>OY757141.1:22024668-24679668 GCA_963583835.1 Drosophila immigrans
CAAGTAGATTAGCCAAAATTTTAAATTTTCTGTAGATGGGCGGGTTTTTCAAACTTGAATTTGAATAAAATACGTTAACGACAAAATTATACGTAAATATTTACGAATTTTATTCAAATTTCACGACGGAATTATACGTTGATATTAACGTATATTATTCAAATTCAAATTTGAAAAACCCGCCAAGCTTCTGAATATTTAAAATTTTGGATAATCTACTTGCTACTCGATTATGTTCGCCTGGTACTTCAGCAGATCGACGTTGGTTTTGGGAAGGAGTTTCGTCGTTAATATTAACGTATACTATTCAAATTCAAATTTGAAAAACCCGCCAAGCTTCTGAAAATTTTAATTTTTGGATAATCTACTTGCTACTCGATTATGTTTGCCTGGTACTTCAGCAGCTCCAAGTGGGTTTTGGGAAGGAATTTCGTCGTTAATATTAACGTATATTATTCAAATTCAAATTTGAAAAACCCGCCAAGCTTCTGAAAATTTAAATTTTTGGATAATCTACTTGCTACTCGATTATGTTCGCCTGGTACTTCAGCAGCTCCAAGTGGGTTTTGGGAAGGAATTTCGTCGTTAATATTAACGTATTTTATTCAAATTCAAATTTGAAAAACCCGCCAAGCTTCTGAAAATTTAAATTTTTTGATAATCTACTTGTTACTCGATTATGTTCGCCTGGTACTTCAGCAAATCGACGATGGTTTTGGGAAGGAATTTCGTCGTTAATATTAACGTATTTTATTCAAATTCAAATTTGAAAAACCCGCCAAGCTTCTGAAAATTTAAATTTTTGGATAATCTACTTGCTACTCGATTATGTTCGCCTGGTACTTCAGCAGATCCAAGTGGGTTTTGAGAAGGAATTTCGTCGTTAGTATTAACGTATTTTATTCAAATTCAAATTTGAAAAACCCGCCAAGCTTCTGAAAATTTAAATTTTTGGATAATCTACTTGCTACTCGATTATGTTCGCCTGGTACTTCAGCAGATCGACGTTGGTTTTGGGAAGGAATTTCGTCGTTAATATTAACGTATTTTATTCAATTTCAAATTTGAAAAACCCGCCAAGCTTCTGAAAATTTCAAATTTTGGATAATCTACTTGCTATTCGATTATGTTCGCTTGGTACTTCAGCAGATCGACATTGATTTTGGGAAGGAATTTCGTCGTTAATATTAACGTATTTTATTCAAATTCAAATTTGAAAAACCCGCCAAGCTTCTGAAAATTTCAAATTTTGGATAATCTACTTGCTATTCGATTATGTTCGCCTGGTACTTCAGCAAATCGACGATGATTTTGGGAAGGAATTTCGTCGTTAATATTAACGTATACTATTTAAATTCAAATTTGAAAAACCCGCCAAGCTTCTGAAAATTTAAATTTTTGGATAATCTACTTGCTACTCGATTATGTTCGCCTGGTACTTCAGCAGATCGACGTTGGTTTTGGGAAGGAATTTCGTCGTTAGTATTAACGTATTTTATTCAAATTCAAATTTGAAAAACCCGCCAAGCTTCTGAAAATTTAAATTTCAATTTTTGGATAATCTACTTGCTACTCGATTATGTTCGCCTGGTACTTCAGCAGATCGACGTTGGTTTTGGGAAGTAATTTCGTCGTTAATATTAACGTATTTTATTCAAATTCAAATTTGAAAAACCCGCCAAGCTTCTGAAAATTTAAAGTTTTGGATAATCTACTTGCTACTCGATTATGTTCGCCTGGTACTTCAGCAAATCGACGATGGTTTTGGGAAAGAATTTCGTCGTTAATATTAACGTATACTATTCAAATTCAAATTTGAAAAACCCGCCAAGCTTCTGAAAATGTAAATTTTTGGATAATCTACTTGCTACTCGATTATGTTCGCCTGGTACTTCAGCAGATCGACGATGATTTTGGGAAGGTTTTTAGTCGTTAGTATTAACGTATTTTATTCAAATTCAAATTTGAAAAACCCGCCAAGCTTCTGAAAATTTAAATTTTTGGATAATCTACTTGCTACTCGATTATGTTCGCCTGGTACTTCAGCAGCTCCAAGTGGGTTTTGGGAAGGAATTTCGTCGTTAATATTAACGTATTTTATTCAAATTCAAATTTGAAAAACCCGCCAAGCTTCTGAAAATTTAAATTTTTGGATAATCTACTTGCTACTCGATTATGTTCGCCTGGTACTTCAGCAGCTCCAAGTGGGTTTTGGGAAGGAATTTTGTCGTTAATATTAACGTATTTTATTCAAATTCAAATTTGAAAAACCCGCCAAGCTTCTGAAAATTTAAATTTTTTGATAATCTACTTGTTACTCGATTATGTTCGCCTGGTACTTCAGCAAATCGACGATGGTTTTGGGAAGGAATTTCGTCGTTAATATTAACGTATTTTATTCAAATTCAAATTTGAAAAACCCGCCAAGCTTCTGAAAATTTAAATTTTTGGATAATCTACTTGCTACTCGATTATGTTCGCCTGGTACTTCAGCAGATCCAAGTGGGTTTTGAGAAGGAATTTCGTCGTTAGTATTAACGTATTTTATTCAAATTCAAATTTGAAAAACCCGCCAAGCTTCTGAAAATTTAAATTTTTGGATAATCTACTTGCTACTCGATTATGTTCGCCTGGTACTTCAGCAGATCGACGTTGGTTTTGGGAAGGAATTTCGTCGTTAATATTAACGTATTTTATTCAAATTCAAATTTGAAAAACCCGCCAAGCTTCTGAAAATTTCAAATTTTGGATAATCTACTTGCTATTCGATTATGTTCGCCTGGTACTTCAGCAGATCGACATTGATTTTGGGAAGGAATTTCGTCGTTAATATTAACGTATTTTATTCAAATTCAAATTTGAAAAACCCGCCAAGCTTCTGAAAATTTCAAATTTTGGATAATCTACTTGCTATTCGATTATGTTCGCCTGGTACTTCAGCAAATCGACGATGATTTTGGGAAGGAATTTCGTCGTTAATATTAACGTATACTATTTAAATTCAAATTTAAAAAACCCGCCAAGCTTCTGAAAATTTAAATTTTTGGATAATCTACTTGCTACTCGATTATGTTCGCCTGGTACTTCAGCAGATCGACGTTGGTTTTGGGAAGGAATTTCGTCGTTAGTATTAACGTATTTTATTCAAATTCAAATTTGAAAAACCCGCCAAGCTTCTGAAAATGTAAATTTTTGGATAATCTACTTGCTACTCGATTATGTTCGCCTGGTACTTCAGCAGATCGACGTTGGTTTTGGGAAGTAATTTCGTCGTTAATATTAACGTATTTTATTCAAATTCAAATTTGAAAAACCCGCCAAGCTTCTGAAAATTTAAAGTTTTGGATAATCTACTTGCTACTCGATTATGTTCGCCTGGTACTTCAGCAAATCGACGATGGTTTTGGGAAAGAATTTCGTCGTTAATATTAACGTATACTATTCAAATTCAAATTTGAAAAACCCGCCAAGCTTCTGAAAATGTAAATTTTTGGATAATCTACTTGCTACTCGATTATGTTCGCCTGGTACTTCAGCAGATCGACGTTGGTTTTGGGAAGTAATTTCGTCGTTAATATTAACGTATTTTATTCAAATTCAAATTTGAAAAACCCGCCAAGCTTCTGAAAATTTAAATTTTTGGATAATCTACTTGCTACTCGATTATGTTCGCCTGGTACTTCAGCAAATCGACGATGGTTTTGGGAAAGAATTTCGTCGTTAATATTAACGTATTTTATTCAAATTCAAATTTGAAAAACCCGCCAAGCTTCTGAAATTTTAAAGTTTTTGGATAATCTACTTGCTACTCGATTATGTTCGCCTGGTACTTCAGCAGATCGACATTGATTTTGGGAAGTAATTTCGTCGTTAATATTAACGTATTTTATTCAAATTCAAATTTGAAAAACCCGCCAAGCTTCTGAAAATTTAAATTTTTTGATAATCTACTTGCTACTCGATTATGTTCGCCTGGTACTTCGGCAGATCGACATTAGTTTTGGGAAGGAATTTCGTCGTTAATATTAACGTATTTTATTCAAATTCAAATTTGAAAAACCCGCCAAGCTTCTGAAAATTTAAATTTTTTGATAATCTACTTGCTACTCGATTATGTTCGCCTGGTACTTCGGCAGATCGACGTTAGTTTTGGGAAGGAATTTCGTCGTTAATATTAACGTATTTTATTCAAATTCAAATTTGAAAAACCCGCCAAGCTTCTGAAAATTTAAATTTTTGGATAATCTACTTGCTACTCGATTATGTTCGCCTGGTACTTCAGCAGATCGACATTGATTTTTGGAAGGAATTTCGTCGTTAATATTAACGTATTTTATTCAAATTCAAATTTGAAAAACCCGCCAAGCTTCTGAAAATGTAAATTTTTGGATAATCTACTTGCTTCTCGATTATGTTCGCCTGGTACTTCAGCAAATCGACGATGGTTTTGGGAAAGAATTTCGTCGTTAATATTAACGTATTTTATTCAAATTCAAATTTGAAAAACCCGCCAAGCTTCTGAAAATTTAAATTTTTTGATAATCTACTTGCTACTCGATTATGTTCGCCTGGTACTTCGGCAGATCGACGTTAGTTTTGGGAAGGAATTTCGTCGTTAATATTAACGTATTTTATTCAAATTCAAATTTGAAAAACCCGCCAAGCTTCTGAAAATTTAAATTTTTGGATAATCTACTTGCTACTCGATTATGTTCGCCTGGTACTTCAGCAGCTCCAAGTGGGTTTTGGGAAGGAATTTCATCGTTAATATTAACGTATTTTATTCAAATTCAAATTTGAAAAACCCGCCAAGCTTCTGAAAATTTAAATTTTTTGATAATCTACTTGCTACTCGATTATGTTCGCCTGGTACTTCAGCAGATCGACGTTAGTTTTGGGAAGGAATTTCGTCGTTAATATTAACGTATTTTATTCAAATTCAAATTTGAAAAACCCGCCAAGCTTCTGAAAATTTCAAATTTTGGATAATCTACTTGCTACTCGATTTTGTTCGCCTGGTACTTCAGCAGCTCCAAGTGAGTAGGAATTTCATGGTTGATATTAACGTATTTTATTCAAATTCAAATTTGAAAAACCCGCCAAGCTTCTGAAAATTTAAATTTTTTGATAATCTACTTGCTACTCGATTATGTTCGCCTGGTACTTCAGCAAATCGACGATGGTTTTGGGAAAGAATTTCGTCGTTAATATTAACGTATTTTATTCAAATTCAAGTTTGAAAAACCCGCCAAGCTTCTGAAAATTTCAAATTTTGGATAATCTACTTGCTATTCGATTATGTTCGCCTGGTACTTCAGCAGATCGACGTTGGTTTTGGGAAGGAATTTCGTCGTTAGTATTAACATATTTTATTCAAATTCAAATTTGAAAAACCCGCCAACCTTCTGAATACCTAGATTTTTGGATAATCTACTTGCTACTCGATTATGTTCGCCTGGTACTTCAGCAGCTCCAAGTGGGTTTTGGGAAGGAATTTCATCTTTGATATTAACGTTTTTTATTTAAGATAAATGAATTTGTTTATTTTTTACCCCCTACCCATAGGGTAAAACGGTATTATAACTTAGTACAAACAGAAAATGTATGTAACAGGCAGAAGGAGGCATCTCCGACCCCATAAAGTATATATATTCTTGATCAGTGTCAACAACCGAGACGACATAGCCCTTCTACCCTATGGGTAGCGGGTATACAAATTACATGGTAATTATTTGAATTTCAATGCTCTTCCTCGACGGTTATATTTGAAATATAAGTTATTTAATAAAGTGTAGACTATTTTATTAAATGTGAACAAAAGAAAATCAAAAATAATTATTTTATAATGTTTAGACCGTTAGATTACAAATGAACAAAATAAAAAAAGTATTTATTTAATTTAATGAAAGAGAAAATAAAAAAATAACTACACTTCTATAATAAAATAAATAAGGCCACTTGATATTTTATTCAATAGGGAAAATACAAATCAATTGTTAATATTTCCTTAGGAAAAATGTGCAGATTGCGGAAACTGTGTCACAATACCTCTAAGGGGGAATGGTATCAACCATAGAACTAAGTGTGCAAATTTTTTTTTTTTTTATTTCTGTAATATGAGTAGCTGATATTTTAGCTTTAGCTATTCTAATTATTTTATATAGACTTAATTTTTTTATTATGGGCAAAAAAAGAATCCCCATTCTTGAGTTGTATTTGATTGCTTAGAAAAAAGTAAAAAATCAAAGACTTTGAAATGATGACTGATAGTGAGAATTCATTACAAAAGAATGGTTATGGTGTAATTAATTTAATAAAAAAAAATACAAAAATTGTTTAACGTCAATCCCTGGACGTTTGCCTGTTTTTAAATGTTGCTTTAGCGGCTTACCCATTGTTGACCATCTGTTCGCGTGCCTCGGCATCCTTGAACTCCGTCTCATCGGTGACGTTCTCAACATCGGCGCTTTCGCGCAAGATGGAGTGCCGCAGTTGACGCTTCGGTCGCATTTTCACCAGATAAATCACCTCGGAGAGCAGCGTGGTCGTGGAAATGGCGCGCGACGGCGGCCCGTGCAGGGAGCTGAGGGACGCACGGGGCGTATGCAGGTGGGAGCCCTCATCCTGTCGTCGCGCCACCGCCAAATGATACTTGCGATACCGCACCACATATTGAGCACCTGTTGAACGATAAAAAAGAGCCAAAGTTAAGCGCAAGTTATTTATGTTGTCCTGACACTTGCTTTTCTTGCTTGCCAGCGCCATCACAATAACGTCAACAAGCTCGCAAGTGTCATGCTAGCATATTGCCAAAGCTCACAAGATGGCCGCTGTGAAACTTTGCATACTGCAGCCATGGGAATTTAGGAGAGTGCAGCCCTGGTCAGTGTTCCGGTGCCGCCATCTTTAAAATGGTAGTTCATTGCAATTCAAAATGGCCACTTTATGAGTTGTGAGTTTATTTTAATTGTACATATGTGAATTGCGATGGTTACAAATAATTTGTGACGATTTTTAAATAATTTCAGCAGAGGACAAATTTATTAAAAAACCCTTGCATAACCCTACTGCAAATTGGCTATTTTGAATGATAATTTTAAATAATTTGTAAATATTTACAAAACCCTTAAATTACCCTACAGCAAAATTACCATTTTAAATCCGAATTCTAAATAAGTTGTCACTATTTTTAAATAAGTAGTAGGAAAACTGAATAAAAAAACCTTGAATATCCCCACTACAAAATTGTCATTTTAATTACGTATTTCACTCACCCAAAAGCGCGCTTATCAGAATTATGATGCTGGCAAAAATCATGGCGCTGAGATGAACCAATGTGAAACGCATCCTGGACAGCGGCTTCTTCTGCACGTTGCTGCTGCTGCGACCCTTCACGGACAATCTTGTGGCTGCCAGAATTGTGCTGCTGTTACTGCTCATGCCTCTGGCAACTGCCAAAACAGAAATAGCTGTTAACGAGCTGCTCGCAAATATTTCATATCACCATTTTAGCTCACCCAATTGCTTGACGTTGGCCATGAAGCCGCCGGTACAGGATGCGGCATCGTAGCCTGCGCTTGACGTTGAATTTCCGCTCGTGTCACCAGAAAAGAATTCCACCAAAAGCTGTGCGCCGGTGGACTCGACAGTCAGCGGAACCCCGATATGACTAGACCCATCAAGCGTCGGTCGCCGCATGCCACCTGCCCCGGTTGCCCCGTCGCCATTGAGCTCCACCAGCAGCGTGGAGGACATCGAAGGACCGTCGCGCACCTTGATGTACTGCGTGCCACACGGCAACCGCAGGAAGCTGAGCTGCATGGAAATGGTTTCCACGCCATCGACCTGAATGTTGGTGGCAGTGTTTTAATAACATGTCAAAGATTAAATGTTTCGGCGTCTTTTCCAGCTCACCTGAATTAGCCAGAAACTGCGGCCAGGACAGCTTTGCGTAGCGCCCGCAATGATGCGCTTGGGCTTCGATGAGCCCAGATGCACGATGCAGCCACAACGGCAGCCCGGTCCGATCTCCTGGTTGAGCTCCGTCACATTGGACTTGGTGAGCATGTTGCCGCTCGTCTCATAGATGCAGTCCCAGGTGTCCGCGATGCTCTTGTTGCACTTCTCCGTCTGCACAGATGGGCCCTGAAAGTTGATGAAGACACGGATGGAAGTTGAAAGCAGGTTTTGAACAATTATTCATCAAGGGGATATTTTAATTTTAATTTAATTATTTTTCAATTTTATTTTTCAAATTTTTAATTAATAATATATTTATTTGACGTGATTTTATATTTTTAATCTTTCAATCATAATTTTATATTACAATTTCTTCAATGTCGACTGATCATAGCGGACTTTAGATAAACAAATAAATAATAGATATTTAATTGCAGTTGACTTCTCTCGTACTTCACTCCAAAATCAAATATTTAATTATTTACGACGTTTTATAAATTATATGAAATTATTAAATAATAAAATCTTTTTTAAAAGACTTATTTTCCATAAAAAATAAATTGGTAGTAGAGACAAATATTTAAACAAGAGAGATTAATTTTAATCCAATAAAATCTAACTTTTAATATTGTTCAAAATTAATTCACAGGATTCCACTAATTTAGACATACTCGTAAGCACTCTATTTATATATACCATATATGTACATCAACCACACACAACACATAATGAATAAAATTAATCAAAAATGCAAGAGACACAAATCTTTTATTTTAATACATTTCTAACTTGCTGCTAATAGAAGAGATGGATCTCAAACTCATCCTCCTCATCCACATCCTCGTCCTCGCCCATGACGCCAGACGTGGTGCCCATCGTGGTCATACTATTAATAGACTTGGTGTCGATTATCTTATCGTCCGGCTTGGTCAGTGGCATAATCACTGGCGCTGGTGCGCTGCCCTCGCTGCTCTCCTTCTTCACGGAGACGGTCGAGCTGGAGCCCTCGGGCTCCTCCAGCGGCTCCTCGTCCATTTCCACCAGGTCATCCTCGCGGGACGAAGACACATACAACGTGGTGCCCAGCTCCACATCAATAATGTTGACGCGTCCGCCTTGTTTGTCAACATCGCCCCCCTGGACTTGTCCCTTGAGCAGACACTCGGGCAGCGTGACATGGAGATCGGGCAGCTGCTTGCGCACCTCGGTCTCGAAGAGATCACAGACAGCGGGCCGCGGCTTGTGCGGCATGAAGCCCATTTTGCCGGGCGTGTACAGATCGGAGGTGACGGTGTCTAGCGACTCCATCGAAGGCGTCTTTGGCAGCTCAGCCGAGTGCGAGCTGACGATGTTCATCAGCTGGGTGAGGAGATCGATGCGCGCCAGTTTGTTCATGGAGGCCGCCTCGTCGCGCACTTCCTGGATGACTTGTGGCGTGTCCACATTGAACTCCTCCAGACGCTCGGGGAAGAGCGTCATGCCCTGCTGCGTGATGATGGCGTCGCGCACAGTTGCCTTGATCTGCTGGATGATGCCGCGCAGTCGCAGAATTTCGCCCTCGTGCTGATCGTGCACCGCCTCGAGATGTTTCTTCTCCAGCATCATATTCTCGATGCGCCGGCACAGCGACTTCACCTTGCCGACCGCATTCTTGTTCGTCTCGTCCAGCTGCAGCTCGTTCTCCTGCTGCGCCTCGTAGGCGCGTCGATACTGCAGCGCCTCCACGTACTTCGCCTTGAGGGTCTCGTAGTTGTGCGTCAGTCCCTCGATGATCTTGATCTTGTTGATGGAGTTGCGCACCAGCTCGTTCTTGATCTGATCGAGGGCGCTGTACTGCTCGATGATCTCCTTGTGCTTATCCTTCTGGTTGTTGTACTGCTGCTGGATCTTGATCTGCGACATCACCAACAAATCGATCTCCTTCTGCAGCGCGATATTCTCGCGGATCAGACGCCGCGTGTAGCCCGCATTGCGGATCTCGCTGGAGCGCGTAAAGTCCTCGGACACCTGCAGCAGCTTCGCCTCCACCTCCTTCTTGAGGGCGTCCTTCTCGACGACCGCCGCCTGCTCCATGTTGTAGAGCGCCTCCTTGTGATATTTCTCCTTCTCCTTGGTCTCCGTCTCCTGGTCATCGAACTTGGCCAGCAGCACATCCCGCTGAATGCGAAACTCGTCCAGCGAATTCAGCTTGCCGTTGAGCAGCTTGATCTCCGACGTCAACTGATCATGCATGGCCTTGTACTTGCCCTCCAAGTCGCTGATTTTCTCCTGGGCCACGCGGTTCTCCTCGTTGCGCACCTTAGACACTTCCACCAGTCGCTCCTCCAGCTCCGTGATCGAGTTGTTGCGCTCGGCCAGCGTGCGCTCCAGATGGGCGGCGACATCGGTGCGGTCGTGATCGATGTCCTGCAGCTTGGCCGTCATCACCACGTTCGCCTCATCGGTGCTCGCCAGATGGGCCCGGAGACGGGACAGCTTTTGATTCAAATCGGTTATTTGCAGCTCGTAAAAGGTCTTGTCCACCTGCGTTATCTTATTTTGGTCCTTATCCTTGGCCTTGCCCTTCGAGGACTTTCGTTTCGGCGGCATTTTGTTAAATTTCGCGTGTGCTCTTAATTTGATTTGAGAGTAATTTTGTGTACGAATGAATTCAAATGTTTTTTGCTTGTTAATGTCATGCTATGCGATTTCGTTTGTTTATCAGCATTTCCGATAAACAAATACAAGCCAAAACGGTTGTCAGGACAATGCGTTAAAGCTTTGCACGAAAGCTAGCCTTAAAAGCTTTAGCTTGTAACGGCCTGATATTAACTAACGACTACACCTGTATTATAATCTCACTTCGGCTTCATTCCGAGAGTGCTCAAAATTATTGTAGCACAAAACAAAGCGAATATAAGTAAGTAAAAAAGCTCGGCAACTAGTCTAGTTTTTTGCACAATTGCTGGCAAGACAAAAGTGCGCTGCAATCGCTTAATTTTCCTGTCGGAAGTTTTTCGATAATGAAGTGGAGCTCCTGCAACAATGGAGGACACCAAACACAAAGCTCGACGGGATGCTGCATTGTGAACTGGCAGGAAATGTAATTGCACCTTGCACGTGTAGCATATTTTCATTTGTTGTTGCCATATCTTAATAACACAAAAGCTTATTGCAATTACGTTTTTTATTTAGTTGGGAAATGGAGTCAACTTTTGTCGCATTCAAATTGAAATGACCTTTTCTTGTTAGCCGAAGATTTAATTATAAAAAAGGGTCCGCAAGATCTCTACAGGAGAATTTTTGACTAAACAATTAAAATCTACTTGTTTAAAAGACAGTTCTATGTTCTTGCTATGTTGTTATTTAATATGCAAGTTTGTTAATATTTAAATTGCAATTGCTTTGCTTTTGCTGTCTAATGTATAATTTGTTAAGCTGCCAACCGGTAGCAGTAAGTCTGTTTAAATAATGAAATAAAAATATATAAAAAAACGCATAAGAACCCGCTAGTTAATAGTGCTCAACTACGATATACCTTGTTTCCATTAGTTTGTAATCATAACACGCTTACACACATATAAGCATATATTTGCTTGAGAACACCTTGTATAAAAAATAATTTAACAAATATCTTTTGGTCTGATAGTCCGATTTTGACCACATTTAAAGAGCATTTTAAGTTTGAAGCGCACCAAATTATACATTATTGTAAATAAACTTAATCTGCGAAATGAATGAGCTATTATAGTTTATAAGTTCCACGTATTTACACTGACTGACGGACAGACAGACAAACAAGAAAATATATTACTCTATAGGGTCGATTTAAAGATTTCCTTCACCGCTTCATATCCTTTTTTCTCATTTTAATGAAACAGGGTATAAAAATAATGTTAAGAATATGCATGCATGCTAAAGTCGTTTTATAAATGATATGCTGGTAACTTAAATTTTGGAGAAGCAACAAAACATACGCACCAAGAATGGAGTATGTGGATAGCATCAATACTATTATGTTTAAGCTCTGACTTTATAGATTAAATTCGAACTAACCGTGACTCACAAAATGTGAAACTTTGCAATGCTTATCTAATCTGGAAAATCATCAAAAATGCATAAGAAGCTGGTAGATAGTTAAGATCCGTCTAGAATTACTCAGCAGAGTGTGCACATTAAATTTAGTGAATCGTTAAGTTATTTCATTGCATAGTTTGAGGCGCCAATCGCAGAACATGGCAAGCGACAGTGTAAAACTTGAAAAGGGTGGCAACATTGTAAATTTGCCACGCAATCTGGAGCAAGTGTCGCATTGTTGTAACAATCTGCCAGACACCGAGACAACAAACATGGCCGCCAGCAATAGCCTATCCCCCCTCCCTCCCTCTCCACCTCTGCCCCCCATAGAATCATACACACTCTGCCTACAATGCCCTGCCCCGCCCCGTTCTGCCCTCTATCAGCATTTTTTTTTATAGTCGGCACAACAATGAGACATGGAGAGACTATGTGCTCGTAGTTGTTGATACGAATAGTGCACAAAAAGGAGGAGAAAGAGCAAAAGTAAAACATGAACTCGAATGTTAACCCAACTAAGCTGCACACTCACACACACACACTCGCATAAGCAGACAAATGCGGATGTGTGCCTGTGTGAGCATGTGTGAGTGCGTGTCGGTGTGAATAAGTTGTGCGAGCACAATTTATTGCGGGCGGCAGCGAGTGGGAGAGGGATGGCGAGTCAAAAGTAAAAGTTACAAGCGAAAGTTCTGCACGTACCCAAAAATTAGGATAGTAAATAAAATGCTTAACTTTCGAGATTTATCAAAAAAAAAACAAGTAGGCAAGTCGAGAGAGCTCGACTGCGAGATACCCGAGATACAAAACACTTGTGTGTATATACTAAAAATAATATCAATAATAATACCAAATAATATATTCTGTATATTATTTGGTATTCGAATTGCTATATAAAATTGTTTCTTAAACAACTTCTAAGTTCTTTCACCGATTAAAATCAAAATTTCAGAAATCATTTGGATCTAAGTTATTATTGTTTTTACTAAATTATAGTATTAAAATTCCGCTAGCATATCGTTTTTTGAAGCATTTGAATTTGCGAAAAAATAAGCAAAATTAAATATAGGAGTTTCAGATACATAATTACAAAAATATAGAAGGAATTTGTAAATTTTAAATATATAAATTTAAAGAAATACTTAATAATTAATAAGTTTCATCTTGTAGCATAAATAAATAAATACTAAATCTGAAACAATCTTGACGATCAGGAATATAGATTTTTACTTTATAGGTTTGAAGATGCCTCCTTAAAATACCCTTCTACGTTACGGATAATGGGTATAAAAAGATGAAGATACTTAGCAAGCGGAAAGAAGACTTAACTACATATGTATGGACATGGCAGTAATTCTTACCTCGCAGAATTTGGCCCCATAGCGGGGCGGCGGCGAGTCGCAGAATCGATAGCGATTGCGCGTGCCTCCCAAGCAATTGGTCGAGCAAGGTGTCCATTCGCTCCAGCTGCCCCAGCCGCCGGTGTCGGAATCTGTGGAGTAGCAAGCGACAGTTAAGCTGATTAAGACTGAAACGCTCATAAGTAATGACGGAACTAGCGGCAACTGGATGGAGTAAGCCTCTTAGGGAGCGGAAGCTGCACTTACCACTGACTGGCAAGGTGGGCACACAGTCCATGCGCACATCCGCCACAGCACCGGATATCGCCTGGCTGACATAGACGAAGCAGTACTCCACGTACTTCTCGGAGAACAGCTCGCAGCTGAAGTAGAGCGAGTGCTGGCTCTTGATGACGCGCTGCTCGGCGACGTAGTGCAGCGAAGTGGGCGGCTTCAGGGAGGCGACATCGGCACGCAGCTTGGCATAGAGACGCACACGATCGCCCTGCTCCAAGATGCAGCCCGGATACTCGTACAACACGCCCACCCCGGAGTGCGGATCGCAGGGGAAGATGCTGCGCGCATAGACGTTGAACACAAACTCGTCGCTCCAATCGACGCTGATCAGGCGCCGAGTGATCGGCACATTCAGCGACGTCAGCATCGGACGCAGCTGCACCGCATAGTTCCCGGCCAGGCCGAACAGCTCGCATCCCAGATGCAGCGTCTTCAGCTTGGGAAAGCCGCGCACCTGCTCCGCAAAGAGCACGCTCGACTTGGACACGTTGCTGCCCAGGCTGTGGGCACAGCTGCGATCCTTGCCACAGTAGACCAGCTCCAGCCAGAACTCCGGCAGCATCGGCTGCTCGCCATGCTGCGCCCGCTCGCAGTTCACCTCCGGAAAGCGCAGCGTCACATTCACCGGCGCCTTGGGATAAGTGCGCAGCGTGACCGGACTCACAATCATCTCGGCGCTGGGCCATCGCACGTCCAGCGTCTGCAGCAGTCGCTCGTCCTGCGCCGGCATCAAGGTGGTCGTCGTCAGTTCGTTGCTGACTTCGTTGGCATCCAGTGTGGTTGTCTTGAGGTTGCGCACCACCTGCATCTCGTAGAGACCGCCGCGCAGGAAGGTCTGGCAGGGCACCGTGATCTGGGTGACATTCTGTCGCGGATCCGGAAAGAGCGGTATGTTCTGGACGATCTCTTTGCGACGACGCTGCAGCAGCACAGCTCCCGATGCGCTCCTGTTGCTCTCCTGCCCCACTCCCCCTGTGGTGGCAGCATCATTAATGATTTTGCTAATGACTAAAGTGCTCATTATGGTGTTCAGCCTGCTGCTGCCCTCCGCATCCATGTTTAAGTGGGTGTTGCTGACATGGGGCTGGGATGGGGCTGCCACAGCCTGCTCCGTTGTTGTTGTGGCTGCAGAAATTTGTGCATCGTCCTCGCTGAATTGGATCTGCACATGCAGGTCGCCGCTGAGGGCGGTGAATGTGCTCGGGGACATCAGGCGACCCCTTCGAACCGCCAGCACGTGACCTTTTGTTGAAATCGAGTCGCATTCAGAGACAGTCCCAGAGTTGGAGTTGGAGTCAGAACAAAACGAACAAATTAATCACCACATGCAAAGAAGAGAGATAAGAATTATGCACAAGCCTTTGTAATTTATTTCTTATTGTCTGACAGCAGTGGGAGTTGCTCTCGTGTCACGCCCCCTTCTTCTCACGCCTCGCCCTTTGTTGTTGCTTAAGTGCCCTCGGTTGGCAAAGCGCTGGCGAATGCGAATGTCAGAACGAATGATGAATGTCCTCACATTCCTAATGTCATTCTAATGGCAGCCCATTCGCCACAAACACGAACAGCGCCTAAACGATTGCTCTTGTCTAGTGACATCTTTAGGCAAAGTGTCATCACTAACGGCCTGCGATTCTGATGGATTGACAAATTGCTGGGCACTCACAAATAATGACAATTTAATAGGTCCAAGATACTTGGGTACTAACCGACAAGTTCTACAGTAGCATCTGAAATATTGTTTTCTAATAATGTCATCTTTATCTCAAATTGATTGATTGCTGTGAATGGCTGATAGAAGATTCCTATTGACTTATCATAACATATTTAACAGATACATTTGAAACTATGATTGATTATCTCTTTGATCGATTGCTAAATTAATATTTGTGCATCATTAATAACTTCAACATAACAATAATTAATACATATTTAAAGATGACGAATAATCTCTACATTTTTGCTCAAGAATTCCTTTCAAAATAAATCGATACATTTTTATACCCACTAATAATTTTCCATTTTTGGCTGATAGAAGATTCCTAATAGGAATAGGAATTTCCTATTGACTTTTGAATCATAACAATTTAACAAATAGAAGTTGAAGCAGATACATTTGAAACTATGATAGATTATCTCTATGATTGATTGCTAAATTAATATTTGTGCATCATTAATAACATCAACATAACAATAATTGATTAATATTTGAAGAAGATGAATAATCTCTACAATTTTGCTCAAGAATTCCTTTCATATTAAATCGATACATTTTTTACATCCACTTGTCCTTTTCTTTTTTTTTCTGATAAAAGATTCCTTTTGACTTACAATAGATAGAATACATATAAAGTTGACGCTTTGATTGATTATCTGTTTGATTGATTACTAAATTAATATTTGTGAATTATTAATGAAAATATGTACCTCTGAACAGAACAGCTTTTGCAGAATACTTGATTAATAATTATGAAAGTTTCAAAATATATTTAACTATATTCAAGACTGTAAATATCTATATAAACGTACAAAATTCTAATAAATTTTTCTGAAGAAATCCCTTCAAATTAAATCGATACATTTTTTTACATCCACTTCTCGCTTTGCTTTTTTAAACAGCTTTACTTTGCCCTGATTGACAAGAAATGTCAGTGAATGTAACATTATTTGAAATGATGTGAATGAACTAGTCAATGATTGAGTGTAACTCAATTTGAGGAACAAGTGTTGCAGATCGAATTTAGATTGCGTTTTAACAGAATTACAAAATACATGGAATTGTGTTGTGATTGACAAAAATACGCTTTCAACTGCACTATTTTGAGGGGTTGTTGCTTTGTCCCCCTCTCATCCGATTCCTTGTAATTTATCTGCCGTTTACAGCAAAGAGTCACGACATTTGCACCAAGGGTGAAGCTTAGCACTCACAGGAATATCTCTTTACCTACTTTAAGAGCTTAATTCCCAACACGACCGCACAAATAAATATATAACACAAATAAGACGCGGGCTTAAAGGTTAAATAAATAGAATAAAAGTACTTGCAATTGGCATAACTTTTATGAAGAGCAAAGTAACGCGTGGTTTATGATAGATGCTGCCAAGGAAAAGACAAATAAGGAGGCAACAAAAAAATAAGACGAGAACACACAAATTGGAGATTCAGACGTTCTTCCATTTACATGGCATCGCATCGCATCGCATCGCACCGGGGCGACTGTCACTCACTTGTGGAGCAGAAGCAGCATAGGAGGAACATTATTGATGATATCATAATCTTCCACTTGACTACTGATTTCAGGCCTGACGCTGACGTGCCAACTGTCTTCTTCCGCTTTCGATTCGTTGGCATTTTCCTTCTTGTGCGCTTCCTTCGAGCCATCGTCGTCACCTCGGGTTGGATGTGGATGTCGATATGGATGTCGATGTGGATGTGGATGTAGATGCTGTCTCGGGGGCAAGACGAATTGAGCCGTTATTGTTGTGGCAAGCTCAGCGCCTTAGCAGGCATCCCCGATGCCCGACGGGGGGTGGCTTCTTTGGCAAGGGGTCGCTCAACCGAGTTGGGTTTGCAATTCACTTCTGTTATTTATTTGTATTGTGTTCTTGGCGGTCGGAACGCTTTCAGATGCTCCATTAGAAATTAATGTCAATGCCTTTTGCTCCAACATTGCTGAAAACAGAATAACAAAAAGCAGAAGAAATCGTTAAAATAAATTGAACAATAACTTGTCCCAAAGTCGAGATGTTGCTCTAAGTTATGGTCAAGCAAAAACCTAATAAATTGTCTATTATTAATTCAATTTTCTATGAAAATGATTAAAACACAAAGACCTGCGACAAATGGCTATTTGATATCCGAAATGGACACTTTGCGACTCCCGAAAATTGCAATGAAACGAGAGCGCACAATTTTGTTTATTATCCTAGAATCTCATCGCCATTGTTCGCTGCCTGTTTAGCGAGCTGTTTAACGACCTGCTTAGAGGCATTCATTTATTAAAATAAATATTTTCTTGCCGCAGCTCTTGTTTGTTTACTTTCGCTACAATTTTAATGAAATATGTTATGCAAACCATGAGAGTATTCCCGTAAATCAAATCGTCCAATTACTAAATTAATACAACGCAGCTTTAACAAATTTGATGACTGATCTAACGAAATGTTTGAGGAAACATTTCGTTTTATGTAGCAGGAACAACCCATTTGAAGGAGGTTTGTTTGCTATTTGTAAAATCCGACTGTCATTTGGCCGTGTCCGCTCATTAATTACTATTGCGTGAGCCTGTTCATTATGTCAGCTGTGCAGTGGATCTTCCAGTTGGTCTAATTTGGTTTCGCTAACCACCTAATGGCAGTCGGTCCACAAAAACCACACGTGCCACAACCAGCAGGGTGATATTTCACTAGCCTGCAACGCGGGGGATGACGATAATAGCAGTTAAATGTTTGAAAACGTCCAAAGGAAAAATGCTTAAATATTCTGTGCACAATCAAAAAGAAGAACGATAAACACTTTCAACAGGCCAAATGAAAGTGGCATAATATAGTAATAAAATAGAAACATTTATATAGCTTAGGTCTACTCATAAATATGTTATTCCACCCATAAACGTGAAATTTATTGACTTCTTTTATCAAACTATTTTTTCCTATACTAATATTTAACATATTTCCCATTTTCAAAATGCATTTGACTTTGTTATCGCATTTTTTCTTTTTAAATAACATTATTTAGGCTTTTAATATTTTATTTGAATTTTTTGTCAGGGGCTATTTTTCTATGTTCATAAAAAATATTTATTTCACATTTTCGAAAGGAATATGGCTTTTTAGGCTTTTAATATTTAATTTTAATTTCCGTGGTGAAAGATAAAAAAACACATATTTCACATTCTCAACATGAATTGTTATCGTTTTTATTCTAGTTGCTAGGCTTTGAATATTTAATTTTAAATTGAGTTTATTGTCACCCTTTTAGCAAATAAATAATGTAAATGAAAAATATTGATTTCCCATTATCAAAATGAATTTATATTTGAGAAAATGCAGTTCTGCTAGCTATAAATTATTGCATTGAAAGTGCATAAAGTGCTTGCCACTTGGTGTAATTTCTGCATGGGCTATTTGAACCAATTAAAAGCCCTTGATATGAAATCTCATGGTAAACGGCAAATGTGTTTGCTAACACTAAACGGAAGGCACAAGCGAGCTTGCTAAATGGCCAAGCGAAGGCTAGTAAATTTACAATCAATTGCACATTTTACACTACCAATCATTCAATCTTTGCCAGCTTTCTCTCTGTGTCTTTCTCAGTGTCTGTATCGTATCTCGGCACCAGCATCATCATAAATATTGATGGAGCGTGTAGAGAGGCAGAGAGGACAGACTGTGCGTAAATCTGCCTTTAATGTGCCACATGGGGGTCCGCCGAAAACTATTAACTGCACCAAGCGACCGCCCAAAGTGTCCTGTTCCCTGCCCTGGTGTTGTCCTGTATCTGCATCCTAATGCTGAAAATGGGCAGGCGAGGCACAGACTTGTCGCAGCGTGGAAAATCAAAGCAATTGCGACTGCAAATTGCGAACTTTGCATGGTGGAAAGGTTCGTGTTGCCGTTGCTGTTGCCGTTGCCGTTGCCGTTGCGAGGGCAGTTTGATAGGCAAAATGTCAATGCCCCGTGCATGGGCAGTTGGCGTGTGGCGTGTGGCTCGTATTTCCGCCCTTGTCCTTACTTGATTATACTTTGTGCCTCGACTTTTCCATGCCATGCACATTTTATAGACTTTAACTTTGTGTATATGCCTCTGTCCTCTCTATTTGTGTGTGTGTGTTTGTGTGTGTTTTTTGCGGGGGAGGATTGGAATTCACCCGAGTGCTGAAATGCGCCGCAAAAAAAAAAAAGAAGAAAAATACAAACGACAAGCAGAGAGAAAGAATGGGAAAAAAGGAAATGCATACACAATATAAGGGAAATGCTTCGCTCGCTTCGAATACTCGTCGTATTCAAACATTTACACGCTCTGTTTACCTCTAATCAGTAGATAAGCATGAGAACACGCTCAGCACACTGCCTGCGAGAATTATATTTACTACATGCGGTATCCCCTTTCCAAATGTAAATAATTCTCCCAAATACCCACAGCCCTAATGGATTTTAAAGCGTTATTATGTCATCAATGAGCTTACAGCGATGTGAGTGTGTTTATTAAATTCATTCTTAATTCACACATAACATGAAAATTTCATCAACTTTGCTTAAACAGTGCATTCAAGAAGATTATCATTCAATGAGTTTGGCAACTTGACTGAAGCCAAAATGTTGCATACATATTTTATATTACGAGTAACCTCAACAATTTGGGATTTAAGCATAAAATTTGATCACAAAAGTTTGCAGCACACATTAAAAATGATTTATTAAGCAAATATGCAGATAAGTCTTAATTCTTAAAGACGCCATAAACCAGAAATTTAATAGGTTTAGTATACAGCAAGAAAATTGAATATTTCCTGCGGCTTTGTGAAAATATTTTACTTTAATAGTTGTGCAAATGAATTTCACTTTTCAGAGCCTGAAATAACAACAATTGCTGTCAGTTGATTGCTGTAAAAAGCCCAAAAATATATTATTTTTGGGATGCAAAAATATTGCCATTAATTAAGCGATGCACAATGCACTAAAAATGATTTTAATTGAAGCAATTATTGATCGCAAATAAGAAAAGCTGAGAAATGTTCGAGAGACACTTGAATCGAATTTAAACTGCAGCATTGCAGAGGAATTTCATTAGGCAAGAATGGCAGCGCATAAAGTGAAATGTTAGTTAACAAAGAATAAAAGGAAATAAACTGAAATTGTTATTGAGAAAAACGAGTGCAACCGCATTTTGCTTTCTCTCTCTCTCTCAGTCTCTGTTGTCGTCGCAACTTATGAGGGACAGAAGCAAATCGCTGGCTTTATGCCACTCTTGTTTATTTCGTGTTACCTTAAACTACATTCAAGTGCTATAAGTAGAACCAGGTTGCCAGTGACAGCAGCAACCGCAGTGGGAGGAACGAGGGCAAGTGCTGCTGCTCTCAGTCATGACAGAACTGCACTTGACCCCAAACCCCCAAAAATATACATGTTTATATATAAACTGACAGCTGTAGTAAAAGATTACGTATACGCGCCGTTGCGTTTGACTGGCAACAAAACATAAAATGATTGCCCCGACTGCGAGCAGAGATTACGTGTGGGATTGTCATAACCATGGCAATGACCCGCAGTTTTACTGTGCAGCAGTTTATGGCCACTTCTTCAGCTAGACCAATTAATTAAAAATTTCACAGTTCGCTTTAAAGTTGCATGTCGCAATCCGGCAACGGGGGGCAAATTGACGTGCAACGAGTCGAGCGCTGATGCGACATGCGAGCGACAAGCGAGTGCCGCACAAATTATCGGCAAATTATGTGACAGGCGGGATTTTCCACAACAGCAGCCACGACAGCAGCAGGAACAGGAACAGGATGAGAGCGAGGACTGACTGCATGGATGTTGCAATAAGCGAAAGAGTGTTAAGCTCTTCCGCTTCTGCTCAGTTAAAGCAAGTGCATACACACTACAGGCGAGTAACTCCCTTATCAAAACTAAGTAAGTCTGCTCTGAAGGAATATTAAAATAGCTGCCACGCCTACTCATTCACACCCACTACACACACCACACACCACACTAGTCCAGTGGTTAAGTTTATCCTTAGTGCTCTCCACTTTGTGTAGCTGTCGCCATATCTCGGCGCCAGGTGAGTCGCCCATCCGTGTGCCGTGTTAACTCTCATTGCCGCCCCCCATTGAGGTCCATTTGAAACAACTCAGACTGGCGAACGGGGTGGCTGCCCATATGGAAATACGCCTGCATACTTATGAATAAAAAAGACCGGAGAAGAAAGCAACAACTGCTGACATACGTACGTACACGGGGAGGAACTACGAATATGAAGTCAAGCCCAAAAAAATACACAGAACAGAATTTATTTACGAAGTTCCACTTCTAAGCAAGGTATTACAAATGAATTCAGCCCAAAATATATACTCCTAATTTAATACATTTATTTAAATCAACAACACTCACATCCAATAATAATACTAATTAACATATATAAATTAAATTAAAGTCTGAATTGATTTTTTCTCAAGGTATAACAAATGAATCCAAATAAATATATATACTCTACATTTCATAAATTCAATAAATAACACGAACACAAAATAAATACTAATATTCATAACAAAGTGTGAATGCTCATATAATTCTAAAGGTAAAAATGGCATGACAATTCAAACCAACAAATAAATCCAAATAAATAAATATAGTCAAGCAAATATTCTGTTTTTAAATGATTATAAAGCCTGAACTCACATTGAATTATCAAGGTAATAATAAGATAATACAAATAATCGAATAAGTCTAAATAAATTAATATGATAAACCACAGAATTTTTCGAGATTATTTAATAAATATAATTGAACAAATCAAATATATTATTACTAGTTTAATCTGATAACATATACATAACCCAAATAAAATTATAGATTAAATAACTTATAATAAAGTCAGTCTGTACAAACATCACATAAAATGTCTTGAACCTGCAGTAAAATCATGATTTTATCCAAAATTTATTCTAAACAAACCCTGTATACGTTTTCTCTCGGTGTACGGCTACTTACATATGCACAAACATACACACATATGTAGGTACATCCATACATATTCGCATAATGTACAATGTTCTATGCACATATGGCCAGACAGCCGGAGGCGAATGCTTGGATTGCATGCATGCGAATGCTGAAAGGACCCCGACCCCCAATTCGAGAGAGGAGGTGAAAGTGTCAGCTCCTTGGGCTACCTCTGGCTCAAGCTTTATGAGTTTTGCCGCTCGACTACTCAATATTTGACTAGCTTCGTCTGTGGGCATATCAGCAGCTTCTAAGCAGCTCCAGCAATGAGCTCGGCACAGCGGCGTCCTCAAGGGGGGGCACGCAAACGGTTACTTGCAAGTAAACTTAAACTATTTGCGACTCCTTTTTTTCGGTTAGAACTTTCACTAACAAACTTTCACCTCACAATGCAGTTTAACCAGCAGCTTAGCCATGTGCAGGTCTGTGCAGTTGGTTACAAGTTATGCTAATGCCTAGTTTAGCAAAAGCAACTTGTTAAACTTAGCACTTGCTAAATTGTACAATTTGGATTATAACATACTTGTTAGGCTGTATTGTAAATTGTACAATTTGGATTATAACATAGAAACTATTTAAATAAGCACTTGAAAAAGCTTTTAAATGTTCTGCTTTGATTATATTAACTCTATATTATAAAGTATATATTTTATTAAATTGAAACCATTCTTGACCTGTCGTCTAATCTTATTAATGCATGGATTTCAAAAACTATTATTAAAGCTAGAGACTCAACTTTAATAAACATTAATTAAACGCTGTTATACACATATATTTATTCGAATTAAAATATATATTTTTTCAAATATACCTAATTTTGTTTTTAATTGGGAAGTGAATTTTATTTTGTTTGCTCAAATGATAATAATTAATAAAATCAATTATCATCACATGTCAATATTAAATGGAAATATATTTAATATAAAATCGTGACGAATAGGCAAGAATTGTTCAAACAGGATTATAACAGGTGTGCTTGTTTTATTCGTATCAGTGATTTATTTATTTAAAAAATGCAAATAATCAATTCAATTTAAATATATTCTGATGTTCCTTTGTTGTCTCCTCTTTGGGGCTGCTTACGCCACTGCTGCAGTTTCAATTGACGATGCTTCGAAGCGAAAAGCATCACCAGTGACTGAACCATAAACTAAGACAGAGACAGAGCAGAGAGCAGAGCAGACAACAACAATTTATCACATTACACACCCGCATACACACTCAGAGCCAAGTGTGTGTGTGTGTGTGTTAACATGTTCTGGCTCTGGTTCTGGTTCTGGTTGTGGCTCCGGCTGCAGAAACATCGCTCGAATGTGCATGTGAAGTCGCTTTGCCATGTTGTCAATTGATATTAGACCGGATTGTGGGGCTGTTGAGCCTTCCAATGAGCGCTTCGACAAAGGCAGTTGCCAATTAATTAATTGAAAGACATGCAAACAATTTAATATTTGCAACCAGTTGCCTAATATGAAGTGGAAAATCAAACGCATATTATGAATTATGACCACAAAGTGTGTGTGTGTGCAGGCACGCAGAACCGCATCGCTCACTCACACAGCAAAACCACTAAGTAAATTGCAATCGATTTTTGAAACCGCAGATAAAAAACTTGTCGATTTGGTGGGAATATTATTGAATTGTGGGTCACTTGTGAAGGGGATGAAACTAGGACAAACCGAAATCACGATATGGAAGCCATAGAGGAAAAGAACACAGCGTAAAAACAACAACAACAGCCGAATCAGGGATTCATATTTGTCTTAGGAACCGAATCCCGTCAAGCGACGCCGCAGTTCCCCCGAGTGTTTTAGGTTTGGTGGTTGTGCCACATCTCATTTAGTGATTGTTATGCTCGATTTGCCATACATATTTATTTAGATTTATGCTGGGCGGCGCCGCGCCTTCATTAGATGTCATTGACGTCCAGAACAGCTGGATATATTCCCCACTTTCTCCTCCCTTTCCTTTTTTGTTCTCTTTTTTTTTTTTGCTGAGTTGTGAATTTTTGAGGCCGACTTTGCGGCGCCATCGAATTGATTTCTATTAACCGGGAGACGACACAACGCTGACAGACAACAAAAATACACAATTTAAATTTATTACGTCGCATTATATATTTTAATTCCTAAGCTGACGCATGACATTTGACAAAAGATTTATTTTTAACTTTACATTTCGGCTGCCAATTTTAATTTGAATCACTTCAGCTTTCAGTCAACCAAAAACTGCAGATTCATTTTAATCTCACTTAATTACGAGCTCGTTAAAATGTTACTTGCTTTAATGTCGCTTTCATGCTGTTTTCTTAATTATCTTTAACCCTTTTTTTATTTGTAATTTATTCACCACATAAACAACATAAATTGCCCTAAATGAATTTAAGAATTGTAGAAAGTTTGAATTCAACAATTAATTTAGCACGTATCATTGATATTCTTGTATGCAGATAAGTATGCTACACTTTTGCTATTGTAAAATTCAATTCAACCGAGTGCCAAAGAACTTTTTCAATTGTGAAATTCAATTGGAAAAGAGTCGCATTTAACAATTCCTTTATTCGCTTGTGAAATTCAATTGAAAACTGAAGCCACAGCTGAACTGTTAGATAGAGATAGTATAATGGAATTAACACTATCATCTCTTGAGACTAGCATGCAAATCAGAAGCCAGAAAATTGCTCGCTTTTGAAATATGCAACAGTTGCCAACATCACAGCATAGCACAGCACACCAATTGCCACATAAAATCGTGCACTTGGCTGGTGGCTTTAATTAATAACAAAACACGCTGCTGCATAATGAAAATGTAATGTATGCGAAAGTATTTGTGGCATGCTTACAGTGCTTACCAACAGCACTTGTGCGAGCATCCAATTAATTATATGGATTTTGGTAAATGAGTTTCAATATCGTGTTTAGCATTTCTTTTTTTTTTTCATAATTCGTGTAAACTCATGAATAAAATTAAAAAATATTTTGGAACGCGCAAAAATGTAATCAGCCAAGGGATCATTAAATTTTTCTATTTTGTCGTCCACCAGGGTCCGAGAGTCCTGGCATCTGCATACAAACTACGCTCTCTGTCGTCAGCTGGCCTTCAATTTTGGCCGGCGGATAAATCTAATTTGAATACGCGCCGAAATGTGCGTCTTCTCGTTTTCCCCTATCTGGCAGCTGGAAGCGAAGCCACCGACAACAGACACATCATAGACGGCACCTCCTTATCGTTGCCACACTTTCGAGACAAGAATGCCTGCTTGGCAGTAAACTCATAAATAAGACGACGACGACGACGACGAGGGCGGGGGAGGGGGAGGGAAAAGCGAAACAGTCGAGTGAGATTGAGACTAAGGTGAACCAGGAAGCAACAAACCACTCAGCACCTGGCTGGGGGAAGGAGCAGCAGCACAGTGGCTGCGATTTATGTGTGTGCCGTCAACTGCCAGCACAAGTAAATTAAATTTTTTTTTGTATCTCGGGTAATGAAATATTTTATTGAATTTTATTGCTGTCGAATTTATAGCACACATGTAAATTGGATTTTGAGTTCGAAGGAATTTCGCCGTGTGCGCGCATCCTGCCATCCTGTAAGCGGAAGCGGCAATTCAGTTTAATTTTATAAGCTATTGTCCTGGAAATTACAGGACTTGATTTACCCACAAGTGGGCACTCCTTGAAGGTGCTTCCGTTTTTTAACCTCCAGGCCAGGAACTTTCTATTTTATAAAAACAATTTCTTGGCATCCTTATAGCGATGCAGATAAGAAGGCTATCTGTAGAGGATTTTACTTTAATATGGGTAACTGACATATTTTTTCATTATTTTCTGAGGAGTCTCCTAAATTATACGCCATTGTTTTGAAAGAACTTCCCATTTCTAAAACCTTACCACAAGCTCAAGTCGATTTCGTTTATTTGTGACACTTGAAAGGCACTTAGATTGTCTTTTGAGATAGTTTAAGAACTTCCCTTTCATAATGGCATATCAAAGTCAAAAGAGCAATTCCTTGGTTTTTGTTTAGGTCAAAAGCTCTGCTCTGTTTAATACAATGGGCTCTGGTGCTGTGAATGACAGCATTAAATTTCCTCAGCATTCAGGTGGGTAAGGAAAACAACTGGCAGCCTGTAAAAGTTATCAGAGTCAATTGCTTTGATATCTGTCAGGGGAAATAGACTTTCAGTAGTTGTGTTTAGCCACAGAAATGCAAATAAATGTCAAATGCTTTCAGCATAACGTTGAAAGTTTTACATCAACTGAAACTTATGCAATTAAGTACACTGCAAGTTCTTCAAGTGGAAACGAAAAGCGAGATCTGAGAACCGAGAACCGAGAAGCGAACAGCCTGGAAACGCATCAGGCAAAATTGAATGACTCTTGGAAAGTAAAGCAAAAAGGCGAGCAAAGCAACTTAATTCAGCTAAATGAGAAAATTATTATACGCACCAAGAAAATGGCACTAACAGTCCAAGGATTATTATACACTCGCATAAACTATGTATTTGTGTGCGATGTCGGCTCGACTCGCCAAAGCAAACAGTGCGTACATTTTAGCCATTAGCTGAAGTTGAAGTTGAAGTTGGAGTTGAAGTTTAAATTACAATTAAACACAGTGAAGCCATCGAAAGGAACTCGGACGTTGTCATCCGATACGATTGGCAGTGCAAGGGGATTCCGTACTTACAGCACGTACGGAAGCCCTGCGAGCCAATGTAAATTGTTGGCTAAACCAATTACTAATCCAAGGATTCTTCGCAAGTCAACGTTGCGGGGTAGATGCATTTGCCTCTAAGTTAGCCAAAATTATTTTGCGAAATGACCAAATGTATTAAGGTTTCTTTTATTTAGTTTCACAACTGCAAAAGGTACTCCAACTAATTAAAAACGATTTGCATCTTCATTAACTGTCTGTGAAGTTACTTGCAATATTTTTATATAATAATTGTCTTCTACAATTTAAATCTGAATATAAAGTTGCAATATTTTGTTATAATTATTGTCTTCAACAATTTAAATCTGAGTTATAATCCATTGTATAGTTTCTAAATTTTAAATGGAGAATTTTTCCCATTTTGTAATTTTACCAGAATCCGTTTTGTCAGCTGGAATTAACATAATTTTTTTATTACGTGCCGCTCCTAATGTCTCTTTTAATGAGTGCATTTAAAATAAGCCTTTCTGCAATTTTGTAATATTTTATTAAGTAATGGCAAGTTAAAAAACTTTAGTCCCTTTACTCTATGTAGGAAGTGTGTATGCAAAATATATCCACAAATTAAGTAACAGACTTCTGCAGGACTTTCACAACATGATAATACGCTCAGCAAGCTCAGTAGTTACTCATTAATTATAATAAGGGAAGTCTCGTGTTCCGTTATCCAGGCACATTTCATAGCACGACAGCTCCTAAGCTGCAATCTGCAATGGCCGTAGATTTAGTGCAGGGACAGAGACCAACAACTAAAACAATCTGTTGGCTTTTGTTCGGACGGCGGCAAAAACTATTTGCAAATTAAATTAAAGAAAAGCAAACTAAAAGTTTTACACTTTGTGTTATGCTTAACTTTGCAAGATGACAAGCGAAGGTTAAACTAACTTTAAATATTGTACATCCCCTGTCAGTTCCCAGTTCCCAGTTCCCACTTGCCAGTGTGGTAAAATACAACATTTTTTTATAAACTCTTCTTTCTCTTCCTCCAGCTTGAATGTGAACTCCCCCGATTCGCATGCTTGGCAACCTGAGCAAAGAATTTTCTGCACTTTTTAATAGTTTTTCATTTGGAAAACCACTAAAAAGTTTTGTGTGCTTCAGTTTTAAATACTTTTACCGTTCGCTGCGTTTTTCATCACCCATCACAAAAAGAATGTTGTTACATTTTATGAGTGTTAAACGTGGCATATGCGTAATTTTCACTTTACCCATGCAATTTTTTTTAAATATGAACACAAAATAACCATTTCACTTAGTGCTGTCTCTTTCTCGCTCACACTCTGTCTCTCTCTCTCTCTCTATCTCTTGCTCTTTGACTGCTTTCCCTTAGCTGTCTATCGCATGTCAGTAATTCATTATTTTACTGCCTCACGATGTGTGTGCAGTTTGTGGCGTTCTTCGCCACGTTTATTCCATTTCTGGACAACCCCCACAAAGGTCAGCTGTGTGCAGTTTCAGTCCAAAGGAAACCGACAGACCAAATGCTGTTTTTCTTACTTTCCAAACAAATTATTTGGATTTTCCCTTTGTTCATGCTGTCGATTAGACTGTCTGGCCTGTCGTTCAGCCGGGTAATATGCTATATCACGTAGGTATTAATTATCTTGCGATATTGTAAACCAATTTACGTTATTACAACTGCTTGCATAGTGCTGACTGGTAGACATATAGCATGCCATTTTCTCCACTGTTTGTCTACACTGAACGAATTTAGAATAATATTGTTTTCGAATTTCCCAAAGTCATTTGAATTAAATTATATATTATGCATAAGTCTGTGTATATTTTTGGCACTTTTCTTTTTTTGTATACCCCATCAAATGTTAAAGACAGGCGGAAGGAGGCATCTTCGACCCTTTAAATCAGCATCGACATGACGAAGTGCCTAGATCTCAGAGACTATAAAAGTTAGTTGCCGTAAATTATGATTATTATGTATTATCTATTTTTAATGATGAAAATCCAGAAATAGTCAAATTATTTTGATGTTAATTGTGGAGGAATTGAGAAGCTCTCAGTGTTATATGTTATTTCTTAAACCATATAGAATCTATATTCTTAATCATCAGAACAAAAGATAGATAGAAGAAGTTCTCAAGCAAATTTACATGTTTGGAGAGCCAACGTATTATGATTACAAACTAAGCGTCACAGGATATCTCCTATCCTGCACTCTCGACTAGAGTGTGTTTTCTTGTTTTGTACGAAAGAGAATTCATAAAAATTTACATTAATCTCGCCGAAACTGTACAACTCAACAATCTAATCTTTAAACACAATATTATTACTCTATTATTAACCGTCTAGCATGCTCAAGAGGTGTTTTGTTCTCAAATTTGTTAGCTATTAAATCACGGAAATTCTAAGACTGTGCAATGTCCTCAAAAAGCCAGACAGACGAACATGAATATTATCAATTCAGGGGATCATTGCAGATTTCTTGTTCTCTTAGAATGATATCTTATTTATCGTAAATGCTTATCATATTTTCGTCGGCTCACTTTAAGTGCGCTTTATTTTGGTACACTTTCAATTGATTATCCCATACCTGTTCCACGGTTAAAAAACACCCCAAATTGCATGCGATTTTAAAGACACCACCAACAAACAACAACAAGAGGAACACCGAATTACACACCTCTCTCTCGCCCTGTCTCTCTCTCTCTGTCTCAGTGTCGCGTGACTCTCTCTCAATTTCGCCGCCTGGCATACCGTTAATTGAGATCGCTTACCTGTCCGGCAATCCAAGTTGCAGCCATTAGTTGGTTGCGCACTAAAAAGTCAGTTGTAAGCTAAAGTGCCACTTGGAGAGGATACAAATTGTGTTGCTGAAAAAGACGCCATGGCAATCAGAAGTGCCATTGTTTGCATTTGGCATTTGCCATTTTCACAGTGATTTCAAAAACACACTCACACACGCACACACACACACACGCGCACAGACAGAATTCACAAAATTTTCAAGTGGCGCTCGAGCAGACAACGAGTTTTGCCGGGTATAAACAATACTTAGTATTTCCCGGCTTTTTGCTGAGGTGACTCACAAAGAACCGACGGATGCGTCGACGTTGGTAACAAACACGTTGCGTACGAGTCTAGTACCGACCGACTCTATGTGGGGATAGACTGGCGAAATTGTCGCGACCCGAAATCGACTTTCACCCACGTACGGCGGGCGACGCGTTCAAACTGACAAGCAGCGCGCCACGCGACTCGTGCCCTGCAAGCATAGCACAAACAAACGACGAGCGCAAACACGAAGCCGAACGAGGATTCGCTTCGACTAAGGGCCCGACTAGCGCCGGTCAGCGTGGCGTTGCAGACAGAGCGGGACGGCAAGCAGCGAGATCGGGAGCGAGAGCGAGAGAGAGCGAAAACAGAAGGTGGTTGTTTAACCAGCCAGTTTAACGGTGGCGGGGTCGATTCATCCCAGCGGGGTGGTTTGGGTGGTTGGACTTATGGCGAGTATTGCGACGTCGTCTGTTGTGAGTTTTAATTCAGAAAACAGGAGCAGGGAGGGTGGGTGGCGGGTGGCATGGCTTCAGCATAAACTAAAGGTGCTCGCTGCTCGTGACTTCACACACATATCGAGCCATGTCGTGCGTGTCACGCGACCGTAAGACATCTTCTGGGACTAGTGTTGAACAACGAGTTGTTTACAGTGTGACCGAAAACCGCACAAAATCAAATTTAAAATTATGTTTAAGTAATTTTTCAGTGTGCATAGATTTAAAATGTTCTAAAGAGACGGAGAAAGTAGTTAAATAGGTATTCAAATAAATTAAAGAGCTGTTATAATAAATGAATAATAATTTTCAATAGGGTCATGTCCGAAATCGCATCAGGTTGGCAATAAATCAACTGTAAGTCCTTCAGTTCGATAATAGTTTTAAAATGTGCTTTATTTTTAATTAATAATAACACTCGAGCTCAGTTGGCTTCAATTGACATTAATTCAAAACCTTCCAGGTCCAACGATATTTCTTAAACGGCTCTCAGCATTAAGTTTTCGTTTTGAAAGTTTTAAACATGTTCATCAGAGATTAAAATTTTATAAATTACCTAAAACACTCGGTGCATTATGGGTTTTTTTCTCCCGTGTGATGTCATTGATGGATTGAAAACCTTTGCTAAGTCCTAAAACGTTTCCGATCAGTCAGGACATTTTAATGGTCGCTCATCAGTAAGAGTTTGAATGTGCTCTTTTAGTATAGCTTTGGTTCTAAAGCGCTTTGAACAATGTGGACATTCGAGTGCTTTTGCACCCGTAACACATAGATTAGCTCGCAAGTGCGCCCTAAGAGTGCTATGTTGAACGAACTCCGTGGAGCATCGGTAGCATTTAAATTCACGTGAGAGAGTTCCCTGAGAAGCAGATGGCCACAGTCCACATATATTATTTTGTTTGTGCTTATAATGACTTTGACGATGACCAAATCCCTTGAAGCACTGCTCACATTGAAATTCTGGAGGTACAGTTGGCTTAGACTTACATGGCTTGGGTTTTTTTGGCGTTAGCGTTGGCCATAGGCCACATGTATTGTTTTTAATATGCTTCTTAATACTCTTACGATAATGGAATCCCTTGCCACAGTATTTACAGGTATATGCAGTAGGTTTAGGTACAGCAAGGATGCATGAAGATGGATTATTTCGAATGTGCCTATTAAGTGTAGTGCGTCGATAGAATCCCTTGGAGCATTTTGGACATTTATATGGCCTTTCTCCTGTATGTGACCGCACGTGTTCCGTTAGCTCAGCTTTTTTCCAGTATCGTCTTGAACAAATGTGGCATCCAAAGGGCTTTTCGTCCTCACTATGAAGCCGAAGATGTATTTTTAAAATTCTCCTCGTTTTCAACTGCTTTGAGCATTGAGGACATGCGAAAAGGCGCTCATTGTCATCCTGGTGGTCTTTCCGATTTCTTTTATTATGCACTTTTACTTTCGTATTCTTGTCTTTGGTCGGTTTTTTCATTCGAGGTCGCTTCGGTTTTGGTAATGGTTCATATTCAGATCCAGACTCATTTATCGGTGAACTTTCTTCACTTTCCTCGAAGTATTCAGACTCAACTGTCGATGTGTTTTCTTCACTCTCGTCGCCCACAGCTTTATTGTCTTCGAAATATTTTTCGTCCGTAGCTTCTTCGCAAATTTCTACTATAAAACATTCTGTAAGATTCGAATAATCTTGGGTGATTTTATTGGTTTCAGACACCGCATTGCTTTCATTAATATCCTCCATATTTTGTCCAAGGCTTTTCTTAAGTGACTTTCCGTCAAGGCCATCCAATGGATCATCATCTATAGTTCCATGATGTTCGAGTTTTGGATGAACCTCTCCTAAATTACTTGCCGTAACACAATAATCCTCTGCGATGACTTCATCGGTGAAGGGCTTCACATCATTTCCATTGAGAAGTTCAGTTAAATATTTCTGGGTTTGCTCGCATTTCGCTTTGAATTGAAAGGCGCTCCGAGCAGATGCGATGCATGGACCACAAATTGTCTGCGATAACGAATCATATTGTCGGATGTCACAGTTGGTGCACACATTCAGCAAAACAATCAGAGGTGGCTCATCAACCCTTCGATCTCGCTCGGCGAATATGTTTTCCAGAGTGCTGCAATTCTTCGCACAACAACGGCAAAGTTCGTCCATTCCGTAGTTATTATTTTTCAATCTGACTGCCGACGCGTAAAACATATGTTCATTTTATCGAAATTTAATAATGTGCTTGTATTATCGATTGCTATCGTTGTTATCGTACGAACGCATGCGGCAAAGAACATCGATAACAGCAATAAGCGACAATTATTGTCAGTTCGGATTTGAATAATTATTCAAACAATTATTCACAATCGTTAAATATTTTTTTATTTTTATAACTTTAAATAAATATAAATTTTATTAGTCGATGAGTGCAATTAGTTGTTTAATTATTTCAATTTAAAAATTGTAAAACAGTTATTTGTTTTGACAATGCACTTAGGATTTTCGAACAGCTCCTCTAATAGTCCACATTGACTAGTGACCAAACTAATTCTGTAAAATCCTTAAGAGTAAGTATTTTTTGAGAGGATCCTCCTTTTGCGATAAGTTCGCAGTTCTATACAGAACCACCACTTTGGTTCTCGGTGCAGAATTCATTTTTAACAAATCTGTATACTTAATTATCCAAAATCATTTGTTTCTTATTATTTTCAATTAACCAAAAAAGCTTTTTGACGTGTTGATTAACTATATAAGGCATTATCAAGATGTAAAACAAAATCAGGCATAAAAATACAATGCACTTTTAAGGCAACACGAATCAATAACATTGAATTCGAAGAAGCATTTCAATAAACTGAAACAAAGCAAGTTAAAATATATTTTTTCGTACGAGGCAAAATGAGCTGCCCTTCAGTTCTTTATATATTTTTACGAGACGTAGCCAGACAACCTAGCCTATTGTTCTGACAAGTTTGCATTATAAAGTATTATCTTTCAAGAGGATTAATTTATGTCCATAATTATTCATAAGCGTCTGGAAAAATTGGCGAATAACCGTCACGCGTAAAGCATGAATTGAGCGTTATGAAAATAAATACAAATCCAATTATAATCTCCGATTTGTTGGGAAATCTTATCAATGAGGGTCATATCTGAAAACGTATCAGGCCAGTAATAAATCAAAATAATTGGCTATTAATAATTTCAAATTTACGACTTTTAAGTTCCGTGTATATATTCAGTTTTACATTTTGTTATCTGCGAATCTGCCATCTGTGAATTAGTCAACTAAAGTGTAACATTAATTAATTTAATCAATAGTCTCCAAAATAATTAACAAGAGTGACGAATTGAATGTCGTAGTATACAATTACATTAACATTACAAAAAGTATTATCTGCAGATCAAAAATAAACTGTTACTTCGTTCCATAGTTTAAATATTTTCTTTATTTTTAATTAATAATTATATTTATTCTAGACCTTAAAAGACAAACGATATAATATAAATAAATAGTTTTTAGCTTTCAGTTTTCGTTTGTGAATGTGTTAAACTGTGTCTTTTTATACCGAAAGCAGTCTTGCACAATTTGCAGCAGTGTTCACATTTATAAGGATATTCATCCTTATGGCTCAGTAGATGCTTCTCTAGTGCCTCCTGTGTTCTGCAATTCTTCGCACAAATAGTGCAGCGCTTCAATTTCAAGTGTACCTTATGTATCTTGTGTACTTGTCGCAGATGTGCCGACAACTGCCTATAATGCATGAAGTATTCAGAACACTCGGAACATTTATGAGGCTTTTCACCCGTGTGAGTGCGCTGATGGATCAAAAATCCCTGCTTAGTTACAAACGTAACCAAACAGTCAGGACATTTGATTCGCTCTCCCGTGTGCGATCGAATGTGGTCCTCTAATTGAGCTTTGGATCTCACGAACTTCGGACAATGTGGACATTGACGTAATTTCGGAGCTGTTCCACATTTATTACTTCGCATGTGTGCCTTGAGAACGCTAAGTTGAAAGAATTCCTTGCTGCATTGTGGACATTTGAGGTCACGTGATGTAGATTGTTGTGCCTTTGTCCATAGTCCACATATATTATTTTGAATGTGCATATTAAGACCTTGTCGATGAATGAATCCCTTGTTGCATTGTGTACATTTGTATGGGGTGGGAACAGTTGTGCATGAAGTTGGATTATTTCGAATGTGGCTATTAAGAGATTGAATTCGAAAGAACCGCTTGTAGCATTGTGGACATTTATGCGGCCTTTCACCCGAATGCGCCACTATGTGTTGCTGTAGATTCCCCTTTTTCCAGTATCGATTTGAGCATAGGTGGCACGCGTAGGGCTTTTCCACATTACTATGAAGCCGCAGGTGGAGTTTCAACGTTGTCTTGGTTTTCAACAGCTTTGGGCAATGTGCACATGGAAAAGGACCTTCATTGTCCTCCTGGTTTTCTTTTGGAGTGCTCTTTTCAATCCCTTTCGCATTCTTCACCTTGCTTTTGTCTTTGGTCGACCCTTGGACTCGAGATCGTTTTGGTTTCGGTTCGGGCTCATAATCCGATTCAGACTCGACTGTCGATGTGTCTTCTTCACTCTCCTCAGCCTCAGCTTCATCGTCATCGAAATATTCTTCGTCCGTAGCTTCGTCACAAATTTCAACTGAATAGCTTTCTGTTAGTTGCGAATCATCTGTGGTGATTTTATTGATTCCAGACTTCGCATTGCTTTCATCAATATCCAGAATACTATCTTTAGGACTATTTTCTAGTGAGTTTCCCTCAATGCCACCCAATGGATCATCATCCAAAGTTCCATGATGCTCGAGTTTTGGATGAACCTCTCCTAAATTACTTGCCGTAACACAATAATCTTCTGCGATGACTTCATCGGGGAAGGGCTTCACATCATTTCCATTGAGAAGTTCAGTTAAATACTTCTGTGTTTGCTCGCATTTCACTTTGAATTGAAAGGCGCTCCGAGCAGATGCGATGCATGGACCACAAATTGTCTGCGATAACGAATCATATTGTCGGATGTCACAGTTCGTACACACATCCAGCAAAACAATCAGAGGTGGCTCATCAACCCTCCGATCTCGCTCGGCGAATATGTTTTCCAGAGTGCTGCAATTCTTCGCACAACAACGGCAAAGTTCGTCCATTCCGTAGTTATTATTTTACAATCTGACTCCCGACGCATAAAACATATGTTCATTTAATCGAAATTTAATAATGTAGTCGATTAAAACTGATAACAACATCGATAACAATAAGAAACGATAATTATTAACTGGGTAATAATTTGAACTAATTATTCAAATAATATTTTTCTCTGGCTTATGTTTAGCGAGTATAATAAATTTAACTCAGATTACTTTCAGAACATTCAATATCTATGAAAATAAAATATATTTTGTATATTTAAAAACTGCAATTAAATATATATATTTTTTTTTATTTCAATTACCATAAATTTTTAAATGTTAATCTTAATTTTGTATACATCTACATAAATAATATAGCCAACAAAATAGTTTTCGTATTATGTTGAATATTTTAAATATATTTTTAAAGTTCCCTTTATCCTTTATCAAAGTCATTTAAATTATTACATTGATAAAGGCAACGTGCCTACAGTATCTTTTGTATTTCAAAGACAGATTTTCAGACTAAAACGTCACGCGTAAGGTATGCTTTGAAAGTTATATTAGACGTTGATGAAATAAATACAAAATCCAATTCTAATCTCAGATTTGTTATAACCAATAAGAAGCCTTATCAATCGGGCCATATCTGTAAACGTATCAGCTCTACAATAAATAATCTGAATTATTTGGCATTATTTTCCTCAATTTAAAGTAAAAAAGCTAATTTACGAGTTCCAAGTCAAGAGTTTTGCTCTCTCGATTCGCTCTTAAGCCTACTACGATAAGAGGCTTTTGGGCTTAAAGAGAGATACACTGCTCTAATTACTATATCGTGATGAGCTATTAAAGGCGTGGGTGGTAATATCGAAAGAGAGAGAGAGTGAGGGAGAGTGAGAGAAAAAGGCGAGCCAAAGCCATAAAGCCGCTAAACTGATAACTAAAACCCGTTGAAAAGCGAAAGAAAATATTGCCAAAATTGATAAGCCCTATCTTGGTATCATAAAATTATTCATACTCATCGAGTTTCCGTTTTCTGACCATTAGTCTCGTTTCAGCTCTCCACAGTGTACAATACATTAACGCTAATGCCGCTAAAATCGATCAATATTTTGACATATAATCTACGAATTGGGAACAAATCAAAGACAATTTACTTAAAAATATGCTGACTAATGTGTTTTACTATAAGCCATAATTAAAAAATCGTGAGAATTGTGTACAAATAATAAAAACTACAACCGTACGGAAAAACATAAATGAAACGCAACATATTGATAATAAAAACGAAAATTCGAAGTAATTCGCGAATTCGAACTCCCATTTCGCAGTCGTCAATAAGTTGAAAAGGACTATAAAATGTATAACCATATAAAAATATTAATAATCGTGCTGGTTCTACATGAATCACAGTCAAAAGTTTTAACTGCCCCAACAACAATTGACGACGAATCTAACGATTCAACAGAAATGTCGCCTAACGAATCTGTAGATTCGCCAAATGTTATTGAACGACATCGAAAAGAGAGCTACCATTTGCGAGATAGTTTAACTGCGGCTATTCAGAGCCTATCACAGGACAATGACGATGAAGTGGATAACAACGATAATCCCTTAGGGGAAACGGATCTTAAGTCGCTGTTCGTTAGATACGACACAGACGATGGAAATACCTGTCTCTTGGACACCATAAAACAAGACGTCTTGTGGTGGATATTTCCAAATGGTACATTGAAAACCACAAATGCCAGATTCTGTAAGTATAACCATTTCATTATACTATATCGCTTGTCGGTCCCCTTCTTAGGGACGGATAGAAGGAAAAAACCTAATTTGTGGTTCACTTTAATTGATTTATAAATTATCCAAACTATTTTGTGTTTATGTCTTGGTCTTACATTTTAGAATTGAATACATCTGCAGTTTCATGCAACACTCCTTTCATTGAAAAAATAGTAATAATATATACTGGATCCTGAGAGTAACGATCAATAAATATATTGTTAGCAAACAGTTATTTATGACTTACAATTACTGTTACCAACGTCAAATTATTTTGCTTAATAATGAGACTTATTTGGAACTATTGTTGTAATAACATATGTGATAAGATCTCGTAATTGGGATTTCTGAATGATCTTGACAATGAGCTCTTTTGATTGGACGGAGCGTCTTTGAGGCAGGACATGATAAGCAGTTCATTAAGTACATAGCACTGTGATGCATTACCCTTTTATTTATTCCTGTAATATCTGAAGGAAATTTTGGATATAAAAAAAAAAACTTTTTAGCTACATTTCCGTCGCTGTTCCCTAACTAAATGCTTGAATTATACCAAATTCGAAACATTATATTTGCACATCTTTGCTTAAACATTTGACCAAGTCGTTAATTTTAGTCCTATTTGAGCCACATGTGTACATTTAAAGCTTTTAAACCCTTTACGTTGAGCGAATCATATTGGTATTGAAGATCTAAACACTTTATCGTAACAAAACCAAAAATCTGTTAATTTTGTACATATATAGGAAATCGATCTCAAAAGTTTGGCCAATTCAGATAAGAGGCTGTAATTTCCAATGACATGTTGTACACCATCGATTATTAGTTTAAATTTATTTTTATTTGTGTGCTCGAAATGTAATAATAACAAAAACAGTACAAATAAATAGGTTGTATAAAACACAAATTGCAAAATAAAATAAATACCTTGAACTTCAAAATCCATTTGAAATAAATATAATATGTGCACTTATCTCATTGCCAGACCAATTTGATGTGCGCTTTCGCTTTGAAATATTTGATTAGCGCCCAGCTGCGCTTTGCTGGTAAACACACGTCTGAATAGATTTCGAATATCGATAGCCAGCCAGTGAGCACAGTGCGATTGCGAATCGATAGCAAAGATAAATAATTGCCGAGTCGATAACTGCAAACGTAGACAATTATCGATTTCCGCGCATTTAAGCTTATATTTTCAAAAATTATCTACTCTTACAGCTACACACAAGTATTTGGATCTATCGCATGGCAATATTTCAGAGGATCTGGAATTGTTATACAAAACGAAATTTGGCGGAAGATTTAGCTTTTCGAGGGTGCAGGCCTTCTCCGCTGCATATAATAACCTAAATTCTGCACCATATCGCACCTTGTGCTCCATGAAAGGTTCGCTCAAGTATTTGTCACTACAGGGCAATCAGTTTGCAGCCATAAATGCGGATGCCGAGGGTGAGTACAAGAGCTATTATAATCTTTCGCACACCAAGTAGTTGCCAGGCCACATACAGACTTACACAGGCTCTTTGCGAATTTTCAGCTATAGATCGGTTCTTGCAAGACACACAAAATAAACCAAACAATGATACCACACTGAATAAATGCAAAGAGCAGCTTGCCAATGGTAATATTGATCTGTACGATCGGGAGTGCTATTTACACCTACAAAACACCAAAAACACCGACACCACAAACACACAAGATTTCATTTATGAGGATTACATACGCAAACTACAGATACTGCACAAGTTGTTTGGCAACTCAAGTAAGACACAAAACAATTGCAAAGCGTTTCCATATATCTATTTTTTTTCCCCCGTTTAGAGGAAAGCATTGCTTGGGCGAAGTTTCCGTATATGCCGCAACTGCTGGAGCTGGACATCAGCAACTGCAGCATCGAGTATGTGAACAGACAAGCGTTTCGCAATGTGACAAACTTAAGGAAACTGTTTATTTCCAACAACAAGATCATGACATTGGAGGCCGATACCTTTTACTATATACAGGGTCTGCAGTATCTGGATTTGTCCTTCACAAACGTGTTGAACTATAACTACCAATTCTCGATGCCCACACTCGAAGTCATATTGAACTTGGTTTACGGCCTGAAGATTTATCAGACTGTTTTTAAAATGTTGCCTGAACTTGTCTATCTGGACTTATCGCACTCGAAAATAACGCGGAATAGTGCGGTGGCCTTTACACACCTTGGGAGTAAACTGAAGTACCTCAGCTTGTGTTACACATCGTTTCCCATGGTGAGCAACGGACTCTTCAAGAACACTGCACTCGAGGGTCTCGATTTATCAGGCAATTCCTTTGTGTCCTACAACATTGTGGACGATGCCTTCGACGGCATTGGGGATACACTCAAGTGCCTGTACTTTGAGCACTCCAATCTCAGGGATTTAAATTGGTCGAAGCCGCTGAAAAATCTTCTAGTACTGGGAGTGGCTGGCAACAACATCAATGCCCTGTCTAGCGATGTGTTTCACTCCCTGGTCAGCCTCAAGGTGCTCGATCTCAGCTCCAATCACGTTGGCAACTGGTACAAGAGTGTGTTCCGCAATAATTCGTCATTGCGTGTGCTCAACCTGCGCAGCAACAACATCAACATGCTCACCACCGAGATGCTCAAGGATTTCGAGAGTCTCGAGTATCTGAGTCTGGGTGACAACAACTTCCTCTGCAACTGCATGCTGCGCGAGGTCGTCGAGGTGGCTGCCAACAATAATAAGCAAGCCAATTGCTCCTATGAGGTGCTCCAGCAAACAGCCAAGGAGCTGCTCTTCTCCAATCGCAGCAGCTGGAACGAAATGACGAAGCTGTATTTCGAGCAGATTGAACGCCATCTCTGGCAGAGTCGCTTCATTCCGCTGCTCATCGAGAGCTATAAAAACATCAAGGAGTTTAAGCATCTGCACAAGATTCGAAAACTTCAGTTCCTCACTTCGGATCTGAAAACTCGAACATGTCCGGCATCGACCGTAAGGACCTATAACGACACTACGCTAAAATTTCAGCTATTGGATTACGATGCCAAGCATTATTGGTGCTTCAATGAAACGGATCAAATGCAGGTAGATCAGTTGAATTGCCAGGTCCGTGCTTTGTCGGAGCTGGAGACGCAAATCCACGACACCGTAAGGATTGTAACGGCCGTTGTTGCCAGCGTTTTAGGTGCCAGCATTCTGGGCTTCATTATTTATCTGAAGCGCTGGCATATTCATTATTATTATGCATCGCTCAAGTCGGCGGCGCTTTTGTCGAGAGCCTCCAAAGAGTCGCTGGATAAGTTTCATCATCTTAACGAACAGGATCCCAATATGGTCTATGACATCTTTATTAGCTACTGTCAGAACGATCGTCCCTGGGTGCTGGAAGAATTGCTGCCAAATGTGGAAAAGTCTGGGGATATCTCGATTTGCCTCCACGAGCGTGACTTTCAGGTTTGTTAAATTAGTAAACATAACAAAATTGCTATAAATTAAAATATATATATACCTCAAATGACTTATACACTTTGATATCTGGATAGATTGGCGTCACTATACTTGATAATATTATCTCATGCATGGATCGATCGCGTTCGCTGATGTTGCTGATATCATCCAAGTTTCTGCTTAGCCATTGGTGTCAATTTGAAATGTATTTGGCCCAACATCGGTAAGCTCCCTTGAATAAAACCAATGATTCTCAAAATGTTATATTCATTTGTATCCAGCATATTTGAGGTGAGCAAGGAGCACTTGATACTTGTCTTCCTGGAGGATATACCACGTAGAAAGCGACCAAAGACTTTGCAGTATTTAATGGACATCAAAACTTACATAAAGTGGCCAAGCAAAGGAGGCAAGCAGCCGTCGATGGAGGAACGGAAATTGTTCTGGAAACGCCTAAGGAAATCGCTGGAATATATTGGTATTGGGGCCAAAGATTCCAAGGCCTAAAAACCTTAAAAGGCTACACAGCTGTCCTAGTCAATTTTTTTAAGTACCTGATATATATAACACTTGTATAAAAATAAAACAAGTTGAATTAAGATATTGCATATTGAAAAAGTCGTTATAATATATTCTATTTTAGTATTCAACGCAATTTTGTCCCCCTTTTTTTCATTTTTTGTTTAAAACTACATTTTTTGTAACGATTTCTTTCGTTTGTTAAATACATCTGCTGTTTCATGCAACACTTCTTCCGCTGAAAAACATTTTCATAAAATTCAGTTTCAAAATAATTGCAGCATCGATAACTGCAAACGAACTGCAAATTCAAAAATTATATATTCTTACCACGTATAAGTATTTGGCATTGCAGTATATCAGAGGATCTGAATTGGAATTTTGCGGAAGATTTTGCATTTTAAAAAGGCTCTGCTAATATAATATATAATGGAAGAATAGCTGCCACATGTGTCCCTGACACTTGTATAAGAAGAAAACAAGATGATTTGAGCAATTTCATATTCAAATAGTCGTTATAATATATTCTATCGATAAGAACGTAAGTTTTAGATGCAGTCTGTCGATACATCGATCGATACAAGCAGCAGCTGTTTTCACAGCTGTTTTTGGCGGTCTTTTTTTAAAATAAATTCAAGTGTCATATTCAGGTCCCGTTTCCGTACAGACTTTCACATGACGCGAGAGTAAACGCGCCTTGACAAAGGTTTTCGGACACCTTGTACACTTGTAGACCACCTTTTTGGGATGCAGGTGATCGGCATGCACTCTCAAGTCGTATATCCTGCCAAAGCTTTTGAGGCATTCCGAACACTGAAAGGGCTTCTCCCCGGTGTGCACCATATTGTGCTTGCTCAGATCGTTGTTCCGCTTAAACGTCTTGGTGCAGTGCGAGCACTTAAACGGTCGCTCCTCCGCATGCGTAAAGCTGTGCTTCCTCAGTAGTCCAGGATGCGTAAACGTCTTGGGGCAATCCGGACACTTGTGCAGACGCTCGCCCATATGGGTCAGCAAGTGCCTGGCGAGCGCCAGCTGCGTCTGGAACTTGAGTGGGCACGTCGTACACCGATGTGGCAGCTCCTCGGCGTGCGTTCTCATATGCAGGCTGTAACCGCGCACCGATGAAAACCATTTGAAGCAGGTGTCACAGCGGACGGAATGATTTGCCATGCCTTGCATGTGATTGGGTGCAATTTTTTGACGATTCATGTGGTTGGGGGGAATTCGTTGACTGCAGCTGCGGCAGAAATGCTGCCTGTTTGCTACACGGTTGGATTGACGCCTTTTTGGTTTGTACTTGTCTTCGATGGAGCTCTCCTCACTGCTGCTCTCGCGGCTATCGCTGTCTTGGGGCTGCAACCTGGACTGCACGGGCACAGTAACCGTTTCATTTGTATCCGCATTCACCTCCCGTTTCAAGTGCACTTCGCCTATGGCACTTTCTGTCACACACCAAGAGCCTGTGGTGAGTTCGGCGATGTCGGGTTTGAGATCGCCTTGGCCCAGCAGATCTTTGAAATACTTGTCGCTTTGTTCGCACTTCAGTTTGAAGTGATAGGCGCTTTGAACAGCCGATATGCAGCTGGCACATATGTTTTGGGGCAATGCATCGGATGGCTCGATCTCACAGTTTGTACAGAACTCCAGCATATAGATGAGTGGCGGATAGTTATCGCACAGAACGCGTTCAGCGAATATATGCTCCAGTGCGTCGGAGTGCAATGTGCAGAAACGGCAAACTTCATCCATTTCACAAAACGCAGTTGTGTTGGTTTTTGTTAAAATATGACGACAACCCGATTAAACATGTGTTTACGTTTTCGACATTGTCTTGACTGCGATTCAATATCGATAAGCAGGAGTAAATTATCGCTGCAGCTATAATGTGAAAATCGATAGCGACGTTCATCGCATATCGATGTGCGCGACAGCTGTTGCCAGATACTTTTTGGCGCCATTATTGCGAGTACCACAACAAAGCGAACACAGCGAAGATGGATTTCAACTTGAAGAAACGCGCACGCCACGATGTTAAAGTGGAGGTCGTTAGCCTGGAAAGCAAGTTCCCACACAATGTGATGATCTACCACTTCCCACCCACGGAAGATGTCCACATCGATGAGTTCGAAGATCTCGCCCTGGAGCGCCTGCGTCTGTTGCGTGTCTTCGACCGCGCCACAACGAAGGGACTGCGAATGCTGTCCGACGACTGGAAGGAATATGTGAATGCCGAACTGACCAGAGATGGACTACGCGGCTATTTGCGCATGTGCAGCAGCAGCGGCAGTCACAGTGGCGGCAACAAACAGGAAACGGATCTGCAAATGCGTCGACGGGATTATCTGTCGCACTTCATACTGCGCTTAGCCTACTGTCGATCGGAGGACTTGCTGCGCTGGTTTGTCGCACGCGAAATGGAGTTGTTCAAGTACAAGTTCTCGGCACTTAGCACCGCTGAGATTAAGCAGTTTCTAGAGGAGAACAGCTTTCACATCCACCCGCTAACCGAGGCCCAGAAGGACGAGGTGAAGGATGGGCTATACGAGAGCACGGTGGGTCAGAGTGTGGCCAAGATCGAACTGCTCGAATTCTACAAGGTGCCTTTCACCCAAGTGCTGGACTTGGTGCGCACGCGACGCTGCTATCTGAAGGCGGGCTTTGCCTATGTGAACACACACGATCTGGTTTCGATTGTGGCCGCTCGGCAGCTGGAGGAGATTGAGCGTGGCATGCAGGCAGCCAAGGCGTTCATCAACGATGTGGAGGCCGATGAGCGCATCGCCCGCATGCTCAAGTCCTTGCACAACTCGTACACGGGCAAGGACTACACGGTATGCAAGGATGCGTCTGTGCCCATCGAATCGTTGGACCAGTTGTCGAAGACATCGATGCCGCTGTGCATGCGCATGTGCCACGACCACATACGCAGCCAGCACCACATCAAGCATGGCGGTCGCATGCAGTACGGCCTCTTCTTGAAGGGCATCGGCGTGAGTCTGGAGGATTCGCTGCGCTTCTGGCGCGAGGAGTTCACCAAGAAAATGGACGTGGATAAGTTTGCGCGCAGCTACGAGTACAACATTCATCACAACTATGGCAAAAAGGGTTCCATGGTCAACTACACGCCGTACTCTTGCCTGAAGATCATCAAGGAGATGGCTGCGCCTGGTGATTGTCATGGTTGTCCCTACAAATCGCTAGATCCGCCAGCGGTCAAGGCGAAACTCGCTGCCTATGGCCTGTCGCCGGGCGCCATCGAGGAGGTCATGTTCTTTGTGACACGCGGACACTACCAATTCGCCTGCGGCAAATACTTTATGCTCACGCACAACTCGAACGTGGAGCCGACCATCAATCATCCCAACAGCTACTTCGAGGAGAGCCAGATATTGATGGGCAATCGCCAGAGGACAACGCGCAATCCAGCTGCTGTTCCGCAGCACAACAACAAGCGGGCTGCCATTCGGGGAGCAGCCAACAGATCCATGCTCAATGGCGACGACGATGATGAGCTGTGGCGCATTGCCGAATCCCAGGAGAAATCGTACCTCAGTCAAAAGGGCATCGCCGAGGCATTCGACGACGATCTGGATCTAACACAAATTGCTGAATAAATGTAGCTACTAGTTATAATAATAATAATAACAATAATTTAATGTAACCCCGATCTTACTTAACACTTGGCCTTGTCACAGGCGAAATGTCTTGAGCCTAGGACGTCGATCGCTTTGCCAAATGGACTCCAACTATTGACGTCCACATAGTAAATGCCGCTTGCCTTGCGATTGATCAGATAGCCCATGGTGGACGTCTTGTCGGAAATGCATTTGCGCCGCTTAAGCGCCGTCCAAGAGTCGCACTTCATGCCCAGAAAGCTGCGCTGATGCGCTGGATACACGCTCTCCGCAAAGTACTCGACGGCCCGTGTGTGCGAGCAGCCAATGGTGAGGCAGCCAGGTTTGATGGGATGTGCTCCGCCAGGATAGAAATCGATGTCTCCCAATGGTTCACGCTTCGCTAAAATTCCAATATTTGTGTGTATCACATCCACAAAGCTGGCGTCGCTCTGCTGCAGGCCAGGCAGCGTCTTCTCATAGCGAAAGCAAGGCTTTGCAGGATCGAGTCCTGTGATACGTGCCACCAACTGCCCGGAGAGCTTCTTGAATGTGCGCCCCGCAGTGCCCATGATGTGAGCACCCAAAGAGTGTCCTAGAAACGCAACCAATGAAATCATCTTGGAGCAAGTCGGATCTTTAACTATTCACCTATTAAATGTATGTCCATCCAGGGCATCGCCTTGATCAAATGATGCAACCCCACGGCCAGATGCTCGCCTATCAGATCTGTGTTCAAGGCAGACCATTTGTACAGCGTGTCCACATAGTAGGCGGCATCCACAATCTGCAAGAGAATTGCTAAAGCTGCTGCTTATCACAGATAGAAATTTTGTTGTACCACAAAGTTTACGCCAGGTCGACACATAAAGGCCTTGGAAATCATTGCTATGGTGCCGGAGTCGTTGACGGTGTTTGTCCAGCCGGTGGCCAGGATAACCAATTTACGATTCTTGCGAAATTTGGGATGCATCCAAAGCTTTTCGGCCTCCAGCAACGGCACACTGTAGTTGAGACAAGGCGTCATGTACTGGAAGTGCATCTTGGTGATATCTGGCGTTATTTGCGGAGGAACGCCGCTCATGAACAAAGTGGAGGAACCTTCAACAATATATATATCAGTATATCAGTAGAAAATTATATTTAATTGTCAATTGTTCTTACACAAGGTGTCAATGGCTGTGGCGGCTATTTCGAGTGGCAATGCGGTGAATATATTCATCTTCATGTTGAGTATATCCATAAAGGCGTAAGGCATTCCCTGCCACCAATCCGAACTCGAGTTTTTTGCCTCAATCGACACAGCTAAACCCATCATAATTATGAGATGATTTCTTAAACTAAATTTTAAGCGCATATTTAAAAGTAGTTGCGCCGTGGTTGAAGTTAAACTGTTTCCGCATTTCACTCGAATACTACGGCTACATTCAGCAATTCTTAATTGTGTCGAACTTTTCTCAAAAAACCATTGTTTGCATTGTTGCAAAAAAAAGAGCACATATGTTTCAGCGCGCTTAGTTTATTTTACCTAAATCTAGTAAATGTCATTGCCACCAGATGTGGCATATTTAGAGAACGTCTACCTAAACATAAACGAGTTCATCTGTTCAGTTATAATGAACCTTTTCACCTGGCTTATTTCCTAGAGTCAAAATGCTGGTATATATATTATTGAAAATGTATCTCAAATATACACAAAATAATTAATAATTAGTAAATAACAGCCGATCCCTTCTATAGTGATCTTGGGCTGAACGACTGTGACTTTATCCTTAAAGACTTATTCAAATTATACAGTTATAGATTACAAAATCTAAGCTTAATCTTACATTCATTAAATTGGCATTTTAGCAGTTTTTACGTGCCATAAATTTTACAGATATCCTCGTATTGTACGTTGTCAACAATGCGTCCTTTCAGAGGACCATGAAGGATCTCCAAGCTGACGCAATACTTTCGTTCATCCAGTTTTCTCAACAACGCTTCAGCGCCACGATAGGCGCCGTTAACGACCAGAATTTCTTTATCCAATGCGGGAATAACAGTCTCCAGATGCGCCTGAAATGAAGAAAGTGAAATTATTTATTGGAATTCACCAACAACGTCCTTTTACCCACCTGATCGACTTTTAGCTTGTCGCCCGTATCCAAAAACTTAATCTTGGCGCGGTATTTATCAATGACTTCCTGGACTACAGCCTTTTGCTTGTAGAACTTGTCGCCCATGGAGCTGGAGATGAATTTAACCACAATGTTCGGATGCAGCCAGTAATCCTTGCGATTCGCACGTTCCTTCTTCTTCTCCTCTAGTTTGATGATCTCGTCCAAGGCAGATCTGCTGCTGCTCTCCGCTGGCATTGGTTTGGGCTTCTTGAACACCTTTTCATCGACATCGTTGCTCGAGCGTTTGGTGAGTAGTGCCGACTTGCCTAGAATCGAATCCGGCTGGAATTTCTTTTCCAATCGTATGTCGAGCTTAAGAGGCTGTTCTTCCTCGCGCTTCAGCTCCGTATATTTTTCCTGCGGGTCACCGTCCTCTTCGTCTTTCTTGGCCTTCTTGATTTGCATCTCAATGAAGTCCGCCATGCGCTCCTCGTCATCCTTCTCCATTTTCTCTTTGCGCTCGGCCTTCGCCTGGCGTTCCATGGCCTCCGGGCTGCGATCAATGTACGTGACAAACCAGCCCTTCTCCGTCTCATCGGCCACCACTTGCCCCGTGCGTCCTAGCCACTTGACGTAGTCCGAGAGCGTCAGCCATCGTGTGGCATTCATGTGAACGTGCTCCTTGTGCGCAATGTATTCCTGGTAGATTTTGTTGGCGTTGGTGCGTTTGGTGCCAAAGCGACGACGCAGTAGTTCCATATAGCCATCGGAGAACTCCTTCGAAAAGTTGTGCAAAAACTTGCCAGGCGAGTCCGCGAACAGCAACAGTTGCCTCTGATGCGACTCGCTCATCGTGTGGCACTTGAAGCCGTTCTCATCGCGACACTGCTTCTCGCACATCTGGCAGTACCAGCGCAGCTTCTGCAAGCCCTTCGCCTTCATTTTGTTGGCGAGGTACTTGGGAGTACCAGCTTCTGCGCGACCCATGGCTCAAGTTGTTTACGTTTATTGTGCGAATTTCGTGAATTTCACGTTTGTTTAGTTTGGAGATGAACAGCTGTCGACAACAATGATTGTTTCGATAACACACACACAACAAATATCGAAACTATTAGACAGTACACATATCGGTGCAGCAATTAGTATCGATGGCGTTATTCACTATCTATCGATGCATGGCATTGCACTACCAGCGATACGCGATAACTGGTCTGCTTATATTTGTAACGGCAATTTTGAGCGTCAATTGTAATTTCAAATTTTTTAAAAAGCTTATGCTAAACCATCTAATTGTGTTAAATAATTTGTATAATGCGTAGTACTTTAATCAATATGTTTGCAACATATAACATTTATCCACTTGAGAAACAGTTCATTAGAATTCGTGCATAAATCAAGTACTAGTTTTTGCAATAACCTGAAAGTCATTAACAACTCTCTTGCCAAGTGTGCATATGGTAGTCTATATGTATTGGTTTAACTGAGTATAACTCAAGGGGGCTATAAGCAGGCAGTTCTGCAAAAACGGCTTCTTATCTACAAGCATGTTCAGACTGTCTTGATGATGGGCCCATTAAAAGCGATGATAAGCCTATTGTGAATTCGATTTCGAATAAAATCAGGTTATGTAAGTACCGAAGCTCAGGATTCATTGGCATGTACTACTTTGAGTAGACGAATTAAGGTGACCCAACCATGACAAGAGAAGAAATCGAACTGAAATGCACTTCGAATAGTAATTGAGTATGAAAAGAAAACGAGCCAATAGAACCTCTTGTAAATGTTAAGTAGTTTTGATAAGGTTCACCCTAGAAAAGTCTGGCATACCCGCACGAACTGCTCATAGACATACAATCGTATACAGATATGAGAGTGTGTTTGTGTGTGAATACATATACAATTCAATTAATTTACAACTCTTAAACGAGCATTTAATAACCACATCACACAGCTCGGCAGCGTAACCACTTTTCATTCCCATTTGAACAGCTGGACGCGGTGGTTGGGCCAACAAATATCGTGACATGGAAGGTGATAATAGATCGATTGTTGATGGACTGCGGCAGAGGTTAACGGACGATTGGCAGATACTGCAGCACGTCTTCAATCTCATACAGAAAAAGGAGACTTTCTGTGCCGATCCCGGTTCGTGGTCGCAAGCAAAAATAGTCGACTTCAAGCAGCCCAATGAACTGAAGGTGAGTGCCCCCTCTTCCCTCATCCGCATCCGCATCCCGACCAAAGTCTAGACAACGCATCAAATCATCTGTGACAGCTTCAGATAAGACAGCACTAGAAGAGTTCATATGCAGCTGCATGATCCGATGCTTGCTGTAATCTCTAGACAAATGTGCAAATTGGTTTCCAGCATAGCATTATACACAGTGACACATTGTTGTAACCGCTATGTGAAAGGGTTGTATAGAATAGTGTCAAACCAAAAGGGATCATAAATTCGTGATTAGTCGGTACAGAATATAATATAATAATAACCACATTTTAAATAATTACCAAAAACTTCATGACGATCGGATAATGAGTATCTTTTAGTCGAGCACACTCAGCTGTTACTTTTACGCATGTTTAAATTTGAATTGCAGCAACTGCTCGACCTGACGATCAGGAAACAGGAAACGCACAGTCTGTCGGAGATCGAGCAGATATGCCAGCAGGTCATACAGTATTCCGTAAAGACTTCGCATGGCCGCTTTCACAATCAGCTCTTTGGCCAGATGGATCCCTTTGGTCTGGCGGGCGCCTGGCTCACCGAGGCCTTAAACAGCAGCACGTAAAGTCCACTTACTACACTTACTTATATATAAGATAATGATAGCCCGTTTACATATAGTTACACCTTTGAGGTGGCGCCTGTCTTCAGCCTGATTGAGACGGAGGTTGTATCGACGGTCTGCCGCTTGGCTGGTTACACCAAGGGCGATGGCATCTTTGCACCTGGTGGCTCCGCATCCAACATGTACGGCCTGGTCCTGGCACGCTACAAGCGCTGTCCGTCTGTCAAGAGCGCAGGCATGTTTGGCATGCGTCCGCTGGTCATCTTCACCTCCGAAGATTCGCACTACAGCTTAAAGAAGGCCGCTCATTGGCTGGGCATTGGTGCCGACAACTGCATTGCCGTGTTGACCAACGACAAGGGTCAGATGTCACTCGATGACCTGCAGCTGAAGATCCAGGAAGCGCAGTCTCGCGGCTGTGATCCGTTCTTCATCAATGCCACAGCCGGCACCACGGTGTTGGGCGCCTTTGATGACATTGCTGGCCTGGCCGACATTGCAGAGCGCCATGGTCTCTGGCTGCATGTGGATGCTTGTCTGGGCGGTGCAGCGCTGTTGGCGCACAAGCATCGCTCATTGCTGGCGGGTCTGGAGCGAGCCGACTCGTTTGCCTGGAATCCACACAAGACACTCGGTGTTCCTTTGCAGTGCTCGTTGTTCCTGACTCGCGAGTCGGATTTGCTGGCACGTTGCAACAGCATTGAGGTCAACTATCTGTTCCAACAGGACAAGTTCTATGACATCTCCTACGACACGGGCAACAAGAGCGTTCAATGTGGCCGCAAAGTCGATGCCTTCAAGTTCTGGCTGATGCTGAAGGCTCGAGGCTATGGACAATATGGACATCTGGTGGATCATGCCATCGATATGTCACGCCTGCTGGAGCAGAAGCTGCGAGACCGTCCGGATCGCTTTCGGCTGGTGCTGGATAAACATGAATACTCCAATGTGTCCTTTTGGTACATTCCGAAAGCGTTGCGTGTGAACCGTTCTGAGGAAACCACGGAATGGTGGACGCGTCTCTACACGGTAAATTCTTGTTTAATTTCATTACACCACTAGTTAAAATGTTATACAATCTGACCAACAGGTTGCGCCCAAGATTAAGGAACAGATGGCCTACAGCGGCACTTTGATGGTTGGCTACACTCCTCTTAGCAGTCGCAAGTTGGGCAATTTCTTACGCATGGTCCTGACTTGTTTTCCCGTGTTGGAAGAAAGCGAACTAGATTTTATATTGGACGAAATCGAACGTCTGGGAGAACTTTGTGAATATTAATTAGGGAATTAATAATAGTACATGTTTTAGTAGCAATAAAACTGCTGATTTTTTGTTTCACGTAAAACGGCTTCCGTCGTATATTTTGTTGCTTTCTCTTGATTTAACATTTTTATATTCTTTTTTGTATCTTTCTTTTTTACGATATATATATTATGTTTGTATGTGGAGGATGTGTAATTGTATTATTTGTAATTTATACTTTTATTCGCCAACAACGTTAAAATGGAAGAAGGATTGTGTGCACTTTTTGCGGTTCTCTTTTTTTCTTGCTTTAATAATATTATTAAAATATTCTATTTGCTCTCTTCGATTCTCTTTTTTGTATATGAATTAACAGAACAGTTTGATTTCAAATTTTGCGTTCGATTGCTGATTTTACAACTGTGCAAATTTTCTAGTAGTCATCTAAATCGAAGCAGTCGTTGTCCAAATCATCAAGTTGCATACTCTGGAAATCCACTTTGTAACGCAAGATACCTGAGAAAAGTAAATGATAATAATTAATATTACAGTTGTTGATAGCTACAATGAGAACTTTTACAAATAATAATTAAATATACAAAGCAAAAAGGCATAAATAAAATAAGTATGAAATAAAAGTGAAACGAAACAGATAGAAACGAATAGCACAACACATAAGTGATATATAAAAGTGATCAAAACATTGTAATTGATAATTGTAATTATGGTGGAATATTACTGGCTTTATCGGAGCTGGATCGATTGATTTTTTCTGTAGCTTCCATTCCGAATTGTCGTTCTGCAGCAATAGGGGGCGTTTGGGTGCATCTTATCTAATCTATATCTCGGAATTGAAAACCCCCGAAATATAATTGGCAGTTTTTTAGTTTACGTTATCGGGATGTGTATATTATTAATTCATTTTATTCAGGTTTTGTTTGTTCATCTATTATTATTACGCATTTTGTTTTAATTGTGTTTTTTGTTTAGTTTTTTTTTGGTTGTGTACTTAGAATGTTTTCGCTTTGAATTCGTGTGAAATGCAAACAAAGAAATTGCCTATGTAAATATTTTAAATGCCTGTCAGATACGAATATGTGTCTGTATAATGCCACAGTTTCGGTTCGATCTATTTTTTGTTTACTTTATTTGGTAATTATTTTAACGAGAATCATAAAGGTCAGCAGAGCAGGTCGACAGTTGAAATGTTATTTACTTTAACTTGTATGCTGTCGTCTCATCAATTTGTTGTAAATACATTTGTGTTTCAATTCTTCAATTTATTTGCATTTTGTTGTTACGCGAATTATATTTAAATATCAGTAAATATATATATATTTTTATGTTTTCTGTATCTAAAAGCATTTCTGCTATACGCATATATACATGAGTATATTTAAACGTAAGTGTTATGTATATGGCTTTGATTTCTTATCTATGACTCTCTCGGACACATCTAATTCAAGTTTTTTTTTTCAAGTTTTGTTCTAGTTCAAGGATGCACAACAGGGTTGTTCTAAATTCCAATTCCGTGGGAATCGAAATGGATTGCTGTCCAGAGTACTGTGACTTTATTTATAGTTTTAGGTTTTTTTACGGTTCTGAACACTGAATACAAAGTCGATTTCCGTAAAACCGGAACAGCTCTCAATTTCGTATTCACACCTCTCTAAAGACAATTGGGAATTAGGAACACGCCTGATTAGGACCGTTCAATATTTACGTTTTGAAATTAGAATGCAACCACAAATGAGAATGCTGTGTGACTAAAAATATTGAGAAAATCGCATTAAAAACACTGACAATAAATTCAGATCTGTTCCCGATTTTGTTTTGTATCTTAATTTGGGGTTAATTTAAAATTGGTTTATATTCCAAATAACTACTAATGGTTACGCAAATTGGAACAGCCCTCAAACGAATCTAGTCATTCAATTAGGAAACGATTTGGAATGGGGAGATCTATTTCAGAATATATATATATATAATAAACTGCTACGTTGAAATGTTTTTGCGGCAAGTAAATTGGTTCCTATCAATTTTTGAACAGTTTATGGCGATTCACATTTGGATGAATTTGTGAAATGATAACGAAAACCAAAACGAACAATTGTGTATTGAGATCCGAAAATCTATGCAGTGCGAATGCTTTTTCTTTAAGTTTTTCTTATGTTTCATTTTCTTTCTGTTTTTTGTTTCATTTGTTTTTGTTTAATAATCATCGAGATCAACATCCTCCAGCGGTTCATCGGCTTGAAGCGATTGGAAATCTACTTTATAGCGCAATATGCCTATATATACATATAGAATTTAATACAAAAATATTTATATTTATAAGTTTGATGGTTATGCACAAGGAGCGACGTCAAGTGTGGACCAAGTTACATTTAGAGTTTACGTTTAAAAGCAGCATGAAGGAAGAGGAATGTAAACAGTATATACGTAATTAATTGTGTAGCTTACACTCGCTCTAATATGTACAATTAGTTGTTAAATAGTTCGTGTAATAAGATATATGTGCTTACCGCCAATGCCACCGAAACCTCGCACAAACTGGCTGCCCTCCTGAGATTTGTCCGTAATGATCTCCAGGGTAGCGCCAAACATTTTATAGTTGTTCGCCAGCCATTCCAAGAGCGGTTGAGACTCGATTAATTCCATTTCAACTCCGCTCTGCAAGCGATATTATATTTAAATAAATAATGGCTGTTTGTTATTGTGATATTGTTTACCTCCTTGTCCGTGAAGTGAGACTTATCTTTTTCCTGCTCGGGCGTCAAATGTAATACTGTCGTTGACGTCGAGTTGGCATGATTCTTCAGTACGTAGCGTTGAATGTCTAGATTTTCCCAGCAAATCAAGGTTTCCACCGAGCCCAATTCCAAGGCCTTCAGAGTATCCTCAACGCCGAAACAATATTTGCCAGTATCCTGGAAGACAGAGAATATTATTGCTTGTTTATTGAATGCAGTAAATATTGTAATAATTTACCTGAGAAATTTCATCAAAGTAACGACCAATGAGTTTCTTTTCCTGTATGAACTTGACATTCTGCAACGATTCGGCGGCTAATTCGATGGCCTGATTGAAACCGTTCTCTCCACCATAAGATACATCCACCAGTTTGATTACTTTTGTTTGTAGACGCTACGAATGGAAGAGGATGGGGATTAGAAAAGGAATCATACTTTAGTTTGCTGCATTACTTACGGGATCAAACATGTCCGATTGGCTGAGCTCAGTTTTGAAGTCCGCACTACCAGCCAAGATGAGACCAGCAATGTTTGGCTTGTCGTTCGTAATGAAGAGCTGTGTGGCCACTTCGGCCACCTTGCGCACATAATTGTGCCGCTTCTCCATACGCAGACGGGCGAAACGAAGCGCGGATTGACCACCACGTCCGTGCTTCTTCGGCAGATCAACAGTGAATTTGTGCAGCACCTCGCGTGTATTACCCTGGAGGGTGCCGAAGAGAGCGCCGTTACCGTCCATCACAATGAAGCCGAACTTATTGTCGTCGGCCAGCAGGGCAGTGAGTGCCTCCGTATGGAACTTGTTGTCGCACAGATACAAAGACGTATTGATGGGCTTGAAGGGCTCAAAATCAATGTTCACCTTCTTCTCCTTGCCCTCCTCTGTGACAATTGTGCCGCAATAAATGACCAAACCATTGGGAGGCACTGCAAACAAATGAATTCATATTAATAGATGTACATTTCTGTGATTAGACGACTTGTGGACGAACCTTTGGTGTATAACTTAAGTCTGTGCTGCACCGATGTGATAGCGCCCAGGACGGAAAGGCGATTCACACGCGACTTGATGTTGGAGGCCGTACCAAATTCATCGGCCAACATTTTGCTGACGCGAGAGATTTGATCTTTAGGCGGAATAATCAATGAAATCATGCTGGTGCCATTGCTGCAAAGAAAACACAAATAAAAAATTAATATAAACAAATAAAATGCAGAATGACGCTCCATTTTGAGTACATCGACTTACTAATATAAATAAATAAAATATCCTATAAACTAGCAGTCAAATAACCGCGCTAATTTGAGTAAGTCGATAAACGATATCGATTAACATATAGAATTCGACTGTAAATAGTAAACAACGCGCTACCTGACACAAAACCCGCCTCAGGTGGCTGCGAATCGCTGCGAATGGCAAATTGCAGCACAGCACACAGTGCGTACGATTTGTTATGGTTCCCACACACACAAAGCAAATGTGACCTTTTTACAGGAGCGCGATAATAAATGAATGGTGAGAGACAAACAAAGAGAGAGCGTAGCTGTCATTGTTTGCCATTGTTAAAGCAGTAGAGTTGCAGCCAGCGTCTTATTGCCAACAAAGCATTAGCATTGGCTTCACGCATTACTCACTGCTCCACTCCGCTCTGCTCAGTGTTTGGTTGCGTCTGGTTTGAACTGATAAAAACCTGACAAAAACGTGTTGCGCTCTCTTCGCAAAAAAGCATAGAGAGCGCGCACAGCTGAGAATGAATGGGTGTGTGTGTGTGTGTGAGAGAGAGAGAGCATATTCGACGGTGCTTTTGTTGTTACCAACGACGGCAGCAGCCACGCACATTGAATCGAAGTGGTTTAAACCAAATCGCTGGCATTTGCAACCAATTCAAACGGGAAATGACAGGCGAACGCAAATCTGTAATCTTTTTGGCTCGCAGTAAATGCAAATATGCAACATACAGCAACAACAAAAACAGGGTGCAACATACAGCAACAACAACAGGGTGCAACAAACTCACTCCACACATTTTTATTGTTGTACGGCGACGGCGCGCTACAAAATCTGACCCCCCTCTCTCTCACACACATTGTTTCGTGTGTACAAACGAAAACGAAATTTTACCCCGAAACAAGGGAAACAAATTTGACAAAATAAATGCGTTATACGATAATTAAATATATATATATAGTTATAGTTTAATTGAGTTTACTCACCCACGTGCCATTTCCAGGCTTTTGATGAGCTTCTTTATTTTCCATATTTCGACATTGCGATCGGCAGACGTTTCCTCACCAGACATGTTTGCTGCTTTTATTTATTTATTGCTATTTACTCACAGGGGGGACCCTTTGTGCAATTTCGGGGACACTGAGACGACGGCGACGGCAGCTCTCGTTTTACATGCACTGCCAGTAGAAGAAACAGAGGAGGTGGTGAAGAACGAGGGGGGGAATATGGAAATTTACGAATTTGGATTTATTTATATTTTGGATTTGCGATTGTTGTATTCACATTCACGTTCTTCTTTTTAACGTGGCTGACGATGAATACACTACAAAAAAACAGTAATTACAAAACGTAAATACGTGTGTATGTATATGTGTGTGCGTTGTGTGTGTAAATGTGTAAAATGAAAGAAAGCTGTGAGGAAAAAGGAACACAGCAACGAACTATATAAGAAGCAAACGTTGCACTATTGTGAATTTTGGCAGTTTTCTATTGCAGGCACATACGAAACACAAAACTGTTGATAATGTGTTTTTTGATACGAAAAATTTGAGTTGAAAATCAAACTTATTTTATTTCACTTCTTCTCAAGAGTGCGAGAGAAAGAGAGCTTCACAAAATATGAGCGCGAGTGCGCGAGCGAGACGGACAGACGAGCGGGAGCGGGGCTCCAAAGGTGACGTCGACACAAAAATCATTTCGCAAGCACTTGCAAAATGCAAAATATAATCAAATTCATGTATTATTTCATAGAGTACATTTGCTCGATGATTTGGATGCACTAATTTGCTGTATTCTAATGAGTTTTCAACACTTTTCATCGATTTATAAAACTTTTACGTACAACGTGCGCACAAAACCCACTCGGATCTAGTGTGACCGAATATTAAAAAGAGCATTTTACCAGAGGATGAGAAACATCGATGGCACTATCGATGCAGCGATGTTTTCGAGATATTTATTTTTTAATGGCAAGCATCGCTGTTTGTTGTCAGCCAATTAATATAAATTCCATTTATTACAAAGCTAATTTTTTTTTAAATAAATTGAGACTCCATTACTTGAAAAAACAAAATAAATTTTTATCTGTTTAGTATTTTTATACCACCTCATTATAAATTCCAAGAACAAGTTCCAAATCGATTCTCGATAAATTGAACAACATATTGATTATCTGAATAAACTTGGGAGTTATGAGTAGATACGCATAAAATAAATAAAATAAGAATAACATATTGCATAATTTTATGTTGACCAACAATCATTACTTTGACAATTTTCAAATTTGGGATTAATGAGTAATCGAGTCAATCGTTCGATGGCTATCGATTTATTTGGTTATGCGACAGTGAATGGCAACTAAAGAAGAAGAAACCCAAACATGAATTTGGAGCTGCTTGGTGAGTTTTGCGCGTTTTTTGTATAAAACCATTTAAAATGGGGTTTTAAACAGAGTCCTTTGGCCAAAACTATCCCGAGGAGTTCGATGGCTCGCTGGACTGCATATCCCTGGCTGTTACCTGCGCCTTCAACAAATACGGCACCTTGCTGGCCGTCGGCTGCAATGATGGCCGAATTGTTATTTGGGATTTCTTGACGCGCGGCATTGCCAAGATCATATCTGCCCATGTGCATCCCGTGTGCAGTCTCAGCTGGACGCGGAATGGCCACAAGGTGAGTGCAAGTCTTCCCGCTCCCGCTGTACATCGAAGTCAATTTCAATTCCATTCCAGCTGCTGTCGGCATCAACGGACAACAATGTTTGCATTTGGGATGTGCTGACCGGGGAACTGGAGCACAAATATCGCTTTCCCTCGCCGGTGCTCAAGGTGCAGTTCGATCCACGCAACGATAGTCGACTGCTGGTCTGTCCCATGCGTTATGCTGCTGTCCTGGTCAAAATTGGCGGGTCGCATCGTTGTCTTCCTCTGGATTCCGATGTAGGTACTTCAAGAACTTTATGTTTGCAATTAATTTTATACTCAACTCCTTCACAGGGCGATCTGAACATAGTGGCGTCCTTTGATCGGCGGGGCAAACACATCTACACAGGCAATGCCAAAGGCAAGATTCTGGTTCTGGACGTGGAGACATTTGAGGTTGTTGCCAGCTTTCGCATCATTGTCGGCACCTCCAGCGCAACGGCGGTCAAGAGCATTGAATTCGCGCGGCGTGGCGAGTAGGTAACTTACCAGATATCCAGTACTTTGTCCTGACGAATCTCCTTTCTCTTAGCGCCTTCCTCATCAACACCTCCGACCGCGTGATTCGCGTCTATGACTCCAAGGAGATCATTGCGCTGGGAAAGGATGGCGAGCCGGAGCCCATACAAAAGCTGCAGGATCTGGTCAACAAGTAGGTCTAAAGCTCTGCCCTAATTGCTCAGCACTCACTGTTAATTGTGCTTCGCAGAACCACGTGGAAGAAGTGTTGCTTCTCTGGCGACGGCGAATACATTTGTGCGGGCAGTGCTCGACAACATGCGCTTTACATTTGGGAAAAGTCCATTGGCAATCTGGTCAAGATACTGCACGGTACAAAGGGTGAACTGCTGCTGGACGTTGTCTGGCATCCGGTGCGTCCAATTATTGCCAGCATTAGTTCGGGTTTGGTGTCGATTTGGGCACAAAATCAGGTGGAAAACTGGTCTGCGTTTGCGCCCGACTTCAAGGAGCTGGACGAGAATGTGGAGTACGAGGAGCGCGAGTCCGAATTCGATATTGCGGATGAGGACAAGTCGGTGGATCTGAATGCCGATGCACAACAGGACGAAGAGATCGAGGTCGATGTACAAAAAGTGGAACCAGTTGCAGCGTTTTGCTCGTCCGACGAGGAGGGCGAAGACGAGAATGCTTTGCAATTCCTGCCGATGGCGCCCGAGGTGGAAGATCCCGAGGACTGGTCGGCGCAGGATAATCTCGAACCGAATGCCAATCTGATGGGCAGTGAGTCACGAGACTATGACGACGACATTATGGCCTCCAAGCGCCGACGCATGCAGCACTATGATGTCAGTCTGCCCGACGCGCCCACCGACGAAACTCACCCGCTCATCTCCAGCAAAGCCAGCAAGGACAAACAACAGCCAATTGGTGGAAAAAAGGCAGCGGGCCGAGCCAAGAAATGAGCCAGGCTGGCGACGCTTCAATCATTTTTATTTTTAATTAAGTTATCGACATTTAATAAATCTCGTTTAAGTCCTACTTGTGGGATTCCTCACTTGGCCGGCAAACAGCAGCAGACTCGTCGACTTTTCCACGATCATGTACTGGAAAGGTCTGTCCAGCTGGAACTTTGGCGGCGCTGACTTGTTGGACAGCACAGCCGATGTGACAGCCGCGGCCGTGGTGCCCTGCTCATCCACAATGATCTTGGTGGCATGCACACAGTATTCGGTGTACAAACCCTCGGCCATGCGACTAAGATTCGAGTCCTTCTGATCAAAGATGTCGCGTATGCCCATCTGGAATATAACAAGGGATTAATGCGCATCCATATTTTGAGTCTGGTATCCAACCCACCTCTGTGAGAACCTGCCGTAAGTTGAAATCTGTCGTTGTTGTGAACTTGGGCAGCAGCACCTCCACCTCGTTGTCCTCGCTCGCCTCGCGCCAGAACTTGGCAATGCGCTCCAGAATCGGAGCCAAGCCCAAACTCTTCAGATTAGCCACGACTTCGCTCAACTTGAAACCACGCTTCGGCAGCACCACAATCATGGACAGACGATCCTGTGTGCCATACGGCAGCTCCAGCACATAGCCATCCAGTCCTTGAATGTTTGACACATAGGCAAAGTTACCCTCCTGCACCATCATGGGCACCTGGCCGATAATGGCGCCGCTTTCATCGTGGAAATTCTCGATACGTGTGCGAGTCTCATTGAAGGGCAGCTGTTGAGAGGAATTGAATGTTATGCATTGGCAATCAATGGGAACTTCGATAGAACGCTACCTTCCATTGGCCCTTGAAGAAGAGGGTGGACATCATGAACATCTTGGCGCCATAGATCTGTTGTGGCAACACCGTGTAGGGAATGAGACCGCGAGTGGTGCGATTGGCTGCTTCATTGATATGCGCAATCGTTTCGCGTGCATAGAAATCCACCTCCTCGGGCTCCACGCCATAGGACTTCACCACCTCTCGATAGCTGCTCTTGATCGGCGAATGCGAGTCCACATAAAGCACTTGTAGCGAGGCAACTTCAATAGTGGTTGTCTTTCCACTTCATACAACAAACAAAAAAAAACACAAATTTAATCTAAATATATAAATTTGTTTGGCAGGCAGCGTATTCCAACTATTTTCATTAATTATTGAAAAATATGAAAAGGCTTTACTTTAAACCAAGTCACAAACCAGCAGCATGTACTTTAACTAATATTCAGCACGGATACGAACCAGTTGCAGATGCCGCTTAACAGATTGACTTTTTGTTAATCAGAACATGGGCTTACTGAGTGAACTTCAATTTGCCATTAGATAGCATTGATAATATATATTCTGTCCACTTACTTTAGGTAAGAGCTCCACACACGGTAGACGGAGCGCAGTTCCTCGGCGTTCACATTGATGCGAAGTCCCTGTCGCAGTTGTTCATACGAACGACCATCGGCGGCCTCGAACAGCAAGACGAGCAGCGACCACACCGAGAATGGCGATATCATAAAATCCCTGTTTGACTTTTCGACGACCACAGAGATTCGATTCAGTAAATCCAATCCAAATTCCTGTGATCCTTTAGCAATACTGCGCAGCGTATCATCGCTAAAGCTGTTGCGAAGCGACTGCGTGGGATCGTTGCTCTTGCTGAAAGCCGTCTGTGGCGTCAATGGCTCCAGGGGAGTGCCCACAGAGAGTTGAGGAACTTGCTGTTGACTCAAGCAGATCATCGCCAGCAACAGCGAGCCACCAAACAGGCGAGACATGCTATCTGAAATGGTGAATATCATAAATGTGTGTTACATATATATTTCAATTAGGGTTCTACACAGAAAATGTCGGCTTTAGAACTCGATGACGATTTTGAGAATCGGGTAACTCCGGTACTTTCCTAATTGAAACAATTAACCAGTCTATTTACCTCACAAAAGATATTTACACGTTTTCTTATGACAAATGAATCACACAGATATATACAAAAAATTCCTTTGTTGACGTTAGTTGGTGACGTCTAAAGTTTGTGTCTCAATGAGATCTATTTTCTTTACATATTGAAGTTGTAAATTATTGAGGAAGTCTTTCTGTTGATCTCTGAACCTGATACGCTTATTTATTTTTTTTCAAAACAGCTAGCTAGACTATATAATGAGATTGAGCTTAGCATTATCAGCCAAAATAAAAGTAGAGCTAGCATATAGCGTGAAATTAGTGGCGTATAAATTAAATCTATTAATAGCCGTTATAATTAAATTTCCATTGTATTATAAGAAAACTTTTTGAATCAAATTCTAAGAGAACAAAAAATCATAAGCTTCAGTTGAAGAAGTAATTGGGGTTTTTACCTGATATGCGCATTTTGCGGTTTTATTTTCACTGGGATTGAGTAACCGCGTTAATTCTAGAAAAAGAGAGGTTCGTTATTTCTATATAGTATAGTTCTTGAAATTTATGTAAATTATCGTATGATAATTATTGCAAATTTTGTACAGAAAAGAGAACGTATTTATTGGATTTTTCTTTTTATTGGGATTTTTGTTTGAATGTTTTGAATTTAAAATAAGCCACTGACGTCGCACATATGATTGTTGTTGTTGGTTTTGTCGATTTGTTGATTAATCCAAAAACCGGAATGCAATGAAATTCACAGCTATATACAACAAATATGTACAGAGACTTGCATATATACGTTATGAATATGTCAAGCGTATTTTATAGTAGTATCATATGCAAGTATTTGCAATACTTGGCTGGGTTTTCCATTTGTTTATATAATGCCTGTTTATGTGATTATTCGATGCGTGTATGTTTAGTAAAGCTTTAATTTCGTATTATTAATACTTCAGTGTCGGGGAGACGAGAGCCAAGCCGTGCCTAACTCGCGGAGAACGACGGAGCAACTGGCATTGGCCTTAGACCAGACACAGGCACATGCTGATAAATACACTCACACACACACACTCGCACACAGCGAGCACAAAAACCCAGCTCACACACACACACACACGCACGCACATACACGATTTGTGGTACTTGGTACATTTTTAGCAAATGCGGTACATTTTTACAGCATCGGTACACTTTTGTTTGTGGAAAATTGTGCACATTCCTGTATGCAAATAATAAGAGCTGGGTACACCCCTATTAAAAATAGTACATTTAATAAGATCGGTACAAAAACTATATGTACCGTGAGAGCGGGAGAGTAAGAGAAGTTTTGCGTGTGAGCAAAGCTCTGTTGTCGTTTGAGATGTGAACTCTGATTAGTTGTAATTACCAACTACGTATAGTTGATAAACTTCGCTGGTGACGCTTCTGCCATTGTTCAATGCAAACTTGAATGAATTTAAAAAACCCGTTTAGGTTTATCAATAAAAAACAGCTGAATATCCTGATCTCTTAGTCACATTGCTTTGTTGCTACACAACAAGTTAATCCATTTAGTATATGGTCATGATTAGTTCGATTAGAATTAGAGCGATTTCCATTACAACAACTAATTAATGCCATGCGCTTATTACTCAATCTGATATGAACCTTTGATTACTTTGGGGAATTTCATTTTACAGCTATTGTAATCTATATATCTGTCGAAATGCTATAAAGTATCATTTGTCAATAATTATCTATAGCAAAGTACGCATCAGAAAATAATGTAAAGAAATTAATAATTATTATTAATTAATTTTTTAATACACCTCTTGGAATAATAAAACTTTTAATAATCGGATCACAGAGTAATCTAATTTTCAAAAGTGTTTATATATTTGATACCAATCGGAAACCAAGTGTAAGTAAATTATTTAAATAAAAGTAATCTTATTTTGGAAGTTCGCTGATTAGAGGCGAATAAAGTATTCATATATTATCTTTATTTAAGTGCTTATATCATAAACAAGTATGTATTTCCAATCATTTGTACATACATAGATGTTTTAAGCATTATATTATGTGTGGAAATATGGCAGGATCTGGCAACTTGTTCATATACATACAGCAGCCATAATAACAATGAAAAATAATCTAGTTTCCATTTATGTTTTATTTTTTTAAAAAGCACTTTTTCTTTCCAAACTTTCGTCGTTTAATCTCGTATTCATAACATTGTGTAATCGGCTTTATATATATGTAGATAGTTTGTATGTATGTCATGTTTGCGATAAAGAACTACAGCACTTTCGTTAGATAATGTTAAACGTTTAATCCAAACTATTTTATTCATTAAACGATCTTTTAAATCACTACTACACACCGAAACGTTTTAAAATTTTTGTTTACGTTTTATTTAATAATTGTTTTGGATTAATCCAACACTGTTTTTTTCTGAGATGGAATTTTCAAATATTTCAACTGCGACCCTCAAAATATGCTAAAGAATTTACTTGGTTAATCGTTTATATAAGTTAAATATTTTTTTGTTGCATTTAATATTCATATGTTTTACTAACAATTTTTCGTAATTTAGTTTATTCTTTCCTTTCTTATTGGAATTGAAATTCAAAAACTACATACGATTTAAATCTTTCCTTTTATTAGATACTTTAATCATGTACTTAATTCATGTATTTGTTTTGAAGATTTACATAATGTGTGTTATCCTTGATTAGGTGCAATCGTTGAGTTTTTGAGTTATATTTTTTGTTTTTCTTAGAAATGCGACTCGCTGTCAATTGACAATTTGGCTAATTGTTTAAGAAACTTAACAAAACTCAAACACAGTCCCACATAATGTAAATAATTAGTTGCAAATAATCGAACGATTTAAGTTATTTATGTTGACATTTTTCTGTTTCTAAGAGTATAACATATTTTAAAACAAAATCATACAAACATGATAACATTTTAATAACAATTCCAATATTGCTAGTTCAATTGCAGTTTTGGGGGAAAATTGAGGAGTGAAATATTTTCGACTTCAGTTTCAAAAATGGTGCTGAGCATATTGAATGTTTAATTATGTACGTTAATAGTTTTCGTTTGCTGCATTAAAGTGCTCTTTACTTCACTTTCGTTATTAAGTTAATGTGGTTTTTATATATGTAGATATATTTAATTAATATATATAGTTTTTTTTATCATTGTTTTTTTTGTTGGAACTGAAAAAAGCATTTAATTAGTTATATAGGTATGTATTTATATGCGGTAATAGAGTGTTTAAATTGTTTATCGCAAGTCTGGATCCTCATCGGCGGCCTTCTTAATTCGTAGCAAAATTGTTGTGTACCACTGATCCAAACGAGAGATGCTATCATAATCCTTAACTGCCTCTGTGAAACCCTCGATGTTCTGCTCCTCAAGATGCTCGCACAAGACCTGCAAGAAGACGGGGAAATGTCACGTTAATTCTCATTGAAAATGTATTTCCCAAGGGAGTCGACTTTACCTTGATGAGCTTGAACTCTCGGGAGTCCTGGAATGCTGGATACTGTGTCGCATACTTCTCGATGGCGTGCTGCGCATTCAACAAATCAACGCTCAGATGACAGAGAGCAGCACGAAAGAAGTATTCCTTGGCGCTGTACTTGAGCAGCGAGCTCTCCAGAGACGAAGCAGCCACCTGCTCGTATATGGATATTGCTTTCTCATAATCCTCCAGCTGTGCAGCGTATTGAGCAACCTTCAGCATGCACTTATTGGCCGAGCTAACCGACTCCTCGCCCTTGAAGTAGTCAGCTGCCTGCTCATAATGCTGAATCGACATGGCCTAAACAAAGAATGAATATTTATTAGACAACAATCATCACAGTCAAGCAATTGAATGGCCAGCAATTGAACTAACCAGTGTGCTGGGCTCGCTCTCGTACATCTCGGCAATGCTCTGATGATGTTTGGCCGCCATGGTGAAGCGACCCATATCGGTGTAGATATCAATGGACTTCATCAAGCAGTTGACGGCGCTTTCGACATCCACCTTCTTGTAGCAATTGGAGGCGTCCACGTAGCAGGTGCCCGCATCGTGGCGGCTGCCAGCGCGGGCATGGAGCGTGGCTGCCTCGCAGAAGCATTCGCCGGCCTTGGTCCAGTTCTTGGACATCTTGAACATGTTGCCAGCCCGCTGATAACATTCGATGGCATCTTCGATCTTGCTCGAGCCACCGCTAGTGTTGTAAAATGCAATAAAAGCGTTCGATTATTTCATGAATCGAAGTAGACATATCAGATTATTGATTATGCGATTAAAATGAAATTCAGTTGACAAAGCGATTAAATAAATTGCTGAGGTCCAACCAAGTCAATTACAAATTGATTTATTCACGAGCTAAGACATAGTTGTTGTTCCTTGGTTCAAAGTTTGAGGTTTAAATATTAAATATCATTTCATCGACACCAACAACAACATCGGCAAGGGGGTAATTTTAGGGGGGTTGTTACAACTTTCTCTATAGCGACCACGTCGATAAGAGCATACATAAAGTAGTGCGTAATATCACAACTATATGCATAAATTACACAAAGGTTGTAAAACAATGATACAATAATATTACAATTTATTACTCACCCAAAAAGAGAGCCGAGAAAACCTTTTTGTTGTGTCAGCTTCTTCTCCGCCTCAGCCATCAGCTGAAGGGCCTTTTGTTCATTGTCGCCCATGTTTGCAAGTGTGGATTTTTTTTACACTAAATTGCATTTAGATGCAACAAATTCAAGACCTTTTTTGTGACCCTTTAATTGTGTATTCGCAACTTTTGTCTTCAACTTTTCAGCAAATAAAATCAATACGAAAATGTGTAATAGTGTGACCAGATGTCCATATAGTATTTTGCTAATTTGCACATTTTCCAAATATACTAACTTTTTTCAACATATTTAAATTTGTTTATATATTTTTATGACGTGACACTCAAAGAATATATATTTATTAAATTTCGTTTTTTTTTTAATTAAATTATGCAAATTAATTTTACCAGGGCGGTCCGCTGTGTACATAGTGCTTTGATAACAATTTTACCCATTGCGAATTAAATGTAAATTATCGATAACATCGAACCGTTGATTTTTAAACAGGTTAATTTATTCCAAATAAAATATTACACTAGTGGACACAAACATTAAAATGGCATTAGATTACAATTTATATTTATTTCTTTAAAATTTAATTTTATTTAACTTTAAGATAAAAACATGTAAACCGATTTATGAAGTGTGCATGCATTGAATGGCGAAACTTTTTTTGCGATTTCAAAATATGGAAATTAAACGAAAACAATGAAAGAAAAATTTAACTTGAACTTTGAACAAGAATATAGATTGAACAGCAACTAAGATTTAGGTAAATAGAATTGCCTGGCAGATTGGTGGTTGGTTCATAGATGCGCTTAAACTAAACATAAACATACAAATAAAGATAATGAAGTCAGCCTGCTGCTGTGCACATAACGCATTAATTTATAGCGCGTCTCAAACAAACATCTTCTCGAGCATTTTTCGCAGTTTTTCTTGAGCATAGCGTATTTTTTGATATAGATCCTTGGAGACGCCGCTCTGGGCAATGGTGGAGAAGCGATATGTACGGAAATTCTTCTCATGATCCATGTAGGTGATGGCGCTCATCCGTGGACACAAAATAATCTTCATATGATCCGAGAAATTCAGCTAAACACATATAAAATATATTACGATTAGCTATAAGATACAAATTGTAATTGCAATTGTTGTTACCTGAACGGAACCGTTGGTTAAGTGCATGACAACGGCGCAGGTTGTGCGGAACCAGGAATGCAGATGAGGCATACGCGAGATTTGATCGCTCTCGACGGTCACGTTATTGGCACCAGCCTTGACCAAATGCTCGGTCATGTAACGCTTAAAGTACGACAGCAATTTCATCTTCTTGTCGAGCGTCTTGCAGTAATCCGTTGTTGTCATGTAAGTCTCTTTGCCCTCCTTGTCGATAAAATGCACATTGATTTGATTGGGCAGCAGTATGAGCTTAGTGGTGTCATTGAACATGACGCCAATGCCCTCATCGCACAGCTGATAGCCAAAGCCATACTTGTCGCTGTAGTCCACCCACTTGGAGATCCAAAACAGCGGCTGAGCCGCCGGATCGGTATTCTCATCACCCAGATTGCCTTGCAATAAAAGTGGCTACAAAGAGAGTAAAGCGTTCGAATATCACAATCATTAGTTTAATTTGTTGACTGACCTTGTGGTTGATGAGCGCGGTGAGCTGTTGATGCAAGCTCTCGATGTCGCTGCGATAGTCTTCGTTGTGGCGACACATTTGCGCCGATGCTGTGATCGCATCGTGCAAGTTGTTCTTGAGGAATGTAGACTCCAGACGCGTATCATCGCGCAGTCCATTCATCTCGGTCAGTGGCTTGCGCTGAGCGGGATCCTCGAGCACATCGTTGATGCCAATACGCGGCGCCATCGTCAAACACGAGCTGGGCAAGAACATCGGAACCTGCGATGCCTTAAGGAACTCAAAATTCAACAGCTGACCAATTGTGGGTCGACTCTCGGGATTCGGCTGCAGCATGGCAATCACCATGTCAGCGGCCGGCTTCCGCAAATAACTCGGCACACGATACTCGCACTTCTTGATCTTCGAGTACGTGTCTTTCAGGGTTTTCGTCTCGAACGGCGGCTGGCCCACGAGCAGCGTGTACATCACACAGCCAATAGACCAGATGTCCACCTCAAACGAATGTCCCTTCTTGGTAAGGATCTCGGGCGCAATATAATTGGGAGTGCCGCACAACGTCTTCTTGCGTTCGCCCTCGAACTCGATGCGGGTGGCGAGACCAAAGTCACCGATCTTCACGTGCAGCATGTCGTTGAGGAAGAGATTGCCCAGCTTCAGATCGCGATGAATGATGCGTTTGTCGTGTAGGTACTTGACACCCTGTATGATCTGATAGATGTAATAGCGGGTCTCGAATTCCGTGATGCTTTTGCGACGCTTGTGCAGCTCCATCATCGACTAAGGAGCAAATGGATGAAATTGAAAGAGGATTGCGCTTTAGGAGAGCGATGTATGAAAATACTTACGCGCTTCTTGCATAATTCAAGCACAATGTAAATGTTTTGCACATCCTCGAAGTAGCTGTGAAATTTCACGATATTCGGATGATTGAGACTTCGATGTATTGTGATCTCCTGCGCCGTCTTCTCCTTCTGGTTGTGCTTGATCATCAGTTTCTTGGACACTATTTTGCCGGCAAAGACATCGTCTGTCTCCACATCGATAATCTCGTAGCATTTTGCAAAGCCGCCCTGCGCAGAACGAATTTATTTCAGAAAACAATTAAATAGCATCCTTCAGTGACTAGTGAAATCACAACTCCATAGCTATCTATGAAGCAGCTAGTCCGCCACTAGTACTAAAGGGATGTCTAAGTATATGTGTGTGTGTTTTGCACAAGGTTACACACATATGGAGTTTAATTAGTTTAATTTAAAGCGATTCATTCAGTCACTACTCCGTAGCTGTGTACGAAGTAGACAGTATGCGACCAGTACTAAAGGGATTTCAAAGTTTGCATGTGTGTGTGTGTGGTCTGCACATGGTTACACACATATGGAGTTTAGTACGCGCCAAAAGAACCAACTGGTTGCTGTTTAGCGTCTTTGACAACACTGCCTCTCACACTCACGCACACACTTGGAATTCAGGCAAAATGCACACGCACACACACACACACAGCGCAAAACAACAACAGGCATAAAATGCGCAAGGAAGAGTGACAAGCAAGAGAGACAAGGCTGCAGCTACAGCTGCAGAATTCTGCGCAGGCGGCGGAACCAAAATGTAGCATCCAAATCTTCTTACCTTGCCAAAGAATCGCATACGCTTATAGGTCTTGCGCAGATTGGAGTCAAACAGGCGATCGGGTATATCCGTACTTTTGTCCTCTGGTTTTGCGGCCATTTTTATTATACGGTGAACTTGACTGCACTACAATTTTTCTCTCGTTCCTTAATTAATTACTGTTTGCCTCCGCGTTCGCTGTTCTTCTTTTTTTTTGTTATTTGCTCCTTTTTTACAAACTATTTGCCTGTGCGCGATCCACCAAAATGCAATTATCACTATGATTTTATAACAAAATGACTGAACAGCAATGCACAACGACAGAGCCGCAAACAGGCACGAACAAACGAACACAGACACAAAGCGGAGAACGCGCCGAAACAGTTTATTTTTTTGAATGCCAGTTTTTTTTGAGTAGTTGGTCAGCGTCACTAGGCAGCTTCACTATCGATCTATCGATAGCTTTTTTAATTTTTGCAAACTTCGATTATCCTTTAGCCAAAATCGATTTTAATTTTTGCAGCCAACGAAAAATATTCAAAATTAACTTATTATTGAAAAAATTATTCTTTTCGGGGTATTTCGAATTTTTGTTTCATACAAAATTATGGGATATACCAAAAGACAGAGAGCCCGAGAGATGCCATCTGGTTACACTTTTACAAAGATTGGCGCGTCATTTTAAACAGTTTGTGAATTCCGTGTTGTTTTTGTTGTAAAGAACATCATTCAATTGTCTTCCACCCACTGATAAGATTGCTGCACAGAAAAAAAAATTTTAGAAAAAAAACCAAAATCGAAAGTAACGGCCGATTTTTAGCCAAGATTGAGAAGTGCCAGTATATTTGAAGTTGAATTTTATACCAAAATAAATTTTATATTTAAAATTGGAAAACTGTAATTTATTTCAGATTCAATTCTATCTGAAATTAATTAACTCGAAATATGAAAATTATAAACGATGACCCTATAATTGCACCCCTGTGAACGTTGTACTAAAATATTAACGTTGAAATTTTGAATTTTGTACCAAACTTGTTTTAATACTAAAAAATACTTTTGGGTAACATAACTTTTATTTATAGCATTTAATTGAGACATTTGAGCCTTGAAATATTCGATAATAATTACAAACAAACAAACGGTTCACTTAATGCAATGCGGTTACATCTTGCAGTCTGGCAACACCTGAACACTTTATAGAAATCTGAAAAAACTCGGAACTTGTTCTTTTTGGGATTGTGTACATAAGTCCGTTACCATTTGAATTCAAAAGTTGAAACGCGATAAAAGCTCGCTTCGTAAGTCGAGCACAAATGTAAAATCATAAAAACACAAAAACGAATTCTTATTTAATAAGTTTATTAAATAGTCTTTAGACTTTTCAAGTTGCCCTTAGTTAGTTCCTTGCCTGCTCACACATTTAAACAAATGTTAATTCATTTACTTTTCTTTTGCTAATTTGTTTGTTTGACTATGCGATTGATATACTCGTATGCAGTATTGTTTATTATAAATATTTGTTATTGTTATTGTTTTTCTTTTCTCTCTTTCGTATTTGTTTTATTCATTTTTTTTCGATTATTGCTTTGCTGCTTGCTGCCATCATTGGATTAGTTTTCTGTTGCCCATTTGTTTGTTGTTGCAGTAAATGTTTTGCCTTAAATATAACACTTTATGTAGTTTTTGTTTTGTTTTGAATGATGTTTACAATTAAATTATTACATTAAATATATTATTTATATATATCAATAGAGTAGTTTCATAGTTGGTTTTGCTTTGCCAGTTTTTTTTACGCAGTCTCAAGTGCCTTGTGTGTCGCTGTATGGTTATGTGTGTGTTTGTGTGTGAGTTAGCGCGTGTAATGAGAGGGTTGTGTGTGTGTGAGTGAGTGTGTTTATGTGTGTGTCGAACTCTCGCTGGTCTCATTATCATCATCATCATGGACACTACTGAATTTCTAAAGTTTAACTAGAAGTACACGGTCCAGGAACTCTCAGCTGGATCCTGAACTGACAATGACTAAGCCGCGTTGTAAGCGCAGCCACTCCACAAACTCATCCAACATAACCGGCCCTGCAATGTGCAATATTATATAGAAAGAAGGTGAGATAATAATCTCGATCGATGCTTACATGCCCCATCAATATCGTAATTGGATAAATCAATGCAGATGGTGCGCGAGAACTCGAGTATGTTGCACCACTGATCCTTATTGATCACCTTGTACTTGGACTGCTCTAGGAATTGCGCAAATTGTGGATAAAGCGGCCAATGCTTGCCCAGCAACAATTGTAACATCGCCTTGGCCGTCGCAATATCCATGCTCCGCTGATCTGAGTCCTGTAAATATCCGAATACATATTTCAGTTTATTCAACTAAAGTGCGACTGCACGTTGTACGGACCTTGGCAAAATCATAGGCATATCGATATATGCTCTTGAAGGAGTTGGGATCGTTGAGTACGCTGCGCAGATAATCCAGTTTCACAACCATTTTCGCTGTCGTATCACACTCGAGATCTGCGAGACCTTTTAACCACTCCTGTTGACTGAAGAATCCCATCTGGGTGGCGCCCATTTTGTAAGCGAGCACCAGCATCACAATATTCTCCGGTTCCACACCAATATCCTCGCAGAACTTCTCCATGCCATCGGGTCCTAAGTGAACAGAAGAGTTTGGTTAATAATAATACCTAGATATGATTAAAGTTGATGACTTACCCAGCGTATCTGGCTCGTCGGGGGTGGTGTATTCATGGAACCAGGCCAGACAACGCTTCTGGCTGAAGCCATCTTCCGCTCTGATATGGCGCCTGTAAGCAATCAAAACAAAATTTCATTTAGGTTTTTAGTTACTTTTGTTAGTTTTCTCAATCTTACTTGGCCATAACAATTATGAATGAGTTTAGTATTTATATAAAAACGATTAAACTACTTGATTTCTGTTGCCTAAGCATTCGCCCCTTGTTGACGTGTTTTGCGAAATGTTTTTGTTTTTATTCTTTGCTCAGTTTTCTTTGCTGCGCCTTCTAAAAATAGCGATAGTAAACTTTTGTCGTCGGGGATGCCAATGCCAAGAGCACAAAACAAATCAACATAACAAAGAAGTGACAATATGCGAATATGAGGGCCTAAAGAATTGCAATAAATAATTGCTTATATGTATTTACTTCAAATTGATAAGTAATAATAATATTCAAGCATCATGCTGACAAAATAATGTTAACAAATGCTGCGGCTGCTGAAAGTGAAAGGTTTTTTCTATTTCCGTGCTCTCTGTCGCTCTGGACTGCGCTATCTTGCTCTCACACAGCTGCTGATCTATTGATCGACTCGTGACAGCTGATGTGGAGAGAGAATATAGAATATATAGTATATATGTGATTGTGGATGCTAAGTAGGGGAGATTGAGGTTGCAGTGAACTGCATACGAACATGCTAGTGTGTTGTGGGTGCTACACGTGATGACGCAGAGTTTATTCTAGAAATTGCTGAAACTATTTATTAACTAATAAATAATAAATAAGTTCTTTGCAATGCGGAAGATGGAAATTTTTAGACAGCATCTACGATTCTACAAATTATATTAATATTTCCTACAAAATTATACTTTAAATTCATAATTTACATATCTCTAATTTAACTTTATAATTTGTAATTCCTAATCATATCATTTTGTTGTAATTTCCTTAATTTCGACAGTTCATAGTTAACTTAACTTAACTGTATGATTTTAGTTCCCAATTGCTAAGAGAGAAGGAACATTTATGGCCCACAATGCGCTGATTTTAAAAATATTCGTAGTTTTGGAAGAGAATTTGAGCGACTGCGCGCTAGAATGTCAACTGAAAGCGAGAGTTGAATTGTATTCATGTGGAGGAGAGTCGAGTCGGGAGCCGAAATAAAACCGAAACCGAAGCGAGAGCAGGACTTGTTAAGGAAGGACATAATGCGATAGGGCACAGTTGTGCGCAGGACTCAAAGCGAGACACACGTCGTTGTTGGCCAATTTGGGACGAAGGAATTACGCTACGTCCGCAATTCATACAATTCACAGCATTCAATTTTGAAACAATTCAAATAATGAAAATGTTGCAAATATTTGGCAAAAAGTTACCAATTAGATTCGACTGCAACGTGATATGTTGCATGCTTCTCGCCTTATTCGGTAAGTGCCCCCAAAAATATCATCCAAAAAGGACAGCGACAGGGAAAAGGGCAGGGGTAGAAAAAAATCAATAGTCGCCTCCTGACACAGTGACTCGAAATAGCAGAGCTGAAACTGAAATTGTGCAACTGCGTGTGTGCGCATACATTTCGCACGCACTTTTTTTTCTCGCCTACAGTGGCCAGCGCTCAAGGACTGAAGCTGCCCGCGTTTACAACGAAAAGTCCGAGGGTATCCAAGTACTCGACCAAATCGCCATCAGTAAGTTCTTTGGACATTCATTTCTTGAACATTTTCGTTTTGCCCTTTTGAGGCTATGATTTCATTACGTTGTTGTTTCCAACAGGCCTCGTCGCAGAATCACGATGCGACCACATCGCTGTATCGCTTGAATGCCACCAATAGCATCACCTGCATCCTGATGCAGGTTGATGGGTTGATAAGTGTGCGATATCGCAACAAACTCAATGAGGATGTTGAGGCGGATTTATATATGCCAGATTATCCGGTGCTCAGTGGCGAGTGCGAAGAGTCCAATTTGGAGATAATGACCATGGAGTTCAAGGGTTTCAGACTGTCCATGACATTCAAAAAGGTAGCGAATATTGATTTTCCCCATAAAGGTCAAATGGCTAAGCCAAAGTTCACTTTATGCGCAGTCATCGGGCGGCGAGGGCTGGTACATCAATCTCTTCGAGCTGAGCTACTCATCATCGAATCCCATCTTTGAGCATCCGGATCGGCCCAATCTAAATGTGAAGCTTACTTCACCCGCCAACACGCCCATGTATTTCCCCACACCGGTGGGCAAGTCGTATGTGTGCGACAAGGAGCAGACTGTCATACTGTATGCTCCACTGGATTCGGGCGATCTTTCGGGGCACATTGCACGCATCTATTTGCGGGACATGCACATGCAGAGCTTCATGTTCAAGGAGAGCGGCAAGTGGGGACCATCGTTCCATTGTAGCGCCACTGGATCCTATCGCGATGAGACGGCTCCCCTCGCTGTGGGCACTGCGCTCGCCATTGCAGTGCTTCTGACCATTTCCGGCTATGGCGGCTGGCGGTAAGTTTAAGCGCAGCCAACTTAACAACGCGTAGCGTTGCCAGACAGCCACGTATTTAATGTACTTCCCTTATTTTCTTACAGATATTTCAAAGTCAAGAAGGTCCAATACGGTTCTATGGAGTAAAAACTATGGAGAAACTTTCTGCCGCATTTCTGTTCAACTAATTGAGTCTTAACTTTGTACCGTTATTTGTTGCATATCAGTATTCTCGTATTTAAAAACCAATTGAAACCAAACCAAACAAAATGTAAAACAATTATTGTAATCATGTTTCGAAACCTAGACGAAAGTTTTGTGAGGCATCGTCCAGTACGAAATATTAATGTTATCTTATAAATGAAGCGATACATATATGAGAATTGCAAAATGTCTTCCATATAGTTAATATTATGAAAATACTAACTAATATACATATTACAAAGTACATTAATATGTATATAAACATACAAATATATATATACATACGACTATATATTTACACAGTTAACCAACAAATTATTACTGCATAATTTGCTGTGTTTATTAGAGGTACACCCAAAATAGTTCAATTTATTAAAAATCTTTTGAAATAGTTTCAAAAGGAATATATTTGAATCTCTTGATTTTCCTTTGTTCCTCTAATAAATGCAGGCCTATCTAGTTTTAAAATTCTGGCAACTTTCATATCGAATTCAAGTGTAAGTTTAAGTTTCGTACAAAATATATATTTCTATTATTATCTCAATTGAGCGCATACTATACATTTAATCATTTCAATTGATCTGCACCTACTTTTAATTTAAGAACACACTAACATTGAAGCCAAGTTAATAAATCAATTCTAAATATGAATGTAATTTCGGTACTTTTAATTGGTTGGCTTCACGGTATACGAAAATATTTGAAAAGGTTTGGGACTTTAGAAACAATTTAACAATTTAATTAACAAACAATTTAATTCTGACGATATCGATTTAAAAACAACAAATAAACATTTCTAATAAGAGAGACCGTTAGGAAGTATACAAAGTCCGTCTGTAATGGTATGTTACATTGGAAAGGGAAGCAACAAGAAGCTGAATAAAATGCTAGTTTCCAAAATGTATTTAAGTTTCAAAATGTTCTATAAGCTGGATATTGCAATGAATGTTCTTCATTTCTACTATATTATATTTACAATTTACCTTAAATTGACAACAACTTAAATGCAACGCTATTTCAAGTGCTTTCGCTCTACTATACATATGCATATTATCTATTAGCTATGACGAAATGGTTCAATATTATTGCATGGGCATATGAAATACTATTGAGATGATTAAATCGGATAAGATTAGAACAAGTGGAGAAAAAAATAGACCATTAAGGCGTAAACTAATTTTAGAGAAATTAAAATGATTGGTATATGAACAAAAAAAGGAAATTTTGATTTTTTAAGCAATTATGTTGGCAATTGCCAAATGCATCTATATAAAATTATCATTCAATACAATAACTGTCAAACAACATTGTCAATTACCGGCAGTCAACATTGATGTAAAGTATGTGTAGAAAAACCTTCTGTAAAATTTATATATTTTCGCTAACGTTGTTTTCGTTAATATGTCTCGATATAAAAGGTTCTCCTGCCTGAAGAGATTTTTTACCCTATGCTTAATGTATAAATGATTTTATGAGTAACAACATCTATTTTTAAAATCCATCTACATTGGATACCAGGTAAATGCTTAATTGTCTACTGAATCATAGGCAGCTTAAGGTTTCATTCATGACCCGCTTCGATAAGGCTCTTCTTGATCTCAAACCTGATACTAAAGAGCACTTTTTTGTACTAATCTGTATCTGTATCTCCATCTCTGTATCTCAGATCTAAGATATGTTCAATACGATTCCAACTCACCTGCTAGTTTGTTGTGTTGAAATGCTTGTGTAGCTGGTGCGTGCTCGTTTTGATTGACCATCCATATTGTCACCGATTTCTGGAGCTCGACGTTTACCCCGTGGCATGACTTGTGTGATCTGATTGCGAGAAGGATTTGCCCTTTTGTTGTTTACCCCAAAAACGTGAAGGCGTCTTAAATGCTTTGGCTCGTTTTGGTTGATGTGGATATTACACGAATTTTTCAGCTGCAAAATACGAAATGGAAATGAATGCGACATATATTGAATTGAATGAATCAAAGTTCAGTGTGTGAATAATTGGACTTACCACTGTAATTCAGCGCGCAACAGTCATTGAAACATCATCATTAAATCACGAAAACATTAACTGTAAAATGGAATTTGATTAATTAAGCAAAGTTGCAAAGATTATATTAAATGACACAAAAAAAAATGATCATAATTAGTATTTGGAAGGATTCTCCATGTTAAAAGCAGTGGCAGCAGCGCCACCTAGCGTACGGCAGCGACACCCGTCTCTTTCCCCCTCGAATGATTTTTCCCATTACACGGGATGCACAGGAAGGACAGCCAAGATACTCACGCACACACACACACACAGGCACATACACACTCACACTCACAAAACCTGCAATGCAACCGTATGCATATTATTAATTTTACTGCAACTGCAAATGAATACACTCATTGTATGCAGTTATTTCTACGTGTGTATTAAACACCGGCTTCGTCGTCGCCGTCGTCGTATTGGGCAAGAGAATTGGGCTTGGATTCGGTATCGGTATCGTTGTTGTAGTACGCTGCTTCCCCGTCGACGACACAACCACAGCACACACCACAGCACAGCACGCAGCAGAGCAGCTGATATGACGGCAGCAGACGGCAAGCAGCCTGCGCGTGCTCGTTTTTTTTACGTCGCCAAAAGCCGATGATGCTCTGGTTCCAGAGCGTTAAGCAAACGCATCATTGATGCGGCATCGATTGTTTAGGGTTTTGCATGGGCAATGCATGCAAATGCAATTAAATATTTACCATTTATGTTATTAAAACAATTTGTAAATCCACAGGACAGGTCTTGGCCAGCGTGACCAGAGGTGCAACTTTAATATATACTCGTCGACTTCACAAAATATACCACTATCATTGTAGTGGCAAAACGGCGCAACTTTTAAACAGAATTTTACTTTCTCAAGTATTATTTCTAATTAAATAAATGATTTTTAAAAAAAAGTTATAAATTTTTCATTTTTTGCAACAGCAAATATAGTAAAGCATTTTTCGTATGTTGGTGAAATAAAATTGTTGATTAACAGCCAGTTGAAGCTCAGAATATACCAAAAATATATTGCAACCGATGCAGCGATGTTTGTACTATGAAATCAGCGATGCTTGTTTGCTAATAGAATTGCCAATAAGAATGCACGACGTAAGCTACGGGTTAAAATAAAATAAAAACGTAATATCGTAGTAATTTTACATTGAATAACGTAGGATTGCTCAGCGTCTAATTTTTAATTTATGCATTAAAGGAATATCGCAGGCATTCGATACTTTTGTTGTTGCATTTCTGGTATTGGTCGCTGTTTACAGGAGTTTGCAGCGCTGTTAAATGATTGGCATCAAAACAAACATTTTTGGTTTCTCGTTTTTGTAATAGAAATCTGAACAGTGGGAAATAAATAAAATATTATCCGATTAGTCGCACTAAAACTATAGGATATACTCTTCCGATCTTAAAGAAAATTTCTCCAAGATAAAATAATATTTTTATTTAAAAAAAAAATATTTTACAAAATCTTTTTAACTTCGTTTTTTTGTATAAAACTTAATATCAAAACGGAGCTTTTTATTTTTGAATTAATACCCGACTCAAAGGCGATTTAAAGTAACGCGCCTGTGTAAATATACCAAACTGGAAAATAAAGCGTGACCAGGTGACACTCGATTTCTTTATTTTGGTATATTTTAAAAATGTTGAACACATCAATTGTTCACCGTTAATTTCTTAATGTTACAATGTAGACGTTGCATATTGCACTAAAGGCACTAAATGTTATAATACAATTCGGCTGCTTGTCAACCGTTGAGAAACTGCTCCAGCGCATCCTTGGCCTCCACATCGTGATGTTCCAGCACAACTTCCTCCAGAGCTGTTTGTTTACTTTCCCTCGTTGGTATCTCTAAAATAATCCGTTAATTAAGCAACTGGAATATTGATAACTTAGAGATAATTACTTGTGAGTTGGCCTCGTTGTTTGTACTCCTCGAGATCACTGCGAAATGCATCGTCGAACACAGCTTGTCGCTCCCGTTGCAGCTGCCGCAATTGCAGTTCGTGGGCGCGAATCTTTTGCTGATGTTCGGCGGCAATCTTCTGTCTGTGCTGCTCCAGTTCGCTGAGTTTTCGCTGCTTGTGCTGCGACAGCTGAAACTGCTGCTCTAGCACAAACTCCTGAAGTTCACACTCCTCACACAGCTCCTCCAGCTGTTCCAGTTCCACCTCCAGCTGTGCTCCCAGCTCCTCTAGCGATGCCAACGTCTCGGCACTCGCTCGCAGCTTCACCACCAAGGCGGGCAGCCCCGCCAGACAACTGTTGAGCTGCGTTATGGTTGCCTGCTGGGAGCTGGCACGCTGTTGTATGCTTGTGATTTGTGTGGCAACTTCAGCCGCTTGCCCCGCATTCTGTTCGTTGGCGGCGTGAATTTGCTGCCAATCATCCTCGTATTTGGCCAACAGATTGCAACCGGCTGCCACATTGAGCTGTGTTGGCAGGCCGTCGACCAAAGAGCTGCGACTCGAGCTGAAACTCTCGTTGAGACTCGTTGGCGTTGTGGCTGCACTTGCTTGACTGCTGTTGTTGTTGCTGTGACTGTTGCTGACGCGTTGACGATAATGATGCTGCAGACTCTCGGAAATCACGATTCCCTCCTGTATAGCATTGCTTAGCTTCTTCTTCAGATTGCCAAACATTATATAAACTCCGTTTTAAAGCCGTAATTAAAGTTGCTAATTAATTGCGCTGCTGCTGCTGTGTTGTCGTAAATAGCAAATCAGCTGGGCGCAAACTGACAAGATAGCGCAGTTTGACAGATCGCCAGCAAACAGAGAGAGCCATAGCGAGAGAGTGAGCGGGAGCGGGAGAAAGAAACCTGTTGTCATTGCGATGTTACCTAAACTAACATGTGCTTTTTATGTTAATAACATTGTTGTCCGTTAATGTGGATGTTAATGTAGTGTAATCATAATAGTGCCTCTTCTATTTTAAGTAAAGGGTCCAACTAGCTTACATTTTTGTTTTAAAATACTATAACAATCCATCCAGAAAATATGTTAAAACTCAACCTCAAATCATGAGGAAATTATATCTATATTTATTAGGTATGGCAGCTATGAATCAATGTTAAACGATGTTGTTTTCTTCTGGAGTAAAATTACCCCTTTTAGTTTATTTTGTTAACAACAATTGTTTACTTATTTTATCGTCAATAGAGATTGTACTTTGCTTTTCTGCTAACAACTTTCAACGTTTCAATAAATATGCTTTGTACTAATTTGGCTAATCTTCAGTCAGATCCACAGTAGTTGATGACGCTGCTGGCATTGACTTAGCTTGCTTCGACGCGACTTCAATTATTTCTATATCACTGCCACTGTGGGGCTCCTCCTCCTCGTCTGCTGCACTGTCCTCAAGCGCAATGCAGCTGGCTCCTCCATCGCCGCTCTCGCTTGTCGAGTCCGTGTCAGAGTCTGAAGAGTGCTCCTCCTGTGAGCTGAGATTTATGGTGAGCACCTCCTGTACCTCATCACTGGACGACTCGACGGACAATGTTTTACGTTCCACTTCCACGTCCTCATCAGACATCAATTCCTTGATAATATCACTAAGTGGCGAGGCAGGTGCAGGCAATGCTTCCTCCTCCACCTTGGCTGGCATCTGTTGGGCACTCAACACTTGACTGTAAGCCATGGCAACAGCCAATGCCAAGTTATTTGCGGGCATAAAGTACTCGGATCTTTCATCTGGCTTCGGCTGTTCTTTAACGCTGCTTGAGTTGCTGCTGCTGCTGGTGCTGCGATGTCGTTTCTTCCTTTTCTCTTTCTTGTGCTTTTTGGTGCGTTTTTTCTGCTTGCGCCTTCGGCTGCGTCGCTCTGAGCTGTCGCTGCTGCTACTGCTTCTTCGGCTGTAGCTGTGACTGCGTCGCTTGCTGCTCTTCTTGCGGCTGCGACTATGTCGCGTGTCTTCTCTGCTCGTGTAGAACTCATTTCGCTGTCGTCTGTCGTGTCTTTCATCGAGTTCCTGCAGCTTCTGCTGGCAGCTGGCATGCGTGCGATCCGTTTCACGCTTATTGTGGCGTAGCGCAGTGTTTATGGTACGGCCCAGAAATCGTTTGTTTGGCCTGCCCAGCGGATTTATTTTGCGCTCTTGTGGTCCCAGCAATGCCTGGCTGCTTTGCAGCGGCATATCGCGCATTAGCTCCTCAATTGCCTGGCTGCGCATAGATAAACGAGTTTAACTATTTAATTAATCATTTGTTTGTTTTATCAAATTTACCTTGTAAGCGCTGAGTCGTCCATTTTTGTTTTGTTTATGACCAGCTGATGCTAATGACCTCGGCGTTGCCACTTTAGCGCCCGTCTGGCCACACCGAATTTCGGTTGACCATGGTTGATCTGGCAACGTTAAATAATGGCGCGCAAATAATACAACTTTAGTTCTGCTTGTAATACGTTTAATTGCATTTTAAAAACTATTTATCACAGTTGAATCACATATTGTTGCACAGCCTGCTGCTGTTCATTGCCGTCTATGTATAACGCTCTGCAGCCAGTCCACATATTTGCTGACACGCGTATAAATACCCGGCAAACCAGGCCGAGCACATCCAATGCCCGTGGAGACAACGCCCAGCAACAGGTGCTCCTTGGACATCAGTGGGCCACCGGAATCCGCCTGCCACAAACAATACAACAAATTTGCGGCATAACATTTGTGCGCCACGTTCCCAATTGCATACTCACCCAACACGAGTCAATCTGACCATTCTCATACCCAGCACACAGTTGGGTGTCGGCAATGCTATTGGATTTGCCGAGCGCCCGATAGGAACGTTCGCATTGTTCATTGTTCCATATCTTAACGGTGGCCTTGCGCAGCACATCGGCCCGATCGCCCTCCGCCTGATTCTCTTGCGTCCAGCCCCAGCCGGAAACTGTGGCGAACTCCTGCTCCAGGCTGCGTTGCTCCTGCTCCGAGCTCACACAACTGGGTTGAACGTGCGCCGTAAAGCTTATTGGCTGCACCAGCTCCAGCAGTGCTAAGTGCGGCAATCGCAATGACAATAAGCTACCAACAATTTAAGCGTCAACTATTTACCAATATCATGCTTCACGCTATTGCAATCGTACTGCGGATGCGGCACAATGTTCTTGAAATCCACTCGCAACGCATTGTTGCCATTGACGCCATTGAGAAACTCGCGTATGCTGTGCAGCCCGACGACGCCCTGAATCTGCGCCGGTTTCATGAACTTTTGCAGACCATTGCAGATGCAGTGACCGGCGGTCAGAACCCAGCGTTCATGTAGAATGGTGCCGCCACAGAAGTGGCCACCGCGTCGCATCAGACTCACCATGAAGGGCATCTCGTTGCGCTCGGCTTCGCTGCCGCCAACAATCTTTGGATTACGCGCCGTGCACGGCAGACCGGTAACTAAACGTCCAATTGATCGGGTAAGTCAGAATTGCCATCAGAAATATATTGTATGTATTTATTTCCAAGTGTATGATTTTCGAATTTATAACTTACATGCAATTTGCGCTTGCGCACATTGTATGATGATATAAACAGTAATAATAACGTTGATTAGTTTCCACATATTTTGTTTTGTGTGGTTTTGAAACAAGATGAAGCTTTGGCCGTTGCGAAAGCATACAACGAACTGTCACAAATATTCTGTGTGCCAATTAATTTATATATGGGTCGCAGCGTTTGCTCCACTGACTTATTTACCGTGTGTTCTATGCGGATTAGCAAAAAAACGTTCGGGTCGTCGAGCTTTCTGATAACGAACGGAAGTCTCACAGCCACCTGTTGCCGTTAAGCTTGTTTTCGCTGTTGAGCTTTACGCGCCAACACGATTGCACCTCGGTGTCGCCCATGTGCTGCACTACACACGCACACACACACACTCATACTTATGCAAAGCGCACACGTTTTGGCATTTCAATTGGTTCGTCTGTTCGTCTCTCTCCCTCTTGCTCGCACCCACACTTGCGGTGCCAGTGTGCACACAATTAAGGAGATGCCGAACACCGAACACCGAACACCGAAAATGAAAACGAAACTGAAAACGTAAACAAAAGCAACAAAAACTTTTTGTGTTTTGCGTTTTATGACCCAATGAAGTTCATGACATTGAATGGGTGACAAATAGTTGTGTTCATACAACGCATAATATTTACTTTCAATTGTACAAGTGGCAACAAGTTTATTGGCCCATTATCCTTATTCAACTTTTTATTGTCTGTCGTACATAATTAATATCACATAATTAGAGTGTTAAAAGTAGTGCCGGACTTATGATATAATAATGTTTACTTGAATTTTATTGATAAAGGCTTCGAAAATTCCTTTGAAGCGGATACTTAATTTTATGAGGCATGAAATAAGTTGTTGAAATTCGGTAATGCGATTGTGTTTATATAGTAATATTTATTTGTAATGTTTTGCTCCCTCCAATACAATAAAAATCAATGCATCGGTATAACGTATTTAGAATCCTTTTATTAATATTAAAATGGCTTACAAAGCTCCTTAAATATTCTATGAACATTATATTATTATCTAAAAGATTTTCAAAAATTGATTTGTATTAAATACATTAAATGTAATGCGAATTGCTGTTGATTTTAAAATCGCTTTATAATTATTATATTGGCTTACAGAGCTTTTGAGAATATTATCTAATTGTTTGCAAAAATTAATTTGTTAAATTGAAAATTATCAAATGCTCCTAAACGAAAAATATGAAGATCCAGTAAACCAACTGGGATATCGTTATTTTCATAAATAGGGCTAGATATACATATTATTTCACACGGAACAGGAAAGACATGCTAAGTTAGTTCCTTAAATTTAAAATAAAAACAACAAAATTAGATATATTTGAAAGCTGCATAATGGGTGTGTGTAAATGACCTTAGTTGTCATATTTCCATCAGAAATTGGACTTGGCCCAATCATCGGTATTATGCAAATCGAGAATGCAGTTGTGCATAATGATGAGACGACGTGCCTACATAATTGATTTTCAATGTTGACACACCGCCAAGTCGATCAATGTAATAACACTGGATATGCTAATTATTGCTTTGGCATTAACATTGCCCTTAAAAAAATTGAGTAGTAGAAAATCCTCAATGGCAATTAATAAAAATGAAATAAAATGCAGGTGGAAGCGCATTGAGTGCAGTTTGATAATGTTTGTGGAATATTAATTGAATGCCAAGTCAAGAGGCAATCAGGAATTGAATTGCTTGTGGAAACAGGAACAGTTGAATGGCAAAAACAAATCAGTTCAATAGACCACAAAGATAGATTGAATATTAATCGATTTTTTGCAACTCGTTTGACAAGCGAGACATGTGACGCTTATCTCGAAATTAGTTAAAATGAAACCGAAAACCAGAAATAAAAACAAAACTAAAAACTACAAACCCAGAAATATATCGCCCATCCGACAAGTGCTCATAGCCAGGTTCATTGATCTCAGCTAGTTTTTTTCCCCATTTTTTTTGTGTTCTTTATGTCTCGCCTTTTGTATGCGAAATGCTAATTCGCCGTAAGTTCACTATAAAAACTGTTGTCTGTTGACAACTTAACCAAAAATAAATAATACATAATAGTTTTAACCGAATTGTTGCCTCAGAAATAACAAGTTTAGGTGCATTGACACCCGTGTCTCCAACACTTCAATTGCTCATTTCGTTGTTTTGGACGCATTCAATGTGAAGGTCGCTTTTCGTTTTGGCCAAAAAGTTCAACGACAAGTTTTCGCTGTTGCCGTTGATGACTAATTGCATTCGAGGAAGTCTTTAATAGGTGGGCGCGAATGCGGGTGGCTTGTGGGAATTAGAATTCGAGGTACTTAAGACTCAAAACTGTGACCGAAAGTTGAACCCGATTTAATTGTATACCGAGAATTTGATTTCTATTATTACTACGGATTAAAGTCAAGTGGTTAAGAACTGCCACCATAAAATCGATTTAAAATTATATTGATATTATTGGCAACTTAACTTAATAACATTTTCGAATTAATTATGATATGGAAATGTTATATAGATTACTTTTAATAATTTGTTTTGAAAATGCTTGAAATCAGACTCCATGGGTAAATAAATAACAACGAGACTAAGTATATTGTCTCCATTTTAATAAAGTAATAATATAAAATATAGTAATAATAAACAGATAATTGTCTTAAAACTTATATTATGATCAATTTTACAAGTTTATGTTTAAAGTGTGTATTCGCAAATTCTTTATAAAAAAATATGTAGATGCCTACTTTTTAGCCTTACTGATTAATTATTAGCAGTTATTAATAATTGGGAATAATAAATATTCAATGATGATTTTATTAGCGGAAGGCATCAAATTAAATTAGATACATTCATTCTAAGCTTAAAAGAATACAACGAATTAAACTAAATCAAGGTTAACTTTATTCGTATTTGGTTGCAAAACAGACGGTTTTAAATATAGTATTATTTTATTTATAAACTAGTTAAAAGTGTATCTTAAACTCGAACTTACCAATAAGGTTTCTGCTTATTTAAGAGTTGTTTTGAGCGCCTATTTGGTTTCGATTATTACTCGAAAGCCAAGTATTAAATGACAGGCTTTCTGAGCAACAATCAAAAGGATATAGGCGTCGTTTCTTAGCAGCTCGCCTTCTCCAAGCAGTGAATTGAGTGGAGCACTGTTCACAATTATTTCCAGCACTTGTTACAATTTTCAGCTTTGGTTTATTTTGTTTTTAGTCGGAGCAAAGACGTCTGCACGGTGTGAGTGCTGCACTTGAACTGCAATTGCGTTGCGAATGCTGTAACGTTGTATCCTATATCCTGTGATCCTTGTGTCCGCGACGCCAAACACGAATTTCAAAGTGCGCTACGAATAACGAGGCGAAAAGCCTCGGCCATGCGGCGTATACGTAATGTACGATGTGTAATCGTTGACTTCGGCTTTTGCCGCTGTAATCATTGGCCAATGAGCGTTGACGTTTGTTCTTGTTGTTGTCCTTCATTGCATTGCGCAAGCGTAAATTATGCCAGTTGTAAATTGTACCTGTTTCTACCTGCAGCATTTCCTCAATAATGTTTATTGTAACGCCCCCAAAAGTGCGATGGATTGTGATATTGTATCTGCCTGAAAGGCAGTTCAAAAACTTTGCTAATTGCTTAAATGGTTTCGTTAGATCTATTAATGTGGCATCAAAATAGATGTGTTGCAATCTCTTGACCGACATCCCTTGACAAGTTGTATGTTGATGGAAGTGCTAGATGTCGACTAATTGATGGAGTTTATTTTGAGGTATTCGATTGAAAGCTGCTCTGCATATTAATTGTGGACCATTTAGATTGCTTTTATTAAACTGATTGCTTTAATGAGCTTTTACTATAGAGTGATTTCAAGTGCTTTATAATTTGTTGGTAGATCACTTGCAGTTTTCAGTTTGTAAAAGCTTTTATTTGCTGTTGGATTTTCGTTATTTCTCTGCTTCTGCTTGGAGTTTCCATTTGAAGTGCTTTTCGTAGAGTGCTCTTAACCAACTATTTGCAATCCTTTCATGTTCTCTTAAAATGTATGATTGACTTTTTTGTGATTTGTGTGCTATCAGCTATTGTTTAGTTGTTGTCAAGGAACTTCTGTTGTTTCAATTTAAAAGTATAGCTGCAGGTAATGTGCTTTTTAGAATATGTTTTGTTCTCGATTTTGTAATGAATAGAAAAGGAATTTCTTCATCTGCTTTGTGGAGAAATGTTATTACATTTATGGTTTTAATGGAGATGAGTATTTGTTTTTAAATTGGTAATTAGATTTTTGTTCTGTTATTTGCTGTATAGCTTATTTGCTAAGAGGGTTTAATATCATATTTTGGAGAGGCGTAAGAAAATGATGCTATCAACTAATTTCCTTCAATAGTGCAATGAAATTAAATGTCAACATTTATTTAATTTATGTGTCAAATATTTTGATAATGAAGTTCAGTGTGAGTAGTTACGAGTGAGTCTTATGGAAGAATTTAAAGAAATTTACAAAATTGTATAGTTCACTTGCTAAGGTTCAACATTAATTTTATTAAGACTTCTTTAAATTATATTGTTATTAATTTGCTTGTTTTAATGGTGCAATTTGTCAATAAATTTCATTTTACATACAAAAATGTATTAGTTTTGTATGCCGAAAGTGAGGATAACATTGTGTTCAGCGTGAGTTATTTTTCATTATCTTAACATGTAGAGCAATAAGGCAACTTTTTAATGGTTTTTAAAATATACAGAAATTTAATCAAAATAAATAGTTGATTTGAAGGATTATTATAAATTTATCATCAAATGTTCATAAGGATGTCATCAAATTATACTGTTATCAATTCATTTGTTTAATTGGTAAAATTTGTCAAAAAAGTTTATTTCAATGGGACAGTTTATTTAAATTAAATACTTCAATAAAAAAAATAATGTTCAGTCGTGTCATTTTCTTCATCTTGAAATGCAGAACATTTACTAAAATTTCTATTTTAACATACAGAAATTGAATAAAATTGTGTAGCTTTTTTTTTTCGCAAAGTAGGCTTTATATTAATTTGTTATCAAAATACAATATTATCAATAAATGTGTTGAAATTGTACAATGTGTTTAAGTTGTACATTGACGAAATTTTTTAAATATCCAAATTAATTAATCTTGTATTCCAAAAATTTGGCAATGTTTGTTTTATGTTTCTTTATTCTGAAATGTAGATCAATTTACGAAATATTTGTTTGCTTTTTTTTTGTAGAACTCAGAAGTTGATTTAAAATTATTTAATAAATAAGTGCAGTTGTGTTTAGATTTGAAGAATTTCTGGGTTGATATTTGTGGAAAGGTAACCCTTTAATTTTGTTTTTCCTGCTGAAGCCCCAAAGTCCCCGAGCCTTCAATCAAAGCAAACTACACACAGACATCAACACGTTGGGAAGCAACTATTTGAATGACATTTACATTTTATTTGGCAAATTGTGATTGACAAGATGTTAACACGCTTTTAAGATGTTTGCTGTGCCCCTTGCCGTGGCTGGTAAAGGATTCCGATTTTTGCAATTAAATATTTAATCGAACAAAGCAGGAGGAACATGTTGCAAAAACTAGACACGCTGAAGGCGTGCAACGTGCAACGTGCAACGTGCAATTGTGCAACTTGAAATGTATTCGGCTAAATTATTGATGAGCCACGGAAACATTTCAATATGCTAATTACTTCTGTTATGGCAATGGGTAGGGGGAAAGGGGAGTGGGAAAACAAATGCAAGCTGCCACCTAAAGCTAATGATGTTGCCTGGCTGCCACATGCCCCACCAGCCACCTGCCTAGCTGCTTGCTGCTTGCTGCTTGCCACATTTCGCTGCAATTTCCCCAGCGAGTTGGCGCAAACTTAACAAATGCCAAAATCTATCGAAGGCGACATTTGCAAAAGAAGCCAAAATAACACAAATAACACAACAGAAGCTGGAAAATGTGTCTACTATTTGGATATGGCAGCCAGGCGAGAGCAATGCCTTAGCCTTCGGATATACATATAGATATATCCTTGTGTTTATCCTTACCCTTATCCTGATGTTTAACCCGGACTTCGCTTGGCTGGCGTTTGTTTTTGCGTGACAATTGGCCCAATTTATTATTCATTAGGTTAAAAAGTCACTGCACAATACAACTGACAGGCAGTCAGTCAATCCCTTCCCTTCCCTCAACCCATCACCTGTTACCCGTTTACCTCAGCAGCCATTAGGACATGTTTTCCTCTGCTTTTCCTCCTCCTCCTCCTGCGGTTGCCCAAAGTATTTTCTGTTTTGTCTGCGCTAAACATTTCGACGCGTGAAAACTTTGCGGAATATTTCTAATTGATTTGCCAGCAACATTTTTTGCTGATTCTTTTCGCAGTTAACCTTTGCTTTCGGGCCAAAGTTTGCTGACATCTCCAGACGCGGAGACACGTAACTTGCTAATTGAGTCGAGTTGTTGTCCTGGTCAATAGATGCTTCCCAATGTGTTGAATGTTGATCAAGGCTAACATACGATAAGTGTGTAGTTATATAATTGGCTCCAATGTCGGGAAAGTGTTGCATAATTTATTCCCTGACTGTTGAGGGCATTTTGAAAAGAAGTAGAAAGAAATAATTTAATACAGCTTTATACTTTCTTCCAAGATGCCCTCAGTGGAATTTGATTTATTAGTAAGGCAAATAAAATATGACGCTTGTTATATATTTAATTTATGATAATTTCACCATTTAATAATGTTTATTCGGATATGTCGGATATATATATTTTAAATGTTGGGACTCTTTTAAATAGATTAGATTTCTATGATCAATTGTTTGATATTTCAATTTTTTTTTAATGGTTTGCGAATCAAATAAATCCCTTGATTTCTATTTTAATTTTGCTCATTTTTACACTTTAATATTATATATTTCCCAACTATTTTACATTTTTTAAAACTTTTAGTTATATAAAATTTCTGCATTCCGTTATTATATACTTCCATTAGGTTATTAATTGGTTGAATATTTATACCTATAAATATGTGAATTATGGTGAACTTTGTAGGCCGAAAGAATTGTTAGAAAACTCAAAAAATAGAATTATAATTTTAAAAATTGATTTTCAATTTTAATTTCATATCATGTAAAAAAATTTGTTGTATAATTAAAATATCTGAAAATATGGCATTTTATTTATTAAAATATGGGCTATTGTGAAATATTAGTCAGTTAAAGGATGACAAAAAATAATAATGAAAATCGAATTAAATATGTAATGTTTTAAATTTTTGGATGTTCCGCATTCTCCCTTAATTTTGCTCCTTCACACATTCATATATTGTAGATTAAATTATATTACAACTGTCAATATTCATTAAAGTGTTAAAAATCAGAATAATATGACATATAAATGCTGCCCTTCAATGTTGGCTCATAATATATTATGGAAGCGTCGCATATCTGTAGACCGAGCGATTGTCTTTCCGCCTTTCGTGTGGCTAATGGACACAAATGGAAATTCTATTAAGGCAATACGTACTTGATTCACCGCATTTGACATTCCGCCGTAGTTCTCAACTCGACTCGTCAATTAAACACAAAAAAGCATCCGGCAGGCAGCCTACAGATACCTTCCCCGTCTCCTTCCACCAGCAGGATCTGCTGCTGTTGACTTTTAACCTTTTTATACCCTGTACCAATAGCTTAGAAAGGAATATTCAATTTGGAACTTTCGAAAATATTTGTAACAAGCCAACATTAACTTCAAATAAATGTATCTATAATGTCGATTACGATGTCTTTATTGTAAATTAATTCGAAAGTTTGTCAGTGTAGATGAAAGGGATTATAGGAGATAGATCTACAAAATTTGAAGACAATAAATTAGCTGAAGCTTGTTTTGGAATTTCTCTACACCCCGTTATGCCTCCCTAAATAAATAAGTTGTATAGACCGGAAATAATAGTTAGGAGTTAAGAATATTGAAGTTTACTTAATCTTCCGAACAGAGTGGGAAAAAGTATACGATTGTTATTATTAATTGTTAAATGGAGACTAATGAATTTGACCAGGATTCAGTTAATAAGTTAGGGGTTATTAAAAAATGCCAAATAAGTAGTAAATAAATATTTAGTAGTTTTGAGTCAATAAATAAATAATTTAAAATTTTGAAAATTAGTAAAATGGAGACTCGAACTTGGAACACGTAATAATCACTGTATTTTGTACAGCTTCATTTTGCAATTTATATAATTTATTTTGTATAGGTTTAAAAGTAGCTGATAGTCGAGTACACTCGACTCTAGCTTTCTTTTTTGAATTTGTTACGTAAAGGCAATCGTACAGTGTGTGAGAGGAATATCCTTGGAGTGGAGGTGTGTGTTTGTGTGTGTGGCAAATCAGGTGTCACTTGACAGGGTTGGGCTGGCGGTGGCAAGAGGAGCGGGAGGAGGCAAGGAAGGAGGCGTGTGCGGCGCGATGCCAGAAAACTGTCAAGCGAGTTAATGTTTGTTGATACAAATATTTCCACGCCTGCCGCAGGACAATTTGGTCAGCTCCACACACACACACACAAATGCACATACATGTGTGTGTGTGTGTGTGTGTGTGTGAGTTTTATACTTTTTGCCTACTTTTCTGCATATTTAATACGCAATTAAGCAATTTGAATAGCAGCTAACATGGAAAATGCATTTTCACGCTTTTCAATTGTTGCCCACATGGACTTGTCAGCCTCAACAAAAGTTCACGTCACCTCCGCCTCCTCCTCCTCATCCTCCAGCCCCTTATCACTACCCCTAACTTAGATTGCTACCTGAACTGTGTCCATCTCACGGTGTGAAGACATTGCTTTTAATTGCTGCAAATAAATGCTTATTTATTGATTGCGACAAGAGGAACTCGAAATAATTTAAGGTGGTCAATTAGTTATGCTCAAAATATAGATTAATCTAATAGATTAAATCTACTTAAATATCATATTAGATTGCGCTAGTTAACAGGTTTATCTGAAGTGGTTTACGCTAATTGTGTAAATCTTGAGGTGAATTTCGAAACTTGATTTTGGCATTTTTACTGAAATTTTAATATTTTATAAGAATTTGTCTGCGTTTAGGTTTAATATTGAGATACAATATGCAATTCTGCGATACATTATGGGCATTTTTTATGTAAAGTCTATTTTAATTTTATTAAAAAGATTGCGCATTTTTTCCAGGTTCTGCAATTATTTGCTATGGGTTATATAAATGATGTAACTATGGGAATTGTTCATAATATTAATGCCTACTGATTTAATTGATTAATTTAATTATTAAATCCACGATCAGTCAGAATCTATTATTTAGTCTACAGGTTAATAATTTGTTGGATCTCTTCTACTGTGATTAGTTCATATTGAATTTTGTAAATTCAATTTTATTTGTATATAATGAAGTTAAGAATTTTAAACAATTTTAATCATATTTGTAATTTTTGTATAAGTTGAATTGAAGCCATTTTTGTCTATATTCTTGTTGTTTTGCATTTGTCTATAGTTAAATGTCAATTGCATTTTATTTGCATAAATATTTGAATGTTGCTTTATTTTTAATTGCTGTAGTTTCGAGCATTACTTTGCACTTAAGTGTACAAGAAGTGCCTGCCACATGCCTCAACTTTGCCATTTTTGCATGTTGCATGTTGCCACTTGGCAGCAGCGACCATTGGCCACTTCACTGACCAGCTCAAGGCCTGCCCCGTCTGCCACACGCTGACTTTGCCACACACTCTCCCTTACTCTCTCTACCTCTCTCTGGTTGCCTTATTGTTATTGTTATAGCTCTGGCTTCAATTCGCTTGACCATTCGATTGTTGGTGGTAGTAAGGGTGTTGAGTTGAGTGTTCTATGTTCTATATGCTAGGGGTTGGTTAGAGGTCGAGTAGCGCTCGCTCTCTCTCCCTCTCTGTCTCTCCCACTCGCTCTATGGTCAGTCTTTGATCGAGTAACCAACGAGGGGTTGCTCAGTATTTCTCTGCTCTAAAATGGCGTACATAAAGCGCATAACATTTAGCGCAGCTTCAGAATAAGTTTATAAAGACAAATACAATATAGTTATTAAAAATCCGCGAGGCTATTTTGTCTTACTAAGAAAATGTTGGATAGATTTGACCTGATTTTAGTTTATAAATTAGTAATTGTTAAAGTATTCCTAATATGTATTAAATGTTGTTTTAATATGGAGATATTAGTAATGGATTTGACATTTGTGGAATTTGATATATTCATAAAAATTCAGAATTGTTAATAACTTAGTAATTGTTGAAATATTGGTTTCACCAAAAAAGATTAGTTATGAATTTGGCCTATGATATGAATATGATATATTTATTACAAAATCAATAAGTATTGGTTTCCCTAAGAAATATTTGCTGATTCATTTGGCTTGAGTTAGTAAATTAATAATTGTTGAAATATTCTGAAAATATTGTTATTATAGAGAAATATGTAGTAAAAGATTTGACCTGGCTTTATTTGATAAATAAGTTATTGTTAAAGTATTCAAAATAAGTTCTAAATATTGATTTCATTAGAAAATATTTAGTGATTAAATTTATCTGGGTTGAGTTCATATATTAGAATTATTAAAATATTCCAAATTTTTAGTAATTATTGTATTCAATTAATTAATTAATCGCAAAAAAGAGTATTGAAATATTACTTTAACTCATTTTCAAAAGTCGATTTGATTAATAAATTATTAACTATAAAAGGATTCCAATTGTGTGGCTCAAAACATTATTAATTTATCACAAGAATTTAGAAGTACAGTAATTTTTCGTATTTCTACGTATTAAATATTGTTTTCATAAAGAAATATTTGGTGATTTACTTGATCTGGTTGGAGTTAATTACATAGTAATTATTAAAGTAATCCAAATAAGTATTAAATATTGTTTTTATAAAGAAATATTTAGTGATTTTTTTCATCTGGGTTTATTTAGTAAAAAACTTACTGTCGAAGTATTACTTAAACACATTTGTAATATCCAATTTGAGATGATTAATAAAATATTAACTGTTAGAGAATTCGAATTGTGGGGCTACAAATTTTATTCATTTCTCACAAGAATTTTTGAGGAAAGGCATAATTCCTATTCTACGTAATATTGTTTTCATAAAGAAATATTTGGTTATTTTCTTAATTTGCTTTGAGTTAATAAAATAGTAATTATTTAAGTATTTCAAATAAGTATTAAATATTGTATTTATAATGAAATATTTAGTGGTTTATACGATCTGGGTTTAGTTAGTAAATTAGTTATTGTTTAAGTATAAATTATTAATTCCAGATAAGTATTAAATATTGCTTTATTTATTAAATATTTGGTGACGTATTTGAACTGATTTCAATAAAAAATTACTAAGTTGTTAAAGTATTCCAAATATGTAGTAAATATTGTTTTCAATTAATTGTTGCTTAGAAGAGTATATAAATATTCTTTTTTAAATATTCGATTGGAGATAATTTATAAATTATTAACTATTGAAAAATTCGATGTATAGCTCAAAATAGAGTTTATGAGGAAAGACAATATTCCTTTTCATACTCAAAATTCAAATTTAATCAATTTTGCTATTTTGCAAATTAGACATATTTTGCTGAAGTTGTTGGTATTTTTATAAAGATATAGAATACACAGATGATTTTTAAATGTTAACATTGTAGTCAGAGAATTCAGAGGTGTGTGAGGTGTGTAGAATTTAAAGCAGACCTGAATGAATCTATTATATTCCTATTTGAAGCTTGTGTTTAATATATTTATAGAGTTTAGTTTCACATATTATTTATATAGAATTTGAAAAATAATTTGTTAAATGTCGGAAAGGTGGTTCAAAAGAAATTATGATTTTTGGTATCTATGGATAATGTATTTTTATTTTCTAAATAACAGAAACGGAAACTGAGAATTTGTATTCATCAAGAAGTTTTGATTCAATATTCTTCTATTTAATTAGTCGCTATTTCACGTAATCATCAAATTAATCACATTTAGTATTGATATTGTTATAATGATTTTAGAAATTATTGTGTTTATGTCTGCTCATTGTTTGTTTTGTGTTTGTATACGAATTTGAAATTGTGAGTAAATAAAGAAATAATTTAAATTTGTAACGCAGCGATTTTGACATAATTAATTTACTAAATGTTCCTTTTAAATTTTCATCACTGTTGCCAATTCTATGAGATTCTTATATAATGTTTGTTTGTTTTTGTGTATTCAATTTTCCAACATAGACAGCATATGAATATGAATGAGTAATTAAAAAATAAATATGAATTTGAATAGATTTTGGTTTAATTTCCTTATATTTGTTGCATCTATGAATTAACTAAATAAATGCAACAAAATAAGCAACAGCCCGGACGAAGGACGAGTTCTTGCTGCTGTCTCGCTCGCTCTCGTAGCGGCCATTTTTTAAGTCACACAAACACACACACACATACATACACACGTGAAAATGTTGCGCATTAAACAGACCTCATCAATTGTTATCAACGTTTGCCAATATTTTAACAATTTTGCATTTTCTTGTTCATTTTTCATGTTTGCTTAAAAGCTTACCAACATTTTTGCACAATTTTGAATTTGATTTTGATTTGTTTTCGTTGATTGCCAATTGTTTTTGCTTTCGAATTTAATTTGGTTTTTTGGTAAACTTTTTTCCAGTATTTTGATGTTCTTTTACGTAAACAAATTTCACATTTCTAATGCTATAGCTTAAAAATGCAATTTCGTCTTGTAAAATGTATTTGATTTGTTGAATTTAGCGAATTGAAATTTTGACTTTGCTTTTGCTTTGCGATTGGGTTTTTTTTTATGTCGTTATTTTCCTTTTTTGTCGGCGTTTTACACTTTTTACTCTCCGCTTTCGCTCGCTCTCTCTCTCTTTTTATCTCTCCGGTTTACACTTTAAAGTTTCAAATGCGCAAAATCCAGAAATGCGCACAAAACACGTGCTTCAAATGCGAGTATTTTTGTGATTGTATTTCAAACATATTTTTATTGTTTATTCAATTGGCAATCTGAACTTTTACTAAACACGCACTGCAGTTGGAATTTGTTGGGAAATTGTTTAAAAATTTTTGATAAACTTTGATGTGAGTTAATTTTGCGGCTTCTTTTGGCGCCCGGTGCTCGTCCTGCCACGCACTTTTGACGACTAAAATCGCTGATGGTCGTTTGAAAATTTTTAAAAAATTCACTCGTCGCCGCAGCATCGAGCGAGCGCAAAAAAATAAAGTTCGAGGCGAGAGAAGATCGCCGCCGCCTCTCGCCTCTTATTATATAGATTTTCAATTTTACGTACGTTTTTTTACAAAGGGGTGAAACGTAATTTGCGCGGCAAAAAGGGAACAACATCCCCCTGGACAACCCTAAACTAAAAAAAGAAACCCTAAAAAACGGGTTGCCAGCGCAGCAGCGCGACAAGGTTTTTGGTTTCGCTCCCTATTGTGTGCTCACACACACACACACACGCACACACACACATGCAATCATCTTCATTATGATGCAGGCAAAGTGATCATGAGGTTGTCCTTGCACAATAATCCGTCAGACTTCGCCAGACTCAGACTCAGATTCAGATTCTTTTAGGCTGCTTTGTTGACACACCTTTAGAGGCAGTTACACGCACACACACACACACACAGTCTCTCTCTCTCTCTGTCACACACACTTGGTCGCAAAAGTATCTTGCAGATTGATCTGCTTCACCTTTTGTCTCGTTTAGTTTTTTATGCGTTTGGCGCGCTTTTTGCATAAAGAATCTTTTCCTACTGGGATTCCTTTTCGGCTTTCCTGTTTTTCCTTTTTCGAAAAGAACATTTGTCTGTCTTATGGAATTTGTTTTTTATTCTTCTGCAATTCGTCTGACAGTCTTGCGAGCGCCTAACTCATTTGAATAATTTCTGCCCTAAAACTATTCATATTTCAAAGCGGTTCCTAAAACTCTGTCACCTCAGTTTCTTAATGACTTAGCAACAATTTCATCGTGAATTTATGTATTTTAACAATTGATTTTGGTACAGTGAAAGCTGGAAGGATAATAATTTGCTTCATGATAGCAAATTATAGTATCGATTTCCGCTAATTATAAATTGATATACATTTTATTTAATTTTAATGAATAGTTTTGAATTTGCGCCCTATCTTGAGATAGGCTTAAATATATTTGAGCGAGATTATTATTTTTAATGGAGAGAATTAGAATTATGGTAAGAATTAGATATTGAGATTCTTTAAATTTATTTTTTATTGCTCTTAAATATTTTGCTAAATTCTACATTAAAATGAATTAAGACTTAAACTACTTTATTTTTTTTAAATAATTTAATTTTAAGTTTCAATTACTTAAGATTACTGTTTTTCCAAATTTTAAAAACAACAATTTATTAAACATATTTTAAGATTCCTGTTGTTTCATGATTTTAAAATGAACCTAAATCAAATGTTATAAAATGGGGTATTGTAATGAATATATTAGTGACGACTTCTGTCAATCAGTGTAGTTCAAATATTTTACTGGAAAAGTCGAATTACAATTGTAAATTTAAACACTTCATATTTCCAAACTCTTTTCCTATTTATTTTGACTTTCACGATTACGAAATTCTTCAAGTTCATTCAGATATGTTACCTAAGGTGAATGAACTGTAAACCTATGAGAAACTGACAACCAGGTAAAAGATGAAGCAAGAGCATCAAGGGAAACAAATTCTTTAGCTGATCCTAAAAAAAGAAAAGAAAGAAAAGATTCCAGACAGCATCCCTCCTCACCCCTCGTCTGTTGTCAACGTAGAAACAGCCGGCTAACAAAATGTCAAAAAGACGTAAGATGCACAACTAATTGCAGACAATACCTAGAAAAAGAAAAAACTTTTGAGAATACTAAAAATGCAAAGATGATCAAACAGTCAATCAAGCAATTGCGTTATAAAAAAACGCTGATAAAAATATATAACAAAATAGATGGGAAAATGTATTAAAAAAAACGCTCAACTCTAGGGTTTATTTCACTCGCCTAACATTTGCACAATCACGCTCCTCATCTAGCCCTTTGCACACTGAACCTGAAATTTTTTATAATTACAACAACGCGGGGTTACCCCTCGAGAGGTCTTTTATTTTTTGGGTTTTTTTCGGGCAAAAACGGCAAATATTTGCACGCATATCCCAGCAATTACTTACGGTTTTGTGCACATTTCTATGGGCCCAAAAGGGGAGGATCTCAGCGCAACTGAATCTCTCGTTATCGCTATATCCTTTTAGTTCTAGACAACTGAAACTGTAGATTGGCATTTATCCCGTTCTTGACTGGCCCGCAGCAAAGCTGCTAGCGAATCAATCAACCCAATCAACACCTACGCAAAGTAATATAACTTTGAAGTTAAGAATCTCTTGAGAATCTGCCTGCATCGTGAAGTACCGATCAACTTACAACATATGAAATATTATCACAGCGTAAAACCAATGCAGCTGCGCTAAAAAAGCGTATTGAAAATTTTGAACTCATGCGGTTAGTCGAGTAAGCGCTACCCTGTAATTAGCTCTTGTGTAGAAAAGGACATAACTCTTTATTTTGTAGTGAGGATAAATTAAAAAAGTCTTTCGGGAAAGAAAGATAATATTCTTAATAGCTTGTAAAACAGTTCAATGTCTTAGTAATTTATTCTATAATAATAATAATAATAGCGTCGAAACTCCACTGACAATTTAATAGTTTTTCAGAAAATGAAAAAAAAAAACCGCGATATATAATAAATTAAAAGCATATCTTAATATTGGCATAGAAAACCATCAGAAAATAAAGATTTTAGTATTTAAAAAAAAACAAGAAACTTTAAATTAAAAATATTTGGAAATATTAAGTAGAAAATCTGATTTGCGAGAGGAATAGAATTGTGGAATAGAAACTACCTGAAGTACATTTAATTTTATGCACACTACTTTCATTATATTACTGTTCGACTTCTCTACAATTATCAAATATACCCAATCAGAAAACATTTTGTAGGGTAGAACAAAACTGCAGGAGCCTGCAAAATCCTCGCATTTGAGCGAGACGAGCGAAACAACAAAACAAAGCGCGACGCGGCCAAAAAAAGGGGGAAACTCAATGCCGTGAAAAGGGTAGACTAGGATGTAGACGTGGATGTGGACGTGGATGTGGATGAGGATGAGGCCGAGAGAGAGAGAGACCCGAAGCGACCTCGGCGGCGACTGATTGCATGGGCTGAATGAATGGAATGAGTTCGGGTAGGGGAATGGGAAACAGAATGTCTGTGAATGTGAATGTGAATGGGCTGGTTGAGTGACTGAGTTCGTTATCCTTCTTGCCCAATCGACGGCGGAACAATGAGACAGCCGCGCAGGCTGCTGGACTCCTCTATCCTCTCTCTGCTCTTGCATCATCATCATCATCATCCGACAGCAACGCGCAACTGCAGCGGTTTTTTTTCATTATTATTAGGTTTTTGTTCTAGTCATAGGGTTGTGTTCGGCTTTTCAAAAAAGTAAAAACACAAACTGCAATGGGTGTTAACGGGGGAAGTCTGCTCTTGATCCTGCCACGATGATGCTGCTGCTGCTGCTTCTACAGATGATGATGACTTCGCAGTACGTTGATCTTGCCTCATGTGTTTCTGCACTTCCGTTCGTCGCAACTGGCGGCGGAAATTTAATATTCCGTTTTTAATTTGACATTGAAAACCAGTTTGTAGACAGATTTCTCTACTCAGATTGTGTGCGATATTCATTTCAATAGATAACTTCATAATGTATAAAGGATTATGGAAGTACTTTCACAAATATTTCTGTTGTGTCAACTTTACAATTAACAGAAGATTATTTCTAATTTGAATATGAATTTTTATCAGTATCATTTAAAAAAAAATACGACAATTTGGGAATTTGAGATAATTTTATTAGATTTTATCAATGATGTGATAATGATTGTGAGTAGAATATAACAGATTTCAAAGTTAACCCAACTCAGATTATGATACAAACATTTTTTTTATTTTTTATTGTATTAAGTTAAACATATATTACAATAATACACTTAATGGATTAGAGTACTAACAACTATGGCCTTCGAATCTATTGTTAATCAAATAACTATATAAATAACTTTGAATTTTCTGTTCTTTAAATATCTGTTCAGTTGTAGCTTTTTTCTGTACTTAGCTTATCAGAAATGTATTTTTTTTATTTCGAACTTAAATATTGTTTAATTTAGTTTATTTAGTTTTTCTCAATAAATTCCATTTTGTTCAATTTCGATATTTCTGAAATGGTTATGGCGCCATCTGCCGTAGCGCACACTAAACAGATGTGAACGTACGATACATAGATGGCGCCACAACGCCGCTCAGCGAAGACACGAACCAAGCACATTCGCGTTAACTCGTGAATTGGGTTCGTGCAAATACAAATATTTGAAATGCATCTAGTAACGGTCAAAACTGAAGCCGTTTTCGATTTTGAATTGTATGCTTGCAATAATATATTTATTATATCACATACTCAATCAATTGTTAATTATTCATCAAACTATTTGTATATTTCACAAGACGACTATATGTTTGCAGTTATTCAATTGTGATCTTACATAATTTATCTATTTCACATTAGTCAATAATGCTGTACAACTTTGTGGGCAATGGAAATTGGCTTGCCAATTGACGCTGTGTGTGCACAACTGTTTTACACCTTTGCCTTTCATAAACTTTAATAACAACTCGCATGACTGCGCGAGAGTCTTGCACTGACGTCACTAACTATCGTTAATTATTTGGCGTTTTATGAATGGATTTTCATCACATCCAAAAGTGGCAACGTCACGTCTTTGGCACAAAAGGCGCAGGGATAAGTTAAGGTCAATGCGAGTTGTTGTTAAAGAGAAGGTCAGTGGCAGCGCAGTCAGCCCTCCCACACACACACACACACATACACACACACACATACAGCAAATACTATACTCACTCACACCATGTGACTGTTAGACATATTGTCTCGCTCTCGCTAACGTATATCGTTCGAAACGTTTTTTAGCACTCTCTGCAAACGCGCTTATCGGAGATTTGCTTTTGCCTTTTGCCTTTTTAACGACGACAACGACTCTAAGTATAAGATGGAGAATGTGAAAGAAAATTGTGATGTGGGGCGCATTCGCAAATTTGTCATCGAGCGTCGCAGAACACACAATAAAAAAGCGTTGTCTAGACTAGACCGAAGAATTGGTCGGTCTCCCAAAAGTGGCCGCAAATAGAAAGTGAATAAAATTATGAAATAATCTCAAAAGAAGAAAAATCAAAAAAATATTCGATAGAAAGGGCAACACGAAAACTTATATAAATAGCCATGGCTAAGGAAACTAGTAAAATGGTAAGTAATAATTATTCAATTGCCAGACTTTACCTCGACGACCTTGAATATAATCCATCTATGTGTTAGTGAGTGTTGTGCGTGCATGTGTGTTTGTGTGTGTGTGTAGCGCGTGGGTGTGCTTCGTGTTGGGTCATTAGGCAATGACAAGCCCCTTTAAGCCAACTGATTTTATGGCCAATATCGCGAATAGTTGCCTATAAAAGTTGGTTACATTATTAGGGAGAGTTGTTGACTTTACAATGTCAAGAACGTATTAGAAAACATTTTTATAGATGAAGTTGAGTTCTATACAAAGTATTCCAATATTTTTCGCAATATTTTAAAATTTGTTGATCAATTTTATATAATTGTAATATAATTCAGTACAGATTTGTTCCATGAACTTTATTGTAACTCTTTTAACTGGATTAAGTTGTCACATTGGTAACAGAAAGCCATTTAAATTTAATAATTAACTAAATATTTTTCCATATTTTACTTTAGTCGTCGTTTCTCCCATTCTTTCCGGTTATATTATCCGACATTTCTGTGTTTACAACAAGGAAAACACTTCCAGCTGTATTGCTATCTGAAATTTCATGCTGAAGCACACGCTTTTAAGTTGCTTTAGCAGAACGAATGATTTCATCAGTTGACTGACTGTTCTGGATTTCTTATCAGCTCTTCACAGCGTAACTAGAGAATCCCATGACTGCAAATATCATATAATTATATTATCTAATTGTAAAAAATGCTTACGAAAAATTCAGTTGATGACGTATTTCGTTTCTTCCGTTTTTGTATCTCGAAGTCCAATTCTCTGTCGTTATCATGCAAAATCTGCGCGTCGTTTTTTATCTAGGCCAGCCACCAACCACCTGACCAAAGAAAAAAATTCGTAATGCCGCCTGATAAGCTCTGAGAAAATAGAATTTCTCCCATAATTAACATGCCAAGGTGTTCAAGAATAACTGATAAAAGGGCTTAGGGAATGTGGTATTTAACGGCAAAAGTCATATAATTTGTTATTGTAGATGAGGCGGAGATTTCCTTGAACGAAGATGAAGCAGCTGAAAGTGTAAAGATTTTTGCTACAATCTCTGCTGATTCTAACTTATTTTCTGTAATTTTTGTTACCCCTAATTATGGGGCTAGCACGAATTGAAATTATTGCCGCCCATTCATTTTATCAGTCGTGAGTCCACTTCATATACATATATACTATATCCGACACAAAGTCAATAGCAGTTCCCCCAAAAAAAAAAAAACTGTGACAGCAATAAATATAATGTGCTGTTCGCCAAGGTTGTATGATTTACTTTGCTGTTAATTGATATAAATGAATTTAAGCATGGAACTGATAAGATGATTAATAAATACTCCATGCGAGAAATTTCCGATAATTAGTCGGTAAACAGTGCGACATAGACCTTAGTAACATGCGATCGTCTTTTGTGAAGTATCTACTTTATGAATGAAGTGATTGCATTGAAATTTTAGCGGATGATTTATTTTAGACCTACGAAAATGTATCCAAAATTTAAGTACTTTAGTTCTTGCAATCTATCTTTAGTGTCGTCTTTAAAATATCTTGTTTAAGTACATTCCATTAATATTACCGAAAGAAGCACCTGATGGAATGTACTATATGCAGATCGTCCAAAATATCTGCATTATAACTCAGAGTACAACTAGTACTATTTATAGAGACTATTCAAGCACTCGCTGCCTTCGTTTGTATATTTGGTTTTAAAAGAAATAATCATACCCAAAAGTTCTCCGTATGATCTGCACAGCTAACCTCGTCCCCTCGATCTCACGTGCCAAACGCAATGACGCACTTGTTGTATACCAGCCAAAACAATTGACGAAAGTCCAAAATTTATATATACTAAAGAAATAAATATATACATCTTTCAGTCGTAACACATTTTGTTTGTTAAATCTTTAGCTGAACTTTGTATCTATTATCTAATGCGACAATATTTTTAAGAACTGTTATTGCTGTTTGAACTTTTTGTTTAGCCAAATTCGATTTTGATTTCCTAGTATATGAAAACTTGCGAACTGGGTCAATCAAAATGAGTTTAGTATTGTTTATAAACCAAATGCATGTCATAAGTTAAGTTCATCTCAAGTCTTCCGCAACTGGTTTCCCGCGTAAGTCGCAGAACTTCCTTTAAAGCCAAGTTGTTTACAGACTTTATGCCTATAAATAGTCAAAGATTGGCGAAGCTGTGGAGAGTGCTTGTTACTAATATAGAAACTTGCCGAAGGACCAGTTAACTAGCTGCTCTAAAAATACAATTAACAAGACTGTACTGCAGAGCAGTGGCTACCTTCAAGGTCTGGGATCTTGACTATGAAGTTGTAAGGGAACTACATTAAGGTTTAATAATAAAGCTAATACTTTGTGCTTATCTTGACCTTTCCTAATACAAATCATAAAATTAACTTTAAATCTTAAAGCGGAATTCATTCTAAAAACAACTTAATAAAATTTACATTAAACAAATTTGTTCAGTATAGATAGCGCATTATTCCTTCTGCAACATAAATGCAATTTCCTATTATTAACATTTTTTTTAATTCTTGGGCACTCATTTGCACTTTCGTTGCCAGTTCTAAATAAAAGTGTATAGTATAGCTTGATATAAATACTATATTTAATTGCTTACTGAGGCGCATCAAAGAAAAAGTTTATCTTGCCTTGCGGCTGGCTTTTTGATCCAATTAATAATTTACTTCTGAAATTTGATATATGTATGGGTGTGAATATGAATGTGTCGCTTTAAATAATACTCGTAGGTCTCACAACTTATGAATTTGTATGTATGTTTATATTGCAGTTTTTTGTAGACATATTCAATTGCTTTCTTTTATCGATTGTTTGCTATAAATATTTGATATTTGTGCACAAATTGTCCTTGTTTTTAATTGCCTCAATGCCTGCTCTATTGATATATTTCTGCGATATCCAAATTGACATTGAATTCAAGTGAAAACAGCAGATGGCAACAGAATCGATCTCTAAACGCTTTCAAATTATTTTAAATTAACATTAGCTTTTAGGGCCGTACTTAAGTGTTAGAGAATTGAAAATAAAAGTATTTCTAAATACAATGTTAATATCTGTTCTATACTAGTTTCAACCTGTTATTTTTATGATATTAACTCAGATGACAAGTTTTAGCCTTAGCATGGTTCTACATTCCAGCTATAGTTAATTTGTATGCAAACTATAATTACAATTATTTATGATTTAGAAATAAATTAAATTGAATTTATCATTAAGTGATAATTACTTATTATATGACCGATGAGCTTTAATAAATTTAGTTTTATTTGTTGTTGCCTCCCGCTGCACTCTACTGCTGCAGACTGCAAAAAAAAATACAAATAATTAAATAAAACAACATTTGGGAAAAACCTCGCACAGTGAAATCAAAAATTCCAGATTTCTCGCTGTGCCGCTTTTCGCACAACATTAACGTAGAATATATTATAGAATAAAAATAAATAAATGAAATGCATGCAAGTAGTGTCAATGTTCAGATACCTTTATCTTTTTTAAATTTGGAAAATCATTTCCAAAATTAAATGAAAGTTTATTATATTGGATCTTATATTGGATCTTATATACTTCCATCAATCCATTGAAGCTTTAACCTAGCAACGGTGATTAAAGATATTTAGAATAATTATTTTGCAAAGTGGGTGCCTAGATATCAATGTATGTGTAAAAATTACAGCTCGCTTTTACCAAACTAATTTATAAATATATTTCTAATTTGTTTTTATAATATTACTTAAAGAATCCGTACAAAGAAAACGTAACATGACAACAAAGATATAAAAATGCATAATATTAACCCAACACGATAACTATGAGGTATTCATCTGTGGAGGATGGTCTCGCTGACTTTTTATGTGCATATGATTAAGTTATACCAGACAAAAAGGGATTTTTTGGGAAGGCTACTTTCTGTTGCCTAAGAAATGCGTGAAATTATCAGTTTTCGTTGCAAACTTGTTGAGGCAACAACCTGTTGCGCTTTCACTGTAATTGGGTATCTCGATCTGGGGGGGAGGGTTACAACTGTTGAGGTACAGCCATCGATTGTGGAAGTCGTTACACATGTTTACAGTTACAGTTACAGGCTGCCGCTGCTGCTGCTGCTGTTGACAATGCGCATTTTGGTTTACTGATAAGACATTGTTATTGCAGCAACGATGCATAATCTTTATGCATTCGAATCCCTGTCCATGCCCCCCTCTCAACGCCTCCGCCTGTTTGGATAGGTAACTGGTTGGGGGGTCGGTGTCGGGCGGGGGGTCTGCAAATTGTTGCTGGGTGCAGGCAGATACGAGATACTGTTCGACAACATTTCCTGCAATGCAACAAGTGTGTCTAGTAAATGCAGTTTGTCAACATTTTTCGCTGTTGTTTTCCATTTCTGTCTAATCGTTTGTTACTGGTATTTTCTGGTAACGTGTTCCAATTTATGTGCTCGATCTGTCAGCTCTTTTGCTCTTGGCAACCTTTCTCCTTCTGCATCTCCTTCTCCTTCCCCTGCTGCTGCTTCTGTGTGTGTGTGTGTGTGCGTGTGTGTTGTGTATGCGCCTGCTCTCACGTTTTACCTGCCTTCTCTGCCCCGCCCCTATTCATATTCGATCAAGTGGCGTGTCGCGTCTGAGATGCCGTTTTAGGCGCTCGTGGCGTTGCCACTGTTTAGTTTGTGTCTGTTGCTCTCGGACTCCTTTGCTAAGCAGCGATGTGCGTGTGAGCGATGCAGCAAGTGTTTACAACTAATCACATAATAAATAAGAACTCATTGATATTTTATTTGTTAGTGCAATTAATTTTATCTGAAATGGTTATAAGGTTATAATTAATACTTTTTAAATACTGAACTTCGCAAAATACCCAGACCGTTTATGCCATTAATAACAACAACAATTAAAGACTTTAACTTCAGCAGTAATTAGCTCAATTAGCATGCTCACGCTGTCATCTCTAATTACCAATCGAATCTCTCGCTCAGACTCTCGCGTACATGGCAGCCAAACTCTTTTTACATTGCATTTCCCACTATGCTCAACTTGTTGCGTCGCACAGTGGTTGCATGCTTACTAAAAAGCCAGTCAAAATGTTTGCTCAGCAATTAATGTTCTGACAATTAGATTCTTATTGTACGATTGAAAAATAGAAATTGCAATACACTATCAAAACAATATAATTTAGAATAGGAATAGTTTTTACAGAAAATAATAAAAAGCTGTATTGGATTCTCAAATATATAGTAGTTTTAAAGGATCCAAATTCTTGTTTCGAAACTTAGAAAAGAAAGTAAATATACTGAAAATAATTATTTAATTTTCAAGTTTAATAACTACCCATTTCCAAGCCTATACAATTTCTATTACATTGTTTAAATTGGTTGCTACTCAAACGTTTGACCACTGTGCGCTGTACACATGTACGCACGCACACAAGTGCAGCGCCGTGTTATGCTTGTATGTGTGTTGTTGTTGCTCTGCCGGCCAGAGGCACACAGACAGTGGCGGCACACACACAGCCGCAGTATCGAATTCAGTCCCGTCGAGCGATTTCTCGAGTGAGTCTCAGTGCTTCAGTCAGTCGCGCATTGTAACGTATGCGAAACGGGCGTGTTCTGGTCATCGCCTGGTCCTTCGTCTACCGTTCTTCGTTGTCGTCTCTCTGGGAAACCAACAAACCAACAAAATTGACCGCTGCCTGTGTCACGCTGCAAGCTCTTAACAAGTAAATAACAAAAACAACGTAAAATTTTAAATGAAAATATTAAGTATATACACATATAATACGAGATAACAGAGCACATGTGAAATCAAATAGTATAGTTTACCAAAAACAAATGTACACACATACATACATATGTTTTTGTATACGTGTGTACATTGGGCGTATGCATGCGTGTGTGTGTGTGTGTATTGTAACGGCGATAAAAATACCGCGCTGTGTTTATTTTCAATTTTTGGTTAGAAACAAAAAAGTGCCGCCACAAGTTGCAGAACTACTGACGTTTGCTTTTTCCGAATGAGCGAGTGAGTGATGGAAAAATTCACCAATTATTATCCAGATCGTACATGGAACATACGTATCACTTTAAAGAAACCCCCCGTGCCATGCTTTCTTTGTTTTTTGTATGGTAAACTGGCCAGTTTATTTTAGTGTTTCTGTTTTTTCTACTTTTGCTTCACGCCTTGCATTTCCCCTCGATACTCTTTCTTTGCATGTGTGTGTGTGTGTGTGTGTGTGTGTGAGTGTGATTCTTTCTTTCTTGCGTGTTTTTTCCTATATTATTCGATTCCATCCACCAATTCTACTCAGTCGGAACCGCAGAACCAAAAGCAATAGCAGCTGCCTAGCATATTTTGTTGACTTGACCGAAACCATTTCTCTCTCTCTTCGCCTCAGTCTCTGTACTGTATAGGTGTGGGTGTGTGTGTAATTGTGTGTGTGAACGCGCCATTAAGTTTAATCACAAATTGTTTACCTGTAAACAAACTATATTTACATGCTTTGTGTAGAGCTTAACAGCTGTATTCTCAAGTTGAGATTGCCCCAGGAAAGCGACTATAGCATTGACTTGAGAATTGTCAAGACTTCCAAAGTCGGAATGTCGCCATGAGTATCTTAAAGTTTCAATATTTCTCTTATTTTACATGTTGAGCAGCTTAAATTATTTCTCAGCAAAAAGCATAGAATTTTTTAGAGACTGATGTTGATTTAAAATCTGTTTTTTTTAGCTGTATTACTAGATTTATTTTTTTAAGAAAAAACAAATCAGTTGACAGTGACTGTATGTTCTGTAATGGATTGGCATTTATGTAACATATTCTTTGCACTTCAAGATCGCTAGACATTCACACAGAACAATTGTGATCATTCATAATTAATTCATTGTGAAAATAAAGTTTCCATGAAACCATGTGTGAAATTTTAACTTTATTCCATGTGATCCAATGAAAAAAAAAAAGTTTTATTAAAAATGATATATCATTTGAACAGAATTGAAAAATAATTATTAATAATTCCTTAATTTATTTAATTGAGTTAGTCAGGGGCATGAGATAATGATATATTAAGAACGCAGACAACCCAAATTTGTATTGGTTGAAACCCAAGATTTTCCACAAACTCATTCGACACGTTCTATCAAATAAATTTGATTTTTTAAGATTTTAGTGATCATGCCATTGTATAACCAAACCATGAACTGACCACGCTTTCCAAGTGCTCCCCAACATTCTCTAATCTTCCAAAGTATCTACAACTAAGCCAGCCTATCTACGAGTCTCTAAGTCTTTGAAATTTGTAGCATAAAAGTGATCAGGTGATTTTTTGTTTAAACAAAACACAAAACATTGAAAGCTACTTTTATCTGCTATCTGTATTTGTTGTCAGCTTGCATTTTGTATTTAGCTGTATGTGCATTGCATCCAAAACGGCAATTAGCAATAATACAAGTGACTTCGAGTTGTGTTTCGAGTTTAAAACGTGTCATTGAACTCTCCGACTTGAGATACTGTTCAAAGGGTCTTTTACAGGTTGTTGTTATGATTGTTAGTCGTGCTTTGAACTGCTTTGAAGGCAACAGCTTTTGAACATGTGAATGCATTTCCTAAAAATAAAAAAAAATATACAAAATACAAAACTCAACCCAAAACACGTCCAGCTGTGCCAACGACTTGTGTTATGTAAGCCAGTTTGACATTTTATTTTTTTATTGACACACAAAAAGAAATCTAGACAGCGTGTTATCAATGCTGTGAAGCGAATGGAAGAATAAGGTTCTAGAAGCGTTGTCAACTGCATTCCCAAGGCCTCTAGAAGTCTGTTCTAGTCGGGCGATAAGCAATGACGACAAGCGTCTTGTTTTAATAACAATGAATAATTGATTTATTCGCAGGTACATACAAACTTGTAAAACAAAGTTTATTTCATGTTAGAGTTTTGAATGGGAAAACAAATAACGAACTTTAAAAATAGAGTTTAAATCACTCATTTTTAATCTTATTTCTATTTCCCTCAACCAATTCATTAAATTCTTTGTCATTCTTTCTTAGACTCATTCATAGAATTATCATTTTAATTGTTATTAAATTTTAAGAAATAAATACTTTAGGTCAATGAATCCTAAACTTTTGTGCTGTAATATTTAATTCCCCCCACAGAGTGCAATATCACGATATTCAAATAAACATTTTATTGCTCCTCCAATTTCTGACCTTTCCTTACATTCGCTGTCGGAATGTCAGTAACCGTTCCAGCTATAAATATAAATGGAATTTACTTTTATAGATTATGGAATAAATATAGAATTGCCTAGTTTAGTTACCTTTCTCCCCATCTGACACCTGAGATGCAGAAAAAAACAGGAAATACGTCATTAATCGTTGATTCAACACAGCTGTTTAAACACAACTCTTTATGACCAGGTAGCAGCTACATCTCAGACATTCCGTAAAGAAAAATCTCGTAACGTCCAGTTTGGACTAGTTGACAGCTGCCTGTTAAATTGATTGACCTTTTGAGAAACCTTTCCTCGCTTATTAACCAAATGAGATGTACAAAATATATCAAACGCATGTTTAACTTTTCACACAAATTGAATTAACACCTCTTTCTCTCTGTGCGGGCAGATAACGTGATTTTGTTTGGCAATTGATTCACACCTAATGAGACCGCTAATCAAATATAGTAAACACCATCGACATTGACGTATCTCTCTCGCTCGGTTGTGAAGACAGCTCTATGGCTGATACGATATGCTGCGATATCAATTGTTCAATTGTTGTGTGTGGTCATTGAACGAACATCGAATGATGAATAGCCGAATATCTAGACAGATATACGTAATTGAAGCCACAATCGTGATATGGCACAATTATAAAGATTACTCACTGGCTAATCAATATCTGCACTCGGAATATATTAATTTTGGGGTTACTTTAGTAGTTTTTAGAAATATTATCGCTTTCTAGATAGAATATTTTCGATTTTAGTAATTTTCTTCCTTTTTAAATTCTCCAAATTAATGTTTCCAATTGAAAACACTTTACATCACACTTAAGTTCTCGAAGTCTTCAAGTAGTTGATTGATTATTATTTTTGTATTTTTTCATCACCTGTAAACAATATTATTATGCAAATGCTTTCATAGTTTCCACTGACTATGTAAATTTCAAGTTCATTCACATGACATGTTAATTGGCACAATTATTTTGTTTTTTTCTCTGCTCTTTTCCATATAAGGCAGCTTCAATATCCGAGTAGTTTTTGTACTCTCAGTCGAACTATGTGTCACAGGGTTAATTTTAATTTCGTATGCTAGTCACTTGGCGGGGAAACGTTTGTTGAAGGCAAAGTTTGATATGATAAAAATAATTTATAATGCAAATTAATCAATGAATATCGGAGGCTATCGGCGGTTATGTTGAATTTAATGGAAATATTTAATTAATTATTTACAACTCATAGCAGTGCAATAACCTCAGGAATTTTGAATCATCACGATGCCATATAATATTTTTTGTAAATAAGTGCTAGTATTTCTAGATAGTTTTGTTATTATTATTGTCTGGCTTTCAGTTGAGACGTAAATAAATTTTGAAATGTTTTTACAGTTTTCCTTTGTTTAATGTTGCTTCTGAACGAATTATATTAATGAAGAGTATATAGTAGGTCGGCTGGCATTATAACCATATTTTCTCAACAAACAATTCCTATTGGGCTTGTCACGAGATAGAAGGTGTATGGTCGATAACTCAAACTGCAAATATTTATACCACAATAAATCAGCGCAAATTTCTATACTACAAACCTGCAGAAAAACAAGTTAAATTTGTCTTGTGAAATGATTTTGCTATATATGATTATAGATGGTTAGGCTATAGGTTCGTACCCGGCTCCGATTTCAATTTCAGTTTCGATTTCAGTTCTATTGTGAGCTGTTGTCAAGTGCGTTCACCACAATTGCAATTTCCATACGAAATTTATGCGGCATGCGGATTGTCGATGTCATAAAGGTGGCTTTTCAGTTCAAGTCGTTAGACCTGGCACATTAATGAGCTCTCGAGCTTACCTGTACTACGAGTACAGTCTCTTGCCTTTCAAATTGCATTCCGATTTCTCACTCTCTTAATACCATTTAATTTTAGCACTAGGCATTGTTAATTTTCGTGTACTTTGAGTTTATTAATCTGTATTGTAGCGCCTAAAACAAAAAAAAAAAAAAAACAAAACAGATTAAATATGTATTAATGGGGTAAAGTGCGAAGCTTGCTTAGCTTTTTTTAGAGTCAAGTATATAGGCAACATTTCGAGTGGGTTTCGCAACACAATTGCTTATCAATATGTTGTCGAGCAGCTAATGGGTTCTTCTCCAAATACCCTGTAAAATATCCAACAATTATTTGAGTAGATTTGCTTATAAAGAAATAGTTTATTGTTATAATTGTCCATGATGTAAATATTGTTGATTGCAATCAATTGCTTAACTCTTTTGTTATGATGATCTTTATTGTTTTGACGTGTCAACTTTCTTAATAATTATTTATGATATTCCGAGCCAATTACCTCGGTTTTCTTATCTACAGTATATAAGGAATTTTCACCTTATAAGATTGCTAATAAATATCCAGTAACAGCCGGTAAATTGTTTATGCGCTATATACATTCTTTTGAAGTTATTTATCTCGAAGTTAAAGCAACTTATTCGAATGTATTTCGACTAACAAATAATTACAAGCGTTGACCTAATAAATATGAAAATATATTACAAATAATTTTGTAAAGTGAAAGTGAAGTCAAACAAATTTTAATCGACAAAAACGGGTTGTAATGGGGACTTCCAACAAGATAAATATACAAATACATAAAAAATATATGATGTATTTGTGGAGTTAAAAAGTTATAAATTCGAGATCTCAAAAGTGTGACAAAAATGTATATATTTTAATCCAAAAGTTAAAGGGCAATTAAAAAATTTGCAAAAGGGCAATTATCTAAGGGAATTCTCTGAACAAAAATCTTTTTATTAAACCAGAGACAGTGTGAGATGAAGCTAAAGTATAAAATGCATATACAGTTCTTTAGGTATCTGAAGATACCTTTATATAGAATAAAATAACATTTATTTACAATAAATAGTGAATGTCCAAAACAAGCGGAAGATGTACTTCCAGCTTTATTAATTAAATTTGAAATGAAAAATGTAAACAGCTAATATAAATTGAATTTTTCCAAGTACATAGAGATAGAAGTCTGTATTTTAGTTCAGTCTAAAATAAGTACAGTATCTACAAGATACCTATTTCAGCCTTCTCCAGCATTCTCGCAGTTTCCACAAGGACAACTTATATCAGTCGTAAAGAAAACTTCTTTGTGCTGTTTTAAGACCCGTCCCCAGACAGCGCTTCTTTGTTGGCGGCAATCTTAATGTTCATAACTTCCAGCTTATTGCAACTTTGAGTCACATTTGCAACTCTGTCGGCTGTCCCACTTACAGGTCTTTAATGTTATTTACGGCTGACTCGAAAGCCAATAAGTAATTACAACATTTTTGCTGTAAATTCAGCTTTTGGTCAGTTGCGTTAGCTGCAAACCAGTTTGCACACGTTAACTTTGGTTAAACGCACCCCAAAACAAATATGCAGCATTAATCTTTGGAAATTCATTAATATTCAAGAATTACTCGAGAACGTGATCATTTTGAGGGTTATTCGTGTTTCATTGCAAACTTTGCCTTGCTTTCTTTTGTTCCCCTGTTACAATGTGTCTGACGGCCCCATTATATTAATTAGCTTGTAAACACTTCACTTATCGAAACTTTGTGACAATTCTCCCCAATATCGTAACAACTCCATCTCCAAAAAAACTAAAAAAAAACACAAAAACAATGCTTAACATTGGTATTTCCTTTGTTTCAATTGTTTTACCCACTTCAATTAACAAAATCATTCTGTAGGAATTCGATGTAATTATACTATATAACTATGATTACAATCCAACAAGTGAGTAGGTTGGGAGTGCCAGTGTATTATTAGATTCTGATTGTGATTGACGTCTCGAGCAACAGCTCAATAGATCTCGTCAAACGTCACGACAAACAATAACAAAGCCTATACTTAATTTTGACATATTTTTAGAATATGAATTAAATAGAAAGCAAACTTGTAATTTAGCTAATCAGCTTCTCTATACATATGTATAGATTTGTACAAATAGAGAATACAATTCGCAAAATATTTATAAACTAATTGAAATTCGGTGAATCCCAATAGAGTTTTGTATAGAATAAATTTGTAAAATTGTATAAAATAAATACATTTTCTGAACCATGAAAATTGTCGTTGATCTTGATTTTTTAAATATGTTAAACTCGCTTAACTGAAAAAAAGAGCAAATTAATAATTTCAATATTTTTCTTGTATTTATTTGTTCAAAGAAAAGAAAAAGTCAAGTCATGAATAATAAAGAAAAATAAATATTGTTATTAAAAATCAGTAAATTGATAACGAAGTTATTGTAATAAAATATTATATTTGTATTTCTATAAATATTAAATTCTTTCTTTATATACCATGTTTCTGATCGATAGATTTCATACGCTTTATGCTCTTAACTTGATTGTAAACATTGACCAAGAAGAGATAGTTGATAAGTATCTATCGACAAGCCTTGTAATAATGTTTCTGTGTACATATTGAATTTTGATTGATAGTCAGGGTGCAATTTGACGTCGGCACCCAACAGTCAATTGATAGTAAATAACATCTAAAATATACTAAATAGATTCTACATTCTAGATGCTCGACTTTATCAATTTGTACGCTCCCCCCTCTCTATCCCATGCAGTCTATCAATTTTGTAATCAATCAAGCACACACTCAAGAACCCAAGAATGAACACATCTGTGTGTCGTAATATTATATTTTCGAGAGTGACTTACAAAATGCGGTCACACTTCAAAATCGAATGTGCTGCCCTCTTAGACATTGGCGCGTGCTAGAATTTGTTGTTTTTTGTCGGTTTTTTAATTATATTTTCAATTATAACAAATGACTTTTGACACAGGGCACAGTTTGAATAATTTGCACGCGCCTCGCAAACACAGATATGATATATAACGAAATATATAGTATAGTTTGGTAGAAACAGCTCATAGCTCAGCTGTCTCACATACTTATGGAGCACATGTAATAACGAAATGTCCCTCTGTTCAGCATTCCGAGTATTTCCTATAAAACAAACAAAACAAGTACGAGTGACGTTCTGTTGCCCTCTAAACAGATACATATCTAAACAAAAAGTCGAGTCTTTCATAACTGAAGTAACTTTACAAGTTATTATGCAATCTTCATGAAATATTCTACATAGCTTACAAGTTGAATAAAAATAAATAGATTGTCGATAGAGAAGAGTTTTTATTTGTTGCAGGGTATGTTAAACAATTGGTAGACTAAACAGTCATATATGTACGATACGCGCTTCTCTTGTTTCACGTTCTGAATTGCGCGACGTTTCTAGTGTGAAAATTAAATGCAAATTTTGTCGCCTATAGATTGAGTTACGGTTCTGTGAGCACACTACAACAACAATACAAACCAAACAATTACATTGTAAACAATACAAATTAAACACAAAAAAAGTAGTCTGAAAAATTGGTGTTCACAAAAAGTGCCGACATTAAAACAATAAACAATTGTTCGAAAATTGTGCTAAACTGAGCATTATTAAGTTCATAAAGAGTTGATTAAAGTAATTTACAAATAGCTAAAAAAGAGCGCTTCAGATTGTTGTCTCTGATTCTGGGATAATTATTTGCAATAGATGCGAACATTTTAAGTGAACTTTGATTAAGATCTAGGCAAATGAATGAATAAAGCCAACAGACACTTCCGATCAGGAGACTAGCTTTCGTTATCAGTTCCAGTCTAAGAAATTTAATTAAGGTAGACTACATAATCTACTGAATTAAATTACCGCAAAGCGAAGTAGTTGAAGTCTAAAAACTGTTAAGTTATTGAAAAATGTGGTATTAATGGCAGTTCTACAAACATCTGTAACGTGAACCCCGGTATTGTTTTGAATTGTTTTGCCCTTGTTTTTTAATTTTAATTACTAAAGTGTCTCGCCCCTATAGAGCTTCCGCATCTCTCTCTCTCTCTCTCTTTGGGTCTCCTACTCTTCGTTGTAGATGATTCACAAGTCGGCAATTTTCAATCAGAACTCGGCAATATGTTTGGTACTTTTAAGCGTTCTAAACCTCATCTCTCTCGCAATTACAGTCAACGTCCTACGCGAATTGCATGTGGCACGCTATTGTTTCAATTTCAACGCCTTTTTCACTCTCCCTTTTGCAGCAGTCAGCACTGAAAAAATAATGCATAGATATTGTGAATACATTTTGGTTTTTATAGTATTGGCATTGACATTGGCGCCGTTCGTTGCCAGTCCGTTTGGGTCGGCTATAATTAGTGGGTGTCGCTTTGTATCTTTGGGCGACTAAGCTAAATATACACGTTGTATCTTATGGATACGACACGTTGTAAAAGCCAATGACAATCCACATGTGTAAGCTTTCAAAAAGCCAACTCTTTTGATTATTTATGACTGTCCCTCTAACCCTTTGATTGATTGTCTGCGATAGCCATAAACTGGACGTGCCTCCGTCTCTTAGGGCTAAATATACACATACAAATATTTCTATAAAACTATCTATGTATATAAATAAAAAGATTTGCTGTTGTGTTGTGTTTTGGTTGGAGAATTCGCACATTGATTACCTAACTATCGACGGCGGCCCGATGACGTGCATACCTCGAATGGAGGCCAACGACGTCGTCATGAATATGCGCCTATAAAATATTTATATACCCACATATAGAACTCTACTCAACGCCCCGAGAACCGAAATTGATGTGGACAATTTTTTAGAATACAAACAAACACTTGCACATTTAAATTCCATTCAATTTTGTCTGCATCTTATTCGCAAAAGAATTGTTGCTTGCGCCTACAGCTTTTTGCAGCTTGCATACCCTGGAAATTATGAATGAAACTATAGTTATTTAAGTTCACAAGAAATTTTAAACAAATACAAAATTCATAAATATCAGAAGAGAAGTTGGAGAGTTATTTATTTGTATATCTATAAGATAGATTTAATCAATAAATCAATAAAAGTTTTCTACTGTTTGTAAAGCTTATAGGCTGTATACCAGCTTAATGCCTTTGCCTATAATCCCCCTTTATTTTTATTATTTTGTGTTGACGTGTAGACAACAATTTACGTGTCAATTTGCTTGATTTTCAATTGGTTTTGGTCCCATTTTCGCTCTCTCACTCAATATTGATGAATGTGTTTTTAACGAACTGTAAACGATTATAATAGAAGCATTTGAGAGAAAATTGAGCACATGGCAACAAATAATAAAGCAACAAGTGGAAGAATTCATTTGGAGGCTCGCTCGAACAAAATATTAAATTTCTTATCAATTTATTAATTTGTTTACTTTTTCTCTCTATCTTTTTACAGATTTACCCCGAATTTAAAATGGAACTGTAAGTATAAATTATATTCATTGATTTATTAAAATAATAAGAGGAATATTTATTTGTATTTCTTATTATTATACACATGCAATATAAATTAATAATTTTGTTTTTTATATTTTTAGTGAAGTGGGCGAACCGGTGGAGCCGGAAGTCTCATGCGGCTCCTTCTTTGCCAACCACTGGAAGGGATTGGTTGTCTTCCTGATGCCCATCATCTGCCTTCCCCTGCTGCTAACCAACAACAAACTGGTAAGTTAAACATGGGAAATTTCAATGAAACATATATTTTAAATTCATATTTATCTATGTTCTTTAGGAATACCGATGCATGTACATTCTGCTGATTATGGCCGTCTTTTGGGTCACCGAAGCGTTGCCGCTTTATGTCACCTCCATGATACCTATAATAGCATTTCCTACGATGGGTATAATGGTAAGTTTATGATGCTTTCAATTGTCAGGCAAGTACTTACCTAATTTGCATAATTTTGTAGGGATCCGAGGAGACTTGCATGACGTACTTCAAGGATACGCTGGTGATGTTTATGGGCGGCATTATGGTTGCACTCGCTGTGGAATACAGCGGTCTCCATAAGCGTCTCGCCCTCAGAGTCATCCAAATGGTGGGCTGCAGTCCCAGAAGGTGAGCAGACAGCAATTCTTTAATTAAAGCTTTAATTACAATTTGTATTTGTATTTTAGATTACATTTTGGCTTGATTATGGTCACTATGTTCATCTCCATGTGGATCTCTAATGCTGCCTGCACAGCCATGATGTGCCCCATTATTCAAGCTGTGCTTGAGGAGCTGCAAGCGGTGAGTTTATGAGATAATTTCTGCAGATATCGGTTAAAAAAATTTTTGACTAAAATATATTGCTTATACAATTCTGCATAACAGAGACTGAAAACATTAACAATTTGTTTTCTTTTTGCTAAAAAACAATTGAACACTTGGAATAGAGTTTGAACAAAACAAATTGCACCAAAATAATAATTTTTGTTTTGCTTCAAAAATAATGGTTAATTTAAAGTGTTCAAATAGATATTGAAAGCCAAAATATAATCATCATCAAGTAATATTTGAATACATCTTGCAATAGTTTAATTAATCAATTTATAAATATTGTCAAATCGATTAGGAATTAATACAACAGAAAATTCGGCACATAATAAAATATTTGCTTTATATTTGTATATATCAATAATGATGTTTTTCCCATTTGCAGCAAGGCGTCTGCAAAATTTACCACGAGCCCGAGTATCAAATGGTTGGCGACAAGAATAAAAAGAAGAATGAGGATGAGTAAGTCAGCAGCTATATTGATACTAAACTATCTTCCTAAACATATTGTCGCCTCTACAGATTGCCCTATCCAACCAAGGTCACACAGTGCTACTATCTGGGCATTGCCTATGCCTCGTCTCTGGGCGGCTGCGGCACCATCATTGGCACTGCCACAAATCTCACCTTCAAGGGCATCTACGACACCGCGTTCCCCAATGCCACTGAGAAAATGGATTTCCCCACTTTCATGTTCTATTCAGTGCCATCGATGTTGGTCTATACGCTGTTGACATACGTATTCCTGCAATGGCATTTCATGGGTCTGTGGCGCCCCAAGAGCAAGGAAGCCCAAGAGGTGCAGGTGGGCAAGGACAACGCGCATGTGGCCAAGAAGGTGATCGATCAGCGCTACAAGGAACTGGGTCCCATAAATATGCACGAGATCCAAGTGATGATCTTGTTCATTCTCATGGTCGTCATGTACTTTACCCGCAAGCCAGGCATCTTCAAGGGCTGGGCGGATTATTTGCCCGACAAGTAAGTTAAATAAGCTAAATTTATGATAGTTTCAATTAATAAATATACTTATTTTGTAGGGTCATTAAGAATTCTATGCCGACAATCTTTGTGGTCATTATGTGCTTCGTGCTGCCCGCCAATTATGCATTCCTGCGCTACTGCTGTCGCAACGGATCCGTGCCCACGGCACCAACGCCATCTCTCATCACCTGGAAGTTCATACAGTCGCGAGTGCCCTGGGGTCTCATCTTCCTGCTTGGCGGTGGCTTCGCGCTCGCTGCCGGCAGCAAGGAGAGCGGCATGGCCAGTTTGATTGGCAAATCGATGACCGGTCTGAAGGTGCTGCCCAACTCGGCGCTGCTGCTTGTGGTCATTCTGTTCGCCGTCTTCTTGACTGCCTTCAGTTCCAATGTGGCTGTGGCCAATATTCTGATACCTGTGCTCAATGAAATGGTACGATAAAAAACGCTTGAAATTCTCATTTTTAACATGGATTAATTTGATTTGATTTATTTGTAGTCACTGGCTCTCAAAATACATCCGCTGTACTTGGTATTCCCGGCCGGCTTGGCCTGCAGCATGGCCTTCCATCTGCCGGTGAGCACGCCGCCAAATGCGCTCGTTGCTGGTTATGCGCACATTCGCAGCAAGGACATGGCAATTGCGGGCATTGGACCGACAATTATAACCATCATTGTGCTGTTCATTTTCTGTCAAACCTGGGCCATGGTCATCTATCCCAATCTGAATACGTTCCCCAGATGGGCGGAAATTGCCGCCGAAGAGGCAGCAAATAAGACACGTATGTTGGCCGAAATTGCTGCGAACGCTTCACGTTTGGCGCTCAACAACAGTGAATTGATTCATGATTTGGCTAAAAACCACGCGAATTTGATGACCACTGTGCTGAACAATACCACACCGGCTTTCGCTCAGATTGCCAGCAATGTCACCGATGCCTTGGCGCTGGCTGGAAATGGAACAGTCTTTAATTAGTTAGTTGTCTAGTCTAGAGGTGAACACAACACAACGGCGTGAGGGAACTGTACAAAGAGAAACATGAACTAGAAGAAGTGCCTTTGCTGAAATGTTTATTAGGTCTACTACACGGATCGCTAGTTATATTTTTGTGGAAATCATTAAATCAAGCAGTTATAGTTTTTAACAAATTTAGCAAAAGTCAACGCAAAACAATTACTGTAACGATGACTGAATTTCTAAACGACACTGTGAACAGTTTACGCTTTTGCTATATAGTGACTTGTGTATAGATATGTCAAAGTTAACACTATTTAGGAAATGAGGCGTCCGTCTAGCAGCCTAACGCATTTACTAACAGCCTTTAAATTTACAAAAAAAAAACTATAAATACATTTAAACAATTTTGAAACAACAAAACAAAAATCAAAAACAACTCAGCTTAACTACATAATGAATAATGTTACTTAATTGTTGCATTTAGTGTAATAAACGAAAGTTATATATTTAATGTTATACAAAAAAAAACAGGCATTGAAATGTATTTTCTATACTCTCTTTTTTGATATACCATCAACTAGACTGACATCATGTGTTTGTTTTTCTTTTATATTTTTATTTTGCAACTTGTTAAATGTAAACAGATGAAAACGTGTAAACAAAATCAAAATGAAACAATTACTCAATATTTGAATGCGTACCGAAATGAGCACAAAAATAGCATTAGTTTTAAGCCTAAATGATACTGTGTAAATTTGCAAACAATTTATGTTTTATATAGTTGTAAACATTTAATAAAAACAAAAAGCTCAAAATGTCAAAAAACAAAGTCGATCGTTTTGAATTACTATTGAACTGAGAATGGATTTGAACATATCAGTTCAACTAGACAAATTCCGGCACGAAATGGTTCAATTAAACAGCGAATGAAAATAATATTGAATTTTAAATTCAAATTCAAATTTAAATTTATACGTTTTTTTAAATATCTACCAATTTAACAGTCTGGCAACTTCATGAGCTGCCGTATCAATAGCAGCAGTATTAAAATACCATATGCGCACATATCGATAACTCTCGCCTGCTAGTGTAGGAAAACGTTCGTGCGTCAATAACAGTCGGTTATCGATATTTATGCCAGTTTATTTAAATATGTGTTTGAATATTTTTTCATTTCAACTGAAACAAACAAAATATTAAGATTTGTTAACAAGCAAACAATAAGCAAATCAATTTATGCTGAAATGTTTGTAATATGCATCAAACTGATTAAGATTTGTGTTTAAATATTTATAGTGCAATTGAAACAACTTGATCGTCTTATGTATATCAAAAGATTAAGGTTTATTAAACATCAATAACATATAAGATGGATGTTTTCTATTTATAGCTATTACAATTTAGCGTTTGTAAAACAAGGCACACGCATGGGGTAAAGGGAGCATTAAAGTACCACAAAAAATTGCCCGCAACCAAAAGAGGTTCAGTGGGAGTTTGGATAGAAAGTGCAATAAGCTGGCTGTACTCTTCAGCAATGAATTAAACGAAACCCACTGGGTGGTGACATCAATTTAGAACTTGGACGATTTGATCAGATTGAGAGCCTCGGTAAGCATGCGTCCAAAATCGGCGTGTACCAACGTAAAGTTCTTGACGGCACGCTCCTGCAAGAATTGACTGGCATTGCTCAGATTGTCGGCGATATTCTGAACGAGCCGCTTCCTGGCGCAATTGTCGAGCACTTGCACCCAGAAATCGGTGACCTGCGCATAGTTATCCTCCGTATCGCCGCTGCTATAGCGATACACATCGCCGGTCACCGGACAGCAGGTGGACAAGGCGCGAGCCCGTGGGCACTCCTGTGGTCCGTTGAAGGAGTTGGGGAAATAGTTGGGAGCACCGTCCTGATTGTCGGTGACATTCATGAAGCCGTCGCGCTGGAAATTGGTGACCTTCACGCGATACGGACAATTGACGGGAATCTGCAGATAATTGGGTCCCAGGCGATGGCGATGCGTGTCCGAGTAGGAGAAGAGGCGACCCTGCAACATCTTGTCGGGCGATGGCTCAATGCCGGGCACCAAGTGAGCCGGACTGAAGGCAATCTGTTCGACCTCGGCAAAGTAGTTCTTGGGATTGCGATTGAGCACCATTTTGCCCACGGTGATCAATGGGTACTCCTTATGCGACCACACTTTGGTCACATCGAATGGATTGAACTTGTACTTCTTGGCCTGATCAAAGGTCATGACCTGAATTTGCAGCGTCCACGAGGGGAACTTGCCGTTCTTGATGCGATTGTACAGATCACGAATGCTATAGTCGGGATCGGATGAGGCCAAATCGGCAGCGGTCTTCACATCCAAGTTCTTGATGCCCTGATCCGTCTTGAAGTGGAACTTGGCATAGATGGGCTCGCCCTTGGCATTGACCAGCTTAAAGGTGTGCGAGCCGTAGCCATTCATGTGGCAATAGCCATCGGGAGTGCCGCGATCACCGAACAGGAACGACACCTGATGCGTCGACTCCGGGCGCAGCGTCAAGAAGTCCCAGAACATGTCGGCGTCCTTCAAGTGCGTCGTCGGGTTGCGCTTCTGCGTGTGAATGAAGCTGGGGAACAGAATGGGGTCGCGAATGAAGAAAATGGGCGTATTGTTGCCCACCAAATCCCACACGCCATCGTCCGTATAGAACTTCACAGCGAATCCACGAGGATCACGCGCCGTATCCGCCGAGCCGGATTCGCCACCCACCGTCGAGAAGCGGACGGCAAGTGGAGTGCGCTTCTTCACCTTCTCGAAGACCTTGGCGGCGCAGTATTGCGAGATGTCGTGGGTCACCTCGAAGTAGCCGAAGGCACCGGCGCCCTTGGCGTGCACCACGCGCTCGGGAATGCGCTCGCGATCAAAGTGCGCCATCTCGTCCAGGAAGTTCACATCCTGCAGCAGCAGCGGGCCTCGAGGACCCACCGATTGCGTGGCATCCTTGATGCCAATTGGTGCGCCGGCTCCGGTTGAAATAGTTCCAGGGCATTCCTGCAAATGAAAGAAAATAGACAAAATTAATATTTAATCAATCATTTTTGTCAGTTAAATAAATAATTATAATAGAGAGTCTCCAAAAATCAGTTGATTTGGTTAAAATATTTTAATTTTAATAAAAAATATATTATCTTTTTGCTTGACGGATTTTCCAGATTAATATTAAAAATATGCGGTGGAATTTCAATTAATTAATTCAATTCGAAAATTATTATTTTAGAAAAAATTGTTTAAGTAGCTTTCGTCCAATTTCTTTTAATATCAAAAATTCAAATTTATAATTTTAGAAAAAATTGTTTAAGTAGCTTTCGTCCAATTTCTTTTAATCTTAAAAATTCATTCAGCCTTATATGATTTTCTTTTCAGCTATTTTCAGATACATTATTTGAGTATTTCTTTATTTTTGTATTTTCTTAAAAAAATTGGGAAACAATAATAATAACATTTACAATTGGTATTTAAAAGATAGACTGCAATTTTTTTTAATCTGTTTATTTTTTTTATATTTTGATTAAAACAATTTAAAAAAAAATTAAATTGCCTAAAAAGACTAACTATATTTTGTTTCATCATATTTATTATCTTACATATTATACATTATTATTTTATTAATATAAGCCTATAAATTGTGATCGATAACTGCAGTTAGTACAGCGTTTCAAACAAGCTTTCGATAAACTCGCTTAATCTCTGATATGATCGTTAAGAATAACAAATTAAGTACACTTCAAAGCTCACTTGTATCGAGTCAAATAACTGTTAAGAATCAATATATTTCATTTAACAAGTCACGCCCCTCTTATGGCGAAAATAACAAAACGAAACGAAACAAAACAAGTTGTCTAAAAGCTTGTTTGTAGCTTCGATCATTAGCGTTTCTGCAGCTACTGAAATCGGACCCCACTTCTTGACTTTAGCAATGTCAAACGAAAGTGAATTGTCATGAAATACTTAGGCTATTTATGGAATTTACGATTCACTTGGGTTCAGCAACAATTTAAGGTTTTCTAGGAGTGATTTGCGTAGTGCTAAATTATAAAGCTCCAAATCTTTAGCTGCAGTTTGTGCTGTTATATAATCGAGTACAAAGTATGAGAATCTTATCTAATCGGTGCAAAAAAAATAAACATAAACATAGAGATTGGCAGACATTTTGAAGGCTTATCGCAGCTCTCCGCGGGGGGCGCATATTCGAAAGAAAGATTTCTATATAGTAAAAACTACAAGGAGAGATTTGAATTTCATGATAATGCGAGCTATTTGCGACAAAGATGTTTATGATTTCGAACCTGGGTGCAGCAGCCGCCGCTCCCCAGAGAAGAGCTTATCAGCAATTCTACAGGCGAAAAAAGATATTCTAAAAAGTTGCTATATATCTCTGAGATACACAACTGACTAACAATGCAATCTGTCAGGCATTTATCGCACAAAGCTACTGTCCATATACACTTCGGTTATAATTATACAAATGTGTACATATATATCATGCATCAGGCGATGACTCCGGCATATTAAACAAAAGCGCGACTTTTAATGAATTTAGCTGCTCTCAAACTCGCCAATTTATTGCACACTGTGAATGTCTAACCCCGCATACATCTATATCTATACTATACTATATCTTCTGCACTATTTTCACGATTTATACTTTGTTTTTCGATTTTTTCCGCGATTTGCAATCAACGTTGTTTGCACTTTGAATACTTTAAATGCGGGGCCACTCCAGAGGGCGCAATTGGATAGATAATAAGAAGCGAGCAATATACTATACATATACCTCTCTATATATTCTCGACTTGAGTGCTTGCGTGTGTGTGTGCGAACAGCAAATTGATAAGACTCGGTATGTGTATCGATAGGACCTGAATGCAAATAACAACAAAACAAAACTGCCAGAGCAAAGTTTTAATTGCAACTTGTTTCGCTGTGGCAACAAGTTAATGAAGCTTACAGATTTCATGTAAGCGATAGAGTTGGAAATTGTCTGCGCGACAGATCGGAAAAGTGAAGTGAAGGAAACGGTTAAATGGAGCCTTAAGAAATATTTAATGAAACACAATTGAACAATCTTCCGATTCGCAAAATATTGTGAAGCTTTTTATATGCTCTCAACTGTACCCGGAAATAAGTAGCTCTCATTGCGATTTACTCCTATCTAAAATTACAAATGTATTGCAAACAATGAAGTCAATAAAATACATTTTAAAAGCGTTGAACGAGGCATGACAAAGTTTCGCATTTTAAGTATGTTACTTTTTTACACAGTTTTCTAAAAATAAAAACCAAGAGCCAATAATCAAAAGTGTAAAACTCAATGAGAGCAAAAATAATACATTTTTTATTTAAGTTCAAAAAGATGAACAAAGCATTTTTAAACTGAAAACAGTTATAAACTTAATGTGTTCAAGACCTAAGAAAATCTAATATAAATAATTTTCTAAGGATTATTACTCTCCATCGAATTTTTAATGAACGTTAAATTTCTTAATTACAATTTAGTCTTCAAATTTAAATTTCGAACTATAAGGTATTTTCCACTGTTTAATCTTTAAATAATTAACCAATTTAATTTATTTTTTTAAAGTCAACTTAGGCTAGTTTTGCAAAACGCCTTTGTAAAAATTGACTTCAATCGAATTTATTATAATTATTTCCTAATTTTTTCAAAGTAGATTTTAATTTTTTTATATCAAGATCGAATCCTTAAAACTTCATCAACTGTGGACTATTTATTCTGCTACACATATGAACCATATCTAAAGGAATTCCCTCCAATTATGACTTGTGTTATTCCTAAAAAATTCGCAGAGCTTTTGGAATAATGCAAATAAACAATTGCGGGTTGTCTGGATATTTTTATCGTCTACTTAGTGAAATAGTTCGTATTTTGGGCATTCTGATGCACAGAGAACGGGGCCAGCCGTATATAGTCTGGAGGGGGGTCTAGAAACAAAGGCAAGACCGCATTGATGCCTGACAAAATGCAGTTTTAAGCTTTTGGCTGCTTGGTTGGCTATAGAAGGTCATGCAACGGAACAACACGAACGAACACCTTTTATTTTTCTGGGTCACTTCCAATGCGAATGCGATTTCAAAACATATTCTCACATACAACAAGAAACAATAAAGTAAAAAATCGTACTGAATTTCGCAGGCGAGTGCCAACAGCATTGCATAACCAAATGTGCAACCAGCAAACGCTGATCGTGCCACGCAGACACAATAACTTAACACACTCTGTCTCGCAACTTGCAACTTGGAACGCGCCGATTGAACTTGTTTGGGGCGCATGCGTGGCGAGTTCAACGGCATCGATCGACGCCAAGAGTACTTGCAACCAGTTTATGCAACTCCAAGGTGCATTGACATCCAGCTAAATAGCAAACAAATAAATTGCCAACCACATAAGAGACCTAGAGTCCAAGGTGATGGACTGCGAGATACCTTACTTATTTTTTGTTAAATGAAAAACTATTATCATCAAATAAAAGTGTACCACACAAATTTTAATTATAAGAATAATTAAAAGAATAAAGTCTGTTATATCAACTGAATTAAATAATAAGTATTTTCTACTTATTTTTGGAGAACACAAAACAATTATCAAATACAAGTGTACTATATAAATTGGAATTAAAAAAGAATAAAATCTGCTTTATAAACTTAATTAAATAAAAAGTTCCTGCTCCTAAATTTTGAAGACCACCCACAAGTTATTTACAAATAAAAGTGTACTATATAATTTAAGAATAAAATGTAAAATTGAAATAGAAAAGTTTGGTATATAAACTGAATTATTATTATCAAGACATGTATTCTAAAAACTATAAATAATGAAAAATCAAAAGAATTAATTCTTATATACAAATACAAATATTCTTTAAAAAATTAATTATAAATAAAACATTCTAACTAAGTAAAAGAAATTGTTTCTCGAAGAACTTCCCAATGTTATTAATAACAAAATTAAATTTTATATTTGTTTTCTGAAGAACTTCTCAAAATATTTTAGATAATTATCAAACTAAGAAGAATACTCCCAAAATATGATAACTCTATATTTTATAGGCTGATTCTGACAGTGGGAGACTTATAGTTGCAGAGGATTCCTTCAGATATTTGCTTTTAAGTCGTCCTCAAGTGATAATACCCTTCTACCCAAACGTTACCGGGTATTTAAAAAAGTAAATAAATAAAGCTAGGCCCCGCTCAAAAGCCGACTTGGGCACGTCTTTGTTTATAATTGTTTAACAACAATTATGCATTGAGTAATTTGGTTTTTTTTTTAAACTATTGCATGTGAAATCAAGCGGAAATATTTAATGCATTTTCGATATATATTTAATATCCTAAGTGCAGTTGCTCAAGGTGCCCGCAAAGTCATTAAAAACCTATATCTAAATTGCTGATTAAGCTGGCTTTGCCACAAACGGTGGCAAGTTTCATTTCGCAAAGTGCACTTGATGAATTAATTTGTCTTATCTAGAGATTAAGTGACAATAAAGCGAGATACGGAAATGGAACGAGATATACAGATAATGCCCGAAAGGGAAATGACTAAGTTCATATAGAACAAAGTGCAATATATTTTATATGCTAATTAATAAATTCAAGAAACTCGTAAATTTCTCTTGAAACAAGAACAAAAAGAAAGTAAAAATTAATGTCAATAAATAAATAATAGATTTGACACAGAGGCGTGAAGAGTAAACAATATATATGAATAAACTATTATATATGCCGACTTTGGATTAGGTGCAAAATTTGATAAGACTTATCAGGCAAAGAGCGATAACGATAACGATTAATTTAGGGGATTTAAGCCAAATGAAAAGAGAGGCAACGACGAGTGAAAGGTTAAGTGTGCGTGTGTCTATTTGGCACAGTGCGCTAGAGCGAGAGCACAATACTCCGCGCCTTACTCAACATAAAACAACAACAACAATCGCCGTTGAACTTTGCGCCTCCGTATTCTGCTTCTTCTTTTTATCTGTTAACCGGCGTCGACTGCGCTGCTGCTGCAGTTTTGTTTTGCCAGCGAATATTTTGGCATAATATCACTTGATTATTTGTCTAAACTAATCCTAATTGTGAATTCAAAAATGTTTCGTTTTTTGGGCTCACCTTCATTTCGTTTTTGTAGTCGATGAGTTGATTTGATGCAGCATCGCGTGCAGCCATTTTTCTCCTCTATATAATTAGTCTTTTGATAACCAGAATTTGTTGAAAATAATTATCGAAATAGAGTACTAGAATATTTATTTGTTCACGCGCTGTCTCTGATTGTACGGCTTAATTTTGTTAACTAAAACACGTAGAGTGCAGTACGCATTGCTTTTATAGGCGCTGCCACAAGTATAAACTGTTCAGTGAGACCGTAATGCGGCCAACATGGAAATACCAAGAGGTGAATGTAAACAATTACACTGCACATTAACAGCGGCGACACTTTAACAGCAACGGTTCAGCAACAGTTCTGTTTGCCAACTGTTAAACAAATATCGATAACTATGAATCGTGCGATGGAGCCGTGGGCATTTTTAGTAGATTGTGTTTGCTTGTGGTGGCAGCACGGCGTGTGCATTGAATGCAAAAACTCAGTTGGCAGCACGCCGTGTATTTTTGTAGTCACTTTCTCAGTCATTCATTCTTCATACGTTCGTTCGTTCGTCTTCGTCTCTCTCGTTTTTTGAAGTAGTAGTGATTTCTTTTTATAACAAAATCAAATATATACATAATATATATACACACATATATATATATAAGCGAAAAACGATTACACACACATAATCGAATGCAGCATACATCAAATATATGTATGTGCATAAATAAATAAAAGTAAGCAAAAAAAGTTTCTTTTTTTACGTAAAAAAAACGAGACACAAAAAAAAACGGCGCGTGTGAAATTTTTCAACAACGACGTAGCAGAAGTCGCCGTCGTCGTCGCAGTCGCTTCGCTGCTGCTGCTGCAAAAGGAGAAGCTGAGCAGCAGCAACAACAACAACAACATCAAAATTCCCCACACACAAAGTAGGCCAACAACAACAACAACTAGGCGTAGTTTGTGTAGTGAAGTGTATTAAAATAATAATGTACAAAAAAAGAAGTCTCAACTACAATTTCTGTAATTGTGTCAGTCTATTTGTGTGTGTGTGTGTGTAAATGATTTAAAAGAAAAAACAAATTTGAATTTTGACATTCAAAAGCGCAGTGTGTGTGTGTGTGTGAATATCCGTGTGAGTGTCGGTGTGTGTGTGTATTTATTGTTGTTGTGGCGCGAGACAAGTGAAATTTTCTTTGTTTCGTTTGTTACTGTTGCTGTTGCTGCTGCGGGGGCGCTTAAAGTGTAGAAATGAAGTTCCCTTGAAACGGCAGCGCAGTCGACGTCCCTACATAACGGCAGCAGCGTTGCCACAGTGTCTGTGTGCGTGTCTGTGTGTTTGCCGTCTGCGTGTATGTGTGTGTGGCAATGAACGTTGCTTAAAACAACAACAACAATACTTTTTGGAATATTTGCGTCGTCGTTAATTATACTAAAAACACGCCTGCAGCTGATGATGATGATGATGATGATCATGTTGTTGCTGTTTGCCTGCTTCTTAAATATATAGATATATTTATATAAAATGTATAAAATGCAAACTGAATTTCGTGCAAAACAAATATGAAATTTGTGTGTTTAATATTCTCTGTTTATTTCTCTGTAAAGTGAGGCAAATGTGCAAGAAGAAGCAGCAGCAGCAGACGCCGCGCGGCGACGTCGACGACGACGCAGCTGCAGCAGCGACAGCAGCAGCAGGACAGGTTTAAAACAGGGCTAAAAACAACAACAACAACAAAATACTAAAAACGCAGCCTGTATTTTGCACAGTGCGTGTGATTGAAACAACAACAACAACTACAGCACGAGAAAGCAAAGTGAAATTTAATAAAAGAGCAACAACAACAACAATTCGAAACCGTTATTCAACAATTTCTTGAAATAAGTGAAAGAAGAAGGCAAATACTGGTTTTCTCATACACACACACATACATAAATACATATATGTAGATGTATGTAGAAAGAAACAACAAAAACAACTCGAAAAGTTGCTGCGCGAGAAATTTTTCGTACGTGTCTCTGTCTGTGTGTGTGTGTGTGTGTGTGTGTGTGTGCGTGTTTGCCTCTATGTATTTGTGGTCTTTGGTCTCTGTAAAGTGAAAAGCAATTACAACAACAACAACAGTAGTAGTTGATGAAGAAGAGCCCGGCAAAAATACAACGTGAAATAATAATAGTAAAAGTCGACAAAACAAAAAAAAAACAAAAGCTTCACGCGACAACCGCAGCGGAGCAGCGCAGCAGCAGCGCAGCCACAGCAGCCCCCAGCTTAAAGGGGCTGAGGGTGGGCAGAGGGAACAAAAGGCACAGCAACAACATCAACAACAATTGAACATACATTTTTCAAGGGCGCTGCTGCGTTTTTTATTTAAATTATTTTGAGGTGAGTTTTTGCAATTTTTATTTTCCTTCACTTCCATGTGCTTTTAATTTGCTTTTAAATGAATTTTGAACACGTTTCACTTTAAATTATGCAAACACATAAAAATGTTTTGTGCAAATCTAATGAGGGCGCGCTTTAATTAAAGCTGTTTGCCTATTGTCGACTGAGCCAGAGAGAGCACGAATGAGACAGACAGAGAGGGCGAGAGAAACGAAATGGAATGAGCGTTAAGCTCGCGACTGTCAGTCTGTATCTGTGTGTGCGTGTCTGTATCTGTGTATGTGTGTGTGTGTGTGTGTGTGTGTGTGTGCGTATGCTGTATATGGCCACAGGTGGCTTTATTTACCGTTATTTGAGCTTAATACTTTTTTCGGCTGCTCTTTTTTCGGTCTTAAATCAGACGACACAACACATGTTGCAGCCACTTTTTGAGAACCCCCAAAGCACAAAAAAAGAAAACAGTTTATTATACATATGTGGAAAGAAATTGTTACAGTAACGAATATAGAAAAGTGTAAACAATTTATTCAAGTTGTCATAATTATAAATAGTTAGTAAAATAATAAATTAATATACAAAATAATAAAAGTAAAAAGAAAATGATAAAAGTTTATAAAACATTAAGATTGTTATTCAGAACCCTCAAAAATAGCGAAAAGAAAACAATTTATACACAATTGCGGTGAAATGTAATTTAGAAATCGATTGTTACATTAACAAATGTAGAAAAGAGCAAACAATTAATTCAATTGGTATAACTTGAAATTCATTCATCTTATATGTAAAAAAAGTGTCATAATTAATAATCATAACTTCTGGCACTATTAAAAATATAAATAAAAAAAAAAACTTTTTCAATTCCTCAATTCTGGCCAAGCTTCCAAATCTTTTGGATGCTCTTAAATATCTTTAACATTTTTTTCACGTAAAACTTAAATAAACATGCATCTTAGTCACTTGCATAACACATAATAAACGTTGCAATTTCAAGATTACATAAACATTATCGTGGGAATCATCTTGTAAGCTTTGCATAACTTGAACTTGTTTTTTGGCGAATTTTGTAGCTTGTTTATGAATTAGATTTATATTGTTCATTACAAGTTAACCAAAATATTAATTTATGTACCCTTTCGGTATGGAGTTTTCCCCAAACATTTGTAGCAAATGTTTTTGCATCTTCTGAAAGTATCGTGAGACATTTAATCCAATACGTATTTTCTATGAGACACATCCCAAAAATCCCAATATTAGTCGGCAATATAAATGATAATATCCAATAGTCGAGGGACGTTTACAATTTACCAGTGTTTAAAGAAATATCTTAACTAACAAAATATCATGAAGGCTGTGCCATCCATTATCCTTCCATAGTTTATTGTAGATAAAACAATTGTTTTTCGTATGTTATAAAAAAGACAATAAAAGCTGCGATTGGGATTTGTTTACATTGTTTATCGCTTTGAAATTAATAAAAATACAGACGAAATTTTGTTAGTTATAATATATCTACATATGCAGCTATCAATATGATTTTATGTTGTTCTGCATACGTAAAAACCAGTTTTTCTAATTATTTATATTTGTAAATCTGTATTTCAGAGCCGAAAATTTGTTTGATCTTGTTTAGCCCACAAAAAAATAGAATCCATTTTCATATTATTATATATCAAATTTGTATCAGTTAATAGTTTTTTTTGTTATCATAATTAATTAATGAGAGTACACAGAGGTTACAACATTATTAACAAATTTATCTTCATCTAAAGCGTAAAAGTTGTCGATTTTTATGGTTACACATAATTAGTTTATACCATTTCAATGGGAAACCAATTAGAGTCTATAGAACGTATTTTCTCTTTCGTTGAATTTATTGGAACCTTAAATGCCGAACTGATTCATCTTATATGATTCACGCCCAATAAAAATGCTTAACATCTGCACACAACTTCGGGCTTTGTTTTGGGCTGCTTTTCTAGTGAAGTTTCACAGTTCCTTTTGTTTCTTTTATTATTTTTTTTTTTTTTTAATGTATAGCATCAGCATAAACACCTTTACGCTTTGTTGTTTTCCAATTTCCAGTCGTTTTTAATGGGTTGAGCTCTTAAATCACTAAATTCGAGCAGATAAATACAGTAAATCAATTCATTTTGCATTTTGAGCGATTTAAGTGGTTTCCAATTGCCTTTGATTTACAATTTTCCTTTGAGCTGCTGCAAGTCATAAAAAAGTTCAATTTGTAGTAATGGCTGGCTATCATATTATAATGACTGAAGTTATTGAAATAGTTTAAATGAAGGAATTTCGTTTTGAAGGAAATAAATTCACAGTTGAATTGCTTACTTTAAATTCTGGATTAGATATTATAGTCTTATAGTTTGTTTTTAAATTATTATCTTTATTTGATTATTTTCATTATTTATTATTAATAAAGTAACCGAATAATTGAATTGCTTACTTCAAATTGTGGTTTCTATCGTATAGTCTTATATATTGTTATTTATATTCTTGCAGTTGGAACAAATAATTCATTAATATGCAACTTATATATTCTTTCGATAATTCGCGCTAAAATACTTGAATTAATAATGTATTGCAAATATAAAAATATAAATGTGCGATAGAACTTATTAGTGTTTTTACTAAATTATATATTATGTTTATTTTGATATTGCTTATAACAACTTTCTCTGAGATCAAATGTTTTGTTAAACAACTGCAAGTAAATAATTATAGAATAATACATTTTGGGATAATGATTTATTCCTACTTAACTTCGTTTTTGTTTCATAGTAAATATAATCTATATTTTATTGTTATGCAAAAATACAACAGAAATTAATATTTTGGATGGTTTCTTATCCAATAAATTACTTGCAATAATTTCGGATTTCATAAAGATAATAAAAGTAAATCTTTTGTTCTGGAAATCTTGTTTATTGTTTATAATGTGGCCCCAGCAACAGCTGAGCATTTCATGCCTAATTAAGCAAGAATTTCACCTCAATATCTATTCATTTGCTTTCCTTTATTTTTGTTATTTGTTAAATTCGAAGTCACGTTTTAGTTTCCAATTGCTTATCACATTTTTTTCATTTTCTACTATTCATAAATTACTCAATGCCAGAGAGAGAGAGAGAGAGAAAGAGAACTGTAAATAGAGAACAAATGCTTTTTATTTTTAATCTGTAATATGAAATCAGCCAACACTTTAAAGAGCTGATAACAAATAACAACAAAAACACAAACTGCTGACAGTGTTTGCCCAAGTTATGCATGTGTGTGTGTGTGTGTGATTTGTTGTTTGTTTGCTGTCCACAAAAAGTGAGAAGTGAGAACTAAGAATGGAGAATTGTTGTAGATTTTGTTGTACAGCTGTGCGCGATTCGTTGAGGTTGATAATTAGTGAGTTTTTCTGTGTTTTTTATTTAGTTATACTTATACACATGTATTTCCAGCTGTAGCTGTATCTACATGTGCGTATCTGTATCTGTATCTGTATCTGTAGCTATTGTGTGCGCTTAAACGGTTTCTTTAGTTATTTAGTTGTTGTTGCTGCCTTGTTAAAGCGCTCACAACGTTCCGGCAACCGGTTTATTTCGAAACAAAATAGAACCGAAGAACTGTTTGCCTATATCATGAGTTGGCAACAAACTTTAACGCTCACACACACATACAGATACAGATACAGATACACATACAAACGATGTGTGTTTGTTTGTGTATGCAGGTTAAGTTCACTTATAGTGCAACTTGGGGTTGAAATACCTGTTGAGAGACCGCATTCAACTGCTATAATGAAGGGTTGTTGTGCTGAACTCCCGGCATGCGGTCTCTGCTCATGTTTGCAAGCACGAATTTCATTTAATTTGATGGCATTAAAGCTTCGTTTTCAATCACTTGTAAGCCGATTATTTCATCTTTTGTTTGAGCTCTTCATTTCTGGTTAATTGCTGCTTATTAAGTTTTTCGCCTATCAATTTTGTTTGCTTTTGGGTAAACTTGAGTGACCTCTTAAAGGGCATAATCGGCATTGGGAACTAAGACGCTTTTTCTTAATTAGAAAATATGTTTTTGTATATTTACGTCTTAACTCTTGTGTCAGGAAAATTCGGTTGAAAGACTTTACTTTGTTCACCTTTAATGCGTGGAATTTTTGGCAAAAGGCTATTGTAAACTATCTTGTCTAAAGGGCTTAAGGTCCAAGCTCTTAGATTTTAAATATTTTATAAAAATGTGCATCAACTTTTATTTTAATAAATTGCCTATATAAATACTAATTTGTCACAATGGAGAACCCCTTTTGTATTTGCCATTTGGAAAGCTAGACAGCAGAAACAATCACTTGAAATCATTATTTATTAATAGAATGACCTTTTCATTATATTAAGCAAAGTTACAGGTTGGCAACATTCCCCATTAGAAATGTCTTTCGCTTATATTTTGTTACCAGGTAATTTTGCTGGCTCATTTCAAGTGTCGCTCGCAGTTCATAAAAAAGGTTTCCACACAAAAACAATCATTTCAAATTTACTTTTACCAACACATGCACACATTTGTTTGGCCCGTTTTAGCCTTTTTGCAACTTTTATTTACCAACGTTTATTTTTAGAGTATTAGCCATAAACACGTGTGTGTGTGTTTGTGTCTGCTTATGTTTATTATACACCCTTCAATTTTTCAACTGTGTTGCTTGCTGACTTGACAGAAAACAACAACTTCAGTTTTTCAATTTGACGCAAATATATTATAATGTTTATAAACATTCTCAGTGAATCATTCATATTTGAGCACAACAAAAAGGAAACCATTCAAACCATGTGTCATCGAATTCAGGGCTCTTTTTTATTGCACGTGATACATATCAGTTTAGGTGGAGGGGAAGAGAATTAGAGAACTCTGACAATTACAACTCAGCTTTTCGATGGCAATGAACTTTTGATTAATATTAATTCAATTTATAAATGATATATCTGCGAAACCAGAAATGAAACTTTGATGTAGAAGTTTTAACTAGAAACTTCGTTTAGTTTTTGGGTTTCAGCAAAAAACTTTCTTGAGCTTATGAAATTCTTACTAAATATATAAAGTCTAGTTTAAGCTTTCTCTCTTTCTTTTGTTCGTTTTATAATTCATTCACTTGCATCTAGATTTCTTGCTGTCTTCCACTTGACATGATATCTTATTTCCAATCTAAAAAAGTGCTCTATTCTCCGAGCAATTTGTCTCGTTACGCCCACAATATTATAATTCTCCCCTCTGGTCATTATCCGTTCCACAAGAACAAATTCTCGTCAGGTCATTTAGTTTTTCTTCATTTCAATAGAATGTGTACCAACAATTTCATAATTTTCCATGATTAGCCAACGTCGTCGTATGTATAAAAAAAAAGCAGAACGGAAAATGAGCACGGTAATAATGCAGAGCAGAAAGTACGGGAAATGTGTATACTTGAAATAATGTGAAAAAAAAATGGAGTGAATGCTAAATGCAAATGGAATTTGTGTCACATGCGTTATTCTGATTATTAATGTTGTAACACTGGAATTTGGGCTTAAATTATATAGTAGCATGTAAATTATAATGGCATTCGGTTTGTGGGCAAGTGTGAAATATCAGGCGGGACAAAGCGAAATAATGTTTTGTTTGCCACACTATTATTTAATATTTCATGGTTAATTTAATAGAGTTCCGTTATGGAAATGGGCCGTCGAACAGCAAAGCGAATTGTAATCAGTTTTAACAGGTAGTTCCTCTAAAACGTTTTCTTAAAATTTGATTAATGTCTTCCTTATTACAATATCAAAAGTTTATTGCTTTTTTCTCAATTCATTCTTTTATTGCTGAAACTTTATTGTTCAGGTTTTCCTTATTGGATTATGCATGTCTGTAAAGTTAAATGCGCTATCAATTTAGCGTAGACTGCAACGATAAAATTAATAAATATTTAGTATTAGTATAGTAGATTAGTAAATGGATTTTCAACATATTTCTTGATGTTTTAAGCTTTCACTTTTGTCTATTTCTTATCTCGATCTCATTTCTAAACCACGATTCTGTTATAATCCGATTTCTTTTGATTTGTAACTAAAGAAGAGCGTTCCGTTCGTTTACTTTCTCTGCCATTGTTTCCAAATGCTTCTTCTTTATCTACAATTATTATACCTTCACTTTATCTGTTTATCTTTGCATAATCAGTTCATGTTGTTATTTTTTTATTGATTAGTTTCGCAACTCGCAGTTTGGCCATCTTTTGTTGTCATATGTATCTGTGAGTTCGCTTTGTATCTTTCGCTTGTCATCCCTTTTCTACACAATTTCACAACTCATAATTTGAGCAATTAATTCATTTTATGACAAATTACTTCAAAGCAAAATGCCAGAAAAGTTTGCATGAGGCGGCAATGAAAAACCAACAACAAAATGCTAATAAATTGAAATAAAATTAACAACAACACAAAACGACAAATTTGTTGATCTCTCGTTCTCCCTTCCTCGCTCTCTCGTCCTCTCTCTCTCTCTCTCATTGATGCTAAAACGTGTGTGCATGTTACGTCGCTGCCAGCGTCGCAGTCACAACAACACAGTCGTTGACATTGTTATCTTAAATTGCCCCGTTCTGGTTGTTGTTGTTGTGGTTGCTGAAGCTATTTGATTTTGTCATCATCTTTACACGCGCTTTACACAAACAACAACGACAGATAAAGCAAAACCCCACACTTGATACTCTTTCCAGTTTAATCGAGATCAAGATTTTTATCATTGGGGGATCTCTAAATTCGAAGCAGTATTTTCACTTTAAATGAGGCACTGTTTAAATAGAAATCTTATATAGAGCTTGCGAATAACGTTTGATAAATTGATTTTAACGACTGATGATAAACATAATCAGACATCGCTTGTTCTTTTTAACTGTTTGAATAAATTATTTCTACACCTGAATACTGTTACTTTCGATATGGCATAATTATGCAACTTGAGGCGAGAAAGGGTAGACAAAGCACTGAAGTGCTAAGAAGTTAATAAGACAAACAGAAAAAGTGGCGAGAAGGAGACATAAAGAGCAAGAGAACATTACGAGTACATATTCCCTCTCTCTCTCTCTCTCTCTCTCGCTCACTCGTCAACTTGGTGTATTACAACATTTTGCGCGCCTCAACGACGGCGACATAAATTCTACAGCTACTGCTGCGACGTCGACTGCGCTAACGTTTCGTTTCGTTTTGTTCCGTTCATGTGCCGTTGGCCCCCAAAGGCGAATAAGCAACAAAAAACAGAAAACAAAAACAAATGTGGCTTCGCTTGGCGATCGTTAGCCTCCTCCTCCTCCTCCTCCTCCTTCGCATTCGTCATTGACTTGGTTTCGGTTCGGCTCGGCTCGCTTCGGGTCGCCTCGATTTCGTTGTCGTGTTCGGCATTACAAAAGTTCGCTGTTGTTGTGTGCTCATGCTTTTGTTGTTCTTGTTGTTGTTGTTGTTGTTTTTGCAGTGGGCTTTTAAGAAACGTTTTTTTATCAAACAATTTGCACGCATTTTCTTTTGGAGGTCTATTTATAAATGAAATATGTTTACACATGTGTATTGCCAATACACAGATACAAACACACTTTATGTATGTAAATCGTAAGTTTCCATTGGAATGAAGGGAATATCGCTTAGTCATTGGATTATCTTAACTACTTACTGTCATCGCTTGGAGTACAATCGATATGACAACAATACAAAAGTTTGTCTTAATAATCAATCAATTTCTTAAATGTAGCCAAATGGATTTATCTCTCTCAAGTGTCAACTAATCACTAAAAAGATAGCAACTATCCTTGGTAGCCTCTTGTTCTTATCTATTGTAAGTAAATATTATTATCAATTGTTGTCATACCAAAGTATGTAGTTCAATTACTCACTTGTGCAATGCTCTAGTTCATATTCCAAAGTATGTCCGACATTTAGTTCTCATGCTAATCTGATAAGGTTGTTGCCAACTTATTTTATTATTAGCTTTCACTTTCTCAAAAAGTTATCAATTATTAAATTTATAAAAATGTCCAAAATTGTAAAATCTATTTAGATTCGTTTTTTCTTAATTTATAGGATCACTTCAATTAGTTATCAAGCTAGTCAGATATCGTTGTTACTAATCTACTATTAGCTTTCACTTTCTCAAAAAGTTATCAGTGATTATAATTTCCAAATTGTCGATTCTATTTAGATTCGTTTCCTTTTGCTTTATAAGAACGCCCCCACAGGTTTATTTTAAACTCATTTCAGTTGATTCAAGCATTTGCGAGTTCACATTTGAACAAAGGAAAGGCCTTTTTTGTGTGTTTCTTTCTTTTGGTTTCAACCATCAATTTATTAAATGAATTATAGTCTTCGATTGTTTCCTGGTCATAAATAAAAAGTTCAGCCACATTAACAAGAAATGAATATAAAATGCAAATGTTGCCGAACATTTTCTGTTGAAATAGATTGAGCTATTATCAAACAATATTTGCAGCAAATCTATGCTTCCACTTTTTTTTTGGAAATGGTAAAGCCCAATTTGTTGTTAGTTAAAGTTTCGACAGTTTCTTTTATATTGAAATTACATTTATTTGAACAATGAATATTACAAGTTAAAATGTTTTGTGCTCTCTGAATCAACGAAATATCGAATTTAAAAGTTTTTTCTTTGATTAACAATGTGCTAGGAATACTGCAGTGTTTCTAACCACTTTTTGGGGTTTATCTTCTATCTGCCTATTATTGTTACCTAGGTTTAAATCGTTTCTTTATTTTATTAATTTTTAATTTAATAATTGAAAGTATTCGTAATGTGAGAAATGGCTGATAATTTATTTAAAATCGTTAATTTTGATGTACCTTAATCAAGAAGAAAAGAAGATTTTAATTATCTCTATTCAAAATTACTAATATAAACCTCTAATTCTTATATTGATATTGATTTCATAATCAAACTCTATTATTTTCAATTCTAGTATTCTAAGTCCATTTGCATTATGTTATCCAGATTATAACATTCTATGACAACTTAAATAAGATTAACCCAATCTCTAAGTTTGCTTTGCATATCACAACAACCATATTTTCTGAGTCAGATTTAAGCACACTAAAAAGTCTGATATGATATGCAAAGCTTGTTATCTCACATTATAAAGGGACTAACAGAGTTGAAAACTTTTATTCTTATAGTAAGACAAACGAAATGTCATGATTAGAATTAATCGATAAAGAATCTGTGAAAGCGTTTTGTCATCACGAACGCTTATCGTGGGAACAGCTTTTGTTTTATTTACGCTTTGTCAAGGTCGTTGCAGTTTCATGCGAAAAGCGAAATTTCACTTTTATATGTATGCGTAATTGAATTCGAATTTGGTTTTATGCATTTGCAAATTCGCGTTTTGTGCAACTGCATTAAACATGTGCATTCATTCCAAATGGCCTTCGCCTTTTTTTTTCCAGTTGGAATGCCAGCTGGAGTTTATAAAAGCCAAAGACAGAGAGAGAGAGAGAGAGAGAGAAATGAAAACAAAACAAAACAACAAATGGCAGAAACAACAAACAAACAAACTGGCAAATTGATAGTTGGCAGTGATTGGCGCTTGTTAAAATTTTTATATGTTTTTATGGCGTTTATTTAGCATTTTAATTCGTTGAGGCTATTATAGTTGTTGTTGCCGCTTTTGTTTTATAATTTCACATTTCGCAAAAGTTCGTTGTGCTCTTACGTCGCGACGTCGCGTCGCTTTTGTATTGTGCGGCTTCGTTTCGTATCGTTTCGTTCCGTTTCATTTCACTTCGTTTCGTTTGCATTTCACGACGCGTCTCGCCGCCTCTTTCACACATTCCCCCTCGCCAATGCATGTGTGTGTGTGTGTGTGTGTGTGTAGTGTATGTTTTATATCATTTACAATAACAAATAAAAATGCGTCACAATTTATTTGCACACACACTCACACATGCATACATAATTGCAAACACACAAACACACACACACACACGTGTGCACATAAATATATTTAGCCTTGACCTCTACAATCTACGGCCCATCGCCGCTGCTTCTTCTTCTTCATCTCCGACTGCTGCGCTTTGGGTTTGTTGTTGTTCTTGTTGTCGTTTGTTTTTGGGGCCAACGAATTTTGTGCTGCCTCTTCATCACCTTCGTTTACTTGTATTTCTCTTTGATTATAAATTAAATATTTGTTTTTTGCTCGCACTAAAAGTCAATTGAAATGTCTGCGAACAATAACAAAAAACCAAAAAGAAAAAAACATGCCAATGGTCATTAATAAATGTATTTAACAAGTTTCATCGTTAAACTGAATGAATAGAGGAAGAGATGGTCAAATAAGGAATTATTATTCAGCCAGCTCTCTAACGGCATTACGCAAATAAAATGCCACTAAAATTTGCATAGATTTATTTATAGTTAAAATCCAACAAAACCTGTAGGTGGTATTTACTAAGTGACGAAATCAATAATGCATTTCCAAAAGCGAGATTCGAGAATTTCAGAATGGAACAATTGTTATTAGAAAGTTTTATCGTTAACAAAAGAATTGTTTTGCATCGAATTTACAAATTAATTATATTATTTTATGAATACATAATTTAATGAACTACAATTCATCAAAAAATACTGATATTGAATGATCTTGCATAATTATGAAGCGGTATTATAATAATCACAACAATACCATTGATTCCAAATAGAAATACAATAAATAACAAACGTAAATAAAATTATTAAATCTCACGTAATATTAAAGGAAAAATATATATATTTTTTTTTATTGTATTACTGTTGAAATAGTTCAATAATTACAATTTTTAATTAGATAATACAAATTATTAAATTGTAATATCTAAAATACATTAAATTACAAAAATAATTTTAATAGTATCAAAAAAAACTAGAAGTATTAAAGGGGAAATATCATTTTATTTTATTTCATTAGAGTTGAAATTTGGACGAAATATTAAATGGAAAATATATATATTATTTAAATTACTTAAAGTTGAAATAGTTTAATACATTTTAGAAATAAATATATACATATATTATATTCTTGATATACCGATCTATTAACTAACTTTCGTTGGCATTTAACATTTGTTTATGTCTTGCAGTGAAATGAGGATTTTTGTATTAGTTTGCAAAGACTTTTTAGATAAATGGAACGAGCAAGAAATAAAATGTGAATGACGTGCAAATGGACTACAGACAGTTAATAAATACTTTCTGTACAATACAATCTGTGTTTATTGAACAAATTCTGTGAACATTTTAAAATACGCTGATGATACTTGCCGGAAAATAATAAGAATGAAAAGAATGTCAAGGAAATATCTTTTAAAACGGTCTTGAACATTTCAAAATTTCTTTGAATTTCTAAGAAAACTACTAAAATGGGAATAAAATTGGATCAGCTAGACAATATACTAGCAAATTTAAACAAAACCACATTTAATGATAAATGAACGAATCGGTTTAAAAGCGTTTTAGATAGCGGGTGTCTACATTAATCTTCCGCGTTATAATAAACAAGCAAAATAGAAGTGCGTTTAATTAAGCAAATCAAACAACTTGATAAGCGATAAGCATCAACAAGAAACCTTCAAAATATTTTTATGCTTTCTGGTTTTGTATTTATTAATATTGATAGATTGCAACAATAAATGCGAACGTCAAGTTTCCAACAACTGGCAGATATAAACAAATGGCAATTAACCATGTCGAACACGCCCACACAAAACCAAAAGCAACAACAGCAACAAATAATAAAAATGTTAAAAATAGTTGGCATAAATAAAATGACAAATAACAGCAGCAGCAACAACAACAACAACAAATGGGCAACTTTTCATATGTATAACAAATCATCAAAAAAGTTTATAAACAAAATGGCAAATTGAAAAAGAATTTCAACAGAAATATTTTCTAGTTTTTCTATTTATTTTTGTTTATATTGCGAAATGATTGCGAGGTCGTGAGGGTGTGTGATTATCTATATATGTGTGTGCCATGAAAATGTTTGTATATTCTTTTCAAGTTTTGTTTACATTTTTTGATAGTTTTATCAGCGACACGTGAGTTTCCCACTGCATGGGGGAACTGCTCCCATTTTATTTGATATTCCACTTCTTCTTTGTACCTGCCCTAGAACTAAAATGGATCGTATTTTGAGCTTATCTCTTAGCCTTCTGCAAACACATTTGTAATCCCAAACCGAACACAAGTCGTGGCACTTGCGACAGCTTATCCCTTATCATAAAACGTGAAATACATTTAGAGAGAGAATAAAAAAAAACAATATTGCTGTAATTGAAATTTTCTGCTGGTTTCAAGGGAAAACTTTTTGAATCATAATTATGCAAACGCTCGCTTTACCTTTTTATAGGGGTTCCTCGTTGAAATATATACTATATGTATGTATATACAGACTGCGTCGATTTAAATTCAATTTTTGTAGACATCTCTTGTGCCAAGTTATATAAATTACTTAAAATACGAAATGAGTCATTTCTGTGGGGGTAATGTTCTATAGAAAGCCATTGAACAGAGCGAAAGCAATTTAGACACTTTCCATCACGTTTCTTTGTCAATTTCATTTTACCAAATTGTGTTTTATTTAATTTGCGATAAGATATAAGGCTATCGATACTCAAGAGTTTAACTGTTTTATTTGCCATTAGGAATTAGTTATTCTCAAGTCTGGAATCAATTAAATGCGCTTATATAACGTGCTAATTATAGTCTGATTTAAGCTGGCAATTGCAAAACTTGTTTTATCGTCCATATTGTTGTAATTATAGCAACAGCTATTTAGAATTTTAGATATGAATTTGTATATTTATTGAGGCTAAGTTTAATTTAGAAGTTTAAATAGTTTAGAATGTCGAGCGTTCTTAAGAGTGCAGTAAATGCTAAAGTTGACGATTAAGCTGTACTTAGATTTTAATATTTACATTTTTATTCGTCAGCATCGTTTTGAGGTAGGTAATTTAAAAGTGTAACTTGGGATAAAAGATTTAGTAATTTATTTGCATATGGAATGACTTTATTCCGCCTTATTATTGTGCAGTTAATAATAGATTTGAGTTTTTTCCCCACTTTAAATTGTCTAATCAACTAGGGAATTTAATGATTAGCTATTTATATTTATTCAATCTCTTGTCTACTATTAATACTAGATTTTAGTTTTCTTTTGCATATTTTAATCGTCTTCTTATCACTAAGCTAACATTTACAATTAGGTTTGTCTTCCACGCTTATCTCTGAGTAGTAAAGATTAATGAGCTCAACAATTTAGCTTTTAGCAATTTAATTGTTTTTATTTACATATTTAAAGTCGACATTGAACATTGATGAAATTATGATATACAAATATATTTAGAATAGTACAAATAATAACAAGTAAGAAAGCTACAGTCGAGAGTGCTCGACCGTATGATACCCGCAACCCATTTCAAGAGAAAACAAAAAACTTATTTGATATTTTAACAAAAACTATACCAAATATACTAAAACTGTTTTTTTTTTATATATTTGAAAATGGCAGGTATAAAAATTCATAGCATACCGGGCAGCTGCAAGTGAATTTTTCATATAAAATTGATTCTTTAATAACTTCCTTGTTTTTCATTCGATCCCAACCAAATTCACAGGAATTATTGAGAATATAATTATTATTATGCATACCAAAATTCAAAACTCTAGGTCTATTATTACGGCTTTTACTGGCATTTGGGGGCGGAAAGGGGCGTGGCATCCAACTTTTGAAATAAACTTGATCTGCGTAGGACCTATAGGAGTACTGTCCCCAAATTTGGTAGCTCTAGCTCTTATAGTCTCTGAGATCTAGGTGTTCATACAGACGGACAGACGGACATGGCTATATCCTCTCGGCTGTTGACACTGATCAAGAATATATATAGTTTATGTGGTCGGAGATGCCTCCTTCTGCCTGTTACATACATTTTCTGTTGGCACTAAGTTATAATACCCTTCTACCCTATGGGTAGCGGGTATAAAAAGTAATTCAATTAAAATGATGATTGATAAACTTTCTCCATATTTAATTACAAATTTTGTAAATAAATTTATAATTTCTTAATACTTTACTAATAGTGATATTTGTTCCATTGCAGGCAACATGGAACCAAACAGACATCACGAATATCAGACGCATCATCATCCGCAATCCCACCACCAGCTGCAGCCACCGCATCTGCAACAGCAACAGCAGCAGCTGCCCCATGGTCACCATGGGCATGCGCATGCAGCCGTACATCACCACCTGCAACATCATCACCAGCAACCGCCACCGCCAGCAGCAACAGCGACCACCACAACCGTTGCACCGCCGCCGCAGCAGGCCACAGCGAGTGGACACCACCTGCCCATGTCGATGCCACTGCACCACCAGCAACAACAACAGCAACAGTCGCAACAGCAGCCACAGCATCTGCAACACCATCCACATCACCAACAGCAACCACCACAGCAACCACCACAGCAACCACCGCCACAGCAGTCGAGCTATCATCAGTCGCATGCAGCCTATGTGGTGGGCGGTGGCGGACGCGGCGGTGCAGCGGCAGCATCTGTGATGCCACAGACAGGTGCTGCAGCGAGTGGAGCAGCCGGTGGCGATCCGCATATGCAGTACTACACCTCCAACCGGGAGCTGATCGTGGCCAAAAAGTCGAGCGAGCCGCAGCTGCCGCAAGCCAGCTGGCAGCAATACAAGGCGCCACCGACGGCGGCAACATCCACAACGACGCTGGTGCAGCGGCAACCACCACAGCAGCAGCAACACTTTAACAGCAGCAGCTACTGGCAGACGCCGCCGGAGGAGCAGCAGCACATGGCACGCTACGGCTACGCGAAGGTGGCGCCGCCACCAAGAACCACAGCCATCAGCAGCAGCAGCAGCAGCGGCGTCGTTGGTGGGGCAGCAACAGCTGCCAGAGGCAGACCTGCTGCTCTTGCCAATCAGCGCTACTACGAGGACAATCTGAAGTATGCCAGCAGCGGCAAGTTGCACGCGACGACGCGTTACGAGCTGCTCGATCATGTGGTGAATCCGAGCAATGCGCTGCTCGGCACCGCCAGCGACCAGCAGCCGAGTCCCAACTACGCACGCAAGTGTCCGCAGCACTACGAGCCGCCCACCGAGCAGCGTGGCGCTGGAGCAGCGTCGCAGCAGCAGCAGCAGCAGCATCAGAGCCTGTACATGCCGATGCCGCAGTTCAGCACCGAGAACTTCCAGAGCACCGTGCACAGTGCCATCGAGAAGTATGTGCGCGAATCGGCGCCAGCGCCCAGTTTGGACTACAGACGCAGTGCGGCGACAGTCACAGCCACAGCGACGGCCAGCGGCAGTGCAGCGTATGGCAGACCAACGAGTAGCAGCAGCAGCAGTCAGCAGATTAGTCAGTCCGCCAGCAGCAACAACAACTACTACAACAGCAAACCGCCGGAGTCGAGTTCGGGTTTGACGCGCGCTTCGCTCTATCACAATCCGTACAACGCACCGCCCGCTGTGGTGGAGCCCGCTGAGCAGCTGGCCACAGCGGCGTCGGGTTCACGCGACGCTTCGCCCGCCGCGCCACACGGCTATCCCACCAAGTACGGCAAGCTGTTGCAGCAGCACGGCAATCAGACGCGATCCAACTCCAACAATTCGAACTCCAGTTCGAGCTCTTCCTATGTGCAGTACTATCATCATGGCACGCCGTCGCCGGCTGCAGCGCAGGTGGCGTCACCGACGCCGCCGCAACAGCAGCTCTACAATCACACGCCACCGCCACCGCCGCCTCCTTCAACCGTACCGGCAGGAGGCAGTGCAGCCGGTGGACTGAGCAACCATTCGACGCTGCAGGTTTATGCGCATGGGCCGGACATTTGCTGTCAGCCCAAGCTGACGCCGCTGCCGCCCAAGAAGAGCGGCGGCGGCAGCACGCCCAGCGTCAAGCCCAACTACAAGGCGCTGATCAACGACATGCTCAAGCAGAACATTAGCGAGAAGGAGCGCAACATGAAGATCATCGAAAAGACGCTCGGCACCCGACAAGTGCCCGTCGCCGTGCCGGTTCTGGTGCCAACCACCGCAGTTCCTCCACCACCCCCGCAACCCATGCCGTCGGCGGTCATACAGCAAGTGCCGCTGGCGCATTCCCCGCTCGATCTGTCGATGCGCACGGTCAAGCAGACGGCCGACTCCACGGAGTACAAGTACAAGCCCAAGGCGGCGCCCAGTCCGGCGGCAGGCACGGGTTTGGGACTCCCCCGACTCGACATTACGCCCAACTTTGCACGCAGTAGCTCCGGTAGTAGCTCGGCGGCCGCCACGGCGGTGATACGTCAAGCGCCGCCTGCAAACGTCTCCACGGACTCGCCGCTGCTCATCAAGGCGGCGCAGCAGCTGCGTCCCAGCGTGCTGGAAACGAATCCGTTCGCCAAGCGGCCGCAGCTGCCGCCCGAGACGAGCATTCGAGCGCTGCCCAGCACCGCCCCAGCAGCAACAACGACCACAGCCAGCGTGACCAGCAGCAGCAGCAGCAGCAATCCGCTGCCGAGCTGCAACCTGCACAACAGCAGCAATCCCAACTATCTGGGACGCAAGCGTCATCTGCAAGAGTACAATCAGCAGGCGGCCGCTGCGCTGGCCAAGCAATCGCGCCTGGAGGCAGCGGCGGCGCCGCCTTTGGCCGCCAGCGTGCCGGTGATCGCCATCAATGAGCAGGCGCTGCTGGCCAAGCAGCAGCAGCGACTCGAGAGCAGCATCATCGTGTGTCCGCAGCCCAAGCAGGAGGCGCAACTGTTGCTGCCGCCCAAGCCGGAGCCACGAATACGCACCAAAGCCGAGCTCAAGGGATTTACGTTCACGCCGCCCGTCTTAGCGCCCGCCAGCTCGACGACGAGCACCTTGGGCGAACAGAACACAGCAACAGCCACGCCCACAGCGCCTGCCATGCCCGCCCAGCTGACGAATCACATACAGATCAAGCTGGAACCGGCGCCGATGCCGATGCCGGAACAAAGTGTGTCGGTAGTAGTAGCGGAAGAGCCTCCCGCAGCCGCGTCGAGCAGTTTCAGTCTGTTGGGCGATTGGGGCAGCACGTGCAACAATCTGGTGGAGCAGCTGCTCAGCAAGGTGCTGCCCACGAAGACGACGCCCGCCACAACGACGCCCATCAAGCTGGAGCTGAGCGAGGACGATTTGCCGGTGGCGCGCATTCTGAAGCGTCAGCCGACGTTGCCGGACATCGAGTCGGCGGCGAACACGACGACGACGCAGCTGACCAGCAACACGACCACGAACGGCACCCAGAAGAAGCTGAGCAAGACGGAGCGGGAGAAGAAGCGACTGGTGCAGGAGAAGCGAATTGCGGCGCGATTGGCGCCGGCGGCGGGACAAAGCAGCAGCTCCGAGAGCGACACGACGGAGCTGCACAAGCGCAAGACGGAGCGACAGAAGAAGCCGCTGATGATGCGCAAGGGCAAAGGCAAGAGCAGACGAGTCGACGAGAAGGAGAAGGATCAAAACAAAAGGCAGCAGGCTGAAGAGACAGAAAGTCAGGGAAAGCGGCAGGAGCAGAGCAGCGATGAAGAGGAAGAACAGGATGAGGACAACAACAGCTCGAGTGAGGCAAAGAAGGGCAAGCGAACGCTGAAGAACAAGCTGCAACAGTATGCGGCAGGCAAGCGCCAGACAAAGGGGCAGCTGAAGGAACGACAGAGGGAGAAGGCTAAGGAGAAGGCGAAAAAGGAGCAGCAGGAAGACGAGGAGCAGGAGGAGGAGAGCAGCACGAGCAGCAGCAACGAGGAGGAGCAGCAGGAAAAGGAGGCAGACGACGACGAGGAGGAGGAAGAGGAGGAGGAGGAAGAAGATGATGAGGAGGAGGAGGAGGAGCAGCAGGAAAAGGACGACGATGACGAGCAGGAAAACGAGGACTCCGATGACGACGAAGAGACGGAAAAACAGAGCTCCGTGAAGCGCAGCAAACCGAAAGCCAACGCCAAACCGCATCGCATCGCCCTGAACACGATGACGCGCTCCAAGCGCAAGCAGGAACTGGAACAGCAGCTGGCCAACTCGAAGGTGCTGCGCAACGACAAGATCATCCGCAACTCCACCACGAAGATCAAGCGCAAGTACGTCCGCAAGTTGGTGCCCGATGCCAAGAAGGAAATGATGGTGACGCGACTGCGCAACAAACGCGTCGTCGTCACCGCAGATCAGCTCAACGGCCGCAAACTGAAGGCGAAGGCCAAGGCGAAGCAGACGACGCCACAGCAGCAGCTCTTCCTCGAGGAATATCGCTACAAGCTGGCGCTGAAGATTCCCCAACGCCTCATCTCCATCAACAAGCTGAACAAGCTGCCGCAGGTGGCCGCCTCGCTGCCAGACCTCGAGCGTGGTCGCGATCTCCGCCAGGAACTGGCCTGCTTCAAGCCCGCCCGCGGACGCAAACCACGCGCCAAGGCCAAGGAGCAACCGGCACAACAGCAACAACAGCAACAACAACGTCAGATCACGCCGCAGTCCATCATTGATGTGCTGCATCTGCGGGTCACCTCGAACGGTGCCACGAAGACGCCCAGCGGCCAGCCGCTGAACTGTGCCGCCAGCCTGCACACGTACAGCGAAACCTCACAGACCTCCGCCTCCAACTCGCTGTACGAGCAGCCGCAGGAGACGGCGGCGGGAGTTGCGGCCGCCACCATCGGCGACTCGGGCAAGCGGCACTTTAGCATCTTCGATACGAAGGTGCTGCAGAGCAAGACGCGCACCGAGTCCAAGCTGCAGCAGCATCGCGAAAACATACGCGAGATCTTTGTGGGCAGCGAGCGACCCGCATCGGCGCCGCCCGAATGCGCCAAGGAGCAGGAGCAGTCGTCGACGACGTTGAGCTACACGCAGTACGAGGAGTTTGTGGAGCAAATGGATCGCATTGGCGCCGCCAACAACAATCGTCTGGCGCGGCATCATCGAGCCCACATCGAGGTGGCCACCGCGGCGACGCCCTCGACGCCCGCCTCCAGCGGGACGACGCAGTGTCCGCACAAGCGGAAGTATCTGCGACGCAAGGGCAGCTCTGGGTTCGACTACATACGCAAGAAGAAGCGTCCCACGCCGCATCCGCCCGCCGCCAACAGCTCGAGCGGTCAGTTGAACAACCTGCCGCATGCGAATCAGGAACAGGAGGCGAACAACAACAACTGTTCGCTGGCGGAGCCGGATGAGCGGCTGGATGACACGGACAGCACCATAGCGGGCAGCAGTTCGCATCTGCCGTTGAAAGTTAAGACCGAAGTCGATATTTATCGGGAGATCCAGAAGTGGGTGCTGAACAAGGGCGTCGGTCAGAGCACCATGCACAAGGCGGCGCGTCAGGGCTTGATCGATGTGGTCGTCTATTGTCTGGATCGCATGGGCATGAACCCCGATCAGAAGGATAATGCCGGCTATACGCCGCTGCACGAGGCCTGCACTCAGGGCTGGCTCGAGATCGCCCGCCTCCTGCTGCAGTTTGGCGCCAATCACTCGGAGGCCGCCCAGTCGGGCATTCGACCGCTGCACGGCGCCATCGAGAACGATCACGAGGAGGTCGTCCGACTACTGCTCTCCTACGGCGCCGATCCGTTGCTGGCAACGTATTCAGGTGAGATTATCGAGGGATTGTTCACGTATTTCCTATTTCATTTAAACACATATTTTTATAGAGATATAGATCCCATACATCATTTTATGTCGCTCTTATAAAGTGCAATCTCAGAGGATTCCTTTTTCTATTATTCCATAAAAAAAGATAAATTTCAAAAACACAAATTTAATTTAAATACAAATTTTTATAAGATATCCCATACATCATTTTATGTCGCTCTTACTATATAAATCAAATCTCAAAGGATTCCTTTTTCTATTATTCCCTAAAAAAAGATATATTTCAAAAGTTAAAACTATCTTCATAAGTCCAAGTGGTAAGAGCTGGAGACAGAAATTGTTAGACGACAGCAGAGTTTATCAAAATTCCCACTCTTAACTAGTTTAAATCGTGCATTAAAATGAGTATGGAAATCTTTGTTTTTTTTTTAATAAATCCTTAAAATGGCAGTCAAACTTCGTATTTTAAATTGGCATTTATTAAGGTTTAATATGTTTTTTTTTTTAGTATTCAGTAAATCTATATTGGTTTTAGATATATTTGTATCTTCACATCATATATTGCAAATTTCAATTTTTAATTGACTTTAATAATGTTATAATAGGGTTTTTAAGAATTCACCAAATCTATAATGTTTTTGGGAATATCATTAAAATTTTCATGTTTTTTTTTTTTTTAAATGTTGGTTTTAAGTATTTTTCGATGCTATCGATGTTAATAGTTAAAAACATTATCAAAATAAAACTAGTGATGTCAAATGCAAAGTTGCGGTATAAGCTGGCTAGTTATACCCGCTACCCATAGGGTAGAAGGGTATTATGACTTAGTGCCAACAGGAAATGTATGTAACAGGCAGAAGGAGGCATCTCCGACCCCATAAAGTATATATATTCTTAATCAGCGTCAACAGCCGAGACGATATAGCCATGTCCGTCTGTCTGTCCGTATGAACACCTGGATCTCAGAGACTATAAGACATAGAGACACCAAATTTGGCAAAAATGTTCCTTCATACCCTACGCAGATCAAGTTTATTTCAAAAGTTGGATGCCACGCCCCCTTCGCCCACAATAAGCATTAATCTAGAAAAAGTCAAGTTTTTTTTTATGTAAATTGCGTATAACTCCAAAAGTTCTTTGTGTAATGATGTGTAATCTGGTAACCCATCTGCGCTTGACACTCTTAATATACCCTGTAATTTTGGTAAAAATCGGATTAGTAGAACAAAAGTTATTCGCGTAATTATTTATCAAAATTGTTGTTCCCAATGCATATGGACGTTTTAAGTGTCTGATTGACCTAGAGATATCAAATTTGTTGAAATCGAATGAAAAACAAGGAAGTTATTAATGAATCAATTTTATATGCAAAATTCACTTGCAGCTGCCCGCGCTTTGTTTGTTAAGTTGACAGTGTGACCATAGCGGTGTTGTGTATTTTACCCGCTATTTTCAAATATATACAAAAATTAAGTTTTAGTATATTTGGTATATTTTTTGTTAAAATATCATTTATGTTTTTTGTTTTCTCTCGAAATGGGTTGCGGGTATCATACGGTCGAGCACTCTCGACTGTAGCTTTCTTACTTGTTTTAAATATAATCCTGAAAGTTTTTGGTTGTATATTTTTTCTACTCTTCATTCCTTTGCTTCCTATGCTTATAAATATATAATTAAATTGGATCAACCAAAACTCTCTTGATTTTAGTCACTTTATAAAACAAAACGATTTAATCAATTGAATTTAATTTTCTCTGCAGGTCAAACGCCGCTCATGTTAGCTTCAAGCAAATTGATGTGCGGCATTTTGCGCTCTCACCTCAGCGATGCACAAAGTGCAGCCGCTGACATCAAGCCGATGAGATTTCTGGGACCCTGGGAGATATTTGGTGAGTACTCGACGTGACGCGACACTAATTATAGATCAATATTTAATCGTCACACGCTTTTTTGCAGATGAGAAGGAAAATGGTTTTGATATATTCGATAATGTACCGAATACAGCTTGTGATATGAGCAGAGCTCTACGTAGAGAAAGGAGGAGAAGGCGACGAAATCGCAGCCAGGGCAACAACAACAACAACAACCACAGCAGCAACAACAACAATAGCAATAGCAATGGATTGTTGCTACAGGCAAAGGATGAAGTTGATAAGGAGAAGGAGAAGGAGAGCAAAGAGATGATTAAACAAAACGGGGAGACAAGTGCAAAGACTTTAACGATGACGACGACGACGCCGATGGTCAAACTGGAACCGGGCACTGAGGATAGCAATAACAACAAAAATAACGGCAACAACGAACACGATAACGATAACAGTGTTGAGCAAAATGTAACTAGTGTTGTGAATGTGAAGAATGAGGTTAAACTGGAACCCCAAGACGACGATGAGCAGATCAATGCAAATAATATCAATGATGATAATGATAATACTCTGCATTATCTGCACACCAATCACAATGATCACTCGAATGATCTGCATCACGATCACACCGATGATGACGATGATGATGCGGATGCGGATGCGGATATGGATAACGAACGAGAGACGTTGACGGACGAATTGAATGGTGATATTTTTGAATTTGAAGAGGCCGATGTGCCCTTGCCACCACTGTACTTGCTCAAAGATGAGGGCAGTGATAAATGGGTACTCTTAAATGATTTGTGCAATTTACTTAAAGTCAAATCGAAGGATACGCTGCTGAATAAGGTTGGTCCAAGTGTCTAAATAGCATGAAAGACTCTGATAAGTTAGGGGCAATTTTGAAAAGCAAAAATCATGAAATTTAATAGTTAATTTATAATTTTCTTTTTTACATCAAAAATTAAGAGTAAATCTTCATTTATACAAAAATATTAGCGCATAACGTTAACATTTAAATTTGTATAACAAAAATTGTAATCCTTGGAGCTTTTTGATATTTACACATTGAATATATATATTGCAACAAAATTTGATGTTGTATGGTTAGATAGTATTTTCGAAATGCTCATAAAATATATTGAGTTGAAGATCTATATGAGAGAGTTATCATAGAACCATAACCATTGAAATTATCAGTCAGAAATATAAATATTCCTAAAAATATAAAAATAGAGTTGAATTTAATATAAATATATATTTAATAATATAATTATGTTATACAATCATTATCCATCTAATTCGTATAATGTGAATAAGCAATTATTGTATCCATCGTATATATTACAAGAAAATGTACTTTTAGATCTGTTAAAATTTATTGAAAATTGTAGAAACAAGAATTCCCATTTACTTTGCTCAATATTTAACTATATTATTAATTTATGTTTTATTCGCACTTGCAGATCTGTCCAAACAGCAACACGCTGGCCAGCACACAGAAGCAATTGCTGAGGGAGTTCAAGATCGACGACTTTCTGGAGCAGGCGACTTGTCTGCAATTGCTGTGCGCCGGCGAGAAGCTGAACATGTTTAGCTCCTCGAAGGTTGTGCTCATCAGATACAACGAGAGCGTCCGCAATTTGTTAGGAGTTAAAACCATTTTAATGAAATTTTAAAAAAACGAAACGTCAAGAATATTTAGTATATATATATATATATATTACATAGCATGTAAACTATAGGTACGATTAGTATGAAAAATTCTATATATATATATATATTTTAGCTAGTAATTTTAGTGGTCAGTTTGACGTCTTTGTCTTCGGAAGGCAAAGTCTTTTATATAAACACAAAAACAACAAAAAAAAAACAAAATTAGAGCTAAGCGCAAAGTGATACAAAGGTGCTATACACACACACACACACATACATGTAAACACTCATAAAAAAAGATGAAAACAAATCAATGTAATTATGTAATGGGAAAAGAGCAACGCGAATTCGGTTAAGATCTAGTTTTGATAGCCAGAGATAGCACCCACAGCTAATTGAGATATAGATAGAGATATAGGCCTAATTGTGTAACTGTAATCTATGGTTTTAGCAAAGAGAAATGAAATAATAATAATAATAATATGTAATAATGATATTGTACTATCTCGAGTATAAGTGAAGCAACAAAGGCGTATTTATGTATTATGTATTTTTAAATGAAATTATTACACATAAACGAAACAAATTATGAAATATATATACAATATATATGTATATTAATGCTTAGTGAGTAAAATGTTTATTACAATTAACATAAATCAATTTTGCATATATATTATAGGTTTGTAATTTTCGATGTAATATTATAAATATGCCTAGGCTCTAAGGTTTTGTGCAACTAAAAAAAAGATAATTGAAATTACTTTTTGGCAATTTATGTATACATAAATATAAATAATAGGCGTAACGTATAGTACATGAGAAACAGCAACAACGTTCAATGATTGTATGTAATTTATAAAGAAACAAACAACAAAAAAAAACAAACAACAAAAATCCGAAACGTAATTTGTAACAAATAAAAATAAAAACGGAAATGCAAACTATTTTCTTAACAACAATAAACGTGAACAACAGAATCAAATCAAAACACACGCTCATTTTATACCAAATGCAGTCAACATTCAAATTTGCAACGGTCCAAAAGCTCGTTGAGCTGCCGCAATCTAGTTCCATTGATTGCCGCCAGCTGTCGCTGTTGCGCTACTCAAAAGCTGCGCCGCCGTTGTTTCGTTGTGTGCGTGCTTTTAGCTAAAAGCTTTTGTACTCTGCTGCTTTGCCATATGATTGCCGTCCTTGTTCTTCAAATGCGCGTTTAAAGGCCAAGAATATTTCTGACGTCCTTGGCCCCGCGCCGCACTCGATCTGTCTATCTCATCGTGTGTGTGTGTGCGTGTGTGTGTGTGCGAGTGTGTGTATGCGTGTGTGCTTTCCTCTGCTTCTTCTACCTACGCCAACAACTTTGCTACTCTTCTTACTGTGTTCCCGTTCGTGTTGGCCTACAGACCTAATTTTTGCGTGTGTTCTGTGCGTCTGTCCCGTGTGCGCCGTGCATAGTTTTTCCCGAAAAAACGCAGAAACGGGAATAAACAAAAACTACATGGACTGAAAGTAAAAGCGGAAAGTGAAATTAAAAACGTTGAAAACAGCACACACTAAAAAGAGCGAAGCGCGCGCGGTGCAACTTTAAATGAAAATCTGTACGAATATGCGTGAGGCGGTAGTGCAATTTGTGTAAAAATTATCACATACACACACAAATATATATGTACATACATGTATGTACGTATGTGTGTGCGTGAGTACAGCGTGCATTGTTGTTGTGTCATAGAAGTGGAGCACAGCAGCTAGAAATTAGCAAAGCGCCCCTGCCGCCCAGTCACAGCAACAGCAGCAGCAACAGCAACAACAACAGTGCTGCATATGTGTGTGTGTGTGTGTGTGTGTGTGTATGCGTGTTCTCATGTGTTTGTAATAGGGAATTGCAATTTGTTGTTTTTGTAGGAAGAGCTTTTCGCTTGTTGCGCGTGCTCGTCTTCCTCTTCGCCGTCGTCATCCGTCGTAGTCGTCGTCTGCTTCGGCATAATTGCAATAAATTTGCTGTGTTTTTTAATACATAAAAGGAAGCAGCAAACGCCGACGCCGCCGTCGCCGCCGTCGCGAAAGACAACATTGAAAGCGAATAGCGAATAGGCAAAAGCGCAAAACACAAAACGCAAAACGAAAACGAAACAGAACGAAATAGCAAGAGAATTGGCGCAGCGCAAATAATAAGAACACACACAAGCGAGAGCACAACAGCAATAACAACAACAATTACACTGTGTGTGTGTGTGCGTGTGTGTGTGAAATATGCTGAAAAAGCTTTTGACGTCGTCGTCGTTGTCGTCGCAGCTGCTGCTGGCGCAGGCGGAAACTGCATCAGTGCTGATCGTTGCTGGGCAGCGCAGCGACGCAGCGACAGGGGCAGCATGAATCACGCAACTTCTTCGCCTGCTGCTGCTGTGTGTGAAGTGTACAAGCAAATAGAGAACAACAACAACGACAACAACAACAATAATAGCACTTTTGCTTTCGCTCCCAACTGGTTTTAAGAACGACAAAGAGCAAAAAGCAAAAACCAACAACAACAATAACAATAACTTCAACAACAACAACAACAACTTCGACAGCGTCTCTTCTTTGTCGTGATCGCTGTTCGGGGCAGCGGCGCATGCGCTAAAGCGTCGCTGGCGACGTCACAGCCAGCAGAAGCAGCAGCTGCTTTCCTGCTTCTTCATCTTCTTCATCGTTTTTTTGTGCATGAAAAGGTAAGTTGATGTTTCCAAGTCTTTTGTCTAGTTGGGGTGAGCTTTTTCGGCTGCCATTGCCAGCGAGCGGGTGCGAGCGAGACGGCGAGCAAAAGAAGAGAACGGCAAGGCGAGAAGTTGAATGAAGTTAATTAAGTTCGTTCTGTGTGTGTGTGTGTGTGTGTTTGGAAGTTACTAGAGGGCTTTCCAGTTGGTTTGGCAGCCATTGGAGCTGGAACTGGAGGAAGAAGAAGCTGCAGCCGTCTCGTTCGCACATTAAAGTTAATTATGCTGATGAAGTAGCGGCTGAGAAAGAGAGAAGGCATGAGACATGCATAAGATTCGACTGAAAGTGAAGGGTCTAATTGGATTAAATGGAAACTGGAATTAAATAGGGGCAATCAACCCCAGATCTGCAAAAGGCAATGATCAAACTTAGGACTTTCAATTTAATTGGGGGTTTCAGAAATATTGTTATCGATATATGAATAATTAAATAGTTGCAGCGAAAGTAGAATAGTTATGCAAAAAAAAAAAATATAACAACAACCCTAGAAGATTGGAAAGAAATAAAAATAAAAAAAAATAATTTCCATAAAATAACTTTTATTACATAAAGAAAATAACAGTTTTTTAAGTCTTTTTAATCTAACAAAATTTTAAAAATTAAAAAAAATTCGGTTTATATTTGTTAAGCTCATGTTCCTTTTTTTTTGTTAATTTTTATGATAAGAATTTCACTATAGTTTTTATTTTTTTGTTATTTTAAGACAGACTTAATAATTTTTATTTTTAAGTAATACATTTATTAATATTGGAGTATATAATTATTCAAAAATAGACTTTTAAACTTGTAAAGCTCCAAACATTTGAAGATATAGCAGTTCTAAAAAGGAAGTGTTTGGCAACGTTGAACGCATTTTCAGCATTTCGGTCTGATATTTTAATATAAATGTTAAACTTAATTTGTTGCTTAAAAATATGTTTTTTTTTTAAAGTCTTTCACTTTGTTATATTCTATCCGAAATAAAGTTCGAACTAAAGTCAAATATTAACATTTTAAACATTGCATTATTATTATGTGTTTATGCGATATTATGTAAATGCTTAAAAATAGAAAAAATAAATAATATTGACCTAAACAATTATTACTAGAAACGTCTGGGCATAAAAGTCTGTAAAATCGTTGTACCTCAATAAATGCCAGACACGCAGAATAATATAATAATAATATAATTTTTGTCAACGGCCAATCGCTTTTCGATTTGCAAAATAAGAATAATTCACTTTCATTAGTTTCTTCGATACAAATCGTATAATTTATGTGCATTTGAAGAGTCATTTAAATCCCAAGTGCTTTAAGTAGTTTCGACTGAGCTCAGCTCTAAAAGCTGCATAACTACATATATAGAAAGCTCCCTGGGAAGTCTGTATATGAGTGTGAGTTTTGACCTTGACCCAATTGCAGGCGCCTTCTCATTGACTTTCATGCCAAAGCTTCACATGACGGAGCTTCCGATTTGCCCTTTTGCGTTGCCGAGAACTTGTCTAATGTGTTTCTCAATTGTTTCCAGTGAACTCAAATAATACTATCGTTACCTGCAACCAGAACAACAACTAGAACATCACCAACAGCAACAACTGGAACATCACGCAACCATGGATACCTTTAATGTACCTTTGCTGGCCGAGAACAGCAGCAGCAGCGGCAGCAACATCGTCAGCTATGCGAGCAGCAACAATGACGCCAGCAATCACCATCATCACCACCAACAACAGCAACAGTTGCAACATCATCAGCAACAGCAGCAACAGTTGCTGCCGCATCATCAGAAGGATCAAATGCTTGCCGCTGGCAGCACGCCGATGATGCCGTTCATCCATTACGCCCAACTGCAGAAGGATGTGCAACAGAATTCCAACTCGAATCCTCCGGCGGTCGACAGCAGCTTTGGCACCTTGCAGGCCATCGATGCCAGCCAATTGGATGGCGGCGTATCGCTGAGCGGCCTCTGCGATCGCATCTTTGCCAGTCCCAGCAACAGCAACCACAACAATAACAGCAACAATAACAATAATAATAGTAGCAACAACAATAATAATAATAATAATGATGGGGAGAAGTCAACGGCGCCTGCTGGCGGTGCGGTCATCATTGAATCAGTCACAATGCCATCGTTTGCCAATTTATTGTTCAGCAGCAACCGCAACCACAACAACAACAACAATGCTGTGGAGTATCATCAGCTGAAGCCACTGGAAAATGTTGCAAGTTCGGCCGTCAGCACCTCGAGTTTTCTCAGCTCATCGACAGCTCAGCTGCTGGACTTTGAGGTGGTTGCCACAAACAAGGATGCAACAACGATTGCCGCCGTCGGCAATGGTTTGGCCGATACCACAACAACATCGACAACAACGCCATCGACTGTTGTTGCAACAACGAGCACAACGAGCACTGCCAATCGTCGATCGTTGCACAGCATTGAGGAGCTTGCTGCCAGTTCCTGTGCCACATCACAACAACAACAACAGCAACAACAAGGTGGCAACTTAAGCGGTTCCAATCTCAGCACAGACGATGAGTCCAACTCTGAGGATGAATTCGGTCTGGAGATTGACGATCAAGGGGGTAAGTGGCATTCAATTCTTTTCCCTTTTCTATTATCATTGATTGGTTACAAAGTCTGTTGGCAATATTCTGTTGCAACCGATAAAACCCGCGAAAATCCTACGAGGCAACAACGAAAAAGTGTTGAAACAAATATAATGAATATATCTTGAAACGAAATAATATTTAAAAGCAGAAAACACACCTATAAAAAATAAAAACAAAATGGTTAAATGTCATGCAAGTATGCGTTTAAAAAATAAAATAAATAATAATACCAAAACAATATATAATTATATTTTCCAAAGAGTATGAATAAAAATAATTATACGTAAAACAAAAATAATACATAAAAACAAACTTAAATAAATTACAAAATCAGTAAGCATAACAATAACTAAAAATATAAATGAAATATACAAAATCATATAAAAATGTATAAATAATATTAATACCGAAAGTAATAATAAAAATAAAAATGTGCAAAACACAACTCTAGCAAATGAAAGAAATTTACAATATCATGAAAGTATATTAATAAGAATTCGAAATTCTTTTGAGAAAATCAATAAACAAAATAATAATATCAAACAATACGAATTATGTTTACATAAGTATTGAAAAATCCAAAGGCCCGTTTATACTACGTTCAGCTATATCGCCTCGGCTGTCTATATAATTTATGGTGTCGCAGATGCCTATTTCTGACGATTTCATACATTAACTAAGTTATGTCCATAGGGTATTAGGGGGTATACAAATTAGAAAACATACCTTAAAACCTAAAACTAGCAAACAAGTTTTAAATAATACTTTTATGAAGATGTACGAATAAGTTAAACAAATAATTCATTTATAGGTTGACTGATTATACAAATACAAAGAAAAGAAAATATTTTTGACTTGCAAGTAATGCCAAAAATTAATAATAAATGGAAATACTTATTATAGGCTACTACTATCTACTATTTAGTCTCCAAATTGAATAAGTGTAAACCCGAAATGTTTAAGTGCAAACAAAGTTCTTAAAACAAGTTTGATTTTATAGATAGAATAGATTGCATAATAGAATCACAATATTCACAGTCGCATCAAGTTTGAAAGTATGCATATCGCGATAATTCGAGATGGCATCTCATTAGTTTGGATTTAAGCTTAAATAACATTTGGAATTAAGCTGAATTTATACTTGATTTAATTCTAATAGTTGCAACCAATCAAATGTTTATAATACACATAGTTAGTACTGATTTTTAGAACTGAAAATCAATGTCATTGTGTATCTATCTATCATTAATTAAAATAAAAACAATTTTATCTTATTTCCCTTGTTATAGAATTGATAAAAATTGCTATGTGGTTTATTTGCTTTTCAAAGTCGTTCTTTTATTTGCATTTGCATTATTCGTTTACGATATTTACCCATCATCGTTCGTCAATTTCCACTTCAATGCGATGCGATGCGATGAGTTGCAGTTGCAGTTGCAGATATATTTTGTACCCTTGGCACTTGGTTATGGTTTTGGTTTTGGTTTTAGTTTTGGATTTCTTGATTGCCGTCAACTGTTTGCCAAGTGCAATGTTAAATTTGATAGCTCCACGCCACATATTTGTGCCACATGGGGCGATCATAAAATCAGCCCCTCGACAACTTGCAACTTGCAGCAGCCATAAAAAGTCCATTGCAATGCAGCTAACCCACTTTAATGGCGCAAGCTGCATGCAAATAAAAACGCAACAAATAACTCGATAATCCAGCTGCATGATTGCGACTATAAGCTACCCTGTAAACTAGATTTGTCTATGAAAATCTCGCCTTCTTTAAACTAGGGTATCTCGAACTATATCTTAATTATGTTCAATTCGAAATATATTGATTTGATATTTATGAGTTGTATAATTGTTTTAGATGCAATTATCGGTGTCCAGTTTGAAATGCATGTTTTATGTCTTCGGACAGGACAGCGTCTAGTCGTCGCATTTGATGCTAGTTTAGTTAGTTAGTCGCGGCATTGAAGACCAAATATTTAGTATGGTGATTGCAGCGCACATAAATTTATATGAACGCTAATCTTATATAGTAGTTTTCATGGCTTTATTTTTAGTAGAAAAATTCCTTCAATCTCGCATCGTTGAATGTTTAGGAAATTTATTGATTAGCATATGGTTAAAATTGTTGAGGTTGAGAATTACGATAATCGAACTTTTTAGATAGCAAATTATTTTTTGTACATTTTTATTTGACATGACATGTTGTTTTATGTTTAATTTGAATATAACACAAATTTTGTTTAATGGTTGAAAATGTATTTAAATTTTGCAATTGGTTTTAAAAACATAAAATTCTCATATTCTTGAGCTTGATTCTGGTTTTTTAAAAGCCATTGTTTCATCTGTGTTTATAATCAATCAATCGCTGATAGAATCGATCTATCAATAATTATTGTCAGTGCAAAAACCTTATAAAGGAATGACATGTGTATTAAATTGCAGCATGTATAATAATTTAATTGAATACAAAATTAATAATTTTTAATTTATTTCTGGTCTGATTAAATTATGTCGAATACTCAAGATCTGATCATTTTTGTGTCAATTTTGTGAATGTAGAAATCTTAATTGCTTGCACAATTCCTCATAAAAAGAGTATTCAACAAAACTGTATAGTTTAAACAGTTTGCATAGGTAAATAATATTATAGAATATATAATTTATAATACATGCAAATATTAATATATATTGTAGAGGCTTTGTGTTTGCTGCATTCAAATTGTAGACAATTAACAATTACAATTTGGCTAGCTTTAAAACTTAAAAACATTTTACAAAAATTAAGAAAGCTAAAACCAATTTTAATTCAATTTTTTGTCAACATTTGTTTAGCAAACAAAAAAGGAATGATGAAAATAAGCTAAAAGTGTATTTTTTGTTTATCTCTCTCTTTTTGTCCACAATCACAATTAATATTAAATTAACAGAAATATCAGTTTTCCAATGAGCCCGGCTATTATATGTATTTAACATCTATTAAGTGTATCTACTAATTAATATTATTATTATTGAATTTTAAATTTCATTTAAAAGCTATAGTTACAGTGGCCTTAAGATTGTTATAATAGATGGGTTGGAATTTAAAACAAAAATTAAATACTAGCTAACTAAGCTATCATCTGACCTGATTGGGTTGGGTTAAATTAATATTGCTTAAACACCCCCAGATATTTCATATTTCATATTTTAATTTTAATTGAATTATTTTTTTTCTTTTTTAAACTATAAAAATATTTGTAATCATAATTTTACTCTTACGACTGTTCATAGTCGATTTTAAATAAAATAAAATAAATAAAAAAATACCCGGTCTGCGACAATTGCAGGGTATGTGCGTAGTTAGCATTGCATCAATTGGCATCCGTTTAACTGACAAATGCGTAGCGTAGAGGCGTGTGAGTGCGAGCGAGAGGCACTTATAGTTGTTGTTGCTGTCGTTGTTGCTGCGTCACGCAGCAGCTGCAACTGGTTGTTGTTGTTGTGTGGCTGACATTGCTGAATGTCAGGCGTCTCGTCGCCCACTTTGCCGACCTTCAACGCACTTTACGCAGTTGCACATACACAAATACACACACACACACATTCGCGTATAGTATGTGTGTTTGTGTGTGTTGCATTTGAATACCCGCAAGTGCAGCGGCGTCGCCGTAATCCTGAAAATGGAGCAAGGTCGCCGCGCATTAGAATTTGGGTCAAGCGCATGTCTCGCCGTTTCTTTTTTTTTGTTTTTTTGTTGTGGTTGTTGTTTTCTAATATTGGAGATTGGGCACAAGGATGTCCACACACACACACACACACACACACACACGCAGCGAAATTGCATAGAAATTGAAGGTTACATCGCATCGCATCGCATCGCGTGCGCTCTCGCATCGCTCCGTCTCACTCTGACGCGTGCTCTTGCTCTCTCTTTTGCGTTCTCTCTCTCTCTCTCTCTCAGTCTGTCTGTCTCGGCAAGTTCTGCCTCAGTTGATTTAACGCCGCGTCGCCGCCCACTGCAACGCCGGCTGACATTGACACAGATTATTGCAATGTTTGCGACGTCGCCGCTGACGTCGACGCCGCTGCTGACGTCGACGCCGCTGCTGCTGTCTATTGCATACCTCAAAGGATTTAAATGGGTCAAAGTCAGCGGCTTGTTGCTGTCGACGGCGACGCTTTTGTTGTTGTTGCTGTTTCTATCGCTGCCGCTGCTGCTGCAGTTTGGAAATAGCTAACGAGGTCGCCGACGACGCAAATTGGGGCATGACATTGCTGCATAGTTTGTTGTTGCTTCTCCAATACACGCTGTAAATGCATTGCAAGGTTCTAATTTATGCCGAAGGTTGCGGCTGCGACGCCGCCAACCAACCGACCAAGGACCATGTTGCATGTCCTTGCTGCTGCCGTGCTGCCGTGTGGCAAGGTCAGCACACAGCGAGTGTATGCAAATGGTGTCTGCCACGTTGTCTGCTTTACATTTTCCAGCTGCGGCTTTGATTTGACTTTGAAACAGGATTGGCGCTCACCTTGAAGGACTTTAAGCGGCTTTAAAGTGTAAAATGCAATAAGAATTGGTGTTATATCGATTCTGGTTAATCTGGGCAAAAAAAGAATACATTTTTAATTTGAATTTATAAGTTATTATTTATAATTTGAAGTTTACTATTTAAAACATGAAAGATTCACTTTAAAGATTGAATATTCTATCATTAAATCTGAACTAAACCAATTTTCTTTAAAAAAAAAAAGGGAATGAGAATCACTCATAAATAAATATTATAATCAACAGTCTGCTAACAATATATTTTTTCTTGAAGCATTTTTAAAGTAATTTCAATGTTACAATAAAATTTAATTTAATAATACTGTCTCAAATTAAATGATTGATTACGATAACGACTAATTTATATTGTGTATTAAAATTTCATTAAATTATCATCCATAATAATAGATTAGTTCCATTATGACACATAATAAAATTTGGTCTTGATTTAATAATTTGCAATATAATTTGTATCTAAATAATCGTTTTAAGAATGTTTCAATAGGATCGAAGTGGTTCCCACATTATGCAGACACTTGGACTTGGTAATTTGAACGCTTGATTGACTTTTTGCATAATGTTTTCAAATATTCTTAAGCAATTAGCTGGCGTTAAATGGTCCCCCAGTTTTGTATCCTCCAGAATGGCCATTCACATTATCGTTTTGCGCTTTGCATTATGGGTTAATGTCTCTTGGGTATTATTCAATTTGCAACCTCAAATGGAAACCGCAATTTGTAATTGAAATACAATTGGCTTGGCGTTAGTCAAGCGATCAGAAATCTTGTAAATGCTATCAAGGATGCAACATTGAAACTATAGAATATATACACTCCGACTCCATATCGTGTGCTATTGTTTTAAATGTATTAATATACAATTTAGATAAAGTTGCAACAATTTGCGCCCTCCAAATTGGCCAGTTCTCAAACGCGTTCAAACGAAACAATTTAATGAAATTAACTCTAATAAAATGCAATTACAACTAGGTTTGAAAGGTGAATTTGCAATTTGTGGTTTTTCATTTAAAGTGCTTATGACTGCATTGAAAATTCACTAAATTTAATTTAGATATTTTCATTTAATTTCAGTTTGAAAATGCAATAAAATTGTTACTGGCTTAAATTAAATTCGATACATTTAAAGTCTAGATATTGTTTAACTTTTTGGATAATTAATTATATAATTTCACCACAAATTCGATGATTTGCCCAAATAAAATAATTTAATTTGTATCTGCCAAATTGGCATGCATTAAATTAATATAGATATTTTCAATTTATTTCAGTTTGAAAATGCAATAAAAGTGTTACAGGCTTAAATTAAATTCGATACATTTAAAGTCTCAATATTGTTTAACTTTTTCACAATTATTCAACGCTTGAACTATGGATAATTAATTATTATAATCGTACTCTTTATGTAATTTCACTATTTTTTCGATGATTTGCCTAACTGCAAAATAAAGTATTTCTGAGAGTTATTAATTTAATTTAATTATAATAATTTGCTTCAATAAAAATCCAAAAATATCTCAATTTAATTTAATTCAATTTTTATTTTCCAATATTCCACAATTTATTTTTGATCTGTATTTATTTTTATAAAATTCTCATAATTCAGAAGGTATTGCATAGATTCTACTCGCATTTTTCAAATATTTAGTCAAATCTATTTCAGAAATATGCATATGTTTTATAGCCAATTTCTTGATTTCAAGATTATGATCATTTAATTTCCTCCCCTTTGGATTTTTGCATAAATGATGCCAGATGGGGAAATTCAAATTAAAATGTTTTCATTTCTTTGATTTTCTCCCTTTTGCAAACTTTAGAACATTGTTTGAGTATTATTAATAAATAATCGCACTCTTTCCCTTTCTCTCTATTGCTGTTTCTATGTCTGTCTCCGCTTGTTGTTTTTGTTGCTGTTGTTCTCGCATTTGTTGTTGACCTTAACTCGCAAATTGAAAAAAACTGCCATTGAGAGTTTTGGCCGAGTGTCTCAGTCTCGAGAGGCTGAGGGGGGAGGGAGGGGGGAGGATGGAGTGTTTGCGCCTCCGTCTCTATGGAAAAGTGTGCTAATGGGTCGCCAGTTGACCCTGTGCCACATTGGCGACCAGCTGCGACGTCGACGGCGACGCCAACTGCGCTGCTTGCACTAATTTTGCATGGCAATTGCAATTTCCCAATGTGTGGGAGCAGAGCGACAACAGCGCGGCAGAGAGGGACAGAGGGTGTTGTTTTGCAGCCAAGCGAACGAGAGATAAACAGACAGAGAGAGAGAGCGAGAGTGCAAAATGGAGAATGCGAGCTTTATTTGCATTGATTTTCCTTATTTTGTTTTTCGTCTGCTTCTCGCTGCGCCTCATTTTGCAGCGTGCGCTCTCGCTCTCTCACTCACTCTCTCTCTGTTGCACTCACTGTGAGTGTGTGTGTGTGTGTATGTGTGTGTCTGCACCCTGACCTAGTTTCATTCCCATGCATTATATTTCTTTCATATATTTTTTAATATTATTTTGCACATTCCACAAACGCAACAAAATAATAACAATAACAAAAAATTCGAAATAGAGTTACAAATGCATTTTTGCATTCTAGATTCTCGCTCATTCCCAGCTCTTAATGATCAATTAATTTATTAAAGCAAGCTCCAAAAATAAAACATAAATTAAACTGTTAATTTCGTTTATGCATTGACCTAGCTACATTATCATGTATTATATTTATTGCATATATTTTTTCAATTTTCTTTATTTTGCATTCCACATCCAAATGCATTTTTTGCATTCTAGATTCTCGCTCCTAATGATCAATAAATTTATTGAAACCAAACAGCAAATGTAAAAATTAAACTCTATATAATTTATTTATTCAATAATAAATAATTGCAATGCTCGCCTTTTGTCAGTGCTAATTAAACACTTAATTGAATTAAACAATTTGAGTCTCAAACAAGTTGTTGCATTTTTGCCTTTGCTTTTACTTTTCTAATTGCTCAATTTACGGAATGTATCTGCAGTGCATGTAACCCGGTTTTTTTTCTGCTAGCCATTTGCCCAGTTCCACTCTAATTGAACTGTCGCCTTCCGGGAGACGGCAACTTTCCGCATTCTATAAGTATGTATCTACATCCATTACAGACCGACAGACATTTGTGTATATAGACATATATGTATGTATCTTTATGGTGTGGTTCTCTAACTGCGTTGTAATAGAACATTTTTGAATTGGGTTTGTTGCTGTCTTATCTTTTGGTTATCGTCGCGTATACGTAATGCACAATTTGTGAAATGCTTATTACGCATACGTCATGTGTTTTATGAATTCGGTGGTGCACTGATAACTTGCCAAGCAGTTAACACTCCAAAAAAAACTAACTTGTTAGCTGCCTCAAAAAAACAAAACTAAGAAACTGTCAAACAAAAATTTCGATAAATTGTGTAATGGAATTCCTTAAGTTGAAAAACATAATAAATAACAATTCATTTATTGATATTCATACATAAATTTTTCTTTTATTTTATTATTAAGTTTTTTTCCAATTAATTTTATGCATATTTATTATGTTTGCTTGCCAAAGTCCGTTTAGTTTTAGAAACTATTTCAACTTTAATAAATTAATAAATAAAATTATTATATTTGTATTTTATATATTCAGATAATTTGTATTTATATTTATTTTAAATTAATTTATATTATAATTTTAGATTTGTTTAGAATAATATATTAATTAATATGGTAAACATATTTATATTTATGGTTATATATTTAAATGTTATGCCTGTTTATATTTTTTGTTGTAATTATTCATGTTATTTAGATATCTATTTATATTCACTGCATGTTTATGTAATTAAGAATTAATGACCGAAGTGTAGCGCATCTAGTAATCATCATGGCTGACATTTTGTCTCACCATTCGCAGCGACAGAAATGTTTGTAGTTTTTTTTTGCTTCAACTGAGAAGAAAAAAAAAACGTTAAAATGCTTTGCAGGCGGGCCTCGCACACACACACACTCACACTCGCACACACACAGGCACACACATGTAGAGCGACTCACACGACGAACACGAAGAGACAAGCAGAGCTTTCGTTGAGCTTTTGCCGCTGCACGCGTGTGCGTTCCGCTGTGCGTGCGTGTGAGCTGGCTGAGCATGTGTGTGTGTGTGCGTCGAGTCTGTGTGCATAGTTGGGCGTCGCTGCAAAGCAGCAGCAGCAACAACAACAGCAGCAGCAGCAGCAACAGCAAACTATGGCGATCCTCAGGCGAAGCACAGAACAACGCAATCAACAGAGAGATAGCGAAATATAATGATACAGATACAAAACAGCTTGAAAGCTATTTTTACACGCACACACACACACACACATACGTTTATACATATTTGCAGTGCAAACTACGCGAAACAAACGCATGTGTGAGCTTTTGCTAAAATGAGAAAAAAAAAACACACACACAAAAAGCTCTTCACAATACAAAACTTGCAGTTTAGGTAAAATGGGTCGACAGCGACTGCGACGCTGACTGCGACGACGTCGTCGCATTGATAAGCAGCAATGGCGGCAGCGCTGCCTTGGTTGTAGCGCATACAGAGAGAGAGAGGGAGAGGGAGGGTGTGGAGGGAAGAGGGGCTCGACGTCTTATCATAAATTTTACTCATACATGCAAATTGCCTTATTGTTGTTATTCTCTGCGCTTACTTAATCTGACAAATAAAGAATTATTATTATTATTATTATTATTTTTTTGAAAATTGCTGCACAAATTTTCGATCATTGTTGCGGCATTTTTAATGCGCTTTACAGCGAAGATATTTATGGTTAACTATGCAAATTGTTTGGATACAAATCTTAAAAAATTTTGAGCAATAAAGATAATCGTTTATTTGTATTTATTTAAATGAATAGTCGACATTAAAAAAGAAAGAAATACATTTCGTTTAATATAAAGATTAAGTGATTAAAGTAATATCTTATTGCTAGAAATTTTAAATTATAGATTGCAACTTGTAAATTGTACATTTTAAATTACTTATTGTGTTTTTTAGGGTATTAATATTTTATATGCCATTATAGTTTATCATCTTAACATGTTATAATAAGAGTTTCAATGGAGCATATTTTCTGCTCCGAAATTTATTGATTAGATATTGGATTTTCAGTAATAAATATTACATTAAATTAAGGTAATGATATTCTAGGGTATTGCAACTGCGTCATACTGTAGAAAGTACTTTTCTCTTGTTGCGGCAGGTCTTGATATTTATTTATTTACCTGTTGTTTGTTGTTTCTCTTTGTTGATGTTGATGCTTTTGTTGTTGTTGTAATGTAATAATGTACCTTCTTTCCTTCTCTGCCTTCCCACTCCTTCTATAGTATAGTATGTGTCAGCGTGTACATTATTTATGCAGCAATTATGTTTATTTATGCCTTTTGTAGTTGTAAATTTAAACCCTTTCAAATGTTGTAATAACTTTGTTTTTGTCGCTCAACTGCAATTTTTGAATGGGCATGGGCAAAATTACCAATGTGTGGAAGGTGGAACGTTGTTGTTGCCACAAGCCCTGAGCAATAAGCCGAAAGATATGGAGAATGTGGTATTTAAGTGTGTCTTACCTAACTGCTCACCGGGTATAAACGAGCAGCAATAATCAAGCGCTTGAATGTTGTCTGCAAAGAAAAAGGTCTACAAATTATTAAGCTGTTTCCACTTTTTAATAAAGAATTTTTTAATTCGTTGTAAAAATAAAGAGTATTGAGGAGACAATAATAATTTAATTTTTGTCTGTACTTTGTTTTTATGATCAATATGAGCATCAGAATCATCATAAAAACGTGCATTTTAATAAATAAATAAATATTTTTCATATTGATAATCTTATCGGTTTTTCTTATTTTAAATTTAATTTATTTTTGGCAAAGTTGATATTTTCTGTTTTAATGTTGTATTCAACTTTTTTTTACGTTTTTATTTCATCGGCATTACTATTCGTTATATTTTTAATGATTTTGAAATCTTTCTTTAAATAGTTTTTTTGAAAAACTCACTACTATTAATTCAATTTGCTAAGAACTTTATTATTGACATAATTGTTTACATGATTTCAAATGCTCAGCTTTGATTTGTCAAATTTATTTATAGACTGTTTGCATTGACACCATTATTTCTTGACATGTTTTAGTCACTCGATTGCCCTCTTTGATCTATCGAATCTTAAAGGTGGCAATATAACACTCCCTAGTACAAACTGATTCGATCGCTGTTTGAATTGATGTTTCAACAGTCACGTGATTAGCTGTTTGGCTTCCTTTAATCTTTTCACTCGCAGAACTCGAGGTCATCACGAGCTAATATAATAATAAAAAAATACAAGTATTTATGAAATATTATGTGTCATTTATTTAAATAAAATCATGTGCATATTTCATAATTAAATACACATATGTGAGCTACCGAAAGACCTTAACCAAACTGAAATTATTACGACAAATAATAATAAAAAAACGAAAAAACAATTTACACCATGTGCTGTCGACTGCCCAGCGTCCCAATGCGTGAGTCGCCACCTTTGTGCCTCCGTCTGTCTGTCTGTCCGTCCGTCTGTCCGTCCGTCTGTCCGTCCGTCTGTCTGTCTGTCTGTCTGTCTGTCTTACCGTCTGGCTGGGTGTTTGATTATCTGTGTTTGACTGTCGGCTATGATGTAACTTTGGTTGCTCATGCTCTCACTGCAGGGTATGTTTACTGCGCTAACAACTTAGAGTAGAACTATATAAGTTAATTGTCGGATAAATTTGATTCAATCAATAATAATGTGAAATCGCACATTTTGTTTACAGAATAAAGCGGAGTGTGGGATAAATTTGTCAAATATATCAATTAATAGTTTCTTTAGAAGTTCTAATGAAAATATTCTTATTTTTAATAAATTTTAAAATGATTGTACTTATTTAATATTCGAATTGAAATGTAATAATCATAGCTAATATATTGGTAAGGGAATCAAAGAACAAATATTTGTACTATTTCTTATTAATTTGCATATTCTTTAAAACATAAGTATGTTTAAAAAATAAAAAAAAGGGAAACACAACATTTACAAAATATGAGAATAATATAAATTACATTGTTTAGGGAATAATGTAAAAGTAGACAAGGGAAGAATATATAAAAAATGTAGACTATGTGTTTTTAGTATTCATATTCTATAAAAATCAAATAAATATAAAAACTAGAGAGTAATAGAAATTAAATATTATGCAGGGAATAATAAATAAAAGTAGAAAAAATACAATAGAGAAATATTTGTTATTATTCATATTACAAAAATATAATGTTTGAAAGACAACAAACTATTTAAATATTTTGATATTAAGTATTGTGAACTTATGTACAATTTATAACAATTCGTTATTACATTTATTACAGAGCATTTTCAATTCGCTTTTAATTACATTGCTCTTAAGTAACTTTGTCACAATGTTGCTAGTTTTTGTTGGCTTCATATTTAAATTATTTTTAGTGTATGTGTTTTTTGTTGTTAAATTATTTTTAACATTTTGCTTACAATGTGGTTTGTTGTTATTGTTGCTGTTGCTGCTCATTGCTGATACGACAGTTGTTGCTGCTCAGCGACGACGAGTCGCAGATTGCCGAGCTGATGTTTCGTGTTGTGCGTGCGCGTATCTGTGTGTATCAGTGTGTGTCTGTATGTGTGTGTGTGTCAGCCATTGCTGCTGCTGCTGATAGTCGACGTCGTCGTCGTCGTTGTCGTCGTCGTCGGCAAAGTATTAAAATACGCGTGCGTAGTTGATAGCTGACCCACTTTGCCATTTGCATGGCCTACTGCACTTGGCCAAGTTTTTGTCTCGCTCGCGTCTTACCTTCGCCGCCAGCGGAGCGAGCAAGACGGACGACATCAAAAACAAATACGAAAGAAAAAAAAAAAAATACAAATTAATAAAACATTTTTTGTTTAAGACGTCGTCGCGTTTCGTTTCGTTTGTTGGTTTTTGGCTTTTGGTTTGTGTTGCCTGCTTGATAAGCGACTGTCAAAAAATTACTCATACGCCGTGTTGTGGCGTATGGTGATATGGGACTGCCATAAAGCGAATTATTTTGCACAATACTATATGTAATTAGTTGGGAAATTTAGATCATGGCAGCCATTAAAACATTGTAATAATAATTGCCAACAGCAGCGACAGCTAAGCAAACAATAAACTCACAAAAATTCAACATTTTTAAACAGACATTGAAACTATATTATTGCTCCCTCTTTATTTGCTACTCTTCTTTTTTTTTTGCTCTCTCACTCGTCATCGTTTACTTCTCTTCTAGCTTGTTTATTGTTTATTTTTGTTGTTATTGTTATTGCCATTGTTGCTTTTCACGTGCACTTACATCATCGTCGACGCACACACAAAAAATTGCGTAAAATTTTGTTAAATTTTTTTCTACTGCTTCGCATTTCAATTTTGAAATGTAAAAATAAATGAATTTATTTCGTTTTTATTTTTATTTTTTTTTTTTGATTTTTGGGGGTCTATTTGTAAATGATTTTTTGGCACTCGAATTTGTTTATTGTGCAAATGCGTTTCTGTTTGGATTGCGGCTAATTGATTGTCCAAATTGATTGCATTTATTAATTTGGGCAGCGAATTGTCTGATATATGGATTTTACTAGATTGTTCGGGGTGCAATGGGTTGTCAATTTGTTTAAATAATTAATTACGAAACAACTTTTGAGATTGAAACTTATTTAATTTATATTTTCTGTTTTTAAATCGATAAATTGAGTATTTGAAACTTTGGTTAGAATTCAAAATTGCTTTACTTTTAGTACTCTTTTAGAATGTACATTTATTTAAACCAACTCAATTATAAAATATATATGTAACACGACAATTTAATTAAAAAAAAAAGTGTTTTGTTTCTTTATTGCATTTGATCAACTATCATAACAAAAACAATTAAAAATTCAAAATAGAAAATACCAATAGAAGAAAATGTGGAAAAATGATTCCGTTGCAGTGCTTCTAACACCAAAAATTATATTTTTATTTTTTAGTGTTGTTTTTACTTATTGACCTTTAAATAAATGTATATATACATATGTTCATTTTAAAATAAATCGATTAATCAAATGGAAATTAATATAGAAAATACAATTAAATAATTTCTTTGACTTGAAATTGTTTTAAAAAAGATTTAACTGGAGTTTTAAAAATAATAATAATAATCTGCAGCCTGATAACTCTCGGAAAGGAAGGTTTTCCGTAGATATGATATCTAGCATTAACGTGTGCTTTTCCAACTAGAAAGATTTCGATTCAGATATAGTGCAGAATAGATGTGTTTGTAAAGTGCAAAGCAACAAACATCAAACAGCTCATCATCAGCTTTTTCTCGTCTTGCCCTCGTCTCGTCTCGTTTGGCTTGACTCGGCTTGGCTTGACTCACAGCTTTTGGCTTTTGGCTGACACGCTGCTGTGGTGTTTGGTAATCAAATCTAGGTGACCCAAATTGCATTGACCCAGTTTACAAGGCAGCCAGCCCACCGCAACCCTCCCCCCCAAAGTACCCCACAAACAAGCGCTCGCATTTCGCAGCAAGTGCAAGTTTGTGCGTCCTTTGAGATCATATTTGCAACAGCAACAATTTGGTTGTATATATATATTAAAGGGGGGGCTGGAAAGAGGGGGCGTGTATAGTTGTGTATAGTTATATATGTATATTTGAAATTAGCCGCACGCGCAATTTATGCAAGCAACTCGAGACTTGTTTAATGGCTCTGCGTTTTAAGTTGTTCATATTAAAACAAGCCAAGTCATAAGCCAAGCAACAACAATAACAACTTGATAAACAATTGAAATGCTGCTAGTGTACGTGGAATGTTTGAAGTGAAGGACAATTGACTAAAGCTGCAATGACAAATGCACTTCATATACAGCTGGATGACGTTGTTCAAGTTGTTTGTATTATTTGCTGTTTGCTGCTACTCATTATTGTTGACGATGTCAGGGGGACAATCTTAACTTTTGACTACATAATAATGCCAACTAATTAAACAAACGATAGAAGGTTACAACACTTTTTTTGGCTGACAGAGTTAGAGTTGCAATCTCCATTTATAGCCTGCACTTTTCTTACCATCCCAACTAAATATTCTGTAAATTTTATTAAAATACAGTAATAATTACCTTAGTTAGTTGAGAACAGCGTGATACTTATGTTCAAGTCGCAGCTTATCTTCAGTCGTACTTACTTGTCCCTGGTATTCTGAGAAAGCACCTCGTTAAAGCTCTCCACAATTTAGGTCGCCACGTCATTGTCACATTTTGCGACCATATGGCGTCTCGTTACCACTTCAAAAATGTACTTTCCCTAAAAAGGAAAACGGGGATCTTGAGTCGCCACAAAGTCCGACAGCAGACTGTGAAATAAAACTCGAGAAACATGACGTAAAAATTGAAATTTCACGTAAAATTGATGAAATTGATTGGAAAAATGTACAAATTTAGTCAGCGATCGCGACGGATGGAATAAAACAAAAGATAAAATTGAATAAAAGATACAACAACAACAACAACAACAGCAGCAGCAGCGACTTAAAACACTAAGAAAATGTACAAAAGCAATAAATGTATTTCAAAATGAAACATGAACGAAACTTTTCATTACAATACAACGAAGTTCAGATACGCTTTCCAGGAAAATTTTTTAAAATAATAAATCGATATACAAATTTCCATCAGTACGGTTGATACATAGATTAATATTAATAATAATAGCATTAGCATAGAATCAGTCTTTAGATTAGCATTAACATTGAAATGCCATTTTACAAAGCCAGAGTTGTAAAACACGCGTTTTACAAAACAACTAATTCCCAAATTAAAAAAAAAATAAAACAAATTCATTAAGTTTTTATATATATCTCTTATATTTATTATATTTATCTCTGTTCTTTGTTTATTTATTTTAATTAGAGTAACATATTTTGTTACAAGCTCCAATATTATGTTGCTGTGAAACATTTTAAACAAACAAATTTTTTTAAATTATGTCACAGATACATACTTTGGTATAAATTTAAAAATCTACTAGATTTATGGCTGTGAGCTTTTTGCTAATTTTAAGCTACTCCATTTTAAAAATAAACTAGATCTAGCCTGAAATAAGAAATGTCACGTGTCGACTGACAAAATTATAAGACCCTGTGGTAAGAGTACACGAATAAAATCAAAAAAAAAAAACCAGAAAAATAAATACAAAAGCAACAATACGAGAAAAAAAAAAACGAAAGTGCGTGCGATGAATGGGCAAAATTGCGCAAACGATCGTCGCATTCACGTATTCGTTGTTGTTGTTATTGCTTTTTACGCATAAAAAGCTGCCAAAAATATCACGCACAATAAAGTTCCAAAGGCGGCAATGCGACAGAGCGAGAGCGAGTGGGAGAGGGAGAGTGGAGAGTGGAGAGCGGAGAGCGGAGAGCGAGGGCAGCAGCAGCGACGCCAGAGTGCGTAATTGTCTGTGTGTGTGTGTGTGTGTGTGTGTGTAACATTTTCAGCATTTTTTGTTGGGTTAGGTTCAATATTGTGTTGGTATGGGTGTGTGCGAGGTGCGTGCGAGGCGTGAATTGTTATTGTTGCTTTTGCTTTATATTTGTGTTTGCATTGTTTTTGCCTATTGCTGTGTGCGTGCGAGTGTGTGTGCGTGTGTGTGTGTGTTCACTGAAGCGTCGTCGTGTGGGAATCTCTCGTTGTGGTTTGCTCATTGCTCAAGGCAAAACTCAAAACACAACAAAAACAACAAGAGAGAAAAAAAAAGCTTCATGTGCTTTGCCCCCCCCCCCCTCGCAGCTCACTCAACCCGCTCTACGCAGGGCTACGCTACGCAACTAACGCAGCGCAAGAGCGCGGGCGAGAGCGAGATGGCGATAACTAGTGAGACATTTGTAAGTCTCTTCTTTAGCTTTTTCGTTTTCATTTTCATTATTTCGTGTTCGTTTTTTTTTTTTTTTTTTGTTTCTGTGTCGATTGCGTTGTTGAATATTTCCACTTTGTTTATATAATTTTAATCAAAAAAGAAGCAGTAAAGCATTTGTGTGTGTGTGTGTGTTGTGTGCATGAATGTATCTGTGTGTTTATGCGAGTGTGTCTGTAAAAAGCTTCAACGTTTTGAATAAAGTAGGTTAGTGGGTCACCATATCTAACAACGGGGCAGCAACAACAACAACAACAACATCAACGGCGACAGCGACGTCAGCGTCAGCGTTGTCAGCAGCCAGACGAAGCAAATTTTTTATTTATTTCTTTTTTATATATTTCTGTTTTTTTTTTCTTACAATTTTGCTGCTTCTTTCGAGATTTCAAGTTGTATCCATTTTGTGATTTGATTTGTCTGGTCTCGTTTTCTTCTTGTCTTTTGTCTCTCTTCCCCGCTTCGTTCTGATTCTGTTTAACTGTTAGTGCAAATTTTGTTTATAAATAGTTTTTGGCATTTTAATAGTTTATTTTCATTCTTATGGGGATGTAAAAATTCGGTTTGTTTACGATTTCATAGATTTGTGGCAACTTTTAAGCACTCTGCGGTTACTTTTTTGGCATTGCCACAAAAGAAATTGTTTACAAAAATTATATTTTGGGTTGCATAAATAAATAAAACTAAGGATTGAGCTCACCTAAGTTCTTTGAATGCATAGAGTATTGGAGTAATACTTATTTTTGAATTCGGATTTATTAGATCGAAATAGATTTAAAATTTAAGTTAAAGTCATATATTTTTGCTAAAATTTAATCCATTTTAATCTGAAACAGATCGATTTACGTAAACAAAATTTTTCAGTTAATTTGTTTTGCTGATATTTTTAGTTGATTTTTACTTTTATTATTTTGAAATAAATATAATAATTTTTTAATATTTGTACTTTAACTAATCCATTCAATATTATGAAATATAATTTCAAATTACTTCAATTTATGCCCCTTTTAAGTAAAAATATTTACTATATTTAAACAAAATTACTTTTACTTTTTAAAATTCATTCAGCAATTGGTTTTATTTTCGATTAGATATATTCACGTTGTTTGTCATCGATAAGACCTTATCAGCCATAAAAAGATTCTTCAGTTTTTTGTTTTGCCCTCTTTTGGAACATCATTTGTGCGCTGAAAGAAACCCGTTTGTGGCGTATAGCAAGTGTAAATGAATAACGAGTATTCACAAAGCGCGTATGAATACACAATGTATGAATATGTTGGCAAATTGAATACATGGAAAAATCTTTGTCATTTCTTATCTCTTCTTTCATCATATTTCATTTCCATTGTACATTGTATTAATCATGTTAATAAATTTAACATTTAAAAAAGAGACAAAATCACACACACACACACACAAAAGCTTGGCTATTATTTATATGCTAAATGCTAGTTATTTAAATATATTAAAAAAAAAAAACAACAACAAATACAAAGTAAAATATGCCTAATTAGACTGACAAGCGATTTTTGGAATTTGTTGCTATTGTTGTTGCTAATATTATTAGTGTTGTTGTTTTCTATCGCTGGACTGCAGTTGGGCCTTGGGTCTGAAACAATAATTAAAGAAACAACACAATTTTTATGTTTTTATGCAGATCTTAATGTTTGTGTGTGGCTGAATTAGTTTTTTGCTGCGATTGCGATACCCAGCCCTTGGAAATGGATTGAGGGTATGATGAATATTATAGGGAATATGTAACAAAAAGGTAACAGATATAGTTAAAGAAAAAAAGAAGTTAAATTAATTAATTTAATTTTTTAATTAATTTAAATTAATTGCATTTAATGATTTGTATATTTATCAGCGTATCAAGTCATCGACTTGCCGCAAAAAATAGTTATTCATTCTTGTTTTTCGTTTCGTTATTCATTTGTGGGTTTTTGGCACAGCGGCAAATTGTTAAAATTCCAATGATAGCTCAGCAAAAGAGCGGAAAAATTAATTGCGTTCAAACAACAAAATTATGAATTGCGTTGGCAAATGTGGAAAAGATCAATCGATTCAAAATAATAAGTTGACATTTATTATTGAAAATACGAAACTTCATTATAGTATGCTATATTTATTTCTTCCGTTTGTCCATTTATCAAATATCATTCAATTTGTGTTTTGTCGTCTTTAAAAGCTTTAAGATTCGTCTGCATAGATTTGTTGTTGTTTTATCATGTTAAATATCAATTTGAAATTTGAGATTGCAGTTCGATTAACTAGTTCGATTATCATGCAAAATTTGGCTAATTTGAAACCAGTTCATATGTAAATCGCAAGCAGGGCTGCAAATTTATTGCACAGATACAGATAAAGTATTCTATATATTTTTTAATTAAAATACGAAAACAAAGCGGCAAAACACTATTTTTAATTAAGCAGTTCGCGAGGCAACAAGGCCAGGACCCACATCCTGGCCAGCGTGGCAGCGTGGAATCCCCATCCTGAGTATCCGTTTATGCCACACTCGTTTCTCTGTACGCACTCAGCCACCCAGCTAAAGCGTGCATTGCAATGCTAAACCCCTGTTCCAGGCCCCGACTTCCCCCCCGATGTGTAGTCAAGCCACCAACGCTGCTGCTGCTGCTGCTGCTGCAATTGTTTTTGTGGCCTCGTGACCTAGTTTCGAGCTTCGTCAACTGCAACGATGCCGATGACGGAGCAGCGACGCCGTCGTGAGACGTTTAAACGAATACCACTATGTGTTTGTGTGTGTGTGCGAAAAAGGAGGAAAATAATACAAAAATAAATATATAAAAATGCATGCCATCATAATAAAGTAGTATAAAATCGAGCAAAATAACAATAAGAAGCCAGCTGAGAGATAGGGAAAAAATAAGGAGAACAACGGGGGCAAAGGAACGTGACTTTTTTTATTGCGATTGCAGGGGATTAGTCATCAATTAGCATATCGAGGAATATAAAGGGTGCAAGATAAGCCAGGAGGGGAGAACGCGAAAAAGACAGAGAGAGAGAGGAAACTTTTGCTGTGTAATTGAGAAAGAAAGTAAAGATATAGAAATTACTTGTAAATGTGTCAAGATCATATATGAAAGAGGGAAGTTCATAAAAAAATGAATGAAAGTATTTTTATTTGCAGCACAGCTGAAAAGGGGACAAAGCGTTGATTAAGCTTAATAAGTTTCGAGGAATTGGATAATTTTTGTTAAACGGAATTTCTTTAAAAGGAAATCGTTTTTGCTTGGATATATTTTCCGTTAGGCAACCTATAATTTCCAATTGCACTTTACTGATATTTCTTTATTTTATACGCATTTACATTTGTATCATTTACCAAAGTATAATAGTTATAGTTTAGATGGAGTATATTTTCAACTGGGAAATTTGTTACTACATTTTAGATATTCATTACAAAATATTTTATTTATATTAATATAAAATATTACACAGAGTTTAGATAGATTATATTTTCAGCTGATAAATTTATGTACTAGATTATAAAACCTATAACCTACATATGTATATCCATATTCAACATTTGAAAATCTTATATCAGTTTGAATTGATTTAAATTATACTGAAATTCTAAACTAACTGACTATTGAAAATCATCAGCATTTTAAATCATTTGATTTTTCCTTGCAATTCTGATGGTATATATTTTATTAAAGGCACGCGAATTTCGAAGTTCTTCCGACTGTTCTCAGTGCACCTGAATTTTTTCCTGAATACCTGCAATAGTTTTGCTATTCATAAATGTTATAAAAAAAATATATATATTATCAATACTAAACTGCAGCTGTTTAATATCAGACTTCGAACTGAAACTCTTTAAATGGGATAGAAGACAAAGAAACACCAAAAAAAAAAAAAAGGTGAGAAGTACAGAAGATGAAGAAGCAGCAGAAGCAGCACGCGACAATTAAAACTGCAAGCGTTGCAGAAAACAGAGGCCGCACCTGTTACGATTTCGATATTGACAACAACAACAGACAGACAGACAGACGGACAGACGGAGGGACAGAGAGAGAGACAGACATATCGACAGAGACGTATCGAAAACGTCAGCGTCAACGCGTTCGCGCGATCTACAGCAACAAAAAAATATACTGAGTGATTTTTGTGTGGTCTGTGCCCATTTACAGAGCTTTTGTTGTTGTCTTTGTAGCTGACCTCAATTGCAATGAGTGCTAATAAATAAAGAAGCAAAACGATGCATGTGTGTGTGTGTGTATGTAAATAAATATAAATATTGTATAATTTATATGCGTTAATTAAATTAATTAGCTACAACAAAATGCATTGAGACGCGTTGTTGTTGTTGTTGCTGTGAGTCAAAATGCAATTTATTGCGCATCGCTCAGAATTGCACTCCATATACATGCATACATACATACCACACATAGATGCACTCACACACATACACACACATGCATACATAATACAAATCTACACGTTAAACTGACCTCCTCGCAAACAGCAACGACAGCGGCGACGACGACGGCGACGGCGAATTGCGGTCGAAACCGTCCCTGGGCGAGTATCTCTCGCTGTAGTGTGTTTGTTTGTCTGTACATATGTGTATGTGTGTGTGTGCGACGCGCGCACAAAAGTGTGTCAAGGTTTTTTGAATAATATTTTGTGCAGCGTTAACGTTTACGTACAGAAGCGACGCGAGCAGCGCACGCCTCCCGCCCCTCCTTCCCAACCCACCTCACGCTTTTGATTTGTTGCTGTTGTAATCGACGCCCGCCTCTCTTTGCTGCGCTCTCTCTCTCTTTGTGCTCCACGCGCTCTTCTCTTCTCTTTGTATTTGTATTTGTGCGCTGCTCATTTTGCGTTGTCTCATCGCTTTACTTTACTCGAGTTTTTTTTAGTTACGTTTCATTTTGCCTGTGCTTGTATTTATTTTGATTTAATTGTGCATTGCAAGCTTATATTTATTTATTGTTGACTTTTGTGCTTTTGTGATGAATTTAATTGAATTTTTTGCGCTTACATTTAAATGGGTTTATAGCGACATTTGTCAATCAGGCGATGCTTACACACTCTATATTGTTATTGTTGCCTCCGATAAGCGGGAATTGTGTTAATGGGTTGCCAATTGAGCAGGAGTTGCAATTAACTGAGTGAGGTAGGTTCGCACTGAGGTGTGTTGGGTGTGGTGGAAAGCGATTTGATGAGTTGAGAATTTATTCATATTGATTTCCAATATCGATATGCAATATGAACACAAACAATAATTTAAAAATAATAAGAATAATAAAACAATATAATTGAGTTGTTTGTTAAATGTATATTTGATGCATAATGTTGTTTTATTATCTTTTTTAATATAAATAGTAGATAAAATATCGAATGACATAAATAACTATTTGCATAAAATCGTAGCATACTTTCAAGCGTGGCTTATGCGTGAAAATTGCTAATGCAGATTATAGAGTATACGCCTGTGCGTATATTCAAAGCATTTTGTTGTTGCTTCTCGCTACTGCTTCCTGATGGGCACTTCAATACCAGCAGATCTCCTTTTCACAATATTCAATATTAATTAAATAAATTTATATAATTTATTTTCCCAAAATAATGTAGCACCAATCTACAATTAATTTAAGTGTATTTATTCTTTCTATATCGGCAATAATTTATCGATTATGTTCTTTAATTCAAAATAAATAAGAACAAATTTATCAATGCATTTTCAGACATTTGTGTATTTTAATTAATTAGATTCAAATGTAATTTGCCTAAGACATCTCTATGTTATTATCTCTATTTTATTTAAATAATCGTTCGATTAATCGACTAGTTTGAGTTGCTAAAACATATTCAATAATCACTTCCATAATCGATTAGTGCAAATTGTTTGGCTAAATTCGCCAGCTGTTTGCTTAACTTGATTATTTATAAGAAGAAGAAGAAACTACAATTCGTATGTAGTTAGAAACAGATGTACACATGTTAAGAGATGCCTCAACCCTCTCAACACCCAAAAAAAAGCCACCCCTCCGCACCGCACCCCACGCGAAACACACGCGCCCCACAAAATTTCCCATTGACCTATTAACATTAAAAGCAGAGGCGAAAAAGAGAGAGAAAAAAAAACCCATAAAAATAGAGTCGAAGTCGAACCTATCCTAAGGCATTTGTTGTTGGAGAGACACACACACACACACACACACACACACAGTTGGAGTTCTGTCGTCAACCTACACCAACATGGCAACAGTTTTCCATTACAATGCACAGCATAAGCCTCGGCCCACTTTATTAGCACACACACACACACACATGCTGAGAGCTGTAGTTGTCGTTGTCGTTGTTGTCGCTGTCGCTCGCATAGGCATAAAAACGAAACGTAACGAAACGAAATCGAAATTAATCTCTCTAACATAGACCTGAATCTGTACAACAGCAAAGTAGGTCAGCAGAGGCAGCGACGAGCGCCAGCAGCAGCGTCGACTGCGACACACACACCAACACACACACACACACACGAACAGCGCCACACACTTTCACTTATTACATTATTCAATGATGCCAGCCCCAAAAAGCGCACCCAGGCGGCAGAGCGAGAGCGAGAGCAAGAGAACGAACAAGCGAGCGAGAGAGCACTGCTGCTTGCTGCTGCCTCTCGCCGCGCTCCATTTCCGACAATGCGGCGGCGAAGCGCATGTGGGCGAAAACTTGTTCGTGCGCTCTCGTTTTTGTCTCGCCGCTCTGTCGCTGCCGCTGTCGGCGTCGCTGTCGATTATTTCATATTGAAAGCAAAAGTGATCAGCGCATTGAGAGAGCAAGCGCACTTTAGTGCTCTCTTCGGCTTCTATGTGTGTGTGTGTGTGTGGCTGCCGCTTGCATTCGTTGTCTCGTTGCACACTTCCCGTCGCCCGTCGCCCGCCGCCGCCGTCCTACGTCTGTAAACCGGCACGTCAATTAAGCTTGAGAAGCAGCGCAGCAGCGGCGTCGCCAAGCTGGGGAAAAATGTTACAAGGTTTCGTTTCAGGTTAAGACGAGTTTTTTTTTTTTTTGGTTTTTTTTTAATTTTTGTGTTTTTGGGTTTCTTGTTGCCATTTGTTGCTGCTGCTGGTTGTTGTTGTTATATTTGTGGTTTGAGTTTTGAGCACAAAGTGTAGATATGTATGTTTGTATGTCTGAAAACATTTTTCGTTTTCTAAATTTAGCTGCCGCTTATATTTCTTGTTGTTGTTGTTGTTGTTGTTGTTGTCGCTTTTGTTTTGCTTCGTTTCGCAGCGGCTACTTTAACAACGACGATAATGATGTTGTTCTGCTGCCGATGACGATGACGATGATGATGATGATGATGATGACGATGACGATGACGTGCGTCCGTCGTCGAATAAGTGACCTGCCTCATTTGAAAATTGTTTGCGGGCGACGGCGGCAATCGGGATGCACTGGAATATCAGGCGAACGCAAATAGAATGTAGTGGGAATGCGTCAGTGTGACCAGGCGAGCAGATAATGCAATGGGCACAGTTTGGTGACGGCAAGCAAGTTAACTGGGAATGATTTAGAAGAAGATAAATCTAGACAAAAATAAAAAAAACTTAGTAAGGGCAGAAATTAAGGTTATTTAATAAAAATAATAAATAATATTGAAATCCTTTGACTCCAAATGAATAAAGCAATAAAAAAATTGTTTTATTTTGTTGTGAGTGAGAACAGATTGTGTTGACTCTATTGGATAAAATATAAACCAAAGGAAAAATATAGTATTTTATTGTTTACTTTTTATTAGAATTTTATGTCTCCAAATGAATTAACCATTAAAGTAATATATCCTTTTTTTTTTGTTTTTAATTATTTTATATTATTTCAAATAGTGAGATGTGTATGTATATCAAATAAAAAATTTAGTATTTTATTGATTACTTTTTATAAGAATTTTATGAACTATTAAATTATATAGTTTTGTGGGAAATTTCAGCAGCTGAATATTGAAATAATTACCAAAATGATTGTTTTTAATTTATTTTTTTTATTTATACAACATTCACTTTAGATGCGCTTTTCCACAAAATCTACTATTTTCTCAGAGCTGTTCCAGCTAATTGAAGCCAGCTTTTTCCAAGCCTTAATAGGCCTTCTAAGAATATGTTTACAATGTTACGCTTAATTTACGCTCTCAGAGCGTTAACCACATGGCATCGGTTCCATAGAAAAAAAAAACCCAAACAATTGACCCAAAAACCTAAGCAACAGCAATAACTAACAGCAACAATAAGAAACATATGCCCAAAAAAATTGTGGCTTACGAAATGTTGTCGCTTGTGGTTGGTGTGCCTAAAAGTCCCGTAACATTTGGCAATCCACACATAAATTAAAATCAAGCACACTTCGCTTACCTCCGGTTTTTGTCACCTTCCGTCCTGCCGCCTGCTCTCGGGCTCTCTGGGCTTAGCCACCTACAAAGAAGGCATTCAAAAAAAGTTTCCAGAATTAAATCGCCAAAAAAACATCTCGCAGCAACAAAAGCAACAAAAATTAACTGTGGATTGCGTAAAACGACGAATAAAACGGCAACTGGTAAGCGGGCGGCGCAAAAATTTAAACAAAAATAAATAAACAAAACCTTAGGCCAAAAATGACCACAGCCCGAAATTCGAATCTGAAACTAAAACCGAAACCGAAACAGAAACAGAAACCAAATCTGAACCAAACCAAAAACAAAACCAAGCAATAGGAAAGCTTGAAGTGTGCTCGACTCTAAGATACCCGAACGCGAGCAAAATTAAGTGTGACCAAATGAGTCTGAATAAATTAAATTTGTATCTATAATAATTAAATTCGTAACAAATTTATTTTTATTTTGAATACAATTATAGGCTCTAAAAATTCAAATTCATTGAAGCTTATAGTCTTTAAAATTAACCCGTTCATTCAGACGGACAGACAGACAGCCGGACATTCCTATACTTTTTACTTTCTGCCTTTGCTTGCCAGTTATTTATAATACCCTTCAGCCCTACGTTCAACCGGGCATTTAAAACAAAATGCAGCCAAACAACAACATCTTTTGAGATTTTCGACTTGAATTCTGCGCACGTTCCAAGTAAATTTTATACGTTTAATGTTTTATTATGAAATTAAGCGAAGGCAGCAGCAGCAGCAAAACAACAACAAAAGAGACCTGGCAGATCCGTCTGTCTGTCCGTCCGTCCGTCCGTCCGTTCGTCAAGTTGCTCCACACGGCGCCAGAGTCCAAAGCTCCAAGTTGGAAGTCGAAGTCCAAGTTAAAGTTGAAGCCAAAGTCGCAGGTCGCGTCATCGCTGCACCAACAGACCCCAAAAAGGCAGCAGCAACAACAACAGCAACTCGTCGAACAACAACAAAATCAAAAATAATTGTTGCTTGTCCGTTTGGTACCACACGACATTAACATTTGTGCCACCAGCGCCGACAAAACGCATGCAACGAGTCTAACGCAGCTGAAGGGGCAAGTGGTGGAGGAAAGCAATGCTCATTTATTTGGCTTGGTTTTTGGCAGTCAACCAACAAAAATGTCGAAATCGCTGTGGGCAAACGGTAATTGCTTTAGTTTCATTAATAAGTGAAAAAGTAATATCAAAGCAGAGGAGGTGGAAGGAAAGAATATAAAAGGATTGAATGAATTTAATTTAGTAATCATTTATTTATTTTTAGTTAATAAAGAAAATACAAAAATAATAAACCTACTAATTAAAAAAGGGGAAAAGGATAAAAATGAAGCAAAATCAAAAATTCCGAAGGAAGAAATTCGATACAATAAAATCATTACATTATTCTGACATTTTGTTAAACTTTCAAGCTAATTTGTGTTGGAGAATCAACAAATTATAAAAAACGTATATTTAAATATGTTTTTTATTTAAAAATAAAAACTTTTGTTTTACTACCAACTTAAATAATAAATATATTAGGTACACATTTTACTTGTTAAAATGTAGTTATCATATTTGGATTTTCATAAATTAAAAAAACTTAAAATTTAAAATAATAATGACAAAATGCAAGAATTTTAATTTTATGCTAATTAGTTGCCAACAGTTGTAAAACTTTAAAGAATAGTAAAGCTGAGATTAAATATGTTCTTCTCTTATTATATGGTATATAATATATACTGAACGAGTCGATAGTTAGTATTTTAAGTATTTTATGCAATATTTTTATACGTTACTGCGTATACGCAATAATTACGCATACGTAATTACACAAATTGCGCATACGTCACGTATAACGTTAGTGTAACACGTTGAACTAGAATTAATTGTATTTAATTTATTTCAAATCGAAATACAAATTATATTTTGTACTATAGATTTCTTTTAAACAAAAAACATACATATTTTTAATTCGATTTCATAAAGTGTAGATCGTCTGTACAGTTGTTGTCTAAATAATATTTTATACTCTACCAAATTATATATTTTCTATTTAATTTTATAAATTAGTGATCGCCTTTACAGGCAACATTGTAGTATTCAATAAATTTGTGATACTCAAAATATATATATTTTTTATTTGATTTGATAAAGTAGTGATCGCCTCTACAGGCAGCATTGAAGTGGTTGTTTAAATTATATTTCATACAATACATTGCTGTCTATAAAAATAAATATTTTCCTTTCGATTTCATGGAGTGTTGATCGCCTGTACAGGCAACATTGTAGTTGCTGTGTAAATTATATTTTAATCAATACATTTGTGTTACTCAAAATATATATTTTCTATTTGGTTTTATAAAGTAGTGATCGCCTCTACAGGCAGAATTGCAGTGGTTGTTTTAATTATACTTTATACAATACATTGCTGTCTATAAAAATAAATATTTTCAATTCGATTCCAAGTGTTGATCGCCTGTACAGGCAACATTGTAAATGTTGTGTAAATAATATTTAAATCAATACATTTGTGTTACTCGAAATATATATTTTCTATCTGGTTTTATAAAGTAGTAATCGTCTCTACAGGCAGCATTGCAGTGGTTGTTTTAATTATACTTTATACAATACATTGCTGTCTATAAAAATAAATATTTTCAATTCGATTCCATGGAGTGTAGATCGCCTGTACAGGCAACATTGTAGTTGCTGTGTGCTGTTGAGGCTGAGCTGCCAACTCGCGATTGACAAACAACTGTCGAAAAAGTCATTGCGCATGCGCGCACAAGTCAAAGGCAACAGGCAAAAACTATATAACAAAACCGAAGCCGAAGTCGAAATTGAAACCGAAACTGAAATAGCAGCAGCAGCAAAAAAACGAGAACAAGCAACGGACTTGAAGTTAACAGATCTTTTCTTAGCGGATCGAGAGGAGAGGCGGGAGGAGAAGCGGGGGCAACAGTTTTTGGTTAGTCGCAGGTAAAGCAGGCAAAAAGGCAGCAGGCAACAGTTATACAGCCATTTAAATGGAGTAGCGAACTGGAAGCTGAGACTGAGACTGAGACAGAGACTGGGGCAGAGACTGAGACTGGGGCAGAAGTAGGTCTTTTGGCTGCAAAGTATCTTGTAGTTTGAGTATCTTGAAGCTGGAGTATCTCGCAGTTCGCGTGCAAACCTGTTTGTATTTGTCGGCATGAGAGTGAGAGTGAAATGTGATTGTGTGTGTGCGTGTGTGCGGTGTGTGCGTGTGTGTATTTTGGGTGATTGCCACACACACACAAAACGCATTGTGCTTTGTCATTACCTGCCTTGGCCATATGGAAGAGGCGACCCTAAAGACTCTTTGGCTCGCATAGTGGTTTTGTGTTGTTTTTGGCTACGGTCACGAACAAATTTGGTTTGGAAGGAAATGAAAATTACCTTTGAATGCTGAATCTTCAGTGCGTTGCAGTTTCGTAACTGAAACGGAGGCAGCAACTCGACTTCGACTCGTCTCGAGGCGCCACACACACTCTGAACATTTTGTAATCTACAAAAAAACGTGTTTATTTTGAGCCACATATTCACGTGCAGCGTGTCTTCTGCTTCTCTTTCTCTCTCTCTCTCTCTGTGTCTCTCTGTCTCTCTTTAGCATATCCAGTTTGAAGTTTTCAATATTTCAACTGCATTTTATGCCGTTGCGCCGGGTTTTTCCCCTCCATCAGCTGCTCCTCATCCTCCCTCCTCCCTCCTCCCTCCTCCTATGCACAATATGTGGCAATATTTTGCGGTCTCTTTTTTATATTGTATATATACATTTTGTTTTTTTTTTTTGTTTTTTTTTTTTTGTAACTGCCCACAAGACGTTGCATTTTAATGGGTCGTCTTTTAGTTCCGTTCGCTTAGTTAAGGAATTGAACATTTTTTTTATTTTGGTTTTTTGTTTCTTTGTAAAATGAGTGAAAGTTTCGCTTTTTTTAATGCTCCTTTCAGCGCAGCTGAACTTATATAATTGCCGTTGTTTTTATGGGCAGGGCGCATCCTTCTTTTTTTTTTCTTTTTTTTTCTTTTTTTTTTTTTTGGGCCTGCAGGCTGAAAATTGTGTTTTTATGCCTGTTGCAAGTTACGTATACGCAGCGTTGGTAATGGGGTCAGAATGCGGCATATGTGAATGAATGCAATAAAATGCGACAGACTATTGACGGCAAATGCATAAAAAGCGATGACTTATGTAAAGGCTGACTTCAAAATATATAGTCATTAAAAAAATGCACAAATATGATCATTAAATATAGTCAAAATAATTTGAAGATTTTATAGAATTAAAATGTACAAGTAAATGCAATATGTTTGTTAGTTAAATACATAAATATAGTAAAAATAATTTGAAGCATTCAATTGAAATTCAATATGTTTGATAATTAAATACATAAATATAGTAAAAATAATTTGAGGCATTCAATAGAATTAAAATGTACAAGTAAATGCAATATGTTTGATAATTAAATACATTTTTAATATTAAACTTATATCAGAAAATAAAATAAATGCAAATTGAAATGAATGATAATATTTCAAAACATACCTTTTATGTACGAAAATTATCATAAAAATTAAACAAAATAAATATATTCACTATTAAAAGTGAACAAATAACACTAAACAGTAAAATATATTTTAAAAAATATTTAAAATTTTAAATAAAATTTATTGAAGTAAAATATGTAAAAAATAAAGTCATAATAAATAAAAGGAAACTATGTGATGTTTTGATATAAACTTTAAAAATTCCGAACAAATAAATAATAAAACCATAATAGTTAGAAAATATGTTTAAAAGTAAAATACCTTTCGTATAATTAAATTTAAACTTTTCAAAATTAAAAAAAAAATAGGATTGACAAAATATAAAATTAAACAGTTTGATGTTTCATAGCAATGAAAAGTTAAATAACATAATGAAACCTACATGAAATGGTAAACACAAGTTCGGTGTATAACAATACAACGGAATGATAAATGAACTGATTTAAATAAGAGAGTGATTAATTAAAGTAGCAACAACTAATTATCGCATAAAGTTAATATCGTCGAATGTTTAATGTATGCCCAAAATGTTATATAGGATAAAAGCAAATCAAGCATATAAAACCACAACAGCGACCATAAAATAAGAGTCGATGCTGAAAAAGGCCAAAATAGACAATGCGCTTAAATTGAGAGCCAAAGCGAAAAAGCGAAAAAGCAAAAGCAACAATAACAATAACAATGGCAACGGCAACAGAAATAGGAAACGAAAACACGCCACATGAAAACCGTGTCATGAACAAATGCAACAACAGCAACAACAGAAACCCACAACTAATTGAGACCAAAGAGACGCGCAAGCAACAACACCACAGAAAAAAAACCAAAAAAAAAAAAACAATAACAAAAATTGTACCAAGCGCAGCCGCCAACTTGGCAACAAGAAGTTACAAAAAACGACAAAAAAAAACACACTGATGAAAAATTCCCACTTGGGTAAAAATGAAGTAAAAAGTGAGTAAGCATTACAAAATAGCAACAACAAGAGAAGCTTTAAAGCAAAGCTTAACGCGTTCATAATATTAATATTGGTGCTAGGAATAGAATGAGTCGTCGTCGTTTGTGCCCACTGTGTGTACAGTGGCTCAAAAGCTGTGCCAAAAAAGTTTCACTTTCGCTTTCAGCGCACTTTGAATTTCAATGCAGCAGTAATAACAACAACAGCAAACCGAAACAACAACAACAGCGACGACATCAAAAGGGGGGCACTAAGTCAAGCCAAGCAGAGCCAAGAGAGCGAGCTTCACAAAGAGAGCGACAACGACGACGACAGCAAGCGAGAGAGAGAGCGAGAGAGAGCGAGAGTGAATGAGTGAGCGCGCGCATTGAAAGTGAAACTGGCTCCCACTCAGTCACACACACACACACACATGCACAAGTGGCGCATACGTAATAACGCAACGTTTTTACTGCTGCTGCTGAGAGCGAGAGTAAAAATGCTGCTGCTAGCGTTGGCAGCGACGTCGGCAGTGGCAGCGGCAGCGCAGCGCTTTAGTGTATGGCGGGTATCCTCGCCGTTTGCTTGCGTTTAGTCAATCGAGATACGTGGTTGATGTTGGTCGTGTTTTTCGCATAGCAAATTAAGCTTCACACAAATATATATAAATACAACTACAAATACAAATACAACAACAACAGCAACAACAACAAATAATTAAAAATAAAATAAATGTATAATTCCAACACAGTGCATATTGCAAATTAACAACACCGCGAGCAGAAGCAGTCCAAAAGTGCTTACCAACAACAACAAAATAAAAATCGCGCGTGTGTGTGTGTGTGTTTGTGTGTGTGTATCAAAATTGCGCTCGCTTTTGGCCTAAATAGCGACAAAAGATAACAAATGCATTCAAATCGTTCAAAGTAGCAAATACTACACGAATTAACGCAACGCAACGGAAAAAACAAACAACAACCGCTTCGCTCCCCCTCTTGCAACACGTTGCGTGCAACATTGGGGCATTCAACGGCAACTTGCACCCACTGCAGGAACAGCCCAAGGATTATGTTCTCTCTGCTTTGGTGTCATTTTGTCGAGTGAGAGCGAGCGAGCGAGCGATGCATTCTGTTTTGTTGTCGTCCAACCAAAGTGCAATAACAAATTCACATCCAAAACCAAATAGTTAAATCATTCAAATTTGCCGCCACACAAAAAAATACTAAATAAAATACCGCAATTCAAATCAATTACAATTACAATTACAATTGTTGTTTCAACGCACACAATCAATGCGAATAAGTTAAAGCCCTACCTCCAAACCAGGCAACAAATACACGCAAATAAATAAATATATAACATATACAAATCGAAAATATACAATATTCAATCGTATATATCTTCTCACTCACCTCGTCAAAGTACCTGCAAAAAAAAACAAAAAATTAATTCCAACTTTGGATTTCTCTGTTAAACGAATTTCAAAACTTATAACAAAATATTAAACAATTTGCTAACAGTTAATCGCAATTCAAACAGTTTAAACCCCTAAATATACAAAACAAAAAAGTGCTGCAAAGTTTATATTGCAAAAGTAATAAAAAGCAACTATATTAAGTAATTTTGATGCTTGCAAAGCATTTAAAAATATCTCTATGAATACTTGTTCGAAACAATTGTCAAAACAATTCAGTTAAATGTTTCATTGTTGCACCGAAAATGTTGCTACCAAAAATCAATCAACAATTAAGTGCAAAAGCTAGACCACCGTATGTTAACAACAACAACAACAATACAAATAAACAACCAGCAAAAGTTTAAATAAAGACAACACAAAGTATAACATTTATTGAATAAACAATACAGTAAGCAAAAGCAAAAGCAATACAATTGTTGCTTCAAAACCGTCCACAACAAATAAATAAACAAATAAAGATTGTAGAAGAGTTTGGCATAAAAAATCGCATGAAATGTTATTAGAAATGGATCAACAACAGGCGACTGTACAGTTTATATCGTCGCTGAATCTCTCGCCGTTTAGCATGCAGCTCGAGCAGCAGCAGCCCGCGAGTCCGGCGCACAGCAACACCAACAATAACAACACGAACAACGCCAGCAGCAACAACAGCAGCAACAACAGCAGCAACAATAACAACGATAACGATACAAATGCATTGAGCAACTCTGATAACGATTACAGCGCCTACACGCTGCAGTTGAGCAACCATCAACAACAGCAACAGCAACAGCAACATCACACGCATCACCAACAACAACAACAACAACAACAACAACAACATTACCAACAACAGAATATTGCCAATAACAATGCGAATGCAGCGAACCAATTCAATGCGTCCTCCTACTCGTATATATACAATTTCGATTCACAGTATATATTCCCGACAGGCTACCAGGAGACAAACTCCTCGCACTCGCAGCAGAGTGGCAACGGTGGCAACGCCGGCAGCGCCGCCGGCCAGCTGCTGAACGGTGGCAACGCCGCCAGCGCTGGCGGCAACGGTTACATGTTGCTGCCACCAGGGGGCGGCACCTCCGCCTCCGCCTCCTCCGGCCACATGTCAACCGGCAACGTTGGCGGCAACGGCGGCGGCTCGAGCGGCAACGGCGGCGCCTCGGGCGGCACCTCGGCCGGCGGTGGCCATCATGGCGGCACAAGCGCCAGTTCGGGCGGCGGGGAGGCCATCGACTTTAAGCATCTGTTCGAGGAGCTGTGCCCGGTGTGCGGGGACAAGGTGAGCGGCTATCATTACGGCCTGCTCACCTGCGAGTCGTGCAAGGGCTTCTTCAAGCGCACCGTTCAGAACAAGAAGGTCTACACCTGCGTCGCGGAGCGATCCTGCCACATCGACAAGACGCAACGCAAGCGCTGTCCATACTGCCGATTCCAGAAGTGCCTCGAGGTGGGCATGAAGCTAGAGGGTAAGTCAAACTATTTGATTAAGATATACTATGCCGAAGAAATCTGGAATACTCGAGGGAATTAGTGTATCATCAATGAGCTACAAACTTCATTATTATGTCTATAGTATATATATAAAGCACTTTGTCCCGACTGATTTATCAATGAATCATTGAAACGGTAAGAGTTAGAAGAGGCTGCAATTTGTACATAATATAGTTTCTGGCATTCCATCGAGCAATGAGGTTGAATTTTATAATCTTACTCTAACTTAAATCACGCCTTAAAGTTAGTATGACAAGCCTTTACACTTAACTCTGTCTTTGGAATAAAGTAGGTTCAATATAATTTGAATTTTTAGAAAACTACTTCATCAAATTTGCAATTCTTTATATTTTAAGACGACGCTGCAATCTAGTTGGCTAATCTTTCCATTCCGTTTTTCTTTTTTTTGTTGGCAGAAAATAAATAATTTATTTTTCCACATTAAAGCGAATCTAGAATAATGCAATTTATTTTATTTTATCTATTTGCATTAAAATGAAAGCGAATTATAATTGTTAACTACTTTCTTTAACCATCTGTCTTTCTATAAATTTATGATATTATATTTGTCTTCGTTCTAAATTTTTTTATTTTTTAGTTACACTGATTCTGCCACTTTGTTCAATTTGTACATTTAACAAACAGTTTCTCTTCTCATTATTTTCTTTGTTTGCATCAGTTTGTTCTACACAAATCTTCGCATTCTCTCGGCTGTCTTCTCGTCTATTCGATAGCTTCGCGAGCACGCATTTTGAATCAACCTTGGTGCACGTACCTGTATTTCCCATTGACCCTCAAATTGTTGACAAACATTGCGTATGAGTGATATGTTGTGACCCTGTCGCTGCAAAGGCTTTTTAATATGCAGCTCGAGAGATGTTTTTGTTATTTGCGATTCGTGGAAACAATTTTCCTACCAATCATTTTAGTGAATCATTAAATTAGTTAAACAATTTTGAAGATTTCAATTTCATCTGACATACAGAGCGTATGAGTAATATTGTCGAGGTAGAAAATGTACGGTATTTTATTTGGTATTTGTTCGTTGTTTGCTGGTATATTACTGGTATTTGAAAATTACCTTGATAGACATTTTGTAGCTTCATATTGTATTTTATCATTGAATAATTAATGCAATGCATTTATTCGTTTCTTCGTTTTTCCTTAATGTCTGCTACCTTCCCTATTTCTGTCAATTGTGACTGTGAATATGTTGCATTGTTGTTGCTGTTGTTGGGTGGTAAAGTCGTCATCATCTAGTATATATACAGTAGCTATACTAACTATAGGCTGAGGAATGACAGGCGGCAGCGAACGGAACGCCGCGACCAAAGAAATTAAATCGATATTCTTTATTATTTATAAATGCACAAAAACAACAAGAATAATGTGAGCTGAAAACAGCAAACTCAATCAAAACAGGCAAAAACAACATCAGCGCAGCGCAACAGCGCAAAATAGAAGAAAAACTCTCTCTGTTTAGAGCTCTGGGGAAATTGGTTTTGCCTTCGTAATATGAAACTTTGAGTGGCCCCAAAGCGGCTGCTTATCAAAAAGGGCTCAACAATTAAACCCATATTATGTAAATGCTGTCGTAAATAATTAAAAAGAGTCGACAGCTCGTTCGCTTTTTCATTCGTTCAATTCTCACCTCATTTCACGGCACTTGTGACACATAATCGCAATTATTTATAAATTGGATTAGCGTACGCGTATTCCAGACCTATCCCAAGACTCTCCAAAAATAAACACAAATATTTGTAAACCGCTGACTTTGTTATGTGTTTATATAAATGGAGTAAGCGAGCGGGTATAACAGGTTGTGCAGATTATTTTGTATCAGTACAAAGTTGTTTTAATTATAATAATCGACTGGAAGTATCAAAAAATTAATTATTGATTGATTTGCCTCAAAATATATTTCTACAATATATTTAATCATTTTCAATTGAAGCAGCCAACAATAACTTATTTATTTGGCTCCAGATATTTTTCTATATCTCAGCTCAAAGATGCTGATTAAGCACCTTCTTTATTTAATTTTTTCATTTTTAATTGAGAGCTTTAAAATTTGTTCTGAAGCTGTATTTTAATTAAATTCAACAACACTGCAAATTTCATAGTCAAACCTCAGTTAACCAATGGAATATAGAAATAATTAAAGGAAATTTAAATTTTTTACTCTTAAAGTCCGATATATTTATTTTTTGTAATACAGGGTATTGTACAGTCGTGTTACCTTTCTGTTTACTGCATTTATATTCCTGCTCCTCGCACAAAGAAATGTGGTGTGAGCCAGAATTGTTGATTTTACGTTCGTTTTCGTTTTCATTCTCATTCCCATTTGCATTCTTTCTCCCGCTTTGTGTTTATGGCATAAGTAAATGTATTTCATTGTTGTTATTGCATTTCCTTCTTCGTTTCGAGAGGATATTTAATATTATTGTTGAGAGATGATTGTGATTCGTTTGAGAACTTTGATTGTTTGTGGCTGGAAGTCGAAATGAATTATTAAATGCAATTAAGTAAAATACTCGGTAAACAGAATGAAATGAAATGAATAATTTAAGGCCTTAATTCATTTCTAGAAATGCAACAAAATACTTGCTAAAAACTTTTTCTTTGTATTCCAAATTATTTCGCATATTTTTTTCTTTGCGTTGTGAGAATCGAACAAAGCTTAAACAGAGGCCCATAAGCAAAAAACCAGTAAAAATAAAACTTTTGCTTTCGCTGCACGCGCCCACACACACACACATGCACACGCATATATGTAGAAGTACATAAGTATATATGTATGTATGTATGTAATATGCATATGTGCCAAGTTATGTGCAGTGCAGTGCAGCATGCACCGGTGCTCTCAGTCGCAGTCGCAGTCCTCTCTCTCTCTCTGTCTCAGTCTCAGTCTCAGTCTCTCGCTCACCCACAAGCGACGACCGCTTAGACCGCGCTCTAAAATAAGAAAAAACCGTAACAGCAAAGTATAAAGCCTCAAAACAACAACAACAAACAAAAGGGCCGCATGCTGTGCCGAATTCCGACTGAGCTGCTGCTGCTGCTGCTGCGTCTCTGCTTTGAGTCTGAGTGTTCACTTTGTGCTCAGGCTTTTCAAATGGCGCTGCGAGAGTATGAGTCTCAGTCCGACTCTGAGCGTAAGTCATTTCTGTATATGTGTGTGTGTGAGTACGTGCGCTCTTAACATTGTTTGAATTTTGTAATAATTTTTTTTTTTCTTCTTCTACTGCTTCTGCTTCTTCTTCTTCTTCTGCCTCAGTGTTTGTTCATATGCTGCGCGCAATTTTTTGTGCTTTATCATTTGCACGCTCACTTGCTCATAGTGTGCGGCCTAAATGGGCCATAAGACAGGCAGGGGAAGGAGTGTAGGGGGGGGGGGGGGGAGAGGGGGGGAAGCATTGACAACAAACAGCCGTAAATTATTATGCAAAGTGCTGTTAATATCGAGTGTGGAAAAGTGTGAAAATTATATGCGGGTGAACACATGTGTGTGTGTGTGTGTGTAAATGGAGTTGGTGAAATCTGAGTGGAGCGCATTGAAAGATTAACGATAACAATCGCATGTGTAATACTTATGTGGGTGAATGCTGCTAGCTGGCTGGAGTGTTGTAAAGCGTTGAAAGGAAATGAAATGTTGCGAGCAGTATTTGGAATGACTGTGAAAGGAATAAAATAAGGAGATCTTTATTAATAAATTGTTTACAGCATCTATCAAGTTATTTGCAATTTATATAGAGGATATTTTTTAAAAGATATCCATTTCTTTGCAATAAATAAAATGTAAAATTGGAATATATTTAATTTTTGCAGAGAAAACCCAAAACTTGGTAGATCCATTTTATTTAGTTTATTGAAAATTTTTAATATAGTTTATTTTTGCAGAGAAATATCAATTTTATTTAGTTTTATAAATATGAATTTTAAAATTTATTTATTATTGTTTTCTATTTTAAGCCACTCTGCATTTGATCACTCTGCCGACTTAAATATGCGTATTTCTTTATGTTGTTTAGCGTTTCGCAACACGCTTTTTTTGTATTTTCGGCTGTTATCCAATACTTGCGCCGTCATTTGCATGCTAAAATCAATTTCTAATGCACATTATTGTGCTTCCGCCAACAGCAGTTCTTATTCGCATACAGCATGATTGCCCCTCCCCCTCGTCCTCCTCGTCCTCCCTTGTCGCCGCTATCACCCACAACCCCACAAAAAAAAAAAAAAGACAGCAAACAAAAAAATAGAAATAAAAAAACGCAGTCAAAAATTGGTTTTGCTTTTGGTTTGTTGGCTTAGCCTTTGCCTTTGCTGCCGTTGCCTCTGCCTCTGCCGCTGCCGCCGCAAATACACACAGAGAGAGAAGAGCGTCGCCGCTCTCTCAGTCTCCCAGTCTCTCGCAGCACACACACACTAACAGAGGCAGATAAGTTTATTTGTAACGAGCGTACATACATCGTATTGCCGTCTCATTTCCGCTTTGGCGCACTTGGCCCATAGTGCCATCTCTTGCGCTCATGACCTAGATTCCGCAGTTTCAAAGTGTGCGTGCACGTGATATATAAACACAAGCGTGCGTTCGTCTCTGTGTGTGTCTGTGTGTGTGTGTGTGTGTGTGTGTATGTGTAATCAATGCAACATGTAGAGAGCGCGCTGCTTTTGTGCTGTTTGCTTTTATTTTTAATACTCAGTGAATTATTTCGAGCGTTTTGCCAGCGTTGTGTCGTTCGTTCCGTCCTTCCGTTTTGGTTGCTGCTGCTGCTGCCGACGTCGCCGTCGTCGTCGTCGTCGCTGCCATGTCAACTCTGTCGTAATCTCTTGACGCTTTCGTCAGCAGCCAACAGCAGCAATGTTGAGCGCCTTCGTTTCGCTCTCTGGCAAAGCGCAACGCTTTTATAATTGCGGACGCCTTTTGGCTGCTTTGACTTTAACTTCGATGGTTTCGGTTTTGTCAAATTCAAGCTTTGGAAATCAGCTGCTGAAATCGAATGCGACCGAATGACTCACATATGTTGTTACTGTCTATCTCTGTCTCTCTCTCTCTCTCTCGATCTTTCTCTCTGTCTCTCTTTCGGTGTTTTGTATTTGAGATTTGGATTTGGATTACGTGCCTTTTTTTTCGTTTGCAACAATGCACAACGTGGAACAATTGGGATTTGAACAAAATGTTAAATTACGTTAAGCGTATTACAAATGAGATGACAACCATTGTGTGTGTGTGTGCGGAAGGGGGCGGAGGGGGAGGGGGAGGGGCAACTGCACACGATATGTGTTGAAATATTTGTTAGCCACACAAATTGTACAAATTGTGCTTGAGCTCGAGCAAAGGGAGAAATGAGTCAGCCATGATGCGGTGCACGATGACAGTAGCAGTTGCACAACGGCAGCACAGACTCAGCGATACCCTGTAATTCACAAATTTAAAACTTTACTTTGACGTTGAAGCGTTCATGAAGGTATAAATAAAATACATATTGAGCGATGGAATTTGCCAGGATCTTGCATATTTAAATGCATAATTAAAACCTAAAACCGAATCATATATGTAAATCCTTACAGGACTCGGTATTGAGCAGAAAATAAAGATACAATGGTTTTTTTTATATTTCTTAAATGTCCTTTATTATTTCCTCTTAAAAGAATATTCAACTAAATTTAGTGTTATAAATGAATTTATTTATTGAAATTTACACGTTTGTAAATTATCATTATAATTAGGAAAAACATTTTGTTTTTTAATTAATTTTGAAATATTAAATAGGTTTGTCAACAAACAATACAGATTTTTAGGGACTATTAGCAATTACCTAAAGTTGTAAAGTTTTTATTTGATTTTAAACAAGAAAAGGAATTTTTGTGATTGCAAGCGATATCCTTGAATTTTTTTTGTAAAGCACTTTTTTCAAGAGTTTAATTCGAGCGCTTAAATTAAATGTTTTATTGTTTTTAGAGAATTAACTGCACTGATTGCACTTGTAAAAGCCCAGCAAATCATCGTCTGTTCGCTTGTTACTTGGCCACATGACGTATACGCAATGTGTAGCTGCGAGCTACTTAAAATCAATCATACGACCAGTGGACTGTTGTATTTTGTCCAGCATTGTCAAGTATCATTTATAGCTTGGCTTACAATTGGCCTGCGGCAATCAATTGATTGTGGCATTACATCAGTCTAATGAGCGCTGCCCTTTTTTTCTACTTCTTCTGCCCTGCCCACTCACGATTTGGGCTCTTTTAATTAGCCACAAGCTATAGACGGTGGTATCAGCGTTAAGAGGCGACCAAATGGGGAAGGAAAAAGAAATAAAAGTATAAAATTACTCATACGCACCATTGACCTAAATTTAGTTCTGGCTTTTCTGTTGGGGGGAGGGGGCAGCTTAAAAATAATAACAGTAGGCGAACTGACACTGGGCATTTATTGATTTCCCGGCAGTAAAAAGCACAAATGGTAGATGGTAACTGGCAAATGGAATGGAAATTGGAAGAAAACTCAACAACTGTGTGTGTTTGCTTTTGTTTGTTTGTTTGTATACAAATTGAAGCACTTTACATGCGAATATTTGTTTAAAAACGAAAGTGTAAATAAATGTCAGAGCTGAGCTGAAATGATGTAAGTAAAGTAAGGAGGGAGCGAGAGCAAATATATGGGATGAAATAACAGACGCTCACCTTAAGCTCGGGTCCAGCGGCATTAGCCAGCGATTTATGCGCTAATAAAATGCCTATAAATATTATAAAAATAATAGCCAACACGCACACAGAGAGAGAGTCATAGATACATGAGCTGGCCGCATAAACTCAACATAAATTGGCTTGAGCCGGAAAAACGTTGTAAGCAAACAAACAAACAAACACACACACACACGAGAAAAGAGAGTGCGAGTGAGAGTGAGAGTGAGAGTTTCTTTCTTTTCCTATTATTTACAGCGAATGAGAGCAGCTCTCACTTGAAGCGATGGCAACAACAACGCGCATGTTGTCCCAGTTTTCACAAACTGTCCTTGACCTACTCCACTCAACAAAGTTGTCTAATGCGCTCACCAGAGTCGTGTCCATGTGCCTGTATGTGTGTGTGCGTGTGTGTTTGAGTGTAAAAGAGTTGGCGCGAGCGAATGAAATGTCGTAATAGAAAGCTTTTCGAGTTGCCATGCCAGCGAACGCATAATGAGCGAAAGAGCAAGCAAGCGCTCTCACTGCGCTCCCACTCTCTGTCTCTCACTCGCTCGCTCTCACTCGCTCGCTCTCTCTCTCTTCACGTGACGTTGCGACGCCAACGTTTGAGAGACACATGCACTCACACTATGTAAGTTGTATTTACATACAGACGCGTTGATTATTTGTAAACAATACGCTTGACCTAAATTACAGTTACTTGTTTCGTACAGCAACAAAAACGACTTTGCAATTTTTCGTGTGCATTTCAAATGCATATTTTGTGTGCCAGCATTTGTGTGTGTATATGCGTGCATGTGTGTGTGCTTGTTTCGGCTACAGCGCCACCTGCCGGCCCAAGCGGCGCATAGAACAACCGTCGCCTTTTGCATCCAATGCACGTCTATTGCGTCTTCTAATCAACTACGCGGCGCTGTTGCTGCTGCTGCTGCCGGCGTCGTCTATGTATTTATGTCGGCCTCTCTTGCTCTGATTGCGTCTCTGTATGCATGTGTGCGTGTGTGTGTGTGTGTGTGCTTGTTTCTGTGGCGCGCTTTTGGTTTAACTCATAGCAGCACCCGCAATGCAGGCAAAGCCAACCCGCCCCCCCCCCCCCCCCCCCCCTCCACTTTGCCACCCCCCGCCCACCATGCTGTCATTCGCACATTTCTGCTGTTGCCATAAGAATCGCATTTTTATTGCGTTTCAGTTTGTTATAGCGCACACACACACACACACACACACACACTGTCACACTTACATACTTACTTGCGTGTGTGTGTGTGTAACAATTTTGTTTTGTATTTTATGCAATTTTTTGTACTCTGTGCTTTTGTTTTTGCCACGCTGCGCGCATTGTTGTTGCACGCTGGGCGTGGTTTGGGGCTGCTGCTAACAGGATGACGCTGTCTCAGCTCAGATATGATATACCGCAAAGATATAGCCATCTATTGTTCTCGCACCATTTACGATGCGGCAACCACGGACTTCAATATTCCGCCAATCTCTGAATGAAGCTCACGATTTGTTTCCTGCAATTTCAGCTTAAATGTACTTAGTACTTTTAGTTTGAAATTAAAATGAGTAGAAACGCTGTGAATCTATTATATTAAATAATATAATTATGATATTTAAATTATTGATTTTTGGACGACTGAGACAGTGTTAAAAATTCAACTTACGAATCAGTCTTCTTAAAATCCTGAAATTTATTTTTATTTTTTAGTAATCGAATTTAGTAACACATAGTAAAATTATTATTATCATATTTGGATGACTGATAGTGAAAATAGTTTCACTCTATCCAATAGATACTAATAGAAACCCTGAGATTAATTAAAAATTATTATTATTATTCTTAGAATTAAATTCTGTGGTACAAAGTATAACCAGAGCAACTAAGACTTTGAAATTGGCATTGAAAAATTAACAGAGATATTAACATAAATTCAATCATTTATGAATAATAATGTTTTTTGTGGTCTTTGAAAATTGATCCATCATTTTGAATTATTAATATTTCCTTGATAGGTGTATTATTCCCATTTAATACATCCAGGTAACCAATATATTATTCGAAGTGTCAATCGATGCGCTTTAGTTGTCATTACTCCACTTGGTTCGACTTATCTTTAGTAAATACTGTGGCCTATTTTGGTATTTGGACCGTGGGACCTTTTTTGTAGACAGTTTAATGGGTCACTCAACAAAGCAACTCAAATAAAGGGTTCCATGGAAAGAGCCATAAAGCATATTACTATAATCGATTGGAAAAGTTGATGTTGTTGTATTGACGCTCTTATCTAATCTATTAGAATAGTTGATGCAAATTGTGGGCAGCTAGAGATACAAATAAAAAAGTTTAGTTTAATTCAACAATTACAATTTATTCGATTTATGAATCAGTCAGAAAATTATTTATAAAAATAAAAGTTGAATATCATCAACTTAAATCTGTGAAAAGAAAAGAAAGTTTCATAAGATAATTAATTAATAAAGGAATATTTGTTGAATGTATGTTTAAGGCTAAAAATGATAGCGAAAGAAGCGAAATAAAAAATAGAAAAAGTTAGAATTAAAAAAATAAATAAATATTTCAAATCAAAAGAATATTTATTTAACGTAATATACAATGCAAAATAAAAATATAAATATACAAAAAGCTAAAATTTAAAAAATCTATCTAACGTAATATACCAAGTCAAATGAAAAATGAAAAATTTGATTGCATTCTGATAGACTATTAAATAAATAAATATACGATGTAAAATGAATGGAACTCGTATTAATTTATGATTATTTGCGCGTCTTCTCTTTGCAGCGGTTCGAGCGGATCGCATGCGTGGGGGACGAAACAAGTTTGGGCCGATGTACAAGCGGGATCGGGCGCGGAAGCTGCAGGTGATGCGGCAGCGTCAGTTGGCGCTCCAGGCGCTGCGCAGTTCAATTGGGTCGGACATCAAGCCGACGCCGCTCTCGCCGGGCTATCAGCAAGCATATCCAAATATGAATATTAAGCAAGAAATACAAATACCTCAGGTGAGTGTTCAGCAGCATTAGAGTGCATTTGGAATTGTGAATACCAAAATAATCGGGGCTTCTTTTTGCAGGTATCCTCACTCACACAGTCGCCGGACTCGTCGCCCAGTCCCATTGCCATTGCCTTGGGGCAGGTGAATGCGAGCGGGGGCGGCGGTGGCGGTGTGATAGCCACGCCCATGAATGCCGGCAACGTGAGTGGCGGTGGCAACGGCAGCTCCTCCTTGGGCGGCGGCAACAACAGCAACAACAACAACAACAGTGGCAACAACAACAGCAGCAGCAGCACAGGCAGCGGCGGCAGCGCCGGCGGCGGAGGTGGCAACAACGCTGGCGGTGGCGGCGCCGGCGGAGGTGGCAACAACAACAACAGCTCCGATGGCCTGCAACGCAACGGAAACGGCGGCAATGGCAACAGCAACAGCAGCTGCCACGAAACCGGCACGGGATCTCTGCAGAACACAGCCGAATCGAAATTGTGGTATTTAGCCCAGTCCAAAACAGAACCCAGAAACCCGAACCCGAACAACCTGAACAACCAATCCAAGTCAACAGCTCCAAATTTCAGTTACCAACGAACCAAACACAAACATTTCATTTGCCTAACAAGTGTCTTTCAATGTGCAGCAAAGTGTATATTCATGGTCGGCTTAAAACAGGATAATTTGTGTGGTATATATGCGATCGATCTGAAATGGATGAGATCGGAATAAAACGAAAGGGAAACTGCGGAAACTATTGGAATTTTTGTTAACATTCAGTGATGTCAAAAGAAATGTCAGTGAAATGAAGTGAAAATACGTAAACTAATCGGAAAAATCGAAAATGATTATTATTATTATTATTTGATTGGATTAAAGAATTAATTTAGTCTATTACAATGTTGTAAGGCAGTGGAATATCTGCAGTCCATTAATTATTCTTACCTAAAATTATTAAATGAAAGAGTTTTTTATAGTATATAGTAGAGTTGATTTAGCTGATCTAATTGCAGGTCGAAGCTTCAAATATTTATTTCAAATTACATCTAATTAACTTTCGAGCTGTTTTCTGTAGGTTAATCAAACATATATTTATTTTAATCTTTTTTAAATTGAGAAAAAAAAAACAATTTTTTCTCACCAAGTTATCAAGTGAAAATATTTTCACAATTATAAATATATTTAGTAAACATTTAACACCTTGTAAAATATAGTAATCATTTTTTGATTAACCTCAAGAAATAAGCTTAGAAATTGAAATAATAATATGAAATTTTCTGGCTAGTTGACAACAGCCGTAGGTTGCTGATTCGTCAGAGTGATAAGTAGAAATTATATAAAAATTAATAGATTTTAATGTGAAAGCGCGAAGTATAATTTTAAAAATTGACAGGAAAATAACTAATTGTTTAATGCGAACACAAACAATTTTGAAATGCAATCTGATCACCTACAAATTATCAAAAAATCGGAAATATAAATATTGTTCGATTGCGCTGAATATGCCACACTGAACTTTGCCACATTCGAGATTGATGCGCCTACCAACTGACAACAACAATAACAACAGCAACATTAACAATGCAATGCAATATTTTACTATTCTGTCTCTCTCTCTCTCTCTCTCTCTCTCTATGTGTTTCTTAACAATAAAGCTTCGATTCTGGCACGCATCCATCGAGCACAGCCGATGCGCTCATCGAGCCTCTGAGGTGAGTTCGAGACGGAGACGGAGAATAGAGAAAACTTGAAGCTATAATTGTTTTTTTTTTCGATTTCTGTTTACAGGGTATCGCCAATGATACGTGAATTTGTGCAATCGATCGACGATCGGGAATGGCAGACACAACTGTTTGCGCTGCTGCAGAAGCAGACGTACAATCAAGTAACCGTGGATCTCTTTGAGCTGATGTGCAAAGTGCTCGATCAGAATCTGTTCTCGCAAGTGGATTGGGCAAGAAACACGGTCTTCTTTAAGGATCTGAAGGTATGCCACAAAAAAAACAAAAACCAAAAAAAAAAACCGAAACCGAAACCAAAAAAAAAAAACGACATCAACAAGCAGCAGCAGCAACAGCAATCGCCACACAACCATAAAATCTACCACAACCAGTTTTCAAGCTAGGGGCCAAGTCTGCGACGTGTTATGTAAAACCTAAATCCAAAAAAAAACACTGAACAGCGACAGCGCTGCCGACGGCGACTGCGACTGCGACAGCGGCAGCGATGACGGCTACTTAAATCTGCATTGAATTTCGATTTCATTTGGCGTCTGACCTACTTAGCAAGCAAAGCTGAACCAGTCACAGACCGAGCAGCGACGCAACGCAACCGACGACGACGATTACGACGACGACGACGACGACTGAGCGCAGCAAGCGATTGAGAGCCAAAGAGAGCGCGAGAGCGCGTGTTGAAATCAAGCTAGGCTTTAACACACTTGTTACACACAAACAGCAAATCTTCATCCTCATCACATCAAACTCATATTTGTAAGCTGAAAATGACAATGGGAAAAAGCGCTGATTAATTGTAAATCAATCAAATCAAATGCCAAAATATTTATATTCGACTTAAGCACTTTTTACCCATAGGATATAAGAGTATTGTAACTTAGTGCCAACAGAAAAAGTATGTAACAGTCAAAAGAGAGCATCTCCGATCCCATAAAGCAAACATATATGTATGTATATTATTGATCAGTGTCAAGAAAATATAGCCATGTCCGTCTGCCCGTCTCGGAGGCTATAATGCATTTGGACACCAATTTTGGTATGAGTACTCGTGTATAACCGACGCAGATCAATTTTAATATATCCTTTTTTCACGCCCGTTTCCGTCCCCTAAAATCGAAAAAGCGATAAACGATCGTAGAGTTTAATCAGAGTTTTAATACGCGCAATAATACATACGAAATGATTTCTGAAAACGGTCGAAAAACAAAGAACCTATTCAAGAAACAATTTTAATTGACTGAAATCAAATGCAACTGAACATATGTATAACATATTATTGCTTATTGTCAAAGTTATAGTATATTCCATACCAAATATAATTAAAATACACGTATAAGAGTTTTGCAGTCGCTCGTCTGTAGCTTTCTTACTTGTTAATTTTGTATAACGTGAAGAATCCGATCAAACCAAAAGTACAATAACATCACTGTTAAACAAATGCAAAATGTCATAGTCCACTTAAACATTAGTTATGTCAGTTGTATAACAACCAAGAGTTCATAATTTTTCTCAGTGTTAATTCGTTTTTTAAATGGGGAAACATTTGCTAATTCGTCCTTCACTCCTCTCTTTGCAGGTGGACGATCAAATGAAGCTGCTGCAGCATTCGTGGTCGGACATGCTTGTGCTGGACCATCTGCACCATCGCATCCACAACGGGTTGCCCGATGAGACGCAACTGAACAACGGGCAGGTGTTCGATCTGATGAGCCTGGGGCTGTTGGGGGTGCCACAGTTGGGCGACTACTTTAACGAGATACAGAATAAGCTGCAGGACCTCAAGTTCGATATGGGCGATTATGTGTGCATGAAATTCCTAATACTGTTAAATCCAGGTGAGTATCGACGCATCTGCTGTGCTGGCCCCAAAATGGTCCACTAAATTGCCCCACATTTTCCCTCTTGCAGATGTACGCGGCATTGTCAACAAGAAGACCGTCTTGGAGGGGCACGAGAGTGTGCAGGCAGCGCTGCTGGATTACACGCTCACGTGTTATCCCTCAGTCAATGTGAGTACAAAGGACGATGCGATGCGAGAGACTATAATGGAAAATATATGAAAATATATTAAAAACTAGTTGGGTTCTGTAAAATAGTAATAATTCCCTAGGCTTCAAATTCAATTGTTTCTAATGAAACAACTTTCGCTATTAGCAATTTGTTTCATATTTTTGCATTATCTGGAAATTCAAAGATACACTCTAAAAATGCAACAAGAATATATTGAGATACATTTTTATTTTAATCAGTTTTGACATTATACTTTAAAGAGAATACAATATACAGAAATAGGTTTTCTCATATATAGTAAGTTAAGTGAACCCATTTAACTATATTTTTGTTCAATCAATTCGGTGTCATTTTTAAGAGCGTAGATGAGATCGATAAATGATTGAGATGATATAAGAATAAATCTATTAGATCTTTCGTGCGGACACTCTACTTACCGACCAAGATATCATAACAAGGTGCCTAATGCTTTAGAGACTTATGAGCTTATGGAATAGAGGTGTGGAGTTCAGCAGTAAACTCGAACCTCGAGCCTTCTGCAAAAGTTGGAAAACAAAACTTTTCGCTTTATTAGCAAAGCTCCATACTACGTTATATGAGAATTTACGCATCCAAATTGTCAATGAAGAAATAATCAGATATAGCAAAAAGCATATGGATAGACTTGACAATCACTGGAACTAGTTTTGTCATAAGCCTTCTGGACAGCTGTCTTTATACCCCTCTTGACCTACCTCTAAAGCCCCCATATTAAACATCTCGCTGTGTATACCTCCCAATAATGACAAAATTAAGTGTCCCCACTTACAATTTATTTATTATCAACGGATAGATTGTAAACAAATTATACATTAAAGAAAATAATTTAAAAGCCTTGTTCTAATCCGATCTATTTTATCTTGGATTGCATTACAGGACAAATTCAGGAGGCTATTGAACATACTACCAGAGATCCACGCCATGGCCTCCCGTGGCGAGGAGTATCTGTACACAAAGCACTGTGCGGGCAGTGCGCCAACGCAGACGCTGCTCATGGAGATGCTGCACGCCAAGCGGAAGGTGTAAGCAGCAATCGATGCAACAAAACCGAAGGAAATACTTAAACAATTTATGGAAAATGTGTAAATAACAAAAAGGCAAAAACAATAGCAAACAAACAGCAAACAACAAATATTTGCTATGCGAAGAATATGAATTATGCAATGGAAATGCGATTGCATAGAAGGCAGAAAGATCATCACTACCACCAACAAAACCAACTACAAAACACACATACACACACACACACACCTACACCCACATTTGTTGATTCAATGTTAATTATTATTATGTTAATGACTAGCTTTAGCTTATGTTTAACTAATTGAATAATTTGTCTTAAATTAATTCGTGTTAATTTTTAGTCGTGTCCCCCGATAAAGCAATTCAAAAAACAAAAAACAACAAACATACAAAAACAAAACAACAACAAACAAAAAAAAAAAAACAAAGAAACAACAACTAAACTACCCTTCAAAATTGTGGAAAGTGCAAGAATAACTTTCTTTAGAAAATAACAACAAAAAAAGAGCATAACAAATTTTATTTTTATATAAATCTACTATACACACTTATATATATATGCATATAAAAGGTATATATATGTATATATATTTTTACGTGAAGAAATTGGCGTAATTTTAAGCGTCCCCTTTCCCTCGCTCCGCCCCCCCTGGAAAACAAACACATCCCCTCACGACTCCTCCTCCTCCGCCTCCTTTTATAAACAATTCAATTCTAAGAACAATTTTCAATTTATTGTTTTCTCTGTCATTTTATTCGCGCCAAGTGTCTTGCATAGTATTTGCGTCTACTCTAAAAGGAAATAACTAAAAAAAAACAAAGTATAAATATAAAATAACAAAAAGAAAACAAAGCAAATTTTAGGTGTTCATTATGAATAATTAAAAAATAAACACACACACACATAAGCGCAGATAAGTGTGTTATTATACATGTATGTAAATGAATTATTATTAATTTTCTGTTTAAGTCTAAAGTTTATAAAACAATGCAAACAACTACCTACAACTACAACAAAGCAAAACAACAACAACAACAATTAAGAAAACAAAAACAAAAATTCTCTTAAAACATGTTTAAAGATTATAAATAATTATAGCATAGTTATACATACATAAATATATATACACATTAACTATATGTATATTTAATTAACTTTAGCTGCAACAAGTTTAAAATGTTTGTAATTTTATTGTTTAAATGTTAAATCGTGTAAAGCTGCTTAATTGTAACAAAAGATAAGAGAAAGAACCATTCATAAATACATCTAAATATATTTTATTTTTTATGTGCAACAAAACAAATTTCAAGTTCAAATCGAAATGCTCTTCGGCTTGTCGAATAGTTAAATATACTTGCAGTTCATATTATTATTGAATTTTTAGTTGAATTTAGGAAATCAAAAACAAATTATATTACGAATATTGTGATCCGTTTATGTTTGATCTTTAAGATCTCCGTCTTGTTTGTTCAAACCGAAAGCACCTAAAAGGCAGCTTGTTTAAAACTTAAAAATTAAAAACAAAATTTTACCACATGTGATTCGATTATCTTTGAGATGTTTTTTATTTTAGATCTTTAAGATCGGAAATTTAATTTCAATTTTCTGCAAGTTTATTTCAAATGTTTAAAGCAAATGTTTATTAATAATGATAAATAAAATTGAAATAGAATTCAAGGAAAAATTAAAGATAAACTGGATGCACAGCCAAAAATTGGAGGGAAGCGCGCTCGGGAGTTACATCAAATTGTACAAATCAAAGATAAGATTTTTATTTTATATTTGGGCATTAATATCATTGCTTGTTGGTTTTTGGTTCGAATATTTTTTTTGTATACGTACGTAAATTTTTTTAAATGTACATAATAATTAGTTTAAATCGTAGTTTACAAAACGAAACAAAATTTTTCAATCTAACTACATTTTAATGTATTTTATTTCGCCCTTCATTTTTGGCTCTGCATTGCGCTTAAACAAAATGTACCTTATAAAATTAAATTAATTAAAATAATTACAAACACACAACACACAGTAAAATTACAAATGTACGAAAAGGCAGCATGTAAAAATGAAATTGTTAAAAATGTAAAAAAATAGAAAACGCAAAAAAAGAAAAACGAAAATTTATGCATGTTATGGAAATTATTGTTAGACGCAAGAATTGTGGACAGAGCGAGTAAGAAGAAGATGATAAAGGAAAGGAAAACAAAAGTGAATAAAAAGAAAATCCTTTAGATCGTCTATGCATATGTAAATGTATGTATTTAGATTTCTAGATGGCATATAACTTCTGTATGTATTGTAAAATATATAATAATATTAACGAAAACTAAAAAAAGGAAATCATTTCAAATGAGTTAAAAACGGAAAATGCAAAGAGCAAAGTTAGCTTTAGGCCAAGGTTTAAGATACGTTAAAGGATATGCTGCACATACATACATATATACATATACATGAATCAGGATGTATATGCTGCGACGTCTAACGTAGGTGGCGGCATATTGTTGAAAACAATTTAAAGAGAATATAAATAGATATGTGTATGTATGTGTGTATAGGCATAACTAATATCTAATATCGTTAAAGAGAGCATTAAGTATGGGGTTCTGCAGGAAGTAAAAAATGTGTAATGGGTCTTATTATATAGGCAAAAGGCGTTAGGTATGTTTATTGTAAAATTGATTACGATGTGAACCTGTTATTGCAAATGAAAAGTGATTTTAATTATTAAGAAAATCTATATATATATATATATAAAAGAAAAAGAAATTTAACAAAGCAAAAAAAAAAAGGATTAACAAGTAAATGCAAGAAATATATACATTAAAGTTTAATAAGTATAATGCAAAAACAAAAACACACACACATACACCTGTTTTATGTTTTAAAATTGTTGAAGCAAAACAGCGTAACGAAAATCATTTAACTTGAAAGTGGAAAGTAAAACAAAACTACCTAAAAACTAAATGCATAATTATTATGTTTATTATTATTATGTTAACATATAAATGTCATCTCAGAGATGTTTCAAAACAAGCAACCAACCAACCAACCAACAAACAAACAAAACAAAAATGTAATAAAAAGTAATTATAAAAAGAACAACAACAAAGTCTCTATAGAATCCAATTGGTTTTTTGCGCCGTGCCGTAGCGCAGCTTTTTGTTTATTGTAATGTCTAAATGTTTTTGTGTTTATAATTAATGCATAATTTATGTTCTCATATTGCTGTCAAATGTGATTCGGATGCTGCTTCGTTTAGGACATGTTAAAGTTTTGCGTAAAATCGTACTCAATGGTTGGTATTACGGTCTGCACGAACTTCAAGAAGATGATTAGATATAAATGCACGCCCAACTGGCCGCCACCCTCCTCCACAGTTTGGATGATCTTCTTCATAATATCAGCATGGCGACATGGATGCACCGATGCCATGTTGGGGCCCGGCAAATGCGGATGCGATTCCATCGTAACAGTCTTTTTGGCGTGATCCTGCGACACATCCTCGTACATTTGCTCGACGTTCAGCGGCTTGCGTTGCTCGTCGTAGCCCACAACCCAGAGCCGTGGCGTCTGGTAGTACTTGTCGTATGTGATGTGAAGATCGTAGGTGCGCGTATGCAACACAGAGTCGCCGCCAGCGGCTGCATCGCCAGCAGCACCAGATCCTCCTGCTGCTCCTCCTGTTGCTGCGCTGCTCGACTGTGTGTCCACGTCCTGTTTGCGCGTTGTGGTCGCGACAGCGGGATCAACCAGTTCCAGCATGCCGCTCTCCTCGAATGCATCCATGTCAATGGCCTCATCGTCGTCGTCTTCGTCCTCCTCGTTGCCCAATGCAGCCCCGCCCGACGACTTCTCACTATCTGGCGTATGCATTTCATCCTAAATACAGTGTATGATGTGGTTAAAAAGGGATAATTGTAGATCGATATAAGGTAATCCAACCTTGGTTTCGTCCAGCGTCAATTCGCATATTTTGTCATCTAGCTGGTTGGTGCCGTCATCGTTCAATTGATGTGTCTCCACCCAGCCGCCGTCACCGGACTCCTCCTCCACCAGCGTCTCCTCGCCCACATACTCCATTTGTTTGCAGCGTCGATAACACGGCACATTGCGTGTTATCAGGAATTGTTTATCTGCAATTTAATTGGGTTAATAGTGGGTGAATAGGTTTTAAATTGTGCTGCACTTACCCTTGGGCAAATATGGCTTTGTTTTGCTCTCGTCGCCCGCCGCCCACTGCCAGGTGGGACAATGATGCACCAAATGATCGCCAGCTGCCACAAATTCCTCCGGTGTCAGCACACCAGTTTCACGGAACTTTGACTCCTAAGCGAGAAAAAGCGTACAACATTGATTAGTCTCGACTTAATTGCTTTCGAGTCGCCGCCAGTCTGACGCCGCCGCCCAGGCGACAGCGCCCCAACAGTGATGCGCACTTCAACGTCGCTGAAGTCACGAGTCACTGCGTTTGAACGAGCGAACACGTAGTAAACACATGTCAATTATTGTTTAATACGTGTATGTAACTACAACTGTAAGTTAATTGCATATGTGTGTTATTGTTAATGACATTTGACAAAGGCGCGCAGCCACTTTGCTTTTGTTTCAAAAACTCAGTCACTGCGAAGTGGGGGTTGCGCATCTCTTTTGGAGCTCATAGAAATCCGTGAACTTGCCTTTAGCACTGGCGTTAAATATTCGGCCACATTAAGGGCTGTGCCTTTTACTGAATTGAGCACACTTTGCATTGTTGTTGCCGATCTGAGTATTTGCTTTGTTCTAATGCTACACTAAACGCAAATGCGTTGTATCTATGACACTTTTTGGTTGAATTGCACACTCGCCACTTTCTTTTGCTTTGCTATGAGCGTTCGCTCCTTGTGCAACACTGCTCAATGCGCGCAAAACAGCTGATTAGCATATCGGTAATCGATAGTCGATCGATATTTCTGGTAGCAGTGATGGGCGCCAAAGATCAAACGCATAAATAACCCCGCTAATATAATAGTTCTTGTCCATCAAACTGCTGTTTAAATAATTTAAAAAATGTAAATTTCTTGTTTATTAGTAAGATGTTATTGTAGGTAAGGTTGTAAACAACTTGTTACTTTCGTTACTTGTGACTCTGTGTGAACTGCGACATGTGACTTTGTCACGATTATTCACTTCCATCGCTAGCGCACATGTTGTTGCGATTTAAATCGACATGGAGCCAAAGTTTGTGTTGCCCTCGCCGAATTTCAATAAAAACAGCAAGGAACCCAAGAATAATTTACATTACCTGACGCCATGCGGCATGACGCTGCTGCCGCGCAGCAAACAGCCGCCACCGATGTACGGGGCACGCGGCAGCACCGTGCCCGCCAAATACCTGAAGCCAGAGCAGCCTCAAGTATGTTTACAGTGGATGAAGTGCAGCAATCTAATTAACCAAGTAAATTTATGTAGTTGCAGAACACTTTGGAGGCATCACCGCTGGCGCCGCCGCCGCGAACCGAATTCTGTGGCAACTGCGACATTGGATTGGCAAATGCGCAAGATATGCGACGGCATCTGGAGCAGCATGAAGATTGCCCCGCTGAGGGTTGTGAGTTCGCCGCCTTGACCAGCGTACTGGACAAACACATTGAAGCCAATCACATCACAGGCTTGTACAAAACGGTGAAGAAAGCATGGACGCCAGAGGAGATTGCCGCTTGGCGGGCAGAGAGACGAAAGCGGTGAGTAAGGGAATCAAGTAATCAAGTGCCAGTAATTTATGCCTTGCTGTTACAGATTTCCAACGACTGCCAATGTGGAGTTGGCCAAGCGTGCCAAGGAGCAGCGTCAGAAGCGTGGCGAACGCCTGGAGGCGTCTAAAGCGCGTTTCGGTAAAGTTGAAGACCGACATCGTGCGCGCCCAAAAAGCAACTACAACAGAGAGCGCGCCAAGCCAAACAAAAGACATCAAAATAATGCAAACAGAACTGAGAACAGGAAAACACAGATGCAAATAGATCCGGTTGAGGAAGATGCCGAAGAGTCGCGAAAGTTTCGTGGCACGAGTCAGATGCAAAACTACAAGCATGTCAAGGAGAAAACACAGCCGGAGGTGAATGCCTTGAGCAACATGTTGGGCATGTATGGCTCAGATTCCGAAGACGAGGCCACAACGGATGAGGAAGTGGCTGATGAGGCGCCTGAAGTTGCAGTAGAAGTTAAACCTGCTGAGGTAGACGAGACCACAAGGAATGAGGTAGCGACAGAGGCGCCTTGTGAAGAAGATAAACAAAAGGAGCGGCAGTCTGTAGATAAACCCGTCCAGTTTGCACCAGACTCTGAAATGCCTCAGGAGACGCCACAAAGCTCTGATGATGAGGCACCTGATGAAGCACCCATTGAACGCAAAACAGAAGTGGAAAAACCACACGAAAGCAAACCAGAGGCAACTGCTGCTGAGCATCCCGTTGACAGCCAAGCAGGAGCTAAAGCCAAACCACAACCGGAGCACAAAGCCAATCCTAAGCGCGCTGCAGCCAAGAAGCGGGTTCTTGGCTTGAATTTCAAGCGAGCGCGTCTAATGACCAAGCAGAACACGATGCTGTCCAAGCTGCTGGAGTCGGACATTCGGCACGAGCGCAATGTCCTGCTGCAGTGTGTGCGCTATGTCTGCGAACAGAACTTCTTTGGCATTGGCAGCAGTTCCTCATCCTCCTCCTCCACTACAAACACAACAACTTAGTAAATGTAACTTAATTTTAATATAAAGAAATGTAATTATAATGATACGTTTTTAATTGGTAGGCATGCCGCCGCTGCCAGCATCAGCGCCCATGCCGCCCACTCCGCCACCACCGCCAGCGGAGCTGTTGCTTCCGACGCCTGCTCCGCCATCGGCTGATCCAGTTCCAGATCCGCCGCCAACGCCGGCACCGCCAGCTGCCTGTTGCTGTTGTTGCTGCGCCGCCGCTGCGGCCGCCTGCTGCTGTTGCTGGGCAGCCGCGTGCTCCTGCTGGCGCTTCTGTTGCTGTCGCGCGGCATGCGAATGCTTCGCCTTCGTCTCCTCCAGCTCACGGACTCGTGAGCGCGCGTGTTGAATGCGATGCCAGGCCATCTGCAGCACCTTGGCTGAGGCGTAGCCGGAGCCCTCATGGGGCTGACCGGTTGAGACTTGTGTGAGGTAGTTGATCTGCTCTGACAGCTTCGATTCCACGCTGGACAAGCTCTTCAGGAACTGTTGCGACTGCGTCTCGGCGCTTTTCTGCGAAGACTTCTCCTTGCCCAGCTCTTGCAGCGCCAGACCTTTAAAATAACCAGGATAATTGAACTTATTGGGTGTGTATTTGGCTTAGTTTACCTGCACTTTGCATGCACAGCAGAATGTCCTTCTCAATTTCATCGAGAGCGTGTATTTTGTCCAAGGGATTCATGTTTTTGCGGCTTTTAAATGCGGTGTTTGGGTTTCTACTAACAGTGTGACCGCACTTAAAATATGGCAATATACCACATATGCTGCTTAGATGAGATTTTTTTAACGCAACATGGTCACTCTATTTTATATTCGCTGTTTGCCATTAACAAGTTTACGTTATTTTTACCGCCAATTCAAATTTAAAAGTTGATTTCAATTTTAAGCAATTTATTTTATTATTTATTAATTTATTACAATTATAACCTATTAATACTTATTTAACATTACATAATTATTTAGTGTACAAATTTAGCCTAAAGAGAATCAATTCATTTAAGGAACTCAATTAATTGTAAAGTTTTGAGGGAAGAAAGGTTGTTACGAAAAGTTAAATTAATATGAATAACTGGGTGCGATGGCGAACCAAGCGCACTTAAAGAAATCCTTTGGCAGCGGAATGCAATTCTCATATACTTCGGGCGTTTCGCCGTCCATGTGCAACACCATTATGCCGCTCTCACAGTCGATTTGTTTGTGCAGCACAAATTGCATGCGACTCGTCAGGTGCGCCTGACAAACGCGGCATTCGATGGTGCGATCATTGGCATCCGTGCGCAGGAATTTACGAATATTGCGTATTTCGTGCATGCCACGAAACTCGCCCGCCACATCGGTTTGAATGAGAAATGTGGGCGTGTTTCGGACATCTTCGCTTTTGATCAAATACGGGACGACAACCAGTTCCTTGGTGCGGGCACAGACCCGGAAACAATAGAGATTCACTTGCAGGGATGCGGGAAAGACGCCAAACCGTTTGCCATGATAGTTGACATAGCTCTCGCTGAGCCACGCCAAGTCGACTGGGGTCCTATTCTCGGTGGCCTTGAAGCGGCCATCGTTCTTAATGCGATACTGCAGTGGCAGCTGCTGTTGGCCACCGTAAAGCCGTTGAACGCGCAGCTTCATGCGCTTGATGGTGCAGGCCTCCAGGGGAACTCCCAGGGTCACAAACACATAGCTGCAAATCTTCTCCACGAGGCGAGTGAAGACCATGTCCACTGTTTCCTCAATGTCCAGGAAGTGCTTGATGTTGACGGGCGAACTCTCGAAGTACATGCGCTCCTTGCAAGCCGTCACATAGAAGCCAATGGTAACCATCAGCTCGCTGGCCTCGTAGTTCAAGAAGCGCAACAGCTGCGGCACAGCTTCTGTTCCGGCCTCCAGCAGAAAGTTTCGGGTGCGTCCCACGGCGCTCTCGTCGCACAGCATAAAGGTCTCGATGCGTTCCTTTTCGAACTGCTTGAGCAGCACCTTATGCTCCAGTTCCAGCTTGATGTGCTGCGCATCTTCGCCAGCCAACCAATGATGACTGTATGGCTCCTCAGCCGCCACTGGGCTGTGGCAACTGTCGCACTCAATGCTCGGATCGTTGAGGAAGGGCTGATGGCGAAAGGTTCGCATATTTCCCAACGTCTCGAAGATGAAGCGCGACTGACGGTTACGTGACATGTTCAACATTTGAATGCAGACTGATGTCCTCTTCGAATTCGGCCAGCTATTTATACAGAAAGCATATTACCTGATCAGGTAAGTTTATTATCTTTGATGACCTAAGCCTACAACAGCTGCGTAGGTAATTTAGTTTATGATAAAAGGATAAGTAGTGTCACAGCTAAATCCTTTTCAATTACCTGTCCACACTTTATTCGACTTCGTAGATGCACCACGATTAAACAGGTAAATTTCATGTTGGCAGCAAAAATTATTTTGTCGCGACAAATTTCTTTCCATGAGAGCAACGGAAAATCTTTTCAAATATTACATTTACTGTCTACCTGAATGTCCCTTTACGGGGCTTTTAGGTGGTTAAAAATGGCAGGATAATTTGAAGGTGTCTCGACTATGTGACTAGGGATTTCCTATTGTTTTCCTTGTTTTACTTTTCCATTTTCGAATAACATATGTACATTTACCAGATAACTGTGCTTTATTTATTCCAGTGGATATTCCCACTTTAAATGCATGCAGGAAATTGTAATTTAAAGCAGGGGTATTTATGAGACTTTCCCTCTTTTACTTTCCCATTTTTTAAATATACTTACATCGGATAAATGTATTTTCCTTCTTCCAGTGAAAATTCCCTGTTTTAATGTGTGTAGGAAATTTTAATGTTGCCAAAGGAACTACAATTGTCTCGACTAAATACTCGTATTTAAATTTCGCGCTTTCCTTATTGCCGTGGAAATTCCCAATTTAAAACGGTACTTTTAGTGTCTCTAAAGTTATATCCAAAATAAATAAATTACCCTCTAACTAACCCCTTAACCACTGTTTTAAAAAATTGTTTAATATGAATATGAAGAGGTTATTAATAGCTCCAACTGAAAGTTATTAAGTTAAATTTAAAATATTCCATTAAATTAATATATTAAAAACTAACAGGGTGTAATGTTTCTTTGATATTACCATGATATGCATTTATAGAAAACATGGAATGCGTACTAGATAGATAATACAATAGCGTTAAATAGAATTTGTTGTGGTGCAGACTACACAAAATTAATGTTAGTCTTATATTTTCTATTTAATTAGATTATTGATGTATTTATCTTAATTTAAAAATAATACGGATCAACCATTCTAAAATCTTGTGAAAATATTTGCTCTGCAGTTTATCGAACGCAAATATTTTTGTTGTACAGATTTCTGTATATCAAACTAAAATTATTTTAAATTTATCAGTCGAGGTAGTAGTCCTTCAGGGATTAGCACGTATGCGATACTTCGGAAGCGAAACTGTGTTTTAGTCTCATTAAGATGACAATTTCTACGTTATTTATATTCCTAAACTCTTAAAACTTATTAGAAAAACCGAAGGTTCAACGGAAAAACACAAACTTGATAGTTAGTTAGTAAGGAAAAACCGTTACACTGGGAAATCTCCTTATTTCATCCCCTAATCTGACTAGCAGTTGTTGTAACATTTCTGTTGGTCTGTTAAGTCGGGAAATTTCCCCTGCAACTCGAATTTGTTTGGAATGACATGTTTGGGGTTGGTATTGGGAGGACATGCCAGGACTTGGCCGAAAAGTGGCTTCGCGTATTAAGGGAATGCGAATGTGTGCAAAGAAATTTTCAACGCCTTTCCGTAGGTAAACGATTGTTGTAGTCGTTGGCCCATTGGGTTGCTTTATGGCTTCTTTAGTAGTTCAAGCATATTTAAGGCTTTTGCGTGCGTTTGTGTGGTTCGTCCTTCACACGCACACACACACAGACACACCGACACATCGACACACTCGCACACCGGCACACACCGAGAACTGTGCTATATATGCATATGGAATGTATATAAATACGTATATTGTATTTTTGTTGCTGCGAAACCTCACGTGTGTCATCGTCATCGTTGTCGGTCTCGTCCTCCCCACCCCGCCCCTTCCTCCTCCTCACCCATCTGCATTCCCACACTTCCCCCTCCCCGCTTGACGCTCTTGTCTTTGCTGTACCCGCACCCATACGAAGAGCTTATGCTGAAGCAAAAACTGCTGCCTGGCATCTTTTACGTTTTTCGGTTGTTGATTTTTGCTATTTTAACGTGTTGGGTTTTCCTCGTTCGCTTCGCTTAGCTTTGCTCTGCTTTTGCCTTGCCTTGCCGTTCATATCTTGTGCCTTGTGCTGGATAGAATTATGAAAACGTCGTCAACGAAAGTTGTTTGGGTTATCCTTCTTTGGCGCGTCTCCTACGCTTCTCGCTTGGCTGTGCTGGTCAAAATGAAAGGCATTTCTCTGTTATTTTTTGTAACGCCTTGTTTCTCTATGTTTTTGCATTTCGTTATTTTATGTTGTTTTTTTTTGTCTTTGGCTTTTGTTCTGGTCTGATTAAATTTCGAGGGTTCGCTCTGGGTCCGCCTACGCTATTCTGCTTTAATTTATAATCAGCAACCTTCAGCAACCTTAATTTTTGGCCTTGGCTTCATTTATTTAAGTATTTATACAGCACCAGCGGCCCTAAAGCTTCGTCTATTAGCGCTTAGACGACGTTAAGTTGAGTATTTTAAGCTAATTAGGAAGCGCAAGACCCTCAACGCATAAATTTAAATTTAACGTTCGATTTGCAGTGTTGCCGGAGAGTGCAATCATACGCACTGATCAGCAGCTATCGATTATCGATTAACAGCAGTCGATAACCAAGCACATGGCCGTCATTCTTATTATCGCTCGTCCGCTTAACCCGCAGCTTTGTCCGTGTACCTTAAAACAAAACAAAATGATTATTACAAACAATTTGATTGTGTTAAATTGCATCCTCGCGTCGCAGTGTATATTTAAATAAATTCGTGTACTCGTGTGTTTCATTTGCTTTGCAGCACTATTAATTGCAATGCTTTTCTAACTCGTATTTGGTGCCAGCTGAAGTTCAGTGAAATTCCGTCGCATCCAATTTAAAAGCTAATTAGCGCCATCTATGTTTGAAAACTGCAAACTGGTTCGTACCCATTTTGAATATTAATTGAACAGCAGGCTGTTAATTGTGTCTTTGCACAATTTAAATTATTTAATTTATATAGTTAAAATGCGAATTTTTGAAAAATATCTTAAGCTATATTATGTTAAACATGCAAACAGCTAGCATTGACTATTTGAGCTGTGCGTCAATACGAACAACTTAATATATATAGAGATATGGAATTGGTTAATACACCCAGATCCCTTGCTATTGACAGTCTATTATCACTAGCGCTCCTAGTCAAAAGACCAATTAAAATGAATTTGAATTGTTAAATGCGGAATTTTAGTAATTAACGAAGGAACTGTATAAAAACAGGTACATTACAAAAAAGTTGAATGGCATACATAATTATTGCGCTCACATGCAAATTTATTGAATTATTAATGCGCATACATATATTTGCGCTTAAAGCAACAAATTTTGATGCGTAGCTAATTGTTATTAAAATATCGTTGAAGTAATTATTTATTAATTTAGGTTATGGTTGCGAGACGAGCCTAAAAGTCAATTAAGTAAAAGCACATACAGCTGCCACACACACACAAACACACACACACACACTCAGTCTGCAAACACGTACAGACATAAACTTTTGTAATTTGCTTTTGCTTAACTTTGCGGGTCTTGAAAATAACTCTGCGCTACCTTTTTCCGCTGCTCTTGTTCAATTTTTCTGCAACTTGCTTTGTTTTCAATTCTCTATGGCCACGCGTTTGCCATTTTTTCTCTCTTATCTTTTTGGACTGTCTGTCCGTCTGTCTGACAGTCGCTGTGCTTGACTACATTTTGTTGTTGGCCCCGTGTAATTAACACTTTGTTAAGCTCATAAATCTTTAAACATTGATTTTTAATGATGGCATTTTAACGCCTCACCGAGCACACACCGAGCGTCCACGTCCACCTGAGCATCTTGCCACCTGCCCCCGCTCCTCATCACCTCCCCTCCTTGTCGGTCGAAGCACGTGCAAATTGTCAGGTGAAAGCGCGACGAACTTTTCAGTGATTAATTTTTTTTTTTGCATTGGGTTGTCGTTGGGTTTTGGGCGGGCGATGGGATCAGGCGGCAGATTTGGTCCCCTGGAAAATTGATAGTACCCAAGGGGAAAATGCGAGGCACATTGCTTTTAAAATGTCACTAGTTGTGTGTAAATACGAGCACTTCCATAAACCACAAACACACACACACACTGTGAATGGAGCGAGTTCATTTTTTCAGTTGTTATTTATGAAAAGAAAAAAAGAGAATACCTAATGCACATTTGACATAAACAAAACGAGAATGAAAACGAAAACGAAAGAGGAACAGCGAAATCTGTTGGGATCCACAAAACAAGATATAGTATATACATAATGTATACATAACTGTTGTCTGTGTCAACGAATTATGTTGCCCAGATGTCAGTGCAATACAACGTAAAAACATGACAATGCCGCTTCCCCAAGACTCGCCAAAACTAGCAGGACACACGCCCACATGGCGCACAGTTTGGCATGCACTGCATCCCCCATAAGTATTCATGCATTTATGCGGGCTGCCACACCCCCTCATGCCTTGATTCTGGCTGGATGTCCGCTCTTTCTTATATAAATCTCAGCTCGGTTTGTTTGCGCTGTTTTGGGTGTAGCCAAATGTGTTCCATTTGTCAACAGCAGCAGCAGCAGCGCAGCTCATCCAAAGAGCTGGCAGAAGCAGCTAAAAGACCATTGCCTTGTCTCCTGCTTCGCCCTGTCTGCTTGTTGCCGTTGATGTGCCAGCATCAGCAGCTTTATTATTATGCAAATACAACAAAATATGAATTATGTTAATGCCAAGTGTACACACGCACACGCACACACATACATATTTATAGTACGTGTATGTGTGTGTGTGTGTGCTAGGACACATGTGTGCATGTCCTGCTGTCCTTGTCCGCATGCAGGCGTCGCTTTAAACTGCGTGCAAAGCCGACAACTTCGACCCCCAAAGGCGCTTCTTAAAATGACTGCTGCAAAACACTTTTTGTTTTTCGACTTGAGCTCAAAAGGCTGTTAGACTCGTATTGAACATGACTGAAAGTGGTGCAGAAAGCACAACGAGAGCACAGAAACCAAAGCGAGACTGTGAAAACAGCTTGGCATTGCCTGGTTAAATCAGTTGGCAGATGGGGCGTGCAATGCTTGGCCAAACAGTCAACAGTCTGTGGCAGTGCGAGGATTCAAGGATTTCGGTTTACCAACAATAACAGCTCGAGGATTGCGTATTCAAATCAAAGACTCTCATAAATATCAGTCCGAATAAACAACAGCTTCAGCATCAACTTGTTATTTAGTGTCGACATCTTTAAAGTGAAAATGTTGATGCTTCTAATCTACGGACTGTATTTATTAACTGGAAATATTTAAATACGACTTTTTACAATTTTAAACGAATAATTTAATCATAAATGCAATCTTTATTTCAACATTTTTAAACTCTAAGATACTTTACCTTTTTTTTTATTTCGTAATCTTAATTTTTTTAATGGCGTCTGTTCAAAGTCGACTTTAAAATTAAAAAATACAAATATCAAGTTATTTTTCTTATAATAAATTAGTTGTTGACTTTGATGTAATTTATAAAATTGAAAGTATTAAAATAAACATTTTTATGTCAACATAATTTCATTACTTCAAATCAATTTGAATATCAGAATCTGGCAAAAAATTTCGACCGTAACAAATTATCTTTCTTTAATTTAATTGACCAGCTTATTGAACATTTTACTGCCGATTTGTTTTCCTACAGTCTAAAGTTTGTATTAATTAACTAGAAATATTTTAGTTTAATTATTAAAGAGTATATATTTTTTTGCGAATTTGCACAGAAAAATTAAAATTAAAATTAGTTTGCTTCTTGTTTTAGAGTTGGATTTAATTGAAAACAAGCGTTTGGTTTATAAAATTCGAAACTAATAATATAAAACCATTTTATCTTAACACAATTACATTACTCAAAATCAATTTGCAGAAACTGCCAAGAAATATCGACTGTAATAAATGAAAATTATGCCTTTTATTGATGCCATTAATGATTTAATGGACCTCGGCTAATTGACAATTTTATAGCCAATTTCTATGTTGGAGAATAAGCCTTTCCACACGCGCCTTTTGAATCGAATTGGATATTTCAATTGAATGCTATTCAATGAAATATATTTGCCTAAGTAGCTTAGTTCTACCAAAGATACAATCACAACAACACCAGCAACTCTCAGCAGCTGCTCTCCTCCTCGGCTTTACTCTACTCCTGTGTTTGGGATTGTCTCCGCAATGCTTTGAGCTGCACGTGGAGCATGTGCTCCATCATAAGCTGAGCGCCAGAGCAAGATGAAATTGCTGGTGTGGCCTTAGAGGAGCTGCGAGCCTTGCACTTTGGCAATGCAATCAATCTTTGATGATAAAGGCATGCAACGAGGAGGAGCTGAAAGAAATGCAATAATTTAAGCATATCATACGCAATCGCACACATCTTCATCGCCAGCGTTATGCTGCGAGTGTGTTGGCCAGCCAAAGGATGCGAGCAAGGATCCCAGGTTGCCATGGCAGCAGCAATAGCGATATGCATAAGGCGATAACTGCTAGCAGCCGCTGTATGTTGCAACAATACTTTTATGCCATGAGTACGCTTATGGATCCGCATCCTCATCCGGATCTCGGGCAAAAGTGTAATAAATTGTTTTTGCATAAAAATGTGTAGTAGAAAAACTGGGTGCAGGCGACACAATCGCTTGGCCAGGCGGGCAACAGCCGAGGGGCAACGGGGCAACAAGGGGCATCGGGCGGTGGCAGCAAAACGCCAGCAGAACTGAGAACTGAGAAATGCATATAAAAATTGTGCACCTTTGGCTCGATTGCATATTTATCATTTGAAGCTGCCAGGCAGCTGAGTGCTCAGCTTGGCTTGCCCATTCAGCTTGCATGTGGCACACACACTCACACACTCACACACTCACACACTCACACTCACACTTCACACATTTGCTTAGATTTTCAAACAAAAGCCACGCATCGATTGTCAACATTTCCACTTGCGCCTCGGCAACAAGCGACAGCTCCTGCAGGCTCCTCCAGCTCCTCTGTCAAGGAGACACTTCATGCCAATATACATATGTATATCTGGCTGAACAGTCGCATCAAGAGCATACGTATACGCTATATGCTATGGGTATTATATCAATAGATGCTTATATCAATTCTTTCGCTCGACTTCAGCATTTGCTCTGGCAATTTTAATATTTTCCACATTTTCTATTTGTCACCAGGCTGAGAATTTCATTGTTGTTGCCTATTCTATGCAGCTTGTGAACTATTTTAAAATTCAGATATGAAATAATATGCATAACAATAGAAATGCGTTTGTTAAGCAGATATATTAACTGTCACAAAATGTGTAGCGAATAATCAGGCAGGAAAACACTACAATTTTGATGAAAAACAATTTCCAAAAGGTAGCAAAATCTTGTAAATAGAAATATTTACAAATTATAAAAATTAAATATCCATATCAATAAATAAGTAATGAAATTAGATCATTTAATTTTTTGTTGTATAATTTAATCCATTAATTTTTTGCAAATGTGATGAAAACTAAATACAATTTCTTAAATAATTTTACATAGGAATTTAATTATTGATATTAACATATGTCTTTTAAAAATAAATTTTGTGTATTTTAATTGTTTTACTTTCCTCTTCTATATTTCATTTGAGTTTCTACTAACTTCTGCCACTCTATAGAAATTAATTAAAGCACATTTTTTCTTGCTGGCATTCTTAAATTGGAAACAAAAATATATTGTCAATAATACTCCTATATGTAGTCTATAGTCTACTTAGAGTATTTAAGCTACGGCGTGTTGTTTGCCAATTCCCATGTGTGCAACATTTGTGTTGTCATGACGAGCAACAATAGCACGCTCCATGAAACAATTGCAAATTGCAATTTGTTTGCATTTCGTATTTTGCATTCTGCATTCTGCATTCAGCGTTTTGCATTTTGCATTTTACATTTGACGTTTGCACGGCTTGATAGTTAATTATGTGATATCATTATTATCATTAGAGTTATTATTATTATTGCTATTGTTATTATTATTGGCACTGTTATTATGTGTAGTCTGCACAAGTGTTTATTATGCTTATAATGCAGATTCTAATGCCTGCCAGGCATCGAACCCATTGTGTTCGCAGTCTGTGGGAATTGTCTTTAATAACAATTACAATAACTGGCGACAGCTTACAGCAGTAATAAATGAAGTTCTACAGCAATCAAAATACAGCAAATTGAGTGCATTAATTGCAGATCAAGGATACTGGGAGGAAATGCAAGATGGCAGAGTAATTTATTTAAATTAGTACGGAAATTAGACCATTTCCTGGCCACAGTGAAATATTCATAAATTGCTACGATTTATTCACAAATAAATCAATAAAAGTATAAAGTGTATTTTGGAGTTACAATTGAGGTAAAAATATTACTTAGTTGAACCTTCTCAACAGTTATTTATTGAAAATTAAGTCGTTGTCCAACATAATAAATATAGTTTATCTAAAAAAAAAATAAGTAGTATTACACAATATGAATTGCAGTTAAAATTTAGCAAAATTAAATTCATATTATAGATTTTGCCGAACTCTCCTTAGTTTTGCAATAATACTTTATAAAATTGTAACTAAGTAACATTTCATATGCTTTCAAAAAAGATTTAAAATACTTTGAAGAGTCCGTCAAAATCTGCAATATTAAATTTCAGCTAAAATTGAACAAAATGAAATTTAATATTGTAGATTTTAATGGAGTATTCTTCAGAGTTTTCTAATACTTTTATGAATGAGCAATTGTTAATTAATTTTGGTTTATGCGGCAGCTGTTGGTCTACATTGTCGACTCAAAAAAGGAAGTTCACTCACACGCAAATATGAAATCAGTTTTCCGCCTGTGACTAATCGTGAAAAAGCTCAAGATGCTGGCTTGGAATGGGTTCGTCTGAGAGCCAGACATCTGTAATTTTACCTCCCATAATATGCTCCTCCTTAAAGCTGGGATTTGGGGAAAATTAACATTTCGCAGCTTTTCAAATACAAATCAAATTAAAATTCTATTTTCCCCCCAATTTACAGAGAGTAGTGGCTAAACTTGTTGCATCGGGTTGTGTGCCACACAACATTCAACTGACATTAAAGCAAAACTTTGTCCATATGGTTGCGGTCGAGTCGATTGTGTGGCACGTAGCAAGCGTCGTGTTGAATGGGGCACCTAATATGCCATCAATGCTGCCACAATTTGCAGTACAATGTGCTGACTGCTAACCACCTGGCACATGCACATGTAAAAGCAACACTTATGCATTCACATATATAGATATATATATATATATATCTGCAGATCCAGCAATATGGCAGCCAACGCTTTTTCCGCTCGCAATTCGTCTCTCAGGTTGTTGCCGCCTTTCCGCATGCAATTTTACGGCCACGTAAGCAACGGCAACAAATTTCCTCGCCCGCCTCGTCCCCAAAACCGTTTGAGAGCCAAGAGATTGTTGGCCAAAACTGTTGGCAATACACGCGCATTTTGTTTGAAAATTTTGCATTCAACATTCTGCATTTTGAATTTGGGCAATGGCAATGGAAATGGTAGAATGGTAAAATGGGAAATGGAAAATAGTAAATGGGAAATTGATTTGGTCAGCAGTTTGCTGGCATTTGCAATGAAATATATTTGAATGGGCTCCGAATGGATATTGGGAGGGGTTTGATCTGGTCATCATTTTAATTACAATGGGCATTTTCGTATCGTTTTGCAGCTGCCGCTTTTATTGCATTTGCATCATCAATTGTTTTTGGCCACAGAGTGCGGTCCAGCAATGGGGCAGGAGGTTTTTGGGGGCTTTGGAGCGCTTCGATTGTGGCCAGCTCAATAGCAATTATTTACATTAGTTTTGGCCAAAAACTCTACAATTCCCAATAATTGACAAAAACTTTCATTGTGTGCCAGCACGTGTGAGTGTGCGAGTGTGTGAGTGTGCGAGTGTGTAAGTGTGAGTGTGTGTTTGTCTGTGTGCAATAATTCTGCTGACATTTGCCATTTATATTATTTATTTGATTTCAAACTGTGACAGTTTTTGCCTTACACAAATATACCTAAAATGTGGCTTCCTTCCTTCCATCCTCCTCTTCACTCCTTCGACTTATTCTCCAATTTCTTTGGATCCTTCTTTATCCTTTGCTTTTGCCTTTGCTTTGCGTCTGCCAGCTGCTGCTCGTAGATTGTTAATAAATGGCCAAGCCTGTGGTAATATTTTAAGTGCAGCTGCATTGCTTTTTCTGCTTGTTGCTTGATGCATTTCTCATTTCTCAGATTTTCGCATATTTTAGCAGCAACGAGGTGTGATTTAATAGTATCAAAAATTGAAAGTGAAGGTAGATAATATTATTTTTATTTAAATTCCGGTTTAAGCAGTCTCTGATTTAATAGTACTAAAAACTTAATGAATCCGAAAGGTGATAATATTATCAACTCAATTTATTATTTCAATAATTTAATAATATAAAATATATAATTTTAGGAATATTTTTATGAACAGTAAAATTTGCTTTTTTGTTTTAATTTCTCGTATTTTTATTTAATAATGAAAATATTTGAATTAAAATATTAAGAACATACATATAGTATATATAACAAATAATTAAATTTACTTCAGCAATTGAAATCGAAAGAAATTGTAATTGTTATATTAAATAATGTATGTATACAGAGAAATAAAATCTAAATAATATTTTTTATTTTATAAACTGCTTAGCTTTGAAATAATTTAAAATGAAAATGCTGTAATCCCATTTATACCTTATATGCACTTCTGTTTGCATTACCAATTCTGTAAGCAAACACTGCACGAGTCGTGTGAACTGTTCTGCGAGCATCGATAGCCATTTGATGAATAAATGCAATTATAATCGAATCAATTAAGTCAATTAAGGCAATACTAGCATACATCAATCAACGATTGCATGTAATCTATTTATGCAATTGATGGCGTCACTTCGACCACCTGTCCGACTAGAATTTTTCTACTTTTGCCCTCGCTTCGATGGCTTTCGCTGCATGCAACTTTTCTACCTGAATATTTTGCATAGATATTTTCTGGGTAAACGCATTTGATTTGTGCGGCATGTGTTTGGCATTTTGTTTTTAAGTGCACAACAACAACAACAACAACTGAGCAACTGAACAACTGGTGCAACAGGAGCAAGAACAACAGGAATAACACGCTCTGCTTTCTGTTTCTGTTCAACAAGCGTGCAATATAAATGGTTATATCGATCATTGTATAAACAATTTTCCATTTCTAGTTTAAAATTCAGCTAGTGCATTTCGCTTTCTTTTCTCTTTTCTCTTTTCAATTTCTTTTTTTGGTTTTATTTTGATTTGTTTTTGTTTGTGGCTGCAATTCGTTGTAGAGCCTTGTGCTGTTGTCCTTATGTCCTCTTATGCTGTGCCAGAAATCCTTTTTCAGCTGTGCCGCTTTTTCCAATCAATAAACAAACAAATCGGCGGCCCTTCTATATAGTATTTATATATATATATATGTGTCTATATATACTATACATGTCTATATTGAGCACTCACAGCTGAGAGCTTCCAGCATGGAGCCGGCAGCTCCCAGGCTTGTTTTGCATTTTGTTTGCATTTTTACCTTGTCGTTTGTCGCATTAGATCAACAAAAACAAAAAAGCAGCAGCATTAAATTTGTTTGCCAGGTTGCGAACCCGTTGAAAGGGGATTTAGTATACCCAGTAGTTGATGGAATGATTTAAGAAGGAATTGACAGTTGTGATAATGTGATCCAGATTTTTTGGCAACGCAAATAACTGCAGCTAAATTTGTTTAAGGGTTTAAGTTATTAGCAAATAATAGCAAAACTTTTACCCTAAAACTATTTGAATAGCCCAATTCACTTAATGTGTTTAAGAAGATGATTAAGATAATGTCCACACATTTAACGGACAAAATGCTGATAAAAATAATATTCTGCTGGAAAACTTTTGAAGAGAGATAGTTGTAAAATTATATATAGTATGCAGCTCAAACTAAATTTTATAAAAAATGTAATCTGAAAAATCAAGAAATTGTTATTCTATTATTTCTATTACATTGTTTTGAATTTTTTTATTTTATTTGAAATTGTAAATTGAAATGTATTTCAACAATTGCTATTATATGATATCGGATTTTTAAACATCTTCATTCAACAATTTTTAAACTAAATTTAATAAAATTTTCATCTGAAAACTCAACAATCAATTATTTGAATTAGATTATATTGAGTCGTAACTTAAAAATAATTTGTAGGATATTGTTTTGTTACATATATCTAACCCAAGCGATCTCAGGAATATCTTGAGCTGTGCAGGGTATCGTCGAGTGAAACACTTGGCTGGCGAGCATTGGTATTTGCGTTTTTGTGTCTATTGCACATTGCATAAAATCCCAAACGTTTACATATTTTTGTTGAACTGCCAGTTTTTTGGGTATTTTCTTTTTGTCGTATTTGGTGTTCGCCTTTTTCTGCCTTGTTTTGTTTTGTTTCATTCTGTTTTTTTTTTGTTTTCTGTTTTTATTTTTGAAAGAAGGGTGCCAGGGAGGCGCTTTCGTTATTGTATCCATTTATTTGCTTGCGGGGTTCTAATTTTGCTAGTCATACGAAAAGTTTTTTGCCAATTTGTTGCATTTTGTTGACAATTTAGTGACATGGATGCAAACCCCGTCAGCCATGCCCGGATTCAACTCCTGTGCAGCTGTTGGCACAGTTTTTGGCTTGTTTTCACTTTTTATTCTCCATATACTATATGTATAGGAAGCGAGAAGGAGAAAGATACTGAGAGGGGCGATTTCCCACAGTTGTTGACTTTGAGTAGCTGGCAAAAGTTCACTCTGAAGTTAGTTAAACAGTTGGGCGTTCCGACAACACAATGCGGGGTGTATTCGAGTGTGTGTTGTGTGTGTGTGTGTGAGTGCCAGTCCATCTGGTTGGGAATTGTGCTGGCTGTGGCAGGCAACCCCTTGCCAAGGCTGTCAGCAGCTTGTTTCTTTGATGATTCGCTTCTGGTTGACTTGAAAATGTCGCCAGAGAGTTAAATTGGACTCGCTGCGGTGCTCGTATTTTGCAATAAGGACATTCATTCATTCTTGTTTCAGCAGCATATTCAATCGAAGCCAACGCAATGCACGAATATAACGCATACGTCATGTTGACACTTCAAAGTATTAGTATTAAGTACTATGTGTTGACTTTGTAAATCTCTGAACAAACTCATTCGACTTCATGATTCACTTGCTGTTTAATTAGGTCCGCTTAAGTTCGTTGGAATTCCATTAGCTAGCAAATATTGGCAATAAATCAAGTTCAGCTTCGACCTCCTGCAACGTTCCCAAATCAAACTTTACAGACTGCACCCATTCGAAACTTTTCAATATTTCCATTTCAATTAATTCTTATTAGAGAAGAACCTTTTTATTTTTTTCTCTTTGCTGTGCGTTTGGCTTTCATCGTTTGCCTACCTTAACAGAGAAATCAATAGATTGGCTATGTTAACTGAGGCGTGTAATAAAAGTTTTCAGCAGCAACGCGCAGAGAGAAAAAACACGCTAACAAAAATTGGCATATTAATTTCATTCTTTCATTTCTTAGCAGCTTCGCTTTAACAAAGTTTCCTGGCACCGCTGCTTTGTTTTAATTATGCAACGACGACAGCAGCAGCGTCTGAAGCCGGCTCCAGTTTTAAGTTTTGTTAATTAAATTAATTACATGGCCAAGCAATTAGGAAAACTGTCCTCGGCAGAGTCCGGCGACAAGTTTGCTTTATCCTAAAGATAATAGTTAATAGTGTTAGAAGCAGAAACTAAACTGAAGGGAGACGTGATAATGAATAACGCAAGAGAATTTCCAAGAAAAATGCCAAGCGAAGAGCACAATGGACTGCTTGAGTAACTTGATATTCATTTACTACAAGAACTAAATGTTTATTAAGAGAAGCTGTGGGTTCATCTCTATGTTTATTATTGCAGTGATTTCCTGATTGATATTGAATGATGACCACTTCAAATCTTAGAAATGACTGCTTGCTGCTGGGTTCCTAAATGTCACACTCTTTTAATCCAAATAAAGAGGAAAAGGTTGCCAATCTCCAGAATTTGTTTGCTGCAAAAGCAAACCAAGGTCTGCTGGCGAAGTAAATATTTTACAGCTTTATTCGGAGGGTTGTTCTAGAGGCTGCTGCTGCTTTTTGTCAGATGGACGTCTGCTGTGCCCCATCCGCCACTTGCTGATTTTTAATTCATCAACATTTGTGAAGAAGCCGAAGCGAGGGGGAAGCCGATACATCTTCGTCACAATGGCGCCTACATGGGTTTGAGCTACCTTTATGGCCAGGCAAATGAACAGCCACGAGACAAAGCAGCGATCCGAACAAAAGGACCAAGAACAAGAAGCCGAGGCGAAGCAAGAGCGACAGGCAATGGCTGCTGGCTGTCGGCTGTCGGCTGTCGACTGTCAGTGCAGCAATTCGGCGAAGGACATGTCAATTTTCATTACAAACAAAAGCTAAAAGGTTCGCGCCGTTCGCTCGCCGTATGAGCAGCCATACACACACAACAACAACACATTCACATTCACAAACTACGAGTAGAAGTCAGGCATTTGTGTCAGGGTAAAAGTTTTTACCCATGATTAAGGTGACTTAAAAGATGCAGAGCCCAAAGTGCTGGCCATAAGTCATCGCCAAAAGCCGTCCAAAAAAGGTGACGTAGGTTCTACGATTCACTGCCTACGAACTCAATTGGCAGCAAGCTGTGTTCGCAAGCATGTAGGACAATTAGTGGCGGTAGCGATTAAGATTGGGCCCGGCTTAAGCTGCGTATACGCAATTTGTGTAGTCAACCCTTCTCGCAAATTGCGTATACGCCCCTTCTATAAACTTATTAAATTTCTCGCTGACTATTCTCGATATCCTTTTCTCTCTCTCTCTCTGCCACTTGAAAGCTGAGGGATTGCAGCTCATAAATGTTGCATTTGTTTGGCCTTTGTCAATACGATGTCCTTTGATGCCAGTTGTCGCTGCACTCACTTCAAATTGCTGCAGACAGCAGCGCCATCCTTTCAGTCCTTTTCACATATTAATCTGACAAACTACTCAGACAACGTCTGGGCGACCAAAGAGCCACCACCTTCATCTCCTGTTCTGTCGCTTCTGTTGTGCAGCAGCAGCAGCAACAAAAGCGGATAAGACTGAGGATTTTTGTCGCCTTTGGTGAGCTGAACGTCGGTGCCAGTCGAGCTAGACATTCATTTATGCAAGTTGCATGCCTCGAACAATTCGAGATATTCATTAAGTCAACGACTGTTGTGTGAGAGCTGTGAGGGCGACGCTTGGCTGGCGTAATGAAGCGATAAGCTGCTGACATATTTGCCAGTCGCAACCTCAATTCTCCCAATGCCAACCTGCCACGCCCACGCCCACGCCCACTTGCAAGTAGCAGCAATTACCACCATGGCGACAACAACAACAACAACAACGAGCATCTGCCATACACATATGCATGTTTGACAGCCTGAAATCAACGTCAAAGTTCAACTGTTTGCAAATAATTTGGCAAAAATCGCTTGAACTGCAAAACACGCAGAGAATATGCAAATCGTCTGTCTCACTCGCCCTCTCCCTCTCCCTCTCCCTTTCGCTCTCTCTCTCTCTCTCTCTCTTTCTCTCTGTATATGCAATAGATGTCTATACTATATGTGTGCATAGTTCATCTGCAGCTGCATTGTTTGGCATACAAAGTATGCATCCACACACACACACACACACATGCATGCATATATGTATCTTACACACATACATATGCAACGGGACATTCTTATCGGAACGAATGCTGTTCGCGTTTTTGTGCTTTCTTGTCTCCTCGCGTAACGGTACGCTGAGCATTTTGGCTATGGCATATTTCACAATCGTACCAAATACATAAACGCAAAAGGCAACGTCGCCGCCAGAAGGCATCGAGCGCTTAGCGTGTTAACCTCAAGATCACTAGGACGACTTCCAGATACTCTCTTTCGCTAAGAAACTCTATCTACACAGTAACGATATATTTCGCTACAGAAAAACAAATCTTAAGATTCCTCAAAGATCTCTTTTATTTTCTATTCAAAATCATACACACAATTAATAAACACATAATCAGTAATTATAATACATTGAGAAGACATTTCTTTGAAGTATAAATAATGTATCTAGTAGATACTATCTACCTTATTGTCACTTTTGGGTTTTCTGTAACAGTTGACATTGACAAAATTACTATTAGAATAATATATATATATAATATATTTTTAATTAAAAACTGCAAATATAAAATCAATTATCACATTGCTCATTTCATGTTGAAACGAAACCATTTTTAATCGAAAATTAATAATTGGCATTAATTTCCTTAGTTTATTGTTTTTCATTTGTATTATGTATTTAATAAGAGGTTACAAAAACAGTATCATATCATAACTCATTCTTGTCTTTATTAGATTGCAACCAAAATATGTAATAATTTTTGAACATTTATTCTTTTCATTGGAGCAATTCGCTTTCAAACATGTTCAATTATTTTAACCTAAATTTAAAAACATTAATTTTGTCCGTCAACATAAATAATAAACAAAATAAAATAATAGTTTTTTAACGATTATGTGCATTTGCTAATTTATTTTATCTAATCCGACCAAACAGTCAAAATTGCAGTTCACATTCAGTATTCATTTAGCTGTTTAGTAACCTTATTGATGTTGCCCTTAAGCATCGATCGCAAAAATCTTTTCACCACGCTTAGATTTATGTAGCTGCACTTAAATGATACCCTAAATTGCATTGTGCGTCACAGCAGCGTATTTAAGGCAGTAAATGCAACTCATCTAAGCTCAACTCGTCGCGACGCGGCTTCACTTGACTCGTCTTAACTCAACTCGTCTCATTTTGGTATTTCTGCATCGAATTTCAGCAGGGAATGTGAGTGCAACTGCGTCTGATAATGGGAATGGAAAAGTTTCCTGAGGCTGGCAGCTTCAGGCTGAAAACCCATTGCAAAAACGGGGTACGAGGTGAGTGAAGTCGAGTCGAGTCGAGTCGAATTTCTGCAGCTTGCTTATGACATTGGTATGTATGACAGTTGCACTGCGTTCAATCAATATGCACAAAGCGAGCTGCAGTCGCAATCATATGGCAGCTGCCTCAACTCAAACTCCTTATCTCCCTCCCTCCCCCTTGTGGCATGGCATTCATCATTGAGGAGAGCAAGCGTTTCTATGCATTTTGTGTCTGCTGCATAGTTTTGCAGCAGTGCATCGGTATGCGCATTTCAGGACATTGTTCGACTCTCGAGTTGTTTGGCGAAAAATTTATCAATATGCTGTGCGTTTTGCATACGTACGTACTATACTACGTACTTATGTGGCATGTGGCCTGCTATTTGCTGAGCTTCGCTTTACAAGCTCTCTTATTAATTTCCATCTTGTACTTTCGTTTTTTTTGTTCGCCCCAGCCAAGAACTACATCCTCTTTTGTGTTGCGGGGCGTGAGCATTGTTCATGTTTTGCTGTGGCCCGACACACGCCTCGGACCGCGGGGCGTATGCGTAATGCACGTGTCCCACGCTCGCTTTGTGCTCTGTGGGCGTCACACGATGACCCAACTGCCTTAAAGCCACCAAGTGAAGCAGAACTTGCGGTTCACTTGAAATATTTCGTGGTTTGGTTTCCCATTTTTTCTGCTTTTCCACTTGTGTCTCTTAAGGAGGTAAGAAGGCACTGTTGCTGTCCGCTGTCCGTTGTTCGTTGTTCGTTGTTCGTTGTCTGCTGCTGTTGTCCTGGCAGCCTGCCACTTGACATTGTGTGTTCGCATTACTTGCTTACATTTGTCACACGGCCGCACTGTCGTTCCACTATCGCATTGTCGTCGCTGTCTTCTGGGAAATTGCGGGTATAAGAAATACTAGCTGTCTAGGAAAAATAACACTCGAAATACTCAGTCAGAGTCAGAGTCAGGGTCAAGGTGAAGTATTGTATTGGCAGTCGACAGCGCCAGAAATATTTGTGACAATTTAGCAACAAAACTGATTTCCCAAAATAAATGCTGGTCATAGTTCTTTGCTCTTTGACTGCTGGCCGACTACAATTGTTATTGGAGCCGTCTGAGGATTTATTGCGCCAGCGATTGATGGCCGACTAAAGAGAATTCGCTATAAACATTCGCCATTTGGCTAATTGTTTCCCCATTGCCATCATGGTTCACTAAAAGTTAATTAGGGTCCCGGCTTAAATTACACCCCAAAAAAAGCCAGAAAATAATTTGATATCCTGTTAATTATAGGACTTTAACCGAAGAATATCACGTAATCCGGCGCCCATTCACTTGCTCAACTCTCAGCGCTTCTCGTCACCTCTTTGAGCACTCAAAAAAGGGGCTGTGTGCCACGCCTCGTTATCCGTTTGAAAAGCTTTTGTAACCCGCTTTTATCGGACTCAGCCTCCTGTCGTGTGTGTGCGGGGCTGGCAACAACTCTTTTGTTTACTTAGCCTTTTAGGCTGCCGCTTTGTGCTACATGTCATCTTTGCACACAGCACATATGTGTGTTGTTTCCCCTCCCCCCACTTGCTGAGGGGGCACATCGTGCTCCTGGCAGCCATTTGATGTCTATAAATAAAGCCACAATAGCCGCACTCCAAACACAAGCTCAAACTTGGTCCCCAGCGTGCTCTGTTGCTTTGTGGCGGCACGCGTTAACCAAAAAGATTAAATTCGTTATAGCTAAAATCGGGTAAACATGCGAATGCGAGTACAGCCAGCTTTGCCACGCCCACTTGCCTTCGCTTTCACTTTCACTTTCACTTTGGCGTTCACTTTCGCTTTCACTTTCGACTTTTTGGCAACTTTTCCGTTCATATTTTTCTTCTATCGCGTCAATTTCCTATTTGTATTTTGACAATTTCTTTTCGCTTTGCGCCGTTTCCTTGGCTTTATTGCCTTTTCTTTTTTTTTTCTCCCTCCAACTCCTGACATTTACAATGAGCTTTTGTTTGACTTTGTGACTTGCTTAGAGCTCTCAGCTCCTCTCGGCGCCTCACGTTGCTGCGGTTCAGGTTGGTTCGGTTCAGGTTCAGGTTCACTTTTCCATCAGTTTTGTTATATTTTTGAAACAATAGGTGAAACTTTGCTGGCGTCTCAGTCTCAGTCTCAGTCTCAGTCTCAGTTTCGTTCTCGTTTTCGCTTTTTGTTTTGTTTTGTTCGGTTCCGTGTGTTTGTGTTGAGTCTTTGATTGGCATTAAAAGTGTTATATGAGCTACGCATAAGTTTTAATAGCTTTGCCAAGAACTGCAGGCAGTCATCAGTCGCCAGCTCGCCAGTTGCCAGCTCGCCAGTCTCCAGCCTCTAGCCTCCGGTCTGGAACGTCCTCCAAACTTCCGTTTCCCGCTCCGCATTTGGTGGCAAACTTGAATGGGCATTTCGCTCATTTATATGGCACACGAGCCGTTGATGTCTCTGTCGTGTATAGTTTTTTCCCTTTCCCCTTTTATTTCCCTTCCACAGAGTATGGGCCTTATACCCTATAGGGGTTAAGGCAGCAGCGGGCATATCGGCAGGCAATCAAACAAACTAGAAGACATAATAAAAGGGAAACTTCAAATGTTTAAACATTTTTCGAGCATTCTTTCTTGGCGTCCCTAAATTAATTTGATAAAAATTACAAAGAATTGTCTATACAAAAATGCAAATAACATAAAATATAAATTCACCAGAAAAAACAATTGCTTCAACGGTGTCATAGTATTCTTCTAATTTTAATCCAATTCCCAGACAATTGTTAACAAGACAATTGTTAAAAAATAATATTTACAAAATAAAACAATTATTTAAACGGTTGCCAAACCTTCTTCTAGGGACATTTAAATTAAATTTACAAACAATTGGTGAAATTCAAATCTAAGAAAAAGGACATTCGAGAAAAAAAAAACAATTGTTTAAGCGTTTTCCTAGTATTCTTTTAGGCGCAGCTCAAATGGCTTTCAAAGCAAATACTTGGAATACGTGCTGGGTTCTAAGAAGTTCTCCCACTTTTTAAGAGGGTATCTTGGAGTTGAACCGACCGCATTTATCCACTTGTAATTCTTTGTTTTCGTTTTTGGTTTTTTGTTTGTAATTGCGCTGTGTGACAAAGTTTCATTTGATGCCCGAGTCTTGGGCTTTAGTGGCAGCCATAAAATACTTAGTGTGTTGTCGATGCTGTGCGGAAAACTCTGAACTGCAGGCACTGAGCGCTTGTTTTTACACGCTTTTCATGTTTATTGTTATGCCATCACTAGCACCATCATCGACAGCGACATCGACAGCGACAGCGACATCGACAACGACATCAGCATGAGCACAGAATCAGAAACCAAATTGCCATCAGCGTCAGCATCAAAAAGCGTAGTAGAAAATGTTGTAGTTAGTATTCAATCAGAGCTCAAAATAGCTGAGATTATTGTCGAGTCTTTTTTTCTCATTTTTTGGGGGAGGGGAGGGTTATGACCTATAGCACTTTATGTGCTTTTAATTGCAAACGAATTGCTTTTGTAATTACTACTACTTTAAGGTCGTTGCATTGATTGAAAGTGGCCATAAAGATACCACGATATAAGAGGCCAGATAGACGCTCGTAGATGAAGTGCGCATAAAAATCCCACTACAGATATTAAGTGCTTCATTATGCTACTGAAGAGGATGTTAATGACGGAGTTCAAACAGGTAAATGTTTAACAATAGCAGAGGTACTTCAGGGTGCTAGATTGAAGGAAGGAAATGCAATCAGCTGAAAATATATGTAACGGGCAGAAGGATGGGACTTCATCCCCATAAAGTGTATATATTCTTGATCGACGTCAACAGTCGAGACGATATAGACATGTCCGTTTGTTGTCTGTCTAAATGTGTAGAGATAGAGTCACTAAATTTGTTGACAATACTTGTGTATATTTTACGCAGATTAAGTATGTTTTCGATTAATAGTTAGTCTTTCTATGGGATGTATAAATTAAAAGTTATTTAGGAAATAATTTGATATGATAATATTCAGATGCAGCAGGAATTTTATGGTCTATTTTTAATGAATATACTTTTTGATATATTCAAATATATTTTTTGGCATATTACTTGGGTGCATGCTCTCAAAATGAGTAGCGGGTCTCACAAAGTTGTAATTTATTACTTTGCTTGACTTTTATTCTCTTCTCGGCTTTTGCTGTCACACCGAATACATTTTATAAAATTACACCCGATTCAGAAATTACTCCCTACTGTATCGATCGCTCGCTCGCTGAACAGAATGGCACTCAAAGTGAAGTTCTATTGGGATAAGTACATCTTCTTCATAGTCACAGTGGCGATAATGGCCGGTTGCTTGGCACTGATCGTATTCTACTCGGGCTTCCAGCACGAAGGCATGAAGCTGAAGTCGATGGGGCTGCATCTGTTCATGGTCGTCTTGGCTCTGTTCCTGATCAGCGACACCATCAAGTTCGTACTGCTGGCCATCGACAAGGCGACGTGGCCCGGAACGGAGTCAAAATACCGCTCAGTCAATCAGCCCAAAATGCACACGCGCACTGACTATCTGAAGCTGCGACTGAGGACGCTGAAGGCGCAGCTGAGATACGGACAGAATCATCTGAACGAGCCGCTCAACCTGCATTTCAAACTGATCTCGGTCGATCTGTGCCTGTATGCCCTCTATTTCGTGATGCTAACGAGCGTGGTGCTGGTGACACGCGACGGGCTGCTCTACCACAACACGGCCGTGATGACGAAGATCTTTCTGACGAACCGCAGCTACACGATGGGGCTGAACAGCATCTTTGAGTTCGATCAGTTCTACACGTTCGTCGAGCTGACGATGATCAATGCCTTCGATGTGACGCTCGAGGAGACGGGCTCCCATTCCTGGATATATGGCGATCAGGTGGCCAAGCTCGGCGTCGCCCGATTGCGCCAGCTGCGTCGCAAGGAACGACACCATCTCGGCTGGGGCTCATCGGAGTACTCGAGTCGCAACTACATGCCCAAGTGGAAGCTGCCCTACGAACGCATGGCGTACACGGACAAGTACTGGAAAATCTACTCGCCGTGGCTGCCCTCGTCGGTGAAGTACTCGTTCTACGACAAGTTCTTCATGTCCCTGATATACAATCACAGGGGCTTCTATCAATCGTACCCAGAGTCGGCCGGCTATCTGACGAATCTGGCGCGCACTCGCAACAACAGCATGAAGGTGATCGATTACCTGCAGGACAACAATTGGGTGACCAAGGACACGGCTGCAGTCTTCATCGACTTTACGCTATACAACGCGGATGCGAATATCTTCAGCATTTGCACCCTGCTGCTCGAGCAGTCGCCCTTCGGCACCATGATGGCCAGCGTGGAGGTGGACAGCATGAAAATGCACCTGCTCGATGAGCTGGGCACCGTGGGCTTCATTATCTACACCTGCTACATTCTGGTGCTCATTCAGTTCGCCAAGTCGCTGGTGGTCACACTGTGGTTCGAGCCGTCCAAGCTGCGCAGCATGTGGAACAAACTCGATCTGGTCATATTGGTGTTCAATGTCGTGGTCGTCGTACTGATCGTCGTGCAGGAGTCGATGGTCAACGGTCTGCTCGAGCAGATCGAGTATGCCAACAAGATGCAGTTTATCGACTTTCGCCATCCGGCTGTGGTCAAGAAATTCTGCAACATTGTGCAGGGTGTCCTTGTCATGATGACCACGTTGCGGCTGTGGAAGGTCCTGCAGTTCGCCAACGTCTTTGAGCTCTTCTCGCACGCTCTGTACAGCGCGTGGCAAGCTCTGGCCAGCACTGCCTTGATTATCGTCATTTTTCTCATCGGCTTTGCCACGGCCGTGGCCATCATCAACGGCAACAATTCCAGCAATTTCAATAGTACGATGCGAGCGATTGCGAATTCGATGTGCTTCTCGTTCGGCTTCAGCTCGCACATCACGCCCATCGATCTCTTCTATGGCGGCCGGGTGATGGGCATCGTTTTGTATTTAATACTCGCCTTTGTCATCTCCCAGCTGCTGATCAATGTCTTCGTCTCGACGATCAACGGCTACTTCAACTACGCCAAGGTGATGCGCGACGCTCAGGCCAAGCAGCCAATTGATTTTCTGCAATTTCTGCGCATCGAATACTACGCGGTCTTCCAGCTCTTCAAAAAGCTGCCCGGCTTCAATCGAGGCTATCGACGCCACAATCGCACCGTTGCTGACAATATCAAGCACTTCCTGGATGTCAGGCAGAGGACGGGTATTAAGAGGCACAGACTGATAGCATTGGCCAATGTCGATCTGCTGGCCGATGAGGACTTGGATGAGGCCACCAAGCAGGAGAAATACAGGGAGCGCATTGCGCGTCTCTACAACATTGCGACCGTGATGCAGACCCAGATGCAGCTGCTGGAACACCTGTGGAAGAACGACAGGCCCATAAAGGTCGGCGACAGCGAACGGCCCTCGCAGGACTCGACCGAATCCTCATCCGAGGACGAATATGTTGCATAATTATACAACTTCTTCTAATTTCAATGTTATTCAAATCAACAAAAATATGCTCATTAAATAATGAGCTTATTGAACTACAGCAAACATTGGCTAAATCAAAATCCGTTTAAGGCCAATAACTCTTCTTGCTTCAGGCAAATATTCAAATTCACATCTAATGTGGCTATTTTGGTTGCTTTTGTTATGAGGAGCTTCAACTGATTTAATTTATCGAGATGTTTATTTCAATTGGATCAATTTAATGTTGTTACAACAGAACAGGCGCAGCTGCAGCAGAGTAGGCCAATGGTGAGCTGTAGGCAAGAGGAGCAGTATAAGGAGAGCTGTAGGCAAGAGGAGCAGCCAGAGAAGCAACAGCGTACTTGGCAACGACTGGAGCAGCGAATGGAGTGGCAACTGGAGCAATCACTGGGGCAGTGGCGATGCCATTGAAATTGCGGGTAAACACTTGGCTGCTGGTGGCAGTCACATATGGAGCAGGAGCAGCCACAACTGCAGCTGGAGCGGCATAAGCAACCTGTTGGCCGAGGAGAACTCCAGGCTTCGCAGCAGCGCAGGCGATAACAGTGAAGATGACAACGGCCTGTGGATAATGTAATTTAATGTTAAACTCTAAAGGATATTTTCGACCACCATCGAACTTACGAGTTTGAACATTTTGTTTGATTTGTTTACAGTTCGAAGACTGGAAATTGTTTGATGTCTTTCATCAACTTCATTCGACAATTTATACTAAAACTGCGAACTCGACTGGTAACTTGACCTTAGCTCTAAATATTTAACATTTTCAGGCGCCACGACGTGTTATACATTTAACAATATGAGGGAACTTAATACAAAGTAAAGACAGAAATAATAAAAATGCAAAATGCAATCAAAACCGTTAACTTCTCTTACGCATTTCAATGAACCTCAATGACTCACGACTGAATGGCGACTATCGCCTATTTAGGGTATAAATACTCGACAATGGTTCAGCTTGGACATCAATCAGTTCGAAATAATCCTCAAAATGTTTAAATACATACGTACAAAGGAATTTCATCTTAATATGAGTCTTTAATTAAAATTGCTGTTGCTACTCCAGTCATTGCCAAGTACGCAGCTGCTCCATTGGCTGCTCCCTTGGCTTATAGCTTTCCCTTGGCTGCTCCTCTTGCCTACAACGCTACCCTGAGCTATGCTTCTGCACCACTTTTGCTTTAAATTAATAAACTGTGATCCATAAACTATTAACGACAAAATACAAAATTATTTTTAAGCAAAACATCAATTTTCTTAAATCGTTGTTAGGATTATCCTGTGATGTATTTCTAAATGGGCATAATTGGTTAATAATATATTGGAATATTTCAAGTGTAGCATGTGTAAAGTTGTTTATTAAAATAGCTCGGGCAGCTTTACTTTAACTTTAGAACATTTTCCTACAAAATGTGTTCTATAAATTTCATACTTTAAAGTTGCCACAAAAATTACACATTATTTACGAACATAAGTAGATATTCAGAAACTAGACAAGTTACCTTCAATATTGATATTTCTATTTTTTTTTTAGCTCCCAATGGACTACAGCCTAGGTATTGAGATGCGGTGCAAAAAACGAACTAATAAATAAAAAAGTAAGTAAGTAATTCGCTTTTCCATATTCATTACATAAAACATCAGAAAACGAGTGTCAAAGAATACAGTTAAGCAGAAGAAGTTGTTCGAACGCAAGGAGACGAAAACGTTCAGCAGAAGAGGATGCTACTTCTGAGAAGTATGCATGTGAAAGTGAAGCAGAAGACGTTGCTGTTAATTAAGCAGAAGAATTTGCTAGTTGTCACTAAGAGTAAAGCAGAAGACGTTGCTCGATTGCATGAAGGCAAAAATGTCTAGCAGAAGAGGATGCTACTTCTGGGACAATGTCTAGTAGAAGAGGATGCTACTTCTGAGAAGTATAAAAGTATAGCAGAAGCAATTGCTACTAGCTATGAAGAAGCAGTTGTGAGAGAGAGAGAGAGAGAGAGCTAAGAGTATAACAGAAGAAGTTGCTAGTTGACGCAGAGGGTAAAGCAGAAGACGTTGCTACAATGCATGCGAACGAAACCGTTATGCACAAGAGGATGCTACTTCTGAGCAGTACGAATGGCGAAGAAATGCAGAAGAAAAAACTTGTACGCAAGTGCAAGCGAGAGCGCGCTAGTCGATTTCCAAAGTAAGCGTTGGCTGATCGTGTCTAACTCGCACATATCAGTAGTAGAGTGATAGAGCGTTGAATGGAGAGATGAGAGCGGAGAGCGGGGACAACTCACATGGACACCGATTGACATATTTTGATATGTATTGGTAAACGTTTTTCTGCTTGCAAGTGAATAAATGTGCGTAATTTAAATAAAAATGTTAATTAATTGCACTCGCTGTTGGAATTATGAAAAATCGCTTCTTATCGGTTAAAATTATCCTTCTAGGTGTTGCTTTCGTACGAAAAATAGTCATTAGTACAAAATTGATATTATAATAATAAATTAATAATATTAAAGCTGTTGTCACAATATTAGAAACGTTCATATTCAAATTTTGTTTAGCAAATAAAATCTTCATCTTAACATAGATTAATTGAAAATTCGATGTAGATATTATTGTAGGCATAAATATTTAAATTCTTGCAAATATCACAGCTGAATGCACTTGAGTTCATTGAACTCATTAGACCTTGAAATGCGGCACTTGCGACCTTGACATAAATGCATACCAATGAATAATATATATTAATGCATTTTAAATCAACCGCAACTTTAAAACAAACCATTTAACCAATCGTGAATATGAACTCAAGTGTGGCCAATAAATGCTGTCGCTGTAGACAAACATTTTTGTGTAGTCTACGTGAGTTGCATCCAAACTTTAATATTTGTTGATTTCTTGTGCCTAAAAGACGCCTATACGACAAACCGTTAAGCCCAAAAGAAAACCCGAAATGTCATCAAAGAAAACTTAATTGTGTTTAGAGTTGTTTATTTGAAATCGATGAAATAAACTTCTTAGAGAAGAACTGGAGCAGCTGCAGCAGAGTAGGCTAGTGGTGAGCTGTAGGCAAGAGGAGCAGTCAAAGGAGCGCTGTAAGCCAGAGGAGCAGCAGCGTACTTGGCCACGACTGGAGCGGCAAATGGAGTGGCAACTGGAGCAATCACTGGGGCAGTGGCGATGCCATTGAAGTTGCGGGCAAACACTTGACTGCTGGTGGCAGTCACATAAGGAGCAGGAGCAGCGACAACTGCAGCTGGAGCAGCATAAGCCACCTGTTGGCCGAGGAGAACTCCAGGCTTGGCAGCAGCGCAGGCGATGATAGCGAAGATAACAGCCTGCAATTAATAAAAGCTTAATTAAATACTCAGATTAAGATGCAACTCCTTCTTACGTATTTGAACATGTTGAGGATTGTTTTGTTTGGTAAGCTCCGAACTGATTGATGTCCAAGTTGAACCATTGTCGAGTATTTATACCCTAAATAGGCGATAGTCGCCATTCAGTCGTGAGTCGTTGAGATTCATTGAAATGCGTAAGAGAAGTTAACGGTTTCGATTGCATTTTGCATTTTTATTATTTCTGTCTTTACTTTGTATTAAGTTCCCTCATATTGTAAAATGTATAACACGTCGTGGCACCTGAAAATGTTAAATATTTAGAGCTAAGGTCAAGCTACCAGTCGAGTTCGCAGTTTTAGTATAAATTGTCGAATGAAGTTGATGAAAGACATCAAACAATTTCCAGTCTTCGAGCTGTAAACAAATCAAACAAAATGTTCAAACTCGTAAGTTGATCACCAACGATAATCTCCTTTAGAGTTTGATATTAAATTAAGATTATCCACAGGCCGTTGTCATCTTCACTGTTATCGCCTGCGCTGCTGCCAAGCCTGGAGTTCTCCTCGGTCAGCAATTGGCTTATGCCGCTCCAGCTACAGTTGTCGCTGCTCCTGCTCCTTATGTGACTGCCACCAGCAGCCAAGTGTTTGCCCGCAACTTCAATGGCATCGCCACTGCCCCAGTGATTGCTCCAGTTGCCACTCCATTTGCTGCTCCAGTTGCTGCTCCAGTTGCTGCTCCTCTGGCTTCTCCTCTGGCAGCTCCTCTAGCTTACAGCGCTCCTTTGACTGCTCCTCTGGCTTATAGCTCACCTTTGGCCGCTCCTCTTACCTACAGCTCACCATTGGCCTACTCTGCTGCAGCTGCGCCTGTTCTGCTATAAGAACTTTACTTCATCGATATAAAAGAAACAATTCCTAAAATAATTATCTTGGCTTTTATGTCATTTTGGAGTCTGGTTTGCGCTGCTTCGTGGAAAGGCAAATGGACAACTATTTTTAATTTGGTTGCAGCTCACGTACAGAACGCAAAAATGTTCGTTTACAGCGACAACAATTATTGACCAAACTTGAATTCGTTTTTAAGATTGGCTTAATGGTTTATTTTAAAGAGTTTAATTCAAAATGAATAAATATGTCTTATTCATTGGTATGTGAGCATTTATGTCAAGGTTACAAATGACGCTTTTCAAGGTAAAAGCAGTTCAACGATCTCATTTGACTTTTAGGAGTAAAGTAATAGAACAAAATTAAATTTTTAATTTGTCAATGTTAAGAATTTGAGTTTATATATTCGTAAACCTATATATTCTTGGCATATGTTAGTAAATTTATTTGGCATATCACACAAGTAATGGGTAGCGGGTATCTCAAGGTCGTGCACTCTCGACTGCCGTTTTCTAACTTGTAATTTATCGTGGATATTTAAAAATAAGAGAGGAGCCATTTCGCTAACTGTACACATTAAAATATTTATGGCCAATGGCAGTAATGTGAAGGGAAACAATCTATATTGCACTCATGCAATAAACAAAAAAATTAAAGCGAGAAATGAGAAATGAAAAATGACAAAGGAAACTCGGCGTCGCATGTTTCAGCTACAGTTTCAACTGCAACTTCAACTGCAGCTGCAGCTGCAACTTGAAGTTTATTGAAGTTCTTTTAGGACGTGTCTGCAGTGGCAAAACAAACAATGAAATGCGCAAGCGAGAGGGCAGATAGAGCGTGCGATAGAGATGCAGATAACGTGTTGAAGGTTGCCGCAGACAAGCATCTTAAAACTGCAGCAAATTGCATTGAAAATTGCTGTAATATTTTTGCAAGGCTGCTCGCTAAGGACGAGGGACAAATAGAGAGGGAATGGAGGAGATCTCTTTTAGTGGCCCAATCCTCGACAAGCTCGTGAAGTGGCCAACAATGGAATGGAAGAACTTAACTCATGAAATATTCAAAGAGTCTTTGCGTTACTTTCACTTCGTATACTTCATTTCTTTCTTGGCCGCAAATACACAAAGTTACATGCACGTTTATATTATGTTTAGCCCAATTGTTTGCTTAATGTTTGTTGTTGTTGCTGCCTTTGTTGCTGTTTGTTGCTTGGTTGGCTGCTTGGCTGGCGAAGCAACTCGAGCAGCTAGCTAACAAATATTAACTTGGCAAAATAAAATCAACAGCGAACAAATGCAAAAACTGGCAAGAAAAATGATTTGATACGAGCTCACAAATGCAATGCTTGCCACAAAAAGCAAAGCGGCAAAACAAGAACACGAACAAGAACTTTTAGCAGCCAGCTTTACGCACACTACTCGTATACTTATTATTGCAAGCTATTTCTTCAGCTGTTTCCATATTGCCAGAGCCAAAGTTTTACTAATGGGGAAAAACCACAGGCTGTTAGCATTCTGCTCAGCTTACTTAAAGCGAGTGCAGCCATCCATCCAGCTCTCGAGACAACAAGTCAGCAAGGGGCTGGGAAGCTGCTCTAATGTGTGATAAGACTGAGAACTTAAACGCTGCTCTTCCTTGCATTTGCGTGAGTTCTCTTCCACTTATTTGCTCGTCAGCATAAATTGTTCTAGCTGGCCTTCAAATACCTTTTTTGCAATGATTCTGATAGAGTTATTATGACTATAACAAAGCTTTTACTTTAACTTCGACATGGAATTTTTAATTTCTTTAATAAGAATTTTTGATCTCATTAATAAGAATAAAAACGCTGCTTTTCTCTGCATTTAAGTCTGTTCTCTTTTATTATTTTCTCGTCAGCATAAACTGTTCTAGTACCACAAAAACCTTTTTTTGCGATAATTCAGATAGAGTTATTTGACTTCAACTTCGTCTTTGCATTGCCTTTAAAACATCATCGAATTTTTAAATTCATTAATAAGTAGCCTTGCAGATCCCTTCCGTAGTTTCATTTGCATTTATTTAACAAATAATTACCTCACAGTTATCGAATCCTCGATCTAAGCATTTGCGATTTAGAATTTATTCATATGTAAAGTCTTTAAATTATAAAATACTCTAAAGTATTCTTATTCTAATTTAGCAACAGCAATTTTCGCAATGTGAACTGTTCTTAGTCGACTTAAAAATGAAATAATAATAGATTTATATATCAAATGGATGTTCTTAGATATCGACTGTTACACACACTGCTAGAGTCAATTGTTAATTAAAAATTAAAGCATGTATTTTATGTCCAATCTGGACATTGTTTGGAGCTCCAACTTAGATCGATTTCAAACTGTGTTGCTTGATAAGCTGCTTGTGTTTTATTTGTTTTTGTTGTCAACGCATTTCCCCACATTATTTTGCCCACATTATTATTTTTTGCTTCTCTTGCTCATGTTGCCTCATTTCCTATTGAACATAATAAACGCTTCCGCTTACACTGTGCATATCCTTTGTGTCCTGTCCCTCTCTCATTGCCCGTTGCTCGCTGCTCGTTGCTCGTTAGCTTGTCTGTCGCCTTTTGACAACTAGACACAGTGCTGAGCTAAACTGCAGCTGTCGTCCATTTGTGTCATTCGTTTGCTTTGACCGCAAGCAACAAATCAAGTTAATTGTATGTGTGTGTGTGTGTGTGTGTGTGTGTGGGCGAGTTGGAATCTTGCGACACTTCCTGGATACAAAGTTTTCGGTCTCATCTGCATATAAGTGCGCACACACTGCTCTGACTTCTTTCTGTCCCATATAAACATCCGTTGCACAGAGTTTTAATTAGTGTCACTTCAGTTGAGGCTGCTTCAGGCAGACTGCTTCAGTGCAACAAGTAAAATTAATTACGTATACGCACTACAAAAGTTCTGCTGCTGCTGCTGCTTGACTTTACCTTTTATTTTGTATTTATATATTCTGCTGTTGTGTGCTCAGTCAACGTCTAAAATTTTTATTTGCCAATTTGCTGGCGTTGTTTTATTTGCAGCCTGGCAGTGGCAATGGCGAGAACGAACTCTCGCTGGCATATATGACCCAAAGCATATTTAATTTGAGTGCGAGTATCGCGCGCATTACGCATACGACGCGTACCTTGCCTTGGGCAATGAGTTGCCCGTTTGCGTCTGAAGTGCCAGCTGCTGGCAACTGTTGCTGTTGCTGTTAAAAAGCAACAGCAACGGCAGCAGCAGCAAATAATAATAACAATATTACGACTCAGCTGGCAGAGTTTCGTGTCGCGCCTCTTGAAATTTTAATGACAAAATGTCACATTAACAGACGCCATGGATTTGCAGGTGGCTTCGGGTAAGCAGTCGCCTTCTCCGCCTCTTAACAATATCGCAGTTGTTCTCGTTGTTGTCGGTGTCGTTATGAGGCTGAGCCGCCATTGTGTGTGCTGCATGACATGGCACTCAACTGCCAACCGCCAGGAGCAGCAGCAGCAACGGCAACAACGGCAACAACGGCAACCAGACGGCATCAGTTCATTTACCTGAGTCCATCAGGCAGCTTATTTCGCGCTTCGCTGCCACTTGCTTCGCTCTCTCTCTCTCTCTGTCACTCTCTGTCACCCTCTCTCTCACTCTTTCTGTTTTGCAATCAAATTGTATTTTATATTATGGCACAGCGAATTCACATGTGTTTGCAATTCTCTCATGGTTTGTTAGTCTGTGCAGCATTTGATTTTATTTTGATTGATATTATTGTTGTTGATATTTTAAGCAGATTATATACTTATAGAGCATGCTTTTATGTTGTTAACTGCAACCAATAGAAATGCTGCTGCAAATATTATTGCAATATGCTAAATAGGCAATCGAATTGTACTTTTAATTAACCAAGTGGAATACGACAATTGTGTATGCTTTAAATATGCTTGTTATTATTATTATTTGTGCACAATGCACAAAGCTGCTTTTAACAAGGCAAAATGGCGTTGCCACTGTTGCTATAACGATAATTGAGGTTGCAACTACGTGTAATACCTGCAAATAATTAGCTCTCACCTTGGGGCGCAACGAAGGCAATTCTTTGGTATCAGTTTCTCCCTCTGTAATCCATTTGTTGCCACGTATTGATTTCCAGGCGATTCATTTACTTAGTCCGCATTAGGATTCGTTTTCGTTTTGTCGCCTCGCCTTGCCTCGCCTCGTTCATTAGGTTTATCCAGCGTATTAGCCTCGATTCGCCTTCTGCTGGCCATTAACTGCATTTCAGCTGAATGTCAACACGCAACGGCTTTCCATCTGGCACAGTTTGCTCTCACACTCTGTTTATGCTTGTGCTTCTACTTGTACTTGTCCTTGTAACGAATGTTGATGTTGTCCCTTTTGGCTTACATGCGAGTCGGTTTATTTGGTGGAAGGATTGCGATGTGCTGTGTGTGGTACTTGAGCTGTGTTCTACCTGGGGGCATTCGCATAAATTTGTGCAAATATATACTCGCATGCAATGATTTACAACTGATTTAATATGATAATTGGAATGCGCAGCACACAGAGATAAAAACCCATCAACATCAACGTTTTGTAGCATTGATGTCGCTTTAAATGCATTGACTTTTGTAGCAGCCACTCACATTCGCACTCGCACTCACACTCACACTCACACTCACTCGTCTGACGCGCTATTCAGTCGCTGTGAATGAGTCGACTCAAACGCCCCTCCCTCTGTCTTGTAGTAAAAGCCCACGAAACCCTTGATACCCTATGTAGTAACCACTTTGCGGGCTGCCACAAAGTGCGCGCCGTGGCGTGTGCCGTTTTTTTCAATTTTCCAGCGCGTCAATTAGGCGTCTTCACTTCCCCTCGCCCCTCTATGAGCAGAAGCACATTCATACATAGTATTTCCCTAAGCATATCACCTAAACCCATGCCAGCATAAGAGTAGCTCCAGCGTCTGGTCTGCGCTGTAGCAAAAGAGCGAGAGCACAAAAAAAATATACATAAAATGCTTGTTATAAAATTTAATGAAACCGCACACGACGCGAACATTGCACATTCCTTTTGCTAGCTTTTTTCTTGCAGATTTTATGGCACTAGCCAGCATATCAGGACTATTTCAGCACCTTTGTCACGTATTTCTATTTTCATATTTTATTCACAATCCATCTTCTATCCAGAATAAGTATATTTTCTTAAGAATTTTCATTTCTTATGAATTTGAAATATTGACAAGTTGGCAGTCCCACAGCTGCAAGTTGGCAGCCCCAAGCACACACTTAAGATCTAAATTATGATCAGTAAGGGCATTTACACGTTTACCAACTGGGTTTGTATTGCTGCCGTAGAATTTCAGAAATTCGCTGACGTTTGTGGCAAGGCGCAACCTTCTTAATGGTTTATGAATTTGCTTATCACGTATTTTTCTGGCAGGCCATACACTCGGTCGCCCCTCGCCAAATTAAATGGGTCGTACGTGTTTGCATAAAGGCACAGTCTCACAGTCCTCTCCTCGCCCCTGTTCGTTTTCGTATTCGTATAATATTAATACATTTTATGCTGGGTCCCTCACCAATGCTTTATGCATTCTCCTTTTGCTTTTCCCGCTGCATTCCGGGGGCAGCTTCATTAGCCCTCGTCCAGCTGGCAAAAATTGCTTAAGCTGCTCATGTCGCCGAAAAGGAAAGGACCAAAAAAGGCGCTTATTTGGCCATGGAGGAAACCTCAAGTAACTGCTAAGCTAAGGCTGCTTCATTTGTTTTAATATTCTTCAAGTGTTTTCATGGCCGCCATGTAAAATTTATTGCAGCTTAACAATGGAGGAAAACTCGACTCTCGCGACTCTTTTACGCCTCCTTCAACAATTCCTTTTTTTTTTTTTTTTGTATGCCCACTTTTTACTTGGGTAGTTAGAAACTTTGGTTAAGCAAACTTTCAGCCTAACAAAAAAAAAAAAAGAAGAAAGAAAAAACGCATTTGAAATCCACAGCAAAAAACATAAAGTTTTCCATTTAATGCCCGCTTGCCTCGATTTCACTTTCATTATTGACCAACATGCGGCACAAGAGCAGATCGTTCGAATGAAATCCAAACATTTTCTATATCTGCGCTGAGTCATTTCATTTAAGTGTTTGTCTGAATTGCTTTTGCATTTCAAAATTAAAAATATTTCATCACTTCATATGTAAAATTATAATATTATCTCGACAAATCCGATCCATCATAGCATACATATAAATAACAACGTTGAATTATTGTTCGTTCAATACAAAACTTGTCCACAGTAATATAAATTTAAATATTTTGTTATAAAGGTTGTTATGAAAATGGAATAATAAGTGAGCAGGAAATATTACGTTTTATTTATTTGAAAGTTTAGTTCTGAAGTTAAAAATCAAACAAAACTAAATGGTCATATAAATAAATAAATACGGATAGGATTAAATAACCGAGTTTATATAATAAACAAAAATTATAAAGTTATAAATTTTGTGCATTTAACTTTATAATAATAAAATATATAATAGTAATATATTAATATAAAAAAAATGTTAATAGTTACATACAAAATAATGTTTAGCTTTTCAATTTCATTTTATTTGTACAACTACAAATGGTTAGAGAAAAAATTAATAGAGGACTGCTAATGAATAGAGAAACAACAATAAATAAAATGTCTTTATTATAATTATTTTAAAAGAAAATGAAAGAAGTAAAAGTTTGAGTTTCTTTTTACCACACGTGGAATCACTTCGAAAAAGAGTTCTTGAATTTATGAATTCTGTAAGTGGTATACTTAATTAATTATTTTAATTAAAATTACGTAGCTGCATTTAGGCAAAGACTTTTATTGGGCCCCAGGAGCCAGAGAATATTCCTTGCTAATGGCTGCCTACACGTGGACATTGGCTAATTGGTCGCTCTCGACTTGTTGCTCTGCCAATTTATTGTGCATGTATTCTGTCTAATTTTTCTCGAAACGCATAAAACTGTAATAAAATTAATCTGGTTCTGTTGGGGATGCCTGGTTTCCGTCAATAAATCACTTTTGGCCCATTTGTATGGGGAGTCTTTCGTTTAGCATGCTTTTGGGACTGTGCAAACAGCATGGCATTTACTTAAGCAGCGAATTGCAAAGTGACATACTTAATTCTTTCTTTGCTTTGCTCATTTTCTGGCTGACTAAACCATTGAAGACCCGGCCAGCATAATGGAGTTAGATAGATTCGTATCTTTTCTAATTTGCTGCCCAAGTGCTTGTTAGCTAGCTCATTAAAAAGTCAAGCAGACCGCCAACAAATCGTCTACTTAGGTTAAACCCAACACAAAAACCAGACAGACTGAGAGACAGAAAGACCAAAAGCGACAATGGTCCACAATGGCGACTAAAATAAGAAGAAAGTCCCAGCAAAGCACGTGCCTTGCAAAAACGAGTGGAAAATGTTAAAATAGTTGGAAGTACTTGGAAGCCACACACACATTGGAAATTGTCTCAGCTCAACTTGCAAACTGCTTCGACAGCAGCTAAGCCAGTAAGTTCGTCAGTCACTCAGTCAGTCAGTCAGTCAGTCAGTTAGTTTGTCAGTCTGTCGAAGTTGTTGCTCAGTTGTTTTGTGGCTTTTACACAGACAATTTGCCAAGGCTAATAATCAGTGGCAGCTGGCAAGCAAGATTTTGGGGTCCTAAGTCAACAGAGGCATTTCCTTCCTCTTTGTTTGGAGTCAAGTCAGTTCTAGCCAAGCCGAAATATGGTTAAGTGATTTTAGTAGTCACAGGCTCTTTCTCTCACCTACTACACACACTCTCAATTCCCCTGATGCTGCAGAAATATGATGAACAACCGAACATTGAATAGTATTTGTAGTCGTTACTCATTTCGGATGGGAGTTAAAAAATATTTGCAGCAGCAGCTTTTACTTTTCCATTAGTGCAAATATTTTTGTTGAATGCATCCCCAAGGTAACCTTTGCTCGTATTTCTATTTGGTTTCCTGTGTCCTTTGTCCTCTGGCCTCTGGCCTCTCTGCCCGATGTGCTCGCCTTGCTTCGACTGGATTTTAAAATCCATTTTGGAGATATTTGCTCAATAGCTACTGCTCATGCTGCATCTTGAGCAGGACTAAAAAAAAAACATAAAGATGTGCAAAAAAAACAGAAAATATAAATCCAGAGAGTCGCATTATGAGACGACAAAAATTGAAAACTAAAGTGCACTTGTGCGACATTCGAGGGACACGACGAAAAGACACCCGAGCACAGCAGCCTGGGCTTCAGCATCAGCCTCAGCAGTTTTGGCAAATAGTCCTTTTTGGGCTCCTGGTCGCAAACCAGAAGCCAGCGCAATCCTTAACGGAAATTCTGTCCCGCTCGTTAGCATTGCTTACCAGCGAACTTGGCGGTGGCTTGGCTTGGCTTGGTGGAAATATGTTTTGGGGATATGAATTTCTCGAAAGGCCTTTGAATTTTTAGTTCATTAAATGTAAGAGGCAGCGTCAGTTACTATGGTCGCATCTTGCAGCATCTGAGTGCAATAGAAAACTAGCACTCAAGTATTTTGTACAGTGTAACCTGGACAGTTGCTCCATTTGTTAATCAGTGATGAGCTCTACATTTAAAATTAATTCAATAAATTTAAACTTACTTAAAATAAATGCAACAATTACACATTCAATTGCATTTAATTTTTGTGTTTTTGCATTTAATTTTTGTCAGTTTTTAATACCAACAAATAGATAATATTAAAATAAATTCTAAATAAAGTATAAAAAACAGTTTTTCAACTTTTATTCTTTTAATCATTTTTATTGATCTTAAATGTCAGGTTATTGCTAATTCAATTTATAAATCAGCATTTATCAATGATGAACATATCAGCTTAAATACTAAATATAATAATAAATATATATTATAATACATTCAAATTATAGAAATTCAATTGAATACAAAAAAAAAGCAGTTTAGTTAATTTGTTAAATGAAATCTAAATTATAAATCAGCATTTGTCAATGATAAACAACACATTCAATAAAAACACATTAAAATAATATAAATTCAACAAATAATAAAAAAAGTGTTTTTTTGTCTTGTGATTATTTTTAATTGAATTTTCAATTACCTAAAATGTCAGATAAGATAAATTTCTAACTGTTAATTTAATTTCGAAATCAATGAGGAATAATACATAAAAGATAAATACAAATAATACACATTAAATTGCAATAAATTCAATAAACATATATTCAATTAATTAATGTGTTTAAATTAAAACGATATTATGTCGACTTTAGCATTTTGTTAAAATGAGTTTTCTATTATATTATCTAAAATGTCAGATTAGTAAAATTGCTTGTTGCAAATTTAATTCTTAAATCAATATTTATCAATAGAAAATTAAACAAATACACACATAATTAAATACAATAAAAAACAATTTAAAATGTCAGTGTATTTGATTATCTGAAAGCAATTAAATTTATAAATCAACATTCAAAAGCGTAGAAATTGATTCTCAGATACATATTTAATAATTTCCATCTACATCAGGCAAATCATTCGCAGTTGTTATTTCACTTAGCTTCTTTTCATTACTGATATTTATTAATGTAAACATACAAATTGAATGCATGCAGCTCAGTTAAATTAATGCGAAAATGTAATTGTGACAAAGGCCTTTGTGATGGCCTCCCTTATTGTTACTCCATTTATGCCATTCGGGCCCATTGTGCAGACCATTAGTGTGTTCAATTTGAGCACGAAACGATTTGGCAGAGAGACGGAGAAATAGAATAGGCGCTCGGCAGAACACTCCGACAGAGACGGGGGAGCGGGGGCGGAACATGTGTGCATATATTTAGGAGTAGTTGTTTATTTGGTGAATTTGGTTTGGTGCCACATGAGTGCCACTTGTGGCACGCGCCATTTTTCAGCGGAACCCAAATAACGAGGCGAATTTTGGTTTCGTTTTTTTTTGGGCGTAGATATTGCGCAGCAAGCAAAAGCTGATTCAAAAGCGATGTCAAAACCTATTGAATGGATGGCGGATGGCTTGGCGTTGTTGCTCTAGGATTCACCTGAAGGGATTTCATCTGACTGATTGATTGACAATATGCGTAAGCTGGCAGCTTAGACAAATGCCTGATGCGTGCGTGGAGTTGACTATGATTAAAGTGGATGTGCGAGTACATCGAGTAAAGCCGTTGACATAATGGCAAATCATTTCTACACGCGGCGCGGCATTCGATTTAATGCCGAAAGTCTGTCAAATTGATTAATTAATGAAACAATGAGTCAAATGATACCGATATCTCTGGCAACGCGGCAATTGATGATAAATGAAGCGAATCGCTGTCCAGAAACTGAAACTGTGAATGCTCGTACTCGCTGTCGTATACGTATTATGCAGAAAAGTTGCTCTTCGCACCGAGTTGTCAGTTTGGCCAAAAGTCATTTGCGTGAAGGAAAATGATGCGTAAACCATTTGAAGTTGAATTAAATTGTTTGTGCGCGGGGAGTGAATTTCGTTTCGTCCAAAAATTGGAAAATGGCAAATGGCAAATGGTTTCTCTCCTGCGCTGCCTGCGGTTGAAACTTTCCTTTCGGACTTTTCGTTTTCAATTAACTCAATAATGGCATTTTAAAGTATCTGCCTTCATGCTGTCACACCACAGGCAGCGATGCTGCATTGATTTTCTGCTGTGCGAAACAGAAAGTACATTTTGGAATAACTTTAACAGCTCGCCGTTTTTAATTATTAAATATTTTCGGCGCAACTATTTGGTGATTTCAGCTCACACGTAAATTATTGTAAATTGTTGTAGATAATGTGAAGAGTCTGGTGAATTAAATTAGACAAAAAGTCTATTACGTGTTAATATTGTTTAGGGAAATTTCAGAGTGCAGGAATCTAAATTGGATGTTTACTCTACAAAATAAAATGTCTATAATGGGTTTGTTTATTTATTGATATTAATTATGGGTTTATATTATTGTGTATACAAATTGAATTTTAATTCATATATTTCTTTAAACATACTATATATATTGATTGGTTCAAAGATATTTGAATTTTTTTTGTTGTTTTCAAAATCGACTAAAATTTGTATTCAGGATTTTTATGTTTTAAAGCAAAAATAAAAATTAAAATCTATTTACTTAATACAAGTTAACTGATAATAACTATTTTGTGTTTCTATAAATTAAATGAAATGTAATAGTTTTCCTTTGTTAAGTTGTGAGTATAAAAGTATAAGTAAATACAAATTGAATTTAAATACGTATATTGCGACAAAAATAATATATTTATTAAAATGTACTTATTAAAAATATATATATGCAAATGCATCTAATCTGGATGAATTCACTTAAAACTTAATTGAATTTGTTGATGTCTTGTTGATTTGTTTTGCAAAATCAACTTAAATTTTTATTCATGATTTTTATGTTTTGAATCAAAAATAAAAATTAAAAATGATTTATTTTAGTTGAGAAATTTGAAAGTATTGAAATTTAAAATTAGATATTCTCTGTGGTAGTTGAAGAGTTTATTTCGTGTACATATGCTGAAGTAATGCACGTTGTCTGGCGACCGCAAATTACCTAATTTGGCTGCTCAAATGCGTCGCCAGCTCGTGTGCTCACGTGTCGTATACATCATATGCTGTGCTACACTGCGTATACGCAACATTTGGATGCTGGACTCGTGGTGTGCCGTGCTAATTGTTTAAAGCACATAATTATGCAGTCAGCAGACACACACACACACACGCGCAGACAGATACAAACATAGACATACAAACAGGCATAAACGGGAGTACACGGCGTATGCGTAATATGTTAATATATCATGCTTTTTATGTTGCTGCCGTTTCTCATTTCTCTGTAGGTGTATGGCAAGGAGGGGCGGCCAAAGGGAGAGCAACTTCATGGCACGGCAGACATGAAAAATGCAAAAATGTAAAACAGCCACGCCCCCGCGATTGCCACCGTGGCCACCTATCTATGTGTCTGCCTCTCTATCTCCCTCTAGATGAGTGTGTGTGGGTGTGTGTGCGTGCTGCTATAAATTTTAGCTGGTCCCTCAGTCTGTCTGTCCGTCCGCCCTGTGCTCGGTTCCCCGTTCGTCTCAGTTTGTTACACTAAAACAAAAGGCGACGCAAAAACCTCGTTTTGGACTCTTGAGTTGAAAATTTGAAAATTAAATGAAGTCAGTGACTGTGTCAGTGACGGAAATGAGTTTGCCATTTTGGATGATAAACCCCTAACCCCCTCAGCAGTTAACGTTGCATGAAGCAGCCAAACCGGAGTATTTATGACTTTTGAAGTTGTATATATGTGTATGTATATGAATTCATTAGCACTCGGCAGCAGTCAGAGCAGGGAATGGAGCGTCTATCATGCAGATTGCTTGGGAACACATCAATCATAAACTAAAATGTTAAGCGATAAATTCATCGTGTTCAATAGGCAACGCAGGCAACTGCCACAATGGACTGCGAAGACAGATGAACGGGATGTGCAGGACATGGGGCAGTTAACTTGCCTCACAAGTGTTGCACTTGATTGACCGAATTGAATTGTGTGTTGTGGCCGATTGCTCGATGCTGATGCCGATGCTGTTACTTAAACGAATTAGTTACACACTCTGCACAGACTAAGAGCATTCCAGAAGGCGGCAGGCGGCAGGATTTAGGCATCAGGTATCAGCCAGCAGGCATCAGACAGGATTAGGCTAAAATGTAGCTAAACATTTGTCGATACATTGACTTCAAAATGGTATTTTATGCAATTGCAGGCAATTAAAATTGCACAATAATTGCATTACTTTTGTTTACATATGCAAATATGTATCTGCGAAAAAGAATTTCCGCGTTGATATTGACTTTTTGTGTGGTCCATTTTAAGTGCATTAAAAAGCGCATAAAAATCCGCTTTGATATGACTCGTGTGCATCGATGCGGCACATCAAGGCCTTAAACTGATTAAATGTTATGTGAAAGCCATTGAACCTGTTAAACAAATAATAATAAAAATCAAATAATTTCATTTCATAAAATATGCTTTACCACTTAAAAAGGGCTAGAACAGAGAGCGGACGAAACCAAAAAACCGAAAACGGGGCGAAACGCAACGCAACGCAACGAAACCAAACCGAACTGAAACCAAGCGAACCAACCAATTGACTGACTGACTGAATGGCTGTAAATTAAATTGCAAAATATTCAACAAATATTTGCACTCAATAAAAGCAAATTGCGTTTGGCATGAATGCAAATAAAGCAACAGCAAAGTCGCCAGCCAACTGACTGAAATGGCAACAGGCCAGGGCCAGGGACAGATTCAGATTCAGATTCGGAACCAGTTTTCTCACTCTCAGATGCCGATTGAGAGGAAAGCAAGATTTTTGGGCAACAGCTACGAAAATCAAAATCAAGCGCACAAATAGCATCAAACAATTTGTGACTAGATTATATGTATTCTACTTGTTTTTTTCATTTGCTCGAGCACTCGTAATATTCAAATGCGAATAATTGTTAAGTGCTGTGAATTTTCAACTGGAAAAATGCTGAGCAAGTGACAAATTTGTTCTATTCATTAGCTACGCATTCAGGCAGCGAGTCGACTCGATTTTGTTGCAACATCATTTGACACAAGTTAATTTCAACTCTGTGACCCATTTCTCGAGACACGCAACAGGCTCTGAGCAGTGAGCTGGCGACGAAATCAAATCAAATACTTCAACTCGCTTTTAAGTCCTTTTTTCGAAAAGTTTACGAATCTATTTTATTTATGCAAACAGCTTTTGATCATTTTAATTAAGCGGCAACTCAATTGTAGGCAAACAAAATCGTTTCTTCCTCTTCTAAATATTTCATATTTTAAAGGAATTTTGTTTAACTTTGCACTTTACTGCTTGATCTTATCAATAGCTGTCAATTTGCAGAGCGTCTAATTGAGTTCAATCTAAGCCCAGATTTGCAACACTTGTCGAGTTCCTTGAACAAAAAACCATTGCCATTGCCTACTTGTCTTTTTTTTTGACAGCACTTGAACTAGAAATATGTTTTTTTTATTCTGCTGGAAAGTTTGTTGGCCTCTTAAACTAGTCGCAACTCGCGGCAGCGCATTTGGCTAATTGCCAACAAGCCGGGGAAAACAACAACTTCGACAAGGACACGACAACTTTGCAGTACCTTCTGCTGCCTTAAATTAATGAAATCATAACGTAGCAGGTGATGAGAGCATCGCATCGCGTCGCCTTCCCTCACAATTTAATTGCTAATTTTTTGTAATTTTTCTTTCAGCTGCGACTCTCGCTCTGGCAGCCTTCAGCCCTTGATTGCTGTGTGTGTGTGTGTGTGTGTGTGTGTGTTGGGGTGCATATTTTTAAATTCCATTAGGCAAACTGCGCTCGCTGCGTATACGTAATTCAATTTGCATTAGAGGCAGGTCGAGTCCGTGAGTTGAACTGTGCTGAACTGAGAACTAAACTAAACTTGGCTGAAGGCGCCTTTAAGGACACTTCAAGCCATAGGCAAATTGCGCGGCGGCCTTCGTGGCACTTTCGAGTGACGCCATATGCCGGAATGCAGCATGCAACATCCAGGCAGCAAAGAGCAAAGAGCAAGCAGCCTGTTGCAGTTGCAGTTGTGGCGCCAGCAACCGCCACTCGATTAAACGCAGTGCTCAACGGACTCAGCTGGCACAAATCTAACTAACTAATTGCCAAGTTTTGCTTGACGCTGTAATTGCTTATTACACGGCAAACTAGCTCACAATCCCATGCAACCATCGAGCGTACTTGCCACTCCTCGCTTGCCCTCCCCCACACAATCTCTCTCTCCATTTCTCTTCCACTTTCTCTATTCTCTGCTGCATAACGTCATTGTCAATTTGCTAGCAAGTGGCGTGCCATGGCCTGGAAAGCCATTGCCAGCTGGATTCGCAGCACTCTCTCTCTCTCTCTCTCTCTATATATATATGGTATATATCTACGATATAGAACCGTGTCAGTTGTAACTACAGGTAACAACAACCAGAGCGAACAACGCTGAGTAGTGTTTTCATTGCATTTAATGAATTGGCAGCGTGGAGCTGAGATTCCTATTCAGTGAATACAGCAGATTAGCCGAGTATATGAGTCAGCATTTATTGTCTAAATATTTGCACTACAAAATGGGATGGAATCGTATAAATGTTTGGGTGTGTTCAAATAATTGCTCAAACTATTTTCAATTGTTCAAATATATAACTCGAATAAACCATTTCGCACATACATTTATTTAAATCCAAAGTATTTAAAATTTTATTGAGTTTGAGTTCATAAATGTTAATTAAAAATTCATAATAAAAAATAAATAATTTTAATACAAATTAAATTAATTGCAATACAATTAATATTCATGTTAATACACTATCGGCACTATCTAATTCTCTTAAATCATTTTGAATAATGTGAAATGTATGAAGTGTAATTAGACTAGGAAATAAACGATTTACAAAAAAAAAGAGAAAAAAAGGGTTAATCAACATTATGTAATATTTAATACTTTTCATATAAATTATTTATAGTATCGAAATCTCTTAAATCATTTAAAAATAAAACACAATAAGATTTATTTATAAAAAAGTAATCGTTAAATTCGACAGTTATCTTAAATGCGCAACTTCTTTCAAAATTTTAATGTTCAGCTGCAATATTTTAATTTACCTTTGCCACGCTTTGCACATAAAAAAGGAAGCAAATTAAATCTCAAATATTAGAAGACTTGATGAATTTCCACGCCCATCGTGCTTTAAGCAAAAAAACGCAAAAACAGATTTTCATTACTTTGCTTTAAACACACAAGGACTTGAGTTTGCATTTAAAAATCGTGCTGTCCATTGTAAAAAGCACATAAAAATATAACGTATACGCCGAGTTGCACACACGCATATAAAGAGAATGAGCAAAAAACAGTTAATTAATTAAGTATTTACACACAGCAAATACACACACACACACACACACACACACACACACAACAAACAAAAAAGAGGGAGAGGCGTGGCGGAGGGGGAGAGGGAGGTAAACCAAACGTCAGCCATTGGCATTGCCTTTTACACTTCTTCCTTTTGGAAGCAACAATTGAGGTTAAGTGATTGTTGAGCGTGTAAGTGGCGCTCGTTAGCCCGCTGACAAGACGTGTTCATCAGCATGTGGCTCAGTCAGTCGGTCGGTCGGTGAGGCAGTGAGACAGTTGGTCTGCTTGGCCTGACAGTGTAACTGTTAGCCAGTCGTCAGGTAGAGAGCTGCACAGCTGCGTTCTGGCCGGGCCAAGTTGGTTGGCATTAAGCAGACAAACGACCGGCAGTTAGAGAATGAGCTGGCAAACGAAACCCATTCGACTGCGAGTCAACCATTTAAATCGACCATTTTTCATTTGACAACCGAGTGTCAGACCGAGTAGGGGGCATGGGGGCGTGTCCATTAGCAATCAGCCTGACCAATCGACCAAAATGTTGTGCAATTAATTAGCCAACACGTTGTGCATGCCGCTGGATTTAACCAAGAAATTAATTTTAAAATCCGCACACACCACTTTAAAATCGCTTCATCAGACGAAAAACGGACAACGAAATTCCGTCAGTGAGTTCATGAAATGCTTGCGACATTCGCCGAAAGCGCATTAAAGCAACCAGATACATTTTATAAATTAAATATAATTTTTTTTCACAAATAAACAAACAGAGCAGACGGTAAGCAGACTGCAAACAAATATAAACGACGCATTTAATATTTTTTTAACACCACATTAAAGCTTGAGCACACTTCAAGCGTAAAAATGTGTAAAGCAAAAGTATATTAAAAATGTGTAATTATTAACTCGACGCAGTTGTTTTCGCTGCCTTTCTGCAGATAATTCATCATATGAATTACTCAAACCATTTCACAAACTGTCAATCTCTGTAACACTCACAAACCCACACAGAACTGCGTTTTTGTCTGCGCTCATTTTTATGGCTTGGCATGTTTTTGCGCTGTTGGCCAAGTTCGTTGTCATCGTCATCGTTATTCTCCAGCTGTACCTCTCCATCTACCTCTAGCTCTGCTCTACGCCATGTGTCTTGTGTGTCTGTCCCTTTTTTATTTCACATTTTCTTTGTACATTTTCAACTGTAATCACATCATTTTACATCATATTTCATACTTCATCTTGCTGGTGTCGGGCGGGGGAGGCACAAAACATATCGTGCAGCGAGCACAACTCGACGTTGTCCTGTGCCAGTGGCACACATTTCTAACTCGTTTTGTCCACGGTGACGCAGCTGTGTTTGTTTTTTACCAGACTCCGCTCTGCTCTGTAACGGTAATGGTAATACGAGCAGCAGCAACAACTTCAGCTACAGCAACAATTTATAAACATGGCACACAGGAAATTACATTAAGCAGCGGCACAGATTTGACAGCTTGACGCTAAGAGGCTTTAAGAGCACAACTACAACTTAATCAAAGCTCAGCGCAAGGGCGATATACGTACAATTAAGCTATAAGTATTTGAACGTTACAGAAAACTATCTTTGAATTGTCAAACACGAAAAGAATTAAGAACAAAATTCTTACATTTTAGAATATTTCGAGTTTTATGCACTTGCTTCTTTAATATTGACAACATTCACGAATCTTTTCTTGATTTTAGAAATTCTTTTTTTAATTTTATTGTTAAAGAAATATAAGAATAGAAGCAAGCGTTTAGTATGAAAATAGACATAAATTAAGTAATGAATCAGAGCTGGCTTAGCTGAGAGCAGAAAGATTGTTGACTGCAGTTTTGTTTAATAAAATGTAATAGAAATATAAGAAGAAACGCAATTATTTAGTATGAAATTAAGCAACAAATCAGAGATGGCCTGGCTGAACGCAGAAAGATTGTCTGGTTGCCCGTAAGCACCCATTGATTTATGTCAACCAAATAATGTACTTAAACCTATTGTCGCATTCTAAAGTGCTGTTGAATGTTCAGCAAAAGTATTCCCATACAAAGTGTAAGGCATTTTGAGCATGTAGTAAATGAAATGAATGTCTCAAGTAATTCTCTTGGCCTGCTGCTTGGGCAACTCAATTACGGCAGCTTTGCTTTTGATTCATTTTAAGTTTGCAGCTTTCACGCACATTTCACAGTCGGTTTGCTTCACATGTGCCTTCTTATCTGCACATAAATTATAATGGCAAGCAGTTAACGAGATAACAAGATGTATAGGCTAACCATTAACGCATTCGCAGTTTGCATAACCTGCAGTCAAATGAGGTCAACACTGCGTATACGTAACATTTAATAATGCAAATCAATGCAGGCGCCACTTGTTGTTGTTGTGCTTATCCTGCATAAATGCAAACTATGCAAATTATTTTAATGGCAAACAAAATGCAACCACAAGGCCTCGAGAACAACCGACTAATAACCCAGCAGAACCGCAGCCAGATGGCAAGAGCGAGATGGGAGAAGAGCGTGAGAGCGAGAGAGCGAGAGAGGCAAATAGGCAAACAAACAGCCTATTCGCCCCACCGACTTGGCTGCCCAGTTTATAATACACACACACACAGAGTAGCGACAAACCTCAGTTCCATTCTGTTTTCGAGCCACAAGTCAGTCATAAAGTTAACTCTGAGCATTTATGCAAATAGCTCACACATAGCGAACGCTCAAGTGTGTGTGTGTCGCCCTCTCTCTCTCTCTCTCTCTCTGTCTCGCTCTATCTCCCTCTCTCTTCTGTATGTGTGTGTGTGTGTATTTGCAACGCATTTCAAAATGTGTCATACCAGACAGCAACAACAACAACAACAACTACAACTACTAGATGGCAAAATAATCCAAGTTTAGCTGAAATTATTATACTCTTCTTGCTTAGAAGTTAATTACTGGCATTATATTAAATATTTCATAATTACAAAACGAGCAAAAATAAAAGTTTATGGTTATATATAATAGTATAAGCATATAGTGTAGACTGTATAACATAGATATAGATTTTATATTGTAGGAATACATGTAAGCCTAAAATGTATTCTGTATGTTGTTTTTTATGTCAAATTTGCAGTCGCAGATAAATCGCAAAATGCAATTTACTTATTCTAAATCTTTTGGCTTAAATTCATTGCATCTTAATACTATTTTCGAATTGTTCCATCATTTTGGATCTGTTGTTTCTTTATCTTGTAGCGCAAGTGTAAATATAAATAATACAAAAATATTTTGCACATCGCACTTAGTTTCATCAAATCTTGTGTAAAATTGATTGTGCAATTATATATATTTTACTATTTATTGCATAAATATACATTTACAATGTCAATCTATTGGTGACATTCAAGATAAAATATAAGTTAAGTACTATATCTGCAATATATGCATTTGATGTTAAGGTAGTGCTGCAACCCCTTTGGCAACTCCATTGTCTAGGCGCTGTCATCCGTAATACCCTCGGCGAGAGTATGTGGCGTACAAAAACAATGCCAACTAACCACAACAACGGAACGGAGGCCTGAACAGTGTCCTAATTTAGTTTCATTGCGAGCATTATTCTTATTTTGCACACTGCCTGAAATTGCCTACTTACAAATTCAATTTCCACAATGATTGCAATCACTATAGCGAAAAAGGGGAGCACATATGTCAGCGCAATGGGGATGGCGATGAAGATGGGAATGGGGATGGGGATGGGACGTAGAGTGGCCTCAACAAGTTGTAGATAAGAGCAACATACGTGCAACATTTACCGTCTGCTTACGTGATGCTGCCAGGCAAATGATGCGCGGCTGTCTCCTACCATCTCATCAGAGACTAGATGAGTCGAAGGACGAGTTCTACTCCTGTCTAGTTGGCATCTGGTTGAAACTATTGGATGTGCTCTATGTTCCGGCTCTGGCTCTGGCTCAGAGAAACGTGCCGGCATTTAGCTCAAGTTTCGTTTCGCTTGGCGCCTTCAACACGCAGCGAAAGCCTGCCTCGACAGCAAGCGGCAGCAGCAAACGGCAGCCCTTCTTCTCAGCCACCTTCTGCTGTCAAGTTGGCCAAATTAATGTTCATTAGTCACGTCGCGGGTGTAATCAATTTATAATGTGACAGAGACCGGCTGCGGTTGATGTTAGTTATGCTCCAAACTGCCAGGCGAACAGTTAATAACTTTGTGTATGGCAAACGCTATTCAAGTGAACAATGTTCGAAAAACCAAAGTACACAACTATTATGCATTTTGAAATACCACAGAGATTCAAGTTTCGATTCATCGTTTTGATTAACTGCTTTCCGCATGTCACGCAGTGTTGGCGATTTATTGCCCACTGAATCGTCTTGGGTACTATAAAACGATCCACTCTCAACAATTATTAGAAGTCTTTAAATAGTTGAGTTAATGGTAATTATTATATCCGCCAACAAATTTAAATTGAATTTAGTTTAACCTCCAAAATGCCCAGTTTAAGACGAAGCTGCTCATAGATTACATACAACATAATTGTCGACGGCACCTTGCGCACCAGGGTCGGCAGCAATCCTCGATAGGGACTCAAGACACCGAAGCGCATCATATATTTGGCGGCATGGAACATGGTTGGGAATTGGCCAGGTTGTGCATTCATCATCAAGGTCTTCAGCACATCGAAGGGTTGTGTTATGACTGAATCGATCACCGATGAAATCACCGAACTCGCAATATGCAATTTAATATCGTCGTTCATATTAAAGTGATTCTTCACCTTGCCTTTCACCTGACAGAAGATGGATTTTGCAAACGAAATTGGAACAGTTGAAGTGTATTGTTGTAGTTACGTGATCGTAGACTGCAATTTGACCTATTGTGCCGATGGCTGATTTGAGGACACAAGCAAAGCCACCATTGTAGAATCCCATCCAGCCCTCCTCCCTGGGAATACGTATAAGGGCATCCCACAGACATTTGTATCTGTGCATGGAAAAGGGCTGATTGAAGCGCCTACAAAACGATGATTCCCAGTCGCTCACCTGCGACCCTCGTGCTCCGAGGCCTTCATATCGGTCTGCATGCGGACATTGATGACATCCAGGGGAATGCCGATGGCTGAGGCAGCGGTGCCCACCATGCTGGCCAAAACGATTTTGGCCCCAAGACCATCGTGCATCAAATCACAGTTCTTGCCCAGCTCATACAATGTGAATCGCATGCTCGTGCCACACATTTGACGCAAGGCGGCCGCTGGAAACCCATCATAGAAGCCAAAATATCCTGCATGAACATTATTTGTGTTGGGCAAATGATTTCATAAAATTCCAATTGAACTTACCTCGCAATCTTATCACATTTCGTGCTGTGTCTATCATGCCCCTTTTCACAGTCTGGGTTTGCATGTGAGTTTTGATCAAATCGAATGGGGCAACCACGCTGGCCACGGTGGTCGAGGCTAACCCACTGAACCACCACCGTGGACGTCGAAGGCCCTTCTCGTCGTAATTAGCCAGTCTCTGAGCTGTTGGTCCATATGCATCTATTGCTTACATTTAATTACAACAAATTTCATCATGTTCATCTATTAGTTTCTACTATTTTTTATCGGGCTCTTTTGGCTTGTCAATGAATTTCCTAAATGCCTGCTGGGGAATGCTCTTCATTCTACAAATACTGAATATTTTTAAATTGTTTCAGCAACTTGTATTTGATAAACCATTTAATGTATTTGATTTTTTCATTTCAGCTAATAGAAGTCGTTGTGGGAAAATGGACCGCTAAACGAAATAAACCAAAATAGTGTTTAGTGATATTTTTTGTTACTTTTTTTTCATTGTGGGCGTTAAGTGAATATTACTAAAACTAACAGTGCGTTTAAAAGGGTGTGATTCTAGCATATTCATCTTGCAAATATTCATACATTTTAATATATTTTCATTTAAATTTTTGCCATATAATATTTTTTCTTTTTAATATATTTTGGTTTACATATTTGTAATGTAAACATTTCTTGGTTATTTCAATTAATTCGAATTCCTCTGCTTACCAGAAGTGTAAATATGTAATTATTTAAAATACTTTTTTATAACAATTTATAAACATTTTTATAGCAAATTTAAAACCCACAGACCCATCTTAAATTCATATACTAAAACCGAAAGAATAGATCTTAAGTGCTTTTGAATTTCTGGACCACACAACTTCCATTCGATTTATGCATAAATTTAGCCAGAATTGGTCATTTAGCAAACTCTACCTAATTTACGTGCACTTTAATCCATTAATGCTGCAAGCATCAAGCTGGCCAATTACAAAATGTGAGCAACATTTGTGAATCTTGAAGCGAGCAGCGAATCCAGTGCAGTTCAGTGCAGTTGCAGTTGCAGCAGTGTTTGCCACTGCGAAAAGTTGCAGCCACGCGACGCAGCTCGTGCGCATAGTTCTACCTGATGCCCTGTGTCCTAGGCACGTAGTCAACTTGCAGTCCAGACTGGGACTGGGACTGGGACTGGCAGGATACCTCCCACAGCTGGCGCTGCTGCTGCTGCGTGCTGGGGACATGCACGAAATGCCATTCGCTGTGCCCGGCAACGATGACATAATAAACGAGGTTACCCCACAGGCAGCAGGATGTTCAGGCAGGTTGTTCACTACTTTGTAGTACTTCTCGTACCTGGACCTGGCTGCGTTTCTTTTTGCTTTTTTCTCGCACCAGCTAATGTCGGACATTTGTCGCTGTCCCCATGTTGCACTGGAGTCCCGAGCACTCTATCGCAACCAGGCACAGTGGCTGCTGAAACAAAACGTACACACACATAAAGCACTTTACGCTCTCTGAACACTTGGGATCAACAAATAGCCTACATTTTATTCTTCTAAATTGAAATACTCGAAATTCAAGTTGGCTTTGAAAAGTTGGTTTATTTAAATAAAAAAAAAGGTTTGTTTATTTATTTAGCCAGCTTGATTTGCGGTTTTCCCTGCGTTGGATTTTCTTATAAAAATGTATAAAAATTGCAGTCTTTCTTTGCCTTTTAAAAAGTTACATCGGATGCATGTATTCATTAAGCTTTTCAACATATTATTAAATTACAAATTACATTGAAATTTGAAGCGCCATCTACAGGGTTATTAAGTACAAATTTCATAACTAATAAGCGCCATCTGTAATTGGTCGAAGTCCATGCTGTATATTGCTTGAAATACATGCCATGGTTTGTGACTTGTTAATAATTTTAAATAATAATTAAAAATAGCTAGAATTCGATATGAGTATGGTCAAATGGCAACCATGTAACCATGTGTTAATAGCTAAGTCAGTGAAAGGAACAACGAATTTTATATTTCGCTGTTATTCCACACTTTTTGCATTGTTTTTCTGGCCATGTTTATTTTATTATTTTGCCCACTGTGCCAGGCCGCATCCTACACCTATTTTGCATACTCGACACGCTTCGTTGGTCTCTCAACTTTCAACTCTGTTTCGCGCGTTCCCACAAACACACACGCACAAAGAGCCAGCAAAATATAGAGAGGGAGACGGGGCGCGGACATGTGCGAGCGAGAGGGAGGCAGGAAGAGCGAAGTAGATGGGCGAGTGCTTGGCAAGTTTTTGTCACGTTTTGGGCGTTGAAATTTGCAACTTGTGCCAGCAACACGCACTTATCAAAAGTGCTTCGACTTTGGCTGCTCCGTTGTCAAAGTAAATGCGCATCTTTGGACACCTGACCACGCCCACGTCCACGCCAACGCCCACTTCACAGCAGTGCTGCAGTTAACAAGTTTTCTAATTAAATTTTACACACACTCACACTCGGACTCACACTCACACTCACACATTCGCAGACGAAGCGATACACGAACGAGTTGGCAACAGTCATAAAAAACAGTTGGCAACTTGACAGTCGCTTATCATTTCCGTTTCCGGCAGGCGTTTACACACACAACCGCAGGACGCTGTCAACGCCGGACAGGAACAGTCCTGTGTCCCGACGATAGAGCAGAGGGACGACGGCAGAGTGCTGGAACATTTTAATTGTCAACGGCTGACAGTTAGTTTAAGTGGCCGAGACAATGCGACTGTAAACGTTAATTGGCAACATGAGAGGCGCGCTCTAACGCTGTAGTTTATGGCACATACTTGATGAAATCAGCTTAATTGCAATTCATTTGATATTGACACTTTCGAGTGTCGGTCGTCCTTCCCTTTTCCCTTTAGCCCATCGTCTCCCCTTTTCAAACCACTTGAAAGCGCGCCTGACCATGCCAAATTGTCATTGATTAATGTCAAACAGAGAGCATAGAGAAAGTTGAACAACAAATACGACTTCGAATGTGATTACCACGCATACAAATGTACAAATTACACTCGCACACACGTATGCTTAAGTGTAAACCAATTAATTTTGCGAATGCACTCCAAGCGGAAATTGAAGAGCATGCAAGGTACTTTAACTAACATCGCCCCATCTCCATCCCCTTGAGTCCATTTAAAGTGCCCTCTCCGGGTGTCCACGAAGTCACCTTTATGTAATCACAGTTTGGCATGAGAGCCAGCTTGATGAGGTTTTGGCGTGCCTAAATATTTGATTTGTTAATGATATAATGCAATGTTTGCCAACCGAATTGCATACATGACCGGGGCTACAAAAATATCCTGTCCTAAGAAGTTTTAACGAGCACGACAGCTAACCAAATAATACAATCAATTAACGAAATGACAATGTGACGAGCACGACAGCTATCCAAATAATATAATCAATTAATAAAACAATATTTAAATAGTCCAGCTTACATACTAAAAACAATATATTGTTTAGGGTTTGAAAAATTGACGTGATATACAAAAATAACGTTTGTAGAATATTTATTGTATAAAAGGAAAAGTAAAGTTTTTTTCTTTAAACTTCAATAAATTGGGATTCGTACCCCAGTTACGATACTTAAAATTATTTTAATTATTGAAAATATTGCAATGTACGGAATGTTGTAAAATGGAAGCATAATAAATACATATTTTAAAAATAGAAGTAAAAGTAAAGTCAATTCTTACATACATTAATTCTCTATATCTAAAACAATAACTTATTAAATGAAATGTAAAGAAGTAATTAGTTCTAACTTAATAACTCGCTATTAAAATTAAAATCTTTAGTGCAATTCCTACTAAATGGTTACTATTTTGAATACAATTAGTTGTAAAAACTTATGAACTGTGGGGATTGCAGCTAGTAAATTGAGTGGAGTACTTAAGAGTGAAAAGCAATTTGAATAGGTTCCGGCTATCGATCAGTCATAAAACAAAAGAACAACACAAAACGATTTCACATTTTATGAACAAAAGCCCATGGACAAAGTTATTTCCTCCCTTTTTTTATTGTAGCTACAAAATTTTCTTTTTTCTGCATAATTTGCAGTTGAATAGTCAGAAAAGTGAGCACAAAACGAACTCAAGAGCTAAACTTCTTCAACTCCAGCTCTAACTCCAACTTCAATCAGGGCATCTGTGGCAAACATTTAACGACGCATAAAATTTATAAATATCGCAAAGGGTGTGCCAGGAATGGAAAGGGAAAGCCTGAAATTTAAGGGAATGTGGTGGTCGAAGGGAGTGCTGTAAGAACAAATAAAAATGCCCGCATAATTTTGCATAATTAATGCAAATTGCAATTTTTATGTATTGCATATAATTTGAGCACAACTCAATTTAATCCTTGAGAATTGTTTCAATCCCTTTTTTAGTGCTTCAGTTTGACTAATACTCTGTCGATGGTAAACTCATTTTCATCTTCATTTCATTTGCATTGGAATGTAAGCAATTTAGAATAATTAATTAAATAATCAAACCGTAATAAGGCCTTCATAATGAACAATACATTTGCTTCTAATATTTACTTAAATTCGCAAGTCGAAAAACTGATGAAAAAATGACATAATATTTTTTGAAAATAATTATATTTTCTACAATACAATTGTAGAGTGACCGACAATACTATTTGGTTGTTGTTACAAATAACTCTTAATTTTCCAATCTGCATTTTATGCTATAGCAATAACCACGTTCAGCAGCCACCGTCTTATGTTAATGTTAATCTGCTAGGTATTATGTTAATTACAGTACTATGTAACTTACACTATTTTGTTAATTACACTACTATGTTAAGTCTATAATATTAAAGTATGTTTTTACAATGTATGATCAGGCTTGTCCTGATACACAACATAATACAGCTCAATAAAAATTGAAATTTGTAACGTTAATATTAACGACGAAATTCCTTCCCAAAACCCACTTGGAGCTGCTGAAGAACCAGGCGAACATAATCGAGTAGCAAATAGACTATCCAAAAATTTAATTTTTTGAAGCTTGGCGGTTTTTCAAATTTGAATTTGAAGAATATACGTTAATATTAACGACGAAATTCCTTCCCAAAACCAACGTCGATCTGCTGAAGTACCAGGCGAACATAATCGAGTAGCAAGTAGATTATCAAAAATTTTAAATTTTCAGCAGCTTGGCGGGTTTTTCAAATTTGAATTTGAATAAAATACGTTAATATTAACGACGAAATTCCTTCCCAAAACCCACTTGAAGCTGCTGAAGTACCAGGCGAACATAATCGAGTAGCAAGTAGATAATCCAAAATTTTAAATTTTCAGAAGCTTGGCGGTTTTTTCAAATTTGAATTTGAATAAAATACGTTAATATTAACAACGAAATTCCTTCCCAAAACCCACTTGAAGCTGCTCAAGTACCAGGCGAACATAATCGAGTAGCAAGTAGATAATCTAAAATTTTATATTTTCAGAAGCTTGGCGGTTTTTTCAAAGTTGAATTTGAATAAAATGCGTTAATATTAACGACGAAATTCCTTCCCAAAACCCATTTGAAGCTGCTGAAGTACCAGGCGAACATAATCGAGTAGCAAGTAGATAATCTAAAATTTTACATTTACAGAATCTTGGCGGTTTTTTCAAATTTGAATTTGAATAAAATACGTTAATATTAACGACGAAATTCCTTCCCAAAGCCAACGTCGAACTGCTGAAGTACCAGGCAAACATAATCGAGTAGCAAGTAGATAATCCAAAATTTTAAATTTTCAGAAGCTTGGCGGTTTTTTCAAATTTGAATTTGAATAAAATACGTTAATATTAACGACGAAATTCCTTCCCAAAACCCACTTGAAGCTGCTCAAGTACCAGGCGAACATAATCGAGTAGCAAGTAGATAATCTAAAATTTTAAATTTTCAGAAGCTTGGCGGTTTTTTCAAATTTGAATTTGAATAGTATACGTTAATATTAACGACGAAATTCCTTCCCAAAACCAACGTCGATCTGCTGAAGTACCAGGCGAACATAATCGAGTAGCAAGTAGATAATCCAAAATTTTAAATTTTCAGAAGCTGGGCGGGTTTTTTCAAATTTGAATTTGAATAGTATACGTTAATATTAACGACGAAATTCCTTCCCAAAACCAACGTCGATCTGCTGAAGTACCAGGCGAACATAATCGAGTAGCAAGTAGATAATCCAAAATTTTAAATTTTCAGAAGCTGGGCGGGTTTTTTCAAATTTGAATTTGAATAGTATACGTTAATATTAACGACGAAATTCCTTCCCAAAACCAACGTCGATCTGCTGAAGTACCAGGCGAACATAATCGAGTAGCAAGTAGATAATCCAAAATTTTAAATTTTCAGAAGCTTGGCGGTTTTTTCAAATTTGAATTTGAATAAAATACGTTAATATTAACGACGAAATTCCTTCCCAAAACCAACGTCGATCTGCTGAAGTACCAGGCGAACATAATCGAGTAGCAAGTAGATAATCCAAAATTTTAAATTTTCAGAAGCTTGGCGGTTTTTTCAAATTTGAATTTGAATAAAATACGTTAATATTAACGACGAAATTCCATCCCAAAACCCACTTGGAGCTGCTGAAGTACCAGCCGAACATAATCGAGTAGCAAGTAAATAATCCAAAATTTTAAATTTTCAGAAGCTGGGCGGGTTTTTCAAATTTGAATTTGAATAAAATACGTTAATATTAACGACGAAATTCCTTCCCAAAACCAACGTCGATCTGCTGAAGTACCAGGCGAACATAATCCAGTAGCAAGTAGATAATCTAAAATTTTAAATTTTCAGAAGCTTGGCGGTTTTTTCAAATTTGAATTTGAATAAAATACGTTAATATTAACGACGAAATTCCTTCCCAAAACCCACTTGGAGCTGCTGAAGTACCAGGCGAACATAATCGAGTAGCAAGTAGATAATCTAAAATTTTAAATTGTCAGAAGCTTGGCGGTTTTTTCAAATTTGAATTTGAATAAAATACGTTAATATTAACGACGAAATTCCTTCCCAAAACCAACGTCGATCTGCTGAAGTACCAGGCGAACATAATCGAGTAGCAAGTAGATAATCTAAAATTTTAAATTTTCAGAAGCTTGGCGGTTTTTTCAAATTTGAATTTGAATAAAATACGTTAATATTAACGACGAAATTCCATCCCAAAACCCACTTGGAGCTGCTGAAGTACCAGGCGAACATAATCGAGTAGCAAGTAGATAATCTAAAATTTTAAATTTTCAGAAGCTTGGCGGTTTTTTCAAATTTGAATTTGAATAAAATACGTTAATATTAACGACGAAATTCCTTCCCAAAATCAACGTCGATCTGCTGAAGTATCAGGCGAACATAATCGAGTAGCAAGTAGATAATCCAAAATTTTAAATTTTCAGAAGCTTGGCGGTTTTTTCAAATTTGAATTTGAATAAAATACGTTAATATTAACGACGAAATTCCATCCCAAAACCCACTTGGAGCTGCTGAAGTACCAGGCGAACATAATCGAGTAGCAAGAAGATAATCTAAAATTTTAAATTTTCAGAAGCTTGGCGGTTTTTTCAAATTTGAATTTGAATAAAATACGTTAATATTAACGACGAAATTCCTTCCCAAAACCAACGTCGATCTGCTGAAGTACCAGGCGAACATAATCGAGTAGCAAGTAGATAATCCAAAATTTTAAATTTTCAGAAGCTTGGCGGTTTTTTCAAATTTGAATTTGAATAAAATACGTTAATATTAACGACGAAATTCCTTCCCAAAACCCACTTGGAGCTGCTGAAGTACCAGGCGAACATAATCGAGTAGCAAGTAGATAATCTAAAATTTTAAATTTTCAGAAGCTTGGCGGTTTTTTCAAATTTGAATTTGAATAAAATACGTTAATATTAACGACGAAATTCCTTCCCAAAACCAACGTCGATCTGCTGAAGTACCAGGCGAACATAATCGAGTAGCAAGTAGATAATCCAAAATTTTAAATTTTCAGAAGCTTGGCGGTTTTTTCAAATTTGAATTTGAATAAAATACGTTAATATTAACGACGAAATTCCTTCCCAAAACCCACGTCGATCTGCTGAAGTACCAGGCGAACATAATCGAGTAGTAAGTAGATAATCCATAATTTTAAATTTTCAGAAGCTTGGCGGTTTTTTCAAATTTGAATTTGAATAAAATACGTTAATATTAACGACGAAATTCCTTCCCAAAACCAACGTCGATCTGCTGAAGTACCAGGCGAACATAATCGAGTGGCAAGTAGATTATCCAAAATTCCTTCCCAAAACCCACTTGGAGCTGCTGAAGTACCAGGCGAACATAATCGAGTAGCAAGTAGATAATCTAAAATTTTAAATTTTCAGAAGCTGGGCGGGTTTTTCAAATATGAATTTGAATAAAATACGTTAATATTAACTACGAAATTCCTTCCCAAAACCAACGTCGATCTGCTGAAGTACCAGGCGAACATAATCGAGTAGGAAGTAGATAATCTAAAATTTTAAATTTTCAGAAGCTTGGCGGTTTTTTCAAATTTGAATTTGAATAAAATACGTTAATATTAACGACGAAATTCCTTCCCAAAACCAACGTCGATCTGCTGAAGTACCAGGCGAACATAATCGAGTAGCAAGTAGATAATCCAAAATTTTAAATTTTCAGAAGCTGGGCGGGTTTTTTCAAATTTGAATTTGAATAGTATACGTTAATATTAACGACGAAATTCCTTCCCAAAACCAACGTCGATCTGCTGAAGTACCAGGCGAACATAATCGAGTAGCAAGTAGATAATCCAAAATTTTAAATTTTCAGAAGCTGGGCGGGTTTTTTCAAATTTGAATTTGAATAGTATACGTTAATATTAACGACGAAATTCCATCCCAAAACCCACTTGGAGCTGCTGAAGTACCAGGCGAACATAATCGAGTAGCAAGTAGATAATCCAAAATTTAAAATTTTCAGAAGCTTGGCGGTTTTTTCAAATTTGAATTTGAATAAAATACGTTAATATTAACGACGAAATTCCTTCCCAAAACCCACTTGGAGCTGCTGAAGTACCAGGCGAACATAATCGAGTAGCAAGTAGATAATCCAAAATTTTAAATTTTCAGAAGCTTGGCGGTTTTTTCAAATTTGAATTTGAATAAAATACGTTAATATTAACGACGAAATTCCTTCCCAAAACCAACGTCGATCTGCTGAAGTACCAGGCGAACATAATCGAGTAGCAAGTAGATAATCCAAAATTTTAAATTTTCAGAAGCTTGGCGGTTTTTTCAAATTTGAATTTGAATAAAATACGTTAATATTAACGACGAAATTCCTTCCCAAAACCAACGTCGATCTGCTGAAGTACCAGGCGAACATAATCGAGTAGCAAGTAGATAATCCAAAATTTTAAATTTTCAGAAGCTTGGCGGTTTTTTCAAATTTGAATTTGAATAAAATACGTTAATATTAACGACGAAATTCCTTCCCAAAAACCCACGTCGATCTGCTGAAGTACCAGGCGAACATAATCGAGTAGTAAGTAGATAATCCAAAATTTTAAATTTTCAGAAGCTTGCCGATTTTTTCAAATTTGAATTTGAATAAAATACGTTAATATTAACGACGAAATTCCATCCCAAAACCCACTTGGAGCTGCTGAAGTACCAGGCGAACATAATCGAGTAGCAAGTAGATAATCCAAAATTTAAAATTTTCAGAAGCTTGGCGGTTTTTTCAAATTTGAATTTAAATAAAATACGTTAATATTAACGACGAAATTCCATCCCAAAACCCACTTGGAGCTGCTGAAGTACCAGGCGAACATAATCGAGTAGCAAGTAGATAATCTAAAATTTTAAATTTTCAGAAGCTTGGCGGTTTTTTCAAATTTGAATTTGAATAAAATACGTTAATATTAACGACGAAATTCCTTCCCAAAACCAACGTCGATCTGCTGAAGTACCAGGCGAACATAATCGAGTAGCAAGTAGATAATCCAAAATTTTAAATTTTCAGAAGCTTGGCGGTTTTTTCAAATTTGAATTTGAATAAAATACGTTAATATTAACGACGAAATTCCATCCCAAAACCCACTTGGAGCTGCTGAAGTACCAGGCGAACATAATCGAGTAGCAAGTAGATAATCTAAAATTTTAAATTTTCAGAAGCTTGGCGGTTTTTTCAAATTTGAATTTGAATAAAATACGTTAATATTAACGACGAAATTCCTTCCCAAAACCCACTTGGAGCTGCTGAAGTACCAGGCGAACATAATCGAGTAGCAAGTAGATAATCTAAAATTTTAAATTTTCAGAAGCTTGGCGGTTTTTTCAAATTTGAATTTGAATAAAATACGTTAATATTAACGACGAAATTCCTTCCCAAAACCAACGTCGATCTGCTGAAGTACCAGGCGAACATAATCGAGTAGCAAGTAGATAATCCAAAATTTTAAATTTTCAGAAGCTTGGCGGTTTTTTCAAATTTGAATTTGAATAAAATACGTTAATATTAACGACGAAATTCCTTCCCAAAACCCACGTCGATCTGCTGAAGTACCAGGCGAACATAATCGAGTAGTAAGTAGATAATCCAAAATTTTAAATTTTCAGAAGTTTGGCGGTTTTTTCAAATTTGAATTTGAATAAAATACGTTAATATTAACGACGAAATTCCTTCCCAAAACCAACGTCGATCTGCTGAAGTACCTGGCGAACATAATCGAGTGGCAAGTAGATTATCCAAAATTCCTTCCCAAAACCCACTTGGAGCTGCTGAAGTACCAGGCGAACATAATCGAGTAGCAAGTAGATAATCTAAAATTTTAAATTTTCAGAAGCTTGGCGGTTTTTTCAAATTTGAATTTGAATAAAATACGTTAATATTAACGACGAAATTCCTTCCCAAAACCAACGTCCATCTGCTGAAGTACCAGGCGAACATAATCGAGTAGCAAGTAGATAATCCAAAATTTTAAATTTTCAGAAGCTTGGCGGTTTTTTCAAATTTGAATTTGAATAAAATACGTTAATATTAACGACGAAATTCCTTCCCAAAACCCACGTCGATCTGCTGAAGTACCAGGCGAACATAATCGAGTAGCAAGTAGATAATCTAAAATTTTAAATTTTCAGAAGCTTGGCGGTTTTTTCAAATTTAAATTTTAAATAAAATACGTTAATATTAACGACGAAATTCCTTCCCAAAACCAACGTCGATCTGCTGAAGTACCAGGCGAACATAATCTAGTAGCAAGTAGATTATCCAAAATTTTAAATTTTCAGAAGCTTGGCGGTTTTTTCAAATTTGAATTTGAATAAAATACGTTAATATTAACGACGAAATTCCTTCCCAAAACCAACGTCGATCTGCTGAAGTACCAGGCGAACATAATCGAGTAGCAAGTAGATTATCCAAAATTCCTTCCCAAAACCCACTTGGAGCTGCTGAAGTACCAGGCGAACATAATCGAGTAGCAAGTAGATAATCTAAAATTTTAAATTTTCAGAAGCTTGGCGGTTTTTTCAAATTTGAATTTGAATAAAATACGTTAATATTAACGACGAAATTCCATCCCAAAATCCACTTGGAGCTGCTGAAGTACCAGGCGAACATAATCGAGTAGCAAGTAGATAATCCAAAATTTTAAATTTTCAGAAGCTTGGCGGTTTTTTTAAATTTGAATTTGAATAAAATACGTTAATATTATCGACGAAATTCCATCCCAAAACCCACTTGGAGCTGCTGAAGTACCAGGCGAACATAATCGAGTAGCAAGTAGATAATCTAAAATTTTAAATTTTCAGAAGCTTGGCGGTTTTTTCAAATTTGAATTTGAATAAAATACGTTAATATCAACGTATAATTCTGTCGTGAAATTTGAATAAAATTCGTAAATATTTAAGTATAATTTCGTCGTTAACGTATTTTATTCAAATTCAAGTTTGAAAAACCCGCCAAGCTTCTGAAAATTTAATATTTTTGTCTAATCTACTTGCTACTCGATTATGTTCGCCTGGTACTTTGGCAGATCGACGTTGGTTTTGTGAAGGATTTTCGTCGTTAATATTAACGTATTTTATTCAAATTCAAATTTGAAAAACCCGCCAAGCTTCTGAAAATGTAGATTTTTGGATAATCTACTTGCTACTCGATTATGTTCGCGTGGTACTTCAGCAGATCGACGTTGGTTTTGGGAAGGAATTTCGTCGTAAATATAAACGTATTTTATTCAAATTTAAATTTGAAAAAACCGCCAAGCTTCTGAAAATTTAAAATTTTAGATTATCTACTTGCCTCTCGATTATGTTTGCCTGGTACTTCAGCAGATCGACGTTGGTTTTGGGAAGGAATTTCGTCGTAAATATTAACGTATTTTATTCAAATTCAAATTTGAAAAACCCGCCAAGCTTCCCCAAATTTAAAATTTTGGATAATCTACTTGCTACTCGATTATGTTCGCCTGGTACTTCAGCAGATTGACGATGTTTTTGGGAAGGAATTTCGTCGTTAATATTAACGTATTTTATTCAACTTCAAATTTGAAAAACCCGCCAAGCTTCTGAAAATTTAAAATTTTGGATAATCTACTTGCTACTCGATTATGTTCGCGTGGTACTTCAGCAGCTCCAAGTGGGTTTTGGGAAGGAGTTTCGTCGTTAATATTAACGTATTTTATTCAAATTCAAATTTATAATTAAAATTTAATTCTGATTAATAATTTTTATCATATATATATTTTTTGGAGCATTTTGAGTTTGAAAACTTGAATGACATTTAAAATCCTATCTGTTGTCAATACGGATGCATTCACAACGAATTACATTATTTATGGTATGCATAATAATAGTTATAGTCTCAATGATTACTGTAAATTTGGATGTGATCGAATGAAAAACAAGTAAGTTATTAAAGAATCAATTTCATAGGCAAATTTCACTTGCAGCTGCTCGCGCTTTGTTTGTTTAGTTGACAGACAATAAACAAAAAAACAAATTTCAGTATAGTTCTTTAGTATATTTGTTGTTCAAATATTTAAGTTTTTTGTTTTCTCTCGAAATGGGTTGCGGGTATCCTATGGTCGAGCACTCTCGACTGTAGCTTTCATACTTGTTTACGACATCATTTGAAAATTACAATGTAAATTAACAGGGTGCCGAAGTTGAAGTTTGAATTTTAAACAATCGAATTGAGCAGCAAATGAATTAACAAGCCGAGGCTTAAGGAAAAGAATTGATTTTACGCCGCTTCTGCTGCAGCGGCAACTGCCACGACCGGAAGCTGTCAGGGCCGGAAACGTTCCAGCACACACACACACACACACACCGACACAGTTAGATTGGCAACAGTTTTGCACGCACTGCAACACGGTGCCTAAGGCTGAACGGGAAAACGTGGGGGAAAAACAAGTTTCGAAATTGGGCCGCCATATCTGACAGGATGACAGCTGTGAAAGCTGCGTGCCAGTTCAGCAGTGCAATAGGCACGGCAATATGACACGGCGACAAAGTCCGACGTTTCTCCAGCCTCCTAAGGACGACTCGACGATGCTGGCGACAGTTGGCCAAAACAAAGCAGCATTAAAAAGCCATCATCCTGTCGCATCGTTGATGGCAACAACTTGCAGGAAACGGCCAACTGGCATAACTGAGAGCTGAATGCACTAACCAAGAGAGTTGCCAAAGCTTTAAGCAACCACGTGTTAATTAATACAAAATTAGACTTGAATAGCTTCTTGAACAATTTAAACATTATTTGAAGATAAAGAAATAAGGGTTACAATCGTTTGAACTACTTAGAAGCCAAAGTTTAAATTAATGTATTAATGTATGTATATACAATTCTTTAGGATGTCTGACTGAACTATCAACTCACAACAGGAACGATAATTGCTAAAACTTGTACTCTTGGTAATAACAGGCGATAAATTGCAGTAGTTATTACAATACTGATTTGAATAACAGCTCTAAACATTTACTTTCCAGTTACTCTATTTTTTTAGCGCAATGGCTTATCTAACAAACATGGTAAAATCACATAGTCACAAAATTGAAATAGAAATGAGATAATTATAAAAACCATATTTGCATTAGTTAATAATTATGTATATTTATGTTAGTCTTTCACTATTTTTAAAGTAAGTGTTTTGAATCCGAATCAAACCCAGGACTTCAAACCACAAGAAAAATGATTCGTGATACCAGACTTGACTTGGATAAAAAATAACTCTTATTAAAAGAATGCAGATTTCTACAATATTCGCATGAACAAATTATTAATAAAATTAAGAATAAAATTCTGGAAATTAAAAAAATGTTAAACTTAAAAAATAAGACTTTAATCTTGAAAGAAGATAGTTTTGTAAAGATAAGAAATACTGCGATGCAAGCTGCGATTGCGAAAAACTGTTTGTAGTTTATTCAATCTCGAATGTTTTTTTATAATACCCAAATCTGAATCGCAACTCCTCGTAAACAAGCATAGTGATAATTGTGCTGCCCACCATGCGATACAGAGTGGCGGTGAATCCACGAAAGAGTCCTCGCAAGCCAAATCGCAGCATGTAATCCGTCATTTCCCCCCTCGTCTTCCAATGGTTCTTCCCGGCGACCATTTTCAATGTCTTCAGGACCTCAACAGGTTGGACTAAAGGAGCACAGACAATGCCTGCCGACAGAGAACTCAACAGATGCAGGCCCTTGCTGTTCTCCTCCAGATTCAGATAGCGCAGGTAAAGCATTTTACACTGCAAACAACAGTTGCCAGTATTAAATTCTAAGAGGCAATGCCAATGGGATGCTAACCTGATCGTACATTGCATTTTGGCCAATGGTAACAAGAGCGGCGCGGGTAATTGCGTATGTTCCACCTGTGTAGAGAGCCGCGAATCCCTCATTCCGATAGACCTTGGAGAAGCCATCGAAGACATGCCTGTAGTTTCGTCGCATCGATGGAGCTAGGACGCGATCCACTTGCATTCGAGTGTTTATCATCTCGCTGGGAATGCCAACTGAGCCGGCAATGATGCCCGATATGGTCGCCACAAATATTTTGTGCAAGAAGTTATTCTCATCGACGTATTGCTTGCCCACATCGTACAGATGGAATCGCAGTAGACCGTAGGAGAACTGCCTGAACAGCTGAGCAGTCAGGCCATCGTACAACGCGATGAATCCTGCGCAGAGGGAACAATACTTTTCAAGAGAGAGATTGTTTATCGTTATATAGCTATAGCTTGGCTTACCGTATCGTCGGATCGCACGTCGTGCCGTCTGAAGTGTGGTTCTGTCCTTCTTGAGGATCATCATATGCGATTCGAGCACATCGAACGGCGTCACACACAAATAGGCGACTGATCCAGCCATGCCGCCACTCCACCAGGACGGATGCAGTCTATCCGACGTCGTGGAAAGAGCTAAATGCAGATACTATAGGTGTTTGTGGCATCATCACTCACTTTTGCTCCTGATTCCCGGCATTGTAATTGAAGTTTAGTTGCGCCAGCTTGATCGAAACACAACAGATGAGAATTGTTAGGCGACGAGCTGAAGTCGGAGCATTTGGGATTTGTAATTAAAAAACTATATTAATAATACGAGTGAATCTCTGACAATCCACACATGTACTGCTAAAATTTATACATAATTACAACTTATTTTGTATGAATTATATTTGTTGTATTTATCTGAGTTTGACAAAAAAATGCCTGGTTGGAGTATCATTTATTAATTTCAAGCACTTCGCAATGCATTTCAGGCCATGGTTGAGCAATGTAAGCACAATTCCAGTTTTAGTTTAGTTACCAGCTCACAATCAATCAGTCTTTCAATCAATCAATTTAAAAGTTTTCCCTTCAAGTTAGTTTCGCACTGACTTATTTCAATTTCAATGCGACTATCAAATTGAAATGGTGAGAACAAGAGAGAGCTGTAAATATTAAGCGAAGTTCAGATACTCTGTTGAATTTTAATAGAAATACATTTAGATCTATTTAAATTATAATTCATTTTTTAGTAGTATGCAAAATAAATATAGGGTAATTTAAAATGATTTTAAAAAACTATTGTTCAGTTTTAGTAGTTAAAAAATATTTAAGACAACTTTAAAATGATTTCAATTCTTTGTTTATTAGATTACAAAATAAATGTATGTAAAACTGAAAAGACTTTGGCTGTGTTTTTTTTAGTTTTGATTTCATTTTTGAGTAGTTCACAAAACTCGTTGTGCAAAGAATTACTCAAAATATGTATTCGAGAAATTTTGAAATACATTTTTTTTTTACATTGGAAATTGTGAATGAATTGAGGTTCGAGATTGACGATGCTTCAATTTATTCACATTTTGTTGGGTAAGCGAATTTACTACTTCATTGTATGTGTTTTTGTTTTGGCTTATTTCTTTTATTATTATGCAGCTCAATTCAATTTTCTTACTGTCTGGCAATCGCATAGTTTTTCAATTTGCCATGCCAGTAATGTAAAATAATATATCACGTATGCCAAGCAAAGCGAATTCATCGCAGATTCTCTTCAGTTTCTCGCTCTGTCTCTTTCGAAAAACTGCTGCTGTCCCACTTTTGTAAATTTACTTTTGAAAATTTAATGCTCTGTGTTTGCTTTGAAACTTTACCGAGAACTAACACATCAATTTTATATGCATGTGTATCGAGTAGCAACTATTTTTTGCACACATTTTCCTTTTGAAACACATTGACAATGTTATTACTGCAATGCGACCTTCTATCAGACAGAGACAGACAGAGAGCGAGTGAAAGAGCGCGATAGAATGAAAGGGTTCGTTGCATGTCTGCGCTTGTTTGCAAGCTTCTTAGGTTATTAGAAAAGTTTGCGACTCTCTGAGAGGCTGTTTTGTTGAGGCATTTTGGTTTCCAACAACTGAATTAGAATGCAATTCAAAAGAAATATATAATAACACGCAGTTTTCTAAAACGTTTGTTAATATAATCTACAAGCAACTTAAATTAAGATAATGCACTGTTTAATAAATATCTTCTTTATACACAAATTCATTACGAAAATAATTGTTTTAAAGTTATCTTTGAATATAAACTTCCTACTTTTCTAAAATAGTCTTATCAATATTTTAAATAGAATGAATGTATAGAAATGATTACTTTACTTAACTTAACTTTAAAGACAATTATAAATTAAAACAAAAAATTAACAAATGTCCCAATAAAATAATACTACTTTTTTTTTAACTACAATTTTATAGTTACTAAAACTCAATGTGAGTTAGATTTAGATATGGATTAATATTAATAAAAATGTGATGACAAATAATTATTTGAATGTAGTATTTTCTATAGTAGCTGAACAATCACAAATTGATTACCAAAACATAAGCAAAATCAATTATTTTCACAGCTAAACTTGCCTCCTGACAGCTGCGATAGTCGAGCAGTTATTTGGTTTTTTGGATATCCAGAGCGCATGCAACAGTCTGTCTGGGCCAGCCAAATGTACTGCCAGCCTATGGTAGGTTGTGCTACGCTACGCCTTGGGGCCAACTTTCTTAGCCACGTGCGGCAACAACAATGAGTGCGGCTGGAAAACAAGCCATAAACGGCTTGCAACGGCTGTCGATGCCTTCGTTGTAACCACATGTAATGCAGCGCCAAGTCGACAAACTTGCCAAAAACACAACCAGCAAAAAGGGGCAACAATAAAAACAACGACAACAACTCGGGGGCACAGAAGTTCTTACAACTTTTCTTGCATACTTTTTCTGCCGTTTGCTGTCTGTGCCTGTGTGTATGTGTGTGTGTTGGCCAATTTCGTGTGAGTGTGTGTGTGTTGAACTTTTTGGCAAATGTTTGGTCAAAATATCAAGAGCGCACATTGAACAACTGCAGACAGGCGTAACTGGGATCAAGTATACGACAGGTGTGACCTGAGGGGCCACAGCTGCGGAACTCGCTACAAAACTGTCACGAAAAAGTCATTTAAAAGCGGCGTGAAAAGCTGTCGGAAAAGTGCTTGAAAATTGCATTTGATTATAATGCAACTTGGCATTCGGCCAACAGAAAATAAGCGGAAAACAAAAAGCAAACTTAACAACCATAACATGAAAATTCCGTTGGCCAACATATGCTGTAATAATCACAATAATAATAATAATAACAACAATAGTCATAATAATAATAATAAAAGTAATAGCAAAACAAGTCCCAACATAAACAACGCTGCAGTCGCCTGGTTGCCCAAACAATACTGCTCAAACGTCATACCGAAGATCAAATACTCTACTCCATCTGAGCTACTTGTCTTAATATTTATTTAAGCAAACTATGTTAAAGGGTATTTGCAGGCGGCAACGTGGCGTATGCGCAATTATCAAGCAGCCACGATGCAGTTTTTGGCCCATAAAGAGTTGACGAAGGGTTGAACTCAACTTCGTCTGGCACTTGGCGTAAGTTTTGTTGGGTTATTTAAAGTTCACGACGCCATCGCGTTATTAATAAATGCCTTTCCCAGCCCTCCTTCAACGGTATGCAGCCCTTGATTAGTGCAGCGCCTAAGTTATGACCAGGCGGAGCTGTTGTTGGTTGTTGTTTGTCGTTTGTTGTGTGTTGTGTTGTGTTCGGCCTGGCTGCAAATTGCTGCAAGCACCGCTGGGCGCAAAGTTTGGCGCGTTATCGTCAAAACTTTAATGGAACTATGTCGTGCAGTGTAACGCATACTCACTCTCCGACTCCGACTCCGACTCAGATGCAGACCCTGATCCATGTCCCGGTCGGGGAGTTCTTGGTAAGCACTGCAATTCGGCGGCGAACTTTCATGTGGTTCAACTCCATTTTTGGCATCTTGATTGGCTCGACGAGCAGCGTGGCAAATAGTTAGGATTTCTTGAATATTTATGTATATTTGAAATTTAGATAAGCTTAGTTTACTTCAAGGTGTAAATGGGCAAATAAATGAGAAACTTTAGCTGCATTCAAGGAGATTTCTATTAAATAAGTTATTGCGCCACACTCTATCATTTATAGGTCTTTCACACTATCATCTTTAGCAACAACTCAAGAAATAGGTGTTAAGATTACAATATGGAAATTAAATTAGTTAAGGTCCAAATCTGAAAATAAACACTTTAACCTAATACAACAAGGAGGATAGGGAGGATATTTTGTATAAATATAATTTGTATATAATATTTTGTATATATATATATATATATATTTATATAGATATTGTCATTCATCATTCATTATTCATTTAATTTTGTTTTGTTTTTTCTATTCAATCTTCGTACGCTTCTCCATTCAAACTGATATGTTAATGATTACTGTATTCTTACTCATCCTAATCCCAAGTCCCTTCTGCAATGTCAGTTTGAGTTCCCTCAATCAATTTCATATACTGCCAACACTTTCATATCCTTCTACTAAACTACATCCTTTAAACACGACCCGTTATCGCTGTTGGGCGTCCAATAACAAGTTTACAAGTTTATAATGCGGCAGATTTCTGACTCAGTTATACAGTATGTATTTGAACACATATAGTATAAACATAAGCCAAATAAACAGTCATTATCTCGTTAAGTTGCATAAACTGCCATTAAGCGGCCATAAATCGCCAGGGCAGAGAAACCCAGGACAAGGCCAGGAGCGTCTGGGCTGCGGGCAGGACGCGCCTGAAAGTAGACTACGAAGATATGGATAAGTGAGAGAGAAAAAAGAAACGCTGGCTGGGCAAACATTAATTATTATTCTTCTTATTTACAGAATGCAGCGGCTGGCAAACACGGTAATTAAGTTGCATATCAAAAGCAGCAGCAAAAAGTTGCTAAATGTCTGTAAACAACACGCAACGCAGCTAAGAAAAAATCGAGTAAAAAAATGCCGCCAAGTAAGCAAAACAGCTGTGCAGGCAAACAGACTAAAATATGCTGTGAATGGGCGATTAGTAGATACCCAATAAATTATTATCAAAAAAATATATACATAATAATAATAATCATATTCGCAATGCAAGAATGTTTTAAATTTACTAATTTATCGTCTAGCAAAATAAAACATATGAATTTAACGAAGGTTGTATATTGTTGTGTTACAAAATTCGAGTTTTTTTTAAAGCTATCAATATATAATATCTTATAGTACAGATTGTGGCTGCTAATGCTAATATCAAATTAATTCTAGATCTTAATTTTTGACTCTAACTGTAAACTATTGTTTGAAGTCAAGTAATAATTAAATCACATTACTGCAAATTTTTTTATATATTGGTTTCAAGTTTTTACAGGGTATTTAATTTCGTTACTCGAATTGTGTGTTTTTCATATCCAATTCTGTGAGCTACATACCTATGTTGTTCTAACTTTTATGGACACTCGTAAAAAAGATGCGCTGAAATGCGAGCTATGCTTGCCCTTTTTTTTAGTGGGTTACAGGGTACAACTGAAGGCATTGCAACTGCAGTTTAATGGGCTTGTGAGTGTGTGTTTTCGTAAGCTACAATTTAACACACATTAAACGCAGTGAGGTGAGAGCCGAGAGCGAGATTCGAAATACCTTAGATAATTGCCAACAGTTGGGAGCTGGACAACATTGTGGCCGACTCAATATTACAGTTGTATTTGAAGTAGTAGCAGATAACTACGAAACAACATCATCATAATGAGCATCAGAATGTCGGCCATCAATCGAACAGCACGGCCGTGACATTTGATGACATGATTGTGGTATCCGATCCCTCGGGTGCCGTCATCCCCGCAGGGTGCCATAAAGCCTGAAATGTCCAAAAGCCCAAATATCAAATTGCGACCGCACATCAATGTGCGCTTCAAGCCGCCGTCGTCGCCGTCGCTGCTGCTGTTAGCCAAGTCAGCTGAAATTACCATTTCGACCAGGATTGCAGATGCTTATTGCATTTTGGCCAGAGCCCACAAAACTTTAACTGCAAACAGCAAAATCATTGAAAAGATTTCTGTACCCATCTGCCTTTGGGTACTAGAATATTATAGCTAAGTAACAAAATTATCCAAACTATATTAAATTGCCACAACAGAAAGCCTGTTTTTAACAAATAAATTAAATAAATATGTAATAAATATATGTGCATGATTCTAAGCTGATCAAGTTCAAATTAAGTGTCGAAAATATTGGTACTTATAATAGTTATCACAATTTAAATGGTTTCTATGAATTTAATTTAATTTGCCTAATAAACTTGGAAGCTATTCATGCAACAATTTTATAGAGTGTGAATACTAAAATATTGTGAACTCTCTTCTGACATTCAGTATCCGTAAGTTGTAAACTATCGAAGCTGCTTTTGAAATTGATGCGAAAGTGTATTTTGAAGCAGCCTGCAGTGAATGTTGCGATAGAGGACTTGCGATCTTCTGTAAGCCATTTTATATAAACCAGTTGGAGTTTTATCTTGTAACACTTGCAGTAGATCTTTGCACTGTACTTTTTACCGATGCATTGGCCACGTCACACACGTGACACACACACAAACACACCCCTTCAAACATTGTCTCACACCCCCAGAGGTATCCTTCCTCGCTGCTCGCTGCATATCGCATTGCCAGCAGTTAAATTGATTGACATTTATCCGTTTTTTGTGTCGTCCAAAACGGACTGTCGAGTGTGGTGGGAAGTGGGCGCCGACCACGCCCACCTGAGCTTGACTGGGTGTATCAATGGACAGCCCGCTGCCTGCTGCCTGCTGCCTGCTGCCTGGTAGCGAGTCCTTAGCCATGTCTGTCTGGCTCTGTTGGTCCTGGCTACACTTGACACAGTGTTTGCACTTTACGCTGATTTAATCTTTTCGTTGCCCCAGGCCCAGGGCGTCTGTCGTTGACTCTGGGTTTTATTCGGGGTGTGTTCGGTTTATATCCTGGGGTTTGCGATTGTCTCCCCCCCTCCCCCCATCGTGCTCGCTGTCGCCTGCCGCTAAGGCTTTGCTAGCAATGTTACGTGGCGTCAACTTTGGCGCGTGATAAAGAGCAGAAAAGTAAAAAAAAAAAAGTAAAATAGACGAAAGATTACCGCTTGCAGTCTGGTTGGAAGGCGTCGAGTCTCAGTTAATAGTGTCAGAGGAGTAATAACCCAACGACATAGAGAGAGAGAGAGAAAAAAAGAGCGAAAAGACTAGCAGCAAAAAGTATCAAATTTGATGCATTTATGATAATGTCAAGGGATTTTCGCTGATTCCAGCTGCATTCAATTTCGATTATGGCAAACAAACTCGAAGCGTTATTCGCAAATTACGATTGCAAACTGTCAGTTAGTGGAGCAGTCTCGCAATGAGCCTGCTGTTTGGTTACTCTATCTTAATCGATGCGAAGCACGCATGAGAAGTGGCCCTTTTGTCCAAGTAATTCCGATTCTGTAGTTCAGCGCACGTTATCTGAGTGCTATCAATAAAATATGAGTTGCAAATGCTTGCGGTAACAAAAGGCCAAAGAGCACAAAACGCATTTTATGTGCATTTCAAAAACAATAAACCAAAACAAAAGGCCAAATTCTACATACACAGCACATTCGCACAATGGCCCTGGGCTGCAGAAATTGCAGAGCCTCCCTGCCCCACCACCCCGCAACCCCCTCCGAAATACCAGAAACAGTAATGGGCCACAGGGGTCAAAGCGATCCATTGTTTGTGCAGCAGAACTTTGGAGGCTTCGCCTCGCTCCAGCCGCAACTTCACTGACCAGCGGAATGTATTACATATTATGGCTGATAACATGGTCGAGAGCCTAAATAATGACTGTGGCCATGGTTCAACCATTGCTGAACTGCCACGCCCACTGATAATAATCCGTTTAAATTGCGGGCCACAGCGAACAACGCGCAAAAGGATTTTCAGCCGCGCACAAAAGTATGCAACACATTTGCATCGAGATCTTGTTAGCCAAATACTGCGTACACTGTACTATATACCTAAATACCCATACCTGATATACCCATCCAACGTTTTGGGTATGGCCAGGGTGTAAGTGGCAGTTGCAACCAACGGTTGCTTTCCCAGGCAATTTGCCAACTTATTGGCCGTCAAGTGAATGCATTTTGGCTTAGTTCGGTGGGTTGACGGGGTCGCCACTTGGAACACTTTATTTACTCGTACAACTGACACAATTGACCGCCAAACAAGCCACAAAACTTTGCCCAATTAACTCTGACTGCGATGTACGCCAAAGTTTCTACATAAATTTCGCAAATTATTATAAATATTGTTATGGCTAAGTTTCTGGCCAAAAAGTTTCCAGATATATGAGTCAAAAATAATAATAAAAAAAAAACCTAATTCTCATAGCATTCTCAGCCATCCTGTGACAAAGAATAAACTCTCCATAAATTCTTTGGCTTTGTGCGTTACTTCTCCTGAATTCAAGTTTTTCATGCTCATTGTTATGATTTATGAGCCACGAGTCTCTCATTTGGCCAAAGATTTTCTACTGCATTACGTATTTTCACAATTTTAATAAAGAAAACTTGAACAAATTAATGTTGTTGCACTTCAGATTACAGTGTCGTCTATAAGAGTGAACTAAACTTAATAGCAATAAATCATATTTAATTTTTTAGTATGCTACCATTTATTTATCAACTTCAATTAAATTTTAATATTATATCTATTCGATCGCTTTGTGTATTAATTGCAATTATGCGATTATAGAAAACACGCAACCACAACAAACAACAAATTAAATTAAAAGCAGTGATAAGAAAAGCTACAGATAACTTTATCTATTGGAAACAGCACTTTAAAATCATTGTGTGTAGGCAAAAATAATCAGTTTGATTTGACTACCGCAACAAGGAATTACGATCCAGGTACCAGCATTATCCAAACTTATGAAATGTTTCATCAGCCACAAAGCTTTGTCCATACCCGAAAAAGCTAATAAGCTAATAAATTGTATAAGCTTTCGTCCAAAACGATCATAACAAAAAATCTGTATAAGCAAAAGCTCGCAGTTAATGATATGAAAAGCTACAATCAGCTGTAGTTGTTTTTTCTAGAAATTCTATTTAAATGGCAATGAAGGTAATCAAACCTGATTAGTTGGGGTCGAGAGCTTCAACAGCAGAGGTAAACAAAATTGGAATGTTTCGTCGCCCAATGAAATTAGCGCAAAACGTCGCATATAGATGGCGTTCAACGGCAGCAGCAGTGAAAATTGATGCTGGAGATAGCTCCTATATGCAACAGCTGAAGGCGGAATGGCAGACAGCCAAATCTTACAATGATCTGCCGGGTCCGTCACGCTGGCAACTGTTTCGAGGATTCCTGAAGGGCGGGGAATACACGAATCTGGACATGCGCGAATTGATGTTGCTGCTGAGGAAGCAATATGGCGACACCTTTCTGATGCCCGGTGTCTTTGGCATGGCCGACAATGTGGTGACCTTCAATGTGGAGAACTTTGAGAAGGCTTTTCGCACCGAAGGCCAATGGCCGGACCGCCCAGGCGCCGATGCCGTCATCCACTATCGACTGAATCGTCCCGATGGCTTCTTCAAGGATTGCATTGGCCTGTTTTCACGGTAAGTGTTCGAGTTCCCTCACCACCAACTGCATTAAGCAATATTATGCACATTTTGCAGTGGCGAAGATTGGGGAAACCTGCGATCCAAGGCGAATCCCGTTTTGATGCAGCACCGAAATGCAGCGTTATATTTGCAGCCCATGCAGCGTGTCAATCAGCAGTTTATCCAACGTATTCGCGACATTCGCGATGCACAGACCCAAGAGGTGCCCGGCAATTTCCTCAGGGATATCAATCATCTGACATTCGAGTCCATTGCCGTTGTGGCGTTGGATCGGGAGCTTGGACTTCTGCGGCACGCTGAACAGGCGCCCCTGGCTCAGAAGCTCTTCAACAATCTGCAGAATTTCATGCAAGCCTTCTACGATCTGACCATCATGCCATCCATCTACAAGTACGTGCCGACGCCAACTTACAAGCGCTTTAGCACTGCCATGGATGAGATCTTTGAGGTGTGCTCGTTCTACGTCAACGAGGCCATCGAGCGCATCGAGCAGAATCCGACGGATGCCTCCGGCACTCCAAGTGTGCTGGAGCAACTGTTGCGGGTTGATCGCAAATTTGCCACCGTGATGAGCATGGATATGTTGATGGGCGGTGTAGACACCACCAGTTCGGCATTGACTGGTATCATGCTGTGTCTGGCTCAGAATCCTGAGAAGCAGGAAAAGCTGCGCAACGAAATTGTGTCCAAATTACCAAATCCCACAGACGAATTCAAGTTCGCCGACATGAAATCATTGCCATATTTGCGAGGTTTCATTAAGGAATCGATGCGCCGTTATCCGGTTGTCTTTGGCAACTTACGAGGTGCTGGTGCAGATATTGTGCTAGATGGTTATCGTATACCGCAGGGCACACGGGTTCTGATGAACTCCAATCTGCTACTGGACGAGGAACGTCATTATAAACGAGCCAAGGAGTTCTTGCCAGAGCGCTGGCTGCGTGACCAAGCGAGCAACGAGAGCGAGAAACTGGAAAACAACACAAGTCCCTTTATCTATCTGCCTTTTGGCTTTGGGCCAAGGATGTGTGTGGGCAAGCGCATTGTGGACATGGAAATGGAAATTACGGTGTCCAATCTGGTTAGAAATTTCCAAATTGAATACAAGTATCCGACAGAAAATGCCTTCCGCAGCACCTTCGTCAATACACCAGTCATTCCGCTGAAATTTAAATTTACCGATATTAAATATTAAACTGACAAACTGCAAATAAAGACAAACCAACCAAACAAAGAGTTACTTTTAATGGAGATGGCCGCAATAGTAATTTGAAATAATTCCGATATGTAGGCAGATGGAACACTGCGCTCAAAGCAAAATCGATTAATCGTGCTATCGATAGGCAACAAAAGTAAAACAGCTGTCTGAGCAAACACACAAAAGTGATTCATACACAAGGAAAAAACGCAGTAAAATTGATAAAGAACTGCTTCAGGCCAAGCAACTGCCAAAAGTAATCATTTGTCATTTGGATTCGTAGTAAAAAGCTTCAAACTGGGTAACGACATGTCTACGTCTTCAATGGAAAGTGAGTATGCTGCGATGACGCCATTTCGCAGACGCCCTCCACCAATACAATTAAAATAACTCACCCACACACCCCATTTAGAGCATCTTTTCAACCTAAAGTTTGCTGTGAAGGAGCTGGAGCGCAACTCAAAGAAATGCGAAAAGGAGGAGAAGCTGGAGAAGGCCAAGGCGAAGAAGGCCATACAAAAGGGCAACATGGATGTAGCTCGCATCCATGCCGAGAATGCCATACGCCAAAAGAATCAGGCCGTGAACTATCTGCGGATGAGTGCGCGCGTCGATGCCGTCGCCAGTCGTGTGCAGTCGGCGCTGACCACACGCAAGGTGACGGGGTCGATGGCGGGCGTGGTTAAAGCCATGGATGCGGCCATGAAGGGCATGAATCTGGAGAAGATCTCGTCGCTGATGGAGAAATTCGAGTCGCAGTTCGAGGACTTGGATGTACAGAGCTCGGTGATGGAGGGCACCATGTCGGACACGGTGACCACATCGGTGCCACAGGGCGATGTCGACAACCTGCTGCAGCAGGTGGCCGACGAAGCGGGCCTCGAGCTCAACATGGAACTGCCCAGCGGTGTGCAGAGCACAACCATTGGCGCCTCCACGCAAGTGTCACAGGAGCAAGACGAGTTGACACAGCGTCTGGCGCGTTTGCGCCAGGCCGAATAGGCAGCCCACAATCTCCATTTAAGATACCCAGATGCCGTTGAATTTCTTCGTTTCTAGCTTTATATAAGTAAATTCTAAAATACATGTAATTAAACTACAACTATCCAATGTAATGTCATCAGGCCAATATCTGTTGTTGTGGGATCACATCTGCTCCTTGCTGTTTCTTTACGCGCTGTTTCCTTGGCTTGCGTCCTGCAATCTGTTGAGCTCCGCCGTCTTGCGCTGCGTCTACATTTGGCTGCTTGTTCTTTGGCTTTGGGCCGCGGCGTTTTTGTTCAGGTTTGCCCTTGGGTTGCTGCGCCACCATTGGCACCGAACGCCAATTGTCACCGTGCTTGTCCAGCCGTCGCTTCAGCAGCTCCACATCGTAAGTTCGGCGTCGCAATATCTTCTTTATGCCATTTACTCTACAATGTATCAACGTGTTTATTTAGCGTACACTCAATGTTATTGTTTTGGTTTGATACCTCATCACACTTCGTTCGTTTTCCGCCTGTATTTGCTGGCATCTGTTGTACATCTTTTCCACCAACAGTTTATATTGTTGTGACTTCTTTACGAGCGTCATACTAATTCAATAATTACTTTTTCTAACAATTTAATATTTGATTGAAACTAGTAAACAATGATGTTGTCCGTGTGACCGCGCGCAGCATGCTCGAAAATCCAGTGCGTCGCTTTCGGACTAATAAAAAGGAATCGATTTTTCGCGCATGCGGTCACACTTTGCCTCAACCGGCTGTAGTTTTTAGTAAAACTTTTAACTGAGCGAACAAAACGAACAGAAGTCAGGCGATATTATAGTTAACAAATATAAACAACAGTAATACAAATAAATGTAACATGGCCAATGCGAATCAAATGCAAACTTTGAGCACAACAACATCAACAGCAACAGCAGCTCAAGTGCCAATGACAGCCGCTGCGATTGTCAGCAATTTCCAGGAGCTCATCAAGGAGCCAAAAGGACTGGACGACGCGGCCAATTATTTGTTTCAAACACTTGTGGATGATGCGGTAGCCGGCATCTTCATTGAGACACATCATTTGCGCAAAACAAACAATTTGACGGCACTCGATGGCGTCGGCGAGGAGAATGCGGAGTCAACGTATCGCATCTGCGAGATGCCCAATCTGGACATCTTTGGCATATCGACGGCCAAGAAACCCATGGACTGCACCTGCCCCAATTGTGATAGACTCGTGGCAGCGGCCCGATTTGCGCCACACCTGGAAAAGTGCATGGGCATGGGTCGCAACTCGTCGCGCATTGCCAGCCGACGATTGGCCACCAAGGAGGGCACAAGCGCCAGTTCCAGCTCATCGTCGACGTACTTGCAGTCGGGCAATGCCGGCGGCACCGACGACGAGGACGATGTGGACTGGTCGTCCGATAAGCGTAAAAAGAAATCCACACAGAATTCGCGCAACAATGGATCGAAGAAAAATAATGGAAAAACTTTCTAAGCTCTTTCCGAGAATAAAAAATATGTTTGTTGTTTATTCTATTGATTTATCTTGGATTCAACTTCTACTCCTCATTCCTCATTGGCATGAATGCTGTACACATGCACAGAGTCTATCTCCAAGCTCGGTTTCTCCCAGGTTGTGATAGCTTTATCCATCAAATCCAAAAATTGTGCTGCCTCCTTTGTATCCCCATTTTTCAACGTCTTATGAGCTGGCAAAATATAGTCATCCGGAAAATTCATAGCTCCCCAAGCAGTTAGCCCCAATGAAATTGTGCGCTGTGGTGATTAGAAAATATTAGTATTGTGTTCGGTAACCGAAGGAGTCCCATATCTGGACCATAGAAATCATTTGTTGATTTTTTTGTTTATTAAATTGTATTCACAATTACCTAATACACCAATAATCAATGAGACTTGATGTAAAGTTAATCGCTTACAGTATTTTCGCGAGTAGAGCTCAATTTGATCGTAAGCTACAAAAACTAAGCTTAATCGAAGAAAAATCAATTTTATATTCATGATATAACCATGTCTCAGTAATTACTTGAAAGTGAGAGAAAATTACAACAAAAATGTATTTCAGAATATAATATAAGAGGGAGTACGACCACACGATAATTTTGCGAAAAAGGAACGACAAAATTAAATGGAAATAAGCTACATTTTATTAAGTTGTTTTGCTTACCTCTTTCATGTTGAGCTCGCGAAGAGCTATCTCATCAGTAATGGTCCCATAAGTGATGCCATCGATTTTAAATATTATTTTATCCCCACGCCAAATTATTGTATGGTTGTGAAATTCTTCAAAAAGAATTCTAGAATCCTGTCTACCAAAGGCGTTTCTGTACTCGATTGTTTCAATGGGCCCCATTAAGATGGCGCTACCAAAGACTGTCTCCGGACCAATTGAATTTGTGTATTTATCGTGCATTTTCCAATTACCCCGTGCATATATGCGAATGTGTGAGTTCAGATCGGTGTTCACATTCTCAACGTCTTGCAGCATTAGATCTGAAACAAATAAAGCGCAAAATAGTATATTATTACTCTAATAATATCCGACAGCTATTTTACAATTTTGATAGGTATACAGAATATAAAACGAAAATTGTAAAACCTTATTGTGGCCAAACTAAGAGAGATATTGAAATAATTTTAATCCAGGCTTCTGGTGTAATGTTTAATTTTAAAATATATCTCTTCATTTATTTTTTTCACATTTTGAAAATGATTAGATTATTAGGTAATAAAACTTGTCTCATTTCTGATATACTTGAGAGCTTCGGAACGATTCAAAGGGGGTCTATGAACTGACTATAATGTATAGAATATACATACATACATCAGCTAATACGTGTTGCTAAATATATTAAATATATGGTAAAATTAATTAATTGGAAGAATTCAATTGGTATAATTAAAATTGAAAATATTTAACATTGAAAATCAAAAATAAGAGCTATAGTCTGTTCTATATTTTAAATACAAATTTAAATCTTAACAATTTTTTAATTTTCTTTTAGCCAAAATAATAAGTAGGGAAGAGCTGTTATTTTTTAATATTGTTACAATCCCTGCTGCAGTCACAATACTGCATTAAACATTTGCTTCTTAATGGCTTAATATTGAAAACTCGCCTCCAGGATTTAACTTTCTTATTTGCTAAGTTTTACTTACATGACAGTAACCAGTCACCCTTTGCAAACCGAGCACGGATCTCGACGCGACCATATTTAAATTGAAACGGAGCGCTATAAACTTTTGCCGAATTTATGGAAGGTAATGGATCAATAGTGCCCCAGAGTGGTCCACATTCTTTCCTTCTGTTATCGTTCGCATTGCGCCGGCTCGTGCAGTCTTTCAGCTCGAATATTCTTGGATTTTTTCGAACCCACTTGGCATTCAAAACCAAATGACCATCTTTAAGCACCAGAGTGTCGTTCTCATTCGTATAAACGACAAATTCCTTAGATCTTTTGTTGCCGTACCACAGAGTCCGTTTCTCGTGTTCCCACTTCGACATATCGCCCTCGAAATCCTCTTTAAATATAAGTTTACCGCTACACGATTGCCTCATTTGATCGATTACTGTTGGCGTTGGAATGCATTCACATTCATCCCCATGGACCTTCTGAGCGATGACTTGCTGGATACCATTGCCCTGGCTATCAATCCTGTAACTGAATGCTTTCCGTATAACCTGATCTTTGGTTTCAAACACGCTTAATAGTTGAACCACATCGTTGGGTTTCAGCTCTTTATTGACATCTTGCTTGTAGACAAAGGCGCCGCTGTTATTGAGGTTATTCACAAAGGTGAACCCTGCTGTGCACTGATCGCTCAGTTCAGTTGAAATGAATACTGATTTCAGATCACTTTCATCTGGGGAAAATCATATAATTATGATTATGTCTAGTCCTATATGCAGGTCAACACTTACCAGGCACTGTAACAGTTATCTCACTGCCTCTTGTACTGACTGTCAATGGTGTTTTGTTGATATCGAAAGCTCCGATCGATTTAAGTAAATAAATCATAAATATCAGCAGAACTCGCTCTTCCATTCTCACTGCATTCACAACAGTCTATCAGCTGAAAGGTTATCGTTTTCTACCTTAAGTTCAGATTTGTTATTATTTTTGAATTCTTATCATATGCGTCGACGATCAGAGCTCTCTAACCGCGTTTAAGCTCGGTGCGAATTATACTGCAGGGTTTTCTGTTTGCCAACCGTTAAAGAAAGCTCAACAGCCATGCAATTCTTGATATCGATAATACGAAACTGAGCTTAATCGATCACTTGTTTTTTAAACCTATTCGTTTCCAATTTTATAGAATGCACGGCAAAATAAAATGTTGACGCCTTAACTTATTGTCATAGAAATACTGTTAAGTAAACATATGTGAAATCAAAATCCTTTTTACATCAATTTTGTAATCGATCTACGAGTTGAAAAACAAATGGCATTAATGCTCATCCTCAGTGCGGTTTGTCTAGACCGCAGTTTTGATTTGTGATAGTCGAACGCGGTTGCACAGAAGTCGCGTGGTGATAATTGAAGCTCTTCGAACAATAATTGATTGTCTGATAACCTTTCGCTCGAATTGAGAATTTATTTTCTCAAAATATAGGAATGCATCGGAGACTTTTGCTACTGTTAACTGGGTGCTTTGTTGGCTGTCAGGCTGCGTTTGATGCAGAAAAGGCGGAAATTGGTGTTCAGATAGTTGGAACGGTCGTCACAATCACACTGCCTGGTAAGTAATCAAAATGATTTTAAACCGATTCGTTTAATGGCCAAACTAAAACAAATGGGAAAGCTACAGTCGAGAGTGCTGTCAAGCTGATCCAGAATATGTATACTTTAAGTTACAATAAGTTTGACTTGAATTTCGATCGATGGTGATATATGTACTTTATGACACGACTCTTTCAACTTCAATCGACGGTCTGTCATCTCGACTTTCCTCTTCTGACTTTTCGATCGCTCTTGTTAGTTATTCTTTATTGTAACAACTTACATTCTACGAATGTTCCTGCTATTAATTTACATAACTACTTAACTTACTAAGCTACAAAATATACTGATCCTACAATTATCTTACGCAGAAAATCCTGATGTGAAATCCGTGTTCTTTTCAACCGAATTGACGGATGAATGCGCCGCTGGCTTCATCTTTGCCCAAAGCCTCAATGACACCAGCTTGACGGGCTATAAGCATGATCTGAAGCGGCAACTGAATGCCAATGATGTGCTGCGAGTCTCGGGTGTGTTTGAAGTCAAAGAACAAGTGATAACGCATTCCTATGAATTTCGAATCGATGCCAGCGGACAGGGAGTCAAACAGAAGTCGGCTGTACCATCGAACCTAACTTGCGAACGCCAGCCAAAATTGCATCTCGGTCCGAGGAACCAAGGGGACTGCATACCGGCTGAATGGAACCATGAGGGAACTGAACAATGCAGCGGAAGTTTAATATTTGAGGAAACTTTCAATGACACCAAACTGACGAAATGGGTTCGTGCAGTTTATACAACTCTCAACGGTCCACATCGGGAGTACTCGGCATACGTGAAAGATAAATGTACCGTCGAGAATGGCCAATTGCATTTGCAGGCCAACATAACTAAATGGAATTCATTTTATTTACGAGACTGTAATGCAGAAAGCAAAACGATAAAAAAATGTGGACCGCTTATTCGTACGGGAAATTACCCATTAACTCCATTTACCAGCGCTAGAATTCAGACCACAAATCAGACAAATTTAAAGTATGGACGGTACGAAATTCGCGCCAAGATGCCAAAAGGAGATTTCTTATTTCCCTGTAAGTACAGAAAAAGTGGATTTTATTGAGTCTTACTAAAAGTGGGTCCATTGAAAAGTTATTTGAATTATATCTCTTGTTCGAACATTAATAATACTAATGAGTTTAGTCCAGTATAATATTATAGTTTAACTGCCTTCGAAGACGTTCATAATCAAATGCAATCCTATTTAGATATCATGATGCTGCCAAAAGGTGCAAATATTGACGCCGACCCTGGAAAACATATTCGCATCGCTTATGTTCGAGGTAACACCCACCTAAAGGATGTTGCCAATAACGATATTGGGGGAAGGACCGTTTTTGGCAGCGTCATGTATGAAGTCTTTCATGGCATGCTGCACGAGGTCAAGGCGAGTATGACCCACAAAGTGCATGGTAAACATTTTGGAGATGATTTTCACACTTATACAATGATTTGGCACAAGGATCGCATCATATTTAAAGTTGATGGCATTACCTATGGCACCATAACCGATAAAAGGGCTCTGAAGCATTTGAATGCACCCAACGTAAGTTTGCTTTCATTTGTAAATCGGTTATGATTAACACGCTGATCACATATTTTTCGTTGCAGTTCTATAACCTCGTATTGGGATTGACTGTGGGTGGAATTTATAACTACCCAATTCACCAAGTTAAATTTGATACTGGCTTCAGATTTGAATTCGTCTCAGCAAAGTCTGCTGACCATATCAAGGAATATGTTAAACAGAAGCCTTGGGAACAACCCAAGCTAGTCATCGATTATGTGCGCGTCTTTGCCACCCATCCAGATGAAGACTAAAACCTTCGCGGTTTTCAAAATATATCAACTATAATTATGTTATAATTCTACTTATATACAACGTACATATATCATATAAATGTTAAATCGCATAAACACGAACATAGTCGACCAGCAGCTTGGGCTGCTTCCACGATGGCAACCACAGTTCCTGGTTCTGCCAGAAGTTCAGCTTCGCCTGGGGATGCTTGTTGAGCCAGGGCTTCTCATAGGTGGCCGTTCTCAGTCTGTCCACAAAGTCGCCAAAGCCGCCCACCGACAAGCCCAGCGATATGTAGAACTGCAAATCATACACAATTCAAAATATCAAGTGATCAGCAAAGATCAAAATAAATATTTGTGCAAATAAACCGGTTTCAACATTTTCACAAATAAAATACAAATTCATAAAAATCCCCCCAAAACGGACTTGTTTCAACTGAAAGGGGATTTTTGCTTTTGTCGTTTTTTTTTGTTGCTCACCATGCGATCGAATGGCGCTAGCGGTCCACCACGTCGCCAGCTGGGATTTAAACCGGAATCGGCGAAATTAATCAGCTCCCCAAACTCGATGCCATCGACGGTGAACCGCAAACTCTGGCTGCTCCATTCCAGGCCATACACATGAAAGTCGTTGCCAAAATGAACGCTACGTCGCAACTGCACCATGAAATCCTCCCGCTGCGCCGCCTCGGTGGACAGCACAGGACCGGCGAACAATGTGCGTCCATCGAGCAGTTTGCCATGCGGCAGACGCAATTGATCGTTGCCACGCGCCATCGCGACGCGCAGTTGACCTATGATGATAATCCCAATCGTAATTATAATTATAGAATGCACACATCAAGGGGGAGCAACGTACCCGACTCGTAGCCAGTTTGGCCATACGATTCCATGTAGGGCTCCAGCAGGAGCAGCGGTATCAACCAGTCGCCCTTCGGCAGCTTGGCGCGTATCTCGACGCGTCCGTATTTGAATTGAAACGATTCTTTGGTGCTCACACGTGGCACCACCACCGGTGGCAAGATGATGGGTCCGCTCGAGACCAGCACACACTCCTTCTGGCGGTTGTGGGTGCCCGTGCAGCGATCGGACAAGTCCAGCTCGGCATGGACTATGGGCAAGTCAGGACGGTAGCTGGACCAGAGCGTGGGCTCAATGCTCAGCTGTCCGTCGACCACTTTCGCCCTGCCGTCGTACAGCACAAACTCGGCATCGGTGCTGTCCAGGGGAGCGCGCACCTCGTGCTGCCAGCGGCTCTCGTTCAGCTGCTCGAAGTTCTCCTCGAATATCAGCTGGCCCTTGCAAAGCGACGTGCCTGGCGCTGGTGACATCACCGTCTCGCTGACTCCCTCTCCACACGACTGGGACGGAGACTGCGATTGGCTGGCGGCATTATTGATTGTCGGCTCCCTAGTCATATGGCCAATTTCGGATACGACTCTCGCGCATCCCTGCGGCACATAAATGCCAGGCAGGTCGCAGGCATCCAGCGGCTTGCCCTGATCCCGGTACATGACAGTGCCGTGCTGCACATTGGTCCACAAGTAGAGCGTATCGTACGCTGCCAGCGTGCCCTTCACGAAATCATATTGCCAGCGACCATTCTGTGCCTCATGCACTTGTCCGCTGAAGTCGCCCTGCTCGAATCCCTTGAAATTGCGATTGCGATTCACATTGAACGCCACGCTCTTCACGCCGCTCTCATCTACAATGTCAAGCACACAAATTGAAGGAGAGACGAGACAGAATGGAAACTGCTTACCCGGTATGGAGACGCGGAAGCCTTTGGCCAGTGGCTCCACTGTGACAGGGGGCACCTTATAGCCATTGATGCCGATAATGCTGCCTGCCAGCATCATCCGCAGTAGCAATGTTAAGGCTGCACTCATTGCTTCTAGCGCGTTCTCTTCGACACTGTTTAAACTTTTGGCATGCGAACTGCTCTCGGACCGGTTTCAACTAAGTTCTATATTTCGAGACCCTTCACTTTCGAAAAAATTAAAAGGTGTCTATTAAGTTTGTCGGAATCGATCAACCCCATAAAGTTTACTCAGAATAATCAATTGCCGAGTCGATTTTTCCTCATCTGTCAGTCCGTCGTTCGCCACGATTTTTTTTTAATTTTCCAGCATAAAAACAATACTAACTTTAATCCGTATTTTTTAAAATATACGTTTAAAACTTTATAGGCGGTTGATTTTTATAATTTTATATAAATTCTCCAAATTTTACAACGATCGGATTAACCTGGGCTCTCAATCAATCGTATATTTCCAGATTTCTTTATCTAATCGAAGAGTCACCTAAAATATATATTATTTTAAGTTTAATGATATACGGTTGTTCTTTCTAAGCAATAAACCAACAATTAAATTAAGCTTATTAATCAAAAATTAATTCGAGCGGCCAAATATTTGCCGGAGTTCTATAAGAATTAAAGTCTATTACAGCCAAAACTTGATTATAGTTTTCTTACTTGTTGTTCTCGTTGTTGTTTACAGTGTGTCAATCTGATTGCACTTATCAGCAACGCATCGACGGGTTTCTGTTGAATCTTTCATTCAATGAATATTTATTCAATTATTCCGATTTTATTCAACTTTTATTAATTTAATATTGTGTGTTCCATTTTACGTTTATTTAACGTTTGCTTTTAACGGCAATTGAAAGCTTACGACTGATTTATCGCCCAATATCGATATACATTTAAAGCATAGCTGCGATTTGAAATTTGCGCTCATTTGCTAGAATTAAGTTCTCTTTATTTATTTAATTTTAATTTTTTATTTAATTAAATAGGCATGTTGAGATCAGAGTTTCATGTTCAAGATTATGGGACTTATATTCTGAAAATATTATATGAAATGTATAATTTATCTTTTGTAATTAAATGAAGACTTTACATAATATAAATTTTTAATAATCAGGAACCGAAAAAAATGTTATTTTTTTAATTAAAACACAAAATTAATTACCCCTAAATCATTAATTTTAGACGAACTATTCATATAATCAATGATTTTTTTAAAAATTAACGAATTATTTTGAGTAATATAATGAATAGTATACCCTAATTATTATTTCTAATATAATGATTATAATTTTTTGTTCAAAATATATAACACTTAAGTTGAAAATAAAATAAAACAATTGATATTTGATTTATTGAAACTCGATATAATTAATTATGAAACGATTCTTTAATCGCTATTGATCAGTGGACTGATCAAAGCTTCCATCGAGCTGTAAGCTTTCGATGAATGCAACTCGACAGGTTTGCAACAGTTGAGGCGCCAAGTTACTGAGAACTACATCGATGTGCGTGCAGCGCACGTTAGAATCGTGGAATACATTATTTTTATAATAGATACAGCTGCGTCATGTGCTGGAAAATGAGGCTGTGCTTTGCGAGCTTGGGATGGATACTCTTGATGTGTTCCCAAAGTGCCGCATACAAAATACCAAACGTGGATTTGGTAATGTTGAGTGATCGCGGCTTCGAAGTGTCCATACCAGGTGAGTGGGCGTGGCTAGCCGAGGGGACAAGGCCAGAAAGATGAATTACAAGAGTGTTGCAGATGAGCCGGGCCTGCAACGTGTCTTCTACCTGCTGCAAGTGGATGACATCTGTCCAGCGTTAATGGACTACATCACCGAAGCCACCAATGGCAGCAGCTGGGTCAGCAGACAGAAGACCGTGCTGCAGAACAATGACAAGCTGCAGATCACGGTGCTGGTGCAATACAACGGCGTCATCTACGAGAGGAGCGAGACACGGGTGTTGCTCAACGAGCGATTGCTGTCCACACGCCACAGCAATTCGCGCAGCATCGATCAACTGATTGGCCAGGAGCAGTGCGCAGCCATTGTGGCAGCAGATCAATCCTCTTGCAAACCAGCCCAGAGCATTGTTGGCAGCAGCAGTGGTCAAAGCATCTGCCAGGGAGAACTTCTGTTTGAGGATAACTTCGATGAGGCCCAGTTGAATCGCAGTGTTTGGACGCACGATGTGCGTCAGCGTCTCTACCATGACGACGAGGAGCTGGTGGCCTTTGACAACGGCACACGCAACTCATACGTCAAGGAAGGACGTCTCTACATTGTGCCCATTGTGGCCAGCGAGGTGACAACGGGCGCCTTTCGCTTGGGCGATCGCTGTACGGCCGTTGACCGTCCCGATGTGGAGTGCACCATTGCCCAGGGCAGCTTCTACAAGATTAAGCCGCCGGTCTACTCGGCTCAGTTGCATACGCGCAACTCGTTTAGCTTCAAATACGGTAAAATTGTTGTGCGCGCCAAGCTTCCGAAGGGCGATTGGCTTTTTCCATGCAAGTATTAACGTTAATGGCACAGTTGAAGTTCATTAATAATTATTGACACTCTACAGATATTATGCTGCAGCCAGTTTCGACGCATGCGGAAACACATTATGCCAAACAAATGCGTAAGTAGCGGAAGTAACTGCCACTTTGTTTTTAAATGATCGATTACACTTCGATAGTACGATAACAATTTAAGCGACCCCATATCAGGGTGGCCATCTTGTATATATTGGTATATTTTCAAGTATTTTTTTTGTAACTACCATTTTAACGGTCATCTTAACGAATTATCAATATTTTAAATATTGATTTTAAATACTCAAAAAAAAAAAAAACCAAAAATAAATTATTCAAAATTGAATTCAAAATAACAGCACAAGCTAGATCATATATACGATCATTGCATACATTATTTGAAAAGTACAAATACTTAAATTATGGTTTAGGTTTTGAACGCAACATTTTCTTTTTTAAATTCATATTTAAATTCGTATTTAAAATTATTTAACATTTTTTTTTGGAGATATGTAACTCCTATTGCAATCCTTGTTTCATCTATTTGTTTACTTTTTACTAATGCCAGGAATTGCTTATGCTCGTGGTAATGCTCATTTGCGCAGCAATAAACAGGAAGACATATCGGGCAATCGTTTATATGGCGGCATGATCGTTTGGCAGCATGGAGCTGCGCTGCAATTCCTGTCGAGCCATTTGAGTAAAACGCATTACGGCGATGAGTTTCATAATTACACAATGATCTGGCAACAGGATAAATTAACGTTAATGGTCGACGACGACATCTATGGAGAACTTTACGATGGCTTGCCCTTCTTTAACGAGAGATGTTTTATTATTTTCGGCGTAACCGTTGGAGGTTTCCTTAACTTTGATGACAGCATTCTAACCAAGGACGTTAAGCCGTACAAGAATCGAGAGCCCCGTGCCGCTCTTTCATTTTGGCAACGTCGGGATGCCTGGGCATCCACTTGGGGCAAACACAGCGCAATGATCATTGATTATGTCCGCGTTTATGCAGAGTAGTTATATCTATGTATATTGAGAGAATAAAACTAGGTGACAGTAGGTTAAAATTGTATTATTATATATTATTATAAATTGTTTTTATGTACATATTGTAGGTGGAAAAACAGAAAAGAAATAAAGTTAATCTTTAGGATCATATACATGACTTTAAGAAGTCCATGTGGAAGAAAAGTAACTTTATATTTTTAAATAAAAGATATATATGTATACAAAATATACTTTTTGGATTCGCTGCGGACATTTTTTTGAAGATCACAAAATGGATAGCGAGTAGCGTTTGTTATTATATTTGTATATTTCCTATTTTATTTAAAGAAAAAATATCTGAAATCATCTAAAATAATAATATTGAATAATAAACGATTTAATATTAGTTGACTGCAAAAACATCGATGTTCGCCGAACGTAATCGATGTTTAAAAAATTGCAAAAACATCGATGCATCGATAGTGCGTTCCATCGATGATTCTCCATCTCTACTTTGTCGCTGCTTCGTTAAAGAATGTCCGTGCTCTCCGCTGTGGTGCTGTCGTCTTATTTATTTATAAAAACGGTGAATAATATAATACACAAGTGTGTTTAGTAACTGAACAAAAATACGCTTTTGCCACATTGCATAATTGTTTGTGCAATTGTTCTTCATGAATGTAAACAAATAACACCGAAACTATCATTCGACGATTTGTTTGTGTTCGCTTCGTTGTCTGTAGCTGAAGCTGAAGCAAAGGAATTTTCTCTATGTCAATATGAAGATTGGGGAGAGTGAATATGTTTTTTGTTTTTTTTTGTATTCATTTCTGCAGCGCTGCCCACAGTGAAGCCGAGTAATTGATTTAGTTTAAGCATAAAGAGCAAACAGCAGCAGGACATGGATATTTTGGATATTGATGAAGCACTCAAGGATGATTCATACATGTAAGTGACGTTCGATGTTCAATGCTCGCATTTGCATTTCCATTTCCGACTGTTGTTTTTGGTCTTTTGGTCGATTGCTAAAAATACTTATGCCATCTGTGCGTTTCTCTCCCTATTGCAACAAACACAACTGGCAGATTTCTGGCAGACAAAACGCACGATGATATCTCAAACATACTTCAGCAGTGGAAAACAAATAATCAACAGCAGCCGCAGTCGCAGTCGTCGTTACAGTTGCAGCCGCATTTGCACAACCATGAGCAAGGTACGTATGTACATGCATACATCATACATGTATGTCATACATCCAAGACACACACGAACATGTGTGTGTGCGAGTGCATTTGGCGCTTTCTAAAAGCGAATTCGTCGTAAGTGGGTTAAACAGGCGGCAACATAGCGACGTTGACAATGCTCTTGTGGTACAATATGAGTGTGTGTGTTTGTGTGTGGGCTGGCGAGCCGCTTACTTAAGGTACTTACTCCATTAGCAGGCAATGATTGGTCACCAATCGCCCGTTTTTGCCATATTTGGCCAATGCCAATGAGTTGTTATTGTCTCGACAGTAATTAATCAACAAACCGTTTTGTGCGTGGTCAGCGACAACAGAAAGAAATAAACCGGAACGTATAGAAACTCGCTATGCAAATGCGCTTTATTTGCTTGCTGCATAATAAACTAATTTCTTTTCGAACACAATTCTAATTACGCATTCTCGTGATTTACATGAGATCTAAAAACTCTGTCCTTGCATCGATATCACAACTAATCGAGCAGTCACTAAGCTGCTTTAAAGCGAATTTAAATATCTTGATAAATTGATTGATTCTTATCACTCATCAATGTCGATTATTTCAACTAATCGAACTAATGGGCCAATCACTATGCTGCAAATGCAATCGTAAATTCGATTAACATCATATCGATTAACCAAATGAATTTCATTGATTAACTATATTCATAATTTCGATGAAACAGATACCTATTTATTTTAAATTTGATTTGTATGGCAAACTATAATTAGTTGTGCTAATTTTCATAAATCGCCTCATTAATATCAGTACTAAATGTCGATTAATAATCGAATCGGACGTTTGATTGTCGCGCGCAGTTTCTCAACACTGCAATCTCAAGGAACGGTAAATTAGTTGTACGCTGCACAATATGAATAACTTTCGCAGATCGAATGAAAACGCTAACAACGGGCAATTGGTTTGCAACACAATGAAGCAACGCGCACCCGCAAATCTGTTGAAGAACACCCAAGCAGTGCTGGGCAGGGAAGCCTTCAAGAACTACATCAACATGTGGCTGGGCGACTTGACGCCCGATCATCTGGGCAACGTGCTCGACTGGCATGTGTCCAATAGCGAATCGAGCCGGGCCAGCACCGCGGCCAGCGTGACCGGCTGGTACTCGGTGTGCATCTCGAATTGCCGCCAGCTGAGCAACAACTCCATTCTGTTGGCCATCAAGTACGCCATGCTGCCGGTGGCCGTGGAACTCTTCGATTTCAAGCGGATCGGCGACGAAGGGGAATGCGGCCACTTTCTGGTAGACAACAAATTGCTGGCGAATCGCTTGATGCGGCTGCGGGACAAGGTGATTGTGCTGTACAGCACACGACACATCAACATCAATGTGCAGATGGGCATCACGAAGCGAGAGATTCAGCTCGATGCCGCGTTGCTGCAGGCCATGAAAGACGCTTTGTGGGCACGCTACGATGCCGCCAGTGGCGCCTTATACTTGACCCGTTTCCATGCTGCCTCCGAGCTGGGAGCACATTTCTGTGCCCTGCATTTGCCGCAGATGCTGCAGCAGCTCCTGCAGCTGATTGCTGAGGAGTTTCCGCAGTTGCGAGTGTTGCAGCTGCGCGACAATTTCATCTGCTCGCTGCGCGCCTTCGACACGTTGCCGCGCCACCGTTTGACGCAGCTGCAGGTGCTAGATGTGAGCGTCAATAACATCCAGGGGCTAATGGAGCTGAAGAATCTGCGCAATTTACCGCTGCAAACGCTGGACATAACGGGCAATCCGCTTGGCAAGAGCGAGCTGCAGCTACTGCAGCAACTCCTTCCACAAGTAGCGCATATTCATTGCCACCAACTGAAGCAGCCGCAAGCAACGCAGATCCAAATCCAACGTCCGGTGGCCGATCGTTATTGCGGCGCCAATCGCAACGGTAGCGACTTTTGCCTGCAGTTCGCCAACGGTTATTACGCCATGTTCAATGCCAAGCAGCGACGCTCGAAGCTTGAACACTACTATGTGGCCACAGCGATGTTGACGCTGTCGCTGCCCAAGCTGCGCGGTGCCGCCTGCGACAAGCTGTTCTATGGCCGCAAAGCGACGGTGCAGGCAATCTCTGAGCTGCCCAAGGAGCTGCACATCGATGTGAAGGCCGCCCAGCTCTATGTGCATGTGTTCAGCCAGCAGAAACGCATCTTTGCCATGAGCGGCAGCAGCAGCTGCCACTTGGGCAGCTACATGCGAGTCTTTGTGCTGCAACCGGTTCCATTGGGCAGCCACTGGTCTATTGTGCGGGACAGTCTGCGCTTCTATGGACAGGCCAAGGAGCAGGAAGAGGAGCAGCCGACGGCGAGTCGCATTGAAGCGCAGCTAGAGGAGCTGAACACCATATTGCCTAACATGAATTTGCAGCCCATTGATGATGATCAGCCGATGCCAGCGCTGGTGCCGCTAGTGCATCCAGGTAGTGAGCAGCCTCCAAGCATCTCGGCCGAGGCTGTGCCTCCCACTGCATGCGTGAAGATGGCCAAAGCCATGATCGAGAGCGAAGTGGATGACACGCTGCTGGCCTCCGATGATGAGATGCTGCTGACCATCAACGAGGACGATCTGCTCGATGACTTCTAAAAGCAGCTCGCCAGCCTCACACTCAACCCATAAACATTCACACCTAAACATTTAAGCCACACGAACAGTATTGAAATACTACTCATTTTTGTTTTATTAATAATTTAATTTATATTCATATATCGTTTATGAAGCCTACAAACATAATTCGAAGACCTTCACCAGACCTAAGCGCAGATCACAGGCGGCAACAAATCTGGAGACTCAATTCGTGAGTAAATCAAATTTATTTATGCATTGCAACCTTGGACAACAGCTTTAATAAATTGCTCTCATTTAAATTAATGCTCTCATTTAAATTAATAGAAAACACTGCTACAATTTGATAATCACTGGTTTAAATACATGATACAAATGCAAATGATTTTTAGTTTTAATCAGTCATTATTTGTATAAACTGGTATGAAATAAATACAGAAACAATTAGATCAATGTTGGAAAACATCGGTAAAATCAATTTTCTCGGAAGTTTGCCCTAAGTCTGCAATACAAACGCTTAATCAAATACTTGCCATCAAATAGTAATGGGTATTTCCTTTTTGCAGAATGCCACAACATCGGGAATGCTCAGCTTGGAGATCGGCGGCCTTGTCACAACGATGCACAAGTCGTTTCTGCAGGACACGTCGCCGCCGTCCTCCATCTGCTCATCGATGAACAACGAGCACATGAACAACTCGCTGATCAGTTCCGCTGACTTTACCAATCTCAATTTTCTGCAATCGACCAACAGTTTGGAGCCCAACGAGGAGGCAACTGAGTCGTCCACAGCGACCACAACGCTGACCAGCGCCGATGCTGATGCTGATGCCGATGTGTATACGCTGAGCGATATGATCCGCGATCGCAAGGCGCTCGAATCGCTGACCATGTCCGGGGACGGCACCTTGATCAAGGACTCGCACATTGGCCAGATCGATGACATATCGCTGACGACGTTGAGCAAAACAGCCTCCGGCTGCAGCACCATGGACAACAGCACGGACAGCGTTTCCACGGCCAACGAGTTGCTGCTGCAGACCCAGCAACAGTTGCCGCCACAGCGACAGCAGCAACAGCAGCAGCTGCGCACGAGCTTGCTGCTGAGCGAGGATATGATTGGGGACACCACATTCAGTCTGGTGGACAGCCTGACAACGCCAACGGCAGCGGATTCGATGTGCGAACTCGAGCCGAATGCCACATTCAGGCGACCGCAGGCGCCGCATCTGAACGAGACGCTGCTGCTGGCAGCACGCCAGGTGAACACCACGTACACCGAGGGCTGTGATACGCCCGAGACGACGTCGCGCTGCGAGACGCCCGAGAATGCGGATAAAGTGCTGGCCGCGCTGCAAATGGAGTCGACGCCGCTGACGACCACAACAAGCGCTCGCTTCCAGCACCACAACCACAACAATAACAATAACAATAACAATAATAACACCAACAATAACAATAACAATGTCAACAACAATAACAAACAGTTGAGCTACACACCCACGCTCAAGGGGCGTGGCGAGATCAATAACATATCGCCCATAGTGAGCACAACGCCACAGCGATTACGGCCACATCAACAGCCCAAACAGCAGCTGAATCACACCTATGATCAGCCGACGGCCACGTTGGAGATGCTGGATCAGATCGAGCAGCCAGCCGCCTTGGACGCCACCTACAACATGTCCGAGGAGCAGAAGCAAATGCAATGCATCTTGGATCTGGCCGAGGCGGAAGTGGAGATGCTGGCACAGCAGGGCGACGAGGAGCAGTTTGAGCACATGCTCGCCGAGCTGGGCAAGATGAACTCACTGAATGCGGAGCAACTTAAAATGCAGAAATCGCTGGACAGCATCAAGCGGCGCTTCCACAAGGAGGAGGAACAGCAGCTGCCCCAACAGCATTCTCATCACGAAGCGTTGTTGGAGGAGACCCATTTGCAGCATGTGACGCCGCCGTCGTTGCATCAGACACAGCTGCTGAATAACAGTCACAGTCAGAGCCAGTCGAGCGGCAGCGGCGAGCGTTTGCTCAGTCGACGCAGTCGCCTCTACGACGACGTCAATCTGAGCGCCATGCACGACAGCAATGCCAGCGGCGGCAGCTGCAATTCCACCTCGTTCATTGTGCATCGGCGGGAAGAGGAGCCGGCGACCAACACCTCGGAGGCCTGCACGCCGCTGCAGGAATCTGAGGAACCCGAACAGGAAACGGAACAATCGCTGGCCGCTGCTGCTGCTGCTGCGGTTGAGACTGAAGCGGCTAGTTATAAGCTGGCCGAGCGTCGGGAGCGGGATCGTGAGCGCTTCAAGACCATCAAGATCACAAGGGAAATGCGCGCTCGCGACGAGCAGCTGGACAACAACATTGTAGTGCCTTGCATAGACGACGAAGAGACGCTGGAGCCCGTTGAGCAGCATCGTCAGCCATCGCCACCTGGCCGGCTTTCGCGACGCGATCAGTCTGCCTTCGCTGAGAACAGCTCCTCGGCCTCCTCTGCCAGCAACAACTATTTGACCTACAAGAAGCCCAAGGAGAAGTCGCTGCTGATGCGCCAACGACAGCAGCAACAGCAACATCAGGTGATGGAGCCGCCTGTCAACGAATCCTCCAGTCAGATAGCGCGTTCGCTTTCGCGGCCACGCTACATTAGCGGACTGCAGAAGTTCACCACGGTCAGCAAGGCGACCTCGGCGGGCGCAGGTTTAAATGCGACAGCAATGGGAGCTGGAGCAATGGGCACAACAGGCGCAGCGACGACAACGGGGGCAACAGCGCCGGGGGAGCTCAAGAGTCCCATGGGCATTAAATCCAAGTCGTTCCACAACTTGTCCTCCAACATTAGTGGCATCATCGGACCTGGCGCAGCGTCGCTCGCATCCCGTCCCAGTTTGGGAGGCGGGCTGCGGCGACCCAGTGGTCAAAGCCAGAGCAGGCTGATGAGTGGGCCAAGAGCACCACAGCAGCAAGAGGTAAGTTTGCAGCCAAATACATGTGTGTCAAAATCTAATTGTGAAATCATTCACAGCAGGATGACACATCGGTATTCAAGGTGCCCAAGCTGGTGAGCGGATTGCGTGCGCCGTCAGCGGCGAGTGCGAAGCGAGCGATGGGCAATGGACTGGCGCGTCCCTCCTCCGGCTATTATAGTCTGAGCACGCGACCAGCAGGAGAATCTGAAACACCCGAGGTGAGTTGGAATTGCAGTAGAAAGGAAAAACTGATCTATTAACACGATTCTCGCAGAGCCTCTCGTCGGCATCGTCGCGTGGCAGTCTGTATGGCAAGGACACCAAGATGAATCAGAATTTTGACACGCAGGCGCTGACATCGAAGCTGACACAGGTGACGACCGGAGCGACGGGCATCCCGAAGCCATCGGGACTGCGGCCACCGACGCAAATGAAACGCAGCGGCTTGCCGCGACCTTCCAGCATTGTGAGGCGTTGACCACCATTTGATCCCAAATGGCAGCTGCCGAACCAAGACAACAATTAAGATATGAGGAAATGGAAATCCAACAACAACCAACGCCCGCCCCACAGTAGACAAAACAATAGAACTTATTGAAAATTTTTCATTTGTTTATAATTTACTCTTGTGTTCTTTTGTGCTCTCTTTTTGTGTCGATATAATTTTGTGTAGTCTCCTAGATTTATTGTCGCTCTGTCTGTTGATTTAGACAATAGCATTTATGTTAAACATTACACTGTTTTTGCATTTAGTTAAGAAGACAACCAACAACAACAAGAAAACACACTTTGCCTTAAACGAACGTAGAGAAACAATGAAAAAATCCATGTTAAAATGCATTGTAATAATAACTGATAAATGGTAACCGTAATAATTGGTCGAGAACAGAATTGGTGTATATTTTTGTAAAACGTACCGAGTAGCAGAAAACAAAACGAAATTCTATAAACGTTATTTGTTGTGTGGTTACACGAAAGTGCTGCATATGTAAGCGAATCGAATAAATAATATTATTAATATTAATAGTATATATACAAAACCATTGTAGGCATAAGCAACTGCTCAGTGGCCAGACCACAGGAAACCAAACTACTATAACTGATAATACACAACACTATTATGTAACTGATAAGCCTCCTAATTATAACACAAAATGTTACAAATTCGAAATACAGAAAAGATCAGAATAGAATTAAACAGAACAGTACAGTACAACATTAACAATATACACTACAGCAATATTCAGTGTACTGTGTCTGCTCTTGTCTATTAACTCGTAACTATAAACTATATCAAAATTGTTATATGGATTTTGCTATATAGTTATTAAAAAGGCATCTAACTCGTCGTCTGGTGCATTGTATTACTGTGCTATAATAAATATTATCTCTATCCCACATATGTAATTTAGTTTTTAGTTGCCAAAAATACAACAACAAAATGAACGAATTTTTCTAAATAAAATTACATAAATCAGTTAAACAACATTGGTTTTCCCGCAAGCGAATTGGGACTGTTGCATCACTTAATCATCAAGCATATCCTACATTAAGTTAGTTGCATTGCATTAATCCACTCTATAATTAAGACTTCCAATATTGTTTCACACCATAATCATATACTACCTATTAACCATCTGATTTGCCTTTGTTTAAGTCTAAGTCTATAACGCCTAATATATATTCACGCGTAAGACAGCTTTAACCCACGTAGAAATTAATTTTGCAGACTTTTGTAAACGAATTTAAAACGATTCAATGAAAACAATTGATTTATCGCTAGCTTTAAGTGCTTCCTTTTCTGGACTTTAATAGTACTCTCGCTCCCAAATTAATTTTACTACGCTAACGTACTTACATAGAACGATATGATTTTTTTTATAAAAACCATATGCAGTATCTATCCAAGAAAAGAATAAACAAATGACATAACACTAACTCTAACCGTTCCAGAATTCTCAGACTTGAGTATTTATAAATTGAGCTATAATATTTATTTTCGAAAATAAATATTCTTTTTGAGTGAATTTTGAACAAATAAATAAAAATCGTATAAACCATAAAAGTGTGTTCTTTATAAAGTGATCTAAGGGGATTTAACTTTATCAAACAGTTGCCGAGGTCGACGTCAAACTGCAAACTGATAAGATGAGAACGGGCAATGAATATAGCAATACTATATATTCAATATATATATCAAATTCAATTAATATCAATAAAGTCATGCTTAAATAATTTTCTACACAAATTTTATTTTCTGCGATAAATTTATGTAAATTAATTTCTATTAATTCGATTTATGTACAAAAAAGATGTGTAAAAAAGAGCGGAAAGTAAGTATAGTATGTATAAGAAAAAAAGGAAAAGTATCAAAAAATGCGGCAATGGAAAGACAATGCGACAATCACCGACAGCCAATTATTTGTTATTAAACATTGATCAATTTATATGTATACGGAGTACACATATATAAATACATATAAATAAATATACATATATTGAGATTAGATAAATTTCCTGTTTGCTATTTCAGTCAACTAGAATTTAGATTTGTTTAGCACAAAATGCGACGACTGTGATGGAATGTTCTGTTTAGTGTTTCTGCGGTTGTGGTTGCGGTTGTTGTGGTTGTTGAGCTTGTTGTTGTGGCACAGGTTGTGGTTGTTGTTGCTGCTGTTGCTGCTGCACTGGCAACTGTTGGTTTTGCGCAGGAGGCGGCGATTGGTTGTTGAGTTGTGGCTGGGGTTGTTGCTGCTGCACAGGCTGTTGAGCGACGGGTTGTTGAACGATGGGTTGTTGAGCTATGGGTTGTTGCTGCTGCTGCACAGGTTGCTGTTGAGCCACGGGTTGTTGTTGCTGCTGCACGGGTTGCTGCTGCTGCTGCACCGGTTGCTGTTGCTGCACGGGTTGTTGCTGCTGCTGCACAGGCTGCTGTTGCTGATAGACAGGCTGTTGCTGTTGCGCTGGTATTTGTCCGGCGTGCTGGTAAACCTGATTGGGATTCAAGTGCACGGGCTGCGGCTGTCCGTATTGCTGCTGCTGATACTGTTGGGCAAACTGTTGCTGCTGCTGCTGGTGCTGAGCGTATTGCTGCTGTTGATGGGCGTACGCTTGCTGCTGCTGCAGATGCAATTGATCCGGTTGCTGGTAGTGCAGCTGAGCGCCAGCTGGCGGTGGATGCTGGTAGGCAACGCCTCCTGGTGGCGGTGCAGCGTAGTAGCCTTGTGGCATGTTTGGATGCGGTGGCAGTTGACCCTGGGCAATCATTCGCTGCACTTCCTCTTGACGACGACGCTCAAACTCCAGATACTCCTCGTGGGTGTATTGCTGCTGCTGATCGATGGTCTCCCATTCGGGATCGCGCTGGAACTCCTCCTTGGCTGTCTGCTGCATAAACTCTTCGATGCTGATGAGACCATCGTGATTTGTGTCCGTTTCCTAATGGATAATCTTACTTGTATATTGCTTGATTTATTGAAATATTCCTTGAACCTTACCTGGAAGTAATGCTCTCGCATGCGCTCCATTTCCTCGGCACGTTCGCGCATATCATCCTCGGGCAGATTGCTGTTGTACACCTTGTCCAGCTCCTTGACGAACAGCGCCTTCACCTCGGCCTCGTCCCAGTAGCCGTTGCTGTCGACGTCGTGAATGGAGAAGAATGTCTTCGGGTTGAAATCCTCCTTCTCCATGTGATCCTGTTTCTCCCACACCTCCTCCAGCTGCGCCTTGTTGCCCGGATGATGCACCTTCTCGTGCTGCTTGTGCTTCGTTTCGTTCTCCTTGACCTCCGCTTCGAACTTCTTGCGTGACTCCTCGTCCATCTCCTTCTTCTGTGACTCACGCTCGAACTCCTTTTGCATTTCGTACTCCTTGAATTCGCCACGTCGCTTGCGATCCGCCTCTGCCAGGTCATCGGACGTTTTCTGTATCAGCTTGCGCAAATCTTCGATTTCGAAAGTGTGCTCATTGCCATGGTCCAAATGTTGTGGCACTTTCAAATGGTCGCGATCGATGCCATTGCTCAGTTCGAAGGCCTTGTTGGCCAACTCACGCAATCGCTCCAGTTCGCGTCGCTTTATCTCGTCCAGCTTGGTGCGCACATGATGATTCACATAGTCCAGCTCTTGGGCGATTTTGCCACTCTACAGATTGCGCAAAGCACAAATTAATCATCTAATCTGAGACGGGGTCGAGGGGAATTCCCTGAACTGAACTTACACGTATGTCTGCCTCGGGCGCCTTGTCGAGCTTCTTGCGGAACTCGGGATCCGCTTCCAGCGCCTCGACCACCTCGCGCAGGTATCTCTCGTACTCCAGCGACGTCTCCACGTCGGCGGGGGCGGGCGTGCTGCTTTGTTCGGCTGGCTTTTCCTCCTTTTTGTTTTGCGTTACGGGCAAAGCTGTTGCCAGAGCGAAAAGCGTAAGCAGGGCGGACGCCAGCACGACATTTGCCAGCTTGCAATTCATTGTGGCACGTGTTGCGATGAGTTCTCACTTCTGATTGATTTGTAATGACAATAAGACAGTTGTGTAAATAGCTTAAGTGTGAAAATTAATGGAATTCTGACGTGTCTGCCACTTTTTACCTCCGTTTTGTTTAACAACTGACCGAGTTGCCAGACTGTTTACGCGATAGGCAGAACATATGTTAATTATCGATATCGATACCGAACAGTTTTGTGAAGTCTCTTTTTTTATAATTTAAAGATTGTTGTTAAAAAACAATAATGAAACCAAAATTAGTGAGCAATTTTAAGTAAAAAAAAGAATTCAATTGCAAAAGTTATGTGTATATTAAGTATAACGATCAATTTTGGTTGCTATTTTCAGGTTACTTCGCCGACGGTCACACTGCCCATGGACAACAACATTGCCAGCTGATTAGTGCGAGTTTAAATTTAAATTTTTCGAATAATGGCCAAAAACACAGTAGTCCCCGCCAAAAAGAAGATATTGACGAACGTGGAATACACGCGCATCTGCCAATTCATCAACGGCTACCACGGCGGCTTAGCCATAGACTGCGAACTGGAAATGGTGAATCGCTTCTTCGTGGACGTGGAGCCGCTTGCCTTGATTTGTATTCTTCAATCGGAGCTGTTCAACAAGCATCGGGGGCAGCACTGGCGCCTCGAGCAGCGCTCCAAGAAGCTGCTGCAGTCGTACGTATAGTGGACACCCTACAAAATAGTATAGTATTACTTATATTTCCCTCTTTGTGCAGCTTTGAAGAGCAATGCCATCTGCATAGTGATAATTCTCTGCTGCTTCGCATGGCCACGTTAGAGAACATCAGTCCCATTGCACTGTGCCGCAGCATACTGCAGGAGAAATACGACCTGACGCAGCGGACTCAAGTGTACCGCATGCTAAAGCATCCCCATCTGATCAACGATCCCCGCCTGGCCGCCAATGTCCAGCAATGCCTCTACAGTGATAATCAGGAGGGACCGCTGACGGATCTGCGGCGTCGCATTGTGGGCGAGGAATACGAGGTGAAGCTGAAGGAGCTCTCACAGCAAGCAGGCATCCGTTTCTACGACGAGCAGGATTTGCGACGCATGGGCTACGACAAGACGCCGGACATCAAGATGATATTCCCGTTTCTCTACAAGGGTGCGGTGGTCAACTGGATCGAGAGCAAGGCTAACTTCGGCGATCCCAAAGGCCACAAAAAGAACATACAACAGCAGCTGCAAAGCTATTGCAATCGGTGAGGTTTTCTACAAATTTTCAATTAAACTGTAAATGTTATTATTTAAAATATATTTGCTTGCAGATTTGGGCCTGGCATCATCATCTATTGGTTTGGCTATCACGAGGAGACGCCCCATTTGCCCGATAATAATATTGGCATCACGGTCTTAACTGATTTTCCAGCACGCGACGATTTGGTTTTTATGCAGCTGACGGATGATTCGATTTAACTAACAGATTTATTTCTTTTACCACTTGACGCAGTTACTTAACAATTTTTCATTAATTTTATTGTATTTATAAATTCTCATTTACATTTTAGATTTTGTATAGTACAAAAAACGCATTTATCTCATTTTGTATTTTTTTAGTTTTTAAGTTTCTTTTCTCATGCATGAAATGTATAAAACTATAAAATATATGAATTGTTTTATGAACGTAATAATAATAATATTTGTGGCGGCAGAGAACGCAAAATACCAGGATTAAATATTTGTATATTAAGGCTATTGATATTGTTATTATTATTACTGTGTTGGCAATGCAAAAGAATGTTTTATATAAAATTCAGCTTGCGTTCGATTGATTCCGAAAAAGGATTGATTGTTGAAATTTGTATTGTTGCATTTATTATTATTATTATTACTGTGGTAGGCAACTCGTCATTTAGTTCGATATTTTCATCATGAATTTGAATTGAAAATAATTCTGCATTTCCTCTATGTATAGTATATATGTATTTAATGTATTTATTTCTTTATTTATTATTGCCTCCGGCACAAGTTACAAGTCTTTCAGCTCCTCGGGCATGTCATTTTTCGGATGCTTGTTCTCGAAATGCTGCTTATAAGTCTTGGGATCGGGCATTTGCGACTGCGAATGGAAATTTCGAAATATTAATTGACAGATTTAAATTTGAATATTCATATATTTACCTTGCAGAGCACACAAACATGCACAAGCGCCTTTTGGGCAGCTTTCTTTTGATCGTTGGCACTGTGGCCCTGCTGCTTCTTCATCTTCGCCTGCTTGTCGGCCGCCTTCGCTTGCGATTGAATCTTCTGGTGTCCACGTGCCATTTTTATTTGTAGTTGTTGCTGTGGGGCTGTTAATGAATATGAATATAATAAATTCGTTGGCACTTAAGAACTTCACTTATCAATTGAACCCGCAAAACAAGTAAGAAAGCTACATTGATCGACTGTGGGATACCCGCTACTCGTTTATATATTTGGTGCAGATATATATCGTCCCGGCTATTGACACTGATCAAGTCAATTTATGCTTTATGAGATCGGAGATGCTAACTTCTGCCTGTTACAAACATTTTCTGTTGACACTACGTTATAATACCCTTTTACCCTATGGGTAGCGGGTATAATTAATCTTTGATTTGCGTTCGTTATTCGCTGTGTGTTGGCAACGGTATTTCACACACACAACAACACGAAAGTCGTTTGACAGCTGCAGCCGCAGCGACGTCTGCACTTTCTATTTCGCTCTTGCGAAGAAGATACAGGAAATGGCAGCGCATTAGAGACGAGTCTCCTCTCTAATCATGTTGATATTGCGACACACACAAATATACAAATATTGCCGCGCATGCAACTTCGCAACTTGCTGTTTGATGATACCACCAAAGACAACCGCCCTCGCCCCACCGTTAAGCCCCTTCTGAAGCACTTTTAGCACGTTTTTGCTTGCAAATTGAGTAGCGACCACGTTCTCTCTCTGTCTTACCTAATTTAGCGAAAATGCAATTGTTGCCAAAGTTCGAGAATTGTTTGCGATTGTTTGACGAAACGTGTGTACTTTTTGTTGATACCCGAAATTGTTGACTTTTTGTTTAGAATTGAATTTCCGTGGCGTAGTCCCTTTTTTTCTATTATTACGAATTCCGTGTGGCCTTTTTTGCCTTTGTTGTGTTAAGTGTTGTGTAGGTAGAGCTGAAAATCGATTCGATTTTAAATCGAATACAATCGATTTTCTTTTTGAATTGACAAAAAATCGATATTGTTTTTTTTTAAAACCGTTGCGCTAAACTAAATTAATTTATTAAATTAAGAAAATAGCCAGTCTTAAACAAAATGAAAATATATTTGTGAATCTTATGGGGAAAATTGAATTTCTGTGGAGTAGTGTGACCGCAAGTTGAACTTTTAATATATATATTTCCGAAATATACTAAAACGCGTTAAAAACAGCGCGCCATTTTAAAAAGCTTTGTGGTTTTTTTTTTTAAATCTATATGTCATCCTTTTGGCGTCCAACCATATTTATTTATGTGGATAATTTCAGGTTTAAAAACAAATGCATAATAGCAAATTTACAAATATACCCTTTGACGAATACTTCCCAGGGCTGCATTTCTTTTTTTAAAGTTACGGTCACGCTGATCATAAGCAGCGCCAAAATACACAAATGGCGGTACGTTATTGGGGTTTGTCGGGTTTTTCAAAGTGTTGATGTGAATATCCAGCGCAGTGTTTTTTTTTTAAGTGCGGTGCCTTTATATGAATTGCACAAGGTAACGAAAATAATTCAATTTTCAATTAATTCGGTATCAGCCCAGTATTTTAAGCTAAAAGTTTTGGCTTCAGGATTACAGGTAAGACACTTTTCCGCCATTAACGAATTTTAGGAATAGACAGAAACCAAAAACTGCAGCTTTTGCATTAAAATATGGCTTTATTGCTTAAAACTTAACAAATTGGTTTACAACTAAACTAACATGCTTGCGTTATTGTCGCAAAACTCATAAATATTATCAACAAATTGCATTTCGTGTACATTTTTAGCAACTTGAGGTGTTTCTTCTATTGTCGTCGTCGTCTTCTTCATCTCTTCCACTACATTTGTTTTGGCTTTTACTTTCGCAGGCGACTCTTGCTCGAGGGTCATCCGCTTGAGATTATTTATGAGCGAAATGTCATGTTTTATTTCGATCTTCAGTTCGAGCAGTTCGTGTTCGGTCTTTATAATATCCTCCGCATAAGCTTCAATATTGTGCTGCAATTGACCAACCGATAGTTCCATATTCGGGGATATATATCGCTCGTTGTGCAGCTTGTATTGCTTGCACTTTTCCGTCAGCTGGCGCGTCAAGTTGTATTCTCTCTCATACATCACGTTCATGTCGGCGTGCAGGGCTGCCAACTTGTTGCGCACACTATTCCGCAGCGGCGCATCCTTGCGACGCCGTCGTATGCAGTTGTTGTTGCCAATAGCTTCGGCTGTAGCAATCGGCTCGTGACGACTTCGTCGGCTTTGGCGTTGACGCTTTCGTTGAGTGGCCCGCGTTTCGGCCAATTTGTACAACTTGGCCTTGGCATGGCCCCGGTTGACATCTGCGCTTGCATCGTAATGCTGATCGGGCAGTAAAATTAGCAGCAGTTCATCGGGTCCCGAGTCCTGCTGCTTTTTTAGCTTCTTAGCCGGGGTATTGGCAGCTTTGCTCTTCGTCTTTGGCTTCTTGTCGCTTCGATGTAACAGCTTTTTAAACCACTTGAGTAGCGAGAAATTGTGCGTAGGAACGGTTGGGGCAAGTTGCAGTTGCATAAGCTGCAGTTGTGGCGGCTCCGTGAGCTCTCGACGATGCTTGAGCGAAAGACGCAACTGAAAGGAAATTGAAAACAAAAGATTTTTAAAATATTGCGGAAAAATATATGAAAATAATGTATGATTACTTTAGTTGGCCTTAGGGACGCCGAAATATTCGATCAAAAGGAAAGAAAAAGAAATGATTGTAAAAATATTGTCGGAAAATATGAAAATGATTTATGATAACTTTAGTTGTCCTTAGGGATGCGGAAATATTTGATCATTATTACACCACTTCTTATCGTGACAACTGGGACAATTAAAATGCTATTAAGTCAAAGAAATTAATGGTCGCTGGGAATAGAGATAAAAAGTAGTGCACGCAATAACAAATTAGTCGAAAAGGGAAAACAGTCGAAAACAAAAACATAACATTAACTTTAATATAAAAATCAATAGGCAAATTGATTTCATTTCGTGCGTCATGAGAAGCTAAACTAAAATAATGGAAAAAGCGACGCATAATCAAGCATACGCTCGATGATATACTATATACATATGCTATACGTACATATAGACATATATAGGAGGCGTGACTGGTGGTGGAAAGGGGACGGGGGGGAGGTCGCTGCTGAACATGAATTTCACATTTCTTGACTTGCGTGCGGCGCCAGTCGGACGAACAGGACACAAAAACAGAAAAAAAAAATAGAAACAAACGCTTATTATGCAATCAGTGTCGACTTTTGTTGTTGCCTTGGGCCCAGTTTTTGCACGGCAGGTGGTCTGGTTGGGGGCGGAAGAGGGGAAGGGAGCTTGCCGCATATTACCTCATTGTGCACACGACTCCAAGCGCGCCAAACAGGTAAAATGGCCATGTTGCCGTCGTAGCTGCGCTCGATACCACGCCAACGTTCCGTTATAACGTAATCGCTGTAGTCACGCGATGCTGCTGTGCCATGGCCGCCATCTTGTTTTTTGTTTATTTTTGGGAAACGAAACGAAACGAAAATGAAACAAAAAAATGTACAAAATTGTAAACACATAAATAAATAAAAGTTTTGGTCGATAATAATGCCAAACAAAACAAAAAAGCAAGCAAATAGCAAAAGTGCTAACTATAGGCGGCAAATCTTCAACCATTTATTGACTCACCTTGCTTGTTGTTGTTGTTGTTGTAGTGGGCATTGCCATTGCTCAGCTCGTCATCAATCAGCGCTTTGATTATGTCATTGCATGTCGTTTTATTTGTTACGCCCGATACATAACGCGGCTCATCATCGTCCATCCAAATGGGTATTTCCTTATGACCCTGTTCCTGTTTGTGCCGGAAGTGGAAGAAGGCGAATGCATTGGTTTATTAGTCGAGCACTTTTTATGACATTGTAAGCAATCGTTAACTATAGTCATTACCAACTTATTTGTGCATGCACATGAATGATTTGAGGTTGGAATCAGCTATATAGAAATTGCAATGTTGCCAAATTGCATTTTCATTGCGGGCACTAAACCTTCTATAGTCACTAATATTTTTAATTAATTATTTATCTGTCTTATAATTATTTAGTATTTTATAAGTATTGAAGAATTGATTTGAACGGTGTGTTAAACTTCACAAAGCCTTCTTGGGTCAAGGCGCTGTTGCCAAACTGCAGTCCAACTGAGATTCAAGATAATCAATTTCATTTACAGCCTATAATAATAGCCCCCAAGTATGCGAGCATTAGCTTCACATCGACACGGCCTAACTGTACACGGATCCTCCCATTCCATTTAGCTTCTATGGATGACTAACCCAACCAACCAAAGCCAAACATGCTACGTTCTTAAGCACAACACACAATATTTTGCTTTAGCTAGCTACCCAATTAGGTGATTTGTTTGATTTCACTGGAAGCCCAAGAGTCTTTGGTGGGGGATGAGGATTGGGAGTGGGATGTGGCAGGAGCAGGAGCAGGAGCAGGAGATGGGGGAAGTTACGTGTGAGGCACTTACCACAGTGCTATTAACGCCGTACAGAGAAATGGAGCGATGGCGATGCCGTCGACTGGCGGCCGTGTGTTGGCCATTTCCGTTTGCCTTGCTGCCGTTGCCGTGTTGTTGATTTTGGCCCGGTTGTGGGGCAGCGCTACGGGCTGCAGTTGTGGCTGTTGCCACTTTTGCATCTACTAGACGTTCAGCACTTGGCTTATTGCCTTTGTCGCTCCCGTTCCCTTTCCCAGTCCCGTTTACGTGGTTGTTGTTATTGTTATTATTGTCTTGATTTTGGCGGTGCTGATAATGCTGATGTTTGGTCGGCAGTATGGGGCTTTCAGGTAAATTCAATAGCGATGGACAGGTGTCAAGATTATCATCGATGAATGTGGAGTTTTGTTGTAGTTGTTGCTGTTGTGGCGCCATGTTGCCTGAATTGTGGCACTAATTGGCACTGCAATGAAAGGCGGGTGAAAATTGTTACTATAGGCAGTTGAAGTATATAGTTCTTAATATACAATATATATAAAGCTATGTATGATTCGTTTTTTTTCGAAACACGCAAAAAGGCTGTTAGACGCGTTGTTGTTGTTGTTGTCGATGTTGTTGGTGGTTGTTAGGTCGCCTACGTCTAACGATCAATTTAGATTTGTTGCCTGCGATTAAATAAATTATGCACGAAGTTTCACAGTGCACAGACATCGCCTGGTGGTGCAATGGACACCAGCTGCCCAAACACCCTCTCAACCCACCTGTCCGTTCAATGGCCAATTGCCGTACTCGGATTCCTAGAAAATTACACACAAAACTTTGTTTCTATCATTATTTAGCCCTGTCTTCTACTCGACATTTTCTTACGTACATTTTGGCCGCATAAATTGTAGCTGTTGACTTGCATTTTGTATGCAAATTTGATTTGCCAAAAAAAAATAAAACCGAGGAGAGGCGAAAAACATTGCCTGTTTTGACTTATGAATTAATGCAAATTTATGCCGGCGTAAACTGCAGCGTGCCAAATAACACAAATTATATATCGTGGCAGTAAAAACTGCTATAAGAACTACAGAGAGAGTCCTATCAGGTGTTGCAGTAAGCAAGGAGCTCTTTCAAGACTTGGTTATTTTGTATAATTGAATACATTTTAAATTTAGATGTAAATAATTTCTCGCTTAAGTTCTGGCGCAACCGATTGAAAACTATTTTATTTTTATGTCAGCCCTATAAGTACAAAATGGAATACGCTTTGAAATACTACAATCCTGCATAAATCCTGTCTTCTAGAACGCCTATTGAGGTACAGGGGCAATACGCGATCTGCCTGTCAGGGTTATATATTACTATTTTTTTAAATTTTTTATGTATATCATTTTTTATTCCACTATGTTTTGCATATTCAAAAATATAATATTTACAGTTTTTACATATTATTATTGTATTGTAGTCTTAGATGTATTTTAAAAAACTAGTACATTTATTTTTAAAATATTACTTTCGTATTTGAACGACATTCTTTTGCCATTCCGTAATTGTTGACTTTCGTGAAAGTGTAAGTTTGGCCTGCTGCGCTTAATTGTTAATATGCAAGTTTAGTAAATATTTAATAGCAAACGCCCATTCCACTTGCATATTGACAGACCACTGCATAACAATCCACGCCCGCTTTAGCTCTTCAAAGCTATTAGGCAAATGAGTTATAGTGCGGCTCTGCTGCAAGGGATTTCGTATGCAGTGGACACGCCCACGGGTCGGACCGATTTGACTGACGACGAGCTTCCCCACTCTCCCATTATTTCTGTAGTTCCCCACATGTCAATGCAGCCTTTGATTACTGGGACTTGGCAAAACTGAACATGCAAACATTCATTGGGAAAAAATGTAATTTCCAATCAAGATAAGTTCAAATGAAAATTTAATTCGTTGTTGTGGTTAGAGAAGGTCCTTTGGACAACACATTCACACAGGACAATTAACCGAACGCCCAGCGCTGACGTTTTAAGTGCAACTAATTGCTGTGGCAAGTTGGCGGGCGGGGTGTTTAAAAGCTATCATATGATTAATTAATGGAGAGAGCGTTGCGGCTTTTCAGGATTTCCAAGAATTTCTAGGTCTAGACCTTGGGGGTAAACTAAGCCGGCTTGTCTATCAAAGTTCAATGTATTTCCAGCTACTACTCAACTATGACGTAGTTCGAAAGTCCTAAGTAATAATAACATTTTTAGAGTTTATTTTTAACCATTATAACTACTGTTTAAAGGCTAAATTTATTTGTAAAAAACTCAGTTATGATTGCATGAGCAAAGACGATTACATTAATTATGTCAGAGTGAATAAAACGATCTGGGAGAGGAGAGGGGAAGTATAGGAATAGGAAAGTAAGTTATTTGTTGACTCTGAATGGAATTTTCGAAGAATTATAATATAAATTTGATAAATTGCTAATGAGACTTTATAAGAAAAATACATCCTTATGCTTGCATAATACAATTTCTTTCAAATTCATTAAATTTTATCTTGCTGATCTTAAATAACAGCAATTGTTATTTAGAATTTATCTTTTTTTTAGATTTGTAATACATACAATTTGTCTGTAAGATTATATAATTTGTGATTAAAATTCTTGGTTCCTCGGCATTCAATTTTGCCTTTTTTCTTTCATACACTTAAAAGGTTACTTTTTGAACGTTTCGTGAGATTACATTTTATTGAAACTAAGATAAAGATGTTTCTAATACACTTTCCTCGTTGTTGGTTAATTGACGTATGATCTTGATCAATGTCTTGCATATTTCTTGCTGTTCTACTGTCATATTACCCATTTATGATCGGTTTGTGGTCGTTTCTTTATCCACTCATTAGATTTTGGCACCCGCAGAACCACAGAATATTCATAAATCAACTGTGAATTCTCCCAGTGCCAAGATGCAATGGCAGCAGCGGCAGCAGCAGCGATCTTCTACCCAAAGCACTCACGAACGGACTGCAAAATATTTCCGATCTAGCAGATCTAGACTTACCGTTTTAACTGCTTTTCCAGGAGTTTTTCGCGTTGCGAAATTCTAGCTTGATCGCTGCTTAAGTATCGATTAGGATTCGTGTTGCAGTCTTTTGGGTGATTGTTTATGAATTGTTGGCAATGTTCTTTTCGGTTGCTGTTGCAGTTTGATTACGGGCAGTATTGATGTTGGCTGGTTTACACTTGATCACTTAACTGTTGGCCAGCTGCCATGCTAGAGCCGCAGGACATGTTAATCCTTTGAGCTTTGACACTTGACTGAAGTTCAAATTTGAATTTGCAGCTATGTAACGTGCTGCTCGACGTCAGCGTCAGAGGCAGAGGCCGAGGCTGAGGCAGAATTGTCGACGTCAGGCAGCGCAGCCGGAAACTGCTAATATTTTTGTTTCTAGATCTAGACAGGTGGCTAAGGTGCTAAGCTGTTGTCCTTGTTCAGCCAGTGCAATGTTCAGTTCAGTTCAGTTCAGTTCAGCTCATATTCAAATAGCGGCTAGGCTAGCAAACAAATGAGCGTGTGTGTGTGAGAGTCCTTTAGTCCTTTGGTGTTAGCTGGTTGCCAGTGACAACTTGGCGAAGGCGCGTTTAATGCACAACAAACAGGACTGACGACGACGGCGTATCCTTGACGACGGCATGTGACTAACTAAAATTTTATTTGCTACCACACAAAACTTTAAAGCAAAACCAGGCAGCTACCAACGCACGCACACACCTTTGCACACGCACATGCATATGGCGGGACAGAGACAGAGACAGAGCGGGAGAGAGTGAGAGAGAGAGAGTGAGCTAGAGTCTAGGGGTTGTTAGGTGCTGTTGCTGCCGTCATCGGCAACTGTTCTTGTTGTTGTTGTTGTTGGTAGTAGCTGCTAACAACAACTGCTGCGGCCCGTTGCCGTCGTCTTTTGGCCAACCAGCAGCAACCACCAACGGTGCTACCAATTTCCCACTAGCCCAACACACTCGCACACACACAGCCAGATCCACATGCGACCGACTGTCCGACCACTCCCTCATCCACATTGCAGTTTTTCTCATTTTTGTCCCCCCTCCCGGTATTTTTTTCATAGCGTGTCTCGACTAACCCCTAGCCCTGTTCCACACTCCATGTGCGTGTTGTTGTTGTTGTTAGTGTTTTTTTTTTTTTTTTTACCAATACCAATGCCTGGGCGCACTTTGTGTTATTTGGTAAAACGAGATTGTTGATAACGTGCTACAACAACAACAACAACTATAAAAAAAAGAAACTAAAAAAAAGAACTCGCGGTACATAAAATTCTTTCTGCCGCCAGGACTCGACTCGACTCGTACTCCAACTTCCAGTCTCTGGCGTGTATTGTATATTTTATTGTTAATGGGCAGCATTCACCTTTCGATTCGATTTTTCTTGTTGTTGCTCCAGCTTATTCATGACACGAAATTGTTGTACTTTTGTTGCTAACGGCATTTTTGGCTGGCTTAAAAACACTTTGATATATGTGGCCAAGAGGGGAGGCAGCTAAGAAAGTGGAACTCAATTCTATTTTAATTAATTTATATATATTTATAGAAGCAAGTGCAGAAATGTCGGTTAGACCAAAGGGTTAACAACAGCCTAACTTAGCTGCGGGACATTGAACAGGTCTCAGTTGCACTTCTTTTAACTATATATAAAATTACATTAAAATAAAATGAATACACAGTCTTTTCATTAAAATTAATACAATTTCTAAGCCATATTTTATTTATTTGATTGAGAACGATTGATTCAGCTCTAGGGAACGTAATTAGTTGAATTGTGTTGACTGTTGGCTAGACTTAATTGAACTTAATTGAACATTGCTGTAAATCCATAGGAAATTAGTTATAATTATGAACAGGCTGTATTGGCATAATGATATATCATCATTTCTGAAAGCAAAGCAGTACAAGCAATTGTTGGTAATATATATTGATTATTTTTATTAGAAATCAATAGTAACTAATTCAGTTGTTCAATTATTTTGAACTGTGTATACTACCTCAGTCATTGATCGTGCTCTATAGATATATGATAAATTGGAATAAATAAAATGAAACATAGAATTTTGAGCAAATTGTTCCTGTCCAGCACGGAAATACTTTAATCCTAGTTGAATATTGTAATATACTAAATAGTTTACTTAGTACACTCGATTTGCATTGGGGTTGTGCTCGCCAAGTCGTGCTCCTGGTTCGGGAAATAATTAAAAACACGCAAGTTGTCAATTTTGGGGAGAACAATTTCGCCAGAGCGCGTGAAATTTTGACGCTTTGCCGAGCTGCGATTATGTAAATGATTGATTCGGCAGCAGGTTGTGGGATAGGGTAGCCTGTACTAATTTGCTGAAACTATATGTTGGCCAGGGTTATCTAGGGGTGGGTATTACATTTACTCTATAAGGTCGTACCTGCCGTTGCGTCGCTGCGTTGCGGTTCAGCGATTTCACGATATGGCACCGCCTCGACCGGCGACGTCGGCTCGTAATAAACAAACATAATGTTTGGTAATAATGGAAACAGGACTTTGTCGTTTGCGTTTTTGTACACCTTACCTACTATATACCATCTATGTATTTATATATATGTTCTCCGCGCTAGTGTGGGAAAGTACACGGACTATAACAATTGCCTTGGGACGGTGTTGTACCTTCAGTTTTACGGCTGGCAAATGCGTGGTTATTAATTTTTATTTGGATTTCGGACAGAAAGGCAATTAATGCGCACACATGAACAACTAATTGCCACGCCCATTTCGAGCTGACACTAAGCCCAATTTTATGTCGCGACTTTAAGCTCCCAAAAGAGTTCGTTACCTCGTCTAATTTGATCCGGCTGCAATTCCGCCAGAAATCGATTGGAAATCCGAAATTACTAACGATTATAGATTACTTTATGTGGACAGTTAATAATTGTTTAATGCTAAAATTCTTTTGCTTATTGTTGCTTATTTCTAGCTACATATTTTATTCAACCTTTAGACATTATGTTTGAATATAAATATTCCAAACCTCATGATCTCATTAGCTCTTTAAAGTATCATTCAGTTTGCTTCATTGTTTTGTATAATTTACTACGAATGGAATGTTTACATTTAAAAAAAGAATTCTACAAATTAGAATGCATTCCATGTGCTTTCAAGCTTATGAATTTCCTTGCATGTGTCGGACGCCAACTTGAACTCAAAAATAATTTGCTTAATTCCATTAGTGTTGAACTCTGAGTACGTTAAATTATAATATTTATACGTATAAGATTGTTAAAGCCAGCCAAGTGGGGGGCCCAGTAAGGGTGCTAACGACTTTCTTAGCTAACTTTAGCCCTATTATTTACTCACGTGCGTCCCCCTGCAGCTTAATGCACTTGAGTGGCGCCACTTGAATTGGTTTGCATGTGTCGCATATGGAAATTCTGTAATGATAGGGGAGTTGCCTGCACAGGTTAATTGCGCTGCAGTTAAGCAGAATTTTGTGCTCCATGCTTAGGTAATGATTGAGTTTTTATTATGCACGTTGATTGTCCAGCGTTGATTGTGCTTATCCAGAAATTGTGGGGGCTTCACTTCACATACACTTTATATATACTTTATGTATAAAGGATATTTTTGTGGAATGTTGTGGGTGCATAATATCTGCTCGTTAAATGTTTGATCGAACACATGTTCAATTGCTGACCCTGACACAGAATTTTGGCAGATCATTCCACACATGACCAAATGTAACGTCTTTTTGGCCGGGATACCCTCCCCGACGCGATGTTGGCAGCATTCATTCATGCATCAATTAAGGGCAGACAACGCGGCTCAAAGGGAAGCAAGAGCGAGAGAGGGCATTCTCTTTGGGCCATTATAAAGGCAGTAAATAATTACATGAGCCGGGGTCACAGACTGCAGACTGCCGACTGACGACTTTAAATAGTTTGCCGCTGCCTGCATTTTACCTCGTGCCAACTGCGATGCCGCAATCGCGTTGCAGCTGCAGGTGTAGAAATCATCGAGCGCAACGAAGCGATACATCAGCGACGTCTCCAACTCCACAGGCCACAAGAAACAGGGAACAGGGCAGAGTCCAGTTGGGCAAAGCGGAAGGAAGCTGTTGCGCGGGCCAAAACACTTGTTCCCATAAACGTAGACGAAGCGGGCAGGCCGAGGAACCTGTTTTCCACTCTCGTCTTTTCAGGCGCGCAGATCTTGCAAGCTGTTCTCGATCGCAGCCTGTTGGCAGGTTGTTTCTGTTTCTGTTTCTGGTTTTAGGGGTTGCTCCCCGTTAAGATGCCGCCGCCGGCTGTGGCGCGTGTGCATTGACCTGAAAATGTGGCGCGCCCTTTAATGATTGGCAGCAATCCTCACAGAAAGTCAAAGACATTGCTGAAATATGTGTTGTTTTTTTTTGTTAATTTTCTGTTTTGGGACGATCTTTATTAATGCGAAGCTGTTTTTGCTGGTTTCTTATTTTGTTTTGTATCTTGTCTTTTCATTATTCTTATTTATTTATAACTAGTTGTTGTTCTTGTTTGTCATTTTCGTGTATTTACAGCGTGTTTCATATTTCGTTAATCTTAATAAGTTTGCTCAAGTTGTGTAGTTAATCTTCCTGTTTTTGTGTTTTTTTTTTTTAAGATTTAAAAAAATGTACTTTGCTTGCTTTGCGCCGATCTTTAAATGGTGTCAGATTTGTAATTGATCTATTCGAAATCTACTCTATTTTGTGATGAAGTGAGGAACCTAAAATATATCTAATGCTTTCGTGAGTTTCTTATTTAAGTTAGCAAACATTTTGTATTCTCTTCATTTGTTTTTTTTTTTTTGGTAAATATTTAGATTACTTAGAATTAGCAAAGATTTGTGTTATTTTTTCCACTTTTTTTTGTTTATTTTTTTTATATTATAAATACTTAGGAATTTATTTAGTGTTAGCTAATAAAATGAATTAACGAATATTAATATTAATTTAATTTATTTACATTTTGCTTTTGCAATCTGCTGTTGCTACAGCGTATAAAGCTTTTTCTTGAAGTTGTTATTTTAATGCCTTTGTCGTTTCGTAAAGCCACCTGCTTCTAACCTTTGCATTATATTGTTAAATAGTGTGTTTTATATAAGGTTGTTAATACTTTATTTACATTTTCATGGAATTTAAGGTCTTACATCGTTATTTCTTTCTCAATATTACTTTCTTACGAATTAATCGTATATCAAATTGATAGTTATTTGGGATTGCCTCTGGGCAATGTGTCTTTCTCTAGCATCGTTAGATTTTGATTATTGATGTTATTTATTCATTTGCTATCATTTTGCAAGGGTCTTTAAATATTTGATCATTATTTAATTAAATCGAATTATTTCAACTAAATTCAATAATAAATGTAAATACCCGCATAGTGTTCCATTTCTCATTTCCCTGCACCCATTAAAAGAATATATTAATCAATTGGTAAAAATTAAATATCATCGAGGGTCGTCAAATACCTCTGTTTTAGAAAAGATTATTAACAATCGTAGTGACATCCTTAAACCCAGATAATAGTTCTCAGCAGATAATCAAACAGTATTTCAACATTTTCAAAACTTGTCATGATATTTTGTAAGTTTGTATATTTTTTATTGATTGTATTGTCCTTAGCCCTAAGTGAGGAGCTTGAGGATAGCTTAGAACTCGAAGATGGGGCAGAGCTTGTGGAAAGGGTAGACCGTACAAAAAGAATCGCTACTCCAAATTATGATGAAGAAGTTTATAGAAGAGTCGCCAAATATATTGTCTCCATAAGGTCCCGAACGCCGAACAAATATTTTGGTGATAATCATTACTGTGGCGGCACCATAATATCCCCGATATTTGTGATAACGGCAGGGCATTGCGTGATGGAGTGGGTATTATTCTACTATTATGCCAAGTTTATGATTTACCATTGATCATTTTAAAGTAAACGCAAGATTATGCAACGCAGTCGAGTAATTTTGGTTGTTGTTGGAACTCCGAATCGACTTAAGCATATTCTTGGCGCCACCTTAAATATACCTGTCAAACAGATATTCGTGCACGTAAACTTTACATTGTATAATACGAACAATATTGCACTCTTAAAGTTGGCGAAAAAATTACCATCGGACAACAAAAATGTGGGAATCATTAAATTACCATCGAAACCTCCTAATGAAGGCACCCGCTACCGAGTGATGGGTTGGGGACGTGTTTATGAGGTTATTCATCCAACAATTTTTTTGTTTGTTTATTTATTAAGCTTCCCTGATCTACCTATTGCTTTTAGGGAGGAGCATTAGCTTCAAGAATTCTTTTTATTGATGTTGAGTTGCGAAATCGAACCTTTTGCAAATCTTTTATGAAGTCATTTTCGGATGATATGTTGTGCGCTGCCAATTTCGGGAAAAGCGACGAAGCTCCGTGTCCTGGCGATTCTGGAGATCCCTTCTTTGAAGACTTAACGCTCTATGGAGTGGTTACTTATGGTCTTGGTTGTGGCAAGCCACGCGTCCCTTCTGTTTATACCAATGTGTGGCACCATATGGATTGGATTAATCAGATAACCGCTGAGAATAGAAGTCGCAAGAGAGTGGAACAATTTTTAAGTGTTCCCCTTAAACTAATGATAATATTTATCATGAATGGTTTTTAGTCCAATTGTTACAAATGGATTTCAATATATGTAAGAATAAGTCGGTAATTTTGAGATGGGCACAGAGTAAGAAAAAATGAAATTGCATTTGATAATTTGGTTGATTTATTAGTGAGTTTGCCACCCACTTTCGAATTAATTCTATTAAAAAAAATAAACGCAATCTCTTTGGTTTGCAACAAGCTTAAAATATACATGTATGTATATTTCTCTGCATATCCAAAAAGTATGCCCCATAATTTCGTTTGATTCAATTCGAACATGGGACTTAGCGTTAATAATTCGGGTCATATTATTATTATTATGTTTATTTTATTAAATTTGTTTTATTTTAAATTTTTTTCATCATATACTTTAGTGGTCTTTTAGATTTGATAAAGCATTTCTTTTAAGTATTATGAAGTTTAAATCAGAATACATTTAAATGGTTGGGTAAATCTTTTTACCGCATGAAACCAGTTAAGCCAATGTAACAATTTTGTCTAATAATATCATTCAAAGAAGGCACAATTAAATTGTTAGCATATTAACATTGAAATAAAACATTAAAGTTATAACAGATTTTAAAGTACATTTTCAGCGATATCTTTCAAAATCGAGCTCATTCACACTTTGTACATTCCTTGCATTAATTGGCACTACATTCTAAAGATTTATTTCTAGTGCCATTTTTATTTGTTCCCCTCCAAAAATACAATTAACTGAAATGATCATATAAAATGAGGTTTAGCTTCTATGTGTTTACTGTTGCATAGCACGTGAGAAATTGTTTTACGTTTATAGTTGTTAATTTTTAATAATTAAGCGATGAAATGAAAGTTAATTCATTGATTATTCAAAATGTATTTTTTTAATTTATTATTTTTAATTGCAAAAAGATTGTCCATGTCTTTGTGTTTATTTTATAATTTTTTTTCTGATGTTTTTTTTTCATATTTTTTAAACAAGAGAAAAACTGCATAGCTTGAAATATTTTTGCTTGCAAAATAATATGCATGTGTTTATAAAGCTTTATTCTGAATTTCGGCTTCGAAGCAAATCTACAACGAAATCTTGTGCATACATTTTGGATTATCAGAAAATGAATTTGAGGCATGTGGCAGATAAGGTTAAGAATTGTAAACGTCGCCAAAAAGTATGCAATACATAAATATTGTGGAATTGATTTGAATTCGAAATTCAAACGTGGAGCCTTAAGTTCAACAAATCTACGGTTCTAGAAATATAAAAATTGCAAAAAGCGTTATATATGCGTTCTGTATTTGTGTCATATAATAAATATTTCATTAAATAATTGGTAACGGTGGCCCTCATTAACCTGCTCAATTAATTAACTTGAATAAATTTGTATGCAAAGGTTTTATATATATTTTTGTTATTTTTTTTTTTCGATTTTACTTATTTGTTTTTTTTTTGTTTTTGGATTTTGTGTTTATCACAAGATTTTAAGGTTTGATTTGGTTTAGTTTAATTTTACGTTTTTAATATATATTTTTTAGGTGTATTTTTTGTTAAGTTTTGGTCTTCTATATGCAAAGTTCGCAGGGCATTAGTTGCTTTCGACATAAATTGTATCTAAAATACTTGGGCGTTTTTTCATAGTTGGGTTGGCATAGCTTCTTGAGTTTTAATTTTTGTGTTTTCTTTTTGTTTTTAATATATTAAGATTTTGTTTTATTAGTTTTTTTATTAGCATTGATATGTTTCTCAATTAAATTGTTTTATCCAATTCCTGCTGCTACAAGGTGTTGAAAGATTACTAGTGCTAACAAATCAAATTAATCAGTATAACAATTATGTAAATAATTTAAGTAAATATTTAAGCCATTCAGTTAAAAGTGTTTCCCATTTCACTTACTAGTAAAGACAAGATAAATATACAAAAGTCTACTTAAGTATCCGTTTAAAATTAAAATACATTTTAAAATAAACTATTTCAAACGAATGCTATTCTTTTTAAAGCAGCTAAAATATAAAGTAATATTTGAAGCAATCAATTTACATAACATTTCATGTAATGAAGTATTTGCGAACGCTTGAGTAACATTCAAAACAATTATTTAAATTAATTAATCAAATTTAACTTATACAATTAATTATATACCCACATATGATAAATCGAGATCTAGTCCGAAAATAAGCCGCTGAATTTCGCATGATGTATTAAATAGAAATTCAAAATCGGAACAGATCGATATATTTCTTTTTGAGCAACATAAAATTATTATAACATTTTGACATATTCGGAGGCATTTCAACTAAATAGTTTGTAATATTTGACTAGAATTGTTGTAAATATATGTATGTATATAACATCTATATATGCATGTATTGTATAAATATGAGTTTCGGCATTTATTTTGTTCTTTTTTTAACTACGCATAGATAAAGCGTTAAAGCTGATTTTTGACTTGCTTTTCGTGTTGAGTTTTGTTTCTCGTTATTTGTTTTATAAGTAGGCTAGGTCTTTTGTTTTAGATGGTGTTTCATTTTGGTACATACTTTCAGCATAACTTCTTAATATTCTGTTTAAGTATTATTAATTAATACTAAACATTTGCGATTCAATTGAAATATCTATGACGAGCAATTTGCAAAATTTCGTCATTTTAGTACTATTCTTGTATTTTTATTTGTTGTTAAAAAAGGCAGTCGAAAATCTTTTCGTATTTTTAAGTTTCGCAAAAATGTAATTCCCGTAATTATTTAAATATTAACAACTTATTTTAAATAATTCGTGTGTAAATGTGTATGTAATTTAAATCGTTTAACAACTCATTTATTTAATTATTATTATTTTTAACTAATTTCTTTCTTATCACTTGTTTTGCCATTTTATTTTCATAGTGTATTAATTATTAATTAAATTACTTTGTGTTTCCCTTTGTTACATTAAAGTTAAATGACTTTTGCAAGGCCTTAAGAACTTAGAAAACTGAATTTTTCATTATTTTTGTGATTTTGTTTTTTTTTGTTCATTTGCGTGATTTGTTCTACAGTTGTAATATTACTTAATAATTCTTTATGCTCTTTTTGTTTGTTCATTTTTGAATTTTTTCTTAAAGCGCATGCTCTTTGGTTGTTTGGTTTGCATTTATTGGTTGCTTTTAGCTTAATCTTACGAAAATCCTTTGTAGTGTACAAAAAAGAATATCAGAAATATGGCATAAGCAGTTGGAAATGTTATTCTAGCAATGACATCGATCGTCTTCGCCACACGAATCGGATGCGGTGGCTCTTTTTTGCGCACTTGAACGAAGCAGGTCTGAAATAGAATAATCGAATGTTAGAATTTATTCGAATTTGGGATTAGATTAAATGTATGTGATGATATATTGTCATAGTTACTGGGCTCACCTCCGTGGCGCAGCCGTTGTTGGCTGAATGGGTGCAGGGGCTGTTGCTGCCACCGCATGTGGTGCATGCCACAATCTCATTAGGTGCGCCGGCATCGCGTCGCTTCTCGCCCTGATAGATGGCGGTAAATTTAAAAAACTAATGCGTTAATTGTTTTGGCCACACAAGAGTTACAATTTGAAAAAATGTATAAAATCGAAATACGAGTATGTAGAAAAATAACAATTCAACATTATTATTTACACACGGACACACACATACGCATTCGGTTGAACAACAAAAAGTTGGAAAACGAAAATTGTTTTTGCAGTTTGCAGTTGCAGTTGCAGTTGGGTTGCATTTGGTTGTTTGCATTTCGTTATAAAAACACAGCAAAAAGCATTGTTTATTTAAGTACGAGTTGTATATATAAAAAATAGAAAAAGAATATATTTTCATTAACGTATTATTGAACATGTGAAAAAGGTTAAGCAAAGCAAAATAAACTTCAACTACGACATTTGTTTTCGGAAAAAGCGTTTGCCAAATTGTTTTCAACTTTTTAGCTTCAATTTTGTTTTTATTTTTATTTCAACTACAGAAAATATAGATTAAAGTACTTTGTAAATCATTGCTGCATACTTACGGGCTGTTAATATTTTTATTAATTTACATACAAAATCGTTAGTTTTGAAGCAGCATTGAAAATTGGAAAAGTAGAGACTCATTTAATAAGGCTGACCAAATTGTTGAACAAATTAATTAGTTTGTAATTTGAAAATTCGCTTAGATATCTTTTTTGCTCGTATAACTGTTTGTTTTTATTGTTTTTTATATAAGCTTTGGCAAATTGGTATAATTTATTTATGTTATGGCTGACATGGATAATAATGGCATGAGAATTTTGCTGTGTGTTTTAGTTAATGAAAGTCACAAATCAAACGTTAATTAAAAATAATTTTGAATTTGAATTAAATACTTAATTTGTAATGGGCATTTTTCGGTATATTTGGGTGTAATGTTTTTGTTTCATAATGAAATGTAACTGATTGAATGTCTGTGGGATTTTGTTTTGGCTTATAGGATGTGCTGTTTACACTAAGCAACGGTTATTTTGACTTATCAAGCGTGCTTAACAAATGTACATAGATACGAGTACGGTACACATAGCTAAGGGATAGAGTTACAGGTTCTTGTTAACACGATTACACAGTTCTTACTTTGCGTTTAATTGAAAATGAACAAACACAGACACACAAATATAAAAATTAAAACCAAGCAGGGACTGAATTCTCTATTATTCATTTCACGACTAAACGCTCTCTTGTTCTTATAAATTGATTATTTAATCACATTTTCACATATCAAATATTTTGGTATTAAAAACAATTTAAGAGTACCCACAAGTTTTGTTTAAATAGTGAAAAAAACTCCAGACGCTCTTCTGTTTACTCTTATTCTTATTTTACAAAATTGCATAATAATTTAGTGTGTATAATTAACTACAGAATTTGTGTTTTATTAATGATCTGGCGAAGTTGTAGGTGGCACAAATTAACTGCACAGCTGTGAGGTTGCTGCAAATATATTGCAACTACTGTGGCACGTACGCTGTTTGGGCATGATTTTAAATGGAAAAACGTTGCAGTTTCCTGGCTTAAATAATGCACACAGTAAGCGAGAGGGAGATTTACCAAGAGAGAGAGAGAGAGAGGGAGGGTAGAGCGGTATTTGAGCAATAGAATTGGATTGCAGTGGGTGTGCTTGGCTGATTTGTCTTTGTTGTGGGGCTTAAGAACGTAACGGCGCTCGGCTGACCTGACCTCATTAGCTGCGACGTGCTGCCGAAAACTGCAGCTCAGCACTTGGAGAAAGCTACTTAAATTTCGCAAATGATTTATTTCGCAATAAATTGCGGTAAAACCCGTTGTTTCAAAAGACATTGCGATCCCAAACACTTTATTAACCTTTTGAAAAATACTTAAAATAAATCTAGCTAACATAACATTAAAAAAAAATTGCATTCAGCACGTTAAAGATTAAGTTTAAATTGTTTGCTGAAAATTCAGCTTTAAGCATTATTCTAAATTACATACAATTTTGGGTGACTGCTGTAGGTCCATTTATTGAAATGAGTTACAAGTTTTACAAAATGGACTTTCAGGGAGAAAGAGGCCATCGAACCACTGGGGATTTTTGTGACACTTCTCACACCGCTCCAAACTTAAACAACAATTTAATTTTATTAACACAATGCCTGGTAACACTTGAAAAATGTATGCCAAGTGGTGACTTTTTGCACAGCGCAATTAGCACTGACAACACAACCGAGGCAGGGGGGGAATAAAAGGAAGATATGATGTTGATGTTGATGTCGTTGTGGTAGTGGGGAACCTACATTCAAGAATGTTGGCTGTCAGCTCAATTCCCCAAAGATTTCGCTGCATGCCTACGGAAAAATTCGTGCAGAACTTTTTGTCGTGTTTCGCTTTAAAATGTTGAGCGAGCTGCTTAACATTTTTTTTTCGTTCTTAAATTGTGTACATCCTTTTTTTTTCTCCTTTTGTTGTCTTCAGCGTCTTGCAGCAATTATGATGCATGTAGAGGAGAATGAATGTATCTTTTACTTTCTTCAAGCTGGCTTCATCTGTTTGTGTTCCATTTTGTCGCTGTTTTTCTGCTTCTTGTTCTGCAGTGTTGCTCTCAGGCTCATTACGGTATTTTCCACTTTGGGCACTCATGAATAATTATGTTGCCCTGGTTCGAAGCGGCTCAGCCAACTTTCCACTGCCAACTGGCAACTGGTAACTGGCAACTGGCGAGTGTTGAGTGTCGTTTTTGCCACATGCCACCTGCAACCAGCCGCCTATCTTGGATGGCCTGCGTCAATTTAAACGCGTACACCATTTTTAATTTACATGTTAATGGCCGAAAAACATTTCTCCAGCCACCTTGGCGCTGTTGTTGTCCTTTTACTCATGTAATTGTTGTTGCCGTTCTGCTTCTTCGCTCTCCTTGTTGTTGCTCGTCCTGGCGTGCTCTTCAAATGGCTGTATTTCGCGATATGCTTTTCCATCACGTTCAGTAATTGTTCTGGGTTTTCTTTTTGACTTTTATTTATTTGCATTTCCGCTGATGATTTCCATTCTTGATAGAGTCCTCTTGCGGTTTCCGTTCGTTAGTATTGTTTGCTTGCCAGCGCTTTTCTAAAGATTTCCGCGCAGTATTTAAAATCATTTATGCATGTACGAGTTGCACTTAAAATAGCTTTATAATAGTTTTTTTGTTTAATCTAAAAGCGTATTGCGTCGGGTATAAGGGGACTTTAGATTGAGCAATCGCTGACAATAAATAAAATAAAAAAAAATGTGGAAATTGCTCGAGTCTTTTTTAATTTTATTCCGAGGGAATTGAAAGCAATAAATAGCATTTAAGATTGGCTCTTCGTTCAACAATTCAACTAAATCGCAATTGCAATCAGCTGTTCAGCTGTTTGTTATGTTAATTATTGCACTTTTGCCATCAAAGTAACCTTAGGCTATTCCTAGACTCCAAAAGCCTTTTATTTATTGTTAGTTTTCCATTTAAACTTCAATTGCATGTTGCAGAAAAACTTTGCTGAATGTGTAAGAAACTGGTTGCATGTGTGTGTGTGAGCAAATTGCAATCAAAATAACCGCAAGCAATAAAGTTTAGTGGGCAAAGTGGTTTGGTTGCTCTGCGACAAAGCCAAACTCTCAAAGAACTGTGAGAGAGCCGAGAATCAAGAGGATTTTGCGTTAGTCCTGGCTATGCTCTGTACTCTGATTTCGCTATTTCCGAACTTGTTAACATTGTTATGGTTAGTTATTAGTTGTGCAGGGGCAATAAGAACAACAACACCAAGAACACCAACAAAATGGTTATGGGGTTAGTTCGGTTAGTTTGGTTTGCTTGTTTTTTTTTGTATTTGGGTCTGCCGTTCTCTGCTGTCGCAACTACTCACAGTTTCCCTTGTTCTGGTCGTCGTCGTCGTCGTCGTCGTCATCATTGACTCCTCATCCGCCGTGTACACGTTGCTCGGCGAATTGGAGCGCGAAGATTTCCTGCGTGGCGGCTTTAATGGCATTGCCAATTGACATTGATGTTCGGTCATTTCGATGGACTGCAATGGCTCTGGCCTCGCCCTCGCCTTCGCCGCCACCCCCGCCTCCTGCTCCTGCTCTCGTTCCCGCTCCTCCTCCTCGTGGTCGATACGCACCACCAGCGCTGGCGTGCTTGTGGCAACCGAGCGTCGCAGCGTGGAGGAGCTGGTGGAGGCATCGTCCTCTTGTTCATCCTTAAACTTGACTCGCGTGGCAACCGTGGCAACCGAGGCAACTGGGGCTGCAGCTGGCTCCTCATAGATATGCTCGGCTGGCATCGGGACGCTTTTCACACCTGGCGACGTGGACGTCGATGATGGGCTTCTGGCCGCGGCTTCGCGGCCGCTTTTACGTTTAATCGAACGTGCCCGCAAATTTTGCACGGCTGCCCCGATGATGCCACCGTGCGCCTCCTGCCACCGCATGCCGCCGCCAAAGAAATCCTCCTCGTCCGCGGCGTGTCGAGGGGTGCCTGGCGTGGCCGTCGACGCGGCCGTGCCCATCGAGAGCGGCGTATTGGCCATGGCCGGTGTGGCGTTGGCGCTTGCCTTTTTTGGAGTAGGAGGACGACAAAGCAGCGTGAAATTCTCTTTCGATTATTTCCTATATTGGATGTGTGGATGGGACAGTTGGGTGGTATAGTATTGTACTTTATCGGTTTTTGGTTTTGATTTTTTGATTTCGATTTTGTTTTTGGTATTGGTTTGGTTTTGTTTATGCATGTTGCACGAGCACATTGAGAGACAGAGAGTGAGAGAGAGAGAGAGAGACATATGTTGATGTTGAGTTTGGAGAGAGATTTGGAGTTTTGTTTTTTTTTTTGTTTAGTTTGGATTCGATTGCCGCATGCTCGATTGGCATTTTCGATTAGTTTCGATTGCATTCGCTTGTGTTCAGTTGCTGTATCTGCTTTGCTTCATTATCTTCTGTTTTCTCCATGAAAGCTGTTTAGTAAGTTGGTAAAGCTCATTTGAAAGATGCAGATTTTCAGGTCAAGGACTTTTATGAAGATTGTTCTCAATTTCGGATTTTGTTATTCTTACATCACTACAGCGACTGTTAATATTATGTACAGTTCAGGTTAATTGACAAACACAAGTCTGTTAAACGTGCTATTATTTAACACCCAAGACACACTTTCTTATTAATAATCATTAAGTTTCATAATCGAATATTTAAGAACAATCCTATGATAATTTTTAATTACTGTTTTGAGACTGTTCTTTTTTAGCAATAAATATGTATTAAATTGAGACTCACAAATGCCCAAAGTTATGTGCTTGATAGTGACATTTTTATAGTATAGAGTTGGTCCATAAAAACAATAATAAATATGCTAAACCAAGGCTGAAACGCACTCAATTTCATCTACGAATATTCACACACGCACGCACACACAGTCACAGTTATGCATTTAACTACATAACTACAAATATGGTACATAGTTGGATAAAATGTTGGAATGCACAAAATGCACTACATTCTAAAACAATAAAAACATTGGCCTAAAGAAAAAGCTTTCAAGCATGGGGCAACGGAAAACCATAAATAATAAATACTCTACTCCATTTTGTTAGTACTACAACATACCTTAAAATATAAACCATAAATTCGGAATACAATTTTAAGACTTTCAAAAACAAACGCAGGCATTTTTTTTTCGATACCCTTGCAGACGAGTATTGCAGAAATTTTTCAGGCCGTTCTCGATTTTGTTTTTATACATTTCGGATTAAATATTGCAATCAAAAAATGTCAGAACTGGCCTGTGTGATTGTTCTGCAAGCGTATTTAATCTGTGGCCATACCCGTGAATAGCTTTTTGTTTCAAAAAACAAACGAAAGCGTATTTGCTAGTTGTTGTTTATAAGGCGTGTCGTTATGTCATTAACAATAGAACGAAACATTAAATGAGATTAACGTAATAATGCAATTATCATTAATAATAAATAAGAATTGAAATTATACGCTGAACATTAAATTTGATTTATAGCTCATTTCAGTTTTTGATTTTTTATATAATTGCTATTTAATAAAAAATAATTTTCCATATTTTCGCATTTGTTCGAGTTTCGCTCGTAACATTTTTCCCAATTATAAGTGATCTTAAAGTGTGTTTTATTTGATTTATATTTTTGGTAGTTTTTTTTTTCATTTTTTATACGCAAATTTTTATAATAAATGTTGTGGTTGTGGTTATTGTTCCTGCTGATGTAGGTTTTGTTATTTGCTGTTGTTGTTGATGTAGTTATTGTCATATTTTCATTTGAATTGTTTATATTGTTTGTAGTACGGGCTGCTGTGTAGTACACTTTCGTTATGATGAAAAGAAACAACAGAAATGTAAGAAAAAATTAACTAACCGAAATGAATTGGAAATAAAAGACAAACTGAAAACACTTAAAGCGTGCGTCTACATTATGTAAATCTGAATTAAAGTTATTATTATTAATTTAAATATTTCTTTTATATCTTTTGACTTATAGGCTTTGAAATGAACTCAAAAAACATGTTCGAACACAAATAATTCCGAAACGAAAATTCAATTTTCAAATGCATTTTAAAAGCGAAATTCACATGCCATTTGTTAGATTTGTTTCTCATTATCTGATTTTACTAGTTTGTTTTTTTTTTTTTTTGGGTGAGCGAAGGGGGGAAGAACACCTTTTGGGGGAGACTGGGCAGAGATTATGGCTATTGTGTGTCGGTTAAAGTAGTGTGTGTGTGAGTGTGTGTTTTCAGTTAAGTTCTTTCTGGTTATTGTTGGCTGCTGTTCACAAATGCTTTGAGGGGGAGAGCTGGTAGTGGACGGGTCAGGTGGAGGGTAGGTGCATGAGTTGTGGTTGATAGCTTACCAAAGGACTTGCAAGAATTACTCCGATCCTGCTTAGTACCGCTGGAAGACGCTGCAAAAATGTACACAAAATAATGTTCATACTCGAAAACACACTTTAAGTTTCGGTTGTTTGTTGATTTTTGAGTTTAAGGATTTTGTAGTTGTTGTTGTTTTTCAATTTTGCGTTTTTTGCGACTTAGTTGCTATTAAGTAAGAAATTCTCGAATATACTTATATCACATATCACAAAAATTGGGAACAATGTTCGATTTGTTTTTAGGCTTACGCAATTTTCTGGCAGAACCTTTTCTTGGTTCTTGGCTGTATTTAAATTAAATAATTAATTTAAAACTAACAACATTTATTTATGTGTAAAATGTATTAAGTGGCATATGACTGTCGTCGGTCGTTGTTGATCTTTTGAAAGTCATGAAAACTTGACGTCGACTTCGATTTAAAAACCATTCAACCATGAATATGAGAAAGCGAGCATTTAGAACGCATGGAACGAGTGTGAAGAGTTATGCAAAATTGAATCATTTAATCATCATCTTTTAGGCATGCTATCAATTTTGTATACTATTGACTATTAAAATTGTATTGTTATTAGCTATATGCCACTTCATTAACTAATACATGTGTATGTTAAATATTTTCTTAATGTTTTTATCACAACATCGAGGAAAATGCTTAACATGCCGAACAGAATTTAGGTGTTATCGAAAATAAATGAAATAAACAAATAAATATACCTACCTAATGGCATGTACAACTCTTCAATTAACAACTAATTTTCATTTCATATATATTATTTTTTGTGAACTTATTGTAGAGGAATAAAACTCATTTGTTTGACATAATCAACATTTGTATAATACAACATTTATTAAAGAAAATAATGAAAATGATAAATTATAAGCAAATAAAAATTCAATACGTCAATTATGTGAATTTTCAATAGGGAATAAGAGAAGTTTTCACGTTTTTTGTTTTCATTAAAAGAAATGCAAGCAAATTAAAGAACTGAGCATCAGCACAATAAATACACATACATAGATAGAATACCCCTCAGATCATACTATAAGTATGTTGAGTAAACACAAAAATTAGTCGAACAAAAATCAAATTGAAAAACATTTGTTTACTTTGAGGACATCTTATTTGAGTTTGTTTTGATTTCTCTGGGAGGACACACAAGTTAACGTTTAGTATATTAAAAAATTTGTTATACAAAATGCTAAAAAGGAAAGGGTTCACTTTGATAAGGACAAGGGGTTGGGGGAGCATAAACACAAGGTGAATTAATAGCGGGCATTTGTTGTTTTTGGACATTGTTTATGTACTTTATGTTTATGTTAAAAAAGTAAAGATATTAGGTGGACAGTACAGAGTTATTAAGAGAGAAAGAGACTGATAGTGACAGAAAGAGATACAGCATTTGAAGGATACATATACATATATATAGTAATAAGGTTGAGAAAGACAGATAGAGAAAGAGACAGAGAGAGACAGATAGAGAGAGAGAGAGAGAGAGACAGACGTAATGACTGGAGTTGTTGGATGTTTTTTTTATTATTATCTGAATGACTTTTGCTCAGGTGTTTTGATATCGTTTCGTTTTGTTGGTGTTCAAAAAAAATTACAGAAAGGCATCAAATTTGTTGTTTGTTGTTTTATTGTTCTTGTGTGTGTTTGGTTTTGTTTGGCTGTACGCTTATGTAAAATTCATATTTAATTGCTTGAAATGCATAATAAATCAGCCACAGGCCCATCTTTTGCATACTCTCAAGTCGTTTCTGTAGCACTGTTTGCAAATTGAATTTACCTGTGTTACGGGATTCTCGCCTGGCCTGTAGACGACGTTGTGCAGCGGACGCTTTCGGCCCACATAATTGACGCAAACGAACTCCAGCAACGAGGCATAAATGAAGCACATGCAGACGCCGTCCCACACATTCATCGCAGTTAGATTCGAGACAACGGGCAGAGTGCTGCGGAAACCGTTCGAGGTAGTGAAGAAATTCAACATTGTTGTCACGCCTAAACAGAGAATTGTTGCATTAGCCATTAACAAATTGCACCAAAGAGTTGAATGGGTTTTTCTTTGGGGGAGGGGCAATGTGGGATTCAGTGAGGAACATGCTTCACGCATGTTGTGTATTTTGTTTGATAGCTCTGTATAGTTTATAATTAGTTTTGTATTTATATAGTATATTTGTATATGTACAGATATGGTTGTATTCTCTGTTTTGGGGCCAGTTTGGTTGGCTGTTTTGTTTTTGGCCAAGTTGGAGTTGGAGTTGCCTTTGTGGTTGTTGTTGTTGTTGTTGTTCTGTGCAAAGCTTAAATAACCAACTACGACTACAAAAATTGATGGGGGAAATCAGTTAAAAGTTTTAGAGATGCACTTGCAACAGAATGCATTATTTAGTTTGGTTGTTGCGTATTTAATATTAAATGATTTCTTAGTTTGTGCAAAGAGGTTTAGTAAAGTTTGGTTTCAACAAAATAATATTATTTTCGTTATTGAATTATTCAATTATTTATTTCATTAATTTGTATTTATTAAATTGTTTTAATTAAATAAATAATTTAGTTATTAATTTTCCCATTGATTCCCCATATTCAATTATATCAATATATGTTCTATATATTTTATGCTGAAACGTTGCTTAAATTAAATTAATTAGTACATAAGTTTTCTCTTAGCAAAAAACGATTCGAATGAAAGTCATTTATCTAATTGGAAATTCTGCGCGTTTCCCTCGACCTGCAAATGCAATTTTGCAGTAGAGCATAATCAATCTGGGCTGTCTAATTAGTTGTGTCAACAATGTGCTGGCTGCATTTGCCAGCAACAAATTTAACTATTTTGGCAGGATACGAGCAGTGTTCACAGCACTCAGGTTGCAGGCTGGAGGATGGAGGTCGAGGGACGCAGGACGCAGGAGATGCGACTCAGCACTCTCATCGATTTTCAATTTGCCAACGCTGAGAACGAAGTCAAAATCTCGACGTTGCACTCAAGCGAAATGTGGCAGCAATAGAGGGGAAGGGCAGCAGCAGCAGCAGCAACGAGAGCTCAAGAGCTAAGCAGCTCCCAAATGAGGCACAAAGTTGGCAAAGACGTGGCAGAGGAGCAAAAAGACGCAAATTGCTTGGGGTTGCATTCACAAGCTGCGCATTTCGACGTGATGGCAAATTGTTGCTAAAGAAAATCCATCTGCAGTCAGCGATTTGGCCAACAAAATGACATGCAATCGCATTTTGTTTCTTGTCTGCCACAACTACGAGTAAATTGAGCTCTTTAACAATTTAAGGCAAAGCATTCATAAGTTGTAACTGCCCAGTTGCTGGCTCAAATTTAACTCAAATATTCATAAGGCAGTGCTGCTGCTCGTGCTGCTTGGTGCTGTGGCTCTTAACGTGGCTAACTTACGCCATCAGCTGCTACTCAACTGCCGTTGACAGTCCACGCACAGAGCGCGAGAGCTTGGCTATTTGCACACATGGCTTCTTATGCATAAATCATCATCTACTGCATGCCCAACTTGACGTCATCATCCCCAGCCCCAACGCTAGTCCCATCGTCATAGTCGCAGTCATCATCATCATCATCATTGGCACAGTAAAGGAATGTAACACAGCTCAAAGCAAATATCAGACCACAGTTCGTGTCCATGTCCGAGTGTTGTTCTCCCTTTTCATTTCCCTTTCCATTTCCCTTTTTCGCTATCCCTTAAGAACAGCTCCTTAGTCACATTTGTTGCTGCTGTTGCTGTTGCAGAGTGTTGTGTGTGTTCTTGTGTGTCAGTTGCAGTGTCTGCGAGTGACACTTTTGATGATTTTGAGTTGACATTCGGTTGTCGTTTGGGTCTTTTTCGGTATCCGTTTCCTTTGGGACTTATTCCCCGACAACAGTGGAGCACAATCCATAATTGCATTTGATTTCCATTAAGTTTATCTTCGCACTCTTATCTATTGGCTCGACACCATTTAAAAAAATGCAGTTACTAGTAATCTGTAACTATGCATATTGTATATGCAACTTTAAAGCAGGGACTGTAATTATTAAAGCTATTAAATAAAATACAAAAATAACGATTACATCTTGAGCATTATAAATTCGCTTACAAAATATGATTATTGGTTTTTTAACTTGACAAATAATCAATTACTTGCACTTTTTGTACGAGTATTAGTTAATTTTACTACATATTAACATTATCAAATAAAACATTGAAAACATGACAATTCAATAGGCAAGCCCATATTGCAGGTTTGACAAATAAATACTTTTTTTATGAATTTTTTTTAACAATAAAATAGTCGGTTCTGTTTTGTCGTTACTCGAAGACTATGAATTTATGTAATTTTAGTCCTTATTCCTAAAGGAAAAACTTTTAAACCAAACTGTTTTGTTGAGCAAAAAATAAAACTAAAATATTTAATATTATTTTTATTATTTTTATTTTTTTGCTAAACAAAAATATAATTTGTTGACTAGAAAATACAAATGATAAATTTATAATCCATGCTCAAATTGCATTTTATTTTATTTTTAAAAAAGAAGAATCGTATAATTCCCACTCTCATACAGTTTGTACAAGCTAATAATATTGTTGTTTGAAAATAACTAAATAATCATTATTTGCGATCCCTGCTTCAAAGTTTACGCGTTTTCTTCAATATTTATAAATAGATAAATTTGTAAATTTATTTGTTTAATTATTTACGGCTTTGAAATTTTATATTATTTGTTAAACAGTTGCAGTTTAAGTAATCATTTATTTTTATAGTAGTTGAACTTGATTTGCATTGCACAAATATTTAAAATAAGACTTATTTTCGTTGATATTTGTTGATTTTCTCACAAACGCTTATCAAATAAGCCTCAAAAGAGTAAGTAAAGTAAATAAAGTAGTAAATAGAGCCATGCAATGGAAAGTTAGAAGGATTCATGAGTTCAAGTACAAGTAGTGCAAAACTTCGAGTAAGAAAATGTTAAACAAGGTGTAAAGGACATTGAGAAACAAACAGAAAAATGAATAGTTAGTAAGTGTATTAAAATCTAAGTATGTCTAGCTCCTAGAATAAATACAAATAAGTATGTTTAATGGGTATAGCATGAATATGAAGGAAAGACCTATGCTAGAAACTAATCTCTATAAACTTTAAATAGAATTTATTGCCAATTTTGATTTTGAGAAGCCTTTTGGAGGAAGATTAAGAGTTGAATTTAGACATGGACTCGCTAGGATTTCACTAGCTAAGCTGCGCCTAAAATGCCGCTACATTAGTAATTGGAAGACTACGATTTTTTGTTTGGTTTGGTTTTTCACAATACATAACATTCTGTTCAAGTAATTAAATTTGATTTTTTTTTTGTAATTTTGGCTGTTAACATTTTGGTTTGTTTTTGGTTTTTTGGATTTTGTTTTACGTACCGATCATAACCCGGGCTGGCACAGCATTCCACTCCAGCCAAAATGTGATAAACGACGAGGTGACCAATATAATGCCAGGTATGAAAACGGTTGTAAAATAATACGCACGATCACGGGTAAATGTCAACTCGACCTGTAGGCAACTGTAATTACCTTAAAGTACAAGGCCAAAATCGTTGAATTTGGCAACACAAATTAAAAATCTCTTAAAACACACACACAACTGTTAACGGCGAAGGACGCAGCACAATCTTTATACTATACAGAGACAGTGACAGAAACACAGAGAGAGATAGAGAGAGAGGAAGAGAAAGACAGGACCACACAAAGACTTAATCCTAATCTAGCCTAGCTTAAACTAACCTATTGTCTATTTATCATTAAGTAGTTGCCTAGGCTAATCGGTCAGCTATACGTTCATTAGAAAATTAAAAAGTGTCGAAGGATTGGTTTTCTATGTTGAGGGCATTAACATACTGAAAATGGAAACGGAAACGGAATCCATGCAGCAAACCTTACGAGGAAACGATAAAACTGTTCAGGAGCTCGTGTCGCATACTTTTGCTGGGCAGTGTAAACGCATTTAAATTAATGTCTCAAAAATGGTATTCGCATTGTGTTTTTGGTTGTTGGGTATGTGTCAAACTACTTGAAAAGGCGGAAATTGGGAAAATATAAATTATTACGCAATCGAAAGGTGAAATAAGTATTACAAATTACGTATGAAAGGGCAATCAAAAATATATGTATATATTATTTTTAAGGCAATTGCTACAAAGAGGCGATAGAAATCAATTCTCAATGGCGTATACAAAATTGATTTATTGTATTTTATTTTGTTTAAGGTTTTATTTTAGTGTGAAAGAGCGAGAGAGGATAAATTTGATATAGAAACAGATATTTGGTTTATGATATCGATTGGTATTTGTATTGGTTTGTTTTTTTTTTTTGTTTTTATATATTTGGTTTGTTGGTTGTTGTTGGTTTTGTTACCTATCATTGATCTAGCTGGCACGGCATTCCATTCTAGCCAGAATGTTATAAAGGATGACGTCACCAATATAATGCCAGGTATAAAAACGGTGGTGAAATAGAATGCACGATCTCTGGTAAAGATTAAATCGACCCTAAGACAGCTGTAGTTCCCTATAGAATCGATTTTTATTTTCGTATTGAATTCATTATTTTATTAGGTGGTTTTATTGTTTTGTATTTCATTTGGATTGATTTTGTGCATAGAGTAGAGATTAGGAGTTGGCCAAGTTGTTGTATTGTTGTTCGTAGCATTTGTATCGTTTTAATTTTTGTTGGAAAGGGGTAGACAAAAATTAGACCATTAGATAGGCGAAATATATTCAATTCAATGTTTATAAATGAAGCCAATAAACCAAGCTATGCTCCAGACTACAAGTCAAATATCAAATGTACTGAAAATACCGTAAATCAAGCCAACTAAAAACTGCACTCTAAACTGAGGAACTTAGAAAATTAAATCGTAGCTGCAATTTGATCATAATCATTTTTTTTTTTTGGTTACCATAATTTAGGTTTTAGCCTCTACTGCTAATTATGGGCATTGAAAACGAAAGTTAATATCCTTAAAATGTACTTTAAACACTTAAGAAAATAAACCTAAAAAAGCATTACACAAAAATCATAGAAACATCCACATTGAAATTAAGCCAATTACGTGGTGCTTAACTTACCTCGCCAACTGTTTTGATCACAGGCCGTCGTTTGATTCTTAATCAAATACGCATTCAGTGTGGTCAACGAGGGACTTTTCCGCAGCGTATCCTCATCATTCTTCCAAACATACTTGATTTGTGCTTCCTCATAGGAAACTGCAAGGACAAAGCGAGAATGGTTGAGAGCCAGTGAGTGAGAGCGCGCTTAAGTTACAGCCATTAAATCTTTGACTTAAATCAGTTTTGTCGTAAACAAGCTCACGTACACGGCGCACGACGCGATGATTTGTAAGCTTTGAGCTTAACGTAACCGCAAGAACATTTTGTAGGAATGTCGATGCGCATTTGAAACAAAATAATCTAGCTTTAAGATTTTGATTTATTTATTTCGAATACGTTTTTGTTTTGAATAAATCTGTTTGTGAATATTTCCTTCGCACTTCATTAAGTTTTGATTTAAGATGTAATAGATTTGATGGAAAATTAGATTTACATTAGTTGAACTTTAATTTCTGTTGATCGATCTAAAATTTATTTGTCTTTTGTGCTACAGATGAAATATAAAGCGGGCTTCAAATATTTAAGTTGGTCAAAAATTAGTCACATATTTTGTTATCAGTTGAATTTTAATTTCTTTTGATCGTCCTGACACTTATTTTAACATTCTTGTGTAAGGAAATTTATATTATTGACTGTTATTAATAATGAATATAACACAACGATACAATTAATCACCTATATTAATTATTTTATTGGCACTTTATGCCCTTTGACTTTGGCTAGAAAAATCGTTGCCCTTTGTGCGTTAAATGTAATGCGGGCTTTTATAAATCACTTCGCATTCATCTGTACCGACAAATACTCAGGACTTATGCCACCCACAAAATACTTGATAAGTCAATTTGGGTAATTAATTAATTTTGTTTTATGTAGGTTGCGATAGAATAGAATATGTAAATACGTATACGTAATATTCGGTATACTCGCATGCTGGCAGTTTGACGACCTTATTTGTTTCGAAATTACAAAGCGCCATTTGTCGGAAATTGAATCAAATCATATTTTTTGATAAAAACCAACAGCGACAGGCGACAGGCAACAAGAGCAAACGGGCCAAAACACTTTGAGGCCCCCATCAAAGATGAAAATCTGAACGACAGCGCACGTCATATAACGGTGACTTTTCCTTCATTTCAACAAAGTAATTTATGATGTTGTGTTAGCCCTATTGTTGTTGCTCTGATTGTTGTTGGTTTCTGCTGTTTCTGCCTGGGCTGGCTGGGTTAATAGACATGACGCGCCTATGTACGGGTCTATGGCGGTGGCGGCAACAACTTTTCGAATATAATGCCAAAGACAAAAGGCTAGCACCACGCACAGTGTGCCAAACATTATTGAAAAGTTTATAAAAATGATCTAGTAGTGAACATAGATATGCTTATTTTAATATTCAATTTAATTTATTTAAAAAAATATAAAAGTTAAGTTTGATCCGATCTATTATGCATATAATATGCATTTCCAGAAAAAGACTCACTACTTAATACATTTATCTCAATAGATGTGGGTAAAGATCAGGAAAAAAAAAAAAAATTGGTGCTTCAAGCGCAGCTTATTGTGACTTTCTTTGTTATTAAAGGGTTTCCTTATTTCAATTTATTTAAGATATGGTATTTAAAATTATGCGTAACTCTAGTCGTTCGACATTGCGTCTAACAAATTTCTACCAACAAAATTTAAATACAAAAGACGCAGAAATAAATCAAAATTATTTCTATAGTTTGTAGAATACATTATTTTAGTATGGTTTCAAAATATTGTTTTCGATTAAATGGACCAATGTCTGACTGTCTCTTTTGAGACGAAGTCAAAGAAGAGTTTAAAGATTGCACTTTATCTATATCTTTTGCTTATCGCAGATCAAACGCATGAACTAAATAAATAATTGGTTTGAAAATTTCTGATTTTTGGAATATTTCTTAAGTTATATTTAATCCGTATAAACGCCACGTTTACCAAAGTTGAAATGCTCGTCTAGAAATAGAAATATTTACATTTTGTGAAGCATCAATGTGTTCTCAAGATTTGAAGTGGTTCAATTTCACCACAAAACCATAAACGTGGCCTCAAAGTGCAAGTCTAGAACAAGGCATTCAGCCAACACGCCTGCCAGGCAGTCAGGCAGCTAGGCAGCCAGGCTTGTTAGTCACTTTGTCAGCTTTGTCGGTTGAGTCTCACACCGACACACGCTCACAGGCATATAGCCACACACACGTACACATCAACACATTTACAGTTACAGTTACACAACAATTTCTCTCGAGTGGCAGGCAACACCGTTGCCCTGCCTCGTTGTTGTCATCATCTGCTTCATCATCAGTAACATTTTTCACATCTTCTTCAACATTTTCAACACTTTAGCAAAATTCTCATATTGTTTACAGTCTTGGTATTTTTTTTGTTGATCTGTTTTGCTTGTTTGTGTTTTTGTGCTAATTGCTTTATGAGCTGACAGTTATTTATTTTGTTCTTTAGTTTTATTGGATTTGATTATTGACAATACTTTAGTACTTACTGCTTTCCATGGAGAACGAGCACTTTGGATCATCGAATGGAAATATGTGCAGGCTGCCCTGACAGGACAATATCAAATGGCGCCTGTAAAAATAGATATTCAGAAATAATTTCACAAAGTTATCAACTTTAAAGTCTTTTTAAAATTACAATTAGAATCATGTTAAATTAAAATTACGTTTACTCAAATTGTACATTCAGGCTGGCTCTTTAATCTATGCACTTTATCAATTAAAAATGTAGCAATTTCTATGCCACTTAATAATGCATAATGTTGTTCTCAGCTTTTTCATAATTTATTTTCTACCCAACTGAGCTTCTTCCTCTCTTCTCCACTCTATTTCAGGGCCCTGTTGGATGCTAAGCCATGGCGTAGTCCAAGTTTAGCTGCTGTGACAGCTTGAGTCTGAGTTGTCCTCGCTTCGTTCCGTTTGGCAATGCAAACAGCAGAACGTCAAAAGAGACAAAGAAAAACGAAAGTAAGTAAATGGCAACTGCAACTTATTTTAATTGCTGGACGACACTTTTACGCTATGCAGTCAATTGGAAAAGTTCTGTTGAGTTAAAAAACAGACAAGCAAAAGCAGCATCCCTTTCCCTTTCCCCATCCCCTTCCCATGCCACGTTTTGTTGGCATCCTGGCAAGAAATGGCAACAGGAATTCTCAGAACGAGACTAGAATCAACCCGTTGCCATATTGTTATATGTGCAAACTTTGTATCCAAGGCTTTGTGTATCTGTGTTTCTGTGTTTCTGTGTTTCTGTGTGTCTGTGTGTGTGTGAGAGAGAGCGCAAACAGTGTGCAAGAGTTTTAGTTTTACCTGGCCAGGAGTTGAGTGCACACATGGATCGTTGATAGCCCGCCAGCTTGGCCAAATATTTGCACTTATTTTTGCATTTTTTGTTGCCTGCTTTCTGATGCACTCACCAAGAGAGTTGCCTGGCTTTAACACTTTAAATGCTGTCTGATCTTAATTAATATTTATTCCAAATGCTATTGTTAATATACTTTCATAGAGAGCAATTTGGCGCACAAATTTAGCATCTCTACACTCTAAAATGCACTCAGATGAAGAGCAATTCACATTCGGCTACTCATGCAGCTACATTTTATTGTTTTCTTTTGTTCTTGGGCTTCATCTTGTGCTATTTTTCATTACGGCCTCATGTTTGCCAGCTGGCTCACATTTCTTCTCGACTTTTTAATATTTCACACTGCCCACACTCAGGGAGAAAAATTGTACAACGCCGCCGCCCTGAAGCTCATCTAATGAATATGAACTTTGTAACATTTGCATTTTTTGTACGCCCACCTCCGCCCTGCAGCTGTTGTTGTTGTTGTTGCCTTTTAAGTTATGCGACAAATCGCATAAAACGTAGACAGGGCGACTAAAATTTATGCATATTTTGAGCCATAGAAGAAGTAAAAAGCGGCATACACACCTCATTGCGTACGTAATGGTCCCGTTCCGAAATATCCTTAAAGCGAAATGCATTGGTATGATGGGATCCTTGAAATCGCCATGCATAATGAAGTACGTGTCGGGCGTCCAGATGCTGTCATGGTGATGCAAAGCATTTAAGAAATCATAGTGCGACTTATTGCCATATTGCAGCCGTGGATCGTTCCATTGCTGATTCAATAAAAATTCCACTTCATATTTCTGCAAAACAATCGTCACATGAATCGCATTACTGTAACCATTTAAAAACTGTGCAAATTACCAAGCTGCTCTCGTCGGGCGATGCTAAGCTCAACAGCAACACATTAACATTTACCGTCAGTGTGCCTGTAAAATGATACGCAATAGTTAATGAGAAGTATCTTAAAGTAATAAAGTATCTGTGGTGCTAAAATTAGAGAAATTAAGTATACGCAACGACAAATTGAAATGTGATTATAAGAAACACTACAGAAATGAAATTGACTCGCAAAACTGTGCTAGCTAAAACATAGATATAAAAACTAAAGCATCAACTGTAAGTTCAGTTGATCGGTTCAAATACTGTGGATAGTTTCTGTGATTTGTTTAGGACATTTCACCAACCGCGATTATGTGGTCTCCGCGCATTTTGATTTGTAGCCATATCGGGCGATTGCAAACCACAGCAAAAGTCTTCATCTGTAAAATTTAATGGAGATGGGGCTATACAAATTAGGCTATGAAGTGAACATTAACTTTTTTAGTTATTAGCAAAAGTTATTTAATTTATTGATAAAAATTGTAGAAAGATTTTACAAGTTGTAACAAATTATTTAACACGTTAGCAAATAATGTTTGTTATATATTTAAATTGTATTGCAATTATTAATCAAGTATTAATTTGGTTTTTCTTTTAAATTAAAGTTGAAGCACTTTTCGTATAAAGTCAATACATAGATTGGGCAGCTTAGTTTTTTTAACTTGAAAAACATTTAGATAATACGTATATTAATATTAATTTAGCATAATTTTTGCTATTTTCGAGATTTACAAATAAATTTCAAAGAAGCAAACAAATTAATTATTCCGCAATAGTCGTTTCAAAGAATCAAATAAATTTATAATTGAACAATTTATTTGTTTTCTATTTGAAAAACAATTAGGAAATACGTATATAAATATTCATTTGATATTTAGATTCAATTCGAAGCCTTAAACTGTTTGGCAAGTTTCAAAGTTCTTAAATCAATTTCAAAGAAGCAAATAAAATAATTTTAAAACCACTTAAAAGTGGAAGTATCCAATTCATACACTTTGTATGAGATTAGTTTCAGTACTTAAATCTTACTGATAGTCATTGTTGCATTGGGGAGTAAGTTTTCACTGTGCAAGCTAAGTTTTTAAAGTTCAATTCAACTTTAAGCAATTTGCCATTGCATTCGCAATGTGTGTCTTCGTTCCTCTAACAGTATTGAGCACTTAAATGTTATAGCTCAAAAGAATAGTCATTCGCAATGTGCTCTATAATTATTGTGAAGCACATAAACACACAGCCCGAAATGTAATTACGTTACACTTATGGCCTGGCCAATGCAGCTACATGAGAACACTCGACTCATGTTCTTAATTTTCTCCCCCGTTTCCCCGCCGTGTTTCTAAGAAAATTGCAAGCGTTCTTTGTGGACTCGGAGCCAGACTGGCCATTAAGTTTAATTGATTTTATAGTGGCCATGCGTTGCCTTTTCATCGTGGCACTTTGGGAGCATTGGGCACATTGGAAACATTGAAAATGTCTTGTGATGCTCCCCTCTGAACCCGCCCCTTGGTCCCTGCAACGTCATTCTTAATGACGTCAGAGACACAAAAGACACAAAAGATAAACAAAACAATAAGTAGAAGAAAATTAACATTATTCTTATTGCAGTTTGCAGTTTGTAGTCGCATTCAAGACACTTAGTTAAATTGAAAATTTAAGTTTGAGAGAAGAAGGTTAGAGATGCAAAATGTTTTCAATGTTTTACTTACCATTTACAGGCGGCAGTAATCGTTTATCATAGCGTTTTTTCTCGAGTAATAAATCTAATATCTCCTTATCTGAACTGGATTCATCGAATCTGTGTGTGGCAAAGAGTAAAGATTTTATTGTAACTAATGGCTTGCTGCAGAACTCAATCACTGTTAGTATATCTCAACACAATATTTTATGAAACTTCCAGAAAGATTTCGTGATAAAAGTCAACTTAATAACAACTGAAATGGAATATTTTTAATTTTCAACTAGGGATTCAGGATTATTTACACATAATACGGACTATTTTCAAGAGTTAGAGGGAACGTGTTATTTTTGTCAAGTTTATAGTTAATTTTGTGTAACTGTAAAACTTTAAATAAAAATGGACTAAAGTGATTTTAGTTTTGGTTCAATTAGTGCTAAATGATCTTTTGATAATCCATCATTTAAATCATAAATAATATTTATCAACTGCCCAATTATTTTTGCAATATTTAGTGAGCAAAATCTTTTTATTAGGAAAAACTTGAATTTTAAGATTAGGCGATATTAACTAAAAATGCATGCAGTTGACGGCAAACTTAAAATGCAATTCATTACACAAATTGAGTGTGTGTTTTGTGCCGTGTTTAATCATTTTTTGTATGTGCTGGTGTGGGTGCAAAAACTTACTTCGACCAATCGATGCCATGACTGAAAGAATTTCAAAAGAAAATAAATAGAAATTTTTGTGTATAAGGGTTACAGGCAATAATACAAAGGTACAGGTATAGATACAGTTACAGATACATTTACATATTCAGATACGGATACAGATAATATACAGTTTTTGATGGGGACTCAGATAGTTACAAAATAGATAGATAGAGAGAGAGAGACAAATCTTAGATACCGTGTGTGGAAGTGTGAATGAAATAAAAAATGTATTGTCTGCTTTTCGGGCTGAGCTCAGCTCTCGAGCGGGCAAGACGTTGGGTCGGGGAGGGGCAGGGAGAGTCTTTCGCACTTACATGGGATGCTTGTCAAGGGCACCCGTCTCCGATTGTGTGGCAGCGGCCGTGGATGTGGTGGTCAGATAGCAGAGCATCAGTATGACACTGGATGCCGCATAGAAGCTGAACGATTGGCTATAGTGCTTATAATGCTGGCCCAGATACTGATAAGCGGCAGCCGATGTGGCGCTCAGATTGGCTAGAATGGCGGCTGACATGGTGGCGGGTACGACGGCGCTGGCGACATTGTCCGCAGACAGACATTGCCACGGCCGACAGGCGAATGGTTGCTGCTGTTGTTGCTGCTGTTGCTGTTGCACCTTGACCTTCTGCTTCGGCTCTAGCTGCTGTTCGCTGGCCACGCCCTGGGGCGTCGCTAAGGCAGCTCGCGCATGCAGCAACATCTCGTGCAACCGCAGACAGGGTATGCCACCAAAAGTTGCAGCTGTTGTTGCGGCCATTGCAGCCGCTGTTGTTGCTGCCAGCCCCTTGCTGCGACGCCCATGATCTTGACGCCGCGAATGCCGCCGACGACGTCGCCGCTGTTGCTGCTGCTGCTGCTGCGGCTGCTCATCTCTGTTAATCTCTGGGCCACGACTGTAGCAATTGGTGCAAGTTATTTGCAAATCGTTTGTTGCCTCAATATCGATTGTTGCTGCTGTTGATGCTTCGATTGTTTCGTGTGTCGTCGCCAACGCGTCCTTGTTATCCAACGCCACTTGACAAAACTGTTGTGGTTGTTGCTGTTGTTGCTGCTGCTGCTGTGTCGCTAAAAGCACTTGAGCTGTCGCTTTTTGATGTTTGCCGTTCGCTTTTGCTGTTGCTGTTTGCGTTTTATGATTTTGTTGATAGTTATCCTTGATTCGTATGTCCTCCGCTTCTCTGCTCGCTGCTATGTTTGTTGTTGTAGTCGTAGTACTTCCTATGACTGTTGCTGCTGGTGTGGTTGTTGCTGTTGTTGCTGTTGTTGCTGTTGTTGCTGTTGTTACTGGGGCAGCACATTGATTTCTGTTTGGTTGCTTTGTTCTCTGCTGGGGCTGCTCTCTGGCTGCTTCAAAGGCGCAGCCCATGTTCCGACAACTGCAAGTAGAAAGCAAATACAACTAAATGTAGCATACTTTACGACGCCATTAACATTTAAATGTTAAGCTCAAGAAATGTGTGTACACAAATATTTTTATAGTAATAGTTATATTGAAGTTCACATGTGTTTCGAATAGAAAATTCAGTTTGTTGGTGGTACTAACATTCTAAAGAATAAATAATCGTATCGCTTGGGCCACTTGAATGTGCATACAATGTACGTCAACATCCAACGTAATATTATTAAATTGTATTCACTTTGAAGGATAAATAATAAGAGGTGTTGTCGCTGCTTGACTTATTCTTGTAGCTGATCGTATTAATTTCATAGCTTCATGTTGAACCAATCCAATTTCAACAACTTCTATTAGATTCTCTTCTAATGATCGCTAGTGCAGCGTTGCCACATAGGGGATGCAAGTACAACGATATTGCCACTCCTTGCACCTATGATTGAGTAAGATAATTGCGTTAAATTGCGGGTTAAATGTTTTTAAACGACCGCTTGTTTTCTGGAATTTTAATAAAAAATATAGCCATGAGCTTATCCACAAATCTATCCTAACTATCCTAACAGTAGCCTCTACAATAATACAATACTCATAATATAATTACCATCCAAGAATAAATGTAAAAATCAATACAGACTTAAATAATCAGCAGCAATTATTACATAACCACATTTTAAACTGCAGATTTTATTAAAAAGCTTTAAGCTGAACTGCACCATTTAAGCCGATTAATTTGTAAGTGAAACTTATCTCTAATCGAGCGCAAACAATACATGCATCGCGTATGTGTGTGTGTGTGTTTGTGTGTGTGTTCAGCCAATAAGGAAATTGAATTTTAGCGGTTAAAATCTTGTGGTAGCTCTAAAGGTTTGTTTTTGTGCCATTTTTTGTGCATGTCAAAAAACGACTAGGAAAATTCTATTGCACAAAGCACAAAAAATAACGAGTAAAATTCTATTTTCTGCTCTATGCAGGGCATGAAAATTGCATTGTCTACGAACATTTTGTGTTTACCATGGCCACAAATGACAACCACGAACAACAACAACAACAACTACAACTAAAACTACAACAAGTGGCAGACAACATGCCACAACATGCGATCAGAAAACAACAAATAAATTCATTAGAAAAATGCTTTGGCCCATTGACAGACTGACGACATTTTGTTTGGAGCTTTCGAATATATTGACTCTGTTCTATAGGATTTATATAAATCTTGTTATATAGTATTTTTTGGTGTACTTGAATATGTATTTGCAGCTTACGTTATCGAGCTTTGTTCGACAACTTGGCACGCAGTTGGGCGTGGCCCAAAAGTGGGCGTTTCAGATATTCCATTTTCAGCTTTTTCAACATTAGCAAAACTATTTGCTTTTCGGAGTCAAAATAGCTCAAGTGGCTGTTGGCACTGAATTTCCATAGAGTATATTCGAGCTTAGAGTGTGCAAAGAAATCTATAATGGAATTTAGATTGCAGCTATCCTATTTCGAAAGGCAATTACTTGTGAGCTGCAAACGATGACAAAGTTGGAAATATTTTGCAGTTTAGAAATGCATGGTAATTTGAAACTTCGAGTTTGGTTTTTTTTGTCACAAATTAAATTTCAAGAGGTAGATTGATTCAATCGAAAAAAACTAAAAATTAAAATATTGTAATTAAAATAAAGCATATATTTCTTTTGAGTATTATAACACAATTTTTAAATTTTTTATTTTAAAAGATATCTTGTTATTGCAACAAAATATTTATAACTACAAAAATATAAAATTTTATTTCAAAAATGAAATAATAATACCAAACTATAAAATTGGCATTTAAGAACGATTTAATATAACTAAGATACAAGAACTAAATATTGCTTCTGAGTATTTTAACATAATTGTTTAATTATTTTAAAACATTTCCTGTTATTGAGAAATACAATTTATGCATACCAAACTGCTAAATTGACAATTGCAACTGATTTAAATGATTTTCTTTTGAGTATTTTAAAATAATTTTATCGATTTCAACTATTTCTTGTTTTAATTAAATTAGTATTCTTTTAAATTCACAATTCCCAATGGAATGATTTTACTATCGTGCCATTGTTGCACTCAAGGTTTGTTTGAACTCGAATCCAGACCTAACACAGTGCAGGAAACTTGTTGTTGTGTGTTTTTTACTAACAACTTTGGTATGTCTATGGCAAAAAGCAGACAGATAAACCCGCAGACTGGTGGACAGACAGACGCATGTAAGGATAAGAAATTCAGGCGATACACACATCCTGTTAAACCCATTCAAGCCACACTCGATGGCTGCTCAGTGGCTTTTGGAATGTGCTCGACTCGTACTCCGAGTATTCGCCAGCTTCATTATACATTTATTTGATTCTTACGTGACTTTGGCTATAAAGCACAAAAATAAACCAACGAGTCGTGAGTAAAAGGAGCTAACAAATTTTAATATATACTCCATATTAGCCTGAACGGCAACAGCAACAACATCAAGGATTCACTCGGTCTATGAATATATATGTAAATTGCTAGTTTCCCGTCGCTCCCATAATTCGTTCGTATGTGTTCGTTTGTGTCTATGCGCCTCAACAATTATTGACCTCAATCTATTTTAAGCGGTTGTAACAAGACAAAAAAAAAACACACACACACACACACATTTCTTGTTGCTGTTGTTGTTTGCACCGTAAATATCAATTCACTTGACTGTCACGCCCAGCGCCCCCTTTGAAAAGTTGAAAAACTTTCGGGCCTCTGCTTCAACAAAAGCGAAAAAAAATGAAGATAGCTAGAAAAGTTGACCAGACATCGGTTGTGGTTGTAAGCATCCTTTCCCCCTCTTCTCCTCTGTTGCTATTGCTGCTGCTGATATCCTTTATGCCTTCCGGACCTCGTTCTAGTTGAGGCGCATAAATTTACACAAGCCACGCGCCACTCGACGAGCGGAGCGGGGGGCCAAACTGCAAGTTGGTCAAAGCTAATCCGTCGCCAGCTGGCAGGAAGCGGCGCCACTGACAGCCAACCAACAAAACTAACCGAAAAGCCAACGCGCAATGTCCTTGCCATGACGTCCTTTTTTTTTTTTGCAGCTTTTGTTGGCGGTCTTGTCTCTAGTTTGCTGTGCATTTCATTTCCCGCCTGGGGCAACTTTTCATATTTTATTGTTGGCAACTTTATCAGCGTCGCTCGCTGTTCTCTGTCTGTCTGTTCTGTTTTTTTTTTTTTCAGTCAATTTAATAATTTGTTGCAAGCTTATTGCACAACTCGAATTAGATAGTTTTTGTTGTTGTTGTTGGCCACAGTTTAATTGAGTTGCAGTTCAGCCTGCTTACACGGCGTATGCTTAATATTTGGTGTAATGCAGCTGTCATTTTGCAGTGTCTGTGTTTAATGACAAAATTACCTCATACGAAATGTGCCGAAACTGAATCCAATTAGTCGAGTGGCAGTGGGAGATCGACGCCGACGGATGGATTTAATTGAAAATTCCATTAAATTGCAAAAGGTCTTAACTATTTAGAGAGGCAGTAATTGGAATTCTATCTGCTGTTGACGCATTAAATTGACTTATTTTTCGTGTAATTGTAATTTATATTTTGTTGGCAATAAACTCTATAATAATTAGAGAAGAAGCAGCTCTAATCAAGGTCTGAAAAAGCTGGAGCTGCTGCATTCGGTAGTGACCGTGTAATTATGCCCTGCTTCATTAAAAACGCTGACCTTTCGATAGTCATATTGATTTCACGCCCTTTGCCATGCTCTGGCAACAGAAAAAATAAACTTTGAAAATATTTTAATTTGCCATTAAAATGTCGGAACATACTCTGCTGCAGCAGCAACAACAAAGAGATTGCTTTTTTGCTCATAAAACCAACTATTTTATCGATTTTCCAGTCAGTTGCGGACACGCGCCAAAAACAAAGGCGCGCAAACAAACAGTTTGTGGGGAAACTTTGATTAAACCCAATTAAGCGCTAAAATGTTGGTGTTTATGCAAGAGTGTAATCAATTTTTTAATATTTTGATCGAGTTGCGTTTCGTTTTTTGTGCCGTCACTTTTGAGTTGAAAGTGTCACCGCAAAATGCATTATAAATGAGAGTCCTTGTCATCGGTTGTAATTGAGCTTATTGAGATGAGATGCCGATGGGATTATTGTAATATAACCGGAACTAGTTATGTAATGCCTGGATAATTGAAGTAAGTACTTGACCCACATTCTGTGTATTCTGTGTGTGATAACAACATTCAGAGACAGAGAGAGAGCGACACTAAACAATTGGCAATTGCGCATACGCCCCGTTGCACTTGGCTCTGACGCACTCAGAAAGCACTTCGAGGCAGCTGCAACTCCTATGCCTAATTAAATAACTCTACTCAACGGCGATGTCGATGTCGACAGTTGGCTCTTCGAGTTCATTCGCATTTCAATTAGTGCACTGCACTCTCGATAAGAGCCACTCCCCACGCCTCTCCCAAACACTCTCCACAGAGACGTTAAGCCCTTTAAGTCGAAGCTTAGGTAACAGCGAAAAACTAGCACAACGACAACGACAACGACAACGACGACTATGGCGACTTGTTGTTGGGAGAATGCCAATAATCGAAGTCGCATTGTATTAATTGAAATACCAGACCACTTGCCCGACAAAGACTGAGAAAACTCACAACTATTCATTTCCATGTTCAAACAAAAAGTGAATGCATCGAGTGCCATGAATGATATGAGTGTGGCAGCCTTTCGCCATGCCTGGGGAATGCCTGAATCGCCCTGGCTAATTGCACGTAAATTAAACAGCACCACAACACATTTGACAGTTTGCGGTGCAAACATTTGCACCAACTTAACAGTGCACTGAGAGAAACCTAAAAGACATAAAATATTCATTTTTAATTAATTAAAATTCAACAAATGGTAAACCTCACATAACTGATAGATATGTTGTTCCACAAAAATATTGATATTTATATTCACTGGCTCAACTAATTTTGAATATATTTTAATATTAACCACGTTTTGATATTTTAATTTTAAATAATAAGAATAAATGAATTGATTTGTTTGTCAAGCTGCATCGAGCAATACATGTTAGTCATAAATTTTATATACAAATTTAATTGAATTAAATATTTAAATTTAATTAAATTTGAACGGTTATAAAAATCGATTAAATTTAATTTCAATCATTTTGCATAGATTATACTAATTGTTGTATTTGCTGGCAATTCGAAATTATTTTGAATATAAACGACATTACGGAAATTTAATATTGTGAACTATAAATTAATTTATTTGTTAAGCGTTGTGTTTCTTTCTGTCAAGCTTGAATATTTCATTCAAATGTAATAATACAAAATATATTAATATTAATACAAAATGAATTTAAATTTGATTTCAATGATTCAAATAATCGAATTAATATATATTTCTTGAATATAAAATATAATTCTTAATTCAAAATTTAAAATTCATTAATTTTTATTTTTGTATATTTTATTCATTTATTAGATCATTAGATTAAATTTTCAATCGTTTTTTTTGTTGTATTTCATTTGAACTCGTATTTCTCTCAGTGCAGCACATAGTGCGTGGGGCTTATACTGTTTACACTTAATTGGCACAGTCATTGAGCTGGTGACGTTGTTGCAGCTTGCTGCCGCCAGCTTGCCACTTGGCCAATGACCAAACAAAAACTCTGTCCCCGCCCCCATCGCTGCCCCTATTGCTGTCTCTGTTCGTGCCCCAGCGCTCTGCAGCATGTGGTACATTTCGATTCGTACGTGAATGCAGCTGTTTGCTGTTAGCCTTACATGCTATGCAGCAGTGTGGGGCATGGGACAGCAGTGGAAGGAAGCTAGACCCTTGCTGTATTGGGAGGTATTTAAGAAATGTAAGCACAGCTGCAACGTCAACTGCAACGCCAACTGTGCAACATCAGCAAAGTCAATTGATGTTCATGTTGCTGGTTTTGGTTGCAAGTAGATGCCTGTGTGGTATGCAACACTTCTTGTAAAGCGATTTTTGCCATTGTCGCAGCTACAGTGAATTGTCGCTCAAGTGCAACTCGAGTGGGGCTTTAAAATGAACTGCTTTCGACTCGATAACAGTTCGATGCATTATCCAGTTCCATATCTCATGTTCACTGTAGCATGCGCAATTTGGTGAAATAATTGTTTTAAATAATTAAATTGCGGTCACTGACAAAACCGCGGGCCGAAAGTAAAGTGCAAATAAATAATAATATTTTTGTTATTCACATACTCGCAAAGAGGTCGCGCATCATTTATCGATTAGGTTAAGTAATTAAAAAACTTTTAGCACAAACTCAATGAAAGGAACTCAACAAATCAGATCAGATTTCGGTGCCGTTCAAGTTTTAATCGCTTTAATCACTTAAGGGTGCATTTCAGGCATCCCTTTATTCAATGTGTGTCACATTTTTGACAGTTTTTGTGAGCCTAAAATATTTAACATTGAGCGACATGAATGTGGCTGCTTCACTCTCTACTTCCCTGCTCTTTTGTGCTGTGCTCCGTTCCCTGCTCTTCTTGTCTGTCACAGCCACTTAAATTCCATGCATCATGGGAAATTTATGTGAATAAATTACAATAAAAACCTGGCACACTGTAATAATTCAGATTAAAAAGTATTTATACACATGACAGCGACCCAGGGAAATTGCGGGGCAATTGCCAAAAACGGAGGGTGGACGAGTTATACTATATAAAGTTGGTCACGCGCTTGTCTGAGTGTGTGTGTGTGTCCAGTGTGGCCAGCGCTGATTTCACCATAATAAATTGACATTTTTTGGACTCTTCCAAAGTTGTACGCCGTCGGGAACTGGAATTGTCTATCCGTCTGTCATTTCGGTTTATTTTTACTGCTGCTTGTTTATTTTGTTTGTTTCGATTTGTTTCAGTTTCGACGTGCCCAGATTTTGGGTGAACTGAAAGTTCATAGGAAAAGCTGCTTATAGCCGGTTTATGCCGAATGGGGGCAGAAAAAGGGAATTCAAGGAATCAAATAAATATTATGTGATTTATAGCTTTGGCAAGTCCTGATGGATAGTTGCGTTCATAGCAACGAGTTGTATTGACAGGACACAGACATGTCCTTAAATCAATTTTTAGAGTTTATTTACAAGCAGACTGAATAAATAAACGATCTTAATATAAACTATAAAGTTAATAGCGTAAGTTTTGATATTAGACATATTGAATATTTCACAGGTAATAACAGAAATATTGTGGGGAAAATAAGTTATTTACTTTTTTGTGTTTGAATAATAAAACTATGAGATTCTTAAATGTTTTTTGTTCTAATTTTAATCAAGCTATGGGCATTTTTAATATGGTCAGTCAGCTGCTCCACTTTAATATGAAAATAAATTAAAATAAATTGCAGTCGGCTATTTCACTTTAATATGAAAATAAATGAAAATATGTTACCGATTTTTGTCTTAGCTTTAAATATGGAACCATTAATGGCAATTGCTTGACTGTTCCCTTAAGTCTTGTAGTATCTACCGGTTATAGCTCGAGCTTTGCATAACCGGTGCTGCAATTTGGCATAAGCCATAAAATGGCTTGGTCGCCTAACAGCAATAGAAGAAGCAACAACAAGAGCAACAACAATAATACTATTGTACAAGGATGTGCGGCAATAAACATTGAAATAACAAGTAGCAAAAGAAGAGACGAGCAGCAACGACAAATAATTTGGCACAAAAGCAAATAAACAAGATAAGCAAACAAACACTCACAGATGGAAAGAGAGCAGACAAGACAGAACAACACACAAAGAATACTACTGAAGGCGACAACAACAAACAGCAACAACAACAACAACAACAACAACAAACAGCAGCAGAATGATGACGACGACAACAAAAAGAAGACTGCAAAGACACCTACGACGATGACGACAACAGAGACAACGACAACGACGAGAAGACGACAAAACGAGCCGAGTGGCAAGCACATAATGAGCATAATAGCTGTGTTAGGGTTGCCGGCGGGCCAAAAGGGTGAACGGAAGGGGTTGGCGGGGCTTTTTGCAGAAGAAGAGGGCGTCATGTTCATGTGAGAGTGCCAAAGAGCTTTCTTTACCAAGTGCCCATTAAAACGCAGACAAGGCGGGTAGTAAAGGCTGAGAGGCGTGAAGAGTTACAGTCTTGAGAAACCAACTTGAAAATGGAAATTACAGTCATGATCAAACTTGTCGTAAAATGATATTCTGAATTTACTTTCAAAACAAACATTTTTATATTGTGTTTTTGATGTAAACTGAACATTTGATGCATCGTTTCGTTACTCAACATTGACTTGTTCTTTTGTTTATTTTTCACTAAGAAATTGTTACAGATTATACATTTTTAATGTTTGATCGATGTGAGTCTTTTACTTAAAAAATATATCACAAAAACTATCCTAAATTCTTTGTTGCGAATATCTACATATATTTTCCACATAACAAAATATTCAAGTCCATTATGTTACAATCAAATATATTTCGTTTATTTTGCCCATATTTAAATTATGCTTTAAGCCGTAGAAATTCCGACGTTTTGTCTTAATATTTAAATTCATGACCCATATCTTACAACTTATTAAAAACAAAAATTATAATTGCCTGTGCCAACATGTCATAATAATTATTGTAAATTTAGTACAGGGTATCTGCTAGTCGATCACACTCAACAGCACTCTTCAAACTTCTTGTTCGTTGTTGGTTTGTGTTTGACTATCTGATGTGTGTGTGTATTCTAGCGATAGTGTGAGTGTGTGTTAAAATAAGCGCCACTTTACATGCACACAGACAGGCCTCTCGCACACACACACACACAGACTGCAGCGTATATGTGTGTGTGTGTGTTGGGGCGACCCTCGATGCAACTGGCGTTACCCTCAAACAAGTTGCAGCTGCTTTTTCGCTCGCTGCAGTTCGCAGCTTGCAGTTCGCAGCTCGCTGAGCGAGCACATAAAACGAGGGCAGACGCACGTCGCCAACCATTTAAACTAATCTTGAGGCAGTTTATTTATATATCTCAAGGGTCGCTCCAGCTAACAATGGCATCCTTGAATAGGATATACACATATAGAGGATGACATGCCTATAGCCAGCACTCGTTGCTAAGCCCAGGTAAACTGCAGAATTAGGCTATCTGCCATGAGGGGGATTTCGCGAAAGCCACAACAAGGTCTCAAACTAAAGCACGACTGCAGAAGGGAGGTTAATGAGAAGATTGATAGTAGCAAGCAGCTGAGAAACTTCAATTCTCAATTTTTGTATTCTTGAAAACTATATAGTTTATGGAGCTAAATGTTGCGCGAAGTTTATTTGAACTTCTGGAATGAATTTTGAATTTTTCTTGCTTTGGTTTTAATTCGGCAGAAGAGTTTCAATTTTGTATTTTTCAGTAATAAGAAGTACACAGTTTATGGGAATTTGTTATAGCAGTTGTTATTTAACTTTCCAAACCAATCGATTATGTCCATTAATATGAATGAGAATCAATTCGGAAGAAAAACTTAAAATCTATATTTTTCAGTCACTGAAAGATTTTGGCAATTTAATAAATGCTGTATTCATTTTGTCTACCATCTCGAATGACTTTGAATTTTTTCTCGAATTAATTTTAATTCAGCAGAAGAACTTCAATTCATTTATTTTTTTATATTTAATAACGTTTTTACTTATTAAATGGACTTGATTTGATCCTCAAATATTAAAAGGGTTGCTTTGTATTTAGCATTTTCTTGTATTAGATAGTTTATAGTTTATAATGTGCAATTTTTTATTGTGACTTCTCCCTTTTTCCTTAAAAAGCAACACATTTTATTCAGCATGTATTAAAGATTTTTTCAATTTCGTTAAGCTTTAAGACTACAGCTAACATACAACATTGCCGTCTGCTATGGTTCGCTATCGTGCGTTTCCTCTGCGAACTTCTCGCAATATTTTACAATTTTATTGAGCATTTCCCCAGCTCAACTGTGTAATTTTCGCATTCCTCTCCCATTTTGCTCTCTCGCTAAGTAGCAAGTACCTTTGTTAATGCATCAACCGTGGCATATTGAGAGGCGTCTCGCCCCCGACTCTCGTCTCTCATCTCTCTGACCCCGAACATACGCTGACTTTCTGTGGGCAATTCAATAGCTAAGGAGTGCATGCTTGAGTTGGCTTTGCCTAAGTAATTCCCCATTTGAGGCTATTTAATTTCTGTGTAAATATTTTGCCAATGGCCACAAATCTGCGGGTCATAAAGCCGCAAGGACGCGCAGGACGCCAGGACAGGACACGCAGCAAGCGCAAGTAGCAGAGCAACTTACAAGGAGCTCAGCAGAGCTGCATGCCTGAGTGAATATGTATTAAAGCAACCGGAAATTAAACACACAAAAGTTTTCTAAGACTTTGCCACACACACACACACGCACACACACACGCACACTCACACGGATTGTACATGTGTGCATGAGCTTGTTAGTGCTTTGCATTTTTGTGGTTGCTTCGTTTGTTTTGTTTTGTTTTCTTTTTTTTTTTTTACGTGGAGGATAGCGAAACTTTATCAAAGCTTCGTCCGTTTTTCTATGCATTTCAAGTGTGCGCTTTCAAATTTTCGTGGATTGTGTGTGTGTGTTGAGCTTTTGTGCAACAGAAAACTCAATGGATCAGTTCAGTAGTTTAAATAAATAAGCAGCAAGCGCCAAAAGAGTTGCTGCATTAAAGAAAAATTAAATTAAAATAAATTTAGCGATTTATTAATTAAATAAATCTAGCATATATGAAGACTTTGGTTAATGCAATTTTCCAGTTTGCTTTTTGTCAGAGCAAAAGATAAGCCCAAAAAAACAAAACTAATTAAGGAACGAAATTAAATTGTACGCTCTCAAGCCCAATAAGTATGTCTGCCAGCATTATTTTTTTTTGCTGTGGCAACTCGAAAACTGTCGACAACCTCATTAATCCCTTGGCGAATACGGGAACACAGACGTACACACATACAGACACACACACATGCAGATGCCACTTGGGGCATCACGTGAGGCGTCAACTCTTAGACAAAAATTGGTACGAGCTGAGAAGGCAGCTGCTATGATGGTCCTGGGAATGAAATTCCCAGGCATGTGCCTCCGTCTCCGCCTCTGTTGCTGTATCTGTTTCTGGCCTTTTCACTTAACAAAAAGGCTGTCGACAATGGCGGATCATGTGGCCATATAGCAACAGGCAAGTCTGCCCATCTGTCTGATTGCTTGTCAGCTTTGTTATGCGTATGTGTCTGGCTTCTTAATGAGCTGTTGAATGTCTGTCATGAGGGCGTTTTGGCCACACAATAGAAACAGCAAAGTCAACTAATCAGATTCATAATAATGCTTTGTGTTGCCACATTTATGTTAAACTATTTATTGATTACAAATTGCTTTGTTTGCTCTGTTGCATTGGCAATTAAAAACTGTGCGTTTATGGCGATAATTGAGAGCAAAGTGTTGAATGAGTTTTCAATTAAACGAAATTAGTTTTAAATGCACAAATTTGTTTACAATTGCTGCACACTGTTGTAAATATTTCAATTTATTAAATGGCCCCAATGAATAAATGAATTTCTTTGCGCTCTTTAAGATAATTTCGCTTGCGTGCCGAAAATCTTGATTAACATCTATAGCTTGATTTACATTGGCACACACACAGATACTGCTCCTCGGGGTCGAGACATAATCCACAAATCACTTTCGCACTGCAGAGACCTCAGCAGAACGCTTCCTCAAAGTTCAATCAAACGAGTTAATAACTTCCGCAATGTGGCCCAAAATTAACCATAATTTCGTGCTGCCAGCACACTAAACTGACCCATTACACCGCTTGCCCCCAACTTGCCCCCCCCCCCCAACTTCTCTGGCTGCTCCCCTTGGCGATTTGGTTTATGCGCTTCAACGGGCGAAAGCTGGACATGAGATGTGAGACAGTTGGCGATGAGGCAGCAGGAGAGCGGGGAGTTTGTTGGTTGGGTAATATGGTAATTTTAGCGCTTATCTCTCCCGGGTATCCACACAGCACACAGCACACAGCACACAGCACACAGCACAGAATGGGGCACGGGACATGGGGCACGGTGCACGAACAACAATCAGCACACACACGAAAAATGCTCGGAGCACATGTCACATTTGCCACATGAGTTGGCGTAGCTCATTTATCATGAGGAGCTGCCTCCAGGTGACCAGGCTGACTGAGTGAATACTCTTTTTCTGTTTGCTTGTGGTGGTTATGGTGGTTATGGTGGTTCAAGGGTAGCCTAGTTGCTGGCCATTGTGCGCTCGTTTCACCTTGTCCAGGATCTAATTGTAGCCGCCAGCCTAACGACGACGTCGACGACGACGACGACGACGACGGCAGAAAACTTTAATTATACGTTCAACTTGCGAGCCACCGATGGGCATTTTGTGTATCACAATGCAATATTTATTAGCGGGTTGGGGGCGGCAGAATGAACTCAGGCTGTGGCCTGGCACAATGCGTGTCCTGGTGCCCCATGTGACCTGCATATATGTAAATAGACGCGTATGCCTTGCTCTGCCTCACCAGTCCTAATCCGGCCATACCTTGGCTTGGCCTGGCCTGGCCTGGTATTATATGTCGCCCAACTAAATTTAGATATGCGAATCGATAAAATCCATGGCACGCACACATTTTTAGTGCCAGTTTCGAGTCGAGTTGAATCCGAGGAGTCGTCCTGGAGACAGCCCTGCAAAGGTCGCCTTTGTTGTTTCGAGTGTTTGCGTGAGAATTTCTATAGAGCAGAAATCTGAAATCTGAGATTGGAGTCGCAGCTCATGGCCGATAGCTTAGCTCATTTGTTAACAGTTTATTGCAGTGTAAGAAGCGTAGCAGCAAAAGAAAATGACTGCTATACAAATTACCTTGTATGATAGTCATTGTCCTGCAAGTCCTTCAGCTTAGTGCTGTGGGAACCACAACTTCTGACTTGTACTTTGATTCAATACTTCCGAACAGCGTTTGGCTCTCTTGTAATATTTATGGCCACATATCGATTATATAATTAGTCAGCCGCCCCTATGTACCCCATAAAGCAGTCAGTACTATATACTGGTCTCACAATTACAATTAATGTCAAATACAGGCCCACATTCGTTGTGCCTTTTACATTCAATTTGCTCGCATTTGTTACAATTTACAGCCGTAGTGCATTTAATAAAGCAAATTGCACAGACAAATAGTTTTCAGACTCGCACAAATTGTTGAAATTATTTATGCCACGCTTTTCAACAGCTCTTCAAATTAAGGTTATCTCTGGACTTGACTTCAAAGGGCAGTTTTTATTGCTAAATGTGTAGAATGACATAGTTAAAGGAGAAATTATAGAGCAGCTGTGATTGTTGACCTCTGTGACGAATTAATTCCATTACAAAATAAACAAAATTTAAGAAAATAAAAAATGTTTCACAATATTTTTTACTTAACAATTCAATTTGAAAGCTTCAATTTAAATTAACAGTTCGAACTGTTAATATTACATATAAGTAATTTCCAAAAAAATAGAGAATATTATTTTATGCGTTATTTTATTTTATTCCCTATACGTTGAAGAAAAACAATTTTCCACATAATTATTAAATCTGAATTTGTCTCAGATTTCTTAAAAATGTACAATTCAAGTTTACTTTTCAAATTAAAAATAACACAAAATGATTGAATCGAACTGAAAGCAAAATTATTCGAGCTTAAATTGATTATTTTTGTAATATTCATAATTAAATTGCGATCGCCACTTTTGCCAATTCTACTGCAATAATAAACAGCGAAAATTTGATAAAATTAGTTTATGCAATGGTTTATAAACACGAGAGCGGCGGCCAATTGCATTTGGCAAAAGCTAATTAAATTCGTTAAATTGTTAAACAATATTCCAGTGCTATGTGTGCTAAGTGCAAAAGTTGCGCCACACTGAAAAATTGATGGCGATGTCTGGGTGTTTATGAGGGCGCCGGGAGCCGGAAATGCGCGCGATAAAGTATACAAAAGCCCACACAACCACACAAATACCAATACAAACACATACATTTGTGTATGTGTGCTGTGTGTGTGTGTGTGTGTGGGGTGGGGGGGAGGTGAGGAAAAGGATATCGCTAACGGACATGGTTTAATCAAGCAATACAAATAACTGTGGCCTAGGGAAGCCTTCATGTACCTGATGAGATCGCGGCCAACTGGCATTTTAGTTAGTTCGCGTATACAATATAGATATATATATATGTATGTATCATATTGGCTTTAGCTGTTATCGATTTCGGCTAGCATGAGCTGAGGTTATTTTTAAAACAACAACTGCGAAATTCCCTGACGCGTGTTTTGGACTTGATTTTATTGGAATTGAAATCGCAACTAATCGTGTATGGAGTTGTGCTATTTTTCACCAATTTAAATCCATTTTTCGAGCGTTTTATTAGCGCTGTTCTGCGTGGCCCTTTCGGCCGGATTTTAATTGACTCAAAGTTGGCTTAACTGCCGGGTATTTGTTGACATGTTTTGTGGTGGAATTTAGGGGTTAGTCCGAACTGGCAATTACTGGATCAATATCTATGTCAAATTAGCAGGTGGAACAGAAAATAATGTTATGGCATTTTCCAACTCACTTAACACACTATTAAATAAATTATTTTAAATCCAATTTGGGCGGTAATTGGATAATTAGATGTGGATGGAGAAGAGTTATTTTTTATTTATAAAGTTGGTGGTATGAGAGAAAATAGTTTTGAGTAATCAGACAAATTATTTTAAATCAAATCTAGTCGGGAATACAGTCGGGAACGTATTATTTTCCTGGAACCATAGAATATATTATATATACATATTCATATCCCGTCACAATTTTGTCGGATCAGAAATAACTGTACCTGGAAGCCAGTTCTAACTGGATCGCTCGTTGTTGGCGTGCAGAAACATATCGTGATCGAGGTCTATATGGCAACATATGACCCACTTTCCACCACTTTCTCTTACTTTCTTACACTCCGCTCCCACTTCACTTGTCCTCTCCGGTCAATGTGGTGCGTCATTTAACAATTAAAGTTAATCCGAGCACACGCAAAGCTAATCGTTAGGATGACACGTGCAGAGGCCGCAGAGAGAAACAGGAGAGATTACGTATGCGCCACGTTGCGTTTTATTTTATTGCAAATTGACTGCAGTGCAAATTTCAATTTTTAGCCAACTAATTATAGTGTTTTGATCACCTTTTATGAATAATAAACTTTGCTGAAATGTATTTTATTGCATTTTTTTTTGTTTTTTGGCTACAAGGACTACAAGGGGTCAAAGCGCATTAAAATGGTAATCATAGCATGTCCGTCCGTTGTGCTTTTCTCGAGTTAAATTTCAACAATCTCAGTTGCTTTTTGGTTTCTCGCTCTGGCCGAATCGGAGTTTTGAGTGTGAAGGCGACCCGAAACGACAACGGCGACGTCACGCATGTCCTTGCACGGAAACGTACAAACTTTTCTACTCTATATTTTGGTGTTTTTATTTTTTCTCTCCCGCCGTCGTATGTGGCACATTTTTCTTTGGCTTTCGGAGTGCCAACAAAGGTTGTGCATAAAACTAATTAAGTTGACTATTTGCACGCACGTAATTTTACGGAATTTGTGAGCTGCAAAAAATTCTTGAACTCCCCAAGACTACTTAAATAATTTCCTGTCGCTTGGCATTTAAAATATAATCCGAAGTAAAGGTTGCAACACTCGACTGTAAAATGCTGCAACTTCAGGCCAATTTCGTTTAATACCTTTGGCAATAAAATATGATATCTGTGTTATTGTTTGCCAGGAGTTGTTGGGTGCTGAGTAATCTGTAACTGTCGCTGGGCTGATTGAATTTAAATTAAAATACACGCAATGACCGAAAAGGGAGCGTGGGGCGGTCGAGTTGGTAATAAAGTCAAACGGTTCATTACCATGAAAACGTCGTATTGGCCATTAAAACAATTAAAATACAATGTGTACGTCAATTAAACACGTTTGCACATTACATAATATGTACAATAATTAAAAGTAATTGTGTTAAATGAATACGACGAGCAGTCGAGACAAGTTCGCCATCGATTTCTTACATAATCGCGCTGAAATAGTAAGGATAATAGATTACAGGTGCAGCACAACTGTTCGGCAGGTGATTAATGGCAAAAATACTCAAATTAATTCAATCATCGCAATTGAAATGATTTTGTTGAGACTGACAATAAATAATAAAAACCGTTTTGAATATTAATATTAATTCAGTCATCACAATAAGAACAATTTTGTTGAGACTGACAAGAACGATAAATATAAATAAACACTTTGAAAATTAATATTAATGTAAGATTTTTTTTGGACTGACAATAATATTATTATTCAATCATTACAACAAACAAAACTCTACTGAGACTGACAGGAACGATAAATATGAATAAATACTTTGAATATAATAATTATTTTAATCATCACAATAAGAAAGATTTTATTAAGAACGATTAATACTTTAAATATTAGTATTAATTTAATCATTACAAAAAGATAGATTTTATTTGGACTGACAAGAACGATTCATAAATTTGAAATTTAATTTGCATACCACTTTTTTTGTTTTATTTTATAATATGAAGAGCAAAATATAGTGGCATTTTTCTATGAAATATATTGCTAAATAATTGATGTTGACTTGAGCTAGTTCATCTGTAAAGTGGAAGTGTGTATTTTACATGAGTTCTGGCGAAAACATTCCTTTTTTGTCTGCCCCAAGCCAACATCCGATGTGCTTGCACTAACTTATTATCATATAATTTATCTGAAGCTCAACAACGGATGCTTGCAGCTGAAAATGCTGAAATTGTTGCACAGCAGGTGTCCTGTGAGCGCCATACAGAGAGCATATTTGAGTTGCTTGCTTGGGCAAAAGAAAAAAACTGCTGAATAATCTAATACACACACACACACACACACTGACACACTCGCTCACACACATTTGCGCTTGTGTATTATGCATGTAGATGAATCTGCGTGTTTTTCTTGCAAAGGGTGTCAGCAAAAACCGAATTTGTTGTATTGAAAGCAACGCGTGAATTTCCATATTTTTCCTGTTGATTCTTTGTATTCTTGAGCACAAATTCTGCACACGACAGGACACCTGACCCTGTCCCTGCCCCCTAAACCTAAACCTAAACCTAAACCCATCGTGAGAACAGCAGCTGGCTGTGATTTGCATGTGCAATGAGTTCTGCGACTGTTGCTTTCCCATCGCGAATCTTCAAAGATTCATTCCCCCTTCAAATATTTGTATTTGTATCTTACGCGTATGTGATGCAATATTTCAATAAAAGTCGACCCCTTCACTTTGTCAATGTGTCGCCTGTCAAATTGGCCATAAAATGACAAGCCATGCCCTCGATCCCCACTTAAAAGCATATTCTTTTCATTTTTCTCTTTATGCACTCTGCAACAAAATGTGCTCTTGTTATTTTTACATATTTCCCACAGTGTTTTTTCCCTGTGTTGATGCCTTTGAACCATCGAGGACACCTCGTGAGGTTGCATAGGATGGTATAGTTCGGTAGTTGGTAACATCAACTCATTTAACTTCTGACATGTGATGTTTGCTGACGTTGACGTCGCCGTCGCAGTCGACTTGGACGCTGCATCAAATATGTCTGAGTTGTTACTGGAATGGCCAGGGTGAAAGTTTTGCATAATTTACGATGAGCGAGCGCGCGAAATGTGAAAAAGTTCTTGCTCCTCCCTCGTTTTTTTTGTAGTATTTTTTATATTTTTTACTTTTGCTGTTGAACTCGTTTGGGGTCGTGGCGGCAGCACGAGTTCCCTATCGCATCTGAGAAGTGCTGGGGCAAGACTTTGAGCCGCTGCGGCAGAAGTGGGTGCTTCGTTGTTGTTGCTGCAACATTAATTAAAGTTATTACGGCTAACACTTGGAGGAGGACTTGCTGTCTTCCTCCAAGTGATTTGTGTGCCTGCTATTGTTGGCACGTAAGTTTGCTGTAGATTATAATTAGAAGGGCACAACTGAAGCTGGCGTCAAACAATTTTGGGCGATTCTTCCGCTGAACTTTAAGCTGAACCCTATGCAAATATCAAGCAATCTCACAAACTTTATTCAATATGTGAGAACTTAAACTTAAATTTAAATAATGTTGACTTACATTGCATCAGGTGAAATTAGAAATGCAATATTATTTTTTTATGTATTAATTTTAAAGCTGTATTTTACCAAAACTTCGAGTGTAAATTTGCTTAAGAAAAATACATAAATACCTTCAACTTTGTTTTAAACATCAACATGAAGAGAAACTTCAACAATTAAACAATACTTAAGAAAAATAGCTGAAGATGTGAAAATAAAAATAATTGAAATAATAATTGTATTCTAATTGGAATTAGATAAATACTTATTTGTCATGTTATTTTACAAAAATGTTATCGACTAGCGGCCTTATTTGAAAGCTCTAACTTGTAGCGCTAGGAATATAAATCAATAATTACAAAAATTAAAGTATGTATATAACATGTTGTAATGTGGAATTACATAGAATCAGTTTAAATTGGACAAAAAACGCGCTTCTGTACTTATTTAAAAATTGTATTAATTTTATTTATCTGCAAGAGCTTCAAGCTAAATTTGGTTAATTATGGCTTTAGTTACATTTTTTATGTATTGCCTTTCTGTTTTATTTTTTTGAAATGGTTTTTCCATTTATACATGTACTGTTTCTTGGCTATCTCTCTATTTCGATTATAAACACTGCAGCACTGTAACTGACAAGCCGTCAAAAGTGCTGTGATATATCAACATATCAAATACATATCACATAGTCGCATATGATTTGCATTCACTGTCAATCCGAGCAGTAGCAAATTGTCGTTCGCTGGCGCGTACCTGTAACTCTAGCTATATAAACTCGTAATGGTAACGAATTTCGCTCTCCTGCTCTCTGACTCTGACGCTGCCTCGTTGGCCTTTGGCAAAATTGGATAAATATATGCAGCAAAATCCAAACAGAAGAAATCAATTTCTGTTTGACCTAACGCTTCAGTGAACCGCACCATGAACTAAATGCAAGCGGCAGCAATCTATAGAATCCTCAATACCAACAACCTAACGTAGCTCTGCCAGTTTGTCTGCCTGCAGAACCAGCACAGTGGCAGATATCGTCGAAATAAAATAGGAAACAATATTGCATTTCTCAAAATATATATACACAATTTCTTCTTCTCACCTTTAGCTCTTTACCTCTGTCCAACTAACTAACTTTTTCGAGTTCAACAACAGACTCTAATGTATTTTCGTAGCCGAGGCATCTCTTCTTAATATTCGAAATTGTTTATTATCATTCTTAGCTAACAATAAAATAGTAGTTGAAATTAAAATGCTAGTAACTAATCTGATTAGATTTTTACTGGGTTTTCGCCAATCCATGCAGCGAATGCTGCGTTCAATTAATACTTCTTAAATATCCCCAGAGATTCTAATTTTAATTCAGTTATTTTTTTAATTTTGTATTAAAATTATATATTTATTCACCTCTATTTTATATTCTTTGTCTTCTAGTTATCGTATTATAACGTCTTCAATGTCGACTGTTCATAGTCGGTTTAAAAATAAATCAATAAATATTTTATTTAAGCAAGAAAAGGTAACCATTTCAATTTTAATTTACATTTTGTTTTCATTATTTATTTTTTGAATTGTGAATTATTGTCAAGACTAGTTTACATTTTTTTATTTCAGTTTTCATTTTGTATTCCTTATTTCATTTTGAAATTGTTTAAAGTGAAGACTAGTTTGTATTTTTTAATAAAAGTGTAGATAGTTTTCTTTTCAAAATGTGTATAATTGTTAATTCGTCTTGCTCTAAATAATTTAACAACTTTTCTTCAAGACAAACACCTTTAGCTCACTTCTGACTTTCTTGTATCAAATCTTAAATAAATGCCACTTTGATGGGCGCCTTGCGCCACTGTGGACTGTGAGCTGTGCGCTGTCTGTATCTGTTTATGTTTTTTGCTACCTGCAAATAAAGTTTGGTTTTTATGTCCTGCCCCTGGCACTGACACTGATTGCCTGTGAGCCGAGTAGTGGCCGAGAAATACGCCTCACTTGACTGCAGTGACGACGGCCATTATTCAGCTGCACTCGGCTCAAGACCGAGACCATCAGGCCAAGAACTTCAACTTGCAGCTTGATCTACTGCTGTTGCTGCTTCTTCTTCTGTTAGTTGTTCTACTGTTGCATGTGTATTAGTGAGAGCGTGTATTTGTGTTGGTCAGTTCAGCGGATTTGGCCAGCACACCGGATGTCCTGGCATTTCCGCCAGCTAATATGGCGTCATGAGTCAGCCCTGGCCGCCATTGTTATTGGAGTTGTTGTGGAGTTGCGGCCAGTTTTTCATTAGCATTTTCTTTAGCGACGCTTAGTTCGGTCGCTGCGGCCCCCATTGGGCAATAATGTCGTCAATTATGTTACATAACCCCAGTACAGTTGCTTAACTGAACAACAGCAACCAGAGAAAGAGCAACAATAACACTAACAATTGGGCAAAACTTTGTGTTTTTTCCGCCATTTGTTTTGGCGTTTTTCCTTTGTTACACATTTAATGCCCGCAAGTCGCATTTCGTTGTGCCTTCGCTGCGATTCAGTTTTGCAAGATTTTTGCCTCATTAATGATGTCGACTTTACACGTGCCTGCCAGCCATTTAGAGCGCAATCTATTAGGGGAAACCCGCTGCCCTCAACCCTCTCTCCTCTCCCCGCTTCGCCTCCTCATATTCTACCTGTTTCACAGCATGGGGAGCACGAAATTAGGTTAAACTTGTATTGAGGTTAATTTCTTATGCGTTGAGCAATACGAATGGATTCCTGAGAAACAAAAACCACAAATATCGGAAACAAACGAAATGCGAATAGAGCTTGGGAGCGGCTTATCATTAGCTAGCTAATCATAATTGATTATTTTAACAGCGGATACGCAAAGTAAGGTCAAGTAAATGGCCCTTAGGAGAGCAGAGTGAATAAATATATTCCGAATTGCAAAAAAATGCTTAAATTATTTATGAAATTAATTATGTCTTGATAAATTCCTTTAGGCTCTGATTAAAATATATAATTAATTCTAAAAGGAATTAAACACCAAAATTATATAAATTGCTTGCGTTAATTCGGGTCGAGTTGCGTTGAGCTAGCAAGTTATTTCATAAAATATTCAGAAGGATTAGGACAGTTAGGACAAGTAGTAAGATTAATTTCATTTCAAAGATTTCATTTCTAAACTATATTTATATATAAAAGTAGTTAAATGCAAAATAATATAAATTACTTGAATTAATTCGGCTCGATTTGGTATTTAGAAAAAACATAATATAATTGATTACTTTCATTTTAAAGTCCTTTCTTGTTGTTAAATGTTGCATATATGTATATTTATATATATATATATAGAACTTATAATAAAGTGAATTAAATCTTAAATTAAATTAATTACTTTTATTAATTTGGTTTGAGTTGCACAAAAACACAATATTGATACTATATTTAATTCTAGAATTATTTCTAATTGTGGGTTCTTTGGGTTAGTTAGTAACATTAATTTAATCAAAGTATTCTAAACTCTTTGACAATTGTCCTATTCTCTTTATACCATAAAAGTGGACTTCGTATGGAAGCGCACTTTCATGGCCCATTTTGATTATTTGCTTATTGTCTTGGATTTTCGCCTATCCCAAGAGCCGACTCGATATTTTTGAGGCAAAAGCTTAGTTCATAATGCCAGCAATTTACTGCTTAAATTTTGTAATCTCGGCCAAGCGAAAACACGCGTAGACGAGGCCACTTGACAGCGATACCAGCAAATCCGTTTTAAAAGCGTTTGCTTAGGCATTTTGCGGTTGGTGTAAGACGGCGGCATATTGCGTATACGCCGTGTGACGCTGAAGTGTGCCAAAATTCGCATTAAGAGCGTCGGTTTAACGACTTCAAAATGCCGAAATATGTCTCAATTTTATGCAGAGGCGAACGCTAAAACAGCGTCTAGAGGCAGGACAAACAACAACAACAGGAACAACAACAACAACACCAAGAAAATCCATCAAAAATGTATTCAAAAGCAATTTTCACACTTTATCTAAAAGTCATTTTAATGCAAGCTGGCTGGAATGTCCCGACTGCCAGACAAAATCCTTTGCTGCCTGCAAAGTGAGAGAGAAGCACAAATAGAGAGAGACAGGGAGTTAGATGGAGAGAGAGAGAGAGAGGGAGAGAGGGAGCTTTCAAGTGGCTGGAGCACATGCTCAAGCAAACACTCACACTTATTCATTTTTACACCCACTTGGACAAAATATAACAAACTTTTTTTTGGCATCTGCAAGAGAGCGTTCTTTATCGTCCCCTCTCTCTCTGTCTCGTTCTCCAGCATTCTCTGGCCGTCTTTGTCTATTCTGCTGGCTACATTTGCATACATTAGTCCCATTTTGGCTAGCATCGTCATCGCCATCCTCGGCATGGTTGTTTGCTGCTCTTTTTTGCTGTTATTGCTGGCCATAAAATGAGTATGTGCAAACTGTGTTTATGTTCATAATGTTTTGGCAATAAATTCAGCTTCATTAGCAACGAAAAATTCGCCAAACGAGCTGCAGAGAGAGAGCAACTGAACCGAAATGGCACACAAACACAAAAGTCACCACTGCGAAATGACTTTATTTAGAGTCCTATCGAAAGAAGGCAGCTTTTCCATTAGCCAACTTAGTTACCATCCATTTTCACAGATCAAAATAACAAATTGTTATTATTATATTATTTCTTATTTTATTTTTGATTGCGAGTATAAAATGGATGTCAATTTTTTTTTAAATGACTTGAACATTACTTATTGAATATTAATTTAATTTTTTATTGCACCTATGTATGTTAATAATATACTTCTATAAAAGGAAAGGAAGGGAAATTTATTTTCTTTCAGTGACCTTCGTTGTTATTCGTAGCATTTGTTTTATTATAACATAATTTGTTTTTTAATATGTTTTATATTTGCTTATGATTTTCGTGAACTATATTCAATTTCTAATACATAATGTTGTTAACTGCATGAACTGAAATGTTGCTGCAGCTGCGCAGCTTCAATTGACTGGCAAATTTGTAGATTCATTTTTTATTGCCGCCTGCATTGTTAGTTTGCCATGCTAATCAAGGAGAAGCAAACGACGAAGTTCGAGGCAAAAGAAATGTCGCATACAAATAAATTTGCATTTACATTTTGAGGCAATAATCAGATTCAGCATTGACGATTTTGCCGTCGTTTCGTCTCGTCTTCTAGCCTTGAAGATACTGCTATTGTCTAGGAATTTTTGTTGATATTCTTTATGTGTTTAGCACGCAGAAATGTGCACAGCATTGTTGTTGTTGTTGTTGTCGTAGTTGTTGCCGTGTAGTGGGCCAACAACGTCAACAAATTGGCCAATGTCACAGTCAATTCGTGAGGCATCCCAAAATAGCAGCAAGATATTTTTTCGTACTCGCAGTGCAATAAAGTTGTGCATATTGAAACAGTTTCAGACTGTGGGGCTGGCTGGCACAGTGACACATATGACGAATAGTCGCACAATGTTTTTAGTATTCAATTTCTTTTTTAACGCAGCTATAAATCATAACAGCAGTTGGGGGGGACGAAGAGGGAATTTATGAGTGGGCTAAACGGAATAAATTTCAAAAGTTTGTTTTTAATTAAAGTTACTAAATGAAATGCATTTAAAAATCACAATTTTTTCGCAATTTATTCATTTTTCTGATATTCAAAACATTGCGTTGAATTAATTTGATGTTTTTAAATTTATTTACAAAATGAAGCCTCAAGCTCAATGTGCTTTTGTAATGCAAATTGTGGTACAGCAGCCCTTTACTATTGTGGTGGCATAAAACCATTAAAAGCGAGATTATTTTTTAGTGCAATCGCCCAATTTGAACGAGCTTACCAACAACTTATAAACTCCAATTTGCTGTCAGTTTTATTATAATGTGGGCAGCCGATGCCAAGCCAATTATTTTCATTTTTATTTGATGCTTTTTGGCTGCGATAAGATTTTGGCTCCAGCTTTTGACTCAAATCGATATTAAGATTTCCGGACACGCACTTGACTTGGGCTTAGTTTAAGAAAAACTTACGTATAACAGAATCATACCAAATAATAATAGTAAATAATTCAAAATAATTATTTGAATAAATAATTGACATACTTTTAAGTTCTATTTATAAATTTCGGGCACAATTTAAGAAAACATTTCATGTGTGCTGATCTGAGTCACATCTTTAACTGATTCATCATCGGATAAAGCAAACAAGGACAACATTTTCCATTTATGACGTCAGTTAGCAGTGTGTCAATTTCACTCGCTGTGGATGGGAAAAGCGATTTGGGGGAAAACTGTTTGTTGACTAGATAGAGCAAGGCATCTGCTAGTCCAGCAGTCTAGTCTACAGCAATTTTATTTGATTTTTATTTGTGTGTGGGTTGTGCTTGTCCCCCATATCACTCCAAGCTTCTCTGGCCCGACTAATAACCATGAAAAGCTGGCCAAATGCGGCGCAATCAAACCACGCACTTGCCAAGGCCATCAATGGTATAAACTCGAAAACTCAGCGCCAAAAATCACCCACAGAGTGTTGAATGAATGAAGTGAAGTCAAGGCAAGGCGAAGGCAGCTCAAACGAAGCTCACTGACCAACAGCTCTAAATAACATTCTATTTATCAAGCATGTGCGCGCATCTTGCAGATACTTTTTAAATCCGTATCTGTAACTGGGTCAGCACCGAGAGAGCGACCGAAATGAAACTTATGAAATGTGACGGCGTTATTTTGTAAGCTGCTTAAAGCGTTTCGCAAACAAACTGCCAAATGAAATCACAAAAATGGTTGGACTTCAGCTCTTATCAAGGCAATGTCTTCGCTTAACCTTGACTCACAAAAAAAAAAAGTGTAGCATGCTTTTGGGCTGGCCACACAAACACACACACACTCGCACACTCGCACACATAAATAATTAAAATGACCTCATAATGTTTCGATTTTATATCCACAGCTCTTAGCGCTGAGAACTGTATTCTTTTATTTTTATTTTTATTTTTGTGAACCTTTTGCCGCAGTCATTAATGTAATGGTCTGCATTATTTGCGAACATCAGCGTATGAATGAGTGTCCAGTCACTTTCTTTCTGCTTTCTAGCCTTCGCTTTAGAACTCCATTGCCAAAAGTATGGAAGTATATTTGAAAATGACACGCAAACACAAAACCCACTATCGAATGTGTTTTCAACTGTGCGACTTTTTTAAATTTCTATTTCCACAACTAGCGAATATTTTCCGCTTTGGCATTCCGTTTTTGTCAGCACTTTTGTTTGCTCTTTGCCTTTGCACTTTTGCACTGGTCACTTTTATTTCCATTTTGTGGATTTCATTTCTTCGGCATTCTCATTCGCATAATTTTGAGCTGCTTTGCTCAGCGCATTTCTCGTTTCGTTGGCTTGGCTTTGGCTGCCAAATCGTCGGAGCCATCAAATTAAATGACAACTAAATTGGCGCACATTTTGCGCTATTTGGCAGGCTTTGTCTTCGAGGTGGAGGTGGTTGTTATAAGTAGCGCTAACAATGCGAACAGCTGACAATTGATGTGGGTGGCAAGCGCAATCTAATAAGAGTCATAAGTGAAGCGCAACGCCAGCTGACTTGACACTGAGCCGCTTTGTAAATGATAGTAGAGGGATTTAATCAAGTTGAGATCGAGGCTTGATACACAACTTATTATACTGGAATAGCCTGTCACACAGGTCGCATGCGTAATATACAAGGTTTGCGGAAGTGGTATGAATTAAATTAAATTCTCGACAGACAACTGTTGACTTGGCCACAAGAGACAGATGGCAGCAGGTGTTCGACCACATTTCCCCACTGCACATAATTAGTCAAGAGCAGAAAAGTTGTTACCCCAAAAAGCGGAAACTGCCAGAACTACATTAAATTCCTTGGAAAGCGCTGAATTCGCAAGAAATGGCCAAATTGAGTGCACACAACCCGCCTCTAAATGCACTTTTCCTGCTGGCCAAACATAAAAGGGTAGCACATACAAAATCCTTAGACGAACAACGCAAACAAAGCGAATCGCCAACTCTGTCGGCTCTCATATGGCTTACGCTCTGTCCGTCCGTCTGTCCGTCTGTCCTTGCTGGCTTTGGGGCTGCTGTCCAGCAACAGGATATTTTTTTTTTTTTGTTAAATTCTGTTGAATTGGCTGGGCTGGCTGGGGCAATTTCTAGGCGCAGTTATGACAACAAAAGAGGACAAGCAAACGGCATCCGACGACGCCAGTTCAGGACCCCCAGGCAGCGACTGGAACTGAGACTGCACTGCAATCAGGCTGCAGATTGCCTTGTGCACAACTGACCCAACAGCCAACAGCCAACGGCCGACGGTCATTCAATTGTTTGCTTGATCCCGGTTCAGTTCCATCTGCTAAAGTAACCTCCAGTATCTCATCTCCGTCTCTCACTCGCTCGCTCTGTCTTTAGAAAACCTGTCGCCAGTCATTGTGTCCGTATTTGCCCGTTGGACATTTAATTCTTTGTTCCCTCGCCCCGCTCTCGGTGCGGTGCCTTTTTGTAAGGACTTTGTCGTTGCAGTTGTCCTGTGGCCATATGCTTTGAATTTGATATTGACTAACATTTTGGCTTCAGGTATGTAGGTCACAAATGCACATTGAAGCGCTTGCTCAAAGGGAATTGCATATTTTTACGCTCTGTTGCGTTCGTTTTCGTTTTCGCTGTGGCTGTTGCTGTGAATATTACGCATACGTCGCATGTACAACAAGACACATGTTCCTGTTGTGAGCATGAAATAAATGAATAAGTAATATCATATAAATACAGATTAAATTGAATACATTTGTCACTGAATGTAAATGCGCAAAATTGTTTAAAGAGTGTGCAATAGAAATTCACAATTTAAACTATTGCAAATACAAATCGTTTGTTTATTTTTATCATTAAATCGTAACCGCATCACAAATTTGTTTCTAAATTAATTTTCAAATTTCATTGTATTTCCAGCTATTTATCTTATTTATATGTACGTGTTTTTTTTTTTCATTTTCGCGTTATTTATTTGTCGTTTGCAAATATTATTTCCTGCATATAAATAAGTGAAGCCTTTTCAATTTAAGAACTCGTTACGCATTTGCCAGCATCAAATTGACCATCAATTTGTCACCGGCAATCGACCATAAATTATGCAAATGTTTTTAAGGTACTTAAAAACGGCAAAATAAAAATGCCGAGCAAAACGTAAATGAAAATATGAAAATCGACAATCATTGGGCATTATTTATGTATCAGCCATTATGCAATGAGGTCTGGCATAATATCCAATTGATATGCAAGCCCAAAACTTGCAATCTCATTGCACATTTCACCTGTACAAAATCTAGGCGTGCGTGTGAGCTTGAGTGTGTGTTTCGAATCCACCGCAATAACTTTGGGGGGGAAATTCAATTTTCATGGCAATTTGAAATGAAGAGAAATCGCTTGCAGCTGTCGTCAGTGAGCTGAATCATTGATTAGCCGCTGACAACGCTGGTAAAAGAAATTTGATGTAAATCGAACCAAAAAAAAGCAAAAAAATAACATAAAGAAAAACGCTGATTTCACTCAGCGACCCCAAAAAGTGGGCTACACTTTTTTTGTGGTCGCACATGTGCCGCAGGGCAGCACCCAAAAAGCTGGCAACGTTTTTGTGACCAGCCTTATGAATGTACAACGTGACGTATGCGCGATATTCTCAATTTTTTTCGCGCTGCGCTGTGTTGTGTAAAGTGGCAGGAGAATCAAGGCGGCAAGGCGCAAATTGCCATAATTAAAAACCAAAATGGAATAATGTGTAGAGCACGCACACACACACAGGCACACTCACACATGCAGAGTGCTAGGACTTACCTAATTAGCGACAGGATTTCCAGCGGCACGAACTGTTTCGGCTGATTTTGCTTCTACTGCGGTTGCTGCTTCTTCTGCGTTTGCTTTCACTTTTTGCTCGAAGTGTTGTTGTGCATGCCAGCGCAACAGCAGCGCCACCTGGCGTCCGTCGTTTGCTTGTTGTTGTTGTTTTGGGTTTTTGTTTTTGTTTTTGGGGTCTATTGTTGCTGGCAATCTGGCAACGCTGCGCTCGCACTTACAATGTCTTCTACCGAAATGGTTGCAACTTACGTGCTGCACTTGCCGCTGGCCAACTGTGCAAGAGAGAGGGGAAGAGTGGAAGAGAGAGAGACTTAACCGAAAGTTGCAAGGACACGCGACGTCGGCGCCTCTGACGAATGCCACACACACATACGCACACACACACACGCACACACAGGACACTACACGTTGTGCGACACTTTGAAATGTTTCTGTTGTTGCCGTTGTTGGTGTTGGGGCTGGTGTTGGTGCGTTCAAAATTGCCGCACACACGACGCACACCAGCAACAACAGCCACGACAACAGCAACAACGACAGCGACAGCATGGGGGCGTCAGGGCGTGGCAGGCATTTGATGTGGCCACGCGGTGTTGGAGGCCCGGGGCGCGACACGGCCACATTTTTTGTATTTTATTTTATTTTGTACGCTTCTTGTTGTTGTTTTCGTTTCGGTTTTTTTTTTTTTTATATTTATTCGCGCAACTTTTGACGTTTTTTATGGTTCGTCATTTGCTCTGCTTTTACTTCTTTGCCTCTCGGTTTTCAGCTTTTGTTGTGTGTTGTTCTGTATTATTATTATGTTTGTTGTTGCTGGTCTTTTACTTTACGCTTTTCTTTTATTTTCTTTTATGGTCTCATGCTTGTATTATTTTATGGTTTTGCTTTGAAGTTTGCACTGTTGTTGGTGTTTTGTTTTTTTTTTTGTGTTTTTTTGGGTGGGGGGCTCTACAACGATCATTTTGGGGCCATTCTGAGCTACTTTTTGGTTGAGCAACTTTTGCTAAATCGTTTCCCCTACTTTCCTGCTTTTCTCACTTTTGCCACAGTTTTCGGTTGCAGACCCAAAACTTATGTAAGTGCCAAGCAATTTGGCAACTGGCGGCAGCATCAGCTGCCGCAGAGGAGCAGAGCAGGTGGCTAAGCTAAAAAGGATGTAGCCCCGAAAACTTGCCCCGAATCGTTCTTATGCAAGTGACGGAAAGTTGAAGCGACAATTAGCGTTGTTCCACTGTTGACGACAACACAAAATCAAAAACTAATTAAAATAATGCGACACTTTCGACAATAGCAGCGTGTGATGCTGGCAACTCCAAAGCAAACTTTATGTAGGCATAAATAAAGTCATTAGCCCGTGACCAATAGGATAATATTTTTAGGAACCCTTCTTGGAATTATGTCCAACGATTTTAGTTAAATGGGAAGTTCACAAGTGCGATTAAGGAGAAGAAAAAGTTGAACGCAAATCTTCAATGAGAGAAAGTACTTTTGCTAGACGAAAACAAGCTTAAATTTCTTGGCGTAATTACAAATTTAATTTCTTTAATGTCTACTGTTCTACTAATATAAAATAGACTACAAATAAATAACAAATATTTCTTATATTACTTTACATCTGTTTTCGAATTATTTTGTGGAATATTATTTTTTGTATAGTCTTTTATTTTAAGTTGATCAAATTCTCCCATTTCTGTATATGTTAATCAAGTCATACAGTTGATATCAATAGATACTCTACATTCCATGCATGCCATTATACTATACGTATAATAAATATTTTCTCGCTATTTTCGATCGATTATACATATATCTGAGCTATATAGCTAAACAGCTACCACGCTTGCTGAACTTTGCTCACTTCCATTGCTGCCAAAAGCAGTGTGAATTTCTAATTGCTTTTGACAATCTATAAATATATATTTTTGGCCACATCATACATCATCAGAGATTGACACTTGTTCTGCTTGTTCGTCCCTTTTTGGGGGCATCGGGCCGCATTCATTAATGAATGTCTATAGAAATGCAATAACATTGTCTCAATGAACTATATTTATATTTATTTATGCACTAGATTATTGGTCCGTTTGCCTTTCGTTCGTTCGTTCGTCCGTTCGCTTGCTCGCTTGCTCGTTGCCAATTTGCGCTAAATAAAATTAACAAAAATAACTTGGCTGCATAATTTCAATTCAATTTACATCTATAAGTAATTAACAGCGGCGCATCAAATGTAAAATTATTTTTACGCTCTGCATTTACAGCGCAATATCGCAAATTTATTGAGCTGCGGAAATTGTGAAATTGCGACCATGGTAGGTGATAAAAACGCAAAATAAAAAAACGGTGACTCTAAATTACGTTTGCATCTTGTGCAGATGTGAGTGCTTATAAACAAATAAAGAATTGGCTGCCTGGCAATGCCAGCGACAACGGCAATCAAAAGGAAAACCCGTTGAGAAAAATCAACAATGTAAAACATAAAATTTTCGCACGCTTTTCAAATGTGTACGAATGTTAAAAATAAACCAAAGCAAAATGCGAAACACCAGAGCAAAGCAAACAAGAAATTTGGCAAAGTTGATCGACTAACTAATACCCCACAAATTTGTACTACAAATACATGTTGCATTTTCCTCCTTTTCAGAGGTATCTAAAACAACACAAATTCTTACTTAATTAATTAGCATGTTTCATGATAAATCCGAAATATAAACACTAGTATATATTTATTTATTTATGATGAATGTTGGAATATTTTTTAAAACTAATCGAACTCATAATTAGCACCGACATTTAAATATAATTAAATAATAAATAATCTATTCTATTCTATTCTACAAAAAACTATTAAATTATTATAGTTTTTATGCTGTCAATGGCACATTAAACCCTTTTATTCTTTAGTTTTCATTGAGAGGCGGGTGCATGAAAAAAATAGAAAACCCCCGAAAAAAAAATAAAGGAAATTGTCTTTAGTTAGCTGGCTGGTGGTCAAAATTAAGTGGCCACAACGGGGCGTGGCTAGAGCCACTAAATTTAATTTAATGTAATACATGTTAAGTGCACATTTCACAAAAAATAAAACAAGCTGTCCCATCGCTAAGTATATTCAAAGTATAGTATTTGTTGAATAGTGTAAACATCAATTTTATTGTCTGCTTAGCATTTTACGAGTATTACTTGAGCCAGCTGAATGTCTGCTTGGTCTCTATCCTTAACATTGAGTCTACCGAACCATTGGAATGCACCGCATTCTTGTCTCTACGCCAACAACATGCCCCCGAAATATGCAACATATCTACAGCGCGTGTAGCGTCCACCATCGTCTCTCTCTCTCGCACACTCTCGCTCTCTCTGTCTCTCTTTTTACAATCCTTCTCTCTGTCCCTGTCGACTGCTTCTATGTTCGTCTTTGTATTTACGGTTCGGCTGTAGGCTCCACCCAACTCGACACGCAATGTAAGCGACACGGCGCTGACTCATAAGGCTGTCCATCAGACAAAGCCTTTGCCTAATGATTGACTGACTAAGCGAATGACTGACTGACTGACTGACTGACTGATGGACTGAGTGACTGGCGCCTGGCCGCTCTCAAAACCGAATGTGTGTGGCTTTCAGTTCGCTGCCTTTGCGTGTAGCTCGTAATTTAAGTAATGTGGGTCGCCTGTAAGTTGAGCCTTGCGCGCGCTGCGTATCCTTGCCTTGGCGCTAAGCTTTTTCAGCCGATACCCTGTAAAATACTATATGCATTTTGTTTCTGTCAACATGGCTTATGTAGGTGAAAATTAAAAACAAAGGTACGAATGTTTTTAGAGCAAGTTTTCTAGAAGTGATACTTTCAAAATATCCAGAGTTTTTATAAAACTCACTTAATTATGGTTGTTTTATTTTTTTGGGATATACTATATGCCAACTATTATCGATCATTGAGCATTAATTGCTTTGTCAATGCCAAGTAATACTTTGTGCTATTGTATTTCCAGTGAACAGCAGTAACTTTAACTCAATTAAATATTTTTGCTTTTAATAATTAAACTTCCAAATTTTTACTTTTCATAATTGTATGGTTTTATATTTTTGGTGGTCTTAAGAAACTTCAGTTGAATAATTAACATTTGATTTTGAAATATTTGTTGTTTTTAATAATTTCAATGTAGTTTAAAATAGTAGACTTCTTGCATCATATTCTTTAGATTTGTATATATTTGTTGGACATAATAAACGTTACTTTAATTACAAATATTTAATTTTGAAATATTTGTTTTTTAAGTGCGGTTTTAAAAATTTAATTTCTTTACTTTTGATAATTGTATGCTTTAATGCTTTAAACTAATTAAAAATGTTGAATTTCCAAATATTGTCTTTAATAATTAGAATGAGGTTTATAAACTTCTTAAATGTTTCTTTGCATCATTTTGGGCAACATTTTGTTTTACAGGGTATCTGGCAGTGGTGACAACACGCTGTTGTAGCTGTTACTTGGCCGTGTGTTGTTGCTAACGCGATTTACTTTTAAGTAAAACACGTGCGAGCACCTATTCCTTGCCCCTGACGCCACCTCAGCCCCTCGACCACCACCCCCGCCATGAGTCCCCACCGAGCTGTAGTGGTGCCTATCGCTGTGGTTATATCCGCCTAATTGTCATTGAGCCAGACCGAAACACATAAATTCAATTTCTTTTTGTTCGATGTGACAAGACTTCTGTTTGTTGTCGTTGTCGTTCTCCTTGTTGCTGTTGCTGTTGCTATTGTTCTATTGCTCATTCGTTGTTGTTGTTATTAGTTTTGATTGCCACCTTTTGGCTTGCTTCGGTTTCGGTGTTGGTTTTGGTTTCGTCTTTATTTTTTGTTTTTTTTTTTGCTCAGTTTGCAACGTTCACATTCGCCTTAACTATTTTCGTGTCGTTTTCGCGGCTGCCGCGCGATGTCTTCGTTTGCACGTAGTTGTTGTCGTTGTCGTTGTTGTTGTCACTGGTTGTCGTTGTCGTTGTCGTTGTCGCTGGTCTTTGGCTGGTCTCTTGTCTGTCTCTCAGTGCACAGGCTGCACCTTGACACTAATATTGAAAGAAAAGTGCAACTAAAAATAAAAATACTGAGAGACCGCGAAAGCAAATTGATTCGCATGGGGTGTGGGAACTTCCCTCCCCTCCCTCAGCCATTGCTCCTCCCTCCGTCTCCGTCTCCACAAGCCACCTCAACAGCCACTTGGCGTTTTTATAGTCATTTGTCTAATAAGTATTCGAGGCGCTGCTTAAATGTTACTCATATTGATTGAGTGTATGAATTGAGTACTCAGCGTGTTTTCCTCCTTCCCCCCTCTGAACAGTGCTGTAGTAACTACTTAATCCTCGACTTTGACTTGATATATGACTTGATTATTATCGCCAAGTTCAGCAAATAATGTGGCAAGCTGAAGTTGTTGCTATTGTACTTTAGTTACTTCAAAATTATGGTGTGCCAAAGTTGAGTTGGGATTAATTTGGTTATAATTATGTTTTATTTGTCGTTCATTAAACTTTAATTTTTTGTTTTTTTTTTTTTAATTTTTGTAAACTTTTATGTCTTTTCAGAAATAATTATTATTCACAGTCGCTCAAGGTTTATTTATTTTGTAACTTCACTAATATTTCGTAATATTTATTTTTGAAAATTCGCATCTATTATTTTGTTGGCTCATTGTTGTTTCACACGCACATCATTGTTGCAGTTGTTGTTGGTGTTGTTGCATGTTGCTGCCACAGTTCTTGCCACTCACTGCTCGCCCCAACTGCTCCACCGTGCCACACACACCAACACACGCTTTACATAACTCACTCACGGCAGCTGCATGAAGTTCCCGAACGTGGCAACAAAACCAAGCAACCCAACAGCAGACGCTCAATAATACGACAAAAAATAAAGACGAAAAACGAACGAAGAGCGCACGTTAAAAATTCAAAACACAAATATCATTTAATTTATGATGCATTTTCAATCATTTCTCTTGCCGAACACTCCGCACTTTCATTATGATGCGAGTATAATATAATTTCAGATATCTGCGTATATATATACATATATACCGTTTTATTATGCTGTTGTTGTTGTTGCGCTCCTTTCGGCCAACTCTCGTATAAATGACATATATATATATATGGTCAATAATATATATGCTGCGTATAGAGAGAATGCTATAGTCGATATTACTCCGTTTGGTAACTTGTATTGTTGTGAGTGTAAATTTGTTCGTTCGAATATTTTGATTTTATTTGATCCGTTTTCGCAGTGCTGTTGAATTGCAAACCCGACCCGAACTGAACTCAACTGAACTGAACTGTTGAAATGACCAAGTTTTCCTTTTCATGCAGCGCAGCTGGCACGCATTTTCATTCGGTATTCACAACAGACACGACTCGGAAAAACTCTGGTGCGCCGCTTGCTTTTCGGACTTGCATTGTGCGAAGCTTTTTCGGTCTAAAAGCTCTGCGCGGCAGGTCCTCTCGCAAAGTTTTGCCTTCAAAGCTTTCCCTTTGACTACCATTAAATGCATATGCTGTTGCTCTCTCTCAGCTCTCTCTCCCTCTCAGTCTATTGAGTTCTTTCGCTCTCTCTTAGAAACAGCTGATTGCTTTACGAGCTGCCTCCCCCGATGTTTGGCTGTTACGCTACAATGACATGTGGCGGCAAATGACGTAATTTTCGTGTGGTGCATCATGGACATGGCACCGTGGAGCAAGTCCTTAAAAATTGCAATAAAAACTAATAGTTAAAGGCGAGATTTCATTACTTGAAATATTTATAATTTTATTTTTAAATTGCAATTACAATTTTTGTTCGCTTCATGTTCACGTTTGTTGTATGTTTTTTTTTGGGTTTTTTTATTTTTGTTTTGTTTTATGCTAGATTTTATAATTATTTTATATATATTTCACACGTTTTGTTGCAAACAATATCAATAATTCTTTTAACCTAATAACAGATGCACTTATTTGGTTTTTTATTTTGTCTTTATGTTTTATGTTTTGTTTTTTGTTTTTTTTCTTATTTTGTTTGTTGTTCTTCTTTTGTGGTTCTCGCGGCCTGCCATTTTAGACACTCACATTAGACACGTTTATCCCAAGCTTAACTTAAATTTACAATACAATTTCAACTTATTTAAATACGTAAACAAAGCGCACGATGCATTGAACATAAGCCTTAAACACTTGCAAAAATAATTCATTTAAAGTATTACAGATATCTGGAAATGAAAAAATTATCATATAAAGCGTAGTACATTACACAATGTTATAGTCTAAATTTTTGTTTTTTTTGCTTTTTGCTTTTTGTTTTCTCTTTTTTTTTTTTTAGTTTTTTTCGTTAATAAATATTAAATTTATTTATTTGTAATATAAATTTAAACATTCGCGATTGAAGTAAGCGCTTGCTCAGATTTGTATAATATATCTTTATATATACTATATATCGAAATATGTATACGTTGCATATCAAATTATCAAATTTCAGCTTTACTGCGAAACTCAAACACAAAATCTGCTTCCCATCGTGTGAGTTACAAAAAGCTGTTTAAATAAGTTAGGTAGGTTCGTGGCTGATTATGTTTTTAAGAAAATTATTTCGATTTGTTAGTTAGCTCTCAACCATACCCTGCACCCATTAAAAGTTGCTAATTTCACTCTACACGGAAAATTGTCAGACAATCGAATTGTAAATTAAAACTAACTCGTTCAATAATCTGCATAGATAGAAGTGAGTGCAGGGTATCTGCTAGTCGAGTTCCTTCATCCTTGTTTATTCGAGTTAGCGCAAAAATGTTTTGGTTTTTGGTGTAGGCGTCAGATAAGGTAAAAGGTAGGCGTGGCATTATGCAGCATTGAGTATTAGATTTTATTTATATTTATTTATAAAGCATTTATTATGTTTTTCTCTTCCTTGTGTTGTTGTGTTAGTATGCAGAGCAATTTTTGGTATTTTACTTAGTATATACTATATCTTCTTTTCGTTCGTCATGTCAAAAATATGATCTTAAGTTTTTCCTTACATTTTGTATGTTTTTTTCTGATACAAAATCAACAATTTTCGGTCTTATACGACGAATTTGAGTTAAATTTTGGATTTTTCTTTTTTGTAAATATATATTTTATATGCGTGTGTATGTGATGTATATGGGATATAGTATATATGTATGAAGTACACGTATGCATGAATTGTTGATGTACATATGTTTGTATGCGGGAAACTTGGGCATTCTTGATAATGAAAGTAAATGCATAATTATATGTACATATAAGTACAGAGAATATAGTATGTATGTATGTATATAAAGATTTAGTCAAATAATGATATATGATATATGCATGTATATGTATATGTAGTTGTATATGTATATATGTGTATAATAAATATATATGTATGCAATGCTATTTGTTCAATTCGGTGAGCTTAATTTTGAATGTATGTCTTTTGTCTGGTTGAATGAGTTCTTGAATGATTGATAAATAATTTACTCGAATTAATGGAATTATTCATTATATTATTATTATTATATAGTTTATGTTAAAAAGTAATTTAATTTCAACATTATTGCATGTGTTCTTTGTCGCATTCGAGTTCTTATTGAAGTCAGTTTTGTTTTTAAACTATACAAATTTAATTTGAATATTTTGGTTGCTTTATTTCAATGCATTTTAGTATTTGTCATGTACTCGTATATATACTTTTATCCGTTAACTTTTCAAATATCTGCATATATTATTTAAACTAATCACGTTTTTAAGTGTTTTTCGTCATTTTATATTGCTGTCTTACAGTTCTTCATCTATTTAGTTTATTTATTTTATACATACTTGTATTCAGTATTTAAATATGTTTAGTTTTTACCTTTCTTTGCATTACTCCATTTCAACTTGCCCAAATTGTTAAAGTTACTGAGCTGCCTACGTTATAGTTTAAATCTGGATAAATGGACGGTTTTTGTTTGGATTTGCTTTATGTTCATTTTTCATAAGTCTTTTAGTTTCAAAATATCATATAATGTATGATTGAAAATATAAAAATATGCAAAGTTACTAGAAAATTAGATTCGAAGTTGGAAAATGATTATTGGATTACCATACGAAAAACTCGGTTAATTGTTATTATTATTATTGGCGATAATAATAACTATTAGTATTACATATATCGAGATTTGTGCATTTGTGGACAGCTGGCTTGATCTAATCCAAGCATGTGCTCTATAAGATGTTATTCCTTTTTGTTTTTAATCAATAGAAAATTGTCAAGTCAATGTTTATTGGGTTTCTTTTGCTCTCGTGCAGCTCAGCAACTTGAACAATTTCCATTCAAATACTTATATTTCATTTATACAATTTCCTTGTTTAGTCTAACTTTTCATAATACATATTTTTCGCTTTTGCCTTGTGGTTATTATAGTTCGATTTAACTGTACTTTATACACTGTGCACTTTGTATCCAAGTTCTTACTGTACCAACACAACACTGTTATGATCGTCCTGCTTGCATGCTTAGAAGTCTGAAAGATGTCGCTGTTCCTTTAGTATCTGTCTCCCCTTTTTGTAATAGGAAAAATAGTTAGTATTATCGAGTATTTTTGTGGATAGCAAAATAGTTTTTTTTTTTTGTGTTTTTCCCCATTTTATTTGTCTTGCATAGAAAAACAGCAACGCGTAGCATTTTTGGGGATTTACTTTTTGTGGATTTTTAGTCAATGTTCAGTGCATTTTTTGTTGTATTCTTCTTTTTTTTTTTTACACAATATACAAATTGCTGGCGTTTACTTGAGTAGCATTTAATTTGCATAGCTAATATCAAGCCTAGACTAGATTATGAAAAAACTCTAATATAACATGGTGGCTTAAGCTAGAGCGTATTCAAAAACGAATTCATTTCGTAATTACTTGTATTTTTAAATATTCCTTTATTTCATCAATTGTTTCTCATCTTTTGTTCAATTTAATTCATTTTTGTATTTTTACACGGTGTTATTTAGTCGTATTTTGTAAGCTTTTTAGGCGCGGCGGCAACAATGTCCATACAAAAGAACACACTATATCAAAGAAATGATCACAAAAACAATATCGAAATATAGACTCAGATAAGTATAACAAAGTATGTGAAAAGCTGCAGCAGCTAGCAAAGGTTTATCCATCAATCGTTATCAGCTTTCGAAAGTTCAAAAAGTTTTAGATTATTTTCATTTACTATGAACTGTTTTTTTTTTTGTATTTTGGTTTTATTCTGTTTTTTAATGTTAGTGTGAATTCCACTATTATTGCTTTCTTATCGCGTTTATTTTTGTTTTTTGGTTCTTAAGTGGGGAAAATACTGTATCAGTTACTGGTTTTGAGTTCGCTTAGTGGAAATATTTGGTTGCATTTTGTATTGTTAGTAGAAAACAAATATCCTTGGGAAAAATGTAACTAAATCAGAGAAATAATTCTCATGCGATTGCACTACCGGACATCGTTGTCGCCTGTCGCTCACTCTGCAGTTCGCGGTTGCGTTCATGCTCAGCTGTCTCGCTGCTGTGGAAGTGATCGCAGTTAATCGATAGTTCTATTCGATACTAATCGGTTACTCACTTTGATCGCACTGCAATGGGACTGCCAGGAATATCCACGGGATTGGCATTATTGTTGTTCGTCGTCGATGCGCGACGTCCATTGCCCGACTTGTATGAGAATATCGAATCATTTTCCAAATCGTTTTCAATCTGAAAATCAAGAGGGGATTAATAATTTTACTTAAATAAATTATATTTTTTAGACTTACCACCTGTCGCTTGTAGGACAAACGTTCGCTGGATACCGAACCACATGAGGAGCTCTCGGAGACCGCCTGGGTGACTGAGGTGACAGTCGGAGGACTGCTAGGACCCGGAAAACGTTTCGAACACACCTGCGACTGTATGTGCTCGCAAATACGACGAAAACGGCGTATATTGCCTGCCCCAAAAGGAGTCGCATTACTTTGACTGTATGGATAATTTAGAGGGTAAGTCTCACCTGATAGCAGTGTAAACGTTAAAGCGAATAGCATATCCGCAATATCACCTTGCTTGCAAATGGCGCTAATGTCAACCTGTGCCCAAAATACTTAATTAAATACCATATCGCAGAAGAATTATTCGTTACGTACCTGAAATTTGACATGACGCTGAAACATCACTGGTCCATTGCCATTGCGTTTGTATTCCACACGGAACGAGGTGGGTGAAACTACACTATGCGATAGTTCAGCCATCTGCAAATTGAAGATGAAAGATTTAATATCAGTTCAAATATTCATTCCGCTATATACTTTTAGTTTTCTTTATCTACTTTTTTTTAATTAGTATATAGGTTAGGGTTAGATTAGGGCTTCACTAAGCTGCTATAGCTGTATAAAACCAGCCCACTATAATTTCAATTATAATCGATTATATTGTCAAGAAATAAATAATTTATTATTACAAGTAAAATAATTATCGGATAAATAGGCTGTGTTAATAGTTCAATATGTTAATTACAGTATTGCACAATACTCGTTAAATTATAAAATATATTTATATATTCTGAGTATATACATTTTCCATACTAATTCCATTCAATGAGATTCTTCTTCTGTTTTTCTGATTTAAAATTATTGATTATTTTTTTTTTTTATCAATTACAATCTTCATATTTAATACGATTAAATTCTGCTTCTGTGACTATTTTGAAGCTTTTGATAAATATTTTGATTTAACTCATTAAACACTTTCTTATGTATTGTTACGATTGAAATTATTTACGATTGAAATTAATATCTTTCGAATTAACACAGCACATTGAAGAGTATTTTATAATATATATGTTATTATCTACTTACGGATAAAAATGCGTGTATCAAATGCGCTTTGACTGTGGCAATGGGTTTGCCCTTGACCAATATGGTGAAGGTTTCGTCTTTCTCCGTGGTTATCAAGTTGCCAAACCAGGAGCGTTTGGTCAACTCTGGCGACGATTCCGGCGTCAAATGCACCTCATCAGCGGAGACTGAAATAAAGTCAAATGAGAAGATGTTCCTTAAAAAATATGCAGTTGCTGACATACCCTGCATTTTTCTGCGATGGAAACGTGGACTGCCCAAGAAGCTGTTCTTGATGTTCGTGAGTCGCGTCTTCCAGAGCTGGCCGCCAGGCGTGTTGCAGGGCGAGCCGGGCATGCCAGGATTGCTATTGTTCATCATGGGCGAGCCATTAGGATTCACAACTGTGGAGGGAACAGAATGAAGGCGAATGGACAATTAGTGTTGAGCAGATTGTGGAGTCAGGATGGGGGTTCTACGGGGCATGCACACACCACTATTCGAGTCTGGATCGTGGAACATACTAATGGCAATTGTCGGACCTGAGTTGGCACGATGATGCACCGACGGCGAGGCGGCCGATGAGTTGCTGCCAGAATTGCCACCAGGACTGCCGGGCGGTGGTCCCACGCAATCGCCTCGCTCACCGCGATCACCACGATCACGATCACGATCTCGATCGCGATCACGATCTCGCATCGTGCCGCCGCCACTTCGATCGTGCGTTTGACGCGATGAGTCGCGTCGCTCCAAACGTGGCTCTCGGACGACGACAACGTCGCCTTCGATGCTCTTCTGGGAGCTGTGCGACGGCGTCCGACTGACCGACGGATGATGCACCGAACCCGATCGCTCCCGATCGCCGTAGGTGGAGTGACGAGTGCCCGCCGCCGGCGAGGATGGCCGCGATATGGCGTTCGCCTGCTGCTGGGCCGAGCTCATCGGCGAGTTGCAGCGCGTCGGGCTGTGATATGAGGAGCTGCGCACCGACGACGACACCGTTGTGGGCGACCGTCGCTGGTGGTTGCGAGTGCTGCTATACGAGCGGAAGCTGCAACGAAATTCCAGTTAAACAATCAATTAGTTGAGAGCACTTTCGGTAACTTACTTGAAGGCCTGTCGTCGCGGCGTGAGCGGTGAACCCTCCGAGATCTGGCCGTAGCTGGGCGCATTGGTGCCGTTGATGCGGCACTTGTCGAGTCGCTTCCGAGGCGGATCCACGGCGTCCAGTTCGCTGCGCGACTTCTGGGCAATCTCCTCGTCGTCCTCGAGAGCTGGTCGACGTCGCTTGCGCTCCAGTAGCAGAAAGTAAATTACCTTTTCGGTGTTGTGGCTGTCAGATAAATGCAATGTGGTAATTGGCAATTGGTTTGATGATGAGGATGATGACCGCCTACCTGGCACTGAGCAGCTCCTGGATGAGTTTCTCCTTCTCCTTGAAGCAGCCCAGCGAGCAGATGGCATTGAGCACGTCGGGATCGACGGCGTTGGCCGTGGGTATGACATGTGTTTGCACCACCTCCATCATGGGCAGCTCCAGCTCCAGTTCACCTTTGCCCCCAGCCGTGACCCAGGGATGGCGATTTATTTCGGCCAACTGAAAGCAACAACAACCAGCACACATTACACAAAGGTTAACACATCCTGCAGCGTTTTGACCCAAAAAAAAAAAAACACAGAATAAAAAAGTAAAGGCAAACAGAGAATTGTGCCGCACATTCGCCTTATTTTCGGGGGTTGTTGCATGCCCCCCCAAAAAAAAAGGCAAACCACCCACACACACATAAGGGCAGTAAACACGCACTTTGAATTGTTGTTTAGATTGTCGGTTTTGGTTTGGTTTGGTTGCATTTGGCAATGGGCATTTTGTGGATGACTCACCGTTAGACGCCTGTCCGGATTCACTTCAATCATGCCACGCAACAGACTCTGACAGTCGGGCGGCACAAAGTGTGGTATGTGAAAGACGCCGCGCTTGACTTTCTCCAACAGCTGTCGCAAGTTGTCGTCGTCGAAGGGCAACGCACCCACCAGCAGTGCATACAGTATGACACCGCATGACCACACATCCGCCTTCCGTCCATCGTACTTCTCACCCTTCGGTCCGCACCGAAACGGAATGGATTGCCATGGATGGGAGCGAACCAGCCGAGCAAAAGGAAATTGCAAAAAAGAACAAAACAAGCAAATCAGAAATTGAGACATTCCGAATACTCAGCACATCACAATAAGAGGGAATATATTATTTATTAAATGGGTGGTAGCCTAAAGAATATTAGTAAATTATATTAATAATAAATCTGTGTTTCAATTATTCTTAAAATACTCTTATTAATCATCCTTTTTCATTATGAGGGAGTTTATTGTTTATAAGATGGTGGTAGCTTAAAGATTATTATTGCATTAATATTAGATCTTTTCCTTTGTTTACCTTTTTCAAAATACTAATTGTACAGGCATCAGATTTCATTAAAAAATTTGTTATCATTTTGTGTATTTATGTATATCTAATTATATTTTTAGTTCCGAGTTTTCTCAGTATTTTGGGCTGTTAATTGCTATTTTTTATAAATTAAAATTTACACGTATATAGAATAACTGTCTTTTTGGCACTAGATATCATCACAAAATTGTTAGCTATTCTGTATATTTATATTAATAAATTTAATAAACTAATTTATTCATATTTTGTATAGTTATATCTACTTATTTTCTAACTCCTTGCTTTTAGGCTATTTTCAATGTTGGCTTATAAAAACCCATTTCTAGAGGGTATTTTTCTGTCGCTCCCCTTATACATTATTAATTTTTATTAGTTTCCTTTACTTGTGTGTGATTTAGTTTTATTGTCTTTCCTCCCATTTTCTCTATTTGTGAAATTCGATTAAGAAAATTGGCTATTGTGTGCTCGTGGCCGGGCGATGAAGACCTTTTACCCTTTTACCCTTTCCGCCGCAAGAGAATGACCATTTGAAGGCTTGCTTTGTTGCATTCTTATTAATTTCTATATGCCACAATTAAGTGCAACTATTACACAAGCAGCAGACAGTCATTGAACCCAGCAACTACGACTAAAACATCGACAACAACCACAACAACAACGAGAATCTGCTGCAATTCCCATTTTGACGTCCATTGACGTGTCCGTCAAATGCCGAGCTGCGAGTTTTGCAGGCCTTCGGTTATTGACTTGGCCGCTAAGTGGCACAACGACTTCGAGTTGCACACAATAATTGCTGCCACATTCAGTGATGTGAAATGCCCATTGCAATTACGGTTGGGGCAGGTAAAAGGTTTACTTTTTATTGCGAATGCGAGCGATACGAATTAAAAGTATTTCCATCTAAGCAAGCAATGGCAGTATTGATTATTTAACTTTAAGTTTGCTCGAATTAATGTGAAGATAAAACGCAACGCAGTTTAAAGGTTTTACATACATATTTACACCAATTTTTATATTAGTCTATATTTTAATTGAAATTTTATTATTATTAGATACATCTCAATTCAGTTTACAAACATATTTAAATAATTTTTAAATATTTTTACCAATTGTGTTTTTTTGGATCGAAAGCGACATTAAATAAATAACTTATTGAAACTGCTTAGCCATATAAAAATAATCTACAGAATATTAGAAAATCTCTGCTTGGAATATCTTTTTCTATTAAATGTTCCCCATTATCTACTTGAGATATCTATAATATCATTTTTATTTCTTGGGCTATAAATCAAATCTTATTTTTCGCCAGTAAATCTCAGCCACTTGACATAAAAGATTACATTTAAATTTGTGATTTCTGTGCAACTGAAACCTGCTCTTATCGAGTGAATTCACTGCAGACTTAGCTACGATTAAGCATCCTAGCTTTGTATCCTTTAACGACCACTCAAGTGATTGATTGACTGAGGTTTCCTAAGGTTACCTGCTGTTGAAAAAGGGAGCCAAATCAATTACAACCGATGTTAGACGGCTCTTATCCGGCTGCCAGTTATCATTGGACTGAGACAGCGTTCTCGCCTGCGGCAGAGGTTTCGGTTGGCACCCATCAATTATGGGGCAACATCAAGACGTGGTAGAAACAACTGCAGCTACGCAATAACAGATACAGACGGTGCTTCGAGTTTTGTATATTTATAAAACACATTCAGATATTCTTGGGTGGAAAAGATCACGTAACGGTCCAAGGGATTTATAGCTGCAGGCAAGGATTTATATTTTAAAATTCCGCTTATGAATTTATTACACGCAGCTCTCGGTTTCTCGGCTTCCCAGACAGCCTGATGGTGCTTCTGCTGCTGCGTGAGTGAAATGATGCATGCAACTTGCTGGGAGAAGCCAAACACGTTGCCGTCTGTCATGCCACATGCCACATCGCATCGGCAGCCTCTCACTCCTTCATCGCTCGGCTCCTACCGGCAGGCAAATCATATGCGCACATGACAACGAGAACAACGACAACGCCGACGACAACGTTGCAAGGGATACGCAATTTGCATATCTGGCGACATTTGCATGGGATACCGCAAGGACACAGCAGGAGCAGAAGGAGCTGTTGGATTTAGTGCAGCTAAAACTGACGAGAATGTGCTAAAAACTTTGTCTTGATGGACGGCAGCAGTCACAGCACAAAGAATCGAAGTTCGGGACGAAAAAGGCTTCAGGGATACAAATGCGATTCTGATGATTAGGGAATTCTCGTCTACAGTTTATAGATAAAATTGGGATGTCCTTTAACAATCGTTAAAATTTAAGTCGATAAGTTGCGTGATGGCGCCATCTATGGTTTGTTGTCGCTATTACGATTTTAATTTGCGCAGCCCGAAAGTATGCAACAAAAATTTGTTCTGCTGCACTCAATTTTGTTATTACAATTTAGAAAAATGATCATAGCGTGGCCATATCCTTACGGATTTTGACAGGATATGGTGCGTTCGGATCGTGGAGTCCAAATCTATCGATTGCCATCAAAAAATTATGGGGTCATCTAAGAATCCAACACTTGGAAAATTTCAGTCTCGGGGCGCTGCAGAAATGGCCAAAACCACAAAATCATGTCTAACTCCGAAAGTTGCAGGACGATTTGAATGTCCTTTGGCCAGTTGATAGGCCTATCAAAACTATGTTGTTTGACACTACTTTCATTTTGATCCTGCAAAGGACTCCGGAGATATGGCTTGTTTTCTGTATGCAAAAAAGTCCTTTTTTCTCAGTCGTTTAAAGGACTTTTAAGGATATTGTTACGGATTCTGCATTGCCATGTCAAGATCTATCGATTTGGAAAAGGACATCCCAATCGTCCTTAAAATGACGAAGTTACGGCGGAAAATTTGCTTTCAGGACAATTTTTGCATGCCACCCCCTTGTAAAAATTTTCGATGGTATTTTTTGTTTAATTATGGAGATCATTGGCGCCATCTATGGTTTGGTGTCGCTATTACGATTTTAATTTGCGCAGCCCGAAAGTATGCAACAAAAATTTGTTCTGCTGCACTCAATTTTGTTATTACAATTTAGAAAAATGATCATAGCGTGGCCATATCCTTACGGATTTTGACAGGATATGGTGCGTTCGGATCGTGGAGTCCAAATCTATCGATTGCCATCAAAAAATTATGGGGTCATCTAAGAATCCAACACTTGGAAAATTTCAGTCTCGGGGCGCTGCAGAAATGGCCAAAACCACAAAATCATGTCTAACTCCGAAAGTTGCAGGACGATTTGAATGTCCTTTGGCCAGTTGATAGGCCTATCAAAACTATGTTGTTTGACACTACTTTCATTTTGATCCTGCAAAGGACTCCGGAGATATGGCTTGTTTTCTGTATGCAAAAAAGTCCTTTTTTCTCAGTCGTTTAAAGGACTTTTAAGGATATTGTTACGGATTCTGCATTGCCATGTCAAGATCTACCGATTTGGAAAAGGACATCCCAATCGTCCTTAAAATGACGAAGTTACGGCGGAAAATTTGCTTTCAGGACAATTTTTGCATGCCACCCCCTTGTAAAAATGTTCGATGATATTTTTTGTTTAATTATGGAGATCATTGGCGCCATCTATGGTTTGGTGTCGCTATTACGATTTTAATTTGCGCAGCCCGAAAGTATGCAACAAAAATTTGTTCTGCTGCACTCAATTTTGTTATTACAAATTAGAAAAATGATCATAGCGTGGCCATATCCTTACGGATTTTGACAGGACATGGTGCGTTCGAATCGTGGAGTCCAAATCTATCGATTGCCATCAAAAAATTATGGGGTCATCTAAGAATCCAACACTTGGAAAATTTCAGTCTCGGGGCGCTGCAGAAATGGCCAAAACCACAAAATCATGTCTAACTCCGAAAGTTGCAGGACGATTTGAATGTCCTTTGGCCAGTTGATAGGCCTATCAAAACTATGTTGTTTGACACTACTTTCATTTTGATCCTGCAAAGGACTCCGGAGATATGGCTTGTTTTCTGTATGCAAAAAAGTCCTTTTTTCTCAGTCGTTTAAAGGACTTTTAAGGATATTGTTACGGATTCTGCATTGCCATGTCAAGATCTACCGATTTGGAAAAGGACATCCCAATCGTCCTTAAAATGACGAAGTTACGGCGGAAAATTTGCTTTCAGGACGATTTTTGCATGCCACCCCCTTGTAAAAATTTTCGATGGTATTTTTTGTTTAATTATGGAGATCATTGGCGCCATCTATGGTTTGGTGTCGCTATTACGATTTTAATTTGCGCAGCCCGAAAGTATGCAACAAAAATTTGTTCTGCTGCACTCAATTTTGTTATTACAATTTAGAAAAATGATCATAGCGTGGCCATATCCTTACGGATTTTGACAGGATATGGTGCGTTCGGATCGTGGAGTCCAAATCTATCGATTGCCATCAAAAAATTATGGGGTCATCTAAGAATCCAACACTTGGAAAATTTCAGTCTCGGGGCGCTGCAGAAATGGCCAAAACCACAAAATCATGTCTAACTCCGAAAGTTGCAGGACGATTTGAATGTCCTTTGGCCAGTTGATAGGCCTATCAAAACTATGTTGTTTGACACTACTTTCATTTTGATCCTGCAAAGGACTCCGGAGATATGGCTTGTTTTCTGTATGCAAAAAAGTCCTTTTTTCTCAGTCGTTTAAAGGACTTTTAAGGATATTGTTACGGATTCTGCATTGCCATGTCAAGATCTACCGATTTGGAAAAGGACATCCCAATCGTCCTTAAAATGACGAAGTTACGGCGGAAAATTTGCTTTCAGGACAATTTTTGCATGCCACCCCCTTGTAAAAATGTTCGATGATATTTTTTGTTTAATTATGGAGATCATTGGCGCCATCTATGGTTTGGTGTCGCTATTACGATTTTAATTTGCGCAGCCCGAAAGTATGCAACAAAAATTTGTTCTGCTGCACTCAATTTTGTTATTACAAATTAGAAAAATGATCATAGCGTGGCCATATCCTTACGGATTTTGACAGGACATGGTGCGTTCGAATCGTGGAGTCCAAATCTATCGATTGCCATCAAAAAATTATGGGGTCATCTAAGAATCCAACACTTGGAAAATTTCAGTCTCGGGGCGCTGCAGAAATGGCCAAAACCACAAAATCATGTCTAACTCCGAAAGTTGCAGGACGATTTGAATGTCCTTTGGCCAGTTGATAGGCCTATCAAAACTATGTTGTTTGACACTACTTTCATTTTGATCCTGCAAAGGACTCCGGAGATATGGCTTGTTTTCTGTATGCAAAAAAGTCCTTTTTTCTCAGTCGTTTAAAGGACTTTTAAGGATATTGTTACGGATTCTGCATTGCCATGTCAAGATCTACCGATTTGGAAAAGGACATCCCAATCGTCCTTAAAATGACGAAGTTACGGCGGAAAATTTGCTTTCAGGACGATTTTTGCATGCCACCCCCTTGTAAAAATTTTCGATGGTATTTTTTGTTTAATTATGGAGATCATTGGCGCCATCTATGGTTTGGTGTCGCTATTACGATTTTAATTTGCGCAGCCCGAAAGTATGCAACAAAAATTTGTTCTGCTGCACTCAATTTTGTTATTACAATTTAGAAAAATGATCATAGCGTGGCCATATCCTTACGGATTTTGACAGGATATGGTGCGTTCGGATCGTGGAGTCCAAATCTATCGATTGCCATCAAAAAATTATGGGGTCATCTAAGAATCCAACACTTGGAAAATTTCAGTCTCGGGGCGCTGCAGAAATGGCCAAAACCACAAAATCATGTCTAACTCCGAAAGTTGCAGGACGATTTGAATGTCCTTTGGCCAGTTGATAGGCCTATCAAAACTATGTTGTTTGACACTACTTTCATTTTGATCCTGCAAAGGACTCCGGAGATATGGCTTGTTTTCTGTATGCAAAAAAGTCCTTTTTTCTCAGTCGTTTAAAGGACTTTTAAGGATATTGTTACGGATTCTGCATTGCCATGTCAAGATCTATCGATTTGGAAAAGGACATCCCAATCGTCCTTAAAATGACGAAGTTACGGCGGAAAATTTGCTTTCAGGACAATTTTTGCATGCCACCCCCTTGTAAAAATTTTCGATGGTATTTTTTGTTTAATTATGGAGATCATTGGCGCCATCTATGGTTTGGTGTCGCTATTACGATTTTAATTTGCGCAGCCCGAAAGTATGCAACAAAAATTTGTTCTGCTGCACTCAATTTTGTTATTACAATTTAGAAAAATGATCATAGCGTGGCCATATCCTTACGGATTTTGACAGGATATGGTGCGTTCGGATCGTGGAGTCCAAATCTATCGATTGCCATCAAAAAATTATGGGGTCATCTAAGAATCCAACACTTGGAAAATTTCAGTCTCGGGGCGCTGCAGAAATGGCCAAAACCACAAAATCATGTCTAACTCCGAAAGTTGCAGGACGATTTGAATGTCCTTTGGCCAGTTGATAGGCCTATCAAAACTATGTTGTTTGACACTACTTTCATTTTGATCCTGCAAAGGACTCCGGAGATATGGCTTGTTTTCTGTATGCAAAAAAGTCCTTTTTTCTCAGTCGTTTAAAGGACTTTTAAGGATATTGTTACGGATTCTGCATTGCCATGTCAAGATCTACCGATTTGGAAAAGGACATCCCAATCGTCCTTAAAATGACGAAGTTACGGCGGAAAATTTGCTTTCAGGACAATTTTTGCATGCCACCCCCTTGTAAAAATGTTCGATGATATTTTTTGTTTAATTATGGAGATCATTGGCGCCATCTATGGTTTGGTGTCGCTATTACGATTTTAATTTGCGCAGCCCGAAAGTATGCAACAAAAATTTGTTCTGCTGCACTCAATTTTGTTATTACAAATTAGAAAAATGATCATAGCGTGGCCATATCCTTACGGATTTTGACAGGACATGGTGCGTTCGAATCGTGGAGTCCAAATCTATCGATTGCCATCAAAAAATTATGGGGTCATCTAAGAATCCAACACTTGGAAAATTTCAGTCTCGGGGCGCTGCAGAAATGGCCAAAACCACAAAATCATGTCTAACTCCGAAAGTTGCAGGACGATTTGAATGTCCTTTGGCCAGTTGATAGGCCTATCAAAACTATGTTGTTTGACACTACTTTCATTTTGATCCTGCAAAGGACTCCGGAGATATGGCTTGTTTTCTGTATGCAAAAAAGTCCTTTTTTCTCAGTCGTTTAAAGGACTTTTAAGGATATTGTTACGGATTCTGCATTGCCATGTCAAGATCTACCGATTTGGAAAAGGACATCCCAATCGTCCTTAAAATGACGAAGTTACGGCGGAAAATTTGCTTTCAGGACGATTTTTGCATGCCACCCCCTTGTAAAAATTTTCGATGGTATTTTTTGTTTAATTATGGAGATCATTGGCGCCATCTATGGTTTGGTGTCGCTATTACGATTTTAATTTGCGCAGCCCGAAAGTATGCAACAAAAATTTGTTCTGCTGCACTCAATTTTGTTATTACAATTTAGAAAAATGATCATAGCGTGGCCATATCCTTACGGATTTTGACAGGATATGGTGCGTTCGGATCGTGGAGTCCAAATCTATCGATTGCCATCAAAAAATTATGGGGTCATCTAAGAATCCAACACTTGGAAAATTTCAGTCTCGGGGCGCTGCAGAAATGGCCAAAACCACAAAATCATGTCTAACTCCGAAAGTTGCAGGACGATTTGAATGTCCTTTGGCCAGTTGATAGGCCTATCAAAACTATGTTGTTTGACACTACTTTCATTTTGATCCTGCAAAGGACTCCGGAGATATGGCTTGTTTTCTGTATGCAAAAAAGTCCTTTTTTCTCAGTCGTTTAAAGGACTTTTAAGGATATTGTTACGGATTCTGCATTGCCATGTCAAGATCTACCGATTTGGAAAAGGACATCCCAATCGTCCTTAAAATGACGAAGTTACGGCGGAAAATTTGCTTTCAGGACAATTTTTGCATGCCACCCCCTTGTAAAAATGTTCGATGATATTTTTTGTTTAATTATGGAGATCATTGGCGCCATCTATGGTTTGGTGTCGCTATTACGATTTTAATTTGCGCAGCCCGAAAGTATGCAACAAAAATTTGTTCTGCTGCACTCAATTTTGTTATTACAAATTAGAAAAATGATCATAGCGTGGCCATATCCTTACGGATTTTGACAGGACATGGTGCGTTCGAATCGTGGAGTCCAAATCTATCGATTGCCATCAAAAAATTATGGGGTCATCTAAGAATCCAACACTTGGAAAATTTCAGTCTCGGGGCGCTGCAGAAATGGCCAAAACCACAAAATCATGTCTAACTCCGAAAGTTGCAGGACGATTTGAATGTCCTTTGGCCAGTTGATAGGCCTATCAAAACTATGTTGTTTGACACTACTTTCATTTTGATCCTGCAAAGGACTCCGGAGATATGGCTTGTTTTCTGTATGCAAAAAAGTCCTTTTTTCTCAGTCGTTTAAAGGACTTTTAAGGATATTGTTACGGATTCTGCATTGCCATGTCAAGATCTACCGATTTGGAAAAGGACATCCCAATCGTCCTTAAAATGACGAAGTTACGGCGGAAAATTTGCTTTCAGGACGATTTTTGCATGCCACCCCCTTGTAAAAATTTTCGATGGTATTTTTTGTTTAATTATGGAGATCATTGGCGCCATCTATGGTTTGGTGTCGCTATTACGATTTTAATTTGCGCAGCCCGAAAGTATGCAACAAAAATTTGTTCTGCTGCACTCAATTTTGTTATTACAATTTAGAAAAATGATCATAGCGTGGCCATATCCTTACGGATTTTGACAGGATATGGTGCGTTCGGATCGTGGAGTCCAAATCTATCGATTGCCATCAAAAAATTATGGGGTCATCTAAGAATCCAACACTTGGAAAATTTCAGTCTCGGGGCGCTGCAGAAATGGCCAAAACCACAAAATCATGTCTAACTCCGAAAGTTGCAGGACGATTTGAATGTCCTTTGGCCAGTTGATAGGCCTATCAAAACTATGTTGTTTGACACTACTTTCATTTTGATCCTGCAAAGGACTCCGGAGATATGGCTTGTTTTCTGTATACAAAAAGGTCCTTTTTTCTCAGCCGTCTAAAGGACTTTCAAGGATATTGTTACGGATTCTGCATTGTCATGTCAAGATCTATCGATTTGGAAAAGGACATCCCAATCGTCCTTAAAATGACGAAGTTACGGCGGAAAATTTGCTTTCAGGACAATTTTTGCATGCCACCCCCTTGTAAAAATGTTCGATGATATTTTTTGTTTAATTATGGAGATCATTGGCGCCATCTATGGTTTGGTGTCGCTATTACGATTTTAATTTGCGCAGCCCGAAAGTATGCAACAAAAATTTGTTCTGCTGCACTCAATTTTGTTATTACAAATTAGAAAAATGATCATAGCGTGGCCATATCCTTACGGATTTTGACAGGACATGGTGCGTTCGAATCGTGGAGTCCAAATCTATCGATTGCCATCAAAAAATTATGGGGTCATCTAAGAATCCAACACTTGGAAAATTTCAGTCTCGGGGCGCTGCAGAAATGGCCAAAACCACAAAATCATGTCTAACTCCGAAAGTTGTAGGACGATTTGAATGTCCTTTGGCCAGTTGATAGGCCTATCAAAACTATGTTGTTTGACACTACTTTCATTTTGATCCTGCAAAGGACTCCGGAGATATGGCTTGTTTTCTGTATGCAAAAAAGTCCTTTTTTCTCAGTCGTTTAAAGGACTTTTAAGGATATTGTTACGGATTCTGCATTGCCATGTCAAGATCTATCGATTTGGAAAAGGACATCCCAATCGTCCTTAAAATGACGAAGTTACGGCGGAAAATTTGCTTTCAGGACAATTTTTGCATGCCACCCCCTTGTAAAAATGTTCGATGATATTTTTTGTTTAATTATGGAGATCATTGGCGCCATCTATGGTTTGGTGTCGCTATTACGATTTTAATTTGCGCAGCCCGAAAGTATGCAACAAAAATTTGTTCTGCTGCACTCAATTTTGTTATTACAAATTAGAAAAATGATCATAGCGTGGCCATATCCTTACGGATTTTGACAGGACATGGTGCGTTCGAATCGTGGAGTCCAAATCTATCGATTGCCATCAAAAAATTATGGGGTCATCTAAGAATCCAACACTTGGAAAATTTCAGTCTCGGGGCGCTGCAGAAATGGCCAAAACCACAAAATCATGTCTAACTCCGAAAGTTGTAGGACGATTTGAATGTCCTTTGGCCAGTTGATAGGCCTATCAAAACTATGTTGTTTGACACTACTTTCATTTTGATCCTGCAAAGGACTCCGGAGATATGGCTTGTTTTCTGTATGCAAAAAAGTCCTTTTTTCTCAGTCGTTTAAAGGACTTTTAAGGATATTGTTACGGATTCTGCATTGCCATGTCAAGATCTATCGATTTGGAAAAGGACATCCCAATCGTCCTTAAAATGACGAAGTTACGGCGGAAAATTTGCTTTCAGGACAATTTTTGCATGCCACCCCCTTGTAAAAATGTTCGATGATATTTTTTGTTTAATTATGGAGATCATTGGCGCCATCTATGGTTTGGTGTCGCTATTACGATTTTAATTTGCGCAGCCCGAAAGTATGCAACAAAAATTTGTTCTGCTGCACTCAATTTTGTTATTACAAATTAGAAAAATGATCATAGCGTGGCCATATCCTTACGGATTTTGACAGGACATGGTGCGTTCGAATCGTGGAGTCCAAATCTATCGATTGCCATCAAAAAATTATGGGGTCATCTAAGAATCCAACACTTGGAAAATTTCAGTCTCGGGGCGCTGCAGAAATGGCCAAAACCACAAAATCATGTCTAACTCCGAAAGTTGCAGGACGATTTGAATGTCCTTTGGCCAGTTGATAGGCCTATCAAAACTATGTTGTTTGACACTACTTTCATTTTGATCCTGCAAAGGACTCCGGAGATATGGCTTGTTTTCTGTATGCAAAAAAGTCCTTTTTTCTCAGTCGTTTAAAGGACTTTTAAGGATATTGTTACGGATTCTGCATTGCCATGTCAAGATCTACCGATTTGGAAAAGGACATCCCAATCGTCCTTAAAATGACGAAGTTACGGCGGAAAATTTGCTTTCAGGACGATTTTTGCATGCCACCCCCTTGTAAAAATTTTCGATGGTATTTTTTGTTTAATTATGGAGATCATTGGCGCCATCTATGGTTTGGTGTCGCTATTACGATTTTAATTTGCGCAGCCCGAAAGTATGCAACAAAAATTTGTTCTGCTGCACTCAATTTTGTTATTACAATTTAGAAAAATGATCATAGCGTGGCCATATCCTTACGGATTTTGACAGGATATGGTGCGTTCGGATCGTGGAGTCCAAATCTATCGATTGCCATCAAAAAATTATGGGGTCATCTAAGAATCCAACACTTGGAAAATTTCAGTCTCGGGGCGCTGCAGAAATGGCCAAAACCACAAAATCATGTCTAACTCCGAAAGTTGCAGGACGATTTGAATGTCCTTTGGCCAGTTGATAGGCCTATCAAAACTATGTTGTTTGACACTACTTTCATTTTGATCCTGCAAAGGACTCCGGAGATATGGCTTGTTTTCTGTATACAAAAAGGTCCTTTTTTCTCAGCCGTCTAAAGGACTTTCAAGGATATTGTTACGGATTCTGCATTGTCATGTCAAGATCTATCGATTTGGAAAAGGACATCCCAATCGTCCTTAAAATGACGAAGTTACGGCGGAAAATTTGCTTTCAGGACAATTTTTGCATGCCACCCCCTTGTAAAAATGTTCGATGATATTTTTTGTTTAATTATGGAGATCATTGGCGCCATCTATGGTTTGGTGTCGCTATTACGATTTTAATTTGCGCAGCCCGAAAGTATGCAACAAAAATTTGTTCTGCTGCACTCAATTTTGTTATTACAAATTAGAAAAATGATCATAGCGTGGCCATATCCTTACGCATTTTGACAGGACATGGTGCGTTCGAATCGTGGAGTCCAAATCTATCGATTGCCATCAAAAAATTATGGGGTCATCTAAGAATCCAACACTTGGAAAATTTCAGTCTCGGGGCGCTGCAGAAATGGCCAAAACCACAAAATCATGTCTAACTCCGAAAGTTGTAGGACGATTTGAATGTCCTTTGGCCAGTTGATAGGCCTATCAAAACTATGTTGTTTGACACTACTTTCATTTTGATCCTGCAAAGGACTCCGGAGATATGGCTTGTTTTCTGTATGCAAAAAAGTCCTTTTTTCTCAGTCGTTTAAAGGACTTTTAAGGATATTGTTACGGATTCTGCATTGCCATGTCAAGATCTATCGATTTGGAAAAGGACATCCCAATCGTCCTTAAAATGACGAAGTTACGGCGGAAAATTTGCTTTCAGGACAATTTTTGCATGCCACCCCCTTGTAAAAATGTTCGATGATATTTTTTGTTTAATTATGGAGATCATTGGCGCCATCTATGGTTTGGTGTCGCTATTACGATTTTAATTTGCGCAGCCCGAAAGTATGCAACAAAAATTTGTTCTGCTGCACTCAATTTTGTTATTACAAATTAGAAAAATGATCATAGCGTGGCCATATCCTTACGGATTTTGACAGGACATGGTGCGTTCGAATCGTGGAGTCCAAATCTATCGATTGCCATCAAAAAATTATGGGGTCATCTAAGAATCCAACACTTGGAAAATTTCAGTCTCGGGGCGCTGCAGAAATGGCCAAAACCACAAAATCATGTCTAACTCCGAAAGTTGTAGGACTATTTGAATGTCCTTTGGCCAGTTGATAGGCCTATCAAAACTATGTTGTTTGACACTACTTTCATTTTGATCCTGCAAAGGACTCCGGAGATATGGCTTGTTTTCTGTATGCAAAAAAGTCCTTTTTTCTCAGTCGTTTAAAGGACTTTCAAAGATATTGTTACGGATTCTGCATTGTCATGTCAAGATCTACCGATTTGGAAAAGGACATCCCAATCGTCCTTAAAATGACGAAGTTACGGCGGAAAATTTACTTTCAGTACGATTTTTGCATGCCACCACCCCCTTGTAAAAATTTTCGATGGTATTTTTTGTTTAATTATGCAAATCCTTGAATGCCAATCGATAGTATGGACTAATACGAATAAAAAAATGCACATTGTTTCGAAATCTCTTAATGTCCTGCCGAGTTATAGCTAAAAAAGGGAAGTCCTTTAACAAAAATAGGCTCTATCTCGGGCAAACCCTTGCACATTTTGACAGGACTGGTTGCATTCGATTCGTAAGGATGATCTTTGTCGATCGACAATTAAAAAAAATATGGGGTCATCTTAGAATCCAGCACTTGAAAAATTTCGTCCTCGAGGCGTTTTAAATCAAAGTCTTTTTCGGACTGTTTTAAGGATTATCATGGATATACGCATGACGTGTGCAATCGTATGACCGTACCTATCGATGTTGAAAAGGACATCCAAATTGTCCTTCAAATGCCTGAGTTACGCTGCAATTTTCGAAATCAATTCATATTTGCCATGCTCCTTGGGTAATTTTGATGGTTTGTGCATTCGCTAAAAATCCAGCGCTCAAAAGTATGCAACCCAGTTTGATAATCAAATTTCTGTGGATCTTGTTTTTTATTTTTTATTTATTAAGTGTGGAATCCATACAGCTAATTTGTAGCCTAACAACACATTATTGATAATTAAAAATAGTGAACAACCGTATACAATTGATAATATGAGAATGACATGGCGTTGCGTGCTGCAGCTTTTGATGATGGATTTGTTGTCAGCAATTGAGACTTGTTTGTTGGGCAAAAGGGGCAGAAAGTTATGAGCAGAGTTCCAGCATCTAATTAACAAAGCGGATCAGGTGGGTTGATCAACAATGAAATGGCCCTAACGAACAGACAGTTATCAAGAAGCCACTGGCCTTGAGCAGCTTTGTTTGAGGTGCTTAAAATCTATCCACGATTAATTTTTATTTGGTATATCGACCATTTTATTTGCAAATGAATTCAAGAGAAAAATATGTAGAATACTTTTGTTCATAATCTTGTAATTTACTTTTTTCCTGTACTTTATGTGTGAAGTGTAACAACAAGGCCGGGTTGGTTAATTAAATATTCATTAATAACAAATTCAACGCATAATATTTGAGTGCGATTTCATAAAATGACTTCATTACGATAACTATGAATTCCACTCTGCGTATACGCAATAATTGAAATAAATGCGCTGCCTAAATTAGAAGGTAAACTTTGCGTATGCTTAATAATTCATCTACTCAAATTAACATTTATAACTCAACAAAAAAGTTTGAGTTTGCATATACGCCATAGCAATCCGTTAAATCGTTGCTATACATAGAAATTCCACTCTACTAATTGTAATTAAAGATAGTCCACTGACGTCTACGTATACGTAATATATGTATTTGTCGATATTTTCATGTCACAAAACTCACCCGAATGACCTCTGGACAGGCGTAATGTGGTGAACCGCAGGATGTTTCCAACATGCTGCCCGCTGGCTGCAAGGAGGCCATGCCGAAGTCCGCTATCTTGATGTTATTCTTCTCGTCCAGCAGCAAGTTCTCGGGCTTCAAGTCACGATGACTGCAATGGCAAAGACGGTTATTGAGATTTATCGAGTCAGACAGACAGTCGGATAGATAGATTGATTTGCAATTGTGCAATGCTTTGCTGTGCCTACCATATGGAGTGCGAATGACAGAAATCCAGCGCTGAGATGATTTGCCTGAAGAACTTGCGCGCCTCCTTGGGCGTCAGACGTCCCTTTTTAACCAGATAATCGAAGAGCTCGCCGCCAGATACGTGCTCCAATATTAGATACAAATATTTCTTGTTCTCATACACATCGCTCAGACCGAGCACGTGCGGATGATCGATTAGTTTCATGATGGCAATTTCACGTTCAACCTTGAATGACAATGACAATGCCAGACTTGAGCACTTGTTAAGCACACACACTCATACACATACATATATATAAATAAGGACACACCAAGGAACACATACTATAGGTGCTGGCTCCTATGTCCACAGCTCTCAATCTCTCCGGCAAACACAGCAAGTAATTATCCTTAAAATGTTTTGCAAGTGATTATCGATAATGTTGCTTATTTTGCCACCACTCACGAGCATTGTACATTTTTTCCCACTTTACCCTGATATTATCTCGCATTTACAATGCATTCAGCGTGTTTATGTTTTCAAAATGTAAATGTCCTGGCCTGGACATGTCATTGCGTGTCTTAACCAGCTGACTCTCCTGCCAGGACACGCAATCGCCCCCAAGCTATTTATAGAGGCCAGCGCGTTCACCTTGCACTCAATTTGTCCTATATACATGTCTGCCACTTGTATATAAGGCAAGTACATAGCATATACATATGTACATATACTCGTATTGTAGTCATCGCCTCTCCATTTTGTTCTCTCTGTCGCCCTTACTCTATCTCTCGACGTCTATCGCGCCCATTCCCCAATTGACAGTTCTAGTTTGGTGATTTTCCTTTTGTATTTTTGGTTTACTTTGTCGACGCACGCACTAATTTGTCGCATGTCCTTTCAATGTCCTACAAAAGTGCACCAATTTTTGGGGGTAATAATTTACTTGGTTTTTATGGCTGGCCGCTTCCATTCTGACAGAATCTGATAAAACTCTTTCCATTCGACTTACTTTAATTTCAGGGCAATTAAGCTTTAATTAATAACATTATTCCTGGCTGATTCTGGACGATGTTTAATTGAGACTATTTGATTTACAATTTCGTAATCGCTCATGCTGTTTATGTCTGCAATTCAAATTTGTATTGTCTGCGTCGATATCCTTTTAATTATTATCTATTGTTATGTTAGTAAATTTGTTCTTAACCAATGCTTTTTATTATGGTTTGTTGACTAGTCCTTTTGGTTGGCTGTATATTTAATTCAAAATATAAATGAAATGTTTTTCATTCTATTAAAAATTTCTTCTTTAATGTAATATAATAACGTATGAACTGGCTATTGAATATCTCATCCGTTTTATTGAAAATGTAAATTGATAATAATATGATTTCTTGAGCATAGTTTTTTAAATTTCGAATTTCTTCCATAATAAATTTCTTTTCTTTACATCGTAAAATATTCCAAATAATAAAAATATCAATATTCTTCCAAAAAAATAATCTTTTAATGACTTTGGAATGTTTTCCTCAATAAAATAATTTTATTATTTCATTTTCGATAACGACATCGTACAAAATTGCTAAGCATAAAATATGTCTCTAGACTTTCCAATGGATAATCTCTTTAAAACCGCTTCTTCAATAAGATGCATATTTTTATGACATATTTGAGCATTTTACCCCAAGGAATTTCGTGGTAAACAACTGTTCAGAATAGAGTAATATATCAGTAAAGTGTTTCCGCTCCGTTAGCTGAGCTTTGCTGCCACTTCTTCTATGATTATAAAACATTTAAAAGTAATCCTATATCATAGCTCCGTTACATGCGAATGTCAACACAATTCGGTTTCTATTTTGCCTCAACGCAGCTCAAAGCTTAATTACAAGTTGACCCGCTAAACTTGTGCCATAACCAACTTTTTGATAGATATCCTGCAAAGTTCTTAAAAATCCATAAAAGCGAAAAATAAAAACTAATTTTTTTTCTGTCTCTTTTTGGGGTTTTACCCTTCGTCAGCAAAACATGCCATCGCTCAACCCCCCTCGTCCTGATCCGTATTCCGGACAATCCCCGGCTTTAGCTGAGAGCTTAAAGTTGTCTTGTCTTGTTTGAATTGCATGGCGAAAACAGAGCAACGAAATTTTATTGCCGCTTTTCTGTCTTTGCGTTTCGTCTGTTTTATGACTAGCGCCAAAAGACAAACAACAGAACAATAAAAAATTGGCTACAAAACTTTTGCAGAGTCATAAGCCACTGCGGATTGTGGCCAAGCGGGAAGTGAGTAATTGGTAGAGTCAGAAAGTGGAGCATTTGCTTACCTTCATTAGCACCGATTCGCTGAGTTTTTCGCGATTGATTATTTTAATAGCCACCTTCTTGCCAATCACACAGTGCACGCCCAGCTTGACGAGTCCTGGGAACAAGAAAAAACATTGGAAATTGGTTGATGAGTTGACGACTTGATTGGTTAGGATTGGTTGGCAATTTGTGTTTACCCGTTTGACCCTTGCCGAGGGTCTTCTCCAGGCGATAGGGGCCAACGAATTGGCAGTTCTCTGCCGTCACATTGTTCTCCTTTTGCATTTTATGGCCGTGGCTGGGCTCGTGTCCTCGTGGCTATAAGCACAGTCAGCTGTTAGCTGTTTCTCGCAGGCAGCGTCAGCTGTCGTCTGGCCATTCACACAAGTTCCTCTCCTTTCTCCTGTCTCCTGTCTCCCTCTGTGCTTCCGCTTCTGTCGTTTCAGCAATTGAGTTGTCGCATAGCGCCCCAAAATGAACTTTGCAACGCTTTTAATTACTTTTGTTCAAAGTTTTATTGCAATTGTTGAGGCTGCAGCATTGCCGGAATTTTGTTGCACATGCAAATGCCTGCAACATTCATTAACTTTTCGTTTTCGCCAATAAACGTACGCTTAACAACTCCAATGTTGCGCCTGCAAATAGTTGTAAAAAGAAGAGAAAGGTTATAAAAGTGACACACTGAGAGAGAAAATAAATCCATAAATGCACTGTTATTAGCAATGAATATTTATGCCGCAACGTCCAAAAGGCCAACTGCATTGCATTTTTATTTGAAATAAATGGAAGCTGGCCATATTAACACACCAACACACACATGTGCAGTATCCCCTCTAGATTCTATCTAATTAAAAACACCTCAAGCTGTGCCACACACACACGGCAGCCTGGGATAAAGTCCATTAGATCCTGTCGCTTATCCCAGTCCTCTTAAAAATTCACTCGCAAATTTATGAGGCAATCTCTCGGTGCAACACGAGAAAACACACACACACACACATTGCCACAATATGATGCAAGGATGTGTGCGGCTTGTGAGCGAGTGTGTGTGTGTGTGTGTGTGTGTGGAGGGGGTGTGTTTATTGATATTGCAAATAATCAATTGACTTTAAAGTGTTTTCTATTTAATTACTTACCTTGGCAGGAAGTGTGCAATTTCCTCACGATTTATAGGCAAATCGAGTGGTATAAATTGCTGGGATACGTATAAAAGTAAAGCACTTTATGTAGAGCGTAAATATTAAAGTATTTGCGGCTCATAATATTTACCAACAGCTCTTAAAAGTTTACAAACTTTTGTTCAGAGGATGTTTACTTGAAGAAGCCATATTTAATTTGTAAAAGTTGTTTGTAGCATTTCTAATATATATTACAAATTATTACTATATATATATTATATTTAATATATGATTTTGAAATTGGAATTTATTAATAAATTTATATTATTTCACTGCTGAAAGTTTTCTTCTTTTTGCTACACAGTTCAACTTAAATTTAATTCATAATGTATATTTAATTAACGAAATGAGAATTAAAATTTATTAATATAATTATTGGTTGAAGTTGTCTTCTTTTTACCAAACAATTCAAGTTACATACATTTTTTGTCATAATGTACATTAAATTGAATAAACTTTATTTAATTAATAATTGTTTTTGAAAAATTCAATTTGCATACATTTTTTTCTAGCATTTTATGAAACTGAAATTTGAATTTATAATTATCATTACGTTCTTTAAGTAAAAAAAATTGAAGCATTTGAGTTGTATTGACTTATTGGCATAATTCCCATATATATTTAAATATTCACAGCTTCAAACCTTCTCCTGGCCTGAATGTAGATATAACTACTTATAAATAATACAATGTTTCTATCCAAAAATGCCAATATTAATCATTATATTTGGAACGGACAAAATACTTGGATCACTAAACTTTTTCATCGTATTTACAGTAAATTAAGCAAATTAAATTATATTAAAACGAACCAAATGTCTCTGCTAATTTGTTTATAATCCGACCGTTATTATTTGGCATTTTGTTTATGTTATGAACAGATACTAAAGCTGTCAAGTCAATTATGCTAAGATGCGTTACCAAATCCCGTAATATAATAGTCCCATTGGAAACGACTCTTGGAATTAAGCTCACAACGACTTAAAAATTTCATCAGAAGCGCACTAAAAAACTGTGAAAACCTAACGATGCTTGAAGGCATAAAAGAGGCTAATAAAACGTGGCCAACGGCGAAAGAAAGAAGCGCAACTGGACCGCTTTCAACAGTCCTACAGCAGCAGGTAGTCTTTTGTAACCGAGAGCAGCATACTATATATATTGCCTAGTTGGAGCTGCTGTCGCTGATGACGCTGATGGGGTTGGCTCGGGGTTTCGATGGGGTTGAGGGTTGAGGGTTAAGGGTGCCTCACGCACACGAAATTGAAAAATAAATGCGCATCAAAATTTGTAACATTGTAAGGCATTGGGTGATGGCCAAGAGGCCATGTCAAAGGGAACAGAGCGGAGAGAGAGAGAGAGAGAGAGAGGCGGGACAAATGGCAGCATCAGCTGGCAGCAGAAAGCTGTTGAAAATGGAAAACAGGACATGGCAGCAGGAAGGATGCCACTTGGTTTTTACAAGAAAACAATGCCGGGCGTATAATAAGAAAACTTTCCATCAACAATTTTCCGGCCATCTTCTCACTTTCGGTGCGCTCCGCTAACCTAATTTGAAAAATGCGCTTAAAGTGGAAAACTGACACGGAAAATGTGAATTTACAGACTGAAAAATTGCTCATCAAAAGTGCGGCAAGCGAAAAGGAAATTAAGAACTCACACACATGATATTATATTATATGTGTATGCGCAGATGTGTGCATTTTACAGAAAAGGGGCGTGGCCAGTCGAGACCATCAACAATTCATGCTCATTCATGTCATAGTTGGCATTTCCGCCGCTGCGGCGCACTTAACGCTGCGACAAAAACGTCTAAAAATACGCCAAAAGACGTAAGACCTCTCCACATAATGGGTGCATACATATACTATATATATATATATATATATATATATAATATAGAGCAATAAAAATCATAAGCAAAACGTTTAGCACTTGGCGTTGATTTGGCCGCGACTCCATGGAAATTTATGTTTTTGGGTCGTGCGACGTCTATGGGGAGAATGTAACAAACAACTGCAGAGCCTGAGAAAAGCGAAAGTCCTTGACGCTGCCACAAAGGATGCGGACGGGCTTTTGTGATTGATACGCATAAAAGGCAAGCACGAGTAGTTCAACGATTCTCTATACAACAAAGCATTGCACATAAACAACAACGTCTGAAAAGTGCTCGAATATCCTAAACAAATACCATTAAATATGAATTAAAGTGTAATTATGTTGCAGTGTTTAAATATAGTTGTTACCACTAACTTTAATGAGCTTATTAAGTGTGCAAATCACAATGATTAAATATTGATCGAAAATTGTGAGCACCGAAATGGTTTAATTTTGGTTTAAGGAATAATGAATGGAAATATTTGTATTTATAATTATAAATGGTCCTAATTTAGTTGGTGTTTTTATTATAATTAATTATTAAATAGGCTAAGGAATGGCAGATTATATTTAAATCTCAAATAATACAACTTTTATAGCTGGGCATAAATTGAGAGTTAATTAAATAGGCGTCTTATTCTAACGTATTATTATTTATTATACAGATACATTTAAATAATAACAATAAATAACATATTAATCTATATTTGAGGTAATTAAATTGCCTACAGATAATGTGAATTATTATAACATATTTGTAAATAGTTTCAATTAAATACTACGTTCAGTGAATCAAAAATAATGCTGGTTTAAATTTAAATCACATACTAAACCATTTCGATTGCTAGGCATGTATGAAGAGTTAATTGAATTGCCTCCAACAGTGCAACAAATTCAACAGAAATTGCATTTCTATAACTGAATATAAATTATTATTTTGGTAAATTGAATACCTCGTTGAATTATTCGGAATTAATGATTGGAAAATCACCTTGATTATTGCAGTTTACGCATTAACAAGCGATAAATTGCATGTTTTAATAATTACTTTCGTCCGATTTGTCGTGGCACTTCGATTGGGCAGCAAATTGGCTGTGATGCTGCACTTGCCACAAGCTGTGCGCATTATCAAGATTCGAGATTCTTTGATGAATAATTTCAATTAGCATTGTGTCAGGTTATGCATAATTTATGGGCCCATTGTCTTGTTAAGTATTATGACAACCGGCTGCCTCAAAGCTCTCCTGATACCTAATTAACATTTGCATATATGCACACACAGGAATTTATGCGAAACCACAATATGAGATTTTAATACATCAACAAAAATAATTAAGAAGCTATCCGTAAAGTTGCCTGCATATATTTATAACGACTCTCGGCTTTTTCAGCGCATTGTCAAGTGCTCTCTTCATTAGGCGAATCATGGCTGGCATTATCCCTGGGGGCCATGAACTTCAAGCCTAGATGGCGGAACAATTTCTATCTGAGAAAAGCGCAAGTTACTTTGATTTTTCCCCCGTTCTGCCAGCCGCCCCCAAAAAAGTATGCTACACAAATTTACATGTGCCCAGAGGTTGGGCATCAAATTGGCTTTTCCCAAAAAACGAAAAGCAGAACGGGGCAACAACAACATGGGGCAAACAAAGGAGAGAAAAGTTGAACTAAGTGGCTGCAGGGCAAACGCAAACTGTGAACAGAGGTGAACAGATGAACAGAAGTGTGTGGCAAGCAAAGTCGAATCGACGATGTGGCCGGGGTGTTGAGCAAATGGCAGAAAAACTCAATTTACAAAAAAAAATCTGGCAACAAAAAAAAATGGAAAACGAAAAGCGGCAGTCAATAAACGCACACCGCAGGGCGGGGCGGGGCGGGGAGAGGCGGGGAAATGTGTGCCAGGCACAGCAGAGGACTGAACACGGCTGCTTGTCGAAGATATGATGGTGGGCCAACGTGGCGTATGAGTGTTTTGGTATGTTGCCCTGGCAGCTGCCAGCAAAGGCGGCCAGCCGGCTTTTAAAGTGCAATCAATAAATGCCTTTTGAGTTGTGAAAATTGTGCGTAAGTGCCATAACAGAGCTAACCAACACACTCACACACACACACACGACAAACGACACCTACACTGGGACACTGCACAAATACAGGCATAATTGACTTGCCACTCGCCTCCCTCCCCGCCCCCTCCTCGACCGAAAGAGGTACAGCAAAGGGGCGTTGCTGAAGGCAGGACAGCTTTGCTTTGGCTCTGGCTCTGGCTCCGGCTCTCGTAACAAGCATTGATGGCTGCTCACTCAGCTCGTCATATCCTGTAATCGGGCAGCTGAAGGTGTATGATGAGCCGACGAAGGTTTGCAATGAAATCACAGACTGCATTCCCAATACAGTAGAATGAGAAATTGCAATCTTCCAGATATGAGAATTAAAATTTGAGTTGCAGTGAATATGCACTAGATTGTTTAATATACTTATTTTCATTAAATCATTAAATCTATTTAATAAAATGAAGTACAAAACCAAATCTATTTCATAAAATTAGTTTAAAAAAATAAATTCAAAATTTTTTTAATTATACATCGAATTTATCAAACAAACAAATTGTTCTGAAGTCCGTATGTCTTGTTGCATATAAATTTAAAATACAGGCAACATGAATGTTACATTTCAATCTGATGTATTTTGTAATAAAATATGAATTTACCGGACATTGAAATCAAAATCTTTTTAATGTTTTTCTTCTTTTTTCGTTATGCAAATTGAAATTGTAATTTTTGTATAAGATTTTATTTTGTTTGATTTAAAAATAATATATTTTTTTAAGTGGATAATAAGAACCATTCAAAAATATAACATATTATTTAATATAATGAAAATAGTTTCGAAATAATATACAAGCTGTCTAGACATGCTAATGGCAATGTTCAATGCAATTTCAAAATACGAAAATCACAAGCTAAATGTACTATGAACAAAATGTAGATAACATACGAAATAGACAAGTGGATTTGTACAAATGTAGCTCTAAAGGCTAGTAGACTCAAGGACTTAACTTGCACGCTTGACAAGATAACACCAATAAGCAATTATTCATTGCCGACACTTTGAGTATCAGGACAAGATTAATCCACCGCTTGAGCTCACATTACAGCATAACTGAGCGTCATTCAGTGCAGATTGACTCGACTTATTCTAGTCCATATTGTAGTTGTTAAGATTGTTTGACTGTTGTTGTTGTTGCTGTTGTTGCTGCTCTGCTTGATTAAACACGCGTCAGCAGCAGCAACGACAACGGCAACAACAACGGCAACAACATCGACAACATTTGAACACAACGTTGGCGAACGCAGCTGCTGACAGTTCATCAACTAATTGCAATTATGTGGAAAATTAAAATCAATATTTAACTAGCATTTTGTCGAGTTGTTAACGCCGTTGCTGCTGCCGTTGCCAGCGTTGTTGTTATTGCTGTTTGAATGTGTTGCTTGCCATTTGCCAATTTAGTTTTGATTTCAATTACAATTGGATTTGAATGCATTTGTCAGCAGCACTTTGTTTGCTCTCATCTCCCTTTCGGTGCTCCAAGGGAATTGCAAATGTTAAATATTTAAAGCATGCTTCTGGGGGGGTCCAAGTACACTGTCAAACACGTTTGCGGGACGTGCTAGTCGAAGCTAGGAAAGGGAATTATTTATGAATACGACAGAGCAGGATAAAAGTGCCCCGAGCACTTACATTGTGAGCGAAAGCGAAAACAAATGATGAAAGATGAAATAGATGAATGGCATGAGAACGAGAGGAGAATGGAAGCAATTCTGCTTGTGAACAATAAACAATAAATGGAAGTTCAAGTGGCAGGAATACACAATTATTTACGCTACAGGCGCAATTTTAAACCACTCACTAAGCAAAGTTCGCTGAAAGTTGATTAAAGCCCACAACTTAAAGTTTGACGACGGTTTCAAACAAAGAGAAGGCATGTAAAAGTTCTTTAAGTTACACAGAGAAAAAGTTATTTCCTATTCATTGATAAAAGATTCTATCTACAAACTATTCTTATTATTATTATTTTGTTATATTGTTGTGTCGACCCTTTTTCGAGAAGTATGTTACAAAAATGTCATTTTATAGTATTGCGATTTTTGATGTTTTTCGACAATATTCAACCATCGTTATATTCATATTTATAATTTCACCAGACAATAATGAGTTACTTCAGATGCATCCATTCAAAAAGTGGGTCACTTTAAAGCAATTTTGGTACAAAATCTTAATTTCAAAAATTATATGTGAGCCTTACTGTGAATTCGCAAAAAGAGTTGATTATATTATCACATTATTGTACTATTTTATTATTATATTAATATATTATTATATCATTTCTTCTTTTTCACTGAATTTATTCGACAGTATTTAATGTTTATTTCCGCTTCAAAGCTGCTTTGATGATTCTCACTTAATCTCAACGTTAAGCTACGATCTGAGCCATTTGCTGTTGTTAAGCCCTAAACGCAATCGAATAAATTGCGAAATTTCAACAAATTAGCATAAAGTAATTATGTCATGCTAATGCTAAGCCTTTTATTCATCGCATAAAAGTTGCAAAAAGCTCTGCGTTTTTTTGCACACGGTCTAGCTGCAAAAAATTCAAATGAGAGAGAAAAGTTTCGACAAATTTTGCGGCGCACAGTTTCAGTTATTAGCCAGACCAGAGATGGCCGAAAAGAAAACACAAAACTAGTTGGCCAAAGCCACGTGCCATGACACAAAATAAAGCAGCGAATGGTTTCAAGCAAAGCCGCAGTTGAGCAGCGAACGAAGCACCTCATTATTAAATAAGGTTCCAGCAAAATGGTAAGCGCAGAGCGTTAGTTACCATGGAGGCTAAGTTTGAAATCGGCTAATAAACCGCTTAAGCCAACACGCAAAATGCAAAAACAGCAAAGCGGGTGCAAACATTTTGACCCAACACCGCCAGCTGGCTGACAAAAAATTCGATTAAAAGCAACCGAACTAACAAGCAAGGGGAGAAGGAGAAGGAGCAGGGGAAGGAGCAGGAGATGTTGCTGTGGCTTCGCTTCAGCTGGGTTGTCTTGCCCCCCTTTTTTCCTCTCCAGCTGCCACGTCTCGTCTGGCAAATTGGCTTCACTCGATATGGCCGAAAGGCCGACAGCAGATGGGCCATGTTGTAGATGCTGGGCCAAATCAACTTGTTTGCCCATGTAAACGCCCCGCTCCACACCTTGGATTATGCAAACGGCAGCATTTGGATGTTATTTGCCTCATCCCCCGAATGGATGACTGTCGAATGACGAGTGACGGCAAATGACTAACGTGACCGGAAGCTGGAAAGATGAAATGATTTGGGCCCGCAATTAGATGCCAAAACGCAATCCCGAATCCCACTCTTGCAGTTGGCAACAACGCGAGAAAGAGAAATTCAATTAACACACTAGCAGATGCTACGAAAAAACCAGTCTAAAAGGCAAGAGAAACACAGATAGGCACAGGGAAAGTGATGAGATGAGAAATATGAGTAGAGAACATGGGAAATGAAAGCTGGAGGAGCATAAATAACAGTTCGAAGCGGAGAAAAGCCGTTGAATTGGCTGGAAAAGTCAAACAATGGCGCAACAGTTACAAATGTGACTATGATGATGCAGGGATGCTAGAAATGAGGATACAACATGCATGGATGGAGTTGATACTCCTCGTGCTTGTGAGGGAAATATGAGAAGCTTTATTACGACAAGATATGCCTTGGGCAGATATCATAGCAACCGCATGAATGATTGACGCTGCTCATCTATAATGCAGAAGCGAATAACATGGTTCATAACTATCGAATTCCCTGGGGAGATTTTAACAGACTATTTTGACATCGCTTGTTTTAGCAAATCAATTTATAAAGCGACTTGGTTATAAACTTCTTGAATAATGCAGCTGAACACAGGGGCACAAAAAACATGTCATATCACATATTAAAGTCTCTTGGGAGATTTGAATTCTATTTTCTAAAGCAAGATTAGGCAACTTGGACAGAATTTATTTTAGTCGTAGAGAAAAATATATGACAAATATATGAGATTATTGTATTTTTATTATTAATATTTTCTGAAAAAGTAATAATTGACAAGTTTCGTCTGAATTTATTTATGTGGGAGTGCAAAATAAAATTGTTAAGCGCTTTTTGATATTATTGTAATTATTATTGAATTATTGTATGAAGAATCAATAAAATTATTATCACAATTTATGCATACATTTTTATTTTCCATATTAAAGTTTATTTGTACTCATGAAAATTATTATTGACATTTATAAGTAGGGCGAGTTTAGCCCGAAAGTTTAAAAGCTGCATTATTTATCTCTTAAAAGTTATCTCTACTAAAATTCGGATTAAATATGTATAATTTGCTTGCAATGCTTTAGGCTGATTTTAAAGTTGTAGGAATCGGGAAATCCCTCGTTAATACTCGGTGCGAGCGGAAGGAATAAATTTCTTAAGAGTACTATCGTAAGAAGTGCACCATTAGTTATGTGGATCGACCGCATATCTGTGCGAAGTTGCTTGCAGCAAATTGAGATAGGTAAACTCGTGAGTTTTCGTAGCTAACAGCAATCCCAAGGATAACAAATGCACAACTCTGGGCGATGGAATGCGGCAAAGCGAATGCAAACGCGCATATCGAAAAGAAAACAACTTGCCAGCATTTGTTTATCAAGCGCATAGCGAATTGCTGAATAAAAAAGCGAGTAGATAAAAAGTGTGCATCTCATTGCTATTGTTGTTGCCCCGTCCCGCATTTTGGCCATTTCTGTTTTGCTTTTGCAATTTCCTATTTCCATCACAATTCACTGGGCGAGCACGAAATTGAAGTTTAGTTATACAAATAATCCGCAGCGCGTATGAAAATAAAATAACAAACAACCGGAATGACGATGAGGAACGCAGTTCGAAAACAAAGAAAACCAAGATAAATAACAGCGGCAACCACAACAACAACAACACTAACAAACAACAAACAGACATAAAAAATAGCAAGTTTTCTCTTTATTTTTTTGCCTGTTCATTTCAGTGTTTTTTTTTTGCATTCAATTATACGCGTAGTAGGTGTGTTGCCTCTGGCCAACAACTGAACCAAAAGCAATAGCAAAACGGTCCGGGGGCGGAGGGTCGAAGGGGGGCGGGCCGGAAGAGAAGCGGGCTGAGCAGAGACAGAAACTGGGCTCTATGCCAGGGCCGTTGGAGCCCCGCATTTTGTTTGCCAAAGGAAAACGAGCTCCATTTTCTCTCGTTTTCCATCTGAAACGTTTCGTGTATATTTGCCTTTGAATTCAATTAAGGGCGGCGGCGCTACGTGGCATAACTATGGGCGTCGGGGAGGGGGGGGCGTGGTCCAGGGGCGTCACTGTCAAAGTCAGCGAGCGTTAAGCGGGGGAAGGCGCTTAATTCAATTTTCATTTACTACTCGTATGTATGCGCACACGTGTGTTTTTAATGGCGGCTACTTTGATAGTGTGGCATGCCCCTCGTCCCCTGTGGCACAGCTGATGCTGCGAGTTGCCTTGACACTGTCCACGTCTATCTGTCGCTCTGCGAATGCATTTCAGCAGCGCGCTGGCATTTTAATTTATTTCTGCCACCTCGCAATCCTTGCCACTGGAAATATGTTTAATTGGCTGTCGTTGCTGCGACAGCGAACAAAACTTTTCAATTAGAATTAATTATGTTAGACCGGCGGAAGACGAACACACAGCAAAGACTGTAAATGAGATTTGCGAAGTTGCCACCGCAGCAGCGCTGAGAAACCTCCCGCGAATCACCGCTGCTCTCGCAATTATTACGCCAATTATAACTGCAATTTTTTATGCATTTGCCGCTGTACTTGGGGTCAAGGGTCGGGTCGCGTCAGTATGCCTGAGGGGACAACGAAACAGAAAATATGCGAATTTAATTTATGGCTCCAAAATTGCCACCGGCAAGAATTGAGTCGAGCGTTATTGCAGCAGAGTGCAACTGGAGCTGTTGTTGCTGTCCAGCAGCAAGTGCCATAAATAATTCGTTGCATACTTTCGGGATGACGGGAAAAGTAACAACAGCACTGCGTCTGAAACACCCTGTGGTCAGCGGCACACACACAATGCAATGCAAATGCGGAGAACAACATTTCTGCATTTGCAGTTGCACTTTGTTTGACCGGCGCTTAAACATGGCTTTCAGGCAATTCTCGCTCAAATATAATTACGCCCAAATGGAATTTTAAAACTGTAATCCCACGGGAATAATATTATTCATTAAATTAATATTTATCTTTTGTTGCAAAGCCATTGCAAATTATCAATTTATATTCAGAGTGTTGTTTAATTTTAAACCATTGCAGTTGAATGCATATGATTTTTGTAAATCTAACAAATAAAATGGGAAATAGAATCAGGGTAAAATAAATGAAATAAGTTTAAGAGAAGACAAGTTTATTATAAATTAGAAGTATACTAAATAATTCGCATTTATTCAACTTATTTATTGAAATTTATGCTTTGTTAAGATGAGTTTTTAAATTTTAAATTGTACTTGATTGTTTAAAAAAAAAAACTAGAAAAGTAATTGGAACTTTCATCATGTATTCTTTATATACATATATTTTTGGGAATTTAAGATTTTTTTTTATTTAGTTTTATATTATTATTAGACGAAAATCTAAATTTTCCAAGTTTTACCAATATTTTGCATTGTATTTAATATTTAATTTAAAAGCAGTCCACATCAATAAATATAATATGAAATCATAGCATAAAGCAAACAAGAGAGTTTGGGAATAGAAAATTTAATGGCTTTCATACAAAAATTCGAAGAAATCAAATTTCAAACGCATTCTCAGAAAAGGCTTGACTCCAAGGACTCCTATTGCGACTATATCCATTCTTCTGCCATTTTGTCATCTTATGCTAATGCTTTATTTGTGTAGGTTCAGCACGCTCTCGCACACACACACACACACATTTTTATGCCTTTGGCAGCTGCATCTGTGAGAGGAAGCTAAGTGGCATATCGAAACGTAAACGTATACTGGAAGGTCTACAGGCATTTGAAGGCACAAGTCAGAAGGCGCAACGACGACGCTTACCATATGCAAAATTGATGCGGTCGCATAACCAAATTGGACTTTAAGCTAAACTGCAGTGGCAAGCAAGCATAAAGGCAGGGCGGGGGGCAGAAGGTGAGCCGGGCATCCTGGCAGTCAAATGGCAGGAAAGACATGGAAAAGGACACCAGATGGCATAGCACAGGGACCAAGAAGCGACTCTGAATAGAAAGCAATTCGATGTGCATGTGAAAAAGAATTGCATGCAAAGCAACAACAACAACAACGCAATTGCAATAAAAAATGAAAACGGTAAAGAAAAATGAAAAATGCTGAAAACAGAAAAAAAGGAAAGAAGCAAAAAGTTGTGCATATGCTTTAATCAAAGGACATGACGTACGGGAATGTGGCGACCATTTCAATTCATTCTTAAAAACGTAGAGAGCAAAAATGTGAACGAGGGGAGCACGGACAAGGGGATGTGGGAGCAGGAGCGGGAAAGGACCAAACGGAAGCGCACGCAAAACTGTTGACAAAGCCACGCGGGTGCCAACGCAGAAGTTGACTGAAAGTCCACGCAGGCGCAAGGGTTGAAGAGACAACAACGGAGAGAGAGAGCACTCACTCTCTCCGCTCTCCCGCTCTCTCTCTCCGCTGATGCACACGCCCAATGGGTGGTTGTTGTTTGACAGCGCGCTCTGTGTGTGATTTCGGGGGGTTGCTTCTGACATTTGTAGCGCCATGTGCCCCACTGCCCAACCTGCCCGCCCGGCAATCCCATGGCCCATTATCAGCTCTTCTCTCCTCCCCTGCCCTCTCCTCGGCTGTCCAACCCTTGGCGACACATATTAGGCAAGTAGTTGCCGCTTATTGCCTTTTAATTGCAGCATTCTCGCTTCTTTTTGTTTATTAAACTAATTGGACGCGAGACAAGTGCGGATAAATGACAATGTTTCAGCTGCCAAAAAACTGGCAGTTATCAACGCCCCCAAATGCATCGAGAAGGTGCAGCAGTCCACGTTAGTTGCAACAGCAAAACAGCAGCGTCGTCGTCTGGCGGTAATCCCCTGGGTCATTAAGGCGTCTACGTGTCTGCTGCAGTCGCGAGTCGCTGGATGAAGACGGGCACCGTTCGCTATCGCCGCCTTCGTCTCCTGATTGTCGCATATTTTATTCAGTTTGGTATTACCGAGCATCGAGCACCGAGCGCCGTCTTCGTCCTTCAGCTGCCCTGCAGCTCCACAGTTTGTAAATATTGTAGAGCAACAACAGCCGAGTGTTGGTCATGACGGAAGTTAGAAACTGTTCATATATTTTTTATCCTTGTGCGCTGCATTTTTGATGGGACGCGACATCCTCCGATTGGGCAAGACGTCAAAAGGACCTCGAGCTTAACTTTTGCTGACGATGGCACCTTAATTGTTTTGCACCCAACTACAGCTTGACAAGGGTTTCCCTTGCCCCCCTCCCCCCCAACTCAACGTGAAGATAGATAAATGTGGCTTAGCTTTGTCTATAACTACGCAAGAGTTGGCTACAAATTTACTTAAAAACTGTTTACATCAAGCTCACAAAACTTAAGTGTGGCTGACAGCTCTGGCAGCAAAAACTTAAATTACAATATGCTTGCAAGTTTTGCTTAAACTATGATTGCGTTTATCTAAGGGATTTATGGAAATTCCAATCAAGTTTAAGATGTTTGTCGAGATTCCAGCTGCAGATAAGCCAAACGAAACTTCAAAAAGAAATCTAGCCCAAGTCTTCAGTAGAGCGTTGTTTGAATTTTTGTGCTGAATGCGATAAGAATCGTCTTAAAAATGGAGAAAATTGCATTGTGCTTTCGGGCTCTGGGGAATTTGTGTCCCAAATAAAATAAATGTCTGTCGAAGGGTTCAAATACAAAAGAAAACAAATGTCATAAGTTCAAAAGTCTTTGATTTAAATTGTATGATTATTGCGGCCTTCGAAACTATTATTCCACAATACTATTTTATCATTATACATATATCAGTTTAAGAATAAAGTATTTTAAATTGTTCACCACTTTACCAGCTTAAAGTGACTATTTGACAAACTAGTTGTAAATTGAAATATATTCAGGCGAAAGCATTTAATTAGAAACAGTTTCGAGAGTGAAATTCCACGCTCAAAGAAGGAAAAGAAAACGCTGTTGCAAAAATGCTGTTGCATAGTTCAAGGAGATTAGTCAAATCGCTGGAATAATTTAGCAATTTCAAGACCTAGGCAGCAAAGAAAACTTAAACAAGCAGCCAAATTCCACAAGCCCAAAACTAAGCATAGTTTGACTTTAAGTAAAAGGAAACCTGATGGCCAAAGTAGGCTATGCATAATTCAGTTGAATTGATTGCGAAGTTGGCATGCAGAATAAGCCTGATAAAGACTTTGAATCGACACAGAAGAAGGACAAACAATTCCCCGAATACTTGCTCTATTCTATCTTTTATTTTTGGGGGTTGTCGTCAATGAAAACATTATTGGAATACTATAGGATAGTCATTGGGCAAAGCAATGACGTCACGCAAATGGAGTCGCCTTGAGTTTGGAGTCGCCTCCGAATTGCAGCAGGTGCAACGTGATTAATAGCTCAACTGTCAGATGTCTAGCAGAAGAGAATTAAGTTTCAAGTTAGTTTTTTTTTTTTGTTTTAGTTGGTCGTAAAACTCAAAAGCCACATCCGACACATTAAATTCAGGCGTTGAACTTCGTTTCGTACCATAAAACTGTCTATAAATACAGTTAAATGTGTGCGGTTGTGTGTGTGTGTGAGTTTTGTACCTCGCTGCGAATTTCTGTGGCTGCGGTTGGTACGCGTGTGTGTGTGTGTGTGTGTGTGTGTGTGGTGGCCATGCCCCCCGCCCCCAGCTCTGCACCCTGAAACGCTGCCCGAATGCTTGAGCACATAACGTGCCATGTTTTATTTTATTTTGTTGTTGTTGTTGTTGTTGTATTATTGTTGCACGTAATTTCGACTGGCTGAAAATCGATATATACAAAAATCTATAAAGCAGACAACAACAACAACGACTGGAGCTGCAAGAGGAAGACGGAAAGACGGAAAGACGTAGCTGAAGTAGTTGTACACATCGCTACTTACCCAAGTGGCAACAATTTCCTGCTCGAGAGCGGGTAACGGGAACGTGTAACGGGAACGGGTAACGGGAACGGCGAGCGTGGTTGCGGTGTGAAATTTCAGCGACTTTTGCTTTATACAAATCACTTCCGGGTGAATGTTGCCGTTGCACCCACACAATGCAGCTGACCAATAAATAAAGCACACACACACACACACTACGCTGCTTTCGTATATTGCCTACTTTTGGGCAGCACACACACACTAACACACACAGAGCGACAGACACTTGGGCAAAATGTTGTTGTTGCGTTTTCAGCTCGTTTAATTATTATTATTATATAATTAGATTTGCATTTTGTATGCATTTACGCAATTGGCGCATAATTCTCGCAGCATTTGCATAAACATTTTACTGATTATTTTTTCACGTACGCACGCACGCACACTCTCACACACACACACACACTCGCACACTCGCAGCACACACGTACACGGATTCGGCACACACACAGACGCACGCACTGAGAGAAATAACACTTTGAGAGTGGCAACACTTTCTTGCTTATTATATTTTGCTGCTCATTCGCGTTACCGTTTTCTATTCCATATACATATACATCTACAGATGTGTGTGTGTGCGATTTTCTTTTTCTTATTGCTCCGTTTTTTCTATTTGCTGTTTTGCTGTTGTGCTGCTGCTAAACGGCCGTTACGTCTGTTCTGCTTTTGGGGCTCGCTGCTTGTCCGTCTGCCAAAGTGACGCACACACGACAAAGGCGAACGTCGTCGACTAACTGAGCGGCCGCTGCTCTGTATACTCGTAACTCGCCAAGCACTAGGCTTGTAGCTTTCATGTCCTGTACCAGCGAGCGAGAGAGCGTAAGTCAGCGAGAGAGCGCCACGATGCGAGAGAGAGAGAGAGAGAAAGTGTGAGTATTTGCTCTTCGCATTGACATTTAATTTGCCTTTGCTTTGTGTAGTGCTTTTGCGTCAGTGGTTGTAGTTGTAGTTTTTGTTGTTGTTGTTGTTGTTGTGGCTGTGCCTAAGGGGCTGTCCGCAAGGTGGTGTGCGTCTTATCAATCACATTTTTGGGGGTTGTTCACAGGGTGTCGCAGTGTCCATACTCGGTCACCCTGTGGCCGCCTTGCACTGCGCATGCGCTGAAGCCGAAAAGAAGATTACGCTCACAACGCTCTCTGCTTATGCTCTCAGCTGATTACGTCAGCAGCCGCAAAGTAGGCCACACTTTTTGTGTCCCCCATAGCAACAAGCTTTTGACAGTGCACAATTCAAATGTTGCGTTAACGTAAATTTGAAATTAAATAGAAATTTATTTAGGCTAAGATAAATTAAATGATAAATTATTGATGATGTGAAATACTTGTGTATGCTAAATATGCCCTATCTTAACATTTGATAAACACAGGGTATAAACAAATGACGACCATAAATAATACCTTTGAGAAATGTATATAGATATTAGTATACAACGAAATGCAAAAAGAGAATGAAAATAAAAACAAGAACTGACAACAGCAGATCACATAAAACAAACGGCCATCAGCGCTGAGGATCGCGACCATTAACTGACACATTTTCGTCCAACTAATCCCGCCTGAACAATGGAAGACAAACGAGAAACAGCTCAGGAATATAGATATACGAAATAAGTAATTATACGTATACAGAAAATGTATCTATGGGAGATTCATCTATGTTAAGATGCGAAACACACGTGTTTATTGAGTTTCTATCACTTTATTCAACGTTTTACGTTAATTTTCTTTATGGTTGGTTTTGTGTTGTTTCGGTTTCAAGTTAACAATAATTAATTGTGTTTGCTTGTGCGATTTGCTTGCACTCGAACACCAAACAATTAAACATAATAATTATAATCATATTAATAGTAATAATAATAATAATAACGATAATCATAATCGTAATGATAATGATAATTATAGACGTCTCACGCTAGACATAACATTATGGGCGTAAACTTAGGCTTATTATAAATAGAATCGTATATTAGGCATAAGTTTATAATATATCTGTATGTGTGTGTGTGTGTGTGTGTGTGTGTGTATATGATAGATATCATTGCTTTTGTGTTTCGCACAGCACTTTTAACACTAATTGCCAGTATAAATAATGAATAATGAATGCATTTGCCGCAGCAGCAGCAAATCATATACAAACATACATATGTGAAATACGTATACTATATATTTAGGTTGTGTATTTATTTAAATTGCATTGCTAGGTCCCCTTTAAAAATCATTAAACAACTGCAAATCTCTTTGGTCTACTGCCTTGGCGGGTTTCCAATCCTTCTCGGGATAATCGTCAAAATTTTTCGTATCCCCATCGTGATGCACGTCAGGCATAATTGGAGGCTGCAATCGATATAGAGAATTAGATTGAGATTAAATGCTGATTCACTAGTGGAAAACTATCATAAAATAAACTCAGTGATGGGGGGAAGAGGGAAGAGAGTGAAGCGCTATTAACGCATTTAGAGCGTGCAGAGATTTATGGTCCCCGCCCACCAGAAGCGACTGAATCGCTGCGGTCATTAATTAACGGCATTGCTAATTTCCAAAATTGATTTGTTTATTTGCCTTTAATTACGTCCATGTATAAAAATACATTTTATCCAAAATCGATTCGAATCGAATCGTGTGACGTCCGCACGTGTGACGTCGCAACGAATCGAATCGAATGGATATATAGTAAAGAGTTCATAGAGTTTACGGATTGCAATTCGTTGCTTACCTTTAGTTTCTTGTTGTAGACGTCATTCCAATTCAAGTGCTTGAACCAGCGATGCCTCTTAACGTCATCGGCGCCATTCTGTGGGCATTAGAAGATGAAATGAGAAATTAACTTAAATAATTCTGCATTTGTTGGCTCGTGTTGCGAAAACGCGCGACATGCTATTAAAAATCTATACCCATTGCAGTCCAGCAAGCGGGGTATATAAAATTTACTATAATATTTTAACTGAATTTAATTTAAAATGTGCTACAAATATAAAATATCCATTGAGATTCCAACACTATTAAATTGATCAATAAATAGATTTGTATCTAGAGGATATCTACCAATTGATCTTGCCTCTTTGTTTTTCTGTTTTGCTATTTTGAAATATTTGTTTTGCATATTGTATAATATTTACTGTAATATTTTAACTGAATTTAATTTATAATGTGCTACAAATATAAAATATCCCTTGAGATTCCAACACTATTTAATTGATCAGAGGATATCTACCAGTTGATCTTTTCCTTGTACAAATCTGGTCTTTGATTTTCTGTTTTTCTATTTTGAAATATTTGTTTTGCATATTGTCGCCAGCGAAACTGACAGCAGCCATGTGCATAGGGAATCGACGACGCCAGAATTTCGACGCAGACGTGGGATTCTACAATTAATTTTTGATATATGCATTGCAATTTTTAATGCCCGAAAGAAGATTTAGATACGGTTATGACAAGTGTAAACAATTGTCTATAAATATGCTTTATAACCGTAAAAGCCATAAAAAGCTGCCAAATTAAATGCACACTTCACAGTACTGAACAGGTGTTAAATACCCGACCCGATACAAATAAAAGGAAAGATCGAGCCGAGGGGGCAATTAAAATAGCAACCAAATATTTAATTAAATAATTGGCAAATTAAGCAGACAATTAGTTGCCCTGCTCGCAAGAAATTATTCAAATTTATTTATAAATCATATTCGAAAATGTATTTTGTATGTTTCGCAATTTAAATCAAAACAAAAATTAATGTATTATATTATATTGGAACCTTGAACACGTCTAACTCAATTCCTATTTATTGTACATGTATCTAAATATACATACAAATTTGTATCTTGAATTCCTAGTTTTGTGATAATACTAAATCTTAACTAACTGTAATTTTTGTTTCACTCACCTTCATGTTGCCCAGTCGCTTGGTTCTATCATTCACCAGCAACTTCTTGATCAAGTCTTTAGCAATGGGATCCATGTGACGTTCCCATTCAATCTTTCCGCTCAAAATCTTCTCATAGATGCCAAAGGGCTGCTCGTCATAGAAGGGCGGATAGCCCACGAGCATTTCATAAATAAGCACACCTGCAAGAATTATTGGGAATATTAATAACTATATATATTACTAGCTGACCCGGCCACGCGTTGCTGTGGCTAAAGTTTTTGTTATATTACATTATAGTAAACAATCTAAGAGGAACAATAAGAGAACATTAGTCACGGAGTCCACTATGCTTTTTCACACAGATGGTATTTGTAAAAAAATATGGTGATCTCCTTATTTGACTTTCTACTACTATAACCCTATAGTACAATGAAATTATTTACGAACAAAGACGAAAATGTTGATGTTGGTATACAAATTCACTGGATTGAGATTTGAAGGGGAAGTACGTTGAACACAATTAATTAAAATGTTCTTACACTTGATATTAAGCATAAATCAATAGATACAAAATAAAAATTTATCAGATTTATTATTTCCATTTAATTTTATAACAAATATAAGTATATTACAGTATAATACAGTCAATAACATGTGACGCTTAAACTCATGAATGAGGTAGGCTAGGCAGACAGTCTTAAACTTTTAAACATTAATATTTATTTTTTTGAATTATAAATACTTTCAATTTCAATTTAATTTAACACCAATCGGTGCACAATGTTTTTGGTTAACCTGTCTTTAGCTAACACAAATAGATTCGACGGTTTCCCAACACGTGAACACGCAACATATAGTTGCCCATGAGAAAAACATGGATTTTCCAAATCTAAACCACAAATGGACATTGTTTGACCTTGAGATTTATTTATAGACATGGCGAAAGCTAAACGAATTGGAAACTGTAGCCTTTTGAAGGGTATGGTAGAATCTGATGGTATCATCGGAATACGTGGCAGCAGGACCACTTTTCCTTTAAACTTCCCAGCCAAAATGGTTGCTTCAAGAATGTTTCCGGTGATCTTTTTGATGACCAAACGCGTACCGTTACATAATTGAGGTGGATTCAAATTACGGAGGAGAATAAAAGGGGAACCAATCTTTAATCGAAGATTATGTGGTGGCATTCCAGGGATATCTTATGAATTTAAAAATTCAATCGGAAAATTTACACTTTCATTTTCATCAACAACAGTATCGATTGATTTAAAAGACATCAGATCGCCTGGTAAAAACTGTTGTATCTGGAAGTTAATTTCGTCAACATCAACGTTTTTGGCTGCCAAAATCGCCCGTTGACTAAGCCATTCATGATTCAAATAATTATTCTGTATATCCGGGAAAATACTCTGAATCAATTCATTTTTATCCTGAACAACAGTGCAAAAATTGTCTGGTAGTTTAATGCATTGCGTATTTGGTTGCAGTTCTACAAAAAACGATCAAGTGACTGTTTTTGTTTTTTCTTTTTTTTACTAAAATATAGTAAATACCGTTAGCACAACAACAATACGCGTGTTTCCATGTCGGCTTTCCTCTCGTCCGTGTCTGTGTTTGTGTGAGTGAGTGTGTCTATCTCTTCAGTATGTGTGTGTGTGGGGGGGGCTAATATTCCGATTGCAGTTTATCGATTAATAGCAAGCTTCAATCGAGCGTGCTGCCAACCTTTGTCAAATAATAACAGACAAATAATTAGCAATAAATTAAAATTGCGACTATAATTTGAGATTTAAACTATCCTATCTCTCAAGTTAGATCGAACTGCACATGATGTGCGAATTTTAATATAATCGGTTAAGTGGTTTAGGAGTCCATTGAGGACAAACATTGTGACACGAGATTTATATATATTAAGAATATTGTTGAGTAGAACCTACCCAATGCCCACCAGTCGACGGCCTTGTTGTGTCCTTTGGACTGTATTATCTCAGGTGCAATGTACTCAGGTGTGCCGCACAATGTCCAGGTGCGATCGCGCAGCTTTTTGGCGAATCCGAAATCGGTTATCTTCAAATGTCCATCGCGATTGATCAGCAAATTCTCGGGCTTCAGATCCCTATAGACAATTTGCAGGGAGTGCAGATACTCTAAGGCGCTGACAATTTCAGCCGCATAAAAGTTGGCTAAAACGATGTTGGGAATTAGGGAGTGGTATAATTGGTGTGCATTTTGTTGGCTTACAAGTTTGACTAGTAAATTTTCCTGCATTGCGCAAGTATGTGAACAGCTCGCCGCCGCAAACATAATCAAAGATCATGTAGAGATTGGATTCATCCTTAGTGGACCATTCCCTGCGGGGTAAACCAAACAAAAAATATTATTAAATAAATATAACAAAAAACATTTTTAAATAAATGTATTTTATTAATATTAACTAATAAAAGTATTCATGTATTTTTAAATTCACGAAAAAAGCAATAGAATAATATAGCCAGCTATTTTTTTGAGCTAATAATATCGAAGACATTTTCCGAAAATAACGTATGGAGAATTATTTTTGAATTTTTGATAACAATTATTTTGCAAATAACCAAACGCTTTTACACCAAAAATTTCAAGAGCCAATTCACTATAATAACTGAAATATCGGCGGCCTTACAACATTGTCACTCAACATTGAAGTAAACCATAAAAAAAGTCTTCTTCTGTAAAATTAGTGTTTTGCTATTTACTTAATTTTTGCAAATATGGATTAATATATTGAGAAAATTTATTTTATTTTAAATCATAATTAAATAAATGTAAAAATATGCAAACGTATTATGTGCATACTTGAATTTCATATAGCATATAATTTCCGACTCTAGCATCTGCCATCTATATATTTACAACTATGCGTTTTTGTTTAAATCATGTATTAGTTGGCTGTGTTTAGTAAGCTATATTCAAGTTAATATAACCTTATTGAAATGTAACTACAATGATTCGGAAAAACGATGATAAAAAAAAAACCAATAGTTGTCTGGCTAATTGAGATTGTGCATAACTTTCAGCTAGTTTCCCAGCAGTATAATTAAATCTACTTTTTTCTCATTTGATTTAACGACCTTTTAATCTTTTAATTACTTTCGACTTGCAGCTGGTTGATGGTTTACTTACAGGCTGATCACAAATGGATGTCGGATCTCTCGCAGTATGTTTCGCTCATTCTTGACGTGCTCGATCTGCTTGAGGCGGATGACTTCGGTCATGGCCAAGATCTTCATGGCGCAGTATTTTTCGGAAATGCGATCGCGGCAGAGACAAACCCGTCCAAAGGTGCCAGTGCCTGTTAACGAAAGATAGACCAGATACGATTAATATGCATTAAAGACTCGAACACTAATATAGCTTATCGATGCCGTTCGATCGGATTGTGTAGCCGACCGCAAATGTCTGGGGTGTCCCACAGCACGCCCCAAATGAGTGATTGGCAGCTCGGCTAAGCGTGGGCGTTGAAAAACAAGGCGGGTTGCCCCCGAGATACGCCCCTTTTCCCATCTCCCCTCTTCTCTCCTCATAAACATGCATAATTACACATGGTTTTTGTTTTGTGCACTTTTGAACACGTTTTGAGGTTAGTTGGTTGTGGGTAAGCCGACACCCATAAGATTTTCTCAACCTTGAATTTGTAATTGGGCCAACGGCCAGCAGACACACAGACAATGACAGAGGGGGGAGGAGGGGAGCGGAAGAGGGGAAGAACAAGTCAGTTGGAACGTGTGAGTTGCTCGGATTACCGACAACTACTCGAAGCCAAAACGAAAGCCAAAGCGGGCGGTAAAAAGTTCGATTTGACGTCGCACAGTGGGGCAAACAGTCGAAAATCCGCAAGCCCATTGTTCGTGCTTTCCGCCATTTGTTTAACTTTTACCATAACAAAACTGCCTACAAATTGATTTGTCTTATAAATCAAAGCCAATTACTCGCTTCGCATCGCATCGCATCGCATCGCACATCAAGCAATTGGTTGGGAAAATTTTCCCTGCTGCATGTTTCTAGTTTTTCATCACGTTTTCGGCTTTTCATGTGGCCCACAATAATTAGCCATGATTTTGAATGTAATAAAGCAAAAGTGAGAGATTATTGAACCGCCCAAAGCTGTCAATAGCAACAACAACAACTACAATGAGAACAATAGCTACATGACTCGACACGTGCGTTCGCATCGAAGAAAGCTAAATAAATGATTTACAACGAGTGGGCGTCGAGGCCTTTTGGGGGCGTAGATCCCAACTGGCAGTTGGCCCACATGTTGGCACCTGTCGTGCCACCAAAAGGGGGCGGGGCGGATCGGGCATTACACGTGCAAATCAAACTAAATCTCTAAACTACTTATTTCCATCTAATGACCAGACATTATAATTAATGATTCGCATTCGCATTTTGATTACGCAGCGTAATGACTCAGCTTGAAAGACTTCAGAACTCGCAAACTCAGAGAAAATGAAACTGAGACTGAAAGCGAAAGTAAATGAGATTAAAGAAAGTCTTGAAATAGTTGAACAAACATTGAAACGGAAATGGAATTTGGAATTTCCCTACAATAGTTTCATACACACAGTGATTTATTATTTATTATTGTAATTTGCAAAAAAGTTGCATCTCTGAAAATCTGCTTATCAAGAGTACAAACCAAAAGCGGGTAGTAAAAATCGGCAATAAATTCAAAATTATACAAACATAAATACTCGTAAAGCAGCTAATAAAATATGCGATTTTTTTTCAACAAATCAAACTGAGCGGCGATATTTCAGAAATTGGCTTTTTGCACGGTTCTGGCATTTGAAATTAGCAAATAATAAATAAATAATCGAAAAGATGCGAAAGATCGACAAAGAAATAAATCAAACGGATATTACTACTTATCTGCATACTCCTCCCACATACCTCAAAATGCTTTTAAATATTTTTATTATTATTTTTCTTTCTTCCAAAATTTATTATCAAAACACAAAATGGGCCGAAGAAAGCGGAGCGGCAGAGGAGAGACATCCAGGGGGAGGGCCAACGAATCGAGAGTATTTGTTGTCTTGAACCAATAGCAACAGCAACAATAAGAGCAGCAAAAAAATGTGAAGCCAAGCGGCAAATGGCTAACAAACCTCACAAGCAAATTGTTAACATTCTTGGAGTGGAAACAAAAGCAGCAGCCAAAAGGTGTGCAAAGAAATGCCTCACCCAGCCCAGCCACATACGTTTGGGCCTGACTGTAGTTTTCACAATGGAGAAATTTAGAGAATTTCAACAATTTTAATTCAAAAATGTAGTCAATGAACAGGCGAGAATATTATAAGATACAGAAGAATATATTTATAACCCAAAAAATTTGACAATCATCGCAAATGATTCAAAGTGCAAGACTTCAAAAATGGATGCAAAATAATCATATAAATAATTTTAGGCAGTTCAAATGTTTTCAATTCAATTTCACTGATATTTTATTTGAATTGAATTATTGATAAAAAGACGTTTAATGCATATTTTTTCATTAATGGTGAAAACAACTCACTGAACGTGTGAAAATATTCGTAAGATATAGTATGGATCGCTAATGAATGTCGGACACTCAAAAAATGTTGAATTAAATTTTACTAATTCTGTACTTTAATTAAATGATGCACATTTCAATAGCTGAATGAGGTGACTAACCTTATTATAAACAGTTAAAAACTATTCGTTATATATATTATGGATCACTAATGAATGTCAGACACACTGTTAAATTAAATTTTAGTGATTTTATATTTAAAAAAAAACTTATCAATAAAAGGACTGAAACAGGCAAATCTTAATAAAAAACGTTTTGAAATAGACGTTATAAAAAGTGATGATAAATAATTTCATTTTTGAACTATTATGAGATTACAATTTAATGCATATTGTTATAGGTTAACTAAAAGTATTTAACCAGTTATCAATTATCATTTAGACTTGTCTTTAAGTACCCAACTGCTTTAAGACTGCAGTGCACAAATGAATTTGAAGATAAATGTTTATTAATATCGCAGCTTCATTGCATTTTGTGGCTTGTAACAGCAACTTTATTTGCACCTGTTTGCGAGTTTGAAGCGAAATTGGAAAGTGCTCTTTGTGTTGTTTAAACCAAAAGCGTCTCGTCATTTTCCTGCCGTCCATCTCTGTGCTGTGCGTCTGTCGGGCCACTAGAGAGGCGTCTTGGCCAAGTGAAATTGTGACAGCTTTGGAGCAGACGGCAAACAAAAGCGACGCGTTAAACGGCGCAAACGCAAACGCCAGTTGCCAGACAACAGACAACAGACAGCACACCACAAAGCGCCAGACTCCGTTGCAGACGGCCAAAAGCAGCCGCCAGCAATTAAAGTCGGCTAAGAGAAGAGATCCGAGTGAAAACCAGTTGGCAACTCCTTGCGTACGCGTAAAAGTTGCAGCCCAAGATGTGCGAATCGCAAACAAAACCAAACCAAGTAAGTGAGAAAGCTCTAACTAAGCAGGAGTCGACTCAGAGATACCCATTAAATTTTGAAAAATTTGTGACGATTAAAATAATTGATAGTATCATAAAATTATGAACTACTAATTGTCATCGGTTACATTTAAAATAATAAAATAAAATAAAATAATATGATTAATTGCAACAAGAAATGTTGAATTTAGAATTACAATTAATTTCTTAATGGTTTTATGGGTTATAGTTGTCAATCGTATAACTGTAAGACATATATTTAATAATGTATTAAATTTGGTATTAATCATTAATTAATTTTCTTATTTACTATTGTCTATTATTTATTAATTGTAACAGAAATATTGTAACATCAAATGTTGAATTTGGAATTACAATTAATTTCTTAATGGTTATAATAATAGTCATTATTAGTGTAATTGTATATATATTTAATGAATTAAATTTGGAATTTATTATTAATTAATTTTCTAAATTACTAATGACGATTAGGACGAAAAGTTGCTGCTTTTTTTTTTCAATAAAATGTAGCAAAATATTATATGGTCGAAGACAGAAGACGAAGTGCATGCAATTTATAATGTACGACACTTCAAAGATGTTTCGAGTGCAAAACTTTACATCATACGTGCAGCAACTTTCTATTTAATGATGCGACAGTTTCGAGTGCTGCAACTGGCCCTGAACAGGTTCAGTTCCCGGTCTCAGTCCCAGTCTTAGTTGCAATACTTGTCTCATTTCCATGCCCATTGCCGTCGCCATCCCTGCGCCCCTCCAGCTTACATAAATGCGACCAATATCATGGTTCGTTGCGTCTGTCTCGGAGACGCCTCGACGCTGATTGATGCTGTTTATTTGGTTTGGCGAAATTTGCAGTGCAATGCAATTCTTTGTGCAGTTTTATTGGCAGTTGCAGCTCGCTTGCTGATACCCATAAATTATGTGTGCCAAAAGTCAAAATACTGCACAAAGTTTTTGTAAATCGCGCAATGTAAATGAATAAATAAACGACGCATTCGGCCAGACACTGCTGCATATAAACTTGGCACAATTCGCACAATTTTGGCAGCTGCTCTGACCGCTGGCTAAATAAAGTTAATTGCGCTTTATGCAGTTCCAAATAAAAAGTTTGTTTTCAATCCCATAAACAAAACGAAAACAATAATAAAAGCCAGAGCTGAAGTTCCTCTTTGTGATCTTTCGCTATTAACTTGCGAATTCCGCTTCAAGTTGGCACTTTTAAAGAACATAAAAACTCTCAGAAGCAATAAAGAATTTTACAATAAGTTCGTGACCTTAAAAGGAGTTAATAATTTAAAATAACAAATTAGGCTATCCTTGTAATTAAAATGATTTCCTCATTTGCTCATTTCCTAGAAAAATCAGACCTAGTTTAAGGCCAGAAATATTGCGTCGCAACGACCTAGTGATCTAAAATGTCGAACTAAACATGAACATCGATGTCATTTGGTTCATAATTTGTGGGATTTATGACATGTGGAAACATATGTTTATCATCATCAGCCAATGAAACGAAACTATCGTGTAATATGCCAGTTGACCGCACGGCTCACACAATTTCAATGGGCTTGACAAGACTTTTTACAACCCGTCCCCTCTCACGTCCCCGTCCCGCATTGCAATTTACACATCAGCTAAAACAGAGAAAACACCATAAATCAAATGTCGAAAACTGTTCGAAACAAAGTCGATTCTGGTCGTCTGCAAGACACCCTACAATGTTGCAGTTGCATGAATGAGACAGCTGGATTAGGTGAAGCAACCCTTTCTGAATTAATTGCCGGGTATAATCGAGTGGGCGGTTGATTTTTGTCTATTTTTGTCACATGCAAAATGCATTTTTAGGTCATTTTTATTAATAATTGGACCAGCAACAACAACAGCAACAACAACGAAAATAACCGTGCATGTAGAGCAAACCTCAAGACGCACGGAAAATGTTTATAACGCAATTTTAATATGCTCATTTAGTGTTTGGGAAAAAAGCGACGAGACAAGCATGCAAATGTGCCACATCCCCCCCTCTAGACCCCCCTCTAGATCCCTCCTCGTTCACAGACGCCTCTGTTCGGGCAGCCAATTTGGTGTGGCCAAATTTTGGGCAATTTGCCAAATAATAATTTCTATAAAATTTGCTTATTCGTTTTCTCGATTTTGTTGAAATAAAAAGCAAATTTTCTTCAATTTGATTTTATTCTTTTTTCTCTCATTTCTTTTCGCTTTTCACATTTTCAGATTTTCGGATTTGAGATTTTGGTTTTCTGGCTCAGAGTTTACACAGATCGCGAGACGCTCAAATTTTCCATGCGATCATTAATTTCTCGTTGAATGATTTTGTCTTCTTTGCTTTATTTTATTTGTGCTTTTCTTTTTTATCTATGGCCAATAATATTATTATATTATACGAGTACATATATCGAACATACTTATAAAGACGACCGCACTTAACGCGCTACAAAAATAAAAAAAGAAAACACAAAAAGAAAAATAAATAACGCTGAGTTGATCTCAAAATAAAATTGAACTATGAATTATATTTTGCAGACACGACGACGGCACACGGTTGCCGCTTCTGCTCTTCTTCTCCATTTCTTCTGAGAAAGAAGAAGAAGAAGAACTATAACTGCGACATGTGTTGCCGCTTGAAATTTGATTGGATTCTATTATTTTAAAATCCATTTATGCTAAAAGCGTCAAAAAGATTTCGCTTCAAGGGCCCGCAAACGAAACTTTCTTTGGCCAATTCTTCTTGAGTTTTCTTGGACACTTTTATGCCCCAAAATGAATTGTATTTCCCCGAACTGTGCGTAAATATTTATCTCGCACACATCTATCAATCATTGAGCCACGAGCAGTAAAAGGATTGTGTTTCTTCCCTCTCCGCTCCTCTCCTCTCCTCAGTTCAGTTCTGTTCCGATCTAATCTGATCTGTTGTTGTTCATTTCTGTGGCTGTTGTTTTCTTTTTTCACTCGTTGAATTGTTCGCTTGTTTGGGTTTGGCAAGGTCTTTGGTCTTTGCGCTCTTCTTGTATTCAAGATCGCTGATCGCAAGTATAAATTTGTCAATTTAATATATTAGCTGTTAAAACGTTGTGCAGTAGCTTGGGATGATCTGTCCACATTGTCAGAGATTTCCGCAATGCTGCTGTCAAGCTGTCTCTCTAGTGGGCAGACTGAGGCTCAAAAGTAGAACAGAAAATTGTATAAACTCATTCACAATTTGTCTGTTTGATGATTTTGATAATAATTTGAGCAATTTGCGACGGTTTAGTACATTTAAGATCACTCTTTAGATAATATATTGCTGGCAAGACTTGTTGACAATATTGCTTTACACATTTTGCAATTTTACTGAGACTGATTTTAAATTTAAATTTTCTTTAAATCATAAGAAAATTGATGATCAGATTTTATATCATTGCAGTTGAAGGATTGTCAGAAACATGTTGAAATATTTTTTAAGTTCAAATCCTTTTTTTGTCAATTTTTAAATGCTTGTCTGACTTTAGATGATTCAACATTAAAATGTATTTATTGTATTTAACTAATCATGTTTAATATCAAAAACACAAACATTATGATTATTTAAGAGTACGATATTTGAATCGAAATAAATTATATTTGTTTATTTCAAATCAACAAAAAATGTTTTGTAGTGCATTTAGTGATCTTTTTAAATCATCGTTGATAAACAGGAACTGATTTGTTTTTCCCCGTTTAAAATTGTGTATTATCAATTAATACAGCAGCTTTATTGGACTATTTTATGGCACTGTTGTTCTACAGTATTTTGCCAAGATTCATCATGGGGAAGTCACGCGTCTCGAAGGTGCACAAACAAAAACATATTTGTTATTCGGATGGCAACAGACCAAACGAAAGGGTGGCAGAAATGTTTATCAAAATTCGGATTCGGAAAACAATTCCTGCGAAATTTCCGCAAAAATTACCGCCAACATTTTATCACCTGCCGTCCATTTCACAATAGAGTCGTAAAGGCATCAACGACCATCGATTGGGCCATGTTTTGTTGTGGTTTTGCTTTCTCTGTGCTGTTTTGTGGGTGGCTTAGTTAGCCTTGGTTGCATTCGGTTCAGCTAATCAATGAATTTTTAAACAAACATGAACTTCAAATATTTATAAAGAATTCCCCACAACTGTTCGAGTAGTTTTACTTCTCTCTCTCATCTCTTAAATTTTCAACTGCTATCGAAATGCTACACATTTGGTTTTGGCCAATTGCGTGTTTGGGATGTCGAGTGGCATCTTCTTACCGAGATTTGCCCCTAATAGACGCGTGACTCAGCGGCATTAATTGCGTACCTGGGCATGCCGTGAATAAATACTTGTACTCAGGTGAATCGGGTATCCGTTTGAGTTTATTTACTTTTTACGAATACGAATACGAATATTTCTGGATTTTATCGTACTCAATAGTAATGGGGAATGGCGATTGTTGTCTGGCAATTGTTTGAAATTAATGCAAGATTACTCATCCGCTGTATGGTGAGGAATTAGGACGGAAAAGGGGAGATTACTCATACGCCGTGGGGTGGCAGTTGCTGATTGAGGCATTTGGCCAATGGATTTGCACCGGAAAAACAGCTGAGGCGAAGAGGCTTCAAATAATACAAATTGGAACGGTTCAGTTTTCGATTAGGTAACGACAGCATAGAGCCAGAATTCGCTATGGGGAAACTGTACTAAAAGATATCTATCCAAAGTATTTTTCGCACTTTCTGCAATCAACGATTTGTTCAATCTGATGAGAACAGAATTCAGCACTCGAAATATATAATTGGCATGCTGGCGTATCAGTTATTTTATTCGATTCTACTCTCAGATGTATGATATAACTAGTTTGCTTTCGACTTCTTTTGATAATAGTTTTAATGGCGCCGTTAATTGAAATTATCGTTTAATTTCGAGCATTTATTGCTGGTTTACCTGTGAGAGGAATTCAATCGAATCTTGAATTTAATTTCAAATATTTATTACCTAATTTTTTATGCATTTCTTAACGCTTTAATCTGGCGTTTGCTTCGCCTCGATTCGCCCCGCTCCCGCTCCTTGTATTAGTTTTTATTGTTTTTATACGCAAATAAATTCGCATTGATTACGCAAATTGAAGGCGATGAGCAGCGTACCGAGCACATCTTATGATTATTATGAACATTTCGCACCGCAGACGTCCAAGATAATAGTTCTCGTTGTTTTATGGAGCTGCTTGCGTATTTTCACAAAGCGTTTAATTTAGTTTAAGCATCCATTTAATACACATACGTATACGCATTGCTGTACATTACGTATACACACCAGAATCCAAATTTAGATCGGCTATTGGGATCATGAATGAGAGCCTACGTAGTCGGTGGCAATTAGTGTCCAGTATATAAGTATTTTTTATGGGCTTTCCATTATTTTGACGTGTTTCAAGTATTTATTTTGTGCTCTTTGTTATTTAATTCACAAAAACGTGTGCTCTAAATTTAGTACACATTTTAATGCTTGTTTTCAAACAGCGTAGCGATGGTTTCCAAATATAAATATTTATCCGCAAAGAATTGCCGATTGCCGCAGGTTTGTCTATTAAATTCGTGTTTTACTCGATTTTTTTAATAGATCTAAAAATCAATAATTTACTGCATATTTTAAGTTTTCGTCGATTTGAACTTGATTTTGATCTTGGTATTTTTAAAACATATATCTTATAAATGTTATCTCATTTAATAATATTTAATTTCTATAAGCTGTCTAACATATTTTCGTTTTGATTTTATCATCTTAAGGTGAAACTGAAAATCGATTAATTTGATCAAGAGTTCTATAATTTTTAGAACATTGCGCGTTTGTACAGAAATAATTATTAGAACCAATATATATTTAATAGTAATAAGCTATATAGTTAAATTTCAATTTCATTTAATTCATCTCCTATAATTTCTGAAAGTGAAACTGAAATTCGATCATTTCGATTAAAAAACAATTAAATGTTTTTACCCAATAAGAGTGTCTAGCAATAATCATTATATTTGATATATTAAATATCTACAACTGTCAATCTAATCTTAATTTCATATTCATCACATAAATATCATTTTATCTTTAGTAGAATTTGAAATTCATTTATTCTGAACAACAATTCTGTAATTTTTAACCCCATTATCTAGCAATAATCATTAGATTCGATATATTTAATAGTAATAAGCTGTCTCGTAAAATTACTATTTTATTCCATTCATCTCATATGATATCGTCTTAAAGTGAAACTGAAATTCGATTATTTGGATAGAAAATTATCCATTGAAAGTGTCCAGCAATAATCATTAGACTCGATATATTTAATATCTATAACTGTCTATCTTAATTCTGTGCTCATTCCATTAATTTAAATTGTATTCGTTTATTTAGATCAACAACTCTTTAATTTTGAACTCAATGCGATTGTCTAGCAATACTCATTGGATTCCGTAGATTGTTTGAATCTCAACCAAAATATTTCTGGCAACCAAAATATTTCCGAGTTTGCATTCGGAAAATATCAATTACACATGTGGTAAGGCCCACACTTATGCTTTGTCATAAGCCTTGACTCGTGGACTGACCTAGCTACGGATTTGTTTTGATATCTCCAGTTTAAACAAGTCGGAAACACAAACAAACAGGAACATAACGGCGTGTCTTGTGTTGTGGCCGTTAATCGAACTGAAAACACAACGATAACTCAAGTTGAAGGTCCCCGACAGACACACAGAGATCAGAACTAACGCTGCCCAGATTGAAGGTTGCCACATCAATCATTAATCGTATATATATATATATAAATTGGGTGTTTGCTTACTCACCGACTGTCTTGATGATCTGGTAATCGTCGAGGAGATATTTGCGGACGCCCTTTGCGGTCTGGACGCTGCTGCTCTCCTCGGAATCGTCGTCGGTCTCCTCGTCGTCCGTCTCATTGCCGTCGTCCTGCTCACTCTCATCGGAATCATCGTTGTTGGTCACATCATCCGTGTCGTGACCATCGCCCTCGTCGCCCTCCTCCTCGTCCTCCACATCCTCGTCTCCGTCATTGTCCACGGATGTCGTTGTGGCGCTGCTGCTGCTGCGACTGCTGACACTGACGTGTTTGGATTGTATTTGTTTCTTCTGTTGCTGTTGATGTTGCTCCTCTTCCTCGCTATAATCGGACTCCAAGGGATCTGATGATTCACTCGAGGCGACGCTGTGGCTGCCACCGTTCACATTGCTGCTCGTTGTGGCGCGACTCAATTTGAAAGTGAATGTTGCCTCTGTGTTGTCATTTGTTGCTGCCGCTGCCGCTGCTGCTGCTGTTGTTGTTGTTGTCTGCTGTTTCTTGTGCAGCGACGATGACGTCATGTTGCTTCCGGTTCCAGATGTCAATTTTGATGAGGAGCCGCCTTTGCCGCCTGTCAGCGGCGAGCAGAAACGCGCGCAAGTTGCCGTCGACATTGTTGCAATTGTTGTCACCGCTGCTGCCACTGCGAGCCTTGTTGCTGCAACTATCAGTGTTGTTGTCGTCACCCTCCTCGCTCTGGTTGCTGAAAGTAAGCAGATTGACACTGGTTAGCTGGTATTTGACAGCAATCCAATCACACAAACTGAGGCTCTAAAAATATGCGCTCTGTTCTTCCTGTGCCAGATACTTTTACATGTTACATGATTTGAAATAACTTCCTTAAGATACTTATTTAGTTATGCTTTTATGGAATTTACTAATGAAGTAAATTTTATCATATTTATATATAAAACTTAAAAGTATACAAAAATTAAAAAGCGACCAATAATATAAATTGTTTAAGTCAATCATTCGATATTCATTTTCATAGAATACAAAATATATTCTTGTATACATAAAATGTATAAATCATAACAACACAACAACACAAAATTTGTGTCATATCAACTTTTATATAAATAAAATTATCACAATAGTTGTAAAGAAAAGTTTGTTCATTATTCTTCTTAATTCATTAAACATAGTTTTAAATTTTTGTATGACTGATACATAAATATAAAATGTTTTTCTTTATTACTAAAAATGTGATATCAAATCATTTCTAAACAATGGAGAATATAGAAGATATATTGAAAATACTAAATATTCTGAAATAATTTTCTACTTTATTTAAAAGACTATTATATAAATAAAACAAAATCTTTGATTAAAAATACTAAAGATTGTAAAATATTTGCTTTGATTGATAACACCAATTTCTTAATCCTTTTATGATTGGTTCTGCAAGTAGGAAGACTTCTTCAATATATTCAATAAGAAATCAGAAATCACTGTTATATTGATAAAACGGGGTAAATATTAGTTAATGAAAATACTAAATCTGGCAAAATATTCGTATCTATATAGTATATTTATATTTGTATATTCAACAAGCCATCGCTATAATACCAACTCTACTATAAACAATTCGTGGGAAATATTCTTCACAATTAATTCAACATAAATTCGTAATTTTTGTTTTGATCGATGCACCCGTTTAATTTTAAACAATCTGGAAGCAGGAAGACTTCCTCGTTTTCCTGCAGCCATTCAACCCATTGTATTTTCTATATCGTCCCGTTCGTATATCTTTTAATCGTGCATAAACTGCCATTACATCAAACAGTTTCAAGTGCATTCGAAGGGCCCTTCGTCGCATCCCTCTCGCTTAAAGGGCGCAAGTGACACTGAGGCATTGTCTGCGAGGCTTTGGTGCTATTTTTGTGCCACTTTGCATGGTCGTTTAATTAACCAAACGCTGCAGCGATGGAATGGGCAGCGTCTTTTCCATTGTCTGTATGCTGACTGACAGCGTTGCTCGTGCGCGTAAATTGAAAGCGAAATGAAATTGCCGCCAGGCGCACACAGAGAAGGCGAGTGAACGGAAGCCAGAAACGGCAGCGGCAATCAACAAGTGTCCTTTGGTCCTAATTCGAATAGACAACGGAAAGCAGAGATGCCAAAGAGTCGTGTGGAAAACACAGACACGAGTAATTTGAAAGAAATACAAAACTTAAGAAGATTTAGGTAAATATTCGTAGCTAGCATCTTAAGCAACTGCAATGAACTTTATTGGCCTCAATGTCTGCTGAAGAAAATTGACTTACGGGCCAAAGGGTAGACAACAATGGAGCGCACATAATAAATATATGTACAGAGCACGAGTCCTATTATGATAATAATTTTATTAATAACAATAAACGCATTTCTGATTCAATTTGATGACACAACAGCGAAGACACAAAGAGTGTGGAAGCGGCGAGTGCAGTTGAAAGATGTTCATTGGGTTTATCGACTGGTCTGATTCCCCCCTCGACCTTGCGCAATCTGCGCCGATGTCTGCGTCTGACGCTGGCCTTAATGCAGATGCATTTAATTGAAAAGTTTGCCCAGCGGCCCCAAGTCCAAGTCATCAAACGGCAATCGTGCATAGAAGCAGAACTGCGGACCGCATATGCAAAATGTTGATGAATAACACGAAGCACGTAACACGTCCAGCTGAGCATGCTCGACTACCGAGTACTGCATGTTAATTTAATTTAAATTTGAGTTAAAGTTTCCAGAATATCTTAATGATTACAAAATGATTATTAATGTGAAGCAAGTTGAAATTTTCAAAATTTGTAAATGACTATTAAGGTAAGCTGACTTTAGCTTAAGAACTAAATGGATAATTTAATTTGCATAGAATTTAGGAAGTTCAAATATTCAGAATAAGTAAATTATTATTAAATGATTATATGTGTTAAGTATGAAGACTTCATCTAAAGATAAATGTACAAATTAAATGATTGCAAGTGCTAAGCATAAAGACCTCATCTGAAACTCTGAATTATGAATAGGAAAATAAGTCTTGAGGAAAATTAATCAATTTCACCCGTTTTGCCCGCTACGCAGGGTATGAAAATCAATAGCTATCGCTATAGGACAGGCCTGAGTGGCTTTTATTGTTTAAGCACTACCTACTTCTACAACTACTCGTATTCGTATCCATACTCGTAGTCGTATCTGGGGCATGTGCTACAGCCATGTAATAGCGAATGCATTCAATTGTTTGTACCCGTAATAAAATATATGTACTATATGGAGAGAAGCGGCGAGCACTAAAGAAATCGTCATATTGCCGCTGGGGCTGCCCCCAAAAATGCTCAAATGGAGGCTGTGTGTGCGAGTGTGTGTGTGTGGGTGTGTGTGAATGATTAGTCAACAAATCAAGGCTGGGTATACAAAATTTGGACAAAGGATAATGGATAGCCAGCTGCTTTGTTTGAACTTGCAGCTAATGAAGGTTTTTCCTTCGCCTCGCTTCGCTTACTTAGTGCCGCTTGCTGACGCCAGAGGGCGCTCTTAAGTCTGAAAGTCGTGAAGTCGGCATAAAGAAATGTATTCGGAACATTTGCTTCGACAAAATGGAAATGCATTAACTGAAAATATTACAAAAGATATGGAAAACAAAGCAGTGCAATCTATATGGCAATATCAATTTTGGATTCTCGGAAATAAAAAACAAAGAAATCAATCAGCTTGGTCTCCAGACAGTCTGCCAGAGTTTGTATTATTCGAAAATCCAACTGAACAAACAAATAAAACGTATAGATTTGTTTTTACAAATGATAATTAAAATTTTTGATATATGTACATATGTATATCGTCTCTTAGAAGCAAAACGAAAACAAAGAAATCTTTTTTTAATTTAATTATTATTATTGTTGTAAGACAGCAAGCAGCATTGAGTGCTCAATTATTTTGAATGTTTACGACTGTTGCTCAAAATTCTGTTACATACGCGTATGCATAAGTATTCATTTTATGAACGGCTGCTGTCAGTCAAAATTATTTATGTACGAGCTTAAAAACGCAACCAAAAGTGCGGAAATATAACTTAGAGTTGAGTATCTGGCCGTATATAAACAAATATATGTATTTGCTGTTGATCTTATTGTTGTAGTTGTGATTGTAGTTGGAAGGAGGCAAAGTGCAAAGTTTTGAGAACAATTTTTCAAAATTATTGTAGACAATCACTCGGCCTGTAAATTAGCGCAACAGCCACAAATGTCGAGATATACATATATTTAGAGAGTAGGAAGAACCAACGTCAGTCAGATGTTGGATATCCCGCCACACACAACGTACTCGTAGCTGACGCTGCCACCTCAGATCTCCTCAGTCCTCCCCCGCATTCACCTTGGGCGACTGCGCTGCCAAAATGGAAAAATCGAAATGGAAATCGAAATTGGGGTCGTCGTTGGCCTGTTGGCAAGCAAATTGTTGAATGTTGCTTAATCTTCCGGTGGCTCGCACTCTTTTCGTATTTTATTGGTGTTTTTTGTGAATGGGAAAACACCATAAAACTTAAGAGCTACAAATAAAAACAAAAGTATTGCAAAAAACAACAATCAGGTAACGTGCCAAACAAAGAGTTGGCCAAAATTGTTGCTGATCATTAACGACAAGCAATTAGGTGGAAAAAGCCAAATGCATGGAAATCTCTCGGAAGGAAGGAAAATGTATCTAATACTTATTCTTTTCCTAGAATCAAATCAGATAAATACAAATTAGCTACAACGAACAACTTTGATTTTTCCAATTAACACTTTGCATTTCGAAGATTAAATTGCCAATTATCGTGCGCGGTGAAAAAGAAAGAAAAACCCGACCACTTGTCACAGATCCCCCAGATTATTTATTGCTCAATTTTGTTTATGTTTCTTTTCGCTTTTTTCTTTATTGTTGAAAAATTTCCTATCGGATTATGAAACTGTCCCCGTGGGACTTGTGCCAGCAGCAAGCAGCGCACACCTCAGCAACCAGCCAGATCGTTGGCCCTGATTTATATAGAACATTATCAAATAACTTTGAAGAGAACACACATCAGCAAAAAGAAAATAGGAGAATTATTGCTTAATTATGACTGCAAGCACTTGAACTTTGCTGCTCGAATCGAGAAATTTATAACGATACTTGCAACATTTATTAATTTGTTGCGCCTCCCACTATAGTGCTTGATAAATTATATGTTTAATTAATTAAGAGCCATGTGAGGCGATTTGTTATAAACTGTTGCATGCCCCCCCAGCGACAAGAGCAACAACAAAAACAACAGCCTTAGTATAAGCGTCATATTATCGTCATTTGTGTATTTTTTTCTCAGAATTTCCAAAATTTTGCCGTAGGCGATTATTAATGTAGCGAATTTTTTTGGTTTATCATTAAGCGACAGTGGACAAAAACAAAGCGAGGAAGCGGCAAATTATGAATAAGTGTGCCCATATTAATTAATGACGCAGCATGAAATATTATTGCACATTGTGACTGTGACAAAAAAACAGAGCAGAGATTTTTTTTGTACCGAAGGTGACTCTGTCCCATTATAATCGTAAACGCACTGTGGCCATAATAATCAAAAATAATGCCACCAAATATAACCATAAAACTCACGACGCGCAACATTTTCATTTCAGTTCTTGTTGTTATTATTATTGTAATATTGCTGGGGTACTTGCACTGAATGTGCCAGCAAAAAGGGCGAAAGATTTATGGGTTTGTTTTATATTTATAGAGCAAATATTTCCGGTGTCCTTGTGCCACTTGTGCGACAAGAGCAACTTTCAATGCGTAAACGAAGTTTCTCAGTTGACCTCAATATTTTTATGCTACAACTAGGATGTACAATCTCAGAACTAAGAACTATGAATAACAAAACAGACAATGATTTTTATCTATTGAAATTAAATTTTAAAAACTCAGTTTAATATTCTACGGTATATAAACTAACGTATTTATCTTGAAAGTTTCGACAGTAGGAAATAATATTAAGACCTTAATGTGGGAAGCCTCTAGTATTATTAAAAATTCTAACTCTGATGTTCTCAAGAGTATAATTAAATATGCCATTAAGGTATTTACTTTGTTTAGTTTTTTAAATCAGCTTTAACTTTAAATATTTCAATTGTATTTAACATTCCAAATTGAAGTGTTGTAATTACAAACCAGCCATAAATTATTATTAATAATATTTTCTGCCTTAGCTCAACAATACTAAAATGAATAAAAAAATAAATTCCAATTATTCTATTTTTAATTTGAAACGACTTTCTAAAGATACTTATCAAAAGATCTACAAATAAAAAAATACTCGTACATAAAACAGATTAAATTGTAAAACTTGTTTGAATTGTAAAATGTGAATTTTGCTTATCAATTCTGAAGCACTTGTTAAAAATAGAAAATATTGTAATCTGTGATTATTTCGTTGAAAATAGAAAATATAGTAATCTAAAAAAATTGAAAATTCAATTGAACTTTAAATTAAGTTGTAAAAATTGTTTAAATTTCAGAAAGTCAAAGGTAAGGAATGTTGCTTATCAATTTTTAAGCATTCAACCTTTGCTAGAAAATATATTAATTTATTATACTATCAACTAGCAATTTAACCAAAAATGTCCAGCTTTCAGAGAAATATGCATTTTACATAGAAAAGTAACAAACGAAGCTAATTTAGCAGCTTAATTAGCAAACTGCATGCATTTAATTATACGATTACCAGAACAGATTTTGGAAAGCAAAACATTTATGGTTATAGTTCGTTTTTTTCTGGGTTGCTCGAGCGCTTTGCACTTGGAAATAGTGTATAATGATTACTCACCCAACTAATTTTTTTAACAGCTTCTGGTGCCGCACTTTCCCCTCGCCCTTCTACGTCGACTGTTGTGTTGTTGTTTTGGTTTTTTGTTTTTTTGGTATTGGTTCTGCGAGCGATCGCTATATTATTTTTTTTGTTTTTTTGGTGTGTGTCTATCTGTCTGGTCTGACGATACAGTTCAGTATCATATACTATATGGATACATATATGAATTTTTTTTTCGCTGGAGCAAAATTTGAACGCTTGCGAAATTGTTAAAAATAAATATGTTACTTTAGCGTGCACGATCTTTTCTTCGCTTTTCCGCCGCCGACTTTTTGTTGTTGTTTCGCCGCAAACAGAAATAAACTTAACACTCAGCGCTGCTCAGCTGGCCACAGCGATAGGTAGATAGCTAGGTAGGTAGGTGTATATAGGTGTATGTGTATATAATTTGCTACAGATTGAAGACAATCCAACGGAGTTTGTGTGTGTTTTTTTTTTGTTTTACAGCGTTTAATTGTGTCACTTTTTGCCCGTTTTTGTTGTCGTTATTGTACTTTGGCTATGGGCAATTGTACCGCTTTGATTAACAACGCTTTGGGTTGGCTTTTTGTTTCAGTTCGGTTTCGATTCGACTGGCGATGACAACGGCGATCTGGAGATCTAGAATATCCGGTTTATTGCCAAATACACTAGGCCCGCGCTTAGCCGGAGTCTCTTGACTGCATTTAACAATTGCAATATGCAAATTTTTAACTCGTTCTCAATTATTCAAATATCAATCTCAATTTAAGCTAGACATTTGCATTCGGTATTTATATTTTTTGCGATTTTTCTAGCCGTTTTGAATTAGTCAAAGAGTTTTCCTTGTCGCTTTTCTTGGTGCTGTTTTGCTGACCAGCCGCTTCCACGTTTTGCACGAAACTGAAACGTAAAATCTGCGAATTGCCTGCCACCAGCAGCAGCAGCAGCAACAGCTCTCGATGGCGTCGACGTCGCCAGCAATTGTTGTTGCTGCTGCTGCTGCTGCTGCACACACACGCTACGTTGAGTGTGACTGGTGGATGATGATGATGATGATGAAGGCGATGATGATGAGCTCGCTAATGATGATGATGAGTTCGGCTGCTTGGCTGTATGTTTGTGTTTGCTCTCAGCCGCATTTACGACGCCATATGTGATGTGTGGAGTGTCTGCCACATAGCGTAGACGCACTCTTAAATGCTGCCGCTGCTGTGTGGCATGAAGTGGCGGCCGCAGTTGCAGGATCACTCCACAAGTAAAAGCACTTGCGATTGCTTGCAGCTCATCAACAATATCAACATCGACAATCACCTGACTGCGGTGGCACCCACACACACACACACACACACCTCAGCTGCTGTTTGTTTTGAGTAGACAAGGCGGCAACGCGATTTTAACGCCTGCTCTGCTATTAACAATATTTTGGGCCTTTGTTGCGTGTTGTTGAAATTTTGATATGCCTTGTTTGTTTGCATTGCACACACACACAGACACATTGGGCCTGGGCAAGGAATTGGACGCCTTCTAAACACTTTGCATGTTTATATGCTGATTTTGTTGGCTGTTGTAATAAACCGTGACAAGGTCAGGCGTCTGCGTGCAAGTGCCTCATTTGCTACGTTGCCTCTGCAGCACTGGCAGCGGCAGTTGATGATGTACTGTGCGCGCATAACTGTTAATTCGGTTCCGCATTTTATATGTTGCCACACGCGTGCAACTTGTATGCAAATTAGTAAGTGCTGCTGCTGCTGCTGCTGCACCACCTGTCAAGGGCAAGGACAAGGAGAGCACTCACCGCTTAAAGATGGCGCCAAAGTGTTGCTGCAAATTACACACATCACATTTCATGCGCTTGGTTGGTTGCACCCAACTACGTTGTCACTACTCACTTGCAGGTCTTTGGCATAGCCAGCACATAAACTTGCACAGCCATTTATTTAAACGGCAGCGAAACATTCTCATCACTCGCATTAGCTTTACTTCCATTATGATAAGTAAAGTGTTGCCAGACTGCGTCATTTAAATGCTTTTGAATTGGCACCTCAGTTGTGCGGCAAGTGCTGCCAAGAGTGTGCATTTAGTGTTACCATGAACTGCAAAATTTTAAATACACGAAAAACTTTCGGAAATATGAAAAAATGACTAACTTTTGTTAGCCAGCTTTGTTTATTATGAGAATAGATAAGAAAATATTATGAATACACAGTAGCAGTAAAGAAACATTAAGACATCCATTGATTTTGAAATTAATTCAAATTTCAATTAATAATAAACAGTATATATTAACACTGTAAACTTCCAAAGTGCTTTTTCAGTATTATTTTAGCTTTAAGCTGCTGCCACATGCCACTGATCAGCTGTTTGTAAACTTTGCAAGTAAGACGAGGTGGCAACGCCAGTAAGCTCGACCAGCTGCGCGACTGAAAACTTATTGCCCAAACAATAAATGAAAGAAATGGAAATATGCAAACTGTTGCTCAAAATAAATAAGCGTTTGCTGTGCTAGCCAAATGAAAATGTGTTCAACTATTTAAAATGCAACTAAAAATATTGTGATTTGCAGTGCAAAGTTTGAAAGCAGCAACAACAATGCAATGGCAATAAAATAGCATTGACGCTGCGACGCAGCTTTAGGGAAAAGCTTTCACGTGCTACGACGCTGCGTTGTTGTGTTGTGTGCTTTCAGTTTCAGTGGGTCACTCGAAAGGCATCGTTGTCGCTGTTGCTCTCGCACTCGCTCTCCGTGTCGCTACGTGCTTTGTTCGTGCGTGTGTTTGTTTTTGGCGCGAGCGTTTTTTGGCAGCAACAAACGGTTTACGTAGCATGTCGCAAGCGTCGTATCATCGTTCCGAAGCGAAGGCGGTTGAATAACAAGAAATCGGAAATTGTTTTATCCATAACTATATGGCAATTGATTAGCATTCTTTTGTGAGTTTCAATCCTACAATATTCAATAGATATGTATGTATATGTTTGTGTATGTGATCAATGCACGCGCAGCACAATAAGTGTTAATCACAATTTTATTGGCAACAAGTGTGGCAACAACAACAACAACGCTATCAGAAGCTGAAGGTGACAACGGCAAACGATAATACAAAATAACAACAACGGTGACAACTATTAGTTAGCAACTAAATCAAATGCCAAACACAACATTCTTTACTTTTCTATTTTCAACTCAAACCCCTTATAAGTATTTTTGGCTTCAATATGTGCATATGTATATGTATATAATGTATGTATTTATCATACTTTCGTCACGGGTCTCATCAAAATGTTCAATGCTTCCGATTTCGATTTCGATCTACTATATTTCGCCCGCTTCAGTCTCAATTTGGGGCAATCAAATTAATTGTCAATTTTTGTTTGTTTTTGCCTTGCGTTTCAGTTGCCGCTATTCGTCAGCTCTCCCCCTCTCTCTCTCTCGCTCTCCGTTCTTGCCCGCTCTCTTGCGCTCTCTCTTTTCGCCTTGACCATCGCCGTCAGTCAAGTGCAGCTGCACCTGATTTAATACTGCGCTTATTTCTTGTTTCATTCGCGCTTTTGTTTTCAACCTGTCGCATCACCTGAATACCCTGTAAACAAATCATCCCCTCTGCATATTGTTTTTAGGGTTAATCAGTTAACAAAGAGCTTTAAGGCAAAAAGCACAAATTATTGTTAGTTAAGAGTTTTATTTTTTTTATTCATCATTATTGTGTAGTTTTATTTTGTTTGCTTAAAAATAATGATTTTGGTATTCAGTTTACCAATTAATTAAAAATTTATTTTTATTAAAAATAAAAAACTATGAAATCAAGGATGATTTGAAAAGTTTGTCCAAAAATAATGAATACAAATAAAAGTCGTAAATTATAATTATTTTTGAGTTTTATTTTTTCTGTTCAATAATAATGATTTTGGTATTCAATTTACTAATTTACTCAAAATTACACATTATTATTGGAACCATTTTGTTAGAATTCATTACTTTAGTTTAATTGTGCCAAGTTTTTGTTATTTTTTTGTTACAAAAATTATTTTGGATATCTGATAAAATCAACAGTGAGTGGGTTTGTTGACTTACAGGGTACGCCTCAGTGCAGTCAACAAACTTGACTTTCGCAATGATTTGGCTTTGTGCTTTTACACACACATTTTGTCTGGTCAATTACCTTGCGTGTTGACAACCCAAATTTCAAAAGGGGGTTTTCCGCTGCAAATTGAACCGAATCGCATAACCAGTCGGTCAGCTGTTTGCCGTGGCATTTACCGGCCAACGCGACTGGGCTGGGGATGGCTAAAAGAATTTCATTTATCTGGCTATAATACTTGAGCATTATCGAGCTTTTCGCTCGAACGAAAACAGTTAGCAACTGCTTAAATTTCGTGTAGAAGCTTTAACAAACAAAATTTATAACCGTGAAAAATAAGTGCGAAATCTATGCGTTTTCTAGGCTAGAAGTGTGAATACTCTATCTCAAATGACAATATTGATCAAGTAAATAAATTTCTTCAACCCAGCTATGTGGTAATATATGTAGTCTGTAGATCAGCTAACGGTTGGTTTAATTCTTTTTTGAAGCTGAGTAAATTTTTAACTTACTAACTTACGATGAAATTTGTAAAATTCATTCTTCTGAAGAATTTTTATTTATAGTTTAAAGTATTGCAATTTAAAGTTGAAAAGATACTTTTGGGCTTATTGCAAATTCTCATAGCTAGGGGATTTCTAGCCTGAAAATGTGAATACCCTATATAAAATGACAATATTGGTCAAGTAATAAAAAGATAAATAATGTTTATTGTCGTTGTATTAATAGGATTTTCACTACTAATTTAAATTATGGCGTTTGCATTATAAAATCATAATTATTGTAAACAATAATATCTCTTTAACTTAATTCCTCTTCCGCTGCCAACTAAGTAGTAACAATAAAACAATTTCCATTTGAGAACCAAGATTATTCCATTGTAAATACGAGAGCATCTTAATATAAAAGCTTTCTTTGTTTTGCTTTCGGGATTCCCTCCTCCAATGCAATAATACCCCTCATTTGAAAGCATTATCGAGGTGTAGTATTTACAAAAGATTTGTTTGAATACGAATGTATTACGGGCTTTTGTTTCGAGATAAGCCTCTAAAATATTTAAGGTGTAACGTTGCTCGGTTCCAATTAAATTTTGTAATAAAACCCGGCAAAAATGTTGCTAAAATAAATATTAAACAGAATATCACAATTCCCATCGTATTTTAGAGTATACACAATTGTGCCGAGATTTGTAGAAGGGAGAGCGAGAGAGAGAGCGTGTGGGCATCCAAGTATGTCAATTGAATGATGCCCCAATTGATTTATTTACTTCGGTCTCTATGCGATTGTCATAACTTTGATGCGTGCCCAAGTGGAAACTGGTTTGTTGTTTGGCAAGTGAAAAGAAAATTGTTGTTGACCACTCGAAATAATAAATGCGATAAACAATCGATAAATCTGAACAGCTAAATCAAAGCCAATAGCCGCCGCTACTGCTGCCTCGCAAAAGTATCTAACAGATACATTTCCATATAAAAAGTAACTGCAACGCCAGAATAGTCGCATTATTTTTATGGCATGCATATCTGAAATCGATGAGCTCACATGCAACTGTTGCATGCTTGCGAAGCTTTATTTGATAAGCTAACAGACCTCGGGGTTCGAGTTCCAGTCCACAACCCTATTAATCCCATTCGCAACAGACTCGCAAACAGCAACTCTCTGAGTTTGTATTTTCTTTACTTTTTGTTTTTAATGGGTTCGACACTATCACGTTCAGTTATGGTTCCTGTTATTGTTATACCGACTGTTTTTGTTGGTACTTCTGGTTGTTGCCGTTGCTGTCCAACTGATTAGTCATTTTTGTTGGTAAGCGACCTGAAGGCTTTCATTATGAACAATTGCTTTTGGCTGCTTTGAACTTGGGCATTTGTTAAGCGCCTGAGATAGTGTGGACTTTAAAGTTCGAAGGTCGATATGTTGTCAGCCCATCGATATGCCCGGCAGCAATTGATCCGATGGGGTATATTATTTCCTTAATAGATTGTCGTACATCAATCTTGCAAAATTTGTACTATAAATAGCTTTTGGAAATTGACAAAAACCATCTGCTCTTCACTTTTCTAAGAACTTATATATGTTTCGCTTATGAATGAATTCGCCATGATATTTGGGATAATGAGAGAGAAGGGAAAGTGTTTCTTAATTGAAAAATCTGTAAAGCATATCTTTGTATAAACTTAAAATAAACAAAATATAACATTTTTATGCGAGTTATAAAAAGGCTTACTTAGTATTTCAGGCAATAAATTTCCACGTCAGACAAACATTATTTTTATATACTTCACAAGTCGGCAAGCCGCTTATCAGCGTTGCTCTCCTCATCATCATCATCATCATCATCGTCGTCGAGGCGTCGAGTTGGGGATGTGTTTTGTGTAAAACAAAGAGTTCAGACAAATATATAGCACTCTGTGATATAATATAGAACTATTTAAGATGCTGCAGTGCCTGTAATAATTTTCAGTGTTATTATAAAGTGCGACTCAGCTGTGACGACTTCTTTAGGCCACAAGTTCCCCCCACAATGATTGAAGTACGCAGCGTAATGAACATCAATAAACATTCGAAATTATCTATCTGCATATGCTCCACTATCATCGGTTTGTCATCGCGATAGTACGGGGTATAACATGTGATTGAGCAGGTAAAAGCTGTTCACAACTACGTATGTAGTATATCAAGGCCCTCGAAAATAAAAATACTGAAACTGATAAGGACTCTACAGATCCGGCTATCTGTGGCCCGCAGTGGCAACAAGTGGACAACCTTCAATGGAAAATTCTGCCATTCTGATTTCAGATTTCTCTCTGTGCTGTTGTTTTTTGATTAATGACTTCGATTCACAACGTTTGATAAGCCACATTGGACAAAGTCTGATAAGAAGAGGCTGAGACGCCAAAGAGACACCGATATTTTGAACGACATTACACAATTTTTTACACCTGACCCACAAACCCCGGTTCAATAGTTATGCACCGCCCGGTTATAGTTGTAAACGGTTGCCCTCCACAAATCCATTTAAGCCAAGCACTTTTTCCGTTCTATATGGAAACACAAACAAAAAACACTACAACAAATAACCGGTTGCTAAGTATTTGGTAGTAGAACTAATGGGGAATTGTGCGACGACGGCATTGAAAGCGACCCAGGGGCATCCCAATTAAGCAGATGTACAGTGTTCAACTGCGATAAATACCCTGTAGTAAATTCGACAGTGGATGAGCTCAATTGATGGCTCATTAATTAAATTAACATTTCTATTGTCATTTGATTTATTTACAAAAATATGCAAACACATTTACATTCAAGAATCTTCAATTTTATCATATGTTGACAACTGCAATTATTTTTACCAACCAGGGTATTTCCAAACCCACCATTCACTCTTTTCTGTTTTTATGTCTTTATTACTCATTAATTTTGCGTTAACAAATACGAAATTATTATCAAAGCTGTTGCTTATAAAGCTGTGTTTAACTGTTTGCATGTGGGACGTGAGTTGATTAAAGGCTTTGTCATCCAAAAATAACTGTCTAGATGCCAATGCGCTGGGCTGTAACTTCGAGGGGGCAGCGATAATAACATTGATTTCAAGTCGAGGCGGAGCGGAAGCTATTACAATTAATACCCCAAAAAGATAGCAAAAACAGAAACAATAAATCATTCAAAATGCTTTCAAATTGCATTTGACAACTTTAAGCCTAACATGCACAACAACTTTTAGACAGCACTGTGCGCTGCAGTTGTAGCTTGCACTCAACTTTTCTATCTAGAAAGGTTTCTAATTTCCGTAACAAATAATTTGCGACTGTTGAATGCGAAAAAAATATGAAACAACTAAAGTTTTTCATATGTGCATAAAGGCTGTCTTAGCACATTTTTGTTACCTGTAGTGATTGTAAATATTTAAGCGTGGTGTTGTGTTCTGCTGATAATCATAGACAGAACCAAATCTTTTAAATAATTTTTTTCAATTTAAAATAATGTTCAAAATATATAAAACTATCCTAATATTTTTGTATTTTCATTGTATTCACTTAAACATTGGCATTGGAACAGTTGACAGTTGATATTAGAATATTAATTTAAAATATGAAATAATATTAAATAAGAATTAATGATTAATTTGAGTACAAAATTGTAATCTCTAGGGGTACTAAGCAATATTAATTTAACCCAACATTCGCTTCACGGATTGGGGAAAACCCAAAAAATAACAATCAGATTAGATGATAGGTTAGTTAATTGGTTTCTATTGTGTAGTTTTCCACATCATGCTAATTTTGTTTTATTTCGAAATTATCAATGATTATACCCGCTACCCATAGGGTAGAAGGGTATTATGACTTAGTGCCAACAGAAAATGTATGTAACAGGCAGAAGGAGGCATCTCCGACCCCATAAAGTATATATATTCTTCACCAGCGTCAACAGCCGAGACGATATAGCCATGTCCGTCTGTCCGTCTGTCCGTCTGTATGAACACCTGGATCTCAGAGACTATAAGACATAGAGACACCAAATTTGGCAAAAAGGTTCCTTCATACCCTACGCAGATCAAGTTTATTTCAAAAGTTGGATGCCACGCCCCCTTCGCCCACAATAAGCATTAATCTAGAAAAAGTTAAGTTTTTTTTTATGTAAATCGCGTATAACTCCAAAAGTTCTTTGTGTAATGATGTGTAATTTGGTAGCCCATCTGCGCTTGACACTCTTAATATACCCTGTAAATTTGGTACAAATCGGATAAGTAGAACAAAAGTTATTCGCGTAATTATTTATCAAAATTGTTGTTCCCAATGCATATGGACGTTTTAAGTGTGTGATTGAGCTAGAGATATAAAATTTGATGACAGTATTCGTGTAGGTCTTACGCAGATCAAGTTTATTTTAGATTTTTGCCACGCCCCTTTCCGCCCCCAAAAACTGTAAAAGCCGTAATAATGAACCTAGAGCATTGAATTTTGGTATGCATAATAACAATGATAGTCTGAATGACTCCTGGTTGAGATCGAATGAAAAACAAGGAAGTTATTAATGAATCAATTTTATATGCAAAATTCACTTGCAGCTGCTCGCGTTTTGTTTTTTTAGTTGACAGAGTGACCATGTCGGTATTTAATGGATTTGAAAAAAAAATATGTATATACAAAAAAAGCAAATTTCAGTATATTCTGTGGTATATTTTTTGTTAAAATATCATTTAAGCTTTTTGTATTTTCTCGAAATGGGTTGCGGGTATCATACGGTCGAGCACTCTCGACTGTAGCTTTCTTACTTGTTTTTAAAAAGTATTCAATTTCAAAATGAAATAATTTAATCTATGAAGTAGAATGAACAGCACAAGCCATTTGATGCTCTAGGATGCTTCGCATTTTTGTCATCTGATCTCTGCGAACATGTGCTTTAATTCAGTGCATAATTGATCATGCCAAATCAATTGAATCACTTGATCTCAGGCAGCAATCAATTCAATAACTGCACTGACTGTAATTACAGCGAGAGCCGCGTGATTGATCTTCTACCGAGGCTCTCTCAACTCAGGCAACTCTTAAATACATCTTACTATATAGTATAGTCGTAATTCGTATGTGGATAGCACTTAAAGCCATTGAACTTGACATTGCACTGGCGCAGTGATCAGTTTGTCAGAGAACGAGAACGGAATATTCTATGCAACGGGTCAGCAAGGCAATGTCTTAAGTACAATTTAATCGCCTTTTTTGCCGAGTCAGCGACGCGTCTAACCGGTTCACAGTTGTGTGTTATTTACTTTAGTTTAGACAGCGCTTATTGTCACTTAGCACAGACTGTGTCCGATGGTAACAGCAACCCAATATAATTATTTCCCATAACGGTTGTGCGTACTAAACACATTTCCTCAGACCACCGGCTATGGCGCTAAGCCAAAAGTAGCATGCTTCAAGTTGAATCGGACGAGTATTTTGCAGGCAAACCGGTTCTCAAATTATTTAAATACATTTCTACGAAGCAATGTCTACAAAGTTTAATTTCAACAGTTATTGTGGGCATTGAGTCAGAGGCGAGTTCTATCTGCTGACGATATTACTTTCGAAACATTGGAATGTCTTCATCAAATAAAGCCAACAAAATAATATATGTGTTTTTGATTTAAAACATTAACTAATTTTTTGTCAACACAATCGAATTACGCACGATGTGATGAACAATTTTTCAATAATGCTATTCTAAAGATGATTTAAATCCAGCAGTCTTATAATCACATACAAATACACTTTGGAAGTGAGGAAGATGTATAGATCGTCTATCAAAATAAGTATTATACTTTCAGCGATAGGATTATTAAAGCAATAATCAAATAAATACAGTTTGAAATTAAAAATACTCACTCTGTATATATGTATATATACTTATAGAAGTTGTTATATTCTTTAAAAATAAACTCAGTTAATTGTGCTAATTTCAAGTGTCAACCATTTTTGTTTTTGAGCTGATATTAAAGTATATTATTTTTGTTTTTCTGTAAAAACTTATTACAAATAAGTCTAAGACTCAGCGCTTGAGTTGAAAAACAAATCATCAACTTCACAGCATCAAGTACACAAACAATGCACAGCCCTTAACGTGAATTTCAATAATATATTTGTTAAATACAAAATACTAGTTTATTGCCCAAAACGAGCCTAACTGTGTAGGTTTTAAAAATCAGGTGTTTATAAGCAAAGTACACAACATTAAAATGCTGCTTTTGCTGAACTTTGTTTGGCAATTAGCAAATCAGATTGTTGGCAAAAGTTATTCATGAAATGTTGCAGGAATTGAATTGCCAGACATAATCGTACAATATGGTTTTGTGAGTGCGAATTAATAATCGACGCAAAGCACTAAAAATTTCACTCGACTCTCGCTCGACGTCAATAGACAATGCTGGCCAGACGAGGGCAACACTGCGTATGCGTAATCAATGCGATAGATAAGCAAATAACGCTGTTCAATTTCGTCACTGTCGTCAGAGTTGTATTTGTGTTCTTTTGCATGATATTGATGGCGATGCGCCCTGTTGTCCCCTGTGTGGTTTTTTGTGCGAGCCCAGCAAACCACAATGGTCAGCTGCCCAACGCATGTGGATCCAATGATTCGACCAATTAGATATTGGTGTTAATTTAGATGGAGGAACAAACGGAGGCTTGTATTTATACCCTGCAGTAAGGCCATTGTGGTTTCAGTCGTGCTTTGAGCGTGAGTGGTGAATGGTGGATGGTGGATGGTGGCTGAAGTGGTGCCCAGATACCTGACTAAGTGGTGCTAATTGCAGTCAGATAACTGGCAAATAATGTGATTGGGCTTGTGTCAACTCTATATAATTGTAGTCTAATCTCTGGCCATTAGAGTCGTAAATCTATCTTTTTTTCAAACAGTATTGCAGGAACATACGATTTTTGTGTTGTAGATTAAACTAATCGGCGAAACACTTTTGCAGAAACCCAAACACTATCTGAAATCCGCGCGTAAATGTGCCTGGAAACATTTCAAAGACTTGAACAGACGATCAGAGGATCCAGAAACTTATAACGAAGCTGGCACTTTGTTGATACCTCTGCAAGGAGACGCCGAGGAACGAATAGCTCGCTGGAGGAACGGGCAATATCTGAGAGATCTGCAAACCCATCGCTACACCGACGCCCATGTGGAGGTGATAGAAGCAGCCGAAGTCACCGAGCAACTGGCCGTGGAAGAGGACGAGCACACAATGCCCAACGAACAGGAGAATCCAGAGTGAGTTGACCACATTTTATCTGTTCATGTTCAACTCGCTCTAAAGTATTTTGTCTGTGCTGCAGAACCAAGCCGCTGAACAACAACAACAACAATGGGAGCAATGGGAGTGGAAAGAGCGCACAAAGTAAACCAAAAATACAGCCAAAGTATCGCATCCATCGGGATGTGCTCACACACGAGCTGGTCATCAAGGAGACGGGCTATGCGGCCAGAGACAAAAGTATTCCCTCCTCGCTGCTCAACTGCTGGCGAGGCTGGGACTTCTTCTCGCTCTTCACCGGCGTCATACCGATTCTCCAGTGGCTGCCCCAGTATTCGCTGCGACGGGATCTCATCGGTGATATCATAGCCGGATTCACGGTGGCCATCATGAATATTCCGCACGGCATTGCCTATGGCATATTGGCTGGCGTTTCCGCCGGAAACGGCCTCTACATGGCCGTGTTTCCGGTGCTCGTCTACATGCTGCTCGGCACCTCCAAGCACATATCCATCGGCACCTTTGCCGTCGCCAGCATGATGACCCAGAAGGTGGTGCAATCCTATTCCAACTATGATCCCAATGCAGTCAACGCAACTATAATGACAACAACAGCATCGCCACTCGCAATGCTGGCAACAACAACAGCAGCAGCAGCGGCGACGTCGACAGCATCGCCGTTGTCGCTGCTGGTGGAAACAACAACAGAAGGTGCAACAACAGCTGCAACGTTGCTGCTGCAGAATGCGACGACGACAATGTTGCCACATCCAGCAAACGTCATCTCCACCCTGGAGGTGGTCACGGCTCTAGCTTTCACTGTTGGCATTATCAACGTAAGTTTGAGATCATCATCAGCTTATGCTCATTATTACTTAAATTTCATTGAAGATCTCAGATAAAAGCTAGTTTTTAATGATCTTAGTTAGAAGCAATCGTCGAAGTGAATATCTAATCTGAATTGCATGTTATCTTAGGGCGACGCTGTCGTTTCTCATCGTCATTAATAATTACAAATGATGACAAGGTCATATTATCTACTATAACTTTAATGGGGTAATCATTTAACTAGCATGACGTCAAGATTTGCCATAAAATCTTCTTAACTACTCTGTTTGCTTAGTTTACTTAATATTCGCTTATAATCTTTCAGTTCGAATATATCTTAAATATTTACAACAAAAAACCAACTAGAATATGATTGCAATTATTATGCACAACGAAGTTTAATATCAATTCAATTTAGACTGATTTATTCTCGTTAGGATTTAGAGCAGTGATAGGGAATATGTTATATCTCTAAATAGTACACATATTTATCACAAAGTATTTCAGGATTCTTCTTAACTTCCTCTATTTCATTCATAATGTCAGCAATAATCGTCATTCAATCGTTATTTGCAGCTGCTCATGTCGTTCTTCAGGCTGGGGACACTGGCCTCTCTGCTGAGCGAGCCTCTGGTGAATGGCTTTACGACGGCAGCCGCGTGTCACGTGGTCACCGCACAGTTGAAGGATGTGCTGGGTGTCACTGTGGAGCGCAAGAAGACGCCCTTCAAAATCGTGGTTACCATAATCGATATAGTGCAGATGATACCGCAAACGAACCTGGTTAACTTGGGCTTCTGCTTATGCATCATCGTCTTCATGACCATCTGCAACGAGTGCCTGAAGCCCTGTCTGAGCAAACGCTGTCGTTTCCCGCTGCCTGGCGAACTGATCGCCATCATCGGCGGCACTTTGATTGCCAAGTTCTGTCACCTGGAGAAGAACTTTCACATAAAGCCAGTGGGCGTTATACCCAACAGTCTGCCGACTCCGGAACTGCCGCGAATGGATCTGGTGCCTGTGGTGGCTGTCGATGCCATTGCCATTGCCATCGTCACGTACTCGATCATCATGTCCATGGGCTTGACTTTCGCCAAGAAGCACAACTACGAGGTGCGCGCCAATCAGGAACTCTTCGCCATGGGCGTGGGCAATATTGTGGGCGGCTGTTTCTCCTGCCTGCCCATGGCGTGCTCTCTGTCCCGCTCGGTTATTCAGGATCAAACGGGCGGCGTTTCGCAGATTGCATCCCTGGTCTCCGCCTCCTTGGTGGTGGCCACAATCATGTGGGTTGGCCCCTTCTTCAGTGATTTGCCAAGGGTAAGTGACCAATATTTGCAAACAAATTGAAAGTATTTTTAATATTTTCACCATATTTCCCATTTTCAGTGCGTGCTGGCTGGCGTGATTATCGTGGCACTGAAGCCCATGTTCATGCAGGTGAAGGAGCTGAAGAAGTTCTCCAAGCAGGGCAAGCTGGAGATGTTCACCTGGATATCCACGTTCCTCTGTGTGGTGCTCATCGACATTGACATTGGGTAAAGTCCAACGCTATATAGTTCTATAACTGCGATTAACTAAACGATCGTTCGTCTTGTCCAGCCTGCTGATTGGCGTTTGTGTTTCGCTGTTGGCGCTGTACATTAAGGGCCTGAAACCTTACTCCTGCCTGCTGGGCTACATGCCAGAGGCGCCCGGCATCTACATGGACATGACGCAGCATCGCAACGTGATGCAAGTGCCGGAGACCCGCATCTTTCGGTATTGTGGATCGCTCAATTTCGCCACCAGCCTCTTCTTCCGTCGCGCCCTCAACGAGACTGTCGGCCTGGACAAGAGTAGCGGCAGTAGAGTAGTCAAGACAAAGACCACATATGCGCAGGTATCGCAAAATGGAGGCAAGGCCTTTGAGGGGCAGTTCATGGAGGCCGCAAACTCCTTTCAGTTCCTCATACTGGACTTCTCGATGCTGGGCCACATCGATGTGGCCGGCTGCAGTACGCTGAGCGATGTCAGCAAGGAGCTGAAGGCGCGCGGTGCTCGTCTACTGCTGGCCAGCCCCGTGGATCGCGTGTACGACACTCTGATGCACAGCATGGCCCTCAGCGAGGGTCCCTTCGAGATCTTTCCGACCCTGCACGACGCCGTGGAGTATGCGAATGCCTATCGGACGGCCTGAGATACGCAACATGTGATAGCAGCAACTTGTGGATTGTAACAACAAACTTATAACGTTAGCCAACTCAGCTTTAAGTTTCCTTTTCAAGTTTGTTGCCATCTTACAATCGTTTGAGATTTAGGCTAAGTTCAGTTAAGTGCCCAAAAGCGATCGATCGCCAGATCGTCGGATTGTTACCTATTACCAAAATGCCAGCTACAATAATATTTTGTACTTAAAGCAAAACAAAATCGAGTCCCTAGTAGATGGGGATGCGTGGCGTTTAGTACCTAGAACTATGCACCGCCGAGCAACTATAAACAAAAACAATAAACTGAAACTGTAAAAATGTATTTTGTGCAATTTGTACCGAAAAATGATCAATACAGATGTAGAACCTAAGCTTATGTAAAGCCAATTGTGAACTGTACATAATGATTAAACTGAGAAGTTTGTATTTACATTCATGCAAAACCTGTAGTTTTCATTCACAATCATCTTAGAAAAGAGCCACAAAATGTTCCATCTTAAGGGCGTGAAAGAAGATACTATAAAGGTAACCACATAACGAAGTTGATGAATACCAAATGGATGAAAGGGTTTCTTGTATCTAGATGCTCGAAACAGCAAAACAATCAATCTTAAATTGGCAAAGTTAAAGAACTTTGAAGATTGGAATGGAAAATGGAATATAGATATCAATAGAAGTAAGAGTCGTAAATGTTTTATTTACAAAGAGAACAATGTTATACAAGGGCATCACTATAACAGGCTCTTCACTCGTGAACCTAGGACTCATTCTGGATATTTTACAACATTATTCAAATCACTCAGCATACGGGTCTTCACCCGGATGCTCTCACCCTGGGACAAGCTATCCCTACACAGCAAGGAATAGATATGGAAATATGCTTTTCAGATATGTAACTGCAACAAAGACCACAGCAAAATAAGGGGGCATGCAGTACTTGCTTAGCAAAAAAGTAATCCATCGGGACCTGAAACCCGGAAACCTTTTGCTTTTCGACAACTACTGTACATTGAAGATTTGTGATGTTGGTACAGTGAAACAACTGGCAACGGTTAATACGGAGTGCACTGGAACATTCGGATATATGGCTCCAGAAATTAATGTAAGTTTCCCTTGATATGCACTCTCAAAAAAGTAGTATATTTAGCAAGTTGTTTTTTATAAAGATCACGAATGGAAAATACACGGAGAAGTGCGATGTTTTCAGCTTTGGCATTGTTTTCTGGGAAGTAATGTCTAGGATGCGGTCCAGCATGGAAAAGCTGGTTTTTTTACTCGGCATTGATCCCCGAATTCATATCCAGTATCCCAATTAAGTAACACAAAATTTCCAAAAAAGAAAAATTCGTGCCAATGATTTTCAACAGGCATCAACGCGAATGTAGAAATACATCATCTTCATTATATTATATATAAGCAACAAGAAATTCACTAATCAACTGTCTTTCTCCTTTTGCATTATACTGCTATTATTTTTAGAATTTTACACAAGTTCCAATTTTAAATGTGTTTAGTACGAGTATATATATTTTTAATAATTTCGGAATGGTTTCGCTTCACACGAAGTACACTGTGGCATATTAACACATGATACTGGTTATTATATAGCATTATTGGCTTATCTATTTTGACCATTTTTCGTACTTGAGTAGAGTACACATCCAGCAGTTAAACCGGAAACTATAAATTTTGGCACACATCGAAACATTGCTTGCCTGATTGGAGAGAGTGAAAATAACTGAGAATTACATTACATAAACTCTGAAATATAACCATCGGTGAGATAACATAAAGAGAGTAAAACAATAATGCGAAAAAGCAATTTCGACCATTAAGACCAACACCAAGACATTAAGAAAGATTTCGTATTGTATTGGCTCCATTTATGCCTCATGCAAAAAAGGTAATCCATCGATGTTTATACTTTCTTTACAACTGGAAGCACCCCAAAGTATTTTTGCAATTGTCGCTATCAATAGTTTAGGCAACTGTTGTTACCGGCTTGTCAAGATACAATGCTTTAATTTGTTAATACTTAGTTAAGTTAAAACGAATGATCGTCAGTTCGATTCCCTAGTAAACGAGGAAGAATGGAAATAAACGTAAATTGTTAAAATATATTTTTGTGCCATTTGCACTACAAAATTATCGAATCAAATGTATAACCTTAACTGTATATATATGTATATATGTATAAATACAAAAAGACTTTCGCTCAAAAATTGGGAATTTATAACTTGTAGTATTGTATTTGTTTTATTCTAAGAATCCATATCTTATCTGCGCGCTAAATGCACATATAATAGGCAGTATTCGATTAATAGATTCAGTCGTATTGTAACCGTTAACGATGGACAACATAGATCGCTATGACGTGGATTGCAAAGATATTAAATTGGGCGCCTATGTGAGTATAGACATTTTGATCAAATAAATCACCTCTGATATGGATTATTATAGATCGCTGGTGGTAGCTATGGGGATGTTCATAAAGCAACTTGGAAAAAAAACTTTGTTGTGAAAGAAATAAGAAATTTAGAAAATTCAGAAAATTCAGAAAATTTTGACAAAATCTTCAAGGAAGCAGACAATTTAAAAAACTGTAAACATCGTCACATTGTCGAATTCTATGGCTTGGCTAAAAGTCCTGAAAATAAAATTTGGATTCTTCTTGAATTCGCTGACTGCGGATCACTCTCCGATTTTTTGCATAGGTCAACTCGACAAATATCATTTGTCGGCAAGCTGAATTGGATGTTGCAGATAGCCAAGGTACGTTAAATATTTGCAATACTTACTTACTGGGTTGACTTTACGATTTGTCTTGTAGGGCATGAAGTACTTGCATAGCAAAAAAGTAATACATCGGGACCTGAAACCTGGAAACCTTTTGCTTTTCGACAACTACTGTACATTGAAGATTTGTGATTTTGGTACAGTGAAACAACTGGCAACGGTTAATACGGAGTGCACTGGAACATTCGGATATATGGCTCCAGAAATTAATGTAAGTTTCCCTTGATATGCACTCTCAAAAAAATAGTATATTTAGCAAGTTGTTTTTTATAAAGATCACGAATGGAAAATACACGGAGAAGTGCGATGTTTTCAGCTTTGGCATTGTTTTCTGGGAAGTAATGTCAAGGATGAAGCCCTTTCACATCTATGAGACGGATTCAAAAACCAACGAAAGGAGATCTAGCGAAAATCAAAAAACATCAATAGCTATCCAAAACGAAATAGCTGAAGGTGAGATGAATTAAAAATTCATGGGAATTATTTACAAATTATTACTGTTCCAGGTAAACGCCCGGATTTAAATGATATAAAGAATTATATAGGAGTGGATTATGTAAGAAAACTAATTGAATTATGCTGGCACTCCGAACCCGAGAAGCGGCCAAGCATGGAAAAGCTAGTTGTTGCACTCAGCATCGACCCAAGACCCATCAAGAATCCAGAATTGCTAAATATAATTAAACCATTGAGGGATTTTTATGAAGAACATGATTTTAAAGGTTAAAATCATCGTCAATCTAATCGTCTGTCTTCTTCTTTTGCCTAATATACTTCATTAGATTGTACGTTATTATTTGATGTTTAATATACAAGACATCGCTACTTACGTGAAACAGTTTTATTGGCATTTCAATAAAAGTCAGTTCTCAGCAATGGATTGCAAAGGGAACACTAAGCTCACCGAGCTATTATTATATATTGACTAATTCATTTTGATTGTTGCTTAGATAAAATTAGACATATGAGTTATGTTGTCAACAACATTTGTACATTTTCTGCAACTAACTTAAAAATTAATACAGATTTCATTTCAATATAAAGATCAAAATTTCTTTGTGAATTGTAGATTAAAAACGCTCTTTCTTCATTTCGATCGCTTATCGACCAAGTCTTCGTCATTCATTCCTATAAGAATCTAATCAACTTTACCGTGCATTCACGTTGTCCGGAACTGATGTCATCGATAGCATATTGAAAGCACTTGCCCAACTGAATATTATTTTCCGAAATTGACTTCGAAGAAGCGCTCAAAATTGAGGAAGAGGTCGGATGAGGACGAATGAACGACCTTGGAGGATGTCCCATGTTAAAACATTCAACGGTATTTTTGTGAATTTATGCGACCTATGTCTATATTTATAAGCAGATATAGTTTTAGCTCATTGCTGTCCAATAGATATGAGTTAACTGAGAGCTGTTGCCTTGAGAGAGGAAATGTTTTTGCATGCCCCTTATCTGCACAATGTTAACTTATCTAATATTAAGTTTATTTTATTAATGAGGAGTGTGTTTTAAACTACACCAATGTGTCAACTTAATCTAGTTTTATATAAAAAGAAAGAACAAAAGGCCATGGATCAAGTATGTACTTCAACTAACTAACAACTAAATAATACAGATTATCGACAATTAGCTATCTGAGGATAATTAAATTTTTAGTTAATAGTAATAGTAATGTGGAGTCATTAGTAAAGATACCAAGAGTTTCAAAATGGCGATTAAATAAGTTCGAAAGCTGCTAACAAGATCAAACATGATTATAAATGTTTAGTTTCTGATTTACAATCAGATATTGCGAATACTCAATGTTGGAAACGTTGGCGACAGCCTAAAAGTATGCAGCACATTTTTACGTGCCACTTACGTTCCACAACCGTCGCAGAGCGGAAATGCCAAAAGAGCGAGCGGGATGGAGCGAGAGCACTAACCCTCAGTCCCTGTCATCGTCACGTACAATCGCAGAGCTGACACCGAGCAATTAGCAGGTAACATGACTAAGTAAAGTCAATTTTCGACAATTTTGGGTATTTGCGTTAATTTGTTTGTCTAAAAGCTGAGGCTGAGCGTATAATATTGTACGTGTGGGAGGAAGCCAACGAACTACTGTCGACAGTAAATAGTAAATAGTAAATAGTAAATAGAAAAAAAGTCGGTAGTCAACACAAAAGCTTCATAAAGAGCTGATTGGTTATCAAATAGTCGCCAGTGTCAGGCGGATAAGGTCAAGTCCAGCTGAGCTTGGGAAATTAACCGAAATTTATTGGTCGCATATGAAAACAATTAACTTAATGCCGATTGAAGCCGATTAGAATGGGATTTGGTTGCGTCTTGCGGTTGTCCAGCTCAAGTTTAAGTTAAGTTCTCAGAGCTGAAGGCAATGTCGTTGTGGGAAATAAATCGAGCATACGAGGGCAAATTCTAGACTGTTTTTTATGAAAATATCAACAGAATTTACAATTGAATTTTACATAAGTTTTTGGTTGATAAAATATCATATACCATAAATAACTTAATATATGTATGTATTTATTAAATATAAATATGCACTACCTAAATAGACATAATGTAAATACTTTTAATTAAACGAAACTAACTCAAGCACTAAATAAATAAATTGATTTATTATCTACATATACATATTTATTTATTGTAAATACTTTTATCTTAACTAAAGTAACTCAAAGTTTCGACTGTTAATATATCACATAAATTGTAATTATTCACTACCCAAATATACATTAGTATTTTTATAAATACTTTTAAAGGAAATTGTTAAGAGCAATTGTTAAATCCACTTCTCAATAACAAATAACAAATTATTCCCATATTTTGAGGAGGCTAATACGTCGAAAGTTCATTGAAAGCGAACTCGGAAAACCAAAAAACCTTCAACAATTAGCGACATTATTTAGTTAGCCAAACAAATTGGTTGCCCAAACATTTGGCCAAGACAATTTCGTAAGCAATTTTCATGCTAAGGTCAAAGTGAGTCGCCTGCTCTTGGCGATAACAAAAGTCTGAAAATAAAATAACCCAGAGTCGCACTTGTAGCGCCTTCCAATAGACTCCAGCGAGTGCCTAATTCGTTTATTGTTAACTTCACAAAATTGTTGGCTTGTTTAGCACTTTTATGGCTCTGTTAACACCAAGTGGCCCGACTCATCTCAATGCTCTCGGTACGGTTCAGCATGCATGGCAAAAAATAGAAAAACAATTACACTGCCTGTTAATAATATTGTTGTTGTTGTTGCTGCTGCTGTCAAACATCTTGCATCTGACACACGCTGTGGGAACCTTTTTTTTCATTTTTACAGTCGCTATAAACTTTTTTATATCTGTAAATATGCACATTTTTTAAACTTGCCAGTGGAGGGTAGAATGCGGTGTTTTAATTTAAGCAAAAAAATGAATGGAAATATTCAAATATTTTAATTCTCATTCGATTTCCTTTAGTAAACTATAGAACTTTCGGTATTATTTAACTGCACAACTATAATACGTTATCCAATTATATTCATTGTTTTCCATAGTTTATATTTTTATTTTTTGTACATAGGGTATTTCTCAATCGAATTTACAGTGTTGCTTATAGAAAATTTCTCAAAACGGTCAAGCAACAGCTTCAGATGCATTGGGAAATCACTTTGCACTTGGTTAAGAGCCTCTAAAAGCGGTGCAGCCATCATTAATATTTACGGGCAATGTTTATATGATTTTAAACAAGTCAATTAATGCACACACGAGGTTCTATATTGAAAATACTAGATACTATATTCTTACTTATGAGTATTTCTATGATTAATGTGAGCAACTACGAGGCTCGTTGAGTTTTCTGAAGGTGACAAGCTCCAAAGGCGTTAAATTGTTGCATTTATTTCAAATGATTCCCACATGAGGCGTTTAGAAGTCGTCTAAGTGGAAATAACAGGAATGAAAACAAAATTAAAAATATGAAATATGGTTTCTTCAAATTTGTAAAGTACAGAGAATTATGTGATGACTTAACTTCCTATAGGGACTTCAAGTTATACATGTATGTTATAAAGAGAATTTCTGAATAAATCGATATGCAAAAACTTTAAATAAAAACAAAAATTTGCATGTGGCTAAGTGATATAGTTTTCCCTAAATTTAATTGAAATTTCAAGTAGCCAGCAATTAATATTTTATGTTGAATATACAATTTGAATAAATTTAAAATTTATGAAATTTAAAAATTTACATCCAGCTCGGGGAAATAGATTTCTTTTAAATTAAATTATGCGGAATAATTGCTGCTTATTTATATTAAAAAGTAAATTCTTCAGCTTACCAAAACACACTTGACGGAGTTTTTAACATATTCATTCATGTCGCATTTTTCAAGTGCGCGCTGTGCAAAAATTGCACGAACTGAAACAAAGGCTGCGGCTATGGAGAAAAACGCCGTACTTAAAACATGTTTTGTTTACTCAATACATTTTCACATGCTGAGCCGAGATATGAACAACCAACAACAACCCAAACAACACGAATGAAACAAAAAGAGGTAAATGAAAACAAAAACAAAAACAAATACTAAAGGTACCGAGAAGTATTTGCGGTTTGTAAGCCAAACTCAAAGCTGCCTCTCTCACTCTCTCTCTCCCTCTCTGCCTCCCTGTCTCCCGTGTGTGTTGCGTGCGTCTCTCTTGCACCTGCATCGATCGACATTGTGCCGTGTGTGTGCTTTGTTGTAATTTCGCTCGGCGCAGAGACGCTGACGCTGACGCTGAGACAGCCGAAGCAGCAGCAGAAGCAGAAGCAGAAGCACAACGAAGCTCTTTGTGAGCGAAACTAATAAAAAACCAAGCTTCCAATCTGTTCCCACAACCAGTTCCAAGCGAACGCTCGTGCGGTGGAGACGGTGTGGAATTTATTTTTTGGAAAGACTTCTGTTGACTGCTGCTGCTGCTGCTAACAATCATTTTTTGTGCACAATTAATATAAACAATAAAGTGAGTTAATGTCTAGATAAAATGCAATACGAGTATGCAAAATAATGCTGCACCCAATGGGATAAATATGTTAGTTGCAATACATTGGAAGGATAAACTGATAGAAAAGCTCGAAGCGAACTCACAAAGTAAAATGAAAAAGTTGTTTGCCATGGATTTGACAATAACAACAAAAGCAGCAATAACAATAACAATAACAACGCGCGAGCAACAACAAACTGCAAATAATTCATTAACAATTATCAGCTGCAAAAGGCCGACAGAAAAATGAATGTAATAAAGTTGAAGAAAAAAAAAGCGGAACTTAAGTAGCTGAAATAATTAATATTTACTATATTAAGTTCACAAATTATTCGCCATCAGTTAATAACATTATGTGTGTGCGTGTGCGTGTGTGTGTGTTAAGACTTATATAAGTATGTACCAAAAATTACAGCTTCAACAATAAACTTAAAAGCTCAATAAAAACAACAAAACAAAATTGCAAAAAGTGTCATAAGAAATGAAGTAAGAAAGCGCTAAGCGCGTGTGCACGATCCGAAAATACCCTGTAACAATTTAACAGCTAACTAATTAATGGCGAAAAAACTAAATATAAAATGACAAATGTTTACTTCAATAATGATCGAGTTGAATGCGCGAAATTTCACCAATTAAATGCAATCAAATATAAATAAAGTAAATTATCGAAACATTTCATTAGTCAGGCATTAAGACCAACCTGATGCTATTATAAGTTAGAGAGTATTTTACCCAAAAAATATTGTCTCGAGACGCGAGTCGATATTAATAATAGGCTAAGTAAATACGACAACAGCGCATCACTTAAATATTCGCTATAAAATAAAGATTATAAAACTCAGAAGTACCTCGAGAACAACTCGTAAAATCAACACGAAATTTGTAGCTACTGTGGCCATAAAAATAACAGCGTAAATTAGTCAAGTCATAAAAGTCAATAGATTTAATGAAATAAACAAATACAAAACTAATATTAACAAGAGTTTTCTAATTTTTCTCTTAGTACTTCCAGTCGAATCTCTTGCCATTTTCCTCTACCGTCCCAGCCACAATTATTTACAGCTAATTATTTTGGTTGACTTTAAGAAAAAAGCGTCAAAATTGGTTACTTAACGAAAACATCGTTTGTGCTACACGAAGGCAACCGAGTAAGTAAATAAATTGTAGCAACCCAATCATTTTTAAGCTTAAGTGTCAATAATGTTGAGTCAAGAATTTGTGGAGAGCAACGACTTTCACAGAAACATATGCGTTTCCGCTGAAGAAATGTGTTACTTGACACTCCATGGAAGAAAATGCTTACGATCTACCAGACTTTATTATTAAGATCGAATATCCAAAACTAAACCGAAGAAACCGATAAGAAATCAGAATTTTTGCTCTTAGTCCATAATATACTTAGCTAATCTGTTTGTCGATTATTACAATATGGAATATCATAATATATGGAATATAAAATATAATACTTATGTATCCTAAGATTCCATGTTATAATGTGGAAACAGTTTAGCTAAGTACTAGTACTTAAACCTGTTGGAGTAACATCATTATTATGTGTAGCAGCGATAGGTAATTATCGTCCGATCAGATAAAGCTGCTAATTGGTTTAAGTTTTTGCATATGCGAGAACACGCTCATAGAACACACGTCTGACAACGCCCCGTAATTAATGACGACTTTCAGATGACTTACTGTCAACTTCGACACGATTTTCCCTCTTTACCTTAACTACATAGTTGTTTAGCTATATGTACTCGATAAACAAAAAAATAAAAACAACAAAAACAGTGTGAGAACATTTTTTTAATAACCGCAATTAACTGACGAATCTCAAGGGGCTCATTTAAATTTCAAACTGCAGCTTGAGCCGAGATGTCGTTTAGATACGATACATAGCTACAGAGTGGGGAGCATTACGATTACTCATCCAATGTAATTATCTATAATTTATGTATAGAGCTGAACACTTTAACGATTGAAAGTAATATTTATTTCGGTTTAGAATAGCACAATTATCTGATTATTTTTGGAGTACTTAAAGTGCTTTCAATTATTAATTACTAGCGTTTGTATTGTTGTTTTTCGGCTCACCTCGTTTGCCTCAGTAACACCCAAAACATTCCCGACTCTAAATAATATATAGCAGCTCAAGTAAAAGCTCAAGGCATGCCATCCACAAAATAAGCTCCACAGCGCGTGCGCTTGTCTAATGCTTTGCCTCGGTTACGTTGGCGTCGACGTCGCCGCTGCCGTCGCCGTCGCAGTCACAGTTGCCGTATTAAAGTGGGTCAGGGTTAAGTGTACTTCAGCCTCAGCTGCGCTTGCGCCGTTCATTCGTCGTCTACGCATTACGCGCTCAGCTGTCGTTTGAACAGCGTCTTCAACCGTTACATCGCTCTCGCTCAAAACTTCTACTTGCATTCCACACTCTCACTCTCACTCTCACTCTCACTCCCACTCTCTCTCTCTCTCTCTGTCTCCCTCAGGACGACATGGGGTTCAGTTCGCGCATGGACTGCTGCGGGCAGTTCGTCAAATACAGTTTGTTTATAGCAAACTTTGTCATGTTCGTAAGTAGCTGAGATTAAACATAACTTTTGATTGCACTTGTATTGGATTAACTTTTACATTTTGTTGCGCAGGTGGGCGGCGCCATTGTCTTCTGTCTGACGCTGTGGACGCTGGTGGATCGCAGCTTTGTGAATGAGCTTTTGGGCACGAATTTGTTCTCCGGCGCCGTTTATGTGCTGCTCGTCACATCCGTCATCATCTGCCTCGTCTCTTTCCTGGGCTGCGTGGGCGCCGGCAAGGAAGTCAAATGCTTGCTCTTAACGGTGAGTAGAGAGAACTTAGAATGTGGCAAAGAAAACAAGTAAGATCGACTACGAGATACCCTGTTCCCATTAGCTTTTCATCATGAGACATGAGACACACATGAGTATAGTGTATATTTGCTTGGGAACACGTTCGGTGTAAGAGAGTTTAACAAATGTATTTCGTGCTGTTAGTCCGATATTACCAAATTTACAGCGTATATTAAGATTAAGGAGCATATGAAACAAAAATGAGACTAGTTTTAGGAGAGAGCGTGGCACCCAAAATTAAAATTGAACTTGATCTACGTAATGACGGCAGGAACCAACTTACCAAATTTGTTGTGTCTAGTTATTATAGTTACTGAGATCCATGCACTTAAAGAGACAGACGGACAGACAGACAGCTCGGCTGATCGAGGATATACATACATACATACGTACTTTGAGTGGTCAAAGAACCATAATACCCTGAAGGGTATTAAGAAAGAGAGACAGAGAGCAAAAGCCTTGCTCTACTCTCAAGCCCTGACTTGGCAAAACTACAATTTGCGATTTAATCGATGTGCAAGGGCATAGAAACCATTGAGCTTTTGCCACTATTTTTTATTTTTGTTAAATATTTTGGACATTGCGCATTATCTTCACTTGTTCGAGAGTCGAAATGTTTAACATTTATTTACATACCTTCCACAGTATTTCATAATCGTGGCTTTGGTTTTCGTGACCATGCTAATTGGCGGTGTTTTGGGCTACGTGTTTCGCGAGCGAGTGCAGCAGACCATGCGGCAGGTAAGCGATTGAGGTTCAAAATTGTATCTCTGTTAACCACGTTGATTACCAGGAAATGCGATCAACCATGGCCTTGTACGGCAGTCGCCGGGAGATCACCCAGGCCTGGGACCTGACGCAGGAGCGTCTCCAGTGCTGCGGCGTGGACACCTGGCACGACTGGAACCGTTACGGCCCCGTGCCCGAGTCGTGTTGCCAGGAACTGTTCGGCGGACAGCGCAAGGAGTGCACCATCTTTCCCACCATCACGAATCTGCACAATCAGGGCTGTCTCTACGTGGCGACGAACTTCATCCGCGATCATGCGGCCGTCATTGGCGGCACTTCCATTGCGGTGGCCATCCTTATGGTAGCCTTAACAACCACATATATCTTATATATATTCTATCTAATAATATTCTTCTACCGAACAGATCTTTGGCATGATATTCGCCTGTCTGCTGTTCAATATGATTGAATAGCGCCACATTGGAGGGGCGACTACAGTGAAAGGCAACGCTCCAAAGGAAACCCATTTGTAATGTTATCTTAAGAGTATTATCCGCATGTATGATATGTTAGATCCCCGCTTAGTGTTAGGTCTCTCCGCGTGTATTATGTAATTTTAAAAATATCTATATTTTTGCTTGTATGTACTCCATATACCTAGCGTATATCCATGTTATCATCTGTTACATAATTTTGTATTAACTTTTTATACGTTTTGTTATCATTCGAGTATAAGAAATGCCCGAAAACATCCATCTATTATTTACACACATACTATATGTTATTTAAGTGTTCTTTCCGTTCCGAAAAGAATTTCGAATTCTTCGCATCATTATAAGTTAATTTCCTAATAATAGCTGAAATTGGCAGAAATATTTATGCATCTATTCTTTGTAATCGCTTTTAATTTGTAGTTTGCAGCCCTGGTATGTAAGTACAACTTGATCCAGTTCTTAACAGACGTTTATTGATTTTCATTTCCATTGCAACACGAGTCGTCTGCCTATAGTCGTCTCCATGGCAGCTAGAAACAATGTAAAGTTGATCCAATTTAGATAACGAGTACTTTCGAAGTAAGACAATGAAACAGCTGCTACTATTAGCACAAATGCTTTTAAATCAATAAAGGCATTATTTCTTAATTATTAAAAAACAAATATGCACGAAATGAATGCAAATTGCAACATAAATTCAAGATATTCGCAACGTACAAGAAAAGTTTCAGTTCGTAAGGAACGGAATGAAATGAAACATTATACTGATCCTATCTGTTAAAAGTCTTAGCTTCTAATATGCAAGTATTTGAAATACGAGGTTTCAGATAATAAAAATAGGAATAAATTCGGGGAACAGTTCTAAAATAGAAAAAATCAGCTAGTGGAAACAATTCTTTTGCAACAAGCAAAAACTAATTGAAATAAAACACTGATAATTAAAAAAAAAAATTAAATATTGCAAAAGTATGATACTCAAAGAAAATATTTAGAATATTTTGAGTTATCGATCTAGGATTTAAGAACCAAATAAAAATATATTTTTTGGCAAGAAGACAGAAAATTTGAGTCGAATTAAAAATACTCGTACTTGGATTATAAACAGTGGAATTTAAAGACAAATTTAAATACTATTCTTTGGAAAGATGTATGGAATTGTAACAGTAAGCTAAAATTTGGAGACAAAATAAGTATTTCTGAAAAGCAGCATTCGAAACAAAAAATGTTATAAATTAGCACAATACAGATTTTAAAACAACATAGAGTATAATACAAAAATGAGCATTGAAAAAAAGAAACACTTTTGGGTTACACACGAAATTAGTGAATAATACAAGTAATTACAAATTTGTACATGTGATATTTAAGATTAATGAATTAATAACTAGCGAGCGAAGTTTACAGCGACATGGAAGCAAGACAGACAAGGAGCCATACCCAGTTGAAGAGGCTCCACTTGTGGCTGGCCGATGCCCCAGTCGTCGACGTTTCATTCCACCATTCCCAGTAGCCGCCGTGGAACGCGGGATTGGCACGCGGATCCGGCGTCGCCACACGAACACTGTCGATGGCGTTGAGGCGAAACTGTTGCACCTCCTGCTCGAGCAGCTGCAGCTGCAGCGGATACAGATTGGCCAGATTGTAGCGCTCGCAGGGATCCTTGGCCAGGTTGAAGTAACAAGGCGCCTCCAGAGGCTGGCACACGTAGACGGACTGCGTGTGATTCTGCTCGTTACTGGGGCAGCGATGCGTGGCATCCGCACGCAGCTGCTCGATGCGATTGTTGGTCAGCGATCGCGTGCCCAGCACCTGATGCACCTCCGAGGACAGCACCTGCTGCACGTAGTAGGCGCTGAGGGGATCCTCCTCGCCGGCGGGCAAGTCGCCCAGCCACGAGTCGTAGCGTCCCTGGAAGCTGCTGCCATTCACGTACTTGAGACTGCCGCGCATATACGACGCATAGCCGAAGATGTCGTCCATCACGTGCAGCAATCGCCGCGGCTGCGGCTCCAGCTGGCCACTCAGCGAGGGCCACATGTTGACGCCGTCCAGCTGCAGATCGGCCGGCAGCTGGACGCCAGCAGCGGCTGCCAGCGTGGGCAGCCAGTCGATGGCGTGGATCACTTGATTCGACACGTAGCCACGCTGCTGCAGCAGCGGACTCCAGATGGCACCTGCCGAGCGTATGCCGCCCTCCCAGGGGGATTCCTTTTGCTACAAAAATAGGAGAAAAGTCCATTAAATGGAGTACTCCAAGGGGACCGTTGATACTTACGCCACGATAGGGATAGTTGGAGCCGGAGTTCGAGTGGATGCCCACGGTGGGAGCGCCGTTGTCCGAGTAGAGCAGCACGATGCTGTTGTTCAACATTCCACGATCCGCCAGAGCGCGCATCGTCTGCCCCACGCTCTTGTCCAGACTCGAGACCATGCCTGGAATGAGGGAATATTAATATATCAAATATATAAGAATATTTCTTGGTCTGACTCTGACCTGCGTAGCTGCGTCGCTTGGCGTCGGAGATGTGCGCAAACTTGGCCACCTCCTCTGGCGGCGCCTGCATCGGCTGATCCTCGTTGCCCGTGTGCACGGCCAGATGGCTGAGCAGCATGAACAGCGGTCGACTGCGATCGTGTTGCTCGATGATGCGGCGTGCCTCGCTGGTGAATGCCTCGGTGGCATAGGTGCCGTTATCCAGCTGCCAGCGCTTCAGATCCCGCCGGAAGTCCACTCCGGCCGTGTAGTTCTTGTCCAGCATGTGGTGCGTGTGATCGTAGTAATCGATGTAGCCGTTGTAGTAGCCATAGTGATGGTCGAAGCCTCGCATTGTGGGCGTCAGATCCTGGCGCCAGAAGCCCAAGTGCCATTTGCCAATCAGCTCCGTCGCGTATCCTGCATCCCGGAAGAACTGCGGCATGAGGCGCTCGCTAAGCGGCAGACCCCAAGGCTCGTCGGGTATCTGCACAAAGTGCTGCATTCCTTGGGGACAAGATGGTAAATTAATTTATTAATACATCAGTTAGATTACATTAAATTTATTTTAATTTATTTTTAAAGTCGACTAGAGAGATTTTAGAGTTGGCATTACAAAATAATTGAAAGTATCTCATATTTATACATTTTAAATTAAAGAGTGTACCAAATTTAAAATTAAAATAAAAATGTGGAATTCATTTTTAATTGTTTTTTTTTTTTTGACTATTGAGTTAAAATCAAATTCAATGAATTATTAATACAATATATTTTATATTGTCTCAGATAATTTAATTAATTTACCATTGATTCTTCCAGCATTATTTTTATCTTTCACTGTTGTTTATTTTGAATTTTAGATAATATAAACAAAAGTCTTTGCTTTTAAATTTTTATATCGATATTTTACAGACTGTCCATGGTTAAGGTAATACATAAATTAAATGGCAAATTTGCTAATTATAAATAATTAAAATAGCTTAGATGACCATAGCTTATTTATTTTTATTTTTCTTATTATTTTGTATTAATTATTTTGTACTCTATTTTTTCATATTATGATAAATTAATTCAAAGCTTATGGGTCATAAATAATATTAGACAGCGATAGAAATAGCTTTTTAACTGGAAAGTATTTATTTTTGTTTTCAACAAAATTAACAAATAAGAAAATTAAACAAAAGACAATCTAATCTTCCCGATTATATTTTTATTTTATACTGTTCATTATTTTGAATTTAATAAAATTACCATTGATTCTTTGTATTTATTCCTTTAAATATTTTTGTATTTTTTAATTTTGTATGAATTGAATTTAAATTAAATGTCAGTAAGCAAAATGGCAGTAATAAATTTTAGAATTATTAGTGGTTGAGGTTTATTGCTTACCCGTGTGTATGGGATACTTTCCGGTGAGCAGCGTTGCCCTCGAGGGAGTGCAGAGATTGGGCACATAATGTCGGTTCAGAATAATGCCATTGTAGGCCAAGGCATCGATGTTGGGGGTCAGAATTTGATTTGAGCCATGGAAGCTCACATCATTGAAGCCCTAAAAAAGAATACATTAAATAGTTCTCTCTCAGACTTTAGTAGTTAAAATTCTTTATAGACTTGCTCTCACTCACCATATCATCTATGAGTATTATAATAATATTTGGCTTCGTGGACTGTGTTGCTCCTTGGCATTGGCATTGTTTCAGCAAAAGGATCACACTCAGAAGTAATCCAAGCTGCTTCAGCGACCTCATTTCGTATAGACTTTTTAACAACTTTTATGATTTAATTGGCACAATTTTGTGGTAAACTGAATTTTATTGCACGCGTCGAGATTTATTTATTTTCACTCTTTACTCTTACCTGCAATAAGCTCAAAATACTTAGCGGGCCTTCAGTTTTATATAGTCAAGACCTTTTTTATATGCCTGATAAAGTCGGTAATTTTGGCTTAAACCCATCCATAATTCAACAATTTATTGCGAAACTCTAAAATGCGGAAACATAAAACAAAAAATTGGTTCACCTTATTTTTTGATTAACTATTTATCATTATGGATATATTCATATACTATATATACAATGATTTATATGTATATTTCAATTCATTTATTATATATTTTTAATTTATTTTTTAAATAGAAAAATTGCTCTTTTTTTTATGATTTGGTATTTAATACATAAAAAAGAAATGATTGTGAATAAAAACCAGTTGTGTGTAAGAATAAAAGTGTAAATAAAGTGCGAATTGAAACCAAAAACAATTGCTTCATGGAAAACTGTGGCAGCACTTTTTGATTATTGAGCAATTCGAAATGATGTTGTGTTAATGTCGGGTTATGAAGTCTATAGTTTCGCAAATTATGCTGAACTTCAACCTCTATTGCATAGTGTACCAGACAGACAGAGCCGCAATTACCATAACCATATATGATCTAGTCGCTGGTTACGACTCCACTCGCTTTATGAGCCTGTTTTTCGTTTTATCATTGTGAAAATAGTGCCGGAATTGTGTTTGGAGCCATTAAACCAAGTCTGCAATTATGGCTTTTCATATGGTTATAGATGTGAGTCTGAATTTGCAAAATATGCTCGCAATTGCATTAATGCGAACCGATGCTGATGTGTTCATCCAAGCATTGAGAAATGGTTGCAAGAAATGATAAAAAAATTCCATTTGAGATCAGAACTGACCTTGGATGATCAGTGAACTAACAAGAACTGGGAACAGGTGTTGCCATTGAGGAAGGTTAAAGCTCTTAGTCATTCAAAAGGAGTTTTCAGATTCATTCATCGGGTTTTTAGACGGCGTTCTGGCCGACAACAGCAACAACAATATATATTTAAATGTATACTAAGTTAATTGCTGATTAGCAACACGATCGCCGGCAATGCCAATTGAGACTGGTTTAACTTAGTTTTGAGGGGAATTTCAACACGAAGCGACGCGTCAACGCTTTTTGTAATTCTCTGAGTTTGCGCTGTTTTTTTGTTTGTTTTATTAGCTGGCGAGGATTTGTGTAAGTTACACGAGGCCAACATTGTGGGCAACATTGGGCAAGAGATCGTGTTAGCCATGTGACGAACATGTCTCTCTAGGTCGCATTCACTTTCAAAGAGGGGTCTGCAATTCAGCTGAGAGTGTTGCAATTATCGAAGAACTCACGTCAATACACACATTTTAGATTGTACTAAACAGGTCTTTAATCAGGTAATTTATAAGCTGAATTCTCGTCCGTCCGTCTATAACTTTATTAACTGTTCAATCAGTCAGTGCTTGAGCTAACTTTTTAAAGTTTAACAAATATTTAGAATCTAGCATAATAATATTAATATTAATGTTAAATAAATAATCGATAGAAAATTATGAATTTTAAATAATATTTCAGTAAAGTGAATATTTGTTAGAACTCGTAAAACTTTTTAATTCGTTTGACACTTTCTTTGAAAAATTTCCACTTTTCTGCTCCACTTTTTTTTTTAGCAAATTCGCTTTTGATCGTTTGGGATTTGCAAATTTTGTCAGTTGCAGTTATGCTTGACTAGTTGGGTTGGGAAATGTTACAGCGATCAGTTTTTCCCTTGACTAAACATTGCATCACTTGATCGTAAAAGTTTTTTTTGTTTTTTTCTCAAACACTTTTGCCGCCTCTCTTTTTTGTTTTCTCATCTGACTTGCCGTTTGCAAACTCCACCCACAGCAGACACAAACAATCAGCGATCGACAATCGATACACGCGATAACAACAATAATACAAGACTTCAATGTGTGGTCTGAACTCTGCTGATCCTTCCAGCTGGGTCTGCTACACGCGACTAATCGCGCTTCTTGCCGCCACATGCCATTTTAATGCGCGATGTTTACGAGCAGCGGCTGTGACGTCACGGCGACGACGACGACGACGACGACGACGCTGAGTTAAACGGTTGATACGAATCGTGACTCGTGCGCGACGAGTGGCCGTATAAAATACACCGCGAGAAACGCGAAAGCGTAAAGTGAAAAGTGCAAAGCGAAAAGACAAACAGCTGGGCAGAAAGAGAGACAGCGAAAGGCGGAGAGAGAGCGAACTAGAGCAAAAGAGAGCAATTGAAGAGAGAGAATAACCATTGCCCTCTTGTTTATCACGTATACGCCAAGTGGCTTCATGTTGCCAATGGTCAGGGTTTCGAATAGCGGAAGCGATTCGCTTTGGGCCATCTTCTTAAGGCTGATAACAGACAAACGGGTTTTGCCTAATTAAATCAGCAGTGGATAAGTCATCTAATAAAAATCCAAGACAAGTTTGCATTAAATTAGTTTCTCTTATACTCCAAAATCGCTTTTAATAATTTAATTAAGTGCTATCCACTTGGCTGGCTGCCACTTGCGCACCAGCACCTCGTACTTCTCGATCTGTCTCAAGGGAAGATTTCCATAGCGGACGATGCAGCTCCTCTGCGGCAGATAGAGAGTTCCAATGAAGAGAGCTCCGTCAGTTCGGCAGCGGCAGATGTAAACACGTTCGTTGGTAGCACTAGTTCCCACGGAGACGGCGTTCTTCTCCCTGTAGCCATCGTAGCTGTGGATCCAGTGATAGCTTACGGTTTCGTTGGCCACCAACAGCTCGTAGGATGCGGCGGTATTCGCTATACTCTCAGTGTTGTAGGTAGCACTTCCGGTCTCGGCCACAACGCGAGCAGGCAGAATGGAGGAGCTGTAGGTAACGCGTCCCACGAAGTTGTCGTATCCATTGGGATCGAATCCTCCCAGCACGGCATTATTTGGGAAGTCCTTCGTCTTGTCGGATAATACCCATTTATCCGTGTTGTCGTAGACGCCACACTGGATGGCAGCCAGAAGATTGGCCAGGACGAGGGCCAGAAGAGAGAGTTGCTTGGCAGAGTACATGGCGAATACTGCTCGGTAGTTGATCGAAGTGTGAACTGAGGATTCTGGAGTTGCCTGCGACGTTTATATACGCTGTCGGACGAAAGCACTTGCTGATAAGAAGCCAGTGTTGTAAATCACCACTTAGCGGGGGTTAACTTCGTCGATCTATTCAATGATTAGATATGCCTGTGTAGCTTTTGGCAACTAAACGTTTATTTGATAAAAATTGATTATATTCTTAACAAATTTTCAGGAAACAGTTATTCAGTGTTGATTAAAACGCTGCCAATTTTACAATAATCTTTGGCCAGGGAATCACTTTACGATAACAATCTGTCATTAATCTTGGAACCAATACCAATAAATGATATACTATAATTAGATTGTGACGAGTTAAGAGCCCTCAAGTGAAATTAATCTATTTCATAGAATTCTGCAAGCACGTGATGAAAACTTTTCAAGTTGACAACTTAAATATGGTCTTGAGACTTTTGAGGGAAAGGATAAAGGAAATAAATTCGATTAGGAGTTTCTGGTTCTCTAGAATTCTAGTCAAATGAGATAACAGATTTCTATATAAGAGCTCGAACTCACATCAAATTAATCAGTATTCCCAGAACTCCCCACGATGTACAAGGTTCCCTGTCTGTTGCTCCTGGCCCTCTTCGGAGTGGTTCTTTCTGTGCCCTCTCAATATGGTAAGATATCTTAAATAATAGTTAATTGTAATATATTTAAGCTAAACATTTACTCCCCTTATAGATACGGAGCAAGTGTGGGTAGCTGGAAATCTGTCGTATCCCCTTCCTGGTAATGCTCTGATTGGTGGACTCGATCCTTATGGCTACAAGATCTTTGTGGGCCGTGTCAACTACACTGCCACAATTGTGCCCATCAGCGTCGTGGCCGAAACAGGCATCGCTAGTGGCAACGCCTACAATATTCCATTCACAACTAGAAATTATCAACTTCTGACCACTCGGGATAACATGGATTACGAATGGATTCGCAGCTACGATGGCCATCTGGAGGACAACGCTGTTTCGGTGGGAACTTCGTCCTGGAACGAAAGAGTATTCGTTTGTCGTGGCAAGGCGGACGGCGGAATCGTTATCGGATCGTTGTTTTTAACGAACAAGAAATGTCTTCTGTCAGCCATAGGCTACGATTACATCTACTCGATCGAAAAATATGAAGTACTGGTGGCTGTTCCAAAAACCAATGGCACATATTACTAGACATCAAAAAATAACTTGAATATATAACTCGAAAATGAAGAAATTTAATACTTAATGTTGTCTTACTTAAAAGTATGAAGTGCTTACTGCTTAGAAGTATCTACATTAAAGGTTTGAGAGATCAGGAAATATATCTGCTCCGACATCCTTCGTCATAACGACGACGCGCAATTTCAAATTCTATAGAAAACAGGAGGCTGTAAAAGAATAATTTTAAGTTCAAGGTATTAAGAATATGTATAAATTTCGTTACGAAATTGATTAGAATTTAATTTAAGAAAATAATGAAATTAGTTGTGGAATCATTTTCCTAGTAGAATTGCTTAAAGCGTTTTTAAATAGGTTCTAATCATTTTATTTTTATATAACTTATATAAAAATAAGAGATTTGCCATTTAAAGGGTTAAGAACTAAAACCATATATAAATATTATGTTTCTGAGATCTACTAATAATTATTATTTGTATTAGTTATTCCATAAATAGGAAAACTCGCCTATTAAATTAAATATGAAAATAAAATGAATTTCTTCAATTTCTTATTTGTAATTGAAAGCATATTTTTGTAAATAATACATTGCAACTTTATTTGTAATTCAATATTATCTACAATTTAAACGATGCCCAGCCACTGAACAGGTTTCACTTTGCGTACCAGAACCTCGTACTTTTCGATCTGTCTCAAGGGCAGATTTCCATAGCGAACGATGCAGCTCCTCTGCGGCAGATAGAGAGTTCCAATGAAGAGAGCACCGTCAGTTCGGCAGCGGCAGATGTAGACACGTTCGTTGGTGGCACTAGTTCCCACGGAAACGGCGTTCTTCTCCCTGTAGCCATCGTAGCTGTGGATCCAGTGATAGCTCACGGTCTCATTGGCAACCAGCAGCTCGTAGGATGCGGCAGTATTCGCAATGGATTCGGTGTTGTAGGAAGCACTTCCGGTCTCGGCGACAACGCGAGCAGGCAGAATGGAGGAGCTGTAGACAACGCGTCCCACGAAGTTGTCGTATCCATTGGGATCGAATCCTCCCAGCACGGCATTATCTGGGAAGTCCTTCGCCTTGTCGGATACAACCCATTTATCCGTGTTGTCGTAGACGCCACACTGGATGGCACCCAAAAGATTGGCCAGGACGAGGGCCAGAAGGGATAATTGCTTGGCAGAGTACATTGTGAAAACTGATCTAAAGGTGTTCTGAGGAATTCTGGGATTGCCTTTGATGTTTTTATATGGTATCACTTGCTGATAAGAAGCCAGTGTTGTAAATTACCACTAAAGGGGGGTTAACTGCGTCGATCAATTCGATGATTAGATAAGGCCGAATTACTTTTAATTTCGTGACATTTGTAAACATGGCAACTAAACGATTGTTTGACAACTTGAGTAGCACGCGTCTCGGGCATTATATAATATTCATAAAATGATTACAAATTGATTACAGTTGGAGTCCAAATTTATTGATCTTTGTTCTTATGAGGTGATAATTATAGTTACTTAATATTATTTGTGCTTTTCACATCTGTGATCAGGGAAGCACCTGTTGATATCGATCTCCACTTGAGTCCTTAATGTGATTGATATTCCTAAAATAGGAAGTGACGAGCTGCCTCAATAAAATTTAATCAGCCGTCTTATGTTTCATAGAATTTTGTAATCAAATCAGGGAGACAAACCGAATTGATAAGTTAAACATCATGTTGCGACTTGGTCATTTCGGAAATACGGGCTTATATTTGAAAAGTAAATTACCCAAATCAGTAGAAAAGCCGATTAATCGTGATTCCCCTATCAATTTCTTATCAACGTCCATCACGATGAGATAAACGGCAACTATATAAGAAGTGCACCGCACATCGAATCCGTATTAGTATTCCCAGAACTCTTCAAGATGTACAAGGTTGCCTGCCTGCTCTTTGTTGCCCTTTTCGGAGTGGTTCTCTCGGTTCCCTCCCAATATGGTAAGTAATCTTAGCTGAGACTTGAATTGGATTTTCTTAACCCAATATTTAATTTTCTTATAGATGTGAACCAGAAGTGGGTGGCCGGAAATCTGTCGTATCCGCTTCCTAGTGATGCTCTGGTTGGCGGACTCGATCCTTATGGCTACAAGATCTTTGTGGGCCGTGTCAACTTCACCGCTACGATTGTGCCAATGAATGTTGTGGCCGAAACGGGCATCGCCAGCGGCAACACCAACAACATTCCGTTCACAGCCAGAAACTATCAGTTGTTGGCCACCAAGGACGACCTGGATTACGAGTGGGTTCGCAGCTACGATGGTCATCTGGAGGACAACGCCGTCTCGGTGGGAACTTCGTCCTGGAACGAAATGGTTTACATTTGCCGTGCCAAGTCCGACGGAGGCATCATCATGGGCTCTTTGTTCCTGACGACAAAGAGATGTCTCGTCACAGCCATTGGATACGAGTACATTCACTCCTTCGAGAAGTACGAGGTTTTGGTGGCTGTTCCTAAGACCAATGGCACACATTATTAGACTGAGACCAAAGTCGTTGTACATACTTGAAAACAAAGAATATTAGACCAATAAATTGCATTATAAATAATAATAAAAAGCTACTATTAATATTACTACTATCATGTTTTGATTAACCAACTTCGAAACGGAAGAAGAATCTCAATACACAATATATTACATGTACATGTACATATGTAAATATGTTGTACGTATTATTTAATTAATAATTTATTTGTTAAATTACATCCCGAACTGTAAACTCCAAGGGTTATCTTCAATAGAATATATTTGTTTTAGTAGCGGGGTCCATTTACTAATATTCAAAATGGTGTAAAGTCTTGAAAGTCATAACCTAAGGGTTATGCGTAGTTTTTCTTGCCACTATTTATGTTTTTCTTTTAATTAAAAAGTTGTGTAGACATATTTTTTGTAGTCGATCACTCTCGACTAAAGCGCTATTAATTGATTTGTTTATTTCGTTCTGTATATGTATATCCTGCTGTTGTATTATGTTTCCCAACAATTGTATTCACAGCCGAAGAGCTCGGACTTATTAAATTATTGCGCACGCATGGAATATAAGGGAGTGGAAAATTCTATATCACTATTTTGATGTTTGAACCTATTTTAGATGCTCGAACGTTCACTTTTATCAGTGTGGATTTTTTCAGTTTTACTTTAAAGGCTCATAATAAATATGATATTTTGGTTTTTGAAAAAGAATAACATTTTAAACAAAACACATGCTTTTAAACGGCTTAAAATTTAGATAAAGGGGTCATATGTAGATTTCAGTCCGCCACTGTATATAATGAAGTCAACTCACCAACACAATTACAAACTACTCCAAACAGATTGGCTATTTGGCTATTGCCATGACAATACAATTTTGTTGTACTACATTAATGTAATATACTTGTAGAGAGCTTCTTCTTCGACTTCTCCAAAGACAATGAATAATTATTATTTTGATATTTATTTTATTATGTTGTTTTAAATATTATTTCGCATTTGTATACAGTCTAAAGGGGATATGGCATCCAGTTCACAGGCTTCTGCTCACGAACCAGAACTTCGTATTTGTCGTACGTTTTGGCAGACAGAGTTCCATAGCGAATGTTGCACTTCTTGTGCGACGGGAAGAGAGTTCCGATGATCAGACCGCCGTCTCCTCGGGCACGGCAAGCGAAGACCTGATCGTTGGTGGCGTTGGTGCCGACGGCGACGGCGTTCTTCTCCCAGAAGCCATCGAAGCTGCGCACCCACTGGTAGCTGAGGGTTGCATTCGACAGCAGCAGCTCGTAGGAGGTGGCAGTGCTGACCGCAGTGTCTGAGTTGAAGGTGGCAACTCTGGTTTCGGCCACAGCGCGAGCGGGCAGGATCGAAGAGCCGGAAACTGTGCGGGCAACGTAGAGATTGTAGCCGGTGGGATCGAATCCTCCCAAGACTGCGTTCTCTGGGAAGTTCTTCGTCTTGTCGGCGAGTTCCCAGTTATCCGTGTTGTCGTAGACGCCACACTGGATGGCAGCCAGGAGCTGGGCCAGGACGAGGGCCAGAAGAGATAGTTGCTTGGCAGAGTACATGGCGAATACTGCTCGGTTGAGGATCGAAGTGTGAACTGAGGATTGTGGGGTTGCCTCAGGGGTTTATATAGCAGAACGCTATCAGATGTGATAAGAGGTAGTGCTATAAATATTATGGTCTTGGGAGTTCACTATTGAAACTAGTTGATTAGATATGCCAAAATTGTTTTTAGGTTTCTTAGACGTTTCGATGGCGGATGACTAATCGCCTGGATGAGTGTGGACAATGTTATCAACTGATAAGCACGAGTAATAAAAACAAATGAAGTGCTCTACAACGCATATCAATCCAATTAATTAACTTATATTTTCCATGAGTTTTTTCTTAATACTTCTAATAGCATAAGCGTCAAGACTTATGTCAAGAGCTTCTTCAGACTTTTATATTGAAGTGGATTTATCAAATTATACTCAATTTTTATTTACTCACTGTGACTTCAAAATGCGGTGGTCAGTGCTATTAGAAGTCTCAGAGGGAATCACTTTTTGATAAGATTCATTATACTACTTGATATGCTATAAAAATCCAAAGCGAACAATAAACTGTATAAATAACTGAAACGCAAAGTTTGTAAGAAAACTAAGCATGCAAATTAAATTTCCGTTAAAAGCATAATTAACAGCTTTTCAAATGCGTCAATTCTTAAGCATAACAATTTATGTTATTCCTGGAAAACAAGCCCATTTAAACGCGATTCCTAATTTGTAATCCAACCAACAAATTAATAAAGATTTGTTAAAGTCCACTAAATAAATTTCGGGTCTTTCACAAAATAAATTCCTTGTACATTTTTTTATTATTATAGAGGCAAAAGAGCAACCAAATCTGCTCAGTTGATTGTTTTTTTTTTTTTATTTAACATAATATATTTTTTTTAGATATATTTTGTACAATTATTGTCTTGTTTATCGTCTTTAAGTTCTGTCTCTTCATATTTTTACTAAATTATGTGGAGAATATTAGCTAATTTTAAATACTCCTACTTATATATCGATTTCTAGGTGGTTATAAGGTGTTGGATCCCTTAATTAAAATAAATACTAATAGTTTGTGTAAATTAGATATATGTAGTCCTCATTCAACGCTGAAAATTGATATCAAATTTGATTTAATATCAAATTTAAAAAAAAATTGAATACTCCACTTACAATGTGTTATTTCTATTCTCCCCTTTTATATAAATTTTGTATTTTTCATTTTATAATATTGTACCTAAAAATAATACGTATTTGCAGTATTTCATTTAAAATGTATAGCTAAATGTTACTTTAAGGTAGTTTATTTAATCATAGTAATTTTTCAATGTCGATGTTTGTAGTCGAGTTTAAAATAAAAATATTGCAGAATCCCCCTAAACACAAATTTATTTTCAATGCATACTTTTAGGATTAGCTTAAATTGTGAACCCACCATCTAGGGTCGTATTTAACTTATAAAGATAAAGAAAGTGAACTTTTAAACAGTTTCCTGTTATAATTTAATCATCATTATCATCAACAAGTAGCCGCATATCTAATTGTAGTAATTGATGGTAGGAAAAGTACGCCAAAAAAAAAACAAAGAAAGCTGCTCGTATCAGGATCAACCGGAAACTAAATTTGCAATAATCTAGTTTCCAAGAAAATATTAATAAATCTTTAATCGAAGCTAATCTAATCTTTCTGGGTGGTAATTACTAACATATATTGTAGCAATTCCAACTACTATATAAAAGGTTGTCCGACACTTCGATTCTTCAGTAGTTTCTTCTAATCGCTGCAAAATGTACAAAGCTGTTCTTCTCCTGGCCCTCGGACTATTTGCTGCAGTTCACGCAGTGCCATCGACATATGGTAAGAGATACTTGAACGGGATTCGCTTAATTCTTCGACTAATTCTATGTTTTACTAGATGCCGAATTCACTTGGGTGACTGGAAATCTGTCGCTTACTGTGCCGTCCAATGCCGTGATCGGAGGATTCGATCCCTATGGCTACTATACGTATGTAGGACGTGTCGTTTATGCCACCAACATTTTGCCGGCGCGCGTTGTTGCCGAGACGGGTTTGGCCCACTTCAACACGGACACCATTAGCCACAAGCTGGTCAACTACCAGCTGCTGGTCACCCAGCCCAACACCACCTTCGAGTGGATCCGCAGCTTCGATGGCTACCAGGAGACGAACGCCGTCGCCGTGGGCACAACCCATTGGAACGAACGTGTCTTCATCTGCCGTGCCAAGGCTGATGGCGGTCTGCTCATCGGAACTCTGTTCCTCTCCAAGCAGACTTGCATCATCAAGAGCGGAGATTTGCCGCTGCGCCAGTTCGACAAATACGAAGTCCTCATTGCCAGACGAGATTCCTGCGCTTCCCAAGAAGCATAAATTGCAATTGTAGCTAAGGAGAACATCTAAATAAAGTATATAGACAATGTGATAAGATTCGAGTGGATTGATATTTTTTATTGAATGCAATTGGGCTATCGACTGATTGAAGCGACATGTGGCTAACTGCTGAAGTGCTTATCAACAAAGTCTAGTGACAATAAAAAGCATTTAGGGGCTTTACAGGTATCATATCGAGTAAAGGTTGTCTGAATCAAAGAATATACTTAAAGCCTACAATTAAAGCAACAATATTGAAATAATATCTCATTACTCGACATATGAAATTTCACTCATTTAATTCTTTTCTAACTTTCTAACTTGTTCAAAGTTTTAACACAGTTTTCTCTACACAAGAAAGAGAAAAAATTATATTTTGCTTGGTCATATTTTCAATTAAAAGAGAATTTGTTTCTGAGAGAACTGCAATATTATTATTTGAAAACAACTTAAAAAAAGTGCAGCTCTGAAAACATTAGTCGTTCTATCGATTGTAAATTTATCAACTTCTGCCTTCGTTTATTTTTATTGTTATTGAACGACGGATATACCTCTAAAAAATGTATGTTTTTCAATTTTTCTAAATTCGTAAAAATGATTCCCACTTCTCAAAACAGAATTCTTCACAAAAATATAATTTTCTTTCTAACTAATTTTAATATGTTTATAGTTTCACATTCAAAATACAAAATTGTAAAAAACAGAATTCTTCACAAAAATGTAATTTTCTTTCCAACTAATTCTATTATATTTTTATAGTTTCATATACAAAATACAAAATTGTAATTGTGCAGCACAATTTTCTTTTACTTATCGATAAACATGTGGAATTATTTAATAGGCTGCTCTTTAAAATGCAGTAACAATGGTATAATAATAAACGTCACGAATACAGACATATTTACAGAATTAATACAGCTGAAATACTTTTTAGCAGGCCCACCAGAGGCACAACAGAGTCACCAGCAGATACTCGATAACCATTGTTGACCCAGAGACGCCTCCATTGCGCTCGTCCTTCCACCAGGTCCACTCGTCGTTGTAGTAACGAGGATCACACTGCGGATCCGAGGGCTTGTTGCCCGGCGGACGAGCCTTGCGACTGAACTCCTCGATGCGCTGCAGGTATTCGGTGAGGAAGCGTCCGTCGCGCATCTTCTCGTAGATGTTGTTCTGCTCGCAGGGATCCTCGTCCATGTCGAACACACAGAGACCCTCCAGCGGCAGACAAGGTGCATCATCGGGCTTGGGCTCGCGACACTTCACAGTTGCCTCCTCTCGCATCGCCGAGATGTTGATGGACGCCAAGTTGAAACGCAACGCCTGCAACTGCTGCCACACGCTGGTGTTGCGTATCGCCTCCTCGTAGTGCTCGGCCCGAGGATCGGATTCGTTGTGGCGCCTCGACAGCCAGCCATCGTACTGCCCCTCGGAGGTGGTGCCGTTCACGAACTTCCACCTGCCGTGCACATAGGACACGTAGGGCACCGAGTGGTCAATGTTGTGCACGATCTCCCGCTCCACTGCGTCGTAGTCGAACATCAGAGCAGGCCACAGATTCAGTCCGTCCAGCTGCAAGGAGCTGCTCAGCTGGATGCCGGCCGCAGCTGCCAGCGTGGGCAGCACGTCTCCGATGTAGAACCGCTGGCGCCAGACTCGTCCGAGGCGCTGGAACCGCTTGCTCCAAATGGCCGCCGAGGAGCGCAGTCCGCCCTCCCAAGGCGAGTGCTTTTGCTGTCATTTCGAAAGATTGTAATTAGTATTTGGATGAATTCGAAGAATTTATCATCGGCATGCCGAAGATTAAATATTGCTAGGCGAGCAGATGGAAATGAAATGTTTACTTTATGTATTAAACATGATTATATTTACATTATTTTATACTACGACTAAAAAATATATTATATATTGGTTTTAAGTTCCACGCAAATAAATTGATAACATACAATTAGATTCAATTAGAATCTGCGGTAATCTTATTTGAAGTTAATTTGCTCAGAATGTGCAATAACAATTTTAAGTTTTAAGTTTTCGGACAAAAATGTATATGCCACAAATGTATGCTGTTACTAATTTATTAATTAGTAAAAATCTCTTCAATGACATTGGTTTGTATTATCTAATCAGTAGTAATCTTATTTGCAATACATTTAGTCAGAATGAGAAATAATAATTATATGCAATTGAATATCACTTGCAGAGCAGAAGATAATAAAGTGGACTCATTATTTCATATTACAAAAAATAATATATTAATTAGTAACGAGTAATATTAACGAATTTATGTTTTTACTAATTATTTACTTAATTAAAATAATCTTCCTAAAACTTATTTTTGATATGCACATTTATTAGCTAATCTCGCGTGTTCAATGTAAAATGTTACAAATAAATTTCGCGAAATAATGTGTTTCGATGCACGCTACAAAAAATGGCAATGACTTTACAGTTTTCGATTTTATTTGCTATTTATAGCGAATTATGCATAATAAAGCACACTATTTCCAATATCTAATAGAAAAATGAGAATAATCAAATTCAGAAATAACTTATTTGGATTCAATAAAGTTTATGGTTTTTACTGAACATCACGTTCCATATTTATAAATTTTTAGATTTTTTCGGGGCTTTTAGTGTGAAGGTTTGTAAGAAGATTCTATAGACGAAGTATATAACATAATAAAAATAATTTAAATTAATTCGTATCAAGTAAAAAAATAAGTACGTTTAGCATCACAAAACCAGAAAAGGTCGAAAATCTAATGTAAATGGTTTCCCACCATTATATTTTCAAAATCTATCTTACAACTATATTTAATTTTTTCCGTGCTGGTGAAAATATTCTAAAATGTTGTAGTATATTAAACAGAACGTGAAATAGCAATCTAATCTTGATATTCGATTACGACAAAAAGACAGAACTTTTACAAGTTTCATAGATATTGAAAACGAAGAAACTAGGGAGCATAAAAAGAGGTGGACAGATGGTAATCAGGTCCTCAAAAGAATTTTACAATGCAATAGTTTCTGAAGTGATTATTGATAATCAGGCAGACTACTCACCCCTCTCAAGGGATAATTGGATGCTGTGGTGGCGTGATCCCCCAACGTCGGACCGCCGTTGTCCGACAGGAACAGGACGATGCTGTGCTTCAGCAGCTGATGTCTGGCCAGAGCATCGATGACGCGCCCAACGCTCTTGTCCAGCCGCGAGACCATCGCCGCATAGTATCGCTCCGTGAGGTTCGTGAGATACTCGAACTGAGCCAGCTCCTCCATGGGCGCCTGCATGGGATCGTCATAGTTGGCGGCATGTGGAGCCAGGTGGCTGAGCAGCAGGAACAGCGGCTGAGCGGTGGCATTATGTGAGCCGATCAGCTGGACGGCAGCATCTGTGAGCACATCGGTGACATAGTGACCCACTTGACCCTGGGACACCTTCAGATCGTCGCGGAAGTCGTGACCACGTGCATACGGCTTGCCCTGGCATTTAAAGGAACCATCAAAAATATATCGGAATAAATAGAATTTCGTATCGCACATTCTGCTTGTAGGTCTGATCGTAGTAGTCCACATAGGCGCCCAAGTAGCCCAGATGGTGATCGAAGCCGCGTTCGGTGGGCGTGAAGTTGCGCTGAGCCATGCCCAGATGCCATTTGCCGAGCAGATTGGTGCGATAACCGTTGGCCCGAAAGATCTGAGCCATGGTCGTCTCATTTAGAGGCAGACCCCAGGGCTGATCGTTGACAATCACATATTGCTGCATGCCTTAGACATCGAGAATCAAACTGGTTAATACGTAATGCTCGCCAGGTGAACGAACTCTTCCGATGCCGATGATTCACCTACCTGTATTGATTGGATACTTGCCGGTGAGCAGCGCTGCCCGGCTGGGAGTGCACATGGCCGGGGTGTAGAGCTCGTTGATTATCACTCCGTTGTAGGCCAGGGCATCGATGTTGGGGGTGAGGAATCTGTTCGACCCCCGGAAGCTCACGTCGTCAAAGCCCTGCCAGACAACAAAATATCAATGTCCTTATATACATGCATGTATACTAGTGTCGAGATTTACCAGATCATCGGCCATTATGATAATAATATGCGGCTTGCGGCCCTCATCGTCGTCGTCTTGGCCCGCCGCTAGCGTTGCGGCCAATATGAGGGCCAGCAGTAGAACGTGAGTTTGCATTGCGCTGTCTCGGAGCTCAGAACGGGGCCGTGTAACTAAAAATAAATTAGCAATAAAACAATAGGTCGCAATTTGCATAACTTAGCGCACATTTTGCCCTTAATTACAATATATTTTAAAAAGCGCTGCTCCATAATTTGGTAAAAGCTCAGCTCGAGTTAACAATTCTCAATTTACTTTATTGCTTGTAGGCAAACAAATCGTAAACCTAACTATGAGTAATAATTTTGTATTATTTTAGTTTGCCATTACCAAATTAAATTGTGCATTCAACAACAGCTCTTAAATATATGGATTTTACGATCTTTTGCACATTTCTTAAAATTATATTTGCTAATCGTTTGCAGCTGAATAATAATACCACTCATCGCAAACTCAACAAGTTCTTGTCGCTCAATTAATTTACAGATTAAAACAAGCATGACTCGTTCTCCTCCAACTGTATATATCATGATTGCAGTAAAACATTATCTAATTGAATATTATTTTCGGAGAGAGAATTCCCCAATTCGATTTCACATGTAGAAAGTATTTGACTTCTTTCTGTGACAATTTGGTATGCAAATTATTCATACCATTCCATTCAGTTCACAGAGTATATATTACATTAATCGCACATACTTTCGTTCTGTGTTATCTAATTGGAGTTGGAATAACAATGACGGGGTAAACATTTGTGTCATAACATTGTTTTCTATGTTATTAATCATTTGCTCATTAATTGGTAGGTTAAATAAACAACTAATGGATTATTAAAACTACAAGTATATATTTAAATTGACTTTCGAAAGACATAAGCAAATAATTAGCAGTTTGTTAATAAAATCACGACGATTTGATAGTCGAATCATAGTCGTATCTCGACAGCTGTTTCCACCGTTGTTTTCACACACAATTATTTGCAATAAAAATTAAGCTAATCTGCTGGGTGAATGCATAACTTTAGTCCGCCCGTTGATTTGTTGTTGTTGTTCTACGTTACGTTGCACACCCAAAACAAAAGACCCGAACTTACGACCCGGAATTAAAGCGTGCTTCCGTCTGCACTTGTTGAGATCGCATTCAATACTGCCATTTAACGGGGACCGGTTGTTTTCTCCCTCAGTTCTCGCGATGTGGGTGATAAACATTGATCAGTGAAGCCGAAAGCTTTGAGAGCAAAGACTGAATTTTTCAGCATCAAAATATTTGTGGCATACTTTTAGGGTTATCATAAAATCAATTTACGAAATGCGAAGGAAATTAAAATGTACGAAGAAATGATAGGAAAAACAAACAAATTTTCTAAAATTTATTAAATAAATAAATAATACAATTTTTAATTTTAAATGCAATACTAAAAAGATTCAAACACTTGTCGATTTGTTCAATTTATTCGTTTTTATTTATTTATTGTGTGCTATTGATTTCAGCTAACGTCAGCAGACCGAAGCACATGATTCATATCAATTAAATAACTCCACAAGCTCTGCCCATAAAGTCAAGCTATAAAATTGGAGTTTATAAAGTGGAAAGTATCAATCAGTGAACCGATGTTTATAAACACATATTGATTAGCAGCTAAGGGTTAATTTGATGGTAGTAAATACGCCTTAAAAAAAAGATTCAAGACGTCACGCTGCCAAACAAAAGACCAAAACAAAAATAAAAAACAAATGCTCAAACAATAGTTTTTTTTTTTGGTTATTAAGAAATTGCCGTAAGGAAATGCTTAAACTGATGCAATGTCTAGAGGCATTTGAATAAGCCTCAAAAATCATAGAGGAGAGAGAGAGAGAAAAAGAGAGAGCACGAATTTCGCCGGCTGCAAACACCTTTGAGAGCTTTTTTTTGGGGTTGTCAGGTCATGACAAGCGACAGCCAAACAATTTCAGTAAATAGCAGTTTATGACCGCAATCAGTGTAGTTGGCAACCCAGTTACGCTCTCTCTCGCTCTCTCTCTGCGGCTCTCTCGCGCCAAAAACTAACGAGAGCACAGAGCAGCTGGCAGCCGTCGTTGTTGTTGTGTTTGTTGTGCTGTTGTATCGTGTTTGGCCCAAGCAGAACGAGCACATGTCTTTCTATGCAGCCAGTACCAAGTTCACTCTCCTCGCAGCTGCTTCTTCGGCACGCGTTCCAGAATATTTATTGTATGTGGAAATTGTAGTTTGGAATTTTGATGACAGCGAGGCCAAACAATTGACACTGATTGCAACTGATCGAAATTGGGTAGAAAACAAACACACAAGATGGAAGAGTTGTCCGACTTCTTAGAGTAAGTACTGTGAATCTGGCATTGACACGCATGCTACAAGTGTCTAAAATTAGCGTCGAATGCAGGCAAATAGTACATTTATTTTTAGCCAGTATTTAACACCCAGCTGACGACCACGCGAAATGTGCCGCATAACCGTATAAACAAAAACCCCACAGCGCACTGCAAATTAATTTTCCAAATAATTTTAAATTAATAATAAACTCCGCAACTCTCGCTCCAATTGCTCAACCGATAAATGCCCTGTAGAAATAAGAGCGAAATAAAAGAGAGAAATAGTTTCGAACGCAGAGAAGAAGTCAGAGATAACAAAAAAGATGATGGTGAGAAAGCTTTTAAAATAAACAAAAACTAGTTAGCTTTAGTTTGAAAAGCAGCAAATTTTATCTAATTTAATTAATTGATTTTGTGAGTTACATTTTTGTACTGTTCGTGCATTCCACCCTCACTTTTGACTGCTAGTTTAAAAATACAAACCGCTAATCGATCAAGACAGTGGCAGGTCGCTTGGGGCAAGCTGGTTCAACCCCGGTTTGCATTTCAGTTAGCCAGATTGACCGGCTGTTAATTGGCAACAACAACAACAACAATAACAACAACCCCAATGGGGCAGCCGTCACTTGTGTTTACCAGCGAAATCTCTCTCTGCGGTTTCGCGGTGGGTCAATGCGTGATGTGATGAGGATCGCATCGGAAGCGAGAATTCAAACCACCCGCGCACCCCCAAAAGCGTGCTTTCCATTTGCTGGAAACTCACCACGATCGGCCAGTTTATGCCCTAGAGCGAGGCGGTATTTAACGGCGTTCGCATCGACGCCAACTGCTCAGACGTAATTCGAGCGCCAGCGACAACCGAGTTCTCAAATTCAATTTAGAACGAAATCGAAACCATTTAGTATTTGTATTGATATCGTAATTTGATTCGGAACACTTGCAAACGAAACCCATTATGGGCTATTTGTTGTGATATCCAAAGAATTCTTTGCAAAAAGAAACATTTTTTGCGGAAAAAAAAAACAGTGATCGATATTTGATAAAAGTTTTAACTGAAAGGATTACCTTTTTTTGAAATCAGGTGAGAAAGTGGGGAATACATATATTTTCAGTAAAAATATATTTTGAAATACTTTTCTTCTTAACTCTTCTTCATACTGATCATCAGTTAAAAGGATCAAAGTGAGAGTATACTAGAATTTTATTTTGAAAAGTATATACAGCTTTTTCGATACAGACAAGCTCTACAATTTTCTATTCAACTTACTATAAGTTTAAATTTAAAACGTTTTGAGAATTCTTTAATATTATTTTTTCAATTATATTGATGTAATTTTTTCGAAACAAACAAATTTGATAATTTTCTATTAAACTCAATGTTCGTTTGGAGCTTAAATATCTTCCCGAAAGATCACAAGACTTCCGATAGATATATTCCTTAATCTTTGCCGATGTTGACAACGATCAATCAACGATCATTTGTCACTTAGTCATCATGGATGATTTCCCAGACGATCACAAGACTCTGGATTAAAGTGACTTTCGCGTGGCAATCTATCGATAAGCTATACTATAAAGATCTGCTCTACAAATCGCGCATTAACACCCGCGCACTAATTAGCTTATGGCTTTTGCCACAAACTCATAAGCTATAAATGGCCCGTGCGATCGATGGGTTATTGGAACCACCCACCGCGACCCGCTTTCAAAGTGATGTTGTGCTGTGTACATAAGTTTGACATACAATTGGGGAACGTGTTAATATGTCGATTCGATTAACATGGCTATACAAATAATTACACGCGGGTTCAAAACATTTCGATTGGCTAAGCACAAAAATACCTGCAACTCAAGCTCAAGTGTCTCGTCATCATTATGTCTTCCAGTATGCCCAATTGGAGCGTGACGAACGCTTTTCGCGTGCTCACACGCCGCAAGCCCCTGGAGGATTCCACGGAATCCAAGCTGGCCAAGGTGCTGTCCGCCTTCGACCTGACCGCCCTGGGCATTGGCAGCACCCTGGGCGTGGGCGTCTATGTGCTGGCGGGCGAGGTGTCCAAGAGTCATGCGGGTCCTGCTGTGGTCATCAGTTTCCTGATCGCTGCCGTCGCCTCGATCTTTGCGGGCCTCTGCTATGCCGAGTTTGGAGCACGTGTGCCCAAGGCGGGCTCCGCATACATTTACAGCTATGTGACCATTGGCGAGTTCATTGCTTTCCTCATCGGCTGGAATCTGATATTAGAGTACGCAATCGGTGAGTTTTATTGACGGCGCCGACGTCTAATTGATCAAATTAATTCGCACAAAAATACATATGAATATTCTATATTGAATTCACATTGATTCTGGGTTCGCTCGCAGGTTCCGCCAGTGTCGTCAAAGGGCTGAGCACGTATCTGGACTCGTTGTGCGGTTATGCGATGCGCGACTTTCTCGCCGAGCATCTGCCGATGAATGTGCAGGGCTTGAGCGCGTATCCGGATCTGTTCGCCTTCATTGTCACCATTCTGTTCTCGTGGGCCATTGCGTCGGGCGCCAAGGAATCCACCAGGGTGAACAACGTCTTTACCATGCTCAACTTGGGTGTCGTGCTGTTCGTCATCATCGCAGGACTCTTTAAGGGTGAGTTCAACCCCTGCTATTTACATTAACATAACAGTCGAATGGCGCTGTTAGCTTTGCGCTAAAATAACATAGAAAAGCTCTGTTAGCTTATTGACACAGCAGCATGTAAACTGTTATTTATTTATAGCAATTCTGTTATTTACATTAACATAACATAGCAACGCACTGTTAACTTTGCGATGAGCAATAACATTTGATACCAGCAACAGCGCTGTTACTTACATTAACAGAACACAGCAATGAAGTTCCAGCGTTTGATGTACTGTTAAATTTGTTGCGGCCAGCTTCAATTAAATTATGTCGAAAACCAATTTCCGCACTTAATCTACAATTTCTCTGAACAGTTTCTAGTAACAGCTGCTGTTTTCATTAACACAGAGCAAAGCAACAGCTTTGATATTTAAATTAACAGAACATAGCAGAGCGCTGTTAACTTAGCGATTAGCATTAACATTGTGTTACAGGTCGTATAATTTACGATTTATGTTAACTAAACATTCGCAGTTTGTTCCCTGCAATTTGAATTGAATAAAGCCGCCAACCAATTTTGGCATTTAATCTGCAATTTCTCTACACAGCTCCAGCAGCAATTAAGCTATTTTCATTAAAATATATGTTAACTGGATATTTCCTATTTTGTTGCTAGCAAATTTAATTGAATCAATCAATTTCCACATTAAATCTGTAATTTCTCTGTTTCCATCAGCTTTTTACATTAACATAACATTGCAAAGTAATAACTCTGCTATTTACATTAACATAACATAGCAAAGCTCTGTTAGCTTATCGATAAGCGATAACTTATCGATACAGCAGTTGGCGCACTCGTTTGATTTACTCTTAACTGGATTTTACCAAGTTTATTCCCATCCATTTTAATTGAATTAGGCCACCAATAAATTTCCGCATTTAATCTGTAATTCCGCTTTGCAGTTTCCAGCAGCAACTGGAGCATACCAAAGTCGCAAGTGCCCGAGGGTTATGGCGATGGCGGCTTCATGCCGTACGGCGTCTCTGGCATCATCAAGGGCGCCGCCGTTTGTTTCTACGGCTTCATTGGCTTCGATTGCATTGCCACCGCTGGCGAGGAGGCCAAGAATCCCAAGAAATCCATTCCGTTTGCCGTGATCGTGTCGCTGGCGATGATCTTTCTGGCCTACTTCGGCGTCTCCACCGTGCTCACCATGATGCTGCCGTACTACGCCCAGGACGAGAGTGCTCCGCTGCCGCACGTCTTTCGCATCTACGGCTGGCATGTGGCCGAGTATGTGGTGACCATCGGTGCCATGTTCGGCCTGTGCGCCAGTCTGATGGGCGCCATGTTTCCGCTGCCCCGCATTGTGTTCGCCATGTCCAACGATGGGCTGCTGTTCAAGTGTCTGGGCGAGATCAGCACCAAGTACAAGACGCCTTTCAAGGGCACCATGCTGACGGGCCTTCTGTGCGGCATTCTCGCAGCCATCTTCAACCTCAGCCAGCTGGTTAATATGATGTCCATTGGCACTCTGCTCGCCTACTCCATGGTCGCCAGCTGCGTGCTCATGCTGCGCTACGAGGTCGACGATCGGCGGGACAGTCGCATTCTCGGCAACGGGCGCCTCAGCATGACCCAGGAACAGTCCTGTTCGCTGTGGCGACGCCTCTTCAATCTCAACGGCCAGACGATCTCCACCAGGCAGACGGCGCGCATCGTCACTGCCATGGTCACGTTGTTCTGTAAGTGTAAATGAAGTTTACTGATGGAATTATTGTAGTTAACTGCGAGTTTATTTCTTTCAGCTATCTGGAGCTTGGTCTTCTCGCAGATTCTGACAAAGTTCGAGGAGGATTTCGCGCACACCACGCAGTTCGATGTGCTGCTCCTCATACTCGCTGGGATACCGCTGATACTCATGCTGTTCGTTATCTCGCGTCAGCCCACCTCGGGTGTACAGCTGTCGTTCAAGGTGCCGCTGGTGCCTTGGCTGCCCGGCATTTCCATACTGATCAACATCTATCTGATGATCAAACTGGATATTCTGACGTGGGTGCGCTTTTCCATATGGATCACAATCGGACTCGCCATCTTTCTGTCCTACGGCATCCGGCACAGTCGTCTGCGCCAGAGGGAACAGCGCAACAATTCCATTGCCCTGCTGCGTGATTCCAGCGACACGACGCTACTCAGTCAGGATCGTTCCAAATACGGCAACGAGGTGCCGCTGATATTGATGCACAGCACCTCCTAACTGCATTCTCTGTGCTGATATTTTGAAAAGATCATTTGTATTAAGCCTACGATTAAGTTGCACTTCTTATCATCACACACTCGCACAAAATCACAAAAACACACATTTTCACTTTTACAAGCGCAGGCAACACTTTCATATTTATTATGTATGTAAATATACGTATGTAAATTAGGTCGTTCTCGAATTGCTACCATCGTATTTAATAATTATAAATAGAAACCAAAAATTGTTTACAAAGTACAATAAGAGAAGCTCGAAGCAATAAACTAGTTCAAAATAAACAATAATTAATGCGTTTGTTCTGGATTTACAAACTATATTTAGCCAGCATAAAAATATATATTATTTGAAAAATATAGTTAGATATATTAATTAATGAGAAAATTATATCCCAAATTTAATTGGCACAGATTGACATCTATTTACGTATTGATTTGCATTCGTTTGAGATCTGGGAATCTATCGCTAATATCATGAAAAAATATTTGGTCTGCTGGTTCAGTAGCAATATTCAAATTCAAATTCAAAATGTTGGCGCCACAGTTACTGCACTGTTTATATTAACTGCCGCTGTTAACGCGAAATAGAGGCTGTTAATGTCACATGAAGTTGGCTGCGAACGCATATTTGAGATCTATTAGGGTGACCATGCTATTTTAGAGTTGAGCGGGAGTTGGAAACATTTTTGAATTCACAAGAGTTCAAATTCTGAAATGTCTTTAAGTTTAATATATTTAATGCTAAGAGAAATATGAACAACGAAATGGTTTTTTATGTATTTTAATAATACCTTACTTAGCTGAATGAAGCAAACTAATTGTTAAAATAACGTAATTCCCATTATGGTGGCAAACATTAAAACAAACAGCCAACCTTCAAAGGCCTTCGTCAATTAAATAAGTACTTCAACACGCAGGCACAAGGCCAAAACAAACACGAAAAGTTCAAGTTGTTGTTTGGGCCGAAAGTTTGCCGCTGATTGGGGATAAGGACGAGCGACTTGTTGAGCAAATGCAACAGGTTCGATGTCCTGGCAACTGCTTGTAAACAATAAATTGAGCTCAAGTTCAGCTGTTGCATTGGCAACGCGCGATTCAATGGAATGTTTAATCGATGACCACGCGAAGGATAAAAACAGACAAGAAGCAAGAAGCACAACGAAACGGAAAAACCCAAATAACAAGTGAAATTCAGTGATTCCACAATGTCGCGTTATAAAATTTAAATACAAGTAAATAAAGCACTGCAAAAGTTGCAGTGATTTAAAACTAAATCGGATAGGATTGAATTGAAGTTGCAGCATGGGAAATACGGAGAGCAATGTGACCAGCGGAGTCAAAAAACAGGCGGGCGTCTCCACGCAGGCCCTCTACAAATTCGTGAATCTCAAGGGCGGCGGTCTGCTGGTGGACATGATGAAGCGCGCCTGCCAAACCAAGCAGTTTGCCGAAATCGATCATGCGATCAAAACGAAGGTGGAACCCTTCTTATATAACAAGGGCGCTGGCCGTTATTTCCCCATCTCGAAGCTCGTCCTGCTGCGCAATCGAGACAGGCCGCGAACCCGACAATTGCCCGAGATACGCGCCCTCGAGAATCCCGATGACGACTTCAACATACACGACTATTGCCCCGAGGTGTCCGAGGCCGAGTACATCTCCAATCCCAGCGCCTATCGCTTCGTCTGCTGGGACCTCAATGTGAGTAAGAGAAGAGGGGGAATCTTCACAGTTATCTCAAAGGAAAAACTATCTTACAGATGCGCGGTGCTGTGGGGGAGACCATCTTGCATCTGTGCCTGCTCAACGCCTCCTCGCTGCACGCGGATCTGGCCAAGCGGCTGCTGAAGTTCTATCCCAAGCTCATCCTGGACATCTACATGAGCGACGAGTATTACGGCGAGAGCGTGCTGCACATTGCCATTGTCAACGAGGATCCGGCCATGGTCAAGTACCTGCTGGATGCCAATGCCGACGTGCAGGAGCGGTGGGTCAAATAATATTCTTATATCTCTCACTACTAATTTTCTTTTCTTGTGGACAGTTGCTGTGGCGCCTTCATGTCTGCCGAGGACACGAAAGCCTCTCGCACGGATTCGCCGGATCACGAGTACGTGGCTCTGGCGCCGATGACCAACTATGATGGCTACGTCTACTGGGGCGAGTATCCTCTGAGCTTCGCCGCCTGCCTCTCACAGGTGAGTTGGGAGCCAAGTGAATCCTGTGCAGATAATTTATTATTTTATATTTACTATGTTACTGAGAGAGTCGATTCTTATTTAGTGTCAATTATGTCATATATAGAGAGGCGATATATGTATGTAGGAATAGAGTTTTATATTAATTTTAACAATTAAAGCAAATACTCCACAAAAAGCATACATTTTCAATCGGAATTTATAAATATTATAAAACTCAGTAATTAAAAATTAGTAATTAAAATGAACATTAATAATTTAAAATGGATAAAACAAAATATTTAGTTTATATTTAAAAATCCTTAAATAAATTAAAAACATCTGGAATTATAAAACCCATAGATATTTTATTAGTGCAAAGTAAATATATCGAAAATCTATGATTATCAAAATTACTTCAATAGTAATTATAATGCTAAAAAAAATCGAAATAATTCTAGGCTTATCAAATACGTAGGTAGTTATTAAATTAGAAATATCACTAGTTTAAAGTATCTGATTTAATTTACAATGTTTAGTTTTCTTAAAAAGATCAAATAAAGGGGTGTGTATTTTATTACATAAAACATAAATGAACTAAAGTTCGTAATTATAAGAAATATTAATAAATATCATTCTAAATTATGTACATAGTTTTATTTGTAAATAATCAGTCCTCAAAGCCCTTAGACAATGTAACTAATTTAGTTACTTAAATTTAATTTATTTATTTATTATAGTTGTAGCTTTGAATCAAATTCGATAGTACAACAATAACCCAGAGAGCAACTGAGGCCTTTAGGTTGTTTTAGATTATAATATGAACATATTTCTAAACTTTTCATTCGAAGTTATTTTAATAAATGAAAAATGAATGAAAAATTTAGGAAATCCAAATAAATAAAAATATATAAGATAATCGACAAATGTAACACCTCATATATTTATTTCGATTTTCAGGAGGAGTGCTTTCGCCTAGTGCTCGCCCGAGGCGCAGATCCCGATTTCCAGGACACCAACGGCAACACGGTGCTGCACATGCTCGTCATCTACGAGAAGATGGAGATGTTCGACGTGGGCTACGAGGTCGGCTCCAATATCCACGTGAAGAACATTCAGAACCTGACGCCATTGACGCTGGCCGCCAAGCTGGGGCGCGTTGAGATGTTCTTCCACGTGATGAGCATCGAGCGGGAGATCTATTGGCAGCTGGGCAGCATCACGTGTGCCGCGTATCCGCTGCTGATGATCGACACCATCAACGAGGAGACGGGCAACATCAACAAGGACTCGGTGTTGAATTTTGTGGTGTTCGGCGACAAGCTGGAGCACTTGGAGCTGCTGGACGGAGTCGTCATCGATCTGCTCAAGACCAAATGGGACACGTTCTGCAAGTCGCGCTTCTACAAGCAGTTCTACATGTTCGCCTTCTACTTTCTCATCTCGCTGTTCAGCTTCATCTTGCGACCAGGACCCGAGGCGAAGGATGAGGATGACGACGATCAGGATGGCACTTCCTTGCCAGCCTCAAATGGCAGCGCTCAAAACGATCTCTACATCAACGGCAGTCTGTTGGGGAATCAGCACAGCAAGAGAGGCACTTCCAGTACCGAATACAGTGAGTGGCATTCGTATATTCCCAGCTCAGACTTTATTAAATCATCAATCTTATCTCAGAAACCTTTTGGCTGAACTTCACTGAATACTACGATCCCAACGAGGTGGAAACTCTGCCCGCCTGGTGGCAGACTTATGCCCAGTGTCCTCTAATGAATTTGGAATCGGATCTGGCCAAGTTGCGCATTATAGCCGAGCTAATCAACTTTGTGGGCGCCATACTCTATCTGCTGGTAGCCTTGAGAGAAGCCCGCTTCCTGGGCTACAAAATGTTTATCGAGAATTTGGTGAGTTTAGAATTTAGATAAAAGAGCCAGAAAAATATACCAATTTTTAAATTAATAATAGAAAACTAAAGAAAAAGTAAAATTATTTGAGAAGAGAACATACTAGGGAATTAAATATTCCACTTCAAGAGGCAAAAATACATCATTTAACGACAACTTTTTAATCAAATTAAATATGCAACAAAAAAGTGATTTATGAAACTTAATCGAAAGTGTAAAATTTCTTTATAATTTTCTATAAAAAAATAATAATCAAAGAGCGTATAAACATTGCTGAGAATTATACTCAGACAACAGTTTTAAATATCTTTGAAAATTAATATAAATATAAAACTATAAGACAGAATATTATAAGAAGTCACAAAAAAAATAATTTGAAAACAGAGAAATACTTTAGCAAAGAAAATGTATTGCTGAAAGTTTATTTATTAAAATTATTTATTTAAAGTTAATTTTTCTACTCTCTGTAGAAAGAAAATAGTTTGATAGTGGTTAAGAAATAATTGGAATATTTGTTTGATTTATTCGACTACTTTTAATAATTTAAAATATGGGACAACGTAGAAGTGATTAAGTCAAATTTATTTGGGAAATCTTTAATGAAAAAAAGCTTCTTCACATCCACTCATAAATTCGGCTTAATGCTGATCTCAGCAATATTGAATAAATATCATTTAATTAGACAACATTAACTTAAATCTGCTCATAATAATAAATAAATAAATGAGAAGCAAAATGGAAGAAAAAGGAAATAAAAACAAATAATTTGTTGAAGGATTTTGAACAATAAATAAAATTCATTGAATCTTAAATTTTCAAAGTAAACCTAAGGCTTCAACTCTTCTTAATTCAGTCTCAAGCAAGGGTACAGAAAAAAGCAAAACAAATAAATGAAGTATAAATAATCTTACTAGAACTATTTGTAAATACACTTTATTCCAAAATAATCTCGTAAATAAAATTATTATTTTATTTTATTATTATTTGCAAATCTTCAACTATCATCTCTTTCATATCTATATCTTCTCAGATGACGGCGCCATCGCGAGTGATGTTTCTGTTCTCCTGCGCCCTGATGATGACGATTCCCTGGCTGCGAGTGTCCTGCCTGACCGAGATCGATGACCACGTGACAGTTGTGATCATGCTGACCACAGCGCCCTATTTTCTGTTCTTCTGTCGGTGAGCACGAATCCAAATAATAATTGGTTCTTTATTCAAGTAATTTAACTATCCTTGACTGTAGTGGCTTCAAGACCGTGGGTCCCTTCGTGGTGATGATATACCGCATGGTGATGGGAGATCTGCTGCGATTCGTGTCCATCTATCTGGTGTTCGTGCTCGGCTTCTCGCAGGCCTTCTACATCATCTTTCTGACCTTCGACAGCCCGTCGACGCCCGAGGATCAGGACGCCGAATCGAATCCGATGCCATCGCCCATGGAGTCGATTGTGGCCATGTTTCTGATGTCGCTGACCAATTTCGGGGACTACTACGGCGCCATGGTGTCCACGCAGCACGAGTACGAGGCCAAGATCCTGTTCTTCCTGTTCATGGTGATCGTGAGTGTGCTGCTGGTGAACATGCTGATTGCCATGATGGGCAACACCTACCAGAAGATCGCCGAGATCCGCAACGAGTGGCAGCGCCAATGGGCGCGCATCGTGCTCGTCGTGGAGCGAAGCGTGCCGCCGGCGGAGCGTCTGAAGAACTTTATGCACTACAGCCAGTCCATGTCGGACGGGAGGCGGGCGCTGGTGCTGCGCCTCAACATGACCGACGAGGAGAAGGAGGAGATGAAGGAGGTGCAGGAGATGAAGCGCATCCATCAGCGCTTCTCCAAGAAGCGGCAGATGGAGCGCGAGCTGAGGCAGCGACGTCGCCAGGCGGAGTACGAGAAGTTCTTCGGCACCGCCCCCAAGTCCGACATCGAGAGCATGGAGAACAACAATCTGTGAACGCGTCCTGCGGCTAATTCAAGTTAGTTCAAGTTTTATTGAACCGCTAGCGAAATTTGTCCACTCTGAGCAATAAAGCAGTTTCCACCACCCACACAAGCACATATGTGTATACATCGGGTCCTTAATTGATATTCGTTTGCGTATCATAAAACTCAGCTTAACGACACTCGTCTTTGGAGGGTGCCATTTGAATGATAATAACCCGCTTTATTGTGCACGTCTGGCCAATAAATCCATTCAGCCGCGTCCTGCACAAAGGATGTGCGCGGGGGAGAGTTTCGCTTGTTCTTCTTGGCAACATCCGTCTCCTTCTGCATCTTGATTACGTAATTGCAACTGTCTGTGTTGTGAAGCATCACGACACCTTCCATTGTCCTGCGAGGGTGCAAGTGCACCCAGACAAAAGGATCCTTTTGAGATGGCCGAAAATCGATATGACGATGATGATGTTGAGCCGCTGATCGGCGATCGAAGGTGCGTGGGATTCTTTTTCAATTCCAGCCGATTCATTTACAACATTCAACCGGAAACGTTTAGTCCTCATTGTGTTGCCAAAAAAAGAAATGGGAACATTGCGCACTCTAAAGATCCTTTCTGCGCTAATGTCCTGTTGCTGCTTTGCCATTGAAAGTGTTAAAAAGCAGCGATCTGGCTGTTGAAGCCTTTCAATCCCTGCTCTGCACAGCAGCGCAGCTTGACTTTAATTGCAGCTGAATAGAGCAATTTAGGACATGCTGCGACTAGCATGGATATCGCCAGCCAGGACTTGCAAGCACTGCGAGAAATTCAAGGCAAACTTATACGCTTCAGCTTGTGGTGAAAGAAATAGTAATCAACATTTAAATAAATAAAAATTCGAAAAGATTCAGATATAGGCAAAATATTGAAAAACTATATATAACTGCTGGGTCTAGAGAAATACTTTTGCCTGGCTATCCGATTGTTTCTATTCAAATGACTATCTTAATTTAAAGGCTAAGTTGAGTAGATTTATTTCACAGCCATGTCTTTGTTATTTGCATATATGTACATACATATATGTTAAAATCAGCGGATCAATTTATATATATCAATATATATGAACAAATTATAAATTTGAGCTATAAAATACTATTTTTACTATTCAATTTAAATTAAATTCGCTTACCAATTGTAATTACTCTATAAACTCTAGGTACTTTCAGATTATTTAATTTCAATTTAATGTACGGTATGAAATATTACGAAATATTTTAATTTATTCACTGGTAATAAGAACTGTAAAAATTCAAGGTATAATTTGTTTTATAAGTTAATTTGATTGCTTGTTATATTTACTCTTTAAAATACTTATACTATAAATTTTGGGTATAAAAAACGATAATTTAATTTTCTGCCTTGTTAAGCAACTTTGAAATACTTTTCTATGTGTTGTCACAATAATTCGAGCTATAAAAGCGTTGAGTTAATATAATTTCAATTTTATTTGTTTGCTAGTTATACTTACTCTATGAAATTCTGAGGTATAATTTAATTTGTTTGCTACTTAAATTTACTCCATAAGTTGAAGCTACAAAAACATGAGAGATCATTTAATTTTAATTTAATTCGTTAGTTCGTCTTGATTGCTTTATAAACAAAAAATAAAAATACATTTTTAGTGCTTAACATCCCCTAAAATTTCTCTCAGTGCAGCTGCTCTGGTCAGCTTTCTGCGCTCGCTCGTCTAACGGTTCCCAGAGCAACAGAGGAGAGCAGCAGAGCGTTTGCAGCAGAGAGCGCAACCCTTGAGCCTGCGGTTGCACAATGGGCACCACAGCGCGGCTAGCGGCGTTAATGATATGGTGGCAACCCTTTGCCGATCACAACAATGGGCAACATTTGAATATTTGTCGCATTTCATTCTCATTTTTTTTCCCAGCTCCGAATTGGCTTTTAGGCTGCCAGAGCTGCCAAAAGCAATTCACTGCGCGATTGTTTGGCCAGTTGATTCTCAACGCATTCGAAGCGTCCTGTGAGCTCACATAATTACAGAGTGCTGGGCCAGAGGTGTCGAGTTCGAGCACGTTGTAAGCGACAATTTAATCACATGTTTTGCCAGCAAACGCTGCCAGCACCTTTGTTGCCACACCATTGTGCTCGCTAATGGGGCAGCTGGCTGGCGTTCTGGGTGCAAAGGACGCCCACTTCCTTTTATGTAATCCTCGAGAGATGCGTATTTTGTTGTGTTTTATTTTGGCAAGGATTCGGCTTCAGGTTGACCTCCCTTCGGCGCTTTCTAGTCTCGAAATAACCGTGTGAGTTTTGGCATATCCATAAAGAGATCGAGATCGAGATCGGGGCCTGTTAACATAATTTGTGTGTCGTAAAGTCGTGACTCGAACCAAGTTCGGGCTGCTCGAGAAAGTTGGCAAATTGTTTAATTACTCGCTGCACAAACATTGTAAAACAATAAAAGCGAAACGAGTGGAAGGGAAAATGCTGGCAAGAAATTTTCCTGGAAAATCGGTTTATGAGGCACGTTTAGCGGCTTGCGAGGGGCGTTGCAAATGACTTTTAAATGCGGCAAGTCGCGAACCGTTGATTGCTTTGATTTTTTCCTTCACATTTTGTATTTTGCATTTTGCATTTTTTGTGCGCGCTTTGTTCTTGTTATTTATTTATGTTTCTTTCAAACTAACTAACGGCGATTGTTCGGGATTTGTTCTTTTGCCCACGGCGGGCAAACACTTGACAAATCTTTTGGGCGAACAAACCCGAGACGAAAGTCCTTTGGGAGCCAAAAGAGAAATGCAAAAAGCATTCAAATCAATGGCACATTTAAATAAGAATTATGGCCGGGGTGCCAGCTCACCTGGGACCGCTTTCTTCCCCCCTCTCATCACCCTCCCCCAACTACGTTTCTTAAATCTTTGCTTAAAAGTTTCAAGCGTTTCTTGAGTTTATTTAAACTAAATTATTTATGCAAATACAAATACAGGCAAAGCATACAAAAAATGCTTGCAATTTATTTCGACAGGCTCGAGGGGTGAGTGAATGAGTGTGTGTGATTGTGTGTGTGTGGGTGTGTGTAAATGGCAAGGGTTGCGCGTTTCGCTTGACCTTTGTTAACTCTGTTTGCATTTCAGTTTTTTTCGGCTATTGATTTACACTGCCAAAGCGCAGCAAATAAACTGTGATGTGGGTGGCAACCCTAAAAAGGACTTGGTCGCATTGGCAATTTATTTAAACTGTCAGCTAAAAGCGCTTTTAAATATGCATACGCTTAAAGCACAAAATAAAAAAGAGTTCGCATTTATTAAAATAAAAATAATGTAATTGATTTTAAATGTAAAAAAAAAACTATTTGTATCCACTTACGAATTTTTAAAAATAAATAATAAATAAATATTTGTATATATTTGTATATGCGCATTAAAATATATTTTGTTTAATTTTTTTGGTTGCGTTGCAATGTCTGCGTCTGTCATTTGCATTCGCACTTGTGGAACAGTTTTGAAATCATTCATCGATTATGTGCCAATGGATTATTGAGAGCCTTGAAAAGTTGCACAACAAATATTTGGTAAGCTTAGTGAAACCCTTCAACTGTCAAGAGCTGGCGAGTGTGGGAGACAGTTTAAACAGAGCCTAGGTTTGGAAATGCTTTATATATACAGAAAATATCATCTTAAGAGTTACATTAAAAATGTGGGAAAATTGTAAACTACACAAAATAGATTTAGATTAACAGCAATAACTATATATTCAATTTTTTAAATGTATCTACTTGTATTTATTTATTTAAAATACTATTGTACCGTGAATTGTAAATGAATATAATTTATTGACTATTATTCTTAGAACTGTTAGCTATAGCTTATAAATTAGGAGGCTAGTTACTTACATTTACTGTTAATTGTAATATATTTATTATTATTATTATTATGAATTTATTATACTTTACTATTGCAATTTTTCTAACATAATATAATACTTTAAGCATATTATAAACAAGTTAAAACTAAAACTATAATTAACTTTACGTCCCTTGCCTAATTCTATGTGTAATTTTTTTTGTATTAGGTGTGTTTACAAGTTTGAATAAGCTGATAGAAAAACCAATGATATTTTATTCAGTTTAACTGTCGAACTCACCTTGACTTCGCTGCTGCCTCTACCTCCGCCCGCTTATCAGTTGACTTTCTATCTTTCCCTTTCTACGGTGATGTTGGTGTACTGTTAGAATACGCCTCGCTTTGATTGGGAACCACTTGACGTTTATTTGCGGGGGGCGTGTTAACAAAAACCGCAAAGTTTTAATTGAATTTCCTGAACAAAATAATGTTTTGCCACTCGAATCTCGCGGGAGACGCTAAACAAACAAATCGACAATCGACAGACAGACGGACAGACTGAATGACGGACTGACTGGATGACTGACTGACTGGATGAGAGATTGAAAGGCGATAGTAGGTATGCATACATACTTAAGAGTGCCGTGAAATAAATTCAATTCGAGAAATCAAATCACTTGAGTGAAAATACGCAACACAATAAAAGTTGCATTAAAAATGCGAAACCAAAAGAAAAACCCACACACACAAACAAATGGACCCCCCACTTAGAGTGGGATCGGATGAATTGGACTGTTTGTTGTTGCGTTGTTGTGTTGTGTTGTGTTGTTGGGCGTCGAAGCGATTTTCCTTATAGCTGGCATTCCGCTTTGATCTCTGACAGCATTAAACACGCGCAATAAAACCCTTTGACTTCTGTGCCAACTGCATCAAACCAAACCCATTTGGCAAATGACTGAAATTAATTACAAGAAGCCACAGCAAATTCCCCGACTAGGCAGATACGCTCTCTCCCCCTCCACAATTATGATTGTCAACACTTTGTGGTGTCAAATTTGCGGTTCTGGCTTTGACAGGACTCACCACGTGTCGACCCGCAATTTGGCAGCAGGCAACGCCCACGTCGATGTCCCTGAAGCCTTGATGAACTCTGCTGATGATGCCTCGCGGCAACTTTGCATTTTGACACTTTTATTTATTTGATGTATATTTATTTTTTCTGGGCAGCTAATTCAGCTGGCATCGTTCCAACTGTGCTTGTTGGTCGTAAACACACACCGTGGGATTCAGGAATCGGGAATCAGGATTCGGAACGGAACTGCACTCGAGAAGTCGCATCGAGTGGCCACTTTGTGGCGGCGACGTTTTGCGAGCCGAGCGACAACAAAAATTAGAAGAAACCAAAGCACTTGATGCAGTCGCAACCCCTAAAACTGACCTCTAAAGCTCATGCAATATGCAAAAGGCACAAAAAACGAGAATTCTTTTAAAAGAAATCTCGGTTTTTAAGTGGCCCGTTTCGATTACATGACGGAAACTTAAGATGAATTCCGGCCAGCTTCAAGTGCTTCAAACGTTCCCTTCCAGCAACCCTTTGTCGCTCTTGATTTCGTATTTTTTTCTCGCGCTGATTGAGAAATTAACGTCGTTTAGCCAAGTGCCCTGAGGTGGTCTGCGAGAAGCTGGCGAACAAAAGCCGTGCAACGATTTCATCGCTCAGCATTTCTTAGTTAATCTGTTATGACATCTAGTAGTAGGGACTGAGGCAAGGGGTTGGGGGGAGGCAGGGAGACGCGCCTAATGAGCTCAAATCGAGCATGCCTTATGAGTGCCATCGATATCCTACGCTCTAACAGCTCTGACAGCTCCTCAAGCAATTGCATTTGCATTTTTCCCAGGGCGAGAACTTCTCACAGATTCTCACACGTCTCTCGTCTCTGACTTTACATGTGGGCTTACACATGTTTTGGCCAAATTATGATCCCTTTTTTATGTGCAAAAGGTTAATTGTGTGTCGCTGGCGATGCATTTCCGGCCAGCACACGGAAATGCTGCAATGCACAATGTAAACAAAATGCATTTATTATTTATTATTGTTTCAATTTATTTTGCTGTTCTCAAACAATTTGCAGCATTGGGCAACAAAACACAATTCGAGACCGAGTTCCGTTGAATCGCACACAATAAACGAGGACAAAAGGACTCGGAGACGATGTCAGGCGATGCCGGGAGATGTTGCCGCTGAGACAGCACAATTGACCAGCTTCGTTTCGACCAGGTCGAATCACAGGTGAATAGCGAACGGAAGTCCGATGACTGGCACATGCGACCGCCCAATGCTTTGGCTCAGTCTCCGCTCCATTGTACTTTACTCTTCTTTTTCAGCTCTGCTCTGCTCTGCTCTCATCTCAGCTCTGTTGGTTCTTTGTCTGGAACGTGGGCTGTTTAGCCCTAATGGGATGAGCTCTGCAGCTAGTTACTTGGTTATTGCAACTTTTGTTCCTTTTTTTTCGCCAGAACTAAACAACTAAACTAAACTATTATCCCTATATGAGATTTGGGCGGAACTATTATGAATTTGGTTCCTATAAAGCGAGTTGTTCCTTTGCTATTTTCCGACCAACGATTCTGTGAATTTCTAATTTAAGAAAACTATGAAAGATTTACATTTCAATAGTCATATAATAAAATAAATACAGATTTATACATATTATAAGAAAAAGTATATATGTATGTAAATATAATATTGATATAACTATAATAATACAGTAATTGTAATTGTTATTGTAATTGTAATGTTAAATAATGTCTACATTTAATTTTTATTTTCATTAGCATATTAACAAATTATCAATGACTAGTGTCATAATTAATAACTAGCATTAGGATGAATTAGGAAATAAAATAAATAATTAAAGCATTTCATATTTTTTATTTTTAAATTTAATTATAGAAAAACTTAAAATAAAATATTATAATATAATAAGGAGAATACGGAGTTTTCTTTTTAAAAAACATAAGATATGATTTACAAAATGTGCATATATCGCTTTTTAAAACATTTTTGTAAATGAATTGCATTTGATATTTATCTTGTACATATAAAATAATGAGCAAATTTGTTATTGTTTCTAACATCTTAATGTTCTAATACATTTTTATTTTATAATCCATTACGACTAGCTTACAATAACATCATCCCAACCTTTAGCGTTTATTGCGCGACTAACTTTTATGTCAAGTCATTGAAAGTAAACGATCTATAAATAGAAACGTCTTAAATACATGTTTTGCACCCAAAAACATGTTCATTATTCAAAATGAATGATTTTCAATGCCAGCTACACTCTATTCCCATAATAAAAGTGTAATTTTTCATTTTTTCGAGCGAATAAAAATGGTGGAAAACGCTGAGGAAAAAAAAATGTGTGTGGATTTCGTGTGCATGCAAAATGCTCTTAACTCGAATGACACGTGAAAAGCGCAAAATCTGTTAAGTAATCAAATGGACACGTACATATGCCTAGGAAAATGTAATCAAATGCGTGTGGAAGTGTGGGTGTGATGGCAAAATGGAAATGGACAGTGGGAAATGGGAAATGGAAACTGCAAAGTGAACAAAGGACTCGACTACGTGAGAAAATGCAAGTCGGAATAATTTGGAAAGTGTATTCGCCAGGTGCGACGAATACTCGAGAATCAAGAGTCAAGTTCAAAGTAAAAATGAAAAAAAAATAAATGTGTGCTTTAATGAGTAAATAAATAATTATGAAATTGAAGCTGATTGAAAACGATTCAATTAATGCTGAACGTCAACACAATTTAACCTCATTTAATTGATATAAAAGACTCGCAGACTTTTGCCATTGTTTATCTTTATGATCATTGTTATTATCACATTTGTCGTATTGTTCGGGAATTTAATTTAAAAAAAAACCGAAATTGTATTTGTACCAGACTCGCAGCCCCAATTCACAATTGAGAAGCAACAACAACAACGAGAACAACAGATGGCAAACAATGAAGCGCGCGACTCTCTGGATTTAAATGCAGCGAAGAGCGAAGAATGAATGAAAGCGAGTAAGCAGAATGCGTTAGAGAAAGGCAAACGAAATGCTCTGAAAAAAGGGTTGCGTTGCAGGTTTAGGGTTAGGAATTTTGTCATAATGCCTTTCATAATTGCAGCACTGTTGATTCTTTCACCTCTGGACACTGGTCTCGAAATTGAGTGCTCATAAGTACCCACAACACACCTACAAAAAATAGGGTAAAAAAAAACATATCAAAACGGTAACTATTCTTTGGCCCTCCAACAACATTTGAATGCTAAATGCGAGATGCGTATGGCAAAAAGCAAAAGTCTGTCTTCCTTTCAACTCTGCCTCTCGCTTCCTCTCCCTCTCTCTCTCTCTCTCTAGCTTTGCACTAAGTGAAAAGTAGAATGGTTAGAAAGCAAAACGCTAGCCGAACAAAACTTTTTCCATTACACAACACATCAACAGTTTTCTTTTGCTTTTTCCTTTTTTCTCTTCCTGCTATATTTATACTTTTTTCGGTGGGCAACACAAAGGAAACGTTGAAAGCGCTGAAAGCTTTTTATGCCCTACACGCCAAAGGGTAACTAAGCTTGCAGGTGAGACTTGTATTATTGTCATCACTTTAATAGTTGGACGTTGCTGCTTTTCTTCTCGTGTTTAGCCCTTAAATATATGCTATTATTATGAGCCACAATGCTATCGCATGTGCATAATAAAGATGCCTCAGTTATGCTACTCATTATAATTGATTAGGAGACAGAGCATATTGTGCTCCTTGAGCCAAGCAAAACACTTCATTTTGTATATTTTCTTTTCAGCCTTTTTTTGTTGCTATTGTGCATTGTGCAATCAAAGTCTCTCCCTCTCTCTGTCTCTCCCGCACACACAGACACATACACTGGCATGGTCATGCATATAGGTAAACTTTGTGTTTGTGAGTATATAAGTTTGGCCAGCCATTCAGGGCGTTTTTCTCGTCTCGCATTGTGTCGCTTTTGCTTTTCCACTTTTCTTTACCAAATAAGTAAATAATTGCAGTAATATCCTTTCGTGCGCAAAAAAGAAAGAAGCGAACAACAGCAGAGAATGGAAAGCGTGTTTCCATGTTCTTTTCACAAACTAAAATGTGCTTTTCACACACACACACACACACACACACACGCACACACAGATTTGCACATTGTGTGTATGTATATGTGCGGCTTGTATATAGCACAAGCACAGAGAGAGCCACACAGACACCCACAATGGCCAGGGCATACAAAAATTCACACCAAGGCGCCATTGTGATTGGCTGAAAAGGCAAAGCCAACGGGCCACGCACACTACTACACACTCACACGCACACACACACACACACACTCATGTACTCTCTGAGCGTATGCGTTTTGTGGAAGCTCTCTTCGGACAAATAACAATACATGCCGCGGAAGTGCAGCGCCAGGCAAAACAATAACGGAAATTGTGTGCCCAGTGTGTGCGCAAAAATCAATGCAATTTTAGAGAGCGGGACAGAGCGAGCGAGAACAATGTGGAGAGCGCGATTGAGCGACAGAGAGAGAGAAAGAGAGATGGAGAGTGTAGGAGTTTCGGGCGCCCGAAATGAGGTCGCTGCCGCAAAAAATGGGAGCAGCGCAGCCCAAAAACTACTAACAAGACGACCAAAAACACGAAGCGAGCCGAACACCGAACAGTGAGCAAACTGTTGTTGTTATTGTCGTCGTCGTCGTCGTCGTCGTTGTCGTTGTTGTTGCTGGCTGCTATTCAGTTATTCTATTGAACACACCCCTCAATGGGCAACAACTACAACTAACAAGGCGGCCGATATAAAGGAGCCAATGGAACAAAGCCAACAAACAGCGTAACAAAGCAGCAACAGCAGCAGCGGCAGCACCAGCGACCAAGTGAGAGCGAGAGCAAGAGCAAGAGCATAAGACTGTGCGAGTGTGTGCGTGTGCGTGTGTGTGTGTGAGCACAGGTATGCGGGCACAAACGGCACACAACTCGATTGCCATCTCGCTTCAGCGCATGCACTTACCTGGGCCGAGGGTTGAATGCGGCTGCTGGTGTGTCGCCGCGCGAGAGCGAACGAGAGCGCGAATGGGAGAGCGCTGGCGAGAGCGAGAGCGGCCGGCTGTGGTGGAGTTGACAGAAGAAAAACTGGATTTGACTGTAGTCGTGTCAGTCTCAATTATTGCGCAGACAAATCAGTCAGTGTGTAGCTGTTGAGCCGAACAGAAGCAGCAGCAAGAGCAAAGCAAACGCAAAAGCAACGCAAAAGCAAAAGCAACTGCAAAACTGAGAGACAGACGCAAGCACAAGTAAATACAGAAAAGAAAAAAAACAATTGCAGAGTAAAAATAATAAACACAAAACCAAGAGAAACATTGTGAATACAGTGAAGTGACACAAAAGAGAACCAGACACGGTCTATATACGACACAATATCAATATCAATATCAAGTGACAAACCGATAAACATAATGGCCACATTATCATCACATCCCAACTACGGTTTCCACCTGGGTCCCGGCCAGGGCCTCGAGCTGCCCTCGCCCAGCGACTACGCCTCCCAGGGCCTGGGCAACGCTCAGCTCAGTCCCAGCATGGACATGGATATCAAGCGAGTGCTCCACTACTCCCAGAGCGGCGGGCTCGCCGCCAGTCTGGCCGCCATGGGCGGCTCACCGGGCGCCGGTCCGGTCGGCGTTGGCAGCCAGGCTGCCGCCACAAACATGAGCCACCACATGGCGCATCACATGCACAACGCGGTCGCCGCCCAGCAGACGCTCTCGCCCAACAGCTCCATCGGCTCCGCCGGCAGCTTGGGCAGCCAGAGCAGTCTGGGCAGCAGCGGCATGGGCGGCGGCCTGGGCATGGCCAGCACACATGGTCCGGGCGCTGGCAACGGCGGCGGCAACGGCTCCATGCACAGCTTGGCCACGTCGCCCGGCCAGGAGGGACACATCAAGCGGCCGATGAACGCGTTCATGGTGTGGTCGCGTCTGCAGCGCCGCCAGATCGCCAAGGATAACCCCAAGATGCACAACTCGGAGATATCGAAGCGTCTGGGCGCCGAGTGGAAGCTGCTGGCCGAGTCCGAGAAGCGGCCGTTCATCGACGAGGCGAAACGCCTGCGTGCCCTGCACATGAAGGAGCATCCGGATTACAAGTATCGTCCGCGTCGCAAGCCCAAGAACCCGCTGGCTGGCGGTCCCCAAGGGGCGCTGCAGATGCAGAGCAACATGAACATGAACATGAATATGAACATGAACATGAACATGAATATGGCACAACAGAAGCTGGGCGGCGGGGGAGCGGGACCGGCGGGCGGTGGCTACAATCCGTTCCACCAGCTGCCGCCGTACTTTGCGCCCTCACATCATCTGGATCAGCCGTATCCGGTGCCGTATTTCACCGGGTTCGATCCGCTGGCGCTGTCCAAGCTGCATCAGAGCGCGGCGGCCAACAATGCACAGACGCACAAGCATCTGGAGGCGGCCCAGGCGCAGGCGGCCCAAGGACAGCTGCCCCCGACGACACTGAGCAGCTTCTACTCCGGCATCTATTCGGGCATCTCGGCGCCCTCGCTGTATGCCGCCCACTCTGCGAACGCCGCCGCCGCCGGACTCTACACCTCATCCTCGACATCGTCGCCGGGCTCGTCGCCGGGCACCATCACGCCCAATGGCATGGACGGGTCGATGGACAGCGCACTGAGGCGGCCGGTTCCGGTGCTGTATTAGGTTGGGATCGGGGGAGGTCCAACTGTCCCAGAGTAAAAGTACAATTTGCATTGTTGAAGCGTTCCCAAAGTGATCCATTGGTTTTAAATCTTTAAAAGCTCTAAGTAAGCCAAGTCTAGTACGCGTAGTTCTCTCGATTAAAACTCTATTTAACTACTATGCACTATCCGTATGTATGTATCTCTAAAGAAGCCCTATCAAAGCAACGCTCGCAAAAGTCTAGTACAATCTTTGCACATGAAAGCAACCGTAAGAAACATTCCTAGCCAATAATAATCATAATAATAATAATAATACGATTGATGATGACAGCAACGTTTAACAAATAAATACGATAATTATTAATCTATCACATCGATAATTTATTTGCCACTAATGCGAAACCTAATTGTACATTAATTTTATTTAGTTTTAAGCGTGTGCTCCTTGTTGTTTTTATCTCAGCACCAAACTCTCATATCCTAGTTACGAGTTCTGTGACCCATCCCCTCTCCCCCCAAAAACATCCACAAATTGTAAATATCACGTTCCATTCGTTGTAGAGTCGAAACACAGCCCAAAAATGAATAACAAACAAACAAAAAGAAAAAAATATATAAGAAACAAAACACATTCGTAAATGTATTATTAATTGTATTAAAATTAATGAAAGCGTTAATACTTAAGATGGAAATTACAAAATATTTAAAAATTAATAAAAAACGACATTTATTAAAATGGCAAAAAACACAATACTTTCATTCTTTTTACTTTCGCTTTAGTATTTTCAGCAATTCTTTTAAAAGAAAGTCACATTTTTCTAATGCTATTCTTTCAGGTACAATACAAATAATACCTGACTGCGACTGAATGAGATCAATACAATGTTTGTTAGAGACAGAATGGGGCTTTAATATGAACATTCAATGGCCATTGAATTTTCAGATGTTTTTTATTATCTTATTATCAGTTATTTGCTTTTAATTGCTTTTGAAATGTTTAATAAAAGGAGACAGCTTATTGACTGAAATAATTGTCAATACAAATTAATTGATCTTAATAAATTTCTGCAATTTTTCTATCCGAAAACAGATCTTTAATTATAGAACATTTGGAATCGCGCAATTTCTAGCAATCAATATTAACTCAACCCCACGTGTGTGTTTCACAGACAACTAAGTAAATATTATACCAATAATGTTGCTCACTTTTTTTGTTGTTGTTGTTTGGAAAACTTTAATTTGATTTGCACACAGAGAGAGAGAGAGAGACAGAGAGGGAGAGATATTTGTGGTATTATACAACTATTTGGCGCTGTATTAATTTCTATTGATTAATGCGCTGTTTATTTAACGCCTTGGCCAACAATGATATAGGGGAAACGATATAGGCAAACAAAGGTCGCCAGATTCGCCCAGGGCAGGGGGCATCTCTCTGGCCATGTGGGGCCTTTGTGTAGGGCGCAACGGGGGCCTAGACCATTGAAATCTTAGACGGCAAACTCAGATCCCATGGACAGCTCAACTCGCTGCGTACAAATCAACGAGTTTTCAGTCATTATTATTTTGTTTTTTTCTCCGCTCTTTTTTTGTGTATCGATCTTAACTTGTAATAATAATAAGAATAATTGCGGTCATTAATAAATCCACTTGCATTGTCTTCCAATCGACTCCCACTGTGTGTGTGAGTACGCGTGTGTGCATGTGTGTGTGTGTGTGTGTCTGAAATGTGTTAAAATATCAAATATTGTTTACTTTTGTTTTGCTGTTGTTGCCTTATTCTTTATACCCCATTCTCAACTCTACTCGCGTTATAAATTTCACAAATATTTACTTTTTATTGACGTGATATTGAATAATTATATAAAGAATGAGTTTTAGGCCACGCTGTTGTCAATACAACCCAAACTCACTCAATGAGAGGGTAGCAACGAGCACGAACTCTCTCTCTCTGGATTATCAATCGAAAGAGAAGGATTATGATACCTTATGATAAAGCAGATAGCTTAATGGGTTGCACAAAACCTTATTAATTTATATTATTTTAATGTGTCTACAACGTTCTAAGAAGAAATTTAATCCAGTTTTATTTTAAAAACTTATTAATGGTAAATTCGTTTAAATATTTACATATATTTTATACAATGTTTTACCCAAGTAAATAAATCCAAATGTCCTAAGAGATCATTTTACTTGTATCCTTATTTTAATAAATTACTTATGTCAAAACTGAAGTAATCGCTCATAGTTCGAATATTATTGTATATTTTCCAACAATTTGTATCAAAATATCCTAACCAAAATATCCTAAAAGATTAAAAAGTTATTTTTATTTTCATTATTTATAAGACGAAATTTTATTTCTAGTCTTCTTTTAATAAATTATTATTAATCTGAAGAACTCGATCGATTTATGATTTATTGCAATAAATGTTTTTATATATTTTATTTTTAACCAAATATCATCTAAGATCATTAAAGTTCTGCACAGTTTCCCAGTTGAGTATGAAGAGTTTCTTCATTCAGAGTTATCAACGGAAGTCAGTTAATCTCTCTAGCTAATTTAATCTCTCACTAGTCCTTGTCACATCCATGACATCTTCCGCTTGGCTCAATTGCGATTCGCAATTGCGTTTTCGGTTGAACCATTTGCTAGAGCAGAGTGCGTTTTTATGACCGGGCTCAATTCCGTTCCCTCCCTGCCCTGTCCTGCCCTGCCCACACCCATCTACCCATCTGCCATATAAGTTATATAGCCCCGATTCGGGGATATGTGTACGAAAATAATTTCGCAAAACAAAGGGCGAGGACAAAAACAAAACGCCGGCTATAATATTTTCTTTTTTACGACTTTATTGGCGGATTAGCGTCTCGCCGTCGCCGTAAAGCAAAAGGAGTGTGCAATTTGAGGTGTTTTATTTGCCTCGCTCTGACTATCCTACTCTCCCTCCCACCCACTGTGCCGTGGCACCTACTTTTTTACCTGCCGTGAAGTACCCGGATTAACCACAGAAGCGACAGGGACGAATGTCGCGACGTCATCGTTTGGTCGTCTGCTTTCTGTTTCTGGTGTCTGATTTTCGCTGTTTTTCCAAATTGTTTTCGCTTTGTTTGTCGTCTTTTTTTTAAGCGAAACGCTAATCCGGCGGATTAGCGAAACGGATTAGCATAAAGGTGATACAATTCGCTACAATAATTGCCGCGAGGTCGAAGGCAACATATCGTTTTCGTTTTTACATGGAAGGTTAGCTGCCATAAACGGGCAACAACGACAGCAACAACGACAACGACAGCAACAATGACAACAATATCCAAGCCTATGCTGCAAAGGGGTCAAGAAGCAGTTGGCGTTAGCTGATGTCGTTACAACGCTCTCAACGCGCCCTGTGTCTAAACATGGCGACTCTGTCTGAGACGCAGAAGTGGGCGGAGAGGGAGTGGGGGAGGGGGAGGGGGAGGGGGAGGGAGCGGGAGCGGTCTGTCTGTCTGTCCTCAGGCCAGTGTCCTGCGTCTGGTTTTACAGCCTAATTTGTGGGTGGTGGCTTTTGTCAAACAGTTTCATATTTTCCTTGGCAAACAAGGGTGATTCCCGCCATGCACTGAACTACAAGAAACTTGTAAATTAAATTTTCTAAATTTATTTATTATTGTGGAGAAAGATTGAGCTTGTAAACGATTTTATTAAAATTTAAAATATGTTTAACGATCAAGTGAATATACAAATATTTATAATTTAAATGCTTGCATAGAAATCACATGCTATTTGATTTAAATTACGGCATTTGGCTATCAATTCACTGAATTAAAAAAAATAATTTGTAGCAGATAAATTCTTTACTAAGGTGAAATTGCTATAATATAAAAATATACATTTCTAGCCAAAAGTGTAAGCCGGCATAGTCAATAGAGTATTTTAAATACTTTATTTATTTACTTGGAATTTAATATTAATTTTGTAATGCAAAAAATGTATACAGGCATATTTTATTCTACAGTTTTTAGCTACATACAATCTTATGTTGATATTGATTTAGTTGCAATTACTTCCAACATATTTTGCTTCGTTTTCATTTATATTATATTAATTATTTTAATAACATTAAAAATAAATAAAATATTAATTTTGGGAAAGTGTTTTTGTATTTCTGCAATTCAAAAATTTAATAAAACAGTACAATTAAATATAGATCCAAATATGCTATACATAATTACAAATATTGTAAAATATTAAAGATAGATGAACGTGCAATTAATTTTAACAATTTGTGTTTATTTTTTTTTTTGAGTAGTAATCCGCACAATATTTTTAACTTTTTGTTTTGTTGGCTAATGTTATTTATGAGTTGGTTTTGGTGGCTGGACGTGAAGCATATTGTTGGGGGTGGCACGTGGTTGACAAGTAGCAAAGCGTGGCGGCTTTTAAGTGCTAGTTTGACATTTTTTTGTCGCAGTGGTTGTTGCCATCGTTGTCGTTGTTGTTGTTGTTGTTGTTATGGGCAACCGGGGTAACCAACCAGACCGTCAATAAGTCGCTGCTAACAATTAATTAAAAGCCTCGCCGCATACTCAGCGCACTTAGGCAAATGAGCAGCCTAGCCGAGCGTTTGGTGAGCGAGACCCACGAGGCGTATGAGCGATGCCAACTGGGACATAATTTGTCAGGGCGCGTCAAAGCAAAATGGCAAAATGCTGTGGATGCCAGATGCGAAAAGGCAAATGCTAAATGCTCAAATCGTAGAATGGCAAATGCAGTGGGAAGCTGCAGTGCCGGGCAGGACGGGGCAAAAAGGATAACAGCGATTTCGACGTCAGTTTTGCTCGTCTCGAGACGCGCTCACGGTGCTCTCGAGTGTTGTCAACAACGTCATTAACATGGCACGACGCCAAATGGAAATTAAATGATGATAAATTTGCAACTCGACGCGACTGATTTGCGTGTGGCAGCGAACGGCGGCAACAGGAGCCTCCTCTTTGGCATTTGCATAATAAGCAGCGGAAACTGTGAGGCGCATTCAGTTGAACAAAATTTGATTAGGTGCGAGACATTTCATTTGTCAGACGAGCAAGGAGAGAGGGACAGGCGACTAGCGACCTGGCGACAAACTCACAGTCAACGTCAACATCAGCTTCAGCTTCAGCCTCAGCTTCGGCTTCAATTTGCGCTCAAGCATCAACGTCAGCGACACTGCGGCCACCGCTGTGTGGCACGTTGCTGATGCGGTTTTTGGCCAACCCTCAGTGTCGCCTGACGTCGATTGATGAGCCAAAACTGGACGACCAAGTGTCCATGTGGTGTTGCCACAACACTTACGCCCGATTCACGATCCGTGCGAGGATCATTCAAATGAGCTGACGCGTCAGCTGAAACGAGTTGTGATTGATTGCGTGCATCAAACAACTCAATTTACCAACTTGATGCGCTGCCAAACACTGCTGTAATTGCCACTCTAAGATATTAATTGTAATTGTTTAATTCAGTGTTAAGTGGTAGTTGTAAAAACAAAGTCTCAGAGCCACAAATAAAAATAAGAATTATTTACAAAATAAATAAATTAATATTAATATTTTATTTTCATTTCTTATCAACACATACGAAACTGCACCTTAAGGGTAAAAAGAAGCAAAAACTAATAATAAAAAACATTTTAAATTCAAACTAAATAATTTATATAATTTCAAAATTTTTACGAAATGTAAAATTATTTAATTGTTTTTATTTGTATAATAAATGTCATCTTATTACCAAAGAAAATTCATGGATTTATCAATTAAAATTTCTCTACAACATATTTTATGCCAATAAAAAAAAAGATTGTAACAAAAACTAATAACAATACAAATAATTTTAATTTAAAGATTTTTACATTATTAACTAAGAGTTTTATATGATTTTTAAAATAAATAACATGAATTAAAAAATAGTAACGATATTATTTACTACAAGCTAAATTCGAATCTAATATTTATATCTATGAACTACTCGTAATTTATTCATAACAGATTACCAAACAGAGTCAGCAGTTAGATTACAAATAGTGTAATTATAACGAATACTTCTAAAAATATGCATCACAATAATTGGGTGATCAAAATTGTGGATGAAAACTATCAGTAACTAACGACGGATCATATGAATGGGGTCTGAAATGATTATCGACAACTCGCTGAAGTAAGTACAATACTTTTGCTTATAATAATGACTGTAAATACAACAGGAAAGTGTTGCAAGTTTAAAAATGCAGCTAGTGAAACAGAAAAGCTAAGCGTGCTTCAGAGGACATGGGGTTAAAGCTGACGGCGGGCGTCCAGTGTTCACATGACAATGGAGTATAGAGGATTTGAGGCGCGGCGCATCCTGCACGCCGGCAATCTCCACGTGCGCCGGTAGCGTTAAGCTGTTGTCCTCGAGGGTGAGTCATCTCGTGGCAAGGACGAGACAGCAGTAGCAAGGCGCATCCTGTGTGGCAATAAATGTGGCCGTCTAATGCATTATTGTTCCTGTCCAGTCAGGCGATATGGATATATGGACTCAGAGCAAGAAGCAATATGGAATTTCATAACTGCTCTCGAGCGTAATTTGTTTCCTGTTTACGCGCAGCAGGACATTTCACATCGCATCCGCGTGCGCATTGGCGTATAAATTATTGCCCGAATCATAACCACCACCACCACCATCATCATAAGGAGCAGGACCATGTGATCCGGCCTAGGCGATTCCCCCCGGTTACCCGGAGACTCTCTCTCTCTCTCTGTGAAGTGTTTGCCCATTAATTTAGATTTGCTGGTTAGGGTGGCTCGCTGCAAATATTTGCATAAATTTGTAATAATTTTATCGTCAATTTGTATTTTATTAGCATGTTGCGAGCCACTCAAAAAACCACCTCCCCCTCCCTCTCCATCCACCTACCCGACCCGCCCATTGTCTGACTAGCCTCATCTCTTATGTCTGCCTTTGATTTGTGGTGCTCATCTGCCCAATGCTAATGTGCTTGAGGTGGTTGAGGTGCTTGTGGTGCTGGTGGCGGGAGTGCCACACAGCGATTAATTCATTTTTATATTTTTTTATTAATTTGTTAAAAATTTGTCACTTTGTCATTGTTTGCGTTGGGTGAGAGATGATTGTGAGTGAGGAAAAAAGGGAGGAGATGCAAATATTAGAGTGATAAAATTGGTGAGACTGTTTTCAAGGCTTATTTATACAACTTAATTATAAAATAGATAAATATTAATATTTATGTATAAATTACAAAACTTCAAATTTTAATTAAAATTGTGGGTTGATTTGAGATTTTTGAAAATCAATGTGGAAAACAAGTCATATTAATAAAAGACATTTTTGTGTGGCAATTAATGAAATAAATTATTAAACGTCAAAATTTTAATTAAAATTGTGGGTTGATTTGAGATTTTTGAAAATCAATGTGGAAAACAAGTCATATTAATAAAGCACATTTTTGTGTGGCAATTAATGAAATTATTTCGCAATATATAAAATATATGTGTATTTGGTAGACTTGCAAATATTTTGAATGAATAAATAATATGAATAAAATAAATTCGCGATTGCGACTCTTTAAAAATATTCTTAATTAAACGATATAAATACTATTTATTTGTTTTATCTTAATATTTTATATGCCTTACAATATAAGTAAATGTTTATATAAAATTTCTTGCTTCCTTACATTGTGTCTGGTGCCAAATATTTCTGCCTTTCATGTTCAGGGAATTGCGTTCATCAAAACAAATTCCTTTATAAAGATGGTTAAATACAGATGTATGTTTTTGTATCACAAAAAATAGAATACAAAGTATTTACACAACTTCAATGCTTTATAAAGAAAGACTGCTAAATCCGCTGTTGAATCTGTATTAAATAATGAGGATATTTCGCCTTGCATTATGTGCAAATAAAGCAGGAAGTTAATTGTTGGCTCAGACAAGACTTAGGCACGCTATAAAGAGCCCAGAGCTGTCGGTATCTCAGGCCAAGAGCTACAGCTGCGGCTCCAATGGAACGGCGTGTGCTGGCCATCAAAACAACTGCCAAAGAGAGAAAGATACAGAGAGAAGAGAACTCGCGTAAAATCGACAATCGAGATCTTTGCTATTATGACATAATTAACTCCTCGTTTGCTCGACTGGGGGATTACATGACGCAATTGGGCCTCAAAGCTGGCGGGGATTACGCACAATGCAAACTGTTTACATTTTTTGGCAACACACGAACGGAAATGCAAGCAGACGAGCGACAACAGAGAGAAGCAGGCTCTAAACTGCTGGCCCGAACAAATAACCCGTACAGCAGCTACTGGACAGAGGGGAGCTAAATAGAGTTGAGAATGGTTGGAGTTGGAGAAGGGTCTCTGAAAATACATTTGTCTCTCACAATGGCCAGAGACCGTTGTCGATGCTGAGCGCCAGCTGCCTGCGACAGCTCAAAAAGAAAGCAGTTAGAAAGCAATGGAAACAGCATCCGAAACAGAAATAGAAATAGAAACAGATATAGAAACAGAAATAGAAATACTTTTTATTGATAACTGGGTTGTCTGTCTACTGAGCTCTGGCTTGTTGGTTGGTTGGTTTGATCTCATCAATGGGTTAAACGCCACAGCTGTTGTAACTGTTGTAACTGGCAATAGCTTAGGGATTATAACTGTAACTGGACCTGAGCAAATCTCCGCAGACAATGACAACACAGAACAGCACACAATGCTACTTTATACCCGGCACAAGAGACGAGAGCTCAAAAGCGAGCAGAGACGTTGCCCACATAATTGTTGCCCATTGTTGATCACTAATAATATTTAATAACATTTTGGCGTTAACTTGGCGAACAGCGTTCGTCTCCTCTCCTCCTCGTCGTCTCTCTCTCTGCATCTGCTCTGTGCCTCATCAATGCCTTGACGAATCGTAAACAAAGCAAAATTTGAGTAATCAGCTTCATTCAAGAAACGTGTAGCCCAAAGACACTGGGACTAGTTAAATAAAAGATACAAGCCACAAAATATGATAATGCGTTCAGGCGAATATCGAGATACTCTTGAGGCAGAGATGAGCTAAACATTCCGGAATGCTTTCATAATTAATAATAGCCAATTTTGTATCAGTAAATGGGTTATTAAAAAACAAAATATATTCAATAATTTGTGTAGTATTATGAATAAATATTTGAGGAAACTTAGTTTTAAAACTAGATCCTTTTCTAGTACTTTGTGATTTCATATATTAATTTAATAAATATATTAAAATTATTGTGTTTAAATTTTATGTTTAAATATTTTTAAAGTGTCTTCCAAATTTTGAGTTTATTTTATGGAAATGATCAATGAAACCTTCGTAAAAACAAGCTAATCTAATAAATATTTAGTTACAAACATTGTTTCCACTTGGAACCTGTGTTTAAATACTTTTTTATTGGAATAATCCCAGATATAGAAAGGGCATCAGAATAGCTCAGTTGTTTTTGTACAATATTTGTGTGTGTTTTGCTTCCCAGCAACCATCGGAGTGGAGGTGAATGGGGCAGTGGTCAGGGTCGGGGATTGCTCGGGTTGGGTAGGGGTAGAGAAGGGGGGAAGCTCACAGCTCGGAGCTCAGGGCTCACAGGTCCGCCGAGTGGCGAGTTCGAAGCTCTCGATGAACAACAAAAGCGCTTAAATGAAACAAAGCAATCGAACAATGGACTCGCATTATTTTCTAATTTATCGGCATTGTGCGAGAGGTACGGGATGGGATCGGCTTCTCGGTTTGTTCAGGCATTTCTTGACCAGTGAAAAAAAGTGCTTATTGTTGTTTTTGATTTTTGTGTTGTTGCCTGTTTTCATTATTGATTTAAACAAATCGAAGAGCGAACAAGTGAAGAGCAGTCGGCATCGCTATTAATGCGCTTTTAATGAAGTAATAACAACAACGATGACGACGACGACGACGATGACGATGACGATGACGATGCCCCTCGGGGCATTCACAAGGTTCATTCATTAGCAACACTCACTAGATTTCTTTTTGAGCCAACTGTTTTGCGGCACTTGGTTAAAGCCAGGCAGCAATTAGCGTTAATCTAACTGAACTGATCTCGGCCAGAATCACGGCTATTAATTGCATTTTGTCACAACAAATTCGCTAGTTGCATTCTGGCACGCCATGGGCTGGGCCACGTTAACAAAACAATATGTTTGCCAACCAGTCGAGGCAGAACTGGGCTGGGAATGAAACCGAACCTAAAAACTGGGCGTCACTTTCGCTGACTTCCTCCTCTTCCCAGCGAACACATCTGTGACAAATGTTACGTTCCAATAATTATGTAAAGATACAAATAGCCCCACTCCATCCATAGGGCTTGGACCCACTGATGACCCAATTTCAGTTAGGGCAACACTAAACTATGCCAAAAAACAAGTAGCGTAAATTAATGTGGTTTAAGTTGGCAACATTTTGAGGCCTATTGAAAAGAATAGAAACATGGCAAACTGTTAACCTTCTGTTGTCGAACATTTTTAACTTACAAAAGTCATTTGTAAATTTCACAAAAACCTTTCTGATTTTTATAGACCAACATTTTGCATAAACATATAAGAAATTTTCGATACAAAGCTAATTATAGGGGTATTAACTGTAATATTGGCAATATACTTTAGAAATATTAATTTAATAAGAAAGCCTAAATCAATAATACAGCAAAGAAAGTTAGTGTTGAAAGTTTATTTTTTCATTCAGTCATTATATTTAAACAATTGATATTTAAGTGGTTTTCTTAAGTTAACTGCAGCACACTTTCCAAATGTGAATCTATTTTAATATTAATAAACAAAATACCTATAGTAAACTCATTCAAATTCAACGTTATTTTAGTAGTTAGATGATTTATTTGATATTATTTTTTATTTATATGGTACTTTCGATATAAAACTAATCATAAGAGAATTAACTGTAAAAAATATTTTAAAAAGACTCCCAAATTCTTTAAAGAAAGGCACTGTTTAAACTACTATATATTTTTACATCCACTCATTTCATTTAAACATTGATTTTATGGGTCATTTCTATTTTTAACTTTTGCGCATTATAATACATTTAATTAATTAATATTGGTAAATTTAAGATTGTTGTACTTTATTAGAAATAGTGAAATAGAAATATTTATTTATAAAATACAAAGTGATCTACAAACTTTACTAATCATACTTTATTATACAGGAATATATTATTTTCAACATTTTGCAGAATGTCCGATCATTATTCACCCCTTTATCCACTTTACTAGATGTTGATATATTTTCGATTTCGTAAAACAAAAGTCTGTTCAGTTAACAGTTTGGGTCCGACTTGTCAGCCAAGCATGTGATTACCAGGAATTGTGCTGTCGTTTGCACTGTGTCCAGACAGGCTGTGGACAAACATTGATCTGTCGCGACAAAGTCAATTGAGAAATATCCTTGCGCCTGGCCTGTTAATTAAAAGAATGCCTCAAACACTACGATGCGACAAATTCCTTGGTAATCGTTGCTCGTTCAGCGGCGTACTGCATATTGAATCAGGCAAAAATCAAATAGCTAAAAACCATCAAAAATGTGAACAATCAATTAACAGAGAACTAAACGCTGTCAGACAGACGTTCAACGCCATCGGACAATGTCCAACTACTGTTTGGTAATATCTCGTATCTAGTTGCATCTGTTTGTGGCAGGCAGCTGGATGGCGCTTCACTTACTGTGCAAAGAATGCACTGAGGCTGTATACACTGAAAGAGCAGGGGCAATTGAATATATCGAAAGGTTTGCTACGAGGAGCCGAAGTCATTGTATAACATAGTTGTTTATTTACTTTGTGTTTATATCCTGTCTGTTTAAAATTTACTGAGCTAAGATTTGTATCAATGAAATCAAGATACTTGCATTTGAAGGTATATATTTTTAGTAAATAATAATAAGAATATCATTTATTTCAATAATAATAATGATGATTCTTGAATTAATAAAAATTATAAATACTTGAAGAAAGTTGATCCATTTTGCAATGAAACCAAGAAAACTGATTTTTGCTTTTATTTAAAGAATATATATATTTTCATTCAAGAAAGCCATTTATTTTAATCATAATATGATGAGTCTTGAATATATAAAATTTATAAATGAAATGAAGAATATCTACATATGTAATTTCATTCAATAAATTTATGGAAAATATTTATGTTTCAATACTAAATTCGATTCTTTCATACAAATAGCAGAATTGTATTTTTATTTAGATACATAAGTTTAAAACTTTTAGCTTCTATTATTTTAAACATAAAATACAAAAAGGGTAAACCTGAACTTTATTTTATTATCAAACATTAATTTGTGGAGTATTCGGAAGTCTTCTTTCGGAGTCTAGTTCTATGTTGCTGCCTCAGTGTCTTGTTTGACTTGACTGGTTGCCACTAAACGATGGCAAACAGAGCGCGAGTTGCGCTTTTGGGCTCGATTGGCTTCTAATCAGCTGTGGCGGCGTCAACTGGATCTTGTCGCTGATGTGGCAACTGCTAAATGCAACTGAGGCACATGCACTCACACAGAATGCGCTGTGGCAACTGCAATATGCAAATGAGCAGTAACAACAAGAGCAGCAGCAAAGTCGCCTCAACTGTTTGTCTTGGCCATTTGTAGACTTTGTTTTGTTTGAACATTTAATTCATAGGGCTGAACGAGTTTTCCACTCAATACTCAGTTGTTGTTGTTGCTGGCCCGCTTAACACTCGATTGGTTTTGTTGTTTAGCACAATCATAGATGTTGTACAAGCTCGTATATCAACGAGCGATCGATCGACTGAACGAATTTCAAAGTGCCCCACCCCGTATAACTCGACTCTCAGTATCTATCTTGGGTCCGCTCCGGCTATATCATTAAGGTTCATTATGTTTTATTTGCGCATCGATGTGTCCATGTCCAGCGCAAAAGGTGTTTTTCTGTCTGTCGCTCTGTGTTTCATTTTCGCCTCATTGTTTGATTTCTTTTCGCTTGTTTTGCGTTGTTTTTGTTTACGCTCGACACCATTGCAAATTTTGATACAAAAACCTCGTCATTTATACACATGCGAACATAATTACGTTAATTCATTGTGTTATGAGGGTAGCCAGAGTCCGTCTCCCTCTCTCTCTCTCACTCACTCTCTATCCATCTCGCTTTGACTCCGCTTCGTTGCAGCCGCAGCCCTTATCAAATCATGTGGCGGCCTTTGATTTCTTCTTTCTTTTTCCGTTTTTTTTTTGTTTTCTGGGCTTGATTTATGATGTGACGGAAGTTTAGTGTTTTGGAATTTATTAGACAAAACATTGTGCGAATATTTGGTAGATTCCAAAAATCAAATAACGATCGTCCCGTGAAGTGAACAGCAAATTGGCAACTTTGGCTCTACACTTACTCTGCGAATGTCGCGACGCCTCGTCCAATGCACAATGCACAATGCGAAGCGATGGCAAAAGGACTCGAAACTGTCACAAAAAGGAGCAACAGACGGGCGACCATTTGCCCCATTTTGGGTGCTGACAGCCCGACTACTCTCAGCACATGGTATGAGAGTGCTCAGGGCTATTTGAATGGCCCATACAAACATCATTCCCAAAATGCCATCATCATTCGCTGAATTTCGAGTTCACTCGTATGTAGAATGCAACAAGAAGAAAACAAGGCACAACATTTTACAATCGCCTTTTTTTGCATAGATCTGATACTCAGTTTAAAGTTCAACCAAAATATTCGATGTCGTAATTTACTTCATGAAATATTTCGACCTACGGAAAATTTCCAACTAAAGATTTTCATTTTATTTTCACTATAAGTCATGTATCAAAATAAAATTAGGTTTTAAGTTTTAAGTTTTGAAACATTTTAAATGTTTTTTATAGATTTTATTCTTAGTTTAAGGTTAAACCAAAAAAATACTTATTGAAAAGTTTAAAACTAAAGATTTTGGTACTATCCTTATTACAATTTTTATTTTTTGAATTCGTAAAAATTATTAACTAAGTAATAACTTTATTTTATACTTGCAGAAAATTATAATTTTTCATACAAACAATTTGAATTGATTTTATAAACATTCGTATACAGTTACAAAATATTAGTATATTTGATTCTGCATAAAAGTTGAGCTTTGTGTATATCCCATTATATTAAAAAACTATAAACATAAATGACTTAAAAAATATTTAAATTGTTTTAAAAATACTTCAACTAAAACTATGTTACTATCCCTAAAGTTGCGTGTATTCTTACTCGAATCATTTAGTAAGCTTATATGTCTATTGGCAATACTAGTATCTACCTATCAGCACAAAGAAAATCCTGTTGAAACTGAAACAGAAACAAACAATTTAAAAAATGCCATTCAATTTAAATTAAACTCTTTTTGAAACCGGTTCGAGTCGGTTACTCCAGCAGTTCCACAAATTACGCAATGAAGCGGGGCAATCCAAATTGAAACTGCGTCACTTACAGCTCCAATTGGCGATTGCACAGGTGTGTCGATTGCTACCTACATAAATATATACATATATATATCGTATGTGTATCCATCGGATGTCGACGTCACTGAGTTTGTGTGTTTGTATATTTTGATATACGTACTCGCCGGTATTTACAGCATTTTGGGAGGGGAACGGAACGAGGGGTAAACAATACAATTAAATTGAAACAATTATCCATTATGCGAACGTGGCCTAACAAAATACGTGGCCATTGTCTATTTATGATCTCTTCCAGTTGTTGGTTTTATATTTTTACGTTCCGTTTTTGTTTGATAGGAACATAAAAAAAGAATTTGTGCAGAGAGGCAGAAAAGCAGAAAAGAACCGATTCGCCAGATTACACGTGATGGAAAGGCTTTGACGGACAGACTGAGTGATTGACAATCGAATAAATTGCAGCTATTCGTAAAAATCATCCCTTTAAAAAATTAAAACAATCTTTAAATGTTAATTTCAAGTTTGTGAAAAATATTTGCTACGAGCTTCTTCAAAAATATTTCACTATAGTTTTAATTTATTTAATAAATTTCACTTATGGTTTTCAAACATATGTTTAGTTCTATGTGTGTTTCCAATTCTAATATTTATTTCCTTGTATTAAATGGTGCGAAAAATACGGCATTGTTTTTTATTGTTGAACCGTCGCATTTAATGAATTTATTTACACATTGTTGCGTTATTTTTTATGTCTTTCGGCTAGCTGCCACATAGAATTTGATTTTCTGTTTGTTGTACTTTGATTTTGGGGCGTGAGTCGTGCGGATTGTTGTCAAGGACGATTTCCGGGCAGCAATTGCAACCCCTAATTGCTGCCCACTTGAGAGGAACTCAGCTCAGCTGCACTTATCTGTGTCAGCCATCAGTTGGTCGAGTTCTCATCCGCACAGCCACTCCACTATCAGTCGGGGCTAATCGGCAAACAGTTGCCTTCAGTGTCCTTGTGTGCTCGTGTATCCTTCTGTCAGTTGCAGGGGCTAATTTCATGTTTATCGCGGCATCGAAATTAACCAGACCAGACCAGACCACACCAAAAGGGGCGTTAGCTTAGCTTTAGTTTTGCGGTCGCTTTTCTTTTCACTTCTCATCAGCTTTTTTTTCGGATTGTTGTTGAATTCTTTGGTGACTCTTCAAATTCATTTTGGACCTGGTGTTTATGGGCCAATTTGTAAGTTCCTTTGATAGCCGTTTACTGCTGCGTCGCCCGGTTATCTTGGCTTTATGTTTATTACCATCGTTTGCCTAATTCGCTGCTTTTTTTTTATTGCACAGTTCACATAGTTTTTTTTATTGATATTTTCTATCTACAGCATTTATCGATTGGTGTTTAGCGTGACTTTTCTTTCTTATGGCATTGTGGTCGGTGCCTTGTGCTAGACCTGCTAATTATCATGAAATCTCTTTTAGCAATAATGCTCAACCATGACCGCATGATAGACTCAATGCAAATAGCGAAAAAACTCAACTCTATTTTTGGCATATTCTGGAAGTCAATTCTAATTTATTTGCCTATACAAAAAAAAGAGAAAAGAGTGTCTGTGAGTCGGTTAAATGTTGTGCTTCTATCATTTTGCTGTTATTCGTTTTGTTAATGTTGATTATTGCATTTAAAATTTTCCATATTGTTGCGCATTATATTCGTCTTTGAAGATCACAGTTAGCGTTGCCAATTAGCATCGATTTTTACTCGCTTTGGCTACACTTTACTCCATTGGCAACGACAATTCGCTATTGTGGCAACAATTGTTCACATGGCCATTGATTGCCAGCAATCTCAATATCAATTGGGGAGCACAAGTTTCATTATTTCGTTGGATGCCCTACAAAGAAAACTATCAACAGTTTTTAATATTACTGTCTGAATAAAAATAAAAACATCAAATCTATTCTTCTTGAAGAGAATAAATCACATTGTTGATTTGTGAACTACATTTGAAAAGTCACCCAAGAATGTGATTAAATATTAACTGGTTATTTTTATATAAGTAAATTTAATATTTCAAAATATTAAAATACATATATTATATATTCTAAAACATTTTCTTATAGGGTATCCCTAAGTTCATCTTCTTATACTTTATCGCGTTTCCATTCGATTGCAATTCGAAAATATGTTCTCACAGGATAATAAAGAACTGGAAGGCTACGCCTTGGATCCGTGAGCTCTAGACTTGGGCTCAATTGCACCCACTTAACGGGATCGCACAATGAAAATGTTTTGCGCCGCTTTTCCCACCCTTCCGCCCGCCATAGTCATGCCCCTCCCCCTCTCCGCCACTCTATCCTCCATCCAGCGTCGTCCACTCGACCAAAATCGCGCGCCCATTAGAGCGTGTTTAATGTTATTTATTCATTAGGTTTAAGTGTGCGCGAAAAATAACAATTACAAAAGCAACAAAAAAACGAAACGAAACGAGACGCATTTTGTTGTACGGGGTCAGATTTCCCGAATAAAAAAATGAAAAAATGGAAAAAACGATAATTGAGTGGCGGCATCGCGCGCTATGAAAATACGAGTGTACTCATGGCCGCATTCATTCACGAAGGACGAGCATATTTTCGGCAAGGATCTCGCCATTCTCAGCAGCTGTTGTGGGATGTGAAAAGTGCAGGAAGTTCGCCAGCCCAAAAGGACAGCTGTGTTATTCTTGGACGGACTGAGTTCTCAATTCAATTCAATGGATGCCCATATTTAAGCCCAAACAAGCCGCAAAATTGGCTGAAGAATGGGCTTAAATGCCAAGTGCTTTGCTGGCAGTCTAAACACTTTTCTGCAAGAGTAATTTGGATAGTTTGAACTATATCACTTTTATGTGCGTCAAGTCAGCTGAAACAAAACACACTGTTTATGAGGATTAAATAACAATAAGTTTATAACAATTTTATGAGCAGCAACTTCATCGCTTATTGGCATTTAATAAATTGTAATGAATTTGTTCTCAACAAAACGAAGAGATGCATCGAAAATATATGGAAGACATACTAAACGTTGTTCAATTTAATTTAATAAACATTTTTGGTTTAATTTTTGGCTCTGAACTAGAATTCCTTTTTTCATAGAATTGTATTTATCTGATATTTCCGTCTTGTGTACTTTCGATTTACTTTTAAATTTTTATTCAAACACAAGGATTATAATCTTAAAAATAATTTTCTAAAAATTAATTGCTTAAAATCTAAATGATTGAGCTGCGTAACTTTTGATACTTCTGTCAAATGTTGTTTTATTCTTTTTTTTATTGGTTACTATTTCTATTCTAGTCTCTCACAATTATTAAATATATAATTTTTTTCTTTATTTATTTTGATTTATTCTATGTAGTGTTCATTTGTAGGAAGTGCCTTTTTAGCTTCTATAAATTAATACTATTAGGCTACATATATGTATATTAAGTTAATTATACATTTAGTTACATAACCCTTTGTAGACCCTCAACAATTGGAGGCTAGTGGCTATACGTGCCTACCCCAACACATGTAGCATTATCGGCAGGTGTCGCCGAGCTGTAGCTCCCTCAAAAGTCGGTAGCCACATGCACACATATGTCGAAGCCTTTGAGAATTATGCGCTTGCAGGAGCGTGAACAGCTTCCCGAGACTGTAACTGAAACGCAGTCTGCGAATTAGAGAGAGAAAGAGAGAGAGAGAGAGAGAAAGAGTGTGAGTGAGAGAGGTGAGTCAGCCATGCAACTAGCGAGAGTTGCAGCACTTGTGGGGCATTTCATTTAATTAGCCACAGCTGACAGTTAGCTAAAGAAAGCATCAACAAGGTGTGCCACACACACACACACACACATGCACACTCACACACACATGCACACACTCACACACATACAGCAAGAGCTTACAGTGAGCCAAAGCTGACTGTTGCCGACGGCAATCGAAATGAAGTCAGAGTTTTGATTTTTGAGTTGAAAAAGTGAAGTTGCCGCACTTGAATTGGCGTGCGGCCAGCTGTTGTGCTCTGTTGCATGCCCCTTTTCATCGAGGTCGAAGCCACTTGACTGCTGCTTCAATAGCTACAAAATGCAATAGTATTATACCCATAATGACATTTCACTTTGCAATTACAATATGAAATTGCGCGGGCATTAAACGGCTTCAACTTGCGCCAAATGCACTCGAAACATTTCAAGTGAATCTGAAATGAACAAAAAACATATATACATATACTTACTTGTATAAGATCCTTCTTTTTTTCGATTGTGCAATAAATCAAAATTCTGTAAAAAGTGCAGATCCAGTCAAGCATTAAAAATTAATTATGAAACTGCTCTCTCCCTTTCTCTCTGCTCGTATAGAACTGCTTCTCTCTCGCTCTGTCTTGGTGTTGTATGATTTATTGGGAAGGTAACCTCCAGTCGTAAAATTGAGTTATGTAAGGAACCGCATTGGTTCCTAAGGAAAAAGATGAGACAGACACGCACCCCGGAAAATCCGAATGCAGGCGCCAAAATGTTTGCTAAACAAAGCGTAAATTATGAAAATTATGAATTGCTTTGGTTACAAATGCTCGTAAAGCATTTTTATCGAGAGGCAAGAGAGGGTATTCCGGTATTCGGGTTACAGCCGTGTCGTGTCGATTGTGTACCAATGACATCTTTATTAGTTTCCACAACGCTGCTCCCAAACCATGGAAAATGTCAAAAATTTATAATGAATTATGATGAATTGCTCTGGCAAATACGCGCTAAAGAGCACCATAGCCCAGAAAAGAATAGGCAACAAAAGTCAATTATAGACTTTGTTTAAACTTAAGTCTTAAGCCTTTGTCAATGCAACGAATTGAATTAAATTCTCTCCGATTTGTTGATTCAACAGGTTTTCCATTTTCCAAATTTGTATAATTTAAATGGAGTGTTACAAATTATGTATCAATTTTAGTTTTGTAAATGCGTTGGATGAAAAGTTAAGCTAAGTTTAAAACGCAATTTCAATATTATTCAAATGAAACAAATATTTTAATTTCATATATGATAACATAACATTCCTTTGTGATAAAATCAGATAATTTAAATTCTTTATTTCACAATTGTATTAAACAAATTATGCTTAAATTAAAAAATATTTTATTTGGATATGTGTGATAAAATTAGATAATTTCGTTCATTTATTTAATTAATCTTTAAATAAATTATAATTGAATAGAAATGTATTGATAAAATTAGATATTTTCATTTATTTACTTAATCAAATTTATCCAAGATTTTAAAAAATAAATTGTATTTCATTTGTATATGGTTGATCAAATGAAATAATTGAATTTATTTAATTACTCTTCTAATATAAATTATAAGTACAATCTAAATTATGGTTGAAATTAAGTGATTTGCGATAAGTTTTTCATGGATATTTATAAGTTGAAATTGATCCAGGATTAATTAGTTTGGCAAAGCTGAGTTCAGAAGCAACTGAATATGGCCCGAGGTAATCTGAAATAATCTTAACTGGTAGCCATTTGCAGTAGCCAATAGAGTACAATACAAACACACTCAGATACGCACACACACACAGAGAAAACGAACACATATGTAAAGTGTTGGATATGGTTATTTGGCATGAATGGCGGCCAGTCTTTTGACATGGCCAGTGACATTTGAAAGCGCTTTAGAGCCAAGTTGAGTCGCATTTTTGACATTAATTGTGTAAATTCTTTAGGGTCACCCAATTCAAATCATTTCAAATCGATGCTATAACAATTGCGTCAAATTAAAATAAAAAATAAAGCGAGAAAAAAAATATATGACAAAGTCAAGCCAACCAAGTGCCCTGTCCGGATCTATAACTAGAGCTGGGGTTGGGTTGGGTTTTGAGATTGTGTTCAGGTTCGGCTTGGGTTTGGTTTCGACTCCAATGTCTTTTGGCCTCTCTCAAGTGGCACGTGCTTTTGTTTGGCGACGGTGAAACCGTTGCTCGGCATTTGTCTCCGCCATTGGCATTTGTCTCATTTAGAGAAAGGTGACTGTTCAAAAGGTGCTTATTGAGATATACACCACTGTCTATACCTGTGTCTGGCATTATGCATAACAAACTGCGCATAATGGATCGTGGATGCCAGAGATTGATTGTGCGACGCCATTTTGTCGCTCTCAAGTAGCCGAAAGTCCATAGTAACTATAATGGTATTAAGATAGATCTATTAACATCTGAAAAATCGAACGTAAATGTTGTGATTGTATGGCCGGGATTAGTTCATAGCCCCAATGGTGCAAGCTTTCGAAATTAGAAAGAGAAAATATCGAACAGTAAACATGAGATTTAAACAGACTAGTTGGCTTAACGTTTATTAGAAGTAATTTGCGAAAACTAATCAAAACCAATTTAAATGAATATTATACACATTTTCAAGCTATAGAAATAGAGTTATTGGATAAAAAAATAAACAGAAAAAAAACAGATCCAATATTTTTTGCAGTACTGAGTAAAATCAGTTTTTTAAATGTAATTTTCTGCCTTGTCGACTCTTACAATGTTACAGTCTTTTAAAGCCTTTTAATCATAATTAATTTAATACAGAGTGTAATACTTTACATTTTTGTATAAAATTAAATTAACAAAATTAATATGGAACATGTGGAATGAAAAGATATGACCTAAATAACTATCCTTGCAACTTATTTTAAGGTTATGATAGTTGTTTGCAATATATTCTAAAATAATTGATTTAATTAAAGTCTAACATTTTCTTTTTGACACCTCAACGTCATCACAAACATGAATTCTAAAAATATATAAATAATCTGATATTCGTTGGGATGCTGCAGGAGCTTTTGTAACAAACTCATTTCAAAGCCAGCTTCTCGCTTTCGCTCTACTTCTGTCGCTCACTCTCTTTGGCATTTTCTCACTGCTGCAGGTCCGTCTGGCCTTGCCCTGGCTCACAATAATGGACAAGTAATTAACACAAATCGCAAATTATAACAAATCCCAGCGCCAGTCCGTCTGCCCCTCCCCGCTCACCGCATTCTGCACCCCAACCCACTTCTGACAGCCCTCAGCCATCGTGCATAAAGTTTTCTTTATTTTCTTACTTGTTTGTTCCCCTTTTGAATGGCCATTTATCATTGAAACTATGACGGGCCATTTGCTACGCGAAACGGAAGTGGACAAAAGTGACCATCCAGGAGACAGGAGGCGGAGAGAGGAGAGAGGAAGGCAGCCTCATCTGTAGCCAGTTTGGCTGTCCATTTGTATGCGATATATATTTAATGTCATTCTCAAGCAACCAGTCTGAAGCCCAGGAGCATCAATGGCAAGCAGCAGCATGTAGCAAAAGTATGTGCAACAATTTGACCGCAGTTGCCGCACATTTGAACCCAAATTACTTCAGATAAATGCGTACTTAATTTGCAGACTTTGAGTGGTGGTATCAAAATAATAATCAATGTTCCATTATCCTTTCAACGGCAGGCGAGTCGAGCGCTCCTCGCTCTCTCAGCGTGAAGATTATAAGCGACACGTTGGCCCCCTTCTCGTCCCTTGTTGCTTGCCATCTTGCCATCGCCCCTTAGGCGCCCCACATCCCCGGCGAATTCCAGTTGAACCCGTTTGCAACCTGAACCCTTCTCAAGCCCATTTGCTGCCGCCGAATGTTGTGTTCTGGTGTGCGAAAAGTTTGTCTTTCGTCTCCTTGTGGCCCGAGGCGGCGCGAAAATTTGGACATGTTATGTGTTTGCCAAAGTTAAATAGCTGCCGCTTGGGTTCAAAGGTTAAACAAGGATTTGCCATGTTTTTCTAGACGTGCAAACTTTTGTCATGTCGAGCCAGCTAACTACGCTACATGCGACTCAAACGAGTCTTTTGGGCACTCTGATTGGCCTACGCATGAGACCATTAGATACCCTGCAGCAAAGTAACGCAAAGGGTGTTTTGATGAGACACAAATTACGATAATCTTATTAGGAAATATGAGGGACTTTAGGGGAAAATTGTTTTAATTAATTTATATATCACTAAAATACTTCTAAAATAAATCAATAAATTTATGTTGCAGCTTTTATTATTTATTTATGTTTCAAATATTTTAAATAATTTTTAGACGTGACAGATGAAAACGATCTGTCTTCCAAAATTTTAATATAATATGGAACTTACATTTTTTGAAGAAAGTTAGCTGTTGTCCTTATAGATTAAATGTATAATCTCACCTGTTTTATCCGCTCTTGTTACAGAGTATCCCACAGTTTCATGACTATAACTAGACGAGATTCCTCAACCATTTAAGATATTTAGTGCCTTATGCAAATCCAATTTGATTCAGTTAAAAAGGCAGCGCGGCAAGACAGGTAGGCGTCATCATCAGCATCTTTATCATCTTGAGTTTGATATCGAAATCGACTTCGATTTGCATTGTATCAAGTGGTGAGCACAAAGACGGCGACATTAAAACAAAAGTAAATCACGGCTTAGCGTCAAAGATGTTAATTTTATGGGAGCTACGGCTACCTTTTCGGGTCGATCCCTACTTCTCTTTCTCTCTCTCAGTCATTCTTTTGCCTCTCGCTCCTCTCGGAAATTTATGCAGCGATTGTCAGAAGGGGGCGCGCCAACTCATAAAAATCGAAACACGTTACAAATCGAACAACAAATTATATATGTATACGAAAATATAAAACATTGACTTTGCTTCAATTTTTGGAGCGTGTGACGCGTAACGGTCAGGGACTAGTGACCATTGACGAGCCCCGATTGCCGCGGCGATCAACGATCTTCTGCTTCAACTGATCCCGCATCAATGCTGCTCGCCTTTTGTCACATGAAAACATAAAAAACTACAATAAGAAAAACGGATTTCATAAACAAACAACAATCAAATCAATGGCGCAAAAATCCAAATGACATGAAGAAACGCATCATTAGCATGGTTTCAATCAATATATTGATCATCTGACTACCAGCATTTAGTTTTCATAGTTGATAGTTCATACATACTATACATATGTGTTCTGAGAGCTCTGTGTGAATGGATGAGAGTCCATCGTAATGCAATTGCAAAAGCGGGTCAGTTCTTTTGCTAATGATGTTGGCTAATTAATGCTAATGATAGAAAAGCATATACAAGTCGGTCGCAATTGTTGAGATAATTAAATAGTATTTTGTATAGTTTCAGAATACCCAGATACCGAGCAAAAATATAAATCTATATTAGAAAATTTTTTTTGTATATATATGGATAGAAATTGTTAATCCTAATAAAAAACATTAGATTTCCATACAAATGTTTTCTAAACTAGCAATTAAGAAGGTATAAATAATTGTTTATTTTTAGTATTGAAATAATCAATATTTAAAATGCAAAGTTAATTAAAAAAAATAAGTAAAATATAAATAGATTTTGTAAATACATAAATTGTTAGAAATAATTTCGATGGAAGTAATTATAAAAAACTGTTTATTGGTAGGAGGGAAATATAAATATTTTGTATATAAATATAAATTGTTGAACATAATAAAATGTATTTTATGGCTATAAAAATATTTTCATTTAACATTTAAAATGCAATAAATTTGGTCGGTGTCTAAAAATACATTTTCTAAGCTCTACCTCTATCGAGAATATAAATAAGATTTTCAACTTATCCTCAATCTTAAAATCGAACATAAATTGAAATTAAACATAATAACTTAAACTATATAACGAAAGGACTTGAAGGCCAAATTATTTGCTAGTACTCCCTGAATATTTTGCATTGTTTTAACTTTTATATCCTATCGAATTTAATAAAAAGAAAAAAAGAAAACTTTTAGATAACATTTATTCTTATGAATAAATAAAGATACTTAGGATAATGAAATAGCTATGAAATAAATTATATCAGTATTAGTTAGACTGTTTAATAGTATGTTCACTATTTTAGCTAGGGCTCCTCTGTTACTTCACCTCTCCCCGACCTCTGAACACTATACGAATTGAAGATAACCACGCATTATTGCGATATCCAATTAAAATGTTTCGCCATGATTTTCAATATGTTTGCATTTTAATTTGTATGCGAATGTTGCGCTTTAAAGTAAAACAATGGCCCCAAACACATGGATTATAAACACTCACATGCGTATATCGCCAGAGATTTGGAGCAATTAGACGAACAGGAAAAACGAAAACAAAACCCCAAAGCGGGCAGAGAGATATCACACAGAGAGACATAGAGGAGAGAGAGAGAAAGAGAGGAGGCTTCTCTATGGAGCTCATATGCTGTAATTAATTTACGCCACTTGACTTTTGGGCGCAACAATGGGGCACGATGAACCCAAGTTGTGGATGGCGCCAGGCGGAAACCGGAACGGAAACGGAAATGCCAAAGCATGTGGAAACATTTGCCAATGTGCGACGAGTGGCAAGGATACAGCTGAGGCAGTAATTAAAAGCGGCATACAACTAGCATTGCTAACCTGCGACCATCAACTGTGAACGACTTGGTCGAGTGGCAATTGGCGCGATGGCACGATGGCGCGATGCAATTCCTTTTTACGCGTCACTCGCCGTGCTAATTGAATGTTTGCCAGGTGGACGAGCCGAGGACTCGATTTGCATACGCTGCATTTAACCCAAAAGGATCGCTCGTCTAGGCCATCTGGTTAAGCGGCTGCGGCCGTTGTTTTGATGAGCACTTACCACTAAATGCGTCTTAGACGCAGCGCCTTTGTCTCCCGCAGGACAATGCAGGACCTCCCAATATGACTTTGATGCCGCAGTCGCAGCCGTTGACAATGCGACATTTGTCTCAATTGTTGCGGCCGCTTTCAAACTCTCTTTTCTCTTCACTAAATATTACATTTTTAAATACGCAATTGTCCTTTTTACACTGCTGTCCCATCTTCCACTCCAGTGTCTCCTTTACAGCGGAATGTCTTTTGAAGCGTACCACAAAACAATTGACAAAAGGAAATTTGCATTTTTCGTACTAGTTTCGGTTTTCAGTTACTGCTGTTTGGGTTTAGTTTTCAAGGGAAATGCGAGCTTGGAATTGAAGTGCAGCGATGTGAAGTGAGGACCCACCGCAAGGCATCGAGCGAAGACCATTAAACTGGCCGAGACGCAAACGCAGAACGGTAATAAACGCTGGGCCGAGGAATCGCGAAGAATCGTGTAGAATCGCGTAGAATCGCGTGCCTCGCAGCAATATTTACATATGTGCGAGAGAACGAACGAACTGAACGATCCACAACGATCCGGCTGGGATCTGTACTCAACCTCACACCTCTCTCATTTGGCCAGTCGTGATTTATAACGTTTGTAAAAATATGACAAGTCTGTCATATAAATTCTCATATTGTTAGCATACCAAAACATCGTTTCGACTCCTCGCCTTTTGTTCCACGGCCAACTGCAAAGTAGAACCTGGTCAATACCAATGATGCAACGCCCTTCAGTTGCTGCCACAACTCCTCTCTCTCTTTCCCATTTTCTCTCTGTCTTTGTCTCCAGTTGTTGTTTGTGGCTGTGGTGGCAGTTGGCGCTTTTGTTTGGCACTGGACTCTTGGTTGAAAAAATGCTGCAGCATTTACACGTGCTGCATGCTGCATGTTGTTTTTTATGCCTCTCAAGTGCCAACAGTAAGTGCCACATAAAAATATTTTCAATTTCAGTTTCGGTTCTGTGGTCCGTCGTGAAACAGTTCAGCTGAGGAAGTTACTTACGCCAAAATTACAGAAGTCGCTTTATTGCCACGTTCAGCAGCCTCACCTGCCTCTGCCTTTTGCCTCTCGGCGAATCGCTGGAAATCGCCTGGACGCATTCATTAGTTTTGTTTCATTCCGTTCGAAGGTGTTATTAAACAGTGGAATGACGAGATTGATTATTTCTCTCATTATTGGCGAGAGATCTTTCGCATACCCTGTTCACATTGTAAATACCAAAATGGGTTATATTGGAAAGCAAAACTTATGCTACAGGTTGGCCTAGTAACTTACGACCATTTAAAAAAAATAATTTAAAAATGCGATTTGGACTTGTGTCCAGATATGAAAAGACATTTTTATAGAATATTCAATTGAGTAAATCGAAAAGTCGTAGTCGAAATGTAGTTTTGTAACAACTTGATTGTAGAAAGTTTCCTTTGGCATTAAGAATGCTTTTCTTTTTATATAAAATATCAAAAATTAGAACAGCACGATTTGATGTTTTTCAAATAATTTGAAATATGCAGAAGTGTTAAAAAAAGACAATAGTTAACGAATTACGTGAAATATAGCTATGGGTACAGGGTGTTTTGTAGTCGAGCATTGTCGACAAAAGTGCACATGCTTATTTTTAATTATCTTTCAAATTGCTATGTCTTCGTCACCATTCCCTTGATGAAAAAATCGTTTCTTGTAATGGAAAGTGTTTGTTTTTATTTTGCTAATATGCGAAATTTTTATTTTGTCTTCACAATTTGCACCTTAAGTAGTTTTTTAGTGAACTGCCAAAGAGAAAACTGAAAGAAATGCATTGGTGAAAGTTGTAGAGCAAAAATTGAAGAAGAAAAATACAATTCGATCTATTTAAATTCTGCTTTTAATTATAAAATAATTATACTCACTATGTAGAAATTAATTCCTTTTTATTTAATAAATATATTAATTATTCAATTTAACTATTGCATGAGATTGAAATAGGTTTGCAAACATATTGACAAGAAAATATTATTTCTTATTATTAATGTGTAATAAATATTTAATCCATATATAGTTGGTCATAAATAAATATATTTTACACATTTTTATTAATCTGCTCTTCCGCATACAGATTTTCATTTTCATTAATCACTATTTGCATTATCCTGCAAGTGTTAGTTCCTCCGAGTTACTTCCTGTGAAATGCAATCTCTCCTCAGATAGTCCGCTGTGATTTACTTAGGCCAGGGTGTTGCTTGCCTTATGACAAACTTATACACAACACCCATTTAATGCAAGGGGCATCGTAAAAGTGTGTCGGCGACTAGGAGGGAGAGACGAAGGCAGAGGACGAGGACGAGGCGAAGGATCAGCAGTCAGTGCTTCGGGTAGGAGTGATTGTGAGGCGTAGTTGTGACCTAAAGTTATTAGGCAAAGTGACCTTTTCTCACAGTCGCCGATTGTCGATTGTCGAACGCAGAGCGCGGAGCGCAGATCGTAAAGCACTTTTGGCTAAGTAGAAACAGATTTTTCTCCAAGCAGCGTCTTGGGTATTTCCTCTGGCAAGGACGCGTGTCCTGCACAAAAGCTAAATGCCCAGCGCGGCCCATTGTTTGGCTAAATGCTAATGCCTCGGCAGTGTTCCTGCCTGTTTGGCCTTATTAGTGGGTTTATTAAGTACAGGAAATTCCAAATTTTAACCCGCGACTTCCCAGAACCAGAGCCAGACAGAGAAGCAACACAAAAACGAGTAGCGATTAGCGTCCTCGAATCATTTCTTGTCAAAATTCACTTGAAATTTCACACTTTAATGTTGAAATGCCACATTGACAGACAGCCGGACGGAGAGACAGAGAGACGGGGCCGGCTGCTGTTCGATAACTGCCTATCGATAACTAGCGGCAGCGAATTTGATACCAAATCCTTGGAGTACATTGTAATCTTTGAACTCTCGCCCCGTCTGACATATTAGACAATTCAAAATACAACGCGACACAATGGCGAAAACGCAATACAAAAACATTAGGAAACAATTGAAATTGTTGAAACATAAATCCCCTGCCCTCCCCTCCCCTACCCCTTATCCAGCCACCCCACACCCCTGCAAAGTACAGCGAGTGTCCTTGTATCTATATCCTGCGCAATATGTTTTGCCGCCTTTGTTGAGCTGCTGCTGCCTGTTTGTGTGTGTGTGTGTGTGAGTGTTGTTGTTATTTCTTCTTTCATTCAGAATCAACAGTCGCAGTCGCAGCAGTCATCGCATCGTTTTGCTTTGTTCGCGTTTTATATGCCCCGGCATTATTACGTCTGATATTCCCAAAAAACATATCGAGAGAGGAGGGAAGGAGGCAGCGAACGATTGTCTGAAGTGGCTACAATGGGCATTAATTTATGTATGTGGAGCACAACACTAACAACATTAAATGCGCATTATGACAGCATTTTAATTGATCGCAACTGTACCAAGAATATATATTTATATATGTATATATATATAAATATATATGTGGCTCTCTCTCAACTGTCGCTTTGTATGATGCGCTGCTGTCAACGTTGATCTAAGCTGACAGTTGGACAGAGATGCATCGCTGCACAGATTTTCCAATAAACAAATTTCGTACGCAGGACCCTCAAAAGTTACATATGGATGCGAAATAGATAGATGCGGATACAGATACAGATACAGATACATTCTCTGTGGCAGAGATTAGCGTTTTACGCTCGTTTGAATTTTTATTATGCTAAGCTTGGATTTAATTTCTGCATTGTCTAACGCTCAAGAGGGGTTGTTTCTCCTAGGGGGTAGCAAACAACACTCCACAGCAGGGTCAGCATCGAAAGCACTTGCTCCCTAAATCCGACAATCTACATACTATCGATATAAAACAGTTTAGTGAACTGTCGCAAGATGATTAACCCCAGACAATGGCTCAAATACTTCTCTCCAGCGATCCTGGCAGACAGTCTGTCGCCGTTTTTCGTCTCTCGTTGCTGGCTGGCACTTCAGGGCCGCCTCTTTAACCGATTGTTGGACATTTAAAAGAAAATAGATTATTACAATGAATGAAACGAAATGAAATTTCAGAATGATCTGCAATTCTATACTAATCTAACAGACAGCAGGGCGACTCTCTGTGAGTTTCTCTCCTCTGGCCATTGTTCCTCCCAGACATGCTGGCGACCCTCTGCCAGCAGGTAGTTCTCTCCGCTCCTCGAAAGGAAGTGCTCTATGTGCGTCCATTGTCCGGCATAGTTTATGTGTCTGCTGCTGCCTAGACCATAGACCATACACGATCCATTTCCATTGTTGGCCACGCTTTTCGTAGAACAGTGTGTGACAAAACAGTAGAACAACAGAACAGCGCTGCATAGAACTGGAAAAATGCGCAGAGACAACCGAAGATTTCTTCTCCCTGTTGACTGCGCCCCAACCATTCTCAGTCTCATTCTCATTCTCATTTCTATTTTTTTGTTTCTTTTCTGCGTTTTTTTTATGACATTTATTTAGTTGGCTTTTATGCCCAGTGTGTTGCTGCTTATTAATGTGGAAATGCCTCTCCAAATTGGAGTGTCATTTGGGTTCGAACCGACAAAAGGAAATGCCCAACCGAAATTGTTAGGGTGCAAGTTTAACAAAAAGTCATCGAAATGTGTGAAGGAAACTCGTTCGAATAGAAAAAACAACTGCTCTGCGTCGCCTTTGTTCCCCTTAATTCAGATCATTTTGATATGGCAGCAAAATAATGAAAATTATGGAATGCCCAAGGAATTGGTAAGAAATTGTCAGCATTTTGACAGCCCCAACTCATATTGTTGAAGGACAATTTGAAATGCATTAAAATAATGTACAACTTTTAAACATACAATTTCCAGCTAGGCAGATGACGTGTTCAAAATGTTTGCCGATGCCTTAAAAGAAAAGTTGGCTTTTCTATAATATGATATTTGTTATTTGCTTATATTTATTCGTTGTATGTAAATTATAAATTAGGGCCCTAGTATGGCATTTTAATAATAATATTTTCTAACATTATATTTCTATAACTATTTTCAGTTTTAATCCAATTATTAATAAACTTTTCTTCTTCTTTAGTTAATTGAAAATCCATTTAGCCAAAGGCCTCGCAGGCAGGGGTAAAATGATCGTTTAGTTTTAGAAACTACTCCAACTTAATAAATAAATAAATTAATTGAAGGGTAATAATTTGTATTTACATTTAAAAATATGGACGCTTTATTATTATTTTTAATTCATAAATTACTTGTGGCTGAGATACGAATCTCCTTTGAATTTGATAAAGACTACTTTTAAAATGAGAGACAAGTTTGCCTATAACTAGAAGAATAGACAGGAAGACGAATATGAAATCAGCTTATATAGACTAGGAGACCATATTTTGATATGTGAACTCCATTCATGATCTGTCACTCTAGGTTTCATATTAGTGAAAAATGTTCGGCATTAATAGGAAACAATATGACATAGCTTAGTTGTAATAGGAATAGTAAAAGCAGATCTCACACCGATCCCGATAATCCCATAATATTAATGAATGCCGCTATAGAACAACACTCGAGGCAGAGCAACAATCGTTGAATTAAATGCCATTATACCAGCATGCATATACCCTGTATATGTGTAGGGTACTTAGCGACGAGCCAGCTGAACTCTGACGCCGACACGCCAGACAGTCTGTCGCCAACGAGCGAGAAAGTGGGAGAGGGAGAGCGAGGGAGAGGGAGAGGGAGACAGACAAGTAGCTGAGCGGTCAGAACAACACGCACAATGAGAGCGAGACAAAAGTAAAGACACAAGACTGAAAGATAAGCAAATAAAAGACAGAAGAGGATCACTTACACAAAGAGCGAGAGAGAGAGCGTACAAAAACAATGGCCTCCTACATAGAGGTAAGTGATCAGACAGAGAGAGAGAGAGAGAGAGAGAAAAAAGCGAATGAATAAGAATAACATACTAAAAGCAGAACGAGAATCAGATCCAGAAACGAATCGAACCCGTGCCCCGGGCATTTGACTTTTGTTGTGCGCTGCACTTTATTTTCATTTGTTTTGGGAAATTCCCAAATAAAAGGTAGTTAAAGCCAGACAATAGCCAACAAACAGGTAGATCAGCATAACCCGAAGGTACAGTCAACCGATCCCTGGATGACAACCAAAGGATGACGATGACAACTGCAACCGACAATCGTCAACCAACAACACCTGTGATAGGGCCAGGACACTGGGCGAACTCGGAGTTTCCCAGGCTCCGATGTCGTTGTTCGCACAGCTGGTGCAAAAACAAACACAGGAAGGAGTAAGTAAGTTTAAGCCTAAGCCGGCTTTTACTTATCAGGCAACAGGACTTAGCCAGTTAGCCACGGCCAGATTTAAATGACCGCAGCTCAGTAGCGATTTGTATAATTAAAAGCCGCATGCAAATTGTGGGAAATTTCAACAGAGATAGTCCGCCACGATCTGGGATCTGCCTGGAGGCGTATGCAATTAACATGCCACAATTAACCAAATTATTGTTATCAATGATAGCGAAATTTATAGGGGTTATATTTCTATACGAGCAAATTTTTTGGGTTCCAATGAAAAATGTATAAATTGTCTCTCTACGAAATTATACAAATTAATTTGAAGATATAGAACTTCACAAAATGTACAAAAGACGATCGGAATAAATAAATACGAGCAAAAATTGTAAATGAAGGAATTTAGTTGAAGAACATTTGAAAAGAATTTAAAAAACAAAAACAACAATTATTCAGTCCTTCTAGGCTATTATACATATAACATACATATGTATATGAGCAATACAGAACTACAGCATTAAAATTGAGAAAATATACGAATAATATCGAAAGAAAAATATTTTAATTTGTGACCAAGTTTATTTGGTGATGAATTCATAACATAAATTATAATACTATTAAATAATAGAAATAAAAATTACCTATTAATTAACTAAATAAATAATAATATACTAATCGAACGAAATGATGATTTCTCGTAATAATTAATCAGTTAATAACACTGTAACGAACTTGAACATAAAAGAAGCATTAAGTGTAATGAAAAATTTCTTATTTTAAATATGCAAGTTTTTGAAATATTTAAATCATTATCCAAATATACAAAAAAACGTACTAAACTCTTTTACAAACTCGTAATATAAAGATTTTTAGCTGGAAAATAAGGCAAAAGAGGGAACAAATTTCACACGAAGCAACGCTCGCATATGACAGATGATTTATGGATATGTGTTCACAGTCAAAACCATTGCAAAAACTGCGAAAATTGCAAAAGAAAACGAAATTAAAGAAAATCAAGGAATTCGTTAGGCAATCGATTGTCAAAGGACACAACCCTTTTGCTCCTGTTTCTGTTCCTGTTCCTGCTCCTGCTCCCGTTGTTGTTGTTGCTGTTGTTGATGCCGTCAAGAAATCAATGCGCTCCGAAGGGCAACCCTGTGAAAGATCAGCGCAAATTGCGAACTCTCACCTGCGTGGTTGACAAAAAAAAAGAAAAACAGCGAAGAGCCTTCTCAAGGAAAGAGATCTCTTGGCGAAAAAGGGTCACGCAGATTTTGTTTTATTATTTTTTTTTGCATTTGAAAAGTGGGTCGAAGGTCGAGCGGGGATTGGAAACGGGGTCGCCTCTTGGGTTTTCGACTTGATTGAGTTTATGCGATCGCATCGGCTGATCCTTCGATCGGTTCAAAAGGTGCAAAATAATTGAACACAGCGAAAATGAAAATTTGCAAGCATGTAATTGTCTGGAGATCGGGGATTGACAAAGGTCGCGACAGAGTTGCTGCAATTGAATTTAACTCTTTTGTTGTTTATTTATTGGTATCAGCGAAACATTTGACTAGCAAAAAAAGAAAAAAACAGTGAAAGGGGTTTGCGTTTTTGCATTGGAGGACAAACAATGTTGCTCTGATTGCAACAACATGCAAAAGAAAATACGGAAAATTAAGAAAACGCGCCAAAAATGTGAAAGACATGCGGCTAATATAGAAATGGGAGCGGGATTATAAATTGAATTATTCTCGTTGCGACAAACAACTAAATTAACAAGCATGCAAATTTGTAATTCCAGAATTTGCATACGGAAATGGTTTTCAAACAAAAACATTTATAAGAATGCAACAATAATTGGGAGGAATTTATGCAACTGGTTAACTTGGTAATTACAAATTTAAAAATGTAGAGTTCTTAATTGGGAGAGTTCTTAACTGAATGAATTTCTGATATGCAATATAAGTCAGACAGATCAATAATTTGGTGAATAATAATATTATGTTTATTTTTTATATTAAAACTAATTATGATGAAATACTTGTTGCGATAAACAACTAAATTAACAAGCATGTAAATTTGTTATGTCAGAATTTGCATATGGAAATGATTTTGAAAATAAAGCATTTATAAGAGAAACAAAAGTTGGGGAATATATTAACCTATAGACCAATTAACAGAATGAATTTTAGATATGCCATATAAGTAAGAAAGATCAAGAATTTTGTAATATTTAATGTTATTAATCTTAAAATTTAAAAGCAAGCCAATTTGTTAATCTAAAATTTTCACATAAAAACTTTTACAAAAATGAAATAATATTTATTAGAAAATATAAAAAATTAAGAATGAACCAAATACTTAATGAAACTTAAGTATGCAACATAAGTTGAAAATATCTATAAATTTATACAAAAAATGTGCACAATTAAACTGAAAGAGAATAATTTCTATTAAATTGAATCTTAAATCAGAGACCATTGTGTTTGTGCTAATATTCGATTGTTAGGCATATTGAATATCTCGATAGTGATCTGGGAATGATAGCTCCTTTAAAAGTACACCGAAAAGAGCAACTCGATATAAATAAGAAATCACAAAGGCATCACTTGAAGTCGTTGAGTAACATTTTGTTGCCTTCAAAGTATCAACTTACGCAAATGAAAGAAATTTGCAAATGAAATGCATTTGATTTGCGATTGAAAATCAATCGAGTGTGCGCGATCGCAATGTCGATCTATATGCAAATTGTAAACGAATACGTGAACGAATACCCGAAATCAGATTCAATTTCATTGCACAACAATGGGAAATTGCAACCATAGCGAAAAGACGCATAAGTTACGCAGCTCACCCAACTCATTGCGAAAAAGGAACCCCTAAAGATCGATTGTGCGACATTTGGATTGCCTTCGAATGGCAAAGATTGTCACGGATCTTCGTCCTGCCGCTGCTGCTGTCCCAAGGACTCCTCCCCCCGAAGGACAATTGGCCCGCTCGCATTTGCATGCATTTCAAATTCATTGATGTGTTTGTCGTCTGTCGTCTGCTGTTTGTTGATTTTTAATTTATTTTTGATTTCTGATTTTTTGCGCTCTCCTAAGATCTATGCATCATCTTAATATTTTATTTTTTTGCAAGCCAGCTGTCTGTGTTTGCCTTTTTTGTGTGTTGTTTGGCAATTTCGCTGCGGTTGAAGTGAAGTGAAATGAAGTGCATTGCGCACTTCCAAGTTGACTATCAAAGTGTCATCCATCACTTTGATGGCAACGTTTTCCGCTCGTCCCTCGTTGTTTACATGTCTGGCCCACTCGCCGGGGCCTTTCTTCCACATAAAAGTCACACGAATCAAGTCGTACTTGTAATTGAATCTTTTATCCTGACTGCAGATCGCTGGGAAAAAAATATGGTTGGCTGCCAAGCTGCAAGCAACGCCTGCGCGTTGTGCCACACAAAAATTTGCATGCAGCATGAAATTTTGAGTGCCATGCAAACTAGCGGCTGCATTTTGCGTGGGTCGATGCCGCACAATGCCCGGCAACTTAATGGGGCAACACAATAATTTTCCACTTTGCCACATTGCCACGCACCATGAAATTGCCCCACCCGCGCACGCTGCCCCACTGCGCTTGCAACTTCAACTTCAACTAATCAGCTGTCGGGGCAAATAACTCAATTAACTTGATCGGCAGAGGAAAAAAACAAAAAACACGCAGTTCCATGGAATTTCAAATGCAACCGAGTGCCAACTGTCAAAATTCTGTTCAAAATTCAACGAATTTCAGATCAAAACAATACGAAAATGCATTGCCCCAAGACAAGACAAGCGACAAGAGACACAAGCGACAAGAGCGACAGGCCAACTCCAGACCAGTGCCAGAGACGTGGTTAAAGATCCAGCCATTGATCAGCCTCTCTTATAAAGTGGCGACTGTCATTCGACTGTGACTGTGACGATGACTTTGTATGAAATGCGTTTCGAGTGGAGTCGAAGTCGGAGTTGGAGTTGGAGATCTCCAGGTGCCCCAAAGACACTCTCAAACACACACACACACTCGCAGCTGGTGGCTCCACAGTCGGTCTGGTCTCCACACTGTCTGGCCCTGGCCAGACCAGTCGGCGACTCTGAGACTCCAACTCAAGTGGACCAGCGAGACAGAGAGTAAGAGAGAGGGCAGGCTGCTCGAGGAATGTTTTCATATCAATAATTTAGCTGTGCAGCGCAGTCGGGGGAAATGCATTTATTTTGTTTATTTGTCGCTGCTCGCCTCAATAAAAAAGAGCCACACAGCAATCAATATGCAATAATCAATAGAGCAACAACATTTTCATTTCATTTCGACTTTTCCAAGACTCTCTGACAAAAGCGCATCCACAACTTGTTACACTATGCAACAGCAACAGCGAGAACAACTGAAGCTGCAACAACTGTAGCAACATCGAGAACAATGACAACAAAAGTGCAACTCAGTCCAACAATAACAATGACGCTGCCGCAAAAGTTTCTTACGAAGTCCCCCAAAAGAAGAATCGAACCCTAATGAGTTGCTGGCGGGGCACAGGCCAGCTCATATATGAGGCGTGCACTCTGAGAAATCAATGATCGGTTCTATTACTCAGAATTTAAAGAGGAAATTATGACTAAGATACATTGAAGATCTCTTTTAATTTTATTATATAATATTTATAAATTAAATCAGCGTTTAAAGGCAATTTTTTATTGTATATTGACTTATAAAATAATGCAGTATTTTCAATTACAAAAATATGTAAATTGCTTATAACATATATTAGCATATTTGTTATCTTTATAAAATAAATAGGGTATACAGAACGTTTTTTGTTCTAAATTACTTAGTTTTTTTCATTCCAAATAAAATTATAATATCTTATTACTATTATTACTACTATTATCTAGCTATGAATTACTTTTTGACAAATACTTGATTTGAATAAACTGAAATATATCTTATAAAATGAATGAATAATTGCCTTGAACTATAGATCTAATAATTCAGTTACAGCTTTTGGTCGATAAATAGGTATTATTATTTATTATTAATTTTTAATCCACAAATTAATAATTGTTTTGAACTCAAATATATCCTACATAATTAATGAAGAATTAAATTGTTGCAGAGCTTGTAAATTTATATATATATTTTGATCGCTATAAGGTCAGTAAAATATTATTCATATATATTTATAGTCACCAATTTAACAGTCACCAAATTGAAATTGGTAACTTTTTGAGTTTAACTCAAATAACATGTAATAATAAATAATAACAATATGATTAGCTAAAATTTCTTGTATTATAGCTGATCTAAAAATGCAGTTTCAGATTTTCAGTGGTATACAAATCCAGCAAATATTTTTGTCTTACCCTTAGTGAGATTCCAATAATCCAACTATTTTTCGAAATATGAAACTAACTCCACATTTTCGTTGAGTGTAAGCGAACCGGTTGCTTGTCGATTGGGCATGGAATGGCAGCTCTTGCAGGTCTGATTGAATCCACTATTTATGCGCTTAAGGTTAATCAAAGCGCGGTCGCGCGATGCTTTACACCTATGGGCTGCAGACTCGTTTGACTCAGCCAAAGGACCACAGCACAACAACACAAAATGAAGAGGAGAAAGAGATGCTAGAGAGCGAGCGTGTGTGTGTGGGGGGATAGAAGAGGGGGAGACGGGACGGGGCAGCAACGGGAGCGGCAGAAACAATTGGAATTTCGGTCGTGTCATAAATGCCACAGGATATGGCACTGGTTGCCATCCATAAATAATAAAATTTTATGTGCGCGTTCTTCTGCCTTTTTGGCTTTGGGGGATTAACAGCAGCCGCATCGGCAGCAGCAGCAGCAACGTGCAACAACAAAATTATATATCCCGTATGTATGTATGTGTGTTATGTGGCACCATGGGGCGCCAAGCGATTGTGCCGACTCAACGGCCTGTTTGTTCTTATTAAAAGGCTCCACAAAGAAATCTAAAAAATTTTAATGAAAATCCACAAGAGCTGGGAATTTATGCGAATTCGTTGATGCCTCAGACGGTTCTGCCTCTCTCTTTCGCTCTTTCTCTTTCTCTGGCTCTGGCTGTGCTTCGACTTGGGCTTTGAGGCATGCAACTGTAACTACTTATATAGGCTGCCACTTATTTATCACAACAAATCAGCGCACGCACCCACACAAAACCAATTCGACACGCGCCCATGGTGGGCCCCGATATCAAAGCTGCAACTCGGTTCGGTTTCGGTTTTGCTGTCCACGCGATCAGCGCAATTAAGCCTGCTCTCGAGTCTCGGGTCGATCTGCTGGAGGAGAGGGATTCGGGGGCGTCGCTGTAACAAGATGCTAAATCATTGGCACGACATTAACCCCAAGCTATGGCACACTTTATCAATGCGCCAGCAACAACAACGAACTGGGAAAACCAAATGAAAGCAAAGCAAACCAAATATGTTGGGCCTATCAGCGCCCAAAAGGATAATGCTCCTCTCAGCATCAACAAAAATAAACTGCAACAACGACAACAACGACGACAACAACAACAACAACTGTTGCTGCTCTGCTGTCCATTTGGTTGACCAACCATCAGCTAATGAAAGCGAAATAGCTGAATTATGACTCTGTCCTGGCATACTGGGGCAATGCGAGTATAAAACTGAACGAAACTGCGATTACTGAAAATATAAACAATCCCGGAAATATCTCTAGTTATAACCAGAATTTAAAAAAATTAATTAATAATCTTATTTAGTGAAATATCATGACAAAGCTTGTTGCACGTAAAAAAAAAATAAATTAATTGGTTGCAGATCGAAGATAGAATCAAATAAAATAGTTCACAAATTTCTCATTTTTACGCGGTTAATTAAGTATTTATTTATTTCCTGATTTTTTAACTAGCTTTCAAATTATTTATTATTTCTATTTATATATTGGTTATCCCCATATTTTTGTTGTAGTATTTAGTTTCATAAAAAAATATTTGTACAAGCCCTTACATAAATTATATAGAATGATTTTATATAAATATATTTTGTTTGCATTAATTTAACGCTCAAGCTATTTAATTACGAGTCAAGTCACAATTTTTAGTAATACTAATTGAATTAAAAATTGTGATTCTGAATTACTTTCTTTATATTATTTTTTTTATGTCAACATCACATCTACATAATATTTATAATATTAACTATTAAACTTAATCACTTTTGGATTATTTAAAAATCTATTATTACCTTTGCTTATTAGCTTCAGATGTTTTAGTTATGTTATACAATTGTGTTGTGTCATAATATTCGCATATTTAAAGTCAAACATTTAATTAAAATTTCGTCAAATTTCTGAAATCTAAATGATTTATGAATTCTCCAGATTTCAGATACAATCTCAAGAAATCTAAAACATTTCCTTCCCAATTGAGTAATGCATATAAATTGTACACTGTGCCCCCGCCTTTCGTGCCACAAGTAGCAGCTCCATTGAGATTCCAAAGTGCGGTAAAAATGCGCAATTCGCTCGACAAAAAAGGCAACAAAAAATATGTGAAGCAGCTAGAAAAATGTGTTCAAAATGGTTTCGCTTTATCTCGTTTTTTTCCTTTCCTTACACATGCATATTGTAGTGTCGCAGCAATCCCGAGCGTCCCTCAACGCCCCCCTTGGTCCAACGCACTAACCGTGTCCATTTGTAGTTCATATCGCATGTTGATCCAACTGAAGTCAATTTCACCGGGTTGGCAACTTGGGCGGCTCCGCGAGTCCGTTGGCAACTTTGTCATGGATTAAAATTTATGTGCACAGTTGGAAATGCCACATGGCGGAGAGGCTGCGTTTATGACTGCATTTTGGTTGCCCCTTTCCCCCCGCCGCTCCATCGTTTGTCTTGCCAGCAACTTGCTGCGAATTTCCGCTCAATGGTAAATTGCGAATATAACTGAAATTGGGTCAATAAGCGTTTGTAATAACAAAAGGAACAACTATGAAAATACGAAGTGAGAAATAACGATCGAAATGCTTAATAATAAGTAACAATAATGAGTGTGAGCGACAAAATTGTACAAAAAGGCCAAAATACAAAGATCATTTTCTAACAACTAACAATAATAGCAGCAACAACAACAGCAACAGTGAAGCACGAGAAAGCTTAAAAAAATAAATAAGTTTATAACAACAAATGAAATGGAATTCGCAATCAATCAAATATTGCTTAATAATTAAACAATTCAATAAAGTCAACAAACGAAAATAAATTGTTATAATAAATTGTCAGCATAAGATACAAAGGCGCTAATAAGCAAAAACTAGCAACGACTAATGAATGCTCTTTAATTGGATTCTGCATTTAATACGACTTGTTAACTTGTTACATGAGTCACGACGAGCAAAAAGTAAGAAAAAAAAATATATAAAAGTAAATTATTAAAAAAATGTATTACAATAAAAATTTATGAAAGTTTGTTTACTTTGATTGATATCGAATCTAGACTAAAATTTTGATGAAAGAGAATAATTTGCCAAGAGAACAATATAGTTTAAAATTTGCATCACAGTCAAACATTAAATGAATGATTCAAGTTTTGAAAAGATTATGAGCTTAAGTTTCTTTTTATAGGGAAATCAAGTAGTAGAATATTAGGAATATATTATGAGGAAGATATGCGACAATTTATATGCGAAAAATGAATTTCTGAATGTTTTTAGCATTCTTCAATTAATTGGATGATAAAACACAATGGGCATAAAACATGAATGAAGTTTAGCAAGAATTAACATGTGAAAGATGGAATATAGAAAGATGAACTATTTCTCTCTTTCGCGATCTTTAAAATTATTTGCAGTATTTATAGAGCATTTTAGAAACGTGCTGAAAAAAGATAATTGCACAAGCTGGTGAAGGGGGGAAGTGAAGGGGATTGCAGTCTGAGCTGCGACCAGACCGCTATATAGAACCGCTTGCCACCAAATTGAAATCAAAAGTTGCGGAATTGTGGCTGAAACCGTTGCGCGACTCCAACTAGAAATAGAAATGCGTTACAGATACAGATACAGAGCGAAAGATACAATCAGTTAGACGGCCAGTTGGCTATATTACCCGTCCAAATGACAAATATTTGTTTGTTGTTTAGTTATTGAACGGCATGAAAAGGTCCAGGCCGCAATCCGATTTGTGGGCTTTTGTCATTCGATTGCTTCGCTGTTTGTTGTTGTTCTCGTTGTCGTTGTCGTTGTTGTTGTCGTTGTCGTTGTTGCTTGTTATTGTTGTTGTCGCTTGTTGCCTTTCTCTCGTTTGTTGCTAGTGCTTTTGTGGCATTCGTTTCGCTACTTTTTCGGGCCGTTTCTTTTTCGGTGGCTCTAAGTAGTTGCTGTTGTTTGTTGCCCCTTTTGTTTGTGCCACAAAATTTTAATTATAAGCAACTTACACAAAAAGCCAATTGTCATTGTAACTGTCTCCCGAGCTAAGCTCATTTATCAGTACGACAGTTCTGAGTGGAAAAAGCGTGGAAAAACAATGATAGCCAATGCATGGTAGAAGAGCTTGGGAAATGTCTAACTGCGTCTGGCGACCGAAAGTTGTGATCAATTAATAACAGCAGGAAATCATATCATGATCAAGAACGACCAATAAATGGCTTATATATGAACAAATGGATAAATGGAAGCACTTCAAGATGAAATATAATATAATAAATATATGTAAGTTACATGAATCAATTTTACAACCTTCTTATTCTGCTGATAATATTAAATAATTTCAGGGAATATTTTTTTATTCAATAATTTCTAATTTTTTCTTTATTTGCAGTTTTTAAATTATTTCTTATAGCTGAGAGATACTTTACAGTTTGTATTATCTTATATTTACTTAATGACAGTATTTTTTTAATAAAATAAAATAAATTCATGAATTATACTGTTAAAATATTTTACTCAATATTTGCATTTTAACGTCTTCAATATTTTCTTATACATTTTTACATACAACTTTTACAATTTCTACCCAATAAGTTGTAGTCGATAACTAATCGATAACTTAATTGGCTCTAAGCGTTTATTTGGGTCTCCCAGCAAAGTCTTCAAGTGTGAGTCTTGCATATTAAGCATATCCAAACAAGCAGCAGATCAGCTTTCCCCCTCTCTCCGCTGCAGTTGCCGCGAGAGTATCTTACAGATACAAATCGCCTCGTCGCGCATCTTTCAACACGCGCGCTGTGCGCATCAATCACAACTACTTAAACAGCATATGAAAATATGCCCAAAACTGAGAAGCAGCCACAGCAACAACACAAACAAATATCTTTTTTTTTTTATTGTTGTATTTCACGCCTTTAAGCCGACAGATACAGATGCAGAATAAAAGAGGCGAAAGAAAAGAAAAGCCCCGAAAAAAATGCCTTGTGTTGTGCATTGCATTTTTGATATCGTTTCTCTTGTTGTTGTTGTTGTTGCTGTTGTTTGTTTGTTATTATTATTTGTTATTTGTTGCTCTTGTTATTAAGTTCTCATTGTTCTATTGGCTCGGGCAATTTCTCATCGCCAACGCTGGCAGCGCAGCTGAAGAAAAAAGATACAACGACTCAAAGAAACTTGTATCTCATGGATAGCTGAAAACGCTTTCCAAATTGACGAAAACAAAAAGGAAAAACTTTCGGATCAGCCATAGAAATGCAGCATAAACACATAAATTTCGCTATGCTTTCAGTCTACTCCCTTCCCTCCCTTTCCCTGCCTCTCCTACCCTTCTATTCATTGCGTTGTAATTCTTACAAATTTTTTATTATCCTTTTCGCCTGGTGACAATATCTTGAAGGCAATTGCCGTCCGCCCTTGGGTCAGTTCTTGATTGTCTTCTGGTCCCATCCCCTTGCGAGAGACATTTTCTCAGCTTGTAAGTTGCATTTTATGGGCCTGGACTGTGGCATCATTAGGTTTACGTGACGAAAATTAGGGTACAATTTATGGGATGCGCTAATTTTCATTGAATTTTCCTACTAAAAAACTGTGCTGCCAACCCATTGGCAAACTTGTAATTTATGTGGCTGAGAAACGGAGACACCGTGTCCTTGGCAAGGATGCGGCCAATTAGTAGGACCAAATGTCAGCCTTGACATAGGGTGTGTTGTGCCCCCTGCCCCTTCCCTTGCCCCACATACGATTCGCATTTAGGCAGGCAATTTGCACTTTTTGGTCAGAGCTTTACTCTGTCACCTAATTGAATTGAGGACGAGTGCTAATCCGATTTGTGGCTGACCATTCAGTTAGTTACACGCATCAGTTGCCACTTTGCAGCTCAAGGATCTGCCCCAAACTGGACACCCGCAAAAACTTGGCTTTTCGTTCGGCCCAAAAAAAAAAGGACAAATACTTGAGTTTTATTTTTTCCCTGCTTTTTTACTTCGACTTGCCTCTTGTCATATTTTTCTTCTTTTTTATTTTTGTTATTGGAACTTTCATATTTTGATTTAGTTCAAGGGCGGCATGATTGAAGGGTATATTAGTTAAGGTAATCAAAAAAATGAAATGTTATTGGAATTATTAAAGTTCTTTCAAATATTGGAATTCTTTTATTCGTGTCTGTACATATGTAAATTTACTTACAAAAAGTAACTTAGCTATAAGTGTATTGTTTTTATTTTATTTTGAATGAACAGTCGACATTGATAAAATTAATTTTGTTAAATTAATATTTTGAATTAACAAACTTTGAATATATTAAAAACTATACAATTTAACTTAAAGACTGCAAATAGAAATAGATTTTAAATTCTTACAGTTAATTTAAAGTCTTCCAATTCCAATATTTTAGGATTATAGAAAGCGTCGTTCATTTCGCAAAAATAATATTTTTTGCTATGTTTTTTCGGTAATAATAAAAATAGTTTCTTATTTCTTAGGTATTTCTTAACTCATTCATAAGAACTACTATAAATGGTGAGTTTTGTAATATTTTAATCACCTCAAAAGCATTAATTGTGCAAATTCATATTATGCCGAGAACTACAGGGTATTTTCATAGTTGAGCTATACGCAAACTTAACAGTTTCTTACACGTCGTTGTCGTTGTGTGTGTGGGAGTTGAAGTGTCCAAGAGGTGGGCTGTCCTTTGTGGCAAGCTGGTCAGTCAGGCGCAAATTATAAAGGAATTAATAGAGGCAAGGTCCGACAATGGGCAGATATTTCTTTTTTATACTTCGGCCGTCCTTTGTGTGGAGCTGGTTCAAAGGGAAAACCTCAAAGCAACTCGAAGGCATTGGCATCGGGGATTAGGGCATTGAGCATCTTGACAATCTTGGCATAAAAATTGGCATTTGAATGCATTTAAATAAGCGAATATGCAGAATCTATGCGAAGCAGGACGACAAGCCCAAACGACTCAAAGACGCAAAGACGCAGAGACCATAATCGTTGTAATCATAATGAAGCCGAGCGCTAAGCTGATTGATTGCTCCGTAGGAGCTGAGCGCGAAAATAAAGGAGATTCGGTATGAAAAGAAGCAAATGTAAGGTTGCATATTGTGTTTGTGGTATGATGTAAGAGAGATGATGAGATGAGTTGGATGCTGGCTGAGCGCAGATAACAGACAGCAGACAGCTATCCATCAAGGCGTTGCATTGGTCGGATTTACATAAATGCAAATGCACAATGGGAGAATGTCAGAATGCTTGAATGGTAGAATGGTAGAATGGTTGTAGGGCCTGGCTAACCCACTTAAAACTGTCATTATGATTATTATTGATCATCATCAGCAGGAGCTGTTCCACTGTCTGCTAGGAAATAGTTTTTAAATTGCTTGCCAATTTGCATAATGCTGCCAGCGATATAGGGCCAAGCAGTCGAGCGGGTCAGGAGCGCAAACAGGTTAGCGGGATTAACTTGGCAATGTTTTGGAAAACTTTCTAAGCACACACAACAAATAACAAATAACAAATAAAAACTGAAATTGAAATTCAATTTGAATTTGAATTTGAATTTGAATTTGAATGTGAGTTTTGAAATGGAGAACGCTGAAGGAGAGCTTGCTTACTATATGATGGGATTAGCGTTTCGCGAACTGTCATAAGGGGCTGCCAGCTGTCAGCTTAGATGGCTAACTTGATCTTAAGCTCTTTTGGTCATGTGAAAATTATGGAAACGCAGGAACGCTCTCGGACTCGGAGTCGGACGTGCAATATGGAATTGCACAAGAGGGCAGCCGATTGCCTTATCGCCAGATCACTGCTCGTATTACGATCAGGTAAAAGGACTCGCATTGCACATTCCCACACGGGACAGGAAAAGACGCAGGCCTGAAGTGGTTCAACTAATCAAAACTGACAAGGCAGCAGACCGGCTTGAGAGATCAACACAAGACCGACTCCGATCCTCAGACTGAACTAGATTCGGATTGCGAAGCTGTGTCTTGTGGCTGAGATGCTGCTCTGCGATGGGCTGGACGGGGCGGAGGGAGGCTAGAACGGAAGTGAGTTCATCAAATTAAAAGGTGACAAAAGGGTTGCCAACTTACAGCCGCTCTCACTCTATCGGCCAGGTAAAGACAATGCGACAAGGGTCAAACTGCCACAATTGACAGCATACCGAGCACCTAGGGCTAAAGTTTAAATTCAATTAAATTCATAGGTTTAAACGAGTTCAAAAGTTGAACACTCAACTCTGCCCGACTCATGAAAAATACACGATAGATAATGAATCTAGATTGCCGGGATGCTGCTGCTGCTCGTCTGCAATTAGCTGGCATTTGTTTTTTTTTTTTAATTTTGCTACTGCAGAAGGAGTTGAACAAAAGGTGACCAGACTGGAAATAAAGGGTAGCGATAAGCTACTGGTGTAAACAGAAATTAAGCAAGGGCGAAGAGAAATAAATAAGATCAACTCAGATTGATAAATGTTTTTTATCAAATTGGTAATTTTAAGATTCAAAAAGTAAACATCGCAAAACTAATATATGTATTTTATTAAATCAAATAGCATTTATGTATAGTTAACTTGTCCAATGGGCAGATTAAAATAAATAAATTTAACTGAGATTGATAAATATTTATTATTTAATTGACTATTTAGGGATAATCTAATATTTTTAAAGAATTAAAAGTCTTAAAATTATAAAATAAACAAAGTACCTATAGGCTTTTATTTTATAAACAAATGTGTATGTAACACACATAAATATATCTATTAAATAATGTTAAATATTAAGAGAAGTTGTTATTATAATACTTAATATTATAACAAGTAATTGTAAATGGTGTATATACCAAATGTATAAAAAGAATATGTAATTGAATTAGTATAACTAAACATTATTAATGACTAGCGCCATAATTAATATTATTTTTCTTGCAACACATGAATAAATATGGATAAATTATATAAATAAAAATAGAAAATATTAAAATATATAGTTAACTTGTCAATTGGAAAGTAGTATGAAGCTTTCTGTATTTAACAAATTACGATAATGTTCTTATATGTAATAGAGTTCTTAAATTATTCAAGAGACATTCAATATTTATATATAAATATTTTTTTATTTATTGCTAAATGTGCAGTAGTCTTTAAACTAAACTAACTTAAAAATTTGGTTGGCTGCCTGGACTTCAAGTATGTATAAATAGATATATTGAATATTTTCTCAGCACCTTGGTAGTTATTGTTTTTCAATATATAGTATTACATTGAAGAGTATATAGAATCACCTTGATAAATACATACTTCTTATTCGATTATATACGTATTTACAAGTCTTTATATATTTTCATAAATGGTTCTTCACATAGGCAGTCTGATCATTTGTAAGCTGCTTCGCCCAGTCGAAGCTTTGTGTCCCTGAATTATAGGCAATGACTAGTCAGCAATTAGGGCCGACTATTGTCGTCGTCGTTGGCTTGGCTGGACAGCTGCGAGGCACTCGAAAGAGCAGCAGCCAGGAGGGAAGACAGAGAAAGGAGGCAGAGGAGAGAGAGAGAGAGAGAGAGAGAGGTGGGCAAATTAGCGATCCTGAGAGATGCAGAGCGAGGGGCACTGGTCACGGTCCTTTGATGAATTACTGGCAGCGCAGCGCAGCGGCATGGTTGCATGCAACCTCTCGAAGAGTTACGCATCGTTTTGTGTCAAGAGTGTCGACTTGATTGGTTCTGACAGCGCGCGAAACTAACCTGAATCGACCTGAAGGACCGAATGATACGAAAGATTCCAGCCAAAAAGGACTGAAGGACCGAAGGAGCGTACGAATCGAGGGCAGCTGCGAGCGCGCAAAGATCGCGACGTAAATTGACGATGTGGATGATCTTCAGATCGAGATCGAGATCTAGATGTTGATGATGATGACGATGATGAACTTCCGAGGCGCGACATAAATGTAGCAAGTTTGTTTGTTTTGTCGGGGAGCCGAAGGGTCAGAATGTTGATTGTTGTTGTTGTATGCAAATCAAAGGACATGAAATTGCCGCCCTTTTGAAGCCGAAGCTGAAGCTGTGCCGGACTAAAGATCAAGAGCAGCCAAACAGAGACGCTGCTGATGAGCGTCGATTGTTGCTCGCCAGCGAAAGTGACCGTGAATTGTGTGAATGGCGAATGAATAACACTGAATAATGCATTGTGAATGCGAGACCCTTTTGATTGAATTCAAATTAAAGTTGATGTTACTTTGCGTCCATTTTGCAGTGACAACTTTGTCTCATGCTTTCCCGACTTCCAGTTATTTCTTTCTTTTTTTATTGTCTTTTCATTTTCATTGTGGCAAGTGAGCGCCTTAACGGTTTTCTTTTTCACACTCGCCACAGAAATTGTAACGGCTAAATATTACAACAAAATTAGAAACCTGAATGGGGCGTACAACATTTGGCAATTAGAAATTTCGGGTGTGGCAAATTTAATGGCCAAACTTTGTTCACGAATTCGAGCAACACGCGCCTTTGGTCTGCGAAAAAGAGCCAAGACATTGAGACGTCTAACCCTTTGGCACCCCAAACAGAAAATCAATAGATCTCTGCCCAGCAACCAAAAAGTGGGCGTGGTGCGGCATCAAATTTGCCAATTTTACAATTTTACGATTTTATTGGCAACGCCCCGACAAACCGACAAATGTCAGCAATTTTTAATGGCTTCATTAAAATGGCAAGGCCCACAGGCTGTGTTCTACTCCATGCCCCGCTCACCCCTCCTCTTACCCTCTAACCCTTCCCTCAGCCATATACGATTTGCATTTAGTACTACAATAACAACATCGATTAATGGCCGTTACAAATGTTTTCCATTTGTCAGCGTGCGTCGCTACGCGTCGCGTCTCGTTTTGCTTTTCACAATTTTCGCAACTCTATTTTCCCTTCCCCTGCCCTCCTCTGTCTGTCTGCCGTATAATATTCAAAATTTGCGTATCGATTTGCCCTATCCGAATAATTTATGCGAATTTATGATGGGCATTGCGAAGAACTGTGAAATCAAATCAAATGAATTGCATTTCGCTTGCAGTTTTAAATTTGTGACTTGTCCTCGCTTTTGTTGCTATTTGTTTGGCGGTTTTGGGTCGACTTTTGGGCAGCAGGGGCAAGGGGAATTATCCTGCCAAAAGAACAAATCTTTTGTCAGATCAACATATGCCACACAGTTTGAAGGCACAACCACTTTGCAGGGTAATTCCAAAAATATTGGGTTATTTAGGAGTCGTTAGTAAACCCAGGTGATTAATTGATTCATTCATAGGGTCTAAGTGGATTTAAATTATTTCATTATCAAAAGACATACCAACAAAATAAGTTGACATCGATTTATATTTTCTATATTCATCTTTTACAATTATTCCAATGTAATTTGGGAAGAAAATAATTGAAAATAATATTTGAAATGCTAATTTCTTTTAGACGCAAAGTAGAGAATATAGTTTAATTATAAACTTAAAAAGCGCTTCAAGCAAATAAAAAGAAACCTATATTTAAAAACTATAAAAATAAATAAATTTTCATTAATAATTGAATTATAATTGAAAATAGTTATATAAATGTATGCTACAATATGTGCTGGGAATAGTAATTAATAAATAAATAGGATATCTACTATATATTGATAGCTTCAAAATAGACGCAGTTTAAATAATCGTGATAGATTTATATTTAGAATTTAAAAATCTTTATTCAAAGAAAAATTCAAATATTTATTGAATGTTTTGTGGACTAAGCTGCTCTATCTATATATTTTCGAGCTTAAATTATTAAGTGAAGCATCTACAAACGAGTTATTTATGATTCCCACAGTTCTCAGCTGTGAATAAAGTTGAGCAAGTATCAGGCATATCGAACTGTAATCTAGTTCCTTGAGAACAGTCGCAGACCTTAGTCATGACGTTCCAGACAAGCCAGACAGCCTGTCGCGCTGACCAATTGATGAGTGGAGCTACCTTCTCCCCTTGGATCAATATCATTTTCATGATTTCCAACAGTTTTTTTTTATTCCTTTTTCACGTTGGCAGCTAAAATGCCAAATCATTTACAGATGCCGAGGTTGCAGCGAGCAGATTAAACAGTTGGTCACCGTCCCAGGCAAGGGAGTTAAACTAATGGAAGTGAGCATTCAATAAGTGGGGATCGATCGATCGATTTAAATGCAGATGCGGCAAGCAGAGACAATATCATGGGAAAAGTGCTAGACTGAGATTGAGCCCGAAGCTGAAGCTGAGCCACTTGACCTTGTCTGTGGCAAGCGTTTGTGCTGCACTTTTGTTTGGCCTTATTGTGTTATTGGTAGCCGATTCTGAGCAGCAAGAAGCAGCAGCAGCAGCACACGCATTATCCTGTCGGCCATTCGTAATGCTCGCTGGTCGCCTGCTGCCTGCTGCCCGCTGTGGCATTGTTCTGGCCAAAGGCAGAGACAATGACGGGCACAAAAAACACACCTACGTGCCACATTGAATGTGGCAGGACGCGGGCGGCGGCAGCCCGTTGCCAAGACAATGCACTGAAGCAAATTGAAAATTCATTCATGTGAAACGAGCAGAGAAGGCAGAGCGAGAAGGTGTAGGAGTAGGAGAAGTTGTTTGACCGGCTGGGCATTAAAACACCTTTAAGCGGATTATAGGAATTTTGACACTTTTTCGGCGTATCCTTAGCAGGCGAGCGAGTGTGCGAGGGAGACTCTCACACCGCACGTTGCGCCATTGAGAGACGTTTGACCATTGACCATTGAGCGACGATTCGTTAGGCAGCGACGCGCCAGTCTGTCTGACTTGGCCAACAAACCGGCCAAGATACAAAGCCGTCTCAATGAAATTTCTGTCGCACAGCCAGTGCTGCAGCTCTTTCTCTTCACCATCACCTTCACCTTCGTCTTCGTCTGCGTTTGCCGCCCTTTTTTTGTCAGACAAAACGATGAATGAAAATTGGAAAAATGCTGAGACAAAAGTCAATTACATGCGTTCTTCTGGCGTTCGAGAACTCAATGGCAATCTATCCCTAGCATTATCCTACTTTTTTCACTTCTTACATTTTTTGGTTGTTGTCTCTTGATGCGCTTTTCAAACAGTTTCCCCGAATTTCCATTCTTAATGCTCGTTGACAAAATCCCCAGTTGAAGGGTTTCACCTCAATGCTCTCTCTTTACACCTATCAACCGAAGTCAGGTGGGCGTTGACGAGCAGCCAGCTATGTGATTTTTTTTTCAACCTGTTCAGAGTAGAAGGAAGATTTAAATACAATAAAAGATGCACAGCAAGAAAAAATGGTCTAAAATAAATATGTGTTATGAAATATGCATTGCATAAAATAGTAACATAAGTGAACCGAGAAGGTTATTTAACCAAGTACGAAATTCTAAAACAAATTTAGATTCAAATGAAGAATAAAATCTTCGATAAAAACGTAACAAAAGTGAAGCGAGAATGGTTCTAAATAAAATATGCAGTATATAGATTTGTTATATTTTTTGAAAGGATTATCCATTAATTTATTATTTTTGGAATAAAATTGCTCGCAATACATTTAACAGAGTGGAAGGCCAAATTAGTTGCTAGTATTTTTTGAATACTCTGCACTATTTTAGATTTAATATTTAACATTATATCGTGCTGAATAAAATAAATTAAATAAATATAACAGATACACAAAATCTACTCCCTGTGTTGGAATTTTCTAAACCGAACTGTCCTTTTATTCTCAATTTACACACATCAAAGAGGACACATATGATGCTTTATATCTGGGCATATCAATCGGCGTTGTCATAACTGCTTTTTTGGTTTTGCCAGATTTCGTTATCAATTTGCTGAAAATCTCCGTGCAACGTTTCAGCCTTATTGTTTCGCACAGTCCCAAAATGAAAAAAAATTGTCTACCCATGAAATCTGCATAGATGTGTGTGTGTGTGTGTTTAGTCCTTGTTTGCCGCTTGCAATTCGCAAGGATTAAACGCATTCAGCCAAATGATGAGCATCTCGGTTGTTGATCGTGTGTGTGTTTTTTATTGTTGTCAATCGCTTCGATTGATGCTTATCGATTGCAGCTCAATCGATTTGAGCCTTCTGCTTAACTGTTTGCTTTGTGGCCTATGTAATTGTAGCCGATGTTTATCTGGACAACAATCCGCAGAAGCTGAGCTGAGGGGGTGACTCATACAGAGGTAGTTTTATTTTTTTGGCATATGTGCAAAATAAACGACTTCCTTATGAAGTGCAAATCAAAATGTGGACAGGAGGGAAACAGTGAAAAGAACTCCATAAGTGTCCAGCTTAAATCTATATTTTCTTAATGTTTTATTCAATTATGTAGCATACTTCTGGGCTATTTATAGCGTCTGACAAGTTGACCAGAAAATACGCATAAAAACACATTAAACATTGAAGGCAAACTCATTGAAGATACGATACAAGTACCCACTGTACACTATACTCTTATATGTATCTCTGCCAAGTGAGTTGTAAGCTGAACAAATAACCTATCTATTCGTATCATTGTTATTTTTTTTAAACGTTTTTTTTTGACAAAAATATGAATAATTTATTTCGAATAGTTTCGTTTTTCCTTATTTCTTACATTTATTTAATAAGAATCCGTGCAGCAAATGTTTACCTTAGCAACATATTATTGCAAATTAATTAATCTTTAAATTTACTTGTAATTCCTATAGCATATTTTCAGGCGTTGTATAGTCATATTGTATATTACTTAATATACATTACTACACTAGGCATTGAGTATTAATTTATAATTTCAGTGTTTGGTAACTTTCTTAATTTATTTTGATAGTATTAATACTGATATATATTATAGATCAGTTATATGTTATACTTTATAAATATTTAACTCTAGGTTGTTTAAATTGTCACAGAATGAAGAAAGAATACTAATAAATAAATGCTTAACACAAAAACAATGAATTGAATATTAACAAAAACTAATTTCTTAAAACAACAAAATTGTATATTAAGAAAAATAATAATTTATATTTCTATTTACACTCATTTAAATTGATAACTTTTAAAAGCGAGAAATCGATTAATTTGTGAAATTAACATTGTAAATGCGAATACATTTTGTTGCCTTAAAACTACAGGGTATTATGCTGTCACTTTGCTGCTTGTTGTGTTGCTCTTTCGCCATTTCTTCCCCCATTTTGATTAACATTAATGAGCAACAAAAAGTGCAAAATTTACATGGCAACGACGACGGCGACGACGTCGCTTTTTTTGGGTCTTTGTTGTGTGGGTTCTTTAGAAAAGCGCCATTGAAATGAGTTGGCAGCAATGTGTGGCAGCACCTGCCCCCCAATCACAACAACAACAGCAATAGTAACAACAACAACAACGACAACAACAATGTCGACAAGAAGAGTAACAACAACAGCGATTTAGGCATTAGAGTCCATTCAATTGCCGCTGATTTGTGGCATTTGCATGCATACATTTAAAGCTGGCTCAAGACCCCAATCTTGGACTCATATTCGTTGTATTCACAGTCACATTCACATTTTATTCAGTTGCATTGAGCTTAGAAGGCAGTCAGTCAGTCACTCAGTCGACTGGCTGAAGACGGGCCTCAGATTGCATTGTCAGCGATGTTTTGTTCAACTACTCATTAACATTTATTTGCAAGTGCAAAGAGAATGCAATGGCAAAAGCAACTGCCATGATAAATATGACAAACAAACAAAACGGACGAAACAACAACGAGCGAATAGACAAACAGACAACGCACACAACGAGCAACAAACAAATGCATTGCGAAAAACAAACAAAGAATGCTCAAGAATTTTTCAGTAGTCAACAACGACTCAACTAATGCCCTAATGCCTGGTAGAGTAGTAAATAAATTACAGAATCGAAATATGAATTTTAATTTATACCAAATTTGAAATGATTTATTTTGATTCATAGTCATTTTTCTTTATTTGAAGCGTAGCTTATCAGCTGCTGAATTACAGGGTATGCTATGTCATAACAATGGCCGCCTAACAGTAAACGAGATGCAGATAGGGACAGAAGCATTGCCAAAGACAATAGGCCAGAGCCAAGTACATAGAGAGCACCAAAAGCCTGGTCCAAATGCCTGCTGGAAGGCGGTACAAAAAGTTATCAAATCATTAAAAACTTATCACTAAATTCAAATAATTTAAATTTACGTAAATCAATTATTAATTGTAATCAAGAAAATTACATTATTTTAAGCATTAATTGGACTTTATTTTATATAATTTTAGTTGTATACAAATCTTTAATTGAAAAAGTTGAAAAACATTAATTTTTGAATTTGTAATAATTGTAAGCAAGCAACAAAAAATTGATTGTTAAATTCAAATTCAAATATAGACACATTCGTAACTAGGCAAAAATAAAAGTTCTGTTTTTAAATTTGTTACTAATTGTAAAATCTACAAATAATATCAATGAAAGTTATATTAAATAGATTAAGTGTTTTTTTTCGTTCAGGGCATTATTCGAAATATTTGTAAACTTAAATTGATTGTAGTCATCTTTAGAAATTTCAAATCTATTATTATTTGTTGCATTGTATTTAAATTCAGCTTTATCAATTTGGCATTTGCTTTGGCATATCCTCAATGAAGCTTAGTTAGCATTGAAACTGCCCTCGCATAATGCATGGCACAGTTGCAGTCGTCACTCAGTCAGTTAGTTAGTGAAAAGAGAGCTGGAAAAACGTGCGCCATTGTTCAGAACTTGCAATTGTTGACTGACAATTGGCAAAAAAGGTAACGAGTACATAGACAGAGACAGAGCCTTCCTCACTCCCTCTACAATCTCCCTCTCTGTCTGTCTGTCTGTCTGGCCAGCTAATGCGAGTTGTGGAGCAGCTCAAGTCATTAGAGCTAAATTGAATTAGTATTGAAAGAAGATTTGAATTAGAGCATTGCGTTAAGTTTCGTTGAGTTTTGTGTGCATTTGTCATTAGTTTGTTGTTAATTAAAATGAAACCCAAGTACCTGTCGAGGTGGCAGTCGAACAAAATCAGAATCAGCGCTAAAAACCGCCCCATAAAACAAAAGCAAACACCTGCATAACACACACACACATACATATGCCACACTCACATACGTACAAAAGCTGCTAGAACAATGGCGACAAATGGAGCTGTCGCTGTTGCAGTCGCCGCTGACGCCGCCGCCGCCATCGTCGTCATCGTTGTCGCCGTCGTCATGGGCAACAGGACACCAAGGAAATTAACAGAACAAAGCGCTGCATGAATATGAAAGGGGAAGGCAGCAGCAGCCGCAATAGCAGCTGCTATCCTGGCCAGGATTTAAGTGACGCATTTTAAAGCGCGTCACGTAAATTAGCCCAAAAAAGAGAGTATTTGAATATTTATGCATGGCAAAAGGGCAGCAGCCCAAAGATGTCAGCTTCAGTCTGAAAAGTGTCCATTAAGATTAGTTGATTTTTCTTTCGATAGTTGTGAAGTAAATGCGTTAAATAAACAAAAAACATGTCGTGAAAAAAAACAACATAAGAGTAGAGAATGAAAATACACCCAAGCACCAAGCCCCAAGCCCCAAGCCCAGGCGACTCCCATTCGACTCCCCAAGGCCCAGCTCTCCATGTAAAATGCGTCCCAACCAGAAGCAGCGGCGTCGGCAGAGCCATTTCCAATTGGAAACGCCCACCAGCCGGCAATAGTAGCATAGTAGCAATAGACGACAACAACGATGGCGCGGCTTGACAGTAGCGTCGTCTCGCTCGCACACTCGGCCAACACCTGCCAAGCTTGGCGCTCAATTGGCGCTCTTTGCGTGCGCTCTCTCGCCTGCACTCTCTCACTCGCTCGCACGCTCGCTCGTTCGCTGGCTTGTGCTCTCTCTCAGCTGAGCTGTGCTCTTTTTTCTTTTTAAGCGTCGCATTTCTTTGCTGTTTTTTTCTTCAACCAAGTGTCACCTGCACCTGGACGCTGCAGCTGACGGTGACTGCGCTGCCCGCACAAACACACACACACATGTATATGCATATGCACGCCTCTCTCATTTGCATGGAAACAAACAACAACATTTTCTTATGTTTCAGCGCGTTTTTTCACATGTTACAAATTGTCATCAGGGCAGAGAGAAAAAAACTTATTAATCAACAAGAGAATCGAACAAATAAACCAATAAAAAGCTGCTGCCAACCAGTTGAGAGAAGCGAAAGAGAGCCAAAAGTTTGCATGGCCAAAGCTCACGCTGTGTTAGTCTGCGTTGTGTGTGTGTGTGCGTGTGTTGCTGTCGGTGTCGCTGTCGCTGTCGCTGCAGCCAACCCCCCGAAAAAGTGACAAGTCCGTGCGACTCGTTCGTCTGTGTGGCTCGTGTGAGAGCGCGCGCCAAGTTTTTAGTTACGCGTCGGAACGTATCCGCCGAGCAAAGCCAAGCAAAGGCAAAGCCAAAGCCAAAGGCAGCGCTTAGAAGTCGCAGCAGCAGCAGCAGCACAAGTGGCAGCAGCAGCAGCAGCAAGCAGCAAGCAGCGAGCAGCAGCAGCAGCGACGGCCTTAGTTTTAATCCATAGTTAAATAATAATAACAACAACAACAAGCAGACCGGAAAAACGTTTGTGGCAATAAGCGAATTTGTTGTTTTGTCGCGTTGCAGTTGCCAGTTGCAAGTATTGGCCATTGCATCAACTTGACGAAACGCTCAACCGACGGTTAAACCAACACAACACATAACTGACCAGCAACAACAATTCCAATTACAATTACAATTCCAATTACTTTTGCAGTGTTGTGCGCAGTGTTGAGAACGGCTCAAATTCCAATTGGAGTTCCAAAAATATTCTCCAACAAGAGAATACACGCGAACGTGTTAATATTGCTCATAAAATAGTGAAATCTTGACCATAAGCTACTTAAATAAATGTTCAACAGCAACAACAACGTGAATAAGATTCGTGAATGAATAAATGAAAAAGAGAAGCGCTCAAATAAAAGCCACCATAAACAAATAAATAAACATAAACTAGTGATATGCCCAACATGTGTAATGTGTAAAACAAACAACAGCCAAAACAACAACAACAACAACGACATATAAAACAACTACAGATACAGATACAACAACTCAAGCAGCTCGGTTCAGTTAAGTTAAGCTCATAAAAGTCGCTCGTAAACATAAATTGTTTAAGAAAATTATACACAACTCAACGATTTATGGAATTTAAAGAAGGAAAAAACAACAAATCGCCACAACAGCCATAACCACAACCACACACAACCCATAGTTATAGCGTATTACTTATAGAGAATATACATATATTTCGATTCCCATTGCGGTCCAGCAAATACAAAGGCAATGCTGCGATATTTAAGGTAAGACCAAAAGGAAAATTAATTCTGAAAGACTCTTAATGAAGAAAGTTTTAGAGCAGATTTAAAATTAGTTAACAATTATAAGAAGTACATAAAAACTACATTTATAAGGAATCAGATAAGTCTGGAATAAGTCGTGAAAATTACAGTTTCTATACCATGTACAAAATAAAAATAATATTCAACATGCTTATACTGGGCATACACTAATTGATCTGTTAGTCGAACCATTAAGAAATCAACTTGAATTAAAGATACTCGTTCACGTACAATTCCCCTTCACAGATAAATGGAATTACTGAGTAATAATCAAAACAAAATAAAGTCATTTTCAAGCTTGAATCTTTTGCTTCTCCAAATAGTTATTTCACTTTTGAGTTATCCATTTAAATTTTTTGGATAATCATTCTATTTGTGCAGAATCATCATTGTCGGAATCTTTGTGAGTTCGTTTCGCTCGTGTCAGAGTCGCTCTCAACATTTCTTACATCCTTCTTTGGCGATTTGCTTTCGTCGATGGTTGTGTGGAATTTGAAAAGTCCGACTACAAAGCAACAACTCAGCGGATTAGGCTTTTTGCCACAAAAATATTTACGTAATTTTTATTATTTGAATAGTTTTTCTGAGAAGGGCAAAGTAAAAATTATATGAAAATATATATTTATAAAATGTATAAAAAATCTGTAATTTAAGAAATTAACTTTTTATTTATATGGGAGTATGGGAAACTAGATTTGACTTAACTTTTATTTATTTTCATTTTAAATGACTCAATGAATTTATTCCAGGAAGTTTAAGAATAAAATGTTGTGTAGAATTATGAGTTAACTCTTTACTTTTATATTATATTTATCAATGAATTTATTGCATCAAGTTTAGCAATTCAATTCATCGACGGTCTTCTCCAAATTCTTTAATAGTTATATCCATCATTTTCTTCATAGTTAAAACTTAACTGCAGTTCTTTCTAATGTTGATTCGCAATTTTGCAGTATCTCATTCCAAATTAACTTCTTTTCCATGTCAGTTAATTCTTGAGTGAAATTCCTTAACAAGAAATGACGCAATTTGCGTGAAAATACTTGAGAGCACAATGGGGCAAAACAAACGATTTAGTGACGTGCCTTTTAATGAGATGGCGAACCGCAAACTCCCCACCAACATGCAACTAAGTGTGGCACCAAGCACAACTGTGAAACTGTGAAAGACCAAATACAATTGTGTAAATACTCGTGCTCGTATTTGTTGTTAACAAAATTCCCAACAATGGGGAATCTAAGTGTGTCTACAAATGAACTTCAAATAGAGGAACACATGTTCCTCTAAATGTTAGGCTGTACTTTGGAATACCGAGTATATCAAGTATTCGCACAAGCCTAAAAAAAAAAAGAACAAAAACAATGGATACAGCGAAGAAGAAAAGAAATAACTTGGCATTCTAATTAATATTCATATAGGGTTTGTTGTTGCTCATGTTGCTGTTGCCGAGTTGCCGAGTCGAGTGGAGTTTTCGGAGGTTTTGGAGGTTTGCCCTTGGCTTGAACTTGACACTAAACCAAGAGATACATTTACGATGCGATTGTTGCGAGTGTGAAAGTTCTTAATTACAAACATTAGGGGGCCCCAGCGGCTTAGGGCCACGGATCACAATCACAGCGTGTGCCCAAGAGACACTTTTCAATGGTTATGAAAAAGGGATTTGGGATGGAGACGGAGACGGAGACGGATCAAGACTCAAGACTCAAGACTCAAGACGCAAGACGCAAGCCTCAAGCCTCTGAGCATAAGTAGAGGCACAACGATACATTTCAACACAAAGTGGAGACACTTAAAGCTCTACCTGTATTGAATTGAGATTCTCGATTCACGATTCACAGTTCTCGACTCTCGATTCTTGATTCTTGCATCTCGAGCCTAACTGCCACTCCAGAGAGCTCGCTGCCTCTGCTTGGCCTTTGGGGCAGGCTCAGCATGTGGCTAAGCCGATCATAATTCTTGTTTGACACTGCAACAAACGGATGAACAAATGAACGAGAAGCCAGCCAGGTCTGGGGACCCCAAACTGTCCAGTTGACCACTTGCATCCAAGTAGTGTCTTCCCGCCTCCCTTTCACACCCCGACTGCCCTTCAAGTCGCATTGCCATTGCCAAGTCGCAGTCATTCAGTCTGCAAGTCTTCGTGGTCTGGCAACGGCAACAACAACGACAACAACAACGACAACGGGTAGCCACTTACCAGTTACAAATGCAACGCCTTCTCTGCTCCAGATCGGAATGCTACGAGTGGCAAAGTGATCGAAGAAAAGATGCCGTGTAACAAATATTAAAAACTGGTATTGATAAATACGTTGCAGCTGACACACTGCTAAATCTATCAACAGATTATTCAAGATTATATAGATTTAAGTCCCAAATTCAATGTCAGAGCATGCATTTAATTTAATTTTTCCCGATAACTCTAGATATATATTAAATCAAGTTTGGGTTCATATACATATGTACTAAGATTTACTTGTGCTCGCAATAAATTTGATAATAAACAAATTGATTGTACTCCAAAATAAACACCATATATAAAAATCAATTAAAGTGTTAAATTCAATTAATTTTTCAAAATAAAAACTTTAATTTTTGAATTCTACTACGTTAAACAATACGAAATATTAAATATGTGTAACGCAAGAATATCAAATCAGATGTTTAATCCCATACCCATAAAATACAAACAACTTCCAAAAAACCTTATCAAGCTGAATATACAGAGCTTGTATTCTAAGCAACAACATTTCATATGATTGAATTCATATGTATAATATTCAAATATGTTGAAAAAATTAAGTAATTAAATAAATACAATTTCTAACATGCAATTCAATTACGTTTATAATGACCAGCTTTAATATTTTCTACTGCATATATTATATGCTAGTAGCACATCAAACCCTTTAAGAACTCCGCTTACAGGGTATAGATATTTGCTCTCATGGCTAGCCGGGGGTAATTTACTCCTACTGCGTGGAAGAATCAGTTGCCGCAACTTTGCATAACAAAGCGAGACGCGTAGACGAAGTCAGCCGTTGCAATGATCATAAATAACTTGGCTGATATCTATTAACGCTTTTACTGGTGTTACTGGATTAACGCCAAAGACAGAGACAGCGCTAGATTGGGAGAGTGAGAGAGAAAGCACAGAGAAGATGAGACTCTAAAATTAACCCACGCTGTCTATTTTTGATGGATATTATCACGATGCAACGATTTGCCGTTAATCGAGTGGGCAGCTCAATGGTTGGGGTTGGATTAAAAATGGGAGTTAACATTTGGGGACTTGAGATTGGGGTTGGGGATTATAGTGGGGATTTGGGGGTCGGGGGTTGCTGGTAGCCGTTTGTCGTTGATATTCACAGCAAATAAAAATATCGGGAGTGCAATTTGTGCACAGCTGGTGGTGCAACCGGTGCTGCTGGTGTGGTTGCCTGTGGTGCACCAACAACTTCAAGCGTGCAGCAGCAACTTCAAGCAGCAGCAGCAGTTGCTGCCACAAAGCGACGACGCTCCCTGCGACGCTGCTCGCTCCCTTGGCTGACAAACTTGACAACACAGAAATTTGTTTGCACTCCATAAAGATTACAAATATGCGTGTCCTTATCCTCAACCCCTTCTCCCCTATCCCTTTCCCCTCATGGCAGCAGGTTGTTGTTGTCTCTCTTTAATATAAATTTCATGCTTAATACGCATGCCTGGGCAATTTTTATTTTAACACCAAGTGGATAATGCCCGGAAGCAGTCGCAGATGTCTCAGTTGTCGTAGAATACAAGAATTATGGACACGAAACACACACTCGCAGGATAACGGACAGCGCACCAAAAGGATTAACTGGCCAGCAAAGGGCAACACATCAACAATACTAACTGATACTACAGTTGAGATAAACGCACTGCGAATTGGCCATAAAGTCGCAATGAATCGATCGCATCTGCTCTGCCCGAGTTGTTGAAGGGCTTCTCATATCAAAATGTGCATTCCACATGACTCAACAATAGACAAAGTAGAATTCCAATCAAGAACAAAATTAATTATTAACACGACAAAATTGCTTATTCGTATTCCTACTGGTAAATCTTATTTTCCAAATGTTTAGGAGCTGAAAAAATTATTTTTAATTGGTTTAAAATTTAGTCTATTTCTTCAAAGATAAAAACAGAAAATTTAATCCAGAGTTTAACATAAAAAAATGATTCAATTTGAATTAAAGAGTTTGTTATAGATGAATTTTAGAAAGAGGTTTGGAAACATTTATTTCGATTAAATATGAAATGAATATAGTTTATAACCATGTAAAATATTATTTTCTTGATGTTATTTAAATTCAAGTTTATTTTAATTCGATTAGGTGTTTTACTTCAGGTATCATTATTTGCATATAGATTTTTGTACGCTCAGTCATTAAATAACTAAATAATAACAATATTATTAAAAAATAATATAATCGCAGTTTATACACCAGCATTTTTGTTTTTAGTTTAGCTGCGAAATTTTGATTACCCAAATATTAGTCAATGAAAATGTTTATCAATAAATATAAATTTCGATACATTTCTAAAATAAAAAGAATAAATAATAACAATAATACAACTTCTAATTAATACTTTAATCGCCGCTATTAATACTCAATTAATTACGGACAATCCGTATACCCAAATATTATTGAAATTATATTGTAAGAATAAATAATTCAAATACTTAATATCAAAAACGTTATAAATACTGGATTAATTAATGACAATTCGTACACGTAAATATTATTAAAATCAAGCATTTTTGAGATGATATTGAATAGATTTACAAATAAATATTAAATCGGAATTAAGATTAAATAAGAAATGACAATTTGATTCAATATATGCTTTGCACTGTCAAAAGCTCACATTCATTCTAAGACTAAATTCAATAGCAAGTTTATTGGAAATTTGATGGAGTTACAAGCCATCCACACACACCCCAACTTACACACACTCTGCGATTGTGAAGAACGTTCTTCTATGCAAATATGCAGTGCAGATGACACATTTGCTGAGCACCATGCGAGCTAAAGAGCACAGCACACTCTCGTGCTCATTTATGATGACGACGATGATGACCATGCTCGACTGTCTTCCGCACACCCAGCTCAATTGTACTCCAAAATCGAAGCAGCGTCGTCGTCGTCGTCGTCCTTACTGGACCATTAAGCAAATTGAAAGCGTTTAGCAGAATGCTGGCTGGTAACTGCAACACAGCTTCTTGACCATTAAGCCGTGAACCCTTTTTGCGGCAAACAACATATGAGAGTGTGTTTAACACATTTATGCGACGTTGGGGCATGGGACATCAAGTGGACCACATAAATCCCGATTATAATGCACGCACATGTGAATTGAAAAGCCGAGAGTTTGAAAACCTATCAACGCCGACGCCAACTCTTGTGATGACCTGACCTGACCTGACCGTATTTAAAAAGTAAAATAACATATCCCAGATCGGGGGGGGGAGTAAAAAGAAATGGTTTTCAAGTGGCCCGATGCATAATGAACAGGACGTTACGGTATGGCTCAGGGCTCTGGACGACGTCTGTGACGGCGTGTGCAGACCGTCCTTATAAGGGTTGACATTCGGCCAGTACAATGGGCCCAACAGAGAAATGGGTTTTCGAGTTCCTGGTTCGAGACTCGAGTCTCGAGTTGAGGTGGCGACCGCCTGAGCAAGTGGCTCTGGGGAAGGTCCATTGTTTTCTTTGCAGCTGGCTGGAGCTGGGGATGGGGCACAACGCGACAGGCGACACACTTTTAAGAGCTCAAATCAATTAGTTAATTGATTAACAAAAGCCCAAAGCCCGAGCATGAATGCGAGCTCAGCTCATTGCATTTGTCACAGACTTTTAAATAATTTGATAACTTCGAAATTGAAAAACAAAGGAATGTCACATTGCTGCTGAAGATTTCCAATTCATTCTTTTCGAAATATGAAATGGAAAAGAGAATTAATTAAAGTTAAAGATTCATTTCAAAATCATTAACGAGATTAATACCCAATTTGATACGATTGAATACATTTATTTTAATACAAGAATATCTTACATTTCTTCTAGAATATTGAAATATTGATGCTTACACATAAGAGTTCTGTAAAACATATGTCTGATTTATCACAATGCAGCTGAAGATTTTCAGTTCATAGTTCTTCAAACATGTAATGGAAAATATAATATATGAACCAAAAACATTATTTTCAAAATTATTAATTGAAAACGAGTTGAATTCCAAATTTGTTACGATAGAATAAATTCATTACAATACAAAATAATTTTATTTAGAAAATTATTTTAAAATAGTTCAATTTATACATTAGAGTTCTGCATTACTTATGTCACATTTATCACATTGGATTTATTTACTTCATTTAAAAGTATATTAGTACATACATATGTCTAATTTAACTATCTGAAAAATTGCTACATTTTAAATAAAAAATTAATAAAACAATTAAGAAAGAAAGGCAATAAAATTCATTTAAAAAATTATTATTTTAGCTTGAGATTAGTAGCACGATATTTCAAATAGAGAGGCTATATAATATTGAAAATATTATTAATTGATTTGTCTCTCTTCTTTCGTTATGCTCTATTTTATTCCAAATAGTAAGAGTAATCGATGTTTTTCTATTAAGATTTATGTCAGTTTTTCCAAAAAGCCAATAAAATGTTTTTTAAAGGTTATCAGTCGAAATATCTTACTATTGTTATGCAACTTCAACTCAACGAAAACTCTTTTTCTTATCCCCAGCTTGACCTGTACACTTCATCGCCGCATAGCCACCGACACCCTCAGCACCACACCAACAACAGCAGCAACAGCAACAGCAACAGCCACTGAAGATTCCACAGCAACCCGGCCAAGAGCCACGAGCGCTTCGATTGCAGCTCCATCCACAAAATGATGGAACGTCTATCCACGCATCTGTCGCTTTCTGGCCTATCGCTCGCACATCCCTTGCAGAGTCATCTGAGCTCGGTGAGCTCCAGCAGCGGCACGCATCTCGGTCAGCTGATACAGCACCACCAACAGCAGCAGCAGCAGCAGCAACAGCAACAACAGCAGCAGCAACAGCAGCAGCAGCAACAACAGCAACAGCAACACAGCAGTGAACAGAGTCACGGTCACGGTCACGCCCATCACCACAGCCAGCAACTGTCGCTGGGCCAGTTGGGGCAGCAGCATCATCATCATCACCAGTGCAACAGCAACAGCAGCGGCGGTTCACCCAACGGCAACGGCAGCAGCGCCTTGGGACTGCATCCACATCTGCATCACTCGGCGGCAGCTGCAGCGGCAGCGCATCACCTGAGCTCGCAGCACTCGCAGCTGCATCAGCATCATCAGGCGGCAGCAACAGCCGCCGCCGCCGCAGCAGCAGCACAGCAGCAACAACAGCAGCAGCAGCAGCAGCAGCAGCAATCACAGTCCTCAGCCTCACATCACAGCCAGCCCGCAGGCTCCGCATCGAGTTCGCTGCACGCTCAATCCCAGTCGCAGTCGCATCAGGCGCACAGCAACGGTCTTGGCCAGCATCTGGGAGCGGGCAGCGCTCACAGCCTGGCCAGCTCGAGCTCCAGTGCGCCAGTGCACCACTCGTCCACGTCCAGCACCACCAGCAGCGTCATGGCGGCCGCCGCCGCCGCCCATCTGCACCACAACTCGCAGGCGTCGCCCATCAGCAATCTGCACCAGAACATGGGCAGCCTCATGAACAGTGGCAGCAGCGCCAGGTGAGTCACGATCCTCTACCTCTAACGAATAAAGATATATATAGGGGTTTACTCAGATCTCAATTGGGTTTTATCTGACAAATCAAATCATCATTCATTCAAATTAAATTAAGAATACTGAAGTTCTAGCTAAAATAATATTAATTAATCACATATTATTTTATTAAATAGTATTAATAATAAATAATCAATCTTACAAATTGAATTAAGTGTAGTCTGATAAATAATCATTTATTTTATAAAATATTAAAGTGAATGGTTTTGATTTTCAAAAGATTCCTTTGACAAATTGAATATGAATTTTACAAAAAATAATGAATAATTACCCAGTTCTAATTAAATTAATGTAAATACCTAATTCAAATTTATTTTATTAATGCATGAGTTTGGTCTTCAAAAGATTCTTCTGACAAATCGAATTTAGAAACATTCAAAACTTAATTAATAATAATAAAGTTCCAAATTTATTGATTACAATTCTCTTCAGCCAATTCTTCACATATTTAATAAAATATTAAAAATACGGTTTTTAATGAATTTATTGCAATTATCTGTTGATTGCGAATTTCGATTAAATTGTTAACCTTGTTTAACCTTACAAAATCAATTCTATTCAAAAACTGCTTCTCAGATGCTTTGAAGTGTTTATTTTGAGTGTCCCAATTGTTTACTCAATCAGAAGTTTAATTTATAAGCTTGCATGATTCCCATGAAGTGACTCATGTGCGACAGAAATAAACGAAGTATATATATGAATATTATTTCAAAATTTTAACTTACCAACAGAATTTTTTGTTATAAATTGAGAGAAAAAGGAGTATTTTATTCACTATATTTACCTTGTCACTTCAGTTGGTATTAAAAGCATATTTTAATATGATTTATATATATGTTAAGTATATATAGTTTTCATGATGCATTCAAAAAATATATATTTGTTGCTTAAAAATCAAATTTACAATTTTGTTAGGTAAAATTCAATTAAATTCCTTCAAATATATTGAAAATTTCTTCTCACAGCTATATTTTCCGGTGGTACTTAAAGCATATTTTAATATGATTTATATTCCAAATATAGTGCTAACACTATTCTTAAAATGTTTTTGCTGATCCCTGTATATAATCTATATTTTATGCATTACATTTTTAAAACATTTTGTTGTCAATAACTAAATTATTGGCAATTATTACTTTAACTTGTCTTTCTTCACCACGAACTATGTTAAATGATATCTTGTTGTCCCACAGCGATGTCTTCTTCAGCCTGATGATACAGAACACAACGAAGCGCCAGAACGAGGAGCACATAAAACGTCCAATGAATGCGTTTATGGTCTGGTCCCGCTTGCAGAGACGCAAGATAGCACAGGATAATCCCAAAATGCACAATTCAGAGATATCCAAGAGGCTTGGTGAGTCGTCTGTCCTTTCACAAACATATTTCCCACCAAAGAGCTTTTGGTTTTGGTTTGTTTTCGCTATCGAAACACGAAGAGCAGCAGGAATAAGCTGCTAGTCAAACTTCTTAGCAGAATACGCTTTATTCTCACTTTTTATTTGTATTATTCTGTTATGCAGTAAGTATAATCGAGCCGACCACAATGGGTCGTGGCTGGGACTTGCCATAAGTACTTGGGCTTGTTTGTAATCTGAAAACAATGAACGCGAATCTCACACAAAACTAAATTAAGAGGCGGCACACGACCTGCCAATCTATTGCTCTCGCGCCCACTCGCAGTCGGTTATGCAAGTTAAACTAATCAACGTAATGCCACCCCAAACTGCAAAGTCGATTCGGATTCGGATTCGAATTCGGATTGGGAATGACAAACCAAAAACACGCTCTCATCGCAACTGTCAAAACTGACGAGCGGCTGTCAAACAATGGCAGGGCACAGGAAGAGCGCTCAGATCTCTGGCGAGTCGAGGCTGCAGATAATCGGGAGTCGAGAAGGGTTGCCTGGCCACCCCCGTCCCCCCTCCCCTCCCCGATAGAACTTGCCACATCATTGCCGCCTGCCACACATTGTCTCGCCGCTTAACTAGTTGCAAAGTTAAGTAGTTTATTTCTGCGCTTCCAAGGGCGTTAGCTAATCCCAGACTGCTGCGGGCTTCTTATCGCTCTGCTCTGCCAGCAAATTCAATTTCAATCACACACGCAGCCCAAAACGTGGCACGTGGCAAGTGACAGCAGCGAGATCTTTTAGCATAACAATGCTGCTACCTTTCGGCCAGGAATCTCTTGCATATTCGATGAGCAGTCTGCAGTCTCCGGCATCTTCAGCTGCTCGCCACTAATCAGCCTTGGAGTTTGCTGTCATAACAGCGATAACAATAAGCCCATCGCAACTTCTTGCCACACACAGTTTTTGGGGCAGCCATTTGCAATTTGTGCGAATTTTTTAATAAAACTCGACGGGGTATCAACTTCCCTCTCCCTATCTCTCTCTCTGTTTCCGCTCTGTCTGCATTCTCCACTTCTAGCACTTGTAAAATGACTTTTTCTTCGCTCTTTATTTTATTTTGCTTCTTCTCATTTTACCTTTGTTTAAGCAAAAACAATGCAAATTAAACGCGACTCACTTGCAGTGCAGTTGAGCGCAACAACAACAAAAACAAAAGGCAAACTCTTCGCAGTGCTTGAATAACGCCAGTGGGCGTGGCACACGCGGGAGGCGTTCGGAGTGACTGCATAAAAAAAAATATGATCGACTTGAATTTACCATCCAAAATTGGGTTGCAATTTAAAAATAAATTTATTATTTAATTTTTCAATTGAAATTTTCTTCCAGTATTTGGTTTCAACATTAATGCCTAGATTAGTGGAAAAATATCAGAATAGATATTGTTTTATTTTATTTCGATCATGCATTTAACTAGAACGAAAAAGAAATAAACAGATTCAAGTAAATAATATAGACTTCTAAACAAGTTTTGTAATTTTTCTATAATTATTAAGCCGACTATTTAGTTTTTAAAAATCAGCTTAATTTGTTTATTGATACTGCGAGTAACTAGATAGTAATAGACAATCTGCCAATATATATTAAAACAAATATTGCTTTATTGTTTTTCTATTCTATGATATTTTCATTAATTATTAATTTATAATTTATAAAAGCAAACTAATAAAGCCCCAAAAAAACCTTCCCCTCAAAAATTGTTTATCGATAATGCAATTAAATAGCTAGTAAATAGAATAGATAAACGATATTTATTTCTACACAAGTTCTATTATGTTTTTGACTATATAGCAAAAAAAACAATCCCCTTACAGATTGTTACAGGGTATAAGCAGGCAATAAGGGTTGCTACGGCCAAATGGCGATTAAATTTGTTCACAGCCATTAAAGAGGATTTCTTAATCAGGCAATGGGCTCCGCTTCGCAGACTCCTCGCCCCCTCTTCTGTTGTCCTCGCAGGCAGCCAAAGTTCAAGTAGCAAACCGAACCGATATATGAAAATCGATGCGCAACAACAACAATGGGCCAAACACACACAATATACACTCCACAACAAACTTCAGTTTCGAAATATTCATTTTGCTTGTGGACTCAATTTTATAGAGAGGAAGGCGCGAGCTTTTGTTCGCTTTTCATTTCACCTTTTTCTGTTGCCTCTTCTCCCTCTTTGCAGTTGTTGCTATTGTTGTCCTCGTTGTTGTTGTTGTTGCTGGATTTCGGCAAATCCATTATGTCAATTGACAGTTCTGTGTAATATTTGCTGTCAGTTGCAGCATTTGAAGCGCTGAGAAGGACGAAGAAGCCGTCAGTTGCCCTTGGCCCAAGGAACTGCCTCCAGAAGTAGGGTAATGCGTTAAAGGAAATCGAAAAGAAAAAAATGTTTTCCTCAAGTTTTCGATTTTTTTGTAATTGACAGTTTGCAGCGATTGAAATCGGCTTTGACACAATTCAAGAAATATTTTCTGATGGGTTATATTCAATAAATATTTTCTGTATTTAATATAGGAAAAGTTAAGTTTATATCTAGATTCTACGCAGCCAGCTAGGTAGTTTAGTTTTAATACTCGAACCCTAATAATAAATATGAATTCTTAAATAAAAAAAACAAAAGAATAACTTATAGTTTAAATTCCAAATATAAGTAGCTCAGCAATCTTAATTTATCTATACAAATAAATTTTCTCTCGTTTTAAGGTCGCTGTGAAAATTAAATAATTTCTGTTTTTAATATACTATAATTTAATAATTCTAGTTAAAGTTCCAAACGATTTGAAGCCAGTTGACCAACAATATTTATAATATATGTACATATGTACATACAAATGTATAGCTGACATATATACATGTAAACTATTGATTCAAATAAATAAATTTGTGGATAAAATTGCAACATATTCAAGTGATATAAAATATTAACCATTTGCCATTTTGAAAATCAAATAATTTCTTTATTTAATATAGAAGAAAATTGTTATGCTAGCTTAAGATACAAATGATTAATTTATTTATTTGTATGTGATTCATATAAATGCTTTTACTTTCCCTTTGAGATTTAATTTGCAACATAAAGAAGTGGCTACTTGGCTTATCATATGCCGCAGTGAAAATCAGAAATGTAGTTTTCGTATGTAATAAGGAGAAGTTAATAATTCTTATTTAAATTCCAAATGGTTCGATTATATTTTAGCATCTATTTTGATGTTATTCATATAAATGTTTTTGCTCGCGCTTTGTTGTTAAAGTTGCAACATATTGAAGTGGCAACTTGGCTGAAATAAACCATTAACCATTTGCCACATTGAAACAAATGACAAAGTTTTGCACTTGAAAAAGTTGCGCTGGCATTCAATTAAATGAATAATATGAAAAATGGAATAAAAACCAAATAAAATGAAATACAGAGGGCTCATTATGAAAAATTGCGCCGAGAAAAGGCGCAAGCAACACAAAAATAAAAAATACAAAAAAAAACTGTGGCATCAACAAAGGCGCCACAAAAAATGGCGGCGCGAAAGCTACTTTTTCACAACACAAACACAAACACACACATCAAGAGAAAGAGAAAGAAAGAGACTGGAGAGAGGGAGAGGGAGAAAGAGAGAGAGCGAGTGTCGAGTGTTGAGCAACGGTAACTGGCGACTGGCAACTGTGGAGAGCTCTTCAGACGCTGCCGTCGCCGTCGGCGTTGCCATTTATTTTATTATGCAAAACAAAAGGCAAACAAAAACAACAACAAAAAAAATAAAATAAAATAAAATATAAAAAGCGAAAGAGACAGACAGTGGGAGCGAACGAGAGGGCAGGAATTTGTTATAGAAAACAATTTTGTTGCGCGCGAGCTTAATTGAAATTGTAACTGTCATTAATTACTGTCTGGAAATTTGAATTAACAACAAAACAAACAATAGGCGACAACAACAATAACAACAATTACGTACAACAACAGCAAAATGGCATTCGTTTCTTTTTTCTCCCCCCTTCCTTGCTCTCCACTTTTTCAAAATAATTGAAAAACCTGTCGAATCGGCAATCGAGCGCCTTCACTTGTTGTTCTCCTGTTTTCCTTTCAGTTCTGTTTTTTTTTTTTAATCAAGGACTCGTCGTGTTCCCGCCCAGCTCCTGCGGGAATATTAAATAATGTTAAACACAGCCCCACGAGTAATGGATGTTGGCCTGACTAACTGACTGACAGACGACCGCCGAACAAAGACTTCGACTTCGACTTCGACTTCGACTTCAACATAGACATAGACATCAACATCAGCATCGACTTGGATTCGATTCGATTGCGACTTTGCACAAAAGGTCGAGCTCTCAAGCCTTTTGCCCAACACTCCACCCCCTTCATAAAGATGCCTTTGTTGCACAATAAAGCGCAAACAATTGATTAGTTTGCAATTGGGGGAGGCAAGAAGTAAGCAAGCTTTTCTCATTTTTTCCAAAAAGGGGTTGGCTCTGGCAATTGACAGGTGTGTGTGTGCTTGAGACGGGCCGGGCATTATCACAGAGGTAGAGCAGTTCTTAATTACTTCTCACTGAGTTGTCAGGGGTGATCAATTATTGTAAAATAATAATCGCCATATAATTATTTAATCATTACGCGTCCAAATATGAATTCAAATACATTTCACTTGCATGCAATACAAATTCAATGAAAGCCAAGCAGTTAAAAAAATAAATACAAAAAAGTTGAAGATGTTCAAAAATATTTACGTTATCAAAAAAATATTAAATTCTGTAACCAAATATAGTCAAAAATTATTCTTTAAAATCAACCATTCATTTACGTAAATCTTTAGTTCTAATTTAATTTTTAGACAACTTTGGCAATGTTCCTATTGACTAAAATATTTAATTCAAAATTAAAATAATATTTGACATACAAGTTTGAATATTAAGACAACTGATATTTTTGATCTCAAAATAAAATAAGTTTGTTTTCTAAATTAGATTATATTTAAATAGTTTTTATTATTTCGTATTTACAAAAAATAATGAATTTCTAAAATAATATAAATAATAACTCGTCCTCAACCAAAGATCCATTTAAAAGGTCTTTAAATGTGACTAATCAATACCATTTAAAGACTTGTTAATCAATATTATTTATTATTATTGAGTGAAAACATTAAAAATCGCACTTTGTTTAGTGGTATTGAAAAACTCATTTTATTGCTAGAATTGGATAAATCATAACTTAAATTCTCTGAATCAAAGTTCCCATTAAAAAAGTCTTTTTGTGTAACTAAAGAATACAATTTACTAACAATTACTTTCAAAACCAATTTTAAAAATATTTATAATCAAGTCTCAAATTTGTAGGTTTTTTTTCCCATTCAATAAAAGAGTCGGAGGGTCAACTGTTAACAAAGGCCAAATAAAAGCATCAAATTGTGTGGCAAACAGTCGAAATCCAGCTGGTCAAGTTATGAGTTCAGCTTGAGTGGCCATCCACCGAGGGGTAAATAAATAGAGCCCAAAGACTAACACGAACAAATAGCGTAATCTCCCTTTAAGTAGCCCAATTTCGGAGGGATGTGTGAAGGTGAATGCTCAAGTTGTCCAAAAAACAAATTGTGGCCAAGTTGGATTTGATAGAATACGTTAGAATAGCTCTGAAGCCAGCAGCTCAGTCCAATTGTAAACTGTGTGAACCACAAACTGCAACTGCAACTGCAACTGCAACTGGAGCTGGAGCTGAAGTCGAAGTCAGTTAAATATTTGCTATGTGGTTAGCAGCATTTTGCTGGTCTGGAAAAACTTGTTAATTATGCTTGAGGCCAGAGGCACTTCTGTGTACAACTTGCAACTGTCAGCTGCAACAACGGATAAGTACGAGTGCTCTTGTACTTGTTGTTTTTCATATCAATTATTAAGCAAGGAAAGAAGCCGACCGACGCCAGACACTGTCAATTGTCATCCTTTTGTGGCATGTCAACTCTGCAGTCTCCCCTCCTTAGTTTATTCAACTGAGCAACTTGTAGATGCCCCACACACACACACACACACTTAGACACACACACACTCCCTCTCTTTATCTAACTGTCCGTTCGTCTTGTTTATTATTATGTGAATTGTCCCCCAGCTATTATATGTGGAGCTGTCTTTCTGTGTAGTCTACAAGGTGTCGTACCCAGGAGCCGTGTTGCGCATTTGATGGCCAGTTGCCTCTGCCTCTGCCACTTGCCACTTGGCCTGTCAATGTATCTATAAATTAGTATTTTAGCAGCAGCAGCAGCAGCAACAGCTGCCAGTTAAGACCGGCTACTTGCATTATGAGTGGGTCTTCAGTTATTGCCAGTTAGCCACTCTGGGGGCGGCTTTTGTTGTGGGCGTGCCACTTGTCTAGTCTTTGGGGCACAATTGTGCTTTTGTTTGCCATTTGTTGTTATAGTTTTTGTCTCTGCTTTGTGTGTAGTGTGTAGTGTAGTTTAGTGTGTGTGGGCTCGACATTCGTTTCTTGTCAATGTCCTGGACTGTCGGCTGCTGTTGCTGCTGCTGTTGGCTTGTCATTAGTATTGTGCCACACTATTGTTGCCACATTGTGGCGCAACAATGCAATTTGTGTGTTTGCTTTTGTGTCGCTCGACAGCCACTAAAATTACACGTCGCAACTAATTAGAGTAAGACTTATCCCAAGTCCCTTAAGTATTATTTCCTTTTTCTTTCTATCTCGTTGACTCACAATCAAGATTAGCTTAAAAAAGATTTATTCGAATTGATTTGTTTGCTTTTTTTGGGAATTAATCTACAATATAAATAAAGGAGTTTTGTAAAAATAGATATAAATCACATAACTTGTTTACTAAACGAGACTTTGCAAATGCAAATGATACATTTTTGCTGATAACTTCAAATATTTGAAGCCCTTATTAAAATGTTTAAAAATATATCAATATTACTAATTGAGTTAGTTAATAAATAAATCTCTCATTTGTTCTATAATTTTTAATATTTTAATTTAGTCAAAAAGTCATTAGCAATAACATATTTTATTAATGTCAATAACTCAAAATTGAAGTGATTATATATTAATTGATAACCTATTTTGGTTTATAACAAATTATGTTAAACTTTGAGTTGACGGGTAACCCAAAACTTGTTTTATATACGTAACCAAATTTAGTTTGCTTTTAAATTTTTTTATATGGTTTTATATTCTTAATATTTAACTTCCTTCCTGCTACTTAAAACTCTGCTAATTGTATTGCCTGAACGAAAAGTCGTCTGCTTATTTTTAAAATAATTTAAAATATACAAATGTCAAATATTCAAAATACAAATTGTAGAAACATTATATTTTATATAATAATATTTTATTATCTAATTTTTATGATATTGCCTCAAAGGATTTTCCGCTTTTGCCATGTCTTTAGCCGCATTTCTTTCTTCATTTTAAACTCCCTCACTTTCCATCTGTTTTGCCCGTTTAATAACTCCCGTAGCTCGAATTTAATCGTGGCTTTTAACTGGAATTTAGGGTACGCCAGTTATGGGCTCATTTGGGGCAAATAAGTGAAGGACTCTTTGCGGCAACGACTCGTCTGTCCCCTTCTCCTTCATCCCTCTCGCCAAGCGTCCCTCTTGCAAGCAGCATTTGAGGCTTTTTCAGCAGCCTTGTGACACATGTCATTATAACATTTTACATTAACTTAAAAACATTTGCAATTTCTGTACACAATGCGAGAGGACCCCACACACAAGAGTTGACTGGCTGCCTGGCTGCCACTTGCCACTTATGAGTATGTGGCACGTGCATGTGCCACACACACACACACAAATACATGCTTGCAACACACAAACGTGTATCATGTTCTCGCTCCCTTATTGAGCCAGGACGTTGTGGCTGCGGAGGGAAAGGGAGAGAGAGAGAGAGACAGGAAGTCGGGACAAAAGCACGCCCCCAAATGGGCTCAAACCACCTGCTGGTTTTGGGCCATTATCCTGCAAGGACTCGACAAAGTCCTCGCCCTGAGACGCTGCTCAGCTCTGCTGTGCTGTGCTGTGTTTTGTGGTGTGAGCCAAGCTGCCCGAACTGACAAACAGGCAACGAGACAACAACAAATGACAATGCCAAAACTGGCAACAATGGTGGCCAAATAGACAAGGACAGACTGGCAATAGAGCGAGACAGAGACAGAGATGGCAACGTAGACAGAGACAGAGACAGCGACAGCGACAGAGTGGGAGATGGAGAGATAGAAGGGAAGAGATGACAACAACATTGTTTGGTAATTGGAATCCTTCTTGTTGGTGCACACAAAACAAGTTTCTACCGTTTACAAGTATGTGTGTGTGTGTGTGTGTGTTGCCTGTTAGGAAATTATGTTTATGTGCGTCCACTTCTGTGGCAGGTTGCCATGAGTGCGTCTCCCATTGTGTTGCCACATTTAGTACAACGACTTCAAGTGCCCCAATGCAAAAGTATCTAATGGATTAACGACTTTTCTCGCATTAAATATCTGCAAGCCGAACTGAAACCCAAACTTGTCTCTTTTCCAGGTGCTGAATGGAAGCTGCTCACCGAGGATGAGAAGCGTCCTTTCATCGATGAGGCCAAACGTTTGCGGTTAGTTCTGTTCCATGCTCTTCCCTTTCTCCTCTCTTCCTACAGCTGCCCTCTCAACTGCACTCACTGTATCTTTGTATTTATATCTGTATCTATATCCGAACAGCGCCATGCACATGAAGGAGCATCCCGACTACAAGTATCGACCCAGGCGCAAACCCAAAGCTCTGAGGCGCGACGGCTACCCATATCCCATGCCATATCCTTCAGTGCCCGTGGAAGCATTAAGAGCAGGTAAGAAGCACTGTAAATTTATAGACTTTATTTAAAGATAGTACAATTAGAATATGTGTTGGAATGTGATAATAGTTGATAGTGTTCCTTTGATATATCAATTAAATAATATTACAGACCTAACAGTCACATAAAATTTTGTCTTTCAACTTACAAATATTACAATAATACGGTATACATAGATGGCGGTCTTTTGGTATATAAGTTAAATAATGGTATTGCATATTATAATCACTATCTTAAATGCCACATAAGTATTACAACTGTATCCCTTCAGTTGACGAAAGCATTGAAAACTAGAGAAAAATGACTCTACAAGCAATTTAGTAGTTAAATGAATGTGAATATATTAAATTAAGAATTATGTACTTTATAGATTTTCCAAACTTCTTTTAGAATCTATTTAAAAATTTTATTGACGAAATAATTAAAAATGGCAGTTCAATATTGAAAGTATTTTATTTAGTTAGTAAAAAAACTAACCGACAAAAGCCTTTGGGCTGGGGTAGTTTTATCCTCAATTATAATATAGAAAAATAAAGAATTATTTCAATGTTGTAGTGAATTTTCTTAATATGTTGTCAATAAATAGTTCAAATAATAATCAGTTAAAATAAAGGGACCATTAACAGCCTTTCAAATCGCAAATAAATAAAACGCTTAATTAATTCATTTAAGGAAACAATCGTTTAATTAGAATTATTAGTTTGTTTAAACTGAATTAAGAATATATAATAATAGAATGAAGAAGATATTTGAGTACAGACTAGAACGCCTTGTATGCGAATTAAATGCAGATTTTGTCAAGTAATTTAATGCGGTACTGCATGAAAATCAATTAAAATCCTATGAAACATAATCCGCGTTTGGAAAGGGCAACAAAGTTAACCCTCAGCGAAGACTATAAAAGCCGCAGTGGCTCAGTAAAAACCAACAACAACAATAAATAAAAGCGAAACAATCGAAAATGCTAAAACTATGCAAAGTAAGCAGCGGGTTTTATGAGCTCCACGTAAGACAAATGCAAATGTGGCACGATATGTGGCATGGTTTGGTGCTTGCCCCACCCAAAAACCAGTTACAGCAAAGGGAGCGAGAGCAGGAAGGAGGAGAAGTAGAAGTAGACGAGGCAGTGAATGAAAATATGACAAACTATCCGCACACTCGACTAGTTGACTGGTTGTTGCTTTGTTTACGACACTCCCAGCGCAGCCAGGACGAAGGACGAAGGGTGGATGAGTGGCTGAGTGGGTGGGTGGTTTGTTGGTTCGCATGTCCTGACAAACTGTGAAGTCATCATCCTGGCTTAACAACTCATTCAACTGACAGCACGACAGACAGACCGAGCGACAGACAGACAGATAGAAGGATCCACAGCATAAGTTACCATTCATGATTTACTCACCCTCTCTTCCTCCCTCTCTCCCTCGGGGGTGGCAGTTCCTTCAGCATAGTTTTCAACTCGAGTTGGAGGTTTTAAATTAGCATTTGTCACGTTGTTCTCTCTCTCTGTCGCATTCACTCTTCAATTTTGGGCGAATTTAACGCTAGTTTCTTGGGTTTCTGATGTGCCAGCAAATTGTTTGTGTTGGCGGTTTAAGGATCAGCGGCCCACAGGGCCAGGGTCGAGACAGGAACAGCGACAGGGATAGGAACAGGGACAATGCCAAGCATGTTGATGATTTATGCGCTACGGAAATGATAATAAAAATGCTAGGAAATGCGTAATAAATAAAACGAATTAGTCCTCAGTCCTCTGAGTCCTGTCGCCTGCCTGCTTGGACTTTCGCTTCAATGCACGCGGCACAATGCGAAGATGGCTTAGAGCGAGAGAGATGGCCAACGCAGGAGCAGGATAGCACTATGTGCGAATGTGGCATGCAACAGCTTTTAATGGTGGTAAATCTCAAAGAAATACAGCAAATTTTATTGTTTAATTGAATTAATGAAAGCGGAAATATTACATAATAATAATGCAGATTTTATTTGTAGAAAACTGAGACAAGGCATGACAAAACTATTTTAAAAGTAGATGAAAATGTTTTGTTATTAATTAAATTCTTAATTTCTTCTTCATATTAAATATTTATATTTGTTTTAATTAATAAAAGCGGATTGGAGATTGGTTTGATTAATAAGAAATATGTGTATAAAATACGATGATAAGAAATACATGTAATCAAATAATTAAGTGAACTTCTTAAAATATCCTCAAGAATAAATAAAACTAACATGTAGAAAAAATGATTCCCCAAAGATATTGGTAAATGCGTCAATAAATTTATTAATTTAATTTTTCAATATATTTAATCAAAGAAAAAAATTAACATATTTAATGAATATAACAAATATTGTTGAAAAAATGCCAGACATATTTAATGCCATTATTTCATTCAGTAATTCTATTGTTCTACATTTAAATAAAAAATTAAAATATTACATTTATAAAATAAACTTAAAATGCAGATAAGTTATGTTTGGTTCAATAATAGCACTAGAATATACATTTTCATTAATATCAATATTGTTAGAGAATATTTGACATTTAATAAGCGTATAAGCGAAATGACTAATGGAAATCGTTAATATAATAATAGGGCTCGCATTAACGCTCGAAATTAATATTACAAGAGGCGAAACAAATCGAATATTAAAATAATCAACGCTTAAAATTAATATTGTAAGAGTCGAAAAATAAATCCAATATAAGTATAATACGACAGCCATTAGAAAGCGCTGTAAGCTAATAAAGCAAATATGCAAAGACAGCGAAATATGCAAAAATCAGAAAACAACAAAGCTGTTTCTTAGGCTCTTTAATCCCCAGCTTAGCAGTTAAAACATTAATGCCAAATCCACAAATGTTCGCTGTGATTATTTATGCGATTGTAATGTTAATTTGGGAGAAGAAAAGATGGGCAGCTACCAGTTATAGTTACAAGATTCGGACAGTACCTAATCCAGCATTATGCGGATTAACAATAGAGATGATGCCATCTCCAAATGTCGCTACTTCAGATATTTCTTTTTTATCTCTGAAGTTTTGTGGCATCTTTGGAGTTTGTTGTTGTCTAAGCAATTTTAATTGCCACAGCATCCAGCGATTTAAACAATTGCCATGAATGAAATCGTAAACGTAATCGTTATTTCCAAAACTCTTTTCTATAAGCGGCGCTTGTAATTATCGAACGACGGGACGACTACCGTTTAGGGCAATTGGTAATAACAGTGTGTGTGTTGGCCATCTATCAGATACAAAACTTCAGCTCTCGAAATAGCTGATTCAGCGCACAATTAAAGTGGAGAGACAGCGAGCGAGAAAGAGTTAAATGCATGTAGAAAAAATATTTCGAGTGGCAATTATTTTAAGCACACACAGACACAGAGACCCAAAAACCATTGTCATAATTATTATAAACTTGTATCCCATTTTTTCATCCACATTTATTGTATTTCAGGCATCTCGCCGGGTTACTTTGCCCCCGGGCCCACAGCGGCCGCCTATCATCTGGGCAGCCATCTCTCGCAGACATCGACGCCAAGCTCGACGCAGGTGAGTCAAATATATGTAGTTATGTATGTTATATCCAAAGGGTCTCAACGGTAGCGCTTCCAATTACTATTGAACCAGCTGAAGAGCGGCAGAGGGTCTCTCTGTGGTTAATAACATAATTACACACACCCCGAGCAGACGCCCACTTTAAAAGGCGGAAAACATGCGGCGATGACTCAGCGCCGATCCGTGTGATCCTGGCCCAGTTAAGCAAACTGACATGTCATGCCAAGGATTTGGCCAGCAACTTGTCATTACACACATTTAGTCCTTGCACCGCGCGATGCACGGCCGATAACAAGCTCAGCGAAAAATATAAAAACAAACACCTCAGACAGGTGTTTATATGCCAGCTGCAGAGGCGTTAAAGTGGAGGGGGATGGGGGGCAAAAAAACAGCAAACAAAAATTGGCAATTAAAACTGAAAACTGGACAAGCTGGGCGTGGCAAGTGCCGCCCCTCGTGGCATTCCTCTCTGTCAGGCAGCGAGTGGAGTCTCCCCGGTTTATTAACAACCTATTAAATCACATGACTGTTGCCTTGCCTTTGTTGCTCTTCGCTCTTCAAAAGCCTATTTGAGACTGTGATTGATGTCTGCCTGCCTGCTGTGCTGTTGCTGTTGCTGTGTTGCGGGTGTTGAAAGCCTCAGCGTCTTCTTCGAGTTAATAATATGCTTCTGGCTTCGAGACCTGGCCATAATAATAGTGCATGTTTAAAGGCTGCCAACGTGCGCGTTACTAAAATTGAAATCTCTATAGGGGAATTGTATAATGAACTAGAAGTCGGCGTTTATGATTTTACCCACAACTTGACTCCGCCCATTCGCTGCTCTGGCAAACGCTTAAGCTTACCGTCCGAGTACCGTACTCAATCGCATTCCAATGCCATAGAGGCGTCTTTAAGACTCCTCTTCCACAATGGCTTGTAGTTGTTCGTAACTTCGTAAATATTCAATATGTTTTTTATTCTACTACTTTAATAACTTTTCGGATAAACCAAGCTGCAGATGCAACAGCGAGAGAAATAGAAATACTGGTAGTGGAAGAAATCTTAAGTAGTTCCGAAGTAATATCGTGGTGTTTATAGAGCCTGCAGTTTACTTTTTCGTAACTTTAGACGTTCTCAAGAATTTGCAAGATGATAATTTAACTAATTCAATAAATTTAATAGGACAAAAAAATGATAGATAACAAAAATGAAAAGCATTCCATTTATGAATTTATGCTTAATATATTATTTTGAAATATTTACAATATATAACATTTTAAGTATTTAGAGGCAAAACTATTAGAGAAAAAATAGAGAAAATATTCAACATATTAATCTATCCCACACTTAAATATTTTTATAAACTGAAAATGATTACATGCAAATAACAACTGCGCAAAATGCTTAGAAAGTATTTCACATAATAAATGATCCCCAAATAAATACTGCATTAAAATTTGAGAAAATATTCCATTCAATTATCTATTCCCAATTTAAAAATTTCAATAAATTCAAAGTGGTTACAATCAAATTTCTACTCAATACAAAAATTTTGACATTTCACATATTAATCTCACTTTAGATGAAAAGCATATATTTCTATGGTCCACTGTGATCTTTGTCTTGTTTGCGAAACCTTAAAAAAATCGGAATATTCTACGTTTTAATACGTGAACGAGATTTCCCAGATAGAATTAATCCATTTGGCAAAGTATTTCCATCAGTGTTGAAGCCAAAGAACTACAAAGTTGCCCGGCAACCAGAATTGGCACAGCTGAAGCCAAAATTTCAGGTGACACTCGGCTCACCTGCTTAGGTAGACCTGTCCCAGAGCTAAGCTGATCCTCAACGAAAACCACTCGAAACCGAAAAGAGCCAAATCAATTAACTGTTGAAATAATAATATAATTGAGCAGGGAAAATAAAAAAAAAAAGGAAAGGGGAAGACAAGCGCAACCGAAATGCAAACACAAAACTCCGTTTAAATCGCTGTGCATCAAAATATTTACCAATCCACACTAATTCCCAATTGGGCGCAAATCAAATCAAATCAAATTGTAATCCAAAACGCTTTCGGGCCAAAAAAACACACACACACTCTCTCGCACACACTCTGTTGTCAGTTGGCGCTGTTGCTTGATGATGACGATGATGATGTGTTAACAACATAATTATAGCCCAGAGCAAAGTGCTCTGCGAAACGGGGGAGCGCAACCCCTCGCAACCAACCACTCAAAACAAAACGGAAATGAAGCACAAACAACCCTTAACATTCGTTATGTTCCCCGTCCCCGTCTCCGTCCCCGTCCCCGTTCCAGCTCTCGTATTCTTTATCCTGCCAACTGGTGTCGCAAATGAAAAACGTATTGCAAATCAAATAAAATTAAACTGAGACGCGTCGAGACAACACGGGCAGAAGGAGGTGAGCTGCTGTTGCTCCTGGTTGAGGTCCTGGTGCTGGTTCTGGTCCTGCTCTTGGCCTTGGGGTTGTGCTCATGTCCCATCCACAATTAGTTGGTCAAATAAAGCCACAAAAGTGTTAAGCAATTTGCACTAGCCAAGGGGTTACTCTCCCTTCACCACTCTCACCTCTCTCCCCCTCATCCACCAAATCCAGCTGGTTAAGCTGCGGACGCCTTTAAGCCACAACAACTGTGGGACATTATTTAAATAATAAACCCGTTAATTAAAGTGTTCTACCTTGTAACAAGTTGGTGATAATAGCAAGTGTGGCAATATATATTTTATTTATCTAAATATATAAATTAGAACTAGGAATAGAGTAAATTTGTGTGCCTATTTTTTCAGACTAATTAAACCACAACATTTTTGCCTTCCCTTCTTAATAAAAATCATGGAACGTAATCATTATAATCATTAACAAAAATACATTTTAATGTTTATATTACGAATTTTAAGATTTTACATCAAGCATAATAATTAGGATGGTATTATAATTATTTTGAACAAAAACATTGATTATTTGTGGTTATATTTTTTCACTTAAGTTTCCGAAATACATTCTTTGTGTAGCATTCTCCTTATCTATTATTGGATGTTTGCATATCTATTATTAGAATGCAAATTTTTGAATAGAACTTAAAAATTCCAAAGCCACAATTGGGAATTGAGTTTTATTTTAGTTAATAAATAAATAAGAAATATTGATATTGAATCTACATTTTTTATTAATTTTTTGTTCCTCTAATATAGTTTAGAAAAAATTGTCTAAAATCATCGGAGAGAGGTACGAAAGGATTGAACAATCAAAATTTTAAAGCTGTAATTTTTGTTTTCGTATCTCTCTTCCAAGTTAGTGATTAATATTTTATAAATCAAAATTTACCGCCGCTGATAAAAATAAGTTGCAATTAAAGTTTTTGATGATATTGTAGAAAGTTGTAGAAGCCCAAATGAAATGGCATTCATAATTTGACTACCTAAATTATTCAGTCTATTGGTACATTTTTATAATGTGACAAAACTGAATTATTTACACAGTGTGTCTCACTTATTATAATCCTTTGATTGCTGAAATTTGCATTACAATTTACCCCCGCAATTAATTCATTTCTCTTCTGCTCTGCAGGCCACTCTCTCCGGGCAGATGGACAAGTTCGCGGCCCTGGAGCGCAGCTCGTATCTGAGCAACGCGGCCGCCGCGGCAGCGGGCAGCCAGGCGAGTGCTTACAGCGCCTACCTGGACCCCAGTGTGCTGACCAAGGCCTACTTCGACTCCAAGATGTATCAGGATCGTGCCAACTATGCCTTCGATATCTCCAAGATCTACGGCGCCCAGCAGCACGCGGCGGCGCATCATCAGCAGCAGCAGCAACAGCAGCAGCAGCAGCAGCAACAACAGCAGCAGCAGCAACAGTTGCTCATGGCCAGCAGCGGAGCAGGAGGCGGAGGAGGAGGAGGAGGCAGCGCGGGCGGCAGTTCGCACAACAACAACAGCAGCAGCGGGCTGGATGAGCGCGATGCCACGCCCCAGCTGGATGCGGGCGGGGGGCAAGTGGAGGCGAAGCCGCATCTGCATTCGCCCAGCGACGTGGGTCTGGACTACGCCCATCAGTATGCCCAGCAGTATGGCGGACAGTTGGCGGCCAGCGCTGCAGCTGGCGTGGGCGTGGGCGTAGGCGGGGGCGGGGCAGCTGGCGGCGGTGGCGGTGCTGGGGGCGCCACTGACTTTCGACGACCGCTGACGGTCATCTTCTGACCACCATCGTCCAATGGCAGTGAGGAGTTGAACTTGTCTATGACTTAGGAAATGCGAAATGCGAGATTAAAGTTAAATGTAGCCAACTTTACAGAGTTAAGCCTCGAGTTGTAAACTAATCATAAGCTTTGTTAGAACGAGCAGCAGCTGCAGCCGCCAACAAGACGATGATGATGGCCACAACCAGGAGCAGAAACAGGAGGAGATCGAGAGAGAGAGAGAGAGAGGATCGTCAAGATGCGGATCAATCCATGCAGAACAACGAGCGGTGCAATTTTTTATGTTTTAAACGCTGAACGAAGTGCATAGCATAAATTTAAATGTATTTAAATTCTACAAAATATACAACAACACAAACAACTCAAAAAACAACAGCAAAATACAAAATACAAAACAAAACAAAAAACAAATGCAATAAATGCAACTTTAAAACGCAGTAAATTGTTCAAAGTCAGCATCATCGAAGGGTTTGCAGGTGGAATTTTGGAGAAACCTTTAAGGGAATGTGCTCGACTTCTCATTACCCCATTAGAAGCAGTTTGGTTCTTAAACATTATCCCAACAATTCGAAGAGAGGCTTAAATTACATTGATTTGCAATTTTATTCGTTTACTTATAATTTTTTTAAATTAATTTTCTATATTGAGAACAATTGAGAATTATGTACAGATCATAAATGTTATTGAATGTCTTTTAAAGCTTCTACTTTATATTTTAATTTTAAAGTTATTGTTTTCGTGTTTATTTATTATTTTTGACTATCAATTTTTTTTTTACTTTATTTAGTTTCACTAAAAAATGCAAAATTTGATGAACAGTAAAAATTGATTTATATTTTTTTTTAAATATTAATTTGTTTGTCACATCTTGAAATTGTAATAAAAATGTTCTATACACAAAATTTTATTATAACAAAAATTAGATAAATTGATAACTACATACATACATAAATATTCCAAAGATGCAGATTAGATTTATGATCTTATTTGTCTTAAAAAGCTCATACTTCATATTTTAATATTTTATTATTTTCTTGTTTAGTTATTTTTTCTATTTAAAAAGAAGTAGATCACAAACGTTATCTTATGACTTTTGAAGTTTTTACTTAAAAGTTTAACATTTTGTTTTATTTTTAATTTAATTTTTTCATTTATTCCTAATTTATTTTTCAAAATTAAAACAGGAAATCAGAAATAATCTGTTATTTGTGCAATGAATTCTATAAAATGCATTAAACATAAAACTATGCCAACATTAACAACAGTTTTAGGTCTCGTCTCAAAACCCAATCTCAATCAAACCTAGCAAACTGGCCTCGACCACAAAATGTCCTTTTAACTTCCACGTTTCCCTTTGATTGCCCTCCGTTTAATTTTTAATTAATTGCAAACGAGTGCCGAGTGCAAGATTCCGCTGCGGGGGTTGCTGAAGCTGACAAAAGTCAAGAAGGCGCAAAGCGCTAAACGCTTCCTAATTAAGGCAACTTCTGCCGCGCAGAGTCCTTCTGGCCAATCACGACTTGATGAGCGCCTGTTGACACAAACACACACGAGGCGGGATTTCAGTTGCTCAAGCAGCGGCAACAACTCAAACAAATTACCGTTGGCCGCCACTAATTAGTGCGAATCAAGGTGCAAAAATCTTCGCAGATTTAATTAATTTTACGCCGTTTTGAGCCGCCAACGCAATTAGCGATATACATATACATATATGTATGTATTTTGTGAGTGGGTGTCAAAGAAATTACTTGCAGAGGCAAGCAATATGAAAGTAAAAATAAAATACATTTGAATAGCAGATTAAAATGTTGTTTACATTTAGCAGAAGATGGCGCTAGACAATCTTTTTACACACAAATCCAACAGATGGCACTCGTTTGAAAATAAAACTTCCACAAACGCACGCTGCAGCGCCACTAACTGATGTGACGCTCCGTGGCCCGTATAGATGGCGCCAGCGCGAATCGGTTATTGTAATCGAGCGCATCAAGTTGTTCTATACTTCTCGTAGATGGCGCCTGTTTTAACCGATTACCATGTGTTCGGGAATTACTTGTGTTCAATTATGGGCAGCACTATTAATGTGTGCTGGCGCCATCTGACGGTCGCTTTGATTATTTTGACCGTTACTTAATTTGAATATGAAACAATTGAAATAGTTTTCTTCATTAATTCAATTTAATAGTTATTTTTTAACCATAAAAATTGCGATGTTTACGAGCTTCACTAATTTGTTCCGGAAAAATATAAGTTGTTCAATAATATAATTGCATGTAATCAAATGAAATTTAATTTAACGTCCATCAGATCTGTGAATATTGAAAATAGTTGTTTAAATAATATGCATTTTTATTTCGAATATATTTTGATTTGATGCACTTAAGCAACATCGATAACTAAAAGCATTTAAATTGCTTTGAAATTATTCGACTCTATTAAATTTATAAAATATTATATATTTTATAGCATTCACATTAAATATAAGTTTTTAATAGGATATTGAAACAAAATTAGAAATCCGTTAGGCACAGACTATCTCTTAGTTGTCCTTATAATCTGCTTGGCTCATTCAATATTCATTTATTCTACTGGTCCCAAATAAGCTCGACCTTCTTCTCTCCTCTACCCTACTGAATAATGCTTCCATAGTTGTCCGCAACCTTTTCCTGTGGGCCACACTTAACGCTCATTTAAAACACAAATCACGATTAGCGAGCCACATTTCCATTTTCGACCAAAAATCTGCACCCGCACATGGCCTGCTGCATTTGGGCCATGGCAACGATGACGACGACGACGACAACGTCGATGATGGCTGCGACTCCTCCATAAATTATTGCAGGCGAACAATGCGTCGCGTCGCAGGACAATGAGATTGGGAGTGTGCGATGGCAGCCCAAGAGACTGGCGACTGGCAACTGGCGACTGGCGGCAGCCATAAAAACTGCTACGAAAATACCCAAAATTATGGCAATCACATAGTTGCTGCTGATGATGTGGTTGGGGAGGAGAAGGGGGAGAAGATGGCAACGGAATTGAACGATGCCTCGCTCATTGTCCCGATGCTGGGCATAATAGAGCAGCCATAATGTCCATTATGCGAGAACAAATGGCAGCTGGCATAGTGTGCCAGGACACGATAACACTCGACAGCAGGAGCAGCAGCAGCAGCCGCAGCCTGTGAAGGAGGAGGAGGACAACTCACAGTCACATTGCAGAACAGAAGAAGCAAAGCCACCAGTTGCTGGCCCATTGTTTTGGCCCTGTGCCTTGGCCAATAAAATGCATTCAGCTCGCATGCAAAACAAAAACGATAAAAAAGCCGTCACCATTGAGAACGCGTCTAAGCAGCCGCAGCGCCATCCACGGCTCCCACTCCTCCCCAGCATTGTCTATGCCATTGGCCAAAGGCGCCACACTCCAGCGCTCGAGCCCTCGACATGCGCGCAACGTTGCCACACAATGCCGCACACGAGTGGCGGGGGTGGCAGGCGTTGGGGCAGCCAGCAGCCAGCAGCAGCATAGCCTTGATAGCGCTGCCATTTTTATTGTCGCAACCTGGGAAGGCGTTAGCAGCCACCTCCCCCTGCCTCCACTCCACTGGGCTTCTGGCTCAAAACTCTACACAACATAACAACTGGCGCTTTGGAGAGCGACGCCTGCGCAATGATTATTTGCTTTCTTTTGGCGCCAAACACAATTCAAATTTCGTGTCGAAGCGAAGTGGGAGTATGGATCTTACAAAAAAGGATTAGAAGGGAATTGCTTGGCATCCGTGATAAGTAGGAGTCGATTAACAATTTGTGCAATTCAAATTTCGATTTAAAAAAAATGATTAGAAGAGCATCTGTTGGCATCTTCATAAGTAGGAGTGGATTAACAATTTGTATATGCAATTAATGTGACTTAATTTAACTATCTAAAACATTTAAAGTTATTGCGCTACTTTCATAATAATGGTATAGATTAAATAAATTATTGAGAGAAATTATAAAACTTGTTAAAAAAATGACGGACAAATTATTTTTTGAGCATTTAGAGGTTTCATTAAATTATATTGCTACACATTGAATTTTAATTATTCATTTCAGTTTTCAGAATTATTATTAATATTAAGGGGATTCCCATGATTTTCTAACCGTTTCATATATAGCACAGTCTCTTGTAATATGTCCTTAATTGTGGGTACACTCAAATCTGTTTCTATATTAGAGGTTTTTACATACCACGGGGTTGCATTTATTAGTATCAGTGTTTTAGTTTATAAAATGCGAAAAGATCTGCAAGCCTTATTTTGATAAAGATTAAAACTTGTATATAAATTATTATACAATATTTTATCAAAGTAAGTAAAAAGATACTGTCCTATTGTCTGTACTTTACAAAAATACGAAAATCTAGAATTTTTTCGAATTAAAGGACGGATAAATAATAATAATAATAATTATAAATAAAAAGTGCATATAGGATCACAAAATACATTATATACTATCGAACACATTTCCTTTCTTATTTCTATACGAATGCCATTTAATATAATTAATAATAATTATTAATAATAATTTCAATTAATAATTGTTAACACTAATATTACTGATACATCAAACATTATTAAAATGTTTATGCCAACTTATGCAATCGCTTTTTTATCTTTCGACTCAATGGAAGCATGAAAGGTGTGATCTATAATTGGGATTAGTTTGAGAATGTCGCTTCTTGTTAATTTCAGGAAATAGTACTTCAAGATTAAAGAGAACCCCTATTGGGAGATTTATGGTCTCAATTATGTGGAAATCAATTGTAACTACCGAGTGACGAATTTCCTGTGCGATTTGCAACAAACAAGGAACGCAATTGAACTGCCAAGCACTTTACCCCGCTGCCTCTGAACAAAAGCACTGAAAGGGTCACAACATAACTGCAACTACAATTGCACACACACCTAAACACACCAATAGTGTGTGTATATATTGAGCGATATATACACAGACGATCGGAGCGAGCGTCGATCGATTGCGGGAGCAAACAAGGCGTCAGGCCAAATTGATAAGCAACTGAATATTTTTTGGTCGAGATTATCTTATAAGTCTTACAATAAGGAAAGCATACAGAATATGAGATATTATCTCTGATGTTTTGTGGCTCGAAGAAAGGGACGCAGGACAAACAAAAAAAAACAATAATAACAAGACAATTTCGACGGTATAAACAAACACAAATGCCAAACACAGAATGCTCAAGGTGAGAAAGAGAGAGAGAGAGAGAGAGAGAGTGAGAGGGAGAGCGGGTAGCGAGGAGCAGCAGCGAATTTTATCACTTAGCCGCCACGTTGTCGACGTCCTACGACGAGGTGTAAAAATAAAAACTCTACAAACACCCGTCGTGCATTATCTCTCTCGCTCTCTCAGTAGCTCTCTCTCTCTCTCTGTCGCTCGCCAGCAATCTCTCCTTTTTCGCCGTCTCTCTCTCGCTCGCTCCTTTTGGACGCACAAGCGACTTGTAACCACTACAACAACAACATTTACCCCCCGCACACATACACACTGTCACACACACATACGCACGCTCGCGTTGTTTGCCGTTTCTCCCTCTGGTTTTGTGTTCCGCCAACTGTCGCAAGTTTTCGATAGATTGTGGCACAGACCATAGAATGTGTGTGTTTCAAATCAAAACTGTCGCGCACTCGACACGGACGCACCGGCTCCGGCTCCGGTACTCGGCAATCGTCTCTCCGGTTCAGGGTTCAGTTGTTCACGGCAACACAAAGCGAGAAGGAAACATTACTTCAAGTGCGGCTCAAAAGCGTATTGTCAAGTGCTCCGAACAAGATCCAAAGACTAAATACAATATCGCAAGAACTAAGACACAAATAATACGCTGACTTAAATTGCCATAAGCAACTAAAGTGTTTTACTAAATATCGATGTGTTCTGCAAACAATTTCCATTTACGATCGAAATAATTTCACGGGATTACGCAAAAAATCCACAACAATTCACAACAAGGTAAACATATCATTATAGGTTAACACTCGTAGTATTTATAATTGGAATTCACATAAAGTGAATCAGAATTCCGATATTTGCACAACAATTGATTGATTGATTTGAATTTGTTGTTGATATTCACTTGTCAGCATTATTTCAACATTGATTAATTATTCTGAATAAATATTTAGTATATTTCTGTTTTTGTTTTCGAAGATAAGAAATAATTTTAACGAATATTTGGAAGCACGATTACATTCTAGTTTTTTAGTCTGCTGCGAAAAGTTAATTTGAATTTTGTATACATATTTTCCATAAATATCAAATAATAATATAAGACACTCTTAAATATTATATTATATAACTGCTCTAAAAAGTCGCCAGTTCGTATTCTTCATAAATTCTAGCAAAAGTAAATATTAGAATAAACAAACATGCAACTTAACATTTTTCCATTAAAATATTTGAATATCAAAGCTTTTTGGCAATATACAACATTTCAATCATATTTATTAAAATATTGAAATTCTTTGGAAATTTTACTTTATCAAAATCTCAATCTTAAAACTTTTGTAAATATGAGAATTGCATTCGGTTGAAATTAAAAGAAAAAAATAAATGTATATTTTTTCCTTTAATATATTTAAATAACAAAGTGTTTTCAAACAATTTCAATATTCAATAGAAATTCATCAATATTCTACGGAAATTAAAGTACTTTCACTACTGAATATTCAAACGTTCAATATTTGAATTGTCTATTCGGGAGACAATCAGTAAAAATTGAAATAAGAGTTTTCATAATATTTACACTGTTTTGAGAAAAGTAGTGCAAATCATAAATATATATTTTTATTATTGATCAATGAAATAAATTATTACTTACAGTTTGTTATAATTCTTTTTTTATTTCTATGGTAAAAAATAAACAATATTTGACATGCTTGTATAATAAAGTAAGGAGCAGATCTCAAACTTATTTTATGATATTGTTTATGTACATATGGTATATTGAAGACAAAACCACAAAACTAAAATCATATCATTATTAAAAAAATCTTTGATCAGTAATTAAAATAACTATTTATGGTTTGCTCTCAAAATCAGTATTAACCTCATTTGTAGAATAATGTAAGGTTCCGATCTCTAGCCTATTTTATAATATACCATCCCTGACGATGTCAGCTATCACAATGAGCCCAATTGTAACCACACATTAAATATTTAGATCGGTGTTCTGTGGAATTTATGATTCATAGTTTCCGTGAATCATTCCCAAGCTTGTTTGCGCCCAAAGTGTACAAACAAGGCTGAGGTGGAAGTACAGTTTTTGGATTAGCGCATATTAGCAATTTCCTAGTTCCCCAGTTCCCCATGAGCTTGACTTTCTCACCTTTGACAGCAGACAAAGCGTGTCGATTGAACTCTATTACCGTTTGCACTTTCAGCACGGTCAGTGCACCGGACTCGTGCCCCACCAAGGAGAGAATCGAGCCACTCACCTGACCCAATACCTGGCAGCCATGACGAGCATCGCGGCGCTGCTGCATCGCAGTCACAATCACAGCCACAGTCACAGTCACAGTCACAATAGCAACGGGTACACGAGTAGCGGCAGCAGCAGCCACAGCCATCACAGCAGGAGCAGCCTGTCGCCAGCAACAATCATCGGAGGCGCCTCCACTCCGCCTCCCCCGGCAGCACAGCCATCGAAGCTGCAGCCACAACAACAGCAACAGAGCTCGAGTGTGAATGCGAATACGAGCAACTCGCATCATGACCACATTAAACGACCAATGAACGCGTTTATGGTCTGGTCGAGAGGACAACGACGCAAAATGGCCCAGGACAATCCGAAAATGCACAATTCAGAGATATCGAAGCGCTTGGGTGCCGAGTGGAAATTGCTCACCGAATCACAGAAGCGTCCATTCATCGATGAGGCCAAGCGATTGCGGTGAGTATCTCCCAGTGGGTGTGTATTCCACATCGAAGGTGTGTGTGCGAGTGCGAGTGTTGAACGTTTGTCGTCTGGTCACAATTTAAGCGATTAGCTAAGACAATGGCCAGCTATTGTGGGGCTCCAAACTGGCATTGAGCATTGAGGAGCAGCGCATTTCAGAGGGCTGCATATCTTGGGTAAACAATTCAATACACAATTCCGATTGTGACTGTCTAAATCCTTTTATTGATTGTATTGGACTGCCAAATGGTTGCGTGACATTTATTAATGAGCCCAGTTCGGGCTTAAACTAATTGCCATTCGATTCTTAATTTCGGTTGAGACAACAGCAATAAAAATATAAAAAAATATCAGAACAGACAGACAGTTGAGGAGCAAGCAAACACTGTTCAAATATTTGCCAATGTGCGCGGTCTTGATAAGGCGTCAGCATTTTACCTTTCCTTATTCGTTTTCAGTTTCTTAAATTTTTAATATTTTGTTTTCTTTTTGGACTGCAAGATAAGAGGCGGGGCTGACCAATTTGTGTATGGGAACTGCAACAAAGAGCCAAAAGAATATTTCGGGCAAAGAAAGCAAAAGTGACGACAGCAACAACGAGAATCTATAATAACATATGAGCACACAAACACACACCTTTTTATCAACATTTATCGTTTGTCAAACAAATGTCAACAATTGCGCATTGTTGCAGCTGGGAACACGGAAAAAGAACCTTATGAACTGTGGAGCTGAAGAGTTCCAGAACAAGAGCTCAAGAACTTTAGAGACGCACTCTCGCCTTTTGCTAAATGGTCAGATAAGCAGCGAGTCTTACAGGAGAGGTTTTATGGAAGGGTTTCGGCTTCGGTCTCGGTTCATATACCCTGTCAACAGACTGAAAGGAGCTTAAGTGACTTGCCAGTTAATAGATGATGAGCCAAGAAAACATAATAATCCGATATGATCGAGAAAATAGACTCTTTAGATGTAGGAGAATAAAGATTTTAGTAAAGATAATAATTTATAAAGAATAACAATACTTCAGCTAAGATATTTGATTAAATAAATTCGATTCAAGACGTAGCACTAACAATAAATTAATAATTCAAAAGAATGAGAGCACTTCAACTAAGATTTATTAATACAATAATAATAGCATTTATTTACGTGATAATATTGTCTTTAGCACAAATTTAAATTTGTAATGAAATTTGTAAAGACAGTGCTGACAGAGAGATGGTTTAAAATATGTAAATTTATATGTTTTATATTTTAATATAGCGATGCCTTTTTACCAGATTGATGGAAGATTGTTCACCTAATATCTACTACAATAAATCATAAATATATATTATGATAATAGAATAATATTGTCCATATGGAAGTTGGATCAATGTCCCAATTCATAACAGATAACCAAATAGAAAAACCGATCTCCTATAAAAAACGATTTTTGAGAATTACGATAATTTTAAGATAACCGATCGACATATTTTTGATAGTGTCTGCTAGGCTTTCATTAACTCGTTACACACAATTAAAGCATTTCTAATAATATATAAATTAAAAGAATGGTTTCTAATAGTAAAGGCAAATTAAGCATTTGTTTGAGATTATCGAGTACGATGATCTTTATAGGGTATCTGTCCAACGTTAGCTCAGAAACTGCGCGTTTACGATCTGGGGAAGTGACCGACAGGCAACAGATTGACTTTATGATATCATCGTCTTGGTTCGATCGCTTTAATATCGATACCGTGGCCCGATCTTTGATCAATGTTAAAACATTTACTCAATTTACAGCGCGCTGCACATGAAAGAGCACCCCGACTACAAATACCGGCCGCGGCGCAAGCCGAAGACGCTCAACAAGTCGCCGGTGCCGGGCGGCGGCGGCGGAGGAGGCGCTGGAGGAGGCAGCGTCGGCGGCGGCGGAGGAGGAGGAGCTGGAGGCAGTGGAGCAGGCGGCTCGGCGGGCAATGGATTGACGGCAGGCGGTCAACTGGGCAAGGAGCAGAGCCAAGCGCAACACTCGCCACTTGGGGCACACGGACTGTCCCATCACCACCACCATCACCATCCGCATCATCCACACTCACATGCCGCCCACGCCGCCGCCGCCCATGCGCATCATCATCACGCGCAGCTGAGCGCCGTGGCAGCCGCCGCAGCTGCCGCCGCCGTCTCCCATTCGCACTCCCATTCCCCCACCTCGCTGGCCGCCAAATACGGCTTCGGGTCGCCGCTGGAACTGTCGCTGCCCCGCGTGCCCGGTGGCTTCCCCGGGCTGGGCCACTATCCCCTGGATCCCACCCTGGCGCTGGATTTGCAGGCCCGTCTGCAGGCCATGTATGCTGGCAGCATCTATCATCCGTGGCGCTACTTGCCGCTGATCAGTCCCGAGACGCCTCCGTCACCGCCCAGCAGCAGCGGCACTGGCATCTCGTCCTACGGCTGCGTCAAGTCGGCCAAGTCCTCGCCGGTCGCCGTGGTGCCAGCGGTGGCCACAACGCCGCCCAACATCATTTGACCAACTCCGTTGCGCTTTGGCGCTGCTGCCGCCGAGCATGCGGTCTGAAGTTGCAGCTCCGCAACACGCATCACGCATCAAACAAAAAAAAAGGAATATAAAAAGAAAAGAAAACAAAACCCCACCCAATAACTGGTGGCAGCCCCAAAGGCTGGCCTGCCCACTTGCTAGTGTAGTACCCTAGTGTTAGCTGAATCTTTGTGTGAGTTTCTCCTAAGTTGCATGTTTCCGTTTATTATCATCCCCACTTCCTAGGGACTGTGCACGAACCATTGAATTTGATTGTGGAACTCTTCAACACGCAATTGACTATCGAAAACTAAAATAGAGACACATCCTATCGATAACATTCCAGAGAATTTAAGACAGTCAAAAGTCACATTTAAATAAGATTAGAAAGCAATTAAAATCGACAAAATAATATAGACCAAACATTCAGAATTCAGACAGCCAGAATTTCCAACAAATATAATTCACTTTCATGCGAAATTTTGCAAACTATTTCTACGATAGTTCGACAATAATTTCGACCACATTTTTTAACGAAATAAACAGTTTGATTTAGTTACATCATATTAAGTTTAATGATACTATGAGAGTAGAATCCATTCTCTCCAGTACTTGATAATAATTATTTATTTTCAAGCGTATTTATTCAAACTATTTTTACTATTTCTACGATAGTTCGACAATAATTTCGACCACATTTTTTAACGAAATAAACAGTTTGATTTAGTTACATCATATTAAGTTTAATGATACTATGAGAGTAGAATCCATTCTCTCCAGTACTTGATAATAATTATTTATTTTCAAGCGTATTTATTCAAACTATTTTTACGATAGTTTCGATAATTGCGACATTACTTTTTTGATCAAAAAAATATAGTTTGATTTAGTTATATCAAATCAAGTTTAACGATACTACGAGAGTATTATATATATATATATATTTGAAAGTTTGACGATAATTTCAACATTTTTTTAACTAAAATCATTTTTTTGTTGTTCAATTTAGTTTTCTTAAGTGTCATTATTCTACAAGTTTAACATTCCTAATGCAAGTGCTTTAATTTATCAAAACAACCGATCAAGACTCTTTTCTAATATCCCCAACCCATATGTTGAATTTGTTTGTCAACTTTGCCACAATCAGAATCAATTGTTTAAGTGCAGCGCCTTAATTCGCTTCTAAGTTCTTAGTGCTTTATATCTAAATTGTTGAGAGCCGATCTTGTGTAATATATGCGTATATAAGTATACATATAAAAATCTATATTTTAATGTGATATTAAAATTGAAAAGAAACAAAATATGAAAACTGTAAACGAATAAACGATTTTTAAATAGTACACGCCCCACTGATTGACGATGACACTTGTAAGACCCCAGAGTCCCCCATCCGCCCAATGATAGCGCCATGGACCTGGCAATCTGTCAGCAGTCAACCGACAGGCGGCGCCACAGGCGCGTGAATAATAACGACAATGTTTGCTGATGCGTTGATTATTAGTTTAAATTGCCGACCGCTCGGGGGTTTGTCTACCCAAACAGATAAAGGGGGTTGCAATGGCAAGGACAACTCGTGTCGACTGTCGACTGTCGACTGTGGACTGCGGACTCGAGTATCGACTGTTGCTGTTGCTTAATGGGATTCTCTACGCCCACTTGTTTATGCAACCGACTGTGAACGGCGATGAGGCGTGGCAGACAAGCGCAAAAAACAATTGACACCTTTAGCGAGCTGGCGACCAAAACAAAGAAGTCACCCCCTGCCCGACTACAGAGCATTGCAGGGGTTGCCAGCGAGAGGAGAGAGGAGAAGGGAAATGGGACAAGGCAGAAGCGTAGCAATCGCGTCGGCATCATAACCAGCTCAAAAGCCGCACATAAAACTCACACAAATGCCACGCTGCAGCGCAGCCAAACTGCTGATAAGAAAAGCGAATGCGCGACGTCTGCCCACAAAGAAGCTGCCACTTTCCTCCTCCTCCTCCTCCCCCTCCTCCTCCTCGCTCCCTCTTAGAGTCCCCAAACAAGAACTACCATTTCAACGCTGACAATTCCAACCCGGCAGCCAAAAGTCGTGCTCTGATTGTCTGCACACAAACACACACAGAGACACAGCGAATGAGAGCTCACGTCTGGCTGCCTTTTGTTGCCGCAAGGTCGTTTTTATAGTGTCCTGGTCCGAGCACAGAGCACGAGACAGCGCCCGAGACCCAGACCCAGACTCAGAACCAGACTCAGAGCCAGCACGGCAATAAAGACAGCCAGCACGGCGTTTGTTTGTATTTGACCTCAGCCACAGTGCAAATCACTTGTGCGAAACACTACGAAATGCTACAACAATATTTACCCAATGAAGATGTCACTGAGAACTAAATTTCGACGCATTCCCACCCCGCTCAGGCTCAAGAGTCCTGCCTGGCACGAAGCAGCAGCGACCGAAGGAGAGGTAATTATGTGATAAGCACATAACTATGCTCTAGAACAATTAGCCCACAGTCTGCTAGGGTTGGCCCATATGTATGCTACATTCCTATAACAAATGTCTGAAAGACTTTGGGTATTTGCATTTTATGGAAACGCTATAAAATGGTATAATACAAAGCCACAATAAGAGCCACACTCTTAAAATGCTCACAAACTTATAGATTTGCTGGCCTGGGTTTTCTGCAATTGTTTGTCGGATTTTGTTGTATATTCAATGCGAATTCAAAATTTGATTTAATTCAGACATAAGAAAATTGTTGAAATAATCAAAAAGTTCACCAAACATTCAACTACTACAATTCTAATAAAGAGTGCGGATTATCAAGTAAAAGATAATTAGGGACAAAAATCAAAGAATTTTGGATGCATACAATTTTTTTAAATGAGTCTGTCAACTAAGACAAACAGTAAAAAATAAATTCTTGGCTTAATGAACAATCTAACAATAAAACATAATTAAATAAAAAGAATTTTAGATTCACGAAGTTTGTCTTAAAAGTCTATTAACACCAAAAGAGAATAACGAAGTTTTTCCAAGACATCTAAGAGCAAAAATGAATAAGAAATGATTGGTTAAATAAATAAATTAGTCTAATAAAATTTAATGAATAAATAATGTCTCAAAGAGTCGATCAATTAACACAAAGAATTGTTCTGAAATAAAACAATTAATAAACTTTTAAATATTATCAAAATATTATATCATAACATCTTCATTTAAAATCGAAACTGAACAAATTACCAAAACTCACACATTTCCAACAAAGGTGTTCAGCTTTTATACTTGGTTAAATGTATAAGTTGCAATCTGAGTACAGATCGTCGTTATCTTTGACGACACAACAGACTTGCGAATCAATTATCAAAATTTAACGGGTCAACTACTTACAGCCCTCACTCAGCGAGAGTCAATAGCTATCAAAACTAACCGACACGCGCAGGACACGTGCGCCCACACTAATACCAATGCAAAGCGAGAAAGAGACAGAGAGAGAGAGAGAGAGAGGGAGGGAGACACAAATATTGCTCACACTTATGAAGCTCTTTCAATTTCGTTGTGGACTCGCTGCCAAGTCACTTGTTTCAGGGCAAACAACAACAGGAAAAAAACAAACTGGGCGAGAGGACAAACGAAAAACGTGTGAAATGAAAGTTGTTTGATTTGCTTGGCGAGTGGGAGGGCGGGAAGATGCTGCAGGGGGAGGCAAGACAGGGCAACAAAAGTGGCAATGGGAGCAGCAGTCACCATCTATCCAGATCTTCCCGTTCCGCTGTACAAATTTTTGTTTTATTTATTTGCTGTGACATCGCACTGTGGTTGCCTTTTGCCCTGCCCTTTCATTCCTGACTCTCCTCGCTTCATTTTTTTTTGTTGCTATTTCATTCCTGGCACACTCACATCCGTTTCGATAAAAAGAAATATTTTCTTTTTGCCATGCGTTGCTGTGGCACTTTTCTTTTGCTGCCTGCTGCCTGCTGCCACTTCATTATTACTAGTACTATATTTATATTTATTTTTTTGCGCTTTCTCCTCTTTCGCTATTATTATTATTATTTTGCTGAAGTTGACTCTTTAAGGTGGCCTAGACCATTGGCCATTACGCAGAGGATATTGTGTGGCCATGAATCAATTGGGCAATGTCCATTGCCCGGAAATATGGTGAACCGAAAAAGATGGCACTCCATTTGCATGCCAGCATTCCTCGAGCAGGACACTTGACTTTCCTTGACTTTTCTCCTCTCCCCTCCCCGCCCACGTCGCGGGTCCCATAATCGCGTGTAATAAATTTTAATTTTTTAAGCATTTGTAAGCAGTTTTATCGGGCCAACAAAGGACTACATTTTTTAAGTGCCAAGCCAGCCAAAAAAAGGATATAAGATTAAGACGCCAAGACGAAGATGAGACATAAAAAAATACGCCAAGCAAATTAGCACTTGATGGCGGGGGGCATAAAACTGAAGGGGGGCTGAGGGGTCGAGGATAAGACTGAGACGCAGCGTTGCTCTGCGGTTTATCACGCCCACTGCGTCAACGGATATCCGACGCATGGAAGACAAACAAAAAAGGCATTAAATCGCATTTAAGTCAAGGCGAAAGCGTTGCCAACCACCACCACACTGTGCGCCCGGCTTATACTTCATTTGCTTGCAAGAATGAGCACAAGGATGGCAAGGATGTGGATGTGGATGAGGATGGATGCTTTGCCTTGAGAATCCCACTTCACTTCAACGATACGCACAGCTTATCACATGGATGTGAATTCGGTTTGGGCTGCCAGAAGTTACACAAATACATCTTCTCAACTCATGGAAATATGAAAGAAGATTTTTCATTTGCAAATGTCGAAATTTTCTTTATAATTTCGTAAGAAATACACTTGACGCCAGTTCATCTTTGTTGATAACAATTAATTATGCGAAATGTCAAATTCAAAAATATATTCGATTATTCTTCTAGCTGAATTAAAATTGAATAATTCGCATATAGAGGCAATAATAAAATAGATAGAATACCTTAATATAAAATAACTTGAATTAAGAGGGTTGGTGAACTTACATAATACTCTTAATAAAGTCTACAAAAAGTCAGTTCATCTTTATTGATAATAAATTATTATATTGAATGTCTAATTAAAGAAAATATATGATTATTATTCTAGCTGAATTTAAGCTGAAAAAGTCGCATATAGAAATAATATTTAAAAGTTAAATAACTTCAATCAATTGGATTAAAAAATTAAAAAACTTTTATTTATTTAGGATGATGGGCTTAAATAATAATAATAATTGAAATAAAGTCGAGAAAAGGCAATTAGCTAAAGTTGAAAGTGACCACAAGAACAAATGCACTTAGTTATTCAATTCATTCATGAAATGTATTCATAGTAAAAATGTTGTGCACTCAATAAGGATTCATCACTGTAACAGCAGAACAGATTAAACGCTGCGAAATTGTTACTTCTCGTTTGTTTTTATTTGAATGCAGCATTTACAATAAAAGCTTAAAATGTATGGGACAAAGAAATGTCGTGCAGCATTAATGAAATTGCCCATGCACGGCATTACTACACATAATAAAGCATTGACCAGTCCCCAAATGAGCCCACGCAGCAATTAAACTGAGAACTGAGCAGCAGAGGAGAGCACTGAGAACGCAGCAAATGCATTTCGCAAACAATGCCAGACTGTTTTTTAAGTCTCATTTTTTCTGTAGGCCAGCAGTGCAAAAAGTGGCAACTCTGCAGCCCCCCGCCACCGTTCCGCATACGCACAACAGTTGCGACGGGCACAAAGGAGCAATTAATGCGAAATTGTTGCTGCACATAATTGCTGAACATGCAGCTGGAGCAGCAGCTGGACATAAGAAGCAATTAATGCCGCACAAATGCGCATCGCATGCATAAAAATGCTGAGATGCTTTTTGCAATGCAAAAAGCGCACAAAAATCACTAGATTCTGCTGTAGTAAGTGCGTAGTATGTGTGAGGAGAGTGCAAAGGCAAATCAAAGTTGCTGACCATTTTGGCACGCTGGCAAACAATTGCAATTACATTAGAAAAGGCTGGCAACTGGCAACAACAACAATGGCCACAGTTTTCAGCTTTTGAGGCATGTGGCAGCCACGTAGCGCGTTCACTTCCGTTGCATGCCAGGCACGTTGCAAATTGTCGCAACGCTGTCGCTGCGCATCCATAGAGAACGGCTACAAAAGCCACGGCCAAACGAATTGCCAATTTAAATGTGAATAGAAAAATTGCAAGCGTACTCACACCACAGTCAGATCTCTTCACAATTCAACCAATCACTTATCCGCGCGAACGACAAAAAACTTCGAATGGATTGAACCGAGCGAACATTTACTTTTCACTTTTCTCGCATGACAGCATCCAATGTTGGATAACGCTGAAAGAGGAAGAGCCAACATACTCCTTTCGACGTAAAGCTTAGGCGCAGTGTGGCCGCATTTCAAAACATTTTTATGACATACTATGATTAAGTTGAGAGTATTGTCATACCAGTAAAACTAATATAAATAAATAGAATGCACATGTATTTATCATTTTTCGTAATATCGAAAAAAGTTTATTGTACTACATACTGTATTAGTGAATATACTGCATGATCGCTATTATATCGATAACAGTGTTAATCGATAACTACGAAAGCTTTCAAATAAGTTTAAAAATAAGGAAAATGGTTATTAGTATTGCAATTTCAATATTCAATAATTGTGATCTGTTGCCAGCAGAACATTCGAGATGCGCAAAGTTTGAATGCATTCGTCAGGTGCATGCATTAATCAATCAATACGGAATGCAACGATTGCACGGTCAATTTATTTTATTATACTGATAATTTGCAGTCTGCATGGCAGCAAAATGCTGGTAACATATTCAATCACTGCATTAACAAGGGCAACAAACAAAAGCCACAGAGGTGCAGGCGAATGCACCAATTAAAGCAGTCTCCGCATCTCTGTGTGACCCGTTATCAACCGAACGAAGATCAACCAAGCAATCTGCTGGCTGCTCTGCGGGAAGACCTGTCGTATAAGTAATTGCATAATTGCATCGTCATGAGACTGATAAACAGATCGCATATTTTTGGGTAGGCCTAGGGTTAAGTGATAAGCAGCCGTTTTGGGGTATAAATGCCGCACTGAGAGCTGTCGAATTTGCAGTCGCCTTCTGGTCTTGCAAGGAAGCAACTAAACAACAAACAAGATGAATAAGCTTATTCTGCTGTTTGCCTGTGTGCTGGGCACAGTGAGTGCAGGACGCATTTTCTATCGCGACAATCAGCGTGACATTGACACTGGTAAGTCCTTGAAACAGAGTATTTGATTGGGTATTCATTTACTAGCATCAACTATAACAACAACAACAATCAAATCTAATAGATAAAATATATAATTGAAAACTAACAAAATACAAGCAGAGAAAAAAACGTTATTTATAATTCAAATAATAAATAACAATCAAATTGGTCGATAATAAAAAAAAAAAAATTATATTTTAATTTAAAAATAAAAAAAAGTAAGTCGAAAGTACTCGACTACAAGATACCCAGTTTCCTCGGCCGTATTTAATGGTCTTCGTTATCCTAAACTTTTCCAAAAATATTAAATATTAAAAAAAAAAAATTTTATAAAATATTGTTCAGTTACTCTTCAACGAAAAATAATAATTCTTTGCTACTTTGAACTTTTCACCAGAAAACAGGGTATAAAAATAAACATCAATCAAATCTAATTATTCTTAAGCCCCGTGAATTTGCCAACACTATTAATTATCAACCATCACATTTCAGTCACCCAGCGCGTGGAGCGTATGTCCTGGCAGGATTTGGTGCGCCAAAAGTTTGTGCTGGACATTGTGCAGAGTGTGCAGGAGCCATTGCAGCAAACCGATCTGCTGCAGCTCGATCAGGGTTTGATCACCGATGAGAATCGTTACCGTGGAGGCGTCAATGAGCAGATACAGCACATTATTGACTTGGATCGCCAGCGTAGTCTGCTGACTCGCAAGCAGATCTTCAACATTCGCAACACGGATCACGTCTCGCAACTCCGAGGCATCTACAGCCTGCTCGCCAGCTCCATTGACTTTGAGACGCTGCAGCGCAATGCCGTATATCTGAGACGCAATGTGAATCCCGTGCTCTTCGTTACCGGTCTGACATGGGCGCTGCAATCGCGTCAGGACAGTCAGAACTTGATTCTGCCCGCCACGGTGGAGATTTTGCCTGAACTGTATCTGGATGAGGCGATTATTGAGCGTGTGCAGCGCACTCAACGGGAGCTGGAGACGAACTCGCGTCGCTCTTTCCTGGATGTTATTGGCATCGGTCAGCGACAGAATTCTTTGAGGAATATTGTTATGCCTTGGCGCATTGCTTTAAAACGCCAACAGCCCCAGCTACAAAATCGTGTGGTGTTGTCGGATCGTACACAGAATGATGGCGATATAACTTTGTTAACTGAAGACATTGGGATGCGGAATTTCGTCAACAGGCTGGTCCAACAGTTGGCTATGGCAGAGGATACGACGGAGAACCGTCTGAGGAATCTCAATAACGACTTCGAGCAGCAGATGGAAAGACGTCGTCAGCAGCAGCAGAACGAAGACGAGCTCGACATCAATCGCAATCAATACGAGCGTTATATGCGTCGCAACCAAGTTAACGATGAGGATCTGACAACGAGCCGACGAATTCCCATCAGCCGATGGACTAACAATCGTCGTGTTATTGATACTATCGATCAGTTGCCCACGGTGAGCATTAACGATGAGCGTCTGTTGCATGTCGGACGTCGTCGCCAGCAGAACATTAATCGCATCGACAGAGGAAACATTGATGAGAACACTGAGGAAGATTTGGCAACCATTATTCGTGATATCGATCGTCTGCAGCTCAACAACAGACAAAACATAGAATACACTTGGAGGAATCAGGACATCGAGGAACAAATAAACCAAGGCACTCGTCGTTCGACCTACAGAAACATCATTCACCCAAGAGTCAACATTCAAGATGAGCTTACCTTGGACGATGTTATTGCGATGATCGATCGTGAGAGCCGCTCCCGGCCATCGGGCCAAAGAATTCGTTCCCGTCGCAGCCTGGACATTATGAACGACGAGCAAACGACGCGCCTCAGTGAAATCCTGCTGCACAGTCTGCGTCAACTGTTGGCGCGTCTCAACCAGGAACGCATCTCGCTGCGTCTGCCACTGGAGACCAATGTTCGCCGGACAATCCAGCCCAACCAGGATCAGGGTCAACGCTTTGCTATACGATTGAATGAAATGCGCTTGGACTCGCGTCGCAATCGCGCTTTGATTGGCCAACTTAATGCCATCGAGAATACTTTGCAGCAGGCAATTGGCCAAGTGCAGAGACGAGTCAGCAACATAAACTTGCAACAGCTGGATGAATCGATTCGTGTGGAGCGTGCGCTGGCTGAAGTTGTGCTTGGACGTCTGGGAGATGCAGGAATTCTGCGCCTGCTGCGCGAACAGTTGCAGGACAGCAACGTTGACAGCAACAACTTGCAACTTGGCGTCGATCTCAACGATCGCCTGCTGCGCTACACCTTGAGCAGCATTCTCAACATTGTGGACGAGCAGCGAGTGCAGCAATTGGGCGTCTACAGCACACAGCAGCTGCAGATGCAGGATGTGGCCATCAACGATGTGCTGGTCAGCGAACTGCGCACTCGCATCGAGGAGAGCGACCTGGATGTGAGCAATCTGCTGGAGCAGCCGCAACAAATGCCGATCCTGGTGCGTCAACGTCGCCTCAACAGTCAGCCGTTTACCATCGACCTGGACATCAGCTCGCAGCGTGCACAGAACGTGATTGTTCGCTTGATGTTGGGACCGCGGGAGGAGGGCAGCTTGGAGCAGCGTCGCAAGAACTTTGTGCTCCTGGACGCCATCACTGTGGCACTGCAATCGGGTCGCAATCGCGTCCAGCATCGCTCCACAAACATTGGCTGGACCAGTCGCGATGTCACGCCCATCAGCGAGATCTATCGCCGAGTGCTGACCACGATCCGTGGCCAGCGGGATGAGCTGTTGACCGCTGAACTGATTGGAGAGAATGGACGCTTCCCTCAGCGCCTGCTGCTGCCTCGCGGTCGTCCCGAGGGTCTGCCCATGCAGCTGCTCGTCATCATCTCGCCCATCGAGCGACAGGGGCAGCAAGTGACTCTGCAGAATACAGCCGGCATCATGGGCGTCAGTGTGGCTGCCATTGAGGACGGTCGTCCTTTGGGTTATCCCCTCGACCGTCGCATTGACGACGAGGAGCAGCTGCTGCGTCTGCCCAATGTCTACCTGCAGGATGTGGTTATTGTCCAGGAGAACTAAACCAACAGAATGTCTTCATCCCAACCAACCGATCGACCGACAGTCCGAACTCAACGCTTCAACACTCTGACGTAATGTTCATGAAAAAACACTATTAATTATATATATATCTTAATAAAAATGTGCAGTAATTGCATGGAAGCATTTTAAAAACTACAAAAATGTCTATTATTTATTATAGGTAGATTAGGTAACAACATAATTTATATTTTCCCCTTTTCGTCGGTCCTACTTGAAAAAAGCAAAGCAAATCCATTGATAAGAAAAAACATCAATAGATAAATTGAAAAATTGAGTGTTAACAGAAATAGATTCGAATACATATACATATTATTGTTTATTTATATATTAAGGAATGGTAACGATATAATTTACATTGAGCAATCAAACTATTGATTAAAAAATGATCACTAAAAATTGCCAGTTGAAAGTAAAATTTTTGAGATTTTAAAAATAAACATCGTATTAACATTTTCATATGTAATTTATATTTACAAAAATAAAAAATCAATAAAACAAGCAAATAAAGTGTGAACAAAAATGCATGATTTAATCACAGCAATTGCACTATCGCCAACTATGATTTTACTGATCTAAAGCGAACATATGTATGTAAATAAACTACGTTAAACAAAATATAAATATATAATATGCCTGAGTATTTAATTAAAGCCAGTCTTACGATATTTCATTGATTTAGGTATTCACACAGCTAAACTTATTCCGAGCACACCTGACTGAATTTTCTAATTTCGAAAGACAATTTTAATGCAAATTGCATGACAGTCTGCTGGCGGGCGAAGGACGAAGGACACGAATGGAGGAGACGGAGGAGGGAGCACCAGGATTAGAGCGCCCCCTAACAAAGGCCGCCCACGACAAAAACCATTTGATATTATGTTGAGGGCAGACAATGCATGTAGCGGCAAAATAGCTGGGAGGCAAAGCTATTCCTGCCACTATAATAGACTTTTCTTATTCTTGCATCGCACACACAACTCAATTTGCAACCCATCGTCCGGAATCACCCTCTGCTCTGGTCCTGGTCCTGGTCCTGCTCCTGGTCGTAGTAAGTATCTGGCCTGACGCAGACGCCCAGCGAAGCGTCAATTGCCAAATTAATTGGCCGTAAAAAATTGAAAATGAAAATATAATCACACTTTCCGTTGTCAAGCTGACTCTTTCTCTCGTTCGTTTCCTCTCTCTCTCTCTCTCTCTCTGTCTCTATCGACAGCGTTGTCACTGGCTTAGTTGGAAATGAATTGAGCTTTTAACCCTGCCGTGCTGGCAACGTTTTCTCATCAAGCCAGACACAGCCGAGTGTTGGCCAACCAGAAGAGCAGCAGCAGACATTGCGCTGCAGGCAACAAAATGTTGCATTTTTCCAGCTTGCCTCATGCCACAGTTTTAAATTATTGATACTCTCCATGCCAACGGAAATGCAGCTTATAAGAGATATAACATTTAAAACAACATTTTTGTTGACTGCAGCTGAATTTAAAAATTATTAAAAATTTAATGAATATTACTGCTTTTCAAATGCATTTACAGCGCATCTGGCAGTCGGTGAATTTCCATTTCACTCACTTTTTGTGCTGTCAAAGAATGTGGCGCATAATGGAAAAATGTTGGCACTCGACCTGACTCTGACTTTTGCCGCCTCAATGCACTTTCATTATCTTCGAGTGTTCCTCGTCGCAAAATCCTGTTTTTTCTCTGTCTCCCTCTTTTTCTCTCTCTGTCTCTCTCTCTGGTTCTCGCTTTTGCTCCGTCTGATGAGCTGATTAGGGAACCAAAAAGTTGTTGCATTACACGGCCTATTAGCTTGGCGCTTAATGCAAAAATAATTATGTCTCGTTAATCAGTGCTGCGAAAAACTTTGAGAGACTTTTGGCAAGAGTCTTTAACCCTTTTTGGCCCCATTGCGCTTGCCAAAAACTTTCTTCGAGTGGCAATTGAAGGTAGCAAAATGCAACCGTTTTCTCCCCCGCATTCTCCCCTTGGGAAACTTTTGTGATTAGCGGCCAAACGCGAAGATAGCAAACAGAGAGCAGCTGATGCGGAAAATGCTCGCATAATTTATGTTGTGCGGCTTGCAGTCAGCCAACAGTTAACTCAGCTAACGGAAATGCCGTGGCGCCACCGCTTCATGTCCCAACAACAAATGCCACAGCCCACATTCGAGGGCCGCAAAAGCGCAAAACTTTTCGCCACGCAAATTAGCGGCCACATTTGTTTCGCTTGACTGTTGCCACCAGCCGCCAACTGCAAACTGCAAAGTGGCAACCAGCAACTGCTGCATGCCACATTCCACATGCCGCTTAAGAGTCCGACGCCGCAAAAGTTTTTCAGTTATGAATATAAAGTTTATTTATTAAGCAAACAACTTGGCTGTTCTTATCTGTGTCGACTGTGTTTCTTCTGCTATTTTTATACCCTGCAATCAATGAATGAAAGGTGTCTTTAAGAATGATCACTCATTAATTAAATAAAATTATTTAATCATCTAACTCATCACTTTTCATTAAATTAGAGTCATAATTGGATCAACAGCCGATTTAACAGCAACTCAAGGGGAATAAATGAAATCAAATGACTTTAAGTTAATAATTGACACGCAATAATTATTCCATCGACTATTTTTATCAACATACATTTGAAATTAGCTATAAACATTACTCAAAAAGGGTATAAATTAGTTCTAACATTATTTTAATTGTAGTTGCCAAACAATTCCACAGTTCAGTAAGTTGACAAACTCTGAAAGGACCTGTGGACTATGAATGGCTAAGGAAATTAATTGGAAATAAGACTATGGTTATTATAAGTTTAACAAACAATACTATGCCAAGCAATATAAACTAAGCTTAATGTTATAATGCAAAAACATTTTGCAGCTAATAAATTCAAAGATGAAATCGACTTTGTAATGAGCGCCAAGTAAATGTCGTAATTTAACTGGCAATAATGTGTCACATCTAGGAAGAAATCAACGAACAAAGTTTAGTTTTCACCTTATGTGTAGACGTGTGGAAAATATTGACAATCGAAATGCTAAAAGCAACTAAGGAAGGCGTGAGCTGCCTTCAAATCAGCACACAACAAGGAACACACAAAAAATATTTATAAAGCAGAAAAAAAAACGAACCCTTGCCCCAGTAAAAAAATGTACAATAAGAATTTTTGCATGTTGTAAATAGAAAGAGGTTGTGATTGGGTTTGAGTTCGGGGTTTTTCAGTTTGGGGGCTATCAAGTTGAGCAGAAAACTTCTTGCTATTCATACCCATGCGAGTGAATATATGAATGTACAATGTCGAAGAATGCTAACAAACGGAAATGTGATATACGCGACGCAACCGAAACACAAAGGCTAATAGAGGAGGGTTGTCAGGAAGGAGGGGAACGGGCGAATACTAGGAATCGAACCAATTGCTTACAAGCCATTCACAATATTTGGGTGTATAGGTAGGTGATAATGCTGCATGGCAATCGTCACAGTCGTCGTCTATTCAATTTGTTGCGAATTAAAGAAAAAATACATGTAAAATACAGCCAAATAGAAAAGAAAACATTTAAAACTGGAAACTCTCATGGATTCACGACTGGAAAATACCCAGTGTCAAGTGCAAAAGTGATTGTTTGTTAGACAAATTTTAAATAATATATTCCCAAATAGTTGACATAAAAATACTGCAGTCTATAAATAATAAAGAAGTTCTCAGATCATTGATTACATAAATCTGGACTGCATATGAACAAGTTCTCAAAAAAAAAAACTGACCTTTGTTATCCATAAAATAAAATAAAATTTCAGAAAATTATTTTGTATGTACTTCATCTTCTATCAGCATTACTACCAAATGTTTTTTTTTTTGCGAACAATTTTATAAAAACTTTGTAAGTCTGACATTTGCGACAAATTAGTTGAATGAAAATATTTGCAAATCATAAGAAAATATTGTAGTTTATTATTGATAGAAAGTATTTGGATCTATGTTTATTTATTTATTTAATTTTTGGGAATTTAAAAATTTTTTTTTAAATTTAATACACTACGAATTAATCTGCCAAAAGTATATCTCCTTTTAGGATACAAAAAAATAGAAAAAGGACAGAAATCTGACACCAAACATATTAATTATATTTTAGAATTTTTAGTTTTAAGCCCTAAAAATTTAAATATGTTGACATAATTATTTAAAAAAAATGTATGTTCAAAATAAAATTTAAATTACTGCTTTCCTTGAGGTGGACATTTTTCTGTAAATGCCCATATAATTTAAAAAAAAAAAACAGATTTCATTTTGTATCTCTGAAGCTGACAAGTGGACTTCCTTTTTTGGCAAACCCATTCGAAATTAGTTTTCTACTGCGTGGTATCAAATGCGAAGCCGCAGAATATATAGTACATTGAAATTCGTGGGGTGCATTGTCAAAAGGCTTTTGAGCTATTGTAACAAGAAGGCAGCAGCTTTCTCAAACCACAGAACGCACAGCTGACACGCTTTGGCGCATCGATAGATAAGAAAGAAAGAGGAACCTCTTGAGGCTTTCGCTTGAAGTGGGATTTAAATTCGAGGAGGAGTTGTTCGAGGGCACTGCGGAAATGTGCACAGGAAGGGATGACTGCCTGATGCAGGTAAGCAGGTATTAGTGGAGGAGAAGGGAGGGGAGGGGAGGGGAGAAAAGGGACAGGGATATCAGTAAACTAATAGTTAACAAATATTTTCAATTACTGTTGCTGTCACAGCAAAATCAATCAATTTTGCAACCACAGACACGAAAGCCAAACGCAATTGCATTTAATTTCCCCATATACGATTATATGTGAGGGCGGAGAACTTTAGCCGATATAATTTTGTAACGCAAATTGATTTTGTGGCCACAGAGATTACAGCAAAATGCATTTTACAATTTCGATTTTACATTTTCCATTTTGCAGCTTGCAGTTTTTCTCAATTTGCCACATTACAAATATATTTCATTTCATTTGAATTTTCGCCATTACACGGCAAGTGGACAAGCATTTTGTCGACTAATGAGGCTGAAAAATGTCGCAAATTATATTTGCTGCGCTTGCTGAATGCCTTGTAATTAGAATAAGTGCGCATTTCCCTGCGCTCAAAAGTATGCTCGACAAATGCCACAAAGAGAACTATGCCATCGTTCTAAAACCTATTTACTTGGCATTCACATTCACATTCGTCTCGGCTTATTTGCTATTCACACCACAAACAAAGTAAACAAAGCGCCCAGTTCCCATTCACTTCCCTGTTCCCTGTTCCTTGTTCCTTATTCCTGCCCTCCTCCTCCACGGTGCGTGCGTCAACCCTCCCGGCATGCCCTCAAGTGGCGATTGGCAAGTGGCGAGTGCGAAAAGCAATAAAACGTTAAGCATACACCAACACACTCACACACACACACACACACACAATGCTTCAGCAAATTTGTTGCAAATCAAAATAAATTCCTGGCAGCACCAAAAAAAGAAAAGAAAACCGAATCATAACAGGAATCGAGATGATCTTAAAGCTTGAAGAATTTTAAATACTCTACTATTTAAAGTACCCCTTTTAATCATTAATCGGAAGGGCGAGTATCATTTAGAAGATGGAGACTATTTTATACTAAACTTTTTTATATTTATATTTAAAAGGTAAGTCTGTATACCAATTTTTCTATTGCTAATTTCTATTCAACATTTATTTTATATTTAAAAGACCTATGACATTTGCAGCTTTGCAGAAATAAATATCAATGAATACAAATCATTTCTACAAATTTTGAATACGATCGTATACAAAACTAGAAAGCTAATGTCAAAAATATTAAATATATGTACTATGTACCAAAATAAAGTAAATAACCCGAATGAACATCAGAAGTTCAAACTGGTAAAAAAAAAAGTTTTAACTTTAACGTCTCATAATACATTTGTAATAAACCTATAAAACACATTAAATTACTTTAAGTTTTCTGATATAGAATTTGTGATCAATTAAACCTAAAAAAAAAATTTTAAATAAAAATAATAATCATGTGGACGAATCTATAATTATTTTAATGTTTAGCATTACTGAATAATTTATTAAATTGGATCAACGTACAATGAATTTCGCAGAAATTAATTCATTCCCATTTGTATTTTGTTATTTATTGTTTCAGTGGACTACAAGCCAAACCTTATAAAATGCTGTTGCAGACCGCATCTGACAAGCAGTAAAACTTTAATATTTGGTAGAGTAGAGTGTGGTGTAAAACGCAAGGCGTTGTCGTCAACTGACAACAATCCCTCAGCCGCTGCTCGCTTCAGACCCTTTCGGCAGCGCCTCGGCCACAAAAGGCATGTGAAGTGCGAGTGCTGTTGTCATCGGGACTTGTCCTTTCTGTCGCATTCACAATTCACAAAATTCTTCAAAATGAGTGCTCGTCTATGGCATTCCATAACAATTTATGCAATCAGTTGGACAATGCGCAGAACCAAAGGGAAGCTACTGGATTTGCAGTCATCCCCCTCGCAGTCGCCGTCGCACTCGCATTCGAATTGGGAGCGGAGTGGAATCCTTAATCCTTTTGAATATTTTTGACACGTGCGCTGCAATTATTTTATTACCCCCGCGAGTGCAGTGCGCAACAACAGCAATGAAGTTGGGCCAACGTGCAACCAGCCACGCCCAGACAATAATAGGGCGTAACAGTATTTCGCTTTTTTATGTTTAGTTGCAGAGCGCCAACAATGGGCCGGCAATTGATGCAATTCATTGAAATTGCTGCCGACTGTTTAGACTAAAATTGCATTAGTCTCTGAGGCTTTTATTGTTGTGGAGCTGTTGTTGCTGCTGCTGTTGCTGGTGTTGCTTTTGTTGCTGTTGCTGGTCGAGCACAAACAATTGGCAATAATTTTCGCGGTTGCATTGAAATTCAAGCGACGCAAATTGTAAGCACAATTTTTAAATACGCGCGGGAAGCTCACTTCTGAGTCCAACCCCGCCCCCAATTATGGTCGCTTTGCATTATCACACACACAAACACACACACTCGCACACACTTAGGTACATATATTTTAATAATGATGCCATTTGTTTGGCCATAGAATTGTGTTGGCAATAAAATTTGGCTTTGCCACATAATTCAAATTGTTAATCGCGTTTAATGGGCGGCATTTATCAATATTTTGAAAGAGCCCAAAATAAAATCAAATAAGAATAACAGCATGCAAATGCGAGCACTTCTCTCCATCTCTTTTTCTCCATCTCCCAATCTCTCTCTCTCTCTCTAGTTAGTTGGCATCCAATGACAATGTGTTGACAATGCGAAAACAAAAATGGCGTCTAATATGGCGACAAAATGCGGGGCGGAAATAAAAGCGCAGCGGTCAGCGTTGCATTGGAGCAGTCAACCCTCCACAAACACAAACACTTCCCTCCCCCCTCCTCCTCCTCCTCCGTTCGACGCCTTAGCAGCGCCCTTAGTTATGAAGTTTGCCCATCTCGCTTTTAATGCGCACCATTGTGTCAAGATAAAGCAACGGAAATTAGCACGATAGCAGGAAGTTGGCAGCGTCGTTGGCGTTGTTCTTGACGACGAAGACGACAAGGAAGACGGGCGCGATAAAAAAAATAGACTCGCAGAGATAGACAGAGAGAGAGAGAGAGAGAGAGCGAGAGTGAGAGAGAGACAACAGCAAAGGCGTGAGCGACAGTGAAGCCAAAAGGACATTCTGTGACCAGCCACAAATAATAATGAAAACGGAAATGAAATACAATACCCAGGAATGCCGAATGCCGAATGCCAGCAGAGCTGCTGAATAGCATCAATGATGATGACAATGCTGCCCCTTGTTGTTGTGCCCAATGGCCACTTTAGATCTCTCCTCTTTCCTTATTACCATCTTCAATGGATGCACTGTGGAGCCGAGATGTCCGTTTAATTCTAAACAATGCACTAATCAGCGCCAACTTCATAAAAGCAGCCAGCTGATTTCAATTATGTTCTGCATGCTACTTATTTATTTTGTATTTTTTTTATCTATATTCATCCTAGTCCAAACTTAAACTTATTAACTACGGCACAAGTCACTTATTTTATTTATTTATTATTTATATATTTAACCATATTTATGAATTACAAATTATTATTATATTTATGTGCCTGAAATTCCTATACAATGCAATTTGGCTTATTTTAATAACTATTAAATCAAATCAATATATATTTTATTTCTGACCATTAGTTTGAAACATATTAAGTACTTAGTTCCCAGAAGATTCGTTTTCAATTCTATGTTTGAGAATTTTGTTTTAAATACTGCAATATTAAAGTATTATATGTATTACCTAAAATAGTTTTGAGAATAAATGTTGATCATTGATTGATTTCTAATTAATCATAATGAAGATCTCTTTAAAAATGAAATTTAGCAGGAAATTCTCAATTATTTGGCCTTGCACTCTTTAATGACAATATTGACAGATAAGTTTGAATATATATTAAGATTAAATAGATTATATTTTTATACGAATTTTCATTGCTCTCCTGTAACCTTGCTTGAGGTTAATTGTTATACAGTAGTGTACAGTGGCAAGCTTGTATTTATATTGTATGTAAAATCTGAATTAAATTTACTTTTCCCAATCTTATGCACGACTAATTTACATTTAACCCAAAATTAAATTTTTCAACATTTTCCAGGATCAGCTTATTTGCTGGGGGTTAAGCTGCTTTTTTATGCCAACAATCAAAATGTAATAAGCCATGGAATGTGCAACAACTTTGTGTGGCAATAGACAACTCGGTGGGAGCAAGGGCAAATATATATGTATTTTCATTAGGTGGAAGACTGGAGTCGGAGTGAAAGCTGTTATTCTTTTCATAAACCGCACACAAATTAGACGCATACAAAAAAGGAGCCAAACAAAAAATGAACGCTGATTGTCGTCTATTCTTACCAAGTTTTTGGACCAGCGTCAAAGCGTGTGAAAAGCGGGGGAGGAAAGATGATGTTTGCGTGGTTCACGCAAAGTCAATTAGGCAAAGCGACGATGGGCAAACAAAACTGAAACTGAAAACAATTCGCATTTAAATTTGCGCATTCTTAGAAAAGAACGCGACTAAATGAGGTCGGGGGATGGCGGAGAATTCGCCGTAAAATACGTGCATATTATTGCGCTTATCTGACAACAAACACGCCCGGGCCAAAGACTCATGCCATGGCCCGCAAGCCGGGCCGACAGCCAGACCAAGAGCCAGCCTTCAAGTTGATTTCGCTTTTCTTTCTCTGTCAACTGAACTGAGCTTCAATGTTTCAATGCTCTTGTAGTTATCGCTGCTGTTCTTGTTGTTGTTGTATTGTGTGCATTTGTTTTTATGTGTGTGGCATGCCACCCAAGCCCTCGCTCTCCTCCTATGTCATCTGTCCTAAGCAACACATCCTTCCTTAAACGTTTCTTGTCTACCAAATGTTTCCATGGGCCATACGATTGTGTGTCCTGGGACTGTGTGTGTGTGTGTGTTTGTGAGTGTGGTTTTATGTGTGCATTGTATTGCTGGCATAATAGACACATTTAATTTTACTATTATGCCTTTTTGTTGTCATCGCATTCGCATAAGCATAATAAACCGTTTCGTTTTCAAGCTTTCTTTGGGGACTTCTCCATTTGCCTATTTGCCAGTCATTCTATTTGATTTCCCCTCTGAAGGGAAACAGAGAAAACGACAAATATAACATTCTATAGAAATTATAGATATACAGGCACCATGAGTGCCAAGTACTCAAACATCCAAATTAGAATCAACGCAAGACATTCGCTCAAAGTCAATTTAATAATTACGAAATTTACCTCTCTTGTTTTTCAAAACTATTGAATGTCACGTACCAAATTAGTTTGATATGTGTTAAGTTAATTACACGTAATTTGCTTAAATAAGCATTTAATTGAATAGTGTCTAATGTTCAATTTGCATATTTTACAAGGCTGAGATTGATTTCGCATTTATTTTTGGTTTTTGGTTTTTTTTGGGAGTAGAATCAACAACCAAAACACTAATATATATTCATGACATTGTTTAATGTTCCATAAATTTGTAGTGTTTCAAATGAACATCTTTTAAAACAGTAGTTTATTAACATGGCTAAGTGAACAGAAACATTTTTAAATATAATTGGTGCGCAGCATGCCCGGTAGATGACGCCAGATGTTAAGTCGGTAGATGGCGCTACTGACCCAGCTGTTGAGCTGTATTATCAGCAGTTTGGCTGATTATAGATTGTGCTGCCGACTAAGTCATTGCATGATTTCTCATTCTACACTAAATATATATTTATTACTCAATACAATTTTGAACGGTGGTAGGACTCCCAAATTTGTTATCTGTATTCTATGTTTATTTTAATCGCCTCTTGGAAATACATGTGTAACAAAAAAAATATGAAGTTTAATCTGGTGACAATTAGCATGGTTCCTGTCTTTTATTTTTCCCTCGGCCACACTGCAAAAACAGGCATTAAATAAACCAGCTTTTAAATAACTACTCATCTATACAAATAATTTATTTAACTAATGAATATACAATATATAAATAAGTACAAACATTTTTTTTTCAAAAACTCGTCATAGCAGCGAGCTTTTGAGTGTGCAGTCAACAGCTGTTCCATCCAACATTGCGCATGCTTGACAAAAGTGGCAACGCTGCGATTAGGGAATTTGGCGGCAGTTATTTAAATATTAAATATTATTGTGTGCATTTTCAACGAACCGACCAAAAATGAGGATAACAGATATTTGTTTTGGGAAAATGTATTTATTATTTATTACGTTCTCAGTTTTGACTTTTAACATATCCATTTGAATAGTATTAGTTGCACAACTATTGCTTAATTGCCCCGCAGCACAAATAGAATCTTTAACAATCTGTACCAATGTCTGTTCTTTGGAACTTTTTAGGCAAATATCATAAGCTAGCATACATATCCATACGTACATATATATGTTCATATGTATTTGGTATTCAAAGCTGTTTCTATACTCATGCTTCAGTCTAACGTTTAATGGGGCTTTGCTTTTGGGGCGGTCTAGATTTTCACCAATATTGCAAAGAGTTCTCGAAGGATTCGCTCATACAAGTCGATTGTATAAATAGTTTATAACTTTTAAAGTTAGTTTTTTATTAGATTGGTATCTTTACATGTTTGCTATGCAATAAACATATATAACATAATTAATATTTTATTTAAATTTGTTTATATATATTTTGTTGTTTAACTTTTACTAAGTTTTCGCGTAGAAAACATTTTGAGGTAGCTGCGTTTTGTTTTCGTCAATTTTTAAATAATCGTTAATCGTTATTGTTAGATTCTTTGTTTATCCCTGATATACACACATACACAGGTAATTGGGTGTATATGTGTGTTATTGGTGTGGATCAGATGTGTTGGCCAGTTGTAGTATTATTTGATTTATAAAGTGATAACACCAATTCGTGATGACCAATTTGCTCATTCCTAACTTAAAAGTTAACAACGAAAAAATAACATAGGAAGCAATGGCAAAAAAAGAATACAAATGAACTAAAATTTATTATAATTTTTTATTTTGTATATTTAATATATTATATTGTATATCGTATATATGTATATTATGCATAAAAACACCGAAATCGTAAAATAAATCGTTTTAATAACTAAGCGAAAATAAAATTAAACAAATGAAAAAATAAAAACAAAAATAAAGAGAAATAGAAATAGAATTATTCTTTTTGGCATATCAAAGATTAGAGTGTTCAGTATGTGCTGAGCTGAATAGGAGATATTATTGGTGATCTGAACATCAGACTCAAACTGTATTTTGAGGCAGTTGATGGAGAATTGATGAGGTTTGGCAAGAGATTCGGCTGGGCTATTTACCCTTTGACTCTAGTTAGGATTAAGGTCAAAGTCTTTGGGGGTAAACTTGAATTGACTAGATATGAATGTTGTTGGATCTGATTCGAGGAACTGTAGTGTTAAGTATACGCAATGGGGGCCCCTCACATGCCTGAACAAACTGCTAAAAACAAAAACTATGGAAATCAAGACGGTAGAGAAGACATTTAAAGACTTTTCAATATAATCATGATCATCGACAGATCATGGACATTGGATTATCATCATCATTTGTTATCACTTGCTCTTCTTATAACGTAAAGACTAACAACTATCTTTGGGATTCTTTCGCGCTGGCGCTTTGCTTGATCATATTTATCAGTTATCATTTATTATTTTCATGTAGCTTTCTTGGTATTCCTCGAACTTGTGTGGTTTGATTCGCCTGGTGGACCTGCTCCTGCTTGTCGCTCTCTATAAAAATATAAACAATTTGCCTTACATACTCGTACATACAAGGTTGGTGATGTGTGTGTGTGTGGGGGGGTGTCTATGTGTGTGTGAGTGTGTGTGTGTGTGGTTGGGGGGATAACGCCGTTCTCATAATTGTGATCTGATCTCTGATCTCTCGATCTTTGGTTGTGGCAGATGCCACAGCACACGCTGTCAAGGCGCTGATCAGCATTATTATTACTATCATACTATGTGATATCGATCAGCCTTTGACGGCGTATGGCATTCATGGCATTGACTGCAACGACCCAACGACCCGCGTCCGCGTCGCCTACTGCCTCCCCCGCAACATACATACATAGCTACTAAATATATCAGATGTTTAGTAGAACGAACTGCACCAGGCATCGCCCGCTGCGGGGCTTAGCATGCCGACCAGATTTGCGGCATGATGCGTCGGCACGGCGCCACTCGCCACAGACGCCGGCGATGCCGTGTGGTTCGAGCTGGGCAAGCATTGGAAGCAGTAGTTGGCGCCATAGTTGTTGTCCCAGAACTGCTGTCCCTTGCACTGGAAGCGGACCGCAAACTCCAGGCGCTGGCCCACGTGCAGCGAGTTGCCGAACAGCACGAACGTGAACTTGTCGGAGAAGCCGTCGCACGAGTTCTCCACGTAGTTGGCCTGCAGATCGGCGTAGCTGCGCCACCCGTCCAGCGAATAGCGTATATGCACCGATTTGTGAAAGTCCAGATTGCGCACCCGCACCGAGCCCGAGATGGTCTGGTTGATGCTGTCGCTGACGGCGGCATTCTCCAGCGACACCTGCTTCTCGCGCACCGCATCCAGGAATGTGGCCAGACCGCCCGGCTGCTGGAACAGCGGCATCAACAGCTTGTCCGACTTGGGCCCCAGCACCAGCGGCGGCTCCGACTCCAGTATTTCCAGATCCTCGAACGCCGACTTCGGTATGGTGGGTATCTCGTCGAGGAAGGTCTTCACGTCGGCCAGATCCAGGCCCAGCACATCGGCGAAGCGCACGATCTTCTTGCGGCCCGGCGTTCCTGGCGGCGTCTTGCCCGTCTTCAGCGAGGAGCAGCGACGCACACGCTGCGGCCGGCAGTCGTCTTCGTCGTCCGTGGTGTCCATGCCATGGCTGTGACTGCTCTTCTCCTTCTCCTTTTCCTTCTCTTCGAGTTCCTTCTCCTCCACTGTGTCTTCTGTCTTGGCCTGTTCCTGCTGTGCCGCCTCTATGTCGACGGTTAGTTTGCTCTCGCATTTGTCCACTTCATCTGCGCCATTCGCTGGCAATTGCTCTGCCACCTGCTGCTCCTGCTCTTCATGCTCCTCCTGCTTCTGCTCCTGCTCCTGTTCGACTGTCTCTAGCTGCAGCAGCTGCTCCTCCGGCTGCTCTATGTGTCCATTGGGCAAAGCTGGCTCTGACTCTTCGCTGGGTTCAATGTCTGTGCTCTTCACGCTCTCCGAGTGCAGCTGCAGCTCGCTGAGTATTTGCGCCTGCAGCAGCGTCTCGTCCTCGCTCTCCTGCTTCAGCTCCTCTTTATGCTGCTCCTGCTCCTGCAGCTCCTTCTCGCCATTCGTGAGCTGCTCGTGTGTGCCGCCATTCAGCTGCAGCGCAGTGGGAAACTCCTTGAGCTCCGCTGGCGGCACCTTGGCACGCTGTGGCGGCTGACTGGTGACCAGCAGCTCGTCGGGCACGTTGCTGATGATGCTGCTGCTGCTGCCGGCGGCTGCGTCAAAGTAGGGACCGTCGGTGCTGCTGTGACTGCTGGCCGCCGAGGCGCAGGCGTAGCCCGACTCGGCGGTGGAGTTGTGTGGTGTATTCGAGGCGGTTTCTATGAGACGCAGGTACTCGCACTCATCCACCGGACTGCCGGGCGACTCCAGCTCGCAGTCGAAGTCAAAGAAGGAGTCCGACTCGTGGCGCAGCGGCTGCAGATCTGTGACAGTCTGTTCGGATTCGTGGGCATTCACCCAGGTGTTGGTGTTTGTGCCATTGATGATGGGCTCATCCTCTGCGTTGACGCCCTCCTCGTTGGCCTGCCCAAAAGATCAAGAGAGAAACATTTGTAATTTCATTAGTAATATTGTTAACAGTGGAGAGTTGCTTATCCATTAGAAAATATTAAATTTAATTAACAGTGACATAAGTTAGTAGAAAGTTTCTTGCTGAAATTATACTAGTATCTAACTTATACAGCAACCTGCTGTTCTTAGTTTCTATATTTTAAGTTTGTTAATTGTCCATTTTAAAACATTCTTAAAACAACATTTCAATCTTCAAACTTTTTCTTGTATAATAAATATTAAAGTTTTTTAATCAAGATTAAAATGTAATTTCAATGTTGGTTTGAAGAATACAATATTTTATTTTGTGTAAGAAATATTATAAATTCATTTATAGCTGCACAAATATTTGAAATCATTTGTTAAAAAAATATTTTATTTCATTTAAAAAAGTAACAACCTCTAGTCGAGATTCTCTAGTCGCATCACTTTGTTATTAACTCGGCTGATCAATAATATATACACTTCATAGGGTCGGAGATACCTTCTTCTGAGAATTAAAATAGTAAAGTGGAAAGTCTCTTGCAGACTCTTTAAAGAAAAATTATTAAATAGACGATGTTTTTTTATCTTAAAATAAAGTTTAGGTTTAAACCTTGTTTCAAGAATGTTCTAAGTAAAGCATTTTCTTAAATCGAAATATTCTCATATCTAGAAGTTTAATTGTGGCTTTAAAAATTCCTTTCCTTTCCCTTCTACAAAAATATTTGACAACATTTGTTTATGCATTCTGCGAATCTCACAATTTATTTATGATATTGCTGTGTATCTGTATCTGTAACTGCATTTGCATCTTCAATTTGTGCTGGCGAAGTATTCGTACTTGCTGGCATTGGTATTCTTGATTGTCTTGGTGCCCGGCTTCCAATTGGCAGGACAGACTTCGCCGAACTCGTCGGTGAATTGATAGGCTTGGACCAGGCGCAGCGACTCCTCCACACTGCGTCCCACGCCCACATCGTTCACCGCCATGTGCCGCACGATGCCCAGGCGATCAATGATGAACATGCCGCGGTGGGCGAGGCCCGTGCTCTCGTCCAGCATGCCGTACGAGGAGGCGATCTTCATGGACTTGTCGGCCAGCAGGGGAATGTCCAGGCCGCCCAGACCGCCCTCCTTGCGCGGCTGCATTATCCAGACACAGTGCGCATATTGACTGTCCGTGGAACAGGCGATGATCTCGCAGCCAACGCTTCGGAATTCCTGGGCGCGATCGCTGAACGCTTGCAGCTCCGTCGGACAGACGAAGGAAAAGTCCGCCGGATAGAAGAGAAGCATGACGTATCTGCCGCGAAACTCGTGCAGTGTCATTGTCCTAAATCCATTTGCGGATGTTACCGCAATGGTATTGAAATCTGGTGCCGGCTTGCGTAACAGTAAAGCGCACATTTTTGTATTTTCGAAATTACTTGAGATGTGTTGAGTTTCAGATTAGTGTTGCTACTGGAGAGCTGACAAACACCCGAAAAACTAAGTGGATCTGAGTGACTACGAAAGGGTTTCTAATTTTCTTAATTTAAATTAAAATAAAGGCAACGAAAACATTTGTTTGAAAGTAATCAACATTTTCATAGTATGTATTCTTAGAGTAATATAGCTGCTCTTGGATTTAATTAGACATAATATAACAATTAAGACTAGTATAAATTCAGCTAAAATTCAAGCAAAAATAAAAATAATAAAGTTATCCAAATTATTTTAATTAGTATTCTGATGCTAGTGGAAATTCAATATTGAAAACAAATTTAAACCGTTCTTCGATCAAATTTTATTGAATCTATAGATTGAATGAGAATTTAGGCTACCATAAATTAATTTTCATTGTTATTAAAGTGCTGAGTATTATTAAATAAACAACTTTTAAACTTATAAAAATTGTATATTGAGCAAATATAATAAAACAGCTGTTGCATCACATTTGATAGATTCAGAAGATTAAATAAGAATTTCGAATACTATAACGAAATTAAAATTCAAGTGTCATGCATGGACTGTTTCCAATTAATCTTTTGAGTATTCTAAACTTTATGGAAATTCTATATTGAGAAAAAAAAAAAATATCTTTTGGATCAAATGTCATATGTGCGAAATCGTAACTACGAATTAGGCTTAAATAAATACAAAATTACATTATTATTAAGGTGATGCAAATTATTATAAAACATTATCTGGAGCTTATAGATAATTGTAGAACAGCTCGTGGAGCCGAGAAACTGGAACTCACCTGGGTTCCCAGGGTGCGCAGCTTGGAGGACAAGCTTCGCGCAAATGCCTCGGCACGTCCACGGCATGATGACATCCCTATGTTTGGTATGATTGAGATAATGCTGCAGGGCGGCCTGCTGTCCGGCGTGCTGGTGTGTGTCAATGGTATATCGCCGGGTTCGTTCATTTACGTCACGTCAATGTGATGGTGGCGATGGCGGTGGCGGTGGCGGTGGTGTTGGCCAACAACAACTGCGGCTACTGCAACGATGCTGCGGAATACACATAGATGACGTGGTTGCAAATTATTATTTTCGTTTATTGACTCAGCCTGGGAAAACAGTCGAGATTTTCATTCTGAAGTAAACAAATAAATTTACTCAATATTTGATGCGCCAACAGCTGTTCTCACTTTTTACTTTCATTTCGCATAATTCATTCAATTCGTTGATTGCGAATTATTTTTAAGACTTATATAAATAATTTACAACATGCGGGTCGCACATATATATTTTCGACAAACACTTGTTCATTTTTAATTGCTTTCAACAAGTTGTTACTTAGAGATTTATCACTTGTTTACTTTGATACCCTGCACTTTGACAAACATTCAGCAAAATTAAAAACAAGTGAATACAAAATAAATGCAATTGTATTTTCTAATTTGAGAGAGTATCTGGTAGTTGAACATTCTGTCGGTCTTATATAAATTTAAATACTTGACCATCTGTCAGCGTTTTGCGTGTCTGCCGAAATTGTCATCACATTAAAAGTGTAAGAGCAAAAAAAGTAGAGAATATGTGAGACGGTAAATAAAATAAAAATATATTATATCATATGATGAACGCGTGACATTTCCCACATCACATGAAGCCGTCCCAAAAGTTGAGCGATAATTTTTTACATGTGCCAAAATAAAGCGACTTAAATTAGCTTTTTTCACGATTTATTTTGGTTTTTTAAGATCAAGTGTTCGCCTTGTTGCACGTGCCTCAGGTGCAACCAAATCACGCCCACAACATGTTCACCAATTAACTGAGACGAGTTTTTCCTTTTCCCCCAAAAGCTGTTTTCAAATTCACCAATCGCTGCGATCTCAATTGGCCTTGAACTTTCTCGACGATCAGCAGACGAATTTCTTTTCCTTTTCCTTTTGCGCGGCTTGATTTTGTATTTTTTTATTCGAATGTCTTGTTGGCAATGTGCATAGGAAACTTAATTAAGCAGTAAACAATAAAAATCAAATTGATTTTCGCCAAAAGCAGCGAACAAAGTTGTAAATAAAAAAAGGCTGCTCGCCCCTGACAATCGATCGATTAAGGAGGTCAAAAAGTAAACTGTTTCAAATATGTTTCACTTAATGCAAATATTGCAATATATATATCGGGTTTTCTATATAAACATATGACATTTTTGTGATTCATTGCCCATTGGCTACCTTGTTGCCCCGGCGCTACTTTTGGGCATTGCAACGAGTCGCAAGAGCAGGCGTGTCGCATTTGATTCCCTTTTGCAGATAGCCAAACGAAAATTGCTTTTGGCTCTGGGCCAAGTGGCTAAATGCGTTTTGGGCAGTTGTCGGCAGATGACGTGCGGAGAGGGCATTAACGAAGACGCAGAGTCTCTGCAAATCGGCGAGAATGGGAGAAGAGTAGCCAAAAAGTGTGAAAGAGAGAGCGCAACAAATGCCAAACAAATGAATTAATTTAGAACAATAATTATAGCCGAATTGTTGTCATTTTTAGGTACGACTACAAAGCCTTTCAACACTAAAAAATGCTCAAATAAAATGAAATATTCTTTTGAAGAATAGATATAGTAGCTAAGTATATAAATTAAGTAGACGAAAATATAAAATAATTGCAGAGATTTTATCTTGGATTTTGCATCAATCAATTTATCAATAAAACAACTAACCATTTATGCACAATTCGCAGTTTTAAGTTCAATGCACTGATAACAAAACTATTCACTTTATTGATATACAAAAAAATCAGAGATTAATGCGAAATATTTCACATCCAATGGTTATGCCAAAAATATAAAAATTTTATTTTCTACTGCATTAAAAACACGCCGCACAGTAAATAATAATAAAAGTCATAGAGTCAAGTCATATATAAGGCGAGCGTTTTATAAATAAAACGAATGCAAAGCGAACTAAAAAAGTTGAGATTTGCTAAGAATTTCGCTATAAATAAAAATTGAGCAATGCATACGAAAATGTTATGTTATGTTTGTATTGTAGTTTTCCATAAAGAACATTTCCGTTTTGCTGTTTTCACTTGCTTCATTCATGGCAGGGAAAAAACGTAGTAAAAAGCATAGAATATAAAGAATATTTTTTCAGCAAATGTTTTGTTTTGTTTTGACAGTGTCTGCGGAACGTTCACTGTGCGAGTGCGTATATCTGCGGCACAAAGACACGCACTTTCAGATACGAATTGTATCTCAAGCCTGTTTGTCACCCATAAGTAGCTTAATTGAATTAAATTGGGCCAATGGTGTCTGCTCGGCATGTTTGTCAATTGAGGTACATCAAGTGACACTCTAACGACCCACACAATCAAATATAACTTTTGCATAAAGTGTCATTAGTTAACTTTATTTGGTGGTCAAGAAACCAACGAAAAAAAGAAAAAGAAATGAAAAGAATACGCAAATAATAGAGCCAAGGCGTTGTTGAGATATATTGATATATGGCAGAGGGTCAAATGAGCTAAATGGACGTGCTGACAGCTCAACAAGAGGCAACGAAAGCAGCTCGAACAAGTTAATAGTTAATAATTCAAGCTCATTACGATGCACCCTGTGCGAACTCATTAGGGCAAACACTCTTTTTTTGTTATTAAATATTGTATTTAAAATTAGCTAGTCAGCTGGCAAGTTAATAAATTGCGAAAGTAAAAGCCGCTTACTAAGATACTTTGATTTGAAATGTTCTAGAATTCGATATGAAATTGAATATTTGTGATTACACGAGATGACAAATCTATCTTTAGCATTTGCGACACACAGATGCACCTATCTGTAAATTCGATTATCAGAACGCAAATCCATGTCATCCATACTATGATTAGCAGTTAGTTAGTCACGGTTTCAAAGGGCGGGAAACTAGGCACTGATTGCGCTTGTGGTTGTGTTCATGCGCCATTTGATGATTTACGATTTACAATTTACGATTCACTTGAATGCGAGTAGCATTTCACATATCACAGATACATTTTAGCATCGACTGAGGATCGAGATCGAGTTCACCTGCCAGCGACACGACTTCATGGGATGCGGGGGCGCAGTTGCAAGTCCCAAGTCAACAGTCAATCATGCCGCGCCGGCGTTTCGATTATGAGCGCTGATAACAAAAGTTGGCATTTATTTTTAGCAGTCTGTAAAAAATACAAGTGCTGAGCGCAGTTTATGACCCGATTTGAACTGAACCAAACACAAATTCGCCCCTACTCACACTCACTATTCACATTCACTATTCGATTGAACTCTCTTTTATGCACGCACTTCAGAGGCTACGATTGAGGAACAATTTCGGTGCTCTACGCGAAGAACTTCAACGATCTCGAACTGAGACTGCACCACGTCTGCAGCGATACTGAGGCGAGCATGCACTGAATACGTTCAGTTTTTTTTTTGGCATTCAACGAATTTGCGCTGATTGATAACGCAGGCAGCAAAATCGAAGCGCAGCAAATCGCACCGCCAGCGTCTGGCCTGTCACTGATCAAGTCTGATGTGTCTATGCCCTGTGTGTAAATATACTTCTCAACACACACACACACACTTAGCACTCTACGTATCTGCAGCACTGCAGCTGTGTCTGTGTACTCGTAATCGCTGCATCCCAAAGGTAGCACTACTGCAGCACCGACAGATGCGACCCTCTCTCTGCCCTCTGCCCGCGTATCGCCGTCGTCGTCGGTCCAATGCCAGGCTGACAGCCGCTTGCATAGAGAAATGCTCGTGATCAGCGACGTCGCTGTCGCCTCTACACGTAGATGTCGATGTCGATGTGGATGTAGATGTGAATGTCTGCTACCCTCAGTAAAGGAAAGGGCATAGTGCTCAGCTGACGACCCCTGCGACACTGCAGACCATATGCAAATTCAACAGCTGGTTGAGCTCAGTACAAATTACAGCTGCATTCAAAAGGATTTATCTTTCATATAAAATAATTATAAGTTGCAGTTCTTTGGAAATACCAGTACTACATCTAGCAAAAAAAAAAAAAGCCCGCAAAAACTTGAATGCTAAATGAAACCTTAAAAGTTGATTGACTCATTTCTACAGCAAAAAATATGTACTATATAGTATTCTCATAATACAAATTCCAGAATGATAATAATGACAAATAAAATTGTAATTTCACATAATATTTGAATAATATAAATTCAAATAAGTAATGCCAGCTTGGTATGTTTAAATCTCAAAAATTTTCAAGCGAAAATTCCTAGAAAAAATATAATAAAAAATCCAGAATGAAAGTATAGACAACTAGTATTATGATCTAAGAAAATATTCGAATTAAATAAATACCTAAAAACCTACTGCTTTTTATATTAATTCTCAAAATTAATCTTTAGGGCGATTAAAGTTTTTAGAAAATTTTTTTATTTTTAAAAACTATATTTTGTATTACTATTTACAACATATGAATGAACTGCTAGGGTATTTTAGCAGCGACTCTTCTGCCTTCTAATACATAACAATTGGCATTAGTTCAATGTAATTATGAGGTATTTGCAGATATCCTCCGTATTACCCACAGTAAATATTTATGATAGTGGCTTGGCTTATCAGCAGCCCGCTGTGAGCGTGATTATTTGAGTTTCAGTTATTAGTAATGGCTGTGTTAAGCGGATAGCTTGTTATCAGTTATCGGTTTATGGGCTGTTCGGATTTAGACAAGTACAGCAATTGGCTTTGACATTTGCTTCAACAAGTTTATGAGATAAACTAGATAACATTTTACGCTTACTTATCCCGAAACATTGATTTGCTATTGAAATATCTAAATGATAAGCTACGTATTCTGAGTTATATATTTTCTAATTTTATATAATTATTTATGTCTTGCAGAAAAATTGGTATTTTTTACAAACAATTTAGAAGATGTGTCACTTGAAATATTCTTGAAATCTGCCAATAAATTTAATAATAAATGATTTTGCCCTTCAGACTAATATAGACGGAATAGTAATTTGTAATAATTAACTAAACTATATTTTATTCAATAGTATTTGATAAATTGAACTAGAGAGAACTGAAATTGCTTCCACGCCTACATTCTTGAAACTCACTTAAGATCATTTATCTAAATGACAATTTTATTTGCTTTTGAAATAATTTTGAAATATATTTTTTAAATACTTATTAACTGTTTTCTTACTATGCTTGCCATTTGCTGGTCCACCCACTTTCAAAATTTTAGAGCAAAATTCTACGAGCCCCAACAGCTGACTGCGTTGTCGCTGACGCTGACGCTGAATGATTTTCTTTATTTATAAATACACCCAGAATATGTATTAATACATATTTTTTATATGGCGAATTAGCCAAATTGACAGCAGCACGTAGCACGCGGCAATGTTTTTTGCGCCTCGACAACCCAGAGTCCTGGACCTGGGAGGTGTTCCTCATCGATTTCGGGGGATCGAAAACAATCAATAGCTCGCATAGAATTGTGTCAAGTTTTTGGCACTCGACGAGACGCCCTAAGTAGCCGCCGCCACTCGTGTTGAGGAGAAGAACTCATACTCATACTCATACTTTTGTTGTGGGGCGCGCGTGTGTGTGTGTGTGTTTGTGTCGGCGCGGTCAGTGCGTGTTTGGTGTGGGTGGCTCGCTTGGTTTGGCAACGCGTGTATTTTATTTATATTTGTATGACATTGCTACCCAGCGAAATGTCAAAAGCAAACAAAGCCGAGCACCGCCACAATAATCATAATAACAACAACTACAATGCGAAAAACGCTTGCGCCGTTTTGGAGCAGACACAGCTACAGAGATACAGATACAGATACAGATACATCTACAGCTATACGGATACTTTCGTTTTTCACATGCTTTCGCTTTTCGCTGACTTCGTTTACTTACAGCGCGTGCCTTGATTTTTATCGGCCACGACTTTGTTTTGATTGTAATTGCGGTTAAAGGATATTTGCGAAGCAGTTGGTGGAAAGATTCAATTCGATTACGTAGACGATTTGATGGCATTTGCATGCGATTTATTCAGATCTGCACACTATATATCCTATTGAAACAAGCCGAAGGCCTTAGCAGCCAGCTCTAGAAACTAAGTTTGTTAATAATTTTAATTATACCCAACTAATATAAATAAATAAATAAATGAATATCCTATTCAATAAGCCGGATGTTCATTCATGATATTCAATAAAGAATATTCGTTAAGTTGAGTGGATTATGTATTGTTTCTATATGTTAGTATTCATGCTTGGCACGCACAGAACTTTGGACTCCCCCGCCCATCAATCAGTTCAATGTCAAAAATGTATCTGACGAATACACGATTATAAATATATATTAATACAGCATTGTGCTGCAATTATTTGTAGATTATAATTGGGCCATTTCGGTACGCACTTATTTCTACATTTCGAATAGTTGTTATGGTAATTGTTATTAATTAAACTAACCTGACTGTAGTTTATGTAGTTCCAAAGGGGTTGCCTTTTATGTTTTATGTTTTCTTTCTTGTTGTAGTATGACCAAGTTCTTGGCTCGCCCGTTCACGTAGTAATAAAAAATATGAGTTGTCAAAGTTGTCGCATAAATATCGCACACATATATTGTTAAGATATACACGCGTGTACTATATGTGTATGTATTGGTGGTGTTTCGTCGACGTCTAAGGCTTATGTATTGCGTGTCTCGGTATCGTTATGTACTTCCAAATGTGCCAAGAAAGTGTCCCAGCAAAGGATATATTGATGTATATGCTTGACCTGAACTTTCACTTTTCAAACTCACACACACGCACACAGGCACACGTACACTGCTACGGTTGCTTTCGGTTCTGGGCCACAGATGGCGCTGCTCGCTTAGATAACACTATTCGATGCAATTGTGTGTGCTGCACTTTGGAGGACGATATGTTTAGTATTAGATTCGCTTTCTCTGATTTTATTATTATTATATTTTATTTTTGATATTTCGTTTATTCTTTTGGTCACACGCGACGTCTCGAGGGGGGCGAGATTCACAAGCGATTTACGCTAAAGACGAGATAAAAAATTTCAATTTCAATTGAATTTCATTTGTTAAATTTTGCCAGCGCTCGTCGTGGCAGCCGTGGCAGCACCGCCAGTTGTAGTGGCAACGACGACGACTTGGTCGCAATAAGAGTGTCATTCAAGGGCATTGCAAGGTCGTAGCAGCTCACCAGCAGTCGCTAGACGGCAGTCGGCAGTCGGCTGTCAACGGTTGCGTCTTTCGCCCACTGCCGCTGCTGAGAGTACGCATGGCAAGGGCCTTATTCAGATACACAGATATTCAACAACAACCACAACAACAACAAAAGCTGCGAGCACTTTTCGCAAAAGAGAATTTAATACGTACGTTGAGAGGGAGAGAGAATGCTAGACGCTGAACGCTAGTCTGAGCGTGAAAGAGAGCGAGAGTGTGAGTGTGAGGGAGAAACAGCTGCCCAGTAGATCGCACGCTGCGCTTTAATTAGTATTAATTTGACATCTGTACATCAAGTGTATCTTACAGATACAACACTGCGTTATCTCACAAACTGTTTTACCGATTATTCAGTAACTTTCACGCGACGCCTTTCTCGCTCGGCTTGCCTGCTGCTTGCTGCCTGCCCGTGCGGCTGTCCTGTCGTGTGGCAACTGAGGCATGCCTTCAGCGTGCTGCAAGCTCTGTGCTTGGCCCATTAACTCTCACTTTTCTCTATCTCTCTCTCGGTCTAACTCCTCTCCCCCAGCTGAGCAGCTGAGCAGCTGAGTGGGCTGCTTTGGGTGGTGCTTCTGTATGCGAGGCGAGCACGAGAGCAAAAGAGCGCGAATGATGCTTAACTAACAAACAGTGGTATCGAAATTATTATCAACTTACTTATATCGAATCGTATTTGGGAAAATAACATAATTTAAGGAAAAATATAAATAGTTGACTTCACAAATTAATTAGCAAGTTTGTAAAACAATGGGCAAGCTCATCAATTTCAGTTTATAGTTTAGTTTTATTAGCTTTAGGTATTTTTCAAAAAATTAAGGGGTGCTCATTTTAGTTTTATCGTATATAAATTAAATTGAATTCTTCCATGTTGCTGAATTGGCTCTAGAAATTTTTGGTGTATATGTTTTTGGAAATTGTCAACATAATTGAATTAAAAGCAAAAATCGACTCTATATTTATTCAATTTAAAAGCTTCCGTTAACTTTAAAATTCCAAAAATTGTTTACCTAATGTTGATGGTAAATAAAGATGCACATCGTAAGATTTTTTGAAGTATCCCTTAATTTGACAGCTAAATTAAATTGAAAATAATTATTTTCGAAAAATATTTGCCATTCAATTATTCAATAAGAATCATATAGTTTAAACGAGTTTAACATAATAACGTAAAATAAATAAATTATCGTCGAATTCTATAATTTTTTTTAGCTGAGTTCTTGCTCCACAGTTAAAAGGTGTGTGTTACTCTCTCATTCCCTCTTGAAGTCTCTCACGCACTCTCCGCATTGTTTCGCTCCACTCAGTCTACTGTGAAGCCGGCGTTTTTTTTTTTTTTTTTAGGGTTTTTGTTTTGCTTCATGTTTGTTTGATGTACTCCTAGTTGTTTTTTTTTAATTTTTAGTTTGTTTTTAATATTCTATGTGTGTTTGTATTTACTGTTTTTTTATCAGTCTGCCAGCTCGTCTGGGCTGCGTATGTATCTGTGCATGTGGATACACATATGCAATCAAATATGCGAGTATTTATGTGTACTTTGGATATTGTTTGTTGTTCTCTGTTGTCTTGAAGGTGCGTTGACCGCATTTGGCCTGTTTCAAACCAAATTGAATTGCTCTTGGCGTCGGTTCCCCTATAAGAATATACATACGTACAGATATACGCCTCTTTCAATTACAATGCACTCGTTAAAAATTGTTCATGAATGTGTGTATGCATTGCATTTATTTGCAACTTGCAATCATGTGAACCGGCTCGGTATATGCTGTGCCATGTTCTCTTAGATTCTGACGTCTCTCTCACTATGTTTCTCTTCGGATAATTTTCTCTTCTGTTCCACTTTCATTTTTGGGTCAAAAGCTACTTTCGCTTTCATTTCAATGCGACGGCGCTCTCATCTATTGGCGTACGTGAATATATTTTAAATATTATACACACTCTCCTCTACAGCTTGCCTGGCTGTGAATCCATGGGCCGAGTTAAGTGGAAATTGCTTTAAAGCGGCTTTGTTTAGCGCATGAATTTGAATTGATAATAATTATTATAAATATTTTGTATTGATGAATATTCTGTGATGTGATGTTTATTTAGTTTTTTGACAAAATTGAAATAGAAAATTAAATAAATTATTAATAAATTCTAAACATATTTACAATTCATTCTTGCATATTTATAAAAATAAATTTTTGTAATTTTACCTATGGTTAATTTAAAGCATTACATATGTTTTGTTCAATTTATTTAATGATTCATTATATTACAATGTGTAATGCTTGAATAGGCCGTTACTTTTTTGAATTTCTTCCAGAGTTGCCATATTAAACAACTGCTTGCAACTAAAAAGCTTAGCATGATTTTAGGCTGCATTGTTAAAGTTATTTTGTAAATTTTACTTAAATCAATATTAGCTTTTACAAATACTATTATTAATTGTGTCTTTCATTAAATATATTAAATAGTTATTTGTACGTATACTTGCTATTTAAGCCTGTCGTGTATTTCACGCATTGTTTTACTGCTGCCCTGGTTTTGGCTGTTGGGCTACGCGACAACCCTGGAAATGGTTGCTTAGCAATCAGCTGTTTAGTTCGCCGTAAAACTTTTGCCTAACGACAATCAGTTGTTTACAAATGTTATAAAGTTAAATCTCAAGTGATAAACAAATCAGTCAAGACGTTTCCCTGGCTGCGCAATTGTCGCGGCTCTCTTCTGACACGTCTTCATCAGCGAAAGCAGGAGCAAAGCCGAAACAAACACAAAATGACAACCAGTTTAATTTGTGCCAGAAATTCCGTGGGACAAGATTCGGAGCTGTCCACGCTCGCAATTCAGCAGCACCGCCTTCAGCTGCGCCAAAAGCAACTCTTAAATAATGTGGCAGCAACTCAAAATGTAAGTGAAATTTGCATTTGCCATGAGAGGCGCAAAGTCTATTAGAAATCGAAGCCAAGGTCTGGTTGCTATAGCAACGAGAGTGCAACGTGCGTCCTCATCAGCTGAGAGCAGCAGCTGTTTATTCTCTGCAGCTCGCTTGCGTTTCATTTGGGGTATATTGGGATTCATCTTCTGCTTGTAACACGATAATCAATCTCTTGATCGTGACCATAACATTGCCAAAACAACTACCAGTTGTTAAGATAAGATAGGCAGGTCTTAAAGAGGCTTATCAAATTACGGAAGTTTAACATAATAAAACAAACTATTTTTAGAAATATTTGTTAAATATTAAATATCAGCTCTGACGGTTGCAGTTAATTCTCTGCAGCTCGCTTGCGTGTCATTTGGGGTATATTGGGATTCATCTTCTGCTTGTAACACGATAATCAATCTCTTGATCGTAACCATAACATTGCTAAAATAACTACCAGTTGTTAAGATAAGATAAGCAGGTCTTAAAGAGGCTTATTAAATTATAAATTAATCGCTGTTTTTTTTAATTGAAGACTTTATACATACGTCCTAAATGTTTTAGGGGCAATGAAACAAAATATTTTTAGAAATATTTGTTAAATATTAAATATCAGCTCTGACGGTTGCAGTTAATTCTCTGCAGCTCGCTTGCGTTTCATTTGGGGTATATTGGGATTCATCTTCTGCTTGTAACACGATAATCAATCTCTTGATCGTAACCATAACATTGCTAAAATAACTACCAGTTGTTAAGATAAGATAAGCTGGTCTAAAATAGGCTTATCAAATTATTACCAATTAAACGCTGTTGTTTTGTTTTAACTAAAGACTTTATTCATACATCCTAAATGTTTTTGGGGCAATAAAACTAATTATTTTTAGAAATATTTGTTCAATATTAAATATCAGCTGTGTCGGTTGCAGTTTATTCTCTGCAGCTCGCTTGCGTTTCATTTGGGGTATATTGGGATTCACCTGTATGTAAAAAGATAACATCTTGATCGTGGCCGTGGCATTGCTAAAATAACGCCCAACTTTTGAGAAAAGATAACAGCTGGTCAGAAAGAGGCTTATCAATTTATTAACAATTAATCAGTTTTTTTTTAATTTGAAGAATACTTATATCCAAAATGTTTTATAATATAAATCAAAATATTTTTTAAATATTGTATTACTGTCATTTTACTTAACTACATTAGCAGCTTATGTGGGTTTTAGACATTCAATTATTATATTTCTTTTTTTTTAAATATTGTATTAATGCCAATTTTACTTAACTACATTAGTAGCTTATGTTTGCTTGAGGCATTGTTAGGCATGTTATTATATTAATGCTAATAAATACTAATAATAGCAATATATTTTGACCTCCTCTTTCATCCACTTGTTGCCTCAGCATCTCGGGGGCCTACAAAAAAAGAACCATTAAATTCTAAGCTATATGTATGTATGTATATGTTGTTGTTAGGCTGAGTGGAATCGAATTGCATCGCATCAATTTCCGCTCGATTGGACGTCAATGGATCTGCAGTTGCGTTCAGTTCGAGTTCGCCTGCCGGCTGTGGCACTCTTGATTCGAAATATCAAAATAATATAGAAAGTCATATTACTCATTTTTAACTTCGACGTTGATAAATACAATTGATTTATTGTATGTGATACTGAATAGATGATATAAACAGATTTAAATATCGTCATAATGTCAAGCTAATTAATTGCCATTACCTGAAACATAATCTGTGTTTTTAGATGCTAATTGAAGACGAAGTCCATGGAGTCATCGAACTGCCCAGTTTCATTGTAGAGTTAGTGAATCATAAGCTGTTCCAACGCCTGAAAACCATAAAACAGCTGGGTTTACTCCATTTGGCCGAAAAGACAAAGGGTGATCACACGCGCTACGATCATTGCATTGGGTAAGTTTTATTTCCTTGATAAGAGTAAAAAAACTTGAATTCTATTCTATTTACAGCACTTACAAGAGCGCCCAGGTTCAGCTGAAAGCGTTGAAACGGAATTCCAACTACGAACCGGAGTTACCGGAATGGTGTCAACAGGCGGTTGAGATTGCGGCGCTGCTGCACGATATAGGACACGGTCCATTTTCCCACAACTGGGAATCTGTTTGCGGCGGCGCTTTCAATGTGAGTAAGCATTGCAATGAGTATTCTTTGACTGAAGCAACTCTGTTTATAGCATGAGCTGAATGGTTTAATCTGTGTCGACCAAATGTTTGCGGAGGTCAAGAGCAAGGAATTGATTTCGTTACGTGATGACAACAACGGACGTGGATTGCAGCTGATTAAGGCTTTGATATTGGGCGAAAGTGAGAGACTGAGTTTTCCGATGTTGGGCCACGGCTATATCTTTGATATAGTGCACAACAGTCGCTGTGGTCTCGACGTAGACAAATGGGATTATCTGCGGCGTGACAATCAGCGACTTCACGTTCTTAGCAAGGAACAAATGCAGTTTGATGACATCTATCAGAAGGCTCGTATTTCGTCGGATGGTCAACGCATTGAGTACCGATATGAGGACTATCATCTCATATACAAACTGTTTGTGGCACGCTGGAGTCTACATGTGGGTGCTTACTTGCTGCCCAAGAGCTTGGCATTTGATATTCTTATGAAAAAGATTGTCAATCGAAGTCAGAAGAAGTTGTTGGACATTAGGGGCGACAGCAGTGGCTGGCATAATTTCGATGACGAACATGTCTTGAAGTCGATTGCCGCTGATCCTCAAGCTGTTTATCTGCATGCACCAGACCGTTGGCATCCAACTGCATCCTGCGAGCATAAAAATGATGATCACATATGCGTTCAAGTTGACAAACTGGGACCTGGTGTCGACATGAAACCCGATGAGTTCTTTGCATTGTACGGAGATAAAACGTGAGTTTATAAATATGTACTTTACCCCAGCCAATTCTAAATGGAATTCACTTTATTGCAGCAAGAAGCGCAGCATCAATCGTCAACTGACGCCCACTCCAATCAGAGCTTGCTTCAAATTGCAGTAACATTATCCATGAATCTGATTTTTGTTCTATACAGTTTGTAGAAAGCCAATGCCAGACTACTTCTCTACCACCATTACTTTTTTTTCTAAACACAAATAACATACAAATGTTTTTCAGTATATGTATGTAAGATTGAACTTGTTATTTTGTTTTCTGATTTTATATGTGTTATTAATAATTTTTATTTTTCACTCTTAGCTGGATAATCACATTTAACTTTTGATTTAAAGAATTTAAGAGGCAAGCACTCAATAAAATGATTGAATTTCTAATACTTTAAATAAAATGCTGAAAAAAGAGTTTTCGTTAGGCTAAGAATTGAACTACCTCACATCTCGGCTAATAGTCAAATGATGGAAATTAAGATATTTTTGATAGTCTCTCTTAAATATATGCTGTTGGTATACAGATTTGTAATTAATTGTACTCACTTGTGCATTTTTGAAAACCCAAAAATAAAGATGTTGAAAATAGATTTCTAGATCTTAGAATATCATTTATTTTATTTTTACAGTTTTGTGAGCTTAAGAGTCTTAACAGTAATTACAACTAAATATTAAAAACAACAAATTTCAACAGTTCACTTGAAGACATCACATTTCGAATGCATACTTTTTCATTAACACTAACTAAACAATATAAATATATTTATGTATTGGATAAGAATATGAATATATGTTTTATAACCAATTTGAAATATACACAATGAAAACAACTAGACTCTACGATGTGTGGGTTCAGTGGAGGGTAGCGCAAATTACTTAATTGACTACAGGATCGAGTATATGTATATCATTTATACAACAAAACATGTGGGAATTGTGAGAGCTAATTACCCCCCAAAGCTGCTGGATGCGCTGTTATAATCCTTTGGGGTAAATGGGCGGCCAAATATTGTTTATGCAATCGCTGGCGACAGAACTGATAGAATTCAATTTCATTCGTAAAGTTGCGACGCACAATGTTCTTCACGTGCTCGCTGACAGGCGGCTTAAAGTTGTTCTTGTTAATCTTGGTCAAGTACTCGGCGCTATCTGTAAGGGATCCAGAGAATGCAATATGAGTATTTTCTTTTAATTATATTTTAATTAATATAAAAATCATATTTAGTTCTTTCTATAATTGATTGTAAAGAACTTAGAAAAATTCTTTTCAGTGCTTAATTATAGTAAAATTATAATTCATAATGTAAAAATATTTTTTTGGCATTCTTTTTCAATGACTATACAAATTATATTTAATGTTGTTTGTATTTGTTTAAATGCTTGCTATGTAGTTATGTTTTTGATAGAAACCTTTATGTAATTAACAATCAGTTTTTTTTCTAGTCATCAAATTTGGAAATCCTCTGGTAATATACATATATTAAGGGCGATATTTAGGAGCTGCTATACTTACTTGCATAAATGTCTTGCACACCATCAAAGAAGCGTGGAACATATTTCTCCAGCACTGAGAGCGTCGTATTGAAATCCTCCAGGACTCCAACAACAGCATATTGTTGCTCCACAGCAAACTTGGCGCGCTCCAGAGCACCCACAGTATTAAAGGGACTGTAAAAATGAATTATTAATTTAATAAGAAATGCATTTATAAACAAAAGAAGAACTCACGTGCACTCGTAATCATGGCCGCAGAAGAACAAGCTCTGGCGACGATGATCGCCAATGCCCTCGACTGTGACGCCTTGAGTGTAAGTACACTCCTGATCGCCGCTAAGGACACACGTCTCGAAGTCCTTCTTGAGCCAGGCTGGGTGAGGCAGTGGGAGATCGGGAAAGGCGGCCTTGCGTTCCACGAAATACCAAGGAGCACGCACATAATAGAACCAGCTGATGACACGCTCGACGGGATCACGCACCACATTCAGATAGATGGGAGTTGGCAGATTGAACTTGGTGAAGTTGGTGAAGCACACGTGCTTGATGAAGACCGACGGTTCGGGCAGTTCACTGATCACCTCTGCCATCTCCTGCTGCTGATCCTCGGCAAGGCGGATGGTCTCAACCTTTTGGACGGCATCGCGATGAAACTGGAAGTTGTTGCGCTCCGAGAGGCGACGCAGCAGCTCCATAAATGTTTGACTGCCCACCTTGGGCACTCGATTAAAGAAGACCAGCTCCATTTGAGCCTTTCGCGTATTGTTCAGATCACGCACATTCAGCGAAGACATCTAGGGGAGCACAAATAACTTTTATTAGCTTACGAAGTAATGCAGAAGAAGAAGAGTCTTCAGTGTCATTTAGGAAAGCGCATACTTCATATTTACCTCAAGTTCCTAGGTGTTTGATATTTACTCTCTAAACAAATAAAGCTCATTTTTGTAGAGCTTATCAAGGGATTAACGGGAGAGTAGAGAAAAACACAGAAAACACAAATATTTGGAAAGCGCATTAAAGTTCTCAACAAATTGAGGCATTTGTGCAAAAAGAGTGAAACAAACTTAGTTATAAAAAATGCATCTTTATTCAATTAATATTTTGGTTTATAAAGTTAACTGAAAATAATACAGAAGAAATAAATATCTCGAAAACTTATAAAAGCTTTCAATAAAGAGAGTAAAAAGCTTAGATATAAATCATTTTTTTATTCAATATATTTGGTGTTGAATTTGGTATAATATTTTTGCTCAGTTTATAAAGTTTACTTGAGATTATTCTCCAGCTTCAAAGCCAGATATTGCTTATAGAGACGCTGTTTGCAGAAATAATAAAAGTCATACTCATGGGTGAAATTACGCCTTACCAAGGCCCTAACATCCGCATCCACTTCATGTCGATGAAGCCTTGGAAAACTCTGCTTGTGAACTGGAAAGGAGGAGACATTCAGGATGGGGGATGCCGAAGAAGAAATTTAATTGGAACATACAGTTGTACAATCTGCGAGCATGATTGAAATATCGGGGCAAGTACTTCTCCAAAACGGTCAGCGTTATATTGGGATGATCCCAGGTGCCGACGACGGCATATTCCAACTCTACGTGTTGCTTGGCCATTGCCACAGCTCGGGGAGTGTTGAAGGGTCTGGGGGGGGATGGGAATGTTGGAACTTACGCAGGATCTTGGAATATTAACTGCTACTCACAGACAATCGTCGTGATTTCCGCAAAAGAACAAAGATTGTCGCTTGAAATCCTCAACTGCATCCGCGATCGCATATTGAATATATCGACACTCTGAGCTTCCATTGCGAACACATTCATTGAAGCTCTGCTTGTACCATGCGTCCGACTTTTGCGGATGTCCTGCGTAGATGTTGCGACTAATGTACAGCTTCTTGAAGGTGCGTTGGTCGTAGTAATTGTGAATCATCCTCTCCACAGGATCTCGCACCAACGATATGTAGATGGGCTTCTTTTTGCCATACGCCGAAAAGTCGAGCCAATTGCCGTGCGCAATGTATAAAGTTTCCTTCTGCAGCTTACTCACCCAATTGATCTCGATTCTTTGCTCCTTTTTCGTTCGAATGCGAGCCATGCTCTGCACAGGACCATTGAGCACTACGTTGATGTCATTGTGAATGGAGAGCAGACGCAGCAAGGGTATCAAATGTTCGGTGCCCACGCGTGTTGGACGATTAAAGACGACGATGGGTTGGCTGGGATATCGTGTGTTGTTCAGGAGCACTGTCCTAATTTTGGGTAGCTAAGAAGGATTGCGGTTTGAGGATCGAGACGAGGATAACACACAGAGAGTTGAGACAGTACACAGGTGAGTCACACATAATGAGGGAATCTAAATGCGTTCTTAAATTAATCACTTTCGACACTCTCTCTTTTGCTACTCTTCAATTAAAAATACCTTTCAAAATATTGGTTGTAATTTTTATTCACTAACTTTGGATAAATTGAGATGGCTACAGTTGAGACTCAAAAGAGTTCGATATTTTCTAAGATAAATACAATTGCTCCAATTGCGTGCGCTTGAGAGCAATATATTGTTTAAATAGACGCTGCCTGCAGAAATAATAAAACTCATATTCGTTGGTGAAATTCCTGCGTACCATATCTTTAATCTGTTCATCGACTTTCGGTTTGCGATTGTTGCGATTCCGATTCTTAAGTTTCTCCGCAAAGTCTGCAAAATTATAATGTTGAGCTCGAGTGTATCCAGCACACTAGCAGAGGGTCTTACATGGATAGATCGATGAGGCACGTGCGAAATAACGCGGTATATAATGTTCCAACACTGCCAGCGTAATATTGGTTTCTTCCCAAGTCCCCACGACTGCGTATTCCTCTTCCACCCTACGTTTGGCTATTTGTACGGCCAAAGGGGAGTCGAACGGTCTGTGAAGCATGCGCAATGCCTTAATAATTGTCAACTTAATCAAATTCACCCATTAACGCTCGATATTTCTCTACAGTTAACAGCAATCAATCAAAACTGAACCTTATAGGGAATTATATTATCGCAAAGATTATTATTTTTAGAATCAAGATTTAAAATCTTCAACAAAAATAAAAATTTAAATATTCTTCAATATTTTTAGCAAACAAGTTTAAATAAATTCCATTTATTAATTTATAGCGTACAAATTTGAAATAGAAAATTATTTTTCCATTTGAATAAAAATAATTTGGAATACAAGTTGTTTATAAATTTGTATTATACAAATTTATTTATTAATTTTGTATAAACAATTTGGATTCTTTTTCCACGAAGCTGCATGGGCGTCAATTTTTTTAAAATATTGTATTATTTATTTATTATTTTTATAACTTCCCCTAAAAAGGGCTGAATATTTTAAAATGTATGAAGAACTATCATTATTAATTGTTTTCAGTAATTTAAAATTTTCTCAAAAAATGTTGAATGCTTTGAAAAATAATTATATTTATAACAAAATATGAACTGAACGTTTTGATTTGAAGAACTTCCAGTTTTTGCATAGCATAAATATGAAATCTTTTTTTCGAACTAAGGAAAACTTAAATTGGGAATTATAGTTACGTAACGAAGTTTTATCTCTGACTGTCCTGAAGACTTTATTTCAATCCAACGAATAATGTTGAACCTATGGTTTGTAGATATTGTTGGGAGCTGATTGCAGGCTGAAGGTCTTAGTAGAGTATTCGAAAGTCGAGCGTTAATGGGTGAGCAAACCTGCATAACTCACAGACAGTCTTCGTGGTGGCCGCAGAAGAAGAGCGACTGTCGCTTAAAGTTACCCACAACATCCTTGACTTGCATGGGAATATATTGGCACTCGGGATCGCCGCTGCGAACGCAATCGTTGTAGTTCTTCTTGAACCAGGAAGTCGGCTGAATCGGAGCATCGGGATGCTTGCGATAGAAGATGGCGTTGCGATAGGAGTTGCGAACATAATAATACCAGCTGATTACACGCTCAACGGGATCGCGCACGAGATTGATGTAGATGGGTTTGGGCAGATTGTAGTGATTGAAGTCAATCCATGAGGTGTGCTCAATGTAAACTGTGCCCGGCTCTTGGTTATAAATATACGTGGCCTTTTTGGCCTGAGTTTTGGGCAAGAGTTGACGTTTCGCTGGCAGTTTCATTCCGGTGTGATCGACCTCAAAGTCGTTGACATCCTGCAGATACTCCATGAACTGCAGCAAGGATTCGCTGCCCACTTTGGCACAGCGTGTGAAGAAGAGTCGATCCATTTGGGCTTTGGCCGTGTTGTTCAGCTGCTGCGGCGTCAGATGATGCAACTGTTGTTGTGAAGGAAGGGAGGAGGAGGAGGAAGGTGGTGAGGTGGTGAGGAGTAGGCTAGGATTAGGAGCAGTTGACCCACACAGAGGATTAGACACAAAGTTGACACACAAATCACGAGTATTTAATCATTCTACTAAACATATAATTACAATTTACTTAATGCATTCGAGTATTTGTTTTGTGATCGACTATTTCAACAATCCGTGCTTGTCGAGCTCGTGCAGATTGAGGGCCAAATACTGTTTGTACAGACGCTGCTTGCAGAAGTAATAGAACTCATACTCATGGGTAAAGTTATTCCTAATCATCTCCTTCACCTCTGGCTCAATGAACGGCTTGCGTTTGTTCTTGTTCCGATTCGTGATCTTGCTATTGTGCACTGAATATATATCAAGGGAAATGGGGACATCAACGAGATGGAAATAGTGGAGAAATCGTGAACCTACTTTCATACATAAGCTTGGCGCCCTTAAAGAAACGCGGAATGTAGCTCTCGAAGACGCTCAGCGTGATGTTTGTGTCCTCCCAGCTGCCAACCACAGCATAATCCCGCTCCACATGCTCCTTGGCCATTTGCACCGCAGCTGGCGAGTTGAAGGGACTGCAAGGGTTCCATCATTAGATGTTCTCGCTTGTGGTTTGCACTCCCGGCTACTTACATACAATCGTCGTGGTGGCCACAGTAGAAGAGCGACTGCCTTTTGAAGTTGGGCACCACATCCTTCACCGTGTGCGGCACATACTGACACTCGGGATCTCCGCTGCGGACGCAGTCGTTGAAGTTCTTCTTGTACCACGAGGCGGGTCTGATTTTCTTATTCGGGGTCTTGCGATACTCGATGGCATTCTTGTAGGAGCTGCGCGCATAATAGAACCAGCTGATCACACGCTCGACGGGATCGCGCACCATATTGATGTAGATGGGATGCGGCAGATCGAACTCATCAAAGTCGATCCAATTGATGTGCCTGATGTAAACGGAGCCCTCGTCGAGGCCAGCCACAAGTTCGGCTGCCTCTCGACGTTCGGGTTTCGTCATTTGACGCTGGGAATTCTCCTGCAATCCACTGCGCTCCACGGTCAGATCTTCGTTGTATTCCTCTAGAGCGTTAAACAGTTCAAGCAGCGCCTCGCTGCCTACCTTGGCGGCGCGGTTGAAGAAGAGCACTTCGATCTCGGCATTGCGAGTGTTGTTCAAGCGCTCTGCGCTCAGACGATGCAGCTGCAGTCGAGGCAGGATTTGTAATTGGCTTCACTTTTTTGTATTTTCCCCGTTTAATGTGTTAGTCGCGAGTTGGAAGTCAAGTTAGTGGGCAGAGATCGCTTAAGATATTGAAAGGCAAAAGTAATTTGCGCAAGCAGATAAATTCCAAGAAAATCAAGAATCATTCCTAAAGATCGCAGATGATATCGATAAGCAGAATTAAAAACAGCAGCTAAATTCCATGCGAAGACAATCAACAATCAAAAACAAAACTCAACTTGATTTATCAATTAAATAAATTGCATTTCTCCTTTATTAACTTTCACTACCTAATTTTGTATGGCCAGTTCGTTGCCTGCCCTTAAATTAACTAAGCTATCGTCCATGCGCATCAGATCGTTCAGTTTTAAAGCCAGATATTGTTTATGCAGTCGCTGGCGACAGAATTGATAGAATTCGATTTCACGCGTAAAATTGCGACGCACCATGTCAATGATCTCCTGCCTAATGCGCGGCTTCATCGGATTGTCATTCGACTTGCCCGCATGCAGACCAGCTGGAAAGGACACCATCAATAAGAGACAATTCGCGAAGTGGAATCGATGCTCAACTTACAATAGTACATTTTGGAGGCATCCGCAAAGTAGCGCGGAATATAGGCCTCGAGCACTGCGAGGGTTTCATTGGTGTGCTCCCAAGTGCCGACGACGGCGTATTCGCGTTCCACGTTCTGCTTGGCCAGCTGCAAGGGCAGCCGGGAGTTGAAGGGTCTAAAAAGGGTCGAGGGTGGAGTTGTAGAGTGAAGTGGAGGGAAAATTCAGAGCGAGAATACAGTATCATTCGCTTAACTGCTTCGATGGAGAGGCAGCTTAATTTAAAATGCATTGAACAATATTTGAATGATCAAGTGAATTAATAATGCTCCTGTAACATACTCAACTACCTCGCTTATCGGCCTTAAAGTAAGAACAAGTACGAAAAGTGCAGTCGACTGTGATCGACTGTAAAATTTCCGATACCTGGATTTGGTAAATTGCAGTCAAATATTTAGTAAATATTTAACAATCTTGTTAAATGTGCACAAAAATAAAATTAAAATACACATTTAAGTTTAGAACCTATAACACGAATTGTCCTTAGAACAATAAAGTATAGGTGTTTTCTAGAAAAAGCTCCAATTTTTTGTATAACACAATTTCTTATTAAGCCGACTATAACTTTAACACATTTTTTTTAGAATGTTTTAACAAAATTGTATGGGATTCGAAACTTTACGTTGTGACACATTTTAGGGTTTAAAGATGCCTTTAAATATTTGTGGATTCACGTGACTTTACCCATTATCAGGCAACTTTTACCCTGTTTGTTGTGTTTACCAAAAATCACAATAAATATTAATTAAAACAAATGAATTTTGGTAAATTTGACTGCTTTGTGGAAACGGAGTGGCTGTTAAGCGAGGTTTAGGTGTACTAACTAATGCAATAAACTGTCTCAAGTAACCTCATTTTATAGGGAACTAAATGTAAACTGAATCGACATCGGCGGCAGCTATGCGAATGAACTGTATCTCAAAGGGGGGAACTTCGAATGCCACTCACGTGCACTTGAACTCGTTGTGGCCGCAGAAGAAGAGCGTCTGCCTGCGATGGTCGCCCACACGCTCGAGCAGCGAGCCCTCGATGTAGGTGCAAACCTTCTCGCCATTCAGCACACACTGATCGAACTCGGTGTTGACCCACTGGGGATTGGGCATCTCGCGATTGGTGCGACGACGTCCCGGCACAAACACCCACGGAGCACGTATATAATAATACCAGCTGATCACACGCTCCACGGGATCACGCACCATATTCACATAGATCGGTCGAGGCTGATCATATTTGGTAAAGTTCAGATAGTTGACATGACTCGCGTAGACGGTGCCATCCTCGAAGCCGACAATATTGTCGATCAAGTCGCTCTCGTCGGCGCTCTCCAAAATGGGGATGATGCCACCGTTCTGTGGATCCTTTTCCACGTCGTAGTCATGCACTTTGCCCAGCTGTCGCATCAGTTCGATGAACTGAATGCTGCCCGTTTTGGGCACTCGATTGTAGAAGAGGACATCGATATCGGCATTCTTAGTGTTATTCAGGGCGTTGGCATTCAGTTGAAGGATCTGCGAATGGAATGCGAGGGGAGCCGTTGATAGCACTGCGATTGAAGCTTGAACCCAACCCTTGAGATTAGTAGCGTAATAGAAAGGAAAACACGACTCGTGGATAGAAGAGATACGCTGTATTTAGGCGTGAGTATGCTGCTCTACAAATGCTGCTAGTTCAGTCTTTTTGATGGCTATGTACTGTTTATAGAGACGCTGCTTGCAGAAGTTGTACAACTCAATCTCGTAGGCCAGCTGCTGCTTCATATACGTCTCCACGTCTTCGTCCAGACGATTGTCATGCGGCGTGACATTTATGGTGAACAAATCCTGCTTGGCTGCGCCCCAAAATAAAAAACAAACTCCACTTAGAACAGAGAATCAAAGGCGGATTAATTTCACCTACAGTAGTAGAGTTCTGTGGCCTTGGCAAAGAATCGGGGGATATATGCCTCGAACACGGCCAGAGTTATATTTGTATCCTCCCAGCTGCCAACGACGGCATATTCCCTTTCCACATGTTCCTTGGCTATTTGCGTGGCAATCTCGGAGTTCAGATTCCTGCAGAATACATCGAGAAGATATATATTCTTCGATCGGGGCGATCAGCTTCGGTCTACCTACACGCAAACTGGCTGATTGCCGCACAAACGCAAGGCGAAGCGTCGCCAATCGTTGTTGTACTTGGAGTGCGGATCGAAGACGCAGTCGGGACTGATCCTTTGGCGCACACAATCATTGAAGCTGGTGTCGAAATAGTCCTTGGTCTGCTTGGGGGCGTTGGGATTGCGCAGCAAGGTGTTGGCATATACCGTCGGATGGCGGTGATAGTAATAGGCACTGATCACCTTCTGAATGGGATGTCGCACCAGATTTATATAGATCGGTCTGGGCAGATCGTGTGCCGTGAAATTGATCCAGTTCGTGTGCTCCACATAGGCGCCCGGATCGGTCAGATCCATCATATCGTTAGCCTCCTCTGCCTCATCCTCAAATGACTTTATGCTCTTCTTTGGTGCCGATATCACATTGCGATAGGTCATGAAGCCATTAAGTTTGCCCAACTTGGCCAAAAGCTTTGTCATCGATTGGCTGCCAACCTTTTCTATGCGATTGAATAATACGTATTCTCGCTCTGCCTTGGGCGTATTGTTCAGCTGGGCTGCTGTCAGTCCAGCCAGCTTGAAACGAGAAGAGTTCCACGGGTCACAACCGATTCTAAGCGAGAGTGATGTGAGAAAAGAGAGAGAGACAGGGACGATCTCTAACCTTTGGGTAGTCGAATTAGTACGTGCAGAATTCAAGGAAACACTTTGAAGAAATGTGAAAATGGAAGTCTTGCATTTGTGCAGAAAGCTCTTTAAATCAAGTTTAAAGATTGTTGAAAAGAAGATCGACTCAACCTTCAGCTTGTAAACTCTCTTGCAAACTTATTATATTTAATTCACAATAAAAGAGAATCTCCTAATTAGACAAAAGCATGGCTTCAAAGTATCGACGGTTCATGTTTTGGATTTATTTAGAAAACTCTTTAAATCAATTTTAATGATTTTTAAAAAAGTACGACACCAATTTTTGAATCCATTTTTATGATTAAAGATCGACTTATATAGTAAACTATTTTGTAAACTGTAAAAGAGAAATTCCCAAATAATCAGAACGCCAAAATGCGTTTCTTATAAATGGAATTCTCGGAGAGACCTAATTAAAGAAATACTTCCCTGCACAACATTCAATGAGCAGTGAAAATATTTAAGTATTTGTAAAATAATACAAATTATTTTCTGCATACCCCAAATTATAAAATTTATGAACACTAAATTCCATTTCGAACATTCAATAAAAATACAATAACAGAATATTGAGAAGTGTTTAATGTTAAACTCAATGAAGCGAACTTCTCGATTAAAAATTTTCGTTATTTTCAACGGACATAAATTATATCTGCGGCTTGAAACTTTACATTCAGTTAGTTGGAGCTCACAGATTGAACCAAAAAACAAGTAAGAAAGCTACAGTCGAGAGTGCTCGACCGTATGATACCCGCAACCCATTTCGACAGAAAAAAAAAAAAACATAAATGATATTTTTACAAAAAATATACCAAATATACTAAAACTTGTTTTTTGTATATATTTGAAAATAGCGGGTAAAAATCCACAACACCGTTATGGTCACACTGTCAACCAAACAAACAAAGCGCGGGCAGCTGCAAGTGAATTTTGCATATAACATTGATTCTTTAATAACTTCCTTGTTTTTCATTCGATCTCAACCAAATTCACAGGAATCATTGAGAATGTAATTATTAATATGCATACCAAAATTCAATGCTCTAGGTCTATTATTACGGCTTTTACAGACTTTTGGGGGCGGAAAAGGGCGTGGCACCCAACTTTTGAAATAAACTTGATCTGCGTAGGACATATAGGAGTACTGTCCCCAAATTTGGTAGCTCTAGCTCTTATAGTCTCTGAGATCTAGGTGTTCATACAGACGGACAGACGGACAGACGGACAGACGGACATGGCTATATCGTCTCGGCTGTTGACACTGATCAAGAATATATATAGTTTATGTGGTCGGAGATGCCTCCTTCTGCCTGTTACATACATTTTCTGTTGGCACTAAGTCATAATACCCTTCTACCCTATGGGTAGCGGGTATAACAATAATGGAATACTGTGAAATATTAAATATAATCGAAGAAGTTAAATTCAAAATTCGACTTTCAAAAGAGAAACGTTTCAGTTGATATTGGATTAAAGTATTTCTAGGAATTTTATTCGATAGTTGGCACTGCTTAACATAAGTGAGTTGAACTACAGTTTAATACTCGTCATCGTGCTGATTTCCACCGTGCTGCTCCGGCACCAGGAGATAATCGTCCTCGCCGAAGCTTTTGCCGTTGCCAAGAGCGGCATATTGGAGATACAAACGCTGCTTGCAGAACTCGTAGAACTCGATCTCGTGAGTGAGATTCTGGCGAAGAATCTGACGCGTCTCGTCGCTGACAATGCGCGTGACATTATTGCGATTCACTTTCGATAGACGCTCCTCGCCCACTGCAATGTCGATAGAGAATTAGCTCGATCCGAAGCGACAGCTCGGAGGAATGCTTACGATAATATGCCACCTTGGCGTTGCGGAAATATCGGGGTATATAGTTTTCGAGCACGGTGAGCGTTATATTCGTATCCTCCCAGGTGCCTACCACAGCGTACTCCGACTCCACGGTGTGCTTGGCCTTCTGCATGGCCATCTCCGAGTTGAAGGGCCTAATCCAGATTACGATTAAGTGGCTAATTAGACTCCCTATTCCTTGCTACTTACATGCACAGCTTCTTGTTCATGCCGCAGAAGAACAGAGTTTGCCTGCGATGATCGCCCACCGGGTTCTTGATCTGCATCTGCTCGAAGGTGCAGTGAGGATCGTGATTCCTCACACACGTGTCCAGGTCGAGATTGAGAAACTCGTCCGATGGCATGGCAATCGAAGTCTCGCCCAGCTTGGCCTTCATGTCATTATAGTACCAGCGAGCACGCACATAATAATGCCAGCTGATAATGCGCTCGATCGGATCGCGCACCAGATTAATGTAGATCGGACGTGGCAAGTGGAAACGCGTGAAATTGATGTAGGCAATGTGCTGGCTGTAGATGTGCGGTTTGGAGCGAGTCAAGAGATCCGCAACGAGATCCTTTTGGCCCTCCCTGGGCATCATGACGGTCTCCTTGACGCTGCCCGGATTGCGAGCGTGAATGAAGCCATTGATCTTGCCCAGGCGACGCATCAGTTCCATCAGCGATTGACTTCCGACTTTGGGCACTCGATTGAAGAACACAAAATCAACCTCGGCATTTTTGGTGTTGTTGAGCAAATCTGCAGCCAGATTATAGCCATGCTCCTCCTCATCGTCGTCATCATCGTAGTCCAAGTCATCATCAGCCGGGTGATGTTTGTTCTCGGGCAGTGCCAGCTGATGATCTGAAGCTGCCTTGTGCAGATGATTATGGGGCGTCTGATGATGTCTATCATCGTGCTCTGACAGATGCTCGGAGGCGAGGTGTCGAGGTGCATGCACATTGGCAGCCCGCTGTGAGGCATATGTATATAGGATTCGATGGTTTAGTCCCGAGTAGCGATTCCCGATTCCCAAGTACCAGCATAACTACGCAGTTAGAAGATTGTTCAGATAAAGCTCAAGTCAGGAAGTGATGCGAAAGTGAAGAGTAGCAATATTCTATTATTCGATTTTATTCTCATTATCTTAGCCGCTAACTGAGCGATCTCTGTCCAATTGATGGGCTATATACTGCTTATTCAGACGCTGCCTGGCAAACTGATAGAACTCAATCTCGTGGGTCAGATTCCTGCCCAGCAGCAATCGCGTCTCCTCGCTGATGCTCGGCCTCAACGCATTCCGATTCACATTCTCCATTTGCCGCTGCATCGCGTAGTATTCCTCCCTGGCGCCCGCAAAGAATCGCGGTATATACGCCTCCAGCACACTCAGGGTTGTGTTCGTGTCCTCCCAAGTGCCTACGACGGCGTAACGCTTCTCCACATTCCGCTTCGCACGCTGCATGGCCTCGGGGGAGTTGAATGGCCTGCAGGGTGAATTTAGTTGGGCAGTTGGATGGCGTCTCAGCGAAATACTTTGGCGGGGTCTGCTCGATAAATTGTCAGTGGAAACGACTTTGCTTTATGCGACTTTTTGTTCACAAGTATTTGTGTTCTTTTTCCGTGTGAGACGTCTCAGTATTTTTGCACATGTTTTTATTATTTTGTTTACTATTCAAAATACTTTTTAAATTCTCAATCCAAAACAAAGAGAAGTTAGAAATTGCAAATTTGTAATTGTATAACTTTAAATATAATATTTGCACATTTATTATTTAAATACTTTTGTATTTTTCGCTTAGAAGTTGATCAAATTATCCGAGACGTAGCAACATTAATTTTCTTGTTCATATTTAACTAATTAAGTATTTAATCGAATGAATTTGTATTAAATGTTTCAGGGTACTTGTAAAATTTTTATTTCTATCAAATTGTAATCACTTTCACTTGTACGGGGTTAATTCTGGATTAAAATATTTCTATTTCTGGATATCTTTAAAATTTGTTGAAACATGTTTTCCACAATATTTACAATATTTAATGCAATTTAATAATCTTACGAAAAAGCTCAGATTTTTATTGTATTTTCTTATCTCATTAGGAACAACCAAGTTTATTTTTCCAACTTTTGCAATCTTTTGATCAGAAATTCTTTAATTTGTCAAACGTTTCCCAGCGAGAACAATTTATTGTATTATATTATAATTTATATAGAATTTAATAATTTAAAAAATATATCACATGATGCTTACAGGAAAAATCAAGTCGTTTTTCCAACTTATTTTTTGATCAGAAACTTTTTAAATTGTCAAAAACTTTCCACATTGAAAATTCTTTGAGTTGAACTTTTTCCACTGAGAACTGATCGAGTGACCCTCGCCCAAGCGTTAAGGGCTAGCGACTACTCACATACAGATCTTGGGGTTTTGGCCGCAGAAAAAGAGCGTTTGCCTTCGATGGTCACCCAGATTGCCCATCTCCAACTGCTCATAGACGCACTCGGGGTCCCGTTCGAGGACACAACGATTGAAATCCTTTTGCAGCCACTCCATCGATGGCATTTTAAAGGACTTTCCAAAGGCGCTGACACGATCCGCCAGATACCAAGGAGCACGCGCATAATAGAACCAGCTGACCAGCCGCTCGATGGGATCCCGCACCAGATTTATATAGATGGGCCACGGTTTCTGGTGGGCAGCAAAGTTCACAAAGGCCACGTGCTTCGTATAGGAATTTGTTGTGATGCAGTTGAGTATCTCGGAGCTGAGCAGATGGCGAGCGAAGCCGTTGTCCATGAGTATGGTTTCGAGTAGTTGTTCGGGATCACGACGCGCCTGGAAATTGTTGCGCTTGGCCAACAATTTGAGCAGCTCCATCAGCTTCTCGCTGCCCGCCTTGGGCACGCGATTGAAGAACAGTGTTGGGAGCTGAGCTCGCGGCGTGTTGTTCACTTGAGAGCTGGTCAGGTGTTGTAGCTGCCGGATTGCAAAAGTGGATGCAACAATCAAGCGACACAAACAGACAGTTGGGTGTGTGCGTGAGTGCGAGTGTGTGTGTGTGTAGGCCGAGTTATAAGCGGATTTCAGCTGAAGCAACAGGCACAAATTGATTGTGGGGCAACAGTCCACAGGTAACCGGCCACAGGCCACACAGTCATATTTTTTCTACAACCTCATTGCGAATTTCACAACTGACGTGCGACTAAATTGAACAAGTAATCCTCCCATTCGACTTACCTTTTGCGCGTCTTTTTATTTTAATCATTACAAATCGAATTTCTATCGCTTCTATGTCACAACTGGCGCATCTGGCAACTAACTCACTTAATTAATAATTTTGAGAAACTGCGCTGACAAAATTCCAAGACTGAGTCGAAGTGTTGTTGTTTGTGTTAGTGTAAATAGAGGAGACTAAAGAGAGCTAGAGAGAGAGAGAGTGAGAGACAGAGAGACAGTCTGCGAGAGATAATACCAGAGAGATCAAGAGAAATACTGTTCTGAGTGTGATGTTTGGTGTGTTTATGTGTGTGTTGATATGTGTGTTGTATGTGTATGCGTGTGCTACGAGTGAGACGATCGATGAGCCAACAGGACTACCATTCAAAATATGAGAGAGAGAGCGAGAGAGCGAGAGAGAGAGAGAGAGCGAGCAAGACACACTTTTGGTAAATATCAAACACCGAGGAGCTGAAGCTTTTCCTTTGATGCTTTTTGATGGTTTTTCGTCGATTTGTTTGTTTTTTATGGCCAACCAGAATGTATGCAATAATGTTTACGACTATGACACATATATGGCCCAGATGGCGAATGCAAATCATAAAAAGAGTATTTGAGAATACGTCGCTTACCTGGCCGGTGCTCTTCAGATATTGATAGGTGCCGTGCAGTGTATTGATGTCATCGTGTTCTGCAAAATTAATTCAACCAGTTATTACCAGACATGTACAGGAGACATAAATATAAAACGCTGCATGTTGTGTTAATAAAAACAAATCATTTGATAATCAATAAACTGAATGAAATTAGTATCGATAAATGGACACTAAAATTACAAATAAGGACTCCAGTCAAAGGAATCTCAGCGTTAAGAATAGATAATTAATTAATCACTATATATTTTTAGTAAGAGGAAAATGTTTCCCTTGAATTTTAAGGAATGCGAATAATGGAAATATAATAAAAATAGTAGATAAATTGAATGAAATTACTAAGCGATAAATGAGCTCTAAAAATTACAAACAGCGACCCTCTCAGCATAAAGCTGAATAGGTATTTAATAAATTACAATCAAATTTTAGTAAGACTATTCGACTAATGGAAATAAAATAAAAATAAAAATAATATGTTAATTGAATAAAATTACTAAACGATAAATGAACACTGAAAATAATGAAAATTTACTTCAGCTCGAGGTGTCGGTGCAAAGCTATTTAATTTATAGCCAGTTAATTTAATGGATGAAGGAGTAAACACAGCTCAAGTGATTAATATCATTTAATGTATTGTAGTCCACAAAAAATTTAATGCAGCTTTCTTATATTTTAATTATAAATATTTGTGGCTCAACTTGTTTCAATAGAGAAAATATCTGTAATATAATATGTAATATCCAAATATTGTCATTAAAATTATATTTCCAAATATAATTTTTATGATTTTTTAATAAGTTTTTTACTCCAGAAAAATTTTTAAATTCCAAAATGTAAATATTATAATTGGCTTTAACTCTTTTTAGACAATGCGAAAAATCTGAAAATATATACTGTCAATAAAATATAATTTCGTTGTTGTTTACTGAAAACCATTACATATATGAATGTATGTATAATATATCTTTATTCTCAACACATAATAAAATAAAGTATCATTAACAGAAATGTAATGAAGTCATTAAAAATGCTCATTCCCCCAAAATGTTTTGTGGCTTTTCAACTAAATTGTTTGCTAAAAATAAAATATGCAGAGTTTTTACAACAGTTAAATAATAGTAAAGAGAGTGTCTGCTATTGGCTGCAGAAAAAGGCAAAACAAACGCAGGAATAAGAAACAGATTATTGGCCATAACTATCTGACAATTTGCAGTGTTTTTCTTTCGTTTTTAATTTATGCCTCGTCTGCGACCTTAACACTCACCGAGGGCAGCGCCAACTCCTCCCCTCGGGACGCGACTTCGCTGTCAATACTTTTACTTTCCTCCAAGTGTTTATGCAATGCGAAAGAGCATAAATATTATATACGAGTATGAATGTATACACTCGCATTGTATATGACTGGGAAGTCCACTCCATTTTCATTTCCATTTCGAAGTACTACTCACAAGCCGGCGTAAATGGTAAATAAATGTGAGAGCAATAAATATGCAAGCTCATGATGATTCCTTTCACTTTCAGGATGATCATCTCACTATCTGTCCGATCGAGTCTCATCCCAGCGTTGTCATTACGATCGTTTGAAAGTTGCCCAGAAACTAGACCTACTATCGAAAAGTGTCCCCGCCACCAGCCGGGCAATTAAAATTGTCATAGTCCGGGTCCAGCATCAGGTGTAGGTAGCAAAATTTACAACTTGCAAGTTTATACGCTAACAATTGCATACTAAATGACGGCAATTCAGCATTTTGGACAGGCGGAAAACATCTTGATTTTGCAGTAGAGACTGAAGTTGATTTCAGGTGAAGTGTAGTAGTGTTGTGTGTAGTGGAGTGTAATGGAGTGTGTAGGCTGTCTTGCGGCTAAGCATTTCATAATTTGCCCGCTGGAGCCTGATGAACAAGGAAGTCGACATAAGCCTGACTTTTGCCGGACTGAACTGGAAATCCAAATCCATTGGCCATAAACCAGATTCGTTGTTCGCATTTGGTTTGCTTTTGGTCATTGGTCAGTTTCACTGAAAAATCTGAATCTGAATGAAAGTGGCTCCAACTCTAACTGGTTTTTTTTTTCCAGCTTCTGCTTCTGTTTTTGTTTTTGCTTTATTTTTTGCTCACATTCGAATCCAAGTCACTGAACCAATGTGAAATACATTTTGTGGTCTGCCAAAGCCAAGAGAAGCCTTTTGCATCAGCCCGACACTTTTTGTGTGGTCTTGAAATTGGGTTACTTGCAAGTTTCTTATGCAGCAGCTTAGCCAAAACTCAACTACATGCATATGGTGTGTATATCGTATCGTCAGCTTACCCCTATGCTAAGTAAATCTAGTTTTTGCTATTCTTGAGTTATTGCCAGCCTTCGGCATCGCCTCAGCTCCGGCTATTGGCCATTGAAGGTGAACTGCATTACATGTGTCAGTTACGGAGAACAAAAAAAACATCATTAATGATCTTATGTTATGTACCCACTCATTCAATGAGGGGCGTAGCTGCATCTATGAGTATGAGTATCTCAGCTAACAGTCTAAGTGGAGTGCAATCACAGTCAATTACATTGCGGCATATTCTTTTTTGCGACTTATGAGAGTTTTTTGAATGTCATCGGACTAAAGACCTTGCACACCCTATTCAGGACACAAGCTTATATCTACATACATATATCCACGAGTAATTGTTTGTCTTAAATTCCATTTTAGTTGCTCACAATTTTAAACGCTCTAAAATGGTATTTTTATAACGACTATCGAATTTACATTTAAGTCAGCCTGCAGGCCTAAGTTGTTCTGGTTTTGCTGTTTGTACCTCAGAATTTAAAGTTACAAAAATATGTAATAATAATAAAATACTTTAAATAATAGCCATGATTTGGATTGCAAATAATATTTTTTGGGGGGTTGTCGTTAGATTTACATTATAGTTACGAACGCTGTTGAACTCAAAATATATTTTTTGGTTTTTTTTTTTTTTAATACTTATACTCATTCTGCATTTAAAATAAATATCATGATTTCAATTGAAAATAATATTTTGATGGGGTTATTGTGGATTTCGAAATTACCTTTGAAAAGTTCAATACAAGCTTTCATTAATAATTATTAACATATTTAAATATAAATTAAAAGTTACATATAAGATACTTCGAAGTTTTTCATTTCATAAACTTTATTAATAAATTTATTTATTTAATATTTTTTTGAATAATTAATTAGTAATCTTTCAATATCGACTGTGCGGGGTTGACTTCAAAATTCAAGAATTTTCTTGATTTGTTTATATTTTGTTGAAATTTGATAGTCTTAAACTTAACAGTGGTTCGTCAAGAAAACTCACAATGTTGCTAGAGCATTATTTTCCTGTCCATTGATCTGCAACCTGAATTTTTAATGGATTTTAACAAGAGCGCTGCCTCGCCTTAAGGCTAACTAGCGAACTAGTCAGGTATCTATCAAGAGCTGCAATTGAAAACGAAGTTTGTGTAGCTTGTGCTAACCACATTAAACTGGTTTAAGAGCATTTAACCAGCGCTGAAATTGAATTGGAATGGCTTTGTTTATTGCAATTTAGTTTGCTCATTGAGGTAAATAGAATTAAGATAAGACGCGTACTATCTGCATGTATTGTATTAATTTGAATAGGCTGCTCAATCAGACAGTAACTGTAAAGTAATGTACTTCATCTGGAGTTCTTCTTTCAGTTTGGTTGCGTGATTCCAGTTGTTCAGTGGAGCAAAATGAAAACCACATAACGCTACACTATGCTACAAAACACACAGCTGTTTGTCTTCGCTGCTAATTAGCCCAAGTCAAGTTCAATGTTGGAACAAAAAACTGAAAATCCGGCAGACAAAACTGGCAACTTGAGGTGTCATCATCAACTTGACTCATGTGAGTAGCACTCGTCTCGTATTCGTTTTCAAAGTCGTCAAGTCGTGCGAGTCAATTATATGAAATATTTATGAATGAATGGTTAGCAGCGAGCAAAAGGCTTTTCTTCTCTTTTTTCTTGTATTTCACATTTTTGGTTTGCTGGGCAGCCAGCAACAAAAAATATCTCATCAGCGAGGAAGCCAAGGTTTTTCTTTTATTTTATTTTATTTTGTTTTGTTATTTTTGGCCATTAGCCATTTCGCCTTGCTTTGGGCCTAACCAGACAATTTGTATCTGTCGTCTATGCCTAAGCACGACTGTTGCTGCTGCTGCAATTGTTGCTGCTGCTGCGGCGGCGCAATTGACGCGTGCGCTAAACAACAGCAACAACAGCAACAATAACAACAATAATAGTCGAGCTCGAGCAACAGCTGCGCGATGGCAGCTCACAAATGCCTTGCTATCGCATCGTATTGGAGCGCATCTGCAGACTTGAAGTCGCAGTCGGAGTTGCTATTGTAGTTATTGTTGTTGCCGTTGTCGCTGGAGTCATCATCATCATCATCATTTGATCACATGACCGCTGCACAGTGGTTCAACAGCTGATAACACGATATACAAAGTCACTTTAAGAATCAAAATGGTCAGCCAATAATATAATATGTTTTAAAACAGCATCTCGATAATTTCTCTCGTTTGTGGTTAATTTCTAAAACTAAATATTGTTAATTATGGACTGCAAAAATCGTATAAATTTATTAAAGTACAGCACTAAAATAGATCAGTTGTTGAATCCCACTGAATATTGAAAAATGAAATCCAAAAATATAAATGATATAACAAATTCCCTCTGGTTAATTCCCAGTGGTTTCACAAATTACTACAAATTTGTAATTAAATAAGTTTCATAGTTAAAAACTCTTATGAATATTTCAGTATATTTTATAAAAATAAATCTTGTTAATTATGGAATATGGTTAATGTAATAATCCATTCTTCTCTTTAATTAATTAGTATTTGTAATCTTTTGTATAAAATAACCTATTTTATTCGTACCTATTCTATTTATGAAACAAATTGTTAGAATAAAAAAAAAATATATATAAATAAATGAATTTTGCCCAAAATTCCTAATATTAATACAAAATAAATAAGTGATAGCTCAAATCACAATAAATTTGAAGATTGTGCAGTATTATAGTATGCTTTTGTTTGACTTCAATAAACACTAACTGATTTATTGATCTATAAGTTGTTTTAATAGTCACACTTGGTACACAAAAATATCGTAAACTTACATCTGTCTATTTATTTGCATTTAGAATCACTGTGCACAGTGCACTCGGTTGAGTTTTGTTGCCTACAATCACCGCAGCAAGGCGTGAAGCAGCCGTGTCGCGATCAACCCCCGTCACCGATAACACTCCGCTGTGATCTATGGTCCAGGTTTTGGCATACTCGTATTTCGTCAGTGGCAACAACCGCGGTGCAAGTGGATGGCTTCCGGCATTGAAATTAGGGTTTTGCATGCGGAAAGTCTGATTTGATACAATAGCAAGACGTATTTCACAGTTGCAGACCGACTAATGATAGAGTTATTAGTTAGTTGGCTGCGCCTAAGTATGGGTTCGGTTCAGGCCCGTTCTAAAGCAACGGCAATCTCAAGAGCTGTTTCTCAGAAAAGGTCAACATTCAAATCATAAAATGTATACTCACACTCACACTCACACTCGAAATCGCCTCAAGTGCTCGGAATACGAATAAGTTTGTGAGTACACAAAGAATATTGTGTCGAGTGGCTCTCGACCAAATGATTTTTTCAAGTTTCAATTGACACATGAAATGTGATCTAAATATATATATATTTTTTTTTTCTCTATCAACAGCAGTTTGGCATTTAAACCCATTGCACTTCAACAATGAATAACTGCAGTTATCATGTTTCTATAGCTGTGCAGCAGATAATTTCATTTCTGTTTATGGAAATGTTGTTGAAAAACATTTATGAACAAACCCACACTCTTCAGTAAAAAACAAATTATAATTAAAACTTGGCTTTTCTAAATTCAATTAGTTCACAAAAAAAAAAAAACAAATTTATTATAATAGGGGAGCAAAAACTCCAAACCATTATTTTACAGTTCATGCCAAGAACTATGTTTTATTTCTATCTAAAGTGATGTATAGATATTGTGATAATATTATTATTATTATACCCGTGAATATGCGTAGTCATTATGCGAATAATGTGATTCAATTAAAACTATTGAACTAATGTTAAACAGATTCGATGCCTTTATAATTTCCATGAAAAATAGCACATAATCCATTATTTCCGCAGTTTAAAAATGCAATCTAGTCGGCTTATGCATATTTACTAATTGAATTAATAAATATAAACAGATATAAACAATATTTAAATATGCTGCATTATTCAGATGTGTTGATAAGGGTGCGAGTCGATGGGACAACAACTTTTTAGGATGCTTAACGCATGTCAAAAGGTTAAATTGCCATTAGTTGTTGGACAAAAGCAGGGTCCATTGGGGTCCACTAAATAATTTATTAATATACTAAATACACATATATGAAAAATACATTTATAAATAGCACTGGCTTTTTACATGCGCACATATTAGATACTCGAATTGTCAATTCATGCATATTAAAATGAAAATTTGGTCAGACGAGAGTATGTATTTATTAGGAGCGTATATAAATTATGTTGGTTTTCATTCTGCACTGTATTAGTAGCTGGAACCATAAACTATGCACAATAATTTATGCATGCATAAAGCATTGCGTTGCGTTCGAATTTAAGTTAAAAACATTCAACTAATTTATGGGTTGGCCGGACAAAATATTGCGCAAAAAGTGTTAACAAAAGAGCATTTGGGTGCCGGGTCAGTGTGGTCATTAAAAATCAATTGGCCATAGCCGCAGACGTTAGTGTTTGTTGTGCCTTCCTGCACACAGAGCAGGGCTTATCTGACAGATGCATTTGTATCTGTATCTGTGGCATTCACGCATGCAGCGGCATCAGCGTATGCAATCGAGCGAAAACTTTGGCACAGTTCTGGCCTTCTGGCCTTGCCACCGACAATATGCGTTTTGGGACTAACAATACTGGTGAAACAACAAGTGTTTAGATCTCTATCTTGATTACTTACTGCCCGCATCATGTCCGCTTATGTGGTTGCCGGTTAGTCCGAGGGCCGAGAACTCCGACGGCTGCAGCTTCACCTCCATTTCCTTGAGGCGACTGTTCAATTTGTTTGTGTGCATGAACAGAAAAAAGGTGCAAGATATGGCCAGCAACGCTATCAACTCGACGGAACTGCAATAAAACAAAAAAAACAGCAAATGAGAATAAGAAATCGAGAATCGAGAATCGTGAATGGAGAATTATTAAAAGCACTTTGAGCCAAAGGTCGCAAAATGACAGCTTAAGAACTCTATTTATAAACCCGTTAAGCTTTTGTAATTTACGCCAAATTGGTTTTTAGCAGCTATTATTTCATTTACACTTCGAATCGCCGTCACCCACAGACCCTCAGATACCCTTCTTCCCCCACTTCCCCCATTCTTCGACCCTATTTCCATGCAGTCGTTGCTCTTTGGTCGCCCCAGCGAAAACTACAAAGTGTACACTGTGACAACATTTAATTAAGTTCTGAAAGCCAAAACAAAACAACACTGCCAAGCGGACCAAGCGGGCCAAGAGAACCCAGAACCAGCCAGCAAATGAAATGCAGCAGAGCAAGCAACTGTAAAAATTATACAAGAAATTAACAAACAATATGGCAAGAGAAGGTGCTCAGTCTGTGCACAGACTCGGGAATAGTCACACTTGAGTTACCAACAGTTGCGATCACGCCTTCTAGAATAATTTCCAATCAGGGAATCGGCTTCGAGTTCACATGGATATATAGTTAATTTGTAGATACAGAAATTTATTCGGAATAAATAATTTTAAAGTGCATTTAGACTAATTAATAAACTTTCAACACTCTCGGAGTATTTCGAAGAATTAGTTGATTTAAAAATAATTAAATGGTAATTCATTAATTATTCCAAAAGATGATATGTTATACTAATTTAAATTGACAGGCTATAACAACTAATCGAAATTTATTGCATTTGTTTTCATTGATAGATAATAAATATTCCATACTTTTAAAATATTTAAAAAAATTAACTGACTGCCTGATCTAGCTTAATTCAGATTTGGAAAAAAAATATTGAATGTCAAAAAATTTATTATTTAAATAGATTAAACTCAATGTGTATTAAAGTAGCATTTCGAATTAACTGACAGATAGTTTATAAAAACCATGGACCGCTAAGAATAACAAAAAAGTCGCCAGGGCAAGTTGGAAAAAAACTTGCATATTATTTAAATTTAATAATAACCGGGTTTTTTCAAAAAAAAAATGTGAGCAAATTTCGTATATCCAAATTTTTGGCTATGATAAAACTATTTGTAATTATTTAAATATGATTTAAACTGACTGATTGTGTCAAACATTGCTGCATCATTGTTGTGCGATTAAACAAAAAATTTGAAAAATAACGTAAGTTGACATTGACATCGAATTGTAACCAAAATGAAGCTGCTTCTCGTGATTCACAATTTCGCCATATTTCCTGTCATTAGTTAAATACAGAAATTAAGAGCGGACTTGGCAAATTAAAGCTAAGCAAAGATTTGCATTACGTTTGAAGAAGTCGAAAACCTACATACAAAAGCAGCGACCCACTTGTGAGTGCGGGAAAAAAATAAGTTGCAAGTTGGCTTCGGCTTCGGCTTCACCCATAAGGGCTAAGCTGGTCTCCGGTCTCTTGTCCCGGGTCTCCAGCGACCGGACACAACCTTTTGTCGCCCCGCATTTTCGTCTGGTCACTTTTGAAACATTTTCGCTGCTTATTTTGTTTCTATTTTATATTTCGCAACGTTGTTCGTTATTCGTTATTCGTTGTTCACTGTTCGGTTGATAACAAAAACAAAGCTAACAAAGCAACAAAAATAAAGCAAGTCGAAATTGCAATGCAAACTGTTTTCTTTGGCCAACTTTTTTAATGCAGCTGTCGAGGAATCGCAAAATAGAGGCAACAAAAAAATGAGAAAAATTAAAAGCAACAATTTTGTTTTTTACTGTTTGCCTTTGTTGGCATAAATCTGCCGGCAGATAGCAACAGCAGCAGCATCGCAAGAAAAACACACAAAAATTCCCTCCCCAAAAAAGGAGCAGAAAAAAATGGGAATGTTGTATGAAAATAATAATGACAATAAATGTGGCTAAAAGAAAAAAAAGAATGCTAGGCAGAGATTTGTGAAGTTCCTCGACTGGTTTGCTGCAGTTGCAGTCGAGTTGGTTTTTGTTGTGCTTTGATTTTCATCAGGTGCACAAAGTAATTTATTTCAAATGACTGCACCGCCTTCACTCGAAACTGTGGTAGTGAGTTAGAGACTTAGAAGCGAAAGGCTGACTTTCATTTGTGGCAGGCAAATGAAATGTATCTGACGGATACACAGCGCTGTCACCGTCACCGCTTTGGCCATAAGGCGCTTTAACTTTTGGCCACCTGCTGTGCGCACTTAGCTCAAGTTCTGGCCGTCGGTTTTTATTTCATTAGCCCGAGCCCGAGCCCACGCCCACAGTTGATGCCCCAAAAAAGTTTTTGTGGACCAAGCGAAGATTTTTACTTATGTATGTATTCCACTCACTCAAACTCCTCATCTTGCTGCGCCAACTTATTGTTAAAGTTGACACTAAAGTGCGCCGCAAATCCCACTTAAGAGCTGCCTCTCCCACTCTCCACTCCCTACTTTTACTTGTTCTGCCCCAACTTTCTGCTCAGCTCAGCGCTGTTGTATTGTGTTCTGTTCTGTTCTGTTCTTTTATTTTCTCTCGTGTTGTGTGCAGCGAAAAAAAGAATTTATTGACATTTTGTTTCTCGTGGAGTTACTGGCGGCGACTCCCATTGGATCGCATGGCGTGTAAATGCCGAAAGTTATGTGATTATTAAAATAATTTTACGTGACTGCGTCGATTTCTTTTTGTCGGACATTTGCTAGAATCGTAGTCAACACATTGCGCCCAGTTTGGATGCCAACTGCCAACTGCCAACTCACAACTGGCGACTGCAGTTCGTTTGCTGCCACGTAGCACATGTGCCCGCCATTAGGGACCTCCACTTGGTTCGTTAGCGTTTTTTGTGTGCTTCAGCTTGTTCTATTGCCATCGCAATATGCACGAGTGTGTGTGTGGATGTACATGTGTGTGTGTGGGGATCGTGGGAGCAGCAGATGATGATACCACAGCTAAACTGCGCTGAATTGGGACAGCAGCATAGCACATAGTTTGCCATAGATACAACATAGAATTCAAATTGAAACGTGGTCGCGTCGTTTCCAACCTAAGCGAATCACAAATGATTGTATCGATCACTGTCACAAAAAGCTAAATTCTTAGAAATAAATAAAAACATAATATATTCAAAATATAATTACTTTCATTCATAAAGCTTTTTGAGATGGCTTAATAAGCTACGGAGTTTTTTAAACAAGTTTTAGTTGTAAGAAGAATTAGCATTGATGCAAATAAATAGAGTCTGTCCTATCAAAAATGTTGTAGAAATAAATCATCGCAGAGAATCTCGAGGAAAAAGGTATTATAGGCAGTTTGTCGTGGAAATTAGTTCCGTAAAGAATATTGAATTAAGTATTTAAATGTATTATTAAGCTAAAGAAATGATACAGTGAAATAAATATTTTTACAATCATAAAACTCTTATGTTATCTGAAAACTTGTAATATTAAAATCTAATAATTTATTATTTCTACATACATTGATATTTATGTGAATGGCTAAAAAAATGACAGAATTATTTTTAAATTATTTAAATTATTTTGTGATTCACAATGTTGAGTTGGTGAATGTTGTTTTCTAAAGATTTGCATTTCTTATTTTTCCTCTAACATAGAATCTAATAACATTAATGATATTCAACTATTTCTCAATGTAATCGGTAATTTTGTATATCGATATTTTGACTCTCTTCTTATTCTCTCGTAAAGATGAACTTAAGTTTAAGAATTAATATTTACAATAAATATTGGAGGATGTTATATGATAGTCAACCATTTTGATTGACATTTCCGATGTTAGCGGAAACACACTGCGCTTAGGAAAACTACGGGAAAAGCGTCATAACTGTAACAGAATTTATTCTATTGCAAGTCTCGCAATGATTCGATGATTGCAGTTATCGTTAACAGAACTACAGAGGAAGAGGGGCGATCGAATAGTTGTGGCCACTAGTCATAAATCTGCCAACAGCAGTGCAGATTGAAAAGCGCGTGCCTTTCACTTCCAGTGTTGCCTAAGCACTGGAAAATGAAGAAAAACAAGCAGAAAATGAAGAGAGCAGGCAGCAGGCAGCAGGCGAGAGCAGCAAACAGCAGCAACTTGCAACCTGAGTTTGTTGCATGCAAATTGGTCGCCATTTCCGTTCATTGTCGTTGAGACGTAAGCACAACTGCATCATAAGTAATTTAATTAAATGATGGTAAATTTTCCGACTAATCAAACAGCTAACTGCCAACTGACAACAAATGGCCAAATGCAACTGCAAATGGCAAAATGGCAAACAATTTGCCGCGCTTTGAGCATTAGAAATGAATATTGCGAAAAATGCTTTACTTGAGACATATGGCGTCGAAGCTGGAGCTGAAGCTGAAGCCGAAGCTGAAACTGGAGATGGAGTTACACATCCAACGAGTTGACTTCGTACTATATAAGCCACTTTTGTACGTGTGTATCTGAGAGATACTCGTTCCTGTGTATCTCAGCATTTGCGCAATCACGGCAGACGCACGCAGCGTGTGGCGAAACTATTTAGCCCCACTGTGCGCTTCAGCTGTTCAGCTTGAAGCAATCAATAAATACTCGAACTCATTAGACAAGTTTCGAAAGGTGTTTGAACCCATCGCCGACTTGACTCCATCGCCAGCCAGATAGTTAAATTTACTGGCCCGCGGGCTGCGCTCAAGTGGGGCTTCAGCTTTTGGAAGTTGAAAGAACTCGGCGAAAGACAAGATAGAATTATGAATATTGAGTATCTGCACACACATTCACCGATTTTCATGGCCCTGACTTTGGCAAGCGATTCTTTTTGGTCATTAACATTAGCTAGAGAACAAAAAGGCGGCTAGAACCGACTTTGGCCATGACATAATCACCGATGTCCGATGTCCGTCGATGGCGATGTTGGTGCCGTTGGCTTTTCATAACTAGTTTCGGCCCTCGGGTCAGAGGATGATGCGGCTTATTTGATATGCGCAAAATAATATAATTTACATTTGTTCAGCAGCAGCAACAGCAGCCGCACAAAAGTTCAATAAACTTTGCGGCATTTATTTGCTGCTCTCGCTTGACTTCATGTAATTATCTCTTTTTTCATTAGGCAGCGGCCATTTCGAATTGTCAACAGAGGTCAGTTTAATGAGGCCTACACATGGTTGTGCAAGCTGCGTAGCTGTGAAAGGCGTTGTCACTAAAGTCGCTGGCTCAAGTTGGATATATGGATAGGAAAGGCACATCTACAAATATATTGCTTGTTTTACGATATCCTAAACACATAAATTATTACTTTACAGCGAACTGCTAAAATTTCTGTTGCTAAGTTTAAAAACCAGTTTTTAATTTTGACAAATAAAATTCATGATGGCTTTTAGCATAAAATGAAACCGAAAATAATATTCCTTTCACCTAACAAAATGAATTTACATTCAATGAAAATAAAAGTAGCGGTAAACTATTTACCATACTAATAAATGTAAGTACTAATGGTTTTTTCCGAGTAATTGCTGCCTTCAAGAACTTGCCATTAACATAAGTATTTGAGAGGCAAACAAAACAAATGAATTGCGATTGCCAGGCATGAGAATTACTGAGAAGGGCACTGCATAAATGAGCTGTACTAAGGGCAAAGGTCACTCAAATTGCCATTGCATGACCAGACTCAGAGCCACTGAAGTGCTGTATCTTAAGTACATCAAATTCACTATTCACTTAGCCAAATGGGCAGGAATAACAATGGACTATGGATGCTATTTTTGGCAATTTTCCCTGCGTTTTTGTGTTGATTTTTTAATGTTATTTCTCTTTAGCCCCAACATTTATGACAATTACTTTGTTGCGGTAATTGTATTAAATTTATTTGTTTTTTTGTTTCTTTTTCTGGTGGTTGCTTTGACGCTGACAAACTTTATTTTGATGCGTTTTTAAATGTCGTCAGCATTTTGTTATTAAAATAAACAGCGAAAATGTAGTTCAAATATGCCATAACATTTTATAAATTAAAATCAACACAATTCACAATTTACAATTGCACATTTTCTCAGTTTGTCAGCTTTTGGTTTTCAGAGCTCGGTTTTCAGTATTCGGTTTTCGGTTTTCTGTTTTATTTTTGGTTTCAATTTACAGTCCCTCAACCAAATCTCGGGCCTGTTGCTTTTGTTTGCTTAATTTTGCTTTTGTTTTTTTGCAGGCTTCAATTAAATCATATGCCAAGCACTCTGTCTTCATGTAGCATAAAATTGTTGTACTTGTAGTTGAAATTGTCATTGTCGTTGTTGTTGTTGTTGTTGCTGCTGCTGGAGTAGCTACTTATACAATAACTAACTAACGGGCGGCCTCGTGCAAAATACAAAATAAAAAAATAATAACAATAACAACAACTACAAGAAAAGTAAAAACCAAAACAAACCTAAAAACAATTGCGTAAAAAATTCACATGCCTCGAATCGTTGCTCTCAGAGATTATACAACTTTCTAATCAAAATAAGCATTACCCTATTATTATTATTATTGTTATTATTATTTATACTCTCTTTTCGTATTTTCATATTTTCGTAATTTGTGAGTGTTTTTGTTTGATTCATTCGCTTTTCGTGGCGTCACGCAGATATACCAAAGATTCGATTCAATTACTCAAAACGATTCAATCAACCGACTCCAAGCATCAGTTATACCCGCACCTCAGCTCGTGGTGCAGGTATCCGGACTTGGACAAGTCTTAAGATGCCTTTTACCGGTTTCCTACGCACTTTCTGGCCAAAAACTCGGTCAACTCGAAGAGTATCGAGTGGAGCACGTAGAACGTTTTAATTACAATTGGCCTAGTTTCGCACTCAGAATTTGTTGTTGCTGCTGCTGCCCGTTAAAAGTCTGAGCTGAACTACAACTATGACTATGAATACAAGTTCGAGTACTCGAAGCTGCGTCATTGCTGTGCTATCAGATCCAAGCTAATTGTTTAATTGAGAGTCGTGGCACAGAAACTTGCCCAAATCGCATTTTGGGAATGATTCCATGGACGCGGCTGGCGTTGAATGTAGGCTTAGCCTCAGCACGAGACGCCACGCCCCTTTCGCAATCAGGTATCAAGTACTTAATAGTTGGCTACCGAAAAGTGCTGTAGGGTTTTTCACACATGTATCTTTCACTAAACGACCTATCGCATAAGCTAATAGATATATCAGTTGTGAACGCAATTACGATCGGAAAGTTCAGTTATTGACTGCATCGAATGGATTTAAGAAAACGGAATTTTTAATTGCATGACTTTTCTTTTTCTTTATTGTACATTCTCTTCTGGAGTTGATTCCTTTTTCCCCATTTTCTCTTTCTTTGGAAATGCTATTGATTTCTTTTCCATTTCTTTGATCGATTGCATTCCCACGATGGTTGCTTCACCTTCTAGCACGCTCTCAGTTTACTTTGAGATACATTTGTGTGGAGCAAATTAATTGCTCGAATTATTAGTTTAATGTGCAGCATGCTCGAAGTAATAATTATAATTATCATCTGCATTGCCTACGCTGCTGCTATATGGCAACCGAAAAGTTAATGACTCTGGCGTTGAAGCGTGAAGCAAACCAACCAAAAAACAATCAAAAAACATAATGGCTAATCACAACGATTTGCGTTGTTTGCTATTGCAATTATTTGATACTTGTGGACATGGCATCTGTCTGGCAACCGCATCCAGAGCTCTTAGCGCCTCTGCAGCTGTGGTTTGACCGTGGTCTAGGCCCGGCCTGTTGCTGCTTGCTGTTAACCAAAGTAGCGTTAAACACGCACTTGGTCCAAGTTGAACGTGCCAGCTAGTTAGTCAAGCGTGTTGTCCCACTCTCTACCTTCGCTCTCTTTCTCTTTGTGTCTCTCTCCTCATCACTCTCACTCTGACGCCTTTGTCTTGTTTGTGGCATGACAGTTGCATATCCATCTGATGCTCGTTGAGATATTTCACGTATCTAATAGAACGTGATCTCATAAAAGCGCCACTCGACCGTCTACCGTAATGTGCTGTCTGCATGCTCGTTTTTCCCATTTTCCATTTTCCATTCAGTCTTTGGGAAAGTCTTCGTCTCCGTCTCCGTCGATATCGATCAATCGCTGTGGTTTTTTTTGTTTTGTGCATGGTGCAACTTTCAGTTTGCAAATTGTCTCGCAAGAAGACGCGTTGCAATGTGCAGCGGCCCGTTGCATTCAACTCCTCCACACACACACACACACACACACACACACACTCACTGCCCCGCTCCAGATTAGCGACAAATTGTTTTTCCTGCCGCTTTCGATTCACGAATCGAGCTGCAGCTGCTCCGCCCATATTCACACTCTCAATCACACTCCTAGTCGCAGTTACAGTCGTAATCGCAGTCAAAGTCACAGTCACAGTCGCAGTCATGGTCATTGAATAAAAGTGTCAATCTGGGCAACACAATCATTAGTTGTGGCACTAGAAACATCATCATCAGCAACGCCATCAACGTCATCATCATTAGCACTGCCAACAAACTGTCAAAGACAATTCGTTCATCTGTTCGGCTTTCTGCAATGAATGAAAGCAACTCATGCCAACTTCATTTGAATGCCATGGTTTTTCAGTTCTATTTTTATCGACACTCATTTTTTGCGATAGTTCGACATTTCTGCACCCACAAAATAAATACATTGTAAACATATCCGACAGTTGTCATTTTAGGTACTTTTGCTGGCAATAATTCAAGAAAATGTAGAATTTCAGAATTTAAATGAATATTAGATTAAATAAAAAATAATTAAAATGATAATATATTAATAATGAATATGGAATTATATTAATTCTTAATTATAATATAACGCAAATTAATATTTAATCGACATTCAAAAAATTAGCAAAATTGTTTTATTTTTGTTCTTTCGAATATAAAAGATTGAAGAGATGGCCATTGTAAAAAATCCATAAACAAATTATAAATCTGGTTTATATAGCCAAATAATAAAAATATAATTCTGTACATTGTCTACCTGATATTTTTTCTTTATTTGTAAATATAAATAACATATACATAAATTTCTCAGCTGAACTCAGACTCTGTCTAAACTCTGACTATTTTATCTATAGCTTGATTCAAGAAAATTGTATTGTATTATTAGTATTACTATTATACTTTATTTATACATTTATAGATTTTGTTTTATTTGTTGAAATTTGAGGATATTCCGATAGGCGTGAACTGCGTTCGTTAACTTAGTTAACATAATGACTTAACATGCATGAAAGCGTTTACAGAGCACTGTTAATTGGTGTTGCCAGATAGACAATATTCCGCCACTGTCCAATTGAACAAACTTCGCAATGTTGTTACGTAAATAAAAGAAACCATTTAATTTTGGACATTCAAATGCATAAATATGTTTATAAATATTGAATTTATATCTGGCCTATGGGGTATCTGCTAGTTGAGCTCATTCGCCAGTAACATAAATTATAAGTCAACACAATAAACGAAAATAAATAATGTATGTTGGCTTTAATCGTATTGCCGTAATTGGCAGGCCGCAACTCGCTCGTTACTTTAGTAACTGGTAACCAGCTGACTACCAGTTACCGGTTGCCAGTTACCAGTTGCCAGTTACCTGCCACAGCCCACGTGATGTGACGTGACACTTGGGCGCATGTGTGGCAAGTTTTTTTGGGTGCATCATTTGAATTTTGCGAGTAGTTTAACCCATTTTCCATTTTCCGCACTTTATGGCCATGTGGAAACGTGAGAAGCGGCGTCGAGCTTCATTTGGCTACGTTTTAATGTGGCCCAGTAATTAAGTTGTAAAATCTATGCGGTTAAGTTTTAGGTGCGGGCTCCACAAACATGCTCCACAAAGTCCTAAGTACACAACGAGCTCAACAAGAGGAAGACAAGTTGTGTCAAAATGTTTAACAGCAGATTTATTAGACGCCTTAGTTTTTCTTTCTTTTTCGCCTCCTCCTCCTACTCTAATTGTTGTTCGTAGGTGTCGCTGTGCATGCAGCGTGCAAATGTCTCGAGCACCCCTCGTTGTTTGTAGTTTGTTGTCAGCGATTAACACACTCTAATTGTCATTTGTTTTTCGACTTTTCGCGTCAATTATGAGGGACAGAACTCGATTCGGCTGCACAACACGTCGCCTCTTAATAGTCGCAATTAACAATTTTCATAACGTTGCCATAAATCAAACGGATTGTTTACGATCTCTACGTATTAGTGTGTAAATTAGTGTGTGTGTGTATTAATATTGGTGTAAAGTCTCCATTTCGACTGCACATTTGAAATCATTCATAATGTGTGCCTAGCTAACTTATTTGCCAGCTTGTTAACAATTAGCGATTCTGGCAGTTTAACATTCTTATGCGAAGGTTAACGGTGTATCTATCGCACACTGTCAGCCTGACACTGAACAAAATCTGCGTGTTAGTTGCGATTGAGTGTACACTAAATTGGAAAGGATAGGATCTGAGGAGCAAAATGGGTATATTTTTTCATTAATTTAAATATTTATATTCTATTAAAGTGAGTTCGTTAAAAAGATTTTGTAGTTACAGTCTTCTTAAATAAATAAATATCAACGCATTTATATAAATTCATTATTTAGTATTTCATTCATTTAATATAATTTAGTTTATAAAAAATCTAATACACAAAATTCAATTTTGTATGCCTTCATACTGAAATAAATGAATCTTTCCTTTTACTTTGATTAATTTATAAGAATTTGTTATGTTGTGCTAAGCTGATTGGTCTATATGCTTTATCGTAGTTTAAAATACAAACAAAATACACTTTTTGATTTTACGTCACCAACAAATATAAATTTTTCCATTTTACTTCGATTATATATTCAGAATTTACAACTTTGCGCTTAACGAATTGGTTCACATTTTATAATATCATTCTTTATTTTGCATATAGCGAAATAAATAAATAAATTTAATATTGCATTTGGAAATTCACAAAATACTCGTTTCGACATTAGGCAAAATATTAATTTTAAAATGCATTTCACTTTCCTTAGTCATTGATAACTTAACATTTGGCCTTATTCGGAAATACACAAAATATTAAATTTTATTCCAGTATACTGAGAAATAAAAATGCAATTTTTAATCAGAAATTATTTTAAAATTCACTTTGCATTAAAGTTGGTATCCTTAAACTCATCTTCTTGCTTATAAGACAGCTCGCTGATTCTTTTGCTTTCTTTTTACTACACTCTGTGCACTTCTTACTGCTGCCATTGATTGTACAACTATTTTGTTGGCTGTGTCTTTTCTTGTTCAGTTCATACTTTAAGTTGTCAACAACATGCAGCAACAACAGCAGCAACAATAAACACAACAAAATAGTGGCAATGGGAACTGCAAATCGGATTCGCACTTCATGCTTCATGTGCCACGCCCACAGCAATGGGCAGTAAAATTTACCTAAGTAGGCTGCCTCTGTGCTGCCTCTGCCGTTGCTGCTGTTGCCAGCTCTTGAGTTGGCTGGAATTGCTCCTGAGCTATATTCGGATTGCGAATATGGATGCGGCTGCGGATGTGTCGCGTGGTCGACTGGCGACGACTTTGCCATTTGCCGTACTGCAATTTGCTCCAAACTTTTACGCGTTTTCCTGCCACAATATGTTGCAGCAGCCAGCCAGCAAGGGGGCAGCCAGGAAGACAAAAAAGAGCTGCTGTGCGCTATATATACATATATAGCGAAAGGGGGTGAACGCCCACTTTTTGACTTGGCATCGCACGTGCTGCAAGCGGCGAATGTTAATAACATTTTGTGCCAACAACAGTCAAATCTTCAGCAACAACAACCACGGCAACAACAATGAGGCGAAAAATTTACGCACTCAACGTTGTTGTTGTCGCTTCCTTTAACGAGCTCATCCTTGTTGCAACTGGCGTACGTGCCACACCCCCACATGCCCCTTTATGCCCCCAGCTCTAGTTGCACTCCGAATCCAGAGTCTCAGTTCTAGTTGTCTTCTGCTTACTTTTACTACTTGACGCTGTCATTTGCGGCATTGCAATTAATTTTTGCTTGCCATCTTCCTTGCTCGCTCTCTCGCTCGCTCTCACTTCCTGTCTCTGTCCGTCCCTCGTGTGTGGTCGGGTTAAGGGCGTGTCAGGTGGCAAGGGTGCTGACATGCAACTTGGCACACTAATTTCTGATCTCTGCTCCGCCAGCAACAGCAACAGCGACAACAGCAACTACACCAACAACAACAAGATTGTCAAACGCGTCTCATTTAACGCCTGCATGACTCTCCCATCAATGATGCGACAAGGCAGAGCAGGAGGAAAGCAAGGAGAATCTCCATGCAACTGGGTGGCAGGTTTAGCTGTGGCAATAACCGAATGCAGCGTTGTTGTTATCAATTTAGTTCAGGTACGAGATGCGGGCTTAAAGCGCAAACTGAACTTGAGTGCAGCAAGAAGCAGCAGGAATATGGAAATTATTTCCTGTTATCACTGCAAACTCTATTCCATATTTCCTAAGCAATTTTAGATTAGATTTTAATCTAGAGAATGCAGCAAGCAAAATAGTTCCTTGTTTCCCACATGTTCTCAAATTGATTCCAAAACTAAATTGTCTCTTTCATTTATGTCAATATATATTAAATTAACTAAATTGATTTAGCACCGTAGAGAACATAAGAAATTGGAAATAATATGGAAGTATACGTGAATAAAATATGTATATATGAAATTAAACAAAAACCAATAGTTAGTACGATTACATAGAGTATACTATACGTGCATAAATTATACATTAAATTAACCATACGTTAAATAATCTAACGAGAATAAAGTATACGTAAATGATGTCACCTAAACGAAATTTGCATACGCAAATGCAGTATATTCCAGTACACGTATATTACGCATACGTAAATGCAGTATATTGAAATTTAGGTATATTACTCATACGTAAATGTAGTATATTGAAATGAAACATTTACAAATCGAGATGAGGACTGCACATTACGTATACGAGCTGTTGACAGGAATCGATAATAATTATTGGGGAAATTTAAAATCAGAATTGATGCAAAGAAACAATGCGAGTACACAAAAAAAAGCATATCTATTTATTTGCTTAACGTTTCTGGCTATTTAATATAATTCATAATACTTTGAAGAATTTAAATGTTGAAATCTGTCTGTCGTTTTAATTAATAAGTATTTATACTTTTAATGAAAGGAAATTCCATAAATAAATAATAAATTTGGGTAAATCACCGCAATATAAAATTACATTACCCAAGAAGTTAAATACATTTATTTTAATAATCAGCTGCAGATGTGAATTAATAAATATAGAATTAAAATACCATAAAAACAAGTCTTTGCAATTGGATTTTTCATTTTTATAATTAATTTGTTATTACCTAATATTTAATAGCTACTAACGATAGTAAAACTATAAACTATTAATGAGTATGTCGAACCTCTTCCAGTTTTGATAACGAAAGAAATAATGGTAAACAAAATTACAACTTTAAAAACCTTTTGCAAGTTTCAAATCTCAGATGACTACAATAGAAATTTTAATTTTACATTGGGCAAAAACATTGTCAGCTGGATGCAATTTCTGTGGAGTCTGAGAGCATTTTGAAAGTATTGGCAAAAGTACTCGTATGCTTCGATTTGGTCAATAACCGTTGCCTAACTTTCGCCATTCTCCTTCATTCTCTCTCTCTCACTTTATTCCCATGTTAAAGTCTCTCTGTGACTGCTCTAATTTGTCCCCCTGGAAATTAGCATGACAGGATTTGCACACATGCGAATGAAAAAAGTTGCAGGGGAAATTGCTTAATTAATTTCCTCAGCTATTGGCGTCAAATTGAAAGCATGCGAGTTTAAGAGCTATGCAAATAAAACTTAATTTTAATACAACTCTGACTTGACGTTATTAAGTGAGTGGTGGGAGAGATGGAGGGAGGGAAGAAGCGGCAAGAGCAACTCCCTCGGGACGCATTCTGTTTGATATTTTTATGTGCAAGTCTTTAAGTTGTTTTTGTGTGTTGCGGGGCAATTGCCGGTAAAACGAGTTGCAAACGCTGCAGACGACGATGGCGATGACGATGACGCTGTCGACCTACTTTAAAGCCTGAACCTGGGCGCAGAGTCTACACGAAGTTTGCTGCTGCAACTGCTGCTGCAACTGCAAGTTGCCACTGCCGTCAGCTTGGATGCTGGCGCCACTTTCTTTGGCGTCCAGTTGACTGGTTGACACCAATTTGAATGGCAAGTTTCAGTTTGGCTCGCAGCTCAGGCTCTTTATGCTATTATGCTAAAACTTAACTACAAATAAGCGCCGTTTATTCTGTCACGTGAAAGTCATAGCGTACTCGTAATATCCGAGAAACCAGCCAGAGAGAAACGATCCCCCCACAAGCTGCTGCTGCCTTCTGTATTTCTAATTGTATCTGCAACGCGTGGGCCTTTCTGAGAGCGCCGGAAGTTGCAAGTGGTATTACAGGTGATTTTCCTTGCAGCAATCAGAGTGATTTATCAATTTTCTTGGAAAACTCTAATAAGCACTTATTATGTGCAAGCAAAAACTATGCTTCAAATCATGTTGTTGCACTTTCCAGGAAACCTGTTCTAAAAACGTTGTAGTGGCTTATAAAATAATCGAATTAATTATATTAACTCTTTGAAATGAGAAAGTCAACTAATTGCAATAATAATAGTTTATCAACTTATTAAGCGCTTACAATCGCAGTTGATCGCAAGCTTCATTAAAAGTATTGAAGTGATGAATGAAATTTTTCTTGAAATTTTATACGAGCGATATCCGAGAATATTTAAAATGGAAGTAATTTTTTAAGCAGCCATTTTCATAAAAAATTATTTAAAAATATTAATTTTGTAATGACAATATTTTAAATAGTAGATTAATATTTACTTCAGTAAGAGGAAGTTGGAATTTCATTCATTTTTGTTGCACTACACTTTCGAGTGTATTAAGAATTCGTGCAATTTGAATTACTGGTTTAAATAGATGTAAGATATAATCTAGCATAGCAAAGCAAGCTTCTATTATATGTCATTTAAATTTGACAGTCTCTTTGGTACACCTTCTAATTTGGGAGCAGTTTGAAATGGGTTTCAACTTCCCCGGCAGTGCAATCGCTTGCACTTGAGGTGAACTCATGCAGTTGCTTCGGTTGGCAATCGTGGCTTCCAGCATGCTCTAAAAAGAATCTAAAAACTGCAATAAACCAAGTTTTGGCCATTATGTTTGTTGCTGGAAAATATTGGCCAAGACCGAACCAAATGCACTTTCGAAAAGCAAAACAAAACCAAAACCAAAAGAAACGAAACAAAAAACAAAAACAAAGCCAAGTAGCTGCCGTTGAATCGAGCGAAGCCAATGCCGACAACATCAACACCGCATAGCAGCAGACTCCGCCTAAACACAAGCAGGCAGGCAGGGGAAGGAGGGTGGCGGAGGCGGAGAGGGAGGCGACAGTGGGACCCCAAGCGACCCCACACAAAAGTCCAAGACAAGTCTTGAAGCAACAAATTGAAATTGTAACAAAATGCTCACGACAAATATGCGGTTGCTGTGCATGGTTACAACTTTTTTTCGTACTTCTCGGCAGGCTGGTCCATGACGTAATGACCACATCGAAGTCATGTGCTCCGCCAGTTGTTTGTTGGCTTTTGGCTTGGGGCTTGAGGCTTTTGGCGGTGGCAACCGCAGCGGAGGGCCAGTGACGGCGTCTAGGCCAGGTCCAGAGACACGTCCAGATGCGACTTTTTACGCTAGCCGTAATTAAAATTTAAACTGCATTTTTGCCTGTTCGCGTGTATAATTGCTTGAGGATTGGCCTCAACGGCTAGAGATAACGAAAAAAACAATGTTGCAAAAAACGAAAACACATATCTTGTTGCATGCATTTATCGTATTGTAAAACAACTAATAAAAGCTAATTAAAAATATTAATTTAAGTACATAAAAATTAATTAATTTTTATTTTCGCTTCCGATTAACGACTGTAGAAAATGTAGCCGAAAAAAAACTCAACAATCAGCAAAAGGAAGTGCTTTGAAGGTATTTACTATGATCCAATAAATTGCACAATACTAAAAAACTAATTACACATCATAATTTGAAGATTTTTTGTCCATTTCGAATTCAGGACAATCTCGGATTACAAGTAACAAGTCTGGGAAGATTTGCACTAAGAAGACCTGTTTCCATTTGAATGGTCCAGGAAGTTGAGCAATCCCAAGCGTTTACTCAACTTAAATGTAATCCAGAGACATACAGACACAATTTCAATTGCTATAAAGTCATCAAAAGGCCATAAATAAAGCCGAAGCAGCAACGATGCAAACCATTTGCCGTGTATTCATTATTGATTTTTGTTTAATTTAGTGAAAGGTGCGCTGCTTTGCGATTTGTTTCATGTTTTCGTGGGGGTCACCTGAGCAGGTGTATAGCTTCAACTACAGATCCAGCTGCCAACGTCTTCTTCTTTGAGCTGCTTTGGCAGCAGCGGGTGGCTAAGGCCATTGGCTAACATCCGCAGCAGCAGCAGCTGACAGAGACTCTTTTGCGCTTGGCCGAAAATCAATCGTGAAGTACATAAACTAAGTTTGAGCTGCTGTTGATGCTGTTGATGCTGATGCCAAAGTGATGCCCTTAATATGTCTGGGAAAATGGGAGATTTGGCCGCACAGCACGTGGCTGGCAACACATTGAGTAGACCAGAAACACGAATCGATAGCAAAAGCTCAAAAGATTTATGATTTCCGAACATGTTTGTCCAATGTTCAGCGTGTCCGTGCAACATCACCGAGCCGTAGCTGGAGCTGGAGCTGAAGCTGCGGCTGGGGCGGGGGCTCCATCATTAAAAACAATTTTTGATTTTGCCATTTGCCATCAAATCTCCTTTCGCAACATACTGCATAACAAAATAACTCAAAAAATATATAAAGTGTACTATTAATGGGCTCATCAAATTAGAAATACTCTGGGAATGTGTATTTTTTTTCCCATTTATAATAATTAGTTTCCCAAAACAATTTTACCTAACATTTGCACTTGAATTAAATGAATTTATGCTTGCCATAACATTTCTAATTGTGCTTTTTGGCTTACAATTTGTAATTATAATAATAGCTTGTAAATTATAAATTATATAGAAAATAAAAAAATTACATGCAATAAAAAAATATGTTATACAAATTAAAATTAGAAAAAGCTAATATTTGTTTAATAAAACTAAAATTTAATACAACATCAAGATTCCCATTGTCAGCTCAAATATTTTTTTAAATTTGTAAATTTGATTAATGGTTGTAAAAAAGCATATGTAAGAAAAACATTATTAAAATTTTAAATACAAATTTATATATTTTTATCGTATCATTTAGCTTTAAGATATTTGATCGAAACCTGGCAAAACGTTTATAGCCAGATCGGATTACTCGCCACATATATAAAGCAATCGATCGGTTGAATATCTCATTAAATTTTTCATGAGCCACCCTTTCGGTTAAGCCGTAAATTCGAAGCTAAAGTGTGTTTCCATGTGTTATACATATCATTAAGGTCCATTTGAGTTATGGCCGAGAGTCGAGAGTACTCTCACTCGTTATGCTCGTTTGCATGATGAGCTGGTTATAATAATCAATTTGTGCTCTTGTTGGAGACTGGCCCATTAATCTTCATTTCTCGGGCAAATAAACAGTATGCGTCTGTATGAGAATGTACAACTCTAATGATTGTTGACTTTCTAGTCGAGCCATCAACACCTCTCGTTGAATATCCATAGAGTGTATAATCATTAGAGTTTTGTTGGGAATACTCCCATACGAGTATTGAAAGCAATTCCTCTATTTCACTTTTATGCATACATATGTGTTAAATGGAAAACCAACACTTTATGCAACAAACACACACTTTCGGCTGGCCAGTACAAATTTATTTTGATTTTCCTCAAACAGTTTTGCTGCTGCTGTTTGTACTCGTACTTTTGCCAGTTGTGGCCGCTGCATAAAATCTGATTGTTTTTGATCAAATATGCATGCAAAAGCTATAAAATTTTTTTGGCTGTTTTTTAAGTTTGCCAGCAGCAGAGGCAACAAATTTCAATTTAATTTTTTTTGCTCGCTTCGCAGACGAGCAAACTTCCCCAGCGAAAGTGAGTTACACTCTACAGCATAAAGACCCGAGTGAGCGAGATAGAGAGAAGAGAGAAGAGAGACGCTTGCAAGTATGTAAATCACCTTAACAACAGCACACGGCGCAGATTTATGGGCGCCAGCTACTTAGCGCACAGAATTTTTTATGGGCCCCCGAGACTGAGGCATGCTCGGGTTACCAAAGCGCATAGAAACCATCTACCATCCACCATCTCCGAATAAATCTGGGTGCGTGGGTGGCTTGGACATTAGAGAAACATTGCAGAAGTTGTCGCTGTCGCAGTTGCTGCGTGTGAAGTGAAAGCCAAAAGGGGCGGCTACAACTTTTGCGGGCCTTCAATTGAACGTCAATTAGCACCTAGCATATTTCAGATTTCAGTTGCAGTTCGCCACCTTTTCTCACCTGCCACTCTTACGAAATGTTCCTCGGTCGCTTGCCACTCGAGTATTTTGGCGGTGATGCTAAGTGGGCTTTTAGCGTGTTTTCTTTTAGGGCTGCTGTGTCTGAGTCAGCGATTCAGCAAATTGCCTATCTATGGGTTAGTGGAGCGTTTTGCCAACTGACCTACTTTACAGTGGGCCATGAGGCTGATTCACTTTGACAAAATACCAAATATCAAAGAGACTAAAGAAACTAATCAAAATTTCACAAACGTTAAAAGATAAAATCGAGAGTGCTCGCTCGCAAACAATTTTCAATTGCATTATTTTAGCTGTAGAACAAAATTTAAATGTCTTTAAGCTTCAGATAGAATTTACTTTATTTTTATGAAAACTATAAAATAATATTATAAATAATACTGCTGAAAATAGAATTTACTATATTAAAAAATTGATGGTTTGAGCTTTAACTATTATTATATGCAACTTTAATTAAGTTTTTAAATCATTTGTACCGCATGAATATTTATGAAAATGTTATACGAATTTTTTTTGACTACCCTACTTATTTATAATTACTCTTTCACTTGTCGTACAATGGTGTTCAAATTGCTTAAAACACATTTGCAAAAAAGTTTCATTGAACTTAAGTTGCAACTAGTTCACGAGCTTGATATGGCTTTTAATTGCCTTCAAGTTGAGTGCCAAAGAGTGTGGCGAAAAAAAACATCAACAATAAAAGCCAAAATAAAAACTAAAGGAAAAGGAAAAACAAAAAAAAACTAATCAACGTCATTATGAAGTCGGTGTGTGGCTCGTTGTTACGCATTACCAGCCACGCCCACTCGCAGGTGCGGTGCTCCTCCTTTGGCCGTATTTGTATATCAAGTGAAAGCTATTCACTTAATTTCCACTTTTTGCCGTTGTTTGTTATTTCTGGCCAAAACTGTTGTGTTGCACATTTTTCACATGATTGTGTTAATCAGTTTAAAGCTCGTTGTTGTTTTCATTTTCATACTTGGCTCAGTTCGCGAACTCAAGAGATTGGGAATAATGCGAATTTGGCTGTCAGCCCGACTTTTGACCGCTTTGCATAATCTATTTGTATATGCGATTATGGTTGGGGCGATGGGGGCGTTGTTTTTAGAGCTTGCCAAGCTGAACCAAAACTAAACGAAAGTTGATTAGTTACTGTTCCATGCTGATGCCTTTTTTCTTTCTTTTTATTATTATTATTATTGTTAATAATAATGTTTGGGGGCAAGCCAACTCTGCTCTGTGGGCGGTCAGCTGTCTCCGCTTTTGTCGCGGTTTGCCGTTGTACTCTGATTTTATGTCATCTCTCCGAAACAGTGTGACCAAAAGGCGCTAAACGGCTGCGGTCGTCATAAGTTGTTATGATGCTTTGGTTGGGGGTACAAAATACCGAGAGCAAAAACAATTTAAGGCTTTCACTTGCGAACAAAATGCGTGTGAAAAGATCGTGTGGCATGCGGACGGAGAGAGCGAGAGAGAGAGAGAGAGAGAGAGAGCGAGAGCGAGAGAGTAAGCTGCTGTTCAGTTCTGTCAGCAGCAGAAGCCTTAACAGACAAGTGCAAATGTGTGAAAAAACAGTTATGCGCTCTGTGTTGCCTGATTAGCTTATTCCAGGCTAGATATAGCATTTTTGGAAATGAAATAGCAAATTTACAAACAGCTATAAATCAAGAAAAATTCTAAATTCATAACCAAATATTTTGTTTGTTTGAAATAACAATAATCGCAAAAATCAGCGCTTCTCTTTTTCATTGTCATTGTTAAGTGTTAATATGTTGACGGATGCGTCATGCATATGCATTGAATTACCGGTCAAAGGAAGGAGTAGAACGGATTCTCAGTCAGATGATGAAAAAATCAGCAACTTGAAACAAATAACGACTTATTAAAAAAATATATATATGTATATTTAAGTGAAGAAGACAATTCTAAAATCAGTGATTTTTAAAAAAACTGTATTCTTGCAATTGCATTTGATTATATGTTGTTTTTCGGTATATTTTTAATTTTTAGCTTATGTTAGTTTTTTTGAGAATCTATCTTTCACTCGCGCTAATCACCTGGCAACCCGTCAACAACTGCAGCAGCAGCAGCAGCCTTAACAGACGAGTGCAAATGTGCGAAAAAATGAAGATGCGCTTTTTGTACACATATTTGTGTGCTTTGTTCTCGCATACCGCGACTGCCGTCTCAAACGCAATGTTAGCAGAAAGCTGACTTAGCAGACGACTGTGGATAAACTGTGAATTAATTGCGTAGACACACAATACTCAAGTAGCTGTCTGTAGGAGTGTTTGTGTGGCAACAGACGCACCTATCACAAAGAAACTGTAATTATTAGCTTTCGAATGCGCCCAACTGCTGCAAATGATTTTCATTGAAAATGTGGCAAACAAATCACATAATTGTCATCAAGCAGCGTGAGCAGAGCAGCCACAGTCGCAGCCGCAGTCACAGTCGCTACCGCAGCAGTCGGCGTCGATCAAAGCAGAACGCACAATAAACCGAGCTACAACAACAGCTCAAGCCATCAAATGCAGACACACGAGAGAATGAGAGAGTGAGAGGTGGCGAAATGAGTGCGAATACCAATGAAAAATAAAAATAAAAAATGCTGTTGTGTAAGCTGCGATTTGACTTTTGCTCGTCTGCGCTTTTTTATGTTCACACGTCGTGCTGTGCAAGTAGAAGAAGTTCTAATTAATTATACAGTGCTCGTAACGTGTGACGTCACACGGTCGCTGTTCGATAATGAAAATGCAAGTAAAAGATTTATATTTTATTAGTAGCTGCACGTATTGAGAGCTAAGTTTAATTTGGCAGCAGTTGTTGCATGTTTTGTATGATTTACGACGGCAAGGTGAACACCTTTAATTGCCCAGAAGTTGGTGGTGGGCATAATAAATCTTTTAATTATGTATATTCGTTAAGCCATTGTCATAAACTTGCGGTGTTCGAAAACTTCAAAAAGCTTAACAGCGCACAGAACAATTACACAAACTTAACAGCGCTGATGTTAAACACGCTCTGTTAACAGCCCACAGATCAATTACTCGAACTTTACAGCGCTGCTGTTAAACACGCTCTGTTAACTGAGAAGTTCGAAGAGCTTAACAGCGCACAGAACAATTACACGAACTTAACAGCGCTGTAGGCGAACACGCTCTGTTAACTGTGACTTACGTGCATTTGAAGTGCATTTTATTTTATGCAATATGCACATAAGTACGTGTCATAAATTTGTTGTTCATGTTGTATCATAAATCACACAATATGCTTGTATATTTATTTCAGTGCCATGCGAAATTGCTAGTTAATTAATTAGTTAATTTTGTGCACAATTGTTTGCATAAGTACTAAAGAAGCACTCGTCGCTTCACACACACACACAGTGTGCAGCATCATGTTAACTGTCGGGCTGTTGGCCTGTTAATAGGGCAATGAAACGATTTCTCACAGAAACAATTAATTAAATTAATTAATATCAATTTGAAAAAAAAAGAATTTAATATATGAAAAGAGCTGTGTAAATAGAGTACAATGACCAGGGCATAAATCAATATTGTTGATTCTGATTTTGCTTTAATTATGTGCTTGGTTTTTGTTTCAGCATTTTTCATTTCGCATTTCCGCTCTGCAAATATTTATTTAATTTTATGACACAAACAAAAGTTTGTCTTTTTCGTCAAATTGAATAGCCAATTAAATTGGTACTTGCAAAAAAAACAAAAACTGTTTACCCACCGACTGATTGATTGATTGATTGACTGAGTGACTGACCGACCGACAAAATGAGAACTTTGAATAACAAGCAAGCGATGCGTGTAATTTCTATAAATGAGATTTAAATTTAATGCACGTCGCCTCTCGAGTGTTAATAAATGCGTGCAATTAATGCGCCAATAATTAGTGCAATTATTTACAAATAAGTCCAATGCAGAATTTAAAGCCAAGAATTATCAACAAGCGCGTAAATAGCGGATATTTGATAAATTAAGAAAATCCATTAGCGAAGTATTCATGATATTTTTACAACATATGTAAAGCAGAGCAAACATAGCAGATAACAGATTCCCACACCCCAAAAGCAACAATCAACACCTTTTTAAATACCAATTAGTCCATAACAAGTGTGTGTGCTCGGTGTATCATTAGTTTACATCTAATGCGGTCTCAATTGCAACACTTTCGGGTCTGCCATAAGTTGCACAATAAGCGGACGCAGCGAGGCAGCAACACGGCAACACGGCCACACAGCAAACGCTCCCCGGTTCGGGCCTGGCCTAAACACCTTAACTAATGGCCCGGCCGCAATGGCCCGGCCAGCGACTAATGAGCGGGCAGTCAGCGCGTTGTGAGCTGTGAGCTGTGAGCTGTGAGCTCTTTAAAAGGCAGCCCAGAACTTCGACCAAAAACTGAGCCAAAGAGTGAAAAAATCGAGACAACAAAGAAGTTTTTTTTTGGGTGTTCAGTCAGGGGAGTTTGGGGGGCTACTTGAAATACTTGAGGTGGCGTTTGAATTCGAGACTTGGAGGTTTTCTTTTGGCTTTGGCGCGCATTGTTGTTGTGTCGCCGCACATAGTTTTGGTGGCACAAAAAACTTATATTCGAAAACTGGCCCCGAAGCTGCTCAGTAGCTGAACAATTTCAGACTACTGCACGAAATGAAATATGACTGCCGAGCAGAACAATTGAAACAAAAAAAAAAAGAGTTCAAAAACCAAACTAAAGCAAATAAAAAAATGCGAGTTGGCTTTAAATGATTTTAAACTGGAGCACGTTGAGAGAATTCTGATTGGACACCAGCTGCAACAGCAGCAGCTGACCATGAAATGCGTTTTTATATTATTTTTTCTCACTGCGAAGCAAGAAAAAAAAAAGCGACTTCGTTTCACTTTTGCCCGATGCCAAAGTTGGCATCTGAAAACAGTCGAGAAAACCGAAAGTTAACAACTGCCAGGCTGCATTGAGAGTCGAGAATTGAGTTCACGCCAATCGCAATTAGAATCCGTTTCGAATGCGATTCAATAAATGCGGTGCGCAGATACCAGTGCGTTATTCCGACCGACCGACCGGTTTGCAATAAAATTCGTTAGCTCACTTTCCCAGACCGATAATTCTCAATTAAAAATGTAAAGAAACTTTATTTGTTCAGCAATAAACCGTCACTGTTTATCCTCTGCAACTCTTTAAAATCTCTTCCATAAATTCGAAAAATAACAGTTTATGAATTCAACAAAAAATATATACTTATTTTCATAAAGGTAACTTTTGAATTTATTTCAGATGAAATTTTAATTATGTTTTCAATAAAAATCGTTAAAAACAACTGCAGCAGAGAGATCGATGCTCAATTAAAAATATATTTATTGATCTTCTGAAGAAATGTATATTGAATTGAGTTCTTTTGGACTTACCGCTTGGGGTAGGGTATGCGTCGGTACTTGAAGGCATTTTCCACATCGCGCAACTTCATTTTGTAGGATCGATCGGCGTTTACAGACATGTAAACGAAGCACACACAACACTGAATAGCACTTGGATCTTTCGTATGAACTTTGATGGCTTTTCTAATGCTGTTTTACAGCACTGTCACAAGATACAGTTATTCGATTATGCTGTTAACAGCCCGACACTGAAGCGACTGAATCGATTGAGTGCGAGTGGGAGAGGAGGAGGAAGCACGTGTGAAGCGCACAACGTTCGCGGCACAACTGAATGTTCCTGCGAATGCTTGGCCGCCTTTTTGGCCAAGTCCAAAGCAACGATCCACGATCAGCGCTCCGAGACGAAGTCGAAGTCGTTGCTGCTGTTGTTGTTGCTGTCGGCGTCGGCGTCTGCGCCAAGCGCTAGCTACGTTTACCGTTTGTTGTTGTTTTTCCAGCAGCTGCTTTTACCTTTTTCTTTTGCGCTCTCATTCGATTGGAACCAACTCTTGCCATCTCTTTGGCCGGTCTCTCACACTCTCTCTCTCTCTGTTTCTCTTTCGCAGCCAGGGCTAATATTTGGGATGCCACTGTGCCGCGTTTGATGTCTTTCGTTCTGTAGTTCTTTTTATCACTATGTTTTTACTGCCTGCTGGCATCAAAATCCACTTTTGCTCCTATTTGGGTCGCTAATATTTAAACAAATTGTCAACGTAGCTTAAGACACAACTGCTCAAATAGTGGCCAAACAATTGAAGTCGCAGTGAAACTGTTTGAGCAGTTGGTATTTTTCCAAAAATATTCTTTTATTTATCGCCTCTCTTCATCGTTTTCCAATTGCTGAAGTACCACGACTCCATCACCATCTCCAGCTCCATCTCCATCATCATTAATAATCGAAACGCTGCTTACATAAGCCATTTCGGGTTCTTTGTTTCGAGAGACCACCGAAGAACAGGTTTCGAATCCGACCCAGCCACAGACTAAACTTGACCTTTCCGGCTTTGTATTTCCATTTATTGGCTTCGAATCTTGCTTTCATATTCTCCTATACATGTGCTATTAATCTATTCAAATCCGCACAAAATTCGCCCGTCTCGACTCTCGAAATTCTGAAGAAATTAATTATGTTTACATTTCCAGCCCCGCGCTCGCCGCTTATCGAGCTCATTGACCCTACAACGATTATAGACACTTGTGGAACGATGAGTGCCAGAAATATTTGTATTGCATTCACAATTATTTCCATTCTATTGATAAACCTGACGTCATTGTTTAGAAGTATATTTTTGGCAATTGTTGGCAAATTAAAAATAGATTATCATTTCTAAAATAAAAAAAGAAAGAGAAAATAGAGTAATTGGATTCACTTACATATTTATATTTACCTTTTTTCACCTTTTAATTGAATAAATGCGACATTTAATCCGCAGTCGGATAAGCGTAACTTTTCCAGCCATTTGAACAGCTTTTCATTTGTAATTCTATGATTGCTTTCACTTAACACTTCCCACTCACCGAGTACACAGACTTTCCCAGCTCACTGTGCAGCACTTGGACTTGGACTGGCGTCTGACGGCTGTTGGCCAAAAGTAATGCGTTTACACATTTGCCGCATATACATTTCCACGTTTTTTTTTTATTGTGTTGTTTAGTCGCGGCGCAGCAAAAAACTGAATGTTTATACTTTTTTGCAACAAGCTGAAAATTCATGTAAATTTCTAGATAAAAAATCAAAATTCGCTGAGCTCAACACAAAAATACCCAATACTAAATAAACAAAAACGAAAACGAAAAAGATTTAAACAGGCGGCAAATTTATGTTAACTGTTTTGTGATAATAGCAATTGGCGTGCAGAGATCGACGCTGAATTATATAAACACAGCAAAAGTATTAGGCTCAATTGAAAGTGAGATGCAATCATAAATCAATAATGAAATTGTTAAACAAAAAATATGTGCAAAGTTGTCATCGGATTGCACAGTTCAACTACAGGTATAAATAGAAATACATTTCAATTGTCATATTTTCCACTTAGCCGACGACAAACCGCAATCATGATGATGACGACAATGATGATGATGATGATGATGATGATGGTTTCGATGACGTTTCTTGAACAGATCTCTGGATACCTCTGCGCACCTGGATGCCACACCTTTCGCACAGCGGAAAACATTGCAACCCAAGTGAACAATTGTCGTAGTCAGTCTGTCAGTCAGTCAGTTTGTCACTTTTGTCAGTTTGTCATGTGGTCACGTGGTCACTTTGTCATATTATCAGCTGCAATAAGTTTTTACGCGCAGCTTGTTGTTGTTTTGCTTCTTCTGCTGCTGTTGTTTTCGACCAGTGTTGTTGTTGCTGCTTCTGGCATAACAATTGTGCTGAACTGGCAACTCAATTGTAAATTACTTGATTTGGCCCTAGGCGCAAACACAAATACCTTTACACATATTTATGTTCGTCTGTACTCGAGCATATTTGTCCAGGTTTGTGAGTTCAACAACAGGCGCAACGTAGGCGACGAGGTGTGCCACTAAAGTTATCTATAATTAAATCAGATATTTTTGAAGAGGCAGAGCAAAAGCATGAATATAGATAATTAAAAACATTTATCGGGCGTATCATTTTTTATTTATGCTGAAAGAGCTAAAATAATATAAGCAATAATAAAATGTAATTTAAGGATCGTTAGCGATTAAATTTAGCTTGTTAAGTTGCGCAAAATTTGATTTTAAATTTGTTCTGAAATAGTTGGAAGGTAAACAATAAAAAATGAAATTAGGGAAGCATTGGCAATTAAATTAAATTTCTCAAGTTCCGCACAATTTTAATATTTTCACCTTGAATCTTGAATCTTTAATCTAGAAAAAATTGTAATCGTAGTCTACTTTACTTACCCTTGAATACTTTATTTTTTAATTAACATAACAACTAAATAATAATTTATTTTATTGTTTAATGCAATTGGCAAGCAGTTTGCTTTACTGATTTAGTTGCTTGTTATGTTGAACACGGCGAATACGTAATACTTTTATCCGTTGTGCTGCTCAGATGGGATTTCTGCTGATGAGAGTGCTCACTTAATATGAGCATAAATTAAGCGTTCTGGCAACTCTCGCGTTTTCGCACTTGCGCTTGGTCAAACTGTTAGGCTTATCGACGCCATTTGGCGGAGTGCAGAGTCCCGCAGCTGTGTAAAGCGTTGTCAGCTGGCGGCAATAAACAGCACCACTGTCGAGCACATAGCCCCGGACAACGCAGCGACAGCAACCACAGCAATAACAACAGCAACAGCAACGGCAGAGAAGAGGAAGACACATGGCTGCCGGTGGTTTATGTGTTATGCGGGTTAAGCTGGTCAGCGCCAGGTTTCGCAGCAGGCCGAATAAAGTTGGCCCGGCCAAAAGGGTCCTTGCTTCGGGGGCTTGGCAGTTACCTTAACTTTAACACCGACTGTTGGCTCAAAGCACTAGCGACAGGATGGTGGCAATCAGCACCTGAACTCGACCATTTGGCTAATAGCAATTGGCAATCGGCAACGTCAACGACAACGTCAATGTCAACGTTGACTTTAGACCCAAACGAATGCAATGAATGAATACAGATTTCAGTTATTTTTAAAATTGTTGTTTAAGTTTCTTTTTGTTCTTGTTTTATGTTCTTCGTATTTTTTTGTATTTTTGTTTTTAATTGTCTTGTTTTAAATACTCGTTTCAACTATTTGATTCAGTGCGTCATTATTTCAAGTTTTCATATATATATATATATATATATAATACTCTATATTTATATTTATAATTATATATATGCATGTATATATTTATAAATATTTCCTTTTTGTTTATCATACAAGTGAAACTTACGCCATACAACTGAAAAACTTAAACTCACAATTCATGAGCAAAATCCAAAATGGAGAAAACAAATTTCCAATTTGACAGTTTCTTATTATGTTTTTTTGTGGGTTTTTCATTCTTTAATATGCGCTAACAGTACGCAGTTTGACTATTTACACAGCTGCTGTATTTATTTATTATTTATCAGCGTCACTTGCCGCACATTCCCTTCTTTCTTTCTCATTTTTTTCCTTCACATTTTTTATAGGTATACATATATTTTCTTTTTATCGAGTGTGTGTGATGGTGTGTGTGAGTGAGGGAGCAACAAATAAATTACATGCAATGTTTTATGCGTTGACATAATTCAATTTCTTGTACGTTTTATTTTTTTAATTTTTGGTTTCTTTTCGGAAATGGAAACTACTTTAAACAGAGTTGGCACAATAATTTTTCATAGTTTGTGGTCGTGTTTTCTTTTCTGAGAGAAGGAACTGAACCGAACTGTAAATAATTTGTGACTTTTGCTCGTGAAGCGATATCTGTGACTGTGACCGAGACCGTGAGAAAATTGCAGTAACTGTTATTAAAGCTACTTATTGAATCTGATCTGTCACAATTGCTATATATATTTATCTATATATAGTTGTTAATTCTTCTTAAATTTGGCCTATGCACCAATTGTGTTTAATTGAGTTGTTTATCGATTTCGATATCCTTGCAGATATTATCGGTTCCATATGGTGCTTGATATTTCTTTTTTTACAGAAATGTAAATTCATTGGATAAATTCAAGGCATTAATCAATCTACAAGGATATTTGAACTTCGGCTAACCGAAGACAACTTTTACTAGATTGTGTTTGGTGTTATTTACCTATGCAATGATTGCTATCATAATTAGTTTTATTTTAATTATCTGTGACAAAATAATATTTATTTTCATAAAATTGTACAAAGTGCGCATTTAAGAGGAAATAAATGCTACAAAAATTGGAAATTAAATATTTGATTTTCGTTACATTTTAATGTTGTCTTTTTACAATATTGCTGTTGATTTCGCTTCTTCTGTTCGCATTTTAAATTGAAAGTCCAATGGATTTTTGAAGGGATCTTTTCTATGGGAAATTCTAGTGGCGCAATATCTAATTTCAAATTCCATTTATACTTATTTATATTCATTTATTTACTTTATGTTTAGTGCATTTAAAATAAAGTACATTTGTCTTATACATTTAAATGGATCTCATCTCTGTCAAAAAGTTGATTGTTTATATATATATATACTATATATTGATGCATTTATCGGGCATATCGTATGACTTAGACTCTAAGTACTGCATACAAATTGGCATAAATTACTCTATAATTATGTATATCTGTATTGTGTTTTTTACAAATTGTTGTTAATTTTAAATGCTATTCTTTAATAATATCATTAGGAATTTGAATTCTTATCAAATTGTTTTGTTTTGCATCTACAAAATGGATAACTGAGCAAAGTTTAATGTAATCGAAATTCAATGCTTAAAAGTATCGAGTCTTTGAAGTTGAGAAACTAATTCAAATTATATGGAAATTATCTCAAATATATTTAAACATATTCATGACTTGAAGACATCTTATGGCAGTTTTCTTTGATAATCGGTGAATGTGAACATTGTTTTGGTTGAATGTTTTGCCTAAATATTATTAATTTAATTAATAACAATATAACCACTATGTGATGTTCTCCTTCTCATCTGCTATGTGTGTATGTGTGTGTGTATTTCTGTCTGTGTGCTGTATCAAAAAACCCCACGGTGCTGCCATGCCTATATATGGGTACTTTTATATCGTATTTAGTTGTTGATTAACTTACTGAATGCCTTAGTTGCTCAGTTCACACTATAATTAAACATAGTTCAGTATGTGCATGCCTTTGAATCATCACAACACTGTCGAGATTTTTTTTACCTGCTCCACTTGAAATGCCGCTAACAGTTTTTCTTTTGTTTTTCTCAATAATCGTAATTACTAGGCCCTAAGTTCTTAAGCTATGACGTCAGATAGTCTGCTCGGAAACTTCTGCAATTCATCTTTCTCAATTTCCATCTCAATTTCACGTTCACGTTTGCTTTAAATATTTATACAATTTAATTGTAATTTATGATTCTGTCTGCTAATTGTAACTAATTTTCTTCTTTGCTGTATGTGCTATGTGTGCTATACTAAATATTACGCCAAGGGCTTTTCTTTTAAGTACTGTCATATCAATATATTAAAGGTACCTAATTTACAATAGTTTTCGCTTTGCTTTTTTCGCCCCAAACAAGAAGAACTGTGGCGACTTTCATATCATTTAAATTGTGGTTCACAAACTTTATCAATAAATACATAAATCAGACTTTCGAAGATCAGAAATGCGTGTAAGAAGTGTGGAAAATATTCAGTTGAGAAATGGAAATATGTGATATGGTAACCCTATTAAGAAATTAAGAAATAAACTTTGAAGTTTAGTAAACATTGTGGGAAAATAAGAAATGAATCATATTAATGCTTAAAATATTTTATTTTTTTTATAGTTATTTACAGGACTCGCTAGGCAGTGATAATCAAATGATGAATAAGTTAAAAACGAACCCAATACTATACACACAAATTAACTATTCGCATCTGTATCTGTATCTGCATCTGCATCTATATCTGTGTTTGCTTAGGTCTAAACATTCACGGATTCATGGCTTACATTTTTAGTGTTGAAGCGCTTAGAAAAGTTACGAACTTACAGTTAAGCTTTTTAGTTCTCTCCCTCAGCGTCTCCCTGTTTGGCTCATTCGAAATCCTCCCCACTCGGCAGCATTTAAAATCTCCAAGCCAGATCCTGGACTGGACCAACGATAATCTCCAGCGGTTCCCCCTCCAGTTCCTGTTCCAGTCCCAGATCCAGTTGCAGCTCGGGTCAGGCAATGCTGAGGCCCTGCTCCATTTTATCGTAGAAGCCACAGCCGGCGGCAACATATCACACGGTGGTCTCGCGATCCACATGAATGTATTCGACCGGCTGGAGTGGATGTCAGGACGCCGGATCGATGTACAGCGCCTCCTTCTTGAAGTCCTTCTTCAGTGTGCCAATGTTGCAGGCAGCTGGCATATTGCCATTGCCATTGGCCCCGTTCATGAATCCGCCGCCCTTCTGCACCACCGACTTTTTCCGCTTGCGCATCAGCCCGAACATGCAGAATATGAGGCAGGCGGTCAACGCGGCCGCGATGCAACCCAATGCCGCAAAGACGCCGCCGGGCAGCTCGAGCAGCTTACGCGCCGTGCCGCACTCCTCCTCCGACTCGTCGAAGCCGCTGGGACAGTTGTGATGACCTGCGAAGGCACAAAGCAAAGCAGTTTGCCATTGATTGAAAAGAAATCTCGCTCTCTCCCTATCTCTCTCGGTCGGGTTACAACACACAGGTAAGGTTCGCCTCGACAGTTGCCAAATTGAAAGTGCCTGCAGTCGGTGTCATTTGAGTGCTCCCTCTTGGTTGGTTGCCCAGTTTGCTTGGATTGCTTGGCTGGTTTGTTGGTTGTTGCTTGCCAGCCTGCCTGCCTGCTTGGTTGGTTGGTTGGTTGGTTGGTTAGCTTGTTTAATGCGCTGCCTTTGCGGTTAAGCAGCTCAGTTGCAGACGCGCCTGGCTGCCCATAAATAATTGAAGCTAAAAGGCGAGTCCAGTGTCCCTTCTCTCTCAAGTGCAGCTCGCCCGGGCCACTTGGCGGCAGCTGTTGCGGGCTGCCGCTCGGACGGACAGACGGACGGACAGACAGACGGTCAGATACACAGAGAGACAAAGTTTTGTGAGATACATTTTTAGGCTGCTTGGCGAGCGACCCGCAGCAGCAGCAGCTTTGTGCAGTTGTCAGGAAACTTTGCCTGATTACAAAAACGTGGCCAGCAGCTTGCAATGAAATTAACAGAGAAGCAACCACAAGTGAAATTTCTGTTGCCTACTCGGAGGCGTCGCAGAGCTGCAACTGCAAGCAGCTAAAACTGAACTGAATCTCAAGCCGGAACAAGCATCGCCCAATCACGTACACGCAATGCAAACTTACTTCGCAGCGAGGGTTGCCTCTGAAGTTATTGTGTTGCAAAATTAAAACCAAGTTGATTCAAGTTGAAGAAATTACCAATTCGAAAGAAATAATTTTTTTGTTGATTTTTAGAGATAAGAATTCTTTTTGTACAGCCAATCTTTTATCATTTTGATTAATGGTAAAAATTTAATGATATCTTGCAGAAATAAATATATTTCAGTTGCAAGGTGAATCTAAAATATTCTAAATGAATGCTTAAAGTCAAATCTCGTTCCAAATTGAAATTTCGATCTCAAATAAAATCATTCTGTCTAGACAGAATGTGAAATAAATCTTAGATTCAAATTGTAGAATTGTCTTTCAGATTGATTAGTATTTTAGTTTTAAAAACATATTCCAACTAGTTGGTAGAATGAATACCAATTATTTTACTAAATGCTAAAATTCGAATGATTTTCTCGAAGGTTTTTTCAAAGAGTAAAAAACATCTCACTAATAATATTTTTGGATGGATATAATTGATGTTTGAAATTAATTTGGAAATAAATACAGATAGTATTCAATTCAAAATTCATCTGCTAGTCTTGCTATTGTATGTTTGAAATAAATGTTGAAATAAATAGATAAAGTATTCAATTCAACATTAAACTAAAGTAATATTTAGACTTTTTATTGGAATCTTCTGCCGAGTCGAATTCAAATACTTAAATTCTCGCCCAAGGAACTTTGTAGCTCTGAAAGAATTCAGGGCGAAGGCATTCAGGTATTTTGTCTTGGCCACATTTGCTTGAAGCTGCCTCTGGCGATTCTGCTTACGTGGCAGTTGCAGTTGCAATTGCAAATGGAGTTGGGGTCAGAAGTTAGAGTTGGAGTCGTGTGACAACCCGTGCGTTGTGTATCTGAACTTACCATCGCACCACAGACTGGCCGCAATGCATGCATCAATTTCAGGACATTTGTACTCGCAGTCGGACTCCTTGGGATAGAATCCAAGTTCGTTGAGTGTCTCATTGGCCTGCGAGTTGGTCGCAATGCCTCCGGCGCCGGCAACTCCAGCACTCCCAGTGCCCACCACTCCACCACCGCCAGATCCTGTTCCTGCACCACCGCTGTTGGGTGGGTTGGAGCCCATGCCAGTGGTTACGCTTGCGTTCACATGCAGGTCCAATTGCTGCAGCAGCGCATTCTTCGTGCGATGAATCTCCAGCCATGTGAAGGCGATGTCGCCGGGCTCCTTGAGGATGGGCTCCAGCACCAGGCTCATGGGTCTGCGAGGAAGAGTCACGAAAGAGAGCGTGCGTGTGTGTTAGTGAAGTAAAGTTGTAAACATTTTCAGCCTGACCCATTCCCAATTCCCGTTCCCGTCTCTGCATCTATCCTGCCATGCCCTGTGGTCGTCATGCAGCTGCCTGCCATGCTCCACATAACTTTGAGGCAAGTTTTTGGGGGATAATGCATACTATATACATATACCCCACTCGGCTGTCTCTTTGGCAGCCCAGTTGCTCAAGTGCAACTAATTACGCGCAACTTTCAAGATTCCATAGACAAAATAAGTACTCGTTTATTATTCACTGCATTCGGGGTAAAGACGGACGACGACGAGAACGATGATTTCGTCATTAATATTATTGTATTTAAGTAGTCGTAATGCTTTCAACTGCGAAATAAAGCCAGCATAGTATTAAGATGGGGCACAATTCTCAAGTGGCGACTACGCGAGTAAATGGGGGCAAAGGAACAGCGCTGAAAGCCAGACAGCCATAAAATAGTTTCTGAATAGTGCATACATTTATGTACTTTAAAATTCATAAGGCAAAGTCCTCATCAAATTTAATAACTTCCTGTAAATACACTCAATTTTATGATCTAGCAAGAGCACTTGATGCAAACTCTTGGCGTCATCAAATAAAAATGTAAAACGACAGTCTTAAAGACTTAAAGTGTTTTATATTTGTTTTGCAACTAGTTATCCTATATAAATATTTTAGGTATTAAATGTATTATAGAGCTAGAGTATTGGAATTAACAGCACTGTAAATATTCCAAAAGTTAATTGAATTTAATTTGAAATATGTTTTGTCAATATCCCAGTTTAAATTTGTTTAGCATTGACTTAAAATGTTTTAAATTTGCAAAATGTTTTAAGCATTTGATAAAATAGAGAATAAAATAAAATACAAATTTTAACCGTCAATATTAAAGTTTCAAAGCATTTTATGTTTCCTCTTCTCATGTATTAAAACAGGAATCTAGATTAAAGAGCGATGCAATAAATTTATAAAATACTCTAATTAAAAATAGGTGTTTATTTTTTAGGGATTTATACTTTAGAGCGATGCAACAATCCTTTTAAACAATGATTTGATTTAAAAATATATTGAATTTTGCCAATATCAAAATTTGCAAATCAATATAACTCTCTGGTGATAATATTCCAACTATAATTGAGGGTGGCAATAAATTAAAAATAAATATTAAAATTGTGTATCTAATTTTATTTTCTGGAATATTGCACGCATTTGATTTAAATTTTCTGTTTGCGTTCTATTCAATTCTCTGGTGCCGAAATGCTTTGTTCCATTCTAAATATTCCATTGTTGCCTATAGATTATTAATGAAGCGTTCATCAGATTCCCATGGCACATTTAAGTTGAATGAATCATATAATATGCATAGGTGAGGTGAGCTTAGTCCGTTGAGGCATGGGCTCTATCTAAAATATGTATGCGATGTGCGAGTAGCATTTTCGGTAGCTTTACTACTTCAAAAAGCCTCTCAACGTTAGTTGCCCTCTTTTATTTTTTTAGCTGCTTGCACAAAACTAATTGCAATTTAACAGTTGCCCGCACTCCAAACATTTTTAACAGCATCAGTTCTAAATGTTTTGGCTGCTTGTGTGTGGGAGTGTAACAGTTAGCCCGCTTTCCCCTGGTCGAGTTATTTGGAAGCTCTTATGAGCTCTATCAAAAAAAAGAGCCCGGCTGCTTAAAAATGCAATAACAGGAAATGGCTACAGCGGCAACAAAACACAGGAAATTGAGCGCAAAGAGAGAAAGAAAGAAACAAAAAAAAAAACACAGAGAAAACACCTACATTGAGGCAAACAAACATGGCTGTTAGAGACAGAAACACACAAACACACTCGCTGGCAATCATATAGATCCTGCAGACAAGACCATGTTGAAAAGCATGCAAAATTGTCCATTTGAAGGGAATAGAGAAAGGAGAAAGCAGGAGTTTCATGTGAGGACTTGTGTGTGTTCCGGAAATTTATGTTCAAGGTGCGTGCCATGAAAATGAACTCCGCTTTTGGTCAGTTTTGTGCTGCCGCTCGGAACGTGTTGCCATTAAATTTTATGTGCAAGTGCAGCTCAAATTTGTCGCCAAAAAAACAACAATAATAATAAGAACAACAAAGAGAGATGGAGAGCAAATAAAACACATACATGTGGCCATGTGGAAACATATTTTTATGACACCCCAAAGGGTAATTGACAGTGTCCAGGCTGCCAGGCTGCCAGGCTGTCAGCCTGGCCAGACACTGCCAACTAATGAGCGTGTCGAGCCTTTTAGATAATTAATCGAGTGCTTTTCAACTCATTCACTTCACGCTGCAGCGATATCCAGTGCAGAATGCCACTAAAACAGGGGATTAATATTTCAAATGGCAAGCCGAGCGTTGAGCCATGTGATACCACGTGAAACAATTGCGAAAACCCCAGAATGCAGTGCATTAAAAGCGCGCTTAAACTTTAATTTATTGCTCAAGGCTTATTGGCAAGACTTATTTGCAGCAAATTTAATTAAAGTTTAATACGAATATAATTATGGATAAATATGGATATATTTAAACAGAAAATATCAGACGAATTTGTGAACGCTTGCTGATATTTCCAAGCTGTTTAAATCAAAGACTGTCATCAATATAAGATTTAAAACAAATAAATATATAAAATAGTTATTTCATTAAATTAAACTGACTTAAAGCTTGCTGAGATATAAACACGGATTAAAGCAGGGACGGCAATTACAATAAATTTTAACATCACAATTTAAAAATAAAACACAATTATTTTATGAACTTTATAAATCTTAAAATCATGAAATAATGATCATCATTATTGATTTACTTGAGTTACTATTTACTTTTCTATTGGCTGGACTTTACTTTTATTAGTTGTTAAGCTTTTGTCTTGAATCTGTGATGACTTAATAATCACATCGTTATTGTTAATATTAAATTTTAAAATTCGATAACTCATTTGTCAAAAATAAAAGCAGAGTAGTAAAAACAAATATGTTTTCCACATAACTTTGTTAAAGATATCTAAATAAAGCTGGTCAAATAATTGACTTAAACTTAACATACTTAATTTTATTATTATAACTTTTTCTACATAAAATAAAATTCGGACTTTTAAGCTGGACTTAGCGACTTTTTATTTCATTCTGTCATTTTAGACACATTTAGGTGTGAAAGCTTATGTCTAGAATGTTATTTTGTTGTCAATGAACTAAGGTTGAAATCTAAAGTTTAATTTAGGCATGTTAAATTGTATTGTTGGTTGACATGAAACTACTTTAAGTATATGCTCCTAAAAATAAAATGCCTCGAGTCTTGAAAGCTTTTCCTAAATTTTCCCCCATACAAAAGAGTTGCAATCGTTCGCACTTACTTGTTCATGAAGAGCGGCTGTCCGTTGGTCCAGTCCTCGGAGAAGATGTGCAGGGACGTCGGCCTGGGTCCACTTTGGGCTGGACAGACCACACGCATCGGCTTGAGGGGTCGACCCGAGTAGACCATCAGGCGGTTCTTGGTGTGACAGCGCATGGCATCCTCGGAGGTGGGATCGACGGGCAGATATGAGCCCCACGTCTGCACAAAGAGCGAACGTTCCGGGGACTGGGCCTCGATGAACCAGGCCAAGCCCTCGCAGCTGGCGTCTTGTGTCTTGAGCGGATACTTCAGCTCGTCCTCGCCTCCCGCGCCCTTCAGCTTCAGCTGCTTGTGACAGTCGGGCTGGCGCTTGAACTCGTACGATGCGGAGAAGAAGACGTCGGCAAAGTCCTCGGAAATGTTCAGCTTGCTGACGGTGAAGGTCAGCTCCATGACGCGTGAGTGCGAGACAAAGGTCAGCGGGGCATTGCTGTAGAGGGCGCTGGAATTGTCACAGAAGCAGCCCAGCTGTATCTTGACATCCCGGAACGGCACATCGTACAGCCGCAGCTCGGTGATGCGACCCTCGGGATCCAGTTGATTGCAACGCGGCCTGCCCGTATGCAGATCCGAGTCCGTGGTGCAGGCGGTGCCCTCGCCAAAGGACACGTTGTGCAGCACCAGCTTGACGCGCTCCGACGTGCCCGCCTCAAAGCGATACAGGCAGGTGATGTTCTTGGCCCCGCCCCGTCCGTACAGAAACACATTCCTCGGCACCTGAATGTTGCCCTTGCGTTTGCGGAATAGTCGGGAGCAGAGCGGCGGCACTGGATCCTCGCCACGCCTTCCCGCCCACGTTTCGCCACCTTGTTCCGTGTCCACAAACTCGTAGTTCAGTGCAAATTGAGCCGGAAACAATGCTGTGCCTGTGTGCGTGTGGAATTCCAGCTTCTGCAAATATCGGAAACAGCAGAAGCCAGAATGAGATGCAGCCCAGAATACACTGCTTCGAAAAACTCATAACGTTTCGACACTTTCTTTAAATCAAAGTCGTAATAAAATAAACATTTCGATTTATAATCGTTCTACTGCTAAGAATATGCATATGCCTAGTTTATTTATATATACAAATTGGTTGATAACCTGTGAACTAGTCCACCACGATTAAATTCACTTTAATAGGTTATATAAATTTGGATGTTACGGTATGAATAAACAGCTAATTTATGTACATATATGTATATACAAAATATTTATTTATGATTATCTCTTAGAGAGATGTTGCTCTTTTGTGGCTTTTTTGATGCTAAAAGAATTTTTATTTTTTTTTACTTTAATATTTTTCGTTGCGATATAAACTTCTCTGTTGTGTCTTCTCACAACACCTAAAATAACGATTTACATACATAAGGAAAGATTCACCAAAAAATATTATTTCAAAGAAGTTGGAAAAACCCAATAATTTATGAATTTGTTAATAATAATAATGATAAAGCACGCAAAATCAAATGCCTAAAGATTTTGTATTCTTTATTATTACTCGTTCAAAATTGCCAATAAAATCGAAACTTTTAAAAGTCACTTCCATTTAATATATTACTTGGCAAAAATATTATTGTAAAGAAATTCGATTAATATTAACTTTTTAATTTATATTTTATTAGCCTAAGCACTACGCAAAAGTTGTCGATTACCTTTTATTTTACTTAACCAGTTACCCCTTATTTTGCGTTTGCATTAAGTATACAAATATTAAGTATACGCAAATGGACGCTTTTCATAGAATTTAAATTAACATTTTTTTAACATTCTTTGGAATCGAAATGAACTAATTTTTGTATTTTGGTCGCAGTGTAGCGTCAATTTGACGTCAAAATATTTGCAGTTCATATTTGCGACATTCAAAAAGGCTAAGCAAGCTTATTGCGGTCCCCTCTATTTGCTGCGCCCACAGTTGGCACCGAGATCCTCAACTGCCACAACCCTCCAGCTACATTGCCACCCACACAAGAGCATGTGCTCTTTGTGTGTATTTAGATACGTGAGTGTGTGTGCGTGTGTGTGTGTGTGTGTGTGCTTTGGCGAATTTGAATTTTGCCATGAGGCAAAGAAGTCGCCGTGGGCAACTCGGCAGCTTCGTTGGCTTGTCGTTATTTGTGCACGTCTGGCGATGCACTCGAGTGTTTAATTTGATTAATTTTGTCAAGTTTAAAGCAAATACAAATTTGCACTGTGCCAAATTTGTTGGCTCGCGTTGTTACCAGGCAATTGTGTGCTTCCCACCGACGAGACGACAAGAAGCCAACGAAAATTGAGCACGACCAGCGAAACAGGTGCAGTCGAATGCTCAGAAGGCAAATGCAAAAAAGCGTTGAGAACTTCAACAAATTGTACTTTTTCTATTTTGTCAAAATAAACAATGAAATGCTGAAGCTACATCCCAAAAGTAGACAACAGTTTGCCCAGCGTTTCGCAGTGTTCATTAAAAATGTTGCATACTTTTAGCTGCCAAATTAATTTCATCTTTTTAGCAAGCTGTACCTAATGGACATGCACACTGCTCTACTGCTATTGTGCCATACTAGACTTGGTAGCCACTTAGCTTAAGAGATTTCTCATGGCTATTGCTTAACGCATACTAATGAAGCCATTTAGGGGCTGACAAATGTGCCAATTAATCACACACGCTCTGCTAAATGATATTTTATGAGTCGCCAAGTGCAGTTAAATGGCTAATGTTGAGTGCTCTATTGAATTTTAAACAAATGGCAACTTCATTTTCACACTCGATAAGTTGTGTATTTCATTGGTCTGATTACAATTATTACAAATAAGTCATTCATCAATTAAACATTAAACAATATGGAAATTCTACTACTACTACTAAATTTTACTTATTCAATCACATGTGAATGCTCTAATTTATTTTCTTTACTTGCACGCATGCCCAAACCAGAATATAGTAATAATTATATTTTAAATATATGACAACTTTATTGACAAATCAGTTAAAAAAAAAGACTCGCTGAGTTGACACATGTATTGAACTGATTGGAATTAATTTAAATAAATAATTTATTCGTTAAATTTATTTAGTACATTTTATAAACTCACACACTTGAGAAGGGTTTTATTTAATCTATAAAATTGTATTCCTAAAATTCATTTGTTTACTCCTGATTAGAAACTTTGTTTTGTATTTCCATTTGAAATAATTTTTATCAAACAATGCGAACTAATCATTTTTTTTAAATGTGCTTTTTGGCTTAAGGGTATTTTAAGGAATGTCTATAATTAAAAATAAAGTTAATAAAACACACTCATACCTATTCCTTATTGTGTACGGATTGATTGCAACTATTTTGAATATATCGAATATTGAAGTAATAATATAATAACAAATAATAATGTTTATCCCTGCTTTTCATTTCAACTTCAAATATTTTTCTATCAATTATTTTCTAACTCCATTTTTCGTGACTAAGTAAAATGAGTTTAAAAATTGATAATTTGCCATCCAATGAGAAATTTAATTATTAAACAAATGAATTCAAAAACTGTGATTTTAATTACCACGCCACTGTCAACTCACCAGATCCCTGCCCGTGCTGACGTAGCTCTCGAGCGGACTGCAGGGCCGCTGCTTGTTGCCGCCCATGAGGGCGCTGCTGCCGCTGACGCCGCTGCCGATGGCCGTGTGGTCGCACAGCTTGGGCGTCTCGTAGTCGTAGATCTCGAGCATAAGGCGTCGCTTGCCCTTGGTGCTCATCAGCGAGACAGCGTTCTGCTTGTCCGAGCTGACCACAGCAGCAGCGGCGGCTCCTTGCCCGTCCCGACTCGACTTCCCACTCGATATGAAGTTGAGGCTGTCCTTGATGCCGCCCAGCTGCTTGCCAGCTGCGGAACCCGCGCCTCCGCCTGCTCCGCCACCCTGGTAGCCACTGTACTTGTTCTCCTGGTTGAACACACTCGACTGCGTGGGACCGTAGATATAGGTGTCGACGGGATTCCAGGCGTTGTCGATGTTGACGCGCAGATTGCGATTCAGCTTCGGATTGCTGGCGCTGTAATAATAGCTGCCGTAGTTGCTCTGGTTCAGCAGCGTCGGTTTGCCGCCGTCCGCTGAGGAGGCGACGGGGGGCGGCGGAGGCGGCTGGCCGGTGGTCACACTGGTCGACTTGATGGGCAGGTAGGTGCCATAGCTGTCCCACATGCGCAGTCGGGTTATCCAAGGCGGCAGATCGCTCTGCGGAAAAGCAAGCGCATGTTATTGTTTAATTCTCTTGTTGACATTATTATTGTGTTTCACGCGCAAAAACAAAGCCAGCAAAAACCCCCTCAAGCTTCACTTCGAGTCCCCAGCCAACGTCACTGCATCTCTCTCCCTCTCTAACGTATCGTTGTCTCTTTGTTTTAACGCATTTTTTCATGTTCTCGCTCTGTCTCAGTCTCTGTTAGTTGATGTTTGTTTGCGCTTGTTCGCATTCCCTTAGTGTTAGTAATTCTTCCCCCTTTTGCCCCTCCCCTCCCTCGTCGTGTTTGTCATATGTCACATATTCCACAGCAATGAGAGTCAGTTGCAAGTGTGAGTTATTTGTCTTTTCACGTTTTGTCACTGCTGTTGTCATGTTCTCATGTTGTTTCTCTCTCTCGTCCCTCCGTCAACATCTTCTGCATACTGTTTGCAGGCATTAAATATTTTTACTGGAAGCCTGTTTGGAATGTTTTCCTTTCCGTGTCTAGGCAGTGATTACTGTTGACTGTGTTAATAATGCAAAGACAGTAACAAACAGCTGCGGCTTCTGTGAGCAATGCAAACGCACAACTGTAGAAAACACGCCTCCAGCGCATTGCCTTATAATTCTGATAATACACGAGTATTCTATTTCACTTTCTATCCTTATCTCCATTTTCCTAGTAAATTAGCTTTCAGATTTGCACTCTAATTCTCTCACTTATGCTTTTATTTGCACGTATTTTCTTTTCATTAACAATCTTCTTATTGTGGCATTTATTTTCCATATTCTACAAGGATTAAATTAAATTGTTTTTCATGGAATTTTATCTAACCAATTATTTTGTTTCGCATATGCGCTTATAGACAATTAATATTTTGAAATTTAAAAACTTTAAGGCATTCTAGCTGTTTGATTCTCTAATTTGTAGACTAAGTTGGATTTAATCATTATTTAATCCAATGAGCTTTATTATTTACTTATTATTTTTCCTAGTAGTTGTTTAGAGTACTTTAATATATTAGAATTTTAAAAGAATGAGTTCTCCACATCTTCTAAATTTTATTTATTATTTTGTTTGTGGTATTTTTGTATATCACCTTGTGGTGTGGAATTCCCAAATTTCTCGCCTGACAGAAGTGACAAAATGTGGTTTTCCCCCCTCCACAGAGAAGTACAAAAGTGAACTTGTTAAGCTGCTAAGTGACTTCGAATTGGTTTTGTTGTAAGCCTAAGTCTCGTCGCGTTTCTCCCGCATTGCAGGTTGGAGGGACGTGTGCTCCCTAGAGTTTTGCGAATTTGTTGCCACGTACATTCATAGATCTCCCCCTAATTTCCACGTAGTCCATCAACAGGGATTCCTGTAGGGGACCTCGCGAAATGTCGCCACTTGTGTGTGGCTCTCATAAATGTCGCGGCATTAATTCTAATGGTTTTTTTCAACATTGTTCTGCAATTTCCCAATGATGTTGCTCTGCTCTCTCTCTCTCTCTCTCTGCTCTGCTCTGCTCTCTTCTCAACTCGATGTTTTTTATTTGGAATTTTAACTTTGCTTCTTAATTTAAAAAGTTTGCTCGCTTTTTGTTTTGTGCAAATTCCCTTCAACTTATTTTTATTTCGTTTCTTTCGCTCTACCCAAAATGCCAGAGCTCCCACGTATAAACTGTCCCTCCCCCGCCCTGTTCCCCTAACCCTCCCCCCTCTGCCAGGGCCTAACTGCTGTTTCTCCAAGTGTTGATTGTCGTTGTTGTTGCTGCTGTTATACCTGCTGTTTGTTTTTGTCGCTTTTGTTGCCGTTGCAAAATTCATGAACTGTTTTTGCTGCTACTTTTGCCTCTGCTTCTGTTGCTGCCCCTGTTTTATTTTACACATATTTTTGTTCTGTCACTTTTTATTGTGCCACCAACGAGGGTGAGAGGAGGCGGGAGTTCTGCTGTTGCTCTGTAAAAAGTTGTTGTTGTTTCTACTGCGCTGCTGGCAGCTTTTCATTTTTACCTGTTTCTTTTGCAATTTAAAGTGTAGGTGAGGCAACTGCAATTGACACGGACAACTGCAGGAAGCGGGAAGGACACGAGCAATTGTTTAAGGATTGAAGAGCAACTGAAACTGGACTGACGAGTGGAGTGCGAGTTCTTGAACCCATTCCCCGTTCCCATTCTTCATTGGGATTTTCCAAATTAATTGGCACTTCTTTCGTATTTATGTCTTAACAGTTTGTAAAGTCACTTGGCGAAATGAATTAGGTGTCTTCTCTTTCAGAGAGTGTCTAGACAGAAAGAGACCTTGAAAAAGTTGAGGCAATTTATATGTCAAGACTGTCGGTATAATATGCGAGTGACTGTGCTCACATGCGATAAGTAATTGAGGTGACAAAAAAGGAAAGCAGACATTTGATCCCTAAGCTCTCACGAAGTTAAACAGCTGTGGTAAACTGATGCCAACAGTCGAGCTGCTCTGTCCAGTGTCTAACAGACTTTTAACACTAATGCAATGGTGGCAAGCATTTGCCAGCACTTCATCACACGGAACTGGATTTGGGGCTTAACAACACTCAAACACTTCATGATTGTATTAATAAACATTAAAGCTGTTCTGGCGGCAACTCACAGAACTTTTTTCCGAAACGTTACTTTTTTAAAATAATCTATTATATTTGCTTGTCTATTTTATATAAAATTAATTGATGAAAATGTTCAGCACATTAGTGCAACCAAATAATTCACAACATAATTAAATCAACATATAATATTGCGCATATCAAATTTGGTACACTTATACAAAATGGTACGTTTAACACAAATGGTACATTTTAAACAACATTTCTGTACAATAAAATTACATTCAAGGTACAGCGCCATGTTAGCCTTCAAATCTCTGTAGATAACAGTTGACTGCAAGCGCGCTGTTAATAAGAAAGCCTGCACTGTTAATTGTCCTACTTAATCATTTAATTAAATTATGGCTTAACTTTTATTTTAAATATTTCATTCGGTACACTTATACACCCAACGGTACACTTTGATCAAAAATGGTACATTTTTAGCATGAGTTCGGTACAAGAAAAGTACATTTAAGTTACAGCGCGCTGTTAGCTGCCAAGTCAGTTACTAACATAGTTTTAATTGCCCTACATAATCATTTAATTCATTTATCGCTAAACCTTTAACGCACTCAGCTGAGCTGAGTAACCCACTATAGACACACATATAGTCCTACATGTGTATGTATGTGTGTTGTAGTTTTCACTTACAGTTACATCCACCTTGACACAGTTTACAGGCCGTTAGACAACGAACAAGCCACATTAAAAATGCACGCACGACACGAAAGGTGTTGCCTTTGTTGCTGTTCTTGTTGTTGTCCCTGCACAGCACTACAACTAAACACAGTTGTTGTTGTTGCAGCTGCTGGTGACAGTGTCGCATTTTGACGCAGTTTCTTTTGCCCGCTGGGCAGACTTCACAGTTAAAGCGAGTGTTGAAAATCCTTTCGGCCAGCTTTCCCACTCTCTATAGTATATTCCGCACCTTGGCTCTTCAAGTCTTTCACTTAATTATAAATTGTATGCAATTCAGTGTGTGTTAGTCTGTTTGCCTTTGTTGCTGGCAAGCAAGCTGCTTTTTAATTGGGTGAGAAGACAAAGTGTCGCTCGACTGGCACTAATAGCCAGCATATATACTACATATAGAGTGGCATATACGATATAGAAATCAAGACAATAGACAAGTGAACGCGTCGCGTTTAAGCGCACAATGCAAACAACTCGGATACTTCAGCTTGCTCCCCTCCTTTCTCCTTTCTCCGTTCTCCTTTCTCTCCCCATTTATTTTATGCATTTATGCAAACTGTTACAGTTCAACCCCGCGTCCCGTCCCTCAAACGCTTTCACTCACCCGTCCCAGCGTATTGTTGTCGTGTATCGCCTGCTGCAGTATCTGCAGATTGTAGCTGGTGAACGATAACCAAATCAGGTCACCAGGATATCCGTGAAAGTGGTACGTGCATGTTGTGTTCGGCGGAAGCGTGTGACGCGGACTCACAATGCGTCCCATACGGCCGCGACGTGAGAAGAGCACGTCATCTGCAAAAGAAGAGATAGAGCGAAACAGCATTAGTAATATACGCAACGAGTGCAAGCGAGATAAATAAAGACTATGTTTGTGTGTGTGTGTTGTCGACTCACGGCCGCTTCTCGCCGTTTTTTAATATACTCTAAGAACGTTGTATGACAAGCGGCTTACATGTGATTTAGGTTAATTTACACTCTCCTCTCGGCTCACACAGATACGAGACGAGTAGTTTTTCCCATTTCCCTCGCTCGACACATTCGCATGCGGAGCTGGGAAATTCGCAAGATTTTCGTAAAATGATAAACTATGTTATAGGCAGCAAATGTTTCTTAACAACTTGAAGCGTCAGAGAATTGGGTTGTGCAATTTTAATCTATCAACAACTACGTAGCGATATTTTGTGGCCAACATTTTGTTTCGCAGAACATGTCCTGATTTAAAATAGGTTAAGAACTGGAAACCGTTTAGGTTTAGTTCATATTTAATGATAAAATCAAAGTTGTTTATTTATGTTTTTTATCCTTCAAGGTATATAATCAGGTTTATAGACAGACTCAAATTTTGGAAATAATAAATCATCTATTTTCAAAAAAATAATTTTATTTACTGCTAAAAAATATACTGTCACTAGATTTGTTAATTGTGAAATTCTTTGTTGAACGAATGACTCAAAGTCCAGTGAATTGAATATATTTTCAGAGCAATAAAAACATATGTAGCTATTTGCTAGATTCATAACGTGATCAGTAAGCCTATGTAGTTCCAGTAAACTCTCTGTAACCGGAAATATTTTGCAAAATTAAATGCTTTTATACACATTGATTTCAAGCTTCCATTGTTGTAGAATTAAATATAATTATATTCTTTCGTCACATAAAATGCATTATGAGTTCGTATTTTATTGTATTTTCATTGCAATTAACTTAAAATGAATTCCATTGTGAACATACTATATTATGTTGAAAATGTTTTAATTCTTGCCAGTGATTAACAGTGTAAAATTCGTGGTGCCACTGGCATTAATTTGCGACCAAACGTATGCTGAGATGTTGCAATTGGCAACACTTGGCATTAATTAAAGTTGTCCGAGGCGAGAGCAAATGGAAGTGGTATGAAATACAAGAGAAGCCACGAGAAGCGAGCAAACAACATGCGGCGGGGGAGCAGTTGAGGGACGTCAGTCAAGGGACAACTTTGGCAACTTTTGCTTCAAGTGACAAATTAAAAACGGCAAAGAGGGAAAATCGAAACAAGCCCGAAAGCGCAAAGCAAAAAAGCACAAAAAACACAAAAAGCAAGAGGCAAGCAAGCCGCTCTTCAATTGCTAAAAGTCGCACGATTTGTTGCAATGCGGCACACGGAAAACACATCGAGTGGCAAGGCGGCATGTTTGGGAGTGTAGATGGTTTGAGGGCTGCTCTTTCTCTCTCTGTATAAAGGAAGCAAACGTCAACGGTATCGATGATAACACCTGGGCCAAGAACGTCGCTCCTAACTGCTGCGACAGCTTTTCAACTTCAAGTTGATGTAGCGCCAAAGAGTTTTGATGTGCCGCATCGAGTGGCAGCAGCAGTTGGCAAAAGTTGCAGCTGCCACATAGGCAAAAGTTGCCAGCTGGACGGAGGGTGGAGGGTGGAAAGCAGAGAATAAAATGTGGCAATTGCGTTTCGTCCTCGTAGACTTCAGAATGTTTTCGAGGCTATGACTATGACTCTATTACCCACATATGTATGCTTGTTGTGTGTGTGTGTGTGTTTGTGTTTGCGCCTCGTGCCACACACACATCTAATACATTTTTATGAGCTTTTTATTGTCACATTGCGCTGGTTGCGCCCATTAAAGCGAATGCGAAACGGCTGAGAGCCACTTAAGGCGGCTTTAAGCAATGTGCCTAGCCTCTAAGACTGAAATTCTGCCATATTTGCACCATCCACGTAAGGGTTTCCCATAAAAAGGGCTAAAACGGATAATAGCCACATTAGAGATGTACATCAAAAAGATACAAAGCAAACTGAATATGCTAGAAACAACACAATCAACGTTAATTAACAATGGCAAAAACAATAGAATCGGTATATCAGATAGAATAATTTAGCAAACAATTTCAAGACAATTGAGGTATGTTGCAGCACAAAAAATATTAACAAATATTAGATGATTGAAGAATTACTTATAACTGATATATTCAATAGATTACATTTGATTGGTGGTAAGTATTAACATGGAATTATAAATGTACTAGAAAATTTAAATACAACTATTTTTGTTTATTCATAAATATTCTAATATCAGATGTGAATTAATTTCATTTATATTTCTTTTGAAATTAAATTATTTTGTTAATTGAGACAATTATAATATTTGACTTTAATAATTATTATACATATTGCTAAGGGCAGTTGGGAAGTTGAGAACATTTCAAATTGATCTTAAGTTCTTTGAAGTAACATGTAGCTCTTTCCCTGCCATTAAGATAGTCTGAACAATTAATTTTCTTAGCATTAAACAAAATAGTTCTATGTTGTAATACTAATCCAAAAATTCTCTTAGCTTGATATTTCATTTCTATAATTTAAATAATAATTATATATTTCGTACGTCTCAGCAAATAATTCTCTTAACTACTCTTAAATTGCATAAACATTTTTATTTCGTACTTGAAGATTAACAGTACGGTCGAACATCATATCTATTAAACTAAAGCTTGCATAATTGAGAGATCTATAGCCAAAGTTGAGCTATGCAGTAATAAATATGGATGGGCACAGAGATTTGAATAGGATTGTAATAGGGCGATTGGCAATTTATAGGACAAACAGTGCTAAAATTTGGAGGAAATGCATGCGCCAATTCGGGCACATAAAATATGCGTTCCGCACATTGCGAGATAGATGCGAATTGCATTTTAAATAGCTGCAGGACAATGGCTTCCACATGGTCCCAGCAGTAACAATGCATCCGATTGGGTCGACTAATTGTTTGAATGCATTAATATAATGCAGCGTAAACAAAAAGCAGAGCAAAAATCGAAACAAATACACGCAGACATGTAGCTGCATAAATACATAAGCAGATATAGGGTTCGTTATGGATATATGGCTGCCTGGGGGCAATTGTATTTAATTTGCACAGAGGCGAAAAAGCAAATCGAAAAATAACAAAAACAAGAACCTAACAAGCAATCAAACAACAGAGCCAAACGAAATGCCACTCAATCAAGCCGCAGAGAGAGGGGGGATTATGGGGAGAGGACAGTGGAGGAGTGTCTCACTCTCTTGACCGAACAATCAATAAAACTAACACCCCATAATTTAATGCCGAAATGCGTTGCGCACACAATTACGACTACATTTTGTGGCCGAGGCCGCAAAAACCCAAATGCACTCTAATAATAAATCGCAAAAATAACAATTTTATTGCCACGCTTGCGGTTTGCCAACTAGCGAACTACCCACAGTAGCGCCTCCCGTTCCCGCCCCCTCTTCCCGCCACTATCGAGAGGAGTGCGTGGCTCGATAGTCGCGTCGCGAGTCGAGTCTCACTTTACGGCACGCTGATAAGCATATTATTATTATTGCTACTATTACGGCACAGGTCCATTGACTCCAACACCCATCGACCGCAGCTCCAACTCCAACTCCAACTCCAGCTCTGACAGCGATTCCGATTCCGGGTCTTGAATTATTTCTGTGCGCGCCATTGTGCTGCTGTATTGCCCAGCAATGGCGAATGGCGAATGGCGTCGCCGCCATTTTGTATGCCCTCGAAATTTATTGCTGCCCGCTGCAGCTGAGATCGAAACTTTGCCACACTCTCATCTCTTCACTCTCGATGTGCATGTGTTGGAATGTAATTTTGGCCGTGTGCGCCATATAACGTTAACTAATTCACATGGCGCACAAAATGGCAAGTTAATAATGAAATGAAATATATTTTAATTAAAACGAGTATATTATTTGTTTTATATATACATATATCATTTAATAGAAATATTTTTTTATAGATCTCAACTATAAAAATATTCTATTCATTATATATTAAATTTATCTTCAAATAAACAAATTCAAATTGGAACTGTTTTTGATTTTACTTTTAATAGAACTAAGTAAAAATATATTGTTATTAATATTGAGGTCATTTTTCTTACTATTTTAAAAAACGGAGCAACACTTCTTTTGAAATAAAATGGATATTTATAACTTAAAGCTACATTCGACATTAACATAAAAAACCAATTCAAAATGACAATTGCAATTTTTATGCTGACATAAAAATGAGAATCTTCCCAATTAAAAAAAAACTTCACAAGGTTATTAAAAAAAAACTCGCTTTAATAATAAATGAATGCAAAAGAGAGATGTTAATTTACGGGCCAACGCACAAAGGCGAGTCAATTATGTTTTTCGGCAGAAATTTACAAAATTTTGCCACACACGCATACATATATATGTATATATGTGTATATGTACGTTTGTTAGTGTATTATTGTTGACGGCAATGAAAGCATAATAAGTGGGGAGCCAAAGCAGCGGGTTGGCAAGTAAATTTCAATTAATATGCTGCAGCATGCGCCTCGGGGCGGTAACCAATTTGGCTGATGTATTTGTGATTAGGCCAATAATTAGGCCAGAAATAAGCAAAACGCTGCAGCACAGCATAGCGAATGCCTAATTGCAAACGTTTTGTTTTCGCAGCAATAAAATTACCACTTGCCCCCCAGAAAACAAGTGTCAAAGTTGTTGTACCAGAGCAATGGATGTTCTTGATTGCTTTTACTACTGGTATCTAAGATAATAATTGAATCGCCTGGCTGGTTGCCCAATCACGCGTGGACAATGTTGTTGTGTCGAGTCAACAAAGCTCATCCATGTTCTTCACAATAAATAAATATGACAAATATTTTCAATATTTATCTGCAGCAGGCAACAACAAAAATGGGATGCAAATAATGCTTAAAGTTAATAGTCTGTCAGCAGCAAAATACACAGACACACACAAACATCCCATTCACAAATTTCTGTTTAAATATTTATATTACATGAAGGCACACACACACATGCATACATATATACATATACAAATAAAATGTTGCCGTTATGTGCAAATATGCTAATTTGTTGTTTGCACATCAGAGCCCACACATTGACAAGTTTCCCCCCGTCGCCTCCCGACTCGACTTCATGCATTTTGTCGCTGATTGCAAACAAAATTGCAACTCAATAAGCAAACTAAACAACGACGAATGCTACTGTGCAGTGTCTGCAACACTCTCCTACACGAATGCGGCACATTGAATCAGCCATCAGCCATCGCCCATCGCCCAACCCCCCCATTGTCTGCCAAATCAGCCAGGCAATGACCTCATTTGAATGCATGCGCTTCCATTGTGGTTCGATTTTATGGCAAAATTCTAATAAAAGACGTTTCCGTGTTCATTTTCTCCCCAATTCTGCAACATTTTATGGAGTTTCCGCTTTTAGTTAAAGGCGAACTTCCACTGGCTGTGCAAATCAGATAATATAAATGTGCTTGCCATGAGTTCATTGTTGCAGCAAAAGGTTCTCTACTGAATAAATTGAACATTATAATTTCAGTGAATTTCAAACTTCTACTTTTGGAATGAGATTCGTGCTTAGCATTGAAAACTTGATTTCCAAATTATTCTATCTATACCTTTTTTTGCTTTCATTAACTTATTTTTTTGTAAAACCTTTTCTAATTGTTTAGAATTGTCAACTTGGCTTAATAAATTCATCAGTATTATTCTAAATTATTTTAACTGTACCATTTTTTTATTTTTTTTATTTAACTTCATTTGTATACAACATGTTTTTAAATTCATACGAACAATTTTAAAATTTGGGACACAAAATAATGTAAATGAGAATTTATTCTTTTATTTATTTGACTTTTTTTATATAACCTATTAATAAATCTATCAGCATTATTCCAAATTAATTTTACTTTACAATTTGCTCTTATTTTCAAACTTCTTTTTTATACAACATTTTTTCAAGCCATACGACCAATTTTCAAATTTTAAGCTTGGCTTCGAAAATCCATCATTATTTTTAAATTTTAAAATTAATCCAACTATACAGTTTTTCTTTATAATTTAAATGCTTTTTCCAACTTAAAATGTTTTCTACTGAGATTCGTGCTTCACAATGAAATCTTGGCCAAATAAATCTATCAGCATTATATCAAAATTATTTCAAATAAACCATTTCTTTTCATTACTTTTTTTTTTTTTTAAATATATTTTAAGTCCGTTCTACCAGTTTTAAAAGTTCTCTCCTGGCTAAATAAATCTATCAGCATTATATCAAAATTATTTCAACTGTACCATTTCTCTTCATTACTTTTTTTTAAATAATATATTTTTAGTCCGTTCTACCAACTTTAAAAGTTCTCTCTTGGCTGAATAAGTCTACCAGCATTATACGAAATTAGTTGAACTATACCACTTTTTTCATGTTTTAAATTCTTTTTCGAATTTCAAGCCAACTTTAAGAATAAACCACAGCACATTTTAAATTGAATAATTTGCAGCTGGCTGAAACAAATGCCTGGCAAAAGTTTTAAATTTCACACATATTGTAACAACTATGTGCTGAAGTTATGCAAGCGCAAAATGAAGTTAAAAAGATTTTAGGAAACACATTCAAACACACATACATTTAAATTCTGCTCGCGCACATTAAACAATGCAAATTTTGGTTGAGTCTACTCCATATATTTTGTGTTTGCATTATGCTTTTTTCTGTGCTTCTTTTTGCTTTGGCCTGTTGACTTTGCAGAATTAAAAAGTACAACAATTTCAACAAGTTGCCACGTACTCTCTTTGTGCTCAAACAAGAAAAGAAAACGAGAACATGGAAAACATCGAAAGATTCGGTTAAAGTTTGCTGCAAACTTTGGAGATGCTGTAACAACAGCTGAGGAAAGCGAACGTAACTCAACCGAATCGAAACAAACCAAACCTAACCAAACTGAACCCAGTCTGGATGAAAGCAAATCTTACAGAACTTTTGAGAAAGTCTGGCAACGCGTTGCCTTTAGCTGACTTTAGCTTCTACTCTGCTCACGCGCTCCACAATAATCCGTAAATCAATAAAAAAGGCCAAAGCAACTTCCGGCAACGTGGAAATGTATCTATTGTAGTCAAAACTCCGCTCCACTCCTCTGCCGAGTTTCAGTTTATTTGTAATAAAATGTTGTATATTTGCCTCACATTTGAGCATATTTTTAGGGTTCTGCTTACACACATTGCCAGCGATTCCCATACAAATCATTGGGTAAACGGTTTTCGGCTTCAACGGAAATGTTACTCAGCTTGTAGTGCAATAAATTTATAGCATCTGTGATCTCTCTTTTGTGAATGTGATTCTCTTCTCTGTGCATGGCATAAATAATTTGCAGCAAATCTTACAGCGATTTCATATAATAATTTATTACACTTGCCGCACATAAAGTAATTCCAAATCTTTGGGGCGGGCGACTTTTCCGCTTTTGGCGGCTTAGTGGCTGTGTTTGTGTCTTGTATTCTTGTCATGAGGGGCGAATGAGGGTGGAGAGGGGGATGGGCGGCAATTCGAGTGTCAGCAAGTTGATTAGCGTTAATTAGATGGGCCAGTTGAGGGGATGTGGTAATTAAAACGCCGTTTCGGCATGGGAATTGCCAACAAAATTGATTGAGGGCGTTGCGTTGCCTGTCAGCTTAAGTGTCAACCAAAATTGTCAGCTAGCGGAAAAGTATCTTATTTGTGGCTATCTTTGGGGCAGGGGTAAATTTATGTACATACAAATATATATGAAATGCTCTAGTCAACAAAATCCCCGCTTTGATCAGCTTAATATAGAATACGAAAGTGTTTTCGTATTCAGTCAATGCGTCACAAAAATAGCTACAAATTTATTGATTGAAATATTTCAGTTTATTTTCAATAAAATTGCTTTTAAATTATTATATTATTACATTTTTTTAGAATTTAATTAACAAGAAAGTAGGCGTTGAATTAATACGACAGAAAAAACTTCACGCACAGGATTTATCTGTTAGGTTTATATCCTAATCGGCTCTGTATTGTTGATGTAAAGTAATGTAAATCAAGTTCGAAACATCCACAATGCTTTGTTATTATGGTCAGTATGAATGTAAAATGTTTAATATATGTATGTATATTGAGATTAATCTGTCATAAACGTAGCAGTATGCTAATCGACAATAAAAAGCATATAAATCTAAAATAAATTGTAATAATAAAAAAAAATAAATATGGGTTTGAATTAATAAATATATTATTTTAATATTCATTCTCAAAGTTAGTGAATAGTGCTCTTACCTATAAGTCTTGGCTAAGAAGAAATAAATTAGCGACATTAATAATAACTAGCGATATTTTCGACAATCGTATTCCATAAAATAATGTTTTTCTTGTTTAAGTCAATATCAGATTCAATGAGTTAACTGGCTGTTACTTTTCCTCAATCGTATTCCGTAAGCTTTATTCCCAATGTCTTATGAATTGTTAATGAGCTAATCAAATCAATTTGAATGCCATATGAATGTGGCTGCCACAGGCGCAGCTTTTGACTACAATACATTCAGTCCACGGGGGCGCGGGGGTGTAACAATGCGCATATTTTTGCACCAGCTTGTGCCACAAGGTAAACAACGAGAGCAGTAGAAACACCGACACCAACAAGGATAACAAAAATAAAAAACAAATGGGGGCAACAAGGACGAGTTTGGCCAACATTTCGCGGCAAGTTCAATTAGCAAAACGTGGCGCTTTTGTATGAAACATTTATAATGACCCAAAAGGCGAGGAGAAAAGGTAACGCGAACAAAAAGTAAAGCAGCATAATTGTTTTGTTATCGATACGCACACACACACATACACAAACAGTCGCACACACACACACACACACACACACACACACACAGAAATGGCAAAAAGCATGCGCTACAAATAAATTATTGCGGGCTGCAACATGATTTTAATTAAAGTTTTAACGAAAACCAAATATTTATCGTTTCATTTTGCTTTCAATTGTGTGCAACGCGGTTTTGTTTGCTCAACTGCCCCGCCCCCCTCTTTACCACCCCCCCGTTGGCAGCCCTTTTGGGCGCACAAGGAAAACAATAACAGGGAACATGATCATTAAGCAGCCGAAAAATTCAATATGCATTGCATTTAAATATGCAAAACCATTTATTATAAACAGCAAAGGTCGTTCCAAAGTTAGAATAATGAGCTGTGGCTTTCTCTGTGTGTGTGTGTGTGTTTGTGACTATGTAAATATAGTGCTCGATACACATACATATCGATGGTTACATTTGCATTCCCATTGTGCACAACGCGGCGTATGATTAACAGAAGTGCAATTTGAGTTGGTTTAGTTTGCGAACGCATCGGTTTTCATTTCGTTGATTACGTAACAAAATCTGTTGCATATTTAATTCGGTTTGATTTTGCCATAACTTTTTCAATTAAGTTTAATTAAATGTGGAACTACGTCCAACCAGACTTCGCTCTGTGTGCGTTGGCTTTTAATTAAATTTTGCATGCATGTATTGCGTTGCAGGCTGCCATGTTTAAAGTGCGCCTAATTTGATTGAATTGTCAGCCAGCAGACGCATATTTAATACTACCATTGACAGCTGTTTGCCGCACAAAGTTTGATTTGGCCTTTGACTGCAATTATTTCACTGCCCTACCGTATAATCAAAAACTGGACTTATTTCAGCAGAATTAACTCTCTGGATTCTACTTTCAATTTATGCGTAACAAACTTCTGGGGCAGCTATTTAAATTTGATTAAATTTATGCTAATTAAAAGCAGCTCGGAAGAATCAAGTTATGTGCATTACAATTTAGATAATGATTGGAATTTGCTTTGCCTCAAATATTATTCAGTTGCTATTTATGATTTATACCCTGATTTGAGTGCTTTATTTGTTTCACAACTTTTCTTATAAAACTGCTTAGATTTCCCCACACAAATTCTATTTCATAAGTTTTGCCAGCAACTTTTGTTGGCTGTTTATCAAATTGTTTAGCCGAAAGTTTCAGTTTATCGTGAACATATAGATAGGTTGTTCTTAAAGCCAGACATTTAATTGTCATAAATATTGTATATAACAAACATCTTCTTTCGCTGGCTTTGGCTATTTGCAGTGTTCGCAGCTGCTGTGATATAAATGTTTGATGTTTTGCTCCATAGATGAACACACAGATTAAAACTATGATAGATATGGCAGTTTCACGCCTCCACCTAATGATTATCCCCCGGACGACGGGCACATCTGCAGCACTTCCCAGGGCATTAAGCCCAAAGCAAAGGCTAAGACGAAGGCTGCGGATATGGCTAAAAATAAAGATGAAGCTGAAGTCGAAGTCGATGTCGAGTCGACGTCGACGTCGAGTTGAGGCATTTCACAAAAGTTAAACGGTCAAAAATTAAGGAGAAACAACAAAACGGGCGAAAGCCGGCGGAAGAACAGCCAGAAAAACAACAAACAAATAAGCTGGCAAGTTAATGACCATAGCAACAACACTGGGCATAGAAAAGCTGATGAACACTTGGAAGACAAGTAAACCGGGGGGAAAGGGGAATGGGATGGGGATTTTCATTTAAGTTTGCGCAGCTGGACGAAAACTAATTTCAAATGAATAGAAATTTGCAAATAAAGCAAATTTAAGGAGCGCAAAGCTTACAAAAAATACTCAGGAAAATAAGACCGACTCGAAAGTTATTAAGTGCAAATTAATGAACATTAGCGGCTGCCACACACACACACACAACTCCACTCACACACACACTCATGCGCTTGAAGAACGTTGCCTACTTTCGGGCTGCACAAATTGCCAGTCTGCGGTTCAAAGAGTTTGCTCGGCGCGCCAAAATTTCATTTAATAATTTTTCAATTAAATGCAGCCGCCTGCTGACCACCGCCAAAGCAACAAAAACAAAGTACAGCATAAAAAAATAGACGCAAAATTAAGCGCACAGCTTATGGGCAGGAGCTTACAATTTACCGCAATTAAGCGAGTATATTAAGGGCCCGTCTACATCACCGCACACCGCACCGCACGCCACGCCAAACACGACGATGACGTCAAATGGGAGGCACATCAATTGCGAAGTGTTCCGCAAATCGTTTTCTTCTTTTCTTCGTTAATTCCTTTGTAAATTATGACGCGAGCCGCAAAGTTAGTAATGGATATTTAATAGGACGAAATTAAATGTTCTCACAATTGCAACAATTGTGCGGAAATGAATTGATTACGCTACAACATTATTAGTATAAATAAATACAATTTAAAGAATTAATTTCATTTAAATAAGCATTCAATGTCCGAAATAAATATTCAACAATTGCTTTCTAAACAATTGTATTTTTAAGGAATAATCTTAATGGCAAACGTAACGCAACAGCTTTCGATTACAGCAGCCAACTTAACAGCTGTTATGCTTACTGTTAAATGTTAGCATTTCGAAATTGGTGCTTAACAGTTTGATGTTATCTTAAATGAACGTTTTTAAAATATGTGCAAGTACCATAAAAAATTGAGATTAATCAACTACACAATTGGATTAAATCGTCGTTTAAAAATAATAATAATTTGGTTCACAAATTTAGCATTACAAAAACACAAGCGAAAATGCAGCGAAAGCAAATTTGAGTCATTTTTGCAAGCATGCAATGCAATCTGACGTCAATCGCTGCGAGATCATGTCAATTTGATTCCGTCTGGCCTCGAATTAAATTAAAAACCTATTAGGACCGTCTAGTTGGGCCTGCAGCTAATGAAGGGCAGAGAGCCCAACAGGAGACTGCACTCAGGCCTCAATTCATCTTTCACAGTTGCCATTGAGGTGTACTTGGCTTGTACAAGCTGCAAAGCAAAGTGGCTGCTACTTTAGATTCTTGCAAGATGCTGTGTGCTAATTAGCTGCCCTGCGAGTTGCACTGCGAGTCGGAGTCGGAGATGGAGTTGAAGTTGAGATGTTGGGGGCTGTGGGAGTTCACTCAAGCAGCATTAATGAGTAAGCAATATAAATAATAATAATTTATAAATTAAACAATACAGCAGAATCAACGCTGCATTTAATGAACTGAGACTGAGAGAAACAAGCCGAAGAAATGTTCAACAACATGGCTAGGGAGAAGTTAAGAACGCATTCAACGTTCAGCTGACCTAGTTTAACGTTTCTTTGCATGTGTGTGCGTGTGGGTGAGGGTTTGCGTGTCTGCGTATGTGTGTGTGTGAGTGTGGGCGTGGCTGTCTGCTCATTAATATTCGCATTTTTTATAGCTGAGCTCGACAATTGTTCTGCCCTTCGAACGGATGTCTTATTATTCTCTCGGTACTTACCGGGATTCGATGCATTAATGTGAAATTCACAAAGATTTTTCGTGCCCTGTGCAAAATCGTATGAATCGGAGTCGGTGAATAATATGTCCACATCCAGTTCGAAGCCTCGATTCGGTATGCCCTGCTGCAGGGGAGCCGAGAAGGGGCTGGAATGAAAGGCCACCAACATTTCCGGGCCTCTGCAAGAGAGAATTTATTTAACATTATATTAGTCAACTAAAATTTCAGTTAAATATTTTGGTTACAGAGGGACAGATTTCCTTTTGTTTCATATATTTTGTTAGGTGTTCTTCAGTTTTATACTTGAAATGCAACAGACATAATTTTTTTTTTAAAATATATTCTTGACTTCTCTTAGTATTTGACTTTCATATAAACTATAAGAGAACTATTATATATTTAAGTTTAATATATTTGTTTGATTTAATTATTGGTTTAAATTTTAAAAAAGACTATCTCTTCAAAAATGTATATCTAATTATATAAAAAAAGCTTTTGTGACACCACCGTTCGTTTCAAATATTTATTTCATTTGCTGATTTATTTGCACAGCAAGGAACAAATTATGTACATAAGTTTAATATATTTTGTAAGTCTTGTTTAATATTTTACTTTAATTACATGAACCATATTATTGTGGCAACTTTTATTTATTTTTCTTTTTTTTTATATTAATTAAGAGTGTTACTTGCTTCCGCATAATACATAGTAAATATAGTCCACAAACAGCTTAAAATTTGTTGTGGCACTTGTTATTTGGGTAGTTGTGCGGTATTAAGTTATAACTTTGATTAAGCCAATTGAAAAGTATTCGCAAACTTAGTCAACAACACACAATATTTTGTTTCTTAGATTGCGTATACGCCACGTAGGCAGGGCCCAGCGTCCAACGCTGGGCACTCCAATTAGAGGCGTGAAGAAACTAGTTTCCCATAAATTTAATTTGCAAAACTCGGCATACAAGCAAACTCATAAAGTTGTTGGCCAGCCACACACACAAACACACACATTCACAAACATTTGCTGTGATAAACAAACGAACGTTGAGCGTGCCAGAAAAGGCGGACGCGCCTAAAAGTATGACGCAGTATTTTATTTTGTTTTGTGTTGTTTTGGTTCACAGTTGTGCCAGCAGACTTGTCCCCGAACTCTCCGCCTATTTAAAGTGTCTGTCGGTTGTAGTGTTGTAGTCGTCTCTGCTTGTTTGCATTTTTGCTGCCAAATTAACTTTTTTCGCCATTGTCTTCGCTGCCGTCGCGCCGCCAAAAAGTTGTAGGCAAATTTTTAGGCATAACGAATCGCAAGGCGAAATTCAAGTCGCAAGCAAACGAGTCTGCGAATGCGGGCCAACATTTCTCGTGGCCGTTTGTCTCTCGATTTTTGGCCAAAAATTATGAAATGACAGCCGTGGGTGTTGCAGCATTTACTATATTGTAGACGACGCGACGCCAGCGAGGCACAGGCTGGAAGAGACTCCAGCGATGGCAATGACATCGAGTGCTCATAAAACTTTTGGCCACTTTTGGCCGACTGCTTGAGCCAGCATTGTTTCACTGGCCCTCGAGTAGCACTGAAAGGCTTGGCCGAAAAATACTTTGTGCCTGGGAAGATGAATTGATTTTCGGAATGCGCTTTGATTAAAGTGAGAGAGGAATCTAATGAATTGCAGGTTTTTGCTTTGAAATTACGCAAAGGCCGTTGAAACATTTTTATTAATTTCCGAAAGCTTTTCAATTTAAATTTGAAATTGAATTTTTATGCCCATGCTGCGTATGAGTAATATAAAGTACATAAAATTCGAGAGACGGGCGCACCTGGCACTTGTCAAGGCTCGCCACGCACAACAGCAGCCGGGTCGATGTTAAAAGCCATCAAACATGGCCAACACAAATGGCTTTTTAATACGTGTAAGTGTGTGGCTAAAAGAGACACGAGCCAAAAGATGTGGCGCTCTTATTATTCAAACACAAGCAGCACCCACACACAAAATGTCACATCTCTCGCACGTGTGAGGAAGTTGGAGCGGGAGGGGGAGAGAGGGAGAACTGTCAGCCGGCAGCTGCTGCAACGTTTTTGTCACTGCCAAGTGCAATAAACTGCAAATGAAAAGCAAATTAATTTTTAATAAAGCGCACAAATGTTGACTGCTTCCCAGTGGAATACCCTTCGAGTGCTGCTGACGCACTTGGCTTGGCTACCTTCTAATGGCTTGCGGCACTTGCGGGTGTCGTAAAATCAACACAAAACTCGCTCCCTCGCTCCTTCTCCCTCCCTGCTGGGTGCTTATCAATGCGTGGCCCGGAATATTCTCTCTCGGTCTCTACTTGAGCTGGTCACGAATTTACACTTGGTACCTTGGGCTACCAAATGTCTGACCGCAAAGGGCTGCGCCGCCATCTTGTGGTCTTTGTGGCATGAAAATATCGTGCAGATTGGTGGCCCTAAGAGTGCCAAGTGCCACATGCTGCTGCAGTGGCAGGTTGAGGTGCTGGCCGTTGGTCGGTTAACGGAATTACTGGCAACAGAATTGAGGCGTGCTTTGAGAGCGGTAAACCCAATAGAGCCAACAGAGGCAGGCGCCTAATTGAACTACTCATAGCTCCAATGCCAATGATTGACAGTCTTACAGTGGACAGCTGATTGACTTTAAATTACGCCCATAACAGGATTAAAGAGACAGCTGATTGATGCTTGATTGGTCGTGTTGCATTTCTGCAACAACTCGCTTCAACACAATTATTTTCTAATGTGCATTCGAAGATTGTCAAAAGGTAGTTCTGTTAAAAACATTTTTTGTGTAATAAGCTGGCCATTGAAAAATTAGGAAATAATCATTTGGTTACACAAAATATACAAATTACAAAAAAAAGTTATAGTTTTAATCATTTTTATTTATGAAGTTATAGATATTGTTTTTAAAGACATTCAATTCGCTACATAGTTTTATAGAAATTAAAAAGAATAATAATAATAAAAGAAATAAATATAAAAAGAATTTAAAAAAAAATGTAATTGCCGTCAAAAGCGACAAGTTTATTCTGATGGTATTTACTTTATTCTCGATAAATAAAAAAATCAAAATAAATGTTTATACAACAAAAAAAGTAAAGTATATTCTAGTATTGCGATTATCTATCATCTTATCCTTAATCGTTTGCAAACACTGTTTTGCCGACTGTTTGCCGTCGGAGTGTAAGTCGGCTGAGCAATTCATTAAAAAGTATTTTAAACAAATGCATAAGTTGAAATTAAGTTTGCATCATGAGAAAACTCATTTGAAAGTAAACATATGAGGGTAACTAGCACAGAGTTTATTCCACTTAAAAGTGTGGACTTATCTCGACATATTTACACACGTTAAAACTTTCGTCTTCAGGTGCAACGAGGTGGGTGCTACTTTCGGTTGTGGGTGCTCGGAAATGAAGCCACAGCAAACTAATAGCTAACTAAAAATTAATATGCCATTTAAAAAGTTAACACTTTCCCGTCATTGTAGTATAAAATGCACAAGGCAACAGCTGTTTAACGACATGCCTCCCCAAAATAGGTGATGGGAAAAAATGCAGAAGCTAAAAAATTGAGCAGGAGACGTTGCAATTTTAAGTTGCAGTGGGAAATTAATAATTTTGATGTGGCAACGGTTCCCTCAACCCCCTGCTCATATGGATGATGGCAAGTCGGAAAAGCGAAGCAGCAAAAGAAAAGTGCCAAGCAAATTGTATGACTGTCATGTGTGAGGTGTCTGTAAGCCAACACTTGCATGTGTGTGTGTCGGTGTGTGTGTGTGTGTGTGCATTTATAATTCGTCTGCTCAAGTCGCGAAAGGCGTGGAGAACATGAAGAGCGTTGAGAGGCGAAGGCAAACGTGGTTCGAGGACAACTTTTGAAGCGAACTTAATGCCGTTTTTCTTCAACTTCCAGCGAGAGCTGACGTGGTGGGGGGTGACGGGATGGGTGACGGAGGGGTGACGGTTTCAGCTCGGTGGTGCGCCGATTTCTTTCCATCAACGGCACAGCCTCGACGTCGTCATCTTCTGTGTGCATTTTACGGTGCATGCATTCTTTATGCGTTCTGTGTGCATGTTTGCTTATAAGATTTCAGCTCTTGTAATTTGCCTCGGCGTCCTCGGCAAAATGTTAATAAATGCCAGAGTGCAACTCATTAAGAGATTAAGTAGCAAGGTGAAACGATCGTAATCATCACCGTCATCATCATCATCATCATCATCATTGACAGCCATCAAACTGCTTAAGCAACTTTTAATTTGCGGCCTGCTTTCAACTTGAAAATATTTTTGCAGCTGCCCTCTGACCAAAAACGACAAAAATAAATAGTAAGAAAAACGAAGAAATTGCTTGCCACAACAATCAATGTTGATGTGCATGTCTCAAGAGTCAGCGAAAAGCGCAAACTGCAAACAGCAAACTGTAAACGGCGAGCTGCAAACTTTGCTCAGAGAAAGCAACAACAACTACAAAATTCTGAAGTGCCTGATAAATGCCCGAAAGTGGAGCGGACGTCGCCCACGTGAATGTGGCATGTGGCAGAGTGGTTGATGCCGCGCTTGCAACTCGCACTTGAGCCCTTCTAACAACGGTTAACCTGCGGCATTTCTTCAAAAATTTATACTTTTAGTCTCAAAGAGAAGCAGAGAATAACAAACGCAATTGGAGTGTAATATTTCATGAAAGATGAATTATGTCGAAGCCTAAGATTTAATATCTTACATAACATATATAAATACTATATATATAGAAGTAAATATTTTACAAATTTATACTTTGAGAGTTGAACTAATGTTAATTTATAAAATATATGTCGGGCCGCAAATTTAATCTATTTTCTTTAAACCAATTGCAGTGAGAAATATCGTTTGATTAGATAAGGTTTTCTGTAGTAGTTCTCCTTTTTGTAAACGCACACTTCTTTGTGAAAATTCGCATAAGCAACAAAAATAGATAATTTTGTGTAAAATTCGAGAAATTATATTTTTAGTCGTAAATGCTACTAAAAGTTAATTGCAAAATCAATTTAAGTTGACAAACTATATAAATTAAAACAGATGTTTTCGTTCAACTGGACACTGTCCTTGTGTCATCATCCAGTTTTAAATCATTTGCTTTGTTATTAAAGACATTTTAATAGTCAGGTTTCTTTCGGTATGAGTATTTGTTTTAAAGAAAAATGCTCTAAAGAATGAGAAACAAATACGAATATGTTGAGAGAAATACAATAACAGACAAAAGATTGTTTAAATACTTTATTTAGATTTAAAATGAAAATAACTTTCTACCTATTGTCCATAAAAAGCAACCAACAGCTTAGAGGTCTGATCTGGATAAGAAATAGAAAATATACACATATACACATAATAAGAATTGTGAAATTCTGAAATAAACAATTCTGTATAACTTTAGCTCTTGAATGATAACACACATAAAGAAAAAGCACTAAACTTAAGTTTATGGGACTGTTTCGAGCGATATGTTTGAAAAACAAACTAATAAAATAAGTTCAATCAGATAAATACGATAAATGCGAGTGTATTTCCCAAGAAGGTGTGATTCAAGATTGCTTTAAGAATTTATAGTGGCAGCTGCCGAAAGTACTTGGCAACTAATGAGCAGAGATTTCGCCATTGCATAAATCACATGCATCAAAATGTTGTTTTCAATAGGCGCCCATTTTGTAAAGCCAAGCGAAAAGTTGCAAGCGGGCCACACACACACACACATAAATCTATTTATGTATTGAGAGTGTGTGTGTGTGTATGTGTGAGTGTGTCTCTATTTAAGTCTGTCTGTTTGGTCGCTTTGTCTGTCTGCAGAGCAACCCAATTTCCGGTTTTTCTTAAGCATTGCGCACAATTGCAAGGCACACACAAAGCCATCATGAACTGTGACTACGACTCTATGTCTCTGTCTCTGTCTCTGTCTCCATCGCTGTCTCTGTCTCTGTCTCTGTCTATGTGAGTAACTATGTGTAACTGAATTGGAACACATGCGCCCCAGGCCAACTGCAGTGCAGAGCAGAGCAGTGCACTAGGACTGCGGTCTCAGACCGCACACATGCTCATTAAAATGGCGCTCAGTCAGTCTATCTTTCGCCCTGGCTTGGCTTGTAAATGTATTATGGGTTGTGCAATGCTCATATTTAACTTTTTCATAAAAGCGAGAAATGGCGTTAAATAAATGCCTGACAAGACAAGAGCTTCAAGTCACATTCTGCAACACATGACACAACAAAAGCCGCAATTTCAATTCATTCATTGCACTCACCGTGACACAACGCGAGGCAACCAGTCGCCTCCACAGTATTTAGCCAGGACGGGATCATTGGTCGAGCTGCCGTCGTAGAATATCAGATGATCCCGCTCTCCGGTGCAGTCCGACCAGGCGCGAATCGAGCGTGAGGTCTTGTTGAAGCTGGCAATTGAGCTGCAAAAAAGGTTAAAGACAAACAGAGAGATTCCGAATTAAAAACACAAATTTCCCGTTCGCTGCACTAAAATAAAAAGGTATTTAAAATGAAATTGCAATCAGTGCTAAATGCAATGCAAACATTTTCATTTCGATAAGCCGGAAAAAAACAACTGTGAGCTGTTTGTCAATGGCGTGGCACATTCAGAGAGAACTTGTCAAAGTTAATAACCAGCAGATGGATGAACACATTTTGGCAACAAGTCGATCAATGCATACACTACGAAATTAATATGTGAAGAATATTTTTTTTAAATAGATATTGATAAAGAACTATAAAAACAGCAAAAATAGTGCAGTTGTGTAATTATTTTATGGAAAAAATATTTACAGAAATATTAGAATTAAAGCGAAAGCATCTTTTCAAAGATATTGCAGTAAAAATATTATAGAAAATGGTATATATATATATGCCGTAAAATATTATAAATTAAAATAATATTATTTTAGAAATATCTTATTTCAAACAAAATATTTATGAAAGAACATAAATTGTTCAGTAAACAATAAATTAATTATGGCAATATTGGAATACGTGCGTAGAATATTTCCAACAAAGAAAGAAAAACACATTTTTTTTGTATGTTCTCATTTGAAAAAAATAATTATGTTAATATAAAGAAAAATAACAAAACTATTTAATTTACATGAAAAGGAAATTTATAATTTTATGAGAAAGAGTTTGTTACTTTTAGGAATCGTGTTTGTATTATCTAATTTGTATTCCAGATATATAAAACTATATCAATTTAATCCATTCAAATTATTCACTTTTTGAAAATATTTTAAATATAAATATTAAATATAGAAAAGCAATAAAATTATTCAAATTTTATAAAAAAATTCAATTGTTGCTTAATGCAATAAAATTGTTAATTTTGACATACAATATATTGTACACAAATGTGGAAAGAGTATTAGCTGTCGCGGTCTATGAAACAAGGATCACACACTCGAGAGAACATGGAGTTGTTTGGTTGTCAGGCAGGACAGTTGTGCAGCTTCCTGTCGGTTTCTATCTAAGCTGAAATGCATGCATTGTGTGCAAACATTTAATTGGAGAATATAAAATACAAACGCAAATGCAAATACAATCAAAAAATGATCAACAGTTTTGAGTGGCCTGAAGTTGATGCCTTTATGCGCATTTGCTATTTACAGGAGATTCTGCAAAGTGTGAAGTGCAAACTGCAACTACGACTAAAATTGCAGCTACAATTGCAATTTGGCAAATTGAAATTTGTCATACAAATGCGACACGCTCTTGTGGAGCCACAAAATGCTAATGCTTATTTAATGTGCTCCATGCAACGTGCATTTGGCATTTCAATAGAACTCTTTGCCGTTAGTAGTATCTTTTACTTACCGCTTCACCAAGGCCTTGTGCTGATTCTCCTGGCTGACGGCAATCATGGCGTGCTTGCTGGTGGGCACCTCTTTCTGCCGTATGGTCCAATAGCAGGTGACGTTCCTTGGATACATACCAGGATAATTTGGACTTTGCAGGCGACACTTGTTACGATAGCATTCATCGAATTGCCTTGTACAATAGGTGCCGGGTGTGACACGTCCCAATTCTAATGGCTTATCGGGCAGTCCATACCTGCAACGTAACGTGGCCAACACACATGGTATTAGTATTTGTATTCGTATTCGCATGTGTGTGTGTGAGTTTAGCATTTAATTTAGTTTAGCCCGACTCGACTGGACCGTGTGCAGTGTATTTGTTTGGTATTTAGGGCTTTCATCCTGCCTGCAATTTGCATAAAATGCGCTCTGGCATTTTAGGGTTCAAACTCCCCTCTTCTCGCCACCTCTGAAATGTTTGGCTATTGTTTGGTTTGCTAATGGCTCGCATGCCGGACACCTGCACCTGGATTGGGTCTGCTCGGTGCATTTTTGGCTCGTCGTAAATATAAATATCCGTGTAAATTGTAAATTGTAAATTGTGTGAAGTTTGTTGAGGCGTAAAAATACATTTCAATTTCTATTACTCGTACTGTTATTTTCTCTATGTATTTTCCTAGTCATTTCTCCATCTATTTCCCTGTCTATTTGTCTGTCTATTGCCATATCCGGCGACGGGCACAAACAAAGAGCGCGGTGCACAGTGAAAGACCAAATTTGACACACGTCTAGGCACAAATGGATTGCAGAATGAATCGTATATGGCATGCCACGGCAAGGAGCTGTTACTGCTGCTGCTCATGTTTTATGCAGGACTCCGGCAACAACAGCAACTCCTGTTGGCATTGTGCTGCAGCTTTCGCAGGTAGCAAAGATTTAGCTCGACCTAACTTTGGCCCAGCTGCCAAAGAGCTACGAGTGCTCCTAAACTAAGGACAAACTGTCAGGCGCCACACACAGTTCTACACACACTCCTCTGGCGACATTAACTTGCTGAGCTGTCCGCACTTTTAAAGCTTGCTCTTTTCTCCGCTAAGCGAGGGTTGAACGATAACTTCTGGTGCTGTGGGCATTATTGCTATGAAGGCAAAGATATATTTCTATTCCCACATTAATCTGCAATTATTATTAAATTAATATTACCTGAACTACTTTGCGTTCATCTAGAGAAAATGAGAGCAGGCGAAATTTCATTTAATTCTACTTTTCACATTTTTGCAATTTTTCTAATACTCAATTTTTATTCATTAATATTACACAAAAATTTTGATACATTACTATTCTTTCTTTTAAATGTTATTTCTTTAAATACTTTACTTTTATTCAACACCTATTACATGTCGTTTCATTTTAATTTAATCGAATGAAATTTAATGTAATTTCATTTTAGTGCAATACAAATATTTAAAATAAATGGACGTTTTATAAGCTCATACTAACCGAATCGATATATACTTTCATTGTCAACCAAAACAACTTCTCTTAAATATTAGCTCTTAAAAGACTTTATTTGATTTAATTTTAGAGTAATACCAATGTTTCAATTGAAATTAAATATTTTTAGTTGATATTCACCGAATCGAAGTTCATGTATTTTTTTGCCAATCAAAAAACTCATTCAACTCTTTGACCCACCCGTTTTTGTCTCTGCTTTGTCACCCAAACAATTTAGCTGCATTTTTCATTTTTGAAGCAACTTACCTTACAACTGCATCGGACTGGCTAATAAATTTGTATCTTATGCTGAACTCGAAGGGTTTCTCGTCTCGTATATTGCGTGGCGGATGAAAGACCTGCAAAATGTCAAAGAAAAAGACCCAAACGATATAAACAGCGAACGACTTGCAAGGCAATAACGCTGCAACTTGAAATGAGCTGAAAATTGAGTGGAAATAAAAGTAAAAGAATCCCACAGAAACAGATACAGATACAGAGAGATCTATTGACGGAAACATTGCCAGATAGAGGAGGAAATGGTGTGTCGTCAGTCAGTAGTGTGGCAATATAAAGGACATCGCTGCAGGACGATGACATTGCCATTGAAATATTTATTTGCCGAAGAGTGAGCGACAGCTGGCGCGACAAAAAGAACCAATGCGTTTTCAACTCTTTCAATTCTTTGGCGCCATTAATGAGTTCAACTCACGACTTGTTTTCACTCCCTTGTCCTGACATATTGTCATTTGCACACGCAATTTTCTTTTAATTATGCAATCTGCAATCTGGAATCCAGCGCCGCCTCTGACCACGTCAGCTCATCATCACTTGAAGCAATTTGTTGCACTCTCAGCAGCAGCAGCAGCAACAGCAACGAGTGCTAGGTCGAAGGCTGTCCAGGGACCCGAATCAAGCATGAATTTTTATTAATTTTCATAATTTATGCGCTGGCGATTGCTGAAACCTGCAGGTTGGCCGGAGAGTGCCAGAGAGTTGTCCATTTGCCTTTATGGCCGCGCATTTATTTAAATATTAATCAGAAAGTCGCGATGCCTGCTCAAGTAAGCATTACGCATACGCCACGTATCCACGCAAGTTGTTCAATTTTAAATTAAAAAAAAAAATAAATGGACTTTACGCCAACGTGAAAAGAAATCATTTTAGGCAAACCATATAAAACAAGTAAAGCAAAATTCAAGTGAATTTGTTCGTTTACTCACTTTTACTGACGCTGTCACCGTCGATGTTTCGCTGAAATATAATTGCGGTCCTGTGGCCTTGCCGCACCACGAGCCGCCCGTGAACGGACGCCCCAGTTCACTGAGCTGCAACGTAAATAAGTAAAAGTTAATTAATTAAATGTGGAGTTTGCTGTAAATGCAATTTTCAACTGTCTTTAATCTCATTCGTTTTTTGTTTGTATTTTTGACACATTTTAAAGCACACGCATGCTGCCAAAGTGGGTTAAGTTGCACTCCAGTACGCGATTTTCTCTACCTTCCTTTTTTGGATCGATTTTAGTGGCGGAAAATACATAAAAATGTTTACAGGGCAACTGAAAAATTAATAAACGTGCGGAAGCTGAAGCCAGCCCAACTCAATCCCAAAGCATCTCCCAAACGAATCCCATTCCCAATCCCGGCTCGAATCCCATTCAATTTAAAACTGCTGGACGGCCAGAGGACCAAAAGCATCTGGCATGGGTAATGGATTATGACTGTTGTATAAATTTTATTTGCCGGCGCCGTTTGCCGCCTCTTGCGCTCAATATTTGATTGTTTTCCTTTCGTCGGTTGCAACGACAACTGCATCTGCAACTGGCAGCGAGAAGAGTGAATGCTGCAAAAAGTGTGGCATACATTTGAGCGCCTAGCGACGTGTTCCACTCCATGTTAAACAAATAAAAAACAGGAAAAACTATTGGCAATTGTCGAAGGTGCGCCAACTGAAACAACATCCGATTCGATTGCCAAGCGCCTAAAAAAGGGCACGGCAAACAAAAAATAAAAAACAAACAAACGAACACACTTATAGTGCGGTTTTATTTTCGCACACAAATCAATCAATTATTAAAAATATGTATTTATTTTGCGCCCAATTACGTGCCATTACGAGTCTGCACTGTTGTTAGACATACAAAAGATCTTTTGTAACGGAAAGCTGGGCTTAACATATATTTTTATACAACTTTTATTATTTGTTTTCTCACTGCAGAGCTCCAGTATTTTTTGCTAGACATGGGTTTATATTTCTTTCATTTTTATTACTTTGGAAATTGGCGATGCGAATAAAAATAAAAGCCAAAGGTGCCATCAATAAACTACTATATAAAATTTATTAATGGCTTTAATCCTATCGAAGAGCCTGATAATGAGATTTATTTATTCAGAATAATGAATTAAATAAGACTTCTTAATTGATTGAAAAGTGTTAAAGAATCAGTTTGAAAATGTACATATTTTATATTTACCTTACAACCTATGCTATGCTTTAACTAAACAAATCCAATATTTTTAAAATGTTCTGGTAAGTAAACGATATTATTTTTTCGACTTTAATCCTTTTGAAAAAACAAATTTAAATTATGTAAAATTACTAAATGTGTTCAGAAGTATTTAAGATTAAATTTTTAAATTAACATATATCATTTTAATATATATGAACCAATTTAAAAAATGAATTTATTATTTTCAAATAATTTGAAATGTTACCAGTTGAATATGAAGTAAAAAATGAAGTAAATGATATCATATTAACAACCCTAAAACATCTGATTCAAAATTTACATTGAACTGAATAAATATAGTTTTACTAAATTAAATGAAAACGCATTCAATATTCAGTACCAAAATTTACTTAATAATCAATGATCGCTTAATAATGAAGTAAATATTCAATCAAAACTAAGAAGTAAACGATATGGGCTTACATTTTCTGTACTCTATGACTTCCATCGACTGCAACTAGATGTTGCACGTGCCCCACGGCCAGCGACATGGTTGTCCGCAATGCAAAAAATTGCCTGGGTTGTCAATTAGCATTCATTGGGCATAGCTGAGCCTAGGCTGCTGTAATGTCGCTAATGGCAACCAAGAATGGCCAACCGCATCTTCAACAGAGAAGGGGACGATGTATAGGAGGCTTTTTGCATTGGCTGTGGTGCAGGGATCGATAGGCCGTCAGCTCATTTACACTGCACCTATTGGCACTGGTTATGAATGGGGTTGGGGTTCCAATTGATTAAGTTTTTAGTTAATGGGTTATTTGAACTGGGGCGCACACTGACCAGCCAGGCAGCCTGGCAGCCAGCTTCACGTCCATGTTCATGGAGAGTCCTGCAAACTGGCTGTGCCATGTCCTGTGGCTGGCTGGCTGCTATTGCTATGGCTATTCTCCTCTGCTGCTCTCAACTCAAACAACAATTTTTGCTGTAATTGCAAAGTTGCCATCGATGTCGTTCATTGCAGAGCTCTGGCCAATATTTGTAACTGGTTAGAGTTGCAATTCACTGCTGTCATATGAAATAGCCAGCAAGCTCTAGATGGGCCTCACTGCCCAGCATAATGGTAATTTTCTGATTTCGATTTTGTGTAAATTCATTGCAAACTGTACGGCGGCCTCTTTCCCATTCTCCCTCTCTCTCTCTGCCTCGTTTTGTGTTTTCGTTTCTTGCCCCCAAGCATTCACTGGTCGGCTAGTCTGTCCTTCAGATCATCATCGTCTTGGTGGTCTTCATTATCGTCATCATCCGTTGTGTCCATTGTGTGCACTGGAGCGTTATTAGCATCGACTTCATAACGAATTATTGGAATTTCGTTTTTGTCTCTGCTATCTGCAATCTTCCATCTTCCATCTACACTTCTCTCTCCACTCTCATCTTCCCAGTTCTATTCCCATTTTAGTTATTTGGTCTTGTGGCGTTTTGTTTGATTAAGTGTTGGTTTTAAATTGATTGAATTATTATTGTGGTCAGTTTGGGGGGCCACAGGCATAAATGTAGCAACAGCAGCCAACACGACTCGAACTGTTGACTTTGCCTCCAGTTCCCCTCAGTTTTGCTTTAAAAGTAATTTTACGACGATCGAATACAGTTCAAGGCTCACAAATTTTAAATGCTCATATATTAAATGGCCATTTAAACAGAACTTTTATCTGTTGAATATGCAATTTGAGAGCATGAGTTTTCCTTTATGTATGAAGATATCCCAATAGAAATAATTGGCAATAATTAAAACTTGCCTCAATAGAGCATCAAATTTGTAGCTATAGAATATGCTAGTTAGGGTGATGACGAGTTTTTCTTGTACTGTTTATAATTTTGTTATTCCAGCAATAATTAAAACATGATGCTCTAATAGAAAGATTGCTTGTGTATATTTAATAATATTGCAGCTTAAATTATGCTCAAATTTTCATACAATCACATACATATGTGATAAGTACGTTAAGCACGGACAAAACTAATAATCGTTGCATGTTAAGTAAATTACAATTTCATGTGTAATTTGATTGGTTAACTTTCAGCAAATTATTAGAATTTTACAATTAATTGAGCACTTAAATTTTAATTGATTGTCTATGGACTCGCTAAAGACAGAGCAAAGCATCATCAACGAACAAGAGCATTTAAAGGCTGCTGGCTCAAGGTAAATGCACATTTATATTTAATGCTCGTAATCCTGTGGACATATCAATGGAATGCAATAAGTATCTTTTGTGCTGTTTCCACGACAGCTTATCACAAGTATTGAACTTCGCTCGGTTTAAAAATCCATTTGACCGTTTTGCACGTATCGAGTGAAAAGCTGCAGTGTTAGTTTTGTTGTTGTTGTTGTGCACAACAACAGCGATGAACCTTTGGCTGATTAAACATGGCTCAATTCGGTCTGTCGACACACAACATTTTTACCTGCTATTGTTCGGCAGCTCATCATCAGGCATCGAGCCCCAGATCCGCGTCATTTAAACAATAGCCGATAAAAGTTTTATCTTTTGTACAGTAGTTGTTGCTGTTGCTGTTGCTGTTGCCGTCGACGCGTCGCGTCGCTTCATAATCTGCCGACAATAAACAAAAGCCACGCTACAGAGAAACCTTCAATGGCTGCATCCGTTCTGTCCCTTTCCCCTCTAGCAGCGTGTATTGCTGGCTTAATTGTGAAACAATTTAAGCGCATAATGCCACATTCGTTCCACTGTATTGCACCCACACTCTCACACTCACACTCTCACTCGCAGTGAGTGAGATAAGGAGAAAACTTGCCAACTCTGGTTTGATTTACCGTAATTTAAAACATTCGCCACAGTTTTTTACGTCATTGCTATTAAAAAATCATTAAATATAAATTATGGACCCGGGCAAAGCTTTTAATTTGCAATTCAATGCGTTTTTGTATAATAAATAATATGGAAAAAATAACTTATAACTAAAACTTATCAATGGGGTTGAACTGAAGATACTCTAGAGACGAGAAAGAGTTTTTTTAAGTATGAATAAAAAATGCAAGGTTTCAGTTTAAATTCGAACAATTGTAAGATATATTTAGACATTTTATCAAAGGATTAGAATTAATATTGAAATACGCATTAAGGAAATATGGATTTAAATTAAGAAGAAATTATAAAGATGTTTTTAATATACAATTAAAAGCTATTTTCCGTTTTTTTTTTTTTAATATTCGAATTCTAAGCAATATTAAGACATCTATTGTTTTCTATGATTGCATATTAAACATTTAAATATTTGATAACAGTTTCCTAATGTTTCTTAACGTTATGAAAATAACGTAAATAATTTTTCAACAACACAAATAGTTTATTTGAGCTTGTCGAACCGAACTAGTAATAACAGCTACCGCACTTTTCAAACTAAAAAAGAGGGGTATACAAAACAGGGAAACTTGCAAACCTATCGCAACATTTTTTCGGCTTTGAGTCGTAAATTTACGACACAAACAAATGCCGCTGGGCAGCGCAAAGGAGCAAAAGTGCTAGGAAGGAATGAAGAAGGAGTTTGCCAACTTGAATTATGAGCTTGTCTATGGCACACAAGCGCACTCACACACACAGAGATACAGACAGAGACACATATACACTAACACTAACACTCAGACGTATACATCTAGATATTTATAGATAGAGCTTAAATTGCTATTGACAAACTGGAATGCATTGTTGCTGTTGTTGGCTGTTGTCTTAGCTGAGGACCCAGCACAGAGGATGACGAGGGGATAGAGGAGAGTAGTCAGAGGCGAGTGGTCAGAGGACAGAGGACTTGAAGCGTGGAGACTAAGCGGATGTTATGATTGTCAAATATTGAGTCATTTACTCAAGCTGGCCAGGCCAAAGGACAACGGCAACGAGGCAGCAGCCTGTGCTCGCCCTCTCGTTATCTTTCTCGTGCTTATGTTCCTGCTCGTTGTTGTTGTTGATTTAGGTTAATACGTTTATGCATAAACTTTGTTATTTATGATTAACAATATTAGCAAATAAACAAAGCGACAGGACGAACTTCCTCTCTCGACCTGCTGCCAGCTGGTCGAGTTTAAAGCAAAAAGTGTTGCTAAATTATTCAAAATAATCCAGAGAAAAGGTCGTGCTAAGGGCATTGCCTCGTGTAAAATGCATGAGACTGAAACTGTCTAACTAAATTGAATAACTGATTAAACTGTTACTCGCCAGCCGCTCGCACGCATTCCCCTCCCCCCTTCATCATCTACCACATATGAGAGGGTAGTATTACAAAAACTCTGCCATAGATTGGCATAAATATGAGAGACGGTCAAGAATTTATGTGGCCAGGTCATGACACGAATAATTTATAAAGGAAACCAGCCAGGAGAAAACGAAGCAAGCGCTCGCAAAAAAATGGAAAAATTGCAAATACAATAAGAACAAAAAAAATCCGATAGGAATAAAAACTGAAACCGCGTCAGCAGTTAAAAATGTTTGCCTTAAATAAATAAAAACAGGCGCCGGCCTGCAACGATAAAGCCCGGCAAACGGCAACGGCAACGGACCCGGTGAATGACAACACAAACCTGCGGTTAGTTACGAGTTTATAAAACTGCAACAAGGCTTGCACATATGCAAGAAAAAATTGCAAATATTTAACTGGATTTTAAAACCCAAACTCGCCAGCGACAACGAACAATATTCCAGTTCGGAAACGGACTCGCAATCCTCACTCCAGTTCTATTCCGGGTGCAGTTTCCCGTACACATGTCAAGTGCCAAATGAAACCTCAACAGACGGACGGACGGACGGACAGTGACTGGACGGGATGAGCTGGGCACCGCAAAATGTCAGCGCACGCCCCACGCTTGTTCAAAATTTATTGTCACAAAGTCAGGCGAGGGGCGTGGCAGGCGGGTGGGCGGTTAACAAAAACAAGCAGAAGCTAAAACAAAAACTGCTGCATCACTCGGCATCGCTAAACTAATAGAGGACCATGGGTCCATGGGCCCTCCAAGAGGGGCTCGAGGGGCGGGAGTCGCTTTCAGATGGAGGACAGCGGAACGAAAGCCACGATGAAACATATTTTGAAAGAAGAGCACTGGAAAAAGCTTTGAAAGGGAACTATAAAAGATAATGTCATTTGGTCAAAAGGAAACCCTTCAGAGCAATGTTAATCAACTTTCATCTAAATGCACAAAGCACGAACGAGAAGCTATAGGAGAGCACCATTGAAAGCTATGCAACTTTAAACCACAATTAACAAAAAAGAGAAATTGACGAAGAAGCTTGTAAGGATTTTACAATAAAATCGATCATTTAAGATTGCCCAATGCAATCCACAATTTTTCCCAATATACATACATCGTAGAAAGACTCATTAATCAAAAAAGAATAATAATTTAAATATTTTTCATAATAATCATAATTAAAAAACTGTGTATGTTAAAATTAAATTATTTATGAAACGTTTCTTGCCACATAAATGATAAATCTAAATGATGAAGTGTTCCTCGCATTAAGAAATTTACATTTGCATGTATAGAAATTGGCTAATAAACAAAATTCAAATATTGAAAACAAAATACAACATATTGTATAGCCCTTTTTAATAATGTTTTTGTTATATTTTTGAGAAATTGTGGCTTTACACAGTAGAGTGAATAACGAGTACTTCAGTAACTGAACTTTTTTACAATATGCGATAAACTTTTTTATTTAATTGTGGTTTGAGAATGTTGACTAATTAAAATTTTAAAATATCTTATATCCATAAATTGTAAATAAAATACTGTAAAATTCAATAAATTATAGTTCCCTTCAAAATAAATAAATTAAGCTGAAAGATAGATTGTCTAAACCATTACAAGGTAATTATTTACGCTGTAATTAATCAGTACGAATTTTAAACTCGTTTATGCAGGTTTAAATTTGCTCGTTTCACACAAAATAATCACACCACTTTTGATACCCCAAAGCAGAGATGCTTCGTTTGTGATCTGTGTTACCCCAAACGGAAAAACACTTAGCTCCCTTTGAGATTGCTTTACCACACCTTAGCTCAACTCGTTCTTCAACGCAAAGGCACTTTGTGCGGTGTCCGCACAACTTAAGCTTTGAAATTAATTCAAAAGCTGAAGGGTTGCCCAAGGTAACTAAAAGCGCATGCAAAGTGCATAGACGATACTCGACGATATATCGACGTGAACGAATTGAAACCCCCTCAAAGAAACGAAACCCGTAATGGCAGTAAAACTACATTTAATGTAATGCAGCGGCATCAGATTAGAAGAGCGAATACAAACACAGCCATAGATACATATATACATCTGTATATAGAGACAAAGATACAGATACAGTGGAGTGCCAGATACTTATGTATATACAAATGTACATTCGAGCATATTGCACAAGTCAATTACAGGGATTTGGTACATTTTATTTGGCCAGGGCTTTAGTTTTACTGTTTAACCCCCGCCCCCAACTCCAACTCCCCTTCGGAAGTGCTTGAAATGGCAAAGGGGCGTGGCAGAGACCAAAATGTCTCGACAAAAGTAGCAATGTCAACATCGTGGAGCCGCAAAAATTGTGATAAAAATATATGTATGTTAAATAGTTTTCGGTTCTGTTTCGTTTTCGTTTCCTCCTTTTCCTCTCTCTCTCTTTCTCTCTTTCTTCCTCTTTCTCTTCCTTTTCGTTTTCATTACTTGCTCCACAACAACCACAGCCAGTAGAGGGAAGGAGGAAGGAGGGAAAGACGGCGCGCACAATTCAATTCAATTTGCTGGGCTAATGTGGCATTTGTCAACAGAACCAACAGAAAATTACAGAATTACTCGGACATTGATTGAATCGCAGCACCGAGCAGGGCAGAACGGTCAAACTCCCCAATTGATTTTGGTTGCCTGACATTATTCCTGATGTTCTGCTGACTTGGATCGCTGGAAGCACAGGCTTCGGCTGACATTTTCGTTGCTTTTGACCTAATTAGCGGGACGGGAAGACATGATATGGAATTTACGTTATAGAATTACTTGCAGTCGAGATCTGACCACTAGCCGAAAGCTATCAAGGGGAAATTATAAGGCACTTTTTTAAGCAAAATATGGATTAGGGAATCTAATTCAATGCACATTTTGGCTGAAAAAGTCAGTAGATGTCAGCTGCGTATTTCGGCTGAAAGTTACACTGAACAGTCGCGTAGCTTCGAGTCATAGTATGGCACAGAAATCAATTGGGTAATGTTTACTAAAGTGTATTTGTGAAATGGTATAAAGAGCTAACTGGTCTTATAAGCAGTCTCAGATTCCGCACTTTTTAATATGCTATAACTATAAAAAACAACTCTGCCAGAAGCATTTTGGTAAAGAATTTCTACAATGATATTCCAAAAAGTTTGCAATACAGAGTGTAGAGCTGTCGGTGGGTTTCACAGTTGCGCAGAACGCTTTTCCTTCAACAAGTTCCACGCTCTCAACTCCAATATAGAAACATATTTAAATATTTAGTATCATTTTTGCCAGCTGTCAAACAGCACTGATGCAGAAACTCACATAAAATCAAATTAAATCAAACGCTTTAACGCTTCAAGAACAGAACAACAATACAACAACACATACAATTGTTACTCCACAATACAATCGCAATGGACGACGATAACGATGAGGAGTTTCTGCCACCGCCAAACCTCAACACCATCTCCATACCCAATGATCCCGAACTGTTGGTGGAATATGATCTCTACAAGCCCTCGTCGGCCACCAGGCGCCTCTACAGCGAACGCAATCGTGATGTCTACGCTGAAGCATTCTTCGAGAACAGACGCTTGGGCCCCTTATCAGAGCTGTGCATTCGAGCTGCGGCCAAGTTGGGCACTCGCCATATACCACTGATTATACAACAGGATCCCATTAAGCTGCGCATCCACTTCGACTCTCTGGACGTCAATCTGCCACTGATTGATTGTTACTTTGTGGAGGATTCGGGGTTTTGGCGTCGCGTCGTCTTGGCCAAGAGTTCGGACAAATCGCTGACGTTCAAGAAGCTCGACGAGTGCGACTGGCGAGGCATGGGCATCAGCCTGAAATATGTGGAACTGGTCGAAGCTTGTCCAGCGGCCTATTGGCCGGAGCAGCAGATGGCCTATCTGGGTGCCTTGGTGCGGCCATATGTGCGTGCCATGCACATCAAGCACCTGCAGTCGCTAGAGCAACACTTCTTCAAGCACTTTGTGCTGAGTGAGCCGGAGTTGGAGGCATCCTCAGTGGAGTCGCCGCAAGCTACAGTGTCCAGTGATGAAAGGTGAGTGGTGGACGACGAAAAGCGAGTGACAATCGTTTGCAAGCTTTTATTTATTGCGTATTTATTCATTTAATTATTCAATTTTTAATTTATTATTTTGATTTATTTAAAATTTGATTTGTATGCAAATCTTTATATATGTAGCTCTTCATTAATTTCTTTATTTAAATAAACATTATTTATTCATTTATTTAAATAATAATATTTTGATTTAAAAATTTTTTTTTTTTTTTAATTTGTATCATTTATTAAATAATTGATTGATTGAAATAAATTCTGTATTTATATAAGTAATTGTGTATATGTCCATGTGTCTTTGTTTGTTTATTTATTTATTTATTTTTTTAATTAACATGTTTGTTTTTTTCGTACTTTTTATTTGTTTTTCTTTTATAATTTCACTATTGTAATATTAGGTGTTTTTATTATATATTTATATATATAAACTTGCTTCATTTTGTTAATTCTCGATTGATAGAAATAATTTAGATATATATATTAGTATGTAATTATATCTATGTATGAATTAATTTATCTACTTTATAATTGGTGGACTATTTTAGTTGTTTTTTTATTAATCTATTCTTTTATCAACTTTTTTAATTTTTTCCTACATTTTATTTATTCATTTATTATAATTTGACTATTAAACTAATATATATTATAATAAAGCGATACATATGTGGAAGAGGAGATGGTCGAGGAGGAAGAGGAGGATGTAATTGTAATACCCGTGGGCAATCCTATGAGGAAATCTATTCGCATTCTCTCGGTACCAGATCAGACACATGAGATGGAAGAAACAGTGCTGACCGAGTCTTTTTCATCGAAATTATCGAGGCGCGTCTTAGATTTGGACATCGAGAAGCGACGAGCAGCGCGACACGCTCGGAATGCTGCTCGACAGCAGCTGCGGGATTTGAATCACGAGGAGAAGGAGGAGCACCTGCGACGCAAGCAGAATCGCGCCATTCTCAGGACCAGACCTCCTCCCGCACCCAAGCCGGCGGGAGCGAAGAAGGAGAAGAAAAAGAATCCGGATAGCAAGCCAGCCCTCGAGAGCGTCTTCGACATGGAAGTCGAGCCGGAGACTGCCAAGATCGAGGATAAACGGAACATAGCCGAGGTGCTCAGACGGAAGAAACGCTACGATTACCCCTCGAAGCATTGTCACCACATCCCCCTCAGTTTTGTGCGGTACTTCGATATGCTCAACTCGCTGACGATTGAGTTCCGGGGTCCCCAGTTGGAGCGTGACTATCACAAGCGACACATGAACTTCTCCTACGACGACATCGTTCACCTGGCCAAAGGAGTTCGCACGCTGCAGCAGCTGAAGATCTTTCGGCTGCGCAACAGCCGCATGGATCACATGAAGCTGCTTCTAATTGTGCAGGCCTTGAACAAACTTGACTCACTGGAGATCGTTGATTTTGGCTACGATCAGCTGGAGGACAACTGCCATGTGGCATTGGAAATGCTGCTGCAACGCAAGCGGATGCTCAAAGAACTCGAGTTGGAGTACAATAAACTGGGCGAAACTGCGATTCACTCGATTGGTTACACCCTCAACTGCCACAGCGATGAGCCCGAGCTTGGCATCGCATTGGAGTATCTTGGCCTGGCCCACAATCCATTGGGCCACGGCGGCATTGGGTCCTTGGTCCATGCCATACTCGGCACCAACCATGTGGTCAGACTGAACATCAGTGGGATCATCGTGGAGCCTTCAGTCATCACTAGGGATCTGAATATGTTGCTGCGCAATCACACTCCGTTGCGACACTTGGACATGAAGGCCATTAAGCTTAGTCCACTTCATGGCAAGACGATCATACGCGCCCTGGAGACCAATCACAATATAGTGCATTGTGACTGTCGGGCCTGTGATCTCAGCTTGGATCAGGAGTACGAGGCAGACGTGATAGTGCGACGCAATAATTACATTGTCCGATATCCCTATCTGGGCAATTCCACACAAAAGGACTTCAATGCACTCGAATATCTGTCGGGCCTCAAGCATCCGATTCTCGCTAAGATCGAGAAGGCGAACGAGCGTCGGGCTGAGTGCGTCAGGAATCGACCGCTTAGGTCGTCCAGTGAGCGGAGCTCGGTCAGTGAGGAGCAGTCGCTGTTGAAGGAGCCTCAGGAACAGGAGGAGCAGGACATTTGGCAAACACTTAATCTGCAGAAAAAGCCTAGCATCAAATATTCCATAACTACCGTGAATCAATCGTATAGGGAAAGCGAACAATCTGCATTTATCTACAGAGCCAACTCATTCAACTTGGACAATTTCCGTGAACATCTGAAGATGCCGGGACCCGGAAATCGTCATTACTACTTCCAAAGTCAACTATCGCCATAAGGCAATAAACAGAAATTTTGTTCTTTTGTATAATAATATTAATTATTAAGTTGCAGATATTAATGGAACAGTTACAAATCCCAATCAACTTGATTCAAGTACAGTTCCATGTCTATGCGGTGTATGCACCATTTTTTTGTACTCAAGATATCAGAAATATTATTTCTATTCTTTGTACTATATGCTAACCCTTAAATCATATTTAATAAATAAAGTAAATAATAAATAAATAAATAAAAAAGAGTAAAATAAAATAATAATAGCTTCTAGTCATTTTCAAATTATTTCTAGTCTTTCTAACAAGACAGTCAATGAATATTAAATTTTTTGAGATCCATAAAGAGAGATGCAGGCTTTATTTATAATAATGAGAAATCTAATGTTTTAATAATTTTTACTTTAATCATACAAAATTCGCTTATGAACAGTCGATATTGTAGAAATTACAATATTAAATTGAAAAGGCATAGATTATTAATTTTAAAATTAAAAGAAAATTAAATTAATTAATTTCGTGCTATTATTAGTTAAAGTGACGTTTGGGTTCGCTTGCCCAATCTCTGACAATAGTCAGGCACAGTTTTAACTTCAGGTTTTGTGAGGGGAGGAAGGGAAAGACGTCGCGCACAATTCAATTCAATTTGCTGGGCTAATGTGGCATTTGTCAACAGAACCAACAGAAAATTACAGAATTACTCGGACATTGATTGAATCGCAGGACGGAGCAGAGCAGAGCCACGCAGGACGGTCAAACTCCTAGCATACACACACACACATAGAACTCTCTCCTTTTGGTCTGGTTAACGGCCTGTGCGCAAATGTGTGTGTGTGTGGGGGTTGCAGCATAAAATTACAGCTGAACGCAAGTTCAATACCAGCAGCAACAGCAAATGGAGTGCAAGTTACAGCATTCGGCAGAGAGAAGGTTGGGGAAGAGAATATACTGGCAGGCAACTTACGTAATATTCAATTCAAATTTTAATAAATTAAATTTGCACTCACCTGCATAAAGCCCTCGGGACAGCCGGGCAGCTCACCGGTCGGGCTCAGATTCGTTTCATAACCGTCTACATCCGTATCGACCATGCCCTCATCGAAGCGGCCCACCGTAAAGCCATCAAAGATGATCTGCAAAGCGAATGAGAAAGACATAAATACGTATACATAATATGTTGGGGGTCTCTTAGATGGATAGTCCACTAAAAGATACCCTTTCAAAGGCATAAGTTGTTATTTGTTGTTTGTTGCGGTTACTATTCCAAAACTCAATTAAAATTTAATAAATATTTTAGTTTGTATAAATATTTTTAAATACAAATCATGTATACAGATTCATTTAAATATTATGGGTGGCTTACTAAGAGACTACTTTCAATTGATATCTTGGTATTTTGAAGCAATTACTATAATTTAGCTTTCTAATTTATTTATTTATTTTTAGATTCCTATTCCTAGCACTGCAAGCCTATGCTAATAAATTGGGGCTCTAGTCACTAACACTTGACATTTGAATATTACAGTTTTCTAACTATTTTTAGAACTATTTCCAATTATAATCCAAATATAAATAAAACTATTCTTATTGTTATTTCCATTTTAGTGCATGGAAATCATTTAATGAATGAGAATTTTAATTTTCTATTTTGTCGAAAATTCATCATGATTTATCACCCATAAATAATTACAAGAACTCATTATATTCATAACAAAAAATAACTTCTATAAGTAAACTAAAGACTACCCCACGTGTGCAATAGTATTGCACAGGGTATTGGAAATATATTTCATATTTTATGTTCGTTTAGTTGCCCCATGAAGATGTCGGTCCAGTAGGTCACTAACAGATACCCATTAAAGTACTTCAACTACTGCAATTGAGCCACAGACTACCCCAGTTAGTTGTTTAGGGTATTTGAAATATATTTTATGTTCGTTTAGTTTCACACACGATAAAGTTATGCAAATGAAATTCAATTGCAAGTAGAGGGACTCTTTGGCAACGCCCACACAGCAGCATTCACAGCCGCTGCCCTTTCTTACTGTTTGCATATTAGATTGGCCATAAAAAAAGACAACGCAAACTCAGCCACACACAGCAGGCGTCAGAGAGCAAGGTCAGGGGACAGTGCGGCGAAAAAGTATCTGCACCAGCCTCAAGATTGGGGCTCAAGTCAAAGTCAAGTGTCTGTTGCTGTTACTGTAACTGTGTGTGCTTGTATTTTAATAAAATATGCAAATAAAGTTGTGCGTGTGTTTGGCATTTTCCAAATTGCAAACAAAACTCCACAGCAAAAGGGTTTCAACTTTCTGGGGTTTATAAATTTTTTAACACCTCAACCGTAAACAGTGTCGCAAACAGCAAATAGAATGCAACACGATTTTAATTTCGAATATTAAACCAACTCGGAATATCTATGGAAATGATGGTCGTCACCTGCTTTGCACCGTGCGGCAAAACTCTTGGCGAACAACTTTTCAGTTTTCCCAACTTTCCCCCGACTTTCCGTGTCCTCATCGTCCTTGTTGCCGTCCCCAGCGTTCAGCTGGACACACGAAACTCTCCTGGGCAAGTACTCTTAATTTATATCTTTTTTTTACGGTGTTTTGCATGTTAAATGAAAGTTGTGTCCAAGTTGTGTTGCCACATGTAACGCTTTCAAGTGAGCAATGGTTTCAGTTCTGTTCGCTTTGCCACTCGTGTTCTACACGCAACTTCAAAATGCATTCGAAAGCAGTTGCACAACTCGGGATTGCGTAATTGAGGGACTTGCATCTAGCACCAAATAATGTTTTACCATTACTTATTTCACAGAGAGAGCTCTTAAATGTGCGTTTATTCTACTGTTAATTACCGCACGTTGTCAGTGTCTAATTTGAACATTTATTCCAATTATCAAATCTCGAATTTTCATGAATAATTTAATATCAGCATTAGCTTTATTTTCCCATAAACGAAAAGTAGGTATTTAAAAAGTCATGTTAAATTGATCACAGCTTAAATAGAATTAAGCCTTCCCGTAAAATATATTTGTGAAGCACAAGAGTATTGAAAATAATTATTATGCTGCATAAAATAAGAAACTCGCGAAAAACTCTCGTTCACTCATTGCGTGTGCAATCAACGTTTCCAAATACCAGAAAATACTCAATTATTAACAGCGCGGCAAAGAAAATGCATTTATAAATGTGAAAATCACGCTGAAAGTCGACATAAAAAAACTCGATTCCAATGCATAAACAAATATAAAGAGCGCATTTAAAATACTAACGGAGAAAAAAGACAAAGCGAAATGGCATCTATAAAAACCCCAAAATATTATGCAGCTATGTGAATTTTATATGGGAATATCAGTTGATTTATGTGGCTGGTAAAAATTGCTGGCTTTTATTACAACAATTTAATATGGCAGCGCCGAAATACTCAACTTTTTCTCTCCTATCTAGTAGGTGGGGCTTTAAGTCACCTGTCCCCATTTTCAATTCGGAGGGGACGTGAAAAATGCGATCAGCTCGCAGCGTAAATTACAGAGTGCAACTTCAGGATATTTGATTAAAGCATAAAAAATTGAAAAACGCATCATGCAGGGAGTTTTGGGGCCAAGTTATTTCCATTAAAAATTAGCCGCGGGAAAAAGTTGCAGCAGCAGATGGCGGGGAAGGGGAAGGGAACGGGAGTCCTAGGGTAATTTAAACTTTTGCTCTCGGTGGGAAACACACACCGACAATCATCAATCAATATGTACGGCAAGAAGAGCGACCAGACAAGGACGAGGTTGTCCCCTAAACCGGCGCGTAACATTATTATTTCAAGCAATTTCCCACGTAGATGCACAGCAGGGGAGTCAATGGAAAATGGGAGAGAAAATGTGAGAGAGAGAGAGACTGGGTTTATGCCTGAGGCATGTAGATGGATAAAGTGAAAGCCAAGCACATGATTTATACGCGTTGCGAGCAGATTCAGCCACGTTTATCAGCGTGGTCTACAAATACGGCAACACAAAATAAAAGTTATAACTTATGCATGACAGATTTGGTGCAAGGTGCAAAGCTGCCGAAGCTGCCGAAGCTGCTGATGCTTCCGTGGCATCATCCAGTAACTTTGCATATATCATCTTATATACACGTACTGCAAAGGCAATGCCAATGTTCGGGATTACGAAAATGATTGAGAAAAGGACTCACTTCGTAGTCGCAATTCGCTGTCGTCGTCAGCATCTCCTGCCTAGCTACTGTTTTGCTGTCCTATTTACGGCTTGTCTCCGCCTACATTTCTCCCTTTCTCTCTCTCTGGTGAAGTCCTGGTAACTCTGCCCACACCTTAAACCTATCCCCCTCGTTGAGCGTTTGCTTTGCCGGCTAACTGCTCATTGCGCTGTTACGCAAATTGCATGGAAATCAATTATTTTCGAAATTGAAATTGACGTTTTTCTGACAGTTTGCCAAAAATGTTTTGAAGCGTGTCTAATTTTATTGTCAACGCTTTCGTCATTTCACTCACAGTCTCCGCTCGCTGTCTGTGCCCCAAAGGCGTTTTTAAAGACCTCTCTTAAAGAGTACGTCTCCCCTTGTGTCCTTCTGCCTACTGCGTTCGCTGACAGCAAAACAGCTTGCCGGCAGCATTTAGGCCATAGCTCAGTCATATCCCTAATTGAGCACGCACATAAAGTCAGAGCTGCGCTTAGAGCAGACATCCATCACAGGGTAATGGCGACAGCGCAAAAAAACACCCTCGCAGATAGACAAAAAGTGATGAATCTTTGAACAACTGAAACTATAATACACTACGAATGCTTTAAAATAAAAGTAGTCTTATATCTTTAATATGTGTGTTCAGTAAGCTTAAAGCTTAGCAAATAGCTTTTTGTTGAAAGCTTACTAATTCCGGTTTGTTTATCAATCATTTAATGCCATTAAAATGTGAACATTTTTGTGAATTTAATATTTACAAATATTTAAACACTTGCAAAATATTTATTGGCTTTTAGGTTATTTATGAAGTCCGAGTTTTTATCGTGTGTTTTAATGTAGCTTTTAATTGTCTATTAAAGTTTCGTATTCTTTCGTTACTAGGCTAAATAATCTAAAATGAGTATTTGATGTCTATATTTATTTCGTGTTATTTGCTTTTATTGTAATAGATCCAAATAGATCCGGCAATATATTCAATTTATTATTACTTGTATTTTATTTAGAAAATTTAAATTTGTTCCGTATTTACTGAATTGACTGTTTTTATTGTGTTTAATTAATTGTTTTTATTATAGTTTTTTTAACTTAAAAGCAATTTATTTTACTAGTATTTCATTTATTTTTATTTTATTTTCATAGATATGAATAAAACAACTATTTAATTATTATAGTTAGTCTATTCACTGTTACTCATTATTTCAGTAATTAATCTGAACTCAATATGCACCACTTATGTACATATATATGTATTGCTGTATTTATTTTTTATTTTAGAAGATTTATAGAGATTTTTATTATAGTCTTTATGTCTTTACCAAAGTAACTAATCTCAAGTCAATATTCAACAACTGTATTTATTTCGTATTATTTGTTAATGGCTTTCCATTAATTTTTATATGACTATTCCCTTACTAAACTAAGTAATCTAAAATCAATATTTATTCGCATCAGCTGTGAGTGTATCCACAGTTGGAACCGTCTCATCTACAACTTTCGTGGATGTTTGTGGATCTGCAGTGTGCCCAAATAATTCATGGTGCATTTGTGCGTGACAACAGTTCCAGTTGGAGCCCACTCGCCTTCAGTCGGATGGCGTTCGTATATATGCAGATACTCAGCTCCCACGCCTTTCTGCCTGTTTGTGTGCTCTGCAGTTTTATGTCGCCGGCGCGGCTGCTAATCTTTGGCCTACGGCGTGCTAAAGCCAACAACGACAAACAGCCGGACAGCAGTCGACAACGGGCAGCAGCAGGACAAACACTGCAGAGTGGCAAAGGCAGCTGAGTTGCCCCCCCTCGAGTCAACCCCACCGCAAACAATCACACGGCTGTTGTGCATGTCGACTCACCTGAACGATGTCGCCTTGATCGTGGCCGGACGCGGTGAATGTCAAGTGGCAGAGGAAAGGCAATTTATTCCACTGTGGTGTTGGCACTTTTATGGCATATGTGCGTCCAATATCGCCATAATATGTCCGATTGCACACTGTCCAAGAAAAGATACAAAAGAGTTACACAGCAGCAGATACAGACACTTGTGCCCAGATACTCACCGGAACAGTGCTTGGGCTCATCACTGCCATCGGCGCAGTCGTTGCGTCCATCACAGTATTTGTCCAGCGGCACACAGATGCTGCCGATGCTCCCGCTGCCCTTGCACGCGAACTCCGAGACGCGACAGGCGAGGCACAGGCTTAACGTGGCCAACAGGAACGTTAACAGCAGCAGCCAAGGCTGAGCGAGCCTGCTTCGCTGTTGGAGGCTGGCCATCTGAAAGGCAAAGAGAAAGAAATCAGGATTTAACCTGAGCACTTCACAAACGTAATTTCATCTACATAAATATTCTTTTTATTAAAGTAGACCACTTTATTCATATTCGTATTTAATACGAAGTATTTTTATTCGTATCAATATTTTGTTCATTCAATATTACCATTAAATAAAATATGAAATATAATGCTTCAAATAGCATATTATATTTCTTAAATTTATATGAATGTGAATTTTGTAAATACTTAAAAACTTTGAATGCGGTCTTGTTTAAAACAAATGCTTGTTAAGTTTTCTATTTTTTTTAAATAAAGTAAATTTATTTAACTTTCACCTAAGAGCTTTGAGTGCGGTCTTGTTTAAAACAAACGTTTGCTACTATTTTTAATGAAGTAAAATCATTCACCTAAGAATTTTTAAATTATATAAATTCACTTAAAAGTCACTTTCATTTTATTAGCTATTTGTGCGCAATTATTGCATAATAAATAGCAAAATTGTTATACTTAATTTCTGGACACATTGTATTAATTAATATTAATAAAATTAATCCAACTTGATCTGCTTTATACATGTTGCACTTTCGACTGTGCCACAATTTCTGAAATTTATGTCTTAATACTATGCGAACAATGAGCAAATTTTAAATACATTTTCATTCTCTGAAATACTTTCCCAGAAAGTATCTGTGTGAAGTGTAAGTGTAGCTCAAGTGCTTGAATGCGATTGCATTCTGTGACGATGGCGAGTGCTGTGTTGTGCCATTTTACGGCGATTCTGAAATTTCTGAAATGCTTTTGTACAATTTCTTGTAGAATAATTACAAATCCCATTGAATCTGATGTCCTCTTGCCCTGCGCACGCCGAGCGTGCAAGTGAAAACTTTCGACATAAAGGTTGCTGCCCCCGTTCCTCTCTTTTCGCTCCTGCAGCCAGGACCTTCCAAATATCTCAGGCTTTTCATAGCTTTTAGCTGCCCGCCTTGCGTTATAGTATTTGTTGCTGCTATTGTTGTCTGGCTAAAGCCGTGCAGACATTTGAACGTAACTACTTCAAGTTTTATGTTGCCGTCAACCTTTTTTTTTTTTTTGCTTGCCACACACACATACAGGGATATATTTTATGGGGCATACGTGGGGCTCGGCATATTGAAAACTCAGCATTGTTATGACTTTGAAACGAAGGGACGCAACAAAAAAAAGAAGAAGGGAGCGAAGAGTGAAGCGGAAAACGAGAACAAGCGTTGCAAGTCCAGGTAAGCGGCAGGTGCAAAAACTGTTATCGGTAGCCGGTTATCGTGCATGGGGCAAAAGTTCTTAAAGCGCACTTGATTGCTCAAATCCTTTGTGTATCCTTTTAAGCCTTTTGTTTTCCATTATGCGCCGGAAGTGTTGTAAACACTTCAGAAAGGCAAAGGCTGAAAAAAAAACTCAGAAAACACAACACAACAAAATGATGAAGAAAAACCAAAGCCTGGCTGGCAACAATAACAACAACAACCGACGACTGCCAGGGAAAGAAGTTGCACCCCAAACATTAAACCATGGCATCTACTGAAGCTGATGTTGAAGCTATTCCCTGACTGGCCCTGGCCGAGCAGCAAGACAACATGCCGAGACAGCAGCACGACGGGAAACTGTCGCCCTACGACTCTCGACTCTCTCTCACTCTCTGGCTGTATGTAAATTTGACGACAGTTTTAATAAAAATAAAAGAAGGCACGGAAATAAAGCATAATAATGTGTGATGACAATCAGAAGGCAACCCCAAAGTGGGGAATGAACCGAACTGCTCGCTGAGAGGCAGGAAGGTGCGTGTCGAATGGGAAAGCACTCATAACGCTTGGTTTGTCCCTATGTCTACAAGCCCTGAAGTGGGTCTCTCTTCTCTGGCCTGTCAATATGTTTCCCGCTCGAGTTATGCAATAATTGTATCTGTGTATGTTTGTGTGTGTATGTGTGTGTGTGCTTTGCATAAGTAGATGTGAGCAGAGTTGTGCCTCGTGAAGCACTTTAAGTTACTTAGCCAACGCCTGGAGTGGCGCCTGGGGAATGCGATCTTGCCAGGGATTTGCCGTTGACAGGAACTTGCAAGTGGCCAACGCGGAATGTTAAAAAGGGCCGAGATGATTAGTTCAGGGCACAAGAGAGTTTACAACAAAAATTATTATAACAATAAAACAAAAGAGCTGATGAAGAGCGTCAAAGCTTTGGGAATTTTGAGAACAAAAAGAAGCACTAAGTAAAAGACTAGATAAAAGGAGTTTAAAATAAATGCAGACTGTCTTCAAACACGTGCAGATTTAAAGAAGAAGTTAAAATCAAGTGGAAACAGTCATCAAAAATACTTCCTTTAATACTACTTTTTAATTTTTAAACTCTATAAATGTTAGTTAATTAAATTAAAGGATTACTTAATACTACATAGATTAAATCCTTTACAAATTTATTAGATGATTTGTGTCAGAGTAAAGAATTTTGAATAAATAAAATAGTGAACTAAACGAAATGGATTTGGTCTTCAACAAATTCAATGAAATAATTGAAGGCTTTTTAAAAAAGGAAAATAAAATAATGCCAAATGGAATTTTTTTTGTAAATGATTTTAAATAATGAATAAAATGCAGTGTAAAGAAATGTTGAAAGTAGTAAAGAAAAGTTTCGGAAACAAACGATATGCCATGTTTAGATTGATGAAAATATAATATCTGCCAACGCTGTAACCAATGCTTTTATTCAATATTCATTTGACCAATTGAATAAGTAATTGCGGTGCATGCAAATAAGCCGGACACAGATTCTTAAGCCGATGGATGTAATTGACAGAATCCCGCTTAAGTTGTAAGCTTTTCATATCACCATATTTGGCAAACAATAACCTATGCCTGGCTACATCCTTAAGCTTAAATTGAAATGGAAATGGAGATGGAGATGGAAAAGGAGCTGGAGCTGCGGTCCACTGCCTGGCTGTCGTATCGCATTAATGGCCAATTCGAGTGAGTGGAGAGCAGTCGACGCTGGTCTTGGTAAGCCAATCAATGCACTCTCATGCCTCGACACAATCAAATTCTAGTTACAGACTCAAGTCTTTCGAGTGTACGCGTGGCACAATTAGAGAGCACGTATGTGCTCCGAAAGCGACATGCAAAAAATAGCTGGAGCAAACTATGCGAGCACATAGAAGCAGAGCAAGGACCCAGCAGGACAATGACAATGACGGGCTGGCAAACATCCTGACTGCCACTCAGTCAGCCAGTCAGCCAGCCAGTCAGCAGTGAGAGCGACAGGCGGGCAACATTTGCCACAATTGACAAAGAATTTATGCGATGCTTATAAAAGGCTTATGGGGTAAGTCCTTTCACCCAGACGCAGACACACACGCAGGACACAGGACACATGCGAAAGGAGTCGACATGAGACGGAAGAGAATTTCACTTTTTTTTTTGTTCCAGCTGTTGAAGTCGAGCAGAGATGACGATGTTTTGGGGCACCCAAAGTGACAACAGTAAATAAAGTTGGGAGGAGACGCCACAGCTCCAGCCTCAGCTACAGCCACAGCCGCGGAAAGTAACGGCACCGTGTGGCATCGCGCAGCTCGACAAAATGGAAATGAGAACTAAAATAAAAAAAAAAGAAAACTGAAAACTCGCGCGTCGCTGCTCGCGGCGAAATTGCTGGAAAATGATGTTGCAAATGTGAACATTTGTATTTCGTATATTTGGCTTTGGCTTTCTGCTACTTACATTCACGACCAGAAAAAGGAAATGTAATTTTTTCGTTGTGCTCCCAATGAACAACATCCACCAGAATGCTCGATCGTATATTACCAATAGCTCCACATGAAGTCCAATTTGATATGACTACAAATGCTCATCATTGTAAATTATAAATATGTATGTATTTGAATAATATAAAAACATATTAAATTTAAAAATGATGTGTAGTAATATGGCATGAAATATGTTTACAATTATTTGGAAGTCAATTAATTGGCGAAGGAAAATTATCACTTCAATCAAATTTTAAAAAAAATATATTAAAGTAAATATAAAAATGAACTAAGAAACAAAATCAATTTAAATATTGCGCATTTTATTACTAAATTTGCCAATATGAATATTACAAAATAATATTAGTATATTGTATTAAATAGTTGTCTTAGCTTTTGTTTATAAGTAAAATAAGTTGTTTAATTAAAACTAATTAATTATTTGTTTTCCACTTTTGCTATGTTGTAAAACGATAAACAGAAATATATATTTCATTTTACAGATATATTAAATATCTCATCGAAATACCCGTCAGCAAAGCGATCGAGGGTATAAAAAGAAATATAATTAAATTAGCGTCGAGGGCAACGAAAATTGTTGTATTAAAAAAAGGAGACCCAAAAACAGCATCAAAGCCTGAAACAACAACAATAATCACAAGCAGCCGAGGGAGGAGAGGGGGGCAACAGGGACAACAGAGGCGACTTCAATGGCCAGAAGGCGTCAAGAAATTAGCATAACAAAGCCATTAGAGGGAGGCGCGAGGCACCAGCAAAGCAGCAAAGCAACCAACAAACAGGCGCAAGGCGCAGCAACAAACCAAAAAACGTTTGTGATTTCAAAGGCCAACGCAACATCGCAGTGTGGCACTGACTGTGGCAGTGGCAATGGCGACTGTGGCAAGCATACAAGCTGTGGCAGTGACACAGTGGAGCAAGGACGCACCAGCAAAGCAGCACAAACAGACTACAAATGTCACCAGCAGAGCAGCCAAAGCTGGAGCAGCAGTTTTATTCGTTGGTGAGTTGGTAGCCAGCAGCTCGACTCGAATTATATCCCAACGCAACGAGGTGGAGCGGGTGAAGAAACATTGCTCGTTTACATTGCTTCAATTTCGCTCATTTTTTTTTTTTTTTCTTTAGCTGTGGCCCGTTACGTGCCCAGCTACTTTTTGAGTAATGGCCAAGATTACGCTGCAATGTGCAGGCGGCGGTAAATGGATGGGAGCGGGGCAGGCAATGGGGGCATGTCTTTCGACAATTTAAACTTGGTGTCACGCATCACGCTTTGCTCTAATGAGTGTCGTTGTCTGCGTCGTCCTCACAGTCATCTACTTCCTCCTCCTCCTCCTCCTCTGTCACATTCCTGTCTCGTGGCAGTTGCAACGTGATTTGGCGCCACTGAATGCCACTGCTCAATCACGCTTCTGCAGTTCGGCGGGAGCAACTGCAGCTAGAATTGCCTTCGTGATGAATTACGGTTGGCCACATGTGGCGTATAAGCAATATTTAATTGTATGCGATCCACTGGGCAATGGATGTTAAATGAATTTGTTAAGCTGTCATGCGAGAGTAATCAGTCCGAGACTAGTCGAGCACGCAGTCAAGAAATGTTGCCAACTGCCAATCCGATTGGCATTTAGAAAGACAAATAGTTGCACAGAGAAAGTGAGTGCGAGACAGAGAGAATGAGCAAATACTTCAGCAATGGCGAAAGTTGACTAATTACTCTATTGATTTATCGATTAGTTATTGCTGAGATGCGGATTCAATGGATACGCTTCATTTATAAATATCCAAAACATATAATAACTAACAATATGTAGAAAACTTAAATAAATAACTTTTTAGTTAATCAGATGCGTTATTTAATTGCTCTATTTTTTTATTTAAAGTTTTACATTTTTATGAATAATTTATATTTTATTATCACAACTAATTTAATAATTATAAATTGATTAATCAAATAATATTATATATTTAATTTCTAGTTGCATCTTGTAATCGTTTGTTTAATGGATGCAATTTGTTTTTAATAATTTAATTTCACATTTTGCACTTAAATCCCTTTTCCCAATACAGTTAATTATTACAGTTCTGCTATATAAATAAACTGTGCAGCTAATACCTTCGACAGTCTGCTAGAATACCCAAGGTTTTAATAATATTATGTATATTATATGCTTTAAATTCCGCAACAGCTTCTTTAGGGGCCATAAACACAACAATTCCATGTCTACGATGAAAAGGGGTTCTGTTTCAGTTGGGTAGGAGAGATCATCAAAAATATGACTTATTCGACATTCTATTGTTGTCATTTGTTTGAAGAGCAGCGACATGATTGGACTTATTGCCACATGCAATGGCATTAACTACATGCGAATATACAGAGTCTCAGTCTGGCGAAAGTCAACTATGCAGTTGGCACAAGTCATGACCATTAAAGCTGCAATCATAAAGCTCGGGGTGCTCCAGCTCAGAATGGAGACCCGACTTCATGCCATCTGCTGGTACATTAAAAATTTAAGCTTCATTTTAAAGCTCAGCACTGCGTGTGATATGTGTGTGTGAGGGTAAGTATGTGGGTGTTGAAACTACATACTACAATGCCCAGTCGCAGTCCCAGTTCCAGTTCCATTCGCATTCGCAGTCTCAGTGCTACCCCTGGAGTCTGGTCATGGCACTGGCTCTTTTACAGTGCCTCTGCAAACATTTCGCATAAAATGCCAAATGCTTTTGTGAGCTCGTAAAGCAAACGATTGTAACCAAAAGCAACTGACAACAATGTATGACTGTGTGTAGGTATGTGTGTGTGTGTATGTGTGGGTAAAAGCGAAGGCCCGAAAACTGTTCCGCAAAACTGTTCAACAATTTTAGTCCGCGCGTTTGCAAGTCAAACAAATTGCATATGAGCATTTTCAATTTAAATTTTTTTCCGCGCTTCGGGGCATGGCACGAGAAATACGAGAGTGCAGTGTAAATTGAAATTTCTGGCCAAGAAGTGTGCAAGAAAATAAAATGCAAAATGATGTACAATGGCACACAGCATTGCCAGGCAGCCCAGTGCAATGAACTCGCCGGCTAATAGAGAGAAAAGAATACACGCAGAGCGACCACGTTCTAATAGGCATCTTGTGTGAAATCCCAGCACTGCAGACATTCCATGCCTTCAGCCATGGCGCAGGCCAAGCACCTGCACTGCAAAGTCACGCTACTAAATCTTGAGTTCACATTAATTGCAAATGAAGACAAAAAAGTAGAAAATAAAACAAAATTAAATTCAAATTAATAAAATGAAATATACATATAAATTTAATTGAAATAAAATATAAATAACAATATTAAATATTTATTTTTTATTTCTCAAAATCTTACAAAATATTCGGATTGGATAAATAAAAAGTGAATTGCAACATTAAAGACAAAAGAATACCAATTAAAGTATTCGAAAAAAAATGGTTTAAACTAAAAACAAATAAAGCGTAAATAATAATTAATAATAATTAAAATAAAAGTTCCAACTATTTATTTTTGCAAAATATTCAAGATTGTTTCTTGCAATTTGCAATGCAGCTGCTAATAAATATAGAATTCGCATACATTACAAACGACTAAAACCATTGAAGACATAAGCGCATAAAATTAAAAATGTACATAAAATATTTATAGCATTAAAATTATTAAATATTTGTATGTACTTATATTTTATAAAATTAAGAAATATTTATTTTGGCGAGTTGAAATGGCTCCTTTCTCGCAGTGTACGGACGAGCATAATGTACTGGAGGCTCCCACATCACAAACAAATACATCACGCATACGCACTGGTGTCTAGTTACAGGCATTGAAAGCAATGCCATGTACGAAAAAGCCCCACAAAACACTGTGCACTGACATGCAGATGGCAGCAAACTCTTCTCTTCTCTCATTTGGAGCGCCCAAAATAATGGTCGATGGGCGAGTACCTTTTATCGGCAATATATATTAGCAGAAGAGACCACACAAAACTGAAATAGCAGAGACACACAAATAGATAGATAAACACAGACGAGAGCAAATCTTATGAATGTTTGAACATACTTTAGCACTTTGACACTTTTACCCACGGCAAAAATGGCAATGGCAACGCTTTTTTCGGGCGGACGAGTGTTGCCATTAAATATATAGCCAGGGGAAGGTAAGTAACTACGTGTCGTGCAGCCTGTCTTGGATTAATAGCAGTCGACAGTCGGCAGTTGCCATTGACAGTGCCATTGCGTGTGGTCTACGTGCCTGAGTACGGCTCGATGTGGGCCACGTTTATTTTCAGACTCGTGATTCCAAAATCCAAATCTTGTTTGTCATTTGAGGAACAGATTAACCGACAATTGTTGTACATCATAAAGTGCTGGAAATTGAATTCATACTTCGCTGTGGCACAATCTATTGAAGCTTCAGTTTTGTAAGCCAATAAATAAATCAAAAATTTATCAATGCAATACACAAAACAGAATTAAATGAAAAATACACGTAAAGAGCTTTGCGAGTTGTGCCGGACTTTTATTTTAGTAGTGGCAGCAGCATTGCAGCTGCTCGTAAATAGAAAAATGTAAAATTTATAGAAATTCAAATGCAATGGCGATGCCTCCACGTAAAGCTGGCTTAAAGCATTCACACAGCACTGCGACCGACTGAAAGAGATGGTGGAAGAGAGAGAGGGGAAAGGGGCAGGGAAGAGAGGTTATCGTTGGCAGTGAAAGGGTCAGGGCAAGAGCCCTATCAATGGCAAGCGCTGCCGCAGCTTGGGCGCTGCTACAAAATGCCAAATTTGCATATAAAGTAAAATTGAAAATGCCGGTGGGAAAAGCGAAAAGAAAACCCCAAAACCTCAACCTCAAGCTCTAAAACGAGCCCCAAAGAAATCGAAACGAATGCACTTCCTCAACTCCAGGAGAGCAGAGGCAGAGAAATCGTATGCAATGCCAACTCAACTACTTCATCTGAGCGAAGCCGCTTTAATGCCAGCCAAAAAGACGTTCCCAAAATATTTACATTGATTTGGAGCGTTGATGCTTTTGCTCCTGCTGCTTTTGCAGTTGGAATTCAAGTATAAATTGCAGGCACTTTATATTTGATGGGCATTGAGCGGAAATGCGCGTCACGTACAGCCCCCAACAGACTCAAAAACCAACAGGCCGCAAATCAAAACGGACCACGAAAAGCAGCGGCAACTCCCCCCCCACTCATCCGCTTTCCTTGCCCACAAACAAAATAAAGAATTACCAAAGAGTACAGCGGATGTACACTGAAAAAAACAAATTTTTAAGCTTGGCGTACTATCAGTATATATTGTGGACTGGAAAAAACCATCACACAAATTATGCTCTTCTATAGCAAACAATTGAATTTGCATAAAAATAAATAATATATGACATAAACTGGAAAAAAGCTGAACTCCATTTACAATATTGAAGAATTGTAATAACTTATTTTAATACTGTGTTTTTCATTATTGAAAATACAATTTTCTTTAACATTTTAATATTTTTATTATATGCAAATTAATCAAATTTTATGTATATATCTAATGCCCAAAATAAATGGAGGGTCAATTATTAATCGTGTACTGATTATGTTGGATTATTTGATGATTCTAAACTTTTTGGCAAGACTTGACTCTTTAAAACATTAAATGAAATTCTTAGCTATGGGAAAAGAGTAAACATACAAATTTACCTTCTCTGTAAACTTCAAGGCAAGTCTTGTTAACTGTTTTAAAATAAGCCAAACATTTTCTTCTATAAAGACAATTAATGTTGTAGATAAAAAAAATAATACAGTCGTTTCCATTAAATAAACTTAATATCATGTATACTTTCATTTACAAGACTAGCTCAACTATTTAAAAAATAAAATATTCAAAAATTTTTATTTGCTATAGAACTTACTACAACGATAAATTGTAATTGGCTATTGTCACGATTAATAAACTTGTAGCACTAGCATCTATATATATAAAGAAGTAAGATATAAATAATAAATTTGAACAAATTTAAAATTCATGAAATCTTATTTAAACTTGCTCAACTATTTTGTGCAGTGCAGTCGCCTGTCAAAACGCGTCGCACGCGCAACTTCACTATTTTTACTCGCTCCACTTTGGCTGGTTTCCTTTTCCCTTTTTCCATTTTTTTTTTTGTTTTTGCGGCTAGGTAAACGCTGCGAGGGAGGCCCAAACTAACTGATACAAATTTGCTACACGTACAGCACTCTATAGCTATCTATATCTCTGTGTCTGTCGCTGTGCGTGTGTGTGTGTGTGTGTGTGTGTGTGTACGTGTGTTCGTTAGCCTAAAATCCGCGCTGGTTATAAGCCTGCCATTGTTGTTGTTGCTGTTGCGAGACGAGCTAAAAACTAATTCGAAATTCATGGGCTCGATTTGCATTTTTGATTACTCGAATGCACCACGTGCAGACCGTAAGAGAGAGAGAGCGAATATAGAGCGTGTCAAGCTAGTTGTAGTTGTAGCACTGTCTTGGCCCGGCTAACACACACACACACACACACGCACATACAGAGAGATGGCCCAAAGCCTACATTGCTAACGAAACCAGGCAAAGGTGTGATATTTATATTTATGAACGCAAATTGTACGACAAACGCTTGGGGAATTTTTCGTTAGTTTTAAGTAATTGGGCGCCATTTTTATGGCACATTGTACCATAGACAGGACACCGACTATGTGTGTGTGAGTGTGCGAGTGTGTGTGTGATACAGTCACATGGGACGCATAGCAAAACACATAAATATTAAAATAAAAATAAAATTATAATGTATGCGTTATGGTTTAATTGGCTGCAGTAAAACGTGAAACATATATTACCTTCCCTTTTTCTCTGTTTGTCTCTCTCTCTTTTTCTCTCTTTTTCATTCACTATGTGATGTGCAGCATTCCCATTTTTTTTCTAGCGGCTTTAATTAAAAGTGTGGTGTTTGCTGTGGCTAGAGCGGATATGAGAATGACCACCTTCCAGGGGAAAACAAAATGTAAAACTTTTAATGTGAAGCCTAGGGAATTATGACGATGTAGGGGAAGCTATAAAGTGCCCAGGTAGATCGTAAACATGGTATTAAGAGCTACAAGAATAAAAAAAGCACATATAACCACTATAAAAGTGGAGAAATTTAGCTGCATAATATATTTATGCAATTGCCTGGAAGTGGCCAAGAAACATAATCCATAAGTCGCATTTGCATCTATGTCAAATAAAAGTAAGTCATATTAAAGACGTGTTTTTGAAATTATCATTCAAACTCTCATCTATCATCCCATTCTAGATTGTCAAATCGTCATATTAATTAAGTATATAATTTCCACCGTATTTTTTAAAATTATTTTAAAATAATTTTTAGGAATTTATATTTCATTTGTAAATAAATAAATAATTAAATATTTGATAAAATAATATGACAACCAATATATATTACCGAACTTTTATTTCATTCCATCACTTTAACAATAGTTATCATTAATTATCTTGCACTTTAATTACAATCAGTTAACCATAAGCAAACTGTTATTAATAAACTGACTAAAGTAAATTTATGTTTTTTATAAAAATGCCTCTTGTATTTATAGTATGACACAAAAGTTGTTATTTGTTAATTTAATTTAAATTATATAATTTTTGTTTCTATTCAAGCACTTTTACAATGACCATTTGCAAATCGTTCTTTTAATAAATTGGAAAGTATGGTGTACATTAATACCAAGTATATGCCATTAATAGTCAATGGCTAAAGTTACTTTCAGTAATCGCAAATAATTATTCACAGCACACAGATAAAATATGTGGTGAAATAATGCAGTGAGAGAAAGAGCTGACAAAATTCATATTCACATTTTATTGCATAAAAGGTGTTAATTTGTTTGGGAATGCACTTTTCGCCTCGGCGTCGCATTCAGCTAATGCTGACAAATAGCTGTATTAATTTCAGGCGCCAAAACTTTCAAATATGCTAAAATTGTCACTGTCATTTGCCATTGGCCTGATGATGATAATTGTCTACGTGTTTGCGTGTCTCCCGCACATTAGACGCAGCCAAGTTCGACGCCATTGCCAGCCGGCATCGCAGCTCGAAGCATTTCCTTCGCAGTCAATGACTTAATTAGTCAAAAATTTCAACAATGCCGAACCTCGATGGCTCGACTGCCTCGATGGCTCGACTAGGTCGAGTGCACAGCCAGGCTGTAAGCTGTCAAAATGTCATTTCGAGGTCCCAGGCAACTAATGCTTTATTAGCTTTTGCGGGGAAGTGCGGAGCGGGGGCTAGCCACATAAATTACGTTACACATTAGCTTTTTGTTGTTGCTGTTGATATCTGATTATTATGTGTCTTTTTCACCAGGAGCTTCTTCGTGTTTTATTTGCTGCTGCTGCTGTCGTCCACCAAGGTAGCAGGACACACGTGCCTGCCAAATGTCCTGGCATGTTGCCTAATCAATGACCCTTATCACCGAAGCAGCGCCAGACGCCTGTCAGGGCTTTAATTAAAGTTCAAACTGTCAGTGCGAACGTAAATTGAATTTTAATGTGCGCTACGTATACGTAATCTCGACAACGTATACGCAATGCAAGCAAGCATCAAGAGCACACATAGTGCGGTTGCCTGGCCGCAGTTGTCTTTAATTTAATCAATACGCAAACAACAAACAAACAACTTAGCCCACATTTGTGAGCACACTCGATAAAGGCTTCGCCTGTTCGCCTCGCCTCCGTCGATCCATCCTGCCAAAGGACGACGCAGTGGCCCCAATTTATCGGCTGCTCTGTGGCCTACTTTGAGGCGCTCAATCAAAAGCTGTAAAATTGGCAGCTGAATTTTAATCGAAAGACAAATGAAACTCTCCCCATGCTGCGTGAATCCCCTTGAAGCATATTAAAATTGATCCCTTTTCAATTTATACTCTTACAAATTGTGAACAAAATATCATGTGGTTCAATTATCTCTTTTGTGTTGAGGGTACTATATGAATTTATTAGGTATTTTATAAAAAGCTTAATTTAAAATTCCTGTTGTTTCAATTTAATAAGCTGAAATATGTATATATATATATTACATGTCTATGAAAATACTAATCTGTTTTAAAAACATTTGAATAAATTTAATAGACATTCAATAAAAAACATAGTTTCCAGTTGCTAAATTTGATAAATACTATTAATACAAAATCTTTGGTAATATATATTAATGAAATACTCGTTAATTTTGTATTTACACATCTGTATAAATTTAATATTCATTCTATGAAAATTCTAGTTCTATAAATTGATTGAAATTACCATCAATACAATTAATCCCATCAATACAATACATCCCAAATTATTTAAGTTTTGGAATCCAATAAACTATTTTTGAGGCCTCATCATTTACTAAAATAGCATATTTTCAAATTTAAATTAAACTATCTTTGCATTTTATTTGCATTAGCCTTCATATTATTTGGCCAAATTATGCAATTTTTGGATTCCATCAAACTATGTTACCTCAGTTACTGAAATCAGTTTTTGATATTCAAATTTAATATTATTTGCAATTTATGTTGCTTTTGATTTCTCAAAAAATGTATTTTTATACTTTGATTGTAATGAATGGCTTCGTAAAAGTTGTGGAATCCTTGACAAGGCTATCAATATTTCATCTATGTATCTGTTTCTTTTCACTTTATTGGGCGATTGGAATTCTGTGCACTTGAAGTTGCCACATTCCCCCTTTGTGCCTCTTTCCAGAGCGTGTTTATTGCACAAGTACTCGTACAATTTTTCATATTTATTGGCTCTTGATACTCTGACTGTTCGACTGTCTGTCTGACTGCTGAATTGTTATTGTTGGACTGCTTGACATGAGTTCTCTATGGACGTATTGTCAATGTGCTAGCATTTTATTTATTCATAAAACGCGTTCATCTTGCATTTTGTGTGTCGTATGTCGTATGTTTGTTGGCTTTTAACTTTTTCCCTGCACATTTGTCGCCCATATAAAAAACTAGTCTGCCAATTTATTTAGTTTTTATGCAAATCAAATTACACAAACACACACACACCCATAACACAAAATAGCGTTTTTTATATTTGTGCTGAATTTTTCAGATTCAGATTCGCGATTGCGATCAGGATTTTAAGCGTTTTCAATTTAAATTCTGTTTGGCAAACAAATTTGTTAGTCATAAGTGCGTGTCGTCTGCTGGCAGCAGCAGTTTTTTAGAGGTTTTTAATTAATTGATTGAATTTTCGTGACAGACCGCAAAAAAAGAGATTCAAATGAATTCGAAAAACAAATCGAATGGTTTGACAAATTGCGAAATTTATTTTTAAATAGAATGGAAAACGAGTATTTAAAATAATAGGCTTTAAAACCAAAGAAATCGTTGTCATTCTTTCTTCAATGATCTATTTTCTTTTTAATTATTTTTTTGCAGTTTCCCAAGTTTGTTGGCAGACATTTCTCATATAACTTCAGCGCCTGAAAACATGTTGCAATCTCTTTTGATTTTTCATTTCTCAAAAGTTGCCACGACAAACTTCAAATTAGCTGCAAACTAAAAACAACAATTCAAAAGCAAAAACTCCATAAATTGTAGCACACATGCTACACACAATAAGTACATACAGACAATCATATGAAAAGCAATTTCTATAACCGACAAAATTGCAGCCACATTTCAACTCCGGCCACAGAACTTCACTTATCATTCGAGGCAACGAAGAAAATTGTTCGATATGCAGTTGACCAGAAGAACCATGTATAATATTCTTGTGGTTCTGGCCAGCGAAAATTCTATGAATATGCAAAGTGAAACTAAATGGCGTGTAACAAGCATACGAGAAAACAAGCAAAACTGCAAAAAGAAAAGAATGCAAACTAAACGAAACGAAAACATATTAAAGACTGGCGCCAAGTTGATCAAATTGATGCTTGGCTTTTTTGGGCCAGCAGCCAAAGTCATGGCAAATATACGAACACACTCGTTACTTATAGAGTTGCTAAAAAGAGAGAATCAAATATAAAAGAAAAAATAAATTGAAATCGCATATAAGTCAGACTGAGGATTGAAGTTGCGTTGCAAGAACTGCCTTTTCCTCTTTGCCTCTTTGCGGCCAGAGGCAAGACGCTGGGCAAAACAAATGGAACGAGAAGACAAGCCAAAGAGAGTGATCTGAGAGATGAGGCCACGTAAGCAGAGCGCAACGGACACGTAACATGGATGCCTTCCACAATTGCTCCGGTTTGTTATATCACAACAATAACAACAATTGCACTCCTGTGGGCCTCTTATGGCACAGTTCAATTTCGGTTCGAAAAGGGCACAGCCCGAAATTGATAGGAAACTCGCATTGTGGTGCAGGTCAAATCAAGGAATACCCTAGAGTTTAAGTAACACTCTTTAAAATACCTAACTTTTCACTTAGAATTTCTGTTTGAAACTTTGAACTTAACTTAACATAATTTGGTTACTGCTTTTGATAATTTGACATGGCTCATTAGCAATTAAAGTTCAGCTAAATCTACTTGCAAATAAATTTAAATAACTTTCATTTCTTAACTGGAGTGTTAAAGCATTTTACAATTGAATTGCATTTATTTTGATGTGATAATTACATGTCTTATAGTAATTCATATACTCAAAAGGAGTTTACAAATAAATTTATTTAATTTTAATTGCCCATCAATGTATACTCAAAACTCTGAATTTGCTTATTGAAGCCTTTTAGAACTAAATTTAATGTATTTCAATGTTATATTTAGTTAGTAATTAATCTTCAGCAAACGTTTCTTACAACAAAAGTGTCAATCTCCAAATTATATTTGCTTAAAATTCTCCATTTGATTGTTGAAGCTGTTGATTATAAAATTTAATTTATTTGAATGTGATAAGACATGGCTATAGAGAATTTAATGTTTATCATTGGAACTGTAATTAAGAACAAATTTACTTGGTACTTATTTATAAAGATAAGACGTTTCTTGGCAATAATTAATTAGCTTTAAACATTTAGACAATTGTGTCAATTGTAATCTCAGGTTTGTAGTGCAATTGATTGAAATAGTAATAAATATTCGTGCAGCCGAATCGATGCATATTTAACTATACAAGTCTGTGGGCCATGAAATCAATTTGTAGTCAGACGCTGTCTCTCTTACTCTGTATCTATCGTTCTCTCTCTCTCTCTCTCTCTGTCGTGACAGCTGGCACAGTGTGTAATTGGTGACAGCAGCTGCATTAAGATGTCCAGTGTGTGATGGGTTTGTCGTTGACAGGAAACAACTCCGAATCAGAATTGCAAACCGAACCTCATTCGGAATTGAAGCAGCGCCAAAGGCATTTGACATTTTGTGTGCATGCAAATTTCATGCATCCGTTTCCGGCAAACAAGAAGACTTTTTGACAGACTTCTGAGCTGGCCAAGTCCAAATGAAATATGCACCTAATTAGTGGGCGACCCTGTGCCATTTCTCACACTCGCACACAGAAAAAACAGAAACGCAGAGGAAGAAATTTTTAATTATTTATGAAAACATGCAATGGCCAAATGGCCAAAGAATGACGTAGAAAGTTGAAAGTGGCAAATGGCAAGAGAAGAGTGGGAAAAGGCGAACCAGCATTTTTCATTAGTGCGGGCGTTGTCGAGTGGCCAAAAGCCCCGATGTTTTACAATATAATTGCGAGCGAGGCGAGCGATGGCCAACAAAACTCTCTGACCTGACCGCCGTTGCGGCCTTGAGCTCGTATGTAATTTGTTTTAGCCGAGTTTCAGTTACCCAACCACCTCCCACGTCAACCCCTCACCGACAACCTTAACCGACAACCCTGCGTCAAACAATTTTCAACATGCAAGGCAAAGAGCAGAGCATATATAGCATGAACCCAGCATGTATATGTTTATGTATGTGCATATATCATATGAGGACACGATATATTAAACTCATACACGCAACTACCAAAAAGAGCGGCCGAAAAGCGCAAAAAAACACAAAACCGAGAGAATGGGATATAAAACCATTTAAAAAACGAAAGCCAATAAAACATTGCCTACAAAAGTTGGCTGGATAGTCAGCCGGATAGTGAGGCACTTGCCGAAAGAGCAGTCAGTGAAAGTATTACGAATTGAAGGGCAGAACATGTTGGTAATAAATACGGATACACAGCTCATATATGTAGTTTATGCTCCCTGCCAAATGAGGGCTCTTATGCTGCGAGACTGTTATAACCGAGCAATTCAGACGGGGAAGAGAGCTACACATAAATTGCATAAATAATCAGGCACACATTTAACTTCAGCAATAAATAAAGCAACACACTATATAAAACTTTCAATAATTAACATTTAACATATAACTAAAACTGGCATTTCTATATATTATTTTAAGGTTTTTTTACTTTCTTTTCTTAAAAAATAAATAAAAATATATGTTTCAATTTGAAGTTTTGTTAGTCTCATATAATACGCAATTAGTAAAATTTAATATATCTATTTTTTCAAAGATTGCTCAGCTTAAACCAATTGTATTTTAATCCATGAAATAAATACAAACATATTCAAAGAGATTTAGACAAACTTTTGTTTACAATCTAGTAGCATTTTTGTTATTTATTTTAAACCACATTTAAATAGAGTTCTTTATCAGTTTTCAAATACAGTTTGCGTAATCCACAATTGTATTAAATGAATAACATTGTATTAAACGAACCAACTAAATCGAAGACTTCACAATGTATGGCATAATAAAATAAAATACTAATTCGCAATTCAATATTTATAGAGTACAAACAAGAGTTTTACTTATTTGTAAGTCCACAAATGCTTGCTCAACTAACAAGATTGTTTACAAATCTTTCGCATTTTGCAAATGTCCGGTTGTCATAATGACCCAGAAACGGCAGACATTTCGAATAATAAGTGCAACATTGTGCACTGAGGCAACAATTTCCATTACAATATGTATTTGAGTTGGACACACACTCACATATTCTAAAAACTAAAAGCCATTAAAAAACACGAGTTTTCCACAACACGAGGAAAAAACATTAAAAATAGAAAAGGCACACAGATCGGGTCGCGGGTCGAGGGGTTGAGAGGGAGTTTCCCACCCCTTTTTGGGGGTTTGGCTGCTTTTAGCCACTCTCGTCTGTTTTACCCATTTTTATTGTTGTCGCCAATTGTTGTTGCTGTTGTGTTTTCCACACACACATTTAGCCTTCAACTGTGGCTCTGTTGCTCGGCTCTTATTGATTTTTTGTTTGTTGTACTCGTAGTTTAGGTACAAGGTTTTTTAATATTTAAAACGATGCCAACCGTTCACACAACACAACAGTTAGACAAACACAACGAATTCGGAAATGACCCAAAAATGGTTAAATCTCAATAAAAGGGCTTTTGGCTTGAACTGTCAATCAGACAGTCGAACAATCCGTCAGGTCCCCATTTAGTCAGACAGTTTGCCGATTCTCCCTTAAGTTTTCATCTCTTTTGCTGTTGTCTTTAGTCATTTTCTATGCCAAGTGCCACGTACAGAATCTTTCTCGTTCTCTCTCTCTCTCTTTCTCTGTCTGAGTGGCTGCCTCTTCTTCTATCCATTTGCCCAGCTCGTTTCTATGCGAAATTGTGTTAAAAATCGCATTCCTTGCCGGGTTTTTTTCTCACACTCACTCTGGCTTTGCAACGGAAATTGAAAATAGCGCCACGTTGTTTGTGTGGCACTTTCCATTTTTACAGCCCTCGTTGTTGTTGTTGTTGTTGTTCCTGTTTGTTGCACAAAATGCTCATATGGCATGAAAATTTAATTGGAGTAAAATGCTGCTGCACAACTCTCAAAAACTAGTTAGCGTCGCAAAAGAAATGAAAATAAAACTAAAATAGAAACGCAAACAAAAACCAAAACAAGAACTGCAACTACAACCAGAACTAGAACTGGCACATAGCATAAATCAACGAGAGTTTGTCGTGAGATTGAAATGTGCATTTCGTATTAGCTTTAAATATGCATATAGCAGGATGTATGTATTCGGATCGTCGTACAAATGTACATTCTGTATGCTAGCATGCATAGCAAGTGGCTTATAAATAAGGAAACCCATCAAAAATGGTATACATAACATATTTTTAGAATACGTAAACTTTTCCTAAACTCGACCCCATCTTATTTATAGCTAAAATTTGCTTAACATTTTCAAAAACAAACTTTTGGTTTTGTAGGGGTATCAAATAAAGAAAATTTGTCTACGTGTTAATAACATAAACTCAATTTTTCTTAATTACTGGTATCAGATTATAAATGATGAATGATAAAATATTTTAATAATTTATTCTTTTTTAAAATTCCAAGTGCATGATGAGATATAGGAAATATTTGTACTTAATTCTTTATCATAGTCAAAATATTTGATTAGAATCATCAATAAATTCATCTTTTTTCAAAACGAATTTGAAATTATAAATTTATTATTAGAAGTTCATGTTAATATGTAATATTCAAACATTTTTATCTTTATCATATTCAAAATATTTGACTTGTATATTATTTTATTAATGTAAACTCAATGTTTTTCAAAACAGATTTCACATGATAAATTAATGATAAAAAGTTGATGGGAATAAATAATATTAAAATATTATTACTTAGTTGTTCACCATAGCCATAATGTTTTCATAATTTTTCTATCATATCAATTTTTGTTTAGTGTATTTCATCCTCACGGGATTCAAATTGGCTGTAGCTTAACGTTTGTTAAATGATGATTAATTTTAAAGTTTAACTTATATTTACTTCTAAGCATTCCACGATTTATTATAGTTGTACTATGGAAACTGTGAAGCTGAATATGTATAATGAATTCTTCAAAGGTTTCGGGTTTAAAATCATGTGCACTCCGAAGATTACTTGGATGATTTGACAGTTGCTTCAAGACGCGGACACAATGCTATCAAAGGCCAAACAGTGTTAATTAATATTTGATGTAAGGCGAGTACATGTATGTGTGTGTAAATACATATGTATGTGTATGGCAGCCATATAGAATTTGCTCAATGTGCATATTTTATGTTAGCTAAGTAAGTTTGTCATATGCCCTAAAAGCAAACATCAAACAAGGTTCGCCCACATTGCGTATGAGTTATGCATTATGTTCTTTAGTTTCCTGCTATGCTCTGTTTGGCTCTGTGCTCTGCTCTCTACTTGTTTGTGCAACGCATTACGACAAATATTTGCGCATTGGACAACATATTCCTGTTCGGTATCGTTGTCTGTACTGAGACCTCTGGCTGCTTCTGGTTTTCGGGTTTTTCCTGCCTAGTCGCAAAACGAGGTCAGTCCAAAATCTAAGCCCTTGGCTGTCCAAACAGCTGATGTCAGCACAACATATACCAGTCCGTAGGTGCTTCTATGGCCCAAAGGGGGCCTCGAATAGTATGTAACGGGTTTTTTTTTTTTTCTTTCACTTTGATAAATCAGTCGTAAGGCCGCAGGGCCAAGGCAGACCTACAAGTGTCCAAATGGGGGCGCGGGCGATGGCAAAACACTTTTGGCTATGATTTATCAGCAATGCAATGCAGCCCGGAGGCACACACAACTTTTGCTTACTGAGTTCACGCTGAGCATAAACTAAGTGTTTATTTAGATAGTAGGAGAGAGAAAGTCAGAGCACAATTTTGGTTATTGTTACATTTCGTGCATGCTGAGTAAATTTGCTGCAAGTTATGGAACTGCTGCAAGGCCGTGCCACAGATGTTGAATGAATCATGTTTAGTTATTTTTATTCAAATGCCAGCCAAGTGCCGATTCCCAGTGCCTTGAGTGCCATCGAGCCAACTAAATGGAGAGAGGAAGAGTGCAGCCGTAACTCAATTTGAATCATCAATTGATAAATTGCTAATATTTCTATCTTCTTTCGCTTTATTCCATTTCCAATTCCCATTTGCAGTTTGCAAAGTCTCAAGGTAATTCTATATGCATGCCACATGAAATGCTTTGGCTCAGTTACAGAATTTATACGAAAAACACAACTTGGGTTTAAGTTACACAATTTGGTGGCCTAATTCAATTTGAAACAAGTCCAAGTTGATATTTGTGTGTATGAAATATTAAAGGAATTTAAAGTGAATTACTTCTGAAATACAAATACATTTATTTACTCTTTTAAATTTAGCAAATAAAACATTCACTTTATTTGCATAAATAAGTCCGCATTTAATTAAACATTAAATATTTGTGAATTAATTAAAAGCGTTGCAATTAGCAGCGAGATCGCATTGTTACTTTAAAGCAATCGCAATCTCATAAATCTGTCACAGTTGCAGAAAGCAATCTTTCAATCTCTTAATACGAGTGCCGAGTACTTCGTGCTTCAAACAAAAATCTATTGTAAGCATCTTTGCAGTTTTTTATGGCAGCTTAGTCAAAGAGAGAAACAAACTGTGTCATGCAACCAAAAAAAAAAAAAACAAAAAGACCAATATTGAATGGGAAGGAAACAAAATAATAGTAGAGCAGATGATGCTCAGTTCGTTGTCCTACAAACATGACCCGTGTGACCAGACTCAATAAGGTTACAGCTCGTTGTTGTTGTTGCAACCGGCTTAAGCCCTATCGAAGGTGAGATGCGAGTGAGGTTGTGTTTGTGTGTTTGTGACTTGGCTGAAAAGATAAACTTGTGAAATGCGCAGAGTCTTGCAATTGGCTGAAGAAAACTCGCATTTCTCTGGCCACAACTTTGACATTTCTTCCTTTGATTTTCCCTTTTGCTTTTCCACTTTATTCATGCTTCACTTACTTTAACTTGGCTTTGGCAGTTGATGAGTTGAAGCTGCTGCTCACGATGATTTTGTCGCTCTTTCCTTTGCTTTAGATGTGTATATTTTTCAAATATTTGCTTAAATTTGAATTCTTCGTTCAGGTTTCTGTTTGTGACATTTTGTCAGTGCAACCACATAGGAAAAAAGGAGGCGACCTTGAATGGTCGCACACACACACACACACACGAGTCAGAGCGAGAGGCGAGACGAGACGGGCAGACAAGTGGACAGACGGACAGATTGTGGCTGGCAGTTGTTCTATGGCGCCGCTGCAGCTGCCTGAATACGCTTTTGTAACATTTTAAAGCAGCAGCTTAATACATCGTATATCCTTGAGAGCTACGTAGATAGCGTGCAATCAATAAAAACACACACACGCACACTGGCACACACACACACCGACACAGTCACGGAATAGTGACAGCAGCGTGGAAGCGGTCACACTTTTCGTATACGTAACGCACACAGCATTTATGTGTATTTATCCGACAGAATTTTTATTTGATTTCGACCCAGCTGATTTGGGCATGCAACACACACACACTCACAATGTGACACAAAGAGGACACGGCGCACACACAAATTGATGTTTTGGCCTTTTCCTTTTTTTTTTTGTTTTGTTGTACTCCGTTTAACGAAATGATTTTGGTGCGCGAGAGCTTCTGCACGTTACGCGTCCTTGTTCCAACTACTGACGTTCAACGCAACGCAACGGCCACAACTCGATTCGCTAACGGGTCCTGGACGCCCCCGAAAGCAGCAGCAGCAGCAGCAGCAGCGACAACGAAAGCGATTTCGAAAGCTTTTCTGCGCTCTCAATTAATTTCATTTCTCGCTCCCGCTCGCATTCCATTCAGCGTGCAGTGGAAAGCTTTGCACTCACTGTGCTTGCTGTTGGCCCAGGCTCTCGCTCTCTCGCGCTCTCGCTCTCTTCGTTTTTGTTTTGTTTTGCTGCTTCGCAAGGCAAGGTTAACAACAAACGAAGCTGCATGGCGCCAATATCCCAAAACATCTGATTGCTGTCAAACATTTCGGAACATGCGCAATCCGATCGACAGCTCGCAAACGTGTTCAGTAGGTTGCCAACCAGCGTGTTTAGTCGTCAGTCAGACAGTTGGAATCCGATGAGCTGGGTTAGCGTGGAGTGAGGGACTCCTCATTGTTTGTCGGAGTGGAGCATATGGAAGGCTTTTATGAGCTATGATTAGCCAAAGCTATAAAACCAATTACAATATGTTAACATACACATTTATTTGCTACCCATTTTTTTTAAAATAAAATGAAGGGTTACACCTGACTTTGGAATGAATTTTAATTTGCTGATGATTCGATATTATTCTTCTGACTCAGAAACTCCATTTTATTCGTCGAGTATGGCATATATGAAAACTCGAAATGGAGCATATGGAAGACTTTTATGATTTATAGTGAGCCAAAGCTATAAAACCAATTAAACACAAATTTAATACTGCTCAACAATTTTTATTAAGGTGAAGAGGTAGACCTGAAACAAATGCGTATTTTATTTTTATGATCATTTCATATTACTTTTCTGAGATAGAGAATCCACTTTGTATGTCGGAGATGTAAGACGTCAGAGTGGAGCATATTGAAGACTTTTATAATTTATGATTAGCCAAAGCTATAAAACCAATTACAATATGTTAGCATAAACATTTTGTTTATGTAAATTGGAATCACAAATTTAATGCTGCTCCCAATTTTTTTAATAAAATGAAAAGTTACACTTGACACAGAAATGTATTTTAATTTGGTGAATTTTTTGTGATATTTTTTTGAGCAATATTTACTTTGCATTTCAGCAGATTACAATATGTTAGCAAATATATTTGTGTAAAGTAGAAACCATTCATTTTGTTTTTATTTAATTTTTAATTTTAAATTTATTTTTGGGTGAAGACAAAGATTTGTCTATTAATCATACTTTTCTGAGACACACTATTTACACGGCTCTTCAACAGATTACGATATGTCCAAATTAGATTATTTTTTGGATGCTGTGTTACAATTGATATTGAACCTTAAAGTAGACATTGATTTTCATTTACTAATTCTCCCTCATAGAAATGTATCAGCTAATTATTTTATCAAACAACATTGTAATTGCTCTTTTAGCAGATTGTACTAAAATAAAAATGAATAACTAAATTAATTGTTATATATATCTAAAATGTATGTAGTAAAACACACCCTCTTTATTGTTGCTATTCAGCAAATTATAATACGTAAGCAAATTGATTGGACAAAATTATAAATCAATATAATGCTGACATCTTATACTTCCCATTATATTTGTTAAAAGCACAGTTCCACATTTTAGTTTTCAGATTCCTTTTATGCTTTTCTGAGTTGCACTATTTACTTTGCTCTTTAGCAGATTAAAACATGAATTTATTTCGCCAGCGACTTAGCCGGAAATCTTCGCACTTTAATGTTTGTTTTGGGGCAACCGGTTTTGTGGCTGGTTTCGGTAACCGTAATTGCTACACCTGCAAACCGCAGGTTAACAGCTGCCAGCCACATGGCCAGAGATTCCGCTCTGTCAGTCTAAACTAATATTTAAAAGCCACAGCATTTCGAAGCACCAACCGAGCGCCAATTACGCGTATCCCACCCCGAAAACTATGCAACAAAAACACGTCGCGCCAACAGCAGCAACAACGAAAATAATGGAAATACCACAAAAAAAGAGGAGCGAATAGAAAAGAGAGCACACAAAATATACTCGCAGCTGGAGCAGCATTTGCAGCTGGCCGGCGAGGAGTTAGCCAGGCAGCCAGTGCTAAACCTAGTTACCAACAAATTTTGTGCATATTTCACAAAAGTTGCGGCATTTGCAACGAACGTTGTCATCGTCATCGTCGTTGTCCTTTGCTCCTTTTTGTCTCTTTTCTATTTTGGGTGCGCAGGATTTTCGTTTCTTTTTTTTCTTTTGCTTTTGCAGTCCGGCGCGTGAAAATCCGAGAGGTGACACTTGTCCAAATTATCTTGCGGGATAAACCAGCGCACTTAACGTGTTATCAGTGCAAACGATGCCAGCGTGGTGGCGCGGCATGAACACACACACAGAACTCCCAACATGAGGCTCATTGTAATCAAACGCAGGCAGCTGCAACACTTGAGCCGAACAATCACATGAACCCAAGCCCAAACCCAAACCCAACTGACATGCAGTTGACTCCGAAAGAGTCGCAGCCGGGATGCAGGCTACAGGATACAGGCATCAGGATACAGGCCACCAAGCACTACCATGAGGCATGCAACGGACGCTTGAGAGTGTGACCAAACCCACATCTGCCTCTGAGTGTGAGCTCTGACTATGAGTGCAAGTGTGAGTGAGACTTTCAGTGCGAGTGTGAGTGTGAGTGCGAGTGCGAGTGTGTGTCCACAGTCGACAGCTGCCGCATAATACAAAACATACACTCAGCTGAGGAGTTATCACGCTGACAGGATGAGGCCAGCACGCGAACGCGAACGCAAACGCGGACGAGGACGAGGACCACGATGAAGACGAGCACAATGACGAGCATGGAGCATGTGGACGAGGCTAGAGTTGGGGATTAAGCCAAGGAGTCGCGACGTGCCCTCCACACCAAATTATGACAAACTTCTGATGAAGAAAAATGCCGCAGCCACGAAGAATGACTCAAAAAAGACACAACTAGAACAGGTCTTTATGCGGCGAAAAAACGCTGCATCTGAACATCCATAAAGCCATTCAAATAAAAGCCATTAAAGGGAAAAGCCACCTTTTTGGTTTTCAGTTTTTCATACTCTTCTTCAAGAATAAAGCATACATATTTATAGCAACACTAAATCATAGCTAAGAACAAAATGGAATTAAAAAGAAGATTTATTACAAAAATATAGTAATAATATTACTAAAAATGTATTAAAATCATAATAATATTAAAATATCATAGAAGATAGGAAAATATTAAAAAAATTAAAATTTATCATCAAATTAAAATAAACCAATCAACATAAATTATATTCATAGCATAGGAAGTCAGAGAAACGGATTTGCATCGATGTACACTTGTTTCTATTATTATTTTAATAATTTATGGTATAACAAAAAAATGTATATTTTATTTAATTTTAATAAATATTTATTTCTAGGTTTTACTCTCTGAAAAACACTGTTATTGCATTAAAGGACCGCATTTAATAAACAATTTATTTTCGACCGAGTCTCGATTTCTTGCAAAACGCAAAAAAATATATATAATGAAAAGGAGTGTATAAAAAATTGAATAATAATAACCAAGCAACGATTGCAACAAAAGAAATGTATATGTTTATTTTTAATTTTGTTTCTTTACATAGTTAAAGTATGATACAAACAAAATTAGTTTGTAAAAACCACGCATCTATTCAATTATTTGAAAGCAACTTTATTTGATGAATTAACTTTTCCCCGTTGACCATCTAAAAACAAACTCTATTTCCCACTAAAGTCTCTCCGCCAAAGAGTTTGCCAATCACCGGCAGGGAAATTAAAGCGTTTTGATGAATGGCGTAAACTTAGCACTGAATTAAAATAAGAAAAACAAATGCAGCTGGTAACCGCAGGGCGTGCGACATCAGTCAGAAGGCAGACATCGGACATCAGGGGGGAGGTGGACAGGAAGCGCATCTCTTGTTAGAACAAAGCCCGATGCCTACAGCGTGGGAGGAGGGCGGCGGTTGTTGGCGGTGCTGTCAACGACTGACAGAATTAAGCCACGCCCGTCGTCTGCAAATGAAAGCGGATAAAATTGAAGTAGCCGCAGTTGTTGTTGGTCGGCCAATGAAATCGTGCCACAAACCACTTCTGCAACAGTTTGCGCTATTTTTAATTCAACATTTTGCCACAAATGGAGGAAGGGGCCACACTTCATAATGTCCGTCAATTAGTGCAAAAAAAACTTTAATTTAGAGGCGGATTTTGCGGTGGCTTTGGACCACCTCGAAATGACTTTAAAATGTGGCCACAAAACATATAAGCGCGACAAATTCCTGCATGTGTGGACCAATTATGACAGAGTCAGCGTCAACTAATTACACGTGAGGCATGGAGATTCTCGCACCAGCAAAAATTTCTGTTTGGCTGTTGACGACGGCGTCGCTTTGATGGCCACATAAAAACCCACCGCAAGCAGCACTCCTGCCAGCAACAACAGCATCAGCGATGGCAACAATCGGGGGTGAGAACATGGCACATAGGCAACTTAACCCGTTAACGCGTTAAAGAGCAAACGAGTGGTTAAAAGCTATGCCAGCCACACGCAGGACGAAGGACGTGCGAGGAAGGGACACAGGCCACAGTGGCAACCGGTTGACTGGCTCCCCGGCTGCTTTGCTTTGCTTGCTTGGCTGCTTGGCTGCTTGGTTGATGCTGCATGAAACCTGCTGGTCGGCGAATACAGAGCTCGGAGGATGGCTGCCAAGTCAAAGACTTTTCGAGTGGACTGCAGCGCACTGCAGAGGTTAAACACTAACCTGATGAAGGCGAACGCCGCAGCGAAAACAAAAACAAAAACCCATTGCTTTGTGTGTCCCTGAACGACTAATAAACACGCTTACTGACCGGTATGGAATAAATTAAATTTATGATATACTATTATAATTAAAATTACTATCTTAATAATGCATTTGAATTGAGAGAATGTATTATTTTAATAAATAGTTGTTGTAATAAATATATTACAAAGTTTGAATAACTAAACTAAACTTTAAAAACATAAGTGTTTTAATGAATATAAACAATTTTAATTTAAATACTAATAACATAACATACAAAGTGAATACTGATTTTAATAATTATTTATTTGTTATTAAGCCACGTAGTAGAATGTTATGTATAAATATTAAATAGAATGGTCAATGGTTTTTACTTTAGCATTAATGACATATAAAATAAATATTCTTATGACATATAGAAATATGACATATGGAGTATGACATATGAAATATATATCCCTATATTTCTGAGAGATAATAAAAGTATTATATGTGATCATTTAATATTCAACAAAAATAGCTTTTAAATTGTATGGACATACAAAGCAAATACAAACTTTATTACATTCAAATTTTCTACATTTTATGTTCAATTTTAAGAGAATAAAATTATTATTTCATTTTCTCGCCTATTAATTGCATATGACCTTGCTTTGGGATTACGTAGCGTATACTTAATAAATAAAAACATTTATTACATGGTCATGTCAGAAACTAAATTTATAGGATATTATTTCACATTACACAAACCCTGTGAGAAAATCATGCAACCTGCCCTGCAGTAAGGCCATTAAAATGCTTCTGTTTATGTAAATATGTTTTGGAGCAGCTCTAGTTGTCGCTGCCTTTTGTATTTTGCTTGTGTTGGGCTGTGTTGTGTTTGTTGTGCTTGTTGTGTAGTGTTCGTTTAGTCACTGTGTTAGGCGTGTTGGGAGCCCACGAAAATGAAGACATTTTTCAGGCTGAACTTTGCCTTGTTGGTTACCTCAATGTCCTGTCCCCTGTTCGCAGCGAGTTTTGGACAACTTTTGAGTATCGCATTTACCACTTTAAGGATACATTGAGCGATATGCACGTGCTGGAAAATGCGACACCAAGCGTGAAATATGAAAATATTATGACTTTTGGTGCATTAAAAATGCTTTTCGGCAATGTTTTTTGGCATTTTCGTTCATTTTTTTCCCTCCTATTTTCTCTTTGCATTGCGACACTAAAAATTATGTTGCCTGACTTCTGATGTTGTTGATGACTGTCGCCTGCTGTGGCTTCTGCAATGCCATTTCGCTCTCTACGCTTGCCATGGCATTTTCCAGTTACCAGTTGCGAGCTGCGCGTTGGCAGTTACCAGTTGATGTCGCCACGCTGACAGCCGCATGTCGCGTCTCCAACACCAACACCATCAGCAGCAACAACTGCAACAACAATGTCGTCACTGTGACGTTGATGAATAACATCAACAGTTTTTGGCCAAGGCAACGTCAACGGCTGGCAAACGGATTCTAGCCATGCTCAGTGAGTCCTCGCATCTCTCTCACTTGTTTTTCGGGCACAACACTCAAAGTTGCATTTGGTAGACTTTATAACTTGTTGGAGGCATCATAAAATGGAGTCGAAAGTCATAACTAAATGTCGTTATATTCGCTAAGTGAGTGACCAAAATTCCAGACAGTTGTTTAAATGACGATCGCAAGAATATATGAAATGATCCCACTTGTTTTAATTTTGTGAGTTCGACTGCAAGTTGCGCAGTCATTTGAAATATAAGAACATTTTAGCAAGTTCTAATTAATAAAACGAAAGAATCGAATACTCTTAAGACCACAAATATTTTTAAGAGATTCACAAATATGGATTATCTCTTTCCATTAAAAATAAACTATACATACTTTCAAATTATTGTTTTTTAAATATTTAATCGAATAATTGTTTTAAGCCTTATTTACCCATACATCCAAACATTTCAGTATGCGTATTTTCAATTTTGAGAATTATTATTTTAAGTTAAGAAACTTATTGAATCTGATGAATATTATATAATATATATTATTATAATATATTTAATCATATGATTTTAGTTGATGAATATTTTCGATTTCAGAAACTAGTACTTTATTGTCTTTTTTTTACTATTTGCCTGGTATTCAAAATTGAAAATAATATAGTTTTGAGTTAAAGTTCAATTTGCATAAATACAGATGTTAAAACGCAACCTTAGCTTTAATCGCACTTATCATAGCTTAATCTGTACTATTATTTTCAACAACAGGCACAACAGAGCTATTTAAGAGCTGGTTGCGATGCGTGTCTGGCAGCACACATAAGGCATTAAGCATACGCCCCGTCTGCTTGAACAAAACTGTGATTCTCGCATACTCTCACTAGCATCGTCGGCGGCATCGCAAACTCTTGCCCTCTTTTCAGCTAACCCAAATGACTTTAACCCCCAAAGCCTCACAGCAGCACAAAGCCCTTCGACAGCGCATGAAACTAAACCAAAACTACACTCAGCTCAACCTCAAAACAAGCTAACCAACAAACCTTATTAAAATGCGAGATAGACGCCCTAAACCGAACCAAACCTGCCTCAATTTCTCAGCTGCCCCGCTGCAGCCGGAGCCCTTCCCTCGGCCCAAATGCACGTAAGGAAGCGTATAATTTAATTAAATTATCTGGGGCAGCTACAGCAGCATCAGCATCAGCATCAGCGGCAACGAAAAATGTGCATCAAAGTGCACTTAAATCATCAGCGAGGCACGGCGACATACACAGACTCAGAGTCAGAGATAGAGATGGATATGGAGAGATGGAGAGATAGAGAAAGCGAACTAAGCCCACACCTTCCTGATCCCCGACTCTTATTCTCAGCCTCTGCGCCTTTCAAAATGGCGTTGGCTAAGTGCCGTTGCATTATAAGCGAAAGAAGCGAACTGAAGTGAAGTAAAGTGAAGTGAAGTGAAGTCAGCCAACCAGCGAACCAACCAACTTTGTACTTTGACTTGTATTAGTGACCGGAAATGCAGGTTTCAGCAGGAAGGGGCGACCAGGCCGCCTCAATGACTCGCCAAAGTGGCATAGAACAGCGCGGAACAGGAAAAGAGAAAGAGAGACCCGGGAACGCTTCACTTTCCCTGACAAATGCGTATATTTTTTGAAGATTTTTCCTTATTGCAGCATTTCAATTGCAGCAGATTTATGAGACGACAACAAAGCAGCCAAGCAACTGTCAAAAGTGCGAAACTTTTCGCATATTTAAATATTAGACGCAGCTGGGCGCAAAATGTATTCGACTGTTGCATATTGCAACGCTCAAAAGAACTTCAGTTCAACTGAACACGGTTTCATTATGACGCAACACGATTCATTCCATTTTATCCCTTGACTACCTTGACATCATTGCTGAATCCAGCTCGGCATTTGTTTGCATTGTTGCTGCGCGCTGCATCAGCGAGTGCTTCCATGTTTCACCTCAATTCCTTGCGTATTGATGTCAGCTCCCTTGACGCACAACGATTGTAAACAATGGTGCCCAGGCATCCATCCAATGGCAAACAGCATTGACATTTGCCGTGCGACAGAGGCAGACATGCGAAATTACATAATGAGAGCACCTTTGAGAGGCAGCGCGAATTCGCTCAAATTAGAGCAACAGTTCTCCGGTGGATTTAATTACGAGTATCACTTTATATTAATCGTCAAGCTAATCTTAATTGCTTTTTAAAAGAAGAAATACATTTAAAACTTTAACTTTTTATTTTAATAGGCGATTGAGCTTTAATTAGCAATTTATTTGGTTTCACTTAGAAACAAAACATTTAGTTACTTTACAAAATAAATTGGCTCAAATTAGAAAAACTAAATTTTATTATGTATGTATGTATTAAACATGTATTAAACATCATGTTAGTCAATTTTTTAAATTCTTTAATTTTTGTTTTAATTTAATAGTTTGTATCATAGAAATCACATATTTGATTTGATTATAATTACAAATTAAATGCACTTTCACATTTTCATAAACAATATCGTTTTTTAAACTTTTATGTCATTGAAACTGCTAAATTGTCGAATAACTTAATCACTCTCAGTTAGCTGTGGTAAAACTGAATAAAAAACGTTTTGTAAAATCAATGTTATGTTTACCTTATCTAAATTGAATTTGAACTATTAGTTGATAATTTATTGCATTTGAATTAATTTTTTAAATTAAAAACAATGAAGTCTCTTGATTTCGAATTCTCATTTATCAATATAAATTATTACCGTCTATACTCGATTTTAAAATATATCAAATAAAATAAAAAATAGCATCTAACAATTCAAGCTAAAAAAGTTTGCGATTCAATTAATTAATAATACTCTATGAAGTTACAGAATTGTTATTCAACAGTATCTGTAAAATTTAAGGTAGTTCTAATGTACATACAGATCAAATATAAAATCATAGCAGACAGTTGAAATAATTTGGTTTTGGCAAAATACTCTCACGTCAAAGTCAAAAGTCACAGTGTCATTTGGGATAGATACGAGAACGCAGAACATTTTGTGAATTTCACACAGCTGCCACACAGAACAATTTATTTTTAAGGATGTAACCGAATCCTCGCGTTTAGTGCGGCTCGATAAGAGCTCATGCCCCGCTGAATATAATGTTGGTATTCATGAAAACTTAATTAGAGGCTTATTTGGGGACGGGGCTTTTCGGCAAAATGGCGCAACATTTGCATACCGCACTTAATGTGCTCGATGCACAGATACGAGCGTGACAACCACAACAAAACACAAACCGTCAAAGCATTCATAGCAATTGGATATGCCGGCTGCAAAATAGTAAAATTAAATGAGCTAAAATTAACATAAACAATAAAAACGATAAGCGACAAATTTGCAACACCGCCAAATTGAACAACTAATTTGGTTGGACAGTTACAAATTCATAAGTCGCTTAGCGACACTAATTGAAATGTGTTTGTGTGTGTGTTTGTTGGAATGGCGGAATAATAATGCGAAATAGAATGAAATTAAAAAATAACAAATTTAATTAATTATTCAATGCTGCAATTACAATTTACTAGCGAAATTCGTGGCGTTAAAAAAACAATCAACTAATTATTGAAATCTAGCAACATTATCGAATCGCGTCACATAATAAGGACATTACTTTTTGAATGCCATAAAATACCATAATTTTAATAGCAACCAACTAAATGTAATAGAGGCAAAGACAAATTGTCAATGCAAATAAAGTGTTAATTAATTTTGCAAGGTAGCGCAAATCGAAATTCCAAGTTGTCGTTTGAATTGTTGTTGGTTTAATTTAATGAGCACAAGCGACTTAATTAAAATCAATTTAATTGTCAATTTTGAATGCTTTGAGCAACACTTGAAAGGCCAAAATTTGAACACATGCGATGGGGCGTATGCGTAATTTGCAGCAGCTTATTGCGCATACGTCGCACATTGTCTTCGCTTGTGAAAGATTTGCATTAAAATCGCGAAGAAAACTTTAATTTTATATTCCAACTCTCTCTCCCCCTCTTTACTTTTTGCGTCTTTGGCCGCTTTGGGTAATTTATATGCGCGAAAAATGTTTGTAAAGTTGCTAAAGTTGCTGGTGGGTCTGCTGCTTCGTCGGCTTCTGGTTCTGCTGCTGGTGTTGTTTTTGGTGCGGCATCTTTTGTTTTCAGGCTGCTTCTAATTAAAAACAAAAGTTTTTTAATCTGCTTTATGGCATAAGCAAATAATTATTCACAATTAACTTGCACAAAAGCAAGCAAACATGTCATAAATTCGTTTCCATTACTTTTTTGTTTTTTGGAAACTCAATGCCTTGCGGCAGCAGACATTTCAGTGGCAAATACTTGTGGTTGAAAATATTTCTGGGAAAATGCGACTTTGATTTAAAAATAGAACATTTCTGAGAGAACATGTGTGGTGTATTAAATCTGCTTGATTATTCGGCGAAATAGTGTCGGACTTGTTGTGCGGAACACGCACAAAAATTCGTAGTCTGCATTTGTGATTAGCCGGGCGAGAAGTCGGCTACGTGTCGGCCATAGATTTGATGCTCGAACTGTTACATAGGCAAAAGTTATGCCCGGACTCGAAGTGCAGTTGGGCTGCTTAAATATGTAAACAATCCATTAACCAGAAACTTAATCAATTGAAACTAGTTTGGAATTGCAAATGCATTTGCTAGCACAGCAAAAGCCAAATGTAAACGCCTTTGGTCCCAGGGACAGAGACAGACTCGCTTGAATAAACCATTCGCTTCATTTCCAAAGTGCCCAGAGAACTTTTCCTTCCACAGATCTTCCGAGAGTGTGTCTCTGTGTGTGTCGATGATTGAGTGTGTGTGTTTACCAAAGGTGCGTAGACTCGTTTCTATTATTGGCGTATCTTTTGACCAAAATTTCAACAGTTACTTCACTTCGAGCAAGTTTACGAACTTGGGACTTGCTCCGGCTTTGGCTTTGGGTTCGTTTGCCAAAAAGGTAACTGATAAGTTTTCTGATTTAGAATTTTGCCGCTCCAATTGGGTTTTAATTGTATTTCAGCTCAGCTCGACTTCTCGCCCAGTGCAAATTTGCCAACTGCCAGGTGATGATGGAAATTTACGGCAACGACGCTCCGACTCTGCCGTCTGCTTGCAAGGTGTTTGAATTTACCGTACTTGTAATTGAATGAGGCGAGTTATGCCAGAGATACACATAGTTAACACTACTTTAAGTCGATTTGCAAATGGAGACTTGAGAAATGTTTTTCAATTTGCGAGCAGCACATTATTATTTTTCATTTTTCGCAGGGCCTCTCAAAATGTACTTTGTGGAAATTTATGTTTGCAAATATCAAATGTGATCAACTTGAAAACATATTGGAATGATATAAGAGCCGTAACGTAAATTAATGCTATCAAAATGTGTGTGATTTATATGGGTCGTACATGTGTGTGTGTGTGTGTTGAGGAGGTGTTCTTGGCAAAACGACAACGGCAGCAGTTGTCGCTTCACACATTAAAATATTACAACATGAACTGGAAACATGAGCACAAGGCTGATACTTGGATACGTACTGAACATAATTCCCCGCTCTCCCTCACTCAGCAACCAAATTATGATGTGTCAGCACACACACACACACATACTCATACACAATTACAACAACAACAACAACAAGATGTGTGTAACTTTGGAGCTCGTATTTTGGTAGCTATAAATAAACTAAATTGCAAAAGTCGACTCGAGGCAAAAGCTCCTTCTCCTCGTTCTCTTCGTTGGCATGGCCTTAACAGCAGATTAAACATAAACGCATGAAGGGGCGACGCTGGCACGCCCACTTTGTTATATAGGCTGCTGGCATGTCCTTTAAGCATTCATTAAGTATGCACATTATCCATGCTGCCGTTGCCGACTGCTGCGATTACCAGGGCAAAGTGCATAACTTGAAAGACACCTGGGAATAAGTGCGGCAGGAGGACAGAATACAACATGCATTAGACTAGAGCTAATTGATTTGTTAAGAACACATCACTCAGCATAATGGCTGTCTTTGATATGGCTAAAATCACAGTCAACATCACAAAATCGTCTCGCAACGCGCCTTAAACTCTTGGCCAAAAGTGCATTGCCCGGAACTTGGAAGTTGGCTTGGCAATCGAATTACGCTTTAGTAGCTGACAAAAAGTTCTTTTCGGCTGGACATCAAAAAGGAAAAGCTTCTCAAGTTGAAAATTTGTGTAGTCCAAAATGTTAATTGGGCTCATGACACTGCACGACGGCGCATAAATCATCAAAATGTTGACCCATTGCAACCCACAAGCCACAAAGCATACACAAAAAAAAAATACAAAAAATTTAAAATACAAAAAATAAAAATGACTGGTAAGGAAGCATTGACCACGCCAAGCGGCAAGTCCACGGAGGGAGAAATTCTTTTAGGTGGGAGGCAAGTTTCTAACGAAGCGTTACGGCGAACTAAAGCAGAAACTTGTAAAACGCAAACTGAGGATATTATGAAATCAGAAGTTACGCTACAATATTTGTTCGCGGTAATAAAATAAAGTACATTTTTTTATTATTTTTATCATAAAAAAAAATTAAATAAGATAACATAATTAATAAATATACAGCAAAATACATATGAAAAAAATATTTTAAAAATATCAAGAGAGAATTCAATAATCATTTTAATTATTTTAAACAAATCATGGATTTTCTGCTACACTATAGAGTAGAAGAGTATTATTTCATGTGATTATTTTAAATATTATAAAATGAAAAAAATATACAAATAATATTTAAAATTTTTGCAGCGTAAAATTCATTCCCAATCTAAACTCGGTACAAAATTAATTATATTTCATAAATGTAACATTAAAAGGGAAAATTCAGCTCAAAATAATTACAACAAAAGCATATCGCTTGACTATTAATATATAACATAATAGTTTTTGAATTAAAAGAGAGAAATTTAAAGAAAGCTAAATCGATTGAAGTATTTATACCACAACAGTATTTAATTATATTATTTTGCCAAATTAATTTTACTCATTTTTTCCTCCAGTCTCTTTTTATGCACAATATATATTTTTGCTTAATTTTTTTTGTTATTATTTTTAAAGCTTAAGCATCAAATTCAATTGTACAATAATATAGCCAAAGCAACTGAAGGTGTAGTTGCCCAATAAATAGAAAAACAAAATTATCGAAAAAGGGAACGACACGTAATTGGACGAGCACACTTCAGTGATCGCATTATGCGATTTCTGCACCCAACTACCCTAGGCAACCATTATGTACAGGGCATCAAAATGAGTTTATGCTCGCCTGACTTTGACTTTTTAGGCAAATGCACACACACACACAGACGCACATTTATCGCTTATAAAAAGCAGACGAGATGGGGGCGAAAATAAAATAGAAGAGAAGACGAACCATGGAAGTCTGTGAAGTGAAATGTAAGTACAACGTAACTTAAGCAGTTTTACATCTTCAGGCAGCATGAAATTGATTGATGGCATTCCACGTGTAAAATGAAAAATGAGATGGAGGCGAAATTATGAGTTGTGGCGCCACTTGAAACTAGGAAACTATGCGCCACACGCTGTTAACCTTGGGTTTGCAGGGCCAAGCTGGCCTCGAGAGGATTTAGCACTGATTTAAGCCCGGTGCTATCAGCAAAGTCAAAGTTAAGTAGGCATTAGCCGACACAAGCGAGAGATATCAAGAGATGGCGATAAAGCGGATAGACAGACAGTCAGTCAGACAGACAGACATTTCCGCTGGCCTAGACAACGAAAAATGGCAGCTGATTGGCTTCCCGCTTGGAGAACTCGGGACAGAAGCTCATCGGGGGTCGTTTGGCCACATTTTAATTCTGAGTTGGGACTAAGTTCAAGGCCAACGCGTTTTGCGTTTGCTTTTGCGATTTTGCCTCCGGGCTGCTTTCAATGTTAGGTAGCATAATTAATTTTCGTTTAATTGCCAGGCGCTAGTTAAACTAACAAGCGTGCAAAACACACGACTTCTCAGTGCTCCTCTCCACCACCAACCACCAAAGTACCCACTGGCCGCCGCTTCATGGCCATCAGCATTTCAATTAATTAATGTGCCAACATTTGTGGGCGCAGAGAGGCAGAGAGATAGGGAGGGGAGAGTTTGTCCCACAACTGTCTGACAGCAGCAAACACAAGTTAGCCTACATATAAAGCGAGAAATCAAACATGGCAGCTCTGTATGCTGTGTAGTCGACTGATTGCTCCATATGCGTATGAGAGCGATGGGTGTGCGAAAGAGACACAGCACCGACGGCTGTGGGCGTGGCAGATCTGAGACTGGATCTGGCATTGCCACAACTCGTCTCTCCTGACGCCGCTGCTCTTCAGCTCTCCAGCTCTGTTTGTGTGTGAAAGCGTTAACGACTTCCGATAGTTGAAAAACTTTACGCGTCCCAAACCCCTTGGCACCCAGGCTCCCAGAATCCCACAATCTAACACCCAAAGTCTCAAAAAGTGCCGCAGGAAATGTCTGATAAACTAAAAAAGCAAACATATATGTATAAGTAGCATGCGAGGGACTCACTTAAAGTTGCGAGATACGAGCAATTGGAACCTAATCATTTTTTGTGATAAAAGTTTGGGTGATTATTTTTAAAACTTTTTAATATTTGTTTGGATTAAACACTAGGCACATTTAATGAGATTTATTTTTATTTAGTTCGCCCCTTTCCGAAAGAACAGATAGTAGAATAAAAGTAAACGAAAAACAGTTCAGTTGACTAATGATTATTATTAAAAATCAATATTGAATTATGCCATAAATAAAAATTAAATAGCCTTAGATTGAAGTACTAGAAAAATTATTAATAAATAAATAATGTGTAAGACATCTTGTCGGAAAATCATACAAGAAAATTAAAATAAAAGAGCGTAAGGAATCAATAATTAATGCTAATACCTAATAACTACTTATTAATGATTCCATAATATATTCATCCTTAAATATTGGTGAATGTATTAATTTAATTAATTATGTACAGTATTTATTTTTATGAAATGTAAAAGTAACATTGTATTAGAAAATGCGTAAAATGTTATGAAACTAATGCAAACCTTATACTACATGGTTTGCATTAGTTTCATACAAATTTATATATTAATTTTGAATTATTTATGATTGCTTTAATTAAAGTTATTAGGTAAATCATTTATTTATGTTTATAAAATATAAAAAGTTACATTATCTTTGAAGGAGTATATGTGATCTGCTTATTCAGCGACCACGACAATCGCAGCTGGGTTTGGCAACAACAGGGAACTCATCATTTATGTCTTAAGGAGAATTCACGAAGCTTAAAAACAATTTGAGTTGCTCATTAAGTTCACAATCAGCCCACTTTAGAAATTAAACATACAATCAAACTGCAAACAGACGCACACACACACACACTTACATTTGCGAAACACATGTTGGCAGCAAAGCGGGTAAACTCTGTACTCATTATATAATTGCAACTGTTTGAAGTTCTCAGCAGCAGCGCTGCCTCCGCTTTAGCGATTACTCAGACTTCTGGATACAAGTCGCACTCGTATTTGTGCTTGTATTTCTCTCTGTGGTCGGTGGCCATGGCCACGGGTTATGTGTCGTAATTTGTAATCTCAAAACAGCGGCAAGCAAAATTTGTTATCATTTTTATGTTTAATGTTAAATTGCCACAGCAACGCAGCCAGAGCTGAAGCTATAGCTAAGCGGGGAGAAAAGCAGTAGTTACAGTGACTGCAAAAGATTGAAAAGGGTTTTATGCGTCTATCATATTAAGTATTTTCCTTGTGGCTTTTCTTTTTGCATGTGTTTCTTTCAATATTTATACATAAGAACAGTTGCATGTGTGTGTGTAAAGGAATGCTTGCATTACGTGTGTGGCGTCTAGACACGGTTCTTTGCACAGGTAGCCCAGCAAAAGTTGACTGAACTGCAGAGCTAAGCACAAAATACTCGTAAGTAGAAAAATTTCCCCTGGCTCCTTCCTTCCCTGCAGCTGCGAAAGCATGCTACAAAATATTATATTAGCAAACAAAAGCAGCTGCAGCAAATACATAAGACAAGCCAAACACTCACACACACACACACACACACACACACACACACACACACACACACACACACACGCATGCTTACACGCTACAGGCAAACACAAATATACCACAAGCGCAATGCGTCGTATACTTAATACGTGTGGCAACAAAATTATATTGAAATTACAAAATGCTTAAGTCGGCAACTGGTTGGGCGTCCATGTTGCGGGCGTTTTCGGCTGGGCGTGGCCCTTTCTCTAAATGTCTGCGCACTTGAAAGTCGATCGCTCCGCAACTACTTTCGAGGGAATTATACTTTAAAGTTAAAATGAAGCAACGTAATTCCTTTTTCAATTAATGGTATTTCTATGAATTTTGTTTGATTACAAATATTACACAAAACATTTAAGCTTGCAAACAATCAGGCATAAAAAAATGTACATAATATTTGACAACATTCAAATAAACAATTAATTTTTTTTTAATTTTTAATTTGTATAATCTCAGTTTCAAAATTGATATGAAATTAATATGTTAAAATGACAATAATTTATACAATAATACAATTCCTTATTTATTCAAGAAATAATAATAATATGGTGATTTGGAAACCAAATAAAATTTGAGTAGATTTTTATTATGGAAAATCTCTCTCTGATTTACAAACACTAGTAATAAATATGTTATTTTAATAATTTTTGATTGTATCCATTTTGTGAAAAATAATTCGTTGATTTGCGAAGCATATCAAATTGTAATAAATATTCCCACAAATTCATATTAATAATATGTCATGCAAATAAAATTGTAATTAATGTACAATGTTTTATCTAAAATCTCTAATTTATCAAATTTGTGAATTACACGCATAACTTAAATGGGTAATTTGTGTAGCAAATCATAGTTAAGCTAATGGACATGCTAAGCTCTACATAATTTGAGCGCAATGATAATCAATACCTGCTGTAAGTACAAGCTGCCAATTGAGCTCAATCAATGGCCAAAAGCGGAACGACAACAAATCGAAAATGACATTGACGGCGATGTGAATCGTGGACCATTATCGTCATCACCGCCATCGTCGTCAACAGTCAACGATGACACATTCCCGGCTCTGGTGACCATCGGTAGATATGATGATAGAAGGTCCTGTTGTAAGCAGTGGCAGCAGTAGAAGCAGAAGTTGAGCTCATTATTGTTGTTGTCTGTCCCATTCAGCGTGCAGCATTTTGCGCTTTCGTTACATCAACTTCTTCAATTATTTGCTTTGCCGTGCTCTGCTGTGCTCCGCTTTGCTTTGCTTTCAGTTTTGCCATTGAATAGAATTTAACGCTCATTGTTTGCCCAGCCATCGTCGTGGGCGTTCCTTTTGTTCAACGCTAATTAAAAGAATTTTTCAGCAGGTGTTCTGCGGTTGCCTTCTTTCGACCCCAGACCCCACACACACAATATCAGGTTCATTGTGGAGCTGAAGGAAAAGCGTCAGCAATACCAAAAAGGTGTAACAATTTTGCGCTTCTTTTGGTTCACACGCTTATTCTTGGCCGTCTGCTAATTGAATATGCATTTTAATAGCATAATTTTGTGTCAGCTCTTTAAGCATCGTCATATTGAATATCCTTAAACCCAAATGAACCTTGCTTTGTGCTTGCCTGCTGCAAATGATGTTGTTCGCTTTCTTTGTTGCGCTCTTCGGCGCGTTGGCCCAGAAAATTTATTTTTTAAGCATTTGCATAAAATGCTTTTCAAATCAAATAGGAAGAAGGAGCACGGAAAAAATAAAACGAATACAAATCGGCGGTTTTTAAATGCTTCTCCTTCGCCCTCGCCCACGTCCTGCCCATGTGTGTGTTTATTCCGCTTTCGGTGTCTTTGACAGTTAACGAAGTGTAAATATTTGTATAAAATCCCACGATATGCTTAGCACTTGGCTGCATTTCATGTCGACGGCCCCAACTTGATATATTTGTAATTGCTTTTTCCATGTGAATGTATAAAAGAACTTATCAAGTGAGATGGGCAGCAGACTGTGGTATGGCAGAAGTGACAAGCGATTTGTCGACCTGCAAATACCATTTACAGGAAATGTACAGACATGTCGAAAGTTTTTAGATTTATTTATTTATAGAAAACAGTTCACAGAAAATTAACTCTGGAAATGTTTGACTTATCATTCAAATGAAATATTAAAAAAGTAACTGAAGTTAAATACTGTATACTGTAGTTCCTTTAATGCAAAATTTTTACGAATAAAAAAGATTGTTTAATCCTAAATCGAGCACTAAATGAAAACATATTTATTTGTTGTCTGTCGAAATAGCTTATGTTAACTTAACATCCATTATGTTAATTTAACTTTCATTATGTTAACTTAACAGATATTATGTTAACTTAACAGTCTGAGTAATCGACAGCAATGCATTGAAATGTTTAGTTTTCGAGATAACTTTAATTTTAGATTAACAGTCTGCCCACTGCAATGGTAACGTTAATGTTAAATTAACAATCTGATTATTCGACTGCAATGTTCATTATTCACACTTGCTTCAGCTGCTAAGTCAAATTATAACATATAATTATTTTTTTTTCTGTGCTTCATTTTGTTACAATATTAACCAGAAGTTGGTTTAATAAAATATCACAAAATAAAACAAAAACGTTCTACTCATATAAAGCTTTACAATAAAAATGGTAATTGTGAATTAAATTCCATTTAAAGTAAGGTTATAATGCCATTCATTCTAATTGACATATTTGCAATCATTGACAATCAATCTGCCTATAACTATAACTACTAAAGTAAACCAACCTACCGGTAACTAATTTAGTAACAAAAATAAATGTTAATAGTCCGTCTAAAGCGGATCTGGTCATTTCCCATACGACCACTCGTCCACATAATGCCTACAACCCTTTTAATTTTCCGCACTAAATCACATTCGCCTGGGCCGCTAAATCGCTTTGGTAGTTGTAATAAAATTAAGCAGAGCTCTCTAAACAAAATGCCCAAGTGAAACACAAACAATTTTTGAAGAGTGACAAAAATAGTCATCCCCTCTGAATGGCCCTCAGCCACAGGCTGGTCAGGTGTTTGGGTCAACAGTTCAACGGACGGTCAAGTGAAATCTGCCACTATGTATACCAAAAATAAAGACTCGAATTATTTAAGTGTCTCTGTGTGTGTGTGTGTGTGTTGGCACAATATATTATTTTTAAATGCAGTCCTTGAGCTGAGTCCTCGTGGTACTCGGACAAACCGTTGCACACTCTGCCACAGTCATGGGCCAAATGTGGCACAACTAAAATGGGAAACAGAGCAAAACAGAAACAATGAAATCTGTGTGAAAGGCAAGAAACAGAACAGTAAAAAACATCAACTTTTTAGCTTAGCATACCATTAAAAAATGTGCAACTTCCAATCAGCAAACAACGAGAGAGAGAGCGAAAGAGAGCAAGCAAAGAGTGCGCAAATGTGAGAGAGAAAAGCTCAAGAGACAGAGAGAGAGAGAGAGCGTGATTGTCGCAGTCAGAGCACGTGTTGTGTGTAAAAATGTTGTGATGATGTGATGCGAACAGAAGAAGCTGAATACAAAGCAGAACGCTACAAAACAAAGCTCAGCTAGAACGGAATCCTCACACAAAAAACGAACTACGAGTGTGCTATAAAATATGATACGGAATGGCAACATATGACAGCTGTCATGTTATAGTCCTTAGCAGGCAGGCTGGCAGTCAGGAGGCAACTCTAGGAGAATGTAAGTTGGGTTAGGTTGCGGAATTGCTGGAATAAATACAAGGAAAAGCCGCTCAGACCGTTCAGAGCAGAGCGATGTGGCGGAAAGAGTGATGTGGGATTAGCAGATACAAAGGATTATAAAGTTGTCAATGAACGAGCTGAATGGAGATAAGAAAAGCCGACTGGCAACTGCTTCATTCAAATTAACTTTTGAAACTATTGTGGGCGAATTGATGCTGCCATAAAAAGCAGCAATCTGTAAAGTCGAGGAGCTGCAATTATTGAATGCCCCGACCGAGGCTTGTTTAATATGGAAATGTCCTTTCCAAAATATCTCGAATAAAAAATTAAGAAAATAATCTAAATTTTTTACAATTTTCCAGAAATATATTTGTCATTATTTATTTATTTTGTCCTTAGATTTCCATAAATTCCTACATTCAATTAAAATTGAAAATACAGATATTAGCTGTAGCATTTTTTATTAGAAAAAGTATTACATTTTTGTTACTTTTTCCATTACATATTATTTACAACTTGTACATTGTAATATTATGATTATTTTCTATACAGAATAATTTTTAATTTTTTTATGTAGGAAGAGTAGTTATATTTTGATATATAAAAAAGTAGGTAAAAAACAGAAAATGTATTAAAATATGTAGATAAAGATTAATATAGCATTTAAATTTGAAAATATATGTCCTGTAAGAACAACTATCAACTATCCGTCAAATAACTATTTTCAATTAGAGTTCCAAGTTGCTGGTTAAACCTGTCGGTACTCATAGTTCTTATATGTATTCTTTAATGATCAGAGTGACATTTAAAATATCTATAGCGGCAGAAATCTGTTTATAGTTTTTATTACATAAATATATTAATTTTTATAGAATTATTAAAAAAGCTTCTGCCTTATTATTACAGCTGCATAGTATAATAAATTCTTTAACTGAGCACTGACTGAATATAAAGACAGAGTGTTTAAAGACAGAGTGAAATAACGTGCGAAGATGCGGGTTAATTTTGGAAGTATTAAATAAGTTGCTTAATCATACGTCAGCTTTAAATGTGTTCGTGATAATATTTGATTCGATACGCACTTAATGCTCAACTTAATTTTATAGTTATGTGGAAGATGTATTCGTTTTAAGGAATCCAACTTTAATCACCTCAAGCAGAACTATTCATGACTCCAGAACGAATTCTTCCTCAGTTTTGCATGATGGCAGGCAAAGGATTAAATTACAAATTACTGTGCGCTCTCTTCGCCTGACAACAGTTGCCAAGTTGGCAGCTTGAAGCAACGCTTGCTGAGACAACAGCTGCTCAGATGCTTGGCTGCTTGGCTGCTTGGGGCAGGTGGTGCCGAGAAATGTGAGTATATATTTTGTTTTGCATTTGAAACCCAAATCGAACGGGTTAAATGGCGCGTAAAATGCCAGCAACTCAGTGGAGAAAGATGGAGACGGGAAGAAAACGGCTATGAAGAGAAATGGCAGCATGCATTGCGTTGGGTCCCGCGGTGCGCTAAACTGGAGACACAATATAAACTCTGCCACGCACATAAACCTGATCGGATGCCTCGTCTGCCACTGACATTGTCAGTGCACGACAGTGCACAGCAGGAGCAACTGATGAGCCCAGAAAGCGAAGAGACGAGAGCAGCGGGTAGAGGGCGGAAACAAAATTGCCACAGAGCTGCTGTACGGCGACCACAAAATGCATGTCAACCGCAGTGGCAACACACACACAGAGAGGGAGAGAGTGAGAAAGAAATGGAGATAGAGAGAAAGTTGCAGCACACACAGAGCGCAGTAAAGGCGAGCAGTTAAAAAAAGAAAACACGGCAACAACAAATTAATATTTTATAACTTAATTAAAAACACAAAATAAAAAGGTCATATAAATATATGAAAATAAATAAATGGAACGCGGCACGCATCGTTCTGAGGTCAGTGGCAACTTAAAGTTGCCGCACCGCAACGCAGCACAACGTAACGCGTTGCCATTGCCGTTTTTATTATTCATACGCCGAGTGGCACGCAAACTGTAAAGCGTTCGTAGCGTGAACTCTGCACAGTCAATTTATTTTTCATTTACACTTCATGCATAAAAAATAAAATGCACGCACAGCAACAGCAACGGCAACAGAGACGCCAATTGATGAGCAAGGACGACAAAAAACTGATAGCAGCGTTTACTTCATTGTGCGTGTGCACAATATTTATACAAAATGGTTTCCTCTCCTCCCAATCCTGACCCAGACCCAGACCAGGCCATTAAACACGGGACGCCGCTGCGGTTGCCGCGATTGTTTGTACAAATGGGCAGCGGAAACGGGATACAAGTATTTTATAGGCCAAAGGCAAGCGGAAGGGGAGCTGCTACAGAATTGTATTCAGCTGCATCGGTAGATGCCTGGAGCGAGGATATGCTGACCAACATACTAGCCAGCTATCCGTTCAACGGGTCGTCCTCGCCTGAATTATTCGAGCTATACTTAAATTCAAATAAAAGCCATTATTTGATTTTAAACTGTAGTTCTTAAGGTCGAAGAAAATTTCATGTGATTACTTACGACAAATTTCCAATTAAATTACACAGTTGCTCTTATTGAAAATAAATTGATTAATAATTAGCATCAAAATTAAATTTGAATGAAGTAAGATTTGCTCTAATGTTGAAGGTCGAGGATAATTGTTTAAGTTTACTAAAATAATTTAAATGTAAAATTAAATTCACTATGATATTATTGGAAAATAATTCAGTAACTGAATTTTCATGTATTAATATTTTCTCAAATTTTGAAGTTGGAAGAAAATCTTATGTAATCACTAAAATAAGATAAATTTAAAATTTAAATAACACAATTGTATTTATTGAAAATAAATTAAGATGAAGATCGAAGAAAATTGTATACGATAACTAAAATTACATAAAAATGAAAAAGAATTTCACATTGTACTTTGTTAATTAAACGAATCATTTAAGCTTTTCTATGAATTTAAATTTGTAATGGCCTCTCTTTTAATATCCATTAATTTAATGAAGAAACAAATAATCTACAATGCATTTTGGAAAGTGTGATGGCACTACAAAAACCAACTAATAATTTGATTGATTCCTCTGTTTACTTTCCACTTACTACAGAAAAACAATATAATTGCAATCCAGCTGCCTGCAATGTGAATTGCTCAAATCGATTGCGCCCGACTCGCAGATTGGCTAAATCAAATTGCAGCTCGCAGCGGGAAAAAAAGGGGAGACACTTGAAAGCAATTCACTTTCATCACTTTGCTTGCAGCTATGGAATTCGCTGCGATATCGAGCACAATATTTGCAGTTAATCATGGCAATGGAAATGCATTTTAAATGGCCAAATAATTAACTGAACCGGGCTGACTGACTGGGCAAATTGATAACAGGGCAACATTGTTGCCAGCCTCAGTTTTGGGCTCCTTCTGCCAGAGTGACCCCATCGTATCCATCAAATAGTTAGTTTGCCTCAAATGTCTGACATGTGAAACCCTAAAATCCAAACAATGAAGACAACGCCAGTAACGCAGCACACAGTACGTATACTTGTTATACTCACACACACACACACATACACACGCACGCACTTGCAATGAAAACATTGAGATTGTTTTGTTATTGTTATTTCGGCTGTTGTTGTTGCATCGCTACCCTGTACCCATAAAGTGACCAATGGGGTATGAAATATTTCAATTCATAAAATTAATTCACGATAAAAATTAAAAAAAAAAAGATTGACACTCGCAATAATTTCGGTATACATATTATTAATTTTGTAGAGCATATCAGTTAGTCAATCATGCTTGGTTTTATTGTAGTTGGTATAAAGCACACAATGCTGCGGTATGACACAGTCATGTTCAAGTTCTGAGCTGAGGCCATAAACAAACCAAAATCGTAGGCAAATAAACCCCTAGCAGAGCCCCAGCTGACAGGCAGTTAAACACACATCAAATTGACCATCACTTGACCTGATTGATGACTTCTTCAAACGTCAGCTGCACCAAAATAAACTGTCGAATCTTGCACTCTGAAGTCTGATGGACTGATCCGATTTTACCATCACATTAAAAGTGCAGTGTTGCCTTCTCAGAATGCTTAGAAATTTGATCAAGAGTCACAATCCAAAGTTTAAATTCTTCTGCATTTGTAATGTTATTTTTATATTTTGTTATGTTAGAATAATGTAGTCATAAAATAAATAAGTAATAAACGTTTTACAATATTAAATTTCATTGTAGCAAAATACAGAGATGACTTCTTTTTTTATTATGTACCTATCTTACAATGTTGGAAAAATTAGTCAGCTGAAAACTAATGTCAAAGTAGTTACACAATAGTTCAAAAAATAAACAAAACATTTTTTTTTGGCCCCATTTAAACTAAAAATTGTAATTTATTGAGATTATTACAATGTTTGCTTGTGCAGCAGAGCTGTTGATATCCAAACCAAAGTAATGTGCATATTAATTTTATTTTGAAAATTTATCTATAACTTTTTCCCAAGCACAGTTTAATAGCAATATCATTGAGAAACCGCAGCTCGTGCAATGATTCTCCAAAATCAGCCTTTGCCGATGTAAAACTCGTTATTCCAGCCCCCATTTTCCACTTGACAAAAATGTATCAAGAAGATAAGAATGAGAAGAAAGTAAATCTGGGTGTTGGTGGTAAGAATAAAAGGAATTGTTTATCTGAGCATTGAAAAGTTGAGAGATTTTCTGGTTAGCCTATCGTACCGACGACAGCAAGCCTTTCGTATTGCCAATAGTTAAGAAGTGTGAATTTGAAGTCGTCAATGATCCGTCACTAAATCACGAGTATTTGCCCATGTCCGGTAATCCAGAGTTTCTCAAGGCAGCTACAGAGCTACTCATGGGCACAGAGTGCAAAGCTGTTCAAGAGAAACGAGTAAGTTGTGCAATTAATGAATGCATTCTAATTAAATATCTTCCAATTCTAGGTAGCTTCAGTACAAACTGTTTCGGGAACTAGCGCCTGTCGTTTGGCTGCTGATTTCTTGGGCAAACGCTTGAAGAAACGCACCGTGTATCTGCCAGTTCCAACCTGGGAAAATCATTCCGAGATCTTTCATCACGCAGGCTTCAAGCAGATCAAATCTTATCCCTATTGGCATAAAAAGAGACGCATAATCGATATGCCTAGACTTCTGGTGGCTCTGACTTCGGCAACAGAGGGCTCTGTGGTTCTGTTCCATGGCTCGGCGCATAATCCAACCGGAATGGATCTGACGAAGAAGCAGTGGAGACAAGTGTTGGAAGCCATTCAAATAACCAAATTGTTTCCCGTGATTGATACCGCATATCAGGGCTTTGCCACAGGTGATCCGGACAGAGATGCTTGGGTTGTCCGATATTTTGCTAACGAAGGCATCGAGTGTATGGCGGCACAGTCTTTTTCCAAGAATATGGGTCTATATAGTATGTACGATAAATGTATTGAAACTTCTAATACTGTAATACTGTCATATAATTAGATGAACGCGTTGGCAATCTGGTCACCATTCTAAACGATCCCAAATTGGTGCCAGCTTTAATTTCGGAACAATTGCTTTACGTTCGCTCAAATTATTCAAATCCACCCGCATTCGGCAGTCGAGTTGTTGCTAAAGTGCTTGGGGACAAGAAGAACAAAGAGGAATGGTAAGTGGTAAATATATTAATTAATTCCCTAACAATTAACACAATGAATGTAGGTTGAAAACATTGCGGGAAATGACGGATCGAGTTAAGCAAATGCGCAAAGAATTGGCAAAGAAACTCGAAAAATTGAACACACCTGGACGTTGGGATCACATTATCAAACAGCGTGGCATGTTCTCCTTTTTAGGTATTAGTGGTAAGAATAAAATACAAAGTATACGCTTCTTTTGTTAACAATATTCTCAATAGAGGAACAAGTGGATAAATTGATAAAAGAAAAGCACATTTATATGACAAAGTCTGGACGCATTAATATCTGTGGATTAAACTCGAAAAATATTGATTATGTTGCTGAATCCATAAGTCAAGTTGTTAAAGAGTCAGCAGCAAAAACTGATGATAAGCTCGAACAAAAGGAAGAAAAAGCGAAATGCGAATGAAAAAGGGGTAAATAATAACATGGGAACACAATGTATCAAGTATAGCTTTCCAAAATTAATTGTGATTATTCATCAAAGTTTCTGAAAACCAAATAAAATTTGTTTAAATGGCGACACACTTAAAAATATATTTTTATAAATGTACAATAAGTCAGAACATATGTTTTGATTTATGGATTTCTATTGCAGTCACTACTAGCCAAAATTTATAAATTAAATTCGGGCGCTAGTCAGTAACATTTTAGATTTAAAATTTGTCTAATATAATATGACATAATAATGGCATATTAATCTTTATTTCTGCTTTTGTTGAATGTTCATACATTTTTATTTTTAAAGTGGTGAAGAACTAAACTTGTATTTACTTCCTTTCTTATTTCAAAACCCGTCTTCATATCGTTGTCCCAAATTCATCATAATATACTCGGCTTGCGAAATGTATATCAGGCCATAAATTATTACGAGAAATCGTTTTATGCAAAACAACAAAGAAATTACAAATCGTAAATATAAGCAGGCCATTAATATGTGCTTTCAAACTCAACCTCAACCCAAGAATATTTCAATATTTGCCAACAAGCATTTTTTGGTAATGTTTCAATTAACTTGAGCAAAAATATTTATGAACACAGTACACACAATTTTTGGCAGGCATAAAAAGCGTTAGACAAACAACGTCGAACACACACACACACACAATAAAACACACACGCACACTCGTAGAGCGCTGTTCTACTACATAAAGCACTCTTTCGCACACTGGCTATCTCTGTCGTTCTCTCCCACTCTGTCATCGCGCCCGCCGACAACATAATTTGAGTCTATTTGCCATGTAGCATACTTTTCAGCGTCAGCCCCAACTGACGCACAACAGCGACAACAACACACACACACTCACACACACACACTCGCTCACACACATAAAAGCAATCAAGTGTCGCTGAAAACACAACATAGCCAAAGAGCAAGCGTTAAGGGTGCCGCAGGGCGAAGAGGGGACGAGTATTCGGTAGCTTATGCGTAACGAGCAACAAAAACAATAAGCTGCAAATTTTAGTTACCGCCAGAGTTTAACAATGTCATTTCGCCTCAAATTCGACAACTTCCATATGAAACTATTCGATAAAGGGTAAAACTTTGTAATGTGGAGCAGTGTTAGAAATCAAATTAAATTCTTTTTAATTACATTATTTTTGGGTTAGCACATGGTTCAATGTACTAATTTATTTGAATATTTTTTGGATTTATAGCTAAGAATTATTTGGCAAGAAACGAAGAACAAACAAATAAATTCCGTCCGATAAAATATTAAAAAATATTCAAAAAATTTATCGCTAAGAATTATTTTTGCAAGAAATTTATAATTTGTGTTACATATTCGAATTACGAAGATGACTATTTAAAAACATTTGACATGAAGAATAATGATTGTAAGTAATTTCATATTTGATGCCCTTATGTTTAGTAAAATGAAAGTCCGTATGCAGAGCAAAAATCTGAAGTCTTGGGGTAAGGCGAATAGAATTGTAGAAAATGTATTATACATTAAATATAATTGGGTTTGGTTTACATTAAATGTACACAGGAAAGTCCGCATGTCTGTCTTACAATTTGAAATGCAATGGGGCAACAACGAAATTTCAATTTGTACAGTGGAAAACAATGAATTCATATAGAAATTTTAAGACAAATATTAGGAAGATGTAATTTAGTGTTTTCAAAAATGTGAACAAATCTTTCTCATAATTCGAAATATTATTTATTTTTTAATTATAATTAAATGTTTGAAATATTTATTATAATTCGAATATTTTCTGTTTTCTTCTTCCGGTAAAGAACGGAATTAGTTGTGAATTTGTTCTTTGGAACACAACTGACTTTGCAAGTATTAAACGCGTCTGCTGCTGTTTGGCTGTACATTCGTCTGTCCGTCGGTCCGACATCATCAACATCGACAGCATCCACGGCGACCAAAAATCAATGGACTGGAAAATATTTATGATGGCCACATATTTGTATGTCGAGTAAGGAGGGTGAAAAATAACATGCAACTGCTGAGAACACCCGCAGTTGCCTGGTGTGAAGTTTGCCAAAATGGCAAAAGTTGACAGTTGCGTATGCAAAGTTGTCCTGGCTGCAGCTGCGGTGGGGCGAAAGGGGCGAACGAAAGGCGTATGACCGGCAATTAACAGGCACAAAAATAAGTTGCAACTGCTGTCGATGAATAAATTTTATTGCAATACAGTTTTTGCTTTTTTTTTTAGCGGGTGATCAGGCCTTTGCCTCTTACGCTGAGAGGAGCGGGGGCATGCCGCAAAAGCATTTGCCGCTTCAGTGGCCATCCAAAAGGCATTTCAACTATATAAATCGCAGCCAAAGAGCTGCCACTGCCTTTTTTGGTTGCTTGTGTATGTGTGTTTTTGGATGTTTGGGTATTCGGGTATTTGGTTTGGTTTCAGTTTTCAGTTTGTTTCTGTCTCTCTGCCTCTTTGTCTGCACCTCTGTCTCGGAGAATTTACTTGCCCTGCTTTTGTGCCACTCGACGAATGTGTTGCCTTTTGTTCGAATTTATTGTCTATGCCGTAGCTCCTGGGTGGGCGTGGCAGGTTCAATACACAAATTGTGCGATGTTCCTTGCTAAGTTTATCGATCTAGAAACCATTTGTGTCTTTGTCCCTCCGCCTCTCTTTACACATGTCTTTCCAATTTTCTCCAATATTTGCCATTGCATTTCCACTTCAAATGCATGCATTTCCTTCATTAATAGTGCTTCAATGCCAAATATTTGTTTCCGATTTTACCATTGCAATAAACTATAACATTGAACAACTTTAACTATTCAGAGAACTTGTTGTCGATTGGTCAAAGCTAATTTACTTTGATAGTTTTCCACAATAATAATCAATTGGATCGATCAAAATGCAAGCGGAAATTAATTACTTTAAAGAATTAAAAAAAAGAACCTTTAACAAAATAAACATCATATTTACTTAGCTGTTAGATTAAACAACATTTTAAAGGCATATTAAAATGAACGTTACTGAAGCAAAGGCAATCGCATGAGCTTCAAAGATAGTTTCTAACCAAGCATATTTGAACGAAAAGGAAATAAATAAAATGAAATTCGCTGTCCAAGAGCTCAGACTGAACTAGAAAGTTAGCAGACAAATTCGAGACCACAGACCAAAGGACACAAACCAACAGCTGTCGTTTCCGTTGACGCCTCATTTGAGTCGCAAGGACAACAGCAACAACAACCCACGACAGAGACGATGACGATGACGAAGACGGCTCGAGTACTCGCATTTATTTCTTATAAGAAATTTACCCAATAGCCTGTCAGACATCAGCGCGATGGAATCCAATCTGACGTCGACACGAGGCGAGACGAGACGCTGTTAATGTTTTGTCATTGAATTTTTAATTTAATTTAGCTGTAAGCAACGTCTGCGTGTCAAACACCAACAAATAAGTGAAACGAAAAGCAATTTCTTTTATTAAAGCGATGGCATTGATTTCAGCATACAAATTGTCTAATCAAAAACAAATTTCATTTGAATAGTGTTTGATCCCATCGTGGGTGCAAGAACGTGACATCTTAGCCCAGATACTCCTCAGGTGATAGCTGCTTAATAATGAGGCCAAGTTTTTGCCCAGCAAGACAACCCGTGACAACCGCAGGAAATACATCATGAACCGTCAGGGAACCCACTTTAAAAGCAGGCGAAGCCGCAACGCCAGAAATTATGCTATTAAAATGTATTTTTTCAATTAGCCAACACGTCTTTCAGCGCCTCACCTCAACTCGCCTTCGCCTTCTCCTTCACTTTCGCCTCTTACTGTTCTCTGTTCTCTGTTGTGCTTTGTTGCCGTTCACCCCATTCGCCGACTGTTGTCTGTCAAAATGTTGTCGGCAATATTAAAAGGCGCACGCTGCGTATACGTAATGTAATTTCACTCTGGATGTGCGCTCCTAATTAGACGGCCAGACATATTTGAACAACTCCACAATCTCCGTCTCCAACGCGTCGCAACTCAACGCAACGCAACGCAAGACAACAACAATCAACAATGGAAAATGGCAAATGGCAGCGAAACGTTCCCCTGGCTTTGTGTAAGCAAACAAATTTTAATTAAAAACCACAGAGCCGCACAGTAAAATGTAAAAAGTGCCAAAAAGTAAAGTTCAACCACAAAATGTTGCGAAATTATGCGGGCGCACTGAAAAGTTTAATGGAATTTTGATTTGCCACGAAACTGGAGCAGCGCACAAAAAGGCATCAACCTTTTCCACGGCCATTGATAACAATAATTATTCACGGCATTGGTAATTGATAAGGGCGCACAGAGTATTGAATGAGTAATTAAAACATATTCACAACTTTGGAAAGCAATATATATGGGAAAAAGTCAAAAGCATAAATTTAGTTGAATGGAATTTAAAAAATAGGTATCCATTTCAAGCCAATTCAATTTTAAATAAGTTTAAGTGCAAAACCCAATATTGTGATGTATGTGAATTCCATAAAAAACTTGTAAATTTTTTCTCATAAATATAAAATGAATTTCTTCAATATATTTTGCTACATTCTACTTTTACTAGATTCTTCTACTACAAGAATAATGCGATATTTTAATATATCAATTTTGTTATAAACAAAATCGATCAATTCTGCAAGTTGGTCACATTATTTTTTTCAAAAAAAATATTTTTGTCGATCAAAAAGAAAAAAGTTACTTTTCTTGGTAATTAATTTCTTACTTTTTCAATTTGTTTGTAAAATTTTTACGTTTTTAAGTGGCTTTAAACATCTTGCGAATTAAATAAAATACATGTGTCTATTTCTGTAGTTTATCAACTATAAATTGAAACAAGCAATAACGTCTTGGTATATTATTTATATTGTTTGTGGGATTGGAGATGCCACTTTTAGTTGGGCTTTAACAAAGTGTGCTTCTCTATATTGTTCATTTATTGCTTACAACATCTAATCACTTATTTTTTTAAAGAGGCGTCTGCTTTACAGTAGACATCTTTGTTTTAACAAAAAATAAAAGAGAAAATGCAAGAACCTTTTCGCTTGCAATGGTCATCAGCGTAAGCTTCTTTCTCAAAGCCCGCCCTGGCTAAAAGCTGCAACTTCCAGCTGAAATATCCTTTAGCCGAAACTTCACGCATTTCGCCGTAAAAGTTATTAGCCCAAAAGGGCAAAAGTTAAATGCTGGACGCCAAAAGTTAAAAGCAAAAGTCTGGCGAAAAGGTAAATGTGATGCCACAAAATGCACGCAAATATGCAGGACTCTCAGGAAACATGTTTTCGTGTTTGTTTTGTGTGTACCTGGCTGAGGACTCGAATTTAGCATAACATATGCAGCTATCTAGGTGCTGCAGCCAGATTTTGAAGACATATGCAGTTGTAGTGGAGACAAGAGCAGTGTGAATATTGTTTGTCTAATCCAAAACTTCATTAGGCCAAGTGGCACTGGTCAGTGTGGAGAAGGTGAGGCGAGGTGAGTCCTGGGCCATAAACTTTGCCGTCTAATAAATTGAAATATAAGTAACTGCCATGTGAGAGAGCATGACCACAATTTTCATTTGTGTTAATAACGCCAACGGTCAGCTTTGATTGTGCATTTTGTGCGCCGACAAGTTTTGGCTGCAGAGTCCAGAAAACTTTGACTGCAGGCACAGCTTCACAGCTGAAGAGGAAGCTCTATTACGTGGCGTCTTGGCGACGCTGATGCCACTCGAAAACCACTTGGGCAATTAGAGCTGAAAGTTTGCGCCTGGACCCAGCAGCTATGACAACTTTCGTCAAGCTCCTGGGGAGTTAACAACTTTTTTCCGCCCCAGCTCCCAACTGCGGTAATTGCGTGCGTATTGTTGAAGCACGGAACATGGAACTTGGAACGAGAACTGTAAGCATTGGGCTTGCTTTAAGGTGCGCCCCAAAAGCAATTACCGAACCGCCGGACAGTGGCAGCCGTAAGTTAGTGCAGATGCAGCTCAAATGCACTGAACCGACGGCATCAATCAAAGCGATTTGTCTGTTAGATGGCACACAAAGGGGGGGACATTGAGGAGTTGGGAGTGGAAAAGATCGAGTGCCAAAAATGTGAAACGTAATGCGTTGCAATCAGTCAGGATTGGAAGACGCTTGAGTGCATATTCATGGCTGACCCCATGGCAGACTTTGCTACACTCAAAGAAACTCACTCGTCGAACACAAATTGCAATTCAATAACAAAACCCAACTAATAAATTTGCTCTAAAATGTAATCTAGCCAACTGCAATATTATGAGTTGTGAAATTGTGCTCGATAAAATATGTGGGATGTAAGAAGATATCTTTTCTTGCAGCTTACTCAAATGCTTCACACAATCGAGCACTTCGCCTGCCGGGCCAATGTGGCGTATGATTGCTTTGATTTCCAATAAGTTTCGCAGGCATCGCATTAACATAACGCATGAGGCTAGAAGGATATACCATAATATGCAAGTACATCGGGCTTAAATTGAATATCCTTATTTGACGCATAAAGCCAGCAGCACAACTAGAACTAACAACAAAAACTATGGCAACAAAAACAACATTGTATCCAAGCTGGTAAGTAAAATACACCTTTGTGCTGCATAAAAAGAGAAAACAAAGCACAAAAAAACACTAAACTTGCAAAAAAAAAACCAAAGGGGGTTTGCATTAAAAAAAAGATTGTAAACTCTGACTGGAAGTCGAGAGGAGGTTGGCCTCCTGTCTGCGCCTGCTCCTTCTCCTGCTCCTGCTGCTGAGCATTAAGCAATAAAAATACAGACGGGTCGCACAACAGGAGTAACTACTGTACTTGTATGCTGCCACGCTGCGGCACAGGTGGAGAAAGCTGAGGTGAAAGGAAACAGCAACAAGCCACCACATTATGACAACAATAAAGCGTAGCCAAGCAATATACAACAGAAAGAGAGCTGAAAGATGATAAGGCAGGGCGAAGTGAGTTCGAAAAATAATTGATTTATTAATTTATAGGAAATTACTTAAACAAATAAATAAATCAGGAAACCAAATCAGCTAAGAAAATTGTGCAAAATAAAAATAATAATTTGGTAATAATGCATTCTTTTCAATTTTTTCTACAAAATAGAGAATTAAATATAGCAATATTTAAAATAAATAAAAAATAATGTTAAAAAAAATGATTTGTTTTATTTCTATCTTAATTGATCTTAATTAATGAAAATAATTTCAAAATGGTTTATTAAAAAAGAGTTGAGAAGACTAATTTAATAAAATAAAAACTGATAAGCTAATATTATAAGCAAGTAATTGTAAGAATTGAAAGTAATTGTAAATATTATATTAAACAATGTGTAACATATAAATAACATAAAATTAATATGCAAATGAAAAAAATAAATAATACAAGATAGGCGAAATTATGTTTAATTCTTCTAAATTTGCATTTACAAGCTTTACTATTCTCAATACGTTTACTTAGTAAAAGTGGTCAAAATATAATTTATGGATATAGAACTATGATAGCATTTACTTTGTGAGTTCTATAATACTAATGTTGAATCATATATCCTATGATCCCGTTTATTACAATCTGAACTTTACAAAATTTGGTTAATCAACTTTCTGTGGAAACCTTTGAAACCGCCCTTGTTTATAACAGGCGGTGAGGTGCTTATAACCCAACTTGATATTACCAGGTATGCCGACAAACAAAGGCAATTGCAGAAGGTGGCAGAAGGTGGCGTCACCATTCCGAGTGCAGCTCTTTATAGCAGCTTTAGCTGCTTACAATAACAATAACAACAACAACTAGAACAGTAGCAGCAAACAGTGGAAGAACAGAAACAACTATGGACATGCAACGATAGAGATGAAAAGATAAGCAAAGATTGCGAAAATTGTGTTTTTCTATTGAGAGTCTGCTGTTTGAGGGCGAGTGAGGCGTAAAAGGATTCAGGATTGAGGAGCGAGGAGCGGGGAGCGGGGGAACTGAGGCTATCTTGGCAAAGGTTGCACAAAACAAAAAGCATGAAAAAACCAGAAAAAAAGGAAAATACCAAAAATGTAGCTGTATAAGCTTTCAATTGCTAGACCGGAACCGAAACGACCCAGCACGGAGCAAGGTCCATTTGGCCAACCCTTTTACGAGTGCTCCCCTCTCTCTCCATCCCCTGCTGCCTGCTCTGTGCTACTCAATTTCCGTTACACGCCAATGCGCGTGTAAGCAGCATGTAAATATGAAAGCGGCCGATAGATGCCAAAGTTATGAGCTGCAATCGTTCTGGATTGCTACGAATTGTTGTCCGTCCGGCGATGGGAACAGGGAGCAGAGAGCAGGGAACTGATAACTTGAATTCAAGTTTGGGTCTCGTACTATTTGCGGGCAGCATAAATCAAAATCAAATTTGAGTGCTGTTTAGTCAAGTGGCTGCAAGGCTAGCGGAAACAGAGCCCAGAAGTGACCAATAAGTGGGTCAGCAGTCAGCAGTCAGCACAAAGTGTGGAGTCCAAACTATTGTGCTGACTAAAACCCGAATGTGCTCGGCGAGGATGGAAAATGTGAGTGGGTTGGAAGCAGCAAGAGAAAGAAGATGATGGGTGTGCGAAGCAGAAGCAGCAGCAGCAGCATTCGTTGAGAAGTGCTCTCTGATTGGGTTGCTTAAGACAATTAAAAGCCATCAAAATTCAACAGCTTAGCATTAAATGAATGCGATAATGGCAAAGATGATTGCGAATCAGCGATGGAAGCGTGAGCAAGTAGGTAAGTGTGAAATGCATGACAGTTCATGAATATAATTTAATTCATTTTGGATACATAAATTAATGATAAAAAAATAAGTTTGGAGGCGTGCAATAGCACGTATGTGCGAAATGCTGATTAATATGATAAATACATTTTGAAGCAGATCAGTATTTTAAAATTGTTTGACAGTAATTCGATAAAAAATATTAATACAATAAATGTATCCATCTATTTTATGGGAGAAAAATACTAAAATTTGTTTTGAAATTATAGTTTACTTTATTTATGTACTGCAATTCTATGTTTTTTTTTTTTAAATAATAATTGTCTGTTTAATATTACAGTTAATTAAAAAATAAGTTTATTTGCAAAATATAATCAACAAGCTTGACTTTAAATTTATCCAAGTTATCTATCTATTTTAAGTGAATAAATTTAATAACATTTATTCAGAAAAAAAATTTTGATTATTATTATTTTAAAGATAATAATTGATTGTTGATGTGAGAAGTACGTTTTTAATATTGAAGTTAATTAAGAGTACATTGTTTTACAATGAGTCGTAATGAAAGTACTTTATACACAAAATATTAAGATCTAGTCAATATTCAGCGATAAAAAGCGGCCAAAAGTCGATGTATATTTGATAGGAAATTAAAATACTCGCATGCTTCCAACAGCTAAGCCCAATATAAACTTTTAGTCACGCGCCCATCTCCAGTTTTGCGTCTTTATTAAAACCGTTTTGTTTACGCGACAAACAATTTGCATTTTATTGGCCTCACTAGAGGCTGTGACAAAGCCAAAAGTGATAGCGACAATCAATGAAAGGCAGAAACATGGGCAGACAGACAGACAGACAGATAGGCAGAGAATACCGTCGACAGAGAGATGATTGTGGGCGAAGAGATTTGCATTACAAAGTTACTTGATGCGCAATGAAAAATCACTTAGGATGCCTTTTGGCAGAGGCGGAATTTGCAGCAGAGATATCAGAGCGTTTGAGATTAAAATTATCCTTTCAATTCAAAGACTGAGAATCTTGCGAGATATGTCAGCTATAAATATGTATGGTTAGAGAGTGTATTAAAGTTCGTGTTTGCTGCTAGCAAAAAACGAAAGTTTTGGCCAGAGTTGCCAGCATCGCTGATTGCCAGAGTAGCTTGGACGGGGAAAAAGAGAATGGAGTATGGAGAAATCGAAGGAGAATGGCGAGTGAGTGCGGAAAATGAAACCCATTTGAATTTCATTTTCGTATGCAAATTTTCAATAGGTTTTTATGGTGTTCGTTTGGTTTGAAAACGGAAACTAAGCCACAGAAATATGCAAGTGAATGGCTTTTGCCGTTCAGCCTCAACCAGAGCTCCAGTCTCAGACTCGGCAATAGCTTCAGCTTTCGGCCGTTTTGTACACACGCTTTGCCTTGACTTTCATGGCGAATGCGGCAGCCCTGCAACAAGCGATCGCCAGCCCAACCCCAACCCAATGCCCCAACCCCGCCAACACCGCCATTTCCTTTGCCCTCGCAGTCTGTTGCGAAACAATTGAAACAAGTTTGCAATCAGTGCACAAAGTTTTTGCCCCAGCACAAAACACTGAAACACAGAAATAGTCGGACGGACCAACCGACCAACCGACCCACCGACCAACAGCCAAACAGGCAACAGATACTGCAAAGATACAAAAAACGCCGAGCAAATTGTGCGGCTGCTTTGGCTGCTGCTGCTGCTTCTGCTGGGCAGCTGGACTGCCGGGGCGTTTGACTGTAAACAAGCCCAGATGCGCCTAAAAGTATGCAGCAAAGGCGCACAGCACAAAACAGGGAACGCGACGAGACCGCGACAGCAGCAGAATCAGTTCCTCTCGATATATACCCTTAAAAACGCGATGAGATACTCACAGTTCATATTTACACAAAAACATACTTAGTTTTTAAACATTCAAAAAGATTTTATTATTTTGTGTTGGCCAACACATGATGGCCAAGGGAAAAAATATTTGGAATTGCGTTACATTTTCATTAACAACATTTTGTATAATGAAATAATGTAGTTTTCCATTATCAGAAATTATATTGATTGATTAATACTATTATTAATTAGGCAAGATGTCGGAATATCGCGGCAATATTTCCACGACAAATATTAAGTAATAATAATGAAATAATTGTGATATTATTTAAAAATAAATACATATATCTGATGTTACAAATTTTGAAGTCGTTATTGTGTTTTTACTATAACTTTTCAATCTGAAATATGCAGGTCATAAACACTGATTTTCCAATGAACACTGCTGTAGGTTAAAGATTTTATTTTTTCAAATACAATATATTTCAGTACCAATACCAATACCAGCAATTCATCAACCAAACTAAAAGGAATACTTTTAGCACAAAAAATATAGTTTTATTTATATGCATTGAAACAAATATGTTATATAAATATACACATTCTCATATTAAAATACAATTTTTCATTCTCATTTCTCATGGTGGCCTCTTTTCTGAAAATGCCCGTATCCATTATTTATAATATTCATAAGCCCCTACGATAACTATTAAACCAATATTTTCCAATTTTCTTTTTCATTTCTAGATTTCTATATTTCTTTACGAACATTCACTGCTGTGAAATGTAGTGCAATGAAGTTAATGTAGCGTCATAATGTGATAAGTAAATATGCGTACTTCAAATATATCGTAATACATTTTCTATAGTACATTTTTTCCTATGATTTAAGCAAATAAATCTAACAGATTATTCACAAATGAAATATTTATATACTGTTTTTTTATCAGAATTTGTTTACTTTTAAATCCCATATTTAGCATGTAAACTGTTCGATAAAGCCAAGATGCTTTTGGAATGTAGTGTAAAAAGCAAAATAGAAGACGATGGACGATTTGTTGTCGGCATGGAGAGTTCTGTGTGTGATCCAATATCTATAAATCAAAAAGCGCACAATAGCTTTTTTACAATAACGCTTGATCCCTTAAAGAAATAAACTAGGGGGTTGATGTTGGTGTGGCGAAGCTGCTAGAGATTGGGGAATAGAAAAGTTTTAGGCAACAATCAGTGACAACAAACAAGCTGAGAGCTGAGTATCAGGCGAGACCACAATAAGCCTTAAAATTGAAACTTAAGTTTGTTATTTGAGTTCGTTAACTGCCACACAATAAAGCCGATAAAAGGACGCTTGATTGATTCGATTCAATGACACATACTCGGTCAGACAGAGAGCTGACACTCCACGCCATGAACACACTCAAATTTGCCAACAAATTTAATGTTTTTTAATTATGCCTCATTAGAGATACAAACACCGATTGGGCAGGGGCAGGGAATGTTCTCTTTATGTTCTCATAAATATTTAGCGAACCGAGAATTGCTTGGAATTGAATTGAAAATGACGGCATTGAGAATTGAATTGAGGCATGTGATTGATTGCCAGACAGATGCTTGCTTGGCTCCCCTCCTGCTCTTCATGATGGAATCCTACACGTTTGCGCTGCTGTCGTTGTCGACACCATAAATGTCGACTTCTGTCACAGTCACACCTACACAACACACACACACACACAACATACACACACACACAAAACAGACAACTGCAGGAATGAGAAAGATTTTAGGGAAAAACATGACGTATGAAAGTCGTAACAAAACACTTTGATTGATGATTGAAATGGCCAGGCGACGTATTCGTATTCGTGTGTGTGTTGGAGTGTGTTGGTGTGTGTTCGCTGTACCAGACCGCAAATCGTTGACGCACGACTCACAACTATAGCCAAAATGGAGTTTAACTCACTCAGGTGCACAGACTCTACACACACACACACACACCGTCACACACAACAACACACTGCCGTGCACAACAACGTCAGTAAGTTCATGATTCCATAATGTCCCTGACATGTGGCTGCCACAAATCCGCATCCCTCTCCCTGTCTGCCTCACGTTTCCTCACTCTGTCTCGTTAGCTGGCTGTCTGTGTGCGGTCATTCAGTTACAGGTTTGAGAGTTAATCCGTCGCTGTTCTTGTGTTGTGTGATGTTGTCCAAGTTGCTGTTGTTGTTGCTGAAGCTGGCTTGTCTTTGAATCGTTACAGCGGTTGTTGCTGGCGTTGCTCTGCGGCTGGTTGTTGTGGCTTTTTTGGAAAAACATCCAAAAAAAAGGTGCAGCAGGGGGAGGATGCTCAACAACAAGATATCCTTTGTCTAAAAATATAATACAACATTTTTCGCTACTGCAGTTAATGTTCAATTAAAATATATGTATTTAATTATTTCTTTGAAACAATAACAAAAGGTGTAGCAGAGGAAGGATGCTCAACAACCAGATATTCTTTTTCCAGCATTATATTTGATAATCCAGCTGATCTATTTATATTTATAATAATAATAATAATAATAAAAATAATAACTATATTCAATTATACTTCATACAAAAGAATATACCCACAACTTTACTACAACGGAGTATAAAACAATTGACCAAAGAGTATTTTCCGTGCATATCGAGAGAAGCTTTAAATCCTACAACATTTTTCACCTAATTAAAGATTCATTTTATTGGTCTGCTGGACAGTGTAAATGAGTCATGAACAACTGCAGCTGGAAAATACACTTAATTGACGCATAAGAAGCTTAATGCGGCATAAGAAATTGATTGAAAGAGTCGTCGCTAAAGTGCTGTAATATTCATTTTTGCATCTTCAAGAGTAAACGAAATTGACTTCCCAATCAAAAGTAATGAAAGTTTATGAAATAAAGTATTTTATATTACAATATTTTCAAAATTATACAACATGTTTTATCAGATACATTTATTTATTTATTTTAAAATGAGCTTCAAGAATATCGAATAGACACATTGGCATAAATTTAATTTTAAGTTTTTAAGCAAAGTTAACATAACAATAATTCCATGTGATTTATATCAACGAAATAAAATAAGTGCACTCATAATAATAATATGTGTTAATCAAGCTTTTCAATTTGATTGGCTCGTATATCATTTGTTCTTTTCAATTGCCTTAGAAATCATAAATAAATTTTACGTTTATTACGCCAATTAAATAAAAACACTTTTGTTTGCAACCGAAATGCATTTACCGAAGTTTCTATTTAATTATTAAATTTTGCCGACGATGCATTATTCTAATACGAATCTATTAATAGGTTTAGTGCTTAATTCATTTCGAGAACAAAGAGACTACGAACATGTGCAATAAGCTTAATTCAAGAAGTAATTTCATGTTAGTAGCATGTGAAATAAATGTTTTTGTGCAGAAGCAGCAAACTATAAATTATGATGGATTTATTTATTGGCACTGGCAAATCAAAGTGTTAAAATCTAGATGGAAACCTGCAGGTAGACAAATAATTTAATTAAATGCAATTTAAAGACAACAATTTATGGAAATAAAAGCCAGACAAACACAATCTGCGACGAATACTCACACACACACACACACACATACAAATTTTGTTTGCATTTCTGTGCGTGTGTTGTGTTCATTTGCAATCAATTTATCATACGCCTGATTTGAGCTTGGCTTACAGTGCCATTGGTCAATGGTAATGTACAATTTAAATGCATGTAATTAAAATTAAATAAAGGCCGCACTGCAACAGCCAGGTAAGTAACACAACAGCAGAGCATTCAGTGTTGCTTGGAGACCTGAATCAACTAAAATCTGCTATCCACTCAGAGATTAGACGCCCTGCGGTCTTTACGAGTGCACTCAGACTGTGAGTGAGTGAATGTGAATGTGAGTGTTCATCTGTTGTAAGCGTTTGTTGTTTTACTCGACTGTCTCTATTCACTCTAATCATTGCTTTTCAAATTGAACTCTCGAACTAAAACTTGTCTGGCCTTATAGATAACAAGCACACCGCACAACACAGGACAACTTTGAGTCAACTTGAACAGAGCTTAAAGCAAAATCACATCAATGTCGGCAATGACATTTGGTTAACTAAAACTTTGACAATAAATAAGTGCTTAGAAATGCAGTCAGACTTAATTATTTAATTTTAAATTTAATATTTTATTTCTATTTGCCATCTTTTATTTACACTTCAGAACTATGATTTTTTCAGTATTGACTGTTGAGAGTCGACAGTAAAATGAAAATACATCTAAAAATGAAATAATAGAAACATATTCAAATTTTGAATCAAATATGAAAATAGTTTTCTATTAAACTCTTAGTAGTTGTCGTTGTTCACATCCAGGATTAATCCACTAATTATTAATAATTTTTGGCATGTGTCATCGTCGCTTAAGACGATTGTTGCCTGTTTTCGGATTATACAACTAATTAACTGCCCATGTTCGGGCTAATTACGATATTATCCTTGTGCCAAACAATGAGCTGACAATTACATAAGCATTTTGCGACAGCCGACCAGTTACAAGCAGGTTGCCCATTGTCTCCCGCCCTCTCCCACTTGTCCTGCTTGTGGGCGGGGCGTGTGTTGTTCGCCCCTTTCAATGTCTGTAATTGACACTTTTGGTCAGTGCCTCCACAAAGGCAAAAGACAATTGTGCTCATTTGCGGGCCCAGCTCAAAGGGGACTCAGAAGCAGAAGCAGACGCTGATGGAGACGGAGACGGAGACGGAGAGTCAGACTCCGGCTCAGACGCTGCTGGGCACGTGCAGATTAACGACTATTTATCCACATTATGCAAGTTGCAAGCATTAACTTTCTGCCCCAAATAACTCATACACAGCCGGACGATTAACGTGGGTGGCAAAGTCGAAAATTAACCATTCTCCCTTCGCCCAGACTACAGAAAGAACAAAGAGATTCATGCAAATTTAACAGAATTGCCAAACAACCTTTATATAATGTTTTCAGAAAGCCTAAACCCAAAGACCAGAAATAAAAGAAAAGCCACCGCGCTTTGAAAACGGATGCTTTGTGCAGTGGCGGAGACAAGTGGGATCTAAAGAAAATGTATATATTTAAAATGATTTCATGTGAATTGAAATCTAATCGCTTGATTTTTGCGAAATTTAAATTATGCTTTAGAATTTAAAAATTCGTGTGAAGCTTAGAAAAAGTATTTGTCGTCAAAATGCCTTCGCTAATTGACTATTATCCTGTTAACGCCGCCTCTGAATACCGGCAGACACTTAATAATAATTGCGCAGTTAAAAATTGGATGCCGACTTGCCAAAATATTTGAAAGAACACGAAACAAATAAACAGACAACACTGAGTATAGCAAAGACTAAATACTCTAATGATAATTACAGAATTTCAAATGTAAAATTTATATATTAGATAATTGCCAATATAGTAAGAAATAACTTAAATTATACACAAAAACTTAATTTTTATTCAATTTTGTTAATAAGATATAATTTAAATAACATACGAAAATTTAAATTCCCTATTGCTAGCTTAATTCAGTATTTTAATCAAGCATTAAATGAACATTGCCGTCGGAAATGCCCATATGAAAATTCCGGAATTTCAATAATAGTTTAATAAAGTTATTTCAGTTTTTGTTTGCCAAGTTGAGATTAACTAATGTAACTTCACAACTTCTAGACTTTTTTCAAGCTAATCCGAATTTGATGACAGAAGTGTTATACCTCTTGCAACGATATATAAACTGGACAAACCCAAATTGTAAAAAAGGGGTCACGCTGTTGGAATTTTGCTGTTGTTTTTTTTTCTTCGGCCATACGCTGCACGTTTCGAGTAAAAATATTTACAGCAATGCGCCGCTTAACAACTTAGAATCAGAAAAGGACAGAACTACCCTAGATTCCTCTCCGCTCTGTTGTCCTGGAACATGATGAGATGATGGCCGAGTGGGAGGTTGGCAGAATGGTGGGATGGAAGGCAGATGAACGCAGCCCACGCACATTTTTCACATAATTTCCTTGGGGATTAAGTTTCCACTTGGCTTTGCCTTTGCCGTTGCCGTTGCCATTGCTGCCGCTTCCTTTGCTACTGCTGGGCACCTCGCCTTTATTAATTTTGTGCCACAAAGTAAATAGAAAGGCAACCCGAGTAAATTTCATTAAAGACGGCGACTAGAGAAAGTCCAGAGCCAGAGCCAGAGCCAGAACCAGACCAGAGCTGAGCTGAGAAATGCGAAGAGGATGACGGCAAATGAGGGAGGCTGTGTAACTAATAGATAAAGCGCGATTACGATTACTCAGGTCACAAATCACGAGTAGGGCGCGGGGGGGTAGGTATGAAGGGACGGGGCGGCTAAAGGAAATGACATTTAAAGTCGCCTGGAAAATGAAATAACCAAAATCGGTAATGGGCACCAACGAGTATCGCCAAAGGCGACGGAGCGAGAGCGGAGCGGAGAGCAGTTTAGGGGAAATCAAATTACAATCCGTCTAGCTTTAAAATGACTTTGCTCCAATCGCTCGCATTTTTGCAAATATTTTAAGCAACTGCAAGAAGTCGAGCATTGTATTATACGCACTACCCTCCCTCCTCATAAACTCCCTCGCATGCATAAGTGTTGGCTGCAGGGCACAGGCGCCAAAAATTTATGCGCACACCTCTTTGGAATTTACCAACAAAAAAAATGGTAGTCAACTGTGGACAAGGCGCTTGAGCGAGCATTGCAGGAAAGCTCTTGCTCCAGGACTAGCGATGGCGACGGCGACGGCGACTTGTCCTTGCCAAGGCGTGCTCAAAATGGCGACAAAAGTACAACAAAAATATAAGGACATTTTTAAAGCGTTAAAAATTTGCAGCTGCGGTTAGCGCGACGAGGAGAAATGGCGAAGAACGACGCGACAAAAATGAAATATTTCTGCAATTTTGTATACGCAGGACTCAGGACGAAACAAAATGAAGAAAAATAGTACAGATCGAAAAGGTGTAAGCGAAAGGTGCTTGATTGCAAGCTACCCTGTTGGAGCCATTTTTTTTTAGTTTTTAATATTTAAAATTTATAATTGTTATATTTGTAATTATGAATTTAGACACTTTAAAGCTTTTCATTTCTTAATCACAGTAATTTTAATGTAGACTATTGATAATAAAGAAAAACGAAGAATGAGAAATTAATTTGTTTTGACAAAATTATATGACAATAAAATAAATAATAATTTTAATTTTAAATATACATAATTTTAGTTGAATAAATAGTTTGCAATATATTTATATATTTTCATTTTCCAATTATTATTCAAAAAGTTACTTAGTTTCAACTTTAATTTAAATGTTTGTAATAAGATTTATACTCAAAAAAATTTTACTGAAAACAATTTAAGGTAAGCTGAAATAATTGCAAATTAATGAAAAAGCATTTGCTTTATACATTTTTTTGTTTATTTATTTACCGGTACCATTTCCATACTAATTATAGAAAATAGAATCCAAACAAAATGTAAATTCATTTATTCAATTTATATTTCGGCCAAATCATCATACAGATTAGCATGAATATTCAGGACCTCTATTCGTTATTTTGGCGTGCATAAATTGACTGCTTTAATGGCCGAGACTGCTTATGCAGGATATAAACAGACAAGTATTATACATGAGGAGAATATCGTGTAATTGTACTGATTACTGGTTGATATACCCCCAAGGGTGATGCGGTAAATAACAGCGCAAACATGGAAACGAAATCACGGCGACAACTTCAACGTGGCGCACTCATGGGTAAATTCCGAGTACACGAAATATTTTGCAGGGGCCGAAACGGGAAAAATGCTAAAAATGTTAAAATGCGACAAAGACAAAAGTCACAACAACATTCAAGTGAGGCTGCGGAAAGTTTTTTTGTTCTATCCAGAGGATAGTTCGACGACGTTGGTGGCATGGCTTAAAATAAATTATAGAAAAAATCAGGGCAATTAAATCAAAGCCACGTCAGTAACTCAAACAGGCGGCGGCAGCGCAGCTCATGAATATGCAACGAGTGAAGCGATTGAGTATTGAAGCATTGCGGCTGTTGCGGGCAGGCAACAGGAACAGGAACAGGAAGGATGTGGAGGGGAATGGCCCAGCCAACAACATTTTCGTGATTGAATTCATTGATGAACAACAACAGTAACAGAAGCAGCTGCTGTTTGGAATGGGAGCTGGAAGCTGGCATCTGAATGCGGGGACAACCGCACCAATTGAAGTGTATGCAAGTGATTGGCCACATGTGGCAAGCAAGTTGAGTAGCAGGAAGCAGCTCCGACTACAGCCAGGACCCTCCATGTCCATCTGCAGTCACAACAGCGTGAAATCTGTGGCTGGGGCATTGAAACAAATCACCTTGATTGATGATTGGCATTTCGTTGCCAAGTGGGTTTGAGATGCGAGGTAGCTGCTGGCCCCGTCTGTCTGCCTGTCTGCCAGTCTGTCTGTCTGCCACTCTGTCGGTCTGTCAAAGCCCCAAAAGTCAACCGCAATTAAATGAAAAGCAGCGGCTGCAAAGGGCGTTGAATTGTGCGGAGTGTTTTGGGGTTGTGCCGTCGGGCAATTTGAGCTGCTGTTTTGCTTTATTACACCATTACTTCGGAAGGCAGCAGGAGGCGAGGGGGGAGAAGAGAAGCCCCAACTTGCAGTTGTCAACGCCACAGCACTAAAAGTGAAGAGACTCTGCAGTTAATCGAATTACGAGTAATATCAGTATTTGACAGTTTATTCAACTAATTAAACCGATTCCAATGATCTCCGTTAGCCAGACAGTTTGTCAGATTGTCGACCGAGCAGAGGGAGAAGTCAATCTAGATGGATTGAGGGGCAAGTTGTAGAATCAACAATAATTTCGACTGTAAGATATGGTATAAAACATACACGGAGACAGAAAAACAAAAATAAAATGCACATTTATTGTATTTATATTTATTTTAAGAATACGTAAATGAAGATGGATTGAGAGCCAAGATATAGAAAGCAATATGCGTCAATATGATTTAAATACTTGGGAGCAAAAATAAATAACCTTTTATTACTTATTTTAAGAGGAACTAAATCTGTTCAAGTAGCTGTAGCGAAATCCAATTAATAGACTACAAATGATTCTATGAATTCATGGAATAGTAAAAATAGAAATAAAGATTCATATTTAAATATTTATTTTTAGAAGAAGTAGTTTGTGAGACAAGTACCAATCTATAATTCCAGCTATATAGATAAGGTTATAAATATAAATACCCCGCATTTAATTGTTTATTTGGAGTCACTTTGCAATTTGATAACCGTAATCTGCTGTTTCATTTAACCATCTGAATGTGTCGGAAATCCACTTCATGCCACAGCATAACAAACATTTTTAAAGCTTTGGTCAGCCGCCACCCTCATCAACTGTCGCATAGAATCAATCCGGCAGCTAGGTGTGGAGAGGCGGAGGTGTACAAAAATGAAATCAAACTACGCTTAAAAATTTATTAACGGCCGCCAAACCAGTTAAACGTCAGCAAATTGTATTTTTATGTTAAGACCATTAATGAAAATCGGATGCAAACGGAATGCAAACAAAAAAAAAAGTACATTGGACGCCAGAGATAAAGCAAGCAAAAAATATATATGTATATATGAGAGAAAAGTGGGGAGAGGCGAGAAAAACATTTTTGCATTTAATGTGGCCTGCAGAAGCTGCAGGACAAGCTGCTGGCGGCATTGGCAGCACTTCGATTAAGTAGCTCTGTAAACAGCAGGCGGCTGGCCAGCTGGATGGTTGGATGGCCGGAGCTCTCTCCTTCAGACAGCAGCAGACCCCTGTCAGACACTTGAAAATGCATAACTTTTGAATGGCGGAGAAGCGCAGAGTCTGGGAGTTAAATTCTCCATTGGGAATCAAGCAGAACCGAACAGAACAGAGCAGAACAGAGCAGAAGCTGCCCCCGCTGCTGTCCAGTGAAATTCCGTCCGCTTGTTTGCCACGCTTTTAATGCATTTTACGCTGTGCTGGTTTCCTCTTTACTTGCTGCGCTTTGTTTAACTTCGCAACTCGACGTCGCGGCGTGCAAAAAATGCAACGCTATCAATGCAAATAAAGCTGATTAAGCAGTTGTCCAAGTGCATATACTATATATGTACTATATAGTGCATATTTATGTGCACAAGCTTAAACCGAGAACTCTGCACAACTTTCAGCAATTGCCAAAACCGCACTGCGTACGTTTTTAGTCAATTTGTCAACGCCTTTCTCTCGGCCTAAAAGCTTGCAACGATATTTCATCAACTCGGCTCACTCAAAGCCAAATTAATTACTACAACGACAGCCAGCAAACGATAGACAGAGAGAGATTCAGAGAGAGCGGAGACGCATACTCTAAATACGCTTGCCCAGAACTAATATACTTATACTGAAAGGCATTTGTCAGGGTTGCCAGGCTGCTTGTCGAACTAGTTTACTAAATGAACCGACCAAAAGAAAGCTGGACTAAAATGCAGTGAAAGGCTTTCTAAATTGCTGTGATTTTTTAATTTATTAAGACTGTACAACTTTGAAGTGTATTGAAATTATGCGTTGCTAATTTGAACTATTTCTACAATAGTTTAAAAGAAAATGCTCGGCATATTTACAAAATCAATTGTTAAACTACTTTTTGACTAAGAATACTCGTAGTTTAAATGGAATGGAAATTTATATTTATATTTTTTAAATGTATTTTTTATTAAACAGTTCTCTGTTAAGACAACTTAATCTTTATTTATATAAAAACGGTAATAACAAAATAAATCACATGGATCCACCATATATAAAATGAACAATGGCATAATATATTTTCTTAATATACACACATACATTATAATAAGATGCTTTTGGGATAGTCAATTGTCTATATATATTATATTTTATTGTATTGTATGTATAAAATAAAAGCAAATTGAAAGCTACAATTTACGCCACTTTTAGACAAAATTATAAGCGATCTGGACTTTTGTTTTATCAAGTTTTCAGCGAATACTGTTGACTGTCTTTTTGAAATAAATATAAACATGAAATTAGTCTTTACGCAGCAATAAATTGAAGCGCACCAGCTCCAAATTCAAAAAACAAGGTTTGAAAGGTTCTCAGTTGTAAAGAGTGCAAAAGTTTTGGGCTGTTTGCTTATTTGTCGTGTAATTAAAAGCCTGGTACATTAATTTCGACTGCAGCAAGAAGTGCGCATTGCAGACAGCGAGAGAACCAAAATCAGAATCGCCTGCAAAAAGCCTTTGAAAGCAGTCATGATAAATCCATAGTATTTTGGCCAAGTCACAAAGCAGAGCGACCGACGTTCTCGTTCATCTACAACTTATTTTATTTTCATTCTCAGTTTTTGGCTGCCTGCACAAAGTCAACAAAGTGCCTGGCAAAAGTACGGACAAGTCCGGCAAAATAAAAAAAATGGTAGGAAAAAGGAAAAACCCTCTTGCAATTAGCGCTGGAAAAGTTCTTAGCAGTAATTGATTTGCTGTAAACCGTTTGACGCGGCCACACTCAAGTCCAAGACGTCTCGCACTCGTTGCTGCAACACTGCCACACAGCAGCAGGCAGCGAGCAGCATGCAGCACAGTTGCGTCTCCTTTAAAATTTAATGCCTGCCTCGGCGCACTAAAGTATGCAACACAATTGTTATTGAACACGTGCCTCTGCGAACAATTGCAAGCTGCAGTCATCACTGAATGGGCACGAAAGAGAAGGGAAGGCGGGGATGGAAGTCGGGGCCGGAAAGGCGAGAGAGCTCAGTGGCATCAGCATCGTCAAAAGGAAAACAAAGCACATTTTTTCCCCCAACTCTCGCGTTGTTTTAAAATGCTAAAAAGCACAAAAAAACATACACTGAGTGCGACGGGGGACGACAGTAAAAAATTAGAAATAAAATAATATAATACAGAAGCAAACAAATAAATATTTCAAAGATCTATAATAAACCAATTAGATGGTTAGTTGTGAATATTGACGGACAATAATAGATTGATTGATGTTTCAATTATATTATTCTATTATACTATTAATATTAAATTAAACATATAAGAAATACTTATAAAACAATTATGACAAAGTGCAAAGTATTATTTTTATTCAAACAAGAGTAAATTATATGAGATTCTAATGTGAATATTGACGGAGAATTTATTTAGCAATACTCCAAATAAAAGATTGATTGAATGATTGTTGTTCCAATTTTTTGTTTAATGTTTAATAATCAATTCAAAAACCACTTCAACTAAAGACGTGATATTGATGATGCTTTAATGTATATTTAATCTACTATAAACTTAGAAAATTCTTGCTGAAAGCCAAATTTCTTTGGGGAACTACTTTTGAGGCAACCCTCGAGCATTCACCTGCCCCCCTAAAGTGCAACAAAATGCACGGAAGCGTGGCGAAAGGCAACTGAAATAGCGGCAGCAGCAGCAGCTTTGGCAAATGGTAGCTCGGTGGACGATTTGAAAAATTCAATGCAAACAAACGACGGAGGCTACAACAACAACAACAACAGCAGCAAGAAGCTGAACTGAGCGCGGCAATGTTTTGCACATTGTTAGGTATTTTACTTGGCACTGCAACTGCAACTGCAACAACAGCAGCAAACTGCTGCCCCATTGATGGCTTAAAAATCACACAAAAGTTCCAATTGCAAACAGCAGCAACACGCAACACAAAACAATAACTCGCACTGAGAGGTGGCGAGGGGGCAACTAAGAAAAAAGTTGCAACCCCAAAGTTGCCATTCGCTTTGAACTGGGCAAATAATAATCTCGCTCCTGGCGCCCAACAACAAGCAGCTATCTGCAGAGACAGCTGCCAGCCACAAACTGACACCTTAAAAAGTTAAAAGCGCAGAAAAATGTGAAGGCCTCCGCACAAAAAATAAAACCAACAAAAAATATGGTTGCAAAAAAAAGAGCAAGCGAATCCATCAAAAAATTAGCTCAGACCGACGCCGATGCCTCGAGCTGTGAGCCGTGATGGGAGCAGGAGGCATCCAGCTAACTTTCTCTTCCCGCCGCTGAAACTCATTTAAGCCCTGTCGAGACGTAGACGAAGCGTTCGTTGTCAAGTGATGCGTCCTCGACCGCCAGAGGGCGCCAGCGCCACTGAGGAACAAAAAATTCAAGTGTGGGCGGCGACTGGATGATGTTTTTGGCGAATGCCGCTAAATTGCTAAGGACTGGCTGGCTGGCGTAACGGTAAGCGAGTTACAGTTAAAGCAATGCCAACGCCTTTGACACGCATGGCGGCACGTCGCTTTGATGTTGCCCCCAACGTTAACAGCGGAGGCCTTCGAGTTGACAGCGGCTTTGGTGCCAACAAATATTTGCTAAATGCAAATTACTTTTGACGCTTTTGCGGCATGAAAACGCAAGTGAAATGATTGGGCTCAGACCGACTCTATGAGTGGATACTAACAATCAAAGACATAAACAGCTTCAGAGATCACAAGCGAGCTGTTAAAGGTGACAGATTTACCAGTCTCAGTCAGGGCAATTTACTTCACTCTTTGCTCTCTAGAATTACTCTACTAAATATTTAAACTCCAAGCCGAAGGATCAAAATAATGTGGAATATTTATCCTATAACAACTTCAATATCATAAAAATAAACTTTAACCCTCGTCAAAACGCAGAGGCGTAATTTTAAATTCGATTGTAAAAGGAAAGCAACCTTCTGTAGAACAATAATTTTCAGTTCAAGCTACTTCAAATATATGTAAACATTTTTGACCGCTAATTAAGAATAAAATAACGAAAATAAATCTATTTTGGTTAACCAAAAATAAGCAGGGAAAAATAAAAATGTGAAAATTCTGAAAGTTTGACAATTGTTCGACATATTCGGCGTATACGTGATGTTGAAAATATAAAGCTAAATTAATAGTTTCTATCATTTTAATTACCTATTGAATCCAATAATAATTATAAGTTTAAGCTGTTAAAAATTTCATTACTTTTTGATTAAAAATTGTGAAAGTTCTTCAACCATTTGACAAAAGTGAAAGCCAAAAAAAGTTAAACCCATTCCCATTATTTTAATTCGCTACGGAACTAAAAGAAAATAAATAGAGTAAAATTAATGCCTAGCATACCTACTGCTCAGTTTATATATTTGAGTGTGTTATTCCCCAGACATCAATGACTCATTCTGCCTTTAAATGATTTAAACAAAATTAAAAGATTGCTAAAATAAGCTTTAAATAAATTTGACAAAATTGTGTAAGTTCGTCAACCGTTCGGCACATTCGGCTTTTGCTTAATGCATAAAAGATAAACCTAAATTAACACCTTCTATTATTTCAAGACCCTATGGAAATGAAAAGAATGACAGTAAACTAATGTTCCGCATACCTTCTGCTCAGCTCATATATTTAATTGTGTAATTCCTATGGCATCCATGACAAATGCTGCCCTTAAAAGTGTTTAAGTGCACATCCATTTGCTTCAAGTTGAAGCAGTTGTCATCTGGCCTTTAGTTCGTTTCGTTGCATGCATATGTTGCCACTGACAGCCAGATGCAACTTCATTGCAATTAAACACTCAATTTGCAGACCGCCCCCCGCGCTCTTTGAATGTTTATAAATGAAATTTGGGCAAAGGTAAAGTTTGCTCGCCCTCGGCGACACTGAGAGCAGAGTGAGAGAGCGGAGGGAGACACAGAGGGTCAGAGGATAGACTGTGAGACGGAGCTGATAGACTGAGCTGGAGACAACGTCAACAGAAGTCGCAAAACAAATAGCAAAAGCGAAATGGCGCCCCAGAACTTCGGTTGTTGTGCAGCTAAAGACGCTGACGATGCGCATTTGCTGTAGATTATTACAAAAGTTTAAATACATAGACATCGCCAGGATGGAAGAAGAGGCAGATGAAGTTCTGCTTATGCACATACATACATATATAGGAGCCCTCAGGTGTTTCGAGTTTTGCTTGTCGACGACCACCAGAGACGACCACAACGAGACGCAGACAAAACCAAATCCAAGTTCAGCTCAAGTTAGTTCCAGTTGAGGCAGTTAAATTGCCTTGGCAGTTACAATTGCACGTTGCACACCCTTCAACGAGTTCTTCGTCCAGCGTATGTCATCACACTGAAAACTCTTTGGCTGCCAGAGTTTACAGCTTGCCAAAAGCTAGACAACAACTGCGCGGTATCGTTTCTGCCACTTTTCTCATAATTAATAGCATCAGATAATTCGAATGTCAGTTCCTTAATTGGACTAATCAAACACTAAAATGATGAAATCAAGGAGACAGAATGCAATACTTCATAAAGTATTGATAGTACTTATAATAGTAATAATTACATGCTATCGATTGGAGATAGTAGTTAATATATCGATACCTGTTAGACATTATTAATGACACAAATCAATACCAATATAATAATTTTCATTAAATTAATAATTTAAAGTGAAGTAAAACTACAAACATTTTTCGCTATAATTTTAACATGAAATAATTGATATGATAATTATTTGTTATCGATTCAATGATTGAATTAAATTGATACATTGAGTATTTAAATACATTTTCTGTTAAATTGATTAAATATTTTCAAAAAAAATGTACAAAGAAGTACATTTTCTCAATTATTAAAAGCTTAATCTTCGCTGATACTAAGCTGAAAATGGTATCTTCGATAAACCTATATGCAAAGTAATAGATCTGTCTCTCTGTAAATCGATAGTAATGAATTGCCTGCCAAACTGAACGAAAAAGTTGTTTTGGGCATAGCTTAAGTAAACATATTTAAGCACTTGCATGGAAAAGAAGTGTTAATTGCTTTGACAGCAGATAAATTGAAATTCTGCCAACTTCCTGGCGGGTAATTCTAGTTTTCAGCTAACTTTCAGCGCATGTGTGTTCATATATGTGTGTGTGAGAGTGTGCTTGACTCCTTTTGTGTATCTTTAAGAAATTCCTGGTTATTTCCGGTCGACGTCTGTTGCTGGCGTTTGCTTTTAGTTTTAATTTGGCAGCCCGCATAATTTTGCTATGATTTGCACTTCTTAATTAATTATTTTTCGCCCTCGCAACCAAATGCGGATCGTAGCTGTGTCAGCAAATAACCGCCACACACGTGTCTGGCAATCCTTTCCACCCGTTTCCTCCACGGAAGCCTGCAAACGCGTGCAAAACAAAAGTTCTGCTTGTTTTTTCTGACTCTCCTTGGGGAAATTCGTAACTGCAGTTGAAATTCCTTGGCACCTTTGACACACGCGTCGTATGCGTAATATGCGATAGCAGCAACTGAAACGGAAGCGGAAGCAACGGCAAAATCAATGCAGTAATCCCCTTCTAACCAATGAAAAGGCTTACCGTGCAAATTCCCAGCTTATGCCAATTGACAGCCAACGATGCAGACATTTCCAATGCTTTTTGTTTCATTTAAATAAAGCAAGTACATTTTTTTTTTATCTGCTAATACTTTTATTCACCTCCCTTCGGGCTCCTCGTCACTTGCTGACTGTTAAGCTGGCGTTGCCGTCTGTGCCATGTCAATTGCATTTCGCTGGCAATGCAAATTGGCAGAGCGTTTGCCATGTTCTGTTCCGTTTCTGATCGGAATGATGCGACGCAATGGCTGCTCATTATTTAGACGCTTAACGCGCGTCGCTTTTTGCATTAGGTGATTAAGTTTTGCAGCGCCACCTGTCGGTCGCAGTTCGAATTACGCTTTGTGCGTTTCGTCGACGCTTCGATTGACATTTTGTGAAGCAATGCGGTTTTTGTTTTGCCATCCAATTGTTAGCAGCTTCGCCTGCCACGCATTTCCATTTCCCCATCGCCTTCCCCCCACACGTATTTTTCCCTCTTTTTTCATGGCTGCGGGTGCCAAATGTCAAAGTGGCAGCATTCTCCCACACCTACGCTCTCCATCCATTCCCAGCCAGCTCAGCACACATCTCATCCATGCCCGGGCATGTAAATTGCTCTGGCAAACAAATCACGTAGTCGATGTACCGAGCCCCCGTGCAACGCTTCATGATGCGACATCCTCATCCCCATCGTCGTCGTCGTCGTCGTCGTCATATCAAAAGCCAGAAGGCTGCCTGAATTTTTGCGGTGTTGCTGCTGAAATGGCTAAAAGCAGCACTCGCTCCACTCGCTCTTCAGCCCAATAGCTGCTCCAAATCGGGCGAGGAAGCTGCTAAACAACCGCAACGAAACCAACCTCAACCATTGCCACCCTCAGAGCTTGTCTGGCCCATTTGGTTACGATGACTCGCTTTTCAGAATTTTTAGTTTTCTTTATTGGAAACCAAGCTGCAGCACCTGAAGTGCTCTGTGCGGAGAGAAAAGATTTTAAGGTGCTTACTTGCAGATCAAAAAGACTAAAAATGAACTTAAAATGCCTCTGTCTATAGTCATCTTTAAAAACATCAAGAACACATTCTTAAATGACACATTTTATTTAAGAATTGCTTCATGCTCGTATTCAGAAGTCTTTAAAAAATCCCATGATTGTTCATTGTTAAATTTTTATTTTCAGTTTTGAAGTGGAAAATAAAAACCAAATAATTATTTTTTTTTTATTTAAAAAATTTTTGTATTCAGAGCTTTGCATTTGGGCTTCTGCTTATTGACATTTTTTTTAATAAAATAAAATGGATAAATTTACATACCGCTCGAGCGCTTCCTAAAGCCTTTAATTTTAAACACAGCTAAATGAACGTAATTTGAACACATTTCGATTTTGATCGTTTCTGAGAAGCATTGTTGCTTCTGGGTACAACAAGTATTTTTAAATTTTATGCGTAAACATTCCAATAATAGCACACCAAATTAATTGCTGTGAAATATATACTCGCATAGGAAATTAATTTGAACCCTTTGAAAGTCTTTCAATTAGACGTTAATGTGCATTAAAACTTAGCACAAGAAGCTGATGTGAAATCAATTACCAAAGAAAAGAACTCGACAACGCAATGATGCAACAAATTAAAACGCATGTGAGGAGAGCTAATGAAAGGTTCTAAAGAAAACGGGGCCATTCTCGCTCGAGTATATTCGCATTGTTGAAGGGTTGTCAGAGGGTTAAGGGTTGAAGATTGGGGGTTGACTCATAGACATTTGGAGTCTGTACTTGCCCTAGGCGGAAATTGCCAAAAATGTGCCGAGCGGAACAAAAACAACAATAAAGTTGGAGCGAAAATTAAGGCAAGTGGAGTTAAAAGTTAAGCCAACAAATGAAGATGAGGCTGGGAATAGGATAGGCACATCCGTGCCGCACATCCTCCTGCACATCCTTCAGCACATGTGGGCGTAAAGTATGGCCTATCACACACACACACACATTTGCACCCATACGCACACACACAAGGAGAAACTGAACTCTGGCGCAATTTTACGCAACAACAAAAAGTTTAATTGAGGATAAACTTTGCTGCGTTTGCGCTGCTGTTGAAAATCAACCAACGTCGACATGGAAAATTTCTCAACTACGCCTGCTAGGGCCTAAGAGGAGTAGGGGACAAAGGGTGAACACTGGAGCTGAGGGGTGAAAGGTTAAGGCAAGTGTATGCCGCTTATCTTAGCTGTTTAAGTTTTCGCTTTCTACTTGCAGCTTGGCTCACTTTGCCTTTAGTTTGCTTGCCTCTGCCCCAACCCCAAAAACATAAAACTTTAAGATTAAATTTTCCAGCACACGTACGAACAACAAAAAAATAAAATAAAAATAAAGGAGATGAAAAAAGGATGATCAAAAGAAAATTATGTGGACATTTATTGGTCGTTGGATGCGCGTTTCCATTGCTTTGTTTGCCAAAGCCAAATGAATGGAAAATATGGATGAAAAGCGCATGTGAAACGATCTGAACCTCGACCTCGGGACCTGCAGTCCATTTCAGTTTGCTCCTCAACCCAAATATGAGTATGTGTGTGGTCAGATGTGCTATAGCTCGCTTTAGACAGCATATAAGTAAAAGAAGAAGTAAAAGCAGCACAATGAAACACAAATGACCTGAATATAACCGATGTACCACAAACAATTGACTCTCAAGCCAACCTTCCCACTCGCCAGGATGGCTGGTTAAACATGGTCAAAAAAGAGTGATGGAAATGGAAAAATGGTGAGATATATTATTTGAAGAAATTTTAATGCCCTCACTGTAAATGCTTTTATTGATATTAGTAACAATTAATTTAAAAATCAGGTGAGAAAAGAATTCAAACAATTAGAACATACAAAATATTCATACCAATGTTTAATTTAAATTACTCTTTCAGGGTTTATTCAACATAGTTTTGTGATAAGAATTATTAAAAAGAATAGTCTTCCTTCTTTAAAATAATCACACCTTTGTGTTTTCTAAATACTCGAATGGGAATCTCAAGTTTCAATTCAACTTTAGTATGTTTTTGTAATACAAAATGCAAAATTTAACATAATCTCTCTTTTTTATTCAACTCATAATTCATAATTAATTTAAAACTATATTATAATATTGTGTGACAAACTGAATGAGAGCAGAGAACACCTTGTGCTGAGGTAGAGCATTAAAGTGACCAATGCTGCGGTCTAGACAAACAATGGAATCAATTTTTATTTTTTATTTTTTGTACCAAGTTGAACGATTTTTATTAAAGGCTATCAGTCATTGAACATACACGCTGTTAATCCTTGCCGGACTTTGGCTCTTACCACAATGCGGGCGCTGCGGCATAGCTGAATGGAGCTGCTCCAAAAGCCAATGGGGCTGAGTATTTGGCAAAGACAGGTGCTCCATAGGGATGGGCCAAGGGAGCCGCAAATGGAGCTGCCAAAGGAGCCGCAACTGGGGCCACAGCTCTGACCGGAGCGGCAAATGGAGCGGCGAATGGAGCGGCGATGGGAGCGGCGAATGGAGTGGCCAATGGAGCAGCAACTGGACGGAAAACTGGAGCGGCCAGAGGAGCAGCAACTGGTGCCACAGCCCTGACGACTGGAGCAGCAACTGGCACTGGAGCAGCTGCAATTATGGGCGCCGCAGCGATGCCATTGAAGGTTCTGGCCACCACCTGGCTGCTGGCAGCGGTCACCACAGGAGCAGGAGCTGCAAACACGGGAGCAGGAGCTGCAATCACGGCAGCTGGCGCCGCCAGTGGTGTGTGCAAAAATCCTGGCTTGGCAGCAACGCAAGCAATCAGAGCGCAGATGACAACGGCCTAAAAGGGATTTAATTAGAGGATTATTATTTTGTTGACCACCAGAGTCGGATCAATATGAAATACTAACGTATTTGAACATGTTGAAATGATTTGATTGATGGGTTGATGTGCTGACTGGGTTGTAGCTGTTTGAAAGCGAATTGCTGACTGATGTCAAGCTGATGTCATGCCACGCATATTTATACCCAAGTAGCCCAAGTATCGACGAGGCTACTTAACATGCGCCCTGCGTAGGGCACTGTTGTCCATTATAAGTGGCGGCATTATAATTGTTACCAGTTTCAGTACTTAGATTCCAGCAATGTCTTTGAGGGTCTCATTGCAACTGACAAAACCCGAAGGGCAGCCAACTGCTGCGACTGCCTTGACTAATTACACACAACGCGTATGGAAAGGCGAAGTGCAAAAAGCATTAAAAATTCCAAGAGCTACAAAAATGCACTTTATAACTAAATGCCCATACATGACATTTCTGACATAATGGCCAATAATAGCTAAAAGTTATCCAACAGTGAATGGATTAAAAGAAACCTCGATCTACTTTGCAAAATTTTACAATCGAATTTTAGGGGTGAGCAGATAAAAGTTTTTTTTTATGTTTCTTTCATATCATATCAATTGATATTTTGATAAAGTCAGATGAGTATTGAATCTTGTGAAGAGCATTCAACTTATTTTATAATTTAAATATAAATTAAAGTCGAGAAGTTTCGATTTTTAATTAATGAACTATTTACTTATAAACACCACTTCTATATTGTCCTTAAGAAGGGCCCCAATTTATTTGTTATTTTATAGTAACTGTATGAGAGGGACAATTATACTATTCTTATTTTCAAAGATTAAATTATTCAATTTCGGTATGATTTTATTTATTGATAAAATAAATGTTTTTTTGGTGTTATTCGTGTGTTATGGAACTCAGCCAATAATGATTATTTTTTAGTTCACATTTGCAATGTTTTTATGGATGCCTGTTCAATTAGAAAACCAATAATGACGAATTTGTATAACTCATGTAATAATTTTTAAATTTTCATTAAAAACTTATGATGACTGCAGCCTCTGCTTTTAGGAAACCTGCACAAAAACATTGATCGGAAAAAACATTTTAGATATACACATAATGTCAGTCTTAAAAGTTTATATAGTGAAATCGTGAAAGCAAGCTAGAATCTTCTACTGGAATTAATAATATAATTATATTTTAATAAAAAAAAACATTGATAACCCTTTGCTTAATTTAAAAAGATCCCGATGAACCAAATTTACAAAATGAAATCAATTGTAGTGTTAGTTTCAACATCTTTTGCTGCTCCATCGCACATTTAATTGCCAAAGCTGCTGAATGTAAGTAACAAGTTGAGAGCAATATTTCAACAAGATGACACATCCATACATGCAAAAACACACATAGGAAACCTTCGCCTGTGACCTGACCTGGAGCAAAGGTTCGACCGTTCGGTCCAGTTCAGAGAACTCGCCCAATTAAACATTTTGAGCACGTACAGACGGGACAGCCAAAGCGAACTTAAAATTATTGCCCACGCCCGACAACTGTTCGGGTCAGCAAATACACACACACACACACACACACATGCACACACGCACGTACGCACACATACACACAGAGACAGCACCCGCTTGTTGACACAAAACTTTTTTCCTTTTGTTTTTGATTATCATTTTGTTTTGGGTCAAGGTTGATGCAATCTGGGCTTTACTTCAGGTATTTTAAGGTTGACTGACACTCGCCACGTGTTCATACACAAATACATTAATGGTTTCATTCACTGTATTAATTAGGGCCAATAAACTTGGCAAATTCAAACAATTCTTGCATCACCCGTGCTTTCAGTGCTTTTAAGCTTAATCGATAGCTGCAGGCGCGATAATCAGTGTAATCGATTACTGCAAGTGAAGCACGATTTAACACGACTTGGGTGAAATGTGAGCACATCGTGTCACGAGCAATAAATCAATGTGCTTATTACAGTTACAGTTAGACCTGCACAGTCCGGTGTGTTTGTTTGTTTTTGTTATTGCTTTACTGTGCTTTACTTTGTCTGTGCGCTCTGCATGCTAATTTCTATTTTGGTTTTTTGCTGTTGCTTTCTGTTTTTATTTTCTATACCTCGCGTCCGTCACGTTCGTTTTGATTTGCTATAAAAATAAATCGAAAACGAAGACATGCAATCAAACAGAGTTTCGTTTTCAACGCACCAACTCCAAAAAGCAATCAGAATATCCCCCACAACATGTTTAAATACGTAAGTATTTAGCCAAAAAGAGATTTTTAAACGCCCACAATGTCCTTAACACATTCACACCCGCTCCGCAACACAGTCCTGGTGATGCACAATTATTCACATGATACACAATAATCGATTCATTTGTTTCAACCATTTAATTGTAATTGTTTGATTTTGTTCGATTAATCGCAATTAAAAATCGCTCTGCTGAAAAAAATCATTCGGTTTCAATAATCGATTAATGAAAATGTTTTGCCATCCCTACACAGACCATTGTCATCTGCGCTGTGATTGCCTGCGTTGCCGGCAAGCCAGGATTGCTGCACGCTCCACTGCTTGCGCCCGCTCCCGTTGCTGCCGCTGTTTTTGCTGCGCCTGCTCCTGTGGTCACAGCCACCAGCAGCCAAGTGGTGGCCAGAAACTTTAATGGCATCGCCTCGGCGCCTGTAATTGCTCCCGTCGCTGCTCCAATTGTGAGAGCCGTCGCTCCAGTGGCTGCTCCCCTGGCCGCCGCAACCTTCGCTCACCCTGTGGCTGCACCTGTCATTGCCAGGTATGCTGCTGCTCCTCTGGCTGCTCCATTTGCCTACAGCGCTCCGCTTGGCTATGCTGCGGCTCCTGGCCCACTTTTCATTTAAGCAATTATTCCCGTACTGTGATCATTTTGTAAATATAATTAAGTAAACAAAATAAACTAAACAATTAAACTCAACACAAGTTTTTAACTCAATCGGTTTCGTAACAGCAACAACAGAGAAATAGTTATGATTTATTATTACGCTACAATTTATACGTTACGTGATATAATTAACATTTTTATGGCAAACAATTAGTTAAGTTTGAATTGCAATGGCGTTTTTATCTTATTTATAAATAGCCAATATTGAAGCAAAATATAAATAAAATTCTGGGACAATCTATACTATATGATCCGCTCCGAACAAAATAAATAAGTAAAAATATAAAGAAAATTATAAAACTCGTTGACTGTATTTTTTGTTTACCTCAATTACGCATTTAATTTCATATTTAATTTATTCATTGAAAGGTCGACAAAAACGAAATTTTAATTAATAAATTATGATAAGGAAATAGGAATAAATAAATAAGATATAATACAAATTTAATAATTAAATTATTTGCTTTAAGAAAATGTAAGAGTAACTTAAATTAAAGTTGATACTTATTAATTTAAAATAATTTTCTCGTCTGTCATGTGTAATGCTTAATGGACACTATTAAGAATGGTCGTAATAAAGCAATTGATTCTGAGTTGTGCACAGGACAAATTTAAAATCTATATCCACAAAATATTAATATCAATGTCAGCAATCATGACGCCAAATCAATAATGTTAATATTTTCATATTTAAATGTCAATTTAATGTTGACACTGCGCATTTCCCCATGACCTTGACATAATTACAAGTTTTGTCCAAAAGCAAAATTAAAGCAAACAATTTGGACACTTAGATGTCACGCGTCGTCCAACTGACGATGATGGAAACAGCAGCTGCCGGTGTTGACAATAATTTTAACGCGCTCTACGTGACTTGCACTTTAATTCAGCCAACAAGCTGAAAGAGCCCTTGTCTTATGTGCGAGCTGTAAATCCAATTAGCAGACGCCCAACTGCACCCAGAGATAACTTGAGCTTTTAAGTTAGAAATGTTAATTTTTATTTTCAGTTAGGCTAAAAGTTCCTACCACAGAACTGGCGCGGCAACGGGGTGAGCGGCATAGGCAAGAGGAGCAGTCAATGGAGAGCTATAAGCGAGAGGAGCAGCCAAAGGAGCAGCAGCGTACTTGGCAATGACTGGAGCAGCAACTGGAGCAGCAAATGCAGTGGCAACTGGAGCAACCACTGGAGCAGTGGCGATGCCATTGAAGTTGCGGGCAATCACTTGGCTGCTGGTGGCAGTCACATATGGAGCAGGAGCAGCGACAACTGCAGCTGGGGCAGCGTAAGCCAATTGTTGGCCAAGGAGAACTCCAGGCTTGGCAGCAGCGCAGGCGATGACAGCGAAGATGACAACGGCCTGTGGATCGAATTAATTTATTCACTATCCAAAGGATAATCTGACTGTTGATCAACTTACGAATTTTAACATTTTGATTAATTTGTTGATTTGTTTACAGTACGAAGACTGGAAGTTGTTTGATACCTTTCAACAGCTTCACTCTACAATTTATACAAAAACTGGGAACTCGACCTTAGGTCTAAATATTTTTGTGGGTGCCACGACGTGTTAAACATTTATCAATGTGGGGGAACTTAAACTAAAGTAAAGACAGAAATAACGGCTACAAAATGCAAACGAAACCGTTAACTGGTCTTACGCATTTCAATGAACCACAATGACTCACATCTGTATGAAGACTATTTTGGGTATAAATACTCGACAATTGTTCAAGTTGGACATCAATCAGTTTGCAGCTCACCCTAGAAGCAACACCACAAAACAATCCTCAACATGTTCAAATACGTAAGAAGGAGTTGCATCTTTATCTGAGACTTTCATTAAACTTATATTTTAATTTAGGCCATTGTCATCTTCGCTGTCATCGCCTGCGCTGCTGCCAAGCCTGGAGTTCTCCTTGGACAACATGTTGCCTATGCTGCCCCAGCTGCAGTTGTCGCTGCTCCTGCTCCTTATGTGACTGCCACCAGCAGCCAAGTGATTGCCCGCAACTTCAATGGCATCGCCACTGCTCCAGTGGTTGCTCCAGTTGCCACTGCATTCGCAGCTCCAGTTGCTACTCCAGTCATTGCCAAGTACGCTGCTGCTCCTTTGGCTGCTCCTCTGGCCTACAGCGCTCCCTTGGCTGCTCCTCTGGCGTATAGGTCCCCCTTGGCTGCTCCTCTCGCCTACAACTCTCCACTGAGCTTTGCTTCTGCTCATGCACCACTTTTGCTTTAAATTAATAAACTGTGATTTATTAACTATTACCGACAAAATATAAAATTATTTTTAAACAAACTATTAATTTATGTGATGCATTTCTTAATGGGCATAATTGATTAATAAAAAAATAAAATAGTTCGGGCTGCTTAACGTTGACTTTAGAACAATTTCCTATCAAATGTGATCTAAACCTTTCTTATTTTAAAGTTGCCACAAAAATTGCATATTCTTAATGTATGTACATAAGTAGATAAGCGTACATAAACTAGACAAGTTACCTTTCATTTTGATATTTGTATTTTTTTTAGCTCTCAAAGAACTTCAGCAATAAACTATCGAAATGGATTAAGAAAATGCCAAGGTATTAAGATGCAGTGCAAAGAAAAAAATGCAATACAAAATTTAATATTATATGAAAGTAAATAATTCGCTTTTCCATATTCATTACGTAAGACATCAGAAAACGAGTGTCAGAGGATCCAGTTAAGCATAAGAAGTTGCTCGAACGCAAGGAGACGAAAGCGTTAAGCAGAAGAGGATGCTACTTCTGAGCAGTATGCATTTTTAAGTAAAACAGAAGAAGTTGCTAGTTGTCACTGAGAGTAAAGCAGAAGACGTTGCTCGATTGCAAGAAGGCAAAAATGTCTAGCAGAAGAGGATGCTACTTCTGAGACAATGTCTAGCAGAAGAGGATGCTACTTCTGAGAAGTATAAAAGTAAAGCAGAAGCAATTGCTACTAGCTATGCAGAAGCAGTTGAGAGAGAGAGAGAGAGAGCTAAGAGTATAACAGAAGAAGTTGCTAGTTGACGCAGAGAGTAAAGCAGAAGACGTTGCTACAATGCATGCGAACGAAACCGTTATGCAGAAGAGGATGCTACTTCTGAGCAGTACGAATGCCGAAGTAAAGCAGAGGAAAAAACTTGTACGCAAGTGCAAGCGAGAGCGCGCTAGTGGATTGCCAAAGTAAGCGTTGGCTGATCGTGTCTAACTCGCACATATCAGTAGTATAGTGTGAGAAGGGAGAGCGGAGAGCGGAGAGCGCTGACAACTCACATTTACACCGATTGACATAATTTCCATGTATTGGTAAGCGTTTTTCGGCTTGCAAGTCAATTTAATATGCGTAATTTAAATAAAAATTTTAATTAATTGCACTCGCTGTTGGAATTATGAAAAAAAACTTCTTAGTGGTTCAAATTATCGTTAGTGAATGAACCTTCTAGGTGTTGCGTTCGTACGAATAATAGACATTAGTACAAAATTGATATTATAATAATAAATTAATAATATTAACACTGTTGTCACAATATTAGAAACGTTCATATTCAAATTTTGTTTAGTAAATAAAATATTCATCTTAACATGGATTAATTGAAAATTCGGTTTGAATATTATTGTAGGCATAAATATTTAAATATTTGCAATTATCTCAGCTGTATGCAGTTGAGTTCATTGAACTGATTAGAACTTGAAATGCGGTACCTGCGACCTTGACATAAATGCTTAACATACATACCAATGAATAATAAATATTAATGCATTTTAAATCAACCGCAACTTCAAAACAAACCATTTAACCAATCTTGAATACGAATTCAAGTGTGGCCAAAAACTGTTATCGTTGTAAACAAACATTTTTGCGTAGTCTACGTGAGTTGCATCCAAATTCAAAATAATTGTTGATTTCTAGTGCCAAGAAGTCGCCTATACAACAAACCGATAAGCCCTAAAGAAACCCCGAAATGCCATCAAAGAAAACTTAATTATGTTAAGAGTCGTTTATTTTAAATCGATGAAGTTAACTTCTTACAGAAGAACTGGAGCAGCTGCAGCAGAGTAGGCCAATGGTGAGCTGTAGGCAAGAGGAGCGGCCAAAGGAGAGCCATAAGCCAGAGGAGCAGTCAAAGGAGAGCTGTAAGCCAAGGGAGCAGCCAGAGGAGCAGCTGCGTACTTGGCAATGACTGGAGCAGCAACTGGAGCAGCGAATGCAGTGGCAACTGGAGCAACCACTGGAGCAGTGGCGATGCCATTGAAGTTGCGGGCAATCACTTGGCTGCTGGTGGCAGTCACATATGGAGCAGGAGCAGCGACAACTGCAGCCGGAGCTGCATAAGCCAATTGCTGACCGAGGAGAACTCCAGGCTTGGCAGCAGCGCATGCGATGACAGCGAAGATGACAACGGCCTAAATTAAAATATATGTTTAATAAAAAGCTCAAATAATGATGAAACTCCTTCTTACGTATTTGAACATGTTGAGGATTGTTTTGTGGTGTTGCTTCTAGGGTGAGCTGCAAACTGATTGATGCCCAACTCGAATAATTGTCGAGTATTTATACCCAAAATAGTCTTCATTCAGTTGTGAGTCATTGTGGTTCATTGAAATGCGTAAGACCAGTTAACGGTTTCGTTTGCATTTTGTCGCCGTTATTTCTGTCATTACTTTACTTAAACTTCCCTCACATTGATAAATGTAAAACACGTCGTGGCACCTACAAATTAAAATTAATTTTTAAACCTTAACTTAAGGTCAAATTCCCATTTGAGTTCCCAGTTTTTGTATAAATTGTAGAGTGAAGCTGTTGAAAGGTATCAAACCATTTCCAGTCTTTGAACTGTAAACAAATCAACAAAACAAACAAAATGTTCAAATTCGTAAGTTGATCAACAGTCAGATTATCCTTTGAATAGTGAATAATTTAATTTGATCCACAGGCCGTTGTCATCTTCGCTGTCATCGCCTGTGCTGCTGCCAAGCCTGGAGTTCTCCTTGGCCAACAATTGGCTTACGCTGCCCCAGCTGCAGTTGTCGCTGCTCCTGCTCCATATGTGACTGCCACCAGCAGCCAAGTGATTGCCCGCAACTTCAATGGCATCGCCACTGCTCCAGTGGTTGCTCCAGTTGCCACTGCATTCGCTGCTCCAGTTGCTGCTCCAATTGCTACTCCATTCGCTGCTCCGGTCGTTGCCAAGTATGCAGCTGCTCCTTTGGCTGCTCCTCTGGCGTACCAAGCCGGTCCCTTGGCTTACTCTTCACCACTTCTGTGGTAAGATGTTTTTCATGGCAAGCAAAGACTGATTTAATGTTGAATAAAAGACTCGACGACTGATCCACTAAGCTGGCGAAATGCTTTTCAATCGCGTGGGCTGCACACACACACACACACACTCACACAGACGCATTCCATGCTTATACTGTTGAATGAGTTTTCCACATGGTTTTTTGTTAGTTTCGGGTATTTATCTGAATCGCTTTCATAGCGCATTTCATGCATTGTTGCACAATTTAAAAAGTCATTTTTGCACTCGCGCATGCTGATAGACGATAAAATCCTTTTGCCAAGGAAAGTGGCACAATCCTTGGCATATGTTATCGCGCAGAACTTCAGCGCCTGACGTGTGAACGGATTTAAGCTTTGGTGACGCCTCAGAATTGTTCTTGCCTTTGCTTTTCCCAATGTCCTGTGTGTGGTCTCCTGATCCTGCAACGCAACCTGTGCCGAATAATTGAATTTACCTTTTTTGGTGGCATCCAAAACTGTAACCATATCCAGTAGACCAAACTGCAAACGGAATTGTGTATGAAAAAGCTGTGCGACTTTCGCGTGCTCGTCTAAATAATTAAAAGTTTGTCGTTTTTGCCCATTTGTGGTGTTTTTGGTGTTTTTTGTTTGCCATTTGTAATTGCTGTTAATGGCAAAAACAAGCAGAGCAGGACACGGACAATGCTAACCGAGAAAAACAGCAAACGACGAAGCGAACGAGTAAACAGTAATTCAGCTCAGCAGCTCACAACGCGACACGGATTTTGCATTAAAAAATACTCGCACCCAACTTTTGCAACACTCTGGAACATCTACTATCTGTTATACTAGCTGCATTTGCCTACAAACATCACGACGCGTCCTGCTCATGGCGAGAAGCCAGTCAAAAAATACAAGAATGAAGAGGAATGAATGTGAGTATGAGTATGAGTTGTTTAGGTGCTTCATGTTCATGTCGCTCGTAGACCAACGAAAATTGTTAAATAATGACGTTGACATTTGTTAACATTTTTAGCTTTTTGCGGCCATGTTTATATGAATACAAAGCAAATTATACTAAATTACACAGAAGAACAGGAATTTATTTTCACGGATCCACAACATTATTTTAAAGTACAAAGACGACAAGATTTGGGTCTGAAAGGCAAACTTTAAAAAAAGCTAGGATTTTTAACTTAAAATATTGTTGTTCAGCAGACTATTATCAATACAGCATAATAGTATTTTGTATACAACATAATTCAATGGTTTGTAAAAACACTTAATTATTATTAATATTTCCAGTTGATAAACAATAGCCTATTATCGACAAATATTTCTTATGCAGCTTAGTTTTATGTTTTCTATATTTATATATTAGCCTGATGTTGATTTATTCATTTCGGTCTAAGAACATGCAACAAATTTAAACATACAATACCGTAATTACAGCAGACGGTATTTTCATTGTTTGTGTTGAATGACAACAATTTTGTTAGGCCGATTTATCAGTTATAATATATCAGTTATTGGATTGACTCTTGAATTTTTTGGTTTTACGTTGTTAAATAATTGCCAACATAATAATTATTTTGTTAATATTTAATTTCTATTTTTTTAACTCTCTCTCATTTTGTTTGGCCGTTCTTTTCCCAATTTGATAATCAAAAATGTTTCGACTTAAGTTTTATATGCGAATAAATAAAAATATAATGAGTTCTTAGCAATTGCTGTATGCTGGCCGAGCCTCTCCTAATGAGCAGCTCGACGTCCTGTGACCCGGCTTATCCTTGCCGCCTCTCTGATTGGCTCAAGGAGTCTATCTGTTCTGCCTGTCGCTAATTAGGTTAAACAAATTATGGAATATGATTAATAGAGAGCACGGGAAAGCAATTAACTTTTTGCGATAAACAGCCGAGAGAGAAGAATTAATGTGCTCCTGATTTGCCAGCAGATTTATTTGCAGAGAGGGATACTTTGCCTAGGGAGTGGACAGACAGGACACAACGGGTGGCATCCTGATGGTATCCTGGCACCTTCGTATTTTACAATTCACGTAGTGACATTTGCATTTTTGATTACTTCAATATTTGCAGCATTGCTTTTTGTTTATTGTGAGGTGTTGAGTATCATTTTATATGTTTTTTTTTCACCCAGCTTTATTTTCGGGTGGGGGATTTTGAAACGTGTCGTGCAAATCAAAAAGCACGACCCAGGGGGCAAAACGGAGGGGCGGGGCAAAGCGGTGCGGTGAGTACAGCACGCGTCTATTTAAATTGGCAGACGAAAGGTCAGTTGGCTTTAAAAAATTTCCCAGTCGCCGTTTTTGGGTTATTTCTTTATGCAAATCATGTGGGCGGCATACAAGGGGCGTGATAAGGTTTGATTATGCTACTGTTGTTGTTATTATTTCTGCGGTTTTTGACCAGTTTTTGGCTTTGGGTTCGAGTTCTGTTTCGGTTGTGAGTTTTTGTTGCTGTTCGCAGTGTCATTTGCTTAATTTGTTTGTTGCGCTTACTGCCAAAGAAAAAAAAATTCAATCAAAACCGTTTTGAGACTGAAGACAATGGCCAAAATAAAGAAAAAACCAAAGTTCATGCAACCCCAGACAATGAAGCATGTATTATATTTCCAGGCAATTGTTTATGCGCACCGAAAGTTCCCCAACAAAAAGTCGCCGCCATTTAATTGATGATGGTCCAAGGGGGGAGTTGTGCGGAACGAAGAGTGAGGAGGGAGCAAGGATGTGCTTTGGGGAGATGCGGTTTCATTGTGGCAGCTGCCTTAAAAATCGTGCTCAAGCAGTAAAACCTTAAAAGAAATATGGCAAAAAATGGGAGCCACTCTCGAAGTAAAACTCCCACATGCCTTAGATGAGTGGGCGGCAGGATTCAGGATTCAGGACTCGGCGCTGACGTGTTTGCCGCATCAGCTTTTGCTTCTGCTTGCTGCTCCTGCTTCGGCTGCAGCAGCCAAAGAGCCACACTTAACCTTGGCTGTATACGGCCGAGGACACGCCACTTAACTTATGAATTAAATTTCAGCTCTCGGCAAATCCTAAAGCCAGAGATGCTTTATTTTATGACCAGCACTCGCAACTTTAACCCAAAAAGCTCCATGAGGCTGCCAGCCAACTGCCAAAGTTACGGCTCTCTCACTCTCTCCTCCTGAGCGAGCTTTCCGCTTGGCTTTCCATTCAGCACAGCACTCTCTTAGTCCTTAAAGCTTTAAATCGCTCTTAAGTGTGGTGTAGAAGAGAAAAAGTGAGGAAATAGAAGAAAGTATCTAACGAGCATTTCATTTAGTATTGTTATTATAGTCAGAATTATCAATTATATTATTATTGTTACTAAAAATATATTTTGGAATATATTACAACATTATTTAAAAAATTCTTAAATTTTGCATTCTTATTATAATTGAAATTGTTATTATTATTTTAATTATTTTAATTATTCTCATCATAATATTATTATTTTGTATCCACATCAAGAATTAATTTGCAAAACATTTCAATACACATTAACCGTTTTTCAAGAGTGTTGTGAAAAAGTTGCTGATAAAAAGCTGCTTATCTCCAGAATTAGAAACTTTTTCTGCAGTCAGTAATGCATTTAAAACTTCACATGGCTTTTGATTGGGACACTATTTCTTAGACTTTATCTTCCCCCCTCGGACGCGGGTCTCGAGCTCCAGGTACATTCAGAGTCAGGTAGTTAAAACTTTTAAATTGAGCCTGGGTGGCCAGGAATCATTTGTGATTTTTATTTTTTGTTTATTTGGGTGCTGGAGAGGATCTGTCTGCTGAAAGTTGCAGTTACGGCAAAAGTGCTCTGTCACTGCTCATTTGTTGCTAATAATTATAAAAGTTTATACAGTTCCCCAAGTCACATGTGTCACATATGTACACAGCCACACTCCTCATACACCAAAATGCTGTACACCAAAAAAGTTGCAGACAGTTTGTCTATCTGCAGCGTCGTCGTCGTCGTCGTCGCTGCTGCTGCATTGCTATTGGAGATGGGCAGAAGGTTGGAGCAAAAGTTTAGCGCCGTTTGCAATTGTTTAGTTTAGCTACATTTGCTGTTGATCAAAATGTTTGTAAAGTTTTTTAGTGTGGGTCTAACAATAACTGCTGCCTCTGATTACACTGGAAAAAGGCAAACGGAAGATGGGGAAAATGTGTGATGCCGAAACTGGGCAACTCAAATAGTTTTCAACAACGGCCGAAGCAGCCTAAAAGCATGAGAGATATTAAATTTTTATTTGCTTACTCATAACAATTGTGAATGTGGCTCGAATGCTTTTCTTGTTCTTCTGCCTTTGGGCATGCCCCGATTACTTTGTTAGCCATAAGTCATTTTGCTTTGGCCCTCAGCCAGAGACTTTGACTCCGACTCAGGTTCCGAAAGTTTTTTTTGCAAACAAGTCCAACAATGCCAGCGCCAAATTGCCTTAAAAGCCTTTTCAAGTCAAAGTTTTGCCTGTTTGCGCATAATTATTTAGTTGTGACAACGCAAGCGAACAGCTAAAAATAAAATAAACAATAATCAAAATACGAGTATGCCCAGCAATTATAAAATACTTTTACAGCACAACCGCTGTCTTAATGCATTTATTGCAACTAACAAAATAATACTTATTTTTGTACTAAGCAAACTCACATAACTCCAATGGAATATAATTGTTATTGCCAGTATAAATAATATCAAATGATTATTATATTTATTTTTAAATATAATAGTTTCGTGCTGTATTATATTCATTTGTATCGATATTATTTTATATAATATAATTATTATATTTATTTTTTAATATAATAGTTTTGAGCTGTATTATATTCATTTGTATCGATATTATTTTATCGATATATATTATTATATATTCATTTGTATCGATATTATTTTATTGTATTATATTATTTTTCGTACAATTCATTATTTTTTTGATACATTTATTGGTCATTTTTATTGGCTTTAGTTGATTTCATTCTAGCAAACGGCCTGATAATTTCATCTTCGCTGGAGTAGTCCGATTGAATAAACGGATCGTTGTCGTTTTGTGGTTTCGGCGGCTTCTTCTTGGACTTACGTGCGATGAGCATTAAATTCAGAATTGAAAGTTGGGTATTTAACAAATAGGATACAGCCAAAACACGCTCAATGCGTTCTCTGTACTCAGCCTGCAAAGTTCTCTCATCCTTGGGCTTCGAAGCAGTATCAAAGCTGACGAATAATACATTTCTGTTTCTCAATTTCTTTTCTCGATTATTCAATTTTCGTTCAATATTCTGGGCTACAGTTCGATTCTTCCGCTTATACCGCTTCTGTAGCCGGAATACTTTGCGAATGAAAGCAAAAAAGCTGTAATGCTCGACGCGCAGAAACTCGAAGAACGAACATCGCCGCTCAGCTTTGGCATTGCGCATTTCGCGAGCTTTACCAAAGTAGTCGGCAATCGTTGTGATGAGCACGTTGATCAATAGAATGGAGACCACGAATCCCATCAGGGCATACAGCAATATGCCCAGATAATAGCCGCCAAACAACACCGCCTGGGGATTGATCGACGAGGAGAAGCCAAAGGAGAAGCACAATGTGGCCATGATGCTCGTGACAAGTCGCACAAAGAGTGACGAATTGTTGCCATTAATTGTGTTGAAGGCAATGCCAAAGGCCACCAGAATGATCATGATCATGGCAATGGTGATCGCCAGTGCCTTCCACGCCAGCGCAAATGTCTCCGTGAAGAGCCGAAAAACATTGGAAAATTGCAGCACTCGCCACAGACGCAACGTCGTCAGGCAGATGAGGAAACCAACCAGGATCGTGGTCAGCGAATGCAGTCGAGTTGGACCGCGAAAGTTTAAGAATTCCAGTTTGTTGGCTCCCTCCAGTCGCTTCAGCATGCTGTTGACGAGCCAGGCTCGCAATATGACCACACATATCACCAGCACATTGAGGGCAATAATAACCAGATCCATCTTGTTCCAGAAATCCTTAATTTTCCCCGGCTCGTACCACAAATTGAGTATGAGGGCGTGTGAAAACTGCACCACAACAATGACATAAATCAAGAGCACGAGCAGACCCAAGTATGGCTTCTGTTCCATTTCCTCAATGAGCTTCACACTGTCGCATCTAACGTTGGGAATTGTGCTGCCAAATGGCGTGTTCTCCAGGCGGAGAGTGCAAACACTGAATATATTCGCATCCACGGTGTACAGTGTAAAGTCCATAAAGACAGCCGATGTGTTGTAGTTGAGCCACTTGTATTCCGAGAGAAAGTCCAGTATCTTCATCGAGTTCTGTTTGCTTCTGGCCAGTATCGAGACATAGCCCCGCAATTCCGGATAGTTCTGAAAGTTGCCAATGTGATTGAAGTTCATCAGAATCGTTTCCAGCACACTGAAGTGATTATCGATGGGCAGCCACGGCTCGTAGACGCGCCAATACTTGTCCGCATAGTGAAGTTGTCGATAGGGCAGCTCCCAGTTCGGCATGTATTTGAGGCTGGAGAACTCCGGATCATTCCAGCCGAATTGTTCCTTAGTTAAGCGCAACTGACGCAGCCGCACAACGCCCAGCATCTTGGTCGGTTCACTGAATGCCCAGTAGTTGACGCCGGCATCCTCCTCCTCGTAGTCGAAGGCGGTGACCAGCGACGACTCCACAAAGTCAAACATCTGGTTCAAGTGCAGCACCGATTGCAGTCCCATATAGCCCGCGTGACTCTCGTTGAACAGCTTCTCCAACATGGCCGTGTTGTGATACAGCAATTCGTCTCGATTCACCTGCATGATGCAGATCAGCACAAGGAAATACTTGCCATAAAGCAGCAAGTCTTGGGCAATCCGTTTATACTCGTCGTTCAGGTCGGTGTCGCGATACCGCTCGTTGATCAGCACCTGAACTCTGAGGCTCTTCAGGCGTTGCTGCAGAAAGTCCAGGCGATTGTATTTCTCATCCGAATCGGGCTCGTCCGCACTATACTTGGGCATATTTGGGGGGAAAGTGGCTTCGTCAATGGCCATCAAAACAAATTTAATTGGCTCAGCGACCAGAGCTTGAAAGAGAAGCACAATCACAATCGTAATCACAATGGTTTTTAAATGCTCCGTTTCATGCTCAACGCCCGCAAAGTAATACGTCACTCCCGTGCAGCCCAGGATAATGAGCACAGTCATCATGAAGAACAGCAGTCGACTTTGTTTCTTCTTCATGACTAACGATTATCTTATTTCATTTAAATTTCAGTAATTTTAATTCACTTTTTTTGTCAAGCTGCTAGAAAGGTGACTAGGAAGTGCAAAGCAATAATATTAGTTTCCGTAAAGCTACATTTGATTAGTTAAACAAAGAAGACTTGAATTCACAAATATTCCAGGTACTAAGGAAATACATTTAAAAATGTCCACTCGGTTCCATTGTGCGATATTTCAGCAATACAACGTGAATATAATTTAATGTAGATATATGTAATAAAGTTTTTATATCTTTTGAAAGTATAATATTTAATGGTTTGACTTCAACAGTTAAATAAACATAATAATAGGGTAGCTTCCTTCTTGACTTGTTCTTATATCTGATCGACTTTATTTCACAACTTAATTTCATACCAAATTCAAGTTTTCAACTTTTTTCAACAACAACTTTTTTCCTGTGCTTTTCAACCACGAATAACTCAGTTATTAATCTCTAATAGTAATCGATATTTCCGCACTCTACGAACACGCTAAGTCAATTTAAAGAAAATAAAGCGGCAAAATCTTCGATACAGCATCTAATTTAATGGTTTCCAAGTTACAGCCGCACTTTACTAAACTATAGTAATTAGAGCTGATAATAGAATGACTTAGATTGATAGCCAAAGGTTTTCAAAAATCTCCGAACACTGCTAATTTTGCATCTTATAGATAAGAAGTTCTAATTAAATAAAGACTCAGCAATACTTAATATATCACAGTTTTTTATTTAAAACAAAAGTGGTGATGCATAGCTCAGGGGAGCATTGTAAGCCAGAGGAGCAGTCAAATGAGCGCTGTAGGCCAGAGGAGCAGCGAGAGGAGCTGCTGCGTACTTGGCAATGACTGGAGCAGCAACTGGAGCAGCGAATGCAGTGGCAACTGGAGCAACCACTGGAGCAGTGGCGATGCCATTGAAGTTGCGAGCAACCACTTGGCTGCTGGTGGCAGTCACATATGGAGCAGGAGCAGCGACAACTGCAGCTGGGGCAGCATAGGCAACATGTTGACCGAGGAGAACTCCAGGCTTGGCAGCAGCGCAGGCGATGACAGCGAAGATGACAACGGCCTGTGGATCGAATTAATTTATTCACTATCCAAAGGATAATCTGACTGTTGATCAACTTACGAATTTGAACATTTTGTTTGTTTTGTTGATTTGTTTACAGTTCGAAGACTGGAAATGGTTTGATACCTTTCAACAGCTTCACTCTACAATTTATACAAAAACTGGGAACTCGAATGGAAATTTGACCTTAAGTCTAAATATTATTGTGGGTGCCACGACGTGTTATACATTTATCAATGGGAGGGAACCTGAAGTAAAGTAAAGATAGAAATAACGGCTACAAAATGCAAACGAAACCGTTAACTGGTCTTGCGCATTTCAATGAACCACAATGACTCACAACTGTGTGAAGACTATTTTGGGTATAAATACTCGACAATTGTTCATGCTGGACATCAATCAGTTTGCAGCTCACCCTAGAAGCAACACCACAAAACAATCCTCAACATGTTCAAATACGTAAGAAGGAGTTTCATCTTTATTTGAGCCTTTTATTAAACTTATATTTTAATTTAGGCCGTTGTCATCTTCGCTGTCATCGCCTGCGCTGCTGCCAAGCCTGGAGTTCTCCTTGGACAACAATTGGCTTATGCTGCCCCAGCTGCAGTTGTCGCTGCTCCTGCTCCATATGTGACTGCCACCAGCAGCCAAGTGATTGCCCGCAACTTCAATGGCATCGCCACTGCTCCAGTGGTTGCTCCAGTTGCCACTGCGTTCGCTGCTCCAGTTGCTGCTCCAGTCATTGCCAAGTACGCAGCTGCTCCTTTGGCTGCTCCCTTGACTTATAGCGCTCCTTTGACTGCTCCTCTGGCTTATGGCTCTCCTTTGGCCGCTCCTCTTGCCTACAGCTCACCATTGGCCTACTCTGCTGCAGCTGCTCCAGTTCTTCTGTAAGAAGTTAACTTCATCGATTTAAAATAAACAACTCTAAATATAATTAAGTTTTCTTTGATGACATTTCGGGGTTTCTTTTGGGCTTAACGGTTTGTTGTATAGGCGACTTCTTGGCACTAGAAATCAACAATTATTTTGAATTTGGATGCAACTCACGTAGACTACGCAAAAATGTTTGTCTACAGCGACAACATTTATTGGCCACACTTGAATTCGTATTCAAGATTGGTTAAATGGTTTGTTTTGAAGTTGTGGTTGGTTCAAAATGAATTAATAAATATTATTCATTGGTATGTATGTTAAGCATTTATGTCAAGGTCGCAGGTGCCGCATTTCAAGGTCTAATGAGTTCAATGAACTCAACTGCAAACAGCTGTGATATTTGCAAATATTTAAATATTTATGCCTACAATAATATTCAAACCTAATTTTCAATTAATCGATGTTAAGATGAAGATTCCATTTACTAAACAAAATTTGAATATGAACGTTTCTAATATTGTGACATCAGTGTTAATAATATTAATTTATTATTATAATATCAATTTTGTACTAATGTCTATTATTCGTACGAACGCAACATCTAGAAGGTTCATTCGCTAACGATAATTTGAACCACTAAGAAGTTTTTTTTCATAATTCCAACAGCGAGTGCAATTAATTAAAATTTTTATTTAAATTACGCATATTAAATTGACTTGCAAACAAAAAAACGCTTACCAATACATGGAAATTATGTCAATCGGTGTACATGCGAGTTGTCAGCGCTCTTCGCTCTCCGCTCTCCGCTCTCCCCTCTCACACTCTACTACTGATATGTGCGAGTTAGACACGATCAGCCAACGCTTACTTTGGCAATCCACTAGCGCGCTTTCGCTTGCACTTGCGTACAAGTTTTTTCTTCTGCTTTACTTTGGCATTCGTACTGCTCAGAAGTAGCATCCTCTTCTGCATAACGGTTTCGTTCGCATGCATTGTAGCAACGTCTTCTGCTTTACTCCCTGCGTCAACTAGCAACTTCTTCTGTTATACTCTTAGCTCTCTCTCTCTCTCTCTCAACTGCTTCTGCATAGCTAGTAGCAATTGCTTCTGCTTTACTTTTATACTTCTCAGAAGTAGCATCCTCTTCTGCTAGACATTTTCTCAGAAGTAGCATCCTCTTCTGCTAGACATTGTCTCAGAAGTAGCATCCTCTTCTGCTAGACATTTTCGCCTTCTTGCAATCGAGCAACGTCTTCTGCTTTACTCTCAGTGACAACTAGCAAATTCTTCTGCTGAATTAACAGCAACGTTTTCTGCTTTACTAGATTCTTTGACACTCGTTTTCTAATGTTTTATGTTATGAATATGGAAAAGCGAATTATTTACTTGCATATAATATTAATATTTTTATGGGAGTTTTTATTCCCGCTACCCACAGGCCAGGATTGTATTATAACTTAGTGCCAACAGAAAATTTATGTAACAGGCAGAAGGAGGCATCTCCGACCCCATAAAGTATATACATATATTCTTAATCAGTGTCAACAGCCGAGACGATATAGCCATGTCCGTCTGTCAGTCTGTGTGAACACCTAAATCTCAGCGACTATAATACAAAGAGACACCAAATTTGGTACATAGGCTCCTGCATTTATTTACTTCGATGCCACGCCCCCTTCGCCTACAGTATAGATAAATCTAGAAAAAGTCACGTTTTTTTTTAAGTAAATGAATGATGTCTTAATATACCCTGTAATTTTGGAAAAAATCTGATAAGTAGCATAAAAGTTATTTGTTAAATTATTTATCAGAACAGTTGTGCCCAATAGAGATATAAAATTTGGTGACAGTATTCGTGTAGGCCTTACGCAGATCAAGTTTGTTTTTGGTACTTCAGCAGATCGAAGTCGGTTTTGGAAAGGAATTTCGTCGTTAATATTCTGAAAATTTAAAATTTTGGCAAATCTACTTGCTACTCGATTATGTTCGCCTGGTACTTTAGCAGATCAAAGTCATTTTTGGGAAGGAATTTCGTCGTTAATATTAACGTATTTTATTCAAATTCAAATTTGAAAATCCCGCCCAGCTTCTGAAAATTTAAATTTTTGGCTAATCTACTTGCTACTTGCTTATGTTCGCCTGGTACTTCAGAAGATCGACGTTGGTTTTGGGAAGTAATTTCGTCGTTAATATTAACGTATTTTATTCAAATTCAAATTTGAAAATCTCGCCCAGCTTCTGAAAATTTAAATTTTTGGCAAATCTACTTGCTACTCTATTATGTTCGCCTGGTACTTCAGCAGATCAAAGTCATTTTTGGGAAGGAATTTCGTCGTTAATATTAACGAATTTTATTCAAATTCAAATTTGAAAATTACGCCCAGCTTCTGAAAATTAAAATTTTTGGCAAATTAACTTGCTACTCGATTATGTTCGCCTGGTACTTCAGAAGATCGACGTTCGTTTTGGGAAGAAATTTCGTCGTTAATATTAACGTATTTTATTCAAATTCAAATTTGAAAATCCCGCCCAGCTTCTGAAAATTTAAATTTTTGGCAAATTAACTTGCTACTCGATTATGTTCGCCTGGTACTTCAGAAGATCGACGTTCGTTTTGGGAAGAAATTTCGTCGTTAATATTAACGTATTTTATTCAAATTCAAATTTAAAAAACCCGCCCAGCTTCTGCAAATTTAAATTTTTTCAAATTAACTTGCTACTCGATTATGTTCGCCTGGTACTTCAGAAGATCAAAGTCGGTTTTGGGAAGGAATTCCGTCGTTAATATTAACGTATTTTATTCAAATTCAAATTTGAAAATCCCGCCCAGCTTCTGAAAATTTAAATTTTTGGCAAATCTACTTGCTACTCGATTATGTTCGCCTGGTACTTTAGCAGATCAAAGTCATTTATGGGAAGGAATTTCGTCGTTAATATTAACGTATTTTATTCAAATTCAAATTTGAAAATCCCGCCCAGCTTCTGAAAATTTAAATTTTTGGCAAATCTACTTGCTACTCGATTATGTTCGCCTGGTACTTCAGCAGATCAAAGTCATTTTTGGGAAGGAATTTCGTCGTTAATATTAACGAATTTTATTCAAATTCAAATTTGAAAATCCCGCCCAGCTTCTGAAAATTTAAATTTTTGGCAAATTAACTTGCTACTCGATTATGTTCGCCTGGTACTTCAGAAGATCAAAGTCGGTTTTGGGAAGAAATTTCGTCGTTAATATTAACGTATTTTATTCAAATTCAAATTTGAAAAACCCGCCCAGCTTCTGCAAATTTAAATGTTTGGCAAATTAACTTGCTACTCGATTATGTTCGCCTGGTACTTTAGCAGATCAAAGTCATTTTTGGGAAGGAATTTCGTCGTTAATATTAACGTATTTTATTCAAATTCAAATTTGAAAATCCCGCCCAGCTTCTGAAAATTTAAATTTTTGGCAAATTAACTTGCTACTCGATTATGTTCGCCTGGTACTTCAGAAGATCGACGTTCGTTTTGGGAAGAAATTTCGTCGTTAATATTAACGTATTTTATTCAAATTCAAATTTGAAAAACCCGCCCAGCTTCTGCAAATTTAAATTTTTGGCAAATTAACTTGCTACTCGATTATGTTCGCCTGGTACTTCAGAAGATCGACGTTCGTTTTGGGAAGAAATTTCGTCTTTAATATTAACGTATTTTATTCAAATTCAAATTTGAAAAACCCGCCCAGCTTCTGCAAATTTAAATGTTTGGCAAATTAACTTGCTACTCGATTATGTTCGCCTGGTACTTTAGAAGATCGCAGTCGGTTTTGGGAAGGAATTCCGTCGTTAATATTAACGTATTTTATTCAAATTCAAATTTGAAAATCCCGCCCAGCTTCTGAAAATTTTAATTTTTGGCTAATTTACTTGCTACTCGATTATGTTCGCCTGGTACTTCAGAAGATCGACGTTGGTTTTGGGAAGGAATTTCGCCGTTAATATTAACGTATTTTATTCAAATTCAAATTTGAAAATCGCGCCCAGCTTCTGAAAATTTAAATTCTTGGCTAATTTACTTGCTACTCGATTATGTTCGCCTGGTACTTCAGAAGATCGACGTTGGTTTTGGGAAGGAATTCCGTCGTTAGTATTAACGTATTTTATTCAAATTCAAATTTGAAAATCCCGCCCAGCTTCTGAAAATTTAAATTTTTGGCAAATCTACTTGCTGCTCGATTATGTTCGCCTGGTACTTCAGCAGATAAAAGTCATTTTTGGGAAGGAATTTCGTCGTTAATATTCTGAAAATTTAAATTTTTGGCAAATTTACTTGCTACTCGATTATGTTCGCCTGGTACTTCAGAAGATCGACGTTCGTTTTGGGAAGAAATTTCGTCGTTAATATTAACGTATTTTATTCAAATTAAAATTTGAAAATCCCGCCCAGCTTCTGAAAATTTTAATTTTTGGCTAATTTACTTGCTACTCGATTATGTTCGCCTGGTACTTCAGAAGATCAAAGTCGGTTTTGGGAAGGAATTCCGTCGTTAATATTAACGTATTTTATTCAAATTCAAATTTGAAAATCCCGCCCAGCTTCTGAAAATTTAAATTTTTGGCTAATTTACTTGCTACTCGATTATGTTCGCCTGGTACTTCAGAAGATCAAAGTCGGTTTTGGGAAGGAATTTCGTCGTTAATATTAACGTATTTTATTCAAATTCAAATTTGAAAATCCCGCCCAGCTTCTGAAAATTTGAATTTTTTGCTAATTTACTTGCTACTCGATTATGTTCGCCTGGTACTTCAGAAGTTCGACGTTGGTTTTGGGAAGTAATTTCGTCGTTAATATTAACGTATTTTATTCAAATTCAAATTTGAAAATCCCGCCCAGCTTCTGAAAATTTAAATTTTTGGCTATTTACTTGCTACTCGATTATGTTCGCCTGGTACTTCAGAAGATCAAAGTCGGTTTTGGGAAGGAATTCCGTCGTTAATATTAACGTATTTTATTCAAATTCAAATTTGAAAATCCCGCCCAGCTTCTGAAAATTTAAATTTTTGGCTAATTTACTTGCTACTCGATTATGTTCGCCTGGTACTTCAGCAGATCAAAGTCATTTTTGGGAACGAATTTCGTCGTTAATATTAACGAATTTTATTCAAATTCAAATTTGAAAATCCCGCCCATCTTCTGAAAATTTAAATTTTTGGCAAATTAACTTGCTACTCGATTATGTTCGCCTGGTACTTCAGAAGATCGACGTTCGTTTTGGGAAGAAATTTCGTCGTTAATATTAACGTATTTTATTCAAATTCAAATTTGAAAATCCCGCCCAGCTTCTGAAAATTTAAATTCTTGGCTAATTTACTTGCTACTCGATTATGTTCGCCTGGTACTTCAGAAGTTCGACGTTGGTTTTGGGAAGGAATTTCGTCGTTAATATTAACGTATTTTATTCAAATTCAAATTTGAAAATCCCGCCCAGCTTATGAAAATTTAAATTTTTGGCTAATTTACTTGCTACTCGATTATGTTCGCCTGGTACTTCAGAAGATCAAAGTCGGTTTTGGGAAGGAATTCCGTCATTAATATTAACGTATTTTATTCAAATTCAAATTTGAAAATCCCGCCCAGCTTCTGAAAATTTAAATTTTTGGCAAATCTACTTGCTACTCGATTATGTTCGCCTGGTACTTTAGCAGATCAAAGTCATTTTTGGGAAGGAATTTCGTCGTTAATATTAACGTATTTTATTCAAATTCAAATTTGAAAATCCCGCCCAGTTTCTGAAAATTTAAATATTTGGCAAATCTCCTTGCTACTCGATTATGATCGCCTGGTACTTCAGAAGTTCGACGTTGGTTTTTGGGAAGGAATTTCGCCGTTAATATTAACGTATTTTATTCAAATTCAAATTTGAAAATCCCGCCCAGCTTCTGAAAATTTAAAGTTTTGGCTAATTTACTTGCTACTCGATTATGTTCGCCTGGTACTTCAGAAGATCGAAGTCGGTTTTGGAAAGGAATTCCGTCATTAATATTAACGTATTTTATTCAAATTCAAATTTGAAAATCCCGCCTAGCTTCTGAAAATTTAAATTTTTGGGTAATTTACTTGCTTCTCGATTATGTTCGCCTGGTACTTCAGCAGATCATAGTCATTTTTGGGAAGGAATTCCGTCGTTAATATTAACGTATTTTATTCAAATTCAAATTTGAAAATCCCGCCCAGCTTCTGAAAATTTATATTTTTGGCTAATTTACTTGCTACTCGATTATGTTCGCCTGGTACTTCAGAAGATCAAAGTCGGTTTTGGGAAGGAATTTCGTCGTTAATATTAACGTATTTTATTCAAATTCAAATTTGAAAATCCCGCCCAGCTTCTGAAAATTTAAATTTTTGGCTAATTTACTTGCTACTCGATTATGTTCGCCTGGTACTTCAGAAGATCAAAGTCGGTTTTGGGAAGGAATTCCGTCGTTAATTTTAACGAATTTTATTCAAATTCAAATTTGAAAATCCCGCCCAGCTTCTGAAAATTTAAATTTTTGGCTAATTTACTTGCTACTCGATTATGTTCGCCTGGTACTTCAGAAGTTCGACGTTGGTTTTGTTAAGTAATTTCGTCGTTAATATTAACGTATTTTATTCAAATTCAAATTTGAAAATCCCGCCCAGCTTCTGAAAATTTAAATTTTTGGCTAATTTACTTGCTACTCGATTATGTTCGCCTGGTACTTCAGAAGATCAAAGTCGGTTTTGGGAAGGAATTCCGTCGTTAATATTAACGTATTTTATTCAAATTCAAATTTGAAAATCCCGCCCAGCTTCTGAAAATTTAAATTTTTGGCTAATTTACTTGCTACTCGATTATGTTCGCCTGGTACTTCAGCAGATCAAAGTCATTTTTGGGAAGGAATTTCGTCGTTAATATTAACGTATTTTATTCAAATTCAAATTTGAAAATCCCGCCCAGCTTCTGAAAATTTAAATTCTTGGCTAATTTACTTGCTACTCGATTATGTTCGCCTGGTACTTCAGAAGTTCGACGTTGGTTTTGGGAAGGAATTCCGTCATTAATATTAACGTATTTTATTCAAATTCAAATTTGAAAATCCCGCCCAGCTTCTGAAAATTTAAATTTTTGGCAAATCTACTTGCTACTCGATTATGTTCGCCTGGTACTTTAGCAGATCAAAGTCATTTTTGGGAAGGAATTTCGTCGTTAATATTAACGTATTTTATTCAAATTCAAATTTGAAAATCCCGCCCAGTTTCTGAAAATTTAAATATTTGGCAAATCTCCTTGCTACTCGATTATGTTCGCCTGGTACTTCAGAAGTTCGACGTTGGTTTTGGGAAGGAATTTCGTCGTTAATATTAACGTATTTTATTCAAATTCAAATTTGAAAATCCCGCCTAGCTTCTGAAAATTGAAATTTTTGGGTAATTTACTTGCTTCTCGATTATGTTCGCCTGGTACTTCAGAAGATCAAAGTCGGTTTTGGGAAGGAATTCCGTCGTTAATATTAACGTATTTTATTCAAATTCAAATTTGAAAATCCCGACCAGCTTCTGAAAATTTAAATTTTTGGCTAATTTACTTGCTACTCGATTATGTTCGCCTGGAACTTCAGAAGATCGAAGTCGGTTTTGGGAAGGAATTCCGTCATTAATATTAACGTATTTTATTCAAATTCAAATTTGAAAATCCCGCCTAGCTTCTGAAAATTGAAATTTTTGGCTAATTTACTTGCTACTCGATTATGTTCGCCTGGTACTTCAGAAGTTCGACGTTGGTTTTGGGAAGGAATTTCGTCGTTAATATTAACGTATTTTATTCAAATTCAAATTTGAAAATCCCGCCTAGCTTCTGAAAATTGAAATTTTTGGCTAATTTACTTGCTACTCGATTATGTTCGCCTGGTACTTCAGAAGATCGAAGTCGGTTTTGGGAAGGAATTCCGTCGTTAATATTAACGTATTTTATTCAAATTCAAATTTGAAAATCCCGCCTAGCTTCTGAAAATTGAAATTTTTGGGTAATTTACTTGCTTCTCGATTATGTTCGCCTGGTACTTCAGAAGATCAAAGTCGGTTTTGGGAAGGAATTCCGTCGTTAATATTAACGTATTTTATTCAAATTCAAATTTGAAAATCCCGACCAGCTTCTGAAAATTTAAATTTTTGGCTAATTTACTTGCTACTCGATTATGTTCGCCTGGAACTTCAGAAGATCGAAGTCGGTTTTGGGAAGGAATTCCGTCATTAATATTAACGTATTTTATTCAAATTCAAATTTGAAAATCCCGCCTAGCTTCTGAAAATTTAAATTTTTGGCTAATTTACTTGCTTCTCGATTATGTTCGCCTGGTACTTCAGCAGATCAAAGTCATTTTTGGGAAGGAATTCCGTCGTTAATATTAACGTATTTTATTCAAATTCAAATTTGAAAATCCCGCCCAGCTTCTGAAAATTTATATTTTTGGCTAATTTACTTGCTACTCGATTATGTTCGCCTGGTACTTCAGAAGATCAAAGTCGGTTTTGGGAAGGAATTTCGTCGTTAATATTAACGTATTTTATTCAAATTCAAATTTGAAAATCCCGCCCAGCTTCTGAAAATTAAAATTTTTGGCTAATTTACTTGCTACTCGATTATGTTCGCCTGGTACTTCAGAAGATCAAAGTCGCTTTCGGGAAGGAATTCCGTCATTAATATTAACGTATTTTATTCAAATTCAAATTTGAAAATCCCGCCCAGCTTCTGAAAATTTAAATTTTTGGCAAATTTACTTGCTACTCGATTATGTTCGCCTGGTACTTTAGCAGATCAAAGTCATTTTTGGGAAGGAATTTCGTCGTTAATATTAACGTATTTTATTCAAATTCAAATTTGAAAATCCCGCCCAGCTTCTAAAAATTTAAATTTTTGGCAAATCTCCTTGCTACTCGATTATGTTCGCCTGGTACTTCAGCAGTTCGACGTTGGTTTTTGGGAAGAAATTTCGCCGTTAATATTAACGTATTTTATTCAAATTCAAATTTGAAAATCCCGCCTAGCTTCTGAAAATTTAAATTTTTGGGTAATTTACTTGCTTCTCGATTATGTTCGCCTGGTACTTCAGAAGATCAAAGTCGGTTTTGGGAAGGAATTCCGTCGTTAATATTAACGTATTTTATTCAAATTCAAATTTGAAAATCCCGCCCAGCTTCTGAAAATTTATATTTTTGGCTAATTTACTTGCTACTCGATTATGTTCGCCTGGTACTTCAGAAGATCAAAGTCGGTTTTGGGGAGGAATTCCGTCGGTAATATTAACGTATTTTATTCAAATTCAAATTTGAAAATCCCGCCCAGCTTCTGAAAATTTTAATTTTTGGCTAATTTACTTGCTACTCGATTATGTTCGCCTGGTACTTCAGAAGTTCGACGTTGGTTTTGGGAAGGAATTCCGTCGTTAATATTAACGTATTTTATTCAAATTCAAATTTGAAAATCCCGCCCAGCTTCTGAAAATTTAAATTTTTGGCTAATTTACTTGCTACTCGATTATGTTCGCCTGGTACTTCAGCAGCTCAAAGTCATTTTTAGGAAGGAATTTCGTCGTTAATATTAACGTATTTTATTCAAATTCAAATTTCAAAATCCCGCCCAGCTTCTGAAAATTTAAATTTTTGGCTAATTTACTTGCTACTCGATTATGTTCGCCTGGTACTTCAGAAGATCAATGTCGGTTTTGGGAAGGAATTCCGTCGTTAATATTAACGTATTTTATTCAAATTCAAATTTGAAAATCCCGCCCAGCTTCTGAAAATTTAAATTTTTGGCTAATTTACTTGCTACTCGATTATGTTCGCCTGGTACTTCAGAAGATCAAAGTCGGTTTTGGGAAGGAATTCCGTCGTTAATATTAACGTATTTTATTCAAATTCAAATTTGAAAATCCCGCCTAGCTTCTGAAAATTTAAATTTTTGGGTAATTTACTTGCTTCTCGATTATGTTCGCCTGGTACTTCAGAAGATCAAAGTCGGTTTTGGGAAGGAATTCCGTCGTTAATATTAACGTATTTTATTCAAATTCAAATTTGAAAATCCCGCCCAGCTTCTGAAAATTTAAATTTTTGGCTAATTTACTTGCTACTCGATTATGTTCGCCTGGTACTTCAGAAGTTCGAAGTTGGTTTTGGGAAGGAATTTCGTCGTTAATATTAACGTATTTTATTCAAATTCAAATTTTAAAATCCCGCCCAGCTTCTGAAAATTTAAATTTTTGGCTAATTTACTTGCTACTCGATTATGTTCGCCTGATACTTCAGAAGATCAAAGTCGGTTTTGGGAAGGAATTCCGTCGATAATATTAACGTATTTTATTCAAATTCAAATTTGAAAATCCCGCCCAGCTTCTGAAAATTTAAATTTTTGGCTAATTTACTTGCTACTCGATTATGTTCGCCTGGTACTTCAGCAGATCAAAGTCGGTTTTGGGAAGGAATTCCGTCGTTAATATTAACGTATTTTACTCAAATTCCAATTTGAAAATCCCGACCAGCTTCTGAAAATTTTAATTTTTGGGTAATTTACTTGCTTCTCGATTATGTTCGCCTGGTACTTCAGAAGATCAAAGTCGGTTTTGGGAAGGAATTCCGTCGTTAATATTAACGTATTTTATTCAAATTCAAATTTGAAAATCCCGCCCTGCTTCTGAAAATTTATATTTTTGGCTAATTTACTTGCTACTCGATTATGTTCGCCTGGTACTTCAGAAGATCAAAGTCGGTTTTGGGAAGGAATTCCGTCGTTAATATTAACGTATTTTATTCAAATTCAAATTTGAAAATCCCGCCCTGCTTCTGAAAATTTAAATTTTTGGCAAATCTACTTGCTACTCGATTATGTTCGCCTGGTACTTCAGAAGTTCGAAGTTGGTTTTGGGAAGGAATTTCGTCGTTAATATTAACGTATTTTATTCAAATTCAAATTTTAAAATCCCGCCCAGCTTCTGAAAATTTAAATTTTTGGCTAATTTACTTGCTACTCGATTATGTTCGCCTGATACTTCAGAAGATCAAAGTCGGTTTTGGGAAGGAATTCCGTCGATAATATTAACGTATTTTATTCAAATTCAAATTTGAAAATCCCGCCCAGCTTCTGAAAATTTTAATTTTTGGCAAATCTACTTGCTACTCGATTATGTTCACCTGGTACTTCAGCAGATCAAAGTCATTTTTGGGAAGGAATTTCGTCGTTAATATAAACGTATTTTATTCAAATTCAAATTTGAAAATCCCGCCCAGCTTCTGAAAATTTAAATTTTTGGCAAATCTACTTGCTACTCGATTATGTTCGCCTGGTACTTCAGCAGAACGACGTTAGTTTTGGGAAGGAATTTCGTCGAAATTATTAACGTATTTTATTTAAGATAAATGAATTTGTTTATTTCTTAATACAACAAAATTATGCACCTTTATTTTACTTCTGAAATATCAGAATAAGTAATATTAATGCTCTATTTAATTTAAATTTTTGGGTAAGCTAAATTTTTTCAAATTATATGTATATCAATAAAAATTATTAGAACATTACGCTTGAGTTTGTCTTGGATCGTCGCAAATTTTGTAAGTCGGTTTTGTGTTTAAATTTCACAAAGCAATAGTTACGGTTGAAATAAACTTAATCAACCAGATTTCTGACCTTTAAGCTATAATGGTTTCTGGAACTTTATAAAAAAAAAGTAAGAAAACTGCAGTCGAGAGTGCTCGACCGTAAGAGACCCGCAACCCATTCCGAGAAAAAACCAAAAATTTAAATTATCTTTTTGGATACACACAACTAGAAATATTATCATGAAAGGTGAGTTGTCTAGTATATGTATGTTTATCTACCTTTGTATATTAAAAAATGTGTAATTTGTGTGGCAACTTTAAGGTAAGAAATGTATAGAACACATTTGGTAGAAAAGTATTCTAAAGTCAAAGTTAAGCTCCCCTAGCTATTAACAAACAACTTTACACCTGATGAACATAAAATGTTCCAAAATATTAAAAGCAAGTATACCCATTTATAAATGCATCACAGGATTATCCTAACAACGATTTAAGGAAATTATTAATTTGTTTAAAAATAATTTTATATTTTTGTTTTCTTTAATAGTTAATTGATTACAGTTTATTAATTTACAGCAAAAGTGGTGCATGAGCAGCAGAATAGCTCAGAGGAACATTGTAGGCCAGAGGAGCAGTCAAGGGAGCGCTGTAGGCCAAGGGAGCAGCCAGAGGAGCAGCCAATGGAGCAGTTGCGTACTTGGCAATGACTGGAGCAGCAACTGGAGCAGCGAATGCAGTGGCAACTGGAGCAACCACTGGAGCAGTGGCGATGCCATTGAAGTTGCGGGCAATCACTTGGCTGCTGGTGGCAGTCACATATGGAGCAGGAGCAGCGACAACTGCAGCTGGGGCAGCATAGGCAACATGTTGTCCAAGGAGAACTCCAGGCTTGGCAGCAGCGCAGGCGATGACAGCGAAGATGACAACGGCCTAAGTTAAAATATAAGTTTAATAAAAGGCTCAAATAAAGATAAAACTCCTTCTTACGTATTTGAACATGTTGAGGATTGTTTTGTTGTGTGGTGAGCTGCAAACTAATTGATGCCCAATTCAAACAATTATCGAGTATTTATACCCAAAATAGTCTTCACACAGTTGTGAGTCATTGTGGTTCATTGAAATGCGTAAGACCAGTTAACGGTTTCGTTTGCATTTTGTAGCCGTTATTTCTATCTTTACTTTACTTCAGGTTCCCTCCCATTGATAAATGTATAACACGTCGTGGCACCCACAATAATATTTAGACTTAAGGTCAAATTTCCATTCGAGCTCCCAGTTTTTGTATAAATTGAAGAGTGAAGCTGTTGAAAGGTATCAAACCATTTCCAGTCTTCGAACTGTAAACAAATCAACAAAACAAACAAAATGTTCAAATTCGTAAGTTGATCAACAGTCAGATTATCCTTTGGATAGTGAATAAATTAATTCAATTCACAGGCCGTTGTCATCTTCGCTGTCATCGCCTGCGTCGCTGCCAAGCCTGGAGTTCTCCTTGGCCAACATGTTGCCTATGCTGCCCCAGCTGCAGTTGTCGCTGCTCCTGCTCCATATGTGACTGCCACCAGCAGCCAAGTGATTGCCCGCAACTTCAATGGCATCGCCACTGCTCCAGTGGTTGCTCCAGTTGCCACTGCATTCGCTGCTCCAGTTGCTGCTCCAGTCATTGCCAAGTACGCAGCTGCTCCTTTGGCTGCTCCCTTGACTTATAGCGCTCCTTTGACTGCTCCTCTGGCTTATGGCTCTCCTTTGGCCGCGCCTCTTGCCTACAGCTCACCATTGGCCTACTCTGCTGCAGCTGCTCCAGTTCTTCTGTAAGAAGTTAACTTCATCGATTTAAAATAAACAACTCTAAACATAATTAAGTTTTCTTTGATGACATTTCGGGGTTTCTTTAGGGCTGATCGGTTTGTTGTATAGGCGTCTTCTTGGCACTGGAAATCAACAATTATTTTGAGTTTGGATGCAACTCACGTAGACTACGCAAAAATGTTTGTTTACAACGATAACAGTTTTTGGCCACACTTGAATTCGTATTCAAGATTGGTTAAATGGTTTGTTTTGAAGTTGCGGTTGATTTAAAATGCATTAATATTTATTATTCATTGGTATGTATGTTAAGCATTTATGTCAAGGTCGCAGGTACCGCATTTCAAGGTCTAATCAGTTCAATGAACTCAAGTGCATAAAGCTGTGATATTTGCAAATATTTAAATATTTATGCCTACAATAATATTCAAACCTAATTTTCAATTAATCGATGTTAAGATGAAGATTCCATTTACTAAACAAAATTTGAATATGAACGCTTCTAATATTGTGACATCAGTGTTAATATTATTTATTTATTATTATAATATCAATTTTGTACTATTGTCTATTATTCGTACGAACGATAATTTGAACCACTAAGAAGTTTTTTTTCATAATTCCAACAGCGAGTGCAATTAATTAAAATTTTTATTTAAATTACGCACATTAAATTGACTTGCAAGCAGAAAAACGCTTACCAATACATAGAAATTATGTCAATCGGTGTAAATGTGAGTTGTCAGCGCTCTTCGCTCTCCCCTCTCACACTCTACTACTGATATGTGCGAGTTAGACACGATCAGCCAACGCTTACTTTGGCAATCCACTAGCGCGCTCTCGCTTGCACTTGCGTACAAGTTTTTTCTTCTGCTTTACTTTGGCATTCGTACTGCTCAGAAGTAGCATCCTCTTCTGCATAACGGTTTCGTTCGCATGCATTGTAGCAACGTCTTCTGCTTTACTCTCTGCGTCAACTAGCAACTTCTTCTGTTATACTCTTAGCTCTGTCTCTCTCTCTCTCTCAACTGCTTCTGCATAGCTAGTAGCAACTGCTTCTGCTTTACTTTTATACTTCTCAGAAGTAGCATCCTCTTCTGCTAGACATTGTCTCAGAAGTAGCATCCTCTTCTGCTTTACTCTTAGTGACAACTAGCAACTTCTTCTGCTTAACTAACAGCTGCGTCTTCTGCTTTACTAGATTCTTTGACACTCGTTTTCTGATGTTTTATGTAATGAATATGGAAGAGCGAATTATTTACTTGCATACTATATGAAAATTTGTATGTTATTTTGTTATGTATTAGTTTTTGTTTTGCACTGCATCTCATTATATCAATGAAGTCTATTGAGAGATAAAAATACAAATATCAATATGAAAGATAAATTGTCTAGATTATGTAATTTTTGTGGCAACTTTAAAATAAGAAATGTATAAAACACATTGGTAGAACAATTTTCTAAAGTCAATGTTAAGCTGGCCGCTATTTTAATAAACAACTTTACACATAAAATGTTCCAAAATATTATTAATAAATTTTACCCATTTAGAAATGCATCACAGGATTATCCTAACAACGATTTAAGGAAATTGATGATTTGTTTAGAAAATAATTTTATATTTTGTCGTTAATAGTTCACAGTTTATTAATTTAGGCCGTTGTCATCTTCGCTGTCATCGCCTGCGCTGCTGCCAAGCCTGGAGTTCTTCTTGGTCAACAATTATTCTATGCTGCACCAGCTGCAGTTGTCGCTGCGCCTGCTCCATATGTGACTGCCACCTGCAGCCAAGTGATTGCCCGCAACTTCAATGGCATCGCCACTGCTCCTGTGGTTGCTCCAGTTGCCACTGCATTCGCTGCTCCAGTTGCTGCTGGCTTACAGCGCTCCATTGACTGCTCCTCTAGCGTACAGCTCTCCTTTGGCCGCTCCTCTTGCCCACAGTTCACCATTGGCCTACTCTGCTGCAGCTGCTCCAGTTCTGCTATACGAATTACAAATAAATCGACTTTAAATAATCACATAGCCTCAACCAAGATGAAAGTATTCGAATTGAATGCATCTCACATCGCCTTGGCAAGAATAATTGCGTAGAGCAACAGGAGTTATTGGCCATATTGAGCAGAGGCTTTAATGGTTTGTTGTGAAGTCGATTAACTGCCTTGCGTGTCAAGGTCGCAAATGCAAATTCTTCAAGTATATTATTAATGAAAAAGAAGTTTAATTTAAAATGATTCGTCATCGGAATCGGATTCGGCAACGTAGTCGTCCATCTGAAGCCGGCTGCCCATCCCCTGCCCTCCTTTTCCCTGATCAACCCACAAGTGTTCCAGCAGCTGAATCTGCGTCTGCATCACGGTTGCTATATTGAAGAGTCGTAGAATGCGAATCTTATAATGCTCTTGCTTAGTGGCCTCATCCAAGTCCCGCTCAGTCCTTAAAGTGGGTGTGGCCCATGCTTGATATCTGTTCTTACTGCTCTTCACTTGCCTCTGATCCAAAAAATATCTGATATTGTCGGCAACGGTGCGATTATTGCGACGATAACCTCGATTCAAGCAGGGCAACTTTTTGAACACTTGAAAGACAGCATAATATTCGATGCGCAGAAATTGCAGAAAATTAATTGGCTGCTTGGCTCGAGCATCGCGCACCAACTTGGCATAGCCAAAGAAACCATTGATCAGCGAGACGAAGACATTGATCAGCAACTGGGTGACGACAAAGACGAGTATAAAATATAAAACCATGCCCATAATCTTGCCGCCGTAGAAGAGATCCATGTAACTGATGTGCTGGCTGAAGCCGAAGGAGAAGCACATCGAGTTCGAAATGCTTCGCATGATGTAATTGAAAGTGTTGGTATTGTTGCCATTGATAATTGCCACAGCAATGGAAAAGCCGACAATAAAAACGACAATAATTATAGCCATGCTCGCAATAGCTTGCCAGGCGCTAAACAGAGCGTACGAGAAGAGCTGAAAGACGCTGGCAAACTGCAGGACCTTCCAGAGACGCAACGTGGTCAGCAGCACAAGGATTCCCAACACAAGTTTGGAGACATTCTTCAAATGCGCCGGCTTATGAAAGTCCACGAACTGCAGCTTGTTGGCACACTCGATCCTCTCGAGCAGAGTGGCGACTATAATCTCCTGCATGACGATCAATATGACCATCACAACATTGAGCACCAATATCAGCAGATCCAGTTTATTCCACATGCTGCGCAGCTTCGACGGCTCGAACCACAGCGTGATGACCAGATTTTTGGCGAACTGAAGGAACACGATGGTATACAGCGTGGCCACAACGAAGCCCAATGCGCCGAGCTCCTCCAAGATTAGCATTTTCATGCTGTTGACCTGCGCGGTGGCCATCAAGGTGCCGAACGGCGTCTGCTCCAGTAGCAAGGTGCATACGGTGAAGATATTGGCATCCGCATTGTACAGCGTGAAGTCGATAAAAACTGCCGCTGTCTGCCTCGTCACCCAATTGTTGCTCTTGAGGTAATCAATCACCTTCATGCTGTTGTTGCGATTGCGCGCCAACATCGTAATGTAGCCGACCGTCTCCGGATAGTTCTCAAAGTAGCCATCGTGCTTGTAGCTCAAAAACACCTTATCCATGAAGGAGTACTTAACTGACGACGGCAGCCACGGCGAATAGATGTTCCAGTATTTGTCCGTGTAGGGCCGGCGTTCATAGGGCAACTTCCAGTTGGGCATATAGTCGCGGCTCGAGTACTTCGGCGGCTCCCAACCCATGTGGTCCATCTCTTTGCGTCGCAGCTGGCGCATCCGGATGACGCCCAGCTTGGCGGTATGATCGCCATATACCCAGGAGTGATAGCCCGTCTTCGCGACATTCGTATCGAAGCCATTGACCAGCGTCAGCTCAACAAACGTGTAGAACTGATCGAACTCATGTATGCTGTCCAATCCAATGGTGTACGTGCGATTCGTCAGAAAGATCTTCGACATCACGGACGTGTTGTGATAGAGCAGCCCGTCCCGAGTCACCAGCACCATCATCGTCAGCAGCACGAAGTAGGTGCCGTATAGGAACAGATCGACGGAAATCAATTGAAATCGCAAGTTGAGCGGTTCGCTCAGATGATTCGTGCCGTATCTCAGCTCCGCCTTCAATGAATTCAGTCGCATCTTCAGATAGTCGGTGCGAGTGTGAACCAATGGCGCCTTCTCGGGCCGATATATTTTCTCCTTTATGGGCCAAGTGGCCTTATCGATGGCTATCAGTATGAACTTCACAGTATCACTGATCACGAACTGGGCCAGTATCACCAGCAACAGATGCAGCCCAATTATCTTGATCTTGTTTACTTCATGATTGAAGCCGGAGAGGAAACAAATTGCCACTAAACAAGCAGTAAATATTACTATTGTGAATGCGAAAAAAATAAATGTGTGAATCTTAGCTGATATTTTCATTTTGATAGCCAATCAATTTCTGGTCTGGCGAGCGAACGGGATGAGTTTAATTTCTGTTTCTTAAAATGTTTCCGTCTGACAGCAATAGATTAGAAAAGTTTATTGAAACTTGTCATAGCCAAAAGTTAAATAAGAAAATCTGATTATTATTTTCTGTTTGATTTTAATTTAGTTTAAACTTGGGAAATAAATTATTAATTTTATACATATTTAATTCCTAAAACATGGTTTTTTAATGAGAAATGTTTCTCATACTTATTGAAACTAACAACAATTTAATTTCATAAATGGACAATCTGGAATTGTCTTATAATTTAAGTTTAGCTTTAGGAAATGTTGTACTTTGTTTAATATGTTATTATTAAAGAACTTGTCCTTGACTTTCGCACTTTTTTCTTTGTATATAACAACAAGTTATTCATTTGTAGAATTAAAAATTGATTTAAAATTTAAAGCAATTTTAAGTTAAACGGTAAATTTAACTGAAATTTTTGTTTAAATTCGCATATTTACCTCTACTTTTTTTGATATTTGAATGGAAAATATTTTAAGGTAATGGAACTTAAAAACAATTAATTATTTTTGACAAACACATAGTTTTATGTAATTAATTTTCAATTTAATTTTAATGTAATTTTAAATTTACTTACTTAAATTATTACACTTTTACCTTTGATGCTTCAAAACAATTGGATATTTTTAGCATATAAATAATTTTTCGACGCACGAAATCGCTCTGACGTTCTTTTCACTATAATTTTGGGCAGTCGGCGAATTTATTAGACTTATTACTTCACTCACATTATTATGCTGGAATTAGCTGAGGTGGGTCAAGAGTTTTACCCACAACCAAGTCATTTTTTAGCTGCTCTCGTAGACGTATGGCTGGGCCAACAAATCTACTTAGGGAACCAGAGACAACCTGAGTTTAAAAAGTTTTTGTCAGAGGAAAGTTTTTGAAACTAAGTGCAAGTCTTTGGATAAACTTTAATTTTTTAGCGTCAAGACGACTGCGACTAAGACATAAAACCTTTTTGGTGGCTAACTTGGTCCACACAGGTCGCTTAGTCGCAGTTCTTGTTCTGCTGTTGCCCACATCCCTTTTGCTTTTTGTGGTCAGCTTACTAACGACTTTTCGATACGAAGCGAAAAACTTTGCGCTTGGCCTAGTAGATAAAATTGTCGATTGCAGGTGCGAGGTGGAAGATGGAAAAGGGAGCCAACATCAGCGAGGTCCCAGTGAGAGCCACACCTGATGCAGCCTAATCCCCAAGAGCCACTGCAACTGAGATGGGATGCATATTAATAAGCTGCACAAATGTTTGCTTGCTGCCAGGCTCTGCTGCAGTTCAGTTCAGTCTTTTAAAAGGTACAATAGAGTCGCCACCATCCGCCTCCAGCTCCACCTCCAGTTGCAGTCCATGCAAAACATGTTTGCCCAGCCAAAAGCAGCAGTTGTCATGGCTGACTTCCGTTGGCCAGGCCAGGCCAGACCAGACCAGACCAGACAAGGCCAGTACAACAGAGGCTCCTTTCTTCACTCAAACTGTTTGCCGTTTAGCTTCGCATAAAGTGTAGAACCTGTAAAACGCATAAATCTTTGTTGGCACTGGCTCATTGCTGTGCTAGCTTCTATGCAGCTGCCTTGGCGTCTTGTTTGTTGCACGTATCATTTGTCAAAAAGGTGCATGAATTTTATTGCCGCCACTGAGTGCAGCTTTATTTCACACAATGAAAATATAGAGAGACAGAGAATGCGAATCGGTATTATTATCGCATGTGGTCAATTTAAGTGAAGTCTTCTTGAAGTGAAGTGAAGTCTTATGCAGAGTGTAATAATTTACTGTAATGTCGCGAAACTCGTATAAAAATAAAAAAAATCTTTATTGATACCATTGCCTGTATTTGACTAACTTCTAAATTACAAACTTGTGAATCATATAAGCATCAGTAGATCTGACTATATTACATATTATATTTTAATAATAATAATAATATAAGTAACTCTCAGACACAAGCTGTTGCAGAATTGATTAACACAATTACCACTTATCATACCATCACGTACTAAATAAACATTGATTAGATAAATTGAAAAAAAAAAGCGATGACAACAACCGCTGATTTCGAATTTCGAACATTGACCTTTCGAAAATGTTTTTAACAATTTTTGTTGCATACTTTTAGGCTGTAGAGGAAAGAAATAATACAGCTAGCCAAATTAAGCGAATAAATATAATTTTTATAATATAATATCTAAATATTTATCAAAAAAAATGTTTATCCAAGATTGTTCTGAAGTTAGCTTATTAAAAAAATAAATGTAACGATTGTTATATCAATTAATAATGGTAAAAAAATAAACTACATTCTCTTAGAATAAAATGTTTGTAAAGTACGATAATTTCGCAAAAATAGAACGAATTTATGTTCAGCAAAATGTTACTTTTACTTTACGCCCAGAGAAAACATAATTTCAGAGATATTAATAAGGGTGCATGTACAGCTTTAAACAGACATGTCGTTAGTCATAAGTGTAAGCTGTAATCTCCATGCGAGTGTGCATGTGTAGATGTGTCTGGCAATTTGCTTACTTCCTTTTGTACTCGCCTCACAGTGCATTACGAGTATGTGGCCTTATAGTGCCACGAAAATCAAATTAAGCAAAATTAAACGCAGCAACAAACAGACAACACAAACCAACAATAACGACTACGAACGAGCATACAGAATATGAGTCCTTTATTTTATTTTATTCGTTACTATTTTGTTGTCGTTTTTGGCAAGCACACAGCATATGCGTCCCGTTGACAAATAAAGTTTACAGATATGTGCAAAAAACAAACCGTGAGGGGTGAAGAGCGAGCTCCAGCTCCACAAGAGAGACAGATGGGCAACGCACACGAGTAAACAATGAGAAACCGGGCGGATGGGGAGGGCGAGGGTTATGCGAACTTCAGGCTTGGAGCACTGCTAATGTACACAGACAACAACTCCCCAATGAAATAGTTTATGGTAAACCGCAATGCGAAAAATGTCACCTCTTGGCAAAAATGAGCAAAGCCAAAGGGCGGGCGAGATTCCGACAGTCACAGACACAGACACAGACGCAGGGAAGAGAGAGCGCGGGCTGTAGAAGTGCGGAAGTTGTTTGCGGAGCTGGCAAAAGGCTGAGCGGAAGCGGCCTATTGGGCAATGGCGGCGCCACAAGCGGAAATGAGCCAACTTGGCTGCCACATGAGCCTGGCCTGGCTGCCTGGCGCGAACTCAAACACCAGATGAAGGACAATTGTGACTCGATCTTTAATAAGTTTTTTTCGCTTTGTATTGTATACACTTAAACTAGTAGTTGACTTAACTAAACTTTAAGCTCCCTGAGTTTTATAGTTTGTTTTTTTTCTTTTAGCACCTGTAAGATTCCAGAAGAAAGTAACAGAAATTTCGTATAGTCTAATCCACATCTATGGTCCACGCAGTGGTGGCTCTGTAAACTGCTCGTTTTGGGCATCACAGCGATTGGCATCTGCCTCGGTGGGCACCACATCCTTGGCCAACTCCAGCAGCTTGTCCAACGGGCACTGGAAATCACAGCCGGGCACAGTCAACTTTTGGGCGGGCGCCTTTGGATTGTTACGGAAATAGATCTCCACCCAGTATTCGCCGGTCTCTTTGTTCTTGTGCAGCTCGAACAGCGCCATCACCGAGTAGCGCGGCAATTGGCGTTCCCAGATCTTCAGGCCGGACAGCACATTGACCACAGTCGAGTCGTGGCCGGTGTAAATGAAGAGCTTGCGTTTCTCGGGCTTCAATGTGGCATTGCGCCTCTGCTGCATTTCATCGAACATCTTCTTGAGGAACGGACCCGCCTTGATCTTCTGCATCTCCGGCGTATACACATTGTACACATAGCTCTGTTCGGTCAGGAACTGCATCTTCTCCGGAAAGTATTGCTTCGTCCAATCGGGCAAATCCAGTCCCCACTCCTGCTCGGCCAGCAGTGTCAGATACAGCGACTGCACATCCTCGGGCTCGTTGAAGCTGAGACCAGTGTGGGCTGCCAGTTCCTTGAACATATCCAAAAATGGCGCAATCTCTGCCTTAACTTCGGGCAGCTCGTAGACCTCGTGCAAGGCCTCGAAATATCGTGGACAAGGCGTGCGGACGAGCAACAACTGTAGGATGAGAAAACATACGAAATAAGTTGAAATATAATGTATATGGGAGCATAATGAAACAAAATTTGTTAAAATATTGTCATCGTTTCTTAATCTTAATATGTTGAAAACCATTTCATAGATAACCGTTTTTTGTGAATTTGAAGAAATTAAATTAAATAATAGAAATCTCGTTAAATCTTAATAATATTTAGAAATTAGTTAATTGACAACAATTTTAAATGTATTTAATGATATTAATTAGGTGAACTTTTATATTTTAATTAGAAGTGATTTCAAGTTGATATTCAATTATTGTGCAAGATATTTAACAAAAATTGAGAAATTAAATAGGTGATTCTTTGTTAAATTATACAATATGATTTTGAGTTTGAAATCTATTAAGAAATTATTAATAGATATTGAATAGGTAATTTTACACACTTTTATTAGATTTGATTTCAGGTTAAAAATGAATTGGCTAGATTTTTAAGAAAAATGTAACAATTAAATTGCATGGTTTCAAAATGATTGTAAGATTAATTTACATGAAGTAAAGCTAGTTGGTTAATAGATATATGGTAATCAGGAAATTCTTTAATCACATAATTTATGCCAAAAAAAGGGATACTAATTTAAATATGAAATGCAATAAAAATTCTCATGCATGAATAATGAACATATTAAAATTTCAAGCAATTGCAATTCACATAAATTAAACATAAAATAATTAATAAAATTCAAATTTTGAGTTTTTTTTCGGACTTAGTTTAATCATTGAGGTTTAGGACTTGAATTTGTTTCTAGTTTGTTTGTTGACAAATGTAGACTGAAATCAGATCGTCAGACCGTCAGGCCGTCAGACGGGTTGTGTATGTGGCCGATGAAGATGAAATGAGGTATAAATCAATTTGAAGTGATGATGGCATCATTATTGATGGGATTGACGTACCGTATCCTCGTTCAGCTCCTGCGAGAACACCGGAATGGGCTGCCAATTGTACTTGCTGTTCCACTCCATCGCCGTGCCCTTCGGTGGAAAGAAGCTGGCCAAAACCGTTTGCATGGTCATGTGTGTGCGTGGCACGCCCGTCGCCTGTGCGTGCACCAACTGTGTGGCACAGCAGACCGGAGGAGAGAGAGAATGAAAAGAAGAATTGAGTGATGAGGCAAGCGCGCTTGAGCTTTGCAATTTGTAAACGTCCGCACTATCAGACACCCGTCCGTCCGTCCGTCCGGGATGGGAACGGGAACGGGAAAGGGTATCTGGTGGTTCGTTAGCGTTGGGTTACTTACATCGGGACTGTAGTAGGGTGCCAGAAATTTGCCATAACGCTTACGCAGCCAACTCCCGATGTTGAACAGCTCGCGTTTGCCATTCTGAGCGTTGATTTATTACATGACGTGGGCGGATGGCACGTGAGACAACAGCCGGAGAATTCGCAGCGTACATCGAGAAACAGAGAAACAGAGCGAGAAAGAGAGAAACACAGATGTAGCAACGTTATAAAATAATAAATGCCTTGCATTTTTGCAATTGCATAAACATATGCATGTGTATATGTTAATGCAACACACACTGCAGAAGCAAGGCAGAAACGTCTACTTTCCCCTTCTGCCCTCATGCATTGCCCCCCTCCTCCTTTGCCGCGACAAACATTTGCATTTCAATTTATTTAAATGCTTTGCAGTGCGGTTTTCGGGTTGAACTGAAAACTCATAGGTTTTCTTCGTTTTCTCATTTTTTGTTTTTGCCTTTTGCGATTTTTTGGGAAAAACTTCTGCAGCAACTTGTTTTCTACTCACATTTGTTACTTGTCCCCAGCCAAATGGATAGTAGGTTTCATTTACATAGGGATCCCTTGGATATGTGTCCGCCGGTGTGCGTGGCCCATGTCGGAATACCTGAAAATTTTACAAAATTCATGTAGCATTAGTGACGAGTTGTTCTAGCTTCAATTAGTTCAGCGTAATGTCATCATAGCTTCAAGAATAAATAAGTAAATTAAATACAATGATAGAAATTAATTTTAAATACGTGGAAAATAAATCGATTTGTAAGCTTGGGCTTTTTTTTTTTGTTAAACTTATTTTTAGCATCAACCCAAAACTACTTTCCACTTCAAAATTAATTTTAAAAAACCTTTAAGAAGTTCTTTAACCATCCTCTGAATCAAACAAGATATTCTGAAGAAAATAAGACATTATGGGTCTTTAAAAACAAAATGCTAGTAACCAGCAAAAAAGCTTCTCTGGTATAATTTTCTACACCTGTGTACATATTTTGTATTATTATGCTGCAGTGTTTACTCATTAAGATTTAAAAAAATGTATAATATAAATAATGAATATGTATGTACATACATGTTTGAACTTAATTAAATATTTTTTGATTTAACAATTCCAAATATTGTAATATTGTACACAAATATATTTTAAATATTGTCCAACTGAATTTTTGCAACTAATGTCATTTATGCCGTTGAGTGGGCGTCTAGTCAATGTCTAAAGCTTCAACGTCAACTACTATACAACGGCAACAAAAGTAGCAGGCACAATGAGAATGACAAATTTAAAGCTCGCACGCGACTCTGATAAGCAAAAACGAGAAAACGTTCGTGTGACCCGCCGCAGTAGCAGCAAGAAAGATTGAAAGATAGAAAGAGAGAAGGCGACGCAGGCAGTCAAGCATGTGCTGCCAACACCAACAGCGATCTCTGACCGACCCCAAGCAGCAGCCACAGACATAACTGGAACACTAACAATCACATGCGCAACAACAACAACAAGAAACGCTCAACCGCAGGGCAACTTTGCTCTGGTCATGCACGTTTCGGCAGCATTACAATTAGACATTTGCGGAAGTTTTTCCAGCAGCATTTGCGATTCGATTTGAATCGCGCGTGGCCAGTTTGCTGATAAGGAAACCTCCCAGCTTGCCTCGCCAAACCTCTGCTCACATCATCTCTGCTTCCTGCCTCATCACGTCTCTGCTCTGCTCTGGCTTGCCTCGTCTGAAGGTCGCCCTGAACTAGACCGGACTATCAGCTAAATAGGTTGGCAGTGCATCAATATTTTGACATAAGTTTGTACTAAAGCACATTTAAATCTACATTTATGTAATAAAAGTGCGTCGCAGTTTGCGGACTGGTCATTTAAAATACCTCTGGACTGGTTTGCTTTTTTTTGTTTGCTTGTGAAACGAGTATCTTAAATTGTAATTAGGCTTGTCTCTAGCCGGTTTTAAATCAGTTTGGCTTTGTTTCGCATCGCTTTTTGACGTGGATGACGCGTATTACAGATTTATCATTAGGTTTTGGAACTATAAACAATATTTTTTTAGTTAAGATGGGATTTTAAGCAGAAGAAGTCTTTGGATAAATATGTCAAAATTTCGTCTTTAGTAATTAGAGCCATCTTTATCAGTGCTATCTTTATTTCTATGTTTTTCTTCTAATATAAATCTTTATCTACTTGCTATCTGTCAATGTCAATTTCTATTACTTTATGATTCGAAAATGTTCATACCAAAAATAGTGTTTTGGATATGTGCGATTTGTCCTTGAAAAAGTGTGTCAGCTTTTTATCGCAGTAATACACTATCGATCATTATTGGGGAAATTTTCTACTTAAAAATAGAAAATTAAGTAAATATTTATGTTGCACAAGTTCAAACAAGACTATTAAATAATAAATAATAATGTAATAAATGATATCTTTTAATACAGTAATTATATCATGAATTATATAAAAGTTACATTAAGTCTAATTAACTTGCAAATAAATGTCTGAGACTAATGCACTTGGAATAGTGATAATGAAATAAATCGTGATTAGTGGCAGGAATGCATTATATTACTTAATAGTCTATACTTAGTGGGTTCTATAAATAGAATGCTGGACTTAACATTGAGTTTAATCGCAATTAAAGCAGCTGCTATTCGCCAAGCACACTTCACATGTCGCTCTGGCAGTTTGTTTGCCGTTAGCTTCGATATTCAACACTTATCGAAGGTTTGCAAACTTTTTACCAACCTTCTGCCTGAGCCATGGTTCGCATTACGCCTTCACTTTCTGCACCGATGATACATATTTAATGGGAATTCTCATGCGCTATGTACACGTATCTCTTATCGTTCGACATTCGACTATTGCCACTGCTCGCAACGTACTAAATTAATATAACGTCATGCAATAATTAAATGCTGCGCTACACTCTGCTACATAATCATCGACACAAAAATGCTGACGCGAACTGTGTATAAATAACGTGGAGTATTATCAGCAGAATTTGTATTTATCATTCACACCATGTAAATGGCATTCACTTTCAATGTCAAGTTTACATAGTTTAATAACCGAATAATTTGTGTATTATCAGCTGGTTTTTCAATGCTTAATGTAAAACGTGATGATATTGCCTACATGAAGTATCGCGAATGCCGCGCATTCTTGAAGAATTATCGACGGCAGAAATAGATTCTACAGTTAATACTTTTTGTATAAATTAGAAGAACTAATTAAAACTTTAATTTATGAAGAAAACAAAAAGAATAAATTAGATGAACTAACTGAATTTAAAATTTAAAGAAAGCAAATAAAATTCCAATTGAACTTTAAATTGATATAAAACACATTTAAATAAATTACATTTTTTTAGAAGACTCGGGCAAAACTTTGGTCACATTTAGCAGATGTTTTCTTACTATTTCACTTGTTAAATTAATTCTTTCTCAACACGTAAACTAAAAAAAATCCTGCAGCACAGTGTGATAAGCACAGCTGATTCGAACTGCAGTCGTTCGCTGATCGATGTTCGTTGTTCGTCGGCTCACAGACTTACCACATGCAACAGCTCGAGCGTAGACTCATCGGTGCCGGGATCGGTGATTTTGCCCGAGATCACGGTGGTGTGTGTAAGGCACAAGATCAGCAGCGCCAATGCAATTAAACCGCCCGTCATCGCTAGACAATGCCTTCTAGTGAAATGCGAACGCGGCATTTTCGTAGAGCTGCTTTATATGGTTTAGTCGGTGCTTGAGATTGGGATTGGGCTTCGGATTTTGTGGCCGAGGGGGGTCTGCGGTTATTGTGCTTTATTGTTGCTTATATTTCTTTAGCCGTGTACTGGGTGCTAATAGCGGAGCGGGAACGTTGACACGGTCCGAACCGCCACAAAAAATAAATCAGAAGAAGCATACACAACTTGTATTTTGTTTGTTATTTTTATTTTGTTTCGGTTTTTTCGTTTGTTTTTTTGCGTGCTTCGGTTTATTCGGCGTCTTTAATTATGCTGCTCATAAAACAAGAATCAGCAACACCAACAACAATAAACAAATTAAAAATTAAAAACAAAAACAAAAGGTATCGTTGTTAATTTGGCAAGTCGCTGGGAACCGGTTTTGAGGGCGCCTTTCTTTCATCAGCATTTGAATACGCGTATTTCGAGCTCTATTTGTCTTTTATGTCCGTTATCATCAATACAAAGACAATTACAAATATTATTTTACTGTGTGTTTGTCTTTGACAAACTGAACTGAACATTGTTGCCTGATGAGCCGCGTAATATTTTCAATTTTCGACAAGCCGTGAGCCGAGATAAGCGAATAGCGAATAACCCGATAACGGATAACCGGATAATGGAGCACGGTTGACGGATGACCGACGACGGTCGACTGCCGGATCGTTCTCAGCTGTCCGGCGGACCACTTACGCCGTACTGTCTCAGTTCGCAAAGCCCACGCAACGTTGTCCCGCAACCCGAGGCGAATGTCCCACACTGTGGAACATATGTCTTTTATCGTTTCATTATCGCCGAATGCTTTCGTCACCGTCAGCGACGCTGCCGACTATTATATTATTTTTTTATTCTGATTGTTATTGTTACTTTTAGTAATTGCTGTTGTTGTTGTCGATTCTGTCTATTGTGTGTTGTGTCGTCCGTAACTGATCGTACATTGAGCAGCAGCCACAACAAAGCCCCAACATTTGAAGTGTTTCAAACCGCGCGCTCACTTTGCATACAAACATTTACATGTATAACAAACACACGTAAGCATATTTACACACAACAACAATCGGATTCGGCATCGGAATCGGAATCGGAATGACATCTGCGGCCTTCTTTGGCGCCTCCTGAATTTATGACCAAAGAAATTCGTCACCGGATTCTCGGCCAATAAATCTGGGCAGGTGTATTGTCGCTTTATCGAACTTATGCTAATTACTTATTATGCATGTTGTTTTTTGTTGCCTTTAATTGCTGTCAACGTTGTTAAATTGCCGAATTTAAATTTACATGTCACTTTATAATGCACGGAAGTTGTTGCTGTCCTTTTACGACTTGCGTATACTAAATATTTGTTCATAATCACTGCATTTTAATATTAAACGCGGAAAGCTGCCAATTTCAACTGCCTGGATTGCAATAAGTCTACACTAAGTTTTATAAGATCTGTAAAGCTTTTATTTACAAGTGTTTCGAATGGGGAGTATCTGAAATTAATCTGAATATTTGAAATTAAATATTTCAAATATAAATATAAATGACATCTCAATTACTACTCTTACAATGAGTCAGTGAAATCGGTTATTAAGTAATCACATTGCTGAGATCTTCTTTAATTTAAATAAATAAAATTTAAAATTGCAAAATTTCAATCATTAATTCAACATCTTCAAAGTTGTATTTATTAATTTGATTACTTTATTTTATTTTCATAGAGAAACTAATTAAGTTGTCCTCAAACATTGTGCTTGCTATCTAATCTTTGGGACTTATCAAACATTCTGCAAAGCATTTGCAGTGATTGTTGAATGGATACGAGTTATTATATGACGCATACACAGTGCGGCTCAGAACTATTCAAACTCCCTTCTAATATGACACGCACACTGTTTTCTAAATTGGCCTAGGTTAATTTAGTAGCGTGCAAATCAATCAAACAACACTTATAACGAAGTGCAGCTCTTATGTAAGATTTAACAGAATCAGATCTATATTTATTTCATTTAATTTTTTTTTATACATTTTAAAGTCGACTATGAACAGTCGACAGAAAATAAATCACAATATAAAATTAAGTTAAGGAAATCAAAATAAAAATGTTACAAATTTTAAGTATCTTATAGTTAAATATTTAAAGTTAAGTTTTGCAGAGAAAAATCAGTTTTTAGTTCAAAATTACAAAAATAAAAGTCTCTGGGGTATAGGCAATGAAATGTTAAGCAATATGATTCAATATGAATCAGCATTCGCAGCAGGAATTGGGAAAAAGCCAGAAAAAAACCCAATCAGATTAGATAATAGGTAAGTTTTTTATTCTATAAACACACACATATTTTAGCGATCAAGCAGAGTCTGTACAATTGACTGTACAGAGTCTGGAACAAAATATCCAGCGATAGCTTTGCCAAATATGTTCAATTAAATTACCAATATTTTATTGAAAATAATTATTAATTAAAATTGCTTCTATTATTTTAACATTATAAATAAGTATGCAATTTTTTAAATTACAAATCAATAATTTATTTTTATTTGCAATCTCCATTTGAATTTTTATGTTCTTAATGCAGGCTTTTAATTAAGATAATATAATTCAAGTTAACTTTAGTTTTAATTGATCAATTGTCAAAGCACATTAAAATAATTTAAGTTAAGATTATTTTTACTATATGTAAATAAAAAAAACAATTTTTTTAGAGTGTCAGTAAATTGTGCAAGTCTGAATTAATTTATTAATAATATTTAATATTTTTTAATTTTATATTGGAAATAGAATTGTTAAATTAAAAACAATTTTTATCGAAAATCAAGAATAGCAATAGATTATAGAAAAACATTAAAGAATGTCAAATAATTTTCTAAATATTATTTTATTCATAATATGCATTCTCTTTTTTACATTATAAATTAATTACTGACGCTATTTATTTTTCGCTTTTATGATTTTAACTTTTTCTCAACTCGTATTAAAAATCATAATAGTCTAGTATGCCTAGTACTTAACGCTTTAGCTTTGCAATATATCAAAAGTTTTAGTTTTAACTCTACTTCAATAGCAATGCACACACATTAAAAATAATTTTTTTTTTTTTTTTTGGTACCCGGTAGCGAAACATAGTCCAGTCATGAACACCTTGAGTTACAATCCAGAGATTAGCGCAGCCAGACGTTGTGCCTTCCAGGTTGCATCCGGCGCATCCGCCGGATTCCTCGAGGTGTGTATTATGCAGCCCCTCGACGTGGTCAAGACACGGATGCAACTCCAAGCGAAGCCCGCCGCCGGTTCCAGCGAGGTAATGTACAATGGCGTGTTCGACTGTTTCGCCAAGATGTATCGCCAAGAGGGTATTCTGTCGTTCTGGAAGGGTCTGCTGCCGCCCATTCTGGCCGAGACGCCGAAGCGAGCCATCAAGTTTATGATATTCGAGCAGACGAGACATTTCTTTCAGTTCGGCTCCAAGTCGCCGACGCCGCTCTCGTATTCGCTGGCGGGCGTTACGGCTGGTATTATCGAGGCCGTGGTAGTGAATCCTTTCGAGGTTGTAAAGGTCGCGCAGCAGGCGGATCGTCAGAAGAAAACACGTACAGCGTTCAGTGTGGCGAAGGAAATCTTTGGTGAACACGGCTTCGGCAGGAGGGGGCTTCTGAAGGGCGTGACTGCCACAATTGGTCGCAACGGTATATTCAACATGACCTACTTCGGCTTTTATCATTCCGTAAAGGACTTGGTGCCAAATGCAGAGAATCCGACGTGGGATTTCGTGCGTAGAGTCATCATTGGCTTCACGGCGGGCACTTTGGGTTGTCTCTTCAATACACCCTGCGATGTGGCCAAGTCCCGCATCCAGGGACCACAGCCAGTGCCCAATGAGATCAAATATCACGGCCTCTTGCGCACCCTGGGCATCATATATCGCGAAGAAGGCGTCCGTGGTCTCTACAAGGGCCTGGTGCCCAAAGTCATGCGTCTTGGACCCGGTGGTGCCATCATGCTGCTTACCTTTGACTATGTCTACCATCATCTTCTGGACAACTATTCATAGAGAGCGCATATTTCAACAATCGTCACCACATTAAATTCACCGTATTAAATACAGAAATCCACATTCAACATTTAAAATCCACAAGTACAAGAAGTGTCGCGTATTAAATACATAAGCCAACAGCCACATATTTTAACAATCGTTCAAGAGTCACATAAAATTACAGTATTAAATACAGAAACCTTCAAAACCAAACCTGTAATCTCAATGTTCCTAGCAAGACAAGCAAATAGTTTAATGTAGACAGAGATATATTTAGACTATATAGAGGTAATACTATTGGAATGAACTGAAAGTGTTGCACTAGTGATAAGTAATACGGGTGCCATCGCTGGTGCCCTTGGCCACGCAGAGATGCTCGTAGGGCGCATCGGGCAGAATGTGCTTGGAGAGCTCCTCCAGCTTGGCAATAGGACACTGCTTATCGCAGCCAGGGACTTGGAGCAGCTTCGGCTCCTTGCTGGGATCGTTTTGGAAATAGATTTTCACAAAGTATTCGCCGTTGTCCTTGCGTTTGTGCAGCTCAAAGGCAATCAGAGCCGAGAAACGAGGCATCTGGGTGCCCCACAGATCGAGAGCACTTAACACATTGGCAATGGTCCAATCGTGGGCGCAGTAAACAAACATTTTTCTGTCGGCCGGTTCCAGTTCTCCGGCGATCTTCGACTGCATCTGCTTGTACAGATCGGCCAGAAAGAAGCCGCCCTTAATCTTGCGCTGCTCCTCCGTGTAAGCATCGTAGGAGTACGACTTTGATGCGAGCAGACGCAACTTCTCCGGGAAATAGTCCTTGGCCCATTCGGGCAGTTCCAAACCGTAGGCCAGCTGAGTTTGCAGCGAAATGAAGATGTCGGTGACATGATGCGAGTAGGTGACATTGAGACCCGTCAACTCTGTCAGCTCCTTCAGCAGTTCTGCGTTCTCCTCATGTAAGGCGACCACTTCCGGTGAATGCATCACCTCCCAAACCGCCTCATCGTAGCGGGGACAAGAAGCCTTCTGTCGCAAGCGCTGCAAATGCGAAATGAATTCAATGAATTATTGCCATAAATAATTTGATGAGCAGGAAGCCTTACCAGGTCGGTGGCCTCTGGCTCGGTGAGGATGGGAATGGGCTGCCAGTTGAGCTTCTTGTTCCACTCCATGGGCGTATTCTCCGGCGGGAACATGCCAGCCAACACCATCTGCAGGGACATAATGGTGCGTGATGATTGCGTGGCCTGTGCGTGCAGCATCTGTCAATTGTTCAGCATCGATTAGTTACAAATTTAGCTTTAATTTATATGTTAATTAAACGCACATTCGGCTGGTAGTAGGAGGGCAGGAATTGCTTATAGCGTTTGCGCAGTTGCTTGCCAATCTTGAAGAGCTCCACCTTGGCGTTCTGTGGGTTGCACAAATACATTTAATAAATATCAAATAATATTCGATTTAATCTGACTTACATTGGTCAATTGTCCCCAGCCAAATGGTTCGTAGGTTTCATTCAAATAGGGATCCTTCGGATATGTGGTTACAGGTGTGCGTGGGCCATGTCGAAAGAGCTGTCGGAATTAAATGCAAAATTTACACGTTGAATAAATATTTATAGTGCATAAATTAATAAAATAACAGTGGTTTTAATTATACTCGAACTCAATGCGGGCACTAATGAACTTAATAATACGCCTCTTTGTTAGCGCAATAACACATAATTACAATCATCAAATGGTTAACAAACTGCAACTGTGGCCTTCAGCCGAACCGCTATATTAATTAGGTATTTAAATTAAGATGCCCACAAAATTTAGGTACATTTTAATTACGAATGTTAATTGCAGCATTTGTGCATTGATACGAGAAAATATAGAAATTTAATTATTATCTTCACAAATGTTATTTTTAATTTTTTAATTCATTGGAACTTGATTCAGGGTCTATGCCAGTCAAGCAAATCGCGGTAGAATATTTTTATAATTGTTTTAGCATCCCATTAATATTAGTAGTTTATTGCATTGCATTGTAGCGTTATTTGCAGCAAATGTTCAACTGACATTTGCTGAGCGTACCGGTTTCCTCGGCATAATTAATGTTCAACGATGTTAAGTATACGCCGTGTGGCTCAAACTGGTCTAGTTAAAGCTCGTGTTGCTCAGTCATTTTGTAACGACTTCTTGAATTCGACTTTAAAATACCCTTACTTATGACAAAGATATTACAAATATAATTTTGTAAATTACAAATTTCTCTTTTGCTCAGAAATTGACGTTTTTAAAGAAATAAAATAAAAATAATATTTATAAGATATATGCAAATAAATAAAAAGTAGTTTGTATTAGGCTTTGACTTTAGATATGATATAAAGAATAAATAAGTATTCTTTTGTAATAGGTTATTGGCCTAAGATATATTAAGGCATATAAGATTAAATAGAAAGTATTCTTTCGCAATAGGTTGTTGGCTTGTTGAAGAGATAAACATTATATGTTTTTATAATCTCCACACAGTTATCTATACTAAGAACAGGTGCCAAATTTTGATCTTCATCTATTTCACAATTTATTTAATCAGAGAGTCAAGTAAGTATTTTTGGAGTATCCACTAGTCACTCACACAATAAATTATAAATAATGGCATGTAATTACGTAGCACATTAATCAGAATACACGAAGAAATTTCGGTTTCTCATGACTGTTATTTGAGGTGCCCAATAAAAAAACACTCGGAATTACAATAATAAATTGCGCTGTAGCTTCACTTGCATCAATCAGATGCCCTTAATTGCGAAATTGAACAGATTACTTAAGTAATTCGTAAGCCGAAACACACAAATTTAATCATTTTATGGTCTAGTGATTGCAGGCAATTATTTGTTGAATCACATTAAATTTGACACTTTAAATTTATTTGTTTTAGTTTTTTACCAAAGTCACAAGCTCCAGCGTAGAGTCTGAACTAGGCAGCTTAATTTTATCCTCGTCCGGTGAGTCCTTTGCGGGCACAAGGCCGCCACTGACAAACAGGCAAAAGCCGAGGCAGAGCAACGGCCCGACGATTTGCTTGGCAAACATTTTGTTTGGAGCGATCAATTGCGCGTACTTCCAGCTACGTTGAGACTCAGGCGTCTAGTGACTGTGTGGATAGAGATCGAGCTGCTTTTAAGTCGCGAACACTTATGTGGAGCAAATTCGAGAGAATTGAGAATATAATTTTTTGTATTTGCGTTATCTTTGACGAACAAAACTGTGAGTGCGACAGGGAGATGACGTTGATCTCTTTTTTTTTCGCAATGATGATGATGATTCGCAAAAGGAAAAAACGGTGCTTTAATAACACACGAAATTAAATACAATTTGCTCGAGCCAATAGAACTCACACACAATGAGCGAATTAATCCCCAAAAAGAAATAAATTCAAAGGCGTACACTTTTAATGTTTATTTTATTTTTTGATTTTTTCTTCCCGCGAAATCGCGGATAGCTGCTACTTTCTAATACTGAATTTGTCTGAGTGCAGGCCACAAATTGTTTAACATGTCTATATCAATACTTCTGCAGCAATAATAATAATTTACTGCTGATCGATTGGTCGTGGCGGGGGTTCCACAAAATCAGCACTTCGAGCGCGACAACGTTGCTCCAGCGGCTCGTTGGGCAGCACCGCTTCACTGAGTTTGACGAGTCGATTCAGTGGACACTGCAGATCGCAGTCGGCCAGTTTCAGCTGCTCCAGGCAGCCGAACTCATCATTACGCAGGAATATCTGTGAACAGGAAAAGAAACAGTTTTAATAATACTCTATTTCAAAGTACTCAATCAAATTGTCAACTAAGTGAATCAAATTTCATAATTTTCAATGAATGCAAATAACTTCTCAGACAAGAAACTTTAAACACAGCAATTAAATACATCGAGATTAAGTTTTATCTTCTCGACCACTGAACATATCACTTTTCCGATGGATTTCAGCTGTAGTATGAACTCATATTTTTAATTTCGGACTAAAAATAACATATGAGAAAAAAGCCTTTTTGCCCAATTTAAATACATATAGATATAGATTTACCAATTTAAAATATCTCGGTTCATGCTATATACTTTTTTTGTAAAGAATATCATATTGAAATTTCGGACTTTTCATTTAAAGTTTTGAAGGCATATTCTTGAATAGTCATACATAGAAATAAAGTGAAGACAAAAGGTCTTCAGCATAGCTTCGACAGCGTCGATAAATATTCATATTTTTCTACGAATTTTTTGTTTTTGCGTGGATAAATTATTGCCAAGAGAATTTTGGTGCAATTTACTCCAAGTCTATTAAGTGGAAATAACGTAAAGCGACATTTTTGCTAAGTGAGCCATAGATAATATATATGATTTTGCTTACCTCCACGTAGTATTCGCCTGTCTCTTTGTTCTGATGCGTCTCGAAGATGGCCATCACAGCGAAACGTGGCATTTGGCGCTTCCAGACGCCGAGAGCAGAGAGGATGTTGCCCACGGTCCAGTCGTGGCCCGTATAGATGAACATGCCTCTGTCCTTTGGTCTCAGAGTGCCCGCCTGTTTGGCCAGCATTTCATCGTACATCTTGCGCAGGAATGGACCGCCCTTGATCTTCTGCATCTCGGGCGTATACGCATTGTAGACGTAGCTCTGCTCGGCCAGGAATTGCATGCGTTCCGGGAAATAATCCTTGGCCCAAACAGGCAGCTTGTAGCCAAACTCCTGCTCGGCCAGCAGAGTGATGTAGAGCGAGTTGACGTCCTCGGCATTGCGCATCGGCATGCCAGTCAAGTTCGATAATTCGCTGAGCATATTGGCGAAGGGCGCCTGCTCGGCCATCACCTCGGGCAGCTGGAAGACCTCGTCACGCGCCTCAAAGTAACGTGGGCAAGGTGTTCGCACCAGCAGCAGCTATAGAACAAATGTATAGTGTTATAGGAGGACTTTATGCTTGTCTCTTTGTGCTCACCGAATCCTGCTCCAATGGCTCGGATACAATGGGAATGGGCTGCCAGTTAAGCTGTCGGTTCCATTCCATCGCTGTGCCGCGCGGCTCAAACATGCTGGCCAGTGTAGTCTGCAGTGACATCAATGCTCGGGGCGATGCAGTCGCCTGGGCGTGCAATCTCTGCAGAACAATGACGGGTTTAATACACAACACGGCCTAACAATGACCTACTTACGTCTGGTCTATAGAAAGGTCCCATGAAGTCGCCGTAGCGACGATGCAGCCAGCGTCCCATGTCGAAGAGCTCCTTCTTGCCGCGCTATTGAGAGAGTTGGAATTTAATTTAGATATACATTCAAATTTACTGCTAAAAATATTAAATATATCACTGATTGAAAATTAAAGTATACCTTTTTCCATTTGTTTACTTATCAAGATTATAAGTAGACGACAACATTTGGAAATTACTCGATAATTAAATTGAGTGGACTTAAAGTTTTGAAGTATACAAAAAAATAGTTCATATTAATTGAACAACCAATTTAAATTAAATAAATGCCGATTAAATCAGAAGTATTATAAAATTATTGGAAAAACAATAAGCAACATTAATTAGTATGTAGATGACAAACGAAAGAAGGGAAATTACTTGATAATTGAAGTGTGTTGATTGAAAATGGAAAATATATAAAAATTATATAAATTTGTTATCATTTGTTTACTTATTAAACTTAACTTTGTAGATAACAAAAAAAAAAACATATTTTTGAAAGAACTAACGAATGTTGTATTCAAAATGAATATAAAGAATAAAAACTAAATTCGAAAAATTTTGCAACTCAAAGAGTAATAATGCAGATAGATTAAACTGTCAATAAATAGAAATTTATTATTTATTATTTGTATCATTTCACATACAATTTCTGATTTCCATTTTGAACTTGTCGATTTTTGCCAAACTTTTGTGGTTCTCCAAATATTTGTTACGCTACTCACATTTGTCACATGTCCCCAGCCGGTGGGCTTGAAGCTGTCCTTGACGTAGGGATCTCTCGGGAAAGTGTCGACGGGGGTGCGAATCCCGTGTCTGAAGACAATGTGAACCAACTCAAGCGTGGAGTTGGCGGTGTTTGGGCGCGTCTTGAAGCACCTGGTTGCAGCCCGATGCACAGCCCACGCTGGCTGCTTGGGCTCCACTTGGCTGAAGACGCTGATGGCAACGATGGCGAGGATCGCACCAGCGAGCAGGGCACTCATTGTGAGTATTTGTTTACGCGTGCAGCGTCCGAATATCATGCTGATGCTGTTGTCCCTTATATATCCAGAGAGTTGCACCAAAATCGAAGTCACAATACTTTTTGCGGAAGCCGAAAATAAATCAGAAAACAGGCATCCAAAAGTCGTAAGTGTGTATTGTAAAACGTGATTTTGCGAATTGTTTTAAATGCAATTATTCGCTCGTTATTCGAAGTGCGCGTAGTGAAATTGTCAACGATATTCAGAGAGCGTTTGTGTTTGGCATGTGTTTTTGCCAGCGCTGCTGAGACTCAAATAAAACCTAGACAAGTGGATGCGGAGAACTTAAAACGAGATAAATCAACGGCCGATTACATTGTTGTTACGCTTGTTGCTACGCTTATTACTCTTGTTATTGTTGTTGTTATTGTTGTTGATCGTTCGTTGCGTCAGCTGGGGCGCTAACTGTAAATACGAGTGCGAATGCGAGCACGAACATACAGACAGCTGACTTTCCAGCGAACTATATCGCGCTTAAAGCCGAAACAATTAATTGGTAATCTACAATTATTTTAGTTGTTGGTCTCTGCATCGAAATCAAACTGAAAATCACATTCAAATGGTATGCTCTATTTTTAGCCCAGCTTTAACCAGTTTCACATTTCTTTTTTTGGGTTGTTGTTAATCAAATTACCGAAATTTAACATTTTTTCATTGTGCATCTAACACAACATTTTTTAATAGCTGTACCAGTTTTATTTTCATTGATTTTACTGCGTACTGCAGGCAGATTGTGTTTTTTTTTATTATGAGATTTTTGTTAGCAAATGAACGCAAATAATTATAATGATGCTGCATAACAATCACACATATTCATATCGATGGTGGGAAATTGATTTGCTTGCAAATTATTGTTGTTTATTAATGTGAATCATGAAGCATTCAGATTCTGGATTATTTAAAACGTGTACTTCTGGGAAGATTTAACAAATAAATAATTGAAACACATTGTTCCACTTATCACATTTCCGTGAGGCTTTTAAAAATGAAATCAAATATCGATCACTTCTTTAATAAGTATAAACGAAAAGAGTCAGTGGATCAATATAATATTTAATAAATAAAATATAATACTTTTATATAAAGTGATAATAAATTTAAGTTTTTAATAATGTACTTTTTTTTAGCAGTTTCCTCATGCCACTCAGATTTATCTTCAGTTTGAAATATTATCTCCGCTGCTTATCTTTAATATTTGTAAGCAAACTTAAGAGAGACTTTTTGGTAAGATATTAAATTTGCTGCAATACAAGAGAATTATGGATTTTTCTCATATTTCTGCCAACTTGTCGGAATAAATATGATTATTTATAATTAGTGCTGCGACTTTTCCTCAGACTTTGAGTCAAACAAAATCACATTTCAGTATTAGCCCACAATGCTCATTTCATGCGAATATCAAACAAAGCAGTCAAAAAATAAATAAAATAAACTTGTGCTATTTTGCACTAATTATTTGGTTGTACACATTTTTGTTGTGCTCGTACTCTATTGACACTGGGCTGCAGTCATAATTATTTGTGTAGTATGTCGGTTTGTGCATTGTTTAAACAAGTTGTTTGGCTTTTTTGTGGCTGCCATAACGATTAGACGCGCTGGCAAACAAATGAATGATATATCAGACCCACAGTTGCTCTGTGCAAATGTTTATAAAATTGGCATAAGACTTTTCCATGCAATTAATTTATTATCTAGAAGCGTATTTCATAGTCGGCTTGTCTTACTTTTGGAATTCTTTTTTGATTCTATGGCCATTTAGTGTCGTGTTTTTTGGCGGTGGTTAATCAACAGCAACAGGGTTAGCCGGTTGGCTTTTTAACACACCAATTTCGAGAAGCTCTTGAAATGTATTTTTCGGAATTACCTAAAACTCTTGCTAATACACTCCCCCGTTCGTCGCTTGCTGCCAGCGGTTTTATTTTTAATGACTAATTAATGCACGAAACCGTTATAATCTGTCAGCCTCAATGTCTTTGTAAGTAAGTTGTAGAACTTCCGAAATATGCAATTAGCTGTTGAAGGAAAAAACAAAATTGCTCTAAATAACTCGATTTGGTGACATAGACATAGACACTGGCGACAGCTCATGTCAAGTGTCTGTAGACTTGAACTTAAGTCTGGTTTTGCAATACGGTTTAGTCGTATTGTTTATATAGCTTGATAATTGTCAGAATACCTGCATATAAGTACTAATTTAAAGCATACATACATATAAATCAAAAACAGCGGAGATCACCTAACAGATCAGTAGATCAATAAAACTATGAAATTCACATTTGAATTGCGTCAGCTAAAAAGGCGATAAGAATTTGACAACTATGTAGGAATTTCGAATCGACAGCTTGATGGAGAAAAAAAAAACTATTTAAATAATATATTTACAATAGAAGGAAATTGAAAGTTGAAATAATCATTTAGCGTTGTTATTTAATCAACTTAAATGAGAATGTTAAATGTACGGGAAGTAAAGGAAGTTTGGAATTTCTTGATTTAATGTGAGATTTATTATATAGGGTTTGATTAATAAATATTTTATACAAATTTTTACTAATATTATTGTACATAAAATCTTAAAATAAATATATATGATGGAAATGAAATTGTAGTAAACGAAATTAAAATTTTGTTAACACAAATAACTTAATAATTTGGCTTACTAATAAATAAGTTATTCAAATTTTAAGTATATGGAAGTATGCACAACAAAATAAAACATATATGTACATATATATATATATAAATGATAGATTTCAAATGATTCGAACTAAATAAAAATGATTTTCATATAACTTAATAATCTTGCACGGCATTTCAATGATAAATTCCAATAAATAAATTCGTATACATTTTAAATCAAGTGTACACATAATTTTAAAATATAAATATTTATCCAAGATTTGTATTTCCATATTTTGTAGTTGTTAATTTTGTTAATAATATAGTAAATAATACACTATAATGTAATTTAATTATGTGTTATTCATGAAATGATTAGAAAGATCATTAAACTAATATCTTGGTTTAATATCACACTTCAAAACTAAATTTTCCTTGTTATTTTTCGTGCTTTTTTCAACAATTGTTTTTGGCTAACAATCGCGTGTCACACCAATTGAACTTTAATCGCTACTCGCTGTGACTTTTGTCATTGCTTTATCGTTTAGGCGACAACACATACCAGCTCAACCTGCCACTCCTCCCGCCGACAACGCCCCTTTTTAAGCACAATTGCCAAAAAAGAAGAAGAGCCCGAGGTTGCCAGTCCAGTCGCGGACGTAATCCCACATCCCGACATCCCGATTCGGGTCGCGCTTTGTCTCATTGAATAGCCGTTGCCACGCCCACTTTATAGCCCAGTCGAATGTGAGTGAGTGTGTGTGTGTGTGTTGTATGGGTATTTAACTACGCGTGTTCGAATTTTTATGCGCGTCTGTTAGAATTTTCAGCTATTTCAGCGAAAAGACATGAAAAACCCGACAAAACGAAAAGCGAAAAGCGCCAAAAGAAAAAAACAAATGAAACACTAAAACTGGCGTTCAATTTGTCGAACAAATCTTTGAAATGGCTCCGCTGAGAACTATTTCAATGCGTCGAATCAATAAATTTTGCCAGGCAATCGCAACGTTTTGTCTGACAATTTGGCTGGCATGTTTTTTGGCTCTCATCTCGCCATCAACCGCCGTCGAGCCGTTGCCTGAGTCAATAGTTGGTCTACTCAACTCTAATCGTAATTGCATGCCTGATAAATATTAATGTCATGTGCGAAGATCCTGTGCGCCTTTTTGGCCGTTTGATTGTTTGCCTAGTGCCAACATTTTTCCCCATTTCCCTCTGTTTCCCTAATGTGCATTCCATGGCAGCTTAGCACGTGGTCAGCCCGCTTAACAGTCGTTGCTGTTCCGATTCCCATTTTCAAAAACAAACAGCAAAAAATGTTTTGAAAATAATTTTATTTGTTTGTTTATTTCTATTCAACTATGACTGCAAGTGGCGCAGTGCCGTCAATTAAAGTGAAAGTCATGTTATAAATCGAATAAATAGTGAGCACCCTGCAATGGTGATAACAACGCGCTTGAGTCTCGCACGAAAGAGATCAGATAATGGCCAATAATAATAATTCTGATAGGCAGCGTAAAGCGTATTTTCACTCTTGTTGTATGGCAATATTCAACCACTGATTTGTTCTGAGAAATTTAATAAGATAACCCGTCTAGTTAATTGTTCAAGTTACGATAAAGAGAATTTCCACATACATTAATCTGAACATGCGAAATAGTCATCTGTCTAGAAACTCTCATAAATTAACCTATTTATTATCAATAGTTTTTTTATAATACTTGTAATTTAGTTTTCTGGTAAAATAATAAATTTATAACATATTACGCTGGATGACTATTGGCATGAATTGAGCTTCTACAGTATTTGATTTTTGCAACAGACGATAATTTCTGTCACTCTTAATATGATAGACAGCGAGCAGCCTGTCAGCTTGTATAATCGCAAATTAATGAGTTGATTTAACTTTTTGGCACAGGTTAATCGCGCTCATATCATGTGCTTCACACCAAATTACAACAAATTATACACATAATTGCGCTTTAATGCTTGCCCTAGCCACGCCCCCTCCAGTAACAACGACAACGCATCAATGCAAAGTAAAATTGTGTGTAAAAAATGTGATAATTAACTTAAGTCCTTTGGGAGTTGGCGGACGGGTTGATGGAGCTCCCTCCCCCACTCTCTCTCCTTCTCTCTCTCTTTGCTGGGTCTCGGCCTTTAACCGTCCAACAGAGCTGTGCTTTTACGAGTACTCGTATGTGTGCGTACATGAGTGTGAGTGCGAGTATGAGTGCACACTACATACATAAATACGAATATGTGTGTACATAAACTCATTGTCAGTTAATTATGTAAAATGTCGGAGCGTATATTTTCATTTTATACCAAAAACAGTAGCAACAACAATTCTACATAAAAAGGACTTTCCTTTCATTTCAGATACACGCCCGCTCAGATTTCCAACACACTCATTTGCATTCCTCTATAAACAAACAAACAACACATCTTTTCACACATGTATTTGTGTGAATCAGAGATGAGCACATCATTAATGTTAGAAGCTAAGCCGGTGACTAAACAAATTAATTCTTTAAAGGCTGCAAAGAAATACTTTAGAATTCAATATGAGGCATAAGGATTCCAATTTTATTTATATTAGAATGATTTTATTGAACTAATTTGCCTTATTTAATATTATTTAAGAAAATTAACATTAATAAAACAATCGAATTAAAATTGTCCTTCAAAGAAAAATTACAACAAAATAAATGTAATTGAAACTAGCTAAATTAAAACACTTTAGAAATATTTGGAAGAAATGCTATTCAACAATGACGCCATATAAATAAGGACAAATGTATTCGATAATTTGCTGATATAAATTTATTCTCTAGCAATCGCTTTCTTTAGGTTGCATCAGTTCACGGGATCATCTCTAGCCTGGCTGGCTAATTGTCACAATGTTGTGTGGTGCTGCTCTCTTATTATTATTATTTTTGTTGTTGCTGCTGGTTGTTGTGGTTTTATAAATTTAAATGATGTTTACACAAGGCAGTTGCACAGGTGTCTGTCTCGTTCGGGAGGTTTGAGGTTCGTTGGCCGTGTGAGCACTGCTCTGACTCTGGCTGTCTGTCATTTTGGCTTGCACATTTGACTTTCTTCATTTGCTTTGTTAATGAGCGTCTCATAATGCATATAATTAAAAACAACAACAATAGAGACATACACACACACACACACACACACACACACAGAGATGTAACTTTACAGACACATTGGGGGAATGGGGGCAATTAGTAATTCTCGTTAGGCAAAGGTTTTTCCTTCCTGTTTTTGCCATCTTCCGTTTGGGATGCATGACAGTTGCTCTCTGTGCTAATCCTTTATAAATAATGCATTAAATGTAGCTTTTGTTGGGAGACACAAACAGCAATAGGGTGAGAGAGAGAGAGAGTGAGAGTTACATTTCACAACCGCTTTCGCTTGTCCTGTCGGAAGTGAAGCAAACGAGCCAGATCCTGAGGTGAGCTGAGCTGAACTGAGCTGAGCCAAGCTGAGCTCCATTTAATTCAATTTGCATAAAGTGCTTGGCATTTTATTAACCCACTAAACGTAATTTAGGGCCCAGCCAGAAAAACCTGAGTCCAGCCTCAGCGTCAGCCTCAGCCTCAGCCACACGCTTCAATTGCCCCTCTGATGAAGTGCCGGCCAAACCAAAGCAACTAACCAAACCCAGCGCCAACCTGGCCATCTTCTGGCCGTCCTCCCTCGCCTTGCGCCTGTCCCTGGGGCTCTTGCGGCCCCAATTATCGAAGTCCGCAGCGCAGCTTTTGTTGATTTTGCCGACCTTGTGCCTAGTCGAGCGTTAAGTGGAGCATTTGCGGTGAGCCTAACGATGTTTCCCGCCCTTAGAGTCTCTTAACTTAGCTGCTGCTGCATTTCAGCCAAGAATTTTACGTGGCATTTATGCAAAATCGAGTCAAGTGTATCTCGGCCACTTGAGCTGACTTGGCTGAGAGGCTTGGCTTTCCATTCAAACTGCCCAATATGTCCATTATCCAATACGTTGATGTAGCTAATGGCTCTTGTCTGCCTTTTGGCCTAAATGGCTTTAGCTGGCTAAAGTGGATTCAACTGTTTGGGTGCAAACAACGAGAAGAAACAGCATCTTCAATTGTTACGAGTAGTTTTGCAGATAATAATTGCATTTACCTTGTTGACTTTCTGCGAGAAATTATTTATTCGCTGTAATTAATATTTTACTATTTTGAGATTAAAGTCTCTTAATTGACTGAGGACTAGCCATTTATTTATTAACAATAAATAATATTCATTGTACTAAGTAGGCTGAGAACACATTTATTATTTCTTGTTTGAAGTCATCAATGAATGTTAAAATAAAATTACAAAGTCATATTTGTTTTCCCCTATATTTGTAAGAATACGAAGATTAGTGCTGTCATAAACACGTGTTTAATGAATTAATTTCATTATTATTTACTACTCTTTATTTTAAGCAATTGATTTGTAATACAGAAAAAGCTTCAAATAATCAAACCATTGAAGTATTACGTACCATTATTAAGTTCTATTTAAAATATGAAGAAGAATCTTACAAGGGTTTCTGACTTATTACAAATTGTAGAATAATGATATTTGCGTTATACTTATTTCTCCTCATATTTGTAACAATACGAAGATTAATGCTGCCATAAACACTAATTGGTAAACGCTCATGACTCTTATGTGTGTTGACCTGGCTCCCAGACTACGACAACGACTCCAACTCAGCTCTCTTAACCTGCCCTTTCACGGCTTTTTGGGCAGCTGAGTAATGCCACAAATTATGTGCCTAAGCCGGAGTCTTTCCCTCTCACTAGACTGACAATGTTTGCAAAAAAAATAGAAAAGAAAAGATAAGAAATGGTAAATTCTGCTTTTCGGCTACTCACTCATCAAATTCGTGAAGCGCAAAATATAAAACATAAAATATGATTAAGACATACAAATCCGAATACCCAAAAAAGGCGAAAGGAAAAGACAAGCCGAGCCAGAGATGGAGATGGAGAAAGCAAAAGGAAAATCACAGAAATATAGCCAACGCCAGCAGTTCAGACAGCCGAAGACGAAAGGAGGCCGAGAAGTAGACTACACAAAGTTGATATGATTGGTTTTTGGGTTGGTTTATGAATTTGTGCACCCAAAAGTGGCCGACTGGCCGGCCAAAGGGCTAACGAAGCGTACCGAGGGGCAATTGTTGGGCCAAAAACTGACCGCTCATAAATTACAACAACACGCAGCCAACAACAACACCAACAACAATATATGGCAATGAAATCAACGCATTTTCTGGGGGGTGGGAAGCTCTACACAAATGAGCAAATATCAGAAGCTATAAAACCATTTAGTCAGATGAGCGTGAAATTTTTTATGGCATTTTGCTGGCTGGCATCAGCTCTGGCTTTAAACAAAAGATAACCGTTCAGACCACAAATTTGGCAACAACTGTGCGACATTTTATGAGCCAGCCACGCCCACTCAACATAGCATAACCAGTCGAATTTTTGGGGCAGCGTTAAATAACATTTAAATAGTAGCACAACACGTACAAGGCCGAGCGCATACAAAGTTGTGGTAAGAAAGCCTTGCCAGGCACAACGGGTAGAGTTTGTTTTTGGCGGTTTCACTTTGGCTCCAGCCTCGCCTGCTTGTTAAGCCTGTCCAGCTGCTGTCGGTGCCAGGCCATGGCCGAGCGAGGACTAACGCCATTCTCTGCTGTGCTGTTCTGTGCTGTGCCTGCTTATGATGCCAGCAGGAATTAAATTTCATTTAATGTGTCGACAGCGGCGAAAACTTTGTGCACACACATGTGTGTGCTGGCCAACACATTTGATGATAACAAAAGCAGGTCAAAATTGCGAATTCCCCTGCCACGACTGAAACCAAAATGCCGCCCATCAAAGGAATTAGGTTGCTGCTGTTTTGTTGCTGTTTGCCTGCGGTCTGAGGACAGGCTGCGAGAAAAATTATGATTATTTTGCGCAATTAACCCAAATTATATATATTTATGTAGTCTCAGACTAGATTCGCTCGAAGGTCGTCGTCAACTGCGGCGCTTTGTGGTCATTTAAGTGCTTTAATTGTGGGTAAACATCTGTTGTTATTACTGCAAAAGGAAGCAACATAAACATTGCTAATGGGAATTGAGGAACTGCCGTAAAACGAGCTGGTGCCAGAACGGAGGCTTTACAATTGTTACCAGCAGTTGTGCCTGTAGCTGAGGGTCAGAAACATGACCTGACTTAAGGCAAAATGCAGAAGATAAATGCTTAAAGCCTAAATAAATAATGCGATATTTAATCTTCAAGTTCATTTCGTTATTTAAAAAGCACACATGTTTCCTAGACGAGCTGAAATTAAACGCTAAATATATTATGGGACTTGTGATCAAATATAAAAGTTTAATAACCTTATTACAAGCACATGTGGAAACATGGATGTGCATATGTTATGTCTAAGTTTATTATTGCATAATTCGCTCAACTCGATTGCAGCAATTTATTTTTATGTGTAAGCCTTCGTTTTTATGACACTCGCACTCGACTCTCCGTCGTCTCTAGTTGACTTCTCTTCAGTTGATGCGACATTTAGCCCACTTTTACGGCTCGACCTCATTGCCAGCGATTTTCCGCCGTCCCAGGCGGCGTATGCGCAATATTTCAGTTGTGCTTGTTGCTTGTTGCTTACGCCGCCATCGCCATCGTCATCGTCATCGTCGTCACAATCATAATCATCATCGTCAGCCATCTCCATCATCATATTCACAACTTAACGTCCACTTCTCCGTCAAACAGGCCGTAAAGTGGCATTTCCGTTGTCGTTCCTCGTTCTTCGTTCGTCCGTTCGTCTGTTGGGTTGCTTGGAGCCCAAGCGCCTTTTTGTATGCAGCATAAAATTAAATTATTTGTTGCATAAGCCGGCCAACCATCGCCGCCTCCTCTTACGCCCCCGACCACTACAAAAGGCAACGAGCTATGCTGCAAAGTGCTAAGCCATGAGAAAGTGTGCACTTGAAGCGGCACAAGCCGCATGCTACATAACCCATGGCCACGCCCCCATTTTCGGTAGGCAACTGTCGCCGTCGCTGCAGTTGTCGGCGGCAGCACATTATTATACTTTGAGCGGCGCCGAAATCAGGCAAAACTTTTCGTTTGGTCGCTGATGCTGTTGCTGCGTATTTTTTCACTTTTTCATTTTCTATACTTTTTCCCTTTTTCTTTGTATTTGTCATAACAGAAGCCAAAAGCCAGCCCCGTAGAGGGCAACAGTTTTTCCACGCATTGCACTTTTCCACGTGCACTTCGCCTTCGTTTTCATTACATTTTGTTTCATTCATTTATTCCGTCGCTTGCTGCTTTCATTCATTTCGGACTCTGCGATTTAATTCGACTTTCGAATCCATCCATTTTTTATCTCTTTTGGGCCGAGCTCCCTTTTCGCAACAAAACGAGCGCAACAGAAAATCGAGCCAACAAATAATCTATACACTCGATGTAAAGCTTATGATAATACAAAATATTAAAAAATATATTTAAAAATAATGAAATTGCGTAGGACAATATTTAAAAAATAATTTTATTTTTTCGATTCTTTTTTTGTGAAATGATATATTTGAAATATATTTTTAATTTTAGAAAAATAAATCTTATCTAAAATATTATTAAGTTTATTTATTCGATTACCAGTTACCAATACCAGCTATTGGTACAAAAGTCCAGACTAAACTATTCAATAAATGCTTATATTTAAACATAATGTATTTATTTTAATAAGTTAAATAATTATTTATTTTATTTGTTCGACTTCGTTCGTATCAGTTACTGTGACAAAAGTGTAGACAATTCTGTTATGCCCCAATGAAAGAGTAAGCAAGTAAACTCACCAAAAGCAATGGCGAACTCTTTGTATAAATTTCACGGCTCGCCTAATGGGTCCAACAGTTCTGTTCGTCTGGCTGCTCTGCGTTCGGTTTTCGAGCTCACCTGAGGAGCTCTTTCACCTTCCCCAATACTTTTTTCTTCGTTAAAGCGCCAGCAATTTCAACTGCTCATTTGCATTTTTAATGAAACCGTATAAATCGGCAAAGAGGATACGGTGAGCGTAAGTACGAAGGCAAATTATGATCAAGAAGAACAGTTTTTATTTTGCCGTTTCCACACATGAACAAAATATATCCAGGAGCATTTTTCGAGGTCTCATCACCCAACTCCCAGAAGTAATTGTTGCAAGAGCCCGATGCTTATCACGACAGGGAATTTGTGAAACCAATAAATGCATCACATAACTTACATAGCTCGCTTTATTCGGGTCTTAAGAGCTTATTCCAATTCGTCGCTTCAATCATTCTGACCATCTGCCAGCTTCAAGACAATCCCTATCTTGCGGTCTGGCAACTCTGGCAGATTTATGTGACCGCAAAAGTTTGCAGCAGAGCATAAATTAATGCTTAATTGATGAATTTATATGAGCTTGTGGCCTAAGCACATTTTTGACTAATTTTCATAGTTGTCATCAAGATGAAGAATTATACTGGATTAGAAGCTAGGAAATTGTGAGTTTATTCTAATGAATTATGCAATATATTACAAATTGCACATAGTTTAATAGTTGTTTAACTTACTTAAATGTTGAAATATATTTAGTCTAAAATCAAAATACTACGCTTTGTAAGCAAATAATCAATTGCATTAAAAATAACGTTTTAAATTCAAATTATTCAAGCAAGCAGTCAAGTTTAAGTGTTAAGCACAGGGCAAGCAGTGGAGTGTGAACTGCTTCGTTGCAAAGTAACAGATTTCCCAGTTGCACTCAAACTGTAACAGCTCACCTAAAAGTATGCACAAAAGTAAAAGTTCATTATTTTTCTGTAGTTTTAAAATAAAATTGTTTTTTAAACTGCTGCTCAAATTAACATAAGTCGACAAAGACAAAAACCAACACAAGACTTAAGGATTGCTAATCAGCACAGAAGCCGCGGCTAAGAAATGCAATTGGTTCAACGTTCAATTAAGCAATAACGATAACTTCTCACGTAAAGTTTTCAATTCACTTGGAAATCACTGTTCGGCTTTACTTTTACCTGCCCATTTAACCTCCAAAAACTAATTAGTTCAAACTTTGATTTTAACTAGAAGGGTCAGCTATAAAAAAGCAATGCACCGATAGTTTGACATCACAGTTTCAGTTGCGATTTGATCATAACAACATCTAAGTAGCATTCCAATCCTTTGTTCTATTATGGCCTACAAGTTCGCCTTCGTTTGCTGTGCACTCCTCGGAGCTGCAGCTGCCAGCTATATTCCTCACTCTGACTATCAACATGGTCATGGTCATGAGGTTGGCTTCAGCATCCACACTCAACACGAGGCGCCCAAGAAGTGGCACAGCCAGGAGCATGATCATTGGGCACAACATTACTTCGTGCCTGCTGCCCCAGTGCAACATTGGGCACCAGCTCCACAGCACCATCATGTGGCCGAAGAGGCCCATCACCATCCCAAATACCAGTTCGACTATGGCGTCAAGGATACCAAGACGGGCGACATCAAGAACCAGTGGGAGACCCGTGATGGCGACAAGGTCAAGGGTGGCTACACGATGAAGGAGGCTGATGGACGCACTCGTGTCGTGGAATACACAGCCGATGACCACAATGGTTTCAATGCAGTCGTCAAGCACATCGGACACGCCCACCACGAAGAGCACAAGTCATACGATCACAGCTACCAAGGACATGGACATGGATATGGACATGCCACCAGCTATGTGGATGTCAAACAGGATACGGGCAGCAAATGGTGGTAAACAGTCGGACTGCGAATTATGAATATGATAAATGTTGTAAATACCCTGTAAAGACAAAAACGCTTTATATTTTTAAATAAAAACAAGCAAAGTGCATAACATGCAATAAATACGAACCATCACACTCTTTTATTGCTTAATTTAAAATAGTATGCTATTAAAATATAATTATCGAAATATTCATAAGAATATCAATAAAATTACCCATTTTTATTGTCTTCGAATTCAATAAGTCTAAGAAATCTTTTACTATGCACGATAAACAATTGATTATTAGGTTCTAAAATATTAAGTCGGAAAACCAGAAGTGTCAGTGAAAATATAAAATTTGAAATTGGCATTAAATATTGTTCAAGTTAAATAAGTTTTATCACTGGGAGCAGGGGTTCGATTCCTGCCAGCAAAACTTTTCCTTTTTTTATAAAAATGTGAATAAAACACTTATGAAAGCACTACGAAGCTGCAATGAAAGGCAATATCGAAACTCTAAATGTTTATACAATAAGAAGACAACTTTCTAATGATTTTTTTTATTTTTCCTAATGTTAGTCGTTTTAAGAATCTGTTAATGGCGAAATGAAAATAACAACATGCAGTTAAAAAACAACTTATAAAAATATACATACAAAATTGCATCGCTGTCGAAAAAATTAAAAATTTGACGGCGTTCCAACATATGCTTGTGCCACTGTATTTAATGTTGAGTTTGTCTTTTACTTAAAATAATTTCCTAAGTAAAACTATCGAAACCCTTTCTACTATGTTATGCAAATTCTTTATTGAGTTTTCTACCAAGTTCAATACTAAAATATATTTATTGTATGAATTAATTTATTGAATACGCTTTCGTAGTTAATTCAAAAATGCATGCAAAGCATTACTAAATTGAAATTGTTTAACCAAGCTGCACATTTTGAGATTTGAGCATTGTGTTTTCAAGCAGATCATCACAATCCAAGCAGTGTAATTTAAACTGCTTCTTTTTAGCATTGTTAAACTACCATCTGCTCACAGCTGTATATAAATAAAAGGCTATTCGTTTCCTCCCAAGCAATTGATGCTCAATAAATAAAATTTTCCTTTGAAAAGTGAAAGAAAAGCAAGATTCCACTTAAATTTGATAATAAAAAGCTGCTAAAGATGATATGTGCTGACAAAGGAAAAAAAGGACTAAAGGATTGCTAATCAATACCGGAAGTCGTTGCTATCAAATGCAATTGGTTCCACATTCAATTTAGCCATTACCATCAGTAAATACTTCTCACATAAAGTTCAATACACTTCAAAATCATTGTTATGTTTTACTTTTACTAGCCCATTTAACCTCCAAAAAAACTAATTAGTTCAAAACTTTGATTTTAGCTAGAAGGGTCAGCTATAAAAAAGCAATTTACCCATAGTTTGACATCACAGTTTCATTTGCGATCTGATCATAGCAACATCTAAGTACCATTCCAATCCTTTGTTGCATTATGGCCTACAAGTTTGCCCTCGTTTGCTGTGCACTCCTCGGAGCTGCAGCTGCCAGCTATATTCCTCACTCTGACTATCAACATGGTCATGGTCATGAGGTTGGCTTCAGCATCCACACTCAACACGAGGCGCCCAAGAAGTGGCACAGCCAGGAGCATGATCATTGGGTACCTGCACCTCAGCATTACCAAGTGGCTGCTGCCCCAGTGCATCATTGGGCACCAGCTCCACAGCACCATCATGTGGCCGAAGAGGCCCATCACCATCCCAAATACCAGTTCGACTATGGCGTCAAGGATACCAAGACGGGCGACATCAAGAACCAGTGGGAGACTCGTGATGGCGACAAGGTCAAGGGTGGCTACACGATGAAGGAGGCTGATGGACGCACTCGTGTCGTGGAATACACAGCCGATGACCACAATGGTTTCAATGCAGTCGTCAAGCACATCGGATACGCCCACCACGAAGAGCACAAGTCATACGATCACAGCTACCAAGGACATGGACATGGATATGGACATGCCACCAGCTATGTGGATGTCAAACAGGACACGGGCAGCAAATGGTGGTAGACTGTGAATTATGAATATGATAAATGTTGAAAATACCCTGTAAAGACAAATACGCTTAATATATTTAAATAAAAACAAGCAAAGTGCATAACATGCAATTACAAAATTTAGTTGATATTATTAAAATTATAAATACTGATTATATAAAATGTTACAAAAAATCTAAAAAAATATAGGAATATAAAAATATAAGTATTGGGACGTAACTTTATCAATTTACTGTTTTGTAGTCCAATTTGTATTGTCGTGAACTATCTATTTCAATATATTGGAATCCGTGCGACACATCAATAATAATGTTTATATACAAAGTTGGTTGTCCTTACTGATGATATGCTCTCAAACCTAGCTGTTTCATTCACTCACAATATTTTACACAAATTGAATAATCAATGTTGAGTTAAAAATTCGATGGACCGATTTTAGTCCGATGTTTTAAGCCTTATTTTATGGTCCCAGGAAGACCAATTTTCCTATTTGTAAACCACGACTATAAAATAAAATTGTAATATTTTAAGATTTTTTGAAGTTCCTTCTTTTGGTCTGTCATCGCATCGAATCTCTACAACTCTGAAAAAAAAAATTTTGTCAGAACTAAAAATTTTCAACCAAAAAGGCTGTCAGGAAATTTTAGGAGTCTTATTAAAAAGATCAAGTACTTACTACATTAGTACCAAGTTCTTATTAGTTCTCAAATTACTAAGAACTTGATCTAAAGTACTTCAAAAAGGCATCTAATGATGTTAAGAACGTGGTCTTTAAAAGTTAATAAAATTAAAATCATATAATACAAAAATTTATTTAATTAAAAAAATTTTAAAAAATCATATTATAAATTAAATGGCACACAAAGTAAAACGTTAAATTAAAATTATCTAAACAATCAGACAATTTAAATTGTGCACAGTAGTTTTTAAGCAGTTCATCACAGTGCAAGCAGTATTGTTTGAACTGCTTGGTTCCAGTGCACCTGAATTACCAACTGCTCTATAACCTTAACGGTCTATAGCCCCGTAATATGCACATAATTAAAATATGATTAGTTTCATCAAACGTAATTGACAATAAAGGAAATTATCGTATACAATAATTATCCTAGTAACAATGTAAATGGAAAGTGAGCATCAAACGACACTTTTTCATAAACAGACAGGCAAGAATGAAGAAGGATTTAACGATTGATCATGGACACCGAAAGGAGCTGCTCTCAAATACAATTGGTTCAACGTTCAGTTAAGCGATAACTAAATACTTCTCAGTTAAAGTTCAGTACAATTCGAAGTCATTGTCTTGCTTCACTTTTACTAGCCCATTTAACCTCCAAAAAACTAATTAGTGCAGACTTTGAATTTAACTAGAAGGGTCAACTATAAAAAAGCAATGCACCCATAGTTTGACATCACAGTCTCAGTTGCGATTTGATCATAACAACATCTAAGTAGCATTCCAATCCTTTGTTCTATTATGGCCTACAAGTTCGCCTTCGTTTGCTGTGCACTCCTCGGAGCTGCAGCTGCCAGCTATATTCCTCACTCTGACTATCAACATGGTCATGGTCATGAGGTTGGCTTCAGCATCCACACTCAACACGAGGCGCCCAAGAAGTGGCACAGCCAGGAGCATGATCATTGGGCACTTGCACCTCAGCATTACCATGTGGCTGCTGCCCCAGTGCACCATTGGGCACCAGCTCCACAGCACCATCATGTGGCCGAAGAGGCCCATCACCATCCCAAATACCAGTTCGACTATGGCGTCAAGGATACCAAGACGGGCGACATCAAGAACCAGTGGGAGACCCGTGATGGCGACAAGGTCAAGGGTGGCTACACGATGAAGGAGGCTGATGGCCGCACTCGTGTCGTCGAGTACACAGCCGATGACCACAACGGTTTCAATGCAGTCGTCAAGCACATCGGACACGCCCACCACGAAGAGCACAAGTCATACGATCACAGCTACCAAGGACATGGACATGGATATGGACATGCCACCAGCTATGTGGATGTCAAACAGGACACGGGCAGCAAATGGTGGTAAACACGCGGACTGCGAATTATGAATACAATGAATTTTGTAAATACTCTGTGAAGACAAATACTCTTAATATATTAACATATTTAAATAAAAACAAGCAAAATTCACAAAATGTGACACAATCAAATCATAGTTCTTTAATTTTTTAATAAAGATTTTTAAGATGTCACATAATGTTACATAAAAATCGACAAAACTTTAAATTTGTATATCAACCTTTTAAGTTTGACTTAAATTGTTTAATTTCAAGAATTATATTCTCTTAAATATCGTAAATATTTCTGTGTAGTAAACTCATTTTCGTGAAATTATTTTGTGTTACAAAACTTAAAAGCTTTTAAGTTTTTATTATATTTTCATTTATCAATTTGGACATTGTTCAGAATATTATATGGACAACCATCTTCGACCATTGTTATATACTTATTTCCAATTTTTTCAACTAAAGTCTTAATTGGAAAAATGAAGAGTGGATTTAAAAATATCACATTGTTTGGCAGAATAACTTTAAATTTAATAAAAAATTAAATCAATAAATCTTTTTAATAAAAAGTTTGATTACATTTTCGAGTTCATACTAAGAATTCAAATTAAGCTGATTAAAATAAAAGTCGAATTTGAATTATTTAGAATTGTTAAACAAACATAAAATATTAACTCATTACTTCAAATTGTTGCCTTAGAAATGCTATATATTGTTTAAAATAAGTTGAAAAAATTAAGGAAAGTTGAAATTTTGTTTTATCGCATTTTATGCATTTTGCTAGTTTTTATTTAAAGATCTATTGAGTATTCTTTGTCTACACAGGGTATTTACAACATTTATCATATTCATAATTTGCAGTCCGACTGTCTACCACCATTTGCTGCCCGTATCCTGTTTGACATCCACATAGCTGGTGGCATGTCCGTATCCATGTCCGTGTCCTTGGTAGCTGTGATCGTATGACTTGTGCTCTTCGTGGTGGGCGTGTCCGATGTGCTTGACGACTGCATTGAAACCATTGTGGTCATCGGCTGTGTATTCCACGACACGAGTGCGTCCATCAGCCTCCTTCATCGTGTAGCCACCCTTGACCTTGTCGCCATCACGAGTCTCCCACTGGTTCTTGATGTCGCCCGTCTTGGTATCCTTGACGCCATAGTCGAACTGGTATTTGGGATGGTGATGGGCCTCCTCGGCCACATGGTGGTGCTGTGGAGCTGGTGCCCAATGGTGCACTGGGGCAGCAGCCACATGGTAATGCTGAGGTGCAGGTGCCCAATGATCATGCTCCTGGCTGTGCCACTTCTTGGGCGCCTCGTGTTGAGTGTGGATGCTGAAGCCAACCTCGTGACCATGACCATGACCATGTTGGTAGTCAGAGTGAGGAATATAGCTGGCAGCTGAAGCACCGAGGAGTGCGCAGCAAACGAAGGCGAACTTGTAGGCCATGGTGGTTTAAGGGAATTGTACTAAGATGTTGCTTGGCCCGAAACGCAAATGAGACTGTGATGCCAAAGCTAAGTTCCCTTGGCTTTTTATAGTTGAACATTCTAGCCAAAAATTGAAATATGAATTAATTAGTTTTCTGGAGGTTAAATAGGCTAGAAAAAGTGAAGCACAAAAATGCTTGAAATATTTGTGCAAATTTTCCATTTCCACATTCGTATGCAGACTTGTGGAGGTGATTTGTTGCCTGATGCTCATTGCCCAATTAAAAGTGGCTCAAAAGCAACCAAGTAACATAAACAAAGGCAACCAATAAATGGGGCGTTAACGCTTGAACAATCGTTATTGTTTTGGTTGTTGTAATTTGACTAGTCGCACTTGTTATTAATGTTGTTGCGGCGGCTGCTTGAAATCAATCAACAAGTGTGGCCCGCTTTCAAATTAACCAAAAAAGCCAAATACCGCGCCTCGCTGCATTTCCAAGCCAAGCCAAGCCAAGTGAAGCCAAGCCTCAGCCCCAAGTGTTTTTGCGCCCAGTTAGCCAAAGCCCACAGCCGACTGACCTTGAGACGCATTGCAGAAGGGGGCCCAATCGATTTGGCCATTTAATCACTGTGGGGAGTCTCTGAGCCGACTGCTTCCGAATTGGTGCTACACTAAATGCCTTGTTAATGTTTTCTATTAGCGGTGCAAATTAATCGGCATTGTTTCGAATCTCGAATATGATTTATGGTCAATCGGTATTTATCATCTCTCTCTCTCTGTGTACTTCATCTCTTCACGGGGAGCGTTCGATGCGATCTGGCTCAAGAATAGGCTCGTTAGTGGGAATGAAGGCCGATAAAGACAATACAGTTCTAACTAATTTATAACCATTCTAATTTAACAGACTTTAGAGCTATAATTAAAGCTGTTAGGTGAAAATGCTATAATTATACGGGCATGTCTATAATTAATGAATTACTAGTAATGCAAAATCAATGTTTGTACTTTATTAATATTTATTCGCATTTTGGTCAAATTTTAAATAGTGAATATCTGATATTTAAAACAAAATAGTTTAAACGTAGATTAAATATTCATACAAATAAAACCACAATGACAACCGTAAATAATTTTAAAGAGAATACAAATAAGTAATGAAAATTCATACTTTCAACTCAATATTTATTCATTACATATTAGGAATGTTACTAAATAATTATAGTCATAAACAAACACTGGCCATAATATAAATAAAAGTGAAAGAATAATATAAAACGTATGTACTATATAAGTTTTCGTTAATCCAAAAATAGCTCAATAATTAATGAATTTCTAGTAATTAATTTAAAAAAAAGTAATGAAAATACAATGTTTAAACATTGTCAATATTTATTCGTAATTTTTCAAATTTTAAGAAGCAAATATCTGCAATGAAAAACAAAATATTTTATTCGAAATTTACAAAATTAAAGTAATTGTGAGAACGAAATTTTAATGCCAGATTGTAAAATAAGTAAAATATTAATTTAATAAAGCTTTGAATAGATTTTGTAAAATTCCTTTATTTCAAAATTTTTCTTTTTGCCATAAACACAATTTGCGATTTAAATTGTGTCCCTTGTCCACTCCAACTCTATTGCACTATCAATGGCAGAAATTTGCTCTGGAATTTGTTTAGGATTTCAATCTTGCAATCCGACATCGCGTCGTCGCTTCGCAGCGAATGTCCAAATCACTTTAATTATTGCCATTTATAGAAGCAACTTGTTGCCTTTACTGGGCTGGTATTTGTGGCTATCCGTCGCTTTGAGCAATATTTTTGTATGAATAATGCAAAAGTTAAGCCGAGAGGCTTTAAAGTACTGATAACAAATCTGCATTAAGCTGAGCTCTAAATAATGTAATAAATTAATTCAACTTGAATTTGTAAAGAGATGTATACACGTACTATAAATGGAGTTTTCGTAAGAACTTTAGGAGCAAACAGATACGGAAATCCGCAAGAGAAATAAGATTCGATTTCAATTGAGAACAATAACAATTCTTTTCTAAGAATAACATAATCATGACGCTAACGCAATCCGCAGTCAAACGCCCTCCAATTTGATTTTCAACAGTTGAATTGTTTTGGTGTTGGTGTTAACAATAATTTATTAAATTTTCTATGCAGCTCAAGAGTGTAAAAGTGAAGCACAATTATAACCAACTAATTAGCAAATCGAAGGCAGGTGAATGGCTCGTGGTTCCGACCACCCGATGGGCCGAGGTAACTACAGCTATAAAAACGGCTGGCGGAACAGGCCAGAACCAACAGACATCATCACACCGCTAACCAATCAATTGCCAAACCAAAATGCAGCCGTTCTGTGGACTTTTAGTGCTCGGCCTGGTCAGCTTGGGTCTTGCGGCGCCACATGCCCCAGCCACCAGCTACAGTGTGCTGACCAAGCACGAGGAGCCGGCGCACAAGAGCTACGGACATGGACACGGACACGGGCACGTCGATCTGGGATACGGCGGCTATGGAGGCTATGGACACGATGCTGTGGGCTATGCCAGCTATGGCCATGGCTACGATAAGTACGAGGCAAGCCATTATCCCAAGTATCACTTCGATTACGGAGTCAAGGATGCGCACACCGGGGATCAGAAGAGCCAGTGGGAGTCACGGGATGGCGACAAGGTCCATGGCAGCTACTCCCTGAAGGAGGCCGATGGCACGACACGTGTCGTGGAGTACACAGCCGATGATCACAACGGCTTCAATGCGGTGGTCAAGAAACTGGGACATGCCCATCATCCTCAGGTGTACAAGAGCTACGGACATGGCGATCTCTATGGCGCTGGCTACGACTACGGACACGATGCGTCGCCCCATGGTGCATATGGTGATTATGGACATGGTCATGGACATGCCAGCAGTTATGTCAGCATCAAGCAACAGCATTAATCACCATCTGGACACCGACAAATAAAGAAATGTGCTTTGAACCTGATCTGACCTTACTTATATAGCAGCTGCATTCGCAACAACCACAAACCAAATGAGCTTCAACCAGTATTTTTAATAGTATTTTAAATTGAAATACAAGAACAAACCGAATTTCAAAACAATGGTTTTTATTATTTAAAGCAAATGGGCTGCAATTTATTATTTTAATTGCTGCGCAAGTCGTAAACAAACCAGAAATTCCCAACCGTCAAGTATCTAGATACAACAGTTGATTTAATGTGTTTGCTGTTGTGTCTGCTTATTTTAGAATATGTTTTTAGGGGAACTAATGTTGACATTAGAATTTAAGTAAATAAATAGTTCACTTAACCGTTCATTGACTTTATAATTTGTTTATGAAACGCGTATATTCGTAAACAAATTCAGAATTTAGTTTTACTAAATGGCAACCAGTTGATCTAGAAATATTGCAAAATTTTTCCTTGGATTCCAGTGGCATTAAGTTTTTAGTATTACAAATTGAGTACAAAGTATTTGAAATATATATCGTTGATAGAATCTTAATATAAGTATAAATAGTTCCTATTTAGATGTTTCTGTTGCTGTTGAAGAATCAAACATAATTTTGATGGTAACAATTATAAATAGGCTCTAAATTCTGATTGTCACAAATTTGGGCACAATTGAAATGGATTTTGATCGACAGCAAAAATGCATCTGAATTTAAATGCTACCGCTGTTATATGTTACATAGATCTGAAAACTTTTTCAAGTTTAGTATAATTAATTAGGCATTTTATTTTACATTATTTCAAGAAGCAATTCCAATTACTACTGATATTAACTATTAACATTAATTCATACAAATTTCAACCATATTTCAAATTGAGCTTTATACTTGTAGCTGCATCATCAATTTAATTTTACAAAAATTAACATTTTAGTATTGCTTTTTATAGATTTAATTTATTTTACTATTCGATTGCTCAACATATTTTCAGACTTCAGATAAAATTTTCTGCAATCTAAGAATTTTAATTGAATAGCATTTCATAATTCTCCAACGAGATTAAGTATCATTTCCATGTGTCTAATCAGTTTTGTGAGTTAAACGCTTCAGTGAGCTCTGCAGCCGGGCTTAGCACAAATTTGGGGAATGCAGTTTTCCATGGCTGGGATTTAAGATAATTTGCCAGCAAATGGCCAAGTCAATCGGTATGAATTAAGTCCAAACGTAATCCTGCCTGATATTAATTTTATAATGTCCAGTCAACAGCTGCAATTGAAGCGCGTCCGCGACGATGATGGTGACGATGATGACGACGGCAACGACGACTTTTACTCTTTGCAGCTGAAACCAAAAGTGGAGACAGCCAAATTGGAGTTGAAGCCGCAAGATGGGGAATTGGCTTGGCTGGCGGGGAAGCAGCCGCCTGCCTGGTGGTGATAGCGAAACGAGTTTTCCGCAGCCACATACCCCGACAGAGTTGAGGTTTCACATAATTGTCAATTAGACTGAGCTTCGGAAGCGTTCGCTTTGAAGCTGATGCTGCCCACATCGGCTCATCGTTGCCGCCTCATCCGATCTTCACCTGACAACAGCAGCGACAGCAACAACAACAACTACAACACCGTAAACCACAACGACAACAACAGTGTTGGAACCAGTCGGGCCGGAAAATCTTGTCGTCGGGAAAACGCTTTGGCCATTCGCAGAGCCGGTCGTCTTCGCGTCTTCGCTTTGCAGCTGGCTATAAATACTTTGGCAATGTCGCGCAAACGCTTTAATTACGTTTTTGTCCTTGACATTGAACCAGCGAACATCGAGACTACGACGACAACGACAACGACAGCGACGAGCAGTGAGCGATTTCGACGCGTTTTCCGTGCGATTTAAATCGCCAGTTTGTGATCTGTGTGACGTGAACAGCGATTTGTGTGCAACAATATTTTTTAATATTAAATATTCATAACATTGCCGACAGCAATGCATATTTATGTAAGCGCAAAACAAACAACAAACTTATATCTGCAGAAATCTGGCTAAACTTATTTTCGGCTTTAATGAGAGCGAAAGTGTTTGGAGTCGAAACTTTCACCCACAAAGTGAAAGTAGTGCAGAAATCAAAGAAAAACGCATGCAAATCTACAGTTTTCAGCAATTAATGCGGCTTTTCACTTTAAATACAAAACTTCCTTACTAGTTTCAAGAAAATTAAACAAACCGTAAATAATTAATGTGAAAAATTTACAACAATTACAATGTGGAGAGATACAATATTTCAACAATTTTGTTTATTGAACTGAAGAAGCTACTTTGATGAGGAAGAGAAAGCTGCAGATTTGTTTTGTCTCTTTAAAACTTTGGAAAACAATTTGATTCGAACTTACTTCAAAGTTCTTAGAAACTAATAAAACAATTTAAATAACATTAAATATTATAGTTTTCCTAATTCTATGCGAAATACTTTTGACGAAGATTTTCTTAATTTGCCACGATAGCCATTAAAAAGTGTTGGTTTGATTTGGCGTTTAGCTTTTAATAACTTCATGCTTGATTTTAAATAAGTGATTGAACATAAAATACAAAAATAAATTAAATCAGTTTTGTCCAGACACGATTAATTGGATTGCTAAAATTAAATTTGTTCACCAACGATTTAAAAATACGCAATCGATGATACAAAAATCTATTCTAATAATATTGTAGTATTTTCCACAAAATCATGAAGCATAGGATATTAGGTTTTTGTTTAAATATTAGAACATAAAGACGACAACCATGAAACAAAATTTAAAATATAAAGAAACTTAACTGTGCCTAAGAAATTTTAAAATTAAATGTATGATACAAAAATGCAAGAATATTAGTAACATTGTTATGTATACAAAAACTTAACTTTGTAACACTAGAGAAGTCATATCGAAACGAATTTCAAACTTCTACAAATTATTTATTAATTCAGCTAAGATTATCATTAGCTTAGTTTAAGGAAATTCCATACAATTGAGTCTAGCGACTGTATCTGTTATATCTGCAAGGATTTATTAGCAATTGAGATTGACAAAAACTCGACAAGCAGCGCAAAATCTATTTATTACTGTCAGCTGTGCTCTAGTCTGATGTTTTACAATTTGCAATTAAGATAGATGTTTACAATTCACTAGACATAGATAAATTTGTACGTTTCGGCTTATATACAATATTATTAACAAGGAAAACTGGCGATGAATGAATGAAGAAAAACCAGATTATGAAAACCAGAATCAAATTTGTTCACAACACGATTCCACATTCTTGTCAAATACCAGACATGTCTCAACAAATCAATCTCGAAAGCTGCTGATTTGCTTGCGCTATTGCCCGACTAAAAGTATTCCTCAAAAGCGTATGTGTGCGAGCGTGTGTTTCTGCACAACTGTGCTAATTAGCCAGGTTTTTTACGGTTTCATCACGAGAAACTGTTACTGTAACCCAAACCCAAACCCAAATGTTGCCTGGGCGAAAACGACACATGCCAATCGAAGCTGCTGCAATGAAAGAAAATGCCCAAAAATGTTGCAATTTATTGGCTGGTCGCCCAAAAATAAAATCAGCGACAAGTTGCAAGCTGCAAGTTGCAAGTGGCCAGTTGCAAGCGGCAATTGGCAGTTTGCAGTTAACAGTTGGCAGTTGGCAATTGAAATTGAATTGTATATTGAGTGGCGTCGCGGCGCGTCACGTTGAGTTTGCTGCCATCCTGCCAGACCCGTTTCCATATCGAAGCTACTGGTCTTAAGCAAAACCATCAATCTCCAAGCAGCAGCCATTGCTGTCACATCGTACATACAAATGTGCGTCTGGCGAGGCTTAATTTTCAAAACGGGTGGGGGGAGGAAAGGCGGAGAGGAGGGGCATGCGTATTACCATTACCATTTGACAACTGTCACAACGCTGTATGACATGGCCGGGCACTTCGACAGCCATTTGGTCTACAATTCGGGCTGAGAAATGTGCCAATGCATCTAAACACGCGTCGTTTGCCTGTTAAGCTTTTCGGGCCAATTAATTGGCCCATGCTCGCGTAATAATTTTGTAGCCAATTTATTAACTGTTGGCTGTTGGTCAACTTGTTTTATCGTTGCATTTATTAAGCGCTCCACTGATAAAAACCGCACATTCATATTTCTGTTAAATGCCTTAGATAACGAGACCAAAACAGCCGCCTTCAACCCGCCGCAGACGATCGTCGTGCCACATGCTGTTCACCGCTCTCCTTGCGGCCAGCCTCTGGACACGCCCCGTCGCCTCTGGTCGAATCTCTGCCGCACCTGTCGTCGTTGCCGACGATGATGAAATGATGGAATATGCACCAGAATATGTAAGTATCCCACACACTCTCACACACACTCTCACACACTCCACTCTCCACATCTCACACCACAGAATGCTTGAGCAGCTAATGGTGTCTTTATAAGGCCGTCGAAGTGCAAACTGTCGAGTCACGCACAATGGGCGGAAATTGAAATATTGCCTGACAAAATTATTATTACTAAGCTGCCATTAGCTTGTGCAATTTATGACAAGAAATCTTATTAGTCAATTAATGATTGGCCTGTAAATTACAAGTTAACTTATTTTTTTTAATTTATTGCGCACCGAAAACTAAATACTCATTAAATGAAATCTAGTTGAGTGTTGATAATTATTTATTTATAAATTATCTGTAGAGTTCAATTAAAGTAAACATATTTTTTGTTGAGAGTCTGACTGAAAATTTAGCATTCAAAACAACAAATTACTTACGTTTAAAACTATGCAATAATTTGAAACTCTAATTACATTTAATTAAAAAATGTAGAGTTAATAAAATGAACTTGCTTATTTAAATTAAATTGTATTCAATTATTTGGATGTGTAATTTAAGGTAGATTTCAATTGTAGGTTAAATTAAACATTTAAATTCCGCAAATTGTGACTTTTAGATAAAATTTTGGAGTACAAAAATTACATTAAAATATATTTACTATTTTATACAAAACAAAAATAAAACAATTCATTGAAATAAGTATAAATAAAATATTAATGACCTTTTAATAGTAATCTAATAGTCGAAAACAAAATAAAAGCAATTCATAAGCCATAAATAATTTAAATAAAATAAAGTAATAATAATAAAATAGATTAATATGAGTATTTTATAAGATCGTAAGACAGTGGAAAAATAATCAAATAAGTGGACCACTAACTAAATGCTAACAAGAAAAGAAAGTATTTACTTAATTACTCAACAAAATAGTTCAATATAATTATTTATGCATTAAATTGAGAACCCGCAGCAATTTCATAATTTATTAAAATTGCATAAAAGCAAGTCAAGTGTAACGATAAAACGCATTGCACGAATTCTCGCATTCTGACAGCCTTCGCATATTTGTGAATCGCGTGGCAAAATCTTTCGATAATCCGGCAAAAATAATTAAGTGCAACAAACGCATTTTCCGCCATTGCCAGCTAGTCAAAGCAAAGTGAATGTTGTTCATGCGTTTTATGATCGCCCCCACCCACAAGGCATTTTTCAGTGTGTAACATTCGAGTTCGGAGTATCGTCGCCCACATAAATCAACTTGTAAGTGGCATGAACTGAACTGATCTGGCCCGGCCCGCTCTGGCTCTAACTCCAACTCCAACTCCGACTCTGGCCTGGTTGGGTCTGTCCTGGTCTGGGCCATTGTCTTTTTTTGTTGCCATACAATACAAGTGTGCATTTTGGGAGGTAGCCGAAAATGCGTTTTGCGTGCAGCGATCGACGATCAAACAGCGATCAACGCAACGCAGCGCAACGTAACGATCGAGAGCTGGCCGACTGGCGCCATATATGGCAAACTCACGCAGCTTGTGCTGCACCTACATGAGAGTGCGAGTGCTGGCAAATGGGAAGGCCTCGAAAGGAGACAATTGTTTTCATTGTAACTGTAAAGCTATGACAAGGCGCGTTTAACATTTTAAAATGTTTTTCATGTGCTGCTGCAACAAGTTGTCGCCCTGTCTGTCTCAGCTGTCCGGCTGTCTCAACTGTCCGCCCGGGTAAACGCCTTAGTTTTGTGCGTGGCTCGAGCCAGAGAGCCTGTCTGGCTGACATTCAGTTTGTCTGTCCCTCTGTCAGACAGTTATCAAAAATATATGCATATTATATATAAATATATTTAACTCTCTCTCCCACGATCTGTCCGCGGTGCGGTTGTCACTTTGACGCGCACGGCCAACGCGGCGTATGCGCAATTTACATGCAATTCTGACTGCGCGCATACGCCCAGTTGGCCCGAGCATCATAAATTCTATGTGCGTGCACAATTTATGAGGCAAAGTTCACACGCACCCACCAATTCAGCCAATAAGGCAATAAGTCGACCACCAACTGTTGCCATAGCTCATAACCGACTCCTGGGTGGCCAATGGTCAACAGCAGCTCCACTATATACATATACATATATATATACATTTGTTTGTAGGCAATGCTTATGCAATCGTGCAACACCAAAAAAGTAGCTCTGATTAAAAACTATATTTCTCGGAGATTTCATTTTTTTGCGTTGTGCTCTAGCCTTGGCTGCTCAGGTTACGCAGTCGCAATGTAATCATTTGTTTTCGGCGGACAGCGACAGCTAGCTACAGCAAATTGATAGGCAGCCAACAACTAAAACTACTGTAAGATTCGAGACGCAAGACTCGCGACTCTCGACTCTCGACTCTCGACTCTAGAGTCTGCGGACTGGGGACTTGAGACTGTTGCCTGGACACGACTGTAACCATTTATGGACGTCTGCGCTTAATTGAAGCCAGCGCCAAAGCATGCGAAATAATTTTGCAATTTGCCCCATGCTCCATGCTTCAACAGAGGTGCCAAAAATAAAATGAAATAAATTGTAACAGTGGAAATATTTTACAGACACGCATTTGAATGAATTGCATTCGCGTAAATCTTTCGAATGCTTGCACTTGTATTCTTAACACGAAAGGGAATCATTCACTCAAATGCAACGCATTCGCTTTCGAAAGTGACCAAACAATCGCTTAGCTAATTAATAATTTAATTGCAATTGACTTGATGTCGGCTATAGATCAAAAGATCGTTGCACAGACGTGGACTAGCCCAAAAGAACTACACCCAACCCAGACGCAGACTCCAGTGGCTTTCAAACTGTGCACAGCGCGCGCTTTTGCCTTGACACAATTTGTGGCAAGCCAAAAGCAAAACCAAACTCAAACCGGCGCTTATTTAACGTCATTTATTCTCTTTTTTGTTTTTTTGTCGTATAAATATAAAAATTCTAGTGTCTTTTGAGGCAGCCTGCGAAGCATTGCAGCTCTCGTGTGCGTGTGCTTTTATTCTCAAGCTATTTTGTTCTATCTCTAGGTGTGGTCAACGCAATTTTGAACGACACTGGGCAAAAAACTACATGTACTACAAATATATAACACTGTATGGGGCAATAAATCATAGGATTATAATGTCAGTCATTTTGATCATAATTACATCCATATCAATTTTTTGATAAATAATAAATTACGTTATTATACACATTTTTGATAAATAATAAATTACGTTATTATACACATTTTATGTTTTTATTTATATTTTTTATATACCAAATCTTAATCTAATCTTAATATTAACCAAATTCAACATAAATTGCATATATTTCAAATTTCACTTAATGTGTAATCACAAATATATTATAAATTGAACATTACATAATTTATGTAATTCCTTTCAAATTTTATTGTCTAGCCATTGACATTTATTTTTTTTTATAATGTGCATTAAATTGATTTATGTCCATCCAAAACTATTTATTGTATAATTAACGATAACAAAGTTTGTATTTAAATCTTTATTAATTCTTCATACCTTTCAAATTCAAATTTACTGAATATTTTTATTTCTATTCCATAAATATTTAACATAAATTCCATTATCGTATATGGATCCATATTTTATCGTAATATTTTCATTTAGTTCCATAATAAACCACAAAATATTAAAAATTAAATTGTATTAAAATTTAATATTTAATTTCTTTGCACAGGAGCATCCGGAGTATGCATTTAGCTATGGCGTCAAGGATCTGCACACTGGCGACGTGAAATCTCAATGGGAATCACGAGACGGCGACGGGGTCAAGGGTCATTACAGCATACTCGAGCCGGACGGTTCCATACGCACCGTGCACTACACTGCAAGTGCCAAAAAGGGATTTAATGCAATTGTGAAAACTGTTGGCGCGAATTCGCATCCGATTACCGAAACGCCAGAGGGCGAATCTAGTCCGAATGACGACACATCGCAGTCGAAGATCAATCATTATAGCAAGGATCAAGAACACATTGTGCTCAGCTCGGACATAAAGCCACTGAAGAAGCCCATTGAGGACCTGACACACTCGCATCCCAAGATACCCAGCTTAATTGAGTTCAAGCCGCATGCGCGTATCAAGCAGGTGCCCATGGAGATGGATCCGGACATCAGGAATCGCCTGCAGCAGGCAAGGAATAACTATTACAAGGAGATTGCAGCGGCACAGAAACTAGAGGATTATTCTCCCAAGCTGCAGCCCAATCATTACGGAGTGCAAGAGAGCGATTGGAAGGCTGTGATAGTCAATGACCCGAAGGAATATCGACCGCACTATAGCACAAGTCAGCCCCATCAGCATCCCTACTATGAGCACTACAAGCCCAAGGACTTGCCCCAGAATTATTTGCACAAACCCTCGGTGCCACAGCAGGGATTGCACACAAGTTATTCGCCTTCGCCCTCGAAGCCACGACACGGCAGCAATCCAGAGCCGATCTCCAATCACATACACCAGAAGAAGATCGTGCACACCACGCCCGGCCTGAAGCACTACAAGTACAAGGGCATCACCAAGAACTATGCCCGTCCCGACTACTCCAGCTACTTCCAGCGGAAGCCAAAGAAGCTGCATGGTCGGCCCTTGACTTTCAAGGAGCGACCACGTCAGCCTGAGGGCTCTGGACCTGTGCTCTTCCCAGAGCCGCTGGATGATGACTACGAGGAGTTCTCCGACGATGAGCAGGGATCTGCCTCCGCCAGTTTAGTGCAGTCCATGGTGAAGAGGGATAAACAGCATATGGTGCCGATGTATGCCAGGGGCCATCAGTTTTCAGCGGCCAGCTATCGGAATCTGGAGGGCGTGTGAGGGGTGGTAAAGGATGCCAATGATATTGTGGTGATTTTTCGTTAACTGTTTCCTTTACGTTTATTAATTTTATTTTATTTATTCGTAATTTATTGTTATTGTTTAGTTAATGTGTTCGAAATAAATACACTTCTCTAATGTAGGGAAACAAGTTGTAAATGCATTTATTTTTCATTTAACAATTTACATAGTTAAAGCATCGATAAATGAAAATAATTACAAAAGTCTTTTCCAATAAATAAATTTATTATTTATTGAGAAATTTACTTAGTTACAATAAGAATAATTTTTGGAGAAATTTGGTGTTTTGATTGACAAAATAATAAATTCATTTTAATAATTTGTCATAAATCCAACAAAAGAAAAGAAAAGTCAATAGATAATTATTTTAAAGGACTTTCATACAAGAAAATAATTGCCGATCATTGAATTTATTTAAAAAAAAGTATTTTCCAATAAATACATTTATTATTCATTTGAATCCAGTATTAATCCAGGAGAAAAGATATTTAAAGGAAACTAAACACTTCAGTAAACAAAATAATTGAAGAACATTGAACTAACTTTAGTCTTTGCTAGAAAGTTTTAGTGTGGTTAAAGGAAAATAAAACAATCTTTAGTATTTTATAAAAAGTATTATTGTGGTTCATGGAAGTTGAAAAGAATTTACTTTTAAAACATTTTCATACAAGAAAATTATAATTTCTTAGAACTGTTGTTGAATTAATATTTAGTTTTATATACTAAGATGACAAGTAAGTTGCTTTCAAATTACATCTATATTAATCTTCAACTGTTGGGTGAACCCTCGTTCTCATTGGCCGCAAGGCATTCTCACGTTGGACACTTTGGACACAGTTGTCTGTGGTGTGTGTCATAAACATTTGTCATAATTAACACAAATTAGGCAGCATTTGAATGCGAAAAGCTGCTGCAGTTGCGCCCTGCCCACCTAAGCAGCTAAGCATCTGGCGACCTGGCACCTGTCCACCTGTCCGCCTGTCCACCTCTGCAGCCCCTTGTTGTCCCCCAGAGTCTTCAGCCACCTACCCACTAGTTAGCAGGCGATGGCTTCTACGCAATGTAACTAACTGCTGGCTAATCCAATTAAGTTAATCTCGCATAACGAGTTTGAGTAGACAGCAACTTGTACAGATATGCTGCAGCTGAATAAATGCGAGTGCGAATCCGAGTGCGAATGCGAGTGTGAATGCTAGTTCGAGTACCCGTACCAAGTACGAGTATTCTAATTAAAAGTACTTTTTGTCAACTCGAGCAACTTTGAGCCACTTTTGGCATTGACTTGGTTTCAACGCGCACAAGTCCACAAGCCAACTCTCGAAGTGCGTTCGATTCAAGTAAGTAATTTATATATACCGATGTATGTATATGTATAGCGCTGTGGTGTGTCAAATGCCATCCACGTTATACTTTTCAAAATTGATTGCCACAGCAATATGCAAGTCATATGCAAATGGCTCCCACATCGAGAACAGCATTCTAGGCCGAGATGCAGTCGACCAATCAACCAGATCAATAAAAAAGTTGATCCACAATTGATGTGCAAATCACTTAGCGCGCTTTTGGACGCGTGAGAAATGTCTAAAAGTCAATTGAATGCAACAAATTCAGAGTTGAGAGCTCGAGAGCTACAGAGGCGTTGTCAACGCTCCCAATTAAATAATTTAGAATTTACAATTTACAATTTTCTAGATTTGGCGCCGCCTCCGACAAGGCGACATTGAACACACCGTTTTGCTTCTACTTATTTTATTGAATGCGAATGCATGACTCAGTCGACTCTTGAGACTTAGATCCGGTTTAGCTGCTCCGACTGACACGCACACCTATTAAGGATCGGGAGATTATAGCCAAAGAGCCAAGAGAATGTCAATCCAAAATCCACAAGCAATTAGCTGGCTAAACAAATGTGAGACAATTTGCAAAAATTCCATTACAAATCTCGAAATTGGTTGCCACATCGCGTAGATTTTTCTCTCCATTTGATTTTCTTTCATTTTGTGTCAGGCGACGGCGGCGGCGGCATAGAATAATTAATGCCTGCGTCTGCCAAATGACCGGGTGTTAATTTATGGTTGTCTACCTAAATCGTATATCGTATATCGTAAATCGTAAATATATTACTACTTCTATGGCATAATCGCCTGCTCACAGTTGCAATTGCATGCGAATATGCTATGTCTGTGCAATCGGGTAATAAGCTGACTTTTGGAGGTTGGGCAAACTGACACAGAGACACTTGGTTAGACAGACAAACAGACGAACGGATCGCAGAACAGCCAGCTTCGATTGTTGTTTAGCTTGTTAGCTATTTCCTGCCAGCCTACGATTCATTCATGTTTTCTTATTGTTTATTATTAATCATCTGTTTGCAGGTTGCGACATGATCTCATAAGATGCAATTGAAGAACATTTGCATAATATTAGTCTAGTTCAAGTAAAAGCCATGGGAACGAAGCGTTTTAAATAGTAAAAAAGGTAATCCAATTAATTAACTATGCTAGTCGATTGCAATGAACCATAACTTAAAGACTTTAATTGTTTTCCAAGTAAATAAGAATATGTTTATTATTGAGCAATTAAGAGCTTGGCATATACTAGAACAAATCTGATTTTAAATCTAATAATATTATTAGTGTTAAGTTAATTTTGTACATTATAATATTCTTGAATTAACTCGTATACTTTGATTGAGAATGTTTCTCATCCTGATAAATACTAAAACCAAAGGCTAATCTAGAATTGTTCTTGCATTTTTGGCTTAATTTAAGAATTTATCTTGTGTGTTTAATTTTGAATATAAAAAAGTTATCAAATACTCAACAAAATAATATTAATTATAATTCTTAGAATTCTGAAATTATTTGCAACAATGTACTGTATACTTCATAGTTTTCTAATAAAGAAAGAAAATGTATTCTAAAATAATTTATGAAATCCTCAACAAATTAAGATGACTTTTTTAGTACCCCGGATATTTATTGCTAAATCATGGAGAGTCAGCATCAGTTTAAAAATTGTTAATTGAACAATTTTGAGTGCGTTTTATTTTCCCATCGATAGGCGAAAATGGGAGGTGAATAACACGCCAGGATATTCCATATGTTTAGCTAGCATCTATTTTGCACAACACTCGCATATCGTGCAGCCAGATCAGCAATCTGGAGAGTATTTAAAACGTCTCTGAATATGATAAGCTATACAATTTCCGTTTGTTTCATATAATTTGAAGACATAAATTTCACAGCGTGAAAAACGCGTCGCTGAGCTAAATACAGAGCGCTAGTCGCTACCTAAGGCCATAATTTCGACTGGCGGTAACTAATCCTACAGTCTACAACGGCTGAAAAGCACGCATACGCCACGTTGCACACAATCACAAGTGTGTGTGGCGCGTGTGTGTTTTATATTCTCACATGGATAGAGGGACAGATAGGCAACCCGTTCGGCCTTTCAGTTAGTTATAGCGATTTTGCACTTTTCAAAACGAAAACGAGTTCAGATGCGTGTAGAATTAGATTCAAGATTTGAGTTTAAAGTTTCGGTTTCGAGATTCGAGATTCGAGATTCGAGATCGTCAATTGCGCAAAAAGGCAGGCGGCATAAAATCTGTAATTTTATGAATATCTATTGGCAAATTTTGAAATGTTTACGCACGCGGCATGTACAACATGCATTTCGATTTTCAATGAGCGACAAACAATCTAGATAGGCGCATACTTATGCGACTCAGTGTGTGTGCGTGTGTGTTTACGAGTATTGTAAAATGATACAATGTTGGGGAGATCGTACGTGCAAATTTTAAATGAAATCTAGATTTTTCAATTAAAAACTGCTGATGCGGACGGTGATGTTGAAGCGGGTGGCGGTTGGCAGGAGATAGCAGAGAAGGTGTGGATGAGGAGGGCAGGAGGTTTTAGTTGTATGGTTGTCAGGCGGATTTTTGGATTTCGTCATGATGTTAAGTAGGCAATGGTCGTGTGTGTTAGCCATGGCCAGCTGTAGTCGCCGTCGTCGTCGTCGTCATAGTCGTCTGTTAGCCAAGTGCCTGCCCGTTGGCAATTACGTAACGCCCCGCGGCCAGAGAGCTCAGTGCGTGTGTGTGACAAATGCGCGGCGGACGAACTAAACTCGACCAGTCCAAGCGAAGTAGGTTAAAACTGCAGCTGACTAGCTAGAGTCTTTTTTTTTCTGTTCAGTCTGTTAGTTTTCGTATTGGTTTGCAAATGCAAAAATTAAAATTCAATCAAATTGCGAAAACCCGAAAAAACGTACAAATAAACACAAACAGTCAGACATATAAACTAAGAGTCAAGCAAGCTGCTGCTGCTGCTGCAGCTCAGCTGAAACATGTTTCATGTTCAATTAACAGGCCCAAAAAGTCCCAATACCAAACGACAGCCTTTCACTCTCCATTCCACACACACACACGCACACACACACTGTCGGCATACACTGCGTATGCATATTATTCTCCATTTGGTGCGATAAAAAATCACATCATGACACGAAATACTTAATTGGTCCATAAGGTTTATCGCATCGAAGCCAAACTGGCATCAGCATTCCTTCTGGTCTGGTTTGCTTTTAATGCTGAGCCTCTTTTTCCTCTGTATATTTGTATATATATATTTTTTTGTGGTCAGCCTAGCCTCCTGGTCGGCCCCAATGTGGAATTCTAATTGAAATGTCAACGCGTGTGCTGCTCAATCAACTTCTTGTGGTAAGCGTTTACTTGAATGCCGAGCATGGTCTGTTTATGGTCAGTATGCTAGCCTAGATTGCCTAGATTTCAAATCGATTCATATTGAGTCGCGTTTTAATTGATTTGCTCGGCGTGTGGTGTCAAACTCAAGTCAGGGACAAAATGTGCCAACTACGTATGTGGACTTGTTGCAGTTGAAATGTGTCGTGGAGACTCCAAGACAGCTAATTAAAAACCACAATTTGATTCGTCGCATGTTGCCACCAAAACGCACGAGAAAATCAACTGCAAATGACATTTTTAACATCCTGCATTCAATTGCACGTTTCAAATTTAATATTTTACTTTTAAAATGCCTTTAATTGATTTTATATACTTTGAATTAATGTATTTTTTTTGTTGCAATTTACAAACATAAAAATATTTGATTTAATTAATGTAAGTATTAAACGAAATTCAATGCTATAATTGCATAATAATAAATAGTAATTTCAGTAATTTAAATTTGTATATTAGTTTTCTCCACTCTAGAAATTTCAAATAAATGTTATAAGTTGAAACAAATAAAGAATTTAAAAATTATATTTGTGAAAAACAATAATACATTTAAATCTTTATCTGTTGAGGCAATAAAATATGAATTTAGAAAAAATCAGAGAAAATATTAGATTTAAGATTTATAAAACAATTTAACATTGACGCGAAAAAACGATAGAAAAATTTGAAATATTAAAAAATGTTTTTTTATTCAATAGCTAAGTGCCTGTGCTAAGTTTTAAAAACAAATCATAGAGGAATATAGATTTAAGATCATTTGCTATTTTGTTGAGATCACTTATAAAAAATTAATGCCAAAAAAACGACTCAAATAAAAAACAAAATGAACAAAAAAAAAACACTGAATTCATTTCAAAACATGAATAATTATTATTATTATGAATTATGTATTATTATAGCAAAAAATGTATCAAGAATGTGGAATTATGAAATCCCAAACTATTGGATAAATTATAAATTTTGTAAACAAATTCGATCCCAAATCATTTGTACTTGTAATTTTGTCGAAGACATGAAAGATTTAAGCATTAAGCCGCTGTTAATCAATTACAAAACAGTAATAAAAACAATAGAACAATTAAAAAAATATAAATGAAAAAATTATACATTGAATTAATCTGAAAACATTAAGAATTGCCCATAAAAAATAAAATGTTATGCAAAATCGTTCGATAAAAGATTATTCAATTCAACTGTCCGCGCAGCCTGTTCGGCGGCTGAGCTCTTAAAGCTATTAGTTAGGTCATTTGTAGACAATATCCAATGAGGCTGCAACACACCCGCAACCGCGCGGCGATACAAAAGTCACAAAAATGACCTTAATTGCCAACAAGTCAACACTTGGTCATTTCGCAGGCTATTCTATTACTCTTATACGCGAATGCGTTTATGTGTATAGATATATATGGCGCCTTTTATCTAACTAATGCACAATCAAGGCCCCAGGCACGCATAGACAGAGACAAAATTTATTGATAGCGACATTAATACCACAAGTTTTGTAAATTGTTGCTGGCGAGCAAATTGCGTATGAATTTTAAAGTTGGCTGGATTTTTTTGTATTTTTTTCGCCCCAGCTACACGCAATGGTTGCGATTAAAATCTAAATCAAATTAAGTCGCTTTAAAAGCATATGCAAAAAATCCAAATAAAAAATAACTTGGCCAACAATGCAGCAGCAGCAGCAACCAATACTAAGAGAATTGGCCAGATGAAAAATGAAAATCGAAGCAGAAAAAAACAACAATACGAACGCAACGCACCACGCGCAATTTGATGTTGTATTTTTGAGCCGAGGCGTTTGCTATGATCTAATAAAATGCCAGAGCTAAGAGCGAAGGTGGGGCCGCAGATGCTGTGTTGCAGGTTGCAGGTTGCACGCAGCGAGAGAACAGCGAGCCCGCAAACAAAAGAGAATTGCCAACAACAACAACTGACAACTGCCAACTGCCAATTGCAAACTGCAAACTGCATAACCCAAAGCGAACAGTCATCAATTTTTCTTCAGGCAGTCAGTCGCTCAGTGCTCGATGCTCTGATCTGCTCTGCTCTGCTCTGCTCTGAATTCGACTTCGACATCGACATCGACTTTGCTTTTCCTATCGCTGCAGCACCAGCAAATATATATTTTCTGCTCGTTTTCTTGACTTTGCTCGCTGGGTGTGTGTGTGAGTGTGCGTGAGCTGTATTTTTTTGCGATTTTTTTGAGTTTTGTGTCGCCAAACTGGTGCGTGGCTGCTGCGCATGCGTGTAAGCCAAAACTGACCGAACGTATATAAGCGATTATAGGGCCGGGCTGGCCAACAGTCAGCCGCGTTGCTCTACATCGAGCGAGCGTTGCGTGTGTCGTGTGTCGAGCATTTCCAAGCACTCGAAACTTTCGCATCGAATACCAAACGAATATCAAGTATACGCATACTTCGCCAGGATAATCAATTTGTGCCAACAAGGATTACAATCGATTACGTTATCGTGTACATTACGTGAATATCAGTATCCATTAAAAAGGATTTAGTGCCATCAAAAGATTTATTATCTAATCTGTGCGGAATAAGTGAAAACATGAAGGTGGGTTTCTAAGAAACGAAGAACTGCGAAGAACTCTATTAAATACTCAAGCATGGATTATCAATTCTATTAAATACTTAATGTGAATCATACTTAAAAACAGTATCAAACTAAAATGCAAAATACGACCAGGACAATTAGAATGAAAAGCAATAATTATCTGAAGTAAATTAAGAAATAAAGATATACAAAAATTGAATCCTAACCTAAGCGGGGTATCCTTCGAAAAGATGAAAAAATTAAATATACTTAAAGTATATTGGAATTTAAAAAGAATACAAAACGTATTGAAAATTTGTATTTACAAATAAATATATAAATAAACCACAAAAATATGATAGCTAATTATTGGGAGCAACAACCCGAAAAGTCTTGTTAATATAATTGATCCATTTAGTTTAAATGCAGTTTGGTAAAATGCAATGTGTTGAATATTTTCCAAATATTAAATTGAAAACTTTATCAAGTATTGCTTAATGTCTTGTAAAAAAATTCTAAAACAAAATAATTTCTGAAATCCTATTAATTTTTTTTATGTGGTGATCACAAATTTTACTACAATAAATGAATATCATTATATTCATTTTATTTTCATATGAATATACAAACAAAGATTCTTTTTTTTATTATAAGTATTTCGATAGGAAATATTTCCATGTAGATGATGCGGATTACATAGAAATTTCGCTAACTAATTCAAATATTCGATATGAGTAAAATTCTATTCAATTTGTCATGATATTTTATCATTATATTTTAGTAAATTTATCGAAGATTATGTGCTCTGAAAATACAGTGCTCTATTTATTTATTATAATTATTATGATGCGTATTAAATTTAATCGAATACTATTTTCTCAATTGATTTAATTAATGTTCTAAAGAAGATTCTGATTTCTTATAAATTTTAATGACAAATATTTTTTTGTATTTATTATTTATAACACTTAAATACTACATATTTGTTATGTAATTTAATCGTTATTTATTAGTTAACTTATCAAACAATGCAATCTCTCAAAGATCTGCACAAAAATAGTTTTTTTCTATATGCTAAGATGACTTGGTTTCTGATTGATTCTAAGAGAACGAAAATATGTCTATTCTCAAACAACAATTTAAATTCTAAATATGTATTAAGCAGAAATTAAAACTAAAATTATCACTTAATAAAATATTTCACAATTTCGTTATATTAGAATCAATTGAAATGCATTTCTTTAACTATAACTATCAATCTGCTCACTGTTTATCTATGAACTCGTATCCACTTGAATTATTCCATTTTGTACTATTTTCAACAGCTTCATCTCTTTGTGCTGCTGAGCCTGCTGCTCAGCTCGTCGCTGGCAGATCCTTCGCCCACATTAGCGCCCTGTGTGCACGCAAACGGCGCCGTCGGCTACTCGTATCCAGCGCCGGAAGTCAAATTCTCCATAACGCCCGGCGTGACCAAGTACACGCAGACGCCGGCCACATCCAGCTACTCGGAGAACGGTCAGCTGCTGCACGCGTCCGTGGGAAGTGGGTCGGCATCGTATGAATCCACAGCTGGCTTGGCGGGCTACTCTCACGGTGGCGTCACGCAGATCGACAAGTATGTGGCTCCGGTGCAGAAGTCGCTGTTCACGCCATCGGCGGAATACGGCGGAGGAGCAGGGATAACCTATGCGGACAGATCTCCGGCGGCCAAGTATGCGGCGACGGTGCCATCGGGCTTCGAGCTAAAGAGTCTCGTGTCGCCAGCCTTGACCAAGACGGTGCTGACAGCTCCCAAGCTGGAAGCTGGCTATCTGCCGGCAGCTCCTGCCCTGAGCAAGGTGGCCACCTATTCAACTCCCGGCTACTCCTACAGCCAGTCCACGCCTGGCGTGTCCAAGGTGGCCACCTACACCTCCCCCTCGGCCAGCAGTCTGCCCTACTATTCGCCCAAGGTGACCACCAAGGTGGAGACTTACACCTCTCCGGGCTACACTTACTCCAAGGCCACGCCTGGCTTCTCCAAGGTTGAGACTTACAGCTCTCCTGGCTTCAGCTACTCCCAGTCCTCGCCCGGCATCTCCAAGATCGCCACCTACTCGCCCTCGGTGGCCTATGGCGCTCCAGCCATCGCCAAGGTGGCCAGCTATGCTGCCCCTGCTCCCATCTTGACCTCGTCGCTGCTCTCCTCGCACGGCACTGGCTACTCCGGCAGCTATGCGCCCGCTCTCTCCAAGGCCTATTTGCCAGCAGCTCCTGCTCTGGCCACGCCCTATCTCGCCGGCAAGGTGGAGAGCTATGCTGCTCCAGCCCTCTCCACCTATTCCTCAGCTCCCGCGCTGACCAAACTCAACACCAACTATGGTGCAAGTGGCTCCGGCGCCATCTCCCATCAGTATGTGTCAAAGCCAGCTGTGGCGAGTTATGCAGCTGCTCCAGCTGTCACCAAGACTTTGAGCTATGCTGCTCCAGCCATTAGCAGCTACTCCACGGCTCCAGCTGTCACCAAGATTGCGAGCTACGCTGCGCCTGCCATCTCCACATACTCCTCGGCTCCTTCGCTGGCCAAGGTGGCCACTTACAGCCAAGCTGCGGATGTGTCTCATCAGTACATCTCCAAGCCAATTGTCGCTGCCTATCCAGCCAAGGCCAGCTATGCAGCTCCAGCTGTGGCCACCTACTCTGCTCCGGCTGTTGCCACTTATTCTGCTCCGGCTGTCACCAAGATTGCCACCAGCTATGGCAGTAGTGGTCATGGTGCTGTCTCCCATCAATACGTCTCCAAGCCAGCTGTGGCCACTTATGCTGCTGCTCCAGCGCTGACCAAGACTGTCAGCTACGCTGCGCCCGCTGTTTCCACCTACGCAACAGCTCCTGCCATCGCCAAGGTGGCCAGCTACGCAGCTCCTGCTCTTTCCACCAGCTATGGCAGCTCTGGACATGGCGCCGTCTCACATCAGTATGTCTCCAAGCCAGCTGTGGCCACCTACTCAGCTGCTCCCGCTGTCACGAAAACTGTCAGCTATGCAGCTCCTGCCATCTCCACTTACGCTGCCGCTCCAGCCATCACTAAAGTGGCCACCAGCTACGGCAGCAGTGGACTCAGCTATGGCAGCTCGGGTCATGGCGCTGTCTCGCATCAGTACGTCTCGAAGCCAGCTGTGGCGACTTATGCAGCTGCTCCGGCAGTCACCAAGATTGCCAGCTATGCTGCGCCCAGCATCAGCACCTACTCCTCGGCACCCGCCATCACCAAATTGTCCACTTCTTATGGTGCTTCCGGGCATGGTTCTTCAGGTCTTGGTGCAGTCTCCCATCAATACGTCTCGAAGCCAGCTGTTGCTACCTACGCTGCTGCTCCCGCTGTCACAAAGACTGTGAGCTATGCTGCTCCTGCAGTGGCCAGCTATGCCGCCCCAGCCATTAGCACTTACTCCGCCGCTCCAGCCGTTGCCAAGGTGGCCACCTACAGCCAGGCTGCCGATGTCTCGCATCAGTATATATCCAAGCCGATTGTGGCTGCCTATCCGGCAGCAGCCCCAGTTGTAGCCAAGGTCGCCAGCTATGCTGCACCCGCCATCTCCACTTACTCTGCAGCTCCCGCGGTCACCAAGATTGCCACCAGCTACGGCAGCACTGGACACAGCTACGGCGGCTCTGGACATGGCGCTGTCTCGCATCAATACGTCTCCAAGCCAGCTGTGGCCACCTACTCCGCAGCTCCTGCCATCACCAAGGTAGCCAGCTATGCAGCACCCGCCATCTCCACTTACTCTGCCGCTCCAGCTATCACTAAGGTGGCCACCAGCTATGGCAGCACTGGACACAGCTATGGCGGCTCTGGTCATGGCGCCGTCTCCCATCAATACGTCTCGAAGCCAGCTGTGGCAACTTATGCTGCAGCTCCAGCGCTGACCAAGACTGTCAGCTATGCTGCTCCCGCCGTGGCCAGCTATGCAACCGCTCCTGCCATCACCAAGGTAGCCAGCTATGCGGCTCCTGCCATCTCCACCTATTCAGCAGCTCCCGCCATCACTAAGGTGGCCACCAGCTATGGCAGCACTGGACACGGCGCCGTCTCACATCAGTATGTATCGAAGCCAGCTGTGGCCACATACTCGGCTGCTCCTGCCATCACCAAGGTGGCTTCCTATGCTGCTCCAGCTGTTGCTACGTATTCAACAGCGCCAGCTGTCTCCAAGATCGCCAGCTATGCTGCGCCTGCCATCTCCACTTACTCTGCCGCACCTGCCATCACCAAGATTGCCACCAGCTACGGCAGCAGTGGACACAGCTACGCCACCTCTGGTCATGGCGCTGTCTCCCATCAATACGTCTCGAAGCCAGCTGTGGCCACTTACTCGGCTGCTCCTGCCATCACGAAGACTGTGAGCTATGCTGCTCCCGCTGTGGCCAGCTATGCAGCTCCAGCCATCGCCAGCTACTCGGCTCCTGCTATCTCCACTTACTCAGCCGCTCCCGCCATCACCAAGGTGTCCAGCAGCTACGGAGCTAGTGGTCATGGTGCTGTCTCCCATCAATACGTATCCAAGCCAGCTGTCGCCACTTATGCTACTGCTCCTGCCATCGCAAAGACCGTCAGCTATGCGGCACCAGCTGTGGCCAGCTATGGAGCCACCATCTCCAAGAGTTATCTGCCAGCTGCACCAGCCCTTGTCGCTGCTCCTGTGGCTAGCTATGCCGCATCTGGTCACGGTGCCGTCTCTCATCAGTATGTGTCGAAGCCAGCGATAGCCACTGTATCGGCTGCTCCTGCCATAGCCAGCTATGCCGCTCCAGCTGTCAGCCACATTGCAGCAGCTCCTGCTATTGGCCACATTGCCACAGCGCCTGCCATTGGCGCCAGCTATGCCAGCTCTGGACATGGCGCCGTCTCGCATCAATATGTTTCGAAGCCAGCTGTTGCCGCTGCTCCAGCATATCACACTCTTGGCCATGGCTACTCGGCTGGCAAGCTGGGTCTTGGCCTCGGCCTTGGTCTTGGCTATGGAGCCTCTGGCCATGGCGCACTCACCAAGCTCACGACGGCACCTGGTGCAGGTCATGGTTATGCCAGCAGCACTGCCTATGGCATTAATGCGGGTAAGTCCCTTCAATTAATATGTCATAAATGTTGCATGCAGCATACACTAGATGCTGGTAAAGCATTGAGATAAACATAAACATTTACATAGGAGAATCATTTCGAAATATTTACTCTTAAAACACCGGGACTTTTTCATATTATTCAATTTTTAACTTGCTTATTGTTATTAACAGTGTCATCAAGTTATTAGAATAAACGGTGTAATTGCGCCATCTACCGCTCGTCTGTAAATTACGTTAGACTTCAAATGATCACTAGCATTTTCCCATGCAACGACTGCGAGAAAGTTTAATTCAAATGAGATAATTCAAATGCAGATAAATACAATAGTTAACTGCACAAATTTTAAAAGCCTTAAAGCCAAATTTTACATTGCAATAATTCTACTTTATTAAACAATATTAATGGTAAAGGTGATCTAATAAGAAAATGGATCGGAAAAGCGCATCTAAAACACAAGCACTTCTAAGTATACATAAATATTAGCATTTTAAAGAAGTTGTTTTTTAATACACAAATTCTTAAAACTTCAAACTTAATGAGAATAAAAATGAAAAGGGTTTTAAGGTTGTTTTGATGGAAAAAATTGTACAGCATACATTTTTGAAGAGTGCAGGAAATGGAAAAATTTTAATAAACAACAAAAACAAAAACGTTCCATATTAATTTTAATGTGCGATTAAAGATAGATAGAGTTGGAATTTTAAATATACAGATTTAATAGAAATTGTCGAAACTTCGTTGTGTAAAAATTTCAGATGCCTAGCTCTTACCATTTTTGTGCTGATAGTTCAGATAAACAGAATACACAGTTTGATCTACATAGACGTCATATTCATTATAGTTCATAGATTTATACAGTCCATATTTATGTACTACTTCTACTTGCAGGTAAATTGGGCCTGGGAGCGGCGGGCGGACATGATGGCTCCTACTACGGCGCCATTTCACTGGGTCACGCTGCCGTGTCGCCAGCCCTCACCTACCACGGAGCATTGTCCCACGCCGCTGGTGGCTTGGCGCATTTGGGTGGCGGCGCTCCATTGGCCGACTACAGTCTTGCCCATGGCATTGGCCAGTTTGGAGCTGGGTTCAATCGATATGCGCCCAGCATATCAGCAGTGCATGGACTCGCCCCACTCACGCCCACCGCGTACCTCAAGTCACCACCTGCTGCACAGCATGCGCTGCTGAAGGTGTTGCCGGAGAAGCATCTCGAGCACTTTGTAAGTCAAAGACAAAATTAATATGCTGTAAGTTATGGCAACTTTGTCGTCTGTAGGATGCCCATCCGCGATATGCTTTCGAGTATGCTGTGAATGATCCGCACACGGGCGACAACAAGCATCAGCGAGAGGAGCGAGATGGCGATGTGGTCAAGGGCGAATACTCGTTGGTCGAGCCCGATGGCAATGTGCGCACCGTGAAGTACTACGCCGATTGGGAGACGGGCTTCCATGCCGAGGTGATCAACAGTCGCGATCAGGGCAAGGCTGTGGCCAAACGCCAGACGGCGGCCAAGTCGTGAGGTAAACGAACAATACCATTTCAAATACTAACGTAGCCTTACTCTTTCCTAACCTCACTCTTTCGTAACCTAACCTCACTCTTGAACACCTTCTCTCCCCTTATAGCGCCTGTCGTTTGATCAGTGATTTGTTTTGTTCGACACGCAACTGTAAATAGCCTACGATTCAATATTTTTCTCATTAAACATTAAACGTATTTATGTAAAACTCCACAACGACAAGAATAGGACAGAAAGAAGAGGGCCGCCATCTTGCACCAGCACGTTCCCCCGTTATCGTTATCGTAATCGTTATCGCTACTCATTATCTCTGTCTCTTTTGTGCTCATGTGATAAGCTCTTCCAATTGAACTGCTTGCGCTGCTCTCTTTCTCTCTCCATGTGTCTCTCTCACGCTCTATCTATCTCATTCTCACTGCCCCTCACTCACTCATTACACTACACGTTTCTGTAACTGTGTGCGTACACACCCACACATACATACATACGTCTATATGTATATACGTGTATATATTGTGTAAATTGTAAATTGAATAAACGAAAAACATTTTAGAACTTTACGCCGGAGACTAAACTTATCTTGAACTATGTAAAAAGGTAAGCGTATGTAAAGAGGGTGTATTTAAGTAATACTTTCGATTGGGAAATATTACAAATTTTCCTGAATTTTTTAAATATTCAAAATAACATAAGATTGCAGCAGAAAATTAAGTTTACATAATCAATTAATGAGAATCATTTCTTTAAAACCGGGAACTATCTTCAATAAGTTGAAAATATAATTCAAAACTCAACACGAGAAACAAATTTATTACTGACAGCTAAATGCAAGAAATTTGTAGGTTTGAGTGCAATGTTTTCCTTTAAATATTAAAATTGCAAATATTTATAAGATTATAATTTCTTTAAACTCTCTAACCTCAGTATGTAATATTAAATTCAATGCAAATGACACCTAATAAATTTGTGGGCTTGAGTTCAATATTTTTTCCTGAATTATAAAATTGTGTGCTCAATAATTATAAAATGGATTATAAAAAAGAAACCTTAACAAACTTTTGTAATTATAAAACTGTCTACAGTTTTTGGGATATTCTAAGTATTCTTCATCAATTAGAAAGCTAATTTCGCTAATACTGGAAACTCTCTTTAATTAGTATAAAAAACCACAAAATTTGAAAACGAAATATGGTAGTATATAAAATTACTAAAAACTAATTTTCCAAATACATATTCTAACTATTTATAATCACAGTTTTGGGTTTGGAAAGATTTATTGATTGGAATTAAATTGGTTTCAGTTTAAGTATTGTGCAGAAAATTTAAAAATCTTACTAACAACATTAGACTAATGTCTAACAATGTCTTATCAACAACTTTATGTATTAATTTTGCATTAAAACTGCACGGTAGTCTTAATTAAAATCCTTTCATTTCCTTCAGCAAAGGCAGTAATCCCGAAGTTAGAGAGTCAAACCATGAGAACGGTCGATTCCTGTCGTTAACAACTTTTTATGTAACTATTTTCATGTAATGATCAATCATTAACAAATTTCAAAATAAAAAACCTAGTGGTAAAACACTGTATTTTATGTCGTTACGCTCCATATCCACTAACAAAACGATTTTTGTTTAATTTGGCTAAATATTTATTGTACGAACTGCAAATTTCTTAAATAGTGGATTAACACGCAAAATGAATGGTAATTGTATAATAATGGTAGCAATAATAAGAATTAGTACTGTTTGTAAACGTAAAAGAAGTTCAAGCAGCAAATCACATATACCTTTGTTTTGTTCGTTTCGCTCGTCACCGAAATACATGATCGAGATGATCGATTACATTTGAGTCTACTCTAATACTTGTTCGAAAGTTGGCCTAGAATGCGCGCCGCAGATCCTCGCTGATGAAAAGGCCAAAGTCTGTGGGCGCCGCCCGATGCGGATGGCGAGTGCAGTAGGCCTGGAAGATATGTCTCAACAAACGGCTGCCCTGCAGCTCGATGTGCGATCTCCGCTGCTGGGCGCTGGCGCCCAGCTCGAGATGGGCGAGCAGCCACTGATTCTTCAGGCCATGCAGCTGAGCCTCCAGCGCAGTGAGCTGGCTGCTGGACTCGGGCTGCGGCACATGCAACGGTTCCAGGGCAGCAAAGCTGCGACACAACTCCGATCCCTGCAGCTTGACGCGCAACTTGCGCTCCTGCCGCAATGCCTGATGCATCAGATTCAATTCCCGATTGGAGCTGCGCGTGGAGCTGGTGACACAGGCGCTGTCCATCTGCTGCTGCTGCTGCCAATGCTGCTGGGCCTGCTCCAGGCTGCTCAGCTGCTCGGTCAGCGTGTCGAGCGCATGCTGTAACGTGGCCTCCTTGGAGAGGAAGCATTGCTCCAGCTGCTCGACGCCCTCGGCCAGCTGGGTGAGCGTCTGACAATGATCCTGACTCAGCCGATGCAGCTGCCGCTCGGCCATCTCTTTGCGCACCTGCTGCTCCGAGTAATCCTGCTGCTTCAGCTTGGCCGCCAATTTGAGTGCCTTGATTTCCTTCTCCCGGTCGGCGACTGTCAGCTCCAAGCACTTGACGTCCTCATAGTGACGCTTCACTTGTGCGGCGCGTTGCTGCAGCGTGTTGTATGCGGCATGTCGCACATACTCGGTGTTCACGTCCCGCGGCTCCAGCAGCGTGAACAGCTCCTCCAGCTGCTCCTCCAGCAGCTGCATGCAACGCTGGCTGTACACATCCAACTCCCTCTGCTCCGTCTCCTGGCTGGGCGCAAACTTCGTATAGTTCAGGCAGAGTATGCGCCAGAGCTTCTCGTGTGCGATGCCGCCATTCGACTCCTTGCTGGCCTCCCGCGCCGAGATGCCCAGCATGCTGATGAGCGCCCCGAGCGCCTCGTTGGCCTCCAGAATGCGCTGGTAGCGAGCACACTGCATGCCCGTCCAGGCGGCAGCGGTTTTGTTGCCACTCAGCTTGCGCTGCAGCTTCTTGAGCTTCTGCTTCAGCGCACAGCTGTGCTCCATGAGCAGCTGCATGCAGTGGAACGAAGCCGTCTGCTCGTCGCCCAGCTGGATGATGGTGTGCAGCAATCCCGCATTCGCGTTCACCGCATCCATGCCCGCCTCGTAGACCTCGATCAGGGCATTGTACAGCTGCTGTTCATCGAGCAGCTCCACCAGAGTTTGTGGCGGCATCAGGTTCTGATGCAGCCCATTGATGTAGTGCAGCACTCGACGGATCGGCTCACAGTTGGTGTGCTCGTCCAGCTGCCCCGTCTTCAGCAGCCGCACAAACTCATCCAGCTGCTGCTCCTGCAGCTCCAGATCACTGCGATAAATGGCCGCGTGTGTGCACAGCTCGTAGTCACAGTGGTTGAGGCCGTGACGGAACTGCTGCAGCACCAGCTGCAGGCTCTTCAGCAGATAGATGCACTGCGCCCGGAAGATGTAGCGCTGCACCGAGTATCCCTCGAAGATGGCGTCGCGACCTAGCCAAGATTACAAATTCAATTAATTATTAGCAACTGCAGCACTTGATTTGCAGATTTAAAATAGATTTGAGAGGGAAACAAAAATATTAATTAAAATATTTAGTTCATGGAAAAAATATATAATAGTAAGAAATTAAATATTTAAAACATAGTATAAAACAATACTAATAAAATTAATATAATACCTTTGTCAAGGCACAAGCAACAAATTTTAATAACAAGATTTATTAAATGTATTTAAATATAAAATAGAAAACAACTAATGCAAAATACTAAAAATATAAAATATACACTTATAATATGCATCTGGACATATCTAATATTATTTAAAAGTCAAGACGAAAATATGAATAAATAATTAAAATATTAAATCAAATGAATTCCCAATGGAAAAATGAAAAAAAAAAATCAATGAAATTTTCTATTTTAGCATTACATTATAGGGTAAAATTATAGTAAACAAAACAAATTCAAATGATTATATTCTATACTATTGTGTTACTCTTTCTCTTGATTTTGTATGCTAAAATATTTATTTTAGTTGGATTTGGTTAGTTTATTTATAAATTTTAATCTAAATTATTTTTTGAAATGCTTTAAATTAATTAATTTATCCAAAATAGTGCTGGAAATTTTGCATTTTTCGAACTATTTCTTACCATCCTATTGATCGGACTAAGCGGTTATTATTGTCTGACAATATCTAGTTCAAGATCTTTAAAAACTCTTAGGACTATTCTTAGTACTCAAATACTCGTACTCACCGAATTCACAGGCATTGGGGAACTTCTCGTTGATGGCCTGGCAGACAATCTCGAGCTTCTCATTCATGCGCTCGAGGAGCAGCATGACGAGCACCACATCGTGCTCCCCGCCGCGCAGCAGGAACTGCTCGGGCACAAAGGCCAAGACATGCTCCAGATGCTGGCCCTGCAGACGCAGCTCGACAGCCTTGAGCTGCTGCTCCAGAGCACGTCCGTAGGCCTTGCTCACGCTGAAAATGTGCTGATAGTCGGCTTGGCTCTGCTGCGACGTTTCCTCCTGCTGCGACTCGTTGGCGCTGCTGAAATCCTCGATGGACAGCGTGCCGCCATCGGTTTTGAGCTGCAGCTGCTCCTGCAGCTGACGCACCAGATCCCTGAACTTCAGTATGGTCACATCGCGATCGTAGAGACTCTCGAGGGCAGCGTTCTTCTGCTGCTCCAGCGACTTGACCTGACCGCTCAGCTTGTCGATTTCGTCGCGCAGATCGGACTCCAGTTCCTGATTGCTTTCGATGAGCTGCTCTTGAATCTGTTCGAGCGCCTCCAGCTCATTGACCTCATCCTCCAGCAGCTTGACACGCTCCTCCAGCTCCAGCTTGAGCGTGGCCAGCTGCGTGACCATCGACTCGGCGCCCAGCGAGGCATCGACCTGCTCCTTCAGATCCATCATCTGCAACTCCATTTGATCCACGCGACGACTCTGCAACTCCTTGATGCTCTTCAGCTCGTTGATCTCCGAGTGCTTCGTCTCCAGCTCCTTGTGCGTCCGCTGCGCCAGCTGCTTCTCATGCGCCAAGGTGTCGCGCAGTCTGACCACCGTCTCGCGCAGACGCTGATTATACTGCTCCAGGCGCAGGAACTCGCCAGTTGTCTGCAGCGTGGTCACATTTGACGCCTGCTTCTCGTTCTTCTCCAGGTGCTGACCGCCCTCGTTGTGCTCCTCCTGCTCGGCGCGCAGTATCTCCAGATCCAGGCTCAGTTCATCGTTGCGCTCCTGCGCCATTTCCATTTCCATTTGCAGCGTCTCCAGTCGCTCCTCGGCCATCTCCTTGTCCAGCGTCAATAGTTCTATGCTCTCGCCCACATCGTCCAGCTCTCGCTTGTATTTGGCGGCCGTTTCCTGTGCCTCGCGCTGCTCGTGGCGACAGCGTTGCAACTCCCGCTGCAGCAACACCTGCTGCTGCATGATCTGCGACTTGAACTCCTGCAGCTGCTCGTTGTGTATCTTGATGCGCTCCAGCTCCAGCAGCTTCAGCTTATCCTCGCTCTTCTGCACCCGCAGCAGCTGCAGCTCCTCGCGCAGTTGCCGCTGCTCCGCATTGTCCACGGCCGGCAGCGGCGCCACCGAGCTGGGCGTGCGCAGCGCCGGTCCCAGCGTAAACTTCGGACGCAGTATCTCCAAGAAGCCCGGCTCCACAAAGGCAGCGGGCGTCACACGCTTCACATTACTGCTGGAGCTGGTGGGGCTCATGCTCGTCTTGCTGCGCTTGGGCGCCAGGGCGATGGGCACCGGCATCGCCAGCGTCAGCTGTGCCGTCGAGCTCTGTGCCTGCGCCGTCGTCGGCTTCGGCTGGCTGATGCGCGTCGGTCGCAGCTGGGTGTAGGATGTGGAGCGACGCTGGTTGCAGGTCAAGGGAGGCGCCCTCAAAGTGGTGGCAGCTGAAGGCGTTTCAACAGTTGCTGGCTTGGCAACAACAGCCGCTTGCTGAGCAGCCATTTGATGAGAGCTGGACACAGTTGCAGCTGCGACTGCATCAGCTGTTGGAGCTGCAGTTGCTGATGTTGCTGACACTGAAGTGTGTGCATTAATTGGCGCTGTCATTGGAACTCCAGTTGAAGCTGTTGTTGCTGATGTTGTTGCTACTGTAGGAGCTGTAGTTAGAGCTGTTGTAGCTGATGTTACAGTTGAAGCTATTATTGCTGCTGTTGATGCTGCTTCACCAACTTGATTTGGAGCTGTTGTTGCTGATGTTGCAGTTGAAGCTATTATTGCTCCTGTTGTTGATGTATTTGGAGCTGTTGTTGCAGATGTTGCAGTTGAAGCTATTATTGCTGCTGTTGTTGATGTATTTGGAGCTGTTGTTGCTGATGTTGCAGTTGAAGCTATTATTGCTGCTGTTATTGCTGCTACAGCAGCTGTAGTTGGAGCTGTTGTTGCTGCTGTTAAAGTTGAAGCTGTCAGTGCACTTGAAGCTGTCACTCTTTGAGCAATTATTGCTCTTGGCGAAGAGCTGCCAGTTGAAGCAGCATTGGCAGCTGCTGCTTGTGTTGTAGTCGCTATGGACTCTGGATGCGTCTCCAATTCTCGCAGGCGCTTCGGCTGCCCGGTTGACTGTGTGGACGTCACCCAAGTCTTCGATGTTGTCAGTGCAAACGTTGCCTTCTCCGGCAGCTTTCTTAAGCCGCGCCCAGTCGAGCTGCTCGACTCCCTTGGATTCTCCTGAAAAGTGCACAAACATAAATAAAACAACTCAAGTGATTCATCCCTGAACTCACCTGCTCGTCGCTGCTCGCTTGGCGACTGTTGCTTCTGCTGCGACTGCTGCTGCTGCTGCTGAGCCGCACTTTGCTCACATCCCGCTGCATATTGTCGTTGTAATTATCGCAAATATTGTTCGGCTGTCGCTTGTCCTTCTTCGCTTTCGTTGGCTGCTGCTCAGTGGTGGCTAGCAACTGCAACTGCTGGGCACGCACAAAGAGACCACAGTTGGGGGCGCACTTGAAGTAGGTGCTGCCGTTGACGGTGCCATTGTTCTTGCCCCGCGGCTCATCGAGCACAACGCCAAACCATTGACCGCCAGCGAATGTAGTGCGTCCCACATAGGCGACCCGTCCAGCACTCTGGCCAACTTGATTCTTACCCGTCACTTGTACACGCTGGCCAAGTTTCGGTTGGGCTGTTGACATATTCAGGCGAGCGAGCTTACGTCATCTTGTTGCCTGTGTTTTTCGTGTGCTTTTTATCGAGCGAACGTTGGCGTGTTTAATCCCAGTTAACGAGCTAACTTATTTTTCGCACAGCCGTTGCAAATGCAAAAAGAAAAACCGATGCGTTCGTCATCCGTTTGTGACTCCACCCCAGCTGCTTCACGGCGGCAGCTACGGCGCAGAATCGTTCAACCAACATTTGTGGCGTGGTGGTTGCAAGCATATCATACACGTGTATCAATTGAATTGAATTTCGAATTTTATGGCGGGGTATATGCAATTTGTGAAGCTGCTATCGAAACTAATGCATTGTGCGTCGTGCATATTTGGGCATCCTTTTGCGCCTATTGCCCGTGCTACCAAGATAACGATAATCCTCCTCCTTCAATATGGCCACAAGCACATCAGCATGATCCGCCGTCATTTGGGACTTAACAATGGCAACACAATAAATTATTATTATTATTATTATTATTTTTAAGGTACTCTGCTTACCGGCTCATCAGGCGATCGCTCGAATTCATGCCTTAGCATTTCCAGCAAATTATCGGTTAAATTGGCAGCGGGCTCCTCGCTGGTCAATAAGTTGGCTGCACTTTGTCCACTCGGTGCTGTTGTCACTGACGATCCGGCCACAGCATCCACCATACTCTCCCTGGACTGCACTCTTGAGCGGTTGATGGGCCGCAAATCTTTGTTGACGTCGCGACGACAATATGGGCAATTGCCAATAATATTCAGATTATGTTCCATAATTTCTCGCGATATTTATTATCAGTTAATGTAGAAGATATTCAGTAAATGTTGCTTGTGTTGCTTGTGAGTTTTGAATGTGAATAACTGATTTGAATCAACACGTAGCAAGAAGACTATTTAGCCTGCTGTGACGCCATATTTCAGTCTTAAATAGTGTCAAAAATCATTTACGAACTTAATTATAAAATGAACCATCACACCAAACTTAATACTTTTTGCTTGGCTCTGTAGCGAATCTTTTCATGAGTAGAGTTTTATCTGTCCTTCAGTTAATATATTTCATCGTAAAATAAATTAATCTAAATATAATCATAATATATATACAATATCCCAAATGATTTTCATATTAATCTGGATCAATATCTTTTCATTTTTTATTTACACCAAATATAATTGACCCTGATTTTGATCTGTTCTTGAATTAATTTATTTCATTTACAAAATAAATCCACAGCAAAATTATGAATACAAGTATTGCAGACATTTAAACCTAATGCGAATTTATTGTTATCGTTTGTATTTGATTTACAGGAAGGGCCAAAAATAAAACTATTGACTATCGGCATGTGTTCCGTTGTGCCAAAGATTAATACGTGTCGCCAAATTGCATAAATTAAGTGATTTGTCGCTTAGAAAACATTGCGACAAATGGGACAAGTCGATTTGCTACTCGTGGTGAACCATTTATACTGCAAATGAACAGAATTGCAATTAGACAATTTATATTTGCATATCATGTTGTACTTTAGCTTACCAAACAGGGTCCATGGAATTTCTTTTTGCAGGTTTTGCAGGTCAATTTGGGCAGCTGACAAGTATCCTGGTGTATGACGGTATAGCAGACATAACACTCCTCCACTCCCTCGAATTTCTTGTCCAGATTATTCTTCCACAGTGTGAGGCCATCGTAAATGGTGCCATTCTGTGGAAACAATAAAATTAATTATGCAAATACCAACCACTGGAATTCAAGAATTTACTTGATGTGTCAAATAAATGGTCAGCTGCATGCCCACGTTGCGAGCATTAGCACGTCCGCCAATTTGGTTGCCACACTCCACCTTGACCGCGCCCAGTGGATAGTTGGGGGCGAGCGTGATGACCAGCTCCATGCGCGCCTCATCCAAGGCGTAAACAGCCAGAACCTCGCGCGTTGATGTATGCACAGTCACCTGTAGTAGTATAAAGTGAAATAAATTAATTCATTAACGCAATAGACGAATGATAATGATGGCATTATATTAAAAATTAGTATATCTATATAAATAAAGTTGTTGTTACTGATTGTTTATTTTAATCTATTAGTCCAAATTATAAATGCTGCGATGCAGCAATTTTAAGACATCACAGATTTCAACTTTTTATCGTGCACTGAAAATCCCTTTCGCAAAATTCCGAATTATATATGTATGTCAAAGTGCATTGCGGGTAAAACTGCTGCGCCAGCTTCGCTAGTAAGATTATTATTTTATGATAAATAATTTTCTGTAATTCTTATTGTTCTACTTTTCTATACTGAGTAGGCTATGCCTTAAACTAGAAAACCCAACGAATCTTTGTCGAAGGTGAAGCTGAGCTCTATCTCAGCGCATGTTGACGAAACTAACGCCACGATATGGTGCCGCTGGAGATATTTCGTGCCATCGTCATCATAGTGCTGCTCCTCAGCATTGTCGTCGTCTTTCTGCTACGCATGTCCCTCGAGGAGATAGTCTAGAAGTGGAAGGAGCAGCAGAAACGCACCTGCATATTCTCGTGTTTCTCCTTGCGATTCGCAATCGCCTTCAGCTCCTCGGTGCAGATGAGTGCGCTGACATAGTTCGTGGTAAGGTTGTCCACAAAGTTCTTCTGTCTCGACTGGCTGGTGTTCCACCATTTGCGCACCACGGCCGGCAGCTTGCGCAGCACCTGCGAGTACAGATGACAGGCATAGCGTTCCACTGACAGCTGGGGATCTATTTGAGCAGAGAACAAACAAAAAGCATGTCAAGCATTTCATTATCATTTTTAAAACAAATATAACAATATAACACAACAGTGAACAACAGCCTGTAGTCGAATAGTGTTCCATTATTTATAGTTTAGTTTCGTGACAAATAACTTTCATATATATTCAAATTTCAATCATGGAGAAAAAACCTTTGAACTTTTATCAAATGGCCAGCGATATGCCGCCCTCCCGCGAGCTGAAGCTGGAAAGTGAGAAGAAAAAAGTGGGCGAGCCGATGAACTTCGTGCTGACACCAAGTGATCATCCTGCGAAGGCAAGTGTGCCCGCCGATCCAGGTGCAACTGTGGCCGATGAGCTGAACGCTCGCCTGGCGATGGTCCAGCTGCGACCAGATCGTGCCAAGCCCATCAAGCGTCTGGTCAAGTCGACCATTCCGGAGCCACAGCATATGTATCGCTACTATTGCGTCTGTCCACGCTATCATCCCTGCTATGTGCCCTGCCAGCACACGGGACAGATTATCATTGATCGCGACATGCTGAAGCGTGAGGAGCACATCTGTTATCTGGCCACGCCCAAGAAGAACTTTCAATCGATTCAGCGCTTGAAGCAGCCGCGATACATCACCAAGAAGATCTACGTGCCGATTTGTACGGCTCGCATGGAGCGTCTAGCGATTCCACATCCGATGCGCGTCAAGGATACGTTCAAGTATTTCAAGCATGTGCTGCCGCCACGCCACATTGCCGCTCTGCAGCAGCAAATGAAGCCGAAGCCACCGGTTGAGGCGGTGACCATGGAGAAGGCCATGGAGTACTTGGAGGAGGAGATGCGACAACGTCGAGTCCAAAAGCAACAGCACAAGAAGCGTTGCAATGGACTGAAGAAAATGATTTTGGAGCGACAACGCAAGCAGATGATGAAGATTGTGTGCGTGCTCTTCGAGGAGATGAAGGATTTTCTGCTCAACGATCAGTTCATCATTGACGAACAGTCGCCGCTGTGTGCCGTGATCTTGGAGCGCATCAAAGAGTTTACAGGTAAGTAGAAGAAGCTTTGCTCCACATCATTTTCTTCATTACATTCTTTCGCAGAACAAGAGTTCTATACCACAAGCAACTTGCGCGATTATCAACGGATTTTGGCCAACAATTTGACCGTATGGATTAACAAGTTCATATCGAACTTGAACATATATTTGGCACCTCAACAGGTGCCTGTGGCACGTTCGATGCACGGGCAGAGAGATGAAACATTTGTGCCCATGTCCGATTACATTTCCTTGTCAGAGGAAATGGGCGATGAGGAGATGCTCGATGACTTGAACTTTGAATTGTCCGACTACGAGGACTTCGGGGAGGAAATGGTCCTCGAGAATATGCCATCGGAGGAGACCTTAATTTAAAAGGCGGCAAACTCACCTTTTAATTGCGACCAGCTCAGCTCCTTGTAGACGTCATTACTGTGCCATTTGGCGCTGTGATTTTTCAATATATCGACTGGCATCGCTCGGAAGAGAAAGTGTAGAAAATTCTGTGGAATGTATAATGAAATTTTAAGTGTTGTTTCGACCAAAATCAAAAGTAAAATACAAATTGTCTGCCTACCTCTTCGTAGTGATTCTCGTTCAGCCAACTTGTGTAAACCGATCGCAATGCGACTGGCGACTTGGCGCACACATTGATTATGCAGTCCCATATCAGCAAATAGCTGAACGCATCGTGTCTATCAATTGCTTCCAGATCCTCCAGCTCCGCAAGCTTAAAACTGAACTCCTCCAGATACTTGTGCATGAGTGTGTCGTAGCGTGTCAGATAATCCTCAAAGCGATTGAGGAAGTGCCACTTGGAGATCGTCGAACAGGCAACTTCCAGATCATCGCTCTGCTTGTCATTAACCATAATGTCGTCGGCCACAAAGTGTGGCGTCAACTGCCGCAGCGCATGCACCGCATTCATTCGCAAACTATACTGTGCGCTGTGCAGCTGTTTGAGTAGCAGATTGCACAGATGATCCAGCGACAATTTCGAACTAGATGCCTTGCAGAACTAATTAAAAGAAATCATACTTAATTTGGTTCTCAATGATGAAATTTCTGTACCTACCCCGTAGACATAACTATAATCCAGCATTTCAATTGAGGGCATCAGACGTTCCAGCAAAGCCTCGTAGCAGACACGCGACTCTGGCGGAACAATTGCATCATGGGTGAGTTCGTAGTATGATTTAAACAGCACCACATTGACCTCCCTCGCAAACAGACTCTCCCACTCGTCCACCACATTCTTCAGCATCTCCGTTGAGCTCTTTTGCTTCTCCGAGCGTACGAAATTCACCAGCGAAGCAAACAATTGGTATACAGCTACAATGAAGAAGGATGTCTGCAAATAAATATAAAGACAATTAGGTTAAGTAGGACCAAAGGGAAGGGCATAGCGTAGATCTCAGAAAGTCCTTCCGATAATGGATAGCTAACTATTTTATGATGTTCGCGTTTTTGTCTAAAACCATGACGAAGGGTACGTAATTTCCTTTTATGGCTGACCACCATAAGGAACTACTGAGATGTAGATTAAATTTATAGAAATAGGTTGAAAGTCTACTTTTTTGTCCTAGTTATCATTACGACAGTATAATGAATACAATTAACATTCATTAAAATTTACTTGCCTTTGGATCGCTGTAGTTGTTTATGGACTTGGATACAGTCAGCACCCAAGAACTGAGTCCAATGCGTATGGCATCCCAGTTCTTAATGGTCAGCTCATGGGGGAAGCGCTGCAACACTTCATTGAGCAGTTTAATGGTCTCCACCGTGTTCAGCACAGACTCGTAAGGTTGCTTCAGTAGTTCGCTAAAAACAAGTAATAATAACAAATAAATAATATATCGATGGAAAAACAATAATGCCAGCTTACACATTGTAGTGCAGCAGATCCTTTTGTGTCGTCTGCTGTTCACTGACGCGAGTCAAGAACTGCAGCGCAGAGGCGATAATATTGCGATCCGTTTGCTCATTCACATCCGACTGGAAGTTGTTGAGCAACAGGCAGCGGAACACCGCAGCCTTGACCCACATATCAGGTGGTTCCGTACGCATAACGGCGCCATTCAGGTTCAAAGCCTTTTGCGACAGCTTCGGCAGCAAATGCTAAAGGAGAAGCAATTAGTACATTGTGAATAAATATTATAGTTCTTAATGCTCACCTGCAGCGTCATCACATAAGCCTTGAGTGCGTCCTTGGAGACGAGCAGTTCAGCCAGATCCTCGTACAGCAGAATTGTGGCGCTTTCCTCGAATGGCGCATACTGAGAATAGTGAATCAAATAACCCAACTGGCGACAACTCATCACGCTGTCCTGTTGCAGAGCGGCTTGTATCAGACGCTCCTTGATTATGTTCACCAACTCGCTGCTGTTGCCCATAAAACTGCGCACTTGCTCGGAGAGACACAGCACAAGCTCCTCACTGGCCGCATCCAAGTGCGAGCTGACTTCTAGCCACGTGTCTGCCGCGCTGGCCACGTTAATGCACTGCAGAATCTCCAGGATCAATGACTCACTCCATTGCTTGAGCAAATTGGCATTGGGATCACAATAGTCTTCGGTGAGCTCGTCTTCGCCTTCATTGGTCTGATGAGCCAATTGTGGATTCTCCACGCGACAAACCAGTTTGCAGATCGTTGCAAAGTTGAGAGCAGCACGACGCACAAGCGGCAAAATCTGTTGCTCAGCCAAATCGGCTCTATCAAAAGCAACGCCAGCGGTGATCGATTCCTGCAGCGCTTCCAGATAAACACAATGATGTTCAAACTGCAGCACATTGGCCGCTGTCTTCAGCTCAGAGCTGAGCAGCGCCACAATGCTCTCGTCTATGCGTGCCGCATGCTGTGCTTCATCCTCAATATTCTCCGTAGAGCAGATGACAAATTTGGCCATAGCCTCTGCCATGCTCTCCAGACTGCTGGCGCTAAGCTCGGTATTGTGTGTCAACTCCTCGACGATTGCAGCGCAGTTCTTGAGCAGCACATCGTCGATTTCAATGTCCTTGCTGGAGAGCGCATCCTGCCAGCAGGTGGTGATCTCCCACAGCGTGTCCTCCGACAGATAATCTCCCACACGCCGCTCCAAGCTGAACTTGTACAACCTCAAGAAGACCTGTTGGCGCACTGCCAGCGAAGAGTTTGTCTGACTGCAAATAACGGGCATAATCTGAGCTATAAAACTGCCGCAGACCTCAACCATGTCACTGGAGGGCGGCTGCTCCAACGGTGCACACATGGCCACCACAATGTTGTCCACTGTGGCAGCGTTAATTAGAATATCACCGGTGTCGGTTTGAAAGAAGCACTTGTGCAACAAATTGAGCTTATCGCGGTTGTTGTCGACCACAACCTCCTCGGCAATGCGCGAGATAATAGCACAGGTCTCTGGGCTGGCGAGCATTTGACGCACAGCAGGCTCCGTGCACAGCGGATAAGAGAGCAGGCGATGCAGCAGCATGTTCTGCACAACGTGCTGCTGAAGCTGCAAATTAAAATAAAATGAAAATTTAATTTAATGCAATTACTTTATGTGTGTTTCTGCCCACCTTCAACAGATTCTGTGCAATGTAATCAAAGCGCTGCGTCGGCTCCAGCAGTGCGAGTATCTCAAAGACAATCTCCACCACAGATTCACAGGCATCCACATTCAACTGTCCCAGCAGCGCCACAAATTTATCCAGCGTGGCGTTCAGTTCGCCGTGTTCTGTCAAACTCTTGTAGAATTCGACGTCCGTGAACATTTTGGTCAGCGTGCGCACCTGGTGAATGTAACGACCCACATTGCTGCTGCTCTGCGCCTTGTCCAGGCAAATGCGCACCAGCTTAACAACCAACTGTTTGAGCTCCTTTTGAATGAAGGCGGCATAGCAGTCGCCCTTCTTTGTGGGCGTTGAGTGCTGTGAGCTTTGCTCGGTAGCGGCAGCTTTATCGCTGTCTATTTCCAAGAACTTGACGCATTGCGTTTCCAAGCTGGGATTCGCCACATGCAGATCCTGCACCAGCAGCAACACATGCGACAGCCACTGTTCATTGACATCCTCGGCCGCGAGATGTTGGGTAACCATCTCAAAGATGCGCGACCAAAACACATTCAACAGTTTCACGTACAATCCGCAAGAGCTTTTCAGCTCACTGTTGCACTGACGATCCCAGAAAGCAACCAGCGCTGAGCTGTGCTGAAAGAAGTACTTGGCGTAGGCATTCTCGCTGAGCAACAACTGGCCAATGGGCTGCAGCAGCTGTTGTTCCAGCAGCCCAAAGGCAAACTGCTCCATCGCTTCTGTGCGCTCTGCATCGTTGTTGATCTGCTGCAGCATAAAGCGCAAGCACTCAAAGTACGCACTGTGCATGATCGAAGTGTCTGCTTTGGACAGCGGTGGATCATGTGGTCCCACAATGGCAGTCTTCAGGTTGTCAAAGAAGCGCTGATAGAACTCATAGATGTCCAGTCCCTGCAGGCTGTCACTCGTAATTTTGGATAGAAAGGGCAGCAAATTGGGGCAAATTGCCTGAGCATTGCGATTGAAAGCGTTGCTCAGCAACGTTGAGAGTTTCGGCAGCAAAGCTTTGCGGATGTTGAGCGGCGCATACCTGTGAAGGTAAAGGAAAACGTTAGTTATAAAGTTACACTGACTTTTGTAAGGCCATTGACTCTGCCAACCATTCACTTTACTTTACTGTGGATCTCCTCATACCTTTCTGGCTAAAATCAACATGTTTATCACAAGTGTTTTGTGTTTAAAGCTGTTCAAGTTTCTTCTGGAGTACCGTTTGATAGGTATGAGTGTTTAAATTGAACACCTGTCATATGTTGGATTGATTTCACGGTGCCAAGCACACGAATACAAATTAAGCATTGATCGCAACCCACTAGGACCACAGATAAGCTATAAATAACCCCACAAAAAAAATACTAGTGGAATAGTCATCATACCAATCTTCGTAGTTGCTTTGCAGCAGCAGCACACAACCCCAGACATGAGGAGCGACCAGTGGATCGGCATCGTCAATGAACTGAAAACTGGTAGTAATGAGTTGCGCTTTCTGCGGAGTTACCACTTCTTCCAACTTAGCGCTCTGCAGTATGTGATAGATGCACTCAAACCAGGCGGCTCTGCAATGCAGGAAATTTATAGTCAAGTCAAGTAAAATGGATTAATATTTCATACTTGATGGCGGTCTGCTTGTGCTTGGCAAAGGTCCAGAACTTTGGATGTGCCAAGAGTGTAGCTAAACCCTGTTTTAACTGCTCCAAATCATCGGCCTGTGCCGTTTGTTCCATGAAATACGACAGCTCCTTGAGGCTGCTGATGACGACGCGATGATATTTCTGCTCTGCCTCCTCAGGCTTCAGGTTCTTGCCCATGGAGAGTGTGGCAGGCGTATGAAATGTTAAATTCCGTGTGGTGTACTCGATGATCTCGGCCTGACAGTGCAGGCACACCTCGCAAGTGCGAGCAAAGGTCTCGCGAAACGAATTGCTCGCAATGCTCGCAGCTGGCGCGTAGTTATCGAAGCGACTGGCGAGCCAAACGGGAACCAATTGCTTGAGATATGGCGCCATGGCTCGCTTGCATTTGGACATCAGCAATTGCAGCACAAGCTGCGTTTGCTCACGCACCGCATGCTCAATGTCAGAGGCGAGGTTGTGATAGAATTTTGGCCACAACGGCAAAATGTTCTTCAGCGCATCGACGTCGGATTCGCTGATGAGTTCGTGCAACTCTTGCAACGCCTTCTTCTTGGTCATGGGATCTTTTTTGGTTAGCTTGCGCAATATGATTTGCGTCTGTGGACTGATGTTGACATCAAATGTCTCTGGCATTTGCTCTGCGCTGGCAAAGCCAGGAGCAAAGGGCACCAAATTGCCATCGGCTTGAGCCGAGAAGCCAACAAAGACGGGCGTTGTTGTGCCCAACAGCTCGGCGGAGCGGCTGCTGCTCGATGGCTATGGGCAGATGGGACAGATGCATCATCAACCGAGCATTGTGGCATGTCTTAAATTTGCTTACCTTTGCATTGTTTTTGGTGCGAGGCGTTTGTTTCGTTTTTCCACCCATTCTAACACGTTGAAGTAAGCTAGCAATGTGACCAAAGTTTGCGAAAGCAATAAAACATTACAAACACTCATGCGCATGAATCAGCTGTTGATTATTTCGCAATTTTAGTTATTCTGAGGGATTTCACAAGTCATCGAAATAAAGCATCGAAAATACCAAATTTTCAGCAACTAAAATATAAACAATAAATGGGATTTATTCTGTATTAATTACACATATTAATAATGTTTTGTTTTGAGGAACATTTATTTAACGATTATTCCACTCAAGCCCTATCGATAACATAGTATGTTTAATCGATTAGCGATAGGTTCAATTAGTTTTGACCGCACGTGTTGCATTGTTTTGATTCGGCTTCTCTTTACTAAAACTAAACAAAGTGCATTAAAATGTCCAAATTCTTATCATATTATAATCTGGTTTCCATACCTGATCCCGCCGAGTTTCTAGGCCTGTCGGCAGACAAAGAGCCCGGCAATGTAGTCGCAACTTTGGCTCGGAATGTTGTCGTGGTTGTGAATGTAAGTTTTACCCCTACATACAAATCAAAGAAGGCTTTTAAATGAATTACAAATTGTAGATAAAAATTCCCAAAACTCTGCATAGCTGGTCGATGCCAGAGAAACTGTCTGCACCCGTGGTATATGATCCAAACAGCCAGAAGTATGTCGGCGTCTTTGGCAACCACGGTCTCCGTCTCTGGGACGAGAGCGCCGTTGATGTCTCCAAATGCAAGAAGCTAAAGTTCCGAAAGAGCATTGCTCATCTGGTCTACACAGAGAAGGAGGCTCTTGTGCTGTACAGCGACGGCTTCTGCGATCCACTGTCGACGGCGCTGGCCTCACGCAAGGATCAGAATGAGGACAAAGCGAAGCAATTGGCCCTAGTGCTCAGCAACACGCTCAGCAAGCCAACCGTGCACACGTTGGCCCAAGGACAGCAAGTCCTCACGTACTTCGATTTGATAACCTCAACTGGAGAGTTTTACTGTGTGCGACACTCCTTGTCTAACAATTTTAAGCGTAAATATAATATAAAAAGAGAAGGCGTTCGTTTAACAGGACACGCAGTAATAGAAGGCGATGCTGGCCCCCAGCTAATGACCATTTGTAAGCATCACAAATCACCTTTGCTTAATAGTAATCTACATTCATACCTCCTTCCACTTTAGGGTCCGACAAGCGAATATTTATGCTGAGCCTCGCTGAACGTTCGCATGAAAGTGCTCCAGGGCAGTTTGTGTCCATGCTCGCCGAACTAAATGTAGAGAGCAATTTGTCGCTGCAAGGATTGTCGCGCAACTTTGCGGCTATCTACGGTGCCAATTACGGCCAGGAGGGTGCCTCGCTGCTGGTTTACAACACACAGTTTAAGGTGGTCAATGCCAAGCAGTACTTCAAAGTCTATTTGGACTTTTCGCGTTTGTGGGCGCACGATGAGCACATCCTGCTAGCCATGGGTCAGAATATTGCTGCGGTACGCTATCGCACCAATGATGAACTGCTGGTGGATATGCTTGGCTCGCAGATGAACGAAACGCATTTGACGCCAATTGAGTTGGATCACATCAACGAAGAGGAATCCTTGGAGGCAGCTATAAGATATGTCGGCCCGAAGAAAAATCTAAACTACAGCAAATTAGTCAACGAGCCATTGACATGGCTGCGCCCCGCAGATGGCATAAAAATTGCCTTTGAATCGCCTGACATAATGCAGCAGGAAATGAACGATCTCATCAAGCAGCATGTCGAAGGCGAACTGCTGCAAGTCGATAATGGACTCGATGAAGTTAATGTCACGCTGATGCGCAACTACTTTGACGCTGGACCACAGAATCTGGCTGTCCAGTCGATAGTCAGACAATTGGAACGAAGTGGTGCGGGAGAACAAGAAATCACAGAGAAGCTCTTAACGCTGTTCATTAAAACTCAAAACTCTGAGCATGTGCTAATGTGTGTGCGTCGTTACACCAACATCTCGGAGCATATGCTGGCCTGGTGCCTCCGTTACGCCATGGACAACACACCCACCGCTCTAACTAATGGCAATGCCATGGAAACAGACGAAGATGCTGACTCAACACCGTCAGCTAATAATGAGCTACTTAATGCAGTGCTTTCGTGCAGTTTCAATACCGTTGCCATTGAAAAGCATCTAAAAGAGCGCCTCGATGTGTCCCAGGTCCATCGACTGTTGCAGCATTTGTATAAGCTTGCTACAGATCCGGATGCACTGCTTGAGGAGCGACCCAATCAAGATGTCGCCTCTGTGGGTGCTCTGTCGACAGAAGTTCAAGTAATTCAATGGGTTAGCGCCTTGATGGCGTCACACGTTACACTCTTGACCATCTCCAAGGATAAGCAGCTTTTAAGCTTGCTGGAGCAGTGGATGGAATTGCTTGATAGTTATGCACAACTTTTGGGACCATTGGCTACTATTAAACCACACCTAACTAATATTATTCTTAGGAAGAAGCGAAGAAACCCCTTCTCCACAAATTGGTATAACGTTGAGAGAGTAAAACTATACTAGTGTGAGATTGTGAAAAGCTATGCGTTCCCCAATAAATTTGTTGTTAATTTTAAGCTAAACAAATTTAAACAATAAACTACTCCCAAATATGTAGATTATATTTATCGAAAGCCCAACCGTGTTGAATGACAGTTAAAAGTTAATATGAACGATTTTTGCATTAAGCTTACCGAGCTTATAATAAAATTCGGAATACTTGCCCTAAAATACAGGGCAATTGCTTCATAATTGCATCAATGTTTTTTTATTGTAAAAAATGTTAATGATGTGAAAAACAATATATTAACAAAAAATTATATTTACGCCGGCGAAATTGGGAGCAAACATTTTTTGTTTTCTTGATAAAATGAATTCAATTAAATTAAGCCCGTTAACTTAACTTAAATTTATTATACGTCTCCAAATTTCTTATACATACATGTAGAACTTAAAAAATAAAGCGTTTTTCGATCATTTTGTTCAATAATAGTGTTCCAACTGTCATCAAACTACAGGTTTTATTAATACTGATCGCGAAGGTCTAATAAATTGTTTTTGTTGATCTAAAATTCCGTTATTTCTGTGCTATTTCAAAAATTCGAAATGGATTGTCTTTATGACATATAGTATTTGCCTTATATTATAAAAAGATTATTATTAACGAATCTGTTTCAAAAACAGAGTTCATTTTTTTTTCAAACTTGCAACTTTCAATTTTAACCCCCGTTAAAAATAGTTAAAAAAAAAGATTTAAAAATAGGTTATCAGGTTTATATCAAAGACTAGTTACATGTACATATATCCCGTGCCTTCTATATCCCTTTATCAAGAAATACAAAATTGTAAATAATAGATATAATTCTAATCAGAAATTTTAGTGCGTGGCCCTTAAATTGAAAATTAGTAAGATTTTTATTACAAATTAGGCTTATTAAAACTTCCTCAACCGAATTGTAAATACAAAATACTGTCTCGCTACAGTGATTTTGATTCCTAACATAAATTGCCAAAGTGTTACTTATTTACAAGAAAATATTTGACCTCCTTATGGATTTTACTACGATTTTATTACAACTTGGGATATATCTCAAAATAAAATCTGTTTCCGTAGATTATCGACGATAACCCAAAAAGCGAATACTCAATCCCACTAAAATTTGCTTAACGTTCAACTCTGTCTCTTTTTTTGTAATAGTGCAACATCGCAACAACTTTTATGAAGCTTTTATGCAACATAGTCCACAGGCAATTATTCACATCATCAATAAATGTGGATTTTTATTGCGGCTATTAATCGTAAAATGCGTTAAGACAAATGCCCCTAACCACAAACGACACAGACACAGAGACAGGCGAGCACGTTGACCATTTAAACTGCAGCCAGCTGCTGTCACTTTTGGCTCATGCAACATATGGGTGCTAAGGCAAAGCTCCTGATTGCCATTTGACATGTTTTCATCACGACAATGACAAACCACTTAGTCAACTTCAACTTCAGATTCAACTTCAGCTTCAGTTGGGGTTTGTAGCTATGGCTTTAATTCCAAAAAGTTTTTGGCATTTCTTTGGCACTTTCTCTGCGCCTTTCCCAGATTTGAATTCAATTCCAAAGCTGCTGCGCTCACCACTTGAGAGCGATGACCAGCCAAAAAAAAAAATTAAACAAAATCGTACAAGTTTATATATATATATATACTCGCATATGTGTAGACGCGTATGTGAAGAGTATTGTGGTTAAAAATAGCTGCCCGTTTGATTCATTTTGTGCTGATTAGACGTGGGTCGATAGCTCAGCTGAGTCAGTCTTGGGGCGACTTGGACATTTACTTATATGGCATTAGAGAGTTAAGTATTTAAATTACAAGCTCTGTTGGTTCTTGGCTTGGCTCTTGGACAGCGCAAGTTAAAAGCATCTTTTTATTCTTTCGTTTTTTTTAGTTTTATTCGCTTTGATTGTAAGCTGAAGATTTATCGCGTGCTTGGGCTCGGTGGGGGGAAAAACCTGCTTGTAACGTCATAAAATCGAGATAAATTATTTAATTTTCGATTTCCTAAAACCATTAAGCAAAGGCAGACGCCTAGCTACCCCAAGCTGCCAAGTCATACCTGGCCCAAGAGTTAGACAGGGAGACACTCAAGGTGCAGAGAGTGAGATAGATACACGATGGACGAGGAGGGAGAGGGAAAGGTAGCTCTCAATCTGTGGCCCTTATGTATTATGTGGCAGTCCATTCTTTATGTACGTACCACCGATACATGACCATAATGAAGGTTTGTTGCTGATGCTGCGTTGCGTTGACGCTGACGCTGACGCTGACCGTTGGTTGCCTTCTTGTGCTGCAGCGCTAAGGATACAGACAGATAGAGATACAGATACATGTGTACATGCATACGCCTACCTGTGCGCAGGTAGCACAGGCCAGGTAACTCTTTGCCCGAGCAAACACCACACGCACACACAAGTGTCGATGCAGATGCGCGTTACTTGTTACAAACAAACGTGAAGAGATGACGACGAGGGAAACAACGACAGCGACAACGACACGCTACCCCCAACAACAACAACAACATCAGCAACATTTAAGCAGCGTCATGATCATCAGGTTCGGGCCCTGGATGGCAGGCAAGAGACAGCATCAGTGAACCAGGGATGGGCGCATTGCATCTCGAATGTGCTCACAAAATATGATTTAGAAATTTAAAATTCGTATATTAACATAGTTTGACCTTTTCGAATAAAGTTCTTAACTATCTTATCTTTGACACTATTTCAAATCCACTCAAGATAAACGATTTAGAAATTTAAAAATTCGACTTTGGAGAAAAACAACCTCTCTTCAAACGCATAAGATCTGTTTATAACTTTATATATAAACTTCAGTACTATTTCGAATATGCTCACAAAATATGATCTAGAAATTTAAAATTCGACTATTCAGATAGTTTAACCTATTCGAAAAAAGTATCTTAAACGTTCTATAAAACTTTAACACTGCATTTCGAATGTTTTCACAAAATATGATTTAGAAACTTAAAATTCGACTATTTAGATTGCTTAACCTATTCAAAAGACAACCTCTCTTAAAACGCAAAAAGATCTGTTTATAACGTTCTATAAAACCTCAACACTATTTATGGTCTATGTCCATTCCAGTTCTATTCATATTCTAGTTTAAACTGGCGCGATTCTGCAATAGTGTTTTTGTTAAATTATAAACATACAAATATTTTTGCCTGCTGCCAATTAGTTAACAGGTTTCTAAAGTAACTTGGATGAGCAAAAAGTTGTACTATCATTTCGAAGTAAATATGTAACAGTCAAGAAAGTGCGAAGTTTAGAATTCTATTAGAATCGTTCTGGCATAAAGTATTGATTATTATGCAGTAGAATTTCTTTAAGAGTTTGCTGTCACAATACGCTTAATTATACATGCTAATGAATTGTGGGCGGATGATAGAGCTTCCGCCTATTGGGCAAACATGGCGAAATAGAGAACTAAAATGCCATAAATAATCAATAAATGGTATTTGCATAAATAATTGATTATAGTTGAAACGTTAAGTAAACCTGCTATGCTGTGTCAATTGAAATTCGATGCTCAGACTTGTGCTGCAGCCCTGGCAAAACCTGACCGATTGCAGCTGCTGTTGCCGGCTCCGTGGGCCTCTGTGTGTAAGCTGAAACGAGCTGACTTGGGCACCACTTGGCTCTGACTCTGGCCCATGGCTGAGCCGGTGCTCGATGCCTGTTGCCGGTTCGCCTGTACAAGGCATCTCTCCTTTGTTCATTCCTTTGAAATGTTACTCATTTTGGTTATTTTTGTAGCCTCACTCACACACACACACACACACACACACACACACACACACTCACGCACATCTGCAGAGTGCATATAGATAGCTGTGCATGTGAGCCCACTCTTTCTTTGGTTTTTTCTTATTTTATTTTAACGACAAACCGGCCGGCATTATTTTTAGAATTTTTCAGTCAAACTTGTTACCATGCTGGGCGAAACTTGCTTCGAGCCAGCATCGGCATCAGAGCCAGCATCCACAGTACCAGTTAAAAATGCAATGAAAATGAAGCTGCAGCTCTGATTCCGATTCTGACTGCGACGCTGGCTCTGACTCTTGGACTCCAATCTCCGGTCTTTTGTATAGCCAAAGGTAACATGGTACAACTGTCTGTCTGTCTGTCTGCCTGCCTGCCTGTGTGCGTGTGTGTGAGTGACTTGGCATTGTTACTGTTCTCTGACTTTTTAATGCCAATGCCCAAAACTCACCGACCAACAAAAAAAAAATAAAAATTGTATCGATCGCTGCCGTTGCCTTAGCCGGGTTTCGGTCTTTTCTTTTTTTTTTTGCCTTTTGTGTTCTGTTTTTGGCCCATACGCTTTGCTCGAGCGTTCTACGCAGCAGCAGCAGCAGCATCATCATCATCAGCAGCCGCAGTCGGAGCAGCAGCATCGGCATCGGCATCTCAGCCAGCGCCAAGGGGGTACAGTTTCGCTTCGAACTGAAAAGTTATAATTTTTTTTTTGTTTTCGTTTTGGCCGCTTTCTTTTGAGCTCGAGTTCGGTTGGGGCGGCCGGACCGTCTTAACAACATTTACTTAATTTATTTTTATTTTTATTTCATTAATTTGATTTTTTTAATTGAACGTCGTCGTATTGTCGTTGTCGTCGTCGTCGTCGTCGTCGTCTTCGTGGTTGTCGTTGTCGTTGTTCTCTTGGCTGCTTGTTTCACAATCAGATTATTGACTTTTCGGGTTTTTTTCTTCGTGTCTCATTCGTTCTTTGTGCACATTATTCAAATGTATGTGGTAAGCCTTTGTTTAGGCCAAAACAAGTTTGGTTTAATGACTTTTTATTAGTTCTGGCCCTGGCTTTACCGAATGCTCAATAGCTCTGATGGCAGCTATAGCTATAGCTGTATCCCCATACTCCACACTCCATCAGCTCTAAGACTCTGACATCGACTTTTCGTTTGTGGTTAAGCAAATATGGTTCATGCTGGGCCCAAGCAACCGCATTTCGCTTAAGCATTAGTCCCCAGGGGCTTGGCTGTGGCTGGTTAGTTAACTGGTTCGCATTATTTGATATGCTTATGCTTATTAACTGGTCCAATAGACTTGCCTGCTGGACGTATGCTAAGCTACCAGACAAAAGCCAAGCGCTTTGGCTATTGAAATGATCTCTCAACTGATACAACTGCCAGCTGCCAACTGCCAATTGTGAGCAGCCAAGTGAATGTTGCTGCAAACTATGGCACTTAATACAACCACAGCAAATTACTAGATATTCACACACACACACACACTTAATACATTTTAAACTTATTTTTCTTTTTTAAATATTCAAAGATGACTGTTTAGTCGTCATTATCTGGTATTTACAGCTGAAAGATCTGCTTAGTTATGCACAAGAATCTACATAAACACATAAACGAGAGTAGATATCAACTTAAACTGTAAACAGCTTAACTAACTGTACTTGCACATAACGAATGAGAACTATATAGCTGCTAAAAAAATTTATTTCGATCAGGAATAAAAATACATTTTGTTTTAATCAATCTAATGCAAATTAGATAAATTTGTCATACGAGAGGTTGCTCAACTTATTTCCAACTTATGAATAAAAACTTAGCAAACTGTTGTTTCGTTCTGTCTGTATTACAAACTTCAGATACACGCCAAGTAAGTCTACAATTGTACAACAATTCTCATTATGTTTCTTTTTAAGGTTTAATTGCATTATGATTAACTTTTGACTTTATTTGCTAATCAAATTATAAAATAGTTTGTTAACTGATTTAATAATGTACATATACTATAGTGTACATAGATATATTTATGAATTTCAAACCATTTTAACTACTAATCGATAAAGCATATATTATTTAATTAATTATTGTGTGCTATTAGCATTTTCCAAGCATAGTTGTGCACACACCATAACATTATATAAGCCTACTGATATATTAAATAATGTAAAATTAAATAATTTAATTTAATTACTATCAATTAAAATTATTACCAACTAGTGCTATAAATAATAGGCTCTCATTTGTATAACTGGGATGAATATAAATATATAAATAAAATAAAACTAGGTATATTGGTTATTGAAGTTTTTGTCTTTCAATTCAATACAGTCAATATAAAATATATTATATTTTGATGCTAAGCAAAAGATTGAAAGCGATCAACTACAAGTCAAATACATGAAGATTACAGCGCAAATGTTCCAATTCAATTAACAAATAACCAGGCTTGTAACTAAAACAATCAAGCTAACTAGCATGTAGCATGTGTATTATACATATATAGTATACATCAACAACAATTAATAACTGTGCACAAGGGAACGCAAAGACTTTCGAAAAATAATCCATAATCCTTGTCATGCAATGGGGAGAGAGAACAACGAACAACCTTCCGCATTGGCAGCAAGTTCATCTGCAGTCAAGCACTAAATCAAATTCTCAGGGGTTGAGTGGGGGGCATGGCGAGAAGAGTCTCGCGAAGCTCACACGGCCCACAGTTTATAGTTGTTCCCAAGTAACGAAAACCCACAAAAGGCAAACACATTGACATATTTATATATCCATATATACACACATTAAAGTCAAATATTTTCTCTGCAACGTTCCCAGAGCTGCAGAAAACAAAAAGAAAATGAATACAACAAAATAACATAAAAAAATGGGGAAAAAAAAACGAAAAAAGCAAACCAAACCTCACGCTTGCTTGCCAGACAAATCGGGAGGTCGCAACGTTGGAACCTTTCTGTTTATGTTTCTGCTTTTTTCTCTCTCTCTCGTATTTTTGTCGACTGTGCAAACAATGCAAATTTTAGACGATAGTCTTAGACGTTAATTGAGTGAGTGGGTGCTAGAGGCAATGGCAACGGCAGCAGCAGCCAAAAGAAAAACAAATACCAATGGGGCTTAAGGTTTGGCGGTCTATTTTTGAATGTCAATAGGTTAAACACAAGTTCGTTGCCTAAGTCTTCCAAAAAACAAAAGACTTAGGCAACAAACTTTTTTTTTGCATTGAGGCGAAAAAAGCGATAACTGTTTAGCTATAGTCAGTGTCTAGCGAACGCTTAATCATTTTCAAACGAATTGGCAACAGTCAGGCAACGGAATGCCGAATGCATAAATGTGTCAGTAGACTGGCGAACTGAAAGACCGATCTATTCGAACTTATTTGGCTGGCGGCAGCATCTACAACAAATTGCTAACCATATCCGCCAACAAATGACAATCGAAGTGACTCACGAGCTGGGCTTTAGTTTATTTATTATTTGATTTTGGTTGTTGTTAAACTTTCTGTGATTTTTCGGTGCATTGCGGTTACTTTTTTCCGTCTTCGTCTTCTTACATTTATTGTGATTTTTATTTTTGTACTTTTTTGTATTTTTGGGTTACAATTTAAAATTCCTGCGCCGTGTTTGCGCGCGCGCAAAAAAAAAAAGCCCAAAAGCAATTTGATCTTTAAATTTAAGCACGTTTAAATCAAAAGAGCTCACAAATACCATCCAGCCAGGCGATCATGTGTATAAGTATTGCGTGCTCCGTCTGTCTGTATATAAGCCAAGTATATACTCAATACACACTCGGCCCACACAGACAACGGCGCAGCAGCAGCAGCGACGCCAGCAGATGACTTTGTGAAATTCGAAAGGCGGCAGCGTCGACGTACCGCAGTCCGAGCAGTACCCAACTTTATTCCCCATCCCCATCCCCTTCCCCTCGCCCGCCCTGCTGCGCTCCATCTGCATCGCCGCCTTTGCCTACCATCGTTTTTCATCGTACACTACGTACGCTGGCCATTATGTACTTTAAATTTAAATTCAATTGACTTCTTTTATGATGCCAACGGGCGGCGGCCACGCCAAAACGTGCCAAGAGCTTCGCTCACGTAGCCGGGGCCGTTGTCGTCGTCGTCTCGATCTGAGTCTCGGTTATGCGGTAGCCTCTGTGCTCTGTTCATTGGCTACGCCTCTGCCTTTTGCCATTTGCCTGGCAACTTTAACGGCCATTTCTTTGCGTGGTTGTTGTTGTTATTGCTGCCGCTGCTGCTGCTGCTGTCGTTGTTGCCACGCATGCGCAGTGAACGGCTGCGCTGCCTGCGTCTCTGCCATCGTCGTCGCTGTCGTCGTCGCTCTACCTTGGTAACGTATTTTTCGTCGTCGTCGTCGTTGTTGTTGCTGTTGTTTTTCTGCCAGTTTGATCTTTGCCATAAAAGTGATTTTTTTCCCCCTGCTGACTGTTGCGTGGCCATTGCGCTACAGCAAATTGTGTGCTGTACTTTTGTGCCAAAGAAGCTGCAAGATTTATAGATTGAAGTTGCTAGTTGAAAGTTCAGCAAGGGTTACCATAACAATTGAGTCACTGATTTAAGCACTGATTGAGAAACATGCTCCCCTCCAACATCTCACAGCGCCCAGAGAACTGGCTTAGAAGCATGCTATACTATTGGGGTTAATGAATCCTGACCGAAAACTGAGCAATCGACGCGCTGTGGGAGATGAAGATTCAGATACAGATGGGTTATTGATGGCTGTTAGTTGGTTATGGCGTGCAGGGGCAACGATTTGTGTAGATCGTGTCTAAGAGTTCTTAAACAGTATTAATTCTTGTACAAATCTGTTGATACAAATATAAAAATAACACAAAAACTTTTGCTCACTTATTTTAAGAAGGATCAGTGCTAAAAATAATAATACATTTTTTATTGGAACGTTATAGCTACATATATTTATATTCCAACAATTTTAGTTGGGAAATATTTGAATCAATAATAATCTTAAATTTAAATAAAAATTATAAAATTGAGCTAAACTATTTTCTAAATTCATTTTTATTGGTAGAATAAAATCTATAAAATTATCTCTCTAAATTTAAAAAAATATATTTTATATAACATATTCTGTTGCACTAATCTAAAATCAATAATAAATATCTGAAAATATTTATTTGAATGATTTATGATAATTTTCACGTTTTCGTAAGAAAATTAATCTAAATACTTAACTGAAAGAAGAATGCATATATTATTTATATTTTAACTGATTTGTATGATTTATGATCATTTTCATTTTGTTTCCCCATTTCACGCTTGATTAAATCGGAATCGTTAAAATGTGTCTGGCAAGCCAAGTCGTGGCAGCGAACAATGAACTATAATGTAATTTCTTTAGACAGGTATTCCCCAAATACAAATATGCACAGTGCATCGTTAAGTGAAATTAATCTATTAGCCAACATCGGCTGTCAATTTTCACGCCCTGTATAGCGCACATGGAGACCCGCCTAAGTCAAACGCCCGGCTTCGATACACGGCTCTTAACTCTTGATCAAGTTTCTGTAGGTTTTTTGCGTTGACTGTTTCTTGTTTCTTTTTTATCATATACGTTTTTTCTTTCGTTTTATTTTGGCAAAAGTCAACTGTGCGCCATTGCCTAGCAGGCCAGGCAACAATTTGCTGCAGACAAACAAAAAAACGTCCACGTTTGTGTGTTTAACTGGTTTTTAGCTTGGATTATTTTCGCTGGCTGTGGCTATGGCGGCCACATACAGGGTGTCGCAACTAAAGCTGCCCCGAATGCGCAGGCAATCAATGCCAGGCAGGCGAAGCTTAGTCAATTTGTTTGCAAATCAGTTGAACTTTGCGGTGCAGACACCCTGTATGCCCACCATATTGTTAACTTTTGTTAATTTCAGCCTGCGTACAATATAATTTCAAACATTTTTCACCCGCATTGTTGAAATTCAAAATCAATAGCAATAGACACACACATTCGTAGATTGCCTTAAGTAGAGACAGCGTCATTAGGCAGCGTCTTTGTGCCAAGTCGCCAGGTTATGCCGATTCTATATACACACGAGTGTACACCTTGACTCACACACACGCACACACAGAGCGCACAGTGTACAATTGTACTTGTCTTTACCTGTGCCTCTCATTTGGCGGGAAATCATAGCCTCAGAGCGCTCTCGAAAGCAAAACACAAAAACAAAAACCCGAAAATCAGGTAACCAACTCGGCTCAGCAGCAGCAGCGACGTTGACGACGACGACGACGTCGAGAGCAGAGCACAGGTAAGCGATCGGATCATCGTCGTCGTCGTCGTCGTTGTTGTCGGCTACACCAACGCAAACGAATCAGAGACTCACACACACACACACGCACAGTCGCACTTCAATCTTTATATACAGCTAGCTGCAAAGTCTCTCGACGTCGCTGCCGCTGCCGGAGTCGCTGGCAGCGTCAACGGCGAGCGAGCTGCGCGTCTCAAGAAGCTGATCTGGAGCCCGTTTGTCGCATTTTTACCAAAACTGAATTTAGTTTAGAAGCGTTTGGCGGCGTTGAAGGTGTGTGCAAAAGCGCAATCCGGTGCCTGAGCTCTTTGCTAGCCACCTTATACCAGTTGGAGAGCGCTACCAAAATCTGGCTATACTATATATGGCCAACACTCACTCACTTAGGGTCTGTTGTCTGTGTCAACAAAACTACTAACTACAACCAACAAAAAATAGAAGAAATTTCTATACAACAAAAATAAACCAAGAGAAATATTCCAAAACGATTTGAGAAAGGTTTCGCAAGTGTTTCGCAGTTTAAGTGCAGTTACCAAAACGTGTGTCAACACTCCTCATCTTTATCTATATATATATAGATGCATACCGTATATATATATATATCTTGAAGATCGAGCAACTCTAATGCAAAAAGTTTCCAGAGCAACACAGCTGCCGTAATTGACTGGCGCCAAAGGGTTTCTGCAGGTATGTTAAACAGATGACAGTCTAAATTCCTCTATACTACGAATACATCCGGCTACAAAAGCGACGATATAACATATATATCTCTGTATATAGATATGTGTACACGTTTCCAGAATTTTCAAATATCTCGCTGCCGTCGCCGTCGTCGTCGTCGTCGTCGTCATCGACCTCATAGCTTATTCATAGGCAATTTTTCAGTTCGTGTCGTCGCTCGTTTTAAACGTGTTTTGGGGCAATCGGCAAATCGGCATCGAGATCGGTTTCGGTTTCGGATTCGGATTCGGCTAATCGAGCAATCGGACAGAATTGAGAATCGCTTGCGTTGTTTCTATGCCATACTTCATTCGGCCTAATCAATTGCGGCATCTCGTGTCCGCGCATTTGCATATGTATAGTATGTACTACTCCACAGCAATATCGTAACATCTTGATGAATGATTTATTCTTGGAACTACCGCAGACAGTTTTGTCTTTGCGGTCGTGCCGGAGTTCACAAGTATATACGCGTATATCTCTATATTTGAGAGCTCGTCTTTCGTCATCGGGCGGCTCATTATGCACGTTTATAATTTAGCAACGACTTTGACAGAGACTCGCACTAGACTAGGCGCGGCTTGTTTGTCTATCCACAAAAGTGTTGAATGTTAAGTGTACTCGGGGTAGAAGATATATATAGCGGCGACCACACAGACTTTACCCCAACTAAAAGAAAACATGCTCAGATTAAAGGCTAGCGCGCAGCAATTAACGCTAAAAGAAAGAGCTACAATTAGTACTTCAACTTGGTAACAAGCTCAGATTTAGCTTACTAAAATATATTTAGGCAGTTCTTGATAATTCCTGTTGCTCATAATACATTAATAAAAAATTCTAAAAATTTCCGAGCACAAATGTTTACTTAAGGGATGAAACCTTTTAATGATCTTCAGCGGAAATTCGAAAGGAACCTGGCTTATAACAAGCGTGTTTGCATTGAGGTTTAGTCAAGCGCAGCCAGTTTAACAGGGACTCGAGACAGCTGAAGGTTGCACAGAGCAAGTGATTAGCTTAAGTAATCCACAAATGACATCTTCTACGACAGTTCCATTTAAGTCAGCAGCGAGTAAGTGATTGCTAGCACAACTAGTTAGTTTGCATTATGCCGACTGTCGTCATATCCATTGCACAATTTGGCCAAAGAGTGGTGGAAGCGTGAGAGAGAGAGAGAGAGAGAAAAAGGCAGCAACAGAAAAGAAGTGAAGTAAGACATTTCAGACATTTCAGTTCGTTTCGTACATTTTGCAGGCTTTTCAACATTTTCCGCCGCTTTATGTTTCAACGATTATTACAATGAGTGTGGAGTGTGGAATGGTCTCAGGGAACTGCGGAGCTAAGGTGAAGTGAACTGAACTGAACTGAAGTGGAGTCGAGTCGAGTCGAGCGAGGCGCATAATTGTGGGAACCTACGGTTACGGAACGTTCGTCTAGCAGTCGGTAGACATAGCTTAGGCCAGTCAGTTAGTCAGTTAGCTAGCTGGCTGGCTACTCAGCCATTCACTTGGCTTACACACATTTTGCCGGCGCTATAATGCCAATGCAGCCAAGCAATCCAAGCAATCCAGCCAACCAACCACCCAACCAACCAAACAACCAAACAACGTGGGTTTCGTCCACTCTGTCTGTCGTCGACGTCTTGGTTGTCGTTCCAGTTACAGTCACTTGACCAACCGAAACAATAAGAATAAGAAGGCGAAAACGCTTCTGCTGCCGACTGCTGAGACGTTCGGTTTTTGGTCGCGGGCATAATTGTTGATCGCCGTAGCGTGCATATTTATGGGAATATTTTTTCGTAGCATAGGAAAAATCATTGCAATCTTCGCCCCCCCCGAAACAAAAGTTCTGGACGAACGCGCGCGCGACCAACTTTGACCTTTTTTTTTTCCCATTTCTTAGCTGTTGTTGTTGCTTGGGCCCCTCCTCAGAGTTTTGTTTGCCTATGCAAAATGCATAAAAATTCCACGTAGCATTTCTCAATGCAATGTCAGTCGACGGCGACGCCTGCGCAAAAAAAAAAAAACAAACGGCCGCCGACGATGACGACAGACATAACGTTGTAGACGCTCGACAGTCGACAGTCGACAGTCGACAGTCTCCAACATTTGCTACAGTCGTGTGGGCGCTAGCAACTCGACAAGTTGAGTGGAGTTGAGTTGAAAACCAGAATCTATTAATCGAGTGAATGTTTCAAAACGGGCGCGCGAAATTGGAAGGCCAAAAACATTGGAATTGCAAAGCAAATCGCGACAGTTTGATTTGGGAATTGCGCAAGAGCTGTCTGCAATGCAGGGTGCTATGTTGTCTTTGGTTATCTAGCTGTATGAGTGATAAATAACGTCATAAAGCTAGCTTACCGAAGTTAATATTAGTGTCTGTTCAACGTACCACAGCGCGTATACTCAATAAAAAGCGGGCGTGTAAAACATATTTTTTATCACCTCGCTCTCTTTGGTGACGCGTCCACAAAGTGTTCATTTAATTGGCAATGGAAGTACTATATTTAACTTAATGGTTTTTACTTTCAAAACTTGCAGTTTTTTAAGTGTACAAAAAATGCGAAAAAGAAAAAAAGATGTATAACTATCAAGTGTTCATGTGTTTTGTTAACTACCATAGCAACGACCTTTACTTTGTCTCTTCACTTTTTACTATTATTATTATTATTATAATTTTTTTTATATTTTGCCTTGCGTTTTCAATGACGTTGTTAATGAGCAGCTGATTTGTTGAAATCGATAGGGCACAAACTTGTACCGCATATTCGTATTCACCTAGGCAACCGGCTGCCTCAGAGCGCTGTAGCGTTGAAAGTATCTCCGGGCCAGAGGACTGAAAGATGCGATGACCATGAAAGACTGCGAAAGAGAAAACCGCGAATTACTTTAAGCTTGAGGCGTTAAATGACTCAAGGTCTGACTCAAGCTGGCAATCTGCAATTTATCGCTATCATAGCATAATTAAAAAAAACTGCTGTTTAATTTATTGCCACTAAAATATGTGCACAACTTAACTTAAAAATGTAGTTAGCGTCACAATTTTAAATGTTGATAATTTCATAATAAAGATACATGAATTTAAAATATTAAAGTAATAAGAATTGCATAGTATTTTAAAATAAAACTTTTAATAATTGAATTGTCTTCACAATTGGAATTTAAAAAGAATGTTATACTAAAATAAAGTATATTTGCGTTTGTATTTTAATTTTATAAAAATAAATTTTATTTTAAACTGTATCGAAATAATATATTCAATGGCTCAATAAAATGGCTGTTTAAAAATAAATTAACTATATTGTTATGAATATAAATTAACTATTTATATTCAAATGTTTTGAATGATGTAAACAATTCAAATATTAATATCCAAATAAACACTTAAAATAATCTGAATTTGGCAATAAAACATGCTTAATAGAAATCTATGATAATAAAAATAACAATAAAAATAATCGTATTAATAATAATAATAACCATAAATAATCGTTATTAATAATAGTTGAGATAATAAGATATTAATTCAGAATATCAAATGTGACTTCCATATCTAACTATTTATTTTCAATGAATTTAAAGCAATTTGTTAAAGTGTTAAAATACAGTTGCTGCTGATTAGAGATACAAACATCGATTCGTTTGCTGATGAGTGAGAGCGAGAGTTATGCAATCGCTTTAATCACACACAGCTGTGTCAAATGATATTTGCACTGCATATCGAATATTCAGAAGATTCGTAAAATTGTTCTAAACTTCGATAACGAACCAGACTCATTTAATCGATGACCTTACAATTAACTCCCTGCGTATAACGTATACTTAATTTATACTATATATTACCCATACTATATTGCGTGATAGTTTATTGTAGAGAGTATCTGTCATCGCCTTCACAGCTGACTGAAGCTGAGGCCTATGCGGAGAGTGAGCACTAAGTTATGAGCATATCTGTCTCTTAATAAGTGACTAAGACTGAGCTATGCAAATGAGTCTGGCCATATTTGTAAGTCAGGCTGGCAATCAAGCACAACATCTGTGCAGTATGGCTAAAACAAATTACAGCTGCTGATTCAAGTAAGTACATGTCTCGTATATACCTCTGTGTAACCGAACGATCTGACTATATCACATCAACAACACACAACTCTCCCAGACGAGACAAGTCGCTCTAAAGCAAACAGCATTCTGTTGGGATACGCTGTGCATATTATAGCTATTACCTAGTATAGATCTCTAGTTTTATATAGCTGATGATGTATGGTGGGAATTTCCGTTAGCGGGTGCTCTTAACCCTGTGTATTCCGATCGATCTGTCGCTAGGCAAGGCAGAGAGAACGGAGAGCAAAGCACTGAGAGCAAAGTAACCGTCATATGAAGTCGCGCTTTGTGGTTGTTGTGGAAGTAAACAGATTTCTTTATTTATTTTATTATTAATTTTTTTTTATAGTTTTCTTTGTTGTTTTTGTGTTCTGTTCAGACACAGACCCATGGCAGAGTTTATAGGTGTCAATTCGAATTACATATCACTAAAAATCAAAACAGAATAGTTTTTTTTTTTTTAATTTTAAATTTACTTAATAGCTTTTAGTTTCGGTTTTAGTTTTTCTTTTCAGTTTTTAGTTAATTTGTTTTGCTTCCGTTTTGTTTGTTTCTTTTAGAATATCGCTACAGGAGTTAGCTCTAGAGGCCAAAACTTCTTGTATTGTTAACCAAATTCATCATATTTTATATTTTGCATTGGAATCATTTAAAGTTCTTTTGAGTTTGCATTTCATTTCATAGGTTTTTGCTGTTTTTGACAAAATGTTGTTGCACAGTTTGTTGCTAAATTAATGTAGAACCTAAGGTATTAGAAACAAGAGTTAAAAATACAATTGAAATAGTCAACACCATAATAATCATACATAATAATAATAATCGTAATAATATCATAATAATAATTATAATAGTAGTAAATTTATTATACATAAATACAAGCTCAATTTTGTTCTTTTATTATTTGTTTGTTTGTTTTTTTTTATACGTATTGAACTAATTTTAAATGTTTGATTTGGTTTAATTTATAATTATTTAATTTACTTTGAGTTTGTTAGAATTTGCTAAGAGTTTTAGTTTTTAATTTGTTTTTGTTTGGTTTTGGTTTTAATGCTTCATTTTCAATTTAAAGCCTCACCTACACACACACATACATATACAGTTAAATAGTTGCTAACTTAGTTCTTGGAAGAAAGTTTTATTAAGACATTTTTTCGAAATATTTTGATTTGTTCATTGGAGTACGAGTTATTTGACTGATAAATAGAGAAATATAGAAAGACAGATAGAGAGAGAGAGAGAGAGATGACAACTGAAACCTTTTGGACTATATCAAAAATATATAATATACGAAAATCGTAATGGGCTATGGAAATCATAAGAATTCGTAGTAGCGATACGTAAGAGGTGCCAGGCCAATGGGCCTGGGAAGGTTTGCCTCTTGGAAGAAATAATAGTGGATAGTTGAACATTATTTTAAGTACATTCTAAACTACGGACCATTTAAAAAATACGTGAAATTTATCATTTTCATTTTTGTTTTTCTTTGAATAATAATTAAATGTTTTCTTTTGCTTTTTACTACTACACAAATCGTTTGCTCACGACGTTTGCTGTAATTTTTCTTACTTCCCATCGATTTGGTTTCATTTTTCATTATGCAATTTTCATTCTCATTTTTGTATTTGGTTTTTTTTTTTAACTTTTGGACCCAATGCAACTTGCTTGAGTGAGTACATTACGTTCGTTAATTTACTTTCTTCAATCTATTTGCAATTCTATTATGTTGGTATGTGTTATTATAATTTTGTTTTTTGTTAATGCCCGCTTAAAAACATACACAGTAAATTCCTCTAAAATGCTTCTGTTGCTTATTTCTTGTGTTCTTGTTTGTTGTTGTCTTGTCACCTATATAAAGTAAATAGTGTTGCATATTATTAATATATTTTCTTATTTTTCATATTTGTTAACGGGGTCTCGCTAATCAAATCCGACTTTGCCGTTTGGTAATTAAGTTTTCGGGTGTTTCTACTCATCATACATCATCATGCTTCGCTTTCATCTTTCAATGTTTATCCTCGTTATTGTGTAGCTTGTGTATTGTTCGTTCATCGTGTTGTTTGTATTTTAATTACATTTTACACATTCAGATGTTTGCATTTTTGGTGTTTTTTTGCAAAATTTAATTAAACATATTTTGCATATAACTCGAAAATCAGATTTTAGAGATTTTTAGATTACACATGGTTTACTTTTGTTTCTGTTTTCTTTTGTTTCGTTTTGTTTTGTTTTGTTTTGTGTCTACAACAAATTCAATTTAGTTTAAAAACTTTTTAAGTTAGACTAAATGTAAACGTAAATCAGCATCTTCGTCAGCTTTATCTTTATCTTCATCATCAACTCCTCCAGTTCGGCTTCAGCTTCTGCCCCATCCATCCGTCTGTTGGCTCAGAACGAAGCCTCCACCAGGTAGGTGCCATCCATTGGCTGATTGTTTTGGCTATTTTGAGCATTGCTGGCAGCCGGCATGTACTTGCCACAGGCCTGCAGAATAAAGAACAAGAAACAAGAGATTTGCAGGAAATGCATTAAATCATTGGCTCAAAAAGATGATAAATGCGACTTCAAGATATTGTAAATACATAAATAAATGCCAACAAAATCTAATTAGTGACCGTCATCGTAAAATATCTGCAGCTTCAGTTGTGGCATCGTCGCACTCAGATTTTAATTAAAATGTTTTAAACAAAAACTTTGCAAATGAAATAAAACTCTTTGTTCCATCCGTTCATATACGATATATGCGTCGTATTTAGCGAATTTTCAATGGGGTATTATGAAGCAGATTGAAATGTTATAATATTTAAAAAAAAACACACAAAAAGTTTATGTACATGCAATGGCTACAGCTCGTCGATTATAATGATAAAACAGACGGACACATCTCGGTTATTTTAGTTGATGTTTCTAGTGAGTTTTAATGCTTGTTTTGCATGCACACATGACAGAATCGTTGCAGGAGACAACTATAATTTTGATTCTATTTCCTTTGCTTTCCCAAGGTCACTCGACCCCATTTCGAGCACAACTAAACGCCTTTTAACCCGACTGCCTAAAAGCATGCAACACATTTTCACAATGAACATTTGTTGCTGCTGGATGCCAAAGTGCTGCATACTTTTAGGCTGCAGTGCAATTGTACCTGAAATTGTGTCTCTTTGGGCTTTGTTGTTGTTGTTGTTGGATAGAAATGTACATGATGAACACAGAAACAAGAGCAACATATAGCTAAGTACAAAAAAGTAAGTAGTTTGACACCCACCTGTACTCGTAACCACACACACACTTACAACATAAACACAAAGGATATTACGTAAGTAAGTAAAGAGTATGTACAGCTTGTATCTTACCTGATAACGCTGGGAACAGCAGCGTCCGCAGCAAGATTGCAGCAGACCCGCAGCGCTGTTCGTCGAGTGGGCGGGACTGGCCATCGGCGAGGGCGAGCCCGGTCGCTTTGGCTGGCCGTTAAATGGTATTTCTAACTCGACAAATTCGCGATCCTTTGGATTTGAGCATTTTGAGTGTGAGTACCAGAAGAATTTTACAAAGAGAAACGTAGAATACATAGAGTACAATGTTTGGTTTTACTTTTTTCTTTTCTTTTTTTCTTTTTTTTGCTTTCAAAACAATTCGACATAAATGTACAGAAAGAAACATACTTTAGGATTTGGGATAATAAAGCCAGGTATTACACACACACTCGCACACACTCGCACACACGCACACACTCGCACACACACACACACATACATAAAATACAAACACAGGATTGGATATTACATATATATGGTAATCATAATAAATAAGTACTTGTAGAGAGGTTAAGTTAAAACAACAATCAGAACAGTAAAGCAGGGGGGAAAATTGTCAAACATTAGAACGCTTAAAGTAAGTACGATTAAGTTGAGGTAAATATGGTCGGTGAGGGGGGAAGATTCGATTCGGCTCCTAAGCAATGACAATTATTACAATAACACAATGAGAACAGTTTTGTTAGTTAGCCAGAGAATTTGCGTGGTGGAGGGCGAAGGGGCGAAGGGCTGGCAGCAGAACGATCGCCAGGCAGCAGGAGAAGGATTTTTGAAGCAAGCGCGAGCGGGTTAATTTTTGTGTGCGATTTTGGCTAGCGGTTAAGAGCGCGTACGCGGTTTACCGTTTAACCGATTCGTTTAACTGTTATGATAAGTATTATTTAGAGTTTTGAGTGCTCATCAAGCGGGTTTTTTTAAGATTCGTAGTGTTGATTCTGTAATAATGTAATACGAAATTAAAAGACTAACAACTAACAGAAAAAATATCACCATATTAGATATAATTTTGACGATTTTTGAAAGTTAACAAATTGTGTCGATTTTTGACAGTTTTTTTAAATTTCCAATTTTGTCAAATTTGTAATTTAAACAATTTTGTCAATTTTGACGATTTTCTAATCTTAGTATTATTAAAAAGTATTTGGAATATATTTTTAGCAACATTCCAAAGTTGTACGTTTTCTTAATAGTTGAACTGATTAAATAGCCATCATTTTAAATTGGTCCAAAGTGGACTTTAATTGAACTCATTATATTCACATAAAAACTCAAACTGAAACGTGCTCAAACTAGATATTAACCAGTTGAATGCTGCATTATTTTGGCAATCATTATAAATTTTGAAATAAAAAATTCCATTAATTTTCCAAAGTGATGCTCATATAAATTCCATAATATCATTTTACAGATTCAACAAACAAATCTCTAATAAATTACCCCATTTGTTGGGCGCTCTTCTGCCATCGAATTGTTTAATTTTCTATATTTTCTTAATGTTCTTGCTTTTATTTAGTTTTAGTTTTTTATTTTTTTTTTCTTCTGTTTAGTGTGTTGACAGCCATCGATTGCATGTGGCGGCGGGTGGCGGGTGTTGGCATTTTTTTCAGATCTTTTTTAGAGCATTCGCTGGGAGCCTTTTCAAGCATTCGTTTTTTTGTGATTTCTTCAATAATTGCCAATTAAAAGAACTTAAAAAAATCTTAAGTTAAAACAGAACACAGCGCATAGCTTTCAACACAAATCGTTTGCTGCTTTAGAAACGAACAACAAAATCGTAAAACTTAATTGGAACGCGTAAATGAAAGAAAGATAGAGGGAGATAGATACAGAGAGGGGAGAGAGAGAGCGATGAAGATAGGGGGAAAGAGATAGAGATAGAGAGAAATAGCGAAAAGAATGGCATTTAAGTACTAACCGAAAGCACTTACTTTGCAAGAATTTATTTACGTTTCGTTCTTTGATATTTATAGAAAGGAGTCATAAATATATAGATATATTTGTTGTTGCTTGATTTATAATCGTATATTGTTTGGAATTCGAGCCATTTCCCAATGGAACATGTGAACAATATGATACGAATGGAAAATTCTTTCGAAAATCAACATAGACAGAAACAAAAGAAAACACAAAACACAATTTTTCAATTCTATCTAGATAATATTTTGCGATTTATATTGAATACAAATGTAAAATGTACAAAATGAAAAATAATCATAAGAATTTTGCACAACATTTTCTATGTTTTTAAATTAATTCAAATGCTGAAGGTTCTTGTTGTTTTTTTTTTATTATAGTAAGTACTCGTATTTTATGCGTGTTTAGTATGTGTATGTAACTAATTTATATATTCTAATATTTAACATTATTCAGGATCGAAGACAACAAAACCACTTACAACTCTAGTCAGTTGCATTGTTGATGTTGTTGTCGCTCGCTTCTTATTGTTTATGGTTATTGTGCAGTAATTATAATATTAGATTATTTGGTGTAGTTGTAGTTGTTCAAGTTGCTGTGTGGCTTGTCATTGCTTGCCTAATGAGCACGAGGCAAAGGTGAGAATTGTTTTCTACTAGAAAGATGTTCAAATGTCGCTACATCTGTCGAAAAGAGAACACACAGAAAATAAAACAGAGACATCTGATAAATCAACAATGTAAATGAAAACGAGAGCGAACAACAAATCAAATATCGACAAATAACAAATTTCGCACGTTGCGTCTCATTCACTGTTTGTTGTCCCTGCGAAGAGAATCCTAGAAACAAAACATCGATTCGTTAAGCATACGCACCGTTGTCTTTTCGAGACACCGCAACAAATGATGATGCTGCAGCTCAAAGATGTCCTCATCCCTATAATTGTCATCCAGCTCAATGCCCGACTCCTGTGCAGCCCAGCGCGCCTCCGCCGCCTTCTTCTTGTTAACAAAGGCAGCTCCCGACGATGCCTTGGCAATCCGTATGCGCGCCAGTCGTGCTTTCTAAATTATGAAATAAAACATTGTAAAATGCTCTTGAGTGTTTAGCATTTGCATACAAACATACCCGCTGCGCTTTACGCTTGTCTGCGCGCTGGTTCTGATGATAAATTCTACTGAAGTTCGATACAATAACAGGTACAGGTAAGGCGATGACCAGCACTCCGCTGAGCGAGCAAACACCTCCAACTATCTTGCCAGCTATTGTCTCCGGCACCATGTCACCGTAGCTGAAAGACGAGAAGGCAAAGCGATTAAATTGGATAAAAGTATTCAGTAGCGATAGTAAATAAATCAAATAATATGATAATATGACATGATTGAATATAAAATATCTCCTAAGATTTCCTTGCATTCTACAAATATATTAAGTATACAAAAAAAAATAGAATAATATTAAGTATACAAAATCTGACAAAATTGAATATAAAATATCTGCTAAGATTTCCTTGGATTCTACAAATATATTAAGAATACAAAAAATAAAATAAAATAATATTAAGTATATACAATCTGACATGATTGAATATAAAATATCTGCTAAGGTTTCCTAGCATTCTACAAATATTATTTCATAATTCAATAATGTAGTCTTTTAACCTCTTTGCCAATAAATAAAAATAAAATGATAAAAAACTAAAATTTACAAATAAGAAAAAATACAACATTTTTTTTCTATATGGCAGCTTAAGCTAGTTTGAAATTAATTTCACGCATGATTTCGACTATCAATATTTATTGCATACTTTTCGCAGTCGGCTTTAACTTTAGACTTATATTCAATACATTTTCACCGTATGGGATTGTCATTGATCACAGCAGCTCTACAATTACTTAGCTGAATTTAAAACTTAAATAGATTTAGCTTTATGGCCAGTAATGATATATGCATAAGCAGTGAAAAAGTCGATAAAAAGATTTTTATTGCCCATTTAGCTCGTAGCCGAGACAGTAAAGATTTATAAGCTATATGCAGCTCTTTTCTACGGTTTTAGCCAACTAAATCAAATACACATTAATTGTCCGCGGAATATCATTTTGGATATATAAAATACATTGATTGTGCGAACTGAACTACTAGGAAACCAAATTGTAAAAGCTGCTTTAGCAGACGGAATTTCTAAATTATTGTAGTTTTCTTAAGTGCGCACTAAAAGCGAAATTTTTGAAAATTCATCCCAAAAGGTGACATTGTTGGAATTTCCGTGGATGAAACTTTCTTGCCTCTTCGTGAAAAGTCCCCCACGACGATTGGAATATTGTTAGTAAACAGTTCATTTCTTAGAACATTTTGTGTACAGAATCGAGAAATAGTCTCATGGGACTTTTCAAGTGTAATTTAAAGTTTAAATTTGTATCTTAATAACTTCCATATGAATATTTAATTATTTGGTGATTTTTGGTAAGGGAGATTAGTTATCAAGGTATAACAAGTAAGAGAACAAAGATTATATATTATATCAACGCCTTAAGATTTTATTATGCATTTAGAAGTTGAATATTAAAAAACTCTACAGAAATGTCCTTTAACAGTCAAAATAAATCGATAAAAGTATTGGAAAAAATAATCGTAAGTTGGAGGATATATTTTTAAACACAGAAAATAATGGATCCTAAATAAAAATTCTTGAACAAAGATTTCATACTTAGAAACGCTATTGACAAAAGATTTTGATCATCATTTTCTAAGAGAAAAGAATATTGTTGAAATTTGAAATCATGTTTCAGGAATGTCTGGTCTAAGAATTTCTTCTTTTGGGTTAAATTTTGACATAATATGGAATTGATTTAAGAATTCATTTCTATTTCAGCACGTTTATTTCTCTGTTTACGATATATATTTTGCATATTTATTCTGAACTTACCCCAACGTCGTCATCGTGACAATGGTGTACCAGAAGGCCGCCGGTATGGATGTGAAATTGGTGCCATTCACGTTCTTCTCGGCATAGAACATGACCGTGGCGAATATAATGATGGCCATGGCCAGTGAGAAGACCAGGAAGCCCAGTTCACTGGCGCACGACTTGAGCGTATAGCCGAGGATGCGGAGACCCTGCGAGTGGCGGGAGAATTTGAAAATGCGAAAAACGCGGAACACACGCAACGTGACAAAGGCGCCGCTGACATCGTCGTTGTCCGTGATGCCCAGACCAATATAATATGGCATAATGGCGACCACATCGATGATGCTCATCACGCTGCGCACGAACTTGCAGCGATCCGGCGCGGCAAAGAGACGCAGCAAATACTCGGCGGTGAAGATCATCACACAGGCGGTGTCCAGGCAGAAGAAGACGATCTTGTAGCGTTCGCCGCAGGGCAAGGTGCCGGCACGGCCGGGCCGATGACCGCAGGGCACCGTTTCCACCACATTGGCCATGACGGAGACGGCAATGAAGAAGCCGGTGACATAGTAGAAGACCAGCGCACTGGTCGATGTGTGTGGATTCTCGAAGGCACGCCACATCTTCTGGCGTATGTTGGTTAACTGCTGTAGATTCTGATCACCGTTCTCGGACAGCTTATCGTCCATCAGGCGCTCGGCGTTCTCGCGCTTGCGATCGCGATAGTCCTCGTAGCAACAGTCCCCAATGACATCCGGCAGGATGCCAAAGAAGGCCAGCTCCTCGTCGTAGCTGGTGAGGCATTCGTGTTTGGGATAATGCAATTTTCCGGTGCGATAATAGTTGAGGATGTGACGAAATATGTCCGGATCCCGATCAAAGAAATACTCTTTGCAGTCCTCATCGTAAAAGAACTCACGCTCGTTCGATCCCAGCAGTGTGTCCGGATATTTCTCCAGGGTATTGCGCCAAGTCTCAAAGCGGCGGCCGGAAACATTTATCAGCAGCTTCTCGTCGTCCGTTTTGCGACGATCCTTGGGCATGGGAGGCGGTGGCAATGGATGCGTAGCAATCGGCACCCAACCGATGGCCGCCGCCCGTGCAAAGGGCAGCCAAGCGGCGACCGAGGCCATACTGTGTGGTGGAATGTTTCAGTGTCCCAAGACGATCACGGGGGTGCTTGGGGGGGAGGCGGCGATTCTCGAGGTATTCGTCGGTCAATGGAGGCTTCTCTGTGATTCTCAGCGAGCGTCTCAATCGCTTCTCTCCCGCGTATATTTTTGAATATTGTATTTTGTTTTGGCTCACTTGGACTTAGTTCTAGTTAAAGCATTCACACATAAACGGCAGCTTCTTTGATTTAATTATCTTAATTAGTTTGCAACTCGCGCTGATTGAGTAAAGTAGTATTCTTCTGGTTTGTCTTCTCTTTGGTATTCCTCGTAACTCACTTTGCGTACTTCTCTGCTGCTTCTCGCGTCGCTTTGCATTACATCTTGAGTTATTGGCGTTGTCTTGCTGTTGTTGCTGCTGCTGATGGTGTTGTTGTCATTTGGCGCTGCCGGCCAAGCATTTTCTTATTGCTTAAATGTATTGCTGTCATTTTCGCTTTATTGTTGTGCGCGTCGGGGAAATGGAAAATTTTTCGGATGCTCCTCTTGCTCTGCGCTGCAGCACTGCAACGAAGACAGCAAAAAACATCCGAATAAATAATAAAAACTTTTCACCAAAAAAGTTTCGCAATAAGTTAAGACACAACTCACACACACACATACACACTCGGAAAAGTTTCGCACAACCCACACACACACATAGATATATATACTATATATATTTTCGCGATGCCCAAAGTGTCACCCACGCATCGTGTGGGGCGGATTCCGACTGCCACTTTATGTAAACAATGTGCAATTTTTGGTTTCTTCGAATCCAGAACATGAAACGCCAATGTAATTATAGAAATGCCCGAATACCAACATTCGAGTAAACAAAAAGAGTTGTCCACAATTATAACATCGCATAACTGGCATGGAAAACGATAAGTGCGTAGTTGTTTAAATCAATATATTAAATACAGAAGTGATGTAACATAAATCCTTTGGAATTATGAAAAGTAAGCAATTATTTAATTTAATTTCCAAGGAAAAGGCTAATTAAAACGTGTCATCCAATGGATGTCCCAAAGGAATTATTCGTTTAGTTTTTTGTTTTTAATGTAAGTATGAGTTCTCAACAATAATAACATCATATAAATGGCATTTGCAAAAAGTATGTATTAATTAGGTGATTAAATTAATATCTTAAATACAGATATGATGGGGCATAAATCCTATAGAAATATGAAAAGTGTTCTTTTATTAATAGAAAATATTTAATTTAATTTCCAAGGGAAAAACTACTTAAACCATGTCATCCAATGAACATCCCAAAGGAATCCCTCGTTTACTATAATTTTGTCTTTAATGTATATTATATTAACATTTTTTATGACCAAATCTATTTTGTTTGCCTTTAAAAATATGCATTTACATTTTTGTTTTGATACCATTAATAAATTCAATTATGGATGTACAAAAATGATTCAGATATCAGAACTTCACTTAAATATCTGTTAACAATAATAAGAGTCATTTAAACGCCAATAAATAAAATTTTGTATTTGTTTTCTAATTGCTGAAATTCAAAATTATAAAGCTGGCCTCTTATTAACTACAATATTTATGAAGAATAATGAATAGGAATAAAATTAACCGCATTGCTTAAGTTCACTCGGCTTTTTATTGACTAAAATTAAGTATTTTAAAAAACTGTACCAACGACTTTTAAAAAATGTAATAATTCAAACAATAACAATACAAAAATAATCAAAATTGAAAATGTGTGAAATTAAAAAGTCTATCAACATTAAAAAAAAACAGTTGTAACAGAAACTTTTAAGCCGTCATTATAAATTCGCAAACAGAAACGAAGTGTGCCAAGATAGGATCTGTAATAGCAAGACTTTCCCCATTATTCGTACAAAAAGAAAAAAATGATTTCCTTTTTATATCGATTTAAATGTACTTAGCTCAGCAAAATACTAGCCACAGCTAACAGTAAATTCTTTTGAGTGAAATGTTCTGGAATCTAGATTAGCGATAAACATTCAACACGTGCCGCGTAAAATGCGGCGCCTTTTTTGCACATGTCTGCAATGAAATTTTATGAAATACTGCAAACACATTTTTTATATGCTATCGGTTAGAATATCTTTTGGCATTTCCGGTTTAACAAATGTATTAAATCGAATCATAAAACTCGACAAAAGTTGCGAAGAGCATTCCGGGCGAAATGCTTTGTTTTTGTTTACATTGTTCATTTCGAACAGCAGCAGAGTTTTCAGTTCGCCCTAATAATGCAAGATTGGACAGGCGAACAGGCAACAACATTCATTACAAACTTTCGGCCAATGTTTTTGTCTAAATATTTAAACGAGCCACATGCATTGCAGAATGCCTCCAGCTGGCCCCGAACAGCCCAACAGACATCGAGTACTCGCAGCAGTTTAATGAGTCTGTTGTACTTTCCCCAAAAGACCCAATAAGACCCAATAACCGACCCAACAATCGACAGACCGACCGAACAATCCACCGACTGGCTTCCATCTGTCTGAGAGCGTTGGCGTTGGGGCTTTTTGGGTGGCTAATGTGGGTGGTGGTTGATGACTGAATGGCTCAGTGGTTCAGTGGTTCAGTGGTTGGGTGGTGCTTTTGGCGCATTTGCTACTAAAATTTATGTGCATTTCTACACAGTAAACACCCCGAAACGGTCCCAAAGTCATTTTCAAACTACAATTAAAACACAAACATTATTTTGCCGAGTGTCTTTTGCTAACGAATCAGCCCCCGCCGAATCCCGACCCCGCTGCCTCTTGTCTTGAGTCGTTTGACAAAAAGTCATTTGTTTCCATAAATGTCACATTGCTGGCGTTCTCTTCAAGTCCATATAATGTGCGTCTCTGATTTATTTAATATTTACGAGTACGACTATGAGCAGTAGTTGTTGGCCGACAATCGATCCGATCCGATGCGATGCGAGACTTGTGGATTGAATTGAAGTGAATGAATGGGGAAGAAGTGTTTGCATATTTATGGGCGCTGTCAAATGGATTATAAATATTATTATTAATGCAGATCTCAAATTGACGGCGGGGGGGCAAAGAATGTGGCTTTTATAGCTTAGGTGCGTGGAGCCAAAGACCAAAGACATCGCAGTCGCTGTCGCAGTCGCAGCCATGGCGAATGCCATTAGAAGTTATTAGTTATTTGATGGTCGTTTCGATGCCGTTAATAGGTGATGGCTTTTGGCTAAGGTTACGCAAGGTTGGCCTCAATAGCCACTGAGGTGAGCTACCAGCGTGTCTCACCCAACAGCACAAAATGGAAAAACAAAAGGAGCAGATTGAAATTGATATACCGGAAAGTAGCCGCGTGAATGTCGTAACATTAAATATAATACCATAGAATAACAGGACGTTGCAGCAGAAAATTAATTAACGCTTTGCTCAGTTAATGAACATTCAGTAATTAACATATAAGAAGATTGTTAGAATAAAAAAATGATGTTGAAATGCATATACAAAGCTTTAATTGACATCTAATAAGATATTTAGAATAAAAATATGATTCAATATTAATGAATAATTGGATACTCAGAATTGTTTAGAATTCAAAATAAATTAAGTATATTAGAATATATTTACATTTATTCCATATTCAGATTAAGTTTCCATCTAGTTTTATTTGAGCTCTAATCAACTCGTCTCTGGGCATATTTTTTGTTGAGTTTACTTATTCTTTGAGTTGAGATATTTTTTTTTTAAATTCTAATACTTATAATTTTCTCATATCTACAATATTTTACGTAAACATTTTCAACAATGAGAAATTAATTTTTGTATTCCTAATATACGATTTATATTCAACTTAAATATTAATACAATGAAAGCTAATTTAAAGTTTTAGACATTTTTTAATAAATACTTCAATACAGGTAATCTTTAATTAATTGGAAATTAAAATGTATATGATAATAAAATACAATAATAATAAATAAATGAATTCAAATAATTCAGTAATTAAATGATTAGTCACATGGAACAATCAACCAGCCCACAGAAATAAATCAACCCCAATGAAGTGACAAATCAGTTTATTGATTTTTATCATAATAACTTTAAAATACATTTTAATTAAATAAAAATGTGTTGACTGGAAATCTTTTCAGCACGTTGTCAGTCTGACATAACTATCGGCTTTTACTTGAATACATTTCCCAGATCAATCATGCTCTGACCCCAGGACCCACAACGACAGACGCCTCGCTTCGAACTCAGGATTCAGAGAGCGTAAAAAGCTCTTGAGGCAAATTTGCACAAATACACAAGGACATTTAGTTAGGCAAACGAAACTCGTTTAGCTTTGTTCTATACGAGTGTCTGGGAGGGCTTGACTTTGCTCCTATATTGGATATAATGTAATAAAGTAATTGCATTTTACACTCGTAGTTTAGGGATGGGATGTCGTCAGCTCCAAGTGTCCAATCGCCACCCGCTTATCACTCAAAATCAGCGCACATAAATGTACACATCATTTCACACACACACACATTACGCATACAGAGACACGCTCTTCAAACAGATTCAACGCTTGATAGACTGACAGCTCGACATAAACACACACAGTCACACACACACACACACACAGAGAGACACACTCTAGCTGCTGCTGTGGCACTTTACCTCAACGCCTCAATCAAACAGAACCACCCAAAAGTTGCTCTCCAGCTCCCGCAGCAGCCGTCGCGCCGTGTCGAGCCTTAATGTTTTAATGCCACATTATCCTATCAACAATTTTGCTGGCATAGGTCGACCTTGCTTTCGGTAACTGTGCGCCCCAAATGGAAATTAATCAATGCCGTTTGCTTTGCTCTCCCATTGATGTTGACGTCGCCTTGCTGACGTCGTCGACGCGTCGTTGACTCGGCGCCTGACGTTAGGCTATAGTTATACAATTACAACAATACCGCCCAAGAACAACAACATCGAATTGACGTGTGCGTGTTGTGCGCCATCAAAATAAATTGTCAAACATCAAATGGTTGGCAAAGCCAGCCTCAGCAGCCAGCAACGAACAACATCTAATACACCAGTCTAGCCGACAAGGAGTGGGATTTCTATCCGGTTCGGATAAAGCGGGAGTCGAGCTTCCGTTACCCAAACAAAGGCGCCACATGTCCTTATTTTGCAGCCATCATTAATTATTTGCGTAGCTTATTTTAGCCATGCCTAATTATTTGTTTTTATTTCGCATTTTCGTCTCAAGGTTATGTTACAAATTTGCTTTATCTTCAGGCCCGACTGCAGCACAGTCAACAGCCCGAGCGGCAACAACAACAACAATGCCCCAGCGTTTTTATAATGATGCACATCCATCCATTCGCACCGCGCGCCCATAAACCAACATTGTATACAATTTGTCTTTCAGTTGTTTCGCCCTTGCCAAAATACAAAAAAAAAAAAAACGCACACACAATATGAGAGAGTCCAAATGGACGGGGTGATTGACTTGTTCTTGAGTTTTGCGACGTCCGTAAAACATAAACATTTCCCAATCCACAATTATGAATAGCACAACAATAAACAAATCAAAGAAGATCTATTTAATTGATGGCAGTCATGCAAACGTTTTTGCAATCTTCAATGGCAGGCTATAAAATTGATTTCAATTTTACCTCAGCAAAGTCAACAATAATTATTGCCTTTGGCGTGATTGAAATTGTATTTAATTAATCAGTTTTGCCAAAAAAAAAAATATTTAATTAACGGATGTCTGTTATTATTTGATAAGTGTTCACGCTTAAAGTAAATATTTGAACAACTTAAGTTACATTTTTATGAGTCACAACGAACTACTTACACTAAAGCTATGTATTGCTGATAAATATATACAAGTGTTAAAAGTGTTTAAAAAAAAGCTGTGAGTAAGGTCAATAGCGTGATAACATTTTAAGGGGCTGCTTCTTAAGAACCATATCTAAAAGAGGTGACTAGCTAGAGGATTCTCGTGATTCTTAACCCATTCAATATAGAACTTTGTTGAACGCCTACAAAAATAATAATTAAATACATCTTATGAAAAGTCAGCAAATGTAATAAATGAAAAATACAAAAAATTCACTATGATTAAAAAAATTAAATAAAATGTTCTACAGAGAAGATTTAAATTTGTGTAAATAATAATATATTTTTAATCAAAAAATACATCTGCTAAGTATGGTTACAACTATGTATTTATGGTTAATGTATAGTAATATATTTTGAAGCCAAGAATTTAGTCCATGGCACTTGAAATAAAAATGCTTAAATGCAGCCCACAGCCAATTATTGGATTGTTATACTATAAATAACCTTGACATTTAAAACCACAGCCACAGTTTCTCGGTAATGAGGTGTTAATTTCATTTTTATGTTGAATTATTTTAATGATTTTTCCGCAACGAAAACGAAATGACGGAAACATGAAAAAGCTTTTGTTACTTTGCCTATTTTTGAATTTTTTATATGTACATAAAAATTCTTAAGCGGCCAACAAAATTATCAAAAAAAGAGTATTTACAATTCGTATATTGAGATGGGATGCCACTTTTGCCATTATCATTTCCCCTATTAATATTTAGCTTTACTTTTTTGCACGACGTTTACATATTTTGTTGTTTTTCTTTTTTAAGATTGTGTTTATTGTCGAGTACTGCGCACAGCCCATTACCATTACCAGCCCCAACAACCCCGCACACATCCCCGGCTGCAAGGGTCTCTCATCCGTTCAGCAGCTAGTTAGGCATTAATGTACGAAATACACGTAAAATCTACGGAAATCCTGTGCAGTTTTTGCGAGGGACCCAATTACCAGCCTTATTATGAGTTTGGTTTTTGCTCCCACAACTAGCGTTTATTTTTATTCCACCTCTCTCGCTCGGATTGTTACTCGCTCTCTCGCGCACGCACTCTCACTCTCTCTGACACTCGCACTCTCTCTCTCTCTGTAGCGGCAGCAATTTCCAACATTTTGACCACCGGAACCGCCAAAATCCCTAGCCATATTGGAAAAATGGGACAGTGCAACATTAAAACGAAACTAAAAATGCTTTCAGTTCATAAACGCATTTTTACGAGTGCGACGAGTTCGAGGATGGGGCCTGTGAATTCAGAGTTTTGCATTTTTATGGACAATAAGTTAACAATGTTTACATTCAGTTGTGTTCTATTTTTAAACAATAACAACGAAACTAAACCCCAACCAGAATCCATTCGTGTTGTTGTTATCGTTGCTGCTGCTGCTGCTTCTAAATTTGTTTACAAGCAATTTGTGTATGTTTTAATTTGTTGGATTCTGCGTTGGCGGCATTAGAAAACAAAACTATTGAAAATTTCCAAATGCAAAGGAAAAAGAGACTATGTGTGTGTGTGTGTGTGTGTTTGGGGAGAGCCGAGTCTGCGCCTGCCCAGAGGCCCCAGGGGGGCGGCACTTTTTGATATGGGTGGTTGATTTGGTTTGGGTCGCTAGGCGGTTTTCCTTTACTTTTCTTTTCTTTTCTTTTCATTTCTTTTCGGTGGGTCGTCGCCTTCGCCTTCGTTGTCGACGCCATCGTCGTCGTCGGCGTCGTAGTCGTTGGCGTCTTCGTTGTCGGCTCAACATCAAAAACGTTTTGCTGTTTGTCTCTGGGACTTATGAACATTTTATAATTTTGCGTCCGGGTTACTTAAGTAGCGCTTATGTATCCATTTCTCCAGTGGCCCAACAACTCAATTGAGGTGGGGTTTTCTTTTCTTTTCTTTTCTTTTCTGTTCTGTGTTGTTTTTTTTGTCCTTTTTAGCCTGGCTGGTTGGATGTTGAAAAACATGCTCATTGCTGATATTTAGAATGTTGATTCATCATTTATAAACAGGCCTAAATGACATTTCTAAGTAAGGACATGACAATTGATGACCCAAGTCTAATAAACAACAATTCCCATGGATTGATTGATGAATCCAATTCAATACTCAGAAAATGCTAGACAAAAAGTGTTCATCAAAGTAGCACAAAAAGATATTGAACCGATTCCTTGAAGAAAAAATGCCCGGCAAGAAAATTAAATTACTGGCATGCCATTAAACAATTGCTGAATTATTCAAAACTATGGTGAGAATTGTGTCAATTGAGGTTATCGGCTACATTTCGTTACTTGGCGGGCCAACGTTGCGTATGCTTATTATTAATTTAAAACATTGCGTATACGTCATGTTGTTGCCAAGCAGCCCAGCGCCAGCACATTCGATTGCCAAAAGCTGATGTATTATTTAAATTGCGTGTACGATATGTGCTCGACAATCAGATAGACGCCCGATGCTGGGCGCTCCCAGCGGAATCACTCACTGCCCAGGACATGTGCAACTTATTGGATTTTACAATAGGCCGGCCTGCCATTCACATTAATTGCAAGGCCCATAAAACGAGTGTGTGTGTATGTGTGCGTGAGCGAGTGTATAATTGTGCTTATCAGTGGAACGCATCGACAGCACCGAAAACTTTACGTTCGCATTTAACGCGCCACTGAGAATGAGAACGAGAACGAGAATGAGAATCCGAATGGGAATGAAAACGAAACCGAAACCACAACCAAAACGTGCAAGTGACCCAAACTAGGATAACACGCATTCTGCATGCATGCGGGGTGCCAAGGCAATGGCGTAATTTATGTAGGCTCGCAGAGCCTTTCATGCGTGAAATGTGATTATATCTACGTATAAACCCTTACATACCAGAAGTGTGTGTGTGTGCGTTTTGTAGATATAATAATTCAGGGTTGTCAGGCAGTCTCAATGAGCATTAAATTGAATCGAAGCATCTCAAGTACGATTAAAACATTTCATAAACATTATAAGTAATAAAATCTGTTATCTGGTCTTCTGATCTTAACCTTTGCAAAGAACAAAAACAAATAATTTGATTTATATTCACCTTCGCAGAATTGTTTACTTTTTGGTTTTGTTCAAAATATTGCTTACAATAAACATATACATATATAGAGAATTATTGATTAAGTGTTTTTCCTTTTGCGCAAATTATTTTTGTGAATGTGTTCGCTGCATGAAATTTGAGTAACGACTAAAAGAATTATTTATGTTTTTTTGTTCGAGGGAAACATTTCAAGGTTGTACTGGAATATTGAACCACAATCATTTGTAAACAAAATGCGAGCACATTTTATGATTTATTTATGAAATATGAAATGGAAAAGTGCAAGAAGTCATGGCATATTTATTTTTAGCATAACTAAAAAACAATTTCAATTCAGCAATGAAAATTTCACGAGTAAACAGCATATATGTTAAATCTTTAAGAAGGTATAGTACGGAAAGTCAAAGTAGACATTTGTATTTATTTCAAATCTCAAATTGTTCAGTAAATAATATTTTAAATATGGATTTTGCCAATATTAATATTTTAAAAACTTTTAGTTAATGTAAACAAAATCAGCAATTAATTACTTTTATGAATACATAGATATTTACAATATATTTAGTACAATTCAATTATATCTTCTTTGACAGCCTGAAGGTCTTAGTTGCTCTGGCTCACAACATTGTAAAAGAGTAATATTAATTGTTTAATACAATCAAATAAATTAAACAATAAATATGTTGAGCCAAAGGCCTGGACGCTAGTGTTTTTTAAAGTAACCTGGCTTTAGTATTCTATCTAATGTATTATAGCTATTTTTGTAAAATACACAAAAATAAATAAATTGTGTTCTTCGGTACATTTTATGATAATGATAAGAATGAATACATTGTGTTGCTGCATGAAAAATAAATTTAAATTGCTTATCAGCAGTTTGGCATTGTAATAATTTGCATGATATTAAATGTTAGTTATATGCACAGCACTCTGCAAAATCCTTGAAAACTAGCGCAAAAAACCACTAAGCCTAAGCACAGCACAGTTTAAAGCTTTCGTGGGACTTCCATCGCTGTGTTGATAACACAACGGCAGCAGCAGCAGCAGCCATAAGTAAAATCCGAATGCAGGACAACTCGCAGTAGCAGCTGCTGTGCATCAAGCGCGTCATCAACACACACAGACACACAGACACACACACAAGCGCAGGACACCGACACAAAGGCACGTGCACATAAACCGTTATGCGATGCTATGTATTTGAGCAAGTGTACATACATATGCGTATGTGTATGTGTGTGTGTGGAATGGTGTCGGTGTGTGCGTATTAATGTGGCTTTGTTGTTGCGCCAAAAACCAAGCCAAGGATTTTTCGCACATTTGCTCCAGCAAATGGACTGTTTGGACTTAGCTGCTGCTGCTGCTGCTGCTGATACTGTGCGCTCTTTCTCTCCTACAGACGACCTTCACTTTCACACACACAGCCGCCGTGGCCGTCAACGCTAGTTTTTGTTGAATGACTTTTTGTTGCACATTCAAACGAAAAGCGGGCGCACATTAATTAGGCCAACAGCGTGTTGTTGCAGCGTAATTAAAATTAAAAAAAAAAATAACGTCTGCATTTATTATGAACATGAATTTTCTCACAAGGACAATTTTGTATTCCTTTTTTTGTAGGTGTCCCTACACGAGACGACCGCCGACGCTGTCGTCTCGTCGTGCAAGAACAACAACAGCAGCAACAACAACAACAACATTCGCACGATACACACACATTTTCACAAATCAAAAAAGCAAACGAATGTTTCTACACACTCACACACACACACACGCACACACAACCCACCCACCCACACACACATACTACCGCAGAGAGACACACATTGACACTCACGCAGTAGCCGTATAGAAAAAATCGCTCACACATATACAGACACACACACACACGCACACATGTGGAGCGTTTAATTTTCATTGTTATGGATTTTCCGCCTCAATCTGTTTTATTAAACAATTCGTTTATTAATATTGCATTAAGCATTTTGTGTTATTATTGCTGCCTGCTGCTGCTGCTGCTGTTCTAGTACTATAGTGTCTGTGGTCATTGTTATGCCACACACACACAGACAGACACACACATGCATACACACACGTTTACAACCAGGCACACTTACACTTACACTTCAAATTCACGTACGCCTTGTGCAGATGTGTGTGTGTGTGTGCGTGTTGTAGTTTACATTTTTACACTTGTTCTCGTTTTAGCTTTTTTCACGCTGCCCGCACATTTTCGCCTCACGCTTTTGGCTTTTATTTTTGCACTATTTTCTGCACATTGCTTTGCAATTTGGAATTCTATTTTTTTTTCCCTTGCTTTTCGCTCAGCTTTTTTTTGATCGGCTGCACGCACGATTTGGAAAAAGTCCCGTTGCGTTCAAACGTTCTCGACAAACTGAAAGAACGGAAAGTGAAAAGCGCGCAGCAGCAGCAGCAGTGGCAAAAGAGCGGCAGGGTTGCTGTGCTGCACCTAGCTGCGCCTCCTACGTAGCCGCCTACTGGCCATGCTGTAATACTACGTAGCGCTCTCTCTCACTCTCTCCACAGCTGGCAGCAATCCGGGACGCGCATTCCTCTCTCACTCCCTCTCTCTCTCTTCCTCTCTCGGCGCAATCGCACAGACTTTTGGCGCAAGTGGTGGTCACTGTTGATGATATATCTCTGTTGTTTAACAGTGGGTCACAGCATAAGTGCGACACTAACAGATTATTGAGATTATGTAAATAACAGAGAGTTTTGTTATCGCTGTTGTTTACATTGTGATTGTGAATGGAATTTCACAGCCTACTTTTAAGTTAAGGGGGATTTACATGTAACCGCTTTTTCTCGACTTTGAATTCTTGCGTATTTCAGGAACATATGGAAACGATGGCAATCGAAGTGTATATCAGAATGATTTTATTGTATTCCATTAATAATTAAATTAAATTGTCTTCGATGTGATGTTAAATGTAAGTATTTTTTAAATCCAGTTCAAATGTAAATTTTAAACAAAAAAACCTGCAAACCATTCAAAAATAAATGGCTAAGCACAAATTAATTACGTTTTACATGTATAATCCTCTTTGAAGACCTTAGATATAATTTTCCTGGCGCGGATACGATAATCAATAAAAATGATTGAACATGCATAATAGCAATCAAAGCAATTATTATTTGCTGTGTTCTTCGCAAAAGCAATAATTATATGCTCAACTGATTGCCAATTCAATTCAAACACTAAAAATATGAATTTGTTTACATCTGGATTTCTCAAAAATGTGCTCGTAAGAAAATTTCACTAAATATTTATTTCAGTGCTGTGTGTTCTACATTAACAGATTGCATATGGATTCAACTAGAAGCTAACAAAAATTTGCAAATATCACTCATACGCAACGGAAACCAATAGGAACCAAACTCATTAAATTGTAATACATATTTCCCAAAAGGTTCACAGTTGTGTTGCATTTGCCACTTTACTTGCCACCTGCTGGGGCATTCTCATTGGCCACAGCCTGATTGAACTGATTGTGCCACTCCAGATTCTGCTTGGTCACCGATTCGCCTCGCTTGGCCGCCTGCTTGCCGCTATAGACCATTATTGCACAGCCGACCACAGTTAGGCCAATCATAATGTTTGCCATCTTGATGCGAATCTTGTTGCGGCAACGTTCCATTTCCTCCTGGCTGTAAATATAAATGAATCAAAATTAAACTGACAGCTGATTCATAAATAAATGTTTAACATACCTCACTAAAGCAGGAATCTCGCTGGCGTTCTTGTATTTGCCACTCCAGACCAAGAAGCGCTTCTCCAAATCATTGGGAATATGATTTTTAATGCCCTGGCCCAAGACTTGCGTGCTAGCGATGGAACGTTGCGTCAGCAAATTGCAGGCGCGTCTTCCCAAAGCGCCAATTAACACGGGCTTAGTTAGCATGTTGTTACTTTATTTCGTCGTCTATTCTCAATGACAACCGGCTTTTATATGTTGTTTTTTTAATTTGAAAATGTTCGGGGGATGCGGACGGTGAACTTTATGCAATGGTCGTCAAACAGCGTGACCACCAGTTGAATGCAAAATAATACTAAATTACGTCGCAAAATATACCAATAAATAGAAGGGGTAAATTTATGATGAGCATATTTTCCCTCTTTTTCTATTTAACTATTTAAATAACATACTCGGACTGATCTGCCTTGCATTAAAAAAGGGGCATAAAAAGCGACAATAACAAAAAACCAACCAAATTTGTGATAGTTTCAGCAGTTGCCCCTCTCACTTGATGCACTTGTTGAACGTTGCCACCTCGGTAAAAAACATACGTTTAACCGACACCGATAACATAATCGTTTGTTTAGGCAGTAAACTGCCGGCGAAGAGAAATTCCAACAATGTTTTTAAATATTTTGCGTCGAACTGTGCAAACAAATATTAAAAATGTGAATTACAACATGCTGCGCTACAGCAGCTCTAGCGGCCCAAAAGATGAGATCAAGGATGCACTGGACATTGAAGCGAGTTTATTTGATAACTCAATGCTGCAACATCAGCCCGTGAACACGCGGGAAGCTTTACGCAAGCACAAAACAAAAACAACAGCGAACATTAAACAAAAGAAACAGTTTCCAACAAAGGCGACAGTGTCTCCTACAGTGCCTAGAATTGCAGTGCCTAAAAATGCAGTGCCCCAAGTGAAACGCGACCCAGCGCCCCTCATCAAGGATAGCGAATTGGATTTGGAGTTTACGCGACTGATCTTGCAGGTAAACTAATGATTTATGTCGATGTTCCCATCAAATAAACTAATTTAAATATCTAAAGGATCCATTGATGAGCACCTTGCTCACTGAAGTGCGTTCCCGCAAGCGTCGCGATAAGAACAATCAGATTATCGTCGAGGGTAGACGTCTTATAGCTGAAGCTCTTCAAAGCGGGCTTCGAATGAAATCGTTATTCTTCAGTCAGAAAGATCAGTTAGCACTAGTCCGGGATCCTGTTGCACAGGCGCAGCAAGAGCACAAGACAAAGATCTTTAAGGTGCCGCAACATGATCTAAAGACCTGGTCATCTTTGGTGACGCCACCAGGTCTAATGGCGCTGTTTGAACGCCCCTCACTGCGAGGTCTGGAGCAGCAGCAACTACATGCAGAAACGCTGCCCATAACTGTTGTCTGCGACAACATTCGCGAGCCCAACAATCTGGGCAGTATTATACGTACCTGTGCCGCCTTGCCCTGCTCCCAGGTGGTGGTCACGCACGGCTGCTGTGATCCCTGGGAGTCCAAAGCGTTGCGCGGCGGTTGTGGCGGACAATTTCGTTTGCCCATTCACGACGATGTCAAATGGGAGCAGCTGGCGTTGCATATACCGCCAGAAACAGCCGACGATTGTCATGTATTCATTGCGGAGAACAATCTCGAAAAGCTGAAGCACCAAAGCGATGCGGCCATTGATTATGCAGATATGCAGAGCATTGGAGCGCACAATATCTTGATCATTGGTGGCGAGAGTCATGGCGTCAGCGAAGATGCTTACAAGTAAGTTGCAGTTTCTATTATTATCATCCACAATTAATAAATTTGTATCTCATTGCAGATTCATGGAGCTGGTGGGCAGCAGAGGCAAGTGTGTCTACATACCTTTGGCAGCGGGCATTGACAGTCTGAATGTTGCTTCTGCACTCACATTGCTGCTCTTTGAGCTGCGAAGGAAGCTAATAAATCAAACTTAAACATATGATTGTGCAATGTCAAATAAATATAAAGTTGTTAACAATCACACACCTTTTTCTTAAAACAGTTTTTTGATCCTGCCAGCTTTTTTTCCAGATTAAATTTATAAAAATAATCTGTCTCCATTTGTTCTTTTCATAAAACATTAATGCGTGATTTAAGATGGTTTGAGTAATAATTTAATAAAACATCAATGTGCGATTTAAGATGGTTAGAGTAGGAATTTAAAAAAAACCCAACCTTATTGCATGATTAAATTATGGACACATTTTTAGTTTATATATAGATATAAATGACGATTCCAAGTCATGTTTTATGTATGATCTACAAATTTATTGCTAAATTGTTTCACTTATTGTTGCGTGTAAAATAAATAAAATTCAACTATTAGCTTCGATCTCCTTGTAGACTTCCCGTTTGTATTCATCCAAGCCGCCTTCGATGGCGCGAACTGTACGATTGCCACAGACCCACAGCTCCTTGCAGACCACCTTGATGAGACGCTCGTCGTGAGAGACAAGAATGACGCCACCCTAAAGAAATACACAAAATCCATTAGCATCCAGCAATATTGATTAAATAAGTTCAGCGCACCTTGAAAGCATTTATAGCGCGACCGAGTGCATCAATTGTTTCAATATCCAAGTGATTAGTCGGCTCATCAAGTACCAAGAAATTTGGTTCCGCTAAAAACGAAAGAAAAATTTTAATTTAAGTCTTTAGAATACATCAGGGTTTTTGAAGACTTACCCATACACATCTTCGCTAAGGCCACGCGTGATTTCTGTCCTCCAGATAAGCTGGCTATGCTCTGGAGAGCAAGTGGTCCCGAAATGCCAAAGCTGCCCAATTGTCGTCGATACTCCTCGTCAGGTCGACCGGGAAACAGCTCAGCCAAGACGCCCACACAGGTGACATTCATATTCAAATGATCCACATGATGCTGGGCAAAATAACCAATGCGCAGGCCACGATGTAGCACAATGTTGCCATAGATCGTGCTCAGCTGACCCACAATGATCTTGAGCAGTGTCGATTTACCGGCGCCGTTCTCGCCCACAATGCAAATACGGGAATCCGAGGTGGCCGATAGATTGACGCCCTTGAATATGGGCAATGGATCCGTGGGATTGTAGCGGAAGGTAACCTCTGAGATGGCCAGCACGGGCGGATTGAGTGGCTCCACATCGGGAAACTTGAGCGTTACAACGGTTTCCTTCTCCACAGGCTTCAGCTCGGGTCTAGCAGCATAATAATAGAGTGATTAAATTCAAATATTTATATTTTCGATTGTTTCTCTTACAGTTTCTCCAGCATTTTGATTTTGGACTGCACCGAGGACGCACGATTGGCATTGTAGCGGAAGCGATCGATGAATTCCTGAACGTGAGACCGATGTGCCAATTGTGCCTCGTACTCTCGCCGCTGCGACTTGAGCTTCTCCGTCTTGGTCTTCTCAAACTGCTCGTAGTTTCCCCTAAAGACAAAAACACTCAATAATCTTTGGACGGTTTTGTTTCGTTAGCTACTCACTTGTAAGCCTCAAGTTCCTGGGAATGTAAGTGAATAATGTCCGTGGGCACAGTGTCCAAGAAATTGCGATCGTGAGACACCACCAGCGTTGTTGTGGGCCACGTTTGCAGATAAGTTTCCAGCCAAATGATGGCCTTGATGTCCAACATGTTCGTCGGCTCATCGAGCAGCAGCAGATCGGGCTTGGAGAACAGCGCCCTGGCTAAAGCCAGACGCATACGCCAGCCACCTGAGAAAGATTTTGTTGGTCTCAGCTGCATGTCCGCATCGAAACCGAGACCCTTAAGTATCACAGACGCTCGTGCCACAGCCTTGTCCGCCTCAATGTTCTGCAGGGCGGCGTATGTTTCGCTCAGTTCGCTGGAGAGCGCTGCATCCTGCACACCGCTGTTGAGGGCGGCCAGAATTTCCTTTTCGCGTGTCAAGAGGCGGGTTCGCTCCGTATCACATTCGAGCACACTGTCCACAGCCGAGGTATCGTCACCCACAACCTCCTGCTCCACATGCAGCACGGATATGTGCGACGGTATTTGCAGCTGACGCTCAGCAATCATGCGCAGCAGCGTTGTCTTGCCCAGACCGTTGCGACCAACGAGGCCATAGCGACGTCCAAACGATAACAGCAAATTCGCATTCTGCAGCAGAACTCTGTAAAACACGAATTTCAATTAGTAAACAAATAAAAACGCACCGGGCAGAGTGGCCAGTAAGTGATTAAAAACTAGTATGGCAACGCTGGCGGTCAATCATCGATAACATTCGCCAATCTTGCCGGACACTCACTTTTCGCCGAAAGCCAAATCGAAGTTTTCGATTTTGATGTCCATGGAGCGGTTGAGTCCCTTCTGGTCCAATTTGGTATTCTTTTTGTTGGTCACCTGCGACGCTGTCGCCGTCTGCAACTTGACAGCCACGGGCACAACTCCCAGTTTCGTCACCTCCTGCCGCTTCTCCTGCTTCTGCATCAATTTCGCTTCGGCTTTTTCCAGCTTTCTCGAGTCCACTTTCTGCAAAAGCGCCAATCAACTGAAATTTGCTGGGCTATATACAGAAAAGTAGTGACTTACGTTAGCGCCATCCTTGTTGACCACCCAAATGCTCTGCATATCCTTGTCCATGCGCTCCATATTCCTGGCCATCTCCTCGATATTTACGGGCGCATTGAGCACCTTGCGCTCAACATTCTTCGAATTGTTCTTCATGATGCCGAAGAATTCATCGCAAAGTGCCCGAATATTCTCTTCGGATCGCTCGCCATCGATGCCCTGCAGAATGTCGCCGACAGCATCGAAGATGTCATCGCACGTTTCAAAGTCCTCGACGCTTCCCGTCAGAACGCCCTCCACATAGTCCTTAAGCTCGTTGTCGATTGCCGGAAACTCGCGTTGCAAAATGCTGGCGTATTGACTCATTGTTATTCTGAGTAGTTACAATCCAAGTTGGGTTGCTGCACAATGGGACGCGCTGGCACTGGCCTAATTTTTAATTGATTTATTATTATTTTTGATTAAGTGCTGCCCCAATGCGTTGGTCGCTCGTCAACGTGCCAACAAAAAAGAAACCCCAATACAGGGTTGCTCCAGCGGATGCGATACATCGATATTCAGCTTGACGGCAAAGCTTTCTTTGGCGTTATCGAAAAGCTTGATATCGATTGCGCTGCATTTAACGCAAATTTGAAATATACTCCGTATGTCGTGGTGTTTGATTGTTAATGAAAATATATATATTTTAATTTCAAATTTGTGTTAGAAGTTGATAACAATTTTTTTTTTTTTTGCAAAATATACATAATTTAAAACTAATCGCGCAATGAGTGTACTACTTGTGTGCCAAGTAGTTTTGATAAGCAGCCATAACATAATACGTAATAAATTAAAATAACAATGCTTCTAAACGCTATTCAAAAGGAGACCTTGGAGGGGGCCTTGGTTTTTGTAAAACATAATAATAAATGGAAATGCATAGTTAAACAATTTAAAAAAATATGCGAAATTTTTCTATTAATATGCTTAGTATGGTCTTGCAATCAAAAAAAGCATGCATGAATTTGTATAAATATAAATAATTACCATAAACGTAATTCACATTACGCAATAATAATAATAATAGAAATCGAAATAATTACAATAATCGGTATAAATAATTGCAATAATCATAAATGATCGATCGTATATGATGTTAAGTTGCTCAAGAAGTTGTTCATAACAATCTATAAACTAGAATTACTACTATCACCGTTTTATGCGCTTTACAACTTAAGATCTAGGACTAAATGTAGATAGTTTTTTCATCTTTTTTCGTTAATAATTATATATAAATAGTACGCAATGCCTCTAAAGTCGATATTTATGTACATGGCTAAACATTTAAGCATCCACTAGGCGCAAGGCGTTGACGAATTGTTATTGCTGCCGCTACCACTGCTGGTGCAATTGGTTTTGCGTTGACGAGCGCCACGCCCACTCAGCAGATAGGACAAATCGATGGGCTGCTCCTGTGCCGTCTGTGCGTCCAGGCATTTGAGCTTCATCGTGTTGAGCACGTTCTCCAAGCGCGAACGCTTCTTTTTAAGCACCTAGAAAAGGGAGAGTTTAAAGCATTGATTTATTTTTGTTGAATAAATTATAAAGCTGTATTTACCTGGCCATTGGGAACTGTTGGTGTCAGCACCTGAACAGCTGTTTCCGTTGATGCGCCAGCTGCTCCAGCATTGCGCTGCTTTCTGCTGCCTGCCGACGCTGGGCAAGCCCGTTGCTCATGCCTGCCCACTTTAATGCGCGTTGTAGCTACATCTATATCAGTCTTTTGCTTCCTCGTCTTCAACAACGATGGATCCACATCGTGTGGCTGCAATAAGTTACAATATTAATGTTTTTACTATACTATTACTATTTCCTTGTCCACTCACCGCATAGCTCTTTGAGATCTTCAGTTTTTCGGGGAACTTTCGGAACGCATAGCTCTTGGTGCACGCCGGATGATTCGCCTTGGCCTTAGAGAAGAAACGCGCCGTTTTGTCCACACGCAACTCACAGATGAAGCAATGATCTTCATCGTTGCATTCCATGGGTCGACCCTTGCAGAATGTGGTGCGGTCTAGCACCCAACAGCGTCCAATCACCAGCTCAATGGGCACCACCTCGTACAGGGAGACGCGGACCACTTCGTTGGGATAGAAACGCCGCGACGGCTCGTGGAACGTCTCGTGGGGTCGCAGAAAATGATGGCCAAAGATGAAGCGTTTGCCCTCCTCGTTCTTCCACAGATGCTCCACACGAAAGATGTCGCACTCCTGGTAATCAATGGCGCCAATCGTCTCGTATGTATGCTTCTGGCTGGGCAGCACCTTGCCCGCCTCATCCTTGATGGGTATGTCGCGCAGCACATAGACCGCATCGCCCTGTCGCACCTGAAGATCGCCACGCATCAGCGACAGATAGTAGCGATGCCCCTCCTCGGTGTAGTCGTCCAAGGGTATCTCGCGATCCACTTGACGCGGTTCGCAGCTTTCGCATTGATAGTTGTCCGCATCGATGTCCGCCTTGGTGCATTCGGTGTGCTGCCAGACCATGCACTTGGCACACTGAATCATCAAGCCCTCGTCCTTGTACAGGCCACAAATGCAGCGTATAACATCCTCCTCATCCCCAGCAGCGACGGGCAACTGCGAGACATCAAACTGGGGCATGGGGACAGCAATTGCAGTTTCCGGTTTATGCAGCGGCTCCTGCGCAATTTCCTGTTGCGACTTAAAGCTGTGCAGCAGCTCGGGCTTGCCAAGAATCTCCAGCAACTGGTTGTAGTTGTTGACCTTCTGCTGCTCGTAGCTGGCCATCAGCGTCTCGAGGGCCTTGGTCTTGATCTCGTCCTCGCCATGCAGTTGACGCACCTCGACAAACAGCTGCTGCATCTGCTCATCGTATTCCTGAGGGGTCTTGTAGTGTCCCTGCTCCACTTGCGCTTGAATGACTTTAAAGTCCAGTCGCGATGCCTTCAGCTGTTTCTTCTTCTTGTTGCTAGTCACCGTGGTGAGCAGCTCGAACATCTTGACCGACTCCAGCGCCGTACAAATGTCACGCAACACCACCGCCATTTTTGCCATCTTCTCCAGCTCCGGATCCTGCACAGCTTGCGTTAAGCCGCGTGTCTTCATGTTGCGCGGCGTGCAGAGCGCAGAGATCTGTGCGGCCAGCAGCGAAGTGGACGATGGCGTCGATGGACGACGTCCTGGCACATCAGCCTCTCCAGCTGCCGTGGGACTTGCTCGCTGCGCCTTTGCCGCCGCCTTCTTTGCCTTGCAGCGACGTATCTGTGGGAGGAATTGATTATTAGTGTGGTTTTCAATATATATGATATGATATAAGAGCAAATATTTCAACCATAAGTATTCTTATTATTGGTTTGATATTAAACTAATATAACTACATTTTTAATCAAACAAAATATACTTGTGTGAATTTTTGGGATTGTAAATAAGAGCTATAAATCGCCTTCAAATTAGACCAATAATTAGTTCCAGATTTTTCATTTGTATACAAATTTATACAATTAAAAAGAATTTAATTTTTGTAATTTTATAATTATTTCAAACTGTTGATAGACATCCAAAAATGGGAATTCTTCCAATAAATTATTTATTAAATAAAAAATTTAATCGTTAGATTCAATTTAAAACTTTTGATTGCAATATTTACTTTAAATTATAGAAGTGCATATCACCGATATTCATATTTACCTTCTCGAAGTTGCGCACCAGGAAGATGCTGCACTGCTTGACGAGCTTCTTCTCCTTCTCGGACAGCTGCTGCACCCGAGCCACAACATCCGCCTCCTTGGCCGCCTGCAGCTGCCGCTGCGCATGCTTCTTGGCCTTGTGCTTGCGCTGACGTCCATTCTGGCTGCCCGTCGCATCCTTGACACCAGCCGCAGACGCATCTCCGCCAGCGCCAGCCTTCGCTTCCACAGGCAGCGGCTTGATGCGCTGCGACTTGCCGCCGATGACGCCGCGACACTGCGGCATGTTGCAGCGACACGGCTGACCCTCGGAGGGATTGAAGAGCGAGAAGTTGTAGTCGTAGGTGAGCTCCTCGCCCTGCTCGATTGCACGCTTGGCAAACAAAACCATACGCGACAGACCGTTGACGCTCCACTTTTGCATCTCGCAGTTGGGCTCACAGGAATGGTTGACGAAGCGACAATCGCTGCCCATGCGTTGGCCATCGATGACCAGGCCGCCATCCAGATGCAGGCAATAGTGATGCGTGTCATTCAGATAGATGCTGGCCATGCGCTGCTTGAACTCTCGCTCTGTGACCACCTCGCCCACATACTCCAGGATGTAGGTGCCCTTGGCAATGGGCAGCTTGGTGCGCACGCCCCAACCCTTGTCGGTGGTCATGAAGCGCTCCACGCCCGGCGCCACCTCATGCCGCTGGATCTTCTGATTGCGACACTTGTCGCCAGCGGGACAATTGCTGGGCGCGCACTCCGTGTAGACCATGCGATTGAGACAGTTGTCCAGGCAGGCGCCACTCGATTGCGGCTTGCAGTTGCAGTTCGGGTGATCGAAGCCCGCGAGATTCGGACGCACCGACTCCGCATAGACATTGGTGCGTATCTTGCGATAGTTCCACGACGGCACCACATGCCGCGTGGGCAGCTTGTCGTGACTGTAAGCCCACCAGATGTCGTAGGGCAGCTCAAAGTCGCTGACGGCACGTCGAAAGTAGCGCTCACAATAAGTGGGAGGCGGCAGCATGGAGCTGCCCGACAGCTGTTGCTCTCCTGGCAGCTTCCTGCTGGGCTGCTTGACTGCAGCGGGCGTCGCAGTCGTGGCTGGCAACTGTTTGAAGTGCTGGGAAAAGAGTCCGGCCGGCAGATAGTTCTTCTTCAGCTTGGAGCGCTTGCGCTGCTGTGACGTTGTGCTGCACTTGTCCTCGCTGGTGTCGCTGCCGCTGACGTAGTCCAGCGCCTGATGCGCCGTCGACTCGTGCACTGGCAGCGCCTCATGCTCAATGGCGGGCACCGGCTGCTGGCTGCGTTTGGCGGCCGCTTCCGCTTCGATCTGCGCCTGCTCATCGTGTGTTGGCGGCGGCGGCGGCGGCGTTGACTTCGCCACAGTTTCCTCTTGATGCATATTCTTGCGCCGCTTGAGGCGTATTTTGCAGCTGAAGTTGGTGTTGGGATCGAGGCCCGCCGGCAGCTTTATGCTGCTCTCCAGCTTGCGCTCCAGTTTGGGCAGCACAACGTCCGCTTGTTTGGCTGTCCGTCCACGCTTCTTGGCCGGCTGCAGCTCCACCACCACCAGCGGCTGCTGCTCCTCCTCCTCTGGCGCTCGCTGCAGCTTGGGTCTGCCTCTGCCGCGTGGTCTGCCACGCCCATTGGCCGTTATATTGGCTGGCGTTTGGGGTCGCTGCAGTCGCTCCAGCGCCACGACAGACAGACGCGGCGTGCGCTGATTGCTGCTGCGTGCCACAAAGGTTTCTCTCGCTTCGCCCGCCTGCGGCACGCGCTCACAGTCCATGGCCACCGTTGGCGTTTGTTGGCTGCTGCTGCGAGTTTCACGCGCTGCCTGCAGCGGCTCCGCCGGCTGCTCTGGCTGCATTGCAGGCTGCTCGCTGCTGATTTTGCGCTTCTTGCGGCGCACAGTGGGAAACCCAGTGCGATTAATCTTCTTGCGCTTGCGCTTGAGCAGCAGATTGCCGCCAGTCTTGTGCAGCAGCGTCTCCAGCACACGCTGGCACTGCTCCTTCTTGTTGGCATCCTCCTTGATGTCCAGCGCCGCCAGCAGCGGCGACTCCACCTCCGACTTCGTAATGACCGCCTCGTTCAGCTTCGCTATGGGAATTTGTATCTCCAGCTCCACAGAGGGTTCAAAGATGCCTGGCGGCGGGCAACTGTTGCTGCCCGCCGGCGACTGCAGCTGCGGCGGCAGCTCCCGCGCTGCAACAGCTGCTGCTGAGCTCTTCGACTTGCCGCCCTGGCGTCGCTGCTGCTTGAGCGAACACAATGAACTGGGACTGATGTCCAGCAGCTTGCCGCCGCTGATGGAATTGTTGTCCACCACAATGCGCAGCGGTGAAGCAGCTGCGGCTGTGGCTGCTACCGCGGCAGCAGGCGTTGCCTGCTGGCTGACCAGCAAATGACGCTTCTTGGGCGTTAGTTTCTTGGCATTGAACTGCGCCTGCGCTTTGGTGTTTGCGCTGCTCTTCGCAGCCGCTGCCGCAGCTGCCCAGGCCTCGGCATTCAGCTTGCCGTTGCTGGCAAAGGCGGTGGCGACATCCGCGCCCGTGGTGACCAGATAGTGACGCTTCTTCAGCGGCAGCTTGTGATCGTCGGGACTGGAACTGTTGCTGCCGCCGCTGTTGCTGCTCGACTTCTTGTGGCGTCGCTTGGCGCCATTGTTACTCCCGCTACCGCTGCTGCCGTTGTTGATGTTGCTCAAGCTGTTGCTGTTGCCGGCGCTGGCCGAGAGCATGGCAAAGTCGATCAGCGGCTCGTTGAGTTTCCGCTTCTTAAGCGCTCGCTTCACTGGCTTCACGGCAGCCACACTTGGCGTGCCGTTGAGCAGCGGCAAAGCGGCTGCCAGGGGCGCCGTCAGCGTGGCCTGCAGCTTGTTGGCCTCGGCCATCAGCTTCTCCTTGCCGCTGCTGGCGGTCAGGCGATCGTCCTGTATGCGACAACGCGCCTGAAAGGTGCTCGCTATTATGTCGATTTCGGTCAGCAGCTTGGAGTCAATGTTCAGCGACTTGGCGTGGCTGAAACTCTTGCGGCGATGGCGACGCCGCAGCCGCGACGCACTCGACACGTAGCTGCTGCACATGCTGGCCGCCGAGGAGCGGCGACTCTTGATCTTGCAGGCGCTGCGGCTGGGTACGATCGTGTCGCCACTGATCGAGTGCTTGCGTATCTTGCCTGCAAAAAGGAATACGAATTAATTAAGCATTGTAAGTCCCCTTTAACTGCTGCTACTCACGCTGCATAAAGTTCTCCACTGTGGCTGTGGCAGCTGCGGCAACTCCGGTGACCGGGACTTTGGTGGCTCCACTAAAATACTGGCCAGTGGTGACAAAGCGATTGATTTCGCCGTACTTTTTGCTGGCACTTGTGCTCGGCAAGCACTTCAAACTGGGCTTGCTGATGTACTCGTTGCTCTCCTCGCTGCTCTGGCCCAGCGACAGACCCGCCAGCTGCAAAATGTCCTGATCGTGCTCATCGCTTAGCGCCTGCGACGCCTGGTCGTGCCCGCTCTTCAGCATTGAGGCGCGTCGACGGCGTCGCATCGATTTCGTCGACTTGCTGGACGACTCCTTGCAGTCGCTGCGATAGCCGCAGCTCTTGGCGCGACTCATGCGACGGCTGGTGCAGCTGCGACTGCTGTAGCGACTCTTGCCGCTGGCATCCGACTTGTAGCCCGAGTTGTGATTGTGCCGCTGATGCCGCACGCTGCCATAATCCGAGACGTAGCCGCTTTTGGCAGCCAGGATTTTGCTGCAAATAGCGCTGCCGCCGCCTCCTCCGCCGCCGCCTGCGCCGTCGCTTTTATAGCCGCTGACTGTGCGCAAGCGAAACTTTTTATTCACATCGATCTTGCGCCACAACGGATCAAGCTGCAGCTCCTCCTTGCTGGCCTTCTTGTTGCTCTGGCGTCGCTTGCTGCGCGGCGGCGGATACAACACACGTTCCGTTGCATACATGCGCTTGTCCAGATACGCCATGTCGATCTTGGGCTTGGGATTGTCGCTCAGCGGCGCCTGCTGCATTTTGGGCGATGGCGTTGTACTAATCACACCCGAATCGGCGGATTCATTGATGGTGGGCATGGCGACGGCAACAGCAGCGGCCACCACAGCAGCTGCCACATTTGGCTGCAGCTTTTTGGGGCGTCCGCGTCGCTTGCGCTGCTGCTGCTGCTGGGGCAATTGTTGCGGCTGTCTTTCGCTTACTGCTGCCGCTTGTGGCGCGGGTTTTGTTAAGCTGACCGCATTGCTGCCCGTGTGATTCAGCATCTGTGTCTTCTCCATGAAGTCTTGCAGCAGCGTCGACTGATACTGCGGCAGCTGTTGCTTCGTCTTGGCCGCCGTTGCAGCTGCCACGCTGCCGTTGTCCTCGGTGTCGCTCTCCACACACTTGATGGCCGCTTTGACCAGGTTGGGCAAATACTCGTTGTCGCTGCTGGAGATGCCAATGTTGTCGGACGGCGCTTGAATTGCGCCGCCACCGATAGCTGTGAGCAGCAGCCGCGGTGCACGTTGCATGTGCACCTTGAGCGGCAAATCATCCTCGGAGTCGGAGCTGAATGCAGCTGCCGAAACTCGCTTCGCTTTGCTTGCATTATTGTTGTGGTTATTGCTGTTGTTATTATTAATATTATTATTATTGCTGATGATGTTGTTGTTCAGATTGCTGGCGCACTTTGTGGCGCATTTCCTACGTTTGACTTTCAGCTTTTTGGTTGCGGGATTCACAGTTGGCTGTGACGTGGACAAGAGCGTCTCCTGCTTGGCTCTGGGCTTGTCCTTAACCTCTGACGAGCAGCCGCTCGCCTCATGCGGCGAGTCGCTCATTTTACGCGCTTTTTGCAGTTTCTTGACTGACTTGTTGGGGGGCAGACTTGTTGTGGGCGGGTTGCGTATGGCGGAGATTCTCATGCGTAATCCGTCAGTGTCCGAACGTTGCACGCTGAATTGTGTTGCCGATTTCGTAGACTTCGACTGACTCGATTGATCCGTAATGGAATCAGTTTCCTACATGAATACACATTAATTGAACTCTGTTGAATAGCAATTAAGTTTTACTTGCCTCATTTTCACTGCCGGATTCTTGTGTACGTTGCTGCGTTTCGAGAACCTTTTCCTTTTTTGCTGCTGCTGCTGCCTCATTTTGGCCACTGTTCATATTTTAACTCAAAGACGGCGCTGCGAAGCAACAACAACATGAAAACTATATTAATTACAGCACGTTTAGAATTTTTGACAATCAAACTAGGTCAAAACACACACAGTGACAAACACACACACACACACACACACAGAATGCAACGTTTTGTGGGCGGGGGCAGCAGACGTGAGATGAAGCAACACTCACACACACATGGACAGACACAGATACAGACGCACACACACACACCCACTGTTACACTTACGTTTTGAGATATTTGCGTTAATTGATTGTGCACAACGATAACGAAATTGTTTTTTCAGCATATGCAAATGCGTTTTGCGCCTTCAATTGCATTGCATTCAAGTTTTTTGCCCTGCTCCTTTCTGGCTTCTGGCTTTGTTTTGTTTCTTAAAATGGCGCCGTTTTCACTTCGCAGTCTCGCGTTCAATTTTCACTGCTGCTGCTTCTGCTTTGTTCGGAAAGGCGCGACGCGACATGCTTCGTTGCACTTGCATTCAATTGCTCAGCGTATTATGCGCTTGTAATGTTTATCAATTTGTTTACGGCATTACGTTGGCTATAATTTACCACATATATGCAATAATTTCAATAATAAAACAAAAAAGCCACAAGGTACGAAATAAATAAAGAAAACAAACTACGAATCAGGGTTGATGCCAGCGTGACCGCAACTTCTATTTATAAATATACCACAAAATATACCACTTTCACAACGGTGAGCGGATATTGGTGTAATTTATGGTCACACTGGCGCCCATTCGATTGCAATGCAGTTTACCAACACAGTGCGCAAGTAATCGATATTAATTGTAAAAATTGTACTCGAAAGACAATCGTAAGCAGAGAAACAAACGTCTGTTAGACATTCCTATACTTAATAAAGTGAAAGCAATTAATTTTTCAATTGGTATATTTTGGACGTTAATTGGTATATTTTGAAACCCGAGTTTGCGGCCACCCTAATTGCAGTAGTTCCACCTCTAACAGCAGGAAGAAGAAGAGCGCTTCTGCTTTTGGCTTGAAAAATCTTTGTTTATTTGAGCAAAATGAGCAACAAGACGTCGAAAACAAACAATGCCGCCAGCAGCATGCTATACGGCTCCAGCATTTCCGCGGAATCAATGAAAGTGATTGCGGAAAGCATCGGCGTCGGCTCCCTGTCCGACGATGCCGCCAAAGAACTCGCCGAAGATGTGTCCGTCAAACTGAAAAGAATTGTCCAAGACGCCGCCAAATTCATGCACCACGGCAAGCGGCAGAAGCTTTCGGTGCGCGACATCGATCAATCTCTGAAGATACGCAACATTGAGCCACAATACGGCTTTGTGAACAAAGACTTTGTGCCCTTCCGCTTCGCCTCCGGCGGCGGTCGCGAGTTGCACTTCACCGAGGACAAGGAACTGGATTTGAGTGAAATCACGGCAAACAGCTCGATAAAGATACCGCTCGATCTGACGCTACGCTCCCATTGGTTTGTCGTTGAGGGCATACAGCCCACTGTGCCGGAGAATCCGCCGCCACTCTCCAAGGATTCGCAATTCGTCGATTCTGTGAATCCGGTCATCAAACTCGACCAGGGACTCAACAAAGATGCGGCGGGCAAACCGACTACTGGTAAAATACACAAGCTCAAGAACGTGGAGACAATACATGTGAAGCAGCTGGCCACCCACGAGTTATCCGTGGAACAGCAGCTGTACTACAAAGAGATCACGGAGGCGTGCGTGGGATCCGATGAGCCGCGTCGTGCCGAAGCGCTGCAGTCGCTCGGCTCCGATCCTGGACTGCACGAGATGCTGCCGCGCATGTGCACTTTCATTGCCGAGGGCGTCAAGGTGAATGTGGTGCAGAACAATCTGGCGTTGTTGATCTACTTGATGCGCATGGTGCGTGCACTGCTCGACAATCCGTCGCTCTTCCTCGAGAAATACGTGGGTACAATTTACTGAAGACTGTAGCAAATATTCAATTGCAATTTTGTCTTTGCAGCTGCACGAACTGATACCGTCTGTGATGACCTGCATTGTGTCCAAGCAGCTTTGCATGCGTCCCGAGCTGGACAATCACTGGGCGTTGCGTGACTTTGCCTCCCGCCTCATGGCCCAGATCTGCAAGACCTTCAACACGCTCACCAACAATCTTCAAACGCGTGTGACGCGGTAAGCTGACGTAAAATACAATTTTAGTTTCCTTACTCTATAAATCCCTCGTCGTTTCCTTTACAGCATCTTCAGCAAGGCGCTGCAGAACGACATGACCCATTTGTCTTCGCTCTACGGTTCCATTGAGGGATTGGCGGAGCTGGGCGGTGAAGTGGTCAAGGTGTTCATCATACCGCGTCTCAAATTTATCTCGGAGCGCATCGAACCCCATCTTCTGGGCACCTCGATGAGCAACACGGACAAAACCGCCGCTGGACACATACGCGCAATGCTGCAGAAGTGCTGTCCGCCCATACTGAAGCAGATGCGCAGTGCGCCCGACATTGGCGAGGAGTACAAGAATGACTACGGCTTTCTGGGTCCATCGCTGTGCCAGGCGGTGGTCAAGGCGCGCAATGCGCCGGCCAACAGCACCGTGGCACTGGCATCCACCACCATCAACACGGCGCCCATCACGAGTGCGGCACAAACGGCCACAACAATCGGTCGCGTCGCCATGCCCAGCTCACAGAGGCAAAGGTAAAATTTAGCTTGTATTCGATAAGCAATAAATGATTTAATTTGGATTTCTCTTCTGTAGTAGCCCTGTGGTGGCAACGATGCCGCAGATACGCGCCATCCAAGCCAATCAGCCGCCGCAAAAGTTTGTGATCGTCACACAGAACTCGCCACAGCAATCGCAGGCCAAGGTGGTGCGACGGGGCAGCTCGCCGCATAGCGTGGTGTTGTCGTCGTCGTCGGCGAACGGCGCCAATGCCTCCAATTCGAATTCATCGTCGACGGGGAGCGTGAGTGGCAGTGCGAATAGTTTGTTGACGTCGCGCAGCAATGATAATGTGTGTAGCAGTCCTGGGTACCTGCCAACTCCCTAAATGAATCCTCCAACTCTAATATGCTGTTTATACGCATTTCAGAGCATTGTGGATGTCAATTCGTTGATCATTGAAACGGAAGTTGTGCGCGCACCGCCCGAGCTGGATGATTTATCCCATCTGGAGTAGCCTTAATCACAGTCCCCCACATCTCCCCCTTCCCCTTTTTAGTCATTTAAGTGTAATCGTTTATATACAAAAGAATAAAACAAAAGAATGCAATAAACAGCAAAACAATTGAAATCAACTACCCTCGCGATTAACCCTCAAACCACACGACTCGGACACGACACGCAATGCAGCACGCAATACGCATGTGCGGGAGGCAGCTCGTGTGTTGACATCTATTGATTTTTACCCCGAAGGCACGCAAAGCACACAAAGCCAAACCTCTTGTACATACCCATTTCAGTGTGTTGGACAAAGGCAAAGTTCGTTGCAGCAGAACGAAGAAAATTAAACACAGTTTTCCTCAATAAAATTGGCAATAAAAATGCACGCGAGATTTGCGGATCCTGAGCCTGCCTCGCCGGACAGTGTGGACAAAATCGAGACGGAGACGTTGGAGTCTCGCATCGAGCACTTCAAACAGAATCCCAACAACATGACCGTACTGCACGAGTTCATCGATGAGGTAGTCCAGCACGCTGAAACCGAGGCCAACAAACGTGCGCTCGAGACACAGAAATCGCAACAGGTTGGCTAATCATTTATTATCATTATCCGTGAATTCAACATTATATATTTACAAAAACATGCACTCTCTTCTTTGTTGCAGGGCAAGGAGAAGCGACAGAGTAAGTAGAACCCAAGTACCCAGTAATGTTTTGTATTCCTTTTCGATTCGTCTTTTGTTGCTATGGAAACTTAAAGTTGGCACGATCGAAGTCCGCTATGCACTTGCTTATATAGTAGACCTTCGCGCATGTATCCTTGTGTTCCTTCTCTGAAATGTGGGATTTAGCATTATTATAGACGAAACTTACTTAGTGGCTCTGTGGAAGCCAAAGTTTTGTGAAAGAAGGATGTACTGAACGTATTTCTTGATAAAACTTATAAATTTCAGTTGCAAGTAATTAAAAATTATTGATTTTAGGAAATATTGACAATTAAATATTAGTGAAAGTGATGAAATATTGAAAGTTTAAGAATTCGTTGCGTATTTAAAAATAGCGTATATTAAAATAAAATATTTTTTTTTCACATAATTTGTTAGGGAAAGCTACTTAAAAAAAATTGCTTTTGTTTACAATTTTAATTATCTAGATTTTTCCTGATATTTTAAAATTTTTGAAAATCATTGATTTTAATCATTTACAACTATTTGGATTATGTAGTTATACAAATTTTAAGAATGTAAAATTTGACTTAAAATTACACAAGGAGTTAAATTAGAGTGAGATAATTAAAGGACTTCAATATTCAAAAATTTTAAAAACCTTTTTTTGAGAAAATATAAAATAAAACTGTTAAACGAAAGGAGCTCAAGATATTTTAAGGAAGCGCATAATAATCAGCATTAAATATAAAGAACTTACAAATTCAGTTTCTTGTTAAACTTCTTAAATATTTTCTTCGAATTTCGATCATTCATATCAATTAAAGTTATAGCAGATAATTTTCATTACTTACGTGCATCCTTGCAATGGTTGAGTGCTGTTTTCGCTGGTTCCTGCAGCTCAGGAGGCAAAATGATGGGCATTTGGGCGAGGGCCTTGGGAACACTGAACTCCCCCTTTTTGGTCAGGGTGCCCGCCAGCTGGGCGACGCATTTCGTATAGCACTAGTTGAATAAGGGATTGACAGGAATATAAGCAAGCAGTTGAGAGAGCACGATTACTTACCAGCAAGTCTTGGTCGGGCTCCATGCTGAAGTCTCCGTCTCGTATGCGATCCAAAACATCGATGGGAACCTTAAATTTGGGCGTGCAACCGTTGCGCATCATGTCCAGCGATTGGAGAAACTGTTGCATGTTGACGCCGTCGCAGAAACGTGGCAAGAGCAGCAGCAGAGCAAGCAGCAGCCGGTAGGACATGCATCTGCCACACCGGGACTGTTGAGCTGCAGCTGGAGCGGATTCGTTGTGTCTCATGATGACACGCAAATGCGTCGGAAAAATGTTGCTTGCCTCGATTTATAAGCTCGCCTTGGGGGGCGTGAGAAAATTGCAGCTGCTGCCCGACAATTAAAAGCAACAATTACAATTTAATAATGTTGCCATTTTTCTTATTATTATTTGTTTTTTTTTTTGCTTGATTGCATGCGAATCTTTTTCGTGGCACATTTCTCTCGTACTCGCCTCTCACCGAACCTTATTTTTTTTTCTTTTTCTTCGTTTACTTTCGATCGTTTGGCTTGGCACTAATCGCTTTAGGTTTCGCCATACCAGATTTTAAGAACGGTAAGGTTGTCAATCGTGCCCGTGGCTTTGTGGTGCGCATCTTCGATGCCATCTGCAACTGTGCCAACAACAATGCCGCTGCAGCCACGACGCGTTTCAAGCTGCGCAGCAACGGCACCGGAAACGGCGGCGGCAAGCGTCAGCAATCCCAGGACGAGCCGGAAACGCTGGCGCTCAACAAGAAGAAGCCATCGGCGGAGGGCAAGAAGAAAGCCAAGGGCGTCACCATGGCCGACAGCGTCGAGGCAGGCGTCCGGCTGATGGATTAAAGCGGAGACCTTTCCACACGCCCCAAGCGAAAAGCTCAGCAAAGGAGTAAAAATATATCATTTATCGTTAACAAGCAAGAAAAACTAGTTTCGGCATGCCGAACCTTAAATATTCTGGCAGAGTGGAAGATTATAATTAATTATAATTCATTTTTGATCAATTTTAATTGTCTGCTTTGAATCAATGTTTTAAGAGGCTGTCAACTGTTAACTTAAAAGCTTGTGAACTCTGCAGGAAAAATTGTATACTTTTAAAACTAAAAGAATAATGTTCAAAGGAATATAAAAACAAATAGATCAAAGTCGAAAATCGAAATAGAAAAAATCTCTTCATATTGCTGAGCGCTCTGCTAGGATATAGAAAGTTCCAGGCAATCTTCTAGGAATAGAAAATCAAACGAATGAACAATTTGGTTGACAAGTTTATATGCTGCCAGCTTCAAATACTTATTGAAGTTACAAGAACTCGGTAACAAATCAAAAATTCCATAGAATCAAACACATTTCCTACGCTTAAGTCTAGAACCACTTGAATTTTCTTGTTTGCTCAAATAACAAAGAGAACAAAGCACAAATTTAGGTCTTCCCCTGGATTATAAACAAAAAGCTTTAACGGCATCAGAACTGTCCCAAAACTATCGGCATTACTTTATGATTTCGTAAACCTAAATGTGATCCCAAAAACTATGAAAAGAAAAACATGAGAATATGGATGACTCAAAATGCAGTCCAAAGTGCACAATATAATATATCTTTAGGTTAGCAATTATCTAGGAAAGATACAAAGATAAAAGCGAACAAAATGCGAAAGATCTCATCTCACAAAAACCTTCACGCACAACACAATCAATTGAAAACTGAACAGAGCCGAAGCATCCCACAAAAGGCCCTGTCAAACTCCACCTAATTATAACTGTACGATAAAAACAAAATAAGCAAAAAAAAAAAAAAAAAACAAAACGCAACTACATATATTATTATCCCAAGATGTGTGAACCTATTTAGCTGTGTGTCTAGTAGTAAATGTTTTCTTATATATACAGATATATACAAAGCATATGAATGTGTACTGATTTTATATACATACATACATGATACATACAGATATATATGTACTTATATACTTAGATATATTTAGTTATTTACACCGCAGATGCAAAACAAAAAAAAATGACAACAACCGTACAACTTTCGATACCGCATAGGTTTCCACACGACACGCTCTATTTATATTTTTGTGAGACCCTTTTTGGATACTACTTATAGATCTACTACTTACATACACACCTATCTATACCAACAAAAATATTACGATAAAAAAAAACTGAAAAATAGCTAACGATCTTTATACACAAATTTGAGAAAAAAAACAACAATTTTTATAAGAGCTCTTTAACTAAATACTGTAGAAATTCCAAAAAACAAAAGTCATAATTTTTTGTTTGTGTTGCTTGTAATATGTGTATTATAAAATTGTGCATAATGCCGAAAATACTGTTGTATTCAGTTAACAAATATCAGCAATAAATTGTAACAATGTTTCAAAAGTGATATTGGGGAGTTTTTCATTGTTAACATTTCAGCATAAAAGTAATGTCAGTAATTTATACATCTTGTCATGTGAAAAACAATTTGGATAATATTACTCTATAGTATTATCAATTGATTTTGTTGTTCTAATGAAAAAATATTATTGGGGGACTTCCTTTTTAATTCGTTGAAATCAGAGCAACCTTAAATTCTAGATTATTCTTAAACTAACATTTCCTAGAACAAGAAGTTTATTTTTTAAAAAGTCACACAAGAAAGTGAATTCCAACCATATCAAAATTAGATTTGTGAATTGAAAGATATTATTTATATCATATTAAATATTCTGTAGTAGCAAAACTGAAAGTTATATCATTATTATAGATTGTTTACATTTTCCGAGATGTCGCTTTCAGCATCTTCCTCACGACATTTTTCTCTCATTCCGGTTTGATAGATTTATCTATTGTTTTGATGTACAGCTGACATTGTGCCTTGTTATAAGGCAATTAAATGTAGAATTTAGCCAGCTACTGTCGAGTACTCGTATTCGTCTCGAGTATTTGGTAATAGTTGCAATGACTTCTATGGAATTAAAACCCGCCGAACCGCATCATTAGCAATGCACGGCACGTCGATTGTGTTTATGGGCAGCAATGTCAGGCTACAGCATATAGCGGATCAACATTAGCTTTTTGGCTGTACACCATCTAATTTGGGCAAGTTGGCGAATTGAAATTGAAACTAGGTCTAACACTGAGCTCATAAGCATACGCAGCCGAGGGACCGGCATTGTGAGAGCTGATAAAGCTCTTTTACTGGAGAAATATTAACATGCAATTATTACGAGAACTTGAATAAATTGTATAGCAGATAAATACTCTGTGAGTACTTATATATGTATAAAGAAGCAGCCAGAGTGCGAGCAGCGCTTAAATGCTCCCGAGAGCTTGAGCAAAATGGTTCGTTGGATGCGCGTCGGGAAACTTTGAATATTACGTATACGAGCATCTTCTTCCCATATCAATTTTGCAACGGAAAAACCAAAAGTGTCAACGCCTTAAACCAGTTCAGTGGCAAGGTGAACTATTGTAAGCCGAGTCGAGCTTGAAGAGCATATGAGAGTGAGGCTCAACTAAGATTCAACGCTACAAAAGTTAAGTTAACAACAAAAAAGTTAAATCGCGATTGCGCTCAGCGGAAGCGGCACGCGATAAAAATTTTAAATAAATTTCGCAAAAGTGTCGCGAAAACAAATCAAGTTTTAAATTTCACATTCTTTGCGACAACGATGAAGTGCCTGCAGCTCATTTTTGTGCTGCTGCTCAGCTGCAGCTGGCAAATGGTGATGTCCAAAAGCCACTCCACTGAGTACCTCGGTAGGTAAAAGAATTCCTCTAAGAATAGTTTCGAGTAATCATTTGCTTACGTGCCGCAGATCTGCTTGACTTAGCCGACAACGATGAGTTCCAGTGGGGCGCCGACGAGAACAAGCTATATAGCCAAGCTGCTGCCAATAATGATAGTGATATAGACGGCATATCCAATTTTCTGTCACGTCATCGACTCAACAAGCGTCAAGCGGCGTCAGACAGTCCCTTGGTGGTGAGTCGTCAGTCTGGAGAATCGTTGTATAACAATTAAATTGAACATCTGCCAAATTTTAATGATTACCTTGATTGTTTTTCAGCAGGAGAACAAGGATTACGGCGCCTGTCGCACGCCGCTTGGCGAAGTCGGACGCTGTCGCCACATCATCTACTGTCGCATGCCGGAGCTGAAGAACGATGTGTGGCGTCTGGTCTCCCAGTTGTGCATCATTGAGAAAAGGTTTTACTACATTCATCCAAAAGTTTAGCTTAACAGCTTTGCATATTTGCAGCGCCATTGGCATCTGTTGCACGGAGCAAGCGACCAATTCACGCTTCAGTCCGCAGATTGCGGCAGAGACGCCTCGCATTATAAATCGCCCGGAACAAAGAGGCTGCGGCATAACGACGCGTCAATTCCCACGGATAACAGGCGGCCGTCCAGCGGAGGCCGATGAATGGCCCTGGATGGCGGCCTTGCTGCGCGAGGGTTACTCCTTCGTCTGGTGCGGCGGCGTGCTCATCACAGATCGTCACGTCCTGACGGCAGCGCATTGTCTGGAAAACATCAAAAAGGATCAGATATTCGTACGTCTGGGCGAGTACAATACGCATGTGAGTCAAAGTACGTCTTTATACCAATAATTAGTTTATATTCCAACTGATTCCAGCAATTGAACGAGACGCGTGCGCGTGATTTTCGCATTGCCAACATTGTGCTCCATGTGGACTACGATACGCACAACTATATGAACGACATTGCCTTAATACGCATCGAGCGACCCACGTTGTTCAACAGCTACATTTGGCCAGTTTGCATGCCGCCCTTGAATGAGGATTGGTCCGGCCGCAATGCCATCGTCATGGGCTGGGGCACCCAGAAGTTCAACGGCGCCCACTCCAAAGTGCTCATGGAGGTTCGATTAACAACAACAAATTAACATACTTAATTTTCTAACAAACATTCTCTTAGGCCAATTTGCCGGTGTGGAAGCAAGCGGACTGTCAGGCTGCCATGGTGGAGCACATTCCATCCACGGTCATCTGTGCAGGACTGCCGGAGGGTGGGCAGGACAGTTGTCAGGGCGACAGCGGCGGTCCGTTGGTGGTCCAGTTGCCCAACAATCGCTGGGTCACCGTTGGCATTGTGTCCTGGGGCTTGGGCTGCGCTCAAGCGGGTCGTCCTGGCGTCTATACACGCGTCGATCGCTATCTGGACTGGATCATCTCCAATGCAGACATTTAACTCGCACAATTTTGTTGACGTTTACATTCAATTTACTCGTGGCATTAACACAACAAATGCTTTGTTCTAAATACACATATACCTAGACATATACATATGTATATACTTATAAACTTGGTAATAGTTGCCCAGAAATATATCGAAGCGTGTCCCCAAGGCCCAACCCCAATTGCTTAGCCTAAACTTAGTGGCTACGCTTAAGAGATGTTCGCCTTGGATGTGGCTGTGGCTGCGCTTGGGATCTTCTCACGTGGCCCCACGGATGAGCTGCTCTTTGTCTCTGCTGTCTCCAGGTTGGTGTCCGCAAAGGCAATCTTATAGACATCTTCATAGTTGCTGGCAAAGTGCACGTCCAAACCATCGGTAATGAAGCCAGGCAGCTCCTCAAAGTCCTTCTTATTGTCAACGGGTAAAATAAGGCAAGTGACGCCGCTTCGTCGTGCCTGAAAAGATTACAAACATGATCAACATTTATGCTAAAAATGCTAGCATTAAAGTTGTCTTACTGCAATGGCCTTCTCCTTGATGCCGCCCACAGTCAAGACCTTGCCCTTGAGCGACACCTCGCCCGTCATAGCCACATCCGGACGCACTGGCTTGCCGGTGGCCAGCGAAACTAAGGCTGTGATGATGGTGACACCTGCACTAGGTCCGTCCTTGGGCGTTGCGCCTTCAGGCACGTGCAGGTGAATGTGTCTGCAAAAGGAAAATGTTTAATATAAATTAAATTTATTTGACAATGGGCTGCACTTACTCTTGTTCTAGGAACTTGTTTGTTGGATCATGCGTGTAGAGGAAATTACGTGCCACGGTGAGCGCGATTTGTGCGGATTCCTTCATTACATCGCCTAGATTACCGGTCAAGTGTAATGTTCCCGTGTTCGATTCGGGCTTCTCGGGGCGTATGTGACGCCTGGAGGTTTCAATGTACAGCGATGAGCCACCCATGGCCGTCCAGGCCAAGCCCATGACCACTCCGGCTGGCGTTGTGTTGTACATGCGATCGGAGCTAAAGACTTGTTTGCCCAGGAACGTGGTCAAGTTGTCGGCGTTGACGGGGAACTCCTCGCCCTCCTTCTTGACCAAACGGAAAGCCACCTTGCGTATTACCTTCTCGATTTGTTTCTGCAGATTACGCACACCCGACTCGCGGCAATAGCTGCGAATCAGCATGTTCAGCGCATCCTCAGTGATATTGATTTGTTTCTCCGTTAGACCGCAGTCGTTCATGGCCTGCGGTATGAGGTATTGACGTGCAATGGCCACCTTTTCCTCGGCCACATAGCCGGACATCTCAATCAGTTCCATGCGATCGCGCAGGGGTTCTGGTATGGTATCAATTACATTTGCAGTGCAAATGAACAGCACACGGGACAAATCCACGGGCACATCGAGATAATGATCAAGGAAATTGGCATTCTGCTCGGGATCTAGCAGTTCCAACAGTGCGGAGCTGGGATCGCCCTGATAGCCTCTGTAAAAACAAGCATTAGATAAATGCGTATTGAGTTCGTCTCGACTTTACTTACTTGCCAATTTTGTCGACTTCATCAATGAGCACTAGGGGATTCTCAGTTTTCGTTTTCTTCAAGCACTGTATCAGCTTGCCGGGCATGGCGCCCACGTAGGTGCGACGATGTCCCTTAATCTCGGCCACGTCCGTCATGCCGCCCACACTGAAGCGGAAATATTCTCGATTCAATGCGCGTGCTATCGACTTGGCAATGCTCGTCTTTCCCACACCGGGCGGCCCATGGAAGCACAAGATTTTGCCCTGCGTTGTGCCCTTCAGCGAACTAACTGCAATGAACTCCAAGATGCGCTTCTTGATGTCCTCCATGCCATAATGATCGTTGTTCAGTATTTCGGTTGCCTTATCGAGGCACAGGTTTTCGGGGCTAATGACGCCCCAAGGCAGCGAGGTGAGCCAATCCAAATAGTTGCGTGTAACGCTGCAAAAACAAACAAAAGACAATTAGCAACATCGAGATAATATAAAAAACGTCATGAACTTACTTAAATTCCGAGCTGTGGCTCTCCAAGAAATTAAGCTTGGTCAGTTCTTCGTCGATGACGGTTTTGATGCTCTCCGGCACCGTTTTGTCCTTGAGTTTCTCACGATACTTCTCGCCAATGGCGTCCTTGTCGTCCTTTTCAATGCCCAACTCCTTTTTGATCACCTTCAGCTGCTCCTGCAGTATGTATTTGCGATGCTGCTGCTTAACCTTCTCCTCGACCTCGCGGCCAATCTTCTGCTGCAAACGCGACAGCTCCAATTCCTTCTTGAGCAGCGCGAGAGCCAACAGTAGTCTTTGAGGTATCTACAAAAAATTAGCAATAATTAATTGCTGTGGTAATTAAGACAAAATGGAGCTCCTACATCGGTTTCCTCTAATATTTTCTGCAGTTCTCCAGGCTCTCCGGCTGAGAGGGAAGCACCCAAATCACACAGATAGATGGGATTGTCAACAACTCTTTGGTTCTGATGCAGCATCTGCTGCAAGCTCTCCCTGTAGATGAAGAAATCTTAGATTAATATAAATGCATAAGACAATTCATCTTAAATTACCTGTAGAGCGGATTCATGGTGATGATGTCGCGCAATGTCTTGATGATCTCCTGCGTCAGCGCCTTGACCTCCTCGGTTTGCTTGTACGCAGGCAGCTTGATGTTCTCCACCTCCACAATCAGCACAGGCGGCGTTGTTGGCGTCTCTGTTGTTTCCTGGTCCGTCTCAGCAGCTTTGGCATCAGCTGCAGCTGTCTCACTTGTTGTAGTTGGCTTGGGCGTCGGTGTTCCTTTTGGTGCTGTTGGAGTTGGTGTTGGTAAGACGCGTCCACTCGGCAACGGTTTCTCCAGCGTCTGGCGCTGCACAAGCTCTTCGGCGGCGGCCTCGTCACGCAGTTTACTCGTCTGTCGTCGGGCATTGCGCCCACGAGGTTTACGCATGGTGTTCCTGACCATTCGCGCTCCGGTATCGGCATCGGCATTCGCTTGATCTTCAGCTGGGATGCGTAATTTTATATTAAATAGTGGATAATGCAAAGTTGTCATTTTCACTGGGAGTTAAGAGTTAAGAGACGACGCAATTGTCACAATATTTGGTCAGTGTGTTGCAAGTGTGGCGCTCTTACCTGATTTTGACGTTGGCTGCACATCCTCCACCACCTGGCCGGTGATGCGGATGCGTCTGTGGGCAACCACAACCATGCGCAGCTTGTCGCCCAGATCCTGCAGTTCCTGGATCTGCGCAAAGGTGCCCACAGCATAAACATCGTCCAGATTGTGTATGATTTCCTCCTCGCCATCCGATTTCTTGAGAAAGACACCAACATAGGGCTGATTCAGCTTCACCTTGCGTCGCAGCAGATCCATAACAATGGGATTCGAGACCTGCACGGGTAATGTGTCAATGTATCAATATACTGAAGTATTATATATGCCTGCTGACATACCTCCACGATCTTCATGAAGCGCGGAAAGAGCGGATGGCGGCGCATCGCCAGCATTGGCACATGGGGCCAAACATCCGGCACCGCAACTGTTGCCGGCAATTGTTGCGAGTCACGATGATCGGTCAAGAGTTCGGGTTCGGCCTCGGCCATTATGTCGTCCTCATCGCCACGCTTGCGACTAAAGTAGCGTTGACTCTGCACCGACGAACCCGCAGCAGCGGCTCCCTTGAAGCGCAGCAATCGCACCTCATTGAAATACTCAACCATCGAATTTTGGGCTAGGCGATTGTGGCGTGTGTAGGAAGCCATTGTGGAGAGGCCACGCAGCATTGAGCGCATTCGTATGGCACGTGTAAACATTGCGGCAATTATTGGCTACACGTGCACACAACTATCAAATTGAATCAGAAACAAGTGCAGCAGCGGCAGCAACACAGAAAGTGTAAGTGTAAAATGATTATGTGATAGCGCTGATGAAATGTCAGCCCAGCATGATACAATAGTTCGTAGGTTATCGATAGGCACAGTGCGATATTTATATATCGCATTACAAATGTATGACTTATCGATTAATCCAATTTGAAAATCAATTTGTGAATGTTTTTGATATATGTTTGTATATATTGTTACACTAGCAACATAAATACCACAATTATTTTTACAAATAATACGTAAAAGCAATCGATATGTGGCTGTTGATGCCTTTACGATTAATCCAATATGAACGCAATTTCGAAATGCTTATAAAATTAGCTGAAATTTGAATAAATTTTTTGTGACTGCTATCTCAGATTAACAACATTCATAATTTTATTTTAACTTTAGTGCTTAGCACGTAAAAGCAATCGATATTTGTCTGCTGATGCCTTTTCGATTAATCCAATAAGAACTTAATTTCTCATGTAACGGCTATCGAAATTTGTCGATGTTCCACATCACTATGTTACATTTAACTATCGACCTGTCGGCAACGTCACATCCACAAGCGAATCGAAAGTAAATAGTTTAGATAAAATTGCATTTTCTTGCGTGTCTCCCTCGTCGGCAACATGGTTTCCCGTTTCGATCAGCAGAAGACGAAGCACCAGCTCTTCCACGTGTCCATCAGCCTGGCCACCATCCTGATCTGCATGACCTACATGCAATACCGCCGAAACTGGGCTCATCTCGGCAGCTTCTGGGACTCGTTGATCGTGCCGATTGTGTTCATTGGCGAGCTGCTCAAAGTGATATTGGCCCGCTTCTTTGGCCGCATCGAAGATGGCGTGCTGACGGTGAAGCAGCGACAGAAAAAGGCCGCCTATTTCACGCCACGCGAACTTTTCGGTGGCCTCACATTGCAGTTCTTGTGCACGCTGCTCTACGCCTTCATCTGCATCATTCTGGGTGCTCCCGTTCTGGCCAACTACGAACAGACATTTGTACTGTCGCTGATGATGACACTGCTCACGGTGTCGCCCACCGTTTTCCTGCTCGGCGGCGGCGGAGCTCTGCAGGTGTGCTTCTGCGAGAAACCCGACTTCATCACCAAGTGCGAGGACACGGCTCTGCATCTGTTCAAGTACAATGCGCTAGGGGGGATTCTGGGTGCGTGGGCCGGCAGCGTGGTGGCACCGTTGGACTGGGGACGCGACTGGCAGGTGTATCCCATACCGAACGTGATTGGAGCTCTGCTCGGCAGTGCGCTGGGCAACATTTATGCCTGCACGCATGTCCTGTATATGTGCGGACGTGTTTATATGAGCAAGAAACGCTCTTAAGGATCAACACTGATAACACTGATGTATTCAATATATGTATCCTGCCACCAAGATATTTACGTTGCGCTGCCACCATCCACATCCACATCCCAAAAATGAGAATGAGAAAGAACAGCACATCATCGTCGTGTCGTGTCGTGTCGTGTCTAGTCAGCAGCTTAAGATAAAGATAAATACATGAATAATACATACATATAAACGATATACCAAAAAAGCAATTAACAAATACTTTAATGTTACCAGTTTAAGCAATTTATTAGCATGTACAATTAATTCATTTCTAAATCAATCAAATAATAAACTAACAATTTAACACTCGTCTACAAGATATTCTAACGCTCATTGTCATCCCAAGATCACCTCAATTCATGGTTTTTGTTTTTATTATAGATTAACAGACAATTTGTAAGCTTTAATCACATGCAAAAAGACACAATATTATTTGTTTTGGTTTCTATAAAATTGCATAAATTAAAATTAAATTCAAGTGGTCTACGTTTTGAGTTAATTTTGAAATCATAATAATCTACTAACAATTTTAACACTTACGTCTCATTCCAATTTCACCTTCATCAAATCCATGCAATCATTGTTTTTGTTATAGTATTATTATTATTATACATAGATTAACAGTCAATGTATTAGCTTATGTAGATCTGTTTAATCACATGCAAAAAGACACAATATTATGTTTTGTTTTCTCTGTTTTTGGAACGCCCATGAAGTTAACAATTAAATAATACACAAATAGATACAAATTGCATACAAAAACATATGATTACGTTTTCAGGCTCTGGCTGACAACACAAAACTCTCATCTTCCAGTATGCAGCGTTGCGACACATAATGTTCGTTTGGCTCCCAGAAATCAGCCACATCATCATCAGCCAGCGGCTCACTTGCTGCCTCGTTGCTCGCATCTTCAGGCAGCTGAAACTCGCGATTGTTGTGCGCCTCATCTCCTGACGGTCTGCGTCTGAGTAACGCCTCACCCACAGCCGGACAGCTGCCTGTTTCGTAGAGATTATAGAGCTTTATGAAGTGCAAACCAGTTGCCACACGCTGCACATCATCCTTGCGGATTAGCGCACTCCAGCTGAGTGCGACGGTGGCGTGTGGCACATAGGTGGCGATGCTGGCATTAAACTCTTCGGTGCTAATGTTGGTGTTGAAGAAAACGGTTTCCTCGTTGGTCAAAAAGCTGTGTGGTTCCTGCAGTTGAGGCGGATGCTGCTCCAGTTGCTGCGCCGGCATCACATCCAGACGCGAGAGACGCGCCTGCATCAGCGATTTAAGTGTGGGCTTCTCCTGCAACTGTTCCTCGCTCTTGGGCTGCATGCGGCACTGGAAGCTGCAGCATTTGGCCGACTTAAGGCAGTGGTTTCCCGCCTGACCAGGGCATATCTCCATTTTGTTCATGACTGCAAATAGCGAGTAGATAATTAATAATTATCAAATGCGCTGCTTAACGCTCACTTACTGTACAAATTGTCGGGCTTCAACGCATACTCCTTGGAGTACAAGGACAATGCATTGATGTACACTTCGGTTGATTGTGCGGCGTGCACATTTCGCAAGCTGACATCGAGACCCAACTCTTGGTTGACTGCATTGCTGACCACACAGGTGGCATCCGTCTGCAGACAGCTTTGCACCTGCACTTGCCAGATGTGACGCACCAAGCGATACTTGATGTGGGCGTTAACCGCTGCCGGCAGCGCATAATAAAAGAGCAGACGCAGCGTGAACGGACCGGCGACATGCGGTGCCTGCAACCACATGGATATAGTGTGGCCCTGTTGTGCATCGAGCGCCGCCTGCCCAGGACGCTGCAACAAGCGAAACACGCGTTGACGCCTTATTTCCTTGTCCTTTACCAGCTTGTCATTCGACAGATCTCGCAGCGCTGCAAGAGGAAATTCATTAAAAACAGAGAAGCAGCATAAACGAGTGATACTCACAGCTCATCATGGTCAGGGGCAGCTCCGTCTGCTGCTGATCGAGCAGCGTCAAGCAGCGCGGATTGTCGCAGCCCAAATAGATTTCCTCAATGGGCGAAATGCCCAAATTCCGCAGAGTAATGGAGACGGGCACAATTTCGCCAGCCAACAGCTCAGCCGGCACAGGACTGAAGCTGACACTTAAAGCTGGCACTTGCGGCACCAGCTTTATGCTCAGCCTGCTGTCCAGCAGTGTCTGCGACGATTGCTTGGCCGCCGAGGGCTTAATGCGTTGCGTCTCGAACTGCAACAGACCCAACAGACTGGCTGTTGGCTCCGCCTTGGCTGCCACACGGCAGACAACGCCCAAAATGGACAAGCGACCCGTCAGCTTGGGCGTTAGCTTGAAGTGTAGCAGCTGCTCCGCCTGCTCGGCCAGCTCCAACGTGGCCAGGCAACTGGTCTTGATGGCAGCACTAACAGCCGCCTTGCTGGCGCTGTCCGACGATTGTTCGTACACACAGAGATTGGAGAGCACCTCTTCGTTGTCCAGCGTGAGACGCCAGAGCAGATCAATGTCGGACAAGGCAATGGGACAGCGCACGCTGTTGGAGAGCGTCACTGCCAGCTCAATGGGCTCGCCCTGCACGGCCAGCGGACACTCTGTGGCCGGCTGCTGTTTGGTGTACAAATAGCGCGAGGGCTTGAACACAAACGGCTTGTTGGAGGCGGCTGTGATGACCAGCATTTCTTCAATCTTGTGCCAAATCGCCTCGTCGGCTGTTAGGTTCGAATTGATGTCCACATTGCTGGCTGGCACTTGAGGCGGCTGTGCGCTGGGCGGCTGCACCAGTGTCAGCACACGCACCGATGACTGCACCACTTGCGGCAAGGCGTGCGGCAACAGACCCAGTTCAGGACTGCGCTTAAGTAGTTCCTGCAAAGTACAGATGTTAGAAAAGGAAATCAATATCAAAGTCAAGCAACAAACTCACATTCTGCGTTAGAATGTACTCCTTGAGGAAGCTGCTCTGCTGCTGGGCGCTCTGCAAGCTGCCGGGACGCAGCAAATGGGCAAAGGAGCGACTCGCCTCCTCTAGCTGCTTCAGCATATACGCCTGCTTGGCCACCGTGTACTGTATGTGATCCTCGGCCAAGCTCCACTGACGCTGCTGGAACACCTGATACGCCTGCCGATAGCAGCGATACGCATGCTTGCGCTGCCCGGCACGCGAATAACGATTCCCAGCGAGCACAATATGAAACGCATACTTGCGATGCATGGGCGGATGGGTGACAAGGAAACAATACGCCGCCTGCTCCAGCAGCAGCGCCGAACGCAGATCCGACTCCTCGCTAGTCATGCGAATCAGTTGCTTGGCCACTTCGCTATAAAGACGTGCCGTCTTCAGGCACTCCATGCTCAACAACGTTGCGCGTGTTGCAAACTGCTGCAGCCTAAAAGTACAGTTGACAGGGTTAGCTAAAGATTAAGATCAAACCTGTGTCATTCGACTCACTTGCATACGGTTAGATAGCACATGATGGCATCCTCCATGTAGTCGTAGGTCTTGCGATGCGCTGTGCCCAGCATGAAGGCGGACAGCGCCGCCATCTCCAAGGCACCTGCATAGTACTGCCAGGCGGAGTCGGCATTGAAGTCGCGCTTAGCCTGGTGATACGACTGAAAGGCCAGATTGTAGTGTCCAAACATGAAGTAGAGATCTCCCAGCTTGCGGGTCTGCAGCTCAGCCGATTCATTCGTATAACTAAAAGATAAAGTTTGTTAATCACTAAACAATTAAACTATTATTTGCTACCTACATGACTGCATTTTGATTGTTAGTCCCGGCGCCCGGCTTGCTGGTTACAAACCAACGTTTGGTGGCGCTCAACAGCGACTTGCTGACGCCCTTTTTGTTCGTCACACCCTCGCTGAGTATGGCCACCAGATGCTCGATGTAGGGTATCAAGGCACGCACCGCATAATCCTGCACAAAGTGCCGCAAGTTGTCCACATCCCGCGCAGCCAAACAACGTCCATGCGGCGCATCCGCATCCAAATCGCTGGCCCACACATTCGGATTGATCGTTTGCGAAGCGATGCTTTCGGTGCTGATGCTAAACTTGGAGTTGATCGCCTCTGTGGCGCTCTCCTGCATGGGACTCAACGGATGCAGCATGGTGAGATCATTCTCCTGTGCCGCAGCGCCTTCCAGCAGCTGTGACATTTGCATCGCCGGCATGCTGATCACCGACACCGCCTCCTGAGGCGATTTCGGTGCGCTCAGCTCACTCGAGGTCATGGCATCGGCTTTGGGCTGCCGTTTAATGTACGTCGTCCAGTAGTCGGGAATGTCGCTATTGGTATTTGTCTCCTGCGAATTGATGGACACCAGAAAGCATTTGTTGTCGCCAAACGTAGACTTGAGCAGCTCGAATCCCTGCTGTGCCTTGGACAGATCGCCCTGACTGGCCTCATGCAGCACCACGTAGCTGTTGAGCACGTCGGTGGGCTGAAACCACTTGGGCAGCTTTTGTGGTGTTATGCTCTGCATTTGCTGCACGCGCTGCGTTAATTTCTGGGCGGTCTCGACGATCTGCGGATCAGCGCTGGACAATACCAGCAGACAGCTCAGCAAATGACGGGTGAACTCGTGCTCCGCTGGAAACTGCACGGTCAGAAAGGTTTCACGCCACTGCTCGAACCACGGCTCCGATGTGGGAAGCTCCAGATCGATGTCAGCTGCAATTGCACAGATCATTAAACATAGATCATTAGGAGCGTGTTTAACTTACCGATTGTGGCCAGCTTGGTCTTGTCATTGTGTGCATTGGTCACAGACTCGTTGAGCATCTTGCGCGCCAGCACCGTCTGCGGTGGACGCCATTCCACGTCGCAGAAATTGAGTCGCAAGCCGCGCACCGAAACGCTGGTGCCGGACACATCTCGAAAGTGAGCTGGGTGAGATTTTGGATGTAGATATATTACTTTCTAAATGTGACTAGCATCACTATTGAGTGTTGCGACAATTAGGCTAATCCCCTTGCCACCCACAACCTGCTGATGAAGTAATTTTGGTTGTTTACTCACCGTCATTGGGCAGCTTGGCGAAGGGCTGCAGCAGCTCCACGAAGGACAAATTGTTGCGATGGCAAATCTCATCGGCCAGTGGGCTGCTCAGCACACCGATAAGCGGCGAGAATATATTTTTAATTATGTCACGAGCATTATAATTTTGACCCGTGAGATGTATCATATTTTACACTTTCGTTTATATTTCCACAAACACCTCCCAAATCGGCCTTTCGCTCGCCGTGTGACCAGACTATTGTTATAGTTATTATTATTGTGGGTGGCACAACTGGATTATTGGGTATATGTTTCGCAAATATGCTGGCCACACCTTTTAGGGACGTTACAGCTTTTGCGTAACTTCGAAACCGCAGTGTGAATCTTCACTAAATAGTAAATAATAATATATACATTCTTTCATAATGTTTCACATATTCATATTTTGCATATTGCATTTTGCATTCCAAACCATAATAAAAGTTATTTTTTTGAAAATTGCACCCAACCACAGCATGTTAGGAGTAGCTTATGGGCAGCACTTTTTTGAGTAAAAGGCTGTTAAAAGCCATTTAGTAAGCAATGGTTTGAAAATACATTTCTACTCAATAAAGCTGAATTATCAGCTTATAATGACGCATAATTGATGGATTTTCGAGTTTCACAAGATGTTGAAATATTTGTAAGTAGAAAAGCTGTGCCTATTGCCGGCGTTGCCACCCTTTGGCTGTAACATCAAGCGGACTGAACGTGTGCTGACAGCTGGAATTGGCGGGAAAGCCTCAGCCAGCTGCTGTCACTCGCAGTCCACAAAATTCATTTGCTGCGATTAAATTGTTTGACAAAGGCAATCATAAACATTAAAAAAATATAACGAATTTAAACCGTGCTGCCAAATATTAATCGTGTAAAAACCGCTGCAACTATTGCCAGTAATTTCAACAGCGCACGCTAAACGAAAAGTAAAAAAAAAGTACCGGGAAAAAAACGCGCGCCGCTTCAGCGTCATCTTTTGTCCACAGAAGTCTTGATAGTTGGTTGGCAGCAGCATGGCCAAGGTGCACATTACCAATGTGGTTGTGCTGGACAATCCCAGCAGCTTCTACAATCCGTTTCAATTCGAGCTGACATTCGAGTGCATCGAGGAGCTGAAAGAGGATCTCGAATGGAAAATGATCTATGTGGGCTCCGCCGAATCGGAGGACTATGACCAGGTGCTGGACACCATATACGTTGGACCCGTGCCCGAGGGTCGTCACATATTCGTCTTCCAAGCGGATCCGCCAGACGTGAGCAAAATACCCGAACCGGATGCGGTCGGTGTCACCATTGTGCTGCTCACCTGCTCGTATCGTGGCCAGGAATTCGTGCGCGTCGGCTACTATGTGAACAACGACTATGCCGATCAGGAGATGCGCGAGAATCCGCCACCGAAGCCGCTCTTCGACAAGCTCACGCGCAACATTCTGGCCAGCAAACCGCGTGTGACGCGCTTCAAGATCAACTGGGATGATGGTCACAGCCAGAGCAATGGCAACAACGGCTTCAACGGCCACGAGAATGGACACGACATGATGCACGACGGACCATCGACATCCTCAGCGGCCGCCAATCACGAGGCGGCCATGGATGACAACAGTCTGGCCATGCCGATGGAGAACGGCGTGAAGGCGCTCAACGAAAACTCAAATTCACTTGCCATGGAGTGTTGAAAGAGAGAGATTTGAGAGAGTGCTCCACAATGCTCCTGGTCCCGTTAATTAAGTACTTGTAATTTAAACCTCATCGCAGTTAATAAAATTAATTAAATTTATCTCTAAATTCGCTAAATTGCCGTTACTGTTCGTAGTTCTCTTCTAGCGATAACTATCGATGATCGATTGCAACTTTAAATTATTCTAAGCATTAAGTTTACTTCTAAACAATCAAAACATATTATATTACTTTATAGCAGAGCTTCAACTGAAAACAAACGTTTTTTTCTTATGTCTAATTTGCATTTGCAATTTATAATTTTACTATTACAAATAAATTTCGTATATTTTGTTATTAAAACATTTGCTCTTAGGATATCTCCCATCATCATACATATATTGTATTGTGCCTTGCGTTTCAAATCAAAATCAGATAAATTTAAGAAAATTTTGTATATCTACGGCCTCTGAAAGAAGCTTCCTAACTTTGGACCACCTCGCAAAACTCCAGAAAAATTATCCGTTGTACAAAAGCTTACAACAAATGTCGAGTCTCAAGAAACGGGCAACTAACATCAGCTGCCAGGAGACCAAGTCCATATCCAGCCGAAAGCGTTCCATCTACAGCAAAATCGGAACGACCAACAACAGGTAGAGAGATCAAAGATAATTTTTATTACCTGGCACTAAATGAAATATTTGCTTGTAGAAAGGATAACGAAAGAAAACGCTGCAATGTAGTTGACAAGAGGAAATGGAAATTAAATTGCTCGGAAGCTGATGGAGTAGTTTCAACCGTGCGTTTGACTTGCTCCACGGCACCAATTGTGCGACCCTGTAATTGCCTCCGAAACGAGTCGCATGCGATGACGCTTGGCCAGGACTTGGCCACATATCTCAAGGCTTTTGCGCTCATTTATGTGCTCCCCGAGGAGGAGTGGACTGCCGAGTATGTCGACAAGTTGCTGCTCGAGGGGGGCGACGAGTTGTTTCAGAACAGTTCGGAGGATGATCATGCCGATGGACCGCTGGCCAACACTGCCACTGGCAGCTGCACTGAGCAGTGCATTCGACGCACGTTCAAACTGGAGGGCCACAACTTCACGCTGGAACTGAAGCCACCTTACCGGGGCGACCAGAAGAAACCGTTGGCCCAACGGCCGTTGCACATTATCCAGAACCTGAAGCCGGTGCTGCAAGCATTCTTCCGCTCCGCCCATTATTGCATGCTGCTGTCAAAGGCGGGCTACGTTTTGATCTGGCGTCGACGCAAAATGTACTTTGTGATGGATGTGAAGGGTCGTCGCCGTGAGGATTTGGTTAGCGTTAGGCATGGCGTTGCCATGTTGATCTGCCTGCAGTCCATCGACAAAGTCGTCCATCTGATCACCCAGCTCAGCCCGATTTCCCCCAACGACAAGTTCTACATTCGTGAACTGGCCGTTGTACGACTGGTGACGCCCGATGGACGCGTCTTTATGCGGGACGCCGATACGCCGCCCGTCGATTACAAGGTCATCAATCAGAACTATGCCTATCTCACCAGTCATTTGCATCTATCGCTCAATCCCGAAGAGAAGCTGCGCAATCGCAGTAGTCTTGTTGTTGGCGTGGTCGCCATTCTGGCATCCAAAATTGAGCCTCCCGCCTCATGGAGCACCACAATGTTTGATCGTCTTATTTGCTATGGTGTCGAGATCTGTCGCTGTTGCTGGGCCAAGAATCGTGTGACCATCGATCTGGGCAACTTTCCGACCCAGCTGCGTCTGGGCCATTTTGTCGTGGAACTAAAATTGGTCTCAAACGTTTGTACTGGAATGTGGCGTTACTCTGATGTCTACTGTAAGGTGCGAAAAAGCATGAAATTTACTTGATAATTTTTATATTTGATATCGGGAATTCGTGTTTCCATGTCTGTCCGTCTGTCCGCCTTTATAAATGCATCCGTCTCTGCTTTTATAAGCAAATTGGGTATAAGGATACGTGTTTAATAAACTCATATTAGTTTTAGTTTACATTTTCGAACCGTTAATCCTCCAGGACGAGTGGGAAAAATTAAATTTAAAATATTTTGTATACCATAATTTTTATTCTAAGAAATTTGTTTGACAACTTAGGTTTTATTGATTATTACATTATGACTATATTTTTCATTCCTCATAGGACAACAAGTTGACGCGAGAAATCCAGCAGACCCTCAAAGCGCATTGTAATGCAATCTTTCAGATTAACAGTCAGACATATGCAATGTGGGTCAAGGAGAACTTTTACTATTTGCTCGATCCCTATCGCCACACGGTGGTGACGCCACAGAAGAGGGAAGAGACTGGAACTCTTTGCGATAAGTGGTCTTCGGTGCGAATGTTTCGTGATGTTCTTACCATGCTCAGCGTGTTTCATCAGTTGCTCAAGGAATCCAATAATCAATCCCCATACTCAGTTCATGTGGTGCAAATTAAGAATATTATGAAGTGTCCTCAGGGATATTCCTTGAAGCCGTTGCCAGACGATGTCAACTATGATGCCAAGTCACTGAATGAAAAAATCACATTTCCCCAAAATATTAATAACAGCGAGAAGCTCTTGAAAGACCTCAGCGATTATGAGCAGAGTTTGTCCAGTGAGCGGGAAGAGCACAAATTTAAACAAATTGTTGATAATGTAAAGAATGAAGAGAAATTTGAGAAGCCGGAATGTTTCAAATTCGATGTCAAGTCCACATTAACCAAGCTCCCTAAAGTTAATCCCACTCTATTAAAGGATTGCAGCTATGTTGAGCTAAGTTTTCCCAGTCAGCAACTGGAAAAGTCGTCTGTTCTGAACAGTGAGCAGGAAGAGAAGTCTACCATGGTTATCAAGTTAAAGTCGCATGAACAGATGAAACAAAATGTGGAGAAAATGTGTTTATTAAAATCTACAAATAAATCTTCATATGGCAAGATACCCAACGATGCTCCCACCCGCAGTGCATCTCTGATTTTTCAGCCTTTAGCCACAGGCGTTATTATCAAACCCCAAGTAAGACCTCCTCCAGTGGTGCCCAAGAATTTTAAACCATCATCCCACAGTCAAGTTCCAATTACAACGGCCATTAAACCCTTAATACCACAGTCGATCTTCTCCGGTGTAAAAACTACAAAAACAGCAGCAAACAAAAGCCAAAATCTTTACGATAAATATAGGAACAAAAACACAGAATTTGTTCCCCGAACAAACCAAACTTCAATAGCCGAAAATCCTGTGACAACTAGAAAAAAGGGAGTATGGAATTCAAAGGCCACAGATAATCTGAAAGCTCTGCGAATGATTCAGAACGAAATTGTGCCTGAAGATAATGCAAAATATAATCGAAAAGCAGCTGGGAAAACTCAACAACTCACAAATCTGTCGCTGACGAGCTTTGCTTCCGCCCAATTGCCAATGGACGTCAGTATTTCAGTGACAGATGGCATTGAAGTGCCAAGGAAGGACGTCAGCTATCCGATTTATACCCAGAATCCCCATGCTCTGGCTGTCGCTGGCTCCGAGAGCGGCACCATGGAGAGCTTGAAGCGCCTCCTGGACTATTCATTTAAGGTGAGCAATCGCGTGCTCACCATGACGCCGTGGGGCAATTATGTGGTCTTTCGGTACTGCCATTTGTTTTACCTGTTCGATGGTTGCACCTGTAACATCGATCGCTTTCGACATCTGGATCTCAGCTCTGGTACTGCTGGCCTGTTGCCCTTTAAGAGCAAGGAGCAAGTGATCTGCTACATGATCGATTCACGAGAGTTGCGAACCTCCAAGATGCTACACACAACCCTGGACGATTCGTGTCGTCGGTTCGAGAAGTTTCTGGGGCGTGGTGCGTAGTTAACAATAATTTCTTCTATTTTAAGTATAGTCCACATATTGAAAAGTTTAATATCGACAAAATTATTGATATAGGCCGTCTGCCTCTTTGAAAGTCTTGATAAAGCGCTAGTCCTCAAATTTGATGTGAAGTTTAAAGCGTGTCGATCCGTCCTTCCGTCCTTCCGTACGTCTTGAAAATTATATAACAAAAACTTTATCTTACGCCGATGAAGTTTGTTTTCAATCAAAGAAGATGACAAAAAAGATTGATTAATGACTGACTCTAAATAATATGTATAATAATTAAAAATGCAATCTTTGCTACTTTTTGGGTTTTTGTTTTTATTATTATTACTACTAATTCGTATGAGTCGTTAAATTTAAACTTAATATGGAGTACATTTACATAATGTAGAGAAATTTTTGCATGCGACGCATCTTACGATAGCTAAACATCCAACTAGTGTGTAAATATATAGTGTATATATTATTGAGTGTATATAGAAATATGTATTTTAAATTTGTATTTTTTTCTTTTTTTCTCTTTTTTTTTTTTTTGTTTTTAATTACTTATCTGTTTTGCGGCGTGATGTGCGCTTTCGAGATGTACAAGTCTTGAGCGGACAATCGTGTGACATTTATATAGCTGGGGTTTTCAATGGGGAATTAAAAGCGCACATATCCACGTCAAAGCCGTGGTCAATCATTTTACAGACCGATTACAATTTTCAGTTGTTTCTTTGTTTTGTTTTGTTTAGTTTTGTTGTCGATTCTCAAATATTTGCTTTAAGGCACTGAAGCTTTGAATTTTGTGCATATCGAAAAATTAAGTACGATTACCAGAATGGGCTAAATCCAAACGTGATTCGGAACTATCCCAAATGCAAACTACAAAATTATAAAATCTAATGCGCTTCGTTTTTAAAAACGATTCTCTTCGATTTCGTAGCAAATTTTCCGTATATAAAAAATATCCCTGACTATTTTGCGTTACACATACAATAAGTATTTCTCTCATTCATTTCCTATTTATTTTGCCTGAGGCCAATTCTATTATTTTGTTTTTTTTCTTTCTTATTTTGTTTTTTTTTGTGGTTTTTGTTTTGTTTTGTTTGTTGGTTGGGAGCGTGTTGCGATTTAAGCTCTTAAGATTGAAAACTACTTAATGGCTAAATTAAATGTACAACTACGGCATTTTTTAAATATATTACAAAGGCAGCTTACTGAATTAAACAAAATCATTAACATAGGTGTGTTGCAAATTAGGGGAATGCAAGAAAACATTACGATGATTGCCCCCCAAAAACCCTGACAGTGAATATGGAGGTTGAGTTTTTGGGGTATCGGGTTGATGTTGTGGTTGCCATGATTTAATTAATGGTAACTGAAACGCTCAACGCTTCAAATGGTTTGCCATTATCTAAACAGATACATAAACTAAAGGGGCGATCGGACATGGACATACATAGTACGACATACGACGACATAGATAATACCATACAGTTTTGGATTTCATTTTTTGTTTTTTTGTTTTTGAGTATATAGAGATAGTTGTTTGCGGTTAATTGTTGTAGGAGTTTGTTGTTTGTTTTTCACTTAGGCTATGAGTAACTAGGTTAAACCATATTAACGGCGCCATCAGCCTCATAGGTCGGTATGGATATAATATCGCTGCTGCGAATCGCGCCCATGGGCAACGCCGAACCTGAACCTGTCGTCGAAGATGCTTTCGGCTCCTCCTCGTCCTCGCTGGAGTCACTTGAATCGCTGGAGCTGGCATGCTTCTCGTGCAGTTGCTGCTGCTTCTGCTTTTGCGTCTGTTTCAGTGCCTCCGGCACATCCGTATTGCTTTCGAGCGTCGAGTGCTGACTCGATGGCGAGTGACTGTACTCGGAGGTGTTCTCCTCATCGGATACAATGACCACATTGCGTTTGTGTATGGCAATCTTCTGGGATAGCGGCGCCTTGTAGCTGCGTCTCGGCCTCATACCACGTCCAATCGGCAGACGACCAATGCTGCAATCCCAAAACCATTGAAGAACATTGCTTGCATTTCAAAAATTTGAAGTGAACTTACCTTCTTCTGCGCAGCGCATAGTTGTAGTCGGTGTCCTCGCCCTCCTCATCCGACCAGCTGTCCTCGCCCAAATGCTCCTGCGATTCGCCATTCGCATTGCTGACAATCGCATTCGAGGGATTCTCCTGCAACTGCGTTCGCTTCTGTCTCCGGCTCTGCGTGCTGCTGCAACGACTCAGGCAGGGACTGCTGTTGACGCCCACATCACGCATCTCGGGTGTCGTGGTCGTGTTGACGCCACTGCCGCTGCCGCCGCCGTTGCCATTCTCTGTGGCATTCGATTGTATGGAGAGGCGATTCTCGTTGATGAACTCAATGACTTTGCGGCCCAGACGCTCCAGATTTTCATTGTCGCTGCAGCAGTCGGTGATGTCCAGCCGCTCGTTGCTGTTCATCACATCGTCGATCAGCTGATCGGGACTGGAGCAGGCATCCTGAAAGGTCAGCTCGCTGTTGCTCAGCGAGTTGCCATTCGATGGACTGGCGGCATTGGCTGGTGAATTGTTGTCCGTCGGCGTGATCGACTGCACCTTGGCCTGCTGTGCCATGACAGCGGCCAATTGCTGCACACGCTGCAGCTGCAGCGGCAGCTGGCGATGATTGGGAGGCGGCACATCAATCGGTTGCTCGGCACAGGGACTTATGTCCGTTTCGCTGACATCCATGGCATCGGTTTGCGTTTGTCGCTCCACCAGCTGCACCTTGCGGTTCTCCGGCTCGCTCTGGTAGCGACGATCCCGAGTCGGACTGTACTTGGGCGGTGCGGCAAACGAGCCGGAGCCGTTGCGTCGATGACGCCAAGTCTTTTTATTCTTGCTGGACATGCTGCCGCCGACAACGAGGCCGTTGCTCACCGCACAGTACGATTTGGGCTGACAGTTGCCATCCAGCTGCGCATACAGCATGCACTTCACAGGACTCTGCAAAACGAAGTGTATTTAATTAATGGCTGGCAATATTGTTAACAAGGAGAGAAAGCAGTGGGCTGTGGGAGCCGGTTTCTGCATCAAAGCGGAGAAGACGGAGCTCATTCTCAAGTAGATATCCGGTTAAACTGAAAAGCAATAATCCTAATCCTGCGATGGGCAGTGCGGAACGGACTTAGAGCTAATCCTAAAAAGACTAAACTGGTTCTGTGCACTCGAAGACACAAGACTCTAAGCTCTACACTTCCGACACTGGGAGAAATTATCAAAGGAGGGAAAAAATCCTGGAGCCATTCTGGACTTTAAACTCTTATGGATGAGAAATTCGGAAAGGACGATCAACCGGCATTTTAAGTCTTCTTTCGATGCAAAAAGACTCTTGGTAAATGTTTTGGCAGTTGCAACCATATATCATTCATTGGCTTCACACTCCTGTCATCAGAACAATATTACTAAATGGTTTATTGGGAGGGTGGGTCGAGCCAATTCCCATCTACACAATCTCAATAAAGTACAAGAACTTGACGGCCTGCGTGTATCAGGATTTATTTGTTCTACCTCCAAGCAGCACTTGATGCTATGTTGGATCTGAAACCAATTGCAGTCTTTCTCAATCTCATGGCAGCAAGAAGAGAGTTCATTCTGTACAAAGCGAAAAAACCTTACTGAATTTGTCATGCAACTTTCTGGGAAGGATTTTAAAAGTTTACTATCTGGCTGTTGGCAAATCAAGCATACCTCTGGCGTGGTTTCGGGATCGGGTGTTGAGGATTGCTGTTGGATTTGTTGCTGGGCTGGCGGCGCGTTCAGTCGACGTCGATAGTGTTGCATTTTCCTGAGTGTGTTGCCCAATCGTCTCGTGGGCTTGTAGCCAGATCCAGGCAATTTGCGCTCGCGCCTGTCAAACAAAACAATAAATAAAGATTAACAGATCAAGTATGGAAATCTCGTCACTTACTCGGCAATTTCCTTCTCCTTCTCCTGCAGCTGTGTCATGCACTCGCTCAGCTCGAAGAACAATTGATTCGTCTTCTGCAGCTTATCCTCGTAGACCATGCGGATGTCCTGGGCATGTCGCCACTCGGCAGTGCGTCGCTTTATCAAATCCTGCTCATACTTGTGTATGCTGGTGCCGTTCTGGGTGATCTCCTTCAGATGGCAACGCACCTCCTCCTTCCACGACTTTTGCGTCTCAAAATATTGCTTTTCAGTTTTGCGCAACAGCTCCGGTCCGGCAATGTCCAGATGACTTAGTATCTGCCGGAACGAGGGGCGATTGCGTGGCTTACTCTTCCAGCAGAGCTTGACGAGCAGCTTGAAGCCTTCGGGGCAAGTGCTGGGCACGAGCAGCTTGAGCGAATTGTTGCCCACACCCCAAATGATGGCCGACGAGTCGACATCCTTGTAGGGTATCTCACACGTGAGCATTTCCCAGAGCACCACGCCGTACGACCAGATGTCCACCTTCTCCGAGCAGGGCTCGTTGCGTATGACTTCGGGCGCCATCCACGCGACGGTGCCGGCAAAGCTCATCTTGGTGCTAATCTCATTCCACTCGCGACTGGTGCCAAAGTCGCTAATCTTCACCACTTCGTTTGTACTTATCAGTATGCTAGAAAAGATGGAGGTAATTTCAGTAGAGTTATAATTCTATAATTCTTGAATTCGTTAACTCACTTGGGACTCTTCAGATCGCGATGGATGATCTTGTGTGAGTGCAAATATTGCATGCCCAGGGCGATTTGTTTGGACCAAGAGACCAAACGGGACGGCAACATGACCTGCTCCTCCTTCAGTATGTTCTGCAGCGGACCGTAAGGACAGAACTCCATGATGATGCAAAACACCGGCGATTGCGTGCAAACTCCTCTGCAAAAGTGTAATTCTAGTTTAAACAACCTGCTCATTAGATCAGTAATATTCATGAAACTCACTTGAATTTGATAATGTTCTCATGATCGAGTTTGCGCAAATGCTTAATGTCCGTTTCCTTCAACTCCTTCACCTTCTTCACGGCCACAATTTCGTTCTTCAACTTGCCACTGAAGACGGCTCCTTGGGCTCCGCTGCCCAACCATTCCAGGTCCGTAATGGACTCGAAGGGTATTTCCCAGTCTTCACTACGCGGACTCTTCACTTCAATCACACCCGCTTTGCCTATGAAGGACAACACGGGCTTCATACAGCCCAGCAGTCCATACATCCAACCTATTGGTTTATCCGGATGCCCGAAGGCGCTTGCCAATCCGCCTCCGCCTGCGTGTGGTGGCCATCGCTGTTGGCACGTGTTCTCGGCACTGCTGTCCGTGATCTCCGCATAGTTGTTGTGATGCTGGGGCGCAGATGAGTCGATGTCGGCGGATTTGAAGGGCAGATCTGTTGCGGCCAATCCTAGATGTCCGAACTCATCCTGCAGACAGGCCATGCTACGAAATTAATAAAGCGAAAGACATTTGATTAAACAACAATACACAATAAATCGTTAGCTTTTCATTGGTCCACGTACGTAAAATCTATTGAGGTAAATTTGCATTCCCACTTAAATCATTCATTTAAAAATTGCAGCTATAGCACTTGAGCTTCAAATATTTTGTTAAATTTTAAACTTTAAAACTTAAATAGTTAGTTAAGAACGGCAAACAAGTTTGGGGATGTCTAATAAATTCCAATGTTTTTTTCTTGTTCTTTAAAACAAAAGAAATGGATTTAAAATATATACTTTATAGTCACCATAGATTATTCTGAATTTATGGAAATTTTTAAGGCCCAAGTGTGTAGCAACTACAATTTTTTGATGTTTATCTTTGTGAATAAATCAAAAGTTATAGTTAGAAAAATTTATCAAGTCCTTTCCTTATTTATTTTTTTATTTTGTACTTCTTTTTTCCAAAAACGAAAAAAATATAAATAATTGCGTGCGTGGTTCAAAAATAAAGTTTTTGATTGATAACACTTGACAATTTGCATGGGGAAATTGGTTCTTTATCTAGAAAGAAGTTTGTGTATCTTGATGTTGATATCACCAACGTTATCTTGTTGTGTCAAAACATAAAGCGTCACGCTGATTCTATTGTCCATTTAAGGCTTTTTGACAAGTTTCCAGATCACATTTCAAATCAACTGGAAACTAATTTTAGAAAACCGGTTCATAAACAATAAATTCGAATGCTCATTATCATATCAAAGAACAATACACAACTATGGGGTATAAATCTCAAGTCGCAATAAGAGATATGTTGAACGGTAAATTATAAATCAATTGGGTACAATAATCGTTTGCGTTTCGTGGGTTATATATTTAGAAATATTAGATAGTGTTCAGTTGAGTACACATGACACAAAGGTATTATTTAAGCACAGTGAAAACTCCTTTAGCAAGTACCTCTATTAAGCGGATAGTTTTGGTAACGTTTTCAGAACAATTTTCGTAAACCATAAAGAACATAGAAAAATATTAGATAAAATAAAGCTATACGTCTACTTAAATACAGCGAAAAGAATATATCGATGTGTGGTATATATTATTATTGATTAAAATTGTTTCTTGATTAACTTCTATGTTTTTTGACCTTTCTTATTCAAATCATTTTGACATTAGATATTCTTGAGTGTACAAAAACCCGTATTTCTAGCTTCAAATAGTTTTTTCGATTTAAAGGAGCAGAAAGGGGCGTGGCTAAAATTTAAAACAAACATGCACGAGTACTGATACCAAATATGGGGCTCCACATCTTAGTCTCAGAGATCGAGGTGTTCATACAGACAGACAGACTATCATGACGACATCGTCTCGGCTACTGATAATGACCAAGAATATATACTATATGGAGATGCCTCCTTCTGTCTGTTAGATACATTTTCTGTTGCCACTTAGTTATAATACCTTTCTACCCTATGAGTAGCGGGTGTAAAAATCAAAAATTGTCCACTCAAGAGAGTTTTCACTGTATACACAACTAAAGCTCTGCAAATAAATATTTGGAGTCGCAGAGTGATCACGATAATATGTAGTTCTTTTAACAATTGCCACACACAGATACACTGCATGAGTATGTGTAGGTTTGTACATATGTATGTGTGCACTAACACAAAGGCTATTCTCCTGTCGCTTGGAATTTCTATTTGTTGTTTTTATTTTGCACGCGATAAGATAAATAATCACCAATAACAGAAGAGAGAGAGAGAGAGAGAGGGGGGCGAAGAAATGGGAGAGGGAAGAGCAAGAAGCATAAATAGACAGCCTAGCAGTTTTTAGTTTCAGGTGAAAAACATTTATCAAAACAATAACAACAACAACAAAACAAGCAACAATAACAACAACAATAGGCAGGCATAGAAAGTCTGTCAAGTTGAAGCGACGTGCGCGAACAGGCAAAATCACCTGTTGCCGTCGATAAGCACATACAGACACACACACACACAGTCACAGTCACAGATTGGGCACCTACACATTCACATTGTGCAGATTTTGTTTCCCAGCATGTGCAGCTATATGGACATCCCGCTCGCACTGCTTTACAGCTGTGGGGGTGCTGGAGCACTGTTCTGTTCACAAGCCGAAGCCGACGTCGCTGTCACAACTAATGTCAAAAACCTTTTAATTATGAAATTTAAACGCATTTATTAATTGCCATAGCAGCACGTTTTGACCTTTGTTGTTGTTCTGTTTTTGTTTTTTGGGTGACGTGCAGTTCTCATAGAACGCGGAAATTTGGCTATATTTGGATATATTGTTTCTTGCCGAGCTCAGCAAGTGCAACGGCAACGCATAACGGTACTTAGGTGAGTCAGTGTTGTGTTGTGTTGTGTTTCCCCAATTGCAGTTGGAGTTGCAGTGTTGGCAAAAGATCACTGTTATCGATTAATCGACATCCCTAATTCATTTGCCTTGCTCATTTACCTCTTTTCTTTTGTGATTATTTTATCCGGTGGATCGGTGCGACCAAAGTTTGATATATAATAGACCATTGTGATGGGGTTTTCACCGCTTCTTTCGCGCTAATTTTCACGGTTAATTGTGTTTGTTTTTGCAATTAGTTTTGTTGTTCTTTGCTTCTTTCTTGTTTACGGCAAACTCATTCATTAATACAACGACGACGCCGCTTTGCTGCATTAATGCAAATTTTTACACTCGGTTTTTTTTTTTTGTGTGTGTTTTGCGGTCGCTGCCAGACGTTTTTTACGCACTGTATAAACCAAACGACAACAATAACAACAACTTTTGATTAAAAACGTTCGTTCGCTTCGTGCCAAGCACAGCCAGCCACCGAACCGAACAACAACAACAACGAGAACAACTATACGCGTTTTTTTGGCGCTTTTTGTTGTCGTCAGAAAAAAAATGACGTCAAGGTAAGTGGTAAAGTGTCGCTGCTGCTGCGGCTGCGTTAATTACACGACCAAGAAGCGGCTGCGTAACACTTTCGTTTTGTTTTGTTGTTGCTGTAATAATTTCATGAATATTATTTGCTCAAATTGTATAAAAACTGCGCCATCCCATGCACACACACACGTACACTAACGCAAGTTGGCAACTGATTTGACGATAAGCAGAGTGTTATTTTTATTTTTGTCTGCTCACACACACACACGCACGCACACATTAAGGCAGGCTCACAATTTGATTGACACGCTCTCTTTCGCTCTTTCGCGGCGACAACCAGCTGAAGCGATTGATTTTCGCAGACTAAATTGCGAACCCAAACGAACGTTCGTTTCACATTATCAGCACAGCTTTGTGCTCTCCCTCTGCTTCCCTCGCTCCTTCTCGCTGCTCTCTCTCTCTCTCACATTCATTGTTATCAAGTTTTGTTGTTAGAGTGACCAACTTTGGGACAGACAGCATGCGGGCTGGTCCGCCTTAGCTTTGAAACCAGTTTGCAAACACAGGCAGGTGTGTGTGCTTGTGTTTGTTTTCTGTAAGGCAGTATGCTAGTGTATATGTACATATGTGTTGTTTCGGGTGGCAAAGGTGCAAAGGAAACTCAAAAGTGCCCGATGCTTTTTATCATTTCACCACAACGCGCTTTTTGCACGTGTTCATTAATTGTTTATCGCAAACAAATACAAGTGTGTGTGTATTTATAAAGAATGATTTTTTATGCCAGTGCTAGTTTTGGTTGAAACTGTTATATTTTTTTAAAGCCGACTATGAACGGTCGACATTGAAGAAATTATAACATAAAATAAAAATAAATTTTTAATTTTAAATTTTACTAAATAATTACATTTAAATCTCTAGGGATATTTAAGGTGCACGCATTGTGGGAAACCCCAATCAATTAATTAATTTTTTTAGTTGTTAATTGCTAGATAAAATTGTTTAGTATTTAATCAGCACCGAGAAATCGCAAATAGTTGATTGTACAGAGGTAAAGGGATAAAGGTATAAACACCCACAAAACGTGACCTTGGTCAATAACAATTTATGACACTTTTCGCATACTTGATCGATGATCGATATTCGATAACTTACCTTCTCCGCAAATTATCGGTTTGGTCCAGCGATAAATTTGGACTGCTGCCATGATGTCTGCGACGGCTGTAGTGCAGTTGTTGTTGCTGCTGCTGCCTGGCGGCGACGACATTGACCAAATCATCGCGACTTTTGCTTAGACTGTCGCTAAACGGTTGCATTGTCCGTTACTTTTCTTACGGCGATTACAGCTGCTGATGTCCTACGACATGCTGGGCGTGACCGTGGTTAAATGGGCTGTGAACAAGCAACGAGGACGCGTTAAAATACTAAAATATATTCCTAACACATTTCAAATCACGAGCATTTTATCAATGAAACTACGTAAAATCAATAAGTAGCCAAACGACGTCAAACGCCAACGCGCAGGATGTTCACAAACATACAAATACAATAAGCACATACTCTGTGTACATGAGTACTGTGCGGATGTATACATGTCTGTGTGTGTGTGTATGTGTGCACTAACATTGGGGGATGCAGGCACGTTCAGTCGCATTGGCGTCAGCCCCCTCCACCTCCACCTCCCCCATACACGTTACGCTTGAGAGTCAACGCAAAAAAAGACAAGTACGTAAGATACCCTGCAATCAAAACACGCTTATACACACAAAAAAACACGTTATGTATAAATCATACATATCTATTTAATTGAGTACAACTTCTATAAAATTTTTTTTTGCAAATATCATTAATTCTACTGGCCAGACTTCTTTTAAAAATAATTTTAAAAGTGTACGCCATTTACTTTCTTTGTGTGTTGAATGCAGGAACCTACATACCAAATTTTTGTTCCTAGCTTTTATTATTATTTTTTAAAATATTATTTATTGATTCATTTTTCGTAGCACTAATAAAGCTTATGAATTTGGGGACTTGTCACTAATATTTGGTATTTATTGTATTATATAATAGTTATAGTTATTCCTATAGCACATGCACGGACTGTTGTTGCTGATCAAGAATAAGTAATGGAAAAAATAACTGATTTGCATTTTCTCTGTTTCCTTAACTTTATATTATTATTTCGGAATGTAGTAATGAGTTCGACTATTTAATTTTTTAAACATAAATGTATCGGTCTTCACTAATTAATAATATCATAGTACATATGCTATGTACTATGTAATATCATGTACATATGTATATCATAGCACAAGCTTGGTAGAAAGGCTTCAAGTAAAAGAGTAATTATCATTTCTACTATTTTTTCCAAGACTTTGTATGAACTGTATAGCTTCGGAGACGTCTCCTTCTGTCTGTTTAAACTATAATACCCTTTTTTGGACATATTCAGTTGGTACAGGGCATAAAAAAGCGAAGAGCGCAAACGGCAGAAATTACAACAGTCGAACAGTCGATGGCAAGCGACCTACGCAAAGCGTCAACGCGTGCAATGTGGGAGGGGGCTGCGTTGCAGGGGGGGAGGCGGTTGGCAAAGCTTTAAGCCATCGCGGAAGCGCGTGATAAAGCACAAGAAGAAGTTACGCCGTTAATCCATTGAACAAATTTCAAGAGCACCAAATACATACACACAAATGTACACTTGTCCATATATGGATTATATTTATTCATTTATCAATTACCGCACTTTTCACTTTCAAATGCATCGCTGCTTTTCATTTTGTTGTTTTTATTGGCAAATTACACAAAAGAACAAATACACATGTATGCTTATGTGAATATGTGTGAGCAGACACACACAAACAGCTAAGTATTTTTGTATTCCACTTCTTCTGCTTCGCCTTTTGCTTTTTTTTTTTTTTTTGGTGCTGTGCTTTTTAACTTGGCTAAAGCTAGAACATAACAACAACAAGCAACTACAATGAAATTTTGCCACACACACCAACAGGCATACACACACACCGACACACACACACACACAGACACACACGGTCTCTCGCAGAGTCAGTTGGAAACCTTACAGCGCAGCTTATACTTTTGTGCTGTTGCTGCTGCTGCTTCTTCTTCTACTTCGTTTGCTTCGGTTAAAGAAAATCAATAAATTTTTATTTGCACTTTCAACTGCAGTTTTGCACATTTTTCACTCAGTTTTGCATACGAATTCCATTACCGATTCAATCACTTACATTTTGTGTGTATTTCGCGCAATTTATTAGAAGTTTTAAAACAAAAAAACAAGCATTAACAAATACAAAAGACTGGTTTGCCTTTGGTTGCGCTTTAGATAACGTTCCGACCGACCGACCGTCCGCACCAAAGGTAGATACAAATCAACTAACCAACACACAAAAAAAAAAAACTGGCGCACGCTCAGCCTGAGCTCTGGCCGAGAGCATCAGCAATTGGTATGTACCAACTGCTGATACAGCGCTCAAGCGGGCCAATTTCCTCCCTCAAAACCAGTTTGGAGCGCAGGTTGAACTGCGCATGTGTCTCACCCACTGTGTGTGTGTGTGTGTGTGTGTGTGTGTGTGAGAGACGTGGAGAGAGTGAGAGAACGCACAACTGAGAGCCATCCCATGGCCAGTGAGCGACGACAACCACCAACAGCAACAGCAACAGCAACACCACCAACACATTCAAGCTGACGGAGTTGTCGTTGTTGCTTTGCTGTTCGAGTTGTTTGGCTAAAGTTAAAGCCGAAGTATGCACGATCACGAGCCAGTGTAAAAGCTCTTTCTTTATGGTTACGGTTACAAGAGCTTCAAAGCTCGCTTCATGTTTTTTGGTTACGCGCCAAGGCAGCAGGAGGTATTTAATATTCATTCTCATGCATCTCCCCCAAACTTGTTCTATTGGACTTTCACCAAATGTTATTTGGTCAATTAATACAAGATAAGCCAAAGCAATGTTAAATATTTTGATTATTTGTTAGTATGTTAGTAGCATTCCGGCCATTCATTGAAAATCTGCTGTATGTGCGGAAACGGTTTTATCATTTTTTACGCATACATGTCACCAGACACTTGCGTGTACATCATATCTATGATTGAGTGGAAAACTTTGACTTACACTGGACTGCAGAAGTGAGACATTGAGCATTGGAAAAATGGGGGATTTCGTTTCATTTGATTGACGACAATAATCCTTACTGATATAAATATTTTGTGAAGGTGTAAAATCAATAAATCAAAATAATAAATTTGCATATTAAATTGCGTATACGGTAATTTCACCGCTTGACGAACACTTTCCTATTTTAACTTATCTTTGAAGTATTTGTAGTATTTAATATAGTTTACATATAGAACTCAACTCAAACTTAGCTAAAACGCATAGTATTTATGAAAATTATAAAACTTTTCTAAGCCCCGAAAAGATCATTCGTACACAACATAAGAAGAATCTCGGACTTTAATCGATTTCTCTATATTTTGGCGAATGCTCCCATTTGGTAGACATATCAAAATTAATTAAAATATTTAAGATTTTAAATATTGATATATTGATATACATTTTAAGACAAAATTCAATTTTTATTGTCGTTAAAAAATCAAGTTTACAAATTTATTCATATCATTGACGGTAGCCGTGAATTTAATTTAATTTGATTACATGTGATATAAACGATTTCCCAGAAATACGTAGATTATTTCAAGTGTGCAAACATTGCAACTTGTCTGATAAGAGGCGGCAACAATGTGCTACACAAGTTCTGCCGACGTTTGCCTATTTAATTATACGATATTTTGAGAACAGGTAAGAAAACGGGAGGGCATAAGAAAAAATGCAGCAGGTAGCATAATTTCTAGGTAAACAGCGATGACTCATGCAGGGAACTGCTGAGCTGACACCCAGAGAACTCTCCAAAACCCGAATCCGAACACACATATTTATGTGACAGCCACGATCGCTGCTTCGCTTGCTCCATCTTTTTCACACAGTACCATTGCGCACTCTTTCGCACGCTTACACTGCTTTGAGCCTGTTGCTGTCCGTTTTCTTGTTTGTTCACTAACAACAACAAGAGCCATGATAATAAGAGGCCCGGTAAATTAATATGCTGCATACGTGCGTTTTCTTTTGGTCCATTGCGCATGACTCAATAGTCAAGCATTTGTAGACGGACAGGGTCCGATGCCGATACCGATCCCCTTGTCCAAACAATTTTCAGGTTCCCCTCCCGAAGCATTGTCAGACAAAGACCAAAAAGGTAACGTTAAGGATTTCAATTGAAGACCACGTAAAAAAAGAGCACAGAGAACAAGTGGTTCTTCAAAGAGGGTTCAATGTTATTCATACCAATTAAGCAAGTCGTTAGGGAAAAATATATCTATCTTGATGATTTCAATAGAACTGTGATTGTATATTTGAGCTAGTGAATACTGGTAAATAAATCAATTCATTTATAGATATTTACCATTTTACAAATGTTTTATTTGTAGTATTTCGAATGTATTATTCTGCCTTGTAAGTAATCTCTGAAATTCCCCTAACTAAAACTTTGTTTCTAAAGCAAAAAAACTAATCCCATGTGATACAGAGAATACAGATTGATTGAGATTATTTAAATTATTATAAAAGTAACATTAAAGAGATTTTGACTTATTTTAAGCTCATTTAGACTGGCTAACCTCGGAATACTCTACAATTATAAAAACAATCGTTCCTAAAACAGGGTTTATTAGGACAACCTTTGTTTTTTTTTACAGGGAGATATATTTTAAAGAGTTATCAATCTTTGGTAGAACTAGAAAGATTTTCCAATTAAGAAAAAATAAGAATTTTGTCTTGTCTAATTCTTACCTAAATTTAACACTTTTTGAAAATTATACCCACCGTCACAATAAAAACGCGCCGCTGAAATTATTAATTTGGGTATTTCTTTATTCAATAGTATCATGTTTGTTGCTCTATTTATGGATTTATGGATTATATTTGTTCTACTCAGTATCGCAATTTCAACTGCACTGTGGCTTCAATAAATTTGAGGCCTAATTTTTTTCCTGAAGTTAAGTTAAGAAGTATACCTTGTCGGATACAGTTTACGATTTCGAAGGAGCAAAAAATTGCTTTTATATTTCTTCTTTCTTTTATATATTTTTTATCATTTCATAAAAAGGCTATTTAAAGAACAAACATTTTCACAAACCCACCATTTTGTATTTTCTTTCCGAAATTTTGGCTTCAGGCAAAATATTATATGTAAGAAAAGTTTCTACCTTCAGAAATAATTTTGTCAGCCCATAAAAAATGGTTTACGAATTCAACATTATGAATTTAAAAAAAAGCCTAGAAGTAGGCACTGGCATATTGGCAAATTGTTTCAGACGAGACTTTTGGATTGACTTTATAACCTGACTAGAAAATAGCTAAAACGGACTTGAGAAAAGGAAGTTATGTATTCGATTAAAAAATGGTTTGGGGCTGGTAACAATTTCTAGTGAAGAAAGACAGTAACAATTGCCTCGAGCCCGAAGATGTGAAAGCGATGTTTTATATCATTTGAACCCGATTATAAACCAAACTACGTCACGATAAGAATGCGCGCGTAATTTTCGAAATACTGACTTCAATAAGCTCTTGTCAAATTGATCTCTGCTTTACAGATGTGGGGACATAGCCAGTGCAAATGAGCTTTTTTTAAAATTGTTTTTGGCTTATGCAGGAATTGACCTATATGAACACAAAACAAAAACCTTGAGATCATTAAGTTAATGATTGTACCAGGACCCGATGATTCAAGTTGAAAAGTATAAAGCCATATATTTTAAATGTTTTTTTAAAAACTGTTTGAGAAATTCATAGATTCAGACAGAGTTACAACATTGTATAATGTTGAAGATCAAGTTGTGCCATGAGCATATGAAACAACAACATCTCTTCTGGGAACGCTGCTGGAACCAGATCTAACGAAAGTCAACTGCGACACATTAGATGGTTGTCGTACTAGCTGCAGGTCTTCTCGGCCTACCAAATGATCGGCTTAGCTTGCTTGCTTTTTCAAAAGTCTAATATTATCAATGAATCTTAAATCGTATTTTATTTGCATATGTTTTTTATTTTGTTAGAATTTTTGAAGTGTTCAAAAATCTGGCAATTCTTTAACCTCTGCGAATCCTGAATCCTGTTCTAGTGCCGGCAGTGCGACGTCTGATTGCAGACCGACGTCTGAGGGCAGCCTGACGTCTGGCAATATTTCTCCTCCTTCTGGCGGCCCTCAGGCGGCGCAGACGCCTCATGCGAGCAATCCTTCTTCTTAGCCGGGCGATCGCAGCGGCCAGAGAGCTGGTGCTGGAGCTAGTCGTGGTTGAGGTCGTGCTTGTGGTTGTCGCCTCTGTGGTGGTCGTTGTGGTTGTGCTGTCGGTGGTTGTTGAAGTCGTCGTGGTGGTTGTACAATCGGCGAGCTGCACCAGGTACAGGGCCAGGACGGCACAGCCAAGAATAATAGTTTGGACTCTCATGTTCAAGCTGAGGGGTTGACTTGGAATGATTAGCTGCAGTTGGACCAGTTCTTTATATAGGCACTTTCTTGACTCTCATAAGAATATCTAAAAATAGTACTTCAAGATATCTTTGTCTAGCTAGCGCACATAGAACATGCGTCAAACCAGCGAGTAATTCGAGATCAATGATTTATTTAATATTTACTCAGTTGTTGACCGTGAAAGAGGTTAAGCCAATGCTTTCCACTTACTTTTCCATTAATTAAAGTAAAAATAAAAATAATTAAACTAAAAATAGAACTCACTTTGTTAAAAATCCCAGTTCTATATCATTTTGTGGAACTTTTTTTACTTATAAAATAGATTGCACTAAGTAGCTTCTCTGGGCTTCCAATGCCCATGCTATTAACTATCTATTTGCTATTTTTTTTTTTAATTCTGCATTTAGATTTCAAAAAGCACTGGCTTATTATCTAAATGCATCTAATATCATTAAAGGAAGCTCTTTTATACGTAAACTTATGGTTGTAAAACTCTGTTTTCAATTGAGGGCCTAGTTGTATGCTAAGATATTGTGTAGACCCGCTTTTAATATTGTCCATTTATTTGTGTACGTTTAGAAGAATATCGAAGATGTCCTCTACCGTTGAGTATATTATGTTATTCTTTTTGTTTTAACTCATTCCCGGATACTTAGGTATGCCGATGATGTCAGTGATTCTCATGCTGGCAAAGTGATCTCAATTGTTTTAAATATTGGTGCTAAGTAAATTTCTTAAATCTGAATTATAGCAAATGTCTAAATATGTCTTTCTTGAGCAGACAGTAAAAGATTTGAGCATCCTGCTTGATTCAAAACTTGAATTCCATAAGCATATTCAGTCTGTTGTAAATAGTACTACATATACAAAAGTGTTCCTGAATCAATAAATGTAATCTTAAAACATATAGAATTTAATTTTAATAGTTTTTAATTTTATTATTTGTCCAACGTCTACTATACTTGATTTGTTTCCGTTTCATGCACTATTATCTTTTTTTTGTCTGCGGGTAAACAATACCGTTCTTTGTGGGGCTGGATTATTTGTTGGTACTGTCATTAGTACGTCAAAGTCAAAAAAGCATATCCGCTGGGCCTCTTGTTAGTACTGCCGTAAATACGTCAATGTCCAAGTCCGCGTAATGGCAAGTCTCATAATTTATTTACCCAAGTGTTACTTGGAGTGTAATAATTAACGAAGCCTAACAACTTTTGAGCAGCATGCAAAAAGTTAAAAAATATATGGTTTGACTAGAACGCGATTTTGTATATACAAAGCAGTATCCTTTTCCGGGCAAATATGTCCTGTTTTTAACTGTTTCATCAGGAAACATGTGAACTATTTCATATTTATTAATCTATATTTTCTGTGGTTAATTTATCATTGATTGTAGTTTATTTGAAATTTATTTCTAAATAATTTCTAATTTTTGTGATTACCTTATACAAATGTAAGGGAATTAGTTTAAATTCTTATAAATGGTGCCTAATAGTACCTAGAAAATGTAATATTATTTATAATGCATTTTGGGTACCTCTGAGTTGGGGTTTGTTAAATACTTTTTGTGCGACGTCATAAGACATTTATTGGTGTTGAAAATTTAGCATTCTTTAATGATTTAAAGGTCTTTTGGTTATCACTATATTTTTAATAAAATTGTATACACTTTATATACAAATATGTAAATAATTTAAAAATATGTATATATTTTCCAAATTCCTTTATCAATGAAACGAAGGGCTTCCCAATTCGCCTATTATAATCCTTCAAACATGAAAAATGTAAACAAAATTCGTTCAGAAATTAAGCTTTATTGTGACCAACTTTATTGTTACAATCAACTTCGCCGTAGAAGCTACGGAAAGACTTGCATTATGCATTTTCAAATACGTGAATATATTTTACTTAGTTTGGAGCTTTCTTTTATCAAATGCTTATCAGAGAAAACAGCTTGTTTCAGTATTTTGTTGAATGTGAATGTTTATTGCCAACTTAATTACAATAATAGGTAAGATTCTTAAACATAACACTAAATCAACGTGTCTTGCACACAGCAGCTTGTTCTTCCGCTAGGTAAAACTAGGTATATCTAAAAATATGCCTCATTATGGAGCATTTTGTTATTCAGTAAGTGATTCAAGTACACAAGTATATGCTTAAATGAATTGCTTAAACAAATGTGACATGCTGTTAATGTAAGGTTAACAGTGCTGTTGATAATAAGCGGAGTTGTTAAGATTTTGCGCTTGGCACTCAGTTTTGATTTGATTTGATTTCCCATTAAAAAACTAGAGAAAAAATGAATGTATAATGCAATTATGAAAGTCTTTAGTGATGCTTAAAGTTATCAGATCAAAGAGAACCAACTGGAGGAAGAAAATGACTATGCGAGGCAGAGAAGAGAAAAGAGACAGAGGAGAGAAACTTCCAGAAGGCAGGGATACAAAACGAACTTAATCTAATTGAATGTCTTTTTTTTTGTTTTTGTCGGACTTGATGATCAATGTTATACGTATGAGAATAAGTAATACAATTTGTTCTTGGTTGGTTTGCGTTTTTGATATTACCGGAGGGGGAGGAGGAGGAGAGCTCTCGCAGTTGTAGTCAGTAGAGCTTTAGGAATATCGTTGATGCAAGGGTAGCTATGAATAGGCATTTCACAGTTAGAAGTAATGGCGGGGTACAAATCGAAATCGAATCTATAAAACAGTAGTCACAAAATATACATAAATAAATATTAATAATATTATACACGACTTCGAGTATATAGGCAAAATTGCAAATGCATTCGGGCCAGACACAATTGACATTCAACATAAATAAAACAAAAAAAAAAGTACAGAACAGAAATTCAGACTCAATTGTGACTAACCGAAATGCTAATAATAACTTATATATTAAATGTTCACAGAGATGTTGTTTTATTTTAACGCACTTTACGGCGGACTTATAATACTAACAAAATAAGGGGCGCTTCGTCAACAGATTCATTCAGTTTTGCAGAAGCTACCCAAAATACTAGATCTCTAGTTTATAAACTGAATTGCACTTCAACTAAATGATAGTACACATCAAGTTTGTTCTCAATCCAATATACAGATCTGTATTGTCCTTCTCACACTACGCTTTTCTTGGTGGATGCTTAATTGGCTCGGTTGCGGGGGTTAATGGGTTGTTCACATATGTATACTTCAAATACATATATCTAGATATATATATCATTGTAAATTGTTTGTAAACACAAGTATATCTTATGTTAAACACAGAGGGTTACGATACATACATACATGTGGATAGCCTTGCAACGATCGAATAAAAAGATTCTTAAGCGATCCAATTAGATTGATTATTTTACGATCTTAACATTGAATAATATATTTTATGTGATATTTTGGTAATCTGGGAATTCTGTAATTGTTTTTGTTTTACGTACTCTTGGAGTTACAGTTTGAATATGTTTTGCATGGAGTTGACATTACAATTTCCTAATCACATCTTGCCTTAGTTAGCTCGTTTACAGTTTACGGTCGTTCAGGTTCAGATCGATAAGGAATTTGTATGTTCTATATGTATATAGTGTATTTTTTTTTGTTTGTAAGTATGTATGTTTTGGTTACCCTGTAGGCTTCTGTCTTGCACTCTTGCTCACGCATAGAGCCCTATATAGTGATGTTATATAGTTACTTCTCAGGTACGCGTGGCATTTCTCTAGTTAACATTCCGAAATTATGACATTTCTAAAAAGGAACATCGATCGCGTTTCGAGCTTTCAGCTTTTCATTTCATTTTACTTTTGTGTGTGTTTTGACCTAAGCTATGTATTTATATGTCTTGTAGATTTGTATGTATGTAGTTCTGAGTTGATGTGTGTTTGTGTGTGTGCTCAAGAAAGTTTAAAAACCCAATGTGCCATCGTGTCCATTGTGCGGACGTTCGCTCGCCTCCGTTTGCTCAACCACAGCGCCACTGTTATCGCTAGCGTTATGTTCATCGACGTTATCGTCGTCGTCCTCATCGCTGGAATCGACAAAGTTGCGCATGGTGAGCGCCTGAAAGTCGTTCAAGGCCTGCTCGAAGAGATCTATGGTATGCTGATTGGTCTCAATTACCTGCTGAGTCGTGTCCAGCAAATCCTCGGTGGCGCTGAGCATGAGATCCTGTATGGAATTCGAGTGCGAGGAGGCAAGCGAACGTGAATGCGAGGCACCAATACCCACCATGCCTGGGGACTGTTGTTGCTCTGCCCCGGCCCCGGACCCGGCACCTGCACCTGACGTGTGATTGGATTGTTGTTGATTGGAGTAGGAGGTTTGCTCACCGCTCAGATCGTTGGCGCTGTCACTAATATTACTGGCGGTCAGGCCGCGTGTCAGCTCATCCGCATGGGCCAGCGTTGAGCCAATGATGTCGCTGGCAATCCGGATGGCGGCATCTCGGGCTGCGATCGTCGATATGAAGCTGGAGGGGCCACCTAAAGCGGCAGCTGTCGGTGTGGGATTGCTGGGGCGACTAAACACCGTATCGCTGGTCACCTGATTGCCCTCGATGCGCAGTCCAGCGACGCCTTTCTTGGGTATGGTGGCCAAGTCACGTTTGACGCGACGACAGCGATTGGGCTCGTTCTGACGTTGTTGCACCAGCTGCTCCAGATCCACAATGTACACATAGCCGGCCACGAGTATGGAGCAGGATTTCTCGCCCTTTTTGAAGGCCTCCTCAATGTCCTGGCTGGTGCGATCGTCATACTGCCACCAACCTGCACAGTAAGCAGTAAAAAAGTGGAGTTTTTCTTGTTGTTTGGCTGCGTTTGACTTGTGATTGAGTGCTTAGGATTATGATGAGATGGTGGAATGCGGCATGGGAAATGAGGAAATGTTATGTTATGTTGGCCTTGGGTCCGATGATTTGAGTCGCACAATTTTACGCCTTATGCTTGGCTGGGAGCACAATGTTTGCGACATCTGCGCCAGATCGATGGTGTACATCTGACCACAGATCTGCTGTATCAGTATGCTTGGATCCGTGGAACACTCATCGTAGCTTTCGTCGTACTCGAAATTGTTTTGATTGTTGTAGGCATCGTCCCAATCATTTTTTGCGGTTTTGTATGCTTCAAATGCCTTAAAGCCCGACTCGACGTCTTCGTTGGTGCGTTCGTCGTAGGCCCGCCAACCGCCTACGATTTGGATTAGGGACATGGGGAACTGGGTTCTATGGGGGCTGAAAGCACCGCCACCAAGAAATGCGTCTTAGACTTACCATTGCGTCCCTCGTAATACCATTGATAGCCATCCTCGGTAGCGCGTGTGGCATATATATCATCAATGCCATTCACCAACTGCGGATGATCCAGGGATTCGGCGGGAATCTCGCGACGGCACATCGCACAGCGAGGGTTTTTGTGCGCAACTCCCTGCAAAGGACAAATACATTTTATTTTACCCAGTGTAATACCAAGACGGTTAGGTTAGGTTGTTCAGACTGGTCGACAAAAATCCACTCAGTGACGGTTCATTGTAATGGCTGTCCATGATTGTGTGTGTCTATTCTGACGGGATTCGATGAGAGTGCTTTTAAACACTTATTGATCGATATGTTCTTAGAGTTTTCACCCAAAATATTGGAAGGCAATGCACCAGTCAATACAGATCTGACGACTGCAGTGTACAACCAATGAATAATGTACGGTTGCAAACCCCATTCTTTTCCAAATGTCTTTTGGCATACAAATCACGCTTGTAATTTTTTAGTTCTCTCTTTCGAGTTCCGAGGGAGAGTTCGAGGAGAGAAATAATTATTAGAATTACTCCCACTTGAGCAGGGCAGGTTAGAAGTACAGAGTAGAGTAGCAGTCCAAGAACACAGCCCAAAACTAGTTGATGAAGTTTCATTGAGAATTCGATTTATAAACAGACTTAAATCGTAGTAATGAAATGTGATTTACAATCTCTCTCTGCTCATCAACTATTTATCCTTGCACCAACGTAAACTGGTTTCAGTTCAATATAAAATGCGTGAGCCGTCTATTAAGGCCAACGACTTTAAGCTTTTCTATCAATTCGATATCGCCATGCGGAAGCTGATAGAATAATTGCAGCTGGCGCACGTCCAACTTGAGTTGGGAATATAACAGCCTTGAACTTGCGTTGGGCGCACGCGTTTCGGCCGAATTTGGGCGAATCAAAAAAAATAAAATAAACAAAAATCGCGAAGGCGACGCACCTTGCATGCGTAAATAGCTGACAAACGCTTCCGGATTGGATGAGGGGCTGGGTTTTTTTTTGCTGTGGGTCTGCAACTGGAATCGAATACGCACCTTGACGCACAAGAAGCAGAAGATGTGACCGCAGGGAAGACGTGTGGGGTGAATGCAGGTTAGCATGCAAACGGCGCAGTCTAATGCAGCGCTCTGCGTTTCCGCGGTGGCATCAGGTGCAGCCGGGGCGCCTTCTAGAGAAATCATAACAAAAGATGTTATCAAAAGTCGCATTTGTTTTGCTTCGTTTTGTTGTGTTACCTGTTTCACTGTTTGCTGTTTTAAGTGAATCACCTGCTCCAGTGTTGGGAGTTGTTGTTGCCGCTGCAGCAGCTGCGGCAGCGGCAGCAGCTGAGGTGGATGGCGACATGCAGAGATCGATCACAGTCAATCCAGGATACACAGCACCAACAAATTGCACATCGTTCTCCTCTTCGTCACCGTCGTCTAAAACAATGATAGCATTGTTGGTATTGGTGGTGTTGGGGTCAGTGTTGTTGATGCCCCCATCGCTGCTGCTTGTTGCACGTTGTTGCGACATGATTGTTGGATTTATTCACGTACGCGAACGTTTGCACAACGCGTCAAAATAAAATGTTTTTTCTTTCTTTTCAGCTGCGTTCAGGTATGTTGATCAGCGTGACCGTAATTCCAATCTAGCAGTATACTGCAAAGTACAAAATGTATCGGAAACAGCCACACTGATAATCTAGTTGGCTGTAATCGATATTCAAAACTGGCAGATATTAGAAGAATTTTTAAATTGGAATTTTTGACGTACAGCACGCAGAGCTCGCCAATACTCGAATGTTGACCGACTTGTGTGACTTCTCAGAATTTGAGCAAAAAATCAGAGAACATCCGATTGAATTGCTCGTACAAAAATGTCTCTTATGGGTAACACTGGCAGAATGCTTATGTTATCGCTGCGCAGAATCGATAACTTTTAGTTAGTGTTGGGTAAGGGTGTTAGTGTTTGTCGAAGGCGCGCATTTTGAATTCAAATTTGAAAGGCAATTCCGCGCATTTAAGTGTAATTTGTATAGGAGCTCATTAAATTTATATTTATTAATTAAACTGTGTTTTATGGCATCAATGAGCAGATTTACAGTTGAATTGCAACATTATGCAATGCATGGAAAGGCCAATTAAAATTATGCGCTTCATTACATGCAACACCTTTTTACACACAATGCCACAGCCAACAAGCAGCCGCCCCCCGCGTACCAGGTAATTTAACTTCATAAAAATTGACAGCCCTTATAGGCAGCAGCAAAAAAATAAAAAAAAAAAACTTTACCGCTCGTCACATGGCATCACGCACATTTTAATATGCAGTCAGCATGTTGCAAAAAAAACGACTAAAAAAGAGCGAGGCGAGCAATTGTTGGGGACAGTCATATGCAGGCCTTTTGAACTCATTACATGAAAATCAATTTTTGGTTTATTTTTGCTGCATGGGCGACTGTCCTCCACAATTGCATGTCATTTTTTGTCAATTACACCCACACACACATCCACATATGTACATACAAGCACCCCATGTGAGTTGAACTCGCATGGTCAATAGCCTAATTGCGCGTCCCCCGGGCAGACAAACGCGTTGAAGTCAACTGCCGACTGTCGACGAGTTTTGTAAATTACTCCACACATGCTGATATTGTTCTTGTTGTTGTTCGAGCCTTTGGGCTGTTTAATGCACGTGCCTCACTCACTGTTGCCATTTAAAAATGTGCCTGCAAAAAGAGAAGTCAAGCACTACGTGCTCCGAACTGTCTCTGATTTGTCCCAAAAAACTGTTTAATATGCGACACAAGTTCTCCAACTCGAACGCCATTCCACTCACCTTGTGCCATTTTTAATTGTTCCACGAGTCCTGGCAATTGAATTTTCATGCGACAAACAAGTACAGCAAAATAATGTTAGCTTCTGTCTCCAGTGCATTGTGGTTAGTCGACCACAAAGAAATGCCATGAAAACATCTAATCCTCAATCTGAATGTAATTATCACAAACAAAAAACGTTTATGGCCGCAGTTGCCTCCAGATTATTAACACAAAGTGCGCCATCAAGTCATAAGCATAAAAATATTACAACTCACACCGTTTTCTCCACATTTTTTACCCTCAAAAACAAAAAAAAAGCGTTGTCCTTGCAACGGTCCTTAGGGCTGAGATCGTCTTTGGTATTGTCTACTTTGCACCCTCTTTTGCGGCATTTTGTAATAAGCTACTTTTGGATTGCTCTTTATTTTATCATTTGACTCTCTCCAACCATTCATTTTATTATCTTTTTTTTTTGCGTTTCTTCCTCGTGCAAATCCCTTTAATCAACGAAAATTGGCTGTTCACACATGTGAGCCTTGCGCCTTATTACGGAACATTTTGTGTATCGCTAAGCTCTAATAAATTTACGAGCATTTAGGCAAAATAACCAAAATTTGCACATTTTCCTATTAAAATGTTGATTTTTATATCATTTTTTTATTTTTACAGACCGTAAATTAGTTATTGCTTATTGGAAAATATTATATTTCGAATTGCAAAGCAAAGTTAGTTAATGTGTAAAAAAAAACAATGTTATAAATCATATAAAAATAATCCTCATTTATTTTTTGAATTAATTTAAATTTTATTTTAGAAATGTACTCTTTGAAAACTTTAATTTCTGTAGCCCTCTTTAAGTTTCTTAACTCAACAGCGATTTCAGTTGCCAAATCATATGCTGATTATGAGAAAAAAAACTCAGCGACAATTTCAATGTAATCTAAACCATTTCAATTTGCCAAACTGTCTGTTGCCCCAAGCCAAAATCTCGCTGACAAGCCATCCAAGTCAACTTTCAACCTGTCCCATTCCCATTTCCATTTCCATTCTCGTTTCCACCTCATGCCATGTTTACGCAGCCAGCTGCCCTGCTCTCCTCCTCGTTGGGGGGTTGGGCGCGCTGTTTGTCCTCCAGTCTCAGCTGCTTGTCACTTGCATATTGATTTTAAAGATTTACATCAGGCGAGCATAAAGCCGAAGCAAGCCAGGAAGCCAGGTAGCCAGGCAGTCAGCAAGGCAGGCACAACAGGTGACAAGGAGCGCAACGCCCATAAGTAGGTTAGAGTCTTAATACCCAGCAGCAAAAAGACAAATAAGAGGGGTCCTTAAGTTGAACATTATGTAAACATTAATATTTATTTTGTTATTAAAACAACTGGATGGGGTTCTATTGAATATTCGAATGTTATTTGAATAATATTTAGCTTACAATTAGATACTTTTTACTACGATTAAATTTATATAAAATTAGAAAAATAACATTTTTACACAAATAGAAATATATTAAATTCGATTCTGCAAATGAAAATAAAAGTACAAAATTTGTTGTACCACTTTTCAAATATTTATTTGTTTTATAAATTTTTAAGTTTCATTACTAATACTTCTGCTGCGAAGTTTTTAGATATTTCTGTTCTGCAAAATAAGATTACTACTGGAAGTACTATTTCAATGTTCTTCTTATTAATAGAATGTAAATTAATAAAATTATTTTATTACTAATACTTAAACATATAAATATAAGTTTGCTATTCTGCAGAAGGAAGATCAATAAATTATTATTTTACTGCTACTTAGTTTAGATTAAGATATTTAGTAGTATTTTGCTAATATTTATTTACGTTTATTTTATATATACTTTTAAATGTTCGTGTTTTTGCTCTGGTGAATAGATTTAAATTTCTTTCGTTAAAATTAGTTCAAAATGAATCTTATGAAACATAGTCAACGTATTTCAAATTTGTTTTATTTGAAGGTATAACTATTTTAAATGAAAATGTAATTTTCGGTCAAAACTGTATTTAACTACAGGGTATTTACAGCACCATCAATATAATTGTTCTACTGCTTACGCCCCCCATTTGCTGTGGCTGTCAACAAGGTGCAAAGCTTTCTTCGGGGAGAACGTTTCGATTTGTGATTTTATCGCGTCGTGTTTGATTGTTATTGTTGTTGCAATTTGCTGGCAGCAATTGAAAAGCAATTGAAAGCGATATGCCAAATACCCGTAACAGTTTACAATTGAACAAACTGCCAGGGGGAGGTGGAAAATGAGGGGATGGAGAGTTGGAAGGGAACTTCTTCGCTTGCCCGTCTCAGCTAATTAAAAGTTTGAACATTAAAAAACAGTTGACAGCGAAGTGCGAATGTTCGAATCTTATCTTTAAGCTCATAAAACGTTGGCCAGATCTCCGCGTTCCCCTCAAATTGCAATCAAAGCACTTGAAGTTGACCTGGCCAGTTCAGGTCTTGGGTTAATACAACGTCTTATGAGCTACTTTGAATGTGAATGGCAAGTTGCAGACCGAAGCTTATCGTCGACAACAAACAACAACAGGGGAAAAAAAAGGAAAAGGACTCGGTTCCTTTTGTTGGGGGGTGTCAAAAACCACACGCCGCTTGGCTGCCTTTTGTGCCCGGCTCTGCTCTAGCTTTTGTCAATAATCTTGGGCATTTTATCGCCGCCCATCTGTTGATGTCTTTATTAAAAAACCAAAGAGAAACGAGGTAGTTCAAGAGCGCAAACAAAAAATATAAGAAGAAAATGCAATTTTTAGCCCATTTTTTTGTGGGTTTTATTGCCAGACAGGACACTCCTTAAGCATTTTATTAGCAGCAAACTTTTGAACTTGAAGTTGTCTCCAGTCTGCTGTTGTCCTCAGCAGGCGCTTCACATAATTAAATAAAGCGTTAAAATTAAAAATAAAGATTTTCCACTACGATTTTGGGCGAAAGGTTCTTCCTCGGTTCTTCAGCGACGACGACAAAATATGTTTGCCAGGACAGGACAGGAGACGGCGCATCCTTGCTCGGCATGCCGATAAGCGTAGTTACAATGCGGCAACATTTTTGCACCCCCTGCATTCCACCCAGTGTTAATTCGTTTTTTATGCGTTTGCGCCTTATTCTTTTAAAGCACCAAAGTCAGGCAAGAAGATAAGGCGAAAATGTTGCGACATTTTCCGCCTTGTAATTGTCCTGCAGGATGCGCGGTGTCCAAGTTTATTGCCTAACGACCGCGGCACGTTCCAAGTTGGGCCCCCATTCAGAGTGTGGTCTCCTTTTTATATTTTAATTAAAAAATAAGGAATGCCAACGTTGCCTGTTGACACACTCAGCCACGGCCGGAAAGAGTGAATGAGGCCAGAAGAAGCAGATAGACGCAATAAAAGAGAAGAAAAAATCTGGAATCTCAGTTCAGTTATTAACGTTATGAATGCTAAAAGATTATGGCCAACACAACCGAAAGAAAGCCTATTAAAAAAAACTCGAAAGGGCTCAAAACATAACTGAAATGGTTAAGCATGTGATAATCGTTTAAAATGTAAATAAATTGTGAATAATACTGAAAGACTTAAAATATCAAGAAACTGAAACTATTCAAATCAATTTCTGGACTCAACTAAAATTCAAAACCGTTTGTTTTCTTCAAAAATAAGTGCAACATGATAAATTAATCGCAAAGATAAATCGAATTAATAAATAGTTAAATGAAAATGTGAACTTTTGATTTTGAATTTAAATATAGTAAAATATATATAAAAAAAAATATTTATTGCCTTTATTGGTTAACTATTAAACGTTGATGATATTGAAATGCAGACAATTAGAAAAATATTCAACTATTATACTTAATAGATACCGAAATAAATCCAAATAAATGAAAAGTAATTTGAACTGGAAGAAAATGCAGTTTTATTATAGATATTATAAGTATTTTCAGACTTTTGAAAGTTGTAAGAGACTAATTAAATGCTATTCGATTGGAAACTTCTGTAAAACGCGCTTCACATGGACAAAATGGTCTTCTTAATGATGTCAACGCTCTCCAGCATTTGGGCCTCGGTGATGACCAGCGGCGGGGCAAAGCGGATGATGTCACCATGGGTGGGCTTGGCCAGCAAGCCGTTGTCCCTGAGCTTCATGCAGACATCCCAGGCATCGTGCTCTGCTCGCAGGAGAGAAGTGCAAAGATTAGTTGACGATCAGTTGCCAATGGATTTAAGACTTACTTGAGCTGATGACAATGGCATTGAGCAGACCCTTGCCCCTGACCACAGAGACCACATCCTTGGGCAGCTTGGACAGCTCGCTGCGCAGCAGTTCGCCCATTTTGAAGGCATTCTCGGCCAGGTTTTCCTCCTGCAGCACCTCGAGGGCAGCCATGGCCACACGGCAGCCAAGAGGATTGCCACCATAGGTGGATCCGTGCTCGCCGGGCTTGATGCACAGCATCACCTTATCGTTGCACAGCACAGCCGAAACGGGATAGACGCCACCGGACAGAGCCTTGCCCAGCATCAGGATATCGGGCCGCACATCCTCGTAGTCCACGGCCAGCATGCGTCCTGTGCGTGCCAGACCCGTCTGCACCTCGTCGGCAATCCAGAGCACATTGTGCTTGGAGCACAGCTGTCGCACCTGGCGCAGATATCCATCGTCGGGCACCACAACACCAGCCTCGCCTTGGATGGGCTCCACCATGAAGGCGCACACATTCGGATCCTGCAGAGCCTGCTTCAGGGCAGCCACATTGTTGTAATCGATCAGCTCAAAGCCGGGCATGAATGGACCAAAGCCCTCGTAGCTGATGGGATCATTCGATGCGGACACCGCCGACAAGGTGCGTCCCCAGAAATTGTTGCGTGCAAAGATGATCTTGGCCTGGTTCTTGGGTATCTCCTTCTTGAGGTATCCCCACTTGCGGGCCAGCTTGCAAGCCGTCTCGCCGGCCTCCACGCCCGTGTTCATGGGCAGCACTTTGTCATAGCCAAAGAACTTGGTAACGAATTCCTCGTATTCGCCCAGAACGTCTGAGTAAAAAGCGCTAAAGTGAGGAAGAAAATCGGGGAAGGATTAAAAATATATGTATGCTAAAGCAACGGAATAATATGTCATAATTAACATATATAATTTAGTTATAAAAAAATACAAATATATTGAAGAAAAACTATATTATTGTTTTTCATTATTTTTATTTTTTGTATTTGTTTTTATTATTTTTATCTCAGTCTTTTAGATGAGTTTTAATTATCTTGTTCTAAAATATGTATTCAGGGGAACATTTTTTAATTTTAACTTAAAGTCGAAATTAATTTAAAGGAAATACAACATTTTAAAGTATCTTCACTTTTAAATTTAAGACTGTTAATTGGCATAAATTATATATTATTAATTTAAAATTAATTGAAGCAAACAACTGACAAAAGCGATGTTGCAAATAATTTAATTTAAATATCAAGACAGCATTTAGAGTAAGATAGACCAATAAATCCTAGATGTAGAACTATTTGACCTACAAAACAGTAATCTTATGGGGAAATATGTTAATTCAGATCTATGTCAGTCGTCACATGACTAAATAAGTTGTGGAATATTGAAATCAAATGAAGCGTGCAAGCGATTCATCTCGCTGCTGATAACCCCAGAGGTCTCATCTATTTTCGATTCTGTTCCGAAATACACTTATTTGTCGCACTATTATTCACACTCTGAAGGCGCCAATAAATCATAAATCGAAATCATTATCGTATTCCGTTGCACTTCAATAGATTTTATGAGTGATTTGAAAATATTGTCGCCGGTTTTAATTGGATTTCTTTGTTCAGGTTTGGTTGTCAAGTTCAATGGTTCTTTATAAGGTTCATATAATGTTAGATTAATCACTTGTTATTTTTTGGAAGTCTCAAGTGTTTACACTTGCTAATTATAGCACATGGCATACATTTTGCACTGATAAGAAGTATTTTGGAAATTTTAGGTGTTATTAAAGCAAATCACGAGATTAAAGTCATTACACTTCAAATCCAAATTATCATTCATCCTGTTCATAACTATGGCTATTTTGTTACCCTCTTAAGAATACTTCTAAATAATCGTTATCATCAACTAATTCGCTCGGAGATAAGAATATTACGATTTTTGATTATTAATTAAATGATTATTATTGGCTGCAGTACTTGTGAAAATTGAACAATCATTTTTAAGTTGAATAAATAAATTAATAATTTGATCGTCACAGACAATTTAAAGTGTGCTATCTTGCAGACAGTCAATTGACACAATGCTCAACAAAAAAGCTCTACTGAAATTGTATTTAATAAATTTAAATAGCGGCACTTTGAAAATTTGGTATACATTTGAGAGTGATTTTTAATTATATTATTTCGGGAATTTTGTTTGTCCAATTAAACATCACGAAATGAGTAAGCACCACAAATTTTCCGTCAATCGGCTTTGTGTTTTTTCCCCCGCAGTTAGCAACAGTTCAACGACTATTGATAACGGAAATTATTGTCACTGATAGCTAAAAAAAACACATACTTAAAATTGATAGCTAAAAAACAAACTTACTAAAAATTGTTTACGGCTGGCCAATAAACCTAATGCTGGCACAGTAACATAACAAACAAAAGTCCAGATGGCATAGCTATCTTTGGCACAAAGAAGATTAAATACCCTTGCTGAACTTTCCACTTCTTTTCGCTATCTGATTTCACTTTAACTGGAACTCGAGTGCGGCGATAGCCAAAATTATTTTCATCCCATAAATAAATTTTATAAGCCTTAGCAACTATTTTTTCTGTGGTTGGAAAAGTCATGAATTTACAGTATTTGTTAATTTTTTAATTTTTATTAAAATTATCCCATTAAAAAACTATATAAGACCCTTAAAAAAATAAAAACTTTTAAAATTGTAAATTAACACAGCCTTGACTAAATATTTTTAATTATTTTACACATATTTCATGTAAAAATATCGGGTTACGATTAGTTTGAAAATCCTTAGTTTTTACAACTTTTAAATGAAATAATAATAATAACTAAAGCTTTGACAATAATTGTGATTGATTAAATATTTCTAGTCAAGCGAAACGCCCCTTAATAATATGTCACATATTCCGTGTCAAAACTATATTACCCTGCTGCAAGGGTAGCAGAGACAAGGTCAAATATTTAAAAAAAAATAAAGCTCTCAAAGCTCCAGTCGATAAGCTGCAACGGGGGGCCCGTCTGATGGATGTTTTCGGGTGTTTTTCACTTACCGTGACGTCAGCGCCAGTTTCTGTGACTGCTCCGCGAGAGCCTTGATAATCTTGGGATGGCAGTGACCCTGATTGACCGCGGAATAGGCGCTCAGATAGTCAAAGTACCGCTTGCCCTCCACGTCCCACACGTGCACGCCCTCGCCCCGGCTCAGCGCCACCGGCAGCGGATGATAGTTGTGTGCCCCGTATTTCTGCTCACGTGCAAACACCGTCTCGGAGCGGCTGCTCTCGGCGGCAACGGCGGCGGCGGCCTCTTTGTGCTGCGTGCGTTGGGCGATGCCTCCGAGACGGCTGGCAATACCGCGTGTGCTCAGTTTGGGAAACATATTCACTCACAATATATGTTAATAATAATGAAACGTTCAAACACTTTTGCTCTTGATCGCTGTTTGCGGCTGACTGAAAGTTCTCTCGCGTCGTCGTCGCGCTATTTATACCATTTTTTTTGTCAAGTCAGGCGATAAGCTTTCTAGTGCAGCCCCCCAGCGTAGAATCATAAAGAGAGCGGGAGGAAGAGAGAGAGCGGGAGAGCGGGAGGGAGAGAGTGAGCGGAAGAGCGGGAGAGCGGGAGAGAGCGGGAAAGAGCGGGAGAGCGGCCGTTAGCAGGTTGTTGTTGCTCCGCTTTCGCAGCTTAGTTGGATTAGTTGCTTATTCGCCTTATCTGCCTAGCTTTCGGCGTAATAAGTTCCTTAGCAGACACACTTACACACACACACACACACACGAGTATGTAAGCATGTGAGTTTATAAATAGCTTAACCGTTGTACATACATACATATGTATATTCTTGTTGTTGCTTTGTTATTGTTATTCTGCACTCATTCAGAAATTTTCCATTGCTCAATTGAACTGGAGCTTTTTATCTCTTCTTGTTTGCATGTGCGAGTGTGTGCGTGTGTGTGTGTGGAATTCGTAATTGGCGCGACTTTTAAACTCATCTTCAGGCTGCACAGCAGATAAAAGCTTTTTATTCGATCATTCCACCCAACGAAATGAATTGCGTGTTTCGGTTACTTTGTTAGTAGTTTATGTTTTTATTTGATTTTTCATAAATATTTTACGTTTAAAATGTACAACTAATTTGCTTAGTTATGATAACTAATTTCATTTGTATTTAACAATTATAGCACATTCAAGAATTTTGCATAGATAAAACGAGGGAAAGGGGAAGAAATTATTATTATAATAATTGTGATAAGGCAACACAAAATTGCACTAAATATCGATGCGAGGAAATAAATGTTGTTGCTGTTGTTGTTACGCAAATTTACAGAGCCAACACAAAACGGGTGAAATGAAAATAAAAAATGTTGCTCGCTTTTAGGCGAGGTGAAAAATGAAAATGGGCGACCGCTTGACATGCTCAATTAAACATGATTTTCATTGTTTAATTCGTTTCATTAGCTACCACAATATTTGAATTAATTAACTGTAATAAATTCACGCTTTAATTGCTCGTTGCGCCACAGCGCACATCTACTCCATGGCCTGGCTGGCAACGCTCTGCTGCGGCGACTGTGCGGGCGACGGCGACAGGCTGCGCGGCGTTGCCACACTGGCGGCAGCTTCCCTCTGTGCCTGCGCCTGGCTGAGCAGCTCTTTGTTCAGCCGATAGCTGCTCATGACGTTGGCACAGCTCTGATGGAAATAGAAATTGCGACCGCGCAGAAACGCATCCGTGTTGAGATCCTTTATGCCTGTCTTGAGAGAGCAAAAAATAGAGAGAGAGAGAGAGTCGAGCTTAGAGCAGAGCGTGGAAATACGGGGCAACAATAACATGCAAAAATAGTGCAGGAAGTGTGAGAGAGTGAGGGAGTTGGGAGAAAAGAGAGAACTGAAGCAAACTGAGAAATTACCTTACAAATGAAACATTTGTTTTCATCGTCCGGTTTTAAATCCGAACTTATTCCCACCTTTGTGTCCAATTGCGTTAATCCCGGCACGCCCATCGACGACAGCTGCGACAGGCTGTTCTCCATGGACTCCACATATTTGGTTGCTGTTGTTGTATTGTTGTTGTTGTTGTTGTTGTTGCCGCTGCTGCTGTTGGAGATGTCCATGGGACCGGGCTCAGTGCTGCTGACCTGCGGCTCGGAGCGCGGACGCTCCTCGCTGGGCGAGATGTTCTCCAGGCTTCTGCAAATGTCAATTAACATTGAGGCGAATCTATTTAACTCTGACTTCCGGTTAATGCTTACCTGCTGCTGCCCACGTTCTCGTCCAGGCATCGCTTGTACTTGCTCGACAGCTTCACCGTCTCATCGTCATCCACAATGACGTCCTCGTCGCTGTCGTTCTGGCACGATGCCGTGTCCATCATTAGCTCCTTGCTGCCATTGTTGCCGCCACCGCCGCCGCTGCTGCTGTTGTTGTTATTGTTGCCGTTGCCGCCCTGCTCGTTGACGCCCACGCCGCAGGAGTCCGCGTTGTAGTAGTGGTGTGTGGTGGATGACAGCTCGCTGACGTTTTTCACTGCAAAACGACAGGGGAAACGACGGAGGGAGGGGGGTGATGAGTCCAATGTCAAATAACTTATAAAGACATAGTAGAGTGTGCTCGAGTGCGAGATATCTGCTACTCGTATTAACAGCAACATGTAGTGCGATTACAATAATGTATTGCAATCTTTAATTTAAAATTGAAAACTAAAGGTTACTTTAAAGAATTTCCTAACTTCCATACAACAAAAGTAATTTCAACTACTTGTAATTCTTTGAAGCTGATCGAAATAAAAGCCTTTCAAATCATTTCAAACGTTTTTGTTAGTACTTCCTCTTGATTGTTCGAAAAAGTTTGATTGATCTAAAAAATGGTGTTGTTGGTGTACTACTATTAAACTGCACGGATTCTTGTTGTTATCATAACAATAAATATTACAAAAAAAAAACAAATTTTAAAATCGACAAAATTACAAAATTTTCGATACTGAAAAATCGTTATCATTGGAAAATTGTCAAAATTAAAAATTCGACAAAATTGTCAAATTGTCTTATTGTCATCATACCAATAAATATTTAAACCAATTTTAAAATCGACAAAAGTACAAAATTATCGATACTGAAAGATCGACATCATTACAAAAATGTCATTCGACAAAATTTACAAATAATCTTATTGTCATCATAACAATAAATATTTGAAAAAAAAAGATTTTTAAATCGACAAAATTACAAACTTTTCGATACTGAAAAATCGACAACATTAGAAAACTGTCGAAATTAAAAATTCGACAAAATTGTCAAATTGTCTTATTGTTATCATAACAATAAATATATAAAAAAAAAAACAAATTTAAAAATCGACAAAAGTAAAGTAAAGTGCGATACTGAAAAATCGACATCAGAAAATTCGACAAAATTGTCAAAGATCAAATATCGACAAAAGTGGAAAATGAGAAGATCGACAAGATGTTCCTTAATGACAAAATTGTCCAAATTGTCCAATCTGTATTATTTCTTTTAAATTTGAGAAAGACATCGACAAAAACATATTTTATTTGAGTTAAATGCCACAAAATGTTGTTGCCAAGCTATACCAGCTTGCTAGCTTTTATTGCCGCTGATGCCATGACATAGTTGAAAGTTTTTGGCCATTTCAAGAGCTGATGCTGTGTGGAATATTCTTGCAATTTATGGTGCAAAATATACCGCCTATAACCCACTCGAAATACCCTTTTACCCAAAGTTAAGTCATGATTAGCTCGTTGAACTCACCACTGATATGTGCCTGGGTGTGTGGAGTGCTCGGAGTTGTTTCACCCGACCAGCTGACGCTGCTGCTGCTGCTGCTGGCCGTCGTCACATTGGTGCTCACATCCTGCTCGTCGCCATGCCCGTCCTTCTGGTTCATCACGCACGCCGTGCGATACAGAATGCCGTCCAACTTGCCCGGCTGCGCGTTGCTGTTGTGCATGCTGCCCGCCGGCAGATTGGCCGTCAAGCCGCCCACGCCAGCCGAGCCGCCAGCCAGCTCTGAGCCCGAGTCGGGCACGTCGTCGTTGCAGCTCTCCACATCCACCGTCTCGATCTCCTCCTGCATTTTGGCATCCTCCTGCGAATTAGAAGTGTAATCAGTTGAGGCAACTCTTCGAGTTGGACTGTCGCTTACCTCTGGCGGCAGCTTGCCGGTTTCCAGCGCGTATTTGCGCTTGCAGATGGGGCAGCTGCTGCAGTAGAGACTCTCCATCATGTACATCTCGCCGTATTTGCGCTTGCGCACCTTCAATCGCAGTCGGTTCTGCCGATTATTACGTATACGCTGAAAGGTCTGCACGAGAAGAGTTTATTAGAGGAGGTTTCTAAGATACAAGCATGTGCATAGAAAGAGATCATTTCACGGAAGCAACAGAATTTTTCTCTGTTTTCCATGAATTATTGTAGTTTAATTTATACTTATGTGCGAACTTCGCATACACGATTTTTTAAACACATACATATATGTATCTATAGTATGTACTTTGCTTATTGGACACACGAGGACACACAAATAATTTTGATGTAAATTCCATGCTTTTATTTTAATTTATTTTTAAGGTGTAAATACTTTCTGAGAGAAGATTTCTTATACATTTATAGCACGTTTAACGACCACTGCTGATTCAAAAAAGTGAAATAAATTAGGTCGTTAATAGAAATTACGTTAACTAATTAAACAGCATTTTCTGAAGCATTTCGGACACTGCGTGATTCAAAAAATGTTTTTAAGCGAAGGTGTTTTCAATATTGAAACAAACTTTTTCTGTGTTTTCTATGATTAAAAGATTTTCTGCAAATATTTCTTATATAGCTTGCTTAACGGCCACAACCAAAAATAGATCATTAAGCGAAATTACATTTATTTATGATGCGTTCTTAATTTTCTATGTTTTCTTTTTTTTCCAGAATATAATTTGTATGTGCAAAAGGTTCTCTAACAAGATTTCTTAAACACCTTAAGTTCGTTTAAAGGCCACAATTACTTCTAAAAATATGTCGGTAAGCAAAATCACATTAAATGAATCAATAGAATTTTGTGTTTTTTTTAATGTAAAAACTTTCTTGATACCTACAACTTAATTAAGAAATTGGCCGTTAAGCGAAAGAACGTCAAGCTAAGCATCAGCATTCAATGTTGGCAATGTTTTTCTTTAAGTTTTGTTTTTATTGTGTGACTGTCAATTGAATTTCGGTTTAAATGCAGTGTGGCCGCTAAGCGAGGTATCAATTTATTTAGTAATCTGGTCTTACCTCCCAGCGATTGTGGCTGGTGCGAATGGCGTTCTCCTGGGCGGGGCAGGGCGGCGCAAACATGTAGGTCGCCTGCAGGTTGGCCCGCTCGAAGCCGGCGCTCAGCTTGTAGAGACGGTCCAGCTCGGTGAGGAAGTGCGTGTGCCACTCCTCGGCACTCAGCTTCATGCCGCAGACGGGACACATTTCGGGAATGGCGCCGCCGGCGGCAGCCGCCTGCAGTCCACTGACCAGACTGAGGCCGCCCGGCACCGCACGCAGCCCGGCCATGCTCAGGCTGGCCAGCGCCGCATGGTGGGCGGCATGATGGGACAACGGATGCGGATGTGCATGGGCCATATGATGGGTATGCGTTGGCGGCGGTGGCTGGCCACCTCCTCCTCCTCCTCCTCCTGCTCCTCCATGGCCATGGTGATGCGAATGTGGATGCGGATGCGAGTGCTGGGCGTGCGTATGCGAATGCGAATGCGAATGATGATGCGCTGGCGACGATTGATGCGCCGCCAGATGCGTGGCCATGGAGACGACGGCGCTGCTGGTGGCCGCCGCAGCGACGGCCGCTGCAGAGCTAATGGCGGCGACGGCGGAGCTGGTCGAGCAGGAGGATGAGGAGCTGCTGGATGCCGTGGAGGATGAGGCGACCGTGTGCGCCTTGCTCACGTTATGCAGATCTGGAATTAGGCATGCCGCATTCATCAATCAAAGCGCCGTGCAATATCAGGGCAATAAAAATTGAAATTCCAACAAATTCGTCCCTCCCCCCCCCCGTCTCCCCTTCTCCCAAACAGTCGCGCATTGATTTCAATTTTGGAATTCCACACAATCACAATCCGCAGTCGAAGGAAACTGGGTTGGTCCATAAATTTAGCTGGCCAATCTCTAATTGCATGCTACACATTTTTAACACGTACTTAGCCCAAATTAATTGGCGCTCGTTATTTTTGTTTTTCGGGGGGGTCGGTCGTTTGCCGCATGTCCTTCGCATCCTTGTGAGCTGCAGCTCGGCTCAGCTGTCAGCAGCACGTACAGGGCGCAAAAAAATTGTGCACAACAAACCACAATGCGGAGAACTTGTGTTTGCCAGTCAAAAGTTCTGCACGTGACTGCGGCGGCAATTAAAATATTATTACAATAAATGCCACTAAAAATATACATTTATACTATAGTATGGCGATTGTTGTTTTGTGTTGTGTGTCTAAAACGGCAGAAGTGCCGCGTTCTACATGTGGCAGCATAATATGTTGAATGCGACGGTTAACCGCGGATAGCAGCAACAGAAACAGTCAGAAGTCAGAAGTCGGCAGTCAACATGTTGGCCAAAATGGCCCAAAGAGTGCGAGACACGAGGTTGTTGCACAACTGTGCTGCATAAATTACAATTATATTTATTAAATGCGCACTGCGTTCAACGCGATTTAAGAACATTTAAAGGCATTCAACATGTTTAGAGAAGGTTTTACTTTAGAAGAAAAATCTGAATTCAGTGGGATCTACTTGAATTTTAATACTCTATAAAGAGAAGTAGAGTATAATTATTTAATTATGAAAACAAGGGAATCCAGATCTTAGTAAATTAAACTGATTAAGTTAGACAGCAGAGTAGCCAAAGGTCTTTCAGCTACAGCTTATTATAAGTAGTTTTGAGAATTACTGCAACTTTAACCATACAAAAATAAAATAACTCAGCCATCAAATGCTAGATATCTAGAGGATAAAATATTACGTCTTTTTCTAATTTAATTAATTAATTAATGCTGAACAAATTAAAATTATATTTATTAAATATGCATTGCATTAAATATGGTTAGAAAAAATAAGTGGGGTCGGATACTTGATTTTTTATACAAGTTAGAGCAAAATATAATGATTTAGTGACAACGTAATAAGGGAGACAACCAGTTCTTGTTAAATTAAACTGATCAATTTAGCAAGAATATATCTATGCCAAATAAAACTGATTAATTTAAGTGAAAATTAACATTAATTGGAAAATATAGGTATGGTGTTTAAATACACATTACTGGATGGAGAGTAGAGTACAATACAAAGGGATGAAATTCTTATTAAATTACTGCATTCAACGTGACTTCAGACAATTTACAATTCTAAAATATGTTTAGAAAACGTTTAACGTTAAATCAAAAATTGCAGGAAGGGGTTGTTGGGTTTTATACTCATTATTGAGAGAGTATAGTCTAATAATTTCGTGACAACGCATGGTTCAAAGAAAGGGCTACAGTTCCTATTAAATTAAACAGATTAATTTAGCAAAATTATATCTACATATCTTGCCAATTTAAAAAGCATTCTATAATTGAATGCATTGTTAATACTTTAAATCCATTGTATGATATTATGTACACAATTGCATCTATTAATTTTGAAAAATTTTGTTAAACCAAAAATATGTAAATATGAACCCACAGATTTAATTCCCGTTCTACTCCACAGTCAATAAGTACGAAATACTATAAATATTAGTGCCAATAAATCTGAGTTCAAACTGCAATTTTGTCAATAAATCATCAGGATTCCTCCCTGTCACGTGTCCATCTAGTTGGCTTCGAGTCCTCAAGACTTTCTTGCATTCATTTTCTTCGCTCGCACACACAAAAAACTCGCATTCCACATGCTGGTATCGTGCATGTGATGAAATATGAGTTTTATGGCGAGTGCCATTAATATTACAGAAATTAATATGAAAATTCCGAGTGTGCATTGGATATAATACATCATCTGGGCAATAATAACAATAATAAGTAATAAGTAATGCTTGTAATAACAATACCAACAATGCAATCAAAGCGATTTGCAACACTTGCGCATCCTTTGAACGAAAAAACACAGAGTACACAAAAAAAACATGAACAATAAATGAGCAAACATTTTGTCGCTGAAGATTAAGGGTAGTTTGGGGGTAGCTTATAATTGGCTCAAGTGCCACACAAAGGACAAGCAGAAGAGTTGCAACATTGTCGCAGGCTGAGTAATTAGCTGCCTTGTGCTGTGCCTCGTGCCGCAAAAGGATGCGTCCTGCCTGCGGTATGACTTTGTAGTGAAGTGCCACACGTACAAAGGGTTGTGGAGCTACATTTCAATAAGCCAGTGCGCCATTTAAAACACTTAATGCGCACCCTTGTTAACCCTTCCATGCCACAAATACTTATGCCAACGACTTTCGACTCGAACGCCAAGAAGGCGCAGGATATTTGTATTTATCTATAGTTTACGCTGTAATATCGATGGCGACTGCTCTTTAAACGCAGCTAATTAAAAGTGTATTATTTATTAAAATTAATTTATGGCCTTCGGGTTAGTTCAGGCCACTGACATAAGCTAAAAGTTAAACACACAAAGTGACACCCGAACAGCTTCTATGTGTTTCTGTGTGTGTGTGTGCGGAAAACTGGTTTTCCGGCTTAAATAGATATGTAAATATGAAAGTCAAACAAAGCAGTTGTCTTTATTATAGAGCGAGGCATTGGCGTAGTTAAAGGGGAACCTACTACGGAGAGTATTTATTTAGAATTTAATTGCATCTAAGTTGTAGATCACTAAATTTATGCGAGATAATTTTAGTTACAAACTTCTAAAAAAATATAAATTAATAATTTGTTTTGACTTTTTCTTAATATTTTAAAATATTTACCATATAGTGGAAATTTCTATTAATGAGATTTGACACTAAGCTCTGTTGTGTCAAATGTCATACAAAATAAAATTTATAATTAAACTGAATCTTAGAAAGTCACGAAATCTATACACAATAATTCTAGTTTGAAACTGCTTTACAAAAAAGTAATTTTGCTAGGCGTTTTATTAATTTTTATAAATTGCAGAATTTCTAGAAATTATATTTGAGAACCTACAAAAGAAATCGTCGATATTGCAAGTAAATTTGTTGTATAATATTCTGAACAATTTAAGTGAGCTGCAACTGGTATATTTAACATAAACTGCTTCAATCGCTTAAGTTTTCTTTAATACAAATTGATTGCAGTAATTTAGTGAGTTAATTGGACTATAATATATTCAATGAGAAAACTTGTTTGTCTTCTTATCAAAAAATGCCATAAAATATATTAGTGCATAAATTCTGTATATTCAAAAATTGCCAAAATTACTTGCAATATATTTACTTATAGGTCTCAAAATTGTTATTTAAATATTAAAAGTCCAAATTAATTTAAATTATAATTTTTATGAATGAATATTCAAAGTTGATACAAATTGAGCTATTTGCTCTTTGTAAATGACATTAGCGAATCCTCCGAGCAGCTGCGCCTCTGCGCCACTGCGTCTCTGTTGACCTAACACCCCTCACCCCTTTACCCCTTGAATCTCATCCCCTTGAGTGAGCTCTTTTGCATTCATATTTGTCATGTTCATATGCTGCTGACGTTTGGGCATAAGGCGCTTAACGGCAACAGCTCTGATTCTGACCAATTAGCAACGCATTTGTAGGCAATTTGTTTAGCCTACTTTCAGCTACTCCCAGCTTTAAAGAACAGTTGGAAGGGGAAAGCAGATGCAACCCTCAGGTAAATATTTGCTGGAAATTGATTTAAATGCCTGCGCGTACGAAAAACTAATAAAAGATTGCTGAAGTGCGTCCTGTCGCTTCTCTCTCGTCTCCTTCCTGGCCTTATGCCTGCCAGTCAAAGTTAAACCACTGAAGCGTTAAAATTGCGCAGAAAAAGTAAAATTGAAACAAATACGGCAAAGATTTTGATCAAAAAGAGGCAAACGGCAAACGTGGCCCGCCCACTATTTTCATTTTTTTTTGTTTATCTCCCATTTTTTTGGCAACATGCAAATTTGCTAAATAAACACAAGAAGAGGGCGGAGGGCAGCAGGAGGATTGTGGGCTTGAGCCCAACTTACGTCTCAAATCCCTGGGATCCTGAGAGTTATTGCTGCGCGGACTTTCACCCTTTTCAACTGCATCGTAATCCTGTGATCCCTCCATGGATTCATGTGATGTGCACGTGGGACTGGCCGAATCCGTGCGAAATGATTCGCTTCCATTGAAGAGATTCTGCCAAGGAAACAAAAATAGCAAAATACAAAAACTGAATTCAATTCCAATTATGACAAACTGCCAATCCACCCACGATTATCAACGGCTCCGTCAGTGTCCTTGTCACTACTTCAAACCCAAACCCAAACCCCTTCTCACCTGGTCCAGCGATATGCCAATGTATTTGGGTGGCGAAAACGCCGACGGCAGCGAGAAGTTCGACAGCACCGACGGCTTCCCCAGCGGCGACCGCTCGCTGGCAAAATAGCTGCCCGGCGCCCCAGCGGCGGCTGCAGCGGCCGCTGCTCCGTTGGCCGCCAGCATGCCATGGTTGAGGGTCTGCAGCAGGTGCGGGTGGAAGTTGTGCAGGAATTGGGTGCTATAGTTGCCGACTAGTGACATGTTGTGTAGATCTTTGGCGTCAGGTAACTGCAAGTGGAAGACATCAAAGATCAGATTAGTAAGCGAGAGCGCACTTGGAATTGACTCTTAGAGTTCTAGATATTCACATACTAAGTCACATCATAAATAAACTTATTTATTATTTTGTATTTAAAAATATTCAAATTATCGAAAGCGCACTTTGAATGGAATCTTAGGGTTCTGGATGTTCAGATCCCAAGCCTCATTGTATATAAAATATTTTGTATTCTAAAATATTCAATCAATCGAAAACGCACTTAGAATAGACTCTTCAGACCCTAATCCAAATTATTTAATAATTCGCGTTTCAACAAAATAATTGATTTTAAAAAATGACGAAATAAATTATTTTGTAATATGAAATGTCCAAATTATTTAATTTGGTAAGTTAAAAACGAAATTAAATTTGCAGAATGTATATCAATATTTAAGTCAAGATTCTAATAAGCCTCGAAATTAAAAATTTGAATAAAATATTTGTGAAACTTTTTTACAATTAGAAAATATGAATTTCTCACAAGTGAATGTAAATTAATAATACTATAAATTAATATTCCAAAAAAAAGGTACAGGCCAATTCGACATTTTCTACAGAAAATTGTAATTCAAGAAAAACAATAAGGTTTATAATATAAAAGATTTCTTCGGAAAAAAGTATTTATATATAAATTAAAAAATAGCCTTAAATTGTAGTAATGGTCAATATAAATTTGTTCACAATTTTATTACAAAATTGCTCTGAAGTCTTTCACTTGCAACTCAGTGAAATTATATATATATATATTATATATGTACGTAATACGTATGATGGAGTCATATTGTTGTCCGTATCATATTTGGATCAATGTCATAGACCACAATGGAAAAAAAACAAAAAAATCGCACACTTTAAAATTAAAATATACGTCAATATATTTTTGTACATCTTATATGTAAACTATTTATTAATAGTTAAGTCAATATAGTTACATTTTATCATTAATGACTTAATACAGGATACAGGCAATATTTGCAATATTTTATGGAGCATAATATGCCATAAATTTCATGACTTAAAATAGCATTTTTAGACAAAGTTTTGCTTGGCTTAACAAACTCGTATCAGCGGTTTTCCCACTTGCCACTTCTCCCGGAACACATTTGCAGCGCAGTGCAGACAAATTTGTATGTAAATTCAGTTGGGACAAGTTGCTGCAAGGATGTGGGATTGTGGGTGGGATACTTGTCACACATGTCGTCGTCCTGCTCCTGTCTAGTTGGATGAACAGAAGTGTGCGAGAGTGTGTGAGTCCCAGACGCTTAACACTCATCAGGCTCAATTTGTTGTAAACGGTTTGTCTGTTTATCCTTTGCTGTTTTTATCATCAATTCCCTCCAGCCTCACCCTTAACATCGCCCTCAATCCCACCCCCTTGGGGAGCACCCATATCATTTGCAAAGTCTTTCTGAATGTTGGTAAATTTTCGCTCGTTATTTTACACCCCATTGGTGGCTCTCATTCCACTCCACAGCGAATCTGTCCTCATGTGACACAGTTTATGTTATGTATGTTGCTGACGATATCGTAACTCTAAAATCTCTCAATTTTGCGCCGTTTAACATTTATTTGTCGTAAATTAAACATTTTTGGTGCATATTTTAAGGCGGCTTAGCTATTGATCTGTCCTGCATTTTCGCTTAAATTTCCATTCTTTTCGTTTTCAAGATAAGTTTTTTTTTTCGATTTCTTTGTTGTAAGGCTTTGCTGCTTAAGTTTTCGGTAACATATGCTGCACCCTGCGCACTTTTCCTCATTTCCACCTAGCATAATTGGCCCATTTTTGTGCCAAGTCATGTGGCTGTCATAATTTTCAAGCAGTTCCACATAATGCCTATTTTAATACTCATATTTCACGCTCACTTGGTTTATCACGGCTCACGCAAACTAATTAGAGCTTTGGCTGCCAAGATTGGAAGTCAAAGCTGTTGTTTAGCATGTGTTATAATGGGAAATTCGATAATTCAAGAATACATTTTTAATACCTAAAAATTTGTATATTAGAAATTTTAAATATAGGTATTATTTAAACATGAAATCTAGAAATCAACTGGACTTGTGATTTAATAAATTAATTGGGATAATTATTTTAGATATAATTTAAAAACAAAATAAAGTCAATTGGACTTCTGATTTGCTTACTTGAGATAAATAATTGTTTCCGTCACAACAATATTTTACACATCAACAAATTTACTTTAATTTATTTTTTTAAATTGGCGACAAAGAACACTCTATACTGATGAAATTACTGTTGTAACATGAAAATTTAATAGTAGAAGCTGTGAAGATGTACCCAGAATACAAAATTTATAATACAAAAAAAAATCTGAAACTGAAATATATAAAATATTATTTATACAATGAAATAATTTTTGTAATAATTCATTTATTATTTTAAAACATATTATTTATTCATACAAATTGCTCTTTTCCACTACTATCAATTTTAATTTGAGGTCAACGTTTTAACAACTGGATATTGCTAGCGTTAAGACTGTTGGCCTAATCTATGTTAAACTATCTGTACTTTTAATTCAAATCATTGTTTACCTCTACTATCAACAATACTAAAATTTGTATTCCTCAGATTTTTATTTTGAAAGGTTTAACTACTCGATTATTAGCTTGCCAGCAGTGGGAGTATTTCTCTTGTTGCTTAATGAAAGCAATTAATTGGGGCTTATCCGAAATGCTGATCCCAGTATCGAGGTGTTGGCATCAGCTGCCTGCCTCATCATCAGCTCCATCAACGTGTGGCACTTTAAAGCTGTTGCCAGGCAGGACAGCAACAAATGCAAGTCAGAAAGCGAAAAGCCATTAGACAAATATATAGAGGCATAAATTGCAGTGCCGAATGGGCTTTGGGGTTGCGAGTGGCGAGTGGCGAGTGGGGATGGAGATGGGGATGGAGATGAACGATGGGCTTGTGGCTGAGGTGTTTTGCCAACCGCATGAGTTGCATTTTGGCCAAATCAGACCCCCTAATGAGTGGCACTGATTAAATGCCACGTGCACAGATGGCACAAGCCAACTTGGAGGCAGGGAAGAGACACAGAGAGAGAGACCCAAGTGGAGAAGCAAGTGGTCAACCACTGGCGACTCTTGACGGGCTCCGCTCGTTGTCGACTTGGCAGCTAACAATGCGTTTTTAATGCGATATGCAAACTTGCTTATAGAAATTTGCCATTGATTTATGTGCAGCAGGTGGCACTTGCCACCCCAATTTGCCACTGCCACTGCCACATCCGAACATCCGCATTGTTTGCATTTCTATTAGAGCGGCCCTTTCCGAGGGTTGTATCTACAGATTTGCATAATGCGCTCGAGCTTCGTGTTTGTTGTTTGCTTTTTATTGTTAACACTTGAATTATTGGCATTTGTCACTTGTCGCCGTCGCCGAAGATTGTTCTAACGCTGCAACCAGCAGCTGCTGGCAACAACAATAACAACTTAATTACAACAACACGAGTGCACACGAGTGGCATCAGCCAATTGTCCACATACAATTGCCAATTTCGCTTAACTTGGCCATAAAACACAACACAGTCAACGAGCAGACAAACAAGCAACTACACGCAAACAAACAAACAACTGCCTTCGCAGCCTCTTCCACAAATAAATCTCAATTTGTGGCAGCAAAAAAACACAACCAGAAAACGTTTAGCAATTGGCAATTTTCTCGAACTAAATGTTTATGGCTTTACACAAGCTGAGAGTCGAGGCTTCCTACTGCGATTCTTTTTCGCTATGAAAGAACTGTGGCATACGCTGAGGCGTGTTTGGATGGCCAAATGTTTACTTCTATTTCGAAATATCATTGTTCATGCAACTGAAATGGGTATTTTTTGAAGTTCTAATAACAAACATAGATTGCGCCAATATATATAGAGCACAGCAATATTCGATTCCATAAAGTACGTACTGTACTATAGTATATACATATATTTGCAAGGAAGAGAAACGCTTTGCAATAATGAAATTCGAATCATTATTATAATCTAATACAACTCCGCGAACCGGTTTTGTTTCATAAGCAAACTTGATTTAAAATACTTCGTACTTAGCTCATATTATTTCCATTAAGATGAAAACTGCGAACTTTAATTAAATACTATAAAAATGTTTATATAATTATTATCTGACTTTTAAATACATTTTTTGTATGGAATATTAACATAAAATTATATTATTTCATAGATTAAAATTCTTTTTCTTTTTTTTATTAAATATTATAAATTTCTTGTAGTTATATTTATTGATCAATTTTTTAGAGAAGTCCAATAAAAATGTATGTAGATCAACAAGAAATAAGTTAGATGGATAACATTTTTGGAATCATCTTTAGAAAATAGAAAAAAGTATTTTAAAGAATCGAATTTTTCCTTTTTACTTTAGGAAATGATTTAAATTTATTGTAATTAGAATTACCGCTTGATTTTTAAATCAACTTCATTAAATTTAGAGAGACAGGAAATTAGTTAGATAGACTAAATTTTTTATAAAAATGTAGATAGTCCCGAAAATTCTACATTATTATTATTATTTTTGAATTGTCTTCATTGTCTATAAAGATAACGACGACAAGTCACTTTTTCTTATTTTCATTTTGAGTTACATTTATTTTGCATCATTAATTGATTTTTGTTTAATCAAATTTGTAAATTAATTGTAGCCTCTTTGAGCATTTCCCGTGTTTTGTAATAAAACATATTAGAATCTACACTTTATATTGAAATTTGTTGACATTTGTGTATAGTTATAAATACTTGTATTCCGCAGCTGATTTCTGACTGGCTAAGCGTTCCAATTTACGAGTGTTTCCCTCGCTCGACACTCCCTAAAGGACATAGTTGAACAAGTTTTGCGACTCAAACATGATAACTTCTTGTTATACGCCTCGTTGGCTGTGCATTTCAGGCACTGCCCTCTTGATAAATTGCTATAAATTAAATTAAGCGCCCTCCGCAAGCAACAAACACTCTCACACACACACACCTACTTGGATGTGGAAAAAAGCAAATAAAGAATTACATTTCATATGTTGTTCCAGGTCTGTGTCATAATTTTCCACACTCGCCCACGGAGGCCAGGGTTGCCTGCCTGGGGTCGTGTTGTGGCCCTGGTTCTCTCTCTGTCTCTGTCTCTGGTTGTGGCCATATTTTTTTTTTTTTTTGTATTCAGGGGTCAGTCTGTTTACCTTTGTTGTCGTTGTTGTGGTTACAAAATTGTTTCGCTTTTTTTTTGTGGTGCAGCCGTTTCGGGTGGTTAAATGGCGGGGGAACCTGAACCAGAACCAGATCCACATTAAACCATTCGACATGGCATTTAATATGCCGGCTTGGCTTGTTTTTATTAATTTTTATTGCTCGCTTATAAATAATGTGCATATTACACAAGTCTTGACTATGATATAGCTACTTATAAAGTTGTGAAGGGGTTGAAACTATTCACATTGTATGTATAATAATTTATGTCAGCATAAACTAACCGCGTCTACAAAGTAAATACTAAACTGAACTTAATCGAACTAATCGCAGATCATGTGTTTCACTTTCGTTTCGTCGCTTGACTTTCATTTTCCAACGTCATCTTTTCCTCTCACAATGCTTGACCACAACAAATACAAGTTTTCTCGGTTTTTTTTTCTTGGAGCCCGCTGTGATATCACCCAACTCGCATCTACAAGACCAGGACATATTGTTGTCATGTTTAACATATCTTAACGCTACTCAACGCTATGCACAACAAGCTGGATTCTCGATTCCAGCTACAACTTGAGCCCGACTCCAACTGCGATGCCAATGTCGGAGATCAGCAACCAGTTGAGTTAGTTTCGCTGGCAAGTTATTCCAATTCTTGCAGAGCCGCCTGCTCATCATCAGTTCGAGTTCTTCATCATTTGTAGCATCAGCGTCAAGATCATTGCTCATGTTTACAATGATGACAGGCAGCGGGGGCAATTGAAGAAGACAACGAGGAGCCGAGCGATCCAACTGATCCAACTGACTCGATCGCCGGCTGATCATCATCATCTCAGATTCAGTACAGACGCTGAGCTCAACCTGGTAGCTATCATAAATCTGTTCGACGCAAAAATCTACACACAATGGGGCGTTTGCAAACGCATTCGTCGATCGAGGAATGCGACTCTGGCAAACTGAAAACTGAATCTGAATCTGACTCTGACTCTGACTGACTGTCGACTTTCGATTGTCTTTGAACCGCTGCTCCAGTAGTGCCATGCACTGAGAGAAATGTGCGGGTAATTATCAATTAGAATTTCATTATGCAAATTAGATGGAGTTGGAATCCTCTTCAATATTCTGGACATATTTGAATAGTGTAAGTAATTTATTTGTAGATGCGTAGACAATTAAAAATACATTAATTAGTAAAAGACTTTGACTAATTGAGCGATTTCAAAATGCTATAGATATTTAATTAATTGTTTGCACGCTATTATAAAAATGTAAGAACACGATTTATATTGTAAGGATACATTTTATTTTCGTGTCAGTTCTGCGTTCTTAATTTTCAAAGCAAAAGCTTAAATATAAAAATTCTTCTTCTTAGTATTGACTTTGTTAGGCATTTCAATAAGAATAAAAAAGGATTAGCTTTTTATATTTTAACGTCTTTTGGCAAAATTATCGTATGTTACAAAAATATATTTTTTTTTTATAATTAATTCGGACATTGACTCAAAATTAACGTAAGTGCGGTACTTTAATTTCGATCAAGATCATCTACTCTTCTGCTTGATTGAACTAATAGTAATATTTTTAAAAGTAAACATCAAAAATTGTCGGAAAGATTTTTTTTGTTATATTTAAATCTCTGACTTGATCCCGTCTAATTATTTCCCATTTGCCTGTTAGAATCGAGTATCAATATGTTGTTTCAGTGTATTGTTTGGTTCGGTTTGTTGTTTTACAATGCGCATTGTTTTGTGTGCCGTTCTCGGTGCTCGGTGCTCGGTGCTCGGTGCACGGTGTGCTGCTGATTTATTGCATCGATGGCTCAAAGCTTTGGCTACTCGAACTCGAGCTCGAATCGCCGTCGAAGCCGCCGCGCCGCGTCGCGCCAACTTGAGTCGAGTTGAGTTGAGTTTATGATTTGTCATAAATATGTCGCGGTGGCCGAAACGCCAAATCGCCGAACGTGGGCGCTATATATATGTAACATATGTGTATATATAGTGGGATCAGATGCGGCGGCCAGGCAGCGGATTAGAGCGAACTGATTGGGAGACTGATTGGATGGGCATTTTTACTTACTCTCGCTGGAAACGGACGTTGGCCACGCAGTGCCTCGTGCAAACCGGAAGCGGCCTCCGATAGTACAACAAGCGCTTGTGATGGCAAATGGCTGCTAACAAATGCGTTGCTTTCCATCTGCAGCTTGTGGTTCGCTGTTTGTTGCTGCTGCTTGCTATTAGTTATTAACAATTTGTTGAGTATTTGGCACTGAACAGCATAACGCGTGCACTTTCACTTGTAGTTGTGATTCTGGTGATTGTAATTACAATTGCACTTTAATTGGCACCAATGCGAAATGCAAGTTAATTAAATTATGCATAGTACACATTTGAAATTATCTGCACACACATACATATATTCATTCGCTTGTGTGTGTGTGTGTGTGTATTTGTGTTTGTATTCGTTTGTGACACGCGCGCGTCGGCAAAAAGAAACGGCAGTTTAGCTCTCTCTCAGTGGCACCCGCACGTACGCGCTGCAAAAGTCCAACTGGACCAACTGTTTTCGCTGCCAGTCGCTGAAGTCTGCGTTCGATTGTGTGCGCTGCTCTGTCTGCTGCTGCTGCTGCGCAGTCGCCTGCTCAGTCAACGCCTCTGCTGTGCCGCGCTCTGATTGGCCAGCGCATCGCAACCGGTTTGCGCTAGCTGTGAACTCTATAGTGCCAGCTCGCTCCCACCACTGGCGCTGCTTGCTGTCGTTGTGCGTCTGTCTCCCCCACACTCTTTGGCACTCTGCTGGCATTTACATTATGTTTACCTCTTTAGTGAGTTTGTTTTTGTGCATTATTATTCCAAAATGGTTGCATATCTGCTGCTCTTTGTTGTTGTTGTTGTTTACGTTGTTGTCGTTTGTCGTCGTTGCTGCCTGTTTGTCTGTTTATCTGCTGGTTATTGTACGCCTGTTTGTCTGCCAGCACCTGGGACTGGTCCCCGCACTTCTGTCCTCTCCCACTCCCATGCTTCGCGTCACTCACTCACTCCATCGCTCTCTCTCTCTCTCTTTCTCGCTCCCGTTCTCTTCACATTTTGTGTAAATAAACCGTATGAGAAGCATTTTTACTTGGTCTTGTAGTTGTTTGTTGTTGTTGTTTTGTTTGTGCTGTCGTTGCTGTTATTGCCGTTGTTGTTGTTAGCCTGGGCAGTGGCTGCAAGAGTGTCTTGAAGTCACTTTTTTTTGCTGCTTGTTGGCTTTTGTATGCTGGTCACTTAATATACCACATTACTGTGGTATTTATTGGCCAAGAAGATGGCGAAAATTCTTTCAGACCCATAAGCAGCCTTGCCTATGGCTATTTTATGCGGAGTTTGAGGAACAAAACAAGTTTAAAATGCAAAGCTTAGCTTCCACATAATTTGAACTCTGGCAAAACGATTTTAGAGTGTGAAATTTTACAAGATGCTGCTTAGCAACTGCTACTTTTAAGATCTACATAAGATAATAGATTATACTACATAATAATAATAATAATATCCTGCGCTGAGCTTAGAGAAAACACAAGTTTTAGCAACAAAATGTTAAGTTTTGAATAGCCACAGTTTCATTTGTCAAATTTTAGCTGATCAACTGCCTTGACTAGTATCATCATACAAAAATATAGTCTAATCCAATAGAAATAAAAATAAAAAGTTTTGAAGAATTGTTGCATGTGGCCAGCCTTTGGTAAATTGTTAAGAATAAACAAATGGTAAAATGATTTTAAAGAGTACAATTTTTATAGTTGTATCTAAGCAACTGACATGACTAAAATCTAATCTAAAATTGTGTAATAATAGAAACTTTGTTATTAGCTCTTATTTCAAATACGAATATTTAGATCTCCTTTTACCTTAGTGTCAATTATATGAACTAAGTAAAATTGCTACAAAATACGGTAAAAGGCCACTCAATTTGAAATCAATTAAATGTTAGTAAGAACAAATTATGACTCTGGCCCACTGTGAGCAGAGGACAGACAACAAACCGAAATAGTTGTGGGACAGCATATTATTATGAAAGCAATACAACTACAATTACAACATGTGTTCACATATGAACCCGACAACAAACAGTTACTGAACAGCACAACAAACAACAATAACAAGTGGAGAACTTTAACTGCTCGAAGAACAACAAAAAACAACAAAAATGTTGCTTGTGATTTTGAGTCGTTGTGATTTTGTACTAACTAAATAAAATATTTGCCTGCAATTTAGTCGCAGTGAGCAACACAAAAAATAATCAAGAGTGAAAAAAGCCAAACGCCTGAGAAAATGGCGAGAAAAAAAAACGTGGGTACAAAAAGTCTTCTGACATGTTTTATGGGTGCTCAGCTCAAGCAGAAGTGGCTGTCAAGCAGTTCCCCTCTCTCTTCCTCTCTCCCTCTCTCTCGCTGCCTCGCTGTGGGCTTTGGCCATGTCTTTAATTGGTGCCTAGTAAATTTAGCTTTGACCATGTTTGGACGCTGGCCTGCAAGAGATGTGCCGCGTACTCTTGGCTAATTTTTTGCTCATTATATTTACATTTCAAGAATTCCTGCACAGAGTTACACTTTATAATTTGCAGGCATCGCTTGGTTTATTACCCGACACGAGACAGAGACAGCAGACAGAGACAGCAGACATCAGACAGCAGCAACGACGAGCTGTCGGCTGGTGTTAGAGCGGGACAGCCAGCTAGGAGCTTTGAGGCGCATGCGCCGCACTTCGCAGCCGCGGTAGCCTACATTATGTGCCTAATACTCGCCGTCGCAGTCGCCGTACTATATGAGATAGTACATAGGGGAGGACTCCACTAGACGGCTGCCAGCGAGGTAACCAAGTGCCCAAGACTACTCTGCTGGCCATGTACTCAGTAGAGAGTGGAGAGCGGAGAGCGGAGAGTGGAGAGTGGAGAGTGGAGAGTGGACTCAACTGCATTTGGCTGGCAGTAGATTTTTCATTTTATTTATGTGCTGTTCGCTGTCGTTGCTTCTGTTCCCCTCCCCCCCTCCCCCTCTCGGCGATGCTTTTTGCTTGTATTTCTCAGTTTGTCAGCTTCTCGCTACAAAATTAAATACTTGTCTTTGTTTTTTATGGCCAGCACTTGGCTGCGATGTTCGCAGCTATACGGAGGCAGGGGGGGGCGTGGGTGTGGCTCACTTATATATATGTACAGCTCGGCCATAAACCGAGTGCCATTTTGGCCTGACAGCTAATTTATGTAGTGGCCAAGAAAGCAGCTGCTGCGTTTCTACACTCTCCTCCTCGCTCGCATGCTTCTTTAATATTTTTGGCAAACAATTTTCTATAATTTAGTTGAGTTTTCCCCATAATGCATGCGTGTGACAATGACTTGCTAAAAATTAGTTATTAATTGGTTTTCGGTTTGTGGCCGATAATTTGATAATTCACACATATTACTTATGTGCCGAATAAATTCGAATTATTAATGAACATACCAATTTTCACACAAGGTACATAAATTAAAGCATTTAATATTCTTAACGCTTTGCTTTTTATCATATATGAATCTTTTAAAGAGCAAGTCTTTGGCAATTATTTCTTTGAAACCTTGAGAGCGTTCAATGTCATCATAAAATATTCTTCAAAAGACAAGATTGGTTTATTGGTGGTATATATGTACATATATGGACAAGATTTATATAATTTAAGCAATATTACAATTTTAAATACAGTTCTTAAGAAAAGATAATTTTTGTTATTTAATAGAAAATAGTTGAGCAATAAGTAATCTTTTTTATTTAAAGCTTATTTCAGAACTTTTCAATTTAATTTATTTTTGAGTACTTATGAGTACTTATAACATAGATTAAAACAACTAGTCTTCTGCTTACTCCATTTCAATCTCGTTTAAGAACTATTGAAATTCAAAAACGGTATATACATATGTATAAATATTTCTTTGGATATACATATGTTGTCATTTTAAAATAAAACGTCACTATATAAATTAGAATATAAATCATAAATATAACTAAATTAATAGTTGTAATGACTATAATTTAAATCTTTCAAAATTATTTAGAAAATAAATAAATGTATTTGTTTGGTATTAATTGTAAACAATGAAGAGTTTCGAATGTTCCCAACCAACATTTTGTATTTTAAAAAATAGTGCTGCTATCTCCGCTAAATACTCTTCTAAGCTGATAATCCCTCAGATAGTATCGTAGTCTTCCCCGTTCCAATGTCTGCACCTGCTCACTACTCGCTGATTCACTACAGCAGCCTTCGTCTCGGAAAATCAAAGTCAGCCACGCCTTCGAATTAATTGAAACCGCATTGCAAGTGCAAAGCGTTAACTGTCAAAGCCAATTCCGACCAGAAACCCAAACTCCAACATCTGCGACTCACATAAAAAACCAAACACCACCCACAAAAAAAACAAACAAAAAAACGAAAATCGAGCAAAAAACGGAATAAAACCGAAAAGCGAATCCCACACAAATCCCAGACAAATGTTCGGTGCAGAGAAATTCGGCGATGGATGCATGTAAATATGAATGGAAATGAATTACAAGCGAAATAAATGTACGAAAATTGCATGGAACAAAGCAAAATCGTATCATAAAAATCGTAGTAAAAAGTGGAAAAAAGGCAAGCGTTAACATGGTGTGAAAATTGAAGGACATCAGAGGGGGGAGGAGGGAGTATTGTGGTTTTTTCGGTTGCCAGCGCAATGTTGACATGTTCCAAATGCAATTTTAACAGGATTTGCAAGGACACATTTGCACAAAGTGACAGAAAAACGCAGGCAACAGCAACAACAACAGCAACAATTCGTAACATCAGCAGCAAAAAGTCAACCCCCATACTGGGTGGTAACACCCCAGGACCTCATCCGTCGTCAAACGGTGTGTTGTGTGTTGTGTGTGTGTGTGTGTGTGTGTGCGTGGCTGGCATAACTTGCGGCTTAAAGGGCTCAACTTATCATGTTGCCCGCCACCGATGTCGGCATTGATTTTCCACTTACAAACGCTTACTCTCTGCCTCTCTCCCATTTCCATCTCCATTTGGGTCTGGCCTAACCCAAGTCGCAGTCCCAATTCCAGTTGCAAGCTTGGGTCAGCTGTGGTCTTAACGCTTCATCAATATGCTTTTGCAGGCGCCGCTAATTTTTGCTTTGCTCGTAGTCGACCTCGCTCATCGCTTCCCAAGTGCTACGTGCAGATTTATGTGTCATCCCGGGACGACAAAGCAAGTGGACAAGACCCACAACCAGAACCATCTCCATCCAACTCCTCTTGCCACTTGTGTGTGTGTGTTTAGTGTTAATCCGTCAATGATAAGCTCAATTTGTTGTGGTCACTCAGCGACAATGACCGCCAGCGTCCTGTCGACTTATTGTGTTGCATACTTTTTGGGGCCCGCAACGGCGACAACAGCGCAAAGCCCATTAAAGTAATATTAGCCAACAGCGGGTTTTTGTTGTACAAATAGAGATGACAGCGTGACTAGCGGGAAGTTGCATCAAATTATAAGTATAGCTGAGAGTTGTTGAAGGCACATTTATTGGGCTAGTAAATGATAAATGTACTGTAGTATGTGGAATGTTAAAAGCGATCAACTATTTGATTGCCATGCTGCACAATTAAATTATTCATGAAATGAAAATATTAAAAAAAAATGATCTCGTCAATATGACCAATACTAGGTTAGTGGCAGTTTTAAAAATTGTTTGAATACATATTTTAAATAATAAACAAACTTTTATATTTTATTTGTTTCGAAGTGGTCTTTCGATATAGCCAAGAACTTAAATTTATTGCATGGTTTATATGCGGAGTTGAAATTTAAAAAAACAGAAACAAAATACTGTAATGCCTTTATACCTCAAAAAGGCTTTATATATTCTCAGGCAAGAACTTAATACCAGAGAACGCAAATAATAATTATGACTATAAAACAATCATAATTACAATAAAAACTTATAATATGAAGCATAATTTCAATACCATAAATTCAAATATTGTAATTTGATTTATGTTTAAATTTGTGTTTAATAATACACTTTAATTTTTAGTTTTCAAAAAAACATTTAAATTAAAAATAATTTTCAGAAAATTATCGTAATAATTATTTTTGATCTTCTAAATTTAATTTCAAAATGATTTATTTCGAAAAATTGTTTCCAAAGAAATCCAGACTTTTACGGTCGCTGCTTCATGCAGACCTCCAGTTGAATGACATCTCGCCATAAGGTGGTTGTTTGTCTCTCCAGACTGCGGTCTGTCCATCTCTAGCCGCGGCCATGCATCATCATAAGTAATTCTGTCGGCGTGTCTCCAACTCTGTCATTGTCTGCAAGAAGATTCATCACACATGCTTCCCTGTCGATGGGTTGTGGCTCTCGTCACAGCCTGCTCAGTAATTTAAACTTTGGCTGTGCCGCAGAGAGGCAGCGACTAAGACAGAAGCCCTTTTGTTTGCCACTAACTTGGCCGGGATTTATGGGGACGCGTTCGCCAGATATATGAGCGACTATATTATAAAAGTTTTGACACGTTTAGTGTTAGTGGGCTTGATGAACTTTTTTCTTTGCTCGCATTTTTCTAGAAGTCGTTGTCAGTTTTGGACGCACGTGTGCCTGATGACATCGGTGGTTACAGCGTTGCCTGTTAAAGTTGTTGTAAGCCAAAATCAGACCGCAAATGAAGCAAAGGCTGGCAGCCCACTAATTGGCTTAGTGCATTAAAATAACTTGCCAATAGTTGTGGCCAGACTGTGACCTCCAGGCACCGCAAACAATGCGAGGTTGTCATTGCCCAAATTTATGAGCCTCCGTTGCTAATTTAGCAGATAGTCAAGAGGCTTTTGTTTCGGCCACAGGACCTGGCTCAAAAGTTAAGCCCAGCACAAAGTCAACAAGATAAGCGACCTCTTTTCCCTGCCCACACACACACACAGGAAAATGCTCCATGATGCGGGCTGGAGCTCGTATGTCAAACTGTGACTAACAGCAACTGTCTCTAATTATACAAAATTATTTATAATGACCACAACTCCACCGAACTCCACCGACTCCAAAATCAAAGTTTTCGTTACGTTCGAAACACATTTGGAAATGTGTAAAAACCTAATTAAAAGTGAATTATTCATTTGCATTCGTTTGGTGTGGGAGCTTAACAACAAAAACTCGTCTGCTCTGTTATTGCTGTTGTTGTTGTTATTGTTGCCATATGTTGCACAAATGAATTTTGTTGAAATTTGCTTTGATTAATTGGTGGTCAAAAGTTCAACGCACAGCACAGCGGTTGCTAAGTAGCTGAAGAATCCGTTTTGGGGACTGAGCACACGAAGGATTGTTGTTGAAGGGGTTAACACATTTTATCGAATAGAAAAGTAACAACAACAAATAGCAATATATTTAAAATTTGTTTAAAACCTTAGAAATTGATTAAACGAGGGAATAATATATCTTAGTATTGCATGATTGAATGTATTATTTATTAAACTGTTTCACTATTAGAGATGATCTATCAAAAACCTTTAAATATATCATAATAAAAGCTAGTACAAATAGTTTAAATCATAATCTTCATATATTAAATACTATTCAGAATTAAATAGACTAAATATTGTAATATTTATTTATTTTATCACCTAACTAATGTATTATTTATTAAGCTGTTGGTCTATAAAAAAATTAGTTTTCATAAACCACAAAATATTTAAAAATAAAGTGCACAATATTTGGAAACAATTTAAAAGCATTTTAAAAAGGTTGACGTATATCTTAATTCAAAACAAAATGAATAGAAAATAATGTGTATTCATTTTGTTCTATCTATTTCGATATTTCAGATCACTTCTCACAAGCCTATGAAATAATAACAGATTTCAATAATTTTGTTTAAAATTATCATAAATGTTCAATCACTCAAATAGTACAATTTATTATATTCATATACCTAATTTTTATTTTCACAATGCTGTTTTTTTTCAGTAGTAGCTAGCAGCTGCAACTTTACCTCTGCATTTCATCAATAATTCAAGTTCTATATCTAAAACAAGATTTAGCCTTTCACCTGCACATTGCAAACATATATGTAGATTTTGGCCAGGCCGTCAAAATTTATCATGCTTGGCCCTTCGAGGCATTTTCACGCCAAATTGATTTTATGTGGCGCCAAGCGTTAAAGTCCAAACGACAGCACCAACAATAGCAATAACAGAACGAACAATTTTATGTTGTGCGGCAATTTACAGCGACTCCTCAAACAACGGCCATAAAAACCACCGCCCAAAAAGGGGGGAAATATGGACGTAAAGTGTGATGAGGGGAATGTTGTCAAAGGGGGGTGGCGAGAGAGACGCAGACTGAAAGTATTACAGCAATAATAATGAGCGCAATTAGAAGGAGTTGAGTTGAGGAACGATGCGAAGTAACAGCTTAATGTGTGTCACAGAAAATTAAATTTACGCTAATCGGCAGCGACATTGGCATTGCCTTCAAATACGATTTTTACTCGGCTTGGCATGTGGCAGCAGACATGAAATTAAATTGTCGTTTTATTGTTCTTTCCTCCCCCCCGTCCCAGACTTTGCACGTTTAAATAGCTGGAATATTTTTCATACGCAGCCGTCGCCTTGCCATCGGCCAATTTGTTTGTTTAGATGGGGTTAAGACATTCCCATATATAACTTCACTAATCTTTTGGACCCCGTCTGACACCCACGCGCGTCCAGACCTCGACCTCAACCACATCGCAGCCCTTGCTCGCTGTTCTCTCCGTTTTTCCTCACCCTCGTCTGTTCTGTGCGCTTTTCCGCCCAGTTTCCCGAGCCAAAAGGTGGCACCATATGGCAACAGTCGCCGCATTCAGTTTTGTGTGTGTTTTGTTGCTGTGAGTTATACTTTTCAATGCTGAAATTGATTTCCGATTTGTGTGCTTGTTGTTGTTGATGTTTATGAGTGCACTCGATCGCACACTGAGCGCCAAATGTGGTTGGCCACACGTTCGCGCCTTTGTGCGCGACTTTTTACAGTTGTGGGGGGAAAAAAACATTGTTTGAAATTAGTGAAATATGATTTGGCTTTTTATTTCTCATCCTGCTCGCTGACTGTGCTCTTTTTCCATTTCATGAATAGCTCTGTGTTTATAGACAGTCTTCACTCTGGCTGCACTTACACTCAGCTAATAGTTTGCCATATGGTTCGCGTTTTCAGCTAATGTTTACGAATATTAATAAAGAACACAAATTCCAAGAAGCAAAAATAGGTAAACACCTCTCATAATATTTAGACAATATATTTTGCAATACTACAAAAATATGAAACAAATAGAGTCGCCTACATACATTGTAAAATTAAACTTTTGATAGAGTTTGCAATACGTAGAATTCGTTTCGGGGGTTTTGGAATAATCCCGCTTGAATAATTTAAATGTAGAATCTTTCTTCAGAAAATATTATTAATTAGATTGCTCTTTTATAAGCATTTTTGAATTATTATTTATTTATGAATTAGCAACAAAATAATTCGATTGATCTATTATTACTTGCTTTTTAAAAGTGTGAAGGAAGTTTTACTAAAATAAATTAGCTATACATACATACATAAATTTAATATTTATTGTAGGAACAAAATTAAATTTCAAAGAGAAAGTAAAAATAGGTATTTAATTTTACATATATCCAAAAAAAAGTAAATGTGTACATATTTATGTTAAATATATATAGTAAGTACTGAATGAGCAACTGAATTCTGAATAAATATATTATGATATTCAAAAGTAGATTTAGTCTATTATATTATTTAGTATTAACAGTTTACGCGAGAGTTCTCGTATACAAAGGGAGACAACCTATCGGTCTTATTTAACGGTGTTCGTTAACCATGATTATTAATACATTTTTAAATAAAGTTGAACCAAAAGTAACATTCTTCTAAACTCTTTTTAATATTTAAAAATATTAAAAATTTTTAAAAATATTTTCTAAAATCAAATCAAATCCCAAATCTAATTCAATTAGATATGAATTTCCACATAAATCTTTTTTTCTCATTTTTAATGGAAATTGGGTACAATATACAAAATTTTAAACACATTTTCAGCATTGATATATTAGTTATTAGTAAGATAGATCGATAAGCAGTTGAAGAAGTAAATTAATTTAAAATTTTAATAATTGAGGACACCTAATACTTTAAATTTCAAGCTCAAGCAAACACCTCACGACCCCATCTCCTCCAACTCCCACACATCCTCAAAAACGCCTCTATATATCCGCTTAGAACTGATGTTCATTATAGTCTCTGCATATGGTGTGTCTAGTTATCAGGCGAAACTGATTGTCTGTCCGTTTATGAGGCATGAAGGCATTTAAAAGCGCATCGCAGCTGCAATCAACATTCGGCAGTCCAGCCGGGGCAACATTAGCGACATGTCAGTGCCGCTCCTGTGTGTGTCCTGTGTGTCCTGGTTGTCGTCGTCACATTGTTGCAATGATGTCGCCCGTTATTGTTATAATGTCATTAGCAGCGAGGGGGTGGCAAGGACTTGTTACTGCTACTCCAGTTATGTCCAGGATGCCGCAGTCAAGTTGCATTTGCGTCAGCTTTGTCTGATTGCAGCTGAACAACTCCGCCCCCGCCTTATCAACTACAATCGTGCCGTGCCCACCAACCTCATCAGCTAAATTTCAAGTGTCAATTTTCAACACCAACTCCAACTCCAACCCTCCTTCCAGCACAAACCAGAAAAGCATGAAAATCCCTTAAATTTAACGCGCTTTGACCTTTTTTCCCTTGTATTTACAAGTATCTTTTCACGACTTTTTTTCACGATTTTTTACCATTTTTTTATCTCTGCTACTTTACACATTTAATTTGATTTCTTTTTGAAGTTTGATGCGCACATCGACTGGGGGAGGGATCTGTAGTCCTGGCAGGGGAAGGATTCTCCATCTGTGGCGACCTTGTTCGCCACTCGTTTCGGGTCCGTCCCACAGGTGTTGCCACTTTGCCGCTTAGCTGCTCATTTGGACTGCCAGCTAATTGTGCAAGTGGCCTCAAATGCTCAACATTATTTAATTAAATTTGACTGCTAAGACGTTTTTTATGCTGATTAAGTGGCCAGTTTCTGGATAAGAATCTTTTGAAGTTCTTCCGTTTTTTTCAAATATTTTTGTTAATTTGCCCAACGAGAAGCTGTCGAATTATTTGGCGGAAATTAAAAATTGTGCAGCCAGACAAGCTGTGGATGGTCTCTCTCTCTTTCTCACTCTCTCTTTCTGTCTCTTTCAGATGCCTGGCCACTTGCAAATTAAGTAAGTCAACAAAGCACTTTGCGGATTTGCATCAACGTCGGATTCGTGGATATTTATCTGCATAAAATGTGCGGGAGAATTGCCACTGATATACCCAGACAGTATGTAGTATATATATATAAATTCCTTTTTTTCGATTCTATTTGCATTGCGGCTAACACACAGACAGACAGACAGACGGTGATGAGGTGAGATAGATGGATAGTTAGGAGGCCGAGGCACATTTCGTATGCGTGAAGCTAACGAACTCGAAATAATGCGTTTGAAATTTAAAAAACGTGCAATTTATGTTAAAAATTTAAGCAAACAGTCACAGCGTACAGCCAAAAAGATTTTTAATTAATCATTTGCAATTTTTGTCCGTCTGTCGGCTGTCGTCTGTCGGCTGTTTGACTTGTCTATGAAAATGGCATTAAATCAAGCACTCGCCCCCAGTGAAACATGCCAGAGAGAGAACTCCACTCCACTCCGCTTACCATGTTAAACAAGCAACTTTATTTTCTTGACTGCGGCCAGCCGACCAATTAAGAGAAACAGGCGTTCGTTCAGTTCGTATAAATCGCATTAAGCTGGTTGAGCTGACAGACCCGGGTCCACCTCCTCCACCTCCCCCATATCCTCCTCCTCCTCCTCCCACAATGAGTCCGAAGCCAGCTGTTCGATTTGTTCGATTCGCTTCTTAATTGCTTGTCCAGTGCGGTGTCCAGTAGCTGCTCACTTGACCAATGCATTAAAAATGGCTTAAAAAATGGTTGGCAAAACCAAAAATGGTGTTTATTAAATGGATTGATGGCTGAACAGAAAGTACAACAACGACAATGCACAATAACAATAAAGATGGAAAAAAATACTCGTAATGGCGGCAAGCCGTTGACGCTTTTGGGTCGATTCATAGTCTGATTTATGTTGTTTGCAATTTATTAAAAAATCTGCAAGCGAAAAAGGCAAATGGAAAATTGTAATGCGATTGGTAAATAAAAATCGACAAAAATAGCAGCAGTTTTATACGGCTGTAAAAAAATGGAATTAAGTACGAGTATGGCAGAGACAACAAAAAACCAAAGCGATCAGAGAGCTGCAAGTTTTTAAGTCTTGGGCATAATTTATAAATCGGTTAGTATGTTACTTTCAATGAGTGAGACAAATTAAAAAGTCGATCAAAGCGCTGAGTAAAATTTTAATAAAAAAAGTATTCGCAACTAGCAAGTAAGTAAAATACACAAAATATCAACTACAGGTAAAATTCACAATTGCATAGTGCTAGATAATTAATTAAATAATATATAGATAATATGTAGATTTTAAATGCAACTTGACGACAATGGGAAGGAATAGACAAAAATAAGTGAATATACAGGAACATTAATATTAAAAATAAAAATAATAATATGTTTTATTGGTCACCAAAATTTAAATTGAGCTATTGCTAAAAAAACTGACAAATGAGATATTATATTAAATGAAAAGTTAAAAAGACAGTTTTAAAATGATTTAAATAAAAATTAAAAGTTAAAATTGCCATTTGATAGTAACATTTAATTTATTAAATATGCTTGAATAGTTTGGCCAAATTCAGAAATATGAAAACTTATTAGAATTGAAGAGGACTTTAGATGCTAACTGTTCTGATTAGAAAACTGACATTTTAAGAGATATAGAATAAAATGAAGTGTATTAATAGAATTAAATATAATTCATAATGTGTATTGTTGTTGGTTAGAAACACTGAAATTGAGGAATTTATAAGAAACTAAAGAAAACTTCATCAGGTTGACTTCAAATATTTCTTGTATTTTTGTTAGGAAAGGTCAACTTATTATTCGTTTCTAATGGGTAAAAATAAGTTCTTCGTATAATCTATCTGCTCAATAGTTTACTTCGCACTCATTCTAATTTAAGATCAGTGTAGTTGATATCTTCGACTCTCCCCTTTTGTCTTATTTTGTTAACCCCCAATGTTATTGATACGACAGTCATTGCCAGTGATCTGTGGCATGCGACCGGGAGCCTTAATTGTCCATATGGTTTGTGTACACTTCTCAGCCATAGATCCCAATGAGCCACAGTCTCCCCACTCCACTCCACTTTGAATTCAATTCCCCTCCTCGCTGAACGTTGTGGCCTTTTTTTTTGGACTCCTTACTTGGGCCCAAGGTCCAATGCACTTTCACGTGCGATTGTCACACCACTTGGCGGTGTAAGAGTTCGAATACGAGCATGAATACGAGTACGAGTATGAGTTCGAGTACAAGTTCGAGTTGGAGTTGGAGTACTCGTGTTGTGTATCCATGGGATTGGGATTGGGATTGGGGCTGACTCTTTGTCTGGCTCTTTTTGTTGCCGCTTGTTGTGTAAAGTAAGAATGTAAACTTCCTTACATTGGCTGCATGCTACAAGCCGCCAAAGCGGCCCCAAAAACAGTCCCAAGTCCAAGTCCGGCTGCGACTTCAACTCCAACTCCAACTCCGACTTCAGCATAGTGTCCTAGCCAAAGCGACGACGACGACGACGACGACGTCGACGTCGACGGCAGCTCACGACTGACACGGGGTATTTGCATATAAAATTGGTAATATGCAAATATTTTGATTGTCTTTGACTTTGTGCGCGCTTATAAAGAATCTCTGAGCTTTCGGGTCGCTCCAACAATTGAGCGCACAGTTGGAATTCTTGGATTTCGCTTTGGCCAGCCCAACAGCAGCAACAGCATCTCGAGCAGCAGCTAAAACTGGAGCAGCAACAACGTAGACACTGAGGCTACTGTATGTGGCATTGTCATTGTGCCAACAACAACAACAACAACAAGATATACAAAATCTTGTTGTAGTCTTGAGAAATGATTATCGAACGAACACCTGTGTTTGTGTGTTGTACTCGTAACTTATAAAGCGATACTCTCGCATTCATACTTTACAGATATTTCCCGAGAAATTTGCGAGACAACAAAAAATAAAAGAGTACTCGAAGTGAATTCAAGTTTTGAGCAGCGCATCTTTTGAGTACTTTCCATACAAATGCTATGCAAATTTGTGGGCTCAAGTTATGGGCCCCGAAAAAGTGTTGCGCATAGGGAATTAATTAGCCTAGGGGCCGTTCTGGGCAGGCGCACGTTTAGCCATAGTCCCCGTCCTCCATTCTCCGGCCTTATAAGAACTGCGAAATTTGCGGCAGACACTGCGACGACATCGGTTCGAGTCTCAAAGTTGCCAAGTTGTTGACAAAAATTGAATACAATACAGCGATACTCGCGATGCTCGCAGAACCTGTCGAAAACCAAATCGAAGCGAGAGTTGCGCACAATGGGTGACAAGGTTCAAATTTATAATCCGAGAGAATCATTTTTTATAGTTCAGTTGACAGAGTGGAACTTATTGAAAAGCGATTAAAATAATACTATTTTTAAGTTATTTTATTACTATAAAATGCTATTCTTTATACTACTTCATTTCACAATGACAATGTTTCGCATTCATTTTTACAATCAATTTTAAAATTCATACAGACAATTTATTAAAGTCTTAGTAATTGGGTGTGAAAATAAATTAATTTAAATCTTTTCCATATTTATTTCGTTATTTATTTAAATCCCTTTAATTATATTTTATCAAATTTACCTACAATATCCTTCGAGTTTTTTTTATTTTTATCAAAATATTATATGTCTTTATACTTACCTAAATATCCAGAAAATGTTGTTAAAGTTTTTAAACAAAAGTAAAAGGATTACTTTCATTCCTTTATATCATTCTGCTTTTTAATGGATTAATTATCCAATTTCACCGTGAATTGCGGACTTATAGTTTATTTTCAACTACTCCGCCAAAAAGTATTTTTGAGTAAAACAATAAAAATCATGAAATAGTGATTATGATAATTTGCTTAAAAGTAAAGCTTCAGTTTTCAATAAATGTTTTTTCTACCATTAACCATTTACAAGTTATTCTCATAATAGAATATGACAGTTATTTATTTCCAGATCATACAATTTCATACTTTCGTATACCAATTGTTGTTCTCCATATAGAGAAAGTATAGAAATGCTTACCTTACGAAAAGTACATGACATTACGTTCTGAAAAACTATATATATGTATAAATTGAATACTTTTAAAAATTCTTCATTGGAAATGGATATTGTTTAAAGTTTACCTTTTATTAATCTCTGCCGTTTGATCAGTGCGATCTATCAAATTCTGTTGGCTTGATCGATTGATGCCCACAGTTTGGGGCTGGGCATCGCAAGCGGTAGCCTCACCTCCCCCCTTCACTTCCCTTCCAACAAGCAGCTGAGACGAGTGCTCGGCCAGAGCTTTCTGTTGTTGTTTGCGCGGCAGCTTTCCAGCACTTTGGCGGAATGTTAAATGCTAAAAATGAACAAATAATGACGAATGCCAACCCGAAGAGCCATCCCAAAGCCTTGCTGACAGAGTTGCTTTCGTCGTTGTTGTTCTTGTTATTGTTGTTTCTGATGCTGCTGGCAACGAGATTCACTTTGTCGTTTGTCGCTAAAGCCGCGAGCGCGCGATTTTCGTCGGAAATTCGATGGGAGCAGAAAGAGAGGGTGAAGGAGAGGGAGAAGGAGAAAAAAAACGTGCAAGATTTATGCGCGCGCCATTGCGCATCATAAGCTGTCAAAATGCTTTTTCGGCGATTTATTAGCGCAAATTGAGTTTTAAAAGAAGCTACCGTGGTCAGTAGTGGTCCTCTGCGCTGGACTGGACTGAACCGAACTGGTCAATGTTGAATGGGGCAGCTGCTCGATACGTTTGCAAGTGTTAAGTTGTGTGAGCACTTTGAACATATATTGTAGTTGTTGCTGTTGCAGTTGTAGTTGTAGTTGTAGTTGAGCATGCAAAACACGCAATCTGTCTGCGTCCATCTTCAGCTGCCGTCAAGTTCGCTTTTGAATTCGCTGGCGATTGTCAACGGCCGTTGTTTGCAGCTGTGCGCCTCTAGTCTCCAGTCTCCACTCTCCACTCTCCAATCGCGTCACATGTAAAATGATTCGAGACTGGACTCGACTGCTGTGGTGACTGGGAGAATGAGCCTGTAAACATGTCAACAAATAAATCGTCATGTAAAAATGGCATTTTAAATTGTTTTTGACATTTGTACAGAGGCTGTCAATGAAAATGAAATGCACACAAGAAAATCTCGACTGCGACTCGATGCGGCAAGTCACTCAATACCTAAAGTTGAATGCGAAGTTGGAGTTGAAGTCGAAGTCGGAGTTGGAGTCGGAGCAGCAGTTAGTGGTTATTGCTGCTGCTGCTGCCGACGATCGATACACGGCGAGTATCCGAGATCGAGTGTATCGCCATTATATAGCATTTTGGTATTCACATGCTGACATCCAGTTAGTTATGTGTTGTCCAATTCAGGCTTATTACGCGATGCCCATCAAATAATTTAGCTTTCGACTGCGACTTAACATGGCAAATACAAGTGTACAATAAATATGAATATGCGAGTATTTCATTGAGCTGTCTAATACACTACAAATAGCTGCGAATGATACCCCTTTAAAATGCCATTACATTTACAAGATTGAAACAACTGTTGAACAAAATCGAGACAATGCCATAAAATACATTTAATTAATAGCAAATCTTTTTTTATTGATACCCCTTTTCAAGAGTTTACCAATTTAAAACCAAATACTGATACAACAATTAGTAAGCATTTTTAATCATAATTTGTATATAATTCAAAACAGATATTAATTTACCAATTTTAAAGAAAATACTGATTAAAATGTACCAACATTTTAATATAATATGAAACAGATTCGTCTTTAAAAAATACTTTTACTATGTACCAATTTAAAAAATATTTTTAAAAAAGTAATTAATTTAAATAATTTAATTTGAGATAATTTTCTTTATTTAATCCCCTTTTAAAATTTAAAAGAAAATTCTGATATAGATTTTTTGAGCATTTAATAATCAAATATTTACAAAACATTCATTCAACAAAAATGATTATCTTAATAAGTAATTTATACCGAGATTATATGTATGTAGGTTCAATTAAATATGACACAATGGAGGAAAATTTAAATGTTAAAATTGCAAGAATGGCTCGTCTTTTCTTTGAACAATTTTTAAAATACTTAAATACATCAAAGTAACCACCAAATACTTAAATATCACATTAGTCGTTAAAGTAAACACACTTAAATAATTGAATAGTATTGGCGAAAACATTAAGCAGCTCCAACAAGTTAAACTTTTTGCTGCAGCATCGACAGTCGAAAATATTAAGTATACGCCGCATGACCTGGTTTGGCCAGGTGGCCACAACCACTTTGCTGCATCCCAGAGGTTAGAGGCAGACTCAACTGGCCCACTCATTTATCAGGCTTAAAGGACTTGCATGTAAATGTTTACCTATGCCGCACTCTCATTATGTGCCTTTCGCTGATGCTTTTTTCGCAAGCACACACGCGAAAGCGAAACCGCAGGACGCACCCTTGCCAAAAATAAAACTACGCAGAGCGGAGAAGAAAAAGAAAGTCACATAAAATTAATAAGCAAGGACGAAAACAGGAAGTTGGGCATGTGTGTGAGAGTGCGTTGCTAACATGCTAAGTTATTGCAATATGAATTATGATATTAATTTAAACGCTTTCTTGGTCTTGGCCCCGCCGCTTATTAATGTGACATGTAATGTGCCTGTTATTACCTTAAGATTATGATTACTTGCCGTCATCGCACACACACACACACACATGAGCAGGAGCAGGGTGGCAAAGGACGCTACCTGCTGTGCTCGGCTCGGCTCGGTTGTGTGTGGCTTGTGCCTGGGCAATGTGTGGCATTTTCATTTAAATGGCTGCCCCACAAAGTAATTGAAATGTAGCCATGAAGTGGGCCATCTCCTCAGTCGACTTCCCTTCCTCTCTCCGCCTTCTCTCGGCTGTGGCTGCAGCTTGTTTGTCTTGGCAACACCTTAAAGAGTTAACCACTCGCGGGACGCGACTACAATGTGGTCTGCACAGCAAGCGGTCTGCAACTTGTTTTACTTTTTGTTGTTTTTCGCTGCGCTTCGTTGTTGATCGTCATCGTCATCGTCGTTATCATCGTCATCATTATCATCAGCAGCGGTTTGTTGTGCGTTTTTTTTGTTGCCGCCTCGCGAGTTGATTTTCAAAAGTCGCGCCTAAGTGGCCTCATTTTGACATCTTGTTTTAAGTTTGTAGATGGACTGCAAACTGCAACTGGGACTTGGACTTGAAGTTGGAGTTGGAGTTGGACAGCAGTGAGTGATACATGTGGACAATGTCTGCAATAAATACTTAATGCCTACCAAAAATATACACATTAAAAGTCAAAGTCCGTCCGACCCGCTTCAAGTAGCAGCCGCAGCCTCAGCAGCCACATTGACGTCTTTATCGGGCTGCTTGGCCGACCCTCTGGCTGGCTGGCTGGCTGACCGACTGGATGCCTGACGGTTTTCATTGCCATTTTTGGTATTTCAATTAAATTTTTTTATGACAACATCAAAACTCTATCATAATTCTAAATGTCCTGACATGGGCTTTGGCTCTTTGTCTCAGCAGCGCAATGCGAATCGATTTTATTTTCTTATTTTTGTACAGAAATTCCTTAACTGCTTTTTTGGAGGGCGGCAACAAAGTAAAGTACAATATTATAAATTAATCAAGAGAGCTGCAACTCCGTTTGTTTCTTTATGAATTCTTTAAACTTTAGCTAAACATAAATAATATTTATATTAAAATGCATTTCATTTAAAATTTATTGAGGATTTGGCATTGAATTTTAATAAATGTATCCAAATAATAAAATAAAATATGTCTATTCGGATTTGGGATTGAATTGAACAAATTCAAAGAAAATAGTGTCCAAAAAATTAAATGAAATATGCCCATAAAAAAACATAAAAAATATTTAGCTTGAAATGTTCTCATTAACAATTTGTTAGGGATTTGGGAATAAATTTAAAAAAAAACCCTCTCCAAAAACTTAAATAAAATACTTCAATAATAATTTGGGTTTAAATTAAGTTTATTCACAATTTTAACTTAAAAAGGATTTTTTCATAAAATAAAATACATACACATATTATTAATATATATTTCAATAGACTTTGTTTTTCTATTAGAGATTTATTTTCTTTTTTTTTTAATATTTATCAATATTTGTCCAATTGCTACAAGGTATAAGGCTTATTAATAATGCTATTAAATTTCCTTTACTTCTAAGGCAACCCTCGCTGAATGGTATCTTTTGTTTTTATTATTACCTTGATGCTTTTTGTCAGTAATTGTAATGGCTGAAAGCCAGGCCCAACCACTTAGGATCGCAGACAGTTTGCCTCAGTCCGACTCCGACTGCGACTCCGACTCCGACTCCGTTTCTTGCTCGTTTAATGATGTGTGAGCCTGGAATTTTGCGCGCGGTGCCTGTGAAGTGGTGCCAGACCACGACTCTTGAGTCCCGACCGACTCCCGACTCCCAATTCTCGACTCCCGACCAGCATACCAATTTATAATTTCTTTTAATAAAGTTGACATTCAGCTACAAAGAAGCCTTCATGCTGCCTTCTGTCTTCCACTTCTGCTGCTGTTTTTGTGCGTCTGGCCGAGTAGATCATGATCACCATTCGCCTTTGCTTTCGCTTCTGGCCAAAAGGTGTTGAACTTGTCGCGCCTGGCATTTTGGCACTTTTCCCTCAGCTTGCCGTCCCAGCTGGGGGTCGTCTAACATATGTATTCGTATAATATGTGAGCTACCCTAGGAAACGCCCCAAATGCCTTCCGCTTGCGCCATTTGTTTCATCCTATGCGACCCACAGCGTCACACACGTGTGTACAAATTCCGCAAATATCCGTTATCCGTTTCCTTTTGCAACGAGATTTATACGTTGTGCCTATCAGCATGTGCAAATCTTTAAATTTTCAAAAATACAAAACAAAAAAAAATCGAATAAAACGATTCAAAAGAATTCGCATACTTCCTTCCCTGCTCCTCATCTGCTGCTGTAGTCGCAGTCCCAAGCTCATCCATTCATGCGCAGCACTTTGACCATATTAGCACCCAATTCCAATCCCCACCCTCTCTCAAGGTCCTGTGCGTTTATCTATAGTCCCCACCCAAAAAAAAAAAACCCTACAAATTGCTTTAAACTAAGGCACTAAGCACTTTTAGCGCCGCACAACTTTGTCAAGCGCACATAACAAAGTGTTATGTGCCTTGTAACTAACACTATGCACGAATAATATGGAGTTTGAGTGTGTTCGTGTGTGTATTTATAGTGTGAGTGTGTGTGGCTGTAAAAATACCCTTTCAACACACCGCAACCCCTAACCACACACTCAGGCTCTAGCTCATGCCGAAGCAAGCAAAGCAGTCACAGTGGTGCAGACAAATTATAAATAATAAAAAGGAAAGTAAGAACTTAATAATTGATAGCTTCTTTTTTTATAAGCTTATAGATATGCAATTTACCTAATCTGATGTTATCATAATCACTGTGTTATTTTGTTGTACTACTAAAGACAAACAATTAATAATAAACTGTGGAATCTCTACTCTATAATATTATTTAATTGTAAATAACCTGTTTATAATTGTTGCAATATAATTTAGTTGTTAGTTGTAGTATTTTATTATTCTTTTTGTATATTCAACTAGATTACGTTGCCACAACGCTTTGCTTTGGTAGCGTGTTATTACGTAAATTTTTTATTATACAAAAAAAAAAAATAAATAAATAAAAAAATTGAATAAATTGTAAAACGTATCATTTTGCAGGGAATATCTAATATCACATTGACGGTTGTTAAATGAATATAATTTATTTGTTTCACAAAAATTAACTAATTTTCAATAGAATACAATCTTTAGACTATGATGTTGTAGGAGAGCTTTAATAGTTTACCATTTTGGAAAAATGATCTAGTTTTCCAAAAACACTGATACCTTCGATAACGATGACGACATTTACGGTTTTAACTTGAATATAATATTTTTGATAGGCTAATTGTATTAAATGAACTAATTAACAAAATATCAACCAAGTTTGGTTAAAATCTAACAAATTTAGCAGCCTTGATCGCAGTTCAAATTACTGTTTAGTTAAATGTGAAAATGTTAAAAATTAGGTATGCTGGTAGCTGGGTCTCCAAGGACACCGGCCGAAAGCCTCAAAAGTTATTCTATGGAAGCAACATGAATAATATTTATTTATTTTAAAGTTGAATGAAACGCAGCGTTTTAGTCATACTCTGCACCACTGTGCGTTAGCCACTGTCACCATCTGCTGTGGGGCGGGAGACAGGGCACAGGGTAGTGTAAAAAAGTACATTTTTCAAATGCTAGGTTTTTCGTAGCATGCTTAGCGGGGCGAGTGAAAGTCGCTGCCTCAACGCTCCGAGAGTTTTCCTTCTGTGCTGTGCAGCAGGACGCGACGGGGCAGAGGAGAAGGAGGCAGAGCTGGGTGTGGATATCATTGTAGCTCTCTCTGCGCTGTGTTGATTTTTATAGTTTCGTCTAGGACAAAACAGTTGCAGTTACAGATACTAAACCCCCAGTTGTTGCGGTCGTTTTGTTTTCTGCACCATTTGCGTTTTGCTTTTGTCTAGTGTGTCGCAGTTAGAGTGTGTGTGGAAGTGTTTGTGTTAGCGTTAGCGTTTGCGTTTGCATCAAGTTGTAAATTTGGCGATTAGCACCCCTTTTGTGAGTTGGTTTTGTCGGGAAATCTAACAGCCAAAAGCTTGGCAAGATGCGCGCCGGCTGATAAGTTTGCTCAAAATTAGCATAGGCCGACGATTGAGCATCAGCTTCAGCAGCAGCAAACATAAACAGAAACAGGAGCTGGAGCTGAAGCTGGACTTGGTTTGGTAAGAAGGCAAACACGGACAGCCAGCGGACACTCACAGCCACAACCACAGCAACAGCCACAGTCAACGGCGATGATCTTGTCGCTGCTGTTGCTTTATGAATAAAACATTTCGGCTGGGTGAACGTGGCCAACAGTAGCTGGCGAAGCCACCTCGGCATCGCAATTGAATCGAACTACGGCTGCAACTGTTGCCGGCAGCACAGCAGTTGCTACAAATGTTTTACAAGCTTTTCAGCGCTTCGTTGTAGTGGCCCATTGTTGTTGTTGGTGTTGGAGCGGCAGTTCCCGGAAACAATTCAGTTTAAACTAAAAAAACAAAAAAACAGCATAAGAGAAGCAAAATAAACAGCGAGTGCAGCAGTCGCAGTCGCAGTCGGCAAACATTATGAACATGGCCAATAAATCGTGCATCGTTCGAATGCTCGAAATGTTGCATGTTTGATTTCTGCGCCACTTGCATTTACTTTATGATATTATAACCCGGACAACGTTTGACATTTTGCGCTCTTTATTTATGATAACAGCCTCCAGTTTCCACACACACAGACTGCATTTAAAAGCACAGACAGACAGACGGACGGACAGCGATGCCTCAGACAAGTCGCAGTTTGTCAGCATTTTGTCGCCAACTTTCGTTGTGAGTTTTTGATTTTTCTTCCTTCTTGCGACCCAAAGCTGCAGGCGTATAAATTGTTGCAAGTGAAAAGTCGTCACACGACAGGAAATGAGTTTTAAATATAAATATACCCTTTAAAGTCATGAGTTGTGAGGTATACATATGTATGTAACATAACTATGAAACGAGGCTTAGCTACAAATAATTTGCATATATTAATAGCAAGTTTTGGTGATCAAAGTTGAGAATCATCTAGTAATTAGATTACTACTTGTTACAATTGGATATAATTCATTATGTAAGTTGATAAATAAATGGAATATGAATGTGTGACACAATTAAGAATACACATTTAATATTTACTATTGAATTTTAATAATTTGTAATGAGTATCTTGTGACACTTATTATGCCAAGAGACTCTTCAGAATGTTCTATATTCGCTAAATGATTTTTTTTTTATCCAATCTCTCAACTTGCTCATATTTCTACAAAGTTGCAACATCTTAGGCCTGCGGCCTGCTTGTGTGGCAGCCTCTGTGGGCGTGTGAGTGCATTGAGGCATGTTCTCAATCGTCGTAAATTTGATATGCTTAATGGTGGGAAGAGGCAACGAGCAGAGGGCAAAGGCCAGAGGACAAAATGCTGCAAATTGGTTTAACTGTGGCAGCGGCAAAGCAAAGAGCTTAAGTGTGACAGTGTAACACTTGCCCACAGGCAATAAAAATATTTCTATAAGTATATTTATATTTTTTATGCCATTTTTTTGTAGTTACGTGTCTGCTGGGTGAACCCGTTAAATGAGCCGCGAAAATAGTTTCCGTCTCTGTGTCTGCGAAAATTGCATGTTAACGTTGGCATTTTTAGATGAAAAGTTGAAAACGTTTTCTTCGAGTTCATTTCTTTTTTTTTATTACATTGTAAGTAAAAAAGAGGGTTGTCAGTAAGATCCACGAATGGATTAAAGTAAAGTTCTTGGTAGAAAAAATGGTGGGACTTTAAATTAATTACATATTTGTATTTTGAGGTATTATTATTAAATCAGATTGCTAACGCAGAATTTAAAATAATTAAATAATCGTTTTAAAATTCGTTACAAATTAATAATTAGCCAATTTTTTCAAAGCACTTAGAGAATTTTTTTTTTTAAAGTTCAGAATATCACAATTTTTATTTTATTTTTTATTGTTAAGGTTGGATTTGTTTTATAACTCATCTAACATGCAAGTAACAATTTTTATTAATATTAATTACATTGATTACTATTTACATGTCGAAATTTTGAATAATAAGCTTCAGATGTTGGATATTTTGAGAATGGATATGATTTTATGTAATTGTGTAGGCATAAGGATTCTGAGGAGTTGCTGTTTTATTTGTATATGATTGGTTTAAGTGTTGCGCATGATTTTAGATGGGATGGTTGAAGCAGAAGAGGTAGGAATGATGCCTACTGCTATTGTTATCAGAGAATATAATTTTTATAGATAATAGTGAACAATCGATTTTAGCTGGAATAGCTATTAGTTTTAATGTATTAAACGTTTCGAATTCTTTTAATAATGTAATGATTAACAACGAAATTTAATAATGAATAATAATATTTAGTCACTTACAAAAATTTTTATGGCCACCAAGGGAATATGTAAAAGTATTTGTGCAATTTGTATGAACATACATTCATATATAGATATAGTAAAATGCTACCTGTAGCCCCACATTCATGTTGGATTTAATTAATGCCCACGCACTCAACCATAGAGAAAGGCTTGCGAATTAATTACAATAAAATCAACAACAATAACGGATAGATTGGATTCAGAGGGGGGAGCTGCTGCATATTTGATAAACCATAGAGCGATATTCCACTGGGCGTATTCGAAATCAATCAAGCGTGTTTTGCCTTGTCCCTCGCTCCCAGATTTTGTCTGCATCGATACATTTTTGGTCCGTTTGATTAGCCGTCTCCGGCTGCGAACTTCCGCTTGAAAATGAGAATGTTTATTAAAAATGTTAACTTTTACATAAATTCGAGAGCAGCAGCAGCAGCAGCGGCGGCGGCGGCGTCAGCAGCAGGAGCAGCTGTTGGCTAAGTGGCCACACCCAATGCGACGCCATATGGCGTTTGCCCCGCCCCCTCTGCCGAGTTATGTACAACGAGAGTGCACTAGTGTCGTCTCGCTCTCGCTGCCTGCCCATTGGATGCGTGCGTTGAGTTTGTTTATGTCCGTTTCACAAACGTTTGGCCAATGCCAAGGAACAGTCGCCTTCAATGCCAGCTGCGACGCCGACTAACTAAATCTATGTGGGTAAATCGGTTGTACATACATATTCATGTACAGTATGTGTTGGATATATATAACTGGATAACTGGGGCTGCGGGTTGGGTGGTCGCGGCGCAAGTACCACTAGACAGGCAGCTCCAGTTCGCTGCGATGCTCGGCAGTTGTCTAAATGTTTGTGCACAGATGCTGTAAAGTGGGTGGCGGAGAGAAGCCTGCTCGGGGTAAGCAACCAAAGGATGCCAAAAGAAGCTACATCAACTGACTGCTGACTGCCAACTGCATTGATTTTTATACCCTGTTGACAGCAGTTCAAAAGAAGTTCGCTGCACTGGCAACAAAAGGGAAATCGTATAGAAATTGACAGCTTAATGCTTAGCAATCAATAAAATGGGTAAAATAAAAATTAGAATTTGAAATAACTGCAATTCTGAGTGGTAATTAAAACAGATTAAATATTAAAAACTAAAATGCTCTTGATTAAATTTAATTGAATATTTAAATGAAAATATTTCAGTATATGGAACTATATTTCCGATAAAATTGACTTTTAAATAATTCTTTTTTAGTAAAAATGTGTTCTGAAAAATGCATATTTAATCAGAAGACAACAGATTATACTAGAATTTCATATTAATATTTCTGACCAAATAAAAAAATGGAAAAACAATAATGAAGCTATTTTTCAGCCAAAAACTGTTCTGAAAATACCCTTTGAAATCAAAAGACAATACCTTAAAGATATGGTACTCCCAAACTCGCCCGATTACCAATTCAAAATAAAACCAAAATGATTTATTTCTTTTGAAAAATATACGTATATTTTCCGTTTGTCTATGATGTTCCATTTCGTAGATATATTGATGACATTGTTAATATTACGAAGGCCTAGTCGTATAACAATTTTTGTGTTTTAGTTCCGGTTGTGTTGGCCGGAAGAACCCTAAAGCTAAACAACATTTCTGTTTGATTGGCAACTTTGCCTATGTACAAAAAAACCATTTTCGGCTCTTATGCATATGATTCTTTGTGTTAAGTTTCTTGGGTGTTGGTGTTTGTGTGTGTGTGTGTGTTTGGACGTGCGTATGTGAAAAATTTAAAAGTGACAAAGAAAATAAAAGATTTTTACATAGAAAAATCCCAGCTAATTGGCCAAAGAAAACATGGTTCAAAATAACACTAATGAGCTAATAACGCGCAACGCTGTGAAACCATTCTCTCGTTTTGTGTGGGCGCAAAAGAGGGAGGGGACTTGGTTCATCGAGATCTCTTCACGTGTGTATGGCTGTGGCTAGTGATTGCGCAGTGCCTCGTTGATCACCCGCAGTATGTCAATCTGCAGATCCGTAAAGTCCACCGGCTCCAGATGTGCGTTGCGTATTTTCATGGCCACGGCTTTGAAGAAGGCGCCGATCTCGTCCTCCTCCGCAGCTGCCAATGGGACGCCTCCCATGGCAAAGGTCGTCTGACTAGGCGTCGATGGCGTTGTGGCTGCGGTTTGATATCGGGCGTTGGACGATGTGGGCGTGTGCACCTCCAGCTTTTGCGAATAGTCGCTGCCCGCTTGTAGCTGCAGCTGTTGCGTCTCCAGGTTGCTGTCTGTCTTAGCCAGCTGCTCTGGCTTGGAGAGAGCATTGCTGACGGCCATGTGGACAGGGTCCTCCTCGTTGTCATAGCTGACAACATGCTGCTGTTGTTGTTGTGCTGGTTGTTCTGATGTCGCTGTGGCATCCATATCGTCGTCCTCGTCCTCCTCATCGTCATCATCGTGCGTCACATTGCCATTGATGTAGCTCTCCACTATATCCATTTCATCGTAGCTGGCCACGCACAGCTCGCTGGGCTGCTGCACCTCTTGCTGCTGCTGTTGTGGCTGCTGCATTGAGATGGACAACTCTGCCTTATGTGGGCCTGTGAGGGGCGGAAGTGTGGACATATTCAACTGCGACGAGTTGCTGGACGATGCCTCCAATGTGCTCGGCTGTGGCTCTGCATGGCGTAAGGGCGATTTATCCAAATACTCAATTTTGGGCAGCAGCATATTTAAAGCATCTCCATCGCTGGAAAGTAAATTTAAATTAATCTAAGTCTCTTTGTTGGAAGTACAGCGACTTACAGTGACTTCTGTTGTATGTACTTTTGAAGAAATCCCAGCGAATCGTAGTGCTTCCAGCGTGAGATGGCATCCACATGCATCTGTGTTTTCAGACGCTTGTATTCGCGTGCATATTGATCCCGCAGTGCCTTCCACTTTTGTCGACATTGCTTTACTGTCAATAACATAATAATATTATATGTTGCCTTCATTCGCTTGTAGTTTTTGCTTACCGGGCTTCTTCAGCTTGCGCGATATTTCGTCCCAAGCCTCGAGTTTCAGCTTGACATTGCGATAATTTTGATTGCTATAGTTGTAGATCATATCCTCCTGCTGTATCAACGTGATCAGCTCCTTCTCGAAGTAGCTCTCCATGTTGAGAAACGTGTGTATGGGATCATCGTCCTCCTCATCGGCATTCGTCGTTGATGATTGCGAGACAGCGTTCGCAGCATTCACACAGTTCACAAGCTCATTGTACAGCGTATCGCCTGCCGTTGTGTTGGGCGTCTCGCAGGTAACAGTTATGGATGTGGCTGAACTGACGCCGTTGCCGCTGGCATCGGTTAAATAGTTCCAATTGGTGTCCTGCTGCGGATGCTGCTGAATGATTTGGCTGGAGATAAACGCATTCATCAATCCACGAGTCGAGTCCGATTTCTTGTCAACTGCCGCAGCTTGCGTTGAAGTTGTTGTCACCGTTGTTGTGGTCGTCGTAGCAAAGCTGCAGCTCTCCAGCAACGAGGCGCTCGTATCCTCGATCTTAATGTTGGCGAATCTGTTGCCGTTGTTACTGTTGCTGGCATTCTGCGAACCGCGTGAGCGATAGCTGAAAGATAAAGATATTAATATCACTTTTTTAGCATTCTATTAAACGGTCCTCACTTGCGTGCCAGCGCAAAAGGTCGCAGAAAGTCCAGCTCCTTAAAGTACTTCCATTTGACGTTGGCCTTGTTGGTCTTGGCGCGCTTCAGTTCGCGACAATATTGGTCCCTCATTGCCTTCCACTTCGCCTTGCATTGAGTGTCTATATCCAAGAAGTTTAGCCAGGAATTCTACATGCATTTAATTTAGTTATGCTCACCTGACCAGCCCACTTGGCCGCCTATTTGCTGCCATTTTTCGTCTTTGCTTTTTGTGCTTCTGTAAAGTTGGTGCTTTGGATTGTAGAGCGCTTGCTCCTGGGATACCAGAGAGATTAGAATCAGCTCCTTGGGTATGGCCACGACTTTCCCGGACAAGCTGTCCATGACAGCCAACAACGGGGGTGTCACGAGTTGGGCCGCGTTCTCCACTAGTGATTTCTGAGATTTCAGCATTTGGGGCACGTCGTCCGCTTTGGTAATGACCGCATCCATCAGGCTGTGGCTGCCAAATGACAGCGATCCGCGCTTGATGCTGACAAGGCTATCGGTTGGCTGTTGGTGCTGGTGTCCCTGGAGTTGCGCCACTTCGCTGGCGCATGGCAGCGTTTCCATGATACACTGCACACAAACTGTCTTAGTACCGCAGGCTCATTGTGGCGGATATGTGTTCCGGCGATTGTAAAAATTAAATTAAACCAAATTCTTGGTCCAAGTTCTTCTGGCGACCAAACAGCTGTTAAATGGCACGCGCAGCAGCTGGCATTTATCGATAAGTCGATAAGTCTAACAGAAATCGCGACTATGTTAAACCGATTTATTTAATTTTGTTTTGGTCGCCTTGTGTGTACTTTACAACATTCGATTGCCTACCTTACGTTTTGAGTTTACAATTCAATGATTCCTTGGTTTAAATTGAGTTCAATTAACATGCAAATTTTGAACTAAGTAACATTTATGTTAGCCGTGGAGTAGCTCTGTTAAACTGTCACTGTTGTGTTTTCCAATACTAATTTCTGTCGACTGGCAACACTTTTCACTGCGCATGGGCGTGCGCGTGTATGTGTGTGCGTGTTTGAATTCAATGCGCGGAAGTTTTGGATATCGCTTAAAATTTTGTGTTTTACCGTACGCTTAACAACTAATCCAATTAGTTAATTGCATTACCGCCGCTCAGGCATTGCAACAATATCATCATAACATTTATTTCCGATTTAGTTTGTGTTTTGACGCGTTCGTGGCTGGTCTTAGACGGTTTAACGGTCGCTAAACATAATTGTGACAGGCAAAATAAATAAAATAAAATAAAATTAAAATAAATTAATGCTCAATCATGCCGAAGATTGATCCAGAAACCCAAAAGCTCTACGATGAGATCAATGGCATGATACAAAAGTTCAAGGTTAAGTTTCCCAAAAATGTTAATTAATTTAACCACAAATAATTAATATTTATTATAAATTCTGGATTAGGATGACCAAAAGAGTAAAGCGGACTGCACGCTGGGCGACAAGTGCGGCGATATGAGCGACATGACCAAAATCCGTTTCTCGTCCAAAAAGATCCTGAAAGGTCACATAAACAAGGTGAATTCGGTGCATTTTGCGGGAGATTCGCGTCATTGCGTCACTGGCTCCCTGGATGGCAAACTAATCATCTGGGACACCTGGACGGCCAACAAGGTGCAGATTATACCGCTGCGCTCCGCTTGGGTCATGACTGTGGCCTTCTCGCCATCCGGCAACTTTGTGGCCTGCGGCGGCATGGACAATCAGTGCACCGTCTACGATGTGAACAATCGCGACGCCTCCGGAGTGGCCAAGATGGTGCGTGAACTGATTGGATACGAGGGCTTCCTCAGCTCATGTCGCTTCCTGGACGATGGCCATCTAATTACAGGCTCTGGCGATATGAAAATGTCGGTAGTCTTAACTTTCATCAATTGCTGTTAATTTTGTTGATTCGCTTTCAGCTGCCACTGGGATTTGGAGAAGGGCGTCAAAACAATGGACTTTAATGGGCATGCTGGTGATATCGCTGGTCTATCGTTGTCGCCCGACATGAAGACTTACATCACCGGCTCTGTGGACAAGACTGCCAAGTTGTGGGATGTGCGGGAACAGGGACACAAGCAGATGTTCTTTGGCCACGATATGGACGTCTCTTCCGTTTGCGTAAGTTCCTTAGGAGTACTTTACATGACAGTATTTGTTATTACACTTGTTTGGCTTGCAGTACCATCCAAGTGGTTTTGGGTTCGCCTCCTGCTCGGAGGATCAGACGGCACGCATGTACGATTTGCGTGCCGACCAACAAATTGGACAATATGAGCCGCCCCAGAAGAACACGGGCTTCACTTCATGTGGTGTGTATTTGCGACGTTTCTTTTGTTGTCCACATTGTCTTGAGTTCGCCTTGACTATTGACAATTTTTAATCTGATTTTGTGCCCATTAGCTTTATCGACCAGCGGCCGCTACTTAATGTGCGCCGGCATTGAGGGCAATGTGCACTCGTGGGATGCCATGAAGCAGAAGCACACGGGTAGGTGACACAGACAAGGTGCCAGAGGCGACCCATCGGTGGTGGCTGAGGTGACTTCGACCGTCTACTTGAGTATTATTGATTTGTTGTACCCATCCATTCGTAGGCACACTGTCTGGACACGAGAATCGCATTACTTGCATCAGCCTGTGCCCCAATGGCATGTGTCTAGCCTCAACCAGTTGGGATCAACAAGTGCGCCTGTGGCTTTAATCGACTCCTCACTGGGTTCAATATACATACCTATAACATATGCATAGCTTATTAATATAACTAACTGAACGTTGTAGCTTATTACACAGACACAGAGTTGGAAATAAAGTCCATGACTTTGCATTGATTGATGCAATGGCAAGCAAACAAATTGATAAAGGACTTTTACATACGAGTACACAGCGAGAAAAATTATGTTATAAAAGCTTATGTAAAAATAATTATACTTTTTGATTTTAACAAAAGATAGGTTTCAATTTTTAAAGATTCTTAAAACAAGATGATATTCTTAAAAATTTCGAAAGCACTCGACTGTCAGATACCTGCTAATCATTTTGAAAGAATACAGATAACTTAAATTATTAAAAAAAAAAAAAACAAATTATTAATATTGCTTTTCTTCTGCAGTTACTAAGATTTTCGGTTTTCGCTTTCACAAGTACCAGGCAAAACATAATCGAGTAGCAAGTAGATTAGCCAAAAATTTAAATTTTTTAGAAGCTTGGCGGGTTTTTCAAATTTGAATTTGAATAAAATACGTTAATAGGAATTTCGTCGTTAATATTAACGTATTTTTATTCAAATTCAAATTTGAAAAACCCGCCCAACTTCTGAAAAATTAAAATTTTTGGCTAATCTACTTGCTACTCGATTATGTTCGCCTGGTACTTCAGCAGCTCCAAGTGGGTTTTGGGAAGGAATTTCGTCGTTAATATTAACGTATTTTATTCAAATTCAAATTTGAAAAACCCGCCCAACTTCTGAAAAGCTAAATTTTTGGCTAATCTACTTGCTACTCGATTATGTTCGCCTGGTACTTCAGCAGCTCCAAGTGGGTTTTGGGAAGGAATTTCGTCGTTACTATTAACTTATTTTATTCAAATTCAAATTTGAAAAAACCGCCCAGCTTCTACAAATTTAAATTTTTGGATAATCTACTTACTTCTCGATTATGTTCGCCTGGTACTTCAGCATATCAACGTTGGTTTTGGGAAGGAATTTCGTAGTTAATATTAACGTATTTTATTTAAATTCAAATTTGAAAAACCCGCCCAGCTTCTGAAAATTAAAATTTTTGGCTAATCTACTTGCTACTCGATTATGTTCGCCTGGTACTTCAGCAGCTCCAAGTGGAGCTTGAGAACGAATTTCGTCGTTAATAATAACGTATTTTTTTCAAATTCAAATTTGAAAAACCGCCCAGCTTCTACAAATTAAAATTTTTGGATAATCTACTTGCTACTCGATTATGTTCGCCTGGTACTTCAGCAGCTCCAAGTGGGTTTTGGGAAGGAATTTCGTCGTTAATATTAAGGTATTTTATTCAAATTCAAATTTGAAAAAACCGCCCAACTTCTGAAAATTAAAATTTTTGGCAAATCTACTTGCTACTCGATTATGTTCGCCTGGTACTTCAGCAGATCGACGTTGGATTTGGGAAGGAATTTCGTCGTTAATATTAACGTATTTTATTCAAATTCAAATTTGAAAAACCCGCCCAACTTCTGAAAATTTAAATTTTTGGCAAATCTACTTGCTACTCGATTATGTTCGCCTGGTACTTCAGCAGATCTACTTTGAATTTGGGAAGGAATTTCGTCATTAATATTAACGTACTTTATTCAAATTCAAATTTGAAAAACCCGCCCAACTTCTGAAAATTAAAATTTTTGGCAAGTCTACTTGCTTCTCGATTATGTTCGCCTAGTACTTCAGCAGATCGACGTTGGTTTTGGGAAGGAATTTCGTCGTTAATATTAACGTATTTTATTCAAATTCAAATTTGAAAAACCCGCCCAACTTCTGAAAATTTAAATTTTTGGCTAATCTACTTGCTACTCGATTATGTTCGCCTGGTACTTCAGCAGATCGACGTTGGTTTTGGGAAGGAATTTCGTCGTTAATATTAACGTATTTTATTCAAATTCAAATTTGAAAAATCCGCCCAACCTCCGAAAATTTAAATTTTTGGCAAATCTACTTGCTACTCGATTATGTTCGCCTGGTACCTCAGCAGCTCAAAGTGGGTTTTGGGAAGGAATTTCGTGAACATTATTATTTAATTTATGATAAATTAATTTTTTTTATTTTTTAATATAAGTATTAACAAAATTATGCACTTACATTTCACTTCTGAAATATCAGAATAGGTAATATTAATGTTCTATTTAATTTACATTTTTAGGTAAAGTCTTTTATACATTTTTTCGAATTATATGAATATCAATGAATAATATTAGAACACTACGCTTGAGTTTGTCGTGGATCGTCACAAACTTTTTATCGTACATTTTTTAAGTCGGTATTGTGTTTAAATTTCACAAAGCAATAGTTACGGTTGAAATAAACTCAATCAACCACATTTATGACCTTTAAGTAATTTAATGAGTTACGCTATAATGATGCTATGCAAGGCAAGGCTCACAGAGTGAATTCAAAGTTAGGTCTTAACATATGGAAAGATTATTATAAAATTAACAAATTTATAATTAAAATTTAATTCTGAATATCATATATATTTTTTTGAGCATTTTGAGTTTGTAAGAATGGGCAATCTAGAATTATTTAAGTTTTTTGTCATGTTTCAAAAATTGGTTTTCAATTTTCACATAATTTCGGCTCCTTACACTATTTTTTCTTGAGTTTAGAACGTTTTTCTATCTGTGGGGTAATTTTATCAATTTTGGGAGCAAACTTTTAATTATATATTCATAAATCTTTTTTTTTTAAGAATCCTCTTATATTTGTACTGCATGTTGAGATAATGATCTGACTAGAAAGTATAAATAATACACTTATCTTGAAGTCTTTGTAAGCTAAACAAGATCTTCATATTCAAATTCAATCGCATGATGAAAAGATTTGCTCTTTTGATGCAATGGATATTTGGGGACTTGAAATTCCATCCTCTGATGTCGTAGCAATGCACATTCCATATACGACACATATTTATCATATTCGGGAGTATGGCATTGCTCCGACCATCCGTCTGCATACATCTTCCGACGAAGTTTATTATAGAATGGACGTGCCTTAAGCGTTGTTTTGTACTTTTCAATTCGAATCCATTCCATGATCTTAAATTCCCCATATGGAATTGTCGTACCCATGCACGCAGTGCTTAAGGAAAAATTTGGCGGATAATAATTTGTAACAGGCGTGGGATCGACTGAGACTCTACCAGTCAGCTGAAGGGGAAATCGTGTGGAAAGCGCGTTTCTTAAAAGATTTGGAGATATTTTAGGTATTGCATATGGAAATGGTCTTTTTGCTGGGTTCCAACTTCGTACTTTTAGCCTCAAGTTTTTTTTATCAAGCTTTTGCGTACTTGTATTATTTATTAAAGTATATGAAGTATTCAAATTTAACTTCAATTTAAAGTATGGTTGTGGAACTGAAGCTTCAGATGAAGACATTGAAACAGTTACGGGTACGGGTAATGCCACAATCCATTGTATTCTGCGTAACTATTGGGATTATCAGATATAACAGATGTAATATTTATTTGCACAAAATTGGTGTTTTAGAAAAAAATATATGATACTTACTAGTACTATATTAAAAATGAAAAGAGCATGGATACTATCAGTTTTCATCTTTTAAATGGGCTGTCTTTATTTAGATAAAGCAATTGTAGGAGGGATGTCGTATAAATTTGTATACAGAGAGCTGTATGGAAATGTATGAATTGTGTGATTTGACAATAAAGACAGGGAAGAGTCGGGTATTTCAAATAGGTTTTTTTTTCAAGGTTTAATCCTTTTTACTTTAAATAATTTTTTTTTAATTTTTAATTTTTTAATTATTAAATTTTACAAATGAAAATTGCAATGACTAATCATGTAAATATAGATATATATTATTGATACGTAGATCATATATATTATACGCTCTATGTATATGTTGGTATATATAATCTTATAAATAAAATAATCTAATAAAATAAAAAATAAAATAATTATTCAGAATTGAAAATTTCAAAATATTTTGTTCGAAATCATAAAAAAGAATAAATCGTCAATCAAAAGTATAGGTAAAGCAAATTTTTATTTTAACTTTAAAGTTATAATAGTTGCAGCCGCTGAATTATAGATATACCGGAACTAAAAAATGAATACTGGTTCTTCTAGAATTATGTTCAAAAATTTATAACGCATTAATGAAGACACAATAGACCTCATTGAGTCAGAAAGCTAAAGTCGGTGGCTCATCCATATCAGAGTTGCAAAAATAATTGTTGGGATATACTTACATATATACATACATGCCATAGAAAGTATATCATCATTTACGCAATTAAACAATGCAAACTGAATTATAGTTTTTTTTTCATATATTTTTTATATTTTTCTTATAAAAAATACTTATATAATTACAAAGATATTTTTAGCTGCTGCGATTTTTGGCGCGGTATTTTTGTGAAAAATGTTTTTTGAACAGAACAAAGAAGCAGCGAAAGTTGTTTGTTGTTTTTGTTTGTTGTTTGTTGTTTTTGTGTGTGTATGTGTGTAAATTAAAACAAATCACTTTATCATTCAAATTAATCAAAAAGGAAAATGAAACAACAGTTGGAAAACAAAACGAGCAGTGAAAGTGGAAGACGAAGAAAAGTTGGAAAGTGTAACAGATACGCAAAGAAAAGTCAGAGTGAAAAGACAGATTTTGCATAAATAAGATACAGAGTGAAAATACAGAAGAGCAAGAGGATATAGAGAAGTTAGATGCAGAAATCTAACACTTGAGCACTGGGATAGAGTGACATTCGAGTGTAGGGTTTGTGTTTTAGTTTATCAGACTCTCGGTTGAACTACTTAAGAGTTGTTCTCTTGTTGTTTTTTTTTTGTTTTGAAGAAGAGGAAGCGAAGTGAAGCGTTAGCGTTAGATACAGTAGAGAGAGAGAGAGAGAGGAAAAGAGTGGAGATAGAGGGTTAGAGGGCTTAGACGGAGAAGCCATCGCCGGTGGGATCGAGGATCCAGGGATAGTTGTTGGGGCACTCCATGCACGTGAACAGACGCAACGTCTCGCCGGGCAGCTCGCGGGTGGTCAGCGGGCAGGCGTTGGGCAGGGAGCAGTAGGGCTGACCCTTGACGTCGCACTTCTCCTTCCACTCCTGGAAGTCGCGCAGCGAGTTGAGCTCTGTGGGATTCTGCATCCACTGGATGACCTGCAGATTGGTCACAAAGAACACATCGTTGCGTCCGAGCATCTCCTCGATGAACTTCACCAGCTCATCGCGATACTCCTTCTTCGACTTGAGCCACGAGGCGTGGAAGTGCAGGCCGAGCGGAGCGCGATTGCTGTTGTAGTGACGGTTGAAGTTGTGGCGCAGCAGACGCGCAAACTGATCGCCGGAGGCGACGTTCGAGCACGAGTCGACCATGTGGCAACCGGGCAGCGATTCATCAAACGTGGGATCATCACGACGATCCAGCTCGTTCATCACCATCTCCCACACAGGGTGGCTACGCGACGGGCAGTTGTGCGCGTTGCCGTTGCACTTGTGCGGCATGCGGAAGTACAGGGTGTATGGCCAGATGGGCACGCGGCCCAGCGAGGCGGTGATGGAGGCGTCGTACACGAAGAACTGATCGGCCATCATCTCGAACTGTTTGTTGCCGCCGACACGCAGGTAGGGAGCGCGCATGCCGATGATGCTGCCGTCGGTGATGTTGGCGAAACGCTCGGCAATCAGGCGGGAGCCGGCCATCTCGGCCAGCCAGTCGTCGTAGCTGCCGCCGGTCCAGTAGTTGGGATCGTCCTTGTGCGTCAGCGAGAACACGGAGATCTCGTGGCCGCGACGATGCAGATCCTGCACGGCCGAGTAGTTGGTGTATTTGTGCGAGACGAAGAAGGTGCCCTTGATGGAGCAGCCATTGGGATTCTGGCGCTGACCGTTGAAGATGTCCTCGTACAGATCGATGTTGTCCACGTTGACGGCACCGTTGAACGTGATCGTGATCATCTGGGGCACCTGCTGCGGCTCAATGCCGCCGGGAATGCGAGTGCCATCGGCCGAGCAGAAGCAGTCGGGCAGCGCGCACTGTGTGGGATCGCACTCGGGAGCACGGTTGGGATCCTCATCGACAGCTGAAAGGGCATACACAGTTAGCCACGATCCATAGATCTCAGTCTCTCTTGCTACTTACAGCAGGCGTTCTCGTCGGACTCGTCCTTGCAGTCGGGCTTGCCGTTGCAGAAGAGCTCCTTGTCGAGGCACTCGCCATCACCGCAGGAGAGCTTGCCATCGGGACAGATGGGCTCATCCGTCTTCAGATTGGGCTTGGCCTTGCGTGGCTCTAAGAGGAAGCAATGATATTTCAAATGTTAGTCAATGGCTTCCAATTGGCGGTTGTGTTCTTGGTTTTTTGTTTGGTCTGTTAGTGACAACAAATGTCTAAATTTTGAAATGAGAAGTTTACACGTGATTGTGATGGGTGTTAGCATTTGTGCTTGATATGATTTGAGTTGATTTGAGTTGAGTTGATTGGTTGGTGGAGAGGATCCAAAGTTCGCTAACTGGTCTAAGTGCTATGTACAAGTGTGGTTGGTTGGTTGGTTGGTTGTTGTGTCTACTTGGCTAACAAACTTCACTTACTCTCTTTCTCATCGCAGTTAGTCACCTTGGCCTTCCAGTCGCAGGTCTGTTTAATAACATCGAAGGCCAAACCGGAGGGGCACTGAATTTCTTTCAGACCCGACTTTGTACATCTAAAAAATAAAGTTGTTTTTTTTGTTGGGTTTTCCATTTTGTTTTTTTTTTTTGTTTGGTTGTTGAGATATTGCTTTCGTTTTTGTTTTTTAGTCTTTTAGTCTAATCAAGTTGTTTTTCCTCTAGCTAACAGAACTTTGGCACTGGCTTTGGCTTTTCCCCGGGGGAGATTTCGGAGCTTGGATTGGGTTTTGAGTCACTTAATTTATTTATGCAATGACACGATCAATTTGGGTTTCGATATTATAGTTTTAGTGACAGAGAGAGAGAGAGAGAGAGAGACGCATAATGAGCTTTATGATATGCGCAAACACACACAGATAGAGACAGATAGATATAGAGGGGAGACACAGACGTTACAGGACAGAGAGAGAGAGAGAGAGAAACAGAGAGGTTGGGAGACAGAGTTAGGCAGTGTGAAGGACATTCTTGAGCTCCTTTGAAGTATTCTTTTGTGTTAAAAGGCTCTCAAGGCTCAAGCTGGCTGGGCTCGGCCGCACGTCACTTACTTTCAACGACATCGCAATTCTTGACATTTGACTTCCAATCGCAAAGCTGGCGTTCCACATCGAACGCCAAGCCGCCGGCACACTTGATCGGCGCCAAGCGATTTGAGCCATCTTCTCCGGCACTGTCGCACCTTTAATATTTGTTTTTTTTTGGTTTTTTTCGTTATTTATTTGAGGAAGTAGGTGCAATAGAATAATTGATATAAAAACAAAACAATATCCCAGTTCGTTCAAAGACTTTTTTGACTGCATTTGTATTGATTCATTTGCTTACCTGTAGACTTCACGGCAGTCGCCATCCGCATCCAGGCGGAAGTACTCGTCGGCGGGACGGTCGGCGCAGACTTCTTCTACATCGACGCCCTCAAGTTTGTCCTGATTTTGTGCTACGGGAAAACACACAAAAATTCAAAATTGTTATTCAACTATATTTAAAACACTTAAATTAGTAAATACTGGATAATTATCTTTGTGGAATGTAATTTTTTTAAATAAATGAATTTCTCTTTTGTTTTGATTTCCAAAAATTTTAAATTCTAAATTCATTATAACTTTACAAAATTTAGAGTTGTTTTGATTATGAGAAAAATATTCAGCTATATTTCAATTAATTATATTAATTGGTTTAAAAAATTGCTTTATATGTCTTGCTTTTAGAAATTGTGAATGGAAATTGCAAATTCAATATTAAATTAAAAAATGTAAAGAATTCAGACTTATATTAAGTGCTTTAAATTATTGCCTTATAAAAGCTGATTTCAAAATGAAATTCTACCTTTTCTTACTTAAGAAATTATGAATGGAAATTCTGAATTCATAATTGCTTAAAAAATGTAGAGTTGTTTCTATAATAAAGAAGATATTCTGCTATATGCCGACTTAAATTACTAGCTGCTTTAAATATTTGAATTATTTAACGTTTTCAAATTTATTTATTCCTCAACAAAATTTAAAAAAAAAACAATAGCTTGACTTCATTTTGAATGAAAGTATTTTTATATTCTAAAATTACTTTCGTGGCTAATTCTACAATATTGGCCATTACTCTTCGAGTATGATGGCAATCTGAGCAACCGATTAAATTTACATAATATTTCGGATGGTATTTTTAAAGTGTCAAATATATAATGAGAGTTAATCGGAAATCGTTAAACGGCTGTTTATGGTCATGATCTGTTGGTTGTTGCCTGTTTTCGGCTTAAATGGCTGAGGTGCTACCAACACGGCAGTTAACCGGTTTAACTGAAACGACTTCTAAAACCAAAACAACTCTCGATTTTTTTGTATCCGAGTTTTAATGGACTATCTTTCATCTCGGCAAACGAAACCGAAAGGGCAAACGAAAGCTACGATACGATACGGTACGATACGATACACGACGTTACGATACACGGTGATGGGTGTATTCAGGAGTGTAAGTGTTACTTCTGCTAATGGGGCATGTTGTTTATCTCGGTAAGGTGTAGCGGCTGCTGTTGCTAAACTGGTTTGTGTATTGGCTAATATTTGTTGTTGCGGCTGTCGCTGCAAACCCGTTTGCCGTTAAACTTTAAAGATATTGCATAAACAACACTGGAGTTGTCGCGTCCAAAAATAATAAACGGAACCAATCGCAAAAGCAAAACCAAAAGCTGCCTATGCTAATTTTTATGGCCAGCTCCGGCATTGCCGACTACACTGTCCTCTTGCCACAGATACGTTTTTTATATCTCAGGAAATTATTCAACTTGCATCATTATCTCGAGATCGGCATTGCATGCTGCTAATGACTTGTAACAACTTTATCACTTCATTTCTTTTCTTTACCATTTTTCTCTTTTTTTTTTTGCATTCGCCTTGGCCAACGACCGAGCCGAGTTTTGTTGGTTTTTCTGTCTCTTGTGCTGCAGCCTTGTGCAAAAATTAATTCAATTTCTGCTTATTCAGCTGGTAAAGGTCAAGTGGGCGGCTTTGCCAACGTGGCTCTAACTTCACTTAGTTGTACAGTGTGTGTGTGTGTGTGTGGTGGGTAGTGAGGGGGGATTAGTGGGGGGAATATTCGGTACTCACCAGCTGCAGAGCAGACCAGCAAAACGCTTAAAATTGGCCACCAACGCGCCATATTCAATCCCAGCGCTGACTGCAAAATAATGTAATAAAGAAACGAACGAAAATTCAAAATTAGCAAAAAGAAACTTCACATTAACGAATACACTGCATAATTATGTATGTGTGTGTGTGTGTGTGTGGAAACTTGTATTACTTTGAGCGCTCAGCAAATGTAGAAACGACAGCGATACGCTGGGCAGAGGTAGACGAGTGAACGGAGGGCACTCTTCCAATACACAGCCACGCTTACACTAGGTGTTGTCCACGGGCAACGAGTTCTATTTATTAAGCCGAGGTGTGTGCGCCATTTCAGGCTGTGTGTGGTGAGTTTGGCGACGAGTCGACGACGTCGTCGGCGCCGGCGCGACTGCGCGACGAGCTTTTCGGAGGGGAAATGCCGCACGACGACGCTTTGTGGAACGCATTTCGAAAATGCCAAGGCGGCTTCAACTCTGCGCCGTCTAACTGTGTGTGTGTGAGAAGAAAGGTTAATTAACTTGCGCTGCGCTGAACTGCGCTACCTTCGGCTTGGTTTATATGTCGCGGAGCTGTCTGGGAGCTGCACCTTTGGCTGCTTAGAGAGGTGGGCAGTGCCGAGTGTTGAGCACCCACTGCAGCTGGGGCTGCCAACTCGGTTGCATAAATCACATCTTCACATCAATCATCCGCTGACCCTGAAATTTGTGCTGCCTTTGTGCTGCCTTTGTCATCTCTCTCATGTGTCTGTGTGTGTGTGTTTGTGATCAGGCATAACATGAAATCTCGGTTTCGTAACTGTTTTTTTTTCACTCGTTTTGTACATCTTCTACATACATGTTGTTTGGGCTTTACACGTTTTGTGGATGCCGCCTCTTTAGTTACTTTTTATTTTCACCCACACTCGTGTGGCATGACAATTGGTTAGACGCAGCCACGCCACCTGCATTTTAACGCCTCGCCTTTTCAATTGCTCATTCCGCTCACAGGCTGCGCATTAAATTCTTGTTAACGTGGCTAAGACATCGCACATTGGACGCCGTCGGAGGTGAATAAACCTCCCCAGCCCCAACCCAGGTAAAACGCCTCCATCCAGTGCTTTCCAGCAACAGACTTTTAATTGACGCTGAGTCACACACATTAAACTTGCCTTTACATGATTTTATTTCGTACATTTTTGTGTTTCTGTTTACCTTTTTCCTTGGCTGAAGATCACGAAATTTTAATTAATGGCAAATTGATTATGCGCTTGTTCAATTTTGCAGTCCCCGCCTGGTTATGTAAAGAGATGCAGGCGGACAATCCAAAAAACAAGAAGAAGCTGAAGATGAAGATGAAGAAAAAAACAAAAAGTCGAAGCCAAGCCAAAAGGGCCAAGCACACAGCCTGTTATTCAATAAGTTAAGAGCTGATGACAATGATAATGATACGTATACGATATACAAATAAGTATGTATGTATGTAGTTATGTCTTGAGTCTGCTCGTCTTCATGTTCGCAGATCCGTTTTGTGCACATGTGCAGAAACCGGAGCATGTTTCCGGATGCGAAATCGCTTTGGACGTGCCCAAATATTGTCATCCACAAATCCTGTAACTAGATATCACAGCACTCAATGGAATAATAAACATATTACATAATTACAGCATCGCCGCAACAATCTTGCCGAATATTACCTTTATTACAAGCCCTTTTTTGAGCGACATTATTAAAATGAAATTAAGAGTAATTCGGCTGCTCTGCTCGACATCGTTATACCCTAACTCAGGGTCTTCGTTTTTATAATTTTGAATTGTTAAAAATTAAATTATTCTCATTTCAAATTAATAGCTTATTCATATTTAAAATTTGTAGTTTTCATTTTAGTGATAAATAAATAAAAATATTTGTTTATTGATTGACATACATTTATTAAATTATTTTGTCTTATTTAATTTACAGTTTAATATATATGTATGTAGTTGCGACTGTAAATATAAGAGCAAGGACTTCATTCGATGTGTATCAATATTGAATATCGAAATATTTGTGTTCATTGTTCATAGTCCATTTAAAAATAAATAAATAATTAAATAATAAAATGCAAATATTAATTTATAAATTGACATACATTTACTTTATTAGATGCTCTAACTTAATTTATAATTTAATATATAGTTTCTACTGTTAATATACAATCAAAGACTTCATGAGATTTGTATCAATATGGAATATCAAAATTAAGCCACCAACTCCCTTCTATTAAATTTGTGTAATTAAATAATTAGTTTTCAATAATTGACTTTAACAATTTTTAATTGAAATTCTTTGCCTTTCATGCCTGTGAAAATATTTGCAATGTATTTATAAAGACTGTAAAGTTGTTTATTCATTTATTCTCTGACTTTCTTTGGGTCAACGCTCAAAGCCGAGAGTTGTTTGGGCATATTTTAAAAGACTTATTTGTTCAATTAGCCATGACAAATAATGTCTTTAGTGCTAACATTTACAGCAAATATTGACGAATCGTACATATTTTGAGAGTACTCGTAAATTCAGTAATTATTTTCGCGAGCTGCAGTTCACCTCGAAGCATCTTTGAAGTGCGAAAAGATTCTGCAGTTATTTGTGATGAATACTGCACATGGAGACGACTTTTGGCAATCTGTCAATATTATGATTGAATTTGACTTGCAAATATTGAGGAAAAAGATGAGCTTTGAGTGATCGTTTTGGTTTCGAGTGTGAAGACCGAATTTTAATAAATAAATGCGATTCGATTCGATTCGAAGGCTGAATTCAAAATATCGATAAGGTTGAAATCAATATCATTTGGTTAATTTTTGACTGACATATTGATTAAATTAATGTTGCTGATTTTTCCGCAATTTCCAGCTAAGCGCTTTAGTTCTGGTCAGCGCACAATGCAATCGTGTTGTCAGTCAGTCAATGCGTCAATCATTCAGTCGAGTTTAGTGGTCAATTAATATACTGCTGGCCCGATCTAGAAGGAGTGTCGATACTCGTCGATGTCTGCGACTAAATGTGTAGTATATCTGCAGTTTAATGCGGTTTTCGAGACTCGAGTGATTGCATAGTTATTTCCTGAACTTGAAAACGGGTTTGGCCTGTACTAGAACACGGTAGAAAAGGCATAAAGAAACGAAATCGAAAGACAAGAAATAAAAGCCGGTTAACACGGCGAATGCGTGATTTGCTGCTGCTGCTGCTGCTGATGTTGATGGAGCATTCTTGAAATTGCAGCTCATTACAATTACATTTTAATTGTCGACGCCAATTAACATTCAATTCCACTCACAGTGAAGGGTGAACGAAAACAGCTGCCAACCAATCTCAAGATTAAGATAAAAATGCACAAAAATTACGAATAAATCTGAGTGCGTGTGCACTCGAAAAATCACATGTAGAAGATGCTGCTGAAAAAATAAGTTGTTTACCTTCTTCGGCAATTGTTGATTACAATTAATTTTAGTTGGCAACGGTTTTTACACTTTGGTGATATAATCGTCCACATGGATATATATGGATGCGGGCATGCTTATTATTATTGTTATTACTCTTTTTCTGAAATTTGTTAAACTGGTTTTTCAATTAGAGTGAAAATGTTGATGATGGCACCTCCAGCATTCGACGACGGCATTGAAATTAATTTTTTCGTCGAGTGAAAACCTTTTTTTATTTTATATTTGTGGATTTACATAATTTGTGTGTGGAGTCAACCGATTGCCCTCGATTTTGCCTCGATTGTGACTTGATTTCGAGTATTATGATTTTTTCGAGTTATAAATTTGATATTTGAAAACGCTTAAGCACAGTAGAGTTTTTTGCTATTTGCCAAAAGGTCAACGAAATAAACAAGCCAGCAAACAAACTAGTGACATACTTAAAATGAAGCAGAAAATTAAATTGAAAATCATTTGGCGTTTTGGGCCTTTCCACAATCCTTCGCCTAATCAACACAATGCGAATAATTAGAGAAGAATTACAAATTTAAATCGATAAACGACTACGACATGCAAAAGTTCATCAAGTCGATGATCGGATCGGATCGGAGCGAAAAAAGAGAAATTGCCTTCGAGAAATAAGAAAAGTGTACAAAAGCGGAATTGTTAATGAAGGAAATGTTCGACGAGCGGCACAAGCTGATGAAGATGAGCCTGTAAGCGGTAAATGGTAAATGGTAAATGGTGGAAGGTAAATGGTAAATGGTAAACTGTGAACGTTAAACTGTAAACTGTGGAGAGTGTAAGAGAAATGCATAACCATAAAACACACATATAAAGTTGCATAAGCTCTGTTCGCCCTTTCACCCTCCCCCAAATTGATCGCATCCCAACGAAACAAATCCAAAGCAACCAAAAACGAGCTGAGAGACTGCGTTTAATTTATGGCAAGTGGAGAGCATCGCGGACCCTAAAGCCACAACGGAGTTTCTTTTTAGTATTTGAGATTTAAATGCGAGACTTGTGTTTAAATGTTTGCCTTTCAGTTTCCATTTTCATCGTCTCATCTGCTTCGATCTATAATGTTTGCCCTTCCATTATGCAATCATTAAATTTCCATTTGTTTTCCTCGCTTTTGTTTGAAATTCTTTTCAGCGTGTCGCTTTTTATGTATCTCACACGCAATCAAAGCAACGCCTAAATCACTATAATACCACATTTATTTCATTTCTTCGAAACGTGTCTGACCAGCTGAACATCAAGTCAACCGATTCCTGGCCTATGTCTCGATCAGTCGACTAGTTCGGGCTGCTTTCAAACTAGGAAGCATATTCGAGAACACTGTCAAGTCGCGAATACTCAGAAAAACACCTACGTCAGGCACAGGCGAAGAACAATGGTCGACTGTGATTTGTGTCGTTAATTAAAAGTTGACTTCTATTCAAAACTAATAATGTTTTGCTCACATTTTAATTACTTCAATTGTCTACTAAATTTACATTTTTCTTAGTAACTCTTTGGGTTTTTTTTCGACTGCAATTTTGTCAATTTTGGCCACTGTGCGCTGGCTGCTCATGTGCAATTTATGCAAATCGTCCACTTTGCAACTAGTTCACCTCAGCAAAAGTAAAAGTTTATCCACATAAGCAACACATACACACACAAAATCACATGCGTGTGAAAACTTGTTTCCACTATCAAAGGGTTACAACAACTCTGCCTCAAATACATTTAAATATTATACTCGAAATTATAGCTCTATCGAGCAGAATGCTTCTTAAAATATACGTATACGTAATATAGGAAATAGTTTGCATTTTTCATAAATTTTGCGAATAGCATTAAGACAAACGAAATTCTTGCCAAAAGATACTCTATCTTTTAGAGTATCTTCAAATGCCAAAACTTCTTATTAGTTGCGGTTTTTAACATTTAACTTAGCTGTCCACAGAGTATTTGTTAGTTGATTGTATTGTTGTCTTCCACTAGTTTTTTGCAGTCAACGATGCCGCTTACCTTGATTGGCGATAAAACTTATTTATGCGTCAAAATTCGCAAAAAATAATATTGCAAATATATAAATAAATTTAGCCGTGCTTTATTTATTATTTGTTCAGTCCGTGTGCAGCTGAATTTGTAAGGCACATAAATTGGTGTGTAGACACGCATATTATTTTTTGGTAATTCCCGCCCTAACTGACACTCGCAATTCGTAATTAATTATCGATGGTGTGTGTTGTGGGTGTGTGTGATTTGTGATTTGTGCCAGCGGGGGATATCGACAGATTCGCCATGAATCAAGAATCTGTTGTCAAGTCGGAATCTGCTGGCGAGCGCATAATAATTAGCAAAAAATTGTTAATAAGCTTTTAATTTTGCATATTATTTGAAGTATTAACTATATAAGTATGCCTAATTCTGGACCGGTTGCTTCACTTAACGAACGAAAAACCAAACCAGTCTAGGAAATGATAATAAAAAAGAAGAAAAAAACTTTAATTTACATATGAAATAATGCACATGAAATTGAAATCGAAACTGAAAACTGAAAACCAAAAAAATGAAGAAAAAAAGACTGAAATCCAAAACGCGTTTTTGTTATTCAAATTATTTTTTTTCAGCTTTTTTGTTGGGATAAAACTGGTTAGTAAGTCAGTGGGTAGCGCACACAAATTAGGTTGATTGTAGTTATAGTTGTTGTTGTTGTTGGTGTTGATCTCTGTTGCCAGGTATGCGAAGAGAAACAGTTGCTAAACTCATCAAACACACATCGCATGGATTTTAATGGCATTTTTATGGCTGCTCCTACTCAAGATTAGCATCACAAATAATCAAAATGATGAAATATACTTTTCGTTTTTTCTTGTTTATGTTTTTTTGTTTTTTGTTTTTTTTAAATTTGTCTTTTTTTATTTTTATTAGGTATTTTTAAATATACACATACAAATTAACGTAAAACTACAAAAATCAGTTGCTGCTTGCAGTTTTCTCATCATCATCTTGTTCGTTTCTTGTAAGTTTTTTGTTGTAATGCTTTTTGTTTATGTTTTTTGTTTTGTTTGTTTTGTTTTGTTTGTTGTTTTGTTTTTTAATAACGTAACACAGCAGAGACTTAGCCGAGGCGCGTTCGGGCGCAGTCAAAAAATAATAAGAGTATATAATGTAAAAAGTCTTGATTGAATTGAAACAATTATAAAAGTTGAGTACTTTAGGTGACTGTAGGAATTTGGATTAGGGCTGCTTGGATGCTAACGCTCTCTCTCTCTCTCTCTCTCTCGCACTCTCTTTCTATCTCACTTGCTCAGACTGACTTAGAAGAAACCATCGCCAGTGGGATCGTTGACCCATGGGTAGTTGTTGGGGCATCGGACGCAGGTCTGCAGATTGATGGTCTCCCCGGGAACCTCCTTGGACGTGAGCTTGCAGGTGTTGGGCACCCAGCAGGCGGGCTTGCCCTCGACGGTGCACTTCTCCCTCCAGGGCTCGAAGTTCTTGACCTCGCTGATGGTGCGCGGATTCTGCATCCACTGTATCACCTGGGTCATGGTGACGAAGTACACGTCGTTGTGGTTGGCCAGGATCTCGTCGATCCAGTAGAGGAAGGCGTCGAGGAACTCGGGATTGTTCTTCAGCCAGGCGGCATGGAAGTACAGGCCCAGCGGGGCACGATTCTGATCGTAATGGCGATCGAAATTGTGATTCAAGAAGTTGTAGAACTGATCACCGGTCAGAATGTTCGAGCACGAATCGACCATAGCGCACCCAGGCAGATACTCATCGTTGGCCGGATCCTCACGACGATCCAGCTCGTTCATGACCATCTCCCACACGGCGTGCGATCTCGTGGGGCAGCTCTGCAGGTTGCCGTGGCAGCGATGCGGCATGCGGAAGTACATGGTGTAGGGCCAGAGTGGGGGATTCGACAGCGGAGCCGTGATGGTGGAGTCGTAGAGGAAGGCCTGCTCCTCCATCATGGTGAACTGGTTGTTGCCGCCCACACGCAGATACGGAGCACGCACACCCACCACCGAGTTGTCCGTGATGTTGGCGTACTTCTCGATGATGATCCGCATGCCGGCCATCTCCTTGGCCCAGTCGTCGACGGTGGCGTTCGACCAGAAGCGCTCCTCGTCGTTGTGCGTGATCGAGTGGACGGCGATCTCGTGTCCCTTGCGCGATGTCTCCTGCACAGCCGAGTAGTTGGTGTATTTGTGGGAGATGAAGTAGGTGGCCTTGATGTCGCAGCCGTTGGGGTTCTTGCGGCCCTTAAAGATCTCCTTGTACAGCTCGATGTTGTTGTTGTTGATGGCGTCGTCGAAGGTGATCGTGATCATCATGGGCACGTCCTTGGCGGGCAGATCCCCAGGAATCGAGGTGCCGTCCTCCGAGCAGAAGCAGTCGGGCAGCACGCACACCACGGGATCGCAGGGAGGAGCGCGATTGGGATCGTTGTCGATGTCTGCAAGTGCACAAGAAAATGCAGGGAAACGATACTTAGAAATATTGTTCTTAGATTGCGATTTGGAAATGTATTTTAGCTAAATAGATAATAATATTTCTATAAGTTCTAAGTCTACAAAAAAATTGTTAATTTTTCAAAAATGTTTCCTTCAAAATTATGAATAAATGCTAATATACAAGATGCATAATAAATACAAGAAAATACGAATATAAGTAACGACTGTTCCATAGAATATTTAAGCTAAGTTTACATTTTTATATTCTGTAATATTTCTTTAAGTTGCAAACCAATAAAAAATTTGTCTTCAAAAATAATTGTTTTACTAAGCCCAAAAAAGATATTTTATTTTAGGAAATTTGCATTCAAAATAATTGAATTATTTTAATCAGCATTTTCTCAATTATTGTCACATTAAATATTAATTACTGCATATACATATCTCTCCTATATGCATTTTCCAAAGCGTTTCAGTTGTCGATATAAATTATAAACCTTTAAGCTCTAAGCAAATAAAATTATATTTTCTATAAAGAATTTGTCTTTACAAATTTTCAATAATTTTTTAGAGAAGCCATTTCCTTACTATTTCTGCTTTCAATTTGTAATAAATAATTTTTTGTATTCTTTATTATTTTTTTAATTAATTTCATTTAAGAAATGTATATTGAATTATTTGCTCATTAATACATTTTCTTGACTGTTTCTGCTGGCAATATTAAATAAAGGTTGCTGCATTTTTCGCCCCCGTTTGTGCTCATGAGTTGACCAACAATTTACATTCTGTTTACGGCAAAAGTTCAATCAACTTGCGGGTAAAATATTTGAAACAATTAGCCAACTGTACGTGGACGGCTTAGTTGGTTCAATGAACTGCATTGGCGGGCATGGAAAAGCAATCACAAATCACCTGGGTGCCGGGAAAACCGCCGTCACCAAAACGCAAAGTGAATGGAAAATGTCTGCACAATTTCAGTATCTCAAATTTTTTCTTCTTTTTTTATTTTTTCTTCATATTATTATTTTGAATTTTGTTTTCTGAAGCCAAGTGGTTGTCGTCAATCAAGCGAAGAGCTGGTAATTGAATTGGTAACTGCTTTGGTATGCAGCTAACGTTCACCTGGCCCAAACCCAGACCCAGGCCTAGGCAGAAGAAGACTGAAGACTGACGACTGAAGACTGGAAGACAGTTCGCCCCCGTCTCTAATCTATGCTTCTGCAGCTCTCTAAATCTTTCAGAGCTGGTCATCCTCATTGCGCCCACGTGTTTGCCATTCATTAGCGACCTCATGCAAATTCCGAGTACATATTTTGTTTTATTTTCTTTTTTATTTATTTATTTTGTGCCAGCGTCATTTGTAAGCCTTGCACTTGCACAGCCATGTGGCCAGTTATAGTGCCGGCCCCACATCATCATCATAAATCAACTGCGAAAGTTTTTAAACAAAGAAATTGTTTGACGTAATTTTTGTTTGGCACTTGCCAAAGTGAAATGCCAACGAGACACGCAAAGGCCAGGCAAATAAAAAACATTGAAATGAAGACAAAAATAAATAATAAAAAAAAAACAGCTGCGGATTTGTTTTTCACTTTTGGTTTTGCGTTTTCGAATCGCTTTTTTTTTGCAAGTAGGTCGCACCCGGCTTTTGTCTCCGGCCTGACCTTTTATCACTCTCCCCAGCTGCCACTCCCCGCTCGCCATATAGGCAGTTCAGGCTGCCAATAATCTGTCGTTAAAGCCAAGTGTTATGTCATCGCACATCGAACCGGTTGCGAATATTCCCTGACATTTAAGCCACTTTAGGGCTTGTCTTTCGTCTTTAGTTTTCCTGCCATTTCTTTGTCTGTCTCTCCTTTCTGTTTTTTTCTTCTCTTTTCTTCTCAATTATTTGTGCTTTTATGCTGGGCTTGCTTTAAGCCAACTCTGGACTGGATTACAGTCCGTTCAAGAGGATGTTTGGCAGCTTACGTGATAAAGTCGCATTGAATTGCAAATGCCTTAAATTAGGGATATCTGTGACTGGATTCTCAGAAATATCATTGAGTAATAATTGCATAAGCCACAAAAGATTAAACCGGATCTGAAGGCGTTGAGTGTTACTCTTTAAGTGAACAAGTAAATAAAAACTTATAATATTGTCACATTATCACGACCACAATACAAACTTGAGAAGGAATAATAAATAAACATTATAATGAGTTTATCTTAATATGCTCATTGTTGGCTATAGGGATTAATGGCTAAAAGCTTTTTATACACAAGACTTTTTATCGGTGCATAAGTTGTTGAGTAACAAGCAAAATGTTCTTATAAATATTGTGGGTAGATTAGGAAATATGGATTGTGTTTGGGCAACGTAAGCAATACTTAATAAATTCAAGGAAATAATAATAATAATATCTGCAAAATATTTTTAAAATTACTTTATGTTCTGAGCTAATATAAATATATTTTCTTTTAAGAATTTATGTCCACAAATATTCTTTAATGTTCTTTCTGAAATTCCTCTATTTCTGTGAATTATTTTCAGAGATTTTCTGGCAGTCCTTGACTGTGTTTGATATGGCAAGTTTGTGATTTATTCGCACTGTTTGCAGCGTTTGTCTCTTGAGTAGTTTTCCTTGCCTATCTGAGCGTAACAATCGTCATTTCACACACACTTAAACCTCGCTCCGACGCTTTGTTGCACACTTTATGAGCGCATGAGCATTTGATGGGGGCCATTTAAATTGGCACATATGAGTAGTCGAGTACCCGAAGTACTCATAGCACAATAAATGTGCGGCGGCTTCCTTATTGCCATATGCTGCTGTGGCTATTATTTAATTTCAAATTGAATTTCGAATTGTTTACAAGTTAATGCTTGGCTGCGCATTTGTTAAGTTGCCGCAAATTACGACGAAGCCAACGGCTGCAAATCAAGACACGATCTACGATCTACTTATAATCTATGAGTACAACGAGTACCTCTGTGAATACTGTGAATACGTTCTGCGATCCACTTAGAATTGGCCGGCTGGAGGCATTTCGCTGATGATCATTATTTCTTGGCTATTGTTTGGCATTTGATTTGCTCATTAATGCACATTTATATGCGGTCGCCTCTTGAGAAATGTCGGCATCGTGTTTTGCAAATTATTAAGGTAAACAACAAAAAAAAAACCATAGACTGAGAGAAGAAAATAAAAGCAAAAGCGAAGGCAGGCACAAAGAAAGACACCACTTAGTTGTTATTTAAAATTAGTTGCGGTTTTTTGCCCGCCTGCCTGCCTGCCTGCCTGCCATTAAGAAAATATAGTAGTAATAATAATAAATAAATAAATAAATAACAAGTCTTTTGTTGTTCGACTTTTTTGCAATTGCTAAAAATACCACGACTTAAACCGATTATGTAAGCTTAATTTACACATGAATCGAACGGGCTCTGAACCGCCTTTCTGCTGGCATTAGCTTCGTTCGTCCGTCTGTCTGTCTGTCCGTTTGTACCCCTCGCTGAGAGCGCTTGTTGCTTTAGTTTTTATTTCTTTTAAGTCCAAGGTTAAAATTAATTATTAATTTATTTAACATTTAACATGTTGCATGCCAGATCTGAGTGACTTAAGCCGACTCTGAATGTGGCCTAACATCGCATCATACCAGCATACGAGTCACATTGATGATGCAAAACGATGCACGACCCAGCCCAGTTTTCAGTTACTTGTGTACGGATCGCTGATGAGATCAGCTCGTAAGTCGTTTCTTTGACATTTGCATCCATTTCACACTTGACATTTTCCCAAAAAAAAAACTACACGAAAAAAGAAACTCTTTAGAAATCAAGTCAAACGTAAGCCTAAGATCACTTTGAAGGGCTTTACGAAACCAGTCTCAACATTGTTGCAAGACAGCATCAAGCATCAAGCATTAAGCACGTAGGCGGTTGAGGGAGATTCAACTGCCGCTTCCGCTCCCTTTGCCTCGGCGTCCTCTGACACCGTCTGACACTTGTGTCTTGCATAGTTTTGTCGGTGATTTCGAGAGTAGTTCCATAGACAGACAACCCGATACTTAATGTTAAATGCCGTCGACCGGTTTTAAGGTGCGACTTCGACTCCAACTCCGACTGGGACAGGCTTCGACACACTGCACTGAAGAAATTCACGACACAACAAAAAATATGTATGCCACTTGAAGATTTGAATTTCAATTCGTATTTATTTCTATTTATTATTTGCTGCTGATGGAGTAATGCGGCTTTGTGGCCAATCCTGTGTAATGCTGGCAGCTCAATTCACTCGACTCTTTGCTGAATCATGGCGAGTCATTGAATGTGAATCACTCAAGCATATTTAAAAAATGATTACGTTGTGATCTCCATGATCTCTTTAATATGCACATCATCATCTGCGCTCTATTACCACAACTTTCGCTCTCTTTTCGCTTTCTTCTAATGGATATTTGGAGTACTTACCGCAAGTGTTTTCATCGGAGCCATCGGAGCAATCCTTCTCGCCGTTGCAGAAGAGACCGCGCTCAATGCAGTTGCCATCGCCGCAGGCGAGGAAGCCGTCCTGGCAGAGGGGCTCGTCTGTGTGCAGCAGAGGCTTCACACGACGCTCCTTGTTCTTGCTCTTGCAGTTCTTCACGGACTCCTTCCAGTCGCAGGTCTGCTTCTCGATATCGAAGTACAGACCGGCCGGGCAACGGATCGCTTGCAGACCCTGCAATCAAACAGAACACAAATATCGAAACACAAAATAATGTCGAATCATAAAAGCATGGCAGAGAGGAAAACCCACCGATGAGGTACACTGGATGACATCGCGACAGTTGTCGCCTTCGCCGGCTACCAGACGGAACCACTCGCCGGCATCCTTGTCCTTGCACAGCTCCTTCTCGAAGGACTCCTCCTTCTTGGGCTCCTCGGTGGTGGCCTGTCGCTTCACACGCGCCTCGGCGGCATTAGCTGCAAGGAAGGAAAAGAAGGGAAATTAGTAAAATTGAAGGAAAATATATCTACTATTATCTATCTAATATTTCAGATTTATTATTTACCAAATATGAACTAATCGAATGCAGAAAAAATAAATTTAATGAAATAAACTAACAAATTGCATTATTATTTAATATAAATCGATAGTTATTAAATCGGAATACAGAAATAATTTATAACAAAACTAAACACAGTTCAGAAAAATAATTAATTCCATTTCTTGCGATAAAGATTCAGTTAATCTCTTTACTAAATTTTTTTGAAAATTAAATTATTGATTTCGGGACTAAGAAATAATTATTTAATTCCATTCATTTGCGCCATAATAATATAATTAAAAAGCCATAAAATCGGGGTACAGAAAAAGTTCATTCCAAAAATAAACTTATTGAATATCATTTCTCAAAAAATATATAAATTGCTAGAGCTCAAATTGGCATACAAAAAAAGCTATTTGCTTTTCTAAATTCTGTCAAAATTAAAGTGAACCTCAATCAATTTGCAGCTGATTTTGTTTGATTTTTATAAGGTTGCAAAACCGGAAGAATTTCAGCTTAAGCCATGGTGCATTTTGGTGTTGCAAATGTGGGTTGGTCCACGTCATTTGGCTGGCACTTCCTGTTACACAAAACAAAACAGAAACTACAACAACAACAGCAACAGACGACGACAACGACGACTTCGTGAAAAAAAGAAAAGAAACAGACATGGATATAGACATATAGACATAGAGAGACATATGTAGATGTAGATGTAGATGTAGACTGGGGCTAACGGCATGTCGTCTAGCTGGTTGTGCCTCTTGGGGTTGGCCAAAACAAGTTTGCCATTATGAAATACGATGTCACCAATACAGGCGCAAAGAACACGCTTCATATGGCGACCGAATTGAACAAAATTGAAACTCAAATAAAAATAGAGATGGAGATGGCGATGGCGATGGCGATGGAGATAATAATACGAGTAAATAGAAATAAAAACTTGTTGCGCTTGGCTATAACTTTGACATTTCACAGTCACAGTTGGCAACGCCGACCAACTTGGGTGCATGAAGAGAAAGAAACATGCTCGTTGTTGCCACATTTGCATAACTGTTAACAGTTAATTGACAGGTGGCCAGATACCAGAGGGCAACCATCGAGTAATATCGCATATTGATCGATCACCTGTCAAACCCAACAAATGCATTCCACAATCGAATCGAATCGCATTGAAATGGAAACGAATTGAAATTGAAATTGAAATTGAAGTTGACTTGTATTGAATGTCGCATGTTTTTGCCATTTCAGGATCTTTTGAGCAGGCCCTCAAGAAATGAAAGTTGTTTTGCCAGTTACAGTTGTTGTTGTTGGCCAATTTGCTCTGTGCGTCCTTTTTGCATAATCAAGGTTACAAACCGTCTGTCGTTCATGTAAACTCTTCCAGCTGTCAGCTTTCAGTTTTTTTGCAGTTTTGCTTTATTTTTTTTATTTTCTTGAAGGCCAGTATTTTTTTTGTATTTTTTTTTAATTGACAGACAACTTCCGCTGGACAAATGCAAATTGCAGCAGCAATTAGAAAATCCAAGACTATAGCTAAGTGTTTTTTAAATACTATTCTCTATAAATGTATGTACTTAAAATACAATTTTGTAATTTGTTTTTTTTTTTAGCTTACCTGCACCAATGGCCGCCAAAGCCAAAACGGCAAAAACTACGAAAAGTTTTGCCATTTTGAACGAGGTCTAACAACAATTATACACGCACAGTTTCTGTTTCTGTTATTGCTTCTGATCAGTTATTTATCGTGATCTTTATCTTGAGTTAAGTTCGGTTTTTTTTTTATTTCTAAAAAGTCACTAAACACTCGAGTTGAGATCAGCTAGAGCAGCAGCAGCAGGTTTGTCCTTCCGTTCGCTATCAAAGCTCCATTTACACTGTTTGCAACGTTGTCGCGCACAATTTCTCGAAGCTGACGCCAAAGCCCCAAAACCAACTCAAAATTGCTTCTTTTATTACACGCGGCGGGCAAAGCGGCGACCGCGACGGCGACGGCAGCGGCGACGGCAGCGGCGATCTGCAGTTGGGCGCTGTGGTGAATAGCGCGAGCTTTTTTACAGTTAACACGCGACCACGCAACCGAAGTAGGGGCAATAACGCGATCCACACGCACACACACACACACACACACACACACACACACAGACACGCAGACACGTTCGTGGAGAGCTTTGAAGCGGCTGTTGTCGTCGTCGTTGGCTGTTCGGGTTGCACAAGCGTCGCTTCAGAATAACGCTCGTGACTTGACTGTCGCCCAAAAAAAGAGAGAAGTGCGGCACGTATGCGCCACTCTTTTATATGCAAAATGGCAGCGGTAAAAGGGGTAATGTGCTGTGCTTTGCTTCGCTTTGGCTGTGTGGTGAATACCAGCTGCAGCGTGTTGAACAGTATGTGTGTGTGTGTGTGTGTGTGGAATGCAAGTGTGTGTGGATGCCATTCACCAGTTGAACTCAACTGCGCTGTGTATGCAAATGAAATTCTTGGCTGAAGCTTTGGCAAATTCCAGAAGGTCTGAGTTGCCAGCCGTCTCTTTTGGGCGTGCCCACATAATTACGAGTATTCCTACAGATATCCATAAAAACAGTATTTTCATACCGCACATCGAAAGCTGCATTTCATGTGGTCCAATGAAACTCTCTTCTTTATGTCAGTAAGCTGCAAGAGTCTTCAGACTCGTATTATATCAAGTATACGCTGGATTTGCATAATCAATGTTTTTGGAAGTATATTTAATTTACAATCTGTCCGTTGACAATGCTTAAATTATTCCAAAATGTATGGAACTTAAATATGTATTTAAAAATTTGGCTTAGAGTCATATTTCAAAAAGTATTTGGGTTATTTGTCCGATGGGGACTATAATAAATGTGTGTGATTGTAACCGGTTCGCTGGGCAGGTTTCTTTCGGATATCTGTGGAATAGTTGTTCAACTTTTCGCTGCCAAGATTTATTAGATCTATTATTTGGAGAGTATCTGGTATCTGGTGGATCGCAACAAGTGTATGCGATTTTCGACCAGAGCAGCATAATATTTCTTAGCGTGTCGCTAAATGTCGACGGGCGGGCATCGTTGCAGGCGTTGTCTCAGGCGTCTTGTCGTTCCAATTTAAAGCCGCTTTTTATTTTTCTCATTTGCAGCGACCTTGATCAGTTTAAAGCCAAATTAAAAACAATAATGGCCCATACACAGAGCCATAGACATAGACAGCGGCGACTAAATGACAGTGAGGCGTCTAAAGGCGTGACGAACTGCCAACGTTGTCGCCTCAACTTTAAAGTGTGCCAAAGTGTGTTGGAGTTGTTTTTGTTGCTTTTGCTGCCGACTAGAGACCTTTTTGAGTTGTCATTGTCTATTTCGAGTTTCTTAGTTTTGGCTGCCTCGTCTTCTATCGTTGTTCATTTTGTTTTTTTTTCGCCACTCTTGACATTTGCAAAGAGGAGTAAAAAGTCAACCAACACGTTGTTGACTATCGCTTGGATTTACATATAAAATTAAATATTGAATAAGTTTTTGGTTTTTCGGTTTTTTGATTTTGATTTGGTTTTTGATTTTGATTTTGATTGCCCGGTTTCAGCCACATCTGCTTCATGAAATTTACGTCAATTGAAGAACCAGTTTTCTCATTCGTTTTCGCTGTCGTTTTTCATTTAAATGTGATAAACTGTTTCAACAGCATTCTTGCAAAATCTTTAATTTCAACCGAAATTTGTGGTCTCTCGAATGTAAATTCAAAATAATCGAGACTAATTGAGCTGCCCAGCTAATTTTTTTTTTGGTACTGCAATTGCTTCCCTCCCCAGGCTATTTAGTTGTAGATGTGGCCATCAATCATGGGGTTAACTCGTCTTTAATATCGGTTTGTTAAAGTGCTAATCCACAACAGGATGCAGTAAACAACAACAAAGGCACGCTCGTAAATTGGCGAGTTTGCTCTTTTTGGTTTTATGCTTTCGGTTGTTGCCTTAAATTTGTTGGACTTGCGGTCAGTTGGGTTTTGTGTACTCTCGTTTTTAGGTATCTTTTTAGGTGTCTTGTCTCTGGCAACCGCAAATCGATAGTGTAAACATTTTACTCTGCAAATATTTACAATCAGACACTTTTCATTTCAACTTTAGCTTTGTTCTCCAGACGTTCTCATCATCGTCTCCATCGCTTGAGGTTTTGCTTTGGCCAGTTTAACTCGAGGGTGGCTAATGAATTGTTTCCATTATCGTTAACAATCTTTTGGCGAGGGTTATCAACCTGCTGGCCTGATAGGTTTTCCATCTATTCTTGATAAATGTAAGCATATCTTAACGGTTTTTACTTTTAAAGGATTTTTGCATTCAGAACATACAATTTTGTATCCAATACTTCATATTTTTACTTTGCTTAACATTCTTTTTAATGAAGAAATTTGCGAAATTTTTATTTTTTAATTTTCAAATAAACAAATGCGTTGATAAATAAATAACTTATATTTGGGTTTTCAATATTGTCATTCTTATTTTTTTGAAACTATACATTTCCTTATTTCTGATCACGAAATTTTCGAAATTTGGATTAATCAATTTGAAACCATTAATATCCAGCATTTAATATATTTTATTGAACATAACGTTTACATTATATTATAAAGAAATTTACTTTAAGAATTTTAATCATTATCAAAATTATTTTGTTGGCCATTAGTCTAAATAATTTACCAATTATCGAAAGTAACAATAAGAAAACGTGAGAGGCCTCTCTTTAAAACATTCTCGCTATTCAATAAAAATGTTCATTACGTTATTTATTAATCGGGCTCTCAGTAATGAATAAACACGATCACGCCGTCAATATTCATGTTATACATGAAGAATATTCTACCGCCGCCTAGCATTTAATTTATTATAATTCAAACTCTAAATAAATTCAAGTCATATTTTATGCATTAGTTGATTAACAGCTCTCCATTCAAAAGCTTTTTGTTTGCTGCGTAAATACGATAGATGGCGCTGAACAGTTGTTAATCGAAAGCTCCCCCGTCTACAGTTACAGTTTAAAATTCAGTTTCTGGTAAATTGCAAAAGAAAGAGTTTTCGATGATTACACGCTACTCCAACGTTGGAACTCTGAAGCATCTTTCCTTCACTCTCATAATGGCATGCCGACACCTAAATTTACCGCATTCAATTATATTGCAATTATATTTCAATTATAGGCATTTGCACCGAACACTGAAAAGTTTTGCCACCACCTCGTCCTTGACAAAGTATTAAAACCGAAAATATTATGCCTTGGCAATACTCAAACATACATACATACAAACATATATCAGAAGCAGGAGGCACACATACAAATCTGTATGTTTTGTGCTAGCTGAGCGGACAAATTGCTTCGGCGACCTTATGAATGCATAAATATTTCAACTGCTTTGGCTTTCGTTTGCTTGTTGCCAGTTTCAAGAGCAAGGCGAGGTCCTTGATGTTGCAGCAAACTATTTGCAAACTCTAAGGACAAAAGCCAGCATGCAATGAAAGCTTTATTGCTTTATTGCTTTCCACCTGCCTCCTACGCTGCTTTAGTGGTCAACAGGTTGAGGCTAAATTGAAGTTTTTTTTTCGTTGTTTTGTTTTAGTTAGCGAAGAGCTTTTTATCTTCATTTCGGTAGCCATGAAAATTCAATTAGCACGGGCGCTAATTAATGGCGCATCGAAAGCTTTCCACTTGTTGAGAAACGCAGGCTCAAGCAAAACGATGGATTCGGCCTCACGTGCTGCACTGGCGAATGTGAAATGCGGAAAGCTCAAGCTCGGCACGTGTTTTGTGTGTGGCGAAAGCGCAGCACGAACACAAACACGAACTCGAACACGAACACGAGCAAGGAGCTTTTCGCGAGGCTCGAGGCACGCACTTGGGTTATTGGGCAGCAGCGACAACAGTTTGTTGCTCAGCCTGCACGCTAACGGACGTCTAGAAAACGGATCCGAAGCACAGACAGAAGAAACGGCAACACGGTTTCCGTTATTACAAATATTATTTCACTTTACTCCGCCTGTCTGTCTGTCTGTCTGTCCGTCTGTCCGTCGGTCAGTCGCGAAACGCGACGGAAAGTGACGACTAAGGCTACGGCTAAAGTTGCGGATTCGTGAACAGCCGAAACTTCAGCTCGACAAAAAAAGAAAATAATAGAAAAAGAAATATTAAAAAAAGAAACAGCAAGTGGAAGCAAAATGGAGTTGCTTGGAATTTCAGTTGTGTGAAATGAAGTAAAGTAAAGTTGCAATAGTTTATTCACCACGTGTGTGTGTGTGTGTGTGCGTGAGCGTTGCGAGTGTGCGTGTGCATATATTAATGGCGTTTAATGTCTAGAGCTGAAATTAAACGAAAACCCAAACAATGAGCGAGCAGGAGCGAAAGTCGCCAGGGATCCTTCTAACGATGGCAGGCAACATTAGGGCTAGGCCAAAAGAGCAGCGAGCAGCGAACAGCTAGAAGTAGAAGTAGTCTAGCCATAATCGGCTGTCCGCTTGTGGGCCAAGTTTTCCCCAACTGAATATGCGGCAATGTAAACAAGCGTTCAAGACGTGACTCTGGGCTAATCTGAATGGAATCAGTTGCCAGGCCAAGGAAGCAAACAGCAACAGCCAAAAGACTGGGCTAGTCCCAACACTGCCATCAACAAAACATAAAAAAAAGAAAAAAACCACAAGAAAATTGTGTAACCAATTGCTAAGTGGTTTAACCGTAGGCAATGACAATCGCACTCAAAGTCTCTTGCAGTCAGCAGCTGAGACATGTAATCAACGGAACCATCAACCATTTGGGGCCATGTGAACACGTTTCTTCGTATCGTGACCAAGTCAGTCAGGGGCAACATTAGGGCTTGTCGCAAGCACCGCAAGGAGCACAAGGTCAGCACAAAACTGACCTGTGGTCACCGAAATAGGCCTCGCCAAAATGCTTGCTCTTCTAATGAAGTGTAGCGCTTTAATGCGAACGTAACTAGAACAAACAATCGTAAAAGAGATAATGTAATTATCTTGGAAAACTAAAAACAAAAGTGCTTAAAGCGAACAAGAAGTGAAGTGGGATTTTCATGCCCAGCGTAATTATTTAATTCAATAGTAAAACATTTGAGAATCTACTATGCAAATGATAGATTAACGCTAGCACTTATTTGAATATAACGCATACGCCCAGTGCACCCGTAATCAGAAGAGAAACGCCTACGGCAATCCATCAACTCGAATCAGAAATTTGGTAGTTGAAAAACTGATTTTCATAGAGTTAGAACTTGATTAAGTTGATGAAAATGGAAAAGCTTTTCAAAGATTTAGATCTTATTGAAAATCATAGAAAATATTTGGAAATATTTAACATTTCTGTGAACTACATATATTTGTACATTCATCAGATTCTAAATCTGTCATACAATTGAAGTTAGAAACAGTTATTGAATTATTTGAACCTGAAGTACACATAGTATAGTAATTATTACTAATATACAGAACAACAGCTGCAATTCTAGCATAAAAATTATAAACTCGTGAACTTGCAACTTTCAACTTTAGTAGTCCAAAGTTGCAGACTTGTAAATTACTGCACCAATTAATTCCACGTCCGAAAGTTAATCTGGTTATTAAAGGTGTGGGTGAAAAGTTTGATGAAACATTTCTTTTTTAACAACGTAACTTTTCCAACTTATAATTATTGTCATATTACATTGCCAAGGCAACTTCACCTAATCCTTGACTTCAAAAAGAAATTCATGCAAAAAGGTATTAAATAAGTGTTGCTACCAATCTGAAAGCAAAAGAAAATATAACATATTATATAAAATATGTATTGAATCGTATTTCAAAAGATTATCTTTTCTTTTAGCTTTGATAAACTTCCATTTGACCATAATAAACAACTTGAATTAAGTACAGGAAACTGATGCAAAACACTTTTGTCTAAAGAGAAAATATTGCCATTAAATATATACAATTATTCACAAGTATCTTTTTATACAAATAATTGGATGATGCCGTTTGAGACTTCTTCTCGATTTTCAATTTGCATTGAAAGCAATATGCTTTCATACAATTTAGATTCGAATTGTTTTGCAATCATCGAAGTATCCTTCGCATTTCTGATGGTCATCGCATAAAGCCATACAAAGCACAAACGAGTTGTCAAATTGGCAATTCACTGGCCTATTAAAAGCGGCAACGCAAACTTATGGCCAGAGCCCGAAGAATTGTGAGTGTTGTAGGCCTAGGCTCGCTTTGAGAGGGCTGCCAAGGCTACCTGCATTTGAAATGGCCAACAACAACAGCAAACAATAGAGGCGTGGCCCAAAACAAAAAAAAAAAGAGTAACAATAGCAATTGCAAGAACAACAACGCAGGAGCCGAAAACACAATTGTCGCATAGCCCGACGGGCCATTGAGAGGGCAGCATAAAAGGGGGGGGAAGGGGGAAGGTTGCAAACCGTAAAGGCGAGCAAACAATGCCAGCACATGACGTCATAAAGCATATTAAATGAGTTTATACTCGCAGTGCATTGCATACTTTCAGGCTGCCCCTCTCTCACTCTCTCTTTCGCACTAAGCTGATGCTGCCCAACGTTGGCAAATGGCGACACTGAAAAGCCATTAACCAACGCCTAATGACGCACTCGAGACAGGGGTGGGGGGGTCGAAGAGGTTCTCAGTAGAGAGTAAATTGAAGTACGTATGTGTGTGTGTGCAGCAGGTTAGCCAGGCTGATAATGAGAATGCTGAGAGGCAGCAATTAAATGGTCAAGCGGGAGTCCTCTGCCCACACGCTCGCTCGCTCGCTCGCTCTCGCACACACTCACTTGCCCCGTCTCGCTCTTCATCATGCTGTCACGGAATGAAATTGAAATATTAAATATTCATCTAATGCAAGAAAAATCACATCATCTTTTGCGGGACATCTAAAATGCTCAACAAAAGAGCAATTTATCAGCATCCCAAAAGTGTGCTACAAAATGTGTGAAAAATAACAACAGCAACAACAACTAATACGGTAATTCTTACAAGTGACAAGGAGAGCACACACACACTCACACCCACGCACCTGTAATTTGTCAAGCGCACACACACACACGCACACTTCGAAGAGAGTGCCGTGAGTGTGTGTGTGTGTGTTTGCGCAAGCGACGCGACGCGTTTATAATCGCGCGCGTTTTTCGAACAATGGATCGCAGCAAATAAGGCATGTAGCATGTTAAATGGGTAAGTCATATTCCTTGACAATACTTGCAACAGCAGCCTCGACCCTGACAATGGAAAACTATGCAACCCGAGCACTGAGAGAAGCTCTCACAAGTTTCGAGTGGAACGCAGCACGTGACGCTTGCAACGCCCCCAATAAACTAATCAATATTATCGAGTTAGCAGCATGTCTGTGTGTGTGTGTGTGTGTGTGTGTGGGAGTTGTGAAGTCTGAAAAGCACGTGTAGTTTATAAAATATGCAAGCCAATACATATTTAAACAACTGCACACACACACAAGCGACGCGTACGCGACTTTGCCACACGACTAAGCAACTCAAGAGGGTGAGGCAAGCAGGTGGCAGTGGCATGTGGCAAGTGGCAGGTGGCATGTGGCATGGTTGGATGGTGTGCCAACGCCTGCGGCCAGTGCTTTTATCTTTGCATGTGTTCGTTACCTTTTTAGGCGCATATTTCTTATGTGCTCGTGTTGTGTGTGTGTTTTGTTTGCCTTAGCCAAAAAGATTTTCAGTTAAGGAACGCAAAGTGAATGTGTGTTGTGGGCTGGGCCTCTGTTGACCCGATTCGCCAGCCATGACGAGCAATATCCTGGCTGGGTAATATTGACGAAAAAAGACTCCGCAGGGATCGTGCACTAATTGGAAGAAATGTGAGACGGGCGCAATCTGACAGACGACTACGTGGAAATGCTTTTAGGGAAATGTCTCTCTTCCACGGAAATTTTAATCAGGGGTTTGAAATCTTTTGTCAACTTTAATTGATAATGCTGACAATTTGCTTAACGATATTCGATAAACACTAATTAAGCAATTATTTCGGGTTTTATTTTATTGAACAACAGCAAAAGGCTGTCAATAATATACTATACAACAAACAAGTAATTGAATTGTTAACATTTTTATTGATTCCCATGAAAACTCAATTCGACAGAACTTGATTTACATAAAAATTGTGTGCAGTTCAAAAAAACTTGAATCAATTGTGAATTGATAATATTTCAAGTGTGAATAGGTTAAAAAAAAAACCAATACAACATTATAAAAACTAAACATTTTGAAACAGCTTTATTGGAATACAAATTATTACATAGTGTTTGTGTTAAATTGTGAATAAATAAAATAAATTATTTCATTTATCACTTTAAAACTATCACATTTGTTTAAAAAATATGCACAACTTCCAAGTTGGAATTATTAAAAAACAAACTCGAATTATAAAGACAGAAATAAAAACATTTTAAGCTCACAAATATTTCCTAAAAAAATAAAAAAGATTTCAACTTCATATTCAAAATGAACTACTGAAGTACGATTCTTAAAACATTTTAAATAATGAGTTCAATCTCTGAATAAATCTGAAATCAACAACAAAAAATTAACAACCAAAAATTTAATGAAGTTTAATTTATTTAAATCTAATTATTTGAATATTCAAAATTAATTTGCATTATTTATATTTTTCGAATACAATTTATTCAAATCATAAAATATTTATTTAAATATTAATATTTAAATGTTGGACATTAGTTTCGTGAAATTATACTCTTTTTTAAATTATAACAATTCAGTATTTAGTTAAATTGTAATGTTTAAATATTTAACATAATTGCAATTTTTGTAATTAACATATATTTCGAACTAAAATTTATCTGTTTTTGGCCTGAGCGCACTTCCTGTGGCTGACATTGAATAATTAATTTGTAAATGCAGTAAATCAAAACGAATGTGCATTTATTTACGCAGTATAGAACAATTTTTATGAATATTGTGAATTATTCAAACTAATCGTGGCATAATGGCAAACAGTCCGAAGCCGAAGCGGCGGCCGCATAATTTAACTACTCAAATATGATGCTGTTCAGCCGGCAAAAATAACTGCAATACAATCCGCACACAAAATGCCAACAAAACCGCAAAGAGCTACAAAAATAGCAACCGAAAAATGGGTTTATTATTGTTGTTTCTGCTCGTTTTGCTGGGGGCTCATTGCTCGGTCTGTGAGTCAGTAATTAAAAGCAAATCCATATTCATTTCGTGCCCATGCAAATGTGTTGCCCAGAGGGCGGAGAGCAGAAATGTAAGTCTGGCATGGCAAACTGAAAACCCGAAACATTTTGCCAAAGAGAGAGAGAAAGTAGTTGTTGAGTATGGCATGTCTCTTTGTGTATTTGTCAGGACAGGAAGGACAACGCTGGCTGAGCAGTAGATAAGCTACAGTCTGGCTACCTGGCTGCATGTTTGCTTAGCCGCGAACTGGAACTGGGTCTCTGTGTGCCAATGTCTGGGGTCTTGGCTCGACTGTGAGTTCTGGGTTCTGGCCATGTCGGCCTATTTGCGGGCCTTCACTTTGCATGTTGCAAACAATTTGCCGCCATCGCAGCACGAGAGAGAACGGCAGGCGGCAGGACTATGTCGCGGTCGCCTTTTTCCTGCCATTTAGTGCCACAACAGCAAAATGTTCGTGCGACTAATTTGTGAAAAAATCAACAGCAACGGCGAAGCAACAGCAATAACAACAAATATGGTAACAACAACAGCAACTGGCACGAGACGTTAAAATCAACGGACCGTAGGCCATTAAAATGGGGCCAGCAAAAAGCGCAGCTCGCTCGTTGTTAATGAGAAATAAACATAAAACAACAGCAACAGGAGTAGTGTCAACAACAACAACAGCAACAACAACAACTGAACTGAACTGAACTGAACAGAAGGCGAACAAAATTTGTGGTAATCGCAAGCGCAAAGCCAATAAAGTACTGTAAAATATTCAACAATTGGCAGAGCTTTTAGCCGCCCACTCCTCAGGACACCCAGAACTACCGTCATAAGCAGTCCCCAAGAGTCCGTGAAGAGCATATGGAGGACCCTCGACTGAAATGTAAACCAGAGTCACAATTGGCGCCAGACGCCGAAAAGTATGCTACACATAAAGTAATCGCACTTTGGGTGTCTTTTGTATTTTCCTTCCCGTTGTATATTGTACGCGTGCAACAAATAAAAATGTATAAGCAACGAAGAGAGAACAAACAAAATATCAACTCGTGAGTGGCAGTCAAAGCGAAACTGCTCCGAGCGGATAACCATATAACAAAAGCAAAGAAAGCGGATTTTAGGCATTCAATTGGCAGGAGAAAACAGCGACTGCGAGTCTCTGTCATATATGTGGCAGCCTCAAAGCGCGAAATATTTTATTATATTTACCATAAATCAATATACTTGTGAAGGATCATTCTTGCGTGGGAATCAACTGCGGCTAGCATACAAATATACATAACATATATATTCTAAACGGTAGTAGATTGAGTTTCACACAGGAAATTCGCTGCTTTATTTTTTTTCGCTTTTTCGTTTGAATTCAGCTCGTTTCCTGTGCGCAACACTTTTTTATTCAGCCTAAAGCGTGTAATGTAATGTGGCTGTAAGGCAAAATCAGTTAGGTAATGGAGAATCTAGTGATGGCAAAATCACACGTAGCTGCCGCAGGTTATTTATAATGTTTTATTATTTGCTTCTGCTTACAGCTCAGACTGCAGTCTTATTTCTGAATATTGTTTGTAACACACTGAATTTTCAACTAATTACAAGAAAATGCACCATCAAGTTATTCAGTGTTGAAAACTAAAGTGAAAAGAAGTGTAATAAAATCAATGCAATTTTAATATATTTATTACAATTCAATAAACATTTCCAATGTTAAATAAAACGATCAAATATTTAAACAAAGGAATTGTTTAAGTAATTTTTGTACAAAATATTTTATGGGTTTCAAAAACGAATTAGTAATGTTTTGTTTATAATATAATAATTCAAAATCAAAACAGTATTTCTAATTTTAAGTTTACAGAAGAATCTTTTCAACCAAAAACTATAGTAATTCATTTTTTATTTTAAAGGTTTAATCTTTTATTAGTTACTTTACTATTAAAACAACAAATGATATCAAAAACCAATTAATTCAAATAGAGCATAATCCAATAACCCTTTCAGTAGACATTTATTCATTAATTTGAAACTTGGCAACCCAAAAGCGATTTCATAAAAACTTTCAAGTGCAATATAAAGTCTCATTTAAGTCGTCTTTCATAAGCTAAAACTAACAAAACCAAATGGTTAAATCGAATTAGATTTGGAATTATTTTGCGTTTAAAATTAAATATTCATCTCTATTAAAAGCGCTTGCGGGCACTGTAAAAAAGTTGATGAAGCCGAAAGTTTGCAACAGTTTTCATTTGGCAAAAGGCAACATCCGCATCCATTCTATTCAATTTCAAATGAATGTGCTGAAACCACAGATTGTGCGAGTAACGAAAGCGAAACGAAAGCGGAGCCAAGCGAACCATAAACTGATTTCGCTGACTTGGCTGACTGTCTTTTTAGCCATTGAATGTCGCACACGCGCCGTCGCCAAGCCAACTTCAACTTTAACGGCCACATCCCGTTCCGCCCACAAAGCCCTCCACCCGCACAGCTTGTTGGCCAAGTTAAGTCGGCTGGCACGCTTTTATAAATAGGGCAACACTTGAAGCGTCGCTCAATAGATAACCGGGGCTATAAATTACGCACCAGGAGCGCAATATAATGAGCAAAACGGATGTGAAGGCAGCGGTAATTACGTGGGTTTATAATTAGCATTCAGATTACAGCCAAAGCGAAAGCAAAAGCAAAACCAAAAGCAGATGAAGCCGCCGCCGCCGGAAGTGGGCAGAAATTCGCACGCTCGCTTCGTTGGCTCTCGGGGAGCGAGGAGAAAATAAATGCATGCAATTATGGACAAAAATTGCAAATTAATTGAAATGAATGAGGAACTTGGTGAACAGCAACAAGAAACTCATGCACACACACAACAAGCAAACAACAAATAAACATTTCAATTATGTCGCTGGGCAAAAAGTTTTTGCGGCAGGCGTTTCAAAAACTTTGATAATTAAGCTCAATGGGCGCCTTGAGCATGCTCGTTTGCCATCTCCCTCACTCGCTCTCACTCTCCCAGACGAGTGCTTGGGTAATTAGCAGACAAAAGTCTCAGCAAAGCGAGCAAACTCAAAACAAATGAGCCAAAGCCAACATAACAATAAATGCAATGAACAATGGAACAGAAACGGAACGGAATGGGAATGGGAAAGGGAACGGGAGCGGGAACGATGCCAGCAGGCCATTTCCGTTAGACATGTGTGTAGGTGCGGCACTTAGCCGGCAGGGGGCGCCAGCGCTGGTTATGTTCGGCAGCAACAGTTTGCCGCTTTGTTTGTCTGTTTGCGAAGAAAACAACAACAACGCCAACGACACGCTCATAAATTTTTAATTAAATTGTTTTTTTTTTTAGTTTGTGCCAGCGACACTGCACAGGAAAACGCACTGATTGCCTGTCTATCTGCCTCTGTATGTGTATGTGTGTGTGTTATCCTTTCGACATATCCTTCGACACATGTATACGCATATCCTCGTACTTACAGAGTTAACTGTGCTGTGCTGTGCAATTGCTTTTGCTTTTGCTTTGTTTGCCTTCTTTCTGCCTTTTTGCCTTGGGGGCAAATTGAGTTGTTTAACTTGCAATTGAGCGGCCCTCGAGGGTTCAAGTTGCCCGACTTGCTCCACAGCAAATCCAGTGAAATCACATTAATTATTTAGTATTGACTACACATTGCCTCTGAAATGAAGTATCCGACCCGTTGCTCGAACACCTCAATCGATTGCTGGCAACTTTTGCCCCCACACCCAACGATGTTGACGGTATCGAATATCCTGCGATCAATACACGGAAGCACGTACAGTTAATGCTCGGCCAATTGCCATTCTTATTTAAAGTCCACCACCTTTATGACGGGTTCTCAATTTGATTAATCGATGACACTTAAGCTAGTTTAAAATTCATATTTGATAGCGGATTTAACATCAAAATAAAATAGAGATAAGACAGTCCACAATCATTTCCATTCTATTTTATGTTAATAATTATTAATTTCTTCAATTGTTTAATAAGTACAAAACCCTTTCAATTAAGAAGTTCGAATTTGGTAATGATTTAAAAATAAACCAAACAAAAGACGCCAAAACAGTTCGCAATCACAAAAATTCCTTCCGCAGTTGACACTGTTAAAATTAGTTTTCTATAATCCATTCTGATCAATTCTAATTGCATTATTTAGTAACTACAAATAAAGCAAAATAAATTGAGTAAATATTTATTATTAAAATAATTTTGTTTGACACTTGCTAAGCTCTTTAAATTTGATAAATTTCCGATTCAACAACTGACATTAAATCGAATAAGTTGATTAAATATTAAGAGTTGAAATTTGAATAACAATATTTAATCCAAAATGACTCATTCACACACTTAATACTTCACATAAATCAAATCAACTGTTAACCGAAAAAGTTTTGTGCTGAAGGACAACATCAGCAACAACAACAACAACATCAATGGGCTCAATCCACGTCAATTTTGAGGCCCATATAATTAAGTTGTTTAGGCTTTTTTGCGCCCACGCGCGCTCTAACGCAACTGTCAAACGAAATAATTGATCAAATGAGAGAATATAAATATGTGAATGTGAAGTATATGTACAATAAATTATTGATGTCTGCTCCAGAACTGCCTTGCAGCACTGTGGGCGTGTTAGCCATGTGTTAGCGCCCACAGACTGCGCTCTGTTAGCCTTCTTAGTTGTGTGTGTGTGTGTGTGTGTGTGTGTGTGTGTGTGTGTGGGCCAAATGAGAGACGTGGGCTGCTAAAAGCAGTCGTCAGCAGTCGGTTGGAGTGGTAATGGAGGCCTTTTTGTGGGGAGGCGGGAGATGCAACTGTGGCCAGCAATCGGGGTCATATGATAAATGATATCGGCCGGCAATTGCGGTCAAACAGCGAGGCCTCTCTCAAAACTAAAATTAACATAATTTGCCTTTATAGTATAATTGCCTGGCAGGCGACGAACCGCAGTTCGAGCAAAAGAACCTGACTTTGTTTGTGTTTGTGCTCGGACATGGATTCGGGTTCGGGTTCAGGTTTGAGTTCGAGTTCGAGTTCTCGGGTTGCTGCTGGGTAATTTTGCATGCAAATAACTGGAAATTAGTGTAAGTGCTCACTGACATGCCACACCGTAGGCGACCAACAGCGCAGAACCCTCCACCTGCCCCTGCCCCCTGTTGCAAGGTGAGCAACGGCGACAAAGATAAACAGACGTTGCCAAAATAAAGTGGCAAGCGCTTAGGCAAATGTTGCTGATGCGAACGTGTGGCAACGTATCGCCAAAGGCTGGCAAACAGCGAGTAGCTTAGTTAACTGATTTGTGACAACGTAATAAGTTATTTACATATGTGCTTTAAAACGATGTTAAATTAACAAAATTAAGCAGATGAAAACATTTTTCAAATGTTTATAGTTTTCAGTGGAAGCAGCCGAGAAACAGCTAAAAATTCGCATTGCTATTGATTAATTTAATATACATACATAATACATTACATAATATAGTATATGAATTTGTTTTTCGCTGCCGCCTCCCGCTAAAGCCTCTCGTCGTTTTCATTAAAAAGAAGTATCATAGGTTCGATTCCTGACAGGATCCACCGAACCTATGATCTCAGAATCTCCTCTAACCCCTTAATCGCAGCCTTGGATGAAAGAAATTCCAAAAACTAATTTAGCCCAACGAGTTATTTTCATGTAGGACTAAACAAATAAATTGGATAGGTTCTTCAATGAAAGCAAATGTATTGTGAATATTTTAAAATTAAAACTGCATTCTCCCTCTGCTGTCCCTCGAACTTTACTTAAAAGTTATTTCAGAGACCGAACCAACGTTCTGAACTTCCCAAAAAAATTATTTCTCAAACAAAAATTTAATAAACTAAAATTTCCTAAGAAGTATGCTATAACTTTTACCTGTGGCAGTTTAGTGTATTACACATACGTCATGTGATTTTTAATTTAAAGTGGTTTAAATCGATTTGTTAATGGTTCATTTACGTATGCGTAATATATACTTCAATATACTGCGTAATATATACTTCAATATACTGCATTTACGTATGCTTAATATACGTATACTTCAATATTCATTTTTACGTATGCTTAATATACGCATACTCAAATATACCGCATTTACGTATGCGTAATATACGCATACTTTAATATACTTTATTTACGTATGCGTAATAGATAAGTGCAACGAGCATGTTCGAGTATGTTTGAATTTATTGTCAAAATCTCAATCGCATCCATATCCTATCAAATATATCATGAAGATTTAACTTACTTTGTAGGGAAAGCCAAGGTTCTCATTTGATTTCAAAAATGGTAATGCGTTGTCACTGTATAACTGAACAGTGCACAAAAAAATACCTGAAACATAAAATTTTACCTATGCCAGGCGATTTAATTTGTAAAATTATTTGTTTTCAAGTTTTTTGTCAGTGGTAACACAAGTCGATGATATTCAGTTATTATGGCTTCAATCAAAAATTTGCTTTAATCATATATTTTTCATTTACTAAACTTGAAGCCAATAAAATTCGTTTAAAAATATATCACAAAAGAGAATCACCTACGTTAAAAGCCTTTTAACGTATCCTTTATCAAAACGACCACGCGCGATTATAAATTCGGTTGAAAACAGGAAAACTGGCTTTTGTCACATAATGATTTTAGGCTTAAGCAATTAAGAATTTATAAATATTTCGTGACATGCTGATTAAAAATTCAATTCTTATTATTTTTATGTTTTATTAATTTGTTAAAAATGTATACGGTATTAACAAGTTTTCTGTTACTGTTCTGGCAACTTAATCAAGTGGTATACCAAATGCGATCATAACTCAAATAAATGCAATACTAGCAATTAAATTATATTGCAATTTATATATAGCTTACAAGAGAATCTATTTTTGCTTAGTTTTTTACTCCCAAAATGCATACTGCGTTTTAAAATAGGTCGAAGTCGAATGACCTTAGTGTACATAAATAAGCAAGACTTTCCAGGGTTAAATATACTCTTATATTCAACGCACTTTCAATCCATATTTGACTGTTGCCTTGTGAACACAAAACTATAAATATAACATTAACTTATACCAAACAGCATAAATAGCAAAGTGCAAATGTCAGCAACCGAAAATGGTTCACATCTCGATGGATCTGTTATTTGTTTGTTTGACAAACAGTTTTATTTATAGAGAACATTCGCATGCTGTTTGCGCATTTCTAAAACGATTCATCGGGGACACACTTTGACTACACATCTATTATTTATAATTATTCGAAAAAAAAAAGGAAAAACAATTAGGCTGGCGGTGGAAAATGCGATAAATTGTGCGGTGCTAAGAGTGCAATTTTATTCACAATATCCGGACGCTCGCCTATTGGGTGCTGTGGACGTCCAAAAAACAATTACTAAAATGTCGACGTACCTTTTTAGCTGCACGAAAACCGCCGAAATTACTCGGCGAAAAGCTAATTAAATTAATTAAAAATGCAAAGCCAGACGGAGGGAGAGAAAAGGATGGCAGACAACGTGGGGCAATGCGGCGTATGCGCAACGTCACAACTGTGACGAGTGGAATTCTGTTTTATACTCACGCCATTAGCAAAATGAATGCTCGTATGCCAGGGATGGGTAAGAACAAAAAAGAAAAAAGAGAAAAAAGGAGCAGCGATTGGGCGATTCCCGAGCGACAGTGTTTACAACGTTGCCGCCGTGCATATTAATTGCCTGTTTAACCAAATTAAGGCCACAAAACAGTGGCACATTTCCATTTGTTTTTTGGCTTTGTTTTTGGCTTCGGTTTTTGGCTATTGGCCACACATTTCACACAATTAATGTGTGTGGCGGACAATGCAATTGCATGAATTATTATAGACCAATGTTGCACAACAGTTCCGCAATTTATCCGATAACTTTTAGCAGCTTTGCAGGTCAACTTAAAGCTGGGGAATTATCATATAATATGTAATATGTGATGTCAACACAACAAGTACTATAAACTTTTAATACTCATACGCACCGCCGTTTGCAATAAATTACATTTTCATGTCGATTTTATTGTTGAGCAAATAAATAAGACATGCCGGCGCCTCTCTGATTCTGATTCTGATTCCCATAACTGTCGGCCCTTCTCAGGCTCGCTAGGCGATTGCTGCTGAGGTTGGGGTTGAGTTTGAGTTTGAGTCGTGACCATGTCGGCGTACAATAAAATGCAACAAAGTGAGAGGCGACGACAAGTAATGTCCATGGCATGCATGAGCATACGCTCGCAGTCCTCGGCTGACGTACAAGTATGTGCAAATTAAATTTTCAGAAGTGGGCCAGGAGCAAGGTCACCAAATAGCATTGATGAAATGGAGCCACACAAGAAATTCAACTAACCTTAGGCGAGGCATTTGGCACTTCAAGTGTGTGGAAGCCCAAAAGATACAGAAGCTGTTCAAGGACACATCGATACAGATACAAAACGGCTATAGAAACGTTCGCGTGAAAAGTCAAACATCCGCGAAGCGGCAACTTTGATGAGCACAAATGAAAACAATTAAAAGCGCCCGATAGATGGGTTCGAGGCACAAAAAGTTAAACTCACTTAATTGAATTGAATGCCAAACGACGTTCCTCATCATCATCATCATCATCATCGTCCCCAAGTGCAGTCGAATGCAAGACGCAGTTTCTCGTTCTCAATTCAGCAATATGCCAAATGAAATACGCTCTGTGCTCTGTGTGTGTGTGTGTTTGTGGGGATTGTGAGTAACAATGGCTTAGATTATGACCTGGTTACCACGCCATATTAGCGTGTCAAAATGACATCAACTTAAATCACATTTCTGCCATGGTTTGTGCTATTGCACCATAGACATGGCATAAAACGATAACGACGACAGCGACGCCAAAGTTGCCAAGTCAAAGGTCTGCGCTGGGGGTTCGAATCGGGAGGTCTTGAATCAACTGACTTTTATGATTCCCCTTAACTCAATTTTGATTATTCCTAAGACCTGCTACGAAGAACTAACAAACTAAGACAAACGAGCGCACCGTGAAACCAACTTTGCGCTACAACTTTCGCAACTCGACATTAAAGTCATGACAACACGACTTCTACTTAAAACTATCGATTAATATCGAGTATATGTTAGTCAAAGGGAATATTCCCTACAACTTTTTAATGCTTATTTAACATCTAGCTAAAAGTTTCCCTTAATACCGAGTAAAGTTTCAAAGTAACCAGGCAAAGGAAAACTACGCGCAAGTAGCTGATTAAGGAAGTAGAACATAATGTTCTTGGGCCTAATTAATCGGTAATAATTGACGTATACATCTTTTGAAAATAATTATTTTGTAAATAATTTAATTAATAAAAAGCAAAATATTATATTACTTGTTATCAAAGACATTGCTTCAATCTTATCAAAAAACATAAAGCTGACAAAATTATCAAAAACATTTATATGGTGGAATATGAAAATTAATTGTTCTGTCTATTTTACATCTAGTCAACAGGCTCCAAATATATTGATTATTGAGTTTTGAAGTAACCAGAGTACACAATATTCTTATAATCATTAAACTATTATTTTACTTTCCATCAACGACATTTCCTGGTACAACATCAAACATATTTAAATGTATTGGAAGTTAAAAATTAAATTTTCCGCCTATTTAACATCTAGTCAACACTATTGTTAATATTGATTATTATGATAAGATATAATTAGTTAACTATTAATTTTCAATGCATTAAAGTAATTTTCTTGAACACCATCTAAGTTTTATTCCTATCATAAATCGACTGGGTTAACAAACATAAAGCTGACATGAAGCTGAATTGTAGAAAACATGTGCTTGAATATAAAATTAAATTTTCTGCGCAACGAATTATACTCTTAGTTTCACATAAATAGTTGTTTAAAAGGTTATTGCGTGATTACGACCGTATTATTAACTTAGAACCTTTCCAAGAAACAGTCCTTAAAGACTTGTAATTTATCTATTTTCTGAATCTATAGTAGATGATTCGCAGCGAACCTCGCCAACTGTTGACTACCTGTTCAAACTTGCCATTTGTTTTTATTGAATTTCCACACGAGACTGCGAAACGGCGTCTGGCTCCTTCAGGTCCCCTCCTCCTGCCACCTACAACATTGTGGGCGTCGTCGTGGCAACTTTAACACATTGACATTTGGCTTATTAAGTTTGGGATCGGAGGACCGTGAGCGTAGACGCAGTCTATGGCGTTCGTCGGGTTGTTTAACTAATGGGCCGAGCGTTAAATATAATCGCGGTCGTTATGCACATGACTTCGATTATCGAGAACGATTTGTGAGTGCGTTTGCCGCAGCTTAAAGCCCCAATGGAAATGTGTTGCACGCTGCAGGAAAAGACTTTATAGGCCATTGACTTTGACCTGTATTTTCAATTAAAAGCCAATTTATCATAATTTCGCATGCAATCGCCGGCGACTTAAAAGCGAACCAACCAAAATGTTGGCAACAATTTGTTGATGTTATTATGGTTATTTCTACTAAGTTGTTGTTGTTGTTGGGGAATCATAAGTTTTTCCTTTTTTTTTTTGTTTTGTTGGCCGGCAGGCGCAAAAGTCGCCGCGTGCCACGCATAGAAATTGAGTTGGCACTTGAAGGCATTGTTGTTAGTGTTGTGGCCACAAAATGGTTGGCGCACAACAACACTTAAGTTTAAGTGACTACTCGAGACTTTTGGAGAGGCCGCCACAATGCCAGCCAGCAACTCAACTGTGGCACTGTGGCAGCTGCGGCTGTGGCAGGCGAGAAGCGAGAGGCTGAGTCGTCAAACTGCGTGACCGGAAAGTGTTTGGCGTTTCCGGTTGACGCAGCCGCCGAAGAGCGATGGCGGGTCGCGACGCTTGATGGGTCGTCGTTGACGCCGCAACCACAGTGGCAACAGCAGCCGGAAGTTTTCCGCGTAGACAATAACAACAACAACCACAACTGCCACTGCCACTGCCAAACTTGCCACAAATCGTGCACGTGCATGCGACACAGGAAATTCCATGCAACAAAACGCAAATCGAATGCGACACATTGCCCCCTTTTAATACCCCATTCAAAGAGTTGTTTAGCGACGTTAGTTTCCTTTTTAACAAATTTGACAAATAAATAAAACTTATTTGCTGGAAAATAATATAAAAGATTTAAATTGATTAATTTATATTTTACTTGAATAACTATTTCTGTTACTTGTTATTGTTATTATTTCAATTTTATATATTCAAAAACCAAAAAGTGAAATATATTTTTTATTCGCCAAAATCGAGTATTATTTGAGATCATTCATTATATTTAACAAATACCTTTAAATAATATCTAAATAAATATCCTCTCTTAATTGAAAACCAAGTTTGGTTTAAATTATTTTTTTTATCGCTGTGCATATAATTAATAATACAATATTATTATTTTTATTATATTTGTATTATTCCATTATTAGAAAATTGTATTTCTTGGTTTATACATTTTATAACACATTTTAAAGAGCATTAAGTATTAATTTAGAGTATTAGTTATACATGTTCTTATGATATATTATTTATCAAACTATATTTGTATAGCTTTTGGTTTTCTTTTCATTTTATTAATATAATTATACATTTTATTTAAATTTAGTATCAAGTATTGTTTAAATTATTTCATAATTTTATATGTGCACATAGCCAATAATAAAATTTCTATAATATTTTGTTTTTCACAAATGCTAGGTTAAATTAAAATTGCTTAAATACAACAAGAGATTTTAATTTAATTTAACAAATTATTTTTCATATTTTAAATTAATAATTTATTCTTATTTAGTTGAATACTATAATTTTATTTTCTAAGTATAATTTAATACTGTAATTTCGTCAGTGTCAACTATTCATATTTTGAAAGGAACAAAATTAATAAAATAAGACAAAATGAACAGATTAATAGTTCTGATCAAAGCTCTTGCCGAATACAAAGTACTTTTATAATGAAATGGACTGTAGTGGAGTGTAGATTGAGGCAGTGGAGTGTAGATGCGAGGCAGAATAAGGAATTAAGCTGCTGCTGGGCGAAAATTCGCCACGTTTCCGTTGAGTTCGAGTGGCAATCGCAACGCTGACCAGAAAAGCAATGGCAACAACTGTCACGTTTCAACTATAAAATGTGTTAAAATGTTAATACGGGCTGAACACAACAACAACAACAACAACGAGAACTAAAAGAGCAAGAACAAGAGGTGCAGAAACCAAGTGAAAGCAACGAAAGCCGCAAACAGGTCAACTACTTGTAGTTCGTATTGGACGCTTCTTTTCAGCCAGTTTTCCACGACGAAGCCGCCATTTCCCGTTTGCCATGCAAATTTCAAGCCAAAAAAAAAAGTCGTATTTGTACCTTTATATTGAGTTTATACCTCACTTATAAAAGGAAGCTCTTCCCATAAGGTGAAAGCAAAAAAATAAATAAAGCAAGAAGGTAGCGAGCGAAAAGAAGAATGAAAGAAAGTTAAGTTAATTGCTTTTGCATAAAGCAGCCAACGAGAAACAGCTGCGCCATTTGCTGCCAGCCATGGAACTGCAAGGGGAAGAATAAATGGAGAAGAAAAGAATTGAAAAGAAAAGAAGGAGAAACCGAAAGTGGGAGCATCTAAAGCTACCAACAGCCTGCCAGTTGAATTGGCGCTCAATTGTGCGGAAAAATATTTCCATTGGCTGATTTACGCGGCTCGCTAAAGAGAAAAGAAGCTGAAGGATGCAAGTCGCAATCGAAGTCCTTTGCAAAGTGCCGTCGCTCCAAGGAGCATGGCGGATAAGCAGCCAGATTAAAGCATAAAATTTCATATAATCTATTACTAAGTGCATTTAATTTGTGTGCTGAATTACACTTAAATCTATTTGCAAAGCAGATTGAAAAGCATTTTAGCTGCAACAACATATTGTAATTTGATAGGCCGATAAGTTGAGCTTATTGAGCAGAAAGCGAGCAGCCCATTGTTGAAAGCAGACAGGTGAATAGAATGGCAAAAAGTTGGCATACTTATGTCAGATAATCCCAGATTAATTTATTTGATGTCAAATCTTCTTGTGCCGACAGTATCAAAGAGCCTAAGACCAGCAGGAGAAACGTTTTTAAGTGCTTTTTAAACGCCTCAATCCATCAACTAAGCGGTTTTCCATTTGACATTTCACTCATGCAACGCTTATGGTTCTCCTCGAGGATTACACTGAGCAGCAGCGGCTTTTAGCTTAAGTCGAATAAATTGCCGGGTTTGGGGTGCAAATTAGTTGCAACGCTTAATTCTGCAAGTTAAGCTATAAACAAATTACGGTTGGGATGGGCAAAAGGGAGTGAGAGCATAATATGCATCATAATAGCAAGTCAAATGGGAATCTCGATGTTATGTTTTCATCCCGTATATAAACACGGGTCAACGTCCGATTTGATTAGGTTAACCCAACTTAATTTGACAAATTAGGGTTAGAGAGTCGCACAACAAACTAGCTCCCAAAGGAGCAGTTAATGGGTCCTTAAATTACATTCGACTTGCTACACAAAATATATCTTCTGTACACACACAGTGCAGGTGTGTGCTCTGAGGAAACAATGCTCGGTTACTCAGCACACACACTCACACACACGCACACTCACACACACGCACCCACTAAAGCGGTTTCATTTCCAGCGCAGGTAAACGACTTTGGCTGCCCGCTAAAGTATGCAACAATAATTTACACATGAAAACGTAGTGCGCCAGTAAATTTGCAATGTGAGATGAGTGTGACAGACTAGCAAATGCTCTTTACATTTTTACTGACAATGACTAAAGAATTATATTCCTCTCAAAATTAATAATAGTACTTTGTATGCAGACGTATACTTAATATAACTAGGCGAATGACTTGAAATATCTTAGGGAAATATAAATAGAGAGTAGGAGTTTTAAATTGATTTACTTATCAACGTTAATATTTTGAACATTAGTTGTTTTTTTTATTTTTTTTATGCAAAATAGTTGCAATGTATCTAATTAAATTTCTCTCCAAATAAATAACACGATTATTGTATTGTATTTTTGGCGTATACGGAATATAACTTGGCGTATGACTGAAAATAGGGAAATAGAAAAAGATAGTTCGAATTTTAAATTAAAATACTTATAAACACTAATATTTTGAAAAATGTTTGTTTTTTTAAGTAAAATATTTGCAATGCATAATGTATTGCATTGTTATCGTATACTTAATATAACTAGACGTATGACTTAACTTGTTTGTGTATTGTGAGATGTAAAAATGTTGGAGCGGAATTATTTTATCCACTTAATACATATTCATTATATTGATTGTATTTATTATAATTTTTACTATTTGTATTCATTCTTTTTTGTAAAGTGTAACAATATTTAAATATTTTGTAATCCAATTTTTAGTTTATTGACGAATTTTTGATGGCAAACTGAAAATCACACCAAACATAAAGCCAAAAATAATCATAAGTTATTTCCAATAATTGCCTAAAGTTTCTGTAATCATAAGATTTGATGCCGAAATTCTTTTGCCTATTTGTAAACGACAACATAACTATATGTTGTTTGCTGTAACGTATAATAATACTTTAATATTTGTAAATTCAAATTTTTTATTTATTCATGCCTTACATTTTTAACTGCAAATCACAGCAAATATCAAACAAAATATGTTTCTTTTTCTATTAATTACATAGTTAAATTAAAAATGTATGCTCTTTCGTGTAACAATATTTACATATTTTGCAATCCAAATATTAGTTTATTCATGCATAATAAGTTTTATAGTGCAGGGCACAGCAAATATTAAACAGAATGAACTAAAACATATATTTAATATCCCCAAGCAAGTACACGCTTTGCAGAGTATAAAAAGCACATTGTTGGCCTCACGGGCTATATAAATAATTTACTTAAACACGTATGTGTCTTTGTCTATGTGTGCGTGAGTGCGAGTATGTGTGGGTGTGTGTGTGTATTGACTAAATGGCGTGTAATAAAAATTCAATTGCTTTGTCTGAGCCGGCTTTGTTTGGGTCTTTCCTAGGTTCGCATTAAAAAAAAGAGAAACAACAAAAATCTTATCACGTGTGGCATTCAATTAGGAGAAGGCCAGACAACTCAAACGGTCGGCGGGTTGATGTCTGTCCGCTGGACAGGACAGGACAGGACAGGACAGGACAGGTCAAGCGGGCATTCCCTAATTATTCATAATTGGTGCTTATTAAATGTAATTAAGGCAATCCGACAGACAGCAACGATGAATTTGCTAAGCTGCCAATATTGTGTGTGGCAGGAGGAACAGGACACCACGGCAGCAAGCAGCAAATGTCCTTGCACACACGCACACTCCCACACACACACACACACACACACACACACATATATTGTGTGTTGTCTTTAGCCCTGACCTTTGGCATTAGCAGACGGGAACTGGAACCGAAACCGAAACTCAATTGGCCTCGGGCAACAAATTTGCTTATAATTCAAATACATGCCGAAAAAGGCAACAAAAACAAAAAACAAAATACAAATACATAAAACAAAAACACAGAAAACAGAAAGAAACACACCAAATACAACAAAAAACAAAAACCATCCAAAAAAAAAACAGAAAGAAACAGAAAAAAAAGGAATATAACGAGCGGCAAGAAAAACACGTTAAGCAAACACGATAACGATACTATATAGTTAGATATGCAGATATGCAAGAGTATGTGCGAAACAAGGACGGCGAGGACAGCAAGGACAATATCGGGCGACAACGGGCGACAACGGGCAACACAAGAAATTTATTTCAATTTAAAAATTTTCGTCACGCGCAGCACAAAAAGCGAGTTAACAGCTCAAGCCCCCATCTCCACCCCCATCTCCGCCTCCCCCGCTCGACATTGTCGCCAATGGGGGCGTGGCCATTTGTGTAATTGCTGGCGTGCTGCAGGAGCAAGGGCGAAAGGGCTGCAGAATCTGAAGTAGCTGGGAGACATGGAGTGCAGTCGTTTAGTTTATGCCATGACATGCTCCAAGGACGCGGCGAGCAAGAAAGGACATTATCGTGACAGGCAGTGGGTTAAAAAAGAGCCAGCGAGCGAGTGTGAGTTGATGGCATTAGCTTCGGTTCGCAGTAATTGAAATGATACCCACGATTTATGGCCATATATAGTATATTATGGATATACGAATCCTTGACCATGGCCAACACGCTTGTTGACATCCATTGACATGGCGGCCAACAATGGCAATCGCAATGACCACCCGGATGGCAGACCGCAATCAAGGACACCTCGAATCCAAGTTGGACTTTTGAATAACGTGCAGGTCTCGGCTTAAGGTTGAGGTTGCCTGGCTGTGGAGGCAACCACGTGTTGGCCTTCAATTGACAAGGAATGCAACAAGCAGACGACGGCATAAACGCTTATTCTACCTTCTACCTTTTGGCCAACTGCCAACTGTGAGCTGCCAACTGCCAACTGGCCAACTACTGTTGGCCACTGAGTGGGAATTGATTCGCACTGGGGGTCAGCTCAAGTGCAACTGCTTTCCTACTCTGTGGGAGCTGTCAACTTGCTTTGTTGTGGCTTTTCTTCCATTTCTTTTCTGCCCCTCTCGTTGTTGTTGGAGCCAAGACATATGGCGGCTAGACAAGTGGCCGCAGCTGGGCAGGAATACAGCGCGGTCTTGGCTTAAAGCGGTATCACAAAATAATGTTAAGTACTTAGTTTGAGCCAAACAAGTTAATATCGAAAGCAGCTCGGAAGCAAAGCCGAAGAATGCGTAAAATACGAGAAACTTTTCTATTAAAAATTCAATTACAATTCGATTACACTTGCTGTTGAGTAGAAAGTCACAGATGTGCTGTATTTATTGAATAGCCAGCAAAAATATTAATAAAGTTCAACGAAAAGTAAAAGGAAGTTTACGTTTTTTCAGCAAACTTTGGGAATATAATTTATTTATTAGCTAGATTTGAAAGTCTATGAAATCATAATTTATGTGGCAGTTTTGATTTCGTTTCGATAAATGATTGATTATCAGGGGCACCACAGAAAATACTTTCACTCGAATTTCACATCAACTTCACTCCTTAATGGATTGTTTACTAAAGAACAGACTATTATGTCAGTGTTTTGGATAAAGATAGTAATTAAACATGCTTTTTATCTATTAATCGCTAAAGAGTGATTAATTTGTTTTTAAACTTCATTAAAACAATGATAAGTTTTGTGGGGTTAATTAGTAAAATTTTCATTTTTGATTATCTCTAGTCAAATCAGTTGCGTCCCTGTAGAAAAATCAATTGAATTACAATCTGGCTTACAATAATTTAATTCACATCATATTGATATTAATCTATTTATTAAAAATATTACTAAATAAATTAAAAGATGCAATCTGCTGAATTTAAAACCAAAATATTTTGATATTTACTGTTTAATTCTTTACATTTATATCACTATAGTTTGACTTGCTTTAAAAAATATATTTAATTTAATTAGCATGATTATTATTATTCATTTAATATATTAGTGGGCAGATTAAGTGAAATGCTTTTATATTTATTGTAATTAAAAACGTTGTTTAATTCTTCAAATTCACATTTATTTTACCTTGGCCCAAAGCAAGACTCCGTTTTTGCTTGGTAATATTTACAAGCAGCTTGCAGCCTTGCGGGCTATTTTAAGCTCAAAGGAGAGAGCTATGACAACAATTAAATGGCTGAAGGACACATATTAAAAATAGTTTACAACTTGGTAATTGCATGGCAAACATGATTACTTGGGGCATTATGTGCAAGCATGTCATAAAACACTTGCATTCCAATTCCATTTCCAAACTTTGCACATTTCTGGGCCGACCTTCGAGCGGGCTTAAAGTGGCATCAAGTGGCATTTATATCCCATTGGGAGCAGGAAGCGGACGAGTGCAATCGATTTGAAGGCAACAGACGACGCAATTGCCAAACTAATTATAAGCTTCAAGTACAAAGACTAAGCCCTAATCACGCCAATCGAAGGCAGCTCTCAGTTGGAGCTGGAGTAGGGCAGAAGGGAAAGGAGCTTGCAGCAGGAAGAGAAAGATACAGAAGCAGACGATACTGATGTATGGTTTCAGGCGTCGCACAACGTTCATCTGCGTTCATGTGGCAAATTCGCAGACTTTGCCCTTCAACTTGACCAAGCGAGTGGGGGGGGGGCAGGAAGGAGGTGCTGTGATGAAGGGTTTCCACATATTGGGGTACGCTCGTATGTCTGCATGTTGTATGAGTCAAATGTCCTTGTCAAATACTAATGGCGTCGTCGCCATTCGCCATTCGCCGTTCTTCATTGTCCTTGTCGTGTGTTAATGTGCGACAGTCAAGGCGCGTTTCCTGCTCCGTCAATGACGATGACGACGTCGCCGCCCGCCTCCTTCCCTTCTTGCAGAAGATCCTTTCTATTTATGCGTTTCGGTTGCTGCTGCTGAAATCGAATAAAACATGTAAAATGTTTGTTTGTGTGCGGCGAGTAATTGAAATGTGTTTCCCTCCTTCCCTTCGGTTTTGGGAAGGTTTAGGCCAGCTCCTAGGAGGATACACACACACAGCGCTTTCTTCCTTCTGTTGCAGACGAACAACACGACGTTGACAGCGTTGCACATTTTCATTTTTAGTTTTTTCCTTTTCTTGTTTTTAGTTGGTTCTTTGTGCTCTACGTTCGTTCATCTCAATTTCGTTCTTTATTTCAGAATTTATGCCTCTGCAGTTTTCCATCGATTTTCGTCTTGCGCCAACAACAGACTGGGGATGAAATACCAAACACATAAACTGGATTTGATATTACAAAAATATGCAGGTAACTTTGCCAGCATTCTTTACACTTATCTCTTTTACAACAACGGAAGGAAAGCGTGAATGAAAACTATTAAGCTGGGAATATTTATCACGAATTTCTGTTTCGTTCAACTTTATAAGAAAGCAAAACTTTACAAGAAATTATAAATTTGTGAACTAATGTGCAATCATCAGTCATTTAATTAATCAGAATAAATAACTGAATCTTCGTTAATTTATCAGTAATAAATTAAGTGCTTTGTATTATTCAATCTTAGTATAATTACAAAAATCATTAAAAATAATTAGAAAAATTTAATATAACATTAACATTATCCATTTTTTACTATGGTTCTTACAATATTTTAAAGTCTGAAATATTTCGCAGAAAAATTTAAGAATATAAATATTAAATACAATTTAATCATAACATTAAACTTGTTCAGAAATTTAACAATATTTTAAATGAATGACAGAATATTTTCCGGTTTAATGGGACCTCATAATTAAATAAAGAAAGTAAAAATACTAGTAACTGTTAATCAAATAAAGCAAAATATGTTGCGAACTATATATCACGATCGTGTTTTTGAAATACAATGATATAACATTGCAAATGCAATTAAATCGTAAGACTCCATTTCTTGGGAATTTAAGCAATGAAAATAATTAAGAAATGCTTTTATTCTTTGAAAGAATAATTACCGTGACTTCATTAGTATAAATGGAAACTCATTAAAACATAAGTACAATGTTCATCAAATGAAGCAAATATCTGACGAACTGAAAATTGCCAACGAGCTTTCACTTGAAATATAAACAATGAAAACAATTCAATCAAAAGATCTAAATTCGTCAGAAATGTTTCAAACAAATGCGTAATAAATACCTTTATTTCTTGAAATAATAATGTCCGTGATTATAGGACTTTATTAGTCTAAATGGAAACTCATTAAAATATGAGTAAAATGTTCATCAAATAAAGCAAATATCTGACGAAATCAGTAAATAAAATAAAACAATAAGAGCAGTGAAAGCAATTCAACAAGATTTAAATTCTACAGAAATTTGAAAATATTTCAAGCAATTGCATAAGAAATACTCTTATTCAATTAGGCAATATTTTATAAAGCGAGTGAAGTAACAATTAGTTGTCGTAATAAGATGATGATAATACTATATAGTAAATGGTGAAAGCAATTCAATCATAAGATTTAAATTCTTCAGAAACTTGACAATGTTTCAAGTGTTTCCTTGAAAGAATATTTTTAACGTGATTCTAGGACTTAGCGAACAAAGCGAGTGAAAAAGTGAAACTCATTAAGATACAAGTAACTATGAGTTTTCGTAATAAGATGATAATAATTGGTAAATGCACTTCAATCATAAAATTTAAATTCGTCAGAAATTTGACAATGTTTCCTCGAAAGAATATTGTCCGTGATTCTAGGACTTCATTAGCGATGAAAGCGAGCGAAAGAGTGAAACTCATTAAAATACTTGTAGCCTGTTCATCGAATGAAGCTGCACAAATAACGTGACTAACGCGTGATGCCCTCAACATTGTTGCAACAACGGCGGCTTATCGCCGAATGCAACATGGCGGCGACAAGGCACGTGGCATCGCCTCAGCGATAAGTTTTCGCTTCCCTTTGCCATTTGTTGTAGTTGCCGTTGCTGTTGTTGTTTGCCGTTGTTGTTTGCCGTTGTTGTTTGCTGTCATTGTTGCTTTTTTCGCTGGCAGCTCGCATTTGTCAACGGCAGGCAACAGCAAAGCACACACACATCCGTTGAGAGACCTTTCACACGAAATACACACAAATTGCAATAAGAAAGTCAAACAGCAACAACAACGAAAATAGCGGCAACAACAACAACTACAAAAGCTCTCGTTAAATTGAAAAAATAATACACAACGAAACGGTGCGAGCAAATTCCCAAATGGAGAAGCGCCGTCAGCCCAACACACAAATAAATATACAAGTATACATGTATATACACACACACACAGAGGCACATACAGTTATGCGCTTACAGCAACAGGGCAAACACAAATATTTATTGGCATTGAGCGCGAAATGCATTTTGGTTTATTTAACACGCACACATCGAAGCCCACACACACTCAGCCACACATACACACACAGACGGTTACACCTCCAGCAAAAAAAAGGCGAAGGCTGAATTTAAAACCAGTTAATGTATTAATAAATGACAGCAGCGTGCACGTTTATACGAGCAGGCGTAACATGATAACGCGGTATCCGACACAACGCGGATAATAAATATACAAATAACAATTTTTGTGTAGAGAGCTTCAGATATGGCATTTAAATTAAATCATTCTGATAACAAAAACGTGATATGATATTAATCGTGAAAATATTTTGAAGTAATGCGATTTATGGTGAAAATCTAGACTACTTACATAAAAAAATTTGTATTTAATTTGTTATATATTAAATATCAAACAATTTAAAAGTTGTAGGTATAAATAGCAGCTAATAAAAAATTGCAACATTTACTAGTAACAATAATTAAACCTACTTTTCAAAAATATATGTATTTCATATGATATATTTTACAGATTAAACATATTAAAAGTTTTGTTATTTGTCTTTTTCATAGGGACTATAAATGGTTGACGTTATATTTGAAAATAAAAAGTTTTGAGTTTTGATTGAATATTTTTGTTCTTTTCGCTTGGATTATTAACTAAGACAATTTACCTCACTCGATTTAATTCTATAAAATGTATGTTCGTGTGTAAATAAAAGTATTATTATGATAGCAGTAAATGGTAATAGTTATATTTGAAAAATTAATATTTTCGTTAGGAATATAAATTAATATAATTTATTGCACTCGATCTAAGTATAAAAAATAATAAAATTCAATTTTAGCAATGCATACATTCGATAGAAAATATTAGATTAAGAACATAAAAATAAAAATGATTTCTGATTTCTAAATGCTGATATATGTAGATGCAGATATCAAATAATAACTGTGTAAACGCACTCTGTGAATATAAATCAATTTCCGAGTAAAGTTGCGCCCAACGATATGCAATTTTTCTGTAAATACCAAATCCAATCGACATACATTTTTACTAGGTATTTGTGTTGATTTATATTCAATGAAATTTGACAATATTGTAGCGCAATTGCGATTAAATATGGCAAAACAAGTGTAAAATTGGTTAACACGGCTTAAAATCACAGAGCAGTCACAAAAAAAATCGTCGAATTTGTTGAATTAATCGATTCGGTTTGCGATTGTGTGTTTTGCAGAAACAAGAAAAAAGGCGCGAGCTGCGCCTAAAGCGATTCTGGCGTTCGCCAAAGACAACGTCCTCGGACGATTCGACGGGATATGAGAGTCCGACGCGCACAAAGGCGGCGAGCAGCGATGCACAACGTTTCAATCATCTGCACTACACCTCGCTCTCCCAGGGCTCGGCCACCACATCGTCCTCGAATGCAGCCGCTGCTGCTGGTGGGGCAGGAGGAGGTGGAGGGGGAGGACCATCGACAAGTAACAAACCATCCTGTTCGCTGCCGCTACTGCAGGTGTGGCCCAGCCAGGTAGGCACAAACAGACGGCAAACAAACGAAACAATGAACACAGTTCACACAGTTATCTCTGCTCTCTCGAGTGTGTATGTGTGTGTGTGCCTCTAAGTGATCTGTCTACGTGTGTGTGCGTGTGTGTGTGAACTGTGAACAATGAGTTTGCTGCTGCTGTAGAAATATGATTTCTGTTGTTTCCGTTTCCGTTACAGTTTCAGTTTTCTCTCTGCGAGGTTATGTTGTGCGTTTTGTGTTAATTTATTTTCAAACTTTTCTCTTTCACCTCCCGCCCAAAAAAAAAAAAAAAACGAAACTGAAAACAAACCATCTACTACTATATACAATGTTTCTGTGTGTGCGTTGCGTGTTTGGTTTGGTTTTGATTGCTGGTTTGCTGGTTTACTGGTTTGATGGTTTCCTGGTTTGTTGCTGCTGCTTTTGGTAGCCGCTTTTGCGCCAGGAGGGCTTCGTACAGTTGCGTCGTAACAGCGGCCCCGAGGGCCAGCGGGTATGCTTCCGTTCCTTTTACTACATCAAGTCTCTCTCTCTAGTCTTCTCATTTACTTACTTACTTACTTACTTACTACTACTACTACTACTACTACCATTTCTAATATAACAACTAACTCCTAGACTTTTTTTGCATGCCTCGATTAACATATTCAAAGCAAACGAGCTCCCGTTAGCTCGTCCTTCGAACTTCTTTTTGACTAAATTGTATAGCATTTTTAAGCAAACCTACCCGTATTACTTGAGGTTTTTTGCGTATTTGTTATCAAGTTTTTTTTTTACCTAGTCTACCATTTTTTATTGGGCTCTTTTTTGTACAACTTTTTACCTCTTACTATGCACAACATGAGCGGATTAATCGATATTGAAACGAACATTTTTAAACAATTTCCCAGCACTTCTTTCCACCATCTGAACTAACAAAAAAATAATTTAAAAAATGCTGTAAAATATGTAACGTTGCAAGTTTGCAAATGCATATTTTTTGGAGCATTCCTAGCACTTCTTTCGATCATCAATTATTTATGTATAAATGTAGAAAAGTTGTCGAACATTTTTTTGAAATTGAATTTTCACCTTCAATATAGAAATTTAAATGTAAAAAAATCGATGCCATTTAATTAAAATGAAAGTTCAATAATTAATGAACTGAAATTGAAAGATATGCAATTGTTTTCGTTTTTCATTCAATGCACAAAATAAATAAGAAACTTTTTTAATTGCGTGCGGACGCCAAAGTTCGGCAAAACTTGCAAGAAAGTTGGAATTCGTTTTTGTTTATTTTTAAAGTTCAGATGAAACCGGACGCATATTGTAAATATATTAAATTGATGTGCTGCATATCGATTGATCCTGAATTCCACACAGAGTCTCCTCCCCCACACACCATTGTCACCTCTTGTAAATATGTAAAACACTTAAAGCCGCTCCCCCGTCTGACAGCACAGAAAACCAAGCTTAAGAATTCCTCCCACTAATGAAAATGAGCTGGCGCTTTAAATGCTGATTGCCCGTTTTTATTGCTAACTTCCTGCTGGCTGTTTACAGGATTCGCCGCGCGGCGAGGCGGACGGACAGTCCTTCATCTTCCCCGCCATCGTGGAGACGAGTGTGGGCAGCACCAACGCCCCGTCGACGAGCCAGCAGAACAACGACAACCACAACAACAACGAGAACAACTCGCTGAGCACGCGGCGAAGCAACAATCATCTGACACTGAGCACCGAGCGTCGCAGCTCGCTGTACTGTGATACCCTGCATGCCGGCGACTCCGGCATCGACTCGGTGCAGGCGTCGCCCTCGCCAAACGCATTCATAGCGCCGCCCGGCGTGCTCGGCCTGCCGCATGGCCAGACGGGCGGCGGATCGTGCCACGTGTCGCCGACGAGCACGCCGACGCAGGGATCGCCGAACCTGTCGCTGGGCAGGCGGCATATGAGGAACAGCATCTGTGTGGTGCCGAGCGGGAGTGCGGCGAACTATCGGCGGAAGTCGAGTGCGCTGCTGCATCCGGATCATGCGCGGCTGTTTGCGCTGCGCATGAAGCATGCGGCGGCGTTGGAGCGGGCGCAAACCTCGCCGGACCAGACGTCCATTGAGGACGCGAACGAGTTTCATGACAACGGACTGGCGACCAATATGCGTCTGTGCTCGGCCTCGTCGTCGACGACGTCGTCGCTGACATCCGTGGCAGCGGTCAGCCTGGGCGGGGGCGTGGCAGCCGCTGGCCTGGTCGGTCTGGGCTGCGGCAGCAGCGGCGGCATCGCCACCGCCAGCAGCGGCGCCTGCTCCTCCTCCGCCTATGCTGTTGGCGCGGCGGGCGCCCAGCAGCGCGTCTCCGATCCCTGGCTGCAGCCGCAATCCGATCGTGATTCGCGACACCATCACCATGGCCACCATGGCCATCATGGTCAGCATGACGACGGCCGTCGGCGGTCGTCGACGATGACCGCCCGCTATTCGCTGTTCGATGCCCTCGATCTGGAGTACGTGCTGCTCCGGGCGGCGGCGCGCGGCTCTGTGGGTCCCTACTCGCTCAGCGAGTCCATACACAAGCTGACCTTCACACAGTCGCTGGCATTTCCCGCGCTCGCCCGCGGCCTGGCCACCAAGCGCCGGAGATCGGCAACGCACACCAGCTCCAGGCCGCTCAATCCCCATGAATCCGGCTTGAATACGTGCGCCAAAGTGGTCACCGCCGTCGTCCTGGTGGCCATCTCCTTCATGGTCTTTCTCATTGTCTATAAATTTGTGCGCACGTGAGGTTTGCTCCTGGCCCCGACGCCAGACTTCGCCGTCACATATCAGACGAGCACCAGCTACGAGCAGCAGTCGCCTTCGGATGCCGCCTCCTCGGCATCGGCATCCTCGGCCACGTCCTCGTACTCGTTCTCGTCCACAACGGCGGGCCGCAGTCTGGGCAAACACTTGTCGGGGTTCAGGAGCCAATGGGGAGTCAAGGACTCGGACTTTCAGTAACGAAAAATTTGTGATAAACTTTTCAAATGACAAGCAAATTTTCACACACTCACACCTACACACTCACACACACACATGAAACAAAGGCTTCGGCTCGAAAGTGTTTCAATTGCAGTAATGGCATTATCATAATTAATAATTAATAATTAATAATATAAATAGCAATTATTTTTATATAATTACATGTAAGCGCTTGAGCTCGCTGCTAAAATCGCGCGCGGCATTTCTCGCATTTCTTAGCGTAGGAGACTTTTTTTTTTTAAATAAACAGCATACAAACTATCAATAAATTCATTTCATTTTTTAAAGTGCCTAACTAACTCTTGAGCTATATAAACGTTTCATTTTGAATATCGAATTTAAACTTTTACCACAAATCTTTATTGTTCATTGGCAGCAGCTTCAATACGAAAATTTCCTAATTGATTTTATTTACTCAACAATAACAAGTTTTTAATAGAAATTTAAAGAGAACTTGGTTTATTAACAAATTGTTATTAAACGGTCAATTGGAAGGGAAGCGAAGTGCAGCTTTAACGAAATCCAATTATTGTTTTTATTAAAAGTTTGCATAAATTAAGCACGCTTGAGTAACGTTGACTGCATTACGTTTTTTTCACTTAACACATTGGTTTTTACCATTTTTTTAAAAATGTATTTTCACTCGCATTTTTTTATTAATTGAAAAGAATGTAACTTTCAATTTTTGCATTTGAGAACTGTCAATAAATATCCACTGAGATAATATGTATATATAAGCATATGCTTTATTTAAACATAATTTATTTCGCTTATTTATGTGTATTTCCTGTGAAATCAAAATTAAGTCCAATTAAATTTTGAAATATTTTTTTTGTGACTCACTTCACCTCCCTTCCAATCTACGGTTCTTTATTAGTCTAATAATTCCAAACATTTATTTGAAAAAAATATAAGAAAATAACAGAAATTAATTGAAATTAAATACGAATACTTTCGTATTGTATTTATGTGTAATTAGATGTGCATCAAAAATGTTACGAAATTGTGTACTGAGTTGTTAGATGGCTAAATACAAATTGAGGTAATTGAATTGTGTAATAGAGAAAACAATGCATATAAAAAGTTAAATATTTATGGTAGTTATTTACATATAGTTATACAATGAGAAATATATCTAGCGTAAATGTTTATAAATGTATATTTAAGCGGCTTAATTGTGACAAAGCACTTGCTGAATACAGAAAGAAACAAAAACTCTCTCTACTCTTAACTTGCTGCCTTACTCTTCCCAATAACAAACCCAACTCAAAATTCATTTAAAACTTGCTGCCTTACTTTCCTAACAATTTTACAAAAACCAACCCAAATAAAAAAAAAAACAAAAAGCGCAAAATAAAAATAATAATAAATCTCAAATGAAAGCACACCTCTAAAAGTCTCAGAGCCTTTTTCGATTTTCCACTTTCTATGAGCTTGGCTTTAAAATTATGCAAACCATTTTATAAAATAATTTTAAATACTATGTTAAATTAAATGTTAAAATAAAAGCAAAACAAAAACGAAAAACAAAAAATATTACTATACAAATGGATGCTGTCGTAATTTTTAGTTTTTCCTTTTTTACGAACGAAAAGTCCAGAATGGAAAATATTTAAATAAAAATGATGAAAAATGCAGAAAGGCATTTAAATAAAATTGAAAGAAAAACTTGTTGGAAAACTCGTTGGAAAGCGTCACGTTAATTAATGTTCAATTAAGGCTGTCGTCTGGGTTTCGACACTGTTTATGCAACGAGTGGCAAATAAATGCAAATAAATATTTAATGTCCACACTAGACAACTGTCCCAGCAGCAGTCGTCTGTCCCCCCTCCCCCCTGAACACTCCCCTTCCCTGTACAAAAACCAACATTAAAACATTTTTGCAACAAGCAAACAAGAACAACTGTAACTGAAGTATGTTTGAAACGTGCAACAATAAACATTTTCAAATGAAATTTCAAAAGTTTGTGTTTGCTTTTAATTGGAATCGCAGTGGCAAAAAAAAGGTACATCGAAAATCAATGCAAGGTAAATAAATATGTTTAATTTAAAAAAAAGAGTTCGTTCGAAATTTGAACCCCAAACTGGCCACGCATTTCTGGAGCTGAATGATTTTACTGCAGCAACAGAAGTTCAAAAGTTCTCAGTTGTCAGAGCACTAATTAAGAGTGACAAGGATACTGTTAAGTGGGCCAGGATATTTGTAGGTACAGGCTGAGCAAAAATGACGATGATTTATGGCTTTAATTGATGGCAGCAGCAACAGGCCCATGGTAATGAAAACTAATTGAAACAGCTCCCATACAAAGATGTAATTCCGAAGAAAAGCAAACAAAAGATGCGATGGAACATCATTAGCAGATACATATCTGCTGATGTGTAAATTGTAAATTACAGCTCACTTAATTCAAATGGCATTTCAACGAGTATTAATCATCTTAATGCAAGTGTATGTCTAAAAATATAATATACTTATTATCTTTGGCCTTGTATCTCAACTTGTAATTGCTGAAATGATTATGAATGCTTCAACGGCTTTATAAAATAAATATGTGCTTGATTTCATTTGCAAATGCACAAAGCACAGACAGAATGAAAATGTATTTTGTGCAAATATTCCGGCAATTTCTATAGCTCAAATCCCAGTCCGATTCAACCCATTGGCAAATAAGAAGAAAATTTACACACACTCACATCTGAACTGAGAGTCGTGTGCGAGCAATCGGAGGAACTCAGCAAATCTCAACGGCGACTTCATCCTTAACTATTCTCATATATTATGCTGCTGTCTTACTCGCACTCTCTGTTCCTTCCTCTCTCTTTCCCTCTTGAATGCCTGTTTGCCAACTTAACAACTTAATACGATTTCTGTGATAAATTGCTGGTCCTTGCAGTGCGCATTTCCTGCCAAATCGTAATCTAAATAATTAAGCAAACTCAATTAGATTTTGTCAGAAAATTAGACAGTCCAAATGACACATACGTTTGCATGTGTGTGTGTCTTTGAGTCTCACACACGACGAGCACAATTTGCCAGAGTCAACGACTTGGAAGCGTTGCTCCAATTTGGTGTTGATTTGATTCACAGCAAATTAAATTAAGTTGAAAGACACAGAGCACAGCAATGGCCAAGACCAAGAAGGGCAAGTAAAGGGAGAACGAACAAACAAATTCACACACACAACGCAAAGATGACGAAACAGTTGATGAAAGCAGCTCAAGATTAGCAAAAGAAATGCAGATGGAGTCTGCTGGAATACAAGTTACCCTTGGCTGAAAATAAAGCAGAAATGAAGTCACAGAAATCCTTTGATTTTCTTAGTAAATTCGAAGTGAAGTGAAGAGAACCGTATCCAAGAATAAAAATTAAAATTATCTTAAGAAAAATTACTGGATTTCCGTAGCAAATTCGAAAACAAAGGGTATTTGAATTCAAAGTATGGTAAAGAATTTGCCAAATATTATATTAAGTATTTTCTCAGTAAATCTGATGCATTATATTCAAATCAATTAACTTTACTCGATTTTAAAAAAAATACAAAAAATTATCCCAAAATGAGATTAAACCAATAATATATATAATATATATAGTATATTTTAATTAAAGTAAACCTTTCCTGAAATTAATCAGAAACAATATTTAAGAATTTTCTGTATGTTATCAAAAGTATTTTTTTAATCAATCAACTCAACTCAGCTAACTTGATTAGAATTTTACATTCAAGAATTTTCAGACTATTATTATTATTTTCTATTGATCTGAAAAATGAGATACCAATCAGTTACTCGATCATTAAAATTACAGGTTTTTCTAAGTGAAATAATGAAATAATTTTCTGACAGTTACCTTAAGTATTTGCTTAATAAATCTAAAACATTTAATTATCACATTTGACTTGCTTAACCCGTCAACAGTTCAGTAAAGTAGATGACAGGGTATTAGGGCATATGTACTTTGTGGTGCCATTTTCGACTTCTGTGCGAATCTAGTGCATAATTAAGCGCAAAGAACCACAGAATGAAAAACAAAAGCAAGCAACAGAAAAAAGAACATTTCAACGGCAAAGCCGTAGCCGGAAATGAGACATTGTGGAATATAGTCGCATATTGTACTATATATTACACATACGCTCTCACATGTACATATGTGTATTTGCGAGTATCGATGTTTTTTTACAGCTCAAAGGAGGCGGCCATTGAAGTTGTTCTAGAAAGCATTTCAGTTGATTTTCTTAAAGGGATATATTACTATATACTACAAAATGGTGTTGCTAAGGTACTACGATAAAATTGTTCAAAGTCCGAATTTAAACAAAAAATAAATAAAATGAAACTGTTATTCAGGGGAAAACCAATAAGGCTTTGCTTACTTTTCAGCAGAGCTTAAAAGGTAATTCGCTGCTTAAATTTGCCTTTCAGCCTTATTCTATGTGCGCCACAATTAATTAAAGCTTTGTAAAAAGAAAATAAAGTCGCAATCTGGGCGAATTCTTTTCGGGGAATGCGTCTCGCATATGTGAGTACGCGAACGAGAACGAGAACGAGTACGAGAGTATAATATATATGTCCATTTTATGCGGCCTCTCGCTTACATTAAAAATGCTCAACATTTTTACCTTTTGATATGGCTCGACCTGGGCATATTTTTAGACCTCAAGGTTGGAAGCGGAGCGACGGATACGAATGCGGATGTGGATGATTTGAAAAGTGGTAGGCAAGCAGTTAAACGAACGCCAAGCGTTGGCGGCAATTCGAGGCATCGCCGCGGGTTAGACACACACACACACACACACACTCGTATACACTCTCACACACACACATCTACACTCACAGAGACATGTGAGGCACCTTGAGAGCAAAGCAAATGCAGCTGCAGGTGTTGCATGAATTTCGAAACTTGTTGCAAAAAAACGGACTCTGCAGCCCAGTCAGCCTTGACTCTGAGCCGTGTCCTTGAGGCGTGTGAGCGTTCTCAAATTGAACAAGTAAGAAAGCTACAGTCGAGAGTGCTCGACCGTATGATACCCGCAACCCATTTCGAGAAAAAAAAAATTTGAATGATATTTTGACAACAAATATACCAAAAATATACTGAAACTTGTATTTTGTTTGTATATATTTGAAAATAGCGGGTAAAAATCCATAACACCGACATGGTCACATTGTCAACTAAACAAACAAAGCGTGAGCAGCTGCAAGTGAATTTTGCATACAAAATGGATTCTTTAATAACTTCCTCGTTTTTTATTCGATCTCAACCAAATTCACAGGAGTCATTCAGACTATCATTGTTATTATGCATACCAAAATTCAATGCTCTAGGTTCATTATTACTTTTACAGTTTTTGGGGGCGGAAAGGGGCGGGGCAAAAATCTAAAATAAACTTGATCTGCGTAAGAGTTACATGTATACTGTCACCAAATTTGATATCTCTAGGTCATTCACACACTTAAAACGTCCATATGCACTGGGCACAAAAATTTTGATAAATAATTTCACGAATAACTTTTGTTCTACTTATCCGATTTGTACCAAAATTACAGGGTATATTAAGAGTGTCAAGCGCAGATGGGTTACCAAATTACACATCATTACACAAAGAACTTTACATAAAAAAAACTTGACTTTCTCTAGATAAATGCTTATTGTGGGCGAAGGGGGCGTGGCATCCAACTTTTGAAATAAACTTGACCTGCGTAGGGTATGAAGGAACCTTTTTGCCAAATTTGGTGTCTCTATGTCTTATAGTCTCTGAGATCCAGGTGTTCATACAGACAGACAGACGGACAGACGGACAGACGGACATGGCTATATCGTCTCGGCTGTTGACGCTGAGCAAGAATATATATACTTTATGGGGTCGGAGAGGCCTCCTTCTGCCTGTTACATACATTTCCTGTTGGCACTAAGTCATAATACCCTTCTACCCTATGGGTAGCGGGTATAAAAATTGTCGAGCGGCCACAACGATGCAACGCAACGAGGCAATATATTTTATTGCGCTTCGCATTCGCATAAACAAAAGCAGAAAACTTCAGCGTAAATGTCAAAATGGGTCCATTAAAATCAATTAATGGGCTCTTTAAACACCAAATAAAAAACCAGTTTAATAACATAGTTATTGCTGCAATTATTTGTATATTATTATTACTCTGATACAATAAATAATAAATTTAATATCAACATTATTTTATGTTAGTTAACTTTTTCTGTCATTTCCAATTTGGGAAACTTTAATTTGGAGAATGAGCGAATTTCTAAATTAATAACCTAACAATGTAACTACTACATAAACACCATATTATTAACACAAACAAGCAAATTAAAACAAAAAGAAAAACTTTATCTAACACCTAAGCGAATAAACTTTTCTTCCAATGCAAAAAAAAAAAATGGGTAACTTAAATGAAATATTAATTTTGTTGTATTAAGCTTTTTTAGTCATAGCCAATTTCGGTAACTTTAATTTAATTTAATTTTAATTTAATGGAATACCTAAATTAATGAGCATGTTTTCTATGAATAAAAAAAGTTTAATAACTTAGTATAAGAATCATTTGTATATTACAAACATTTAAATATTTTAAGATTTGTATTAAATCAAATTTTTATCAAATCAAATAAAAATCAAGTTAAACACCTAAAGGGATGAACTTTTTTCTGCGGGCACTAACAACTTTTATTACCTAATATAACATTTATTTTGGTGTGCTATTAAACTTTTTTAGTCAGCTCCAAATGTGAATTTCTTTAAATAAAAAAGAATTGTATAACTTAATATAAAAATCATCAACAACAAATTATTTACAGAAGCAAGCAAGTTAAATCAATAAGAAAAATCTAATCGGAAATCCAATCCAATTTACCTAAAGGTATGAACTTTTTGGACACAAGAAATTGTATAACTTAATATAACAATTAATTTTGTTTTATTAAACTTTTTCAGACATCTCCAATTTGGGCAGCTTTAATTTGGACAAAATGTAGGAACAAAATTATTAAAAGAAACAAAGCTTAAGGAGCCGGCAAAAAAGTCCAATCGAAGACCTAAAAGGATGAGCATTTTTTTTGAAATTGAAATTATTTTTAGCCGAGGCGTAAATTACGAGAGCAAAGAAATGGTCAAAGACAAATTGGGAAGTGAAAGTAAGTGAAGAAGCGAGTATCTTGTATCTTGCATTCGCAAGACCTTTTCGCATTTCAATTAAAAATGATTAAAGATACACAGAAAAAGGTTAAAAGGCCCACGCAGCACAAATTTTGCGGGTAAATAACTTTTGATAAAAACACACACAAATATTTTGGTAGGCAATTTTTGGAGGCTGTCACACACAAAATAAATGCCCAAAACGGGCAGACAACTGAGCACTGCGTGTGTGTGTGTGTGAGGGTGTGTGTTTGGGGGCTAAGAGACACATGTATGTACATATTTTATGCATACGTCGTCACAACATAACTGCCTCCTGCAACAATGGAAATTAGTTTGCCTTTGCTCATTTCCCTTTGGCAAAACATTTTACGAGCCAAAGCAAAGCGAAAACGTGGAGCTGGAGCTGGAGCTGGAACTGAAGCGTCGTGCAACAGTGCAACAAAAACAGCAGCTTGCATCGCATTTTTGTTTTCCCATACATTGGGGACAGCAACGAGTGGACACAGAAAATGGCAGAAACAGCAACGCAACACAGCAACACAGCAACAGTGACAACGACAGCCAAGAGCGACACAATGTCTACCGTTGGCTCGCTGTCTGTCTCAGTTTTTTGCGCGCTTCCTCTACTTTCATGTCCCAGAGGGTATATTAGCATGAGCTGGAAAACAGCACAGCGCAAAAAGATGAAATTGTTTATGCTGCAAGCGAAAGCAAACAAGTTGAAGCTCAATAGTATCACGCATCACTTACGGGGTATATGAACATAGCAGCTGTTGGTGTTGCCTTTTACAGCTTTTTAATAATTCTTTTATGATTTCCTTATGACACGCATAAGCTCACTTGGTCGAGCTGTTTGCAATTTCAATTTTAAATTTCTCTCAACACACATCTGTGTGTTTGTGTGCGTTTCCTGCACTCCATTTTATTATACACACATTTATGTGTTATTATTGTGATTGTTTTTGCTGGCCCTTGGCTAATGCCTCGACACTGCTTTTAATGAATTTTAAATTCGACTCCACTTAGCGCACAAATTTAATAAACATTTTTGATACGTAACTATGCGCGCAGGAAACAATTTTCGAATCTATAGCAAGTCCAGACAATATAAATGCCGTCCCGTCTCGTCTCGTCCCCTTCTCACACAATGCACAGGTTGAGGTTCAGGTCGCATCGTTGTTCCCTGTGCTTGACAGCTAATTGAGGGCAACTTTCTTCTTACGGGCATTTTATAGCCATCGCACAAAAGGTCCTGTCCGCCCGGACAATGAGGGGTCCTCGTCGGCACCACCTGAGTCTTCATAAGACAATTATGAAATGACCTTTTTATAGCCTATTATTTGCTTGTGCCTCCAAGTGCGGGACTCTGATTGCGATTGTAAAGCTTGGGGCCGACGGAGACATACAATTTTTATGTTTGACAATATCACAAGTGCTTTCACAGCGTCAGCAAATTGGCCAAACAGGACGTTACATAAATAAATGAATATATTGACACAGCGAAGCAAATAAAAACTTATCAAATAAAAAGTTTGCATCTAAAACGTAAACAAGCTAAGTTAATTATTTTTTGTAATTGAGACTACTAAATATAGTAATTCAAATTAAAGAAGTTACTTTGAATTATGAATCAAATTTCAATTTTAAATTCGATAACTTTACTTAGCGCGCAATTCCTGCAACAATCGCCATAACAGCTGTTAGCTATCGATAACAAATGTTTATGAAAGGCTAAATATCGCTAACTGAGTGGAAAGTTATATTAAATGAAAAGCAAATTATTTTTTGGATTAAAATAGGATTAAATAAGTATACAATTGAATATAATTTATATTGTCAGAAATTACATCTAATCGATGAATCAAATTAGTAATCGATATTAATTGCATGCATTTCGATAGGCGCAGCTTTGCCGGCTGGATGGTTTAGTAGTTTCGTTTTGTTTAACATTGCTGGAGAAATGCAGGCGGAGGAGGAATCGTTTCAATTGCAAGCGCTGGAGATACAAGAACCAGATGAGCACTTTGATCCCCAAAAGCAGCCAGAGAGCGGCGAGGAGTATCTAATGCACATGCTCTACGAACGCAAACGTTGCCCAGCCGTAGTGACCAAACGTTGCGCCAAAATCAAAAGCGAAGTGGGCAACAACGGGATTGAGTTCCTCGCCAGCGTAAGTTGACAACCTCAGTTGTGGTTTATTGTACAAAGCAAGTGCTCTTCTCCCCAGCCTCCTTTGCCGCCGCACAAGTGCCTGCTGCCGACGATCGAATGGCGGAATGTCCAAGTGAATAGCTTCAAGGAGGCGTGTCAGCGTGTGACCACATTGCGAAGTGAGCTGGATGCTCATCACTATGATCAGAATGTGGAGCCGCCACTGACCACAGATGCGGAGAAGTGGCTGCAGTTCTGCCAGCAGCAGCAGCCGCTGCTGAGCACATTGCTCCGGCTGAGCCAAAGCGACCTGGAGCTGCTGCTGGAGCTGCTCAGCAAGTGGCTGCAACAGCCGGAGGAGCTGAGTGATGAGCCCAGCACCTCGACTTCCGCTCAACCCATTGACTTGTTGCGCGACGCTTGGCTGGCACGTTGGCTTTACGCTACCTTGGTGTGTCTGCATCTGCCGCTGGAGCCGCATGTGTTCAGCACCTTACGCTGCATTGGACGCGCCTGTGTTTTGCATCGCAATGCGCTGCTGGAGACGGAGTTGGAACGCGCTGCGCCTTACAATCTCATCATTACACTGATTGCCCAGGTTTTTGGACAGTCCGATTTCGCCGTTTATCTCTAAGCCATTTTTGTATTGTCATTTAAATTATAAGCGCATTGTATTTGTTATAAGTATATTTCTAATGGCCAAATAAGCGACTGTAAGCCTGGCAGATGTGGCAACTGCTCTGATGCTCTGCTGCTCCTCCACTCTGGTCCATTGGATGGCTGCACTGCGTCGAGCTGGAGTGCTGACTAAATGCCTGCGAATCCGCACTCAATTGTGTGCTGTTCGAGCACGTGGACAGCCTCCGACTGCCCGGCGAGGTGGAGTAACTGCAGCTGGCGCTGCTGGGCCAGCAGTTGGATTGCTTGGCATGACAGACGACTTGTTGCTTGCGCGGCAGCTCCAGGCGGCTGAGACAACGGCTCTCCGCGTGACGATTGCTTAGCGGTCGCTGCAGATCTATGTGGCAGCTCTGACGCTGCTTGTCCTGCGTCTGCAGCTCAGCTGACAACTCCACTTTGGGTGCGAGGATGCCTGGAAAGGCGGGCGTGCCCTTCATCAGCAGCTGCACGTTGTGATCGTGGGCGCAACTCAGGCGTGGAATGGACGGCTGCATCACATCCGACAGCCTACCGATGTAGTAGGCCAGGCGTCGTCCATTTTGCCACAGAGTTATCTCCAGCTGCTCGGCGTTCAGCATCGCACGCATCTTCTCCAGCGAGTCGACGTTCTTGAAATAGCCCTCCATGGTGAACTGGTCGTGGCACAGCATGGGAAAGCGCGGCTCCATGGCGCCGGTGCGAAAGTAATAGCCGAGTGTCTTGATGGTTGCCTCCAGATACCCGTGTGAACAAAGCCAAACTCCAGGGCAAGTGAGCTAAAAAATTAAGTATGCTTTTAAAAAGCAAAGTCTAAAAGTCATTTACCAACCGCGTGAAGTTGCAGCTCGAGGCGCACATAGAATCGCTTGTAGGACATGGTTAAGTGAAATCTCCAAGTGAAAGTGTTTGCAATTTGACAGGCAACGGGGTGGCAAGTTGTTGGGGATTGGGGGCCATTTCTATTTGTTTTGGTCTTGCCCGATGTTGCCCCTAGCAATCAGTTCAAACTGCGCGCGCTGCATGACACAGCAACAAGTTATCGATAACCGATACATATGCAAATGTCTAGAAACTAAATATATTTTTGTCTAAATGTATTAAACTATAAACTGTTTTACAATTAAGAAACTTTATAAGCAATTAAATTGATTTTAAGCATTAATAACTTATTAATAATAAGCTATTAAGTTCTTTATTGCACGTTTTGTGTGAATGGCAAATGCGCAAGAAGCGGCACAACAACAAAAGGGAATCCGTGCAGATTATCGGTTAGCAGCCAACACACGTCAGTTCTTATCGCCGCTTTTCGCAACTGCCCGAAATGCTGCGACGCTTGTTTATATTTCTACTGCTGGCCTTGGTCCAGGTGAAGGCAACATATGGCCAGCAAACTGCCGAGGAGGAGCAGGGCGTGCGCTATGCGAATCGCTGCGAAGCCTGCAAAATTCTGGCCGCCGAATTGGAGGCGCGTCTCGGCGAAACCGGCAAATCGCACGATGTGATCGAGATCGGATATTCCGTGGACGATGTGCGTCCCAAGAAGCGCACCGAGTACCGACGCAGCGAACTGCGTCTGCTCGAGTCCCTGGAGAACGTCTGCGAGCGCGTCCTCGAATATAATCTGCACAAGGAACGCTCGGACAGCACGAGATTCGCCAAGGGCATGTCTCAGACCTTCCAGACGCTGCATGGGCTGGTGGACAAGGGAGTGAAGGTGGACCTGGGCATACCCTACGAACTGTGGGACAAGCCGCCCGTCGAGGTGACCCAGATGAAGAATCAGTGCGAGAACATGCTGGAGGAGTACGAGGATGAGATCAGCGATTGGTACTTCAAGCTGCAGCAGCAGAAGTCGCTGCAGCAGCATCTCTGCGAGGAGCACGTGCTGAAGCATCAGCAGGAGCGCGAGTGCCTCAAGGAGCAGTTGCCGGAGCCGAAGCAGAGCGACAAGAAGAGGGAGAAGAAGACTAAAGGCGAGAAGCAGGAGCTATGAAAGCACTCCAAAGAGATTCCTAGTTAAGAGCAAAGTGTATTTAGGCTACTCACCATCTGTATTCCAAAACGCTTCCAAAGCGACTGCAGCAAAGGTTTGCACTCTATCGACTAGCCACTGAATTAGGGGGAATGATAAATAGCCTTCCAAACATTTCATTTAAGCATTTAGGATCATTTCAGCCAGGTGGTAAAATAGGCCATTCTATTAAAGTAAACAGACTAAAATAATTATAAACTTTATAAATATACCATTGAATAAATCAATTTTTTAAGATTAACTCTTTCACTGTGTCTTATCTAATTGCATCTTTTAATTTGATTAACATTTTCTTCATTTTGTCTATTTCGGAAAAGCTCAGAAATATTATTTTCTATTCTATTACGATTGAGGGAAGTTGGGTAATTTTTAAAAACAACCGAAATAATTATTTGGATTTTTTAATATTACGTTTTAAGAGCTTCTGATTTTTTCTGAATTTGTTAAACTTTTTCTTTCTTTTTAAATGAACAATTTATGAACGAAAATTATTTGAAATTCGTCAGGAAGAGTAAATGTAATTATTTGAAATACAAATTTCTACAAAATTAATCTCAGACGAATGTGGGAATTATTTCCCAACAACATCCTAACAAATTGTGAAATATCTTAAATCAGACTATTTTCTACTGAATATAGGAAAAGCTGGTTAAATACAAAATATTTAAAAAAAAAGGTTGAATTGAAGTTAATTTATAGTATTCTTCTGGAAAATAATTCTCAACAAAAATTAAAAAGTCATTGACTCGGTTCCGTTTTTCCCAGCAGCTTTAGGTCTAACTATAGAAATACAAATACAGATACTTTTCTAAAACTTATACTTAGATTTTTAAATTGTAATAATAATTGAAGCTGCATATGATAGAAAACATGATCTAATTGTCATCTAGTTTATTGCGACTTTGTATAAATGTAGCATATGTATTGTATATGTTAAGTGTGTATGTGTGTGTAATGTTATATGTATGTGTGTGTGTCCTCTGTGTGTGTGTGTGTGTTTACTATGTTTAATAAATACGTCTCGTATGTTTATAATATAATAAGTAGGTTTCATTTCTCATTTAAATTAGCATGGAGTTGTTTTGTTTATATATTTTATATTGTTGCTGCCATTTTATGGAATTGGAATCTGCGGCACGCACAAGTGAAAGAGATTCAGTCCAGACTTGGCGTGGCATGGACACTGGGCGGTCGCTTAGAGCTTCATCACGTCCCAGGGATCGTCCATGTAATGTAGAATGGCCTTCTCGTGCAGCTTGTCGCCGAACACCTCGCGCAGCAGTCGCAGCACCTGCTCCTCAATGAACGCCACCTGATCCTGGGGGCAGTAATCGTCCTGGGCCGAATGCGCCATGGTGATGGCCACGGGCGGCACTGGGAGACGCTGCAGGAAGCGCTTGAAGTGGGCAAAGTAATCCTCCAGCTCCTTGGTGGTGCTAATGTGATGCGGCAACCCGTTGTTGTCCGTGGTGCTGCCCGAGTCGAAGATGAGCAACCAATCGATCTCATCATCCGGATACTTGGCCTGCAACTGCTCCGCCAGCTGCACAATTTTCGCATAGATCTGTGGCGTGACAACCGTCTCATCGGGCTTCTCCAGGCCATCGAAACTGCGCTGTTCCTCCAGATGCCAGAAGATGCGTTTCAGCGCATCGAGTTGCTTCTGACGCGTGGCCGCCGTGGCGCAATAATCGGCGATGGTTGCAGTGCCCGCCTGCCTGGCCGGCTCCACGCTCTCGAAGTGAAAGATTTCGGTGAGCTGGGCATAGCAGTTGGCATCCTTGTAGATCTCCAGAAACGGATTCGATGTGCTAAAGAAGTCCAGATCAATGTCGAGTATAAAACCAGCGGCATCCGCCTCTGACAGAAACTGTGTGGGATCCAGCGCATCGTTGTCGGCGTCATGCACCTGCAGCTGCACCGAGCGCGACTCCTGCAGCTCCTCGCTGGTGCAATAGTTCCCCTCGGCCATGAAGTAGTCCAGCGGACAGTCGACGCCAATGCGATCATCCTTGTGGCCGATCTGGAACTCGTGTTTGCCCGTGGGAATCTGCTGGCACCACGAGTTCTTCAGCCAGACGACGCGATTGAAGTGGCCTAAAAGCAGCAGGCGCATTAAAAGATGTAGCCTAAAGAATGGGGACAAAAGACTTGCCTGCGTAGAGTGTGGGCATGATCCAGTTCTCGATGCTCAGCTCGTTGAGCATGGTGTCCTTGTCGTAGCTGGCGCTGGCGGGGATGTCGCGTGCCACAACCAGATCGGGGTGGGAGTCGAAGTGCACGAGCACGTTGCGCTCGAGGGGCAGATGACGCGTGGCCAGGCAGCGATAGACGAACTCCAGCACATCGTTGTGATAGTCCACAATAAAGACGGGTATTCGGCTGAACTTACGGAGACTGCTCTGCGTGCTCTGCACGCGCTCCACGGCCACCAGCTGCGGTGGTTCCTCTGCATCATCCTCCTGCTCCACATCATCACCTTCGCCTGGTTGCTGCTCCTCTTGCAGCTTGACGCGTTTGCTGGGCGGCGGCGTCGCTTCGCCAGCTTCGTCTGCGTGGTCTTGGCTTTCACTTTGCAGCGACGGCGACACTTGCAACTCCGTTGCCGCCGCCGAGGCACTTTCTTTTTCCGTCGTATCCGATTCCATCGGTTGCAATTTGAATTTAGCTGCTTTTTTTTTGGTGTTGTTGTTGTCTGGCGCGTGCGAAATGACGCAGACTATTTCACAAGGCAGACGACCTCGACTCGCAGCTCGCGACGCTCGACGCCGTTTGTTTTAATGCAAACAATACAAACACAGCCAAAAAGCGACTTTTTGGGGGGAAATGTGGGACTCGTCGAAGCGGGGGGGCGAGGCGGGCCGAAGGCGGCGGTGGGTGTCGAGCAAAGACGAGACAAAAAGCTAATGAACCCATTAGTGATGGCAAATATATCGAAGTGGTTTCGATTGCTGCTCCACAACAGGGCTGCTAAGCTAATCGATTAACAGCAAGCAGCTGTTAACTGCGAAAAGATGGCGCCAGCAAGCGTTTGTGTTTTAAATTCTATTTGTTTTGAGCAAATTTAAAAACAAGTGTATTGCATATAAGCAAATTGTTGGATATTGTGTATTTGTGCTTGTAATTGTGTGCGCAACAGTTGACGTGGCATCGATACTTTGGCAATCGTCTTGGCGCAACAAGTGGCGAACGTACGCTATAAAATGGTTGTTGTATTGGCTAAAAAAGTTGCCATAAACATACTAATTTTATGAACCTTTTTCTTTTATTGTTCAATGGCTAAAGTGGAATTATTTTTGGTAAATGCAATTTGAATTTTTCGAAAAATCTAACGGAATTGCGACTAATTGTGCGAAAAAAATGGTATATTCTCAGTTTTCAAATGACAATCCAATGTATGAGTTTTGGTGTAACCAGGCTTCTGTATTCTCGGTGTTTAAATATAGATTTGTCAAAATATGCTTATGGTCACACTGTTATAAAAACTGTCTTTTTGAAAGTATATTTTCTAAAAGATCTCACTAACTAATAACTTGTAATAAATGAATTAATTTTTATTAATAAATTAATTATTATTATTACTGAAAGCTGTTTATTGTAATTGGAAATCTGTCTGTAAAACAATACAAAAAGAAAAACTTCTCGCCATATTTCCAACTTAATGAGCAATACACTTATTTTTCGCTAATTAGCAAAACTGCTCTTTTTACGATACAATTGGAGATTTGCAGATGACGCCAACTGAAAATCAATATTTGTTATGTATAGCGAGAGTAAATCGCACGTTTGTGCACGTTGTAGTACAATTTGATTGGTATTGAGCAACAACAACAACAAAAAGCTTACAACGCCCCAGTGCGCAAAGCTCTCTGTCAAGGCAGCCCACGCGAAGCGGCGACTCTGCAGCTTTTCATTCATAACTTTTAGCTGTTTTACTACACGCACAAACAAACACACCGACAATGGGCGTATATACAGACAGTTTTGGGCAGATATGTGTATAAAAAGGGAAATGGAAATCGCCCACGTTGGCATTTTTGCTGGCTGATTGGAATGCGTAAAATGCTGCCGTCTCCCTCTCTCACTAGGGCGCGGGTGGAAATGAATGGCAGCAGCAATGGCGTGCTGGAAAGCAAACGTCGGCGTCGACGTCGACGCTGGCAGCGCAGCTTGCGTGCCTGGCTTTTGCGTGGGCGTGCAATTCCGTAGCGCGTTATCAAAAATAAAATGTATACACATTTATATACTACAAATGCTGTGTGTGTGTGTGTGAGTGTGTGTGTGTGTCTGCGTGGGCTGCGCAGCAGAGCTGTGGCAAATTACAATATCCAAGTGGCAGTTTGGGCCGATGATGACGGCGCACTTTTATGTGACGCCCACACGTCCCACACGCTCCACATTTGATTTACAAATTACTTGGGTCAACATAATTAACGGCCCTGCCAACTGAATGCGAATGCGAATGGCAACGAACAACGAGCAACGGGAATGCGACTGCGAAACGGACTGCAAGTGCGAGCGGGACAGAGCACGCGAATGCGTTCAAGCGAAGAACAACGGAAGCAGAGTTGCCAGGTGATGAGCGCCCGCTAAAGCTAGATTCTGAGCAACAACAAAAAGCTAAACATATTTTACTAAAAGCTCCGATAAATCAAACATACAAAATATTTGAATTATAAAACGAATGCATTTCTGTGTATGAATCGAAAAATATGCTAGATTTATTTATTTGCAAAATTCCATTTTCAAATGCGCTGAAACTAGCCTGAAATAAGCGAATCTGGCAACACTGAACGGAAGTGCCAGGCAAACAACAATTCACAATTGAAAATCAACTTGGAAAGTTCACATTTTGGTTTATTGATTCAATTGGCTGCAATTGGATGATGTTTTCTGTAGTTGGTGTAGTTGTTGTTTGCTTTTATGTATTTGTATCAATTACAGTCACCCCAAAGCAGCCTAAAGCTCTCCACACATCATCAGCATCATCATCATCATCATCGCCATCTTGCTCATTATTATCATCGCATAAGATCTGCTCAATTCGCGCAATTAATTTGCCTCCCGCTTGACCCCAAAGGTCAAATACAGCCGCATTAACCTTCGTTAGCCCCTCACGGCCCCAATTGAGAACAAAAAGAAGGCAGCGCATTTTCTGCTTGACGCTCTAGTTTAAAAATACTTGCTCGTCAAATGAAAAGCCATCGAGCTACACCCCAAAAAACAAAAACAAGCCGAACCCACCAAAAAAGGAAAACGCTGAAAAAACTTACAGAATGCAGAAGAAGAAAACGCAATGCCAAAAAAAGGACTGCGAGGTTCCTTTGAGGATACTTGGCAAACCGGTTTCAATTGAAGTAACTTTGGTTTTAAAGCATATTCTGGTTTCAATAAAATATTGAATATTTTCAGTTAAAAATTAATAATATTGTTTTATATTGAAGAAGTAGTAGTAGTGTAAAGTTTAACAAAAAAATCGAATAAACTCAAAATCTAAAAAAATCTATTGTCTTCCCGATAAATTTATGACGACGTGATTGATAACTATGAAAACTAGTTCCCAACAGAATCCACTTATATAATATCGTAGTAGTAGTAGTAGTCTAAATATATACAAAATTGTATAAACAAAAAAAGTTGTAACTGAAATTTGCGACAGGACAGATAACTTTTAAAAACTAGCTTCTCCCAATTGCTATATTGACATAATAGTAGAAGTCTAAAGAAATCCATAAAAACGCATTAACTTGTATTAAACCCCAAATTCTATTTTTATCCTACTTCATCAATGAATCACTTTTGACCAAAAACTCTCAACACAATGAACATTCACAAGAACTAGTTCCCAACTGTATCCAATCTCGATTTGTTTTACAGAATTTCAGCAGAAACACATCATAGCATCCACTTAAGACTGCCAGATAATTAAGTACACCTGTGCAGCTAAATCTTTTGCTGTGAGAGCATTTTGAAGAAGTGAACGAACAACCCGTCGTCCAATGACGTCAAAAGGATTTTTGGATTTTTAGCGTAGGTGTCTTAGGAGCAGCACGTGGAGAACAGAAACAGTTGCTGGCTGGCTGCTGGATGGGATGATGGGATGACTGGATGATGGGATGACTGGATGACTGGTAAGCTGAGTCACACGCTACGCCAACCTGCAACGAGCAGCAGAAGAACGAACACAACAGACGGCAAGACAGGTGAGCAAACTCGATAATGAAGCACTCTCCAAATGAAACCTACATTTATTCCAGGGAAATAGCAAACGAAAGTATTGTTCAAAATTTTAAATTAAATCAATTTTAAGGGCAGATATAGGAGAGAGATTGGAATTTAATGTGGTTAATCTTAAGTCTATAGCTTTAGATTTTATTATTTGGGAGATATCTTTAGATTTGATGGATTAAGCGAATATTAAGTATACGTAAATGCTGTATAATAAATGATGAAGAATAGCGACTACTTATTGTCTCCTTCTGCATACCTCACCACCAGTCGATTATACTCTTTTATGCTTCAGTTGGCCGGGTGTCAAACGTGTTGAGGCGTTGTATTTTGCAAACAGATGCGCCAGTCAGTCAGTCAGTCAGTTGTTTGGCGTGGCTGGGTCGATGTGCTTGTTTCATGTCAATCGCCAGGTCCAGCGGTCAAGCAGCTGCAGGCTGCGTGACGTCATCTGATCAGACAACATTTAAACAATCCGCAGCAGCCCCAACAGCCCCAACAGCAACAGCCGCTAGTCAAAACGTCAAACGATCGTTTGATCGTCGCGTCGATTGCCAGTCTGACCGAGTGGCGCCCACAAACATCCGCCGCATGAATCAGTTTCGGATTCAGTTTCAGTTTCAGTTGCTGCCGCTTCGATTTTGGAACTTGGAACCCGACGAGTCGACTCTGCGGAGAATCAGAGATACTGCAGCTACAGTCAGTCAGTCAGTCAGTCAGTCAGAGTCTCTGTGGGTTGCGCTGGCCTGGAATGCTGCGGATCAGACCGGAAGTTCGCCACTTTACGACATGATATAACCATGCGAGAATGCATATATACTATACATATATATCTGTAAACATTCTTCTAGATGTGTGTGAGGGCAGTTCGTAATCCCTTTGGCGTTGCTTTAGGTCAGTAACTTTGGCGATAGTGCGGCGACTGAGAGCTGAAACAAAAGATGTGCCAGCATTTTGATAAAGAGCAGTTCCACGAATAACCCAAGTCCAATGAAAGCGAAAGCTTTTTAAAGAGAATACTTAGGAGCAGAGATAAACAATACTATAATTAGTCACTCGCTGATTAACAGTGTGGTTGGAGAATAGACAATGTAATGACAAAGACAAGTATCTTCTTGAATGCATATTCCCCAGATTAGTGAGTGAAATAAATGTCTCATATAGGATGGATGGCTAAGCCTGTGAATCATGTTCAGAATGATATAATTTAAATAAAATATTATTAAATCAGAATATTAATTAGTTCTTAAAAACTGTCAATTGAAAGCACACATTGAAAGAGCAGATTGGGAGCCATGCAAAGTAGTATATATAGTAACATATTGAGATACAGATGATATCCTGTCCGAACTTAAAATAGACTTACATTTAAATAAAATGCTCGTAAGATGTTATGGAGCTTGGCTGATTATTAAAACATATATGTACGTATGTACATACATATGTATGGTTAAGGTTATAGTTACAGAAATATAATTAAACTCCAATCTTGAAAATTAACTACGTCAACCGATGTTCTTTCTTCTTAAAAAATCTTAATTATTAATATCGAAGTCGTTCAATTAAAACAAAAGTCTCCCTACTTCTGCGTATGTAGTTATTAATTTAGCTCAAATACTTAATAAGCGAAATTTGTTCATTGTTCTTAGAAATATTACTTCGAAATGTAACTAAATTTAGATATTGTGTATGAGTTTGGTCATTGATTCGATTTCGCTTTCGTTTCAGAGGGAAGAGCATTCTGCGAAAGTCTTTCGACTTCCCAGAATTCCTCGAGCACCAACTGAATTTTGCTATAAATGCGTAAATCAATTCACCAGGTATCTATATAGATAGATTGTGCTATATATGAAGGCAACTCACACTCAAGTGACAGTTTCTAAGTTTATTCACTTACTAATTGATAGACCATGCAGTTCAGTCACTCGCTATAGATAAACCATTCAGTTCAGTCATTGTGACTGAACTTTTGAGTAGTCTATTTAATATGGCGTCACGTTTAACGAAATCAAATTCCTTTCAAGCAATTAAAGTTCAGTTCAGCAGGTGAGTTGAGGTGAGTCAGGGCTTCGGACAACTCACCGACTGGTATTCCTACGATATACGACCAGTATGTGTGCAATTGGATTGGGTTATCTGGGACTTTTGGGGCACGTCAATAGACGCACCCATCAAGCTGGTAGCTCCCAGGCTGACCTTGTGGGCGTCAAGGCCGCGTCCTCAACAGAGTTGTTGGCTGCACTTTGATGTTGCCAGGTCGCGTAATTTTCACCGCAGGGCTTACCTAATTTTCAATTTTCTCTCTCTGAACTTGGCCAAGACCCACGCATTTTCATGCTCGCACCCCCGCTTCTATTTCCAGGCGTGTCAGGCACAATCCTGAGGGTTTTTCATCCCCGCCCACCCACGAAAAACGCGTGGGCTTCGCATAGATTACGAGAGTGAGGCGTCGTCAAAGAAGAAGAAGAAGTAGCAGAAGAAGCAGAAGCAGAAGCAGACGTAGAAGGGGGTCGGACTGCTTAACTGTATTTGCCTTTGCGTGGGACTTTCATTCATGAAAATTTCTGTTTCGAGTCACACATTTGCAGCTGTCGTTGTGCTCTCCACACACGCACACACACACATGCATGCATGCGTGTGTGTGTACATAAGCTTCGCATTGCCTTCTCTACGTCTTGCGCTTGCGCTTTGCGCTGAATTTCCGTTCTGTCACTTGGGGCACTTTTTGGAGAAATTCTCTGCACGCGCATAGGCATATCCTTGAAATTCTTGTGCTTGTTTTGTAGTTGTTGCTTTTGCTTTTGTCGTTGCTGCTTCTGCTTTTTGCAAATATCAGGGTCACGGTTATAAATTTAAACATTCTGCTAGTCTCCAAAAACGACCCTGCTGCCCCAGCCATGTCCTTGTGTGTGCGAGTGTGCGAGTATGTGTGTGTGTGTGTGTGTGTGTATGTGTGTGTACGTGTGCGAGTTCGTTGACGGTTTTCAACTTCATTGATGAGTTTTGGGTGCAAGTCGTTCCACTTCACACTCAACTCAACTCACTTCCCGCCCCGCTCAACATTTGCCCAGTTGAGGCTGCTGCTCTCCAGTTACTCCCCCCCCCCCCCCACCTTAGGTTTCGCATTCATAAGCACTCGCTGGAGTGTAGACTAAACACATACTTACATACTTCGCATAGTTATTCATACATATGTATAGCGAGTATATTATGTATTTCACACACACACAGTCATACATCAGGCTGCTAGTTTGCTGCGAACTCAATGAATCAACACACGCATTCAACGCATACCAATGCACAAAAATATCAATGAACTTTACACAAACTTGCGCACATGCAAGATTTCTGCTATTGTGGGAGAGCGAGAGCAAGAGAGCACTAACGTATGTGTGTGCGTGTGTGTGAGGTGAGCAACGAGCAGAGCTCGCAAAGAGGCAGCTTGGAAATTTATTGATGCCAAATAGCGCATTAAGTAAAAGCAATCAATAAAGTCTTGCGCCAATAAATTGCCGTCTGTAGAAATTTCTTTAAGCAATGACTTAATCACTTGTCGATAACATTACTACGTATTACAAACAAACTAAAACCCAACTCTCAACTCAACTTTCCTAGTGGGCACGCTCACCTTCTGTAAATCTCTTCCTCTCACTCTCTCTCTCTCTCTCTCTCTCTCTTTATGCGTCTGTATGTGGGTGCTGCAGTGCTCACTTGTTGTTGCTTTGGTATGAGTGTTGGCACAGCAGGAATTTTCAATACTACGTACAAAACCACACAAAACTTTTGTTGAATTAACAATCGCATACGAATAAATCAAGCGATCACTTTAATAAAAAACCGAAGCTGAATGAAATGATATTGCTCATCAATGATTTCACCTGTATGGAATATCTAACGTCGCATTTCAGCACATTTTCCATGCGGGCATTACCTGCTGGGCTATCGGTTCTTTAACAGCGCCCCGACAAGTACACGATGTGGAGTTTAACACCGCGATAACAGCACTTGCCGAGTACAACAGCAGCGAAACACACCTCAACAGCGCACACACACACTCGCACATACAACATAAAATGCTCTGCGCTAGAGCGAGATAACAGACAGCGCAATAACAGCAGATGAGAGCACAACAGCAACAGCAGTTGCCAAACAGCAGTGCTGTTAACGGGCTGTTCGTTTGCACTGGTGCTGTAAACCATTTTTTCATTCCTTCAGCGTATCTGTATCTTGTCGCTTGTGGCGCGCTCGCACGGTGTTCGGTGTTCGGTGTTCGGTGTGTGTGTCGGTCAGTGCGCGTTTTTTAGGCTCTGTTTATTTCATTTGCTCAACACTCAACATACGCACCCATACAGTGACAGCGATACATACACGGTAGTGATTTGGCGGGCTAGTGTGCGTGTGAATGTGAGCCTACAACAAAACATAATAAAAGCGAACGAACGAAGAATTGGAGTGCGATGCAAATGTTGAAAACACAACTAATGCCAAATAAACAAATGCAATTTTAATATTTAACACCACAGACAGAAAACACGCTCGCTGGAAAGCAAAGATTTAATTGTAAAAAACAAGGGGAAAAAAAAAAGAAAAAAATTGTGTTTCGTTCGCTTGCTTGCGTGCGCGTGTGTCGGTGTGTGCCCGTGTGTGTGAGTGTATGTTTGTATGCGAGTGAGAAGCACAACACAAAAAGGAAAGCAAAGCAGAAGCAGCAGAAATACACAAAATACAAAATACAACAACAAAAAATGTGCGCCAGCCAGCAGATGATGTAAACTTTTTTTGTTGTAAGCAGCAAAGTTGTAAAAACAAAAAAAAACTAGAAACTAGAAACACTTGAGTGGAGAGCGAAGTCAAGTCGTATTTTTGTGGTATATAGAAGGAAAGCTTTCAAGATGCCGGAAACGGAGTACGAGTACTGCACCAAAGAGTGGCTCCAATCGGAGCTGAGAACCAGCTACGATGCCAAGGAGCTGATCATATTGGACTGTCGCGGCTCTCAGGAGTTCAGCGAGTCGCACATTCGCAGCGCCGTCAACTTCAGCATACCGAGCATAATGCTGCGACGCTTCGCCGCTGGCAAGATCGATTTGGCCTCCACCATCAAGTCGCCGGAGCTGAAGGTTCGCATCCAGATGGGCTACAACGTCAGTCTCTTCATACTCTACAACGATGTCGGCGTCTCTGGATGCCAGCAGCAAGCTCAGGACGTAGCCGGTGCAATGTTCGGCAATGGCAACGATGCAACAATCAATGTGCTGCATCGTCGCCTCAAGCAGGACGGATGTCGCGTGGTGTCGCTGCAAGGTGAGTCCATAAATCATCTACTAAATATTTGCAATTTCGAATATTTTCTAGTCATAAATAAAATACAAATACAAATAAGAATGAGTCGAGAATGCTCGACTCTGAGATACCCGCTAATCACTGAGACTTTTGAGATATACCAAAAAGAATATTTGGTAAACTAACAAAATATACCGCATACAAACTGTAGCTCAGAGATCAAGGTATTCGTACAAATATCGTTTCGGCTGTTGACACTGATCAAGAATATATATATAGTCATGGCAAAAATAATAGAAACGTGTTGATCTTAAATCCTTTGTAATTTTTGGTCAATGAAAGGGTTAACATAGAAACTTTAGGTAAATCTTATCATTAAATTTTGTCATTTATATTAAAAAAGGGACGTGGCGAGCATTGCACTCGACTCGGCTAGTGACACTGATCAAGAATATATATAATTTATGTGATTGGAGCTGTCTCCTTCTGCCTGTTGGATACATTTTCTGCTGGCATTAAGTTAGAATACCCTTCTACACAATGAGTAGCGGGTATAATAACAATAGCAAAATTAAAAATATTTGTTGGCCTTACGCATTTCTGTTTTATTTTTGTTGCGGCATTTTTAGCACGAAAAAGAATCAGCCGCACAATCAAAACAAATGCGAAATGCTAAACAACAAATCATAATATGCCATAAATAAACACACTCACTTGCTGCTTGGTATTTATGCATTATTATTATTAAAAATGTTATTATTAGTCCACACAAAACACTTATGAAATGTTTATTAAGCAAAAACTGAGAGCGAGAAAGAGAGAGAGAGCACTGAGAAAGATCGTTTCAGATCTATAAGGTGTATGCGGTGCTGATAAGCGTAGCGCCAGCGCTCTATGAATAGATTAATGACAAGACAGTCGGTCGGTCGGTCGTTCGATCGGACAGACAGACAGTCTAAAGCGAGTACTATAAAATGATCTTCAAATACTTAAGAGTCTAGGAACATTTTAGCGGCGCCTATAAATTCATTTGATGCTTTGAACTTGTTTGGGTGCCGGAATTTTATATTTCGTTTTCTGAATTGATTTCACCAGAAAGTGCATGCTTGAGGCATGATAGATAGCGTTGATTATCAGGTGTATTTAAAGCTGAAACTAGTTGTGGAATATTTTCTAGCATTCCAGAAGAAACTGAAAAATTGCTAAGCTGGCTGTTTTTGAATGAAAACTGATTAGAAATTGTGAAAAGTGCGAAAGTCTAAATAAGTGAAAATGTTTGTAAAATAACATGAAATTAATAGAGACTAGAAAGGTATTCCATCTAATAATGTAAATGCTTCCGATAGAACTTAAAATAGAGAGTCGTTGATACACTGAGAGTAAAAATGATTTATTAGCCCAGTAGATACATTTTTCAATCAAGACGAATAACTTAGAATAACTCTAGAACTAAGTTTGTTAAGGTTCAAATATAAAAAAAAAGTTCAAATTTAAACCGCAAGCCAAAAATGTCCAATTCCAAGTTCAACTTTTTAAAACATATTTGTTCTTTTTGTAAGAACACGAGTCTTGAAGAAACTGGAAAAGTGTGAAACTGTCTGCGGTCTGTCTTTAATCTAATGATGCAAATGCTCGAGATAGAACTTAAAAACGAAAGGCGTTGACAATAAATGTGTTGTGAGGCTGACTTTTTAAAAGCAGCTGGAAAAGTGTTAAACTGTCTACAGTGTGTCTTTAATCTGAAGTTTAGCACGTTTTCATGCTGGATATATATTCAAAGGGTCGTTAATCGGCTGCCATAAAATCACGAGTTCTCAAATAAATATGCCTTTTATGTTTATGCTTTTTGAAATTAAAGTTGTGTCAGTTATCGGCAAGCCCTTCTATGCTTTCAAGCCGCATAAATCGCTAGAGAATCCATTATATCCATTGTAAATATGTGTGTGTGTCTGTTTATATGTATTTGAAGGAATATATAATTATCTGGCTGCTGCTGCTGCTGTCGACCGACTCTGGCTTCATATTTATTTTTATCACTTCAATTTCCGCTCGCTTACAAGCGCCCCAATGTGTCTCTATGTGTGTGTGTGTGTGTGTCTGTTATTGTTGTTGTTGCTCCCCTTCCGTTCGCAGCTGTCTGTGCTGCGCCCTCTGCTCCCCCCTAGGCCGAAAAAAAAGCTTCCCGTAGCTGACGTACGCACGTTCCATTCAGCGTGCTAATATCGCAAATTGACAATAGGGCGTCAAGCAATGGACCGGCTGTAGAGTCGTCTCCGCTCCGCCTCCTCCATTCATCTCATCTGCCGAAACTTTGCTTTTTTATTTACACGTTTCATTTCCAAAATAGAACTCGCAGCAAAAAAAAAGAGGCAGCAAATTAGCATAACATAAGGTCGCCATGACGTCAAGGAGTCTCAGCAGCCTAGAGCCCGCAGTTGAGCCGTTGATCCTGCGCTCTACCTGCAACAGCACACCGGTAATTAGCCAAAGGGACGCTCGAGATATTTTTATACCCGCTACCCATAGGGTAGAAGGGTATTATGACTTAGTGCCAACAGAAAATGTATGTAACAGGCAGAAGGAGGCATCTCCGACCACATAAACTATATATATTCTTGATCAGTGTCAACAGCCGAGACGATATAGCCATGTCCGTCTGTCCGTCTGTCCGTCTGTCCGTCTGTATGAACACCTAGATCTCAGAGACTATAAGAGCTAGAGCTACCAAATTTGGGGACAGTACTCCTTTATGTCCTACGCAGATCAAGTTTATTTCAAAAGTTGGATGCCACGCCCCTTTCCGCCCCCAAAAGTCTGTAAAAGCCGTAATAATAGACCTAGAGCATTGAATTTTGGTATGCATAATAATAATTATATTCTCAATGATTCCTGTGAATTTGGTTGAAATCGAATGAAAAACAAGGAAGTTATTAAAGAATCAATTTTATATGCAAAATTCACTTGCAGCTGCCCGCGCTTTGTTTGTTAAGTTGACCATAACGGTGTTGCGGTATTTTACCCGCTATTTTCAAATATATACAAAAAAACAAGTTTTAGTATATTTGGTATGTTTTTTGTTAAAATGTAATTTAATTTTTTTGTTTTTTCTCGAAATGGGTTGCGGGTATCATACGGTCGAGCACTCTCGACTGTAGCTTTCTTACTTGTTATGACTGGCATTTCCCGGGGACTAAACCGAGAATTTCGAAAACGAAATGTGGAATTTCTGGCACCTTGTTGAGCCCATAAAAAGGATGCTTCAAGTGGCCGGCCATTGTTGCAAATCCGTTGCACTTAATGACTGTTTGTTGCTGACCATTTGCCGTGCACTTCATTCTCATGAATTGCCTCAGTTCTCATTAGGTACACACAACTACACACAGTTTGGGTAGTACATAGAAGGTAGATGATAAGCGGCGTTCCATGGCAAAACCAAATTCACATTCACATTCCCATTCGTATTCCCGGTTCCGAAAGTTGGCTTATCTTATCGTTCAGAGGGGGTCGCAGTTGAGATGGGGAGCAGTCACTACGCTTTTTTGTTTCCATTCTGTGAATGCAAATGGTAAATCGCAAAATACACACGCGTTTATATATGTTTAGTTTGGCCTTGATGTATCTACGGCTGGAATGTGATAATGAATTGCAATCGATATGTATGGATAATAATCGTGGCCATGTGATTAGTGACTTTTTGTCTAAAGAGATGAGCGTCAGCAACGCACCCAAAGGAGTCGCAAGATACAAATGTATCCGAAGTATCTTGAAGTTCCTTTGCGACATCCGGGCGGCACTTCTGGCCAACTTGGCAAACTCTGCTGTGGCAGCAACAAACTTCTTGCCACAAGCCGTCAGTTTGGCAGCTCTCTCTCGCTCGCCTCTCTGCTCGTAGGCCGCTAATTAACCTTGAAATTTAATCAAGTCGGGCAATTATGCGACTGTCTGTGGCAGGCTGATGTGGCAATGCTTGTGGCAGTGCCTGTGGCAGGATTGTACGCAGCAGCAAGTTTATTAAGGCAGTCCGGATGCATTATGCACATTGATGCTGCTGATGCGAAATTTATTTTAATTAAATGCCACTTTGTATGCATTTCTCAGAATTAAAACAATTAAGATATGGGGGCAAGTGGCACAGTTATGCCAAAGAGACAATAGCATACACAGAGAGAGAGAGAGAGGTAGAGACAGACAGAGAGAGAGAGAGAGAGCGAGCAAGTGCACACAATGTGCAATCGTTGAGTTTCATAAACTAAGCGCTTCCGTTGCACGAAATTTAATTCAATTAGATTTAGCAAAGTTTCAAACCCATCGCATGATCAACACTCATTCTCTTTCGCTCTCGCTCTCGCTCTCTCTCTCTCTCTCACTCGCTCTCTGCGCTGACCCTAGCGAACGTAAAGTCAACGAACGCCGACGACGTCGCCACTGCCACTTTTATTGGGGAGTTGGAAGTTGAGTTAAAATTATAGACACAGCCAATGTCTGTCGGAGAACTCGTCTGGTTCTGTTTTTTTTTTTTCTCCGCTGCTGCTGCTTCTTTTTTTTTTATAGCCAGGCGGATACAAAGCTGCTCCACTGTTCAGCGTCAGACTCGTCTGCGCTGCGTTGCGTCTGCGACTTTGCTGCATCGTCGACCCTTTTATAGAAATTGAACTCGGCTCTTGGCTCTTGGCTGTTGGCTGCTGGCTGCGCATGCTCTGCTGCAGCGACGTCGCGTTGTCGCCATAAAAACCAAGTCTGTGGTATGCATTTCCACGCATTCGCATTTTCCCAACTAGCCACAACAGCTCTCCTCTACATACATATTTGTCGACTTGCCTGCCGCCGCATCGCGGCTCATTGGAGAGTTGTTTGCCTCATTTTGTGGACAACTTGCTTTAATTTTGTTTTTGGGCCTAAACAATTTTCACAAGTTTTCTACTCGATTTCTTTCCACACACACACACACACACACACACAACACGTGGCATCTCAAATACAAGCAAAGCTGCAGCATTCTGTTTTGCTTGTGTATTCGTATCTGTGTCCAAGGCCGAAGCTTGCCTCATTACAATTTGATGATAATTCGTCAGAAGAAGCTGCGCCCCTCTCCGTTCCCCCCTCCGCCGTTCTCGCTGACGTCTCCCCAAAAGCTCCCACAACAGCTTCCACAACTGGTCTGCCTTCACCGAAAAACGCAAACTGACACAGACGCCGTTGGCTCCATAGCAAATGCCCATGCTGAGGTTTATTTTTCGGCTCTCTCTCACACACACACACACACACACACACACACACACACACATGAACCATAACGTTGAATTTGAATTGCACTAACAGAGGGTGAGAGAGAGAGAGAGAGAGGGAGAGTTGGGGGAACAGTGGTGCCAACTAGTGATGTAAATTTGGGTCGAAACTTCGATATCGATGTTTATCGATGTTTGCAAAATGATAAATTATTGTTCAGTTAAAGATGGGGTAAAAACATCGATGTATCGTTAATGCCCAATGTTCTTAAGCCATTCCGTTAATTTTATTGTAATTCAATTTATAGTTTTATCATCGATGCATCGCTATTGTTTTTACATCACTAGTGCAAACATAGAAACTTGCTCCGAAACTTGCATTATTCTTATGAAGTCGCATTTTCAGCTCTATTTCGCATGTGTCATAAATTTGCCGAATTGGATTTGAGTGATCGTTGCAAAAACAACAACAACACTTGAGATTCGGCTTAATCATCACACTGTGCACACTGTGTCTTGTGTTGACACCAGGCGGCAACAACAACAACAATAACAACCACAATCACAATACTGCTGCTGCCCACATGCAAAGTGGACACGAATATGTCCAGACACTGCGAGACAGACAGAGACGGACAGACAGACAGACAGTCGGACAGACAGCCGCAGTACGTTGGCGTCTTATAAAGCAATCTCACTCTAACACACGGGGCGAGCAGTCGAAATAATAAAAGCATTTGACAACATTGGTGGACAGCTGGAACGGTACGGAACGGAACAGTTGGAGCTGCTTGGGTTTGCTGGTCGAAATACTCTCGGCCTACGGCTGCTGCTCTGACAGACAACATCAACAACAACAACAACAAGATTTTTGTCGCTGGATTTGGGTCAAAGTTTGTGTGGGTTTTAATTAAGCAGCCGCCTAACGGCGAGACCCACATCGACTTGCCACCTGCGATGGCGGAGGCTGTGCGATCGACCGACCGCCACACTCACACCAACACACACACACTTAAAGCCGACAGTGTGTGCAAATATTTGCAAAATACAATATTGACGGCAAATGACGACGAGGCGACCGACTTCCGGTCAAAAACAGAATACAAGAAAAAAAAAAGTGTGCGAGGGCGTGTTGGGGTATTTTGTAGTGTTGCATACCTCAGCGTTCCTCGCATGACTTCAGCGGAAGTTCCAGGGCGTTGTTGTTGCTGTTGTTGCACATAGCATAAACAGAAAATCGCAGAATGGGGAAGAGTCAAAGAGTCGAGGAATCAGCGGCGCATTGCGAAATACAAACGATGACGATGACGACGACGACGACGATGAGGTTCAACTCTGTTGCTCTCCCTCCCACTTGTGGTGCCGCCTATCCCTATGGCTGCCTTGGCGGGGGAGCCGACGAACGCGTAAATTGTTGTTGTATTCTTGGAATTAGCAAACAAAGTAAAAAACAAAAATACAGAGAAGACAAGAACGATTGAATTTGCGCCGCAAAAAAGGAGCAAGACAAACACACATACACAAGCGCACACATGCACATGCACGTGTGTGTTTGTGTGTGAAATGGAGCTGAAAGTTGTTGTTGCTGTGCGCTTGCATGCATAAATCTACAGTAATAACAGCAGCAAGCGAAGGCTACCACAGCAACAGCAACAACAACGACAACATGAACGAACGCATTTCATCAAAGTGCAAATTAGCAGCGGATTCCAAACGAGACAACCAACAACCAACAGCAGCAGCAGCAGCAGCTACCAGAAGAAGAAGAACAAGCAAGAAGAGTACGAGTGGGAGAGAGCGAGCAACAGCGACAATGATTCTGTTTGTTAGTTTTTGTTGTATGTGTGTGTTTGTGTTTGTGTGTGTGTGTGTGGTTCGTGTCTCTGCTTAAGGCAAGCGATGAATGCAGTTTTGAGCTGAGTTCTTGTTATGCGCTTAAAGCAAACGGAAAATGGGTGAGATCTGTAACGGTTATTGTAGCCAAGAGAAAGAGAGACAGAGGGAGATAATTACAGAATGCTTATTTATTTAACTTGAGCAAACTTGCGATCCACACGGTAACTTATCGACATTTAATTGTAATTTTTTGGTCTACAATAATTGTAATTAATTTCGCCATTTTCTGATTTGTATTGAATACGTTCTTTTGCCAATCATAGATATTTTCTTTGGATATCTTAAGGTCTTATTTTTTGTGTGTGATTCCCCAGCGCGCTGCGCACAGTCGTTAAATATCTGTACATTCCATTCTATATTACTCCCTGCTGATATTTCGCTGCTTCTGTTCGATGCTTTCGCGTTTCAATCCACACACACACACACGCACACACACACTCAAACTTCTCGCTCTCTCTCTCTTCCTCATTCTTCGTGGTACGCATCCAATGACATTGCTGTTGCCCCCTTGACAGTTGCCATCCTGTTGCTTGTCTCCCCTTCCTCCTCTCCCCTTTCCCCTTCCCCCTTGTGCCATCGCCTGCTGTGCTTTTCTCTGCGTCCCTAAACTTTTGAAAATTTATATTTTATTGAAATTTATCGTAACGCATTTTTTTGTTGGGGTTTAAAGTCAACTTTATGTGGCTGCAAATTATGGAACTTTAATGGAATTCAGAACGGAAATTCTGAAAAAAAAAACTAGCTAAATTATGAGAAGTAATTTTTTGGGGAAACTAAAACCGCTGGAGAAATAGCTTATTTGCATTGCAAACCAAGTTGCGTTGGAATTTAATGATAAACTTCCTAGAAATGTTGAACTTTCTTTTTAAACTAATAATTCTGCTTGAAGTAAGCGTAGATTTCACTCGAATTTCATTTATTAAGAGCAGGAAACAAATGAAATTTCTTTCTAGGGTATCACTAAGTGCTGTGTCCTTCAAGGGCATTCGACGGAATTCAGTCGAGTTGCTTTGGTCCTTTGTTGCACATTCGCTGCTCAATTCATGTTTTCATCTGCCTCGAATGCAATATTTATAAATGCTGCCCCGTTTCTCGTTGCTGCCGTCGTCGTCTTGTGCGCTCTTTTGCCATTTCATTTCGAAATGAAATTCTGAGCACGTTGCTCAATGGCGGCTGAGCATTCTGAGTAACTGGCGACGTAGAAGCTGCTACTGTTCTTGTTATTATTATTATTATTGTTTTCGTTGGCCCTTTGTTATGCATTAGCCCGTGAACTGTTCTCTAGCTGCAGGCATTGCGATACCCTCTAAACTATTAGTTGGGGTATCTGCGAGTCGAGCATGCTCGATGCATGCATAAGTAGCGCGTGGGGCTCTCAGCAAACGGAAGCGTCCGAACGGAAAATCAATAAATTTGAAATAAAATGCGACTCCAACTCTCACTCCCTTTGCCTCGCTCTCTTTCGCTCTGTTTGTCTCTGTCTCTGTCGCTGCTGTTGCTGCTGCACTTGTTGCGTGCCCCGGGCAACGAGAGGCGAGAGCTAATCCATCTGCAATTATCAACGTAGCAACGACAGCAGCAACAGGAAGCTGCACATTAAACTTGACCCCATTTGCCAATCTCCGTCTCCAGCCCCCCCCATCATCGACTATTGCCGAAAACATTCGCATACATACATAGCTACAGATACAGCCACAGATACATTCACAGATGCAGATACAGATACAGATTTACTGCTGTAGATACATTTAACAGTTACAGCCACAGATGCTCTCTCAGAGATACGAACAGAGTTTCAATTATCCAGGATTTTGTGCTCTCTCTCTCTCTCTGTGTGTGTGTTTGGCTCAACTACATTTTTTGTATCATTTGGGCACTGTAAAGTTTGTTGCGTGGGCGTCGGATTGGAGGGCGCAGCGTTGCCAAATTTCATGCAATTACAAAATTATACATAATTAATTTATAATGTGCGGCAGCTTTTAGATGGCACGCAGCAGCCAAAAAGCTAGCTAGCTAGCTAGCCAAGGCAAAAAGGTCCCGCAGGACACTCTCGACTAATACCTCGAAAGCTGCTCGGCTCCGGCTGTGTGTTATTTATAGCCGCTCAAAGGCCAGGACCTAGAGAGATATACGCTTGAAGGGATGCCCACAAAAAATAGGTCCTTTTTGCTTATTTACATTTTGATTGATTGGCTTACGCAGTTTGACATTTTGGCCAGAACAACAGAACGCCGAACCGCAGCAGCCACGAGATGCCCCCAAATATTGCGTATACGACAACGCTCACAAAATAGAAGAAGCAACAAAAGCAATATAAACTCTGTCATTAGTCTTAAATGGGTTGATGGTCGGGGAGGTTTACCGTTGACGTGTTTTAATTGTTAGGCAATCGCTGCAAGATATTTGCTTACTGCGCACTTGACATGGACTTCAAAAGAACTTGATGGAAATTTAACCCCAAACGTCGCATGCGTCAAATGAAACGAATGTTTAGCTGCAGATAATTCGAATTGGGATTAGTTGAAATTGAGGGCATGTTTGGTTGGCATGGCAAAAAATTAGAAAACGTCTTTCAGACTAGACAACGTGACAGCAAAAAGGGTTTACGCATGTCAGCCGTCTGACTGTCTGTCCGACTGCTTAAGTGCCTAGATCTCGGAGACGTTAAGAGTTGGAGTTGCCAAATTCGGAAATACATTTCTTATGGCTTGTCTGCATATAGTTTTAGAATTTTGCCAACAAAGCTCTGAGGTATTCAATGCATACAAAATTAAATACTTTTTATTGTGAATTGAACTTAATAAGTATTAATCTTGATGTATTTAAAAAAACACAATTTTGTAAATTAATAATAATATCTTTTATTATAATTGTCATACGCAATACAAACATTAAATCTAGCTAATTAACTTAATAGGTTTTCTGACCTCAACTGAAGTTAAAGTTCAGTAGCAGCTACGCAGACTTGCAACATAGTTGTGACTGGGTGATTAACATGTGCAACTATGTAGAACGAGTAGTTGACTATGACTATAGTTAAGAGGCTGCTCAACAGATCAACTTAGTAACTGTCGAGCTGCTTTTTAGTCGCCCAACTGTCTTTGGCAATGCGGAAGTCAACGCAGCAAATTATTTCGAACGTCCGCTTGCAGTCAGCTTTAAAGCTCACCTCGCATTCTTCCCTCTCTTTCTCTGTATTCCTCTCTCTTTCGTTCGCTGTGTGCAAATTGCATCAAATTGACTAAAAATGTGGCAACGAATTCAATTGAATGCATGAATGGCATGAAAGACTCGAAAGCGACTTTGTTTTTTTCCCTCATTTGTTATACACATGTATTTGTTGTTTGCCGCTGTCTGTGCGACTTATTTTCAATGCAAAATTGCCATTTAACAAATAGTTGCGTGCTAAGCTCTGTACGATTGTGTTCTCCCTCCCTCCCTCTCGCACTTCGTTCGTTTACCGTTGTCGTTTATCTTTTGCTTTCTTTCACCATGTGCGCATAGTTTTTTTCTTTCTTCTTTCGCTGCGCATTCATTCATAAAAAGCATTTTGGCATTTTGGGCGCCGCGTCGACTTTCAAGGCAATAAGAACAACAGCAGCAGCAGCAGCAAAGCAGCGGCTTATGTAAAAGCAAACTCTCTTTCATTTTCAGCAATTATGTTTGTGTGGGTGTCTGTGTCAGTCAGTGTGTGTGTGTGTGTGTGTGTATAACAGGTGTACACGCCCCAAAATCCACCAACTGCAACAGCAACATAAGCAAAAGCTGTGCGCCGGTTTTTGTCTATGCTAAATTTGTACTCAGAGCTCAGAGCTGAGCTCTCGTTATTGCTTTGTCCCACTCTCGCTCTCTCTCCCTCTGTCTCTCTCCTCTTCTCGCCATGCCCAGCACAATATATGTGTGTGCGGGCGTTGCTTTATGTAGAATTTTGGTTGCTGTTGCAAATACAATTTAAGCCACGTTCATTTTTGGTATTATGACCGTAGGTGGTTTCAGCGGCTTTGCTTGTTGTTCTCCTTGTTTGTCGCGTGGGCGTTGTTGTCGCAGCTCTGTTGTTGTATGTAACTGCCAGCACAGGCGTCGACGGCGACGTCGAAGTCGTTACGTCAAGTGCTTGAGCGCTGCACAGTGGAATGGGATCCACATGCAATACACACACACACACAGTGCTTAATTAGTGTGGAGTGTGGGCAAAGTTATCGGTGTGCGAATTTGTGTTATCGAAGCGCGATACACAAATCACAATCGAAATGCATTTTATTTTGAAAGGGCTCGTAACTCGAACAAATTATTGATGATGATGCGATATGTTTATGCCATTGTTGTGGTCTGCTTCAGTGGAATTTCCACATAAATTCTGAAACTGTTTCAAATGGAATAATGAAAATGGCCTCTTGGCATGCCCAGAGTATACACACAGTATCGTGTGTGTGTGTGTGTGTGTGTGTGTGAATTAATGGTTTAATGCCATGCATGAGCACATGCCATGGAATCCGCTAAATGCATTCCAAATAGCTTTCGTTCTCCGCTGTTTAGCTACGCATTTGCTGTGTTTGTCATAAGGATTTGTTGTGGATACCAAACACACACACACACACACACACACTCAGGGAGCAAAATCAATATTACGCATACGCCATGTGTGTGGCCGTGGCAGCGCTCTGTTTGCCGAGCACGCTTCCGTCTATGCCACAGTCACAGCCATCGCTCCCCTCAGTCGCTCAGTCGATCATAGCACAAATGCAGTCAGCCATGTGTTGCACAATGGCGCGTACTATAAATACATATGTACAGCGAGTATATAGCACGCTGGCTGGCTGGCTCCATGCTCCATGAATGAATGAAACGGCCGACAGACAGTGAGCGAGCATCGCCTGCAGTTCAATGCTATTTGTCAATGAGTCACAGTCGAGTCGCCGAGTCTGACAGTCTCAGAATGGGGCATAATATGAGTCAAAAAAAAAAAAATATATATATATAAAATACAAAAAATACTCGACAGATAATCGGGTGATATGCACATGTATGTATTTGTTGTACACATAAGAAGAACAAAATAAAAAACCAAAGAGCAGGCAACCCGAAATGGCCCCATTTTGTTTACATTTCCACAGACGCCCCAAATTTTCCAGCTTTGGCTGTGCTTATTTTTGGAGCAGCATTTTTTTTAGCCGCTCTGTGTGCCCGTCATATAAACAAATGGGAAATGCTACATGCGAGGGAGTGGGGGACGGGGGCAACAAATATGGAAAAGCGAAAGGCAAAACCATATTAATGACGCTGCCACTTCCGCCTTTGATGAGAATTTATTTAATGCATTGCACAACAAAAGTTGTTGAGTTAAGTTCGCTTTTATTTCGCTTTTCCTTTTGGCTTTTCTTGCGCCATTTGTCAGCGCATGTAAAATTAATTTGTTAAAGAAATTGCGAAAGCAGCGCTTCTCTCTCTCTGTTTCGCCCAACGCAATCAGTTGACATTTTAAATAGTCAAGTTGATTGATTACAGCCCCATTGATTGATTGAGTGGGCAGGAATATTAGAATGCACACACAAAGTTAATTGCCAACACCATGAAGCATCAGCTGGCTCAAAAACAACAACACAACAAAAAGAAAAGAGAAAATTATGCAAAAAAAAAACGTAGCAAAGGTCGCCATCTCTTATCGTCATTCATATTCATTCATATCGTGGCATTCGCATGCGGTTATCACACCATATAAGTCTCTCTGTGTGTGTATCTATATCTACTATATAGTATCTCTAAGTATACAGTTTTGTTGTCGCATTGTTTCATTGATGAGTTCACACAATAACAGCAGCAACAACAATGACAAGAGCACTGGTGGAAACGACCTTCAAAACGTGAAAAATGTAAACTTGAAAAAAAAAAAAAACAAAAAATAAATAAAGATAAATAAATAACACTAACAATTTGTGAGCTGAGCGAGAAGCGCAAACTACTTAAAATACATACATATTGCCTATTTATTGTCATTGTGTCTATTGTGGGCTTCAAAACCGGATTTCAGCTCGACAGTGTGTGTCCCCCTGCCCCTCCTACTTCCCCTCCTCTCCCACTCTGTGTCTAACCTCACTCTGCTTACAACTCCAAGTCTCCCACCCAGAGCTAGTTTTTTTTATTTTGGAATATTTTCAGCCACCGCCCACGGGATGTGCTTGTCATGCTAAGCGCAAAATTTGGATTATTTATTTATTAAGGCAATAACAATAACAACAGCAACAACAGTCCCAAATAACATTATAAATAATACATGGCAGTTTTTACAACTGGCGAAAAAGTCGTCGTCGCAGTTCGTTCGCTTTTTCCATATCATCAAGAGAGAGTGCGAGTGCGAGTGCGAAAGAGACTGGCATGTGCAGTTGGATAGAGAGGCAGATACATAGAACGAGATAGCGAGCGAATCGTGTCTTTTTTCCATTCATTGTTTTGTCGCTGCGACGCTGCTGTTGCCATTTATTTGTTTGTTTGTTTATAATTTTTATCGCTTTTATTTCGTTTGATTTTATTTTTTTCCATTTCGTTGTATCTCCGGCTGCTTATCTACCGCGCCTGTTTGTTTGTCCATCTGCCTCACTGTCTGCCCGACTGTGAGCTGCAAAATAAATACAACAAAGCGGGGCAAGAACACGTCCAGCTTGATGAGCTGTCGCGTCTACTCGACTGCCCAGTACCCTGTACTCATCAATCCTTTTTTTATTCAAGAAATTTCTAGATATATTTCCATTTCAATCTAAAAGTTGCACAAATCTTATATATAATTTTATTAGCTACAAGTTTTAGCAAGAGTATTGAAATTATTAAATTAGTTGAGAATTTAATGGAATATATTTTTGTGCTTTAATATTTTATTTAATAGTGTTTTAAAAATATAATTGTATTATCAAAAAATCAACTTGAACTATTTTTAAACTTATATTTACTCTGTGCATCGACTGCTTCGTTATGCCCGCTTGCAGCGCGTTTTGTACAGGGCGCAGAAACGTGAGTTAAGTAACTTTTAGCTCACTTCGCTTGTGCCTTAACTTGAGAAACAGACAAGCACACACACGCCCACGCACACACACTCGCACACCCAGACCACTGGAGCTCTATTCATTCACATTTGCCCAGTTATTAGTCCCCAATGGCCTCCCCCTTCCCCTCTCTCCCTCTCCCTCTGAACGGATATGACGTAGGCGCTCTTGTCGCGTAAACAGTTAGACAAGCGGTCGACTGGGCTTCAGTTCAGGGTTTCATACTGTTTTCTATTTGAATGAGGCCTCCTTCCCCTCCAGCCCCCCACAAATTGGGAACGCGTATAGTTTGTGCCCTATTGGGTGGCCAGGCTAATTAATTTGCCAACTTGCAATTGGCTTGCGGTCAGGTTTCGCCCTCACACTCTCCCTCCCTCCATCCAGCCGGATGACGCAGTCTCTGCGTGCAACCGTTTGTGGAACGCCCTTCGATTGAGATCCGTCGAACCGCAGCAGACTGCCGGACACGTACGTCCGTTTCGACTCTCATGGAGCTGCTGCTGCTGCTGCTGGCCCCAAAAACAGGAAGCGCAACACGCGCAAATTATGCCAAAACAACAATTGAAAATCAAATAAATTTCTATTTATACAAATTTCTATTGTCATCGTCGCAGAGGTCGCCACATGTGCCTCAAACTCTAAATAATTAAAAAAAACAAATATTATGCACACACAACATATATTTGTAGTATGGATCTGGAAGATATGGTTGACAAACTTAAACTTAGCTGCCAAGAATGCATGCAAAGAATTATCAACTTAGTAATATTATTTAAAGCGCGCTTTATAATTGTATTTTCTCTTATTAAAAATGAATAAATCGGTACAGAGCGCTGTTATATTTATAATGTTTAATATGATAAATATAAATACTTTTTCACCGTGTAAATAATTCGACACTCTAAAAAATGTTTACTTTTATTATAGTATTCCCATTGTATATTAATTTTTTGCACTGTTCTCCCACCTTATCAATTGCATAGTTAATACCATATAATCATATTCCTACACATCGTCTTTGCGGAATATATATATATACACTTTGACAACTGCCTTCCAATCGTTGTTGCCAGCCACCTTCAGCCGAAACATATACTCGCCTGTGGGTAAAGGCATATACCTCAGATACGTGTCCTTATACACCAGATTATGCACAACTAAATCCTCCTGGAAATATGTCAAATATATATACATGATCATGAGTTTTTCAACTTGTGGACTCACCTCATAGGGACACGATTGATTAACGTTGGAATTTTCGAGAATTATATCGAAGAATATTTTCTCAAACGACAGTTTGACGTTTCTCTTGCTCAAATATTTACAAAAATCCACTGTGGCATTTTACATGAATGGACGGAAGCCATTGAATTTTTTAAATAGACTCAGATTTACCTGGAAACGTAGCGTAACAATAGAATGAGTTAATTTGGTCATTTTATTTATACCTTTACGCTGTGAACGGGCGCTTTCAGCAATACTGCGCGTATATTTAATCCCACAATTCCGCGGCCCAGCAGCTTAAGATTGCATTCATCGAAGCGCACAAAGGATGCGTCCAGGACATCGCACTCAATGTTCTTGAATCGGGAGCCAGAGCCAGAAACCGATCCGACGAATACCATTAAAAACACAAATGCGCTCCACATTGTCCGTCAGACCCAAAACTCCAAATATAAATGCCCATGAATAAAGTAAATCAAATGTAAGATACAGTTCATCAGTTATGCGTTATAATATACAAATAAATTGCTGGCGAAATATTTAAAAAATATTAAATGTTTCAAATTTGTCGATATTGATCTATATGCATTTACAAAATGGTTTAAGCTGCCTAATGAAGGATGTGTTAAATAACTCATTTAATTGCTCGGTTGCGCGCCATAGCACACAAATATACATTATTTTTAAGATCAGACAATGGTAATGACTATAGACTGTAGACGTAGGCGTGTCTAAAAACAAAGTACATAAATTAAGTACTATTCTTTTTTGTTAATTGCCGAAAAACATTTACAACAGGTTAAAGTTCGAACAACATATTGACAAATATAAATAATTTTGTTGTATTCGCATGCATTTAAAAAGCTCCTCATTTAATAAAAATAACACACCACAATGCTGAACTTTAAATTATTCATTCTATAATTTGCGAAAAGTAAAAAAGTGAAAATTTGAATTTCTTGACATTATTATTTTGTACACTTTCGTTAAAAATATTTGTTAGTACATAATATTAATCAAATTCAAAATTATTTAGATATATCAGCGAAGCATAGCTTTAAAATTGAATTGCGCAAAAACTTGGTTTATTTTGGGAACAGCCTTTAGAGTTGTAGAGCAACTGTTCTTCCGACATTACAAGACGACCTTATCCGTTCTCAGAACTGACAGCGCTTCGGCCCATCGATTAAATGTCCAAAATTTGAAACATCCCATTTTCTATTAACGTCCACTTCAGCCGCATTCAATTTCACATGTAGACGAAGCTGTCCTGCTCATGTCAATCGGTTTATTTGCATTTTGAAATGGGCTGCAGACGGAGATACAGAGAGAGAGAGAGAGGGAAGAGCTGATGGGAAACTGCGCTGTAACACAATTTTCCACAATTTTCTGTTGCAACGGAAATTGCCATCGAATGCAGTTTTGAGCTGTCCAATAGCCCTTCTGCCGATGTTGATGCTGATTCCGTTTCTTGGCGTGCTCTGGACACTTGTGCTCCTCTCTTCTCCATTTCAGCTGCTTCAAGTTGCCCGCATGTTTGGCTGGCAAGGCGCTGAACAAGTATACAACCCGTTGACCCGACAACTCTTCTTATTGTCGTTGTCGATGTCGATGTTATTGTTGGGTTTGGTTTTCCCAGTGTGCTGTGCTGCCGTTTGCTCAATTTCAAATGCGGAATCGCATTTATTATGCGCCAAGTAGGAAATTGTGAGCTTCCGTTTTGTGTTATGACAATTCGCAGCGAGTCATCATACTTGTAGCTAGTGGATGGATAGTTATTCATACTCGTAGTCGGCATAAATATAGAAACAGCATTTCCGTTTCTCTCTCTCTCTTCGCTCTCTTTTTCTGTGGTCTCGTATGGCGGCCACTTCCGTTTCTAATTGAAGAAAAACGACGACGCTCGACGAAAGTCGTTGCGTCTTTTATTTTATGAATGAGTCGCGCAAACTGCAAGAATTTCACGCACGCTTCACAGCCCCGCCACTCGCGAGGAGTGGCACAAATTGAGGAGGGGGGGGGGGCGTGTGCTTGCTGTAGGTGTTGTCTTACCCATAGACCCCAAAAGGCCACACTTGGCCAAGCATAACGAAATCTTTTTCAAGCGTACAAAAGCCAAACAAAAACAAAACGAAACGCAACAAAAAACTTACCGCATAGTTCAAAAGTAAACTTAACCTGCGTATCTGTATCTGTATCTCTATCTGTAGCTGTATCTAATGTTTCATATGTATCTCATTTTTTATGTGTTTGCTTGCAGATGGCTTCTCCAGTTTTCATCAAGCGTTTCCGGAGTGGTGTGAGGACGACAGCCAGGCGCACAGCAAAGAAATGGAATCTAGTCGCAATACACAGGCCGATCAGTTGATGGGTCTTAGGTGAGTCGCACTTCTCATTAGTAATTACTATACTAAAGTATTACAATAGCCTGAAATATTGATTGAAATCATCAGGAATTTATTTTTGAGAATGCTTAGAGAATTAGAGGGCACAAAAAACATTTTTTTTTTAATTATACGACAAGTAAAATTAACTTCTAAATAAAATCTGCATTTATAATTAAAACGATTCATAATGATTTTCAGAAATTCAATTATACGCCATGTAAATATTTGAGTTAGATAAAATCTTTGTTTACTATTAAAACGTACTGAAGATTTAGGGATAGGTTTGTAATAGGATATGCTATAATGTGTGCTTGACAACTGATGTTCATATATTGAAACTAAAGTTTCATTCAAATTTATTTATAACATGTGTACGAAAATATTGACAATCAAATTAAATTTAAACTAAATTAAACACAATCAATTTGAAGAGTTAAAATAACCTACGCTTAATTATTTCATTAATTAACAACCGAAAGCAGGCAACAGCTTTAATGTATTGCACATTTTTGTGGTTTATTTTTAACATCTTTTACAACATTGTGTTGCAGATCGCTACGCATTTCCACGCCACATTCCGATTCGGCGTGTAGCAGCTCCGGCGAATCCTCGGACTGCGAGAGCACCACACATCATCATCATCACCATCATCATCATAATTTCAACGAGGTGCCCGTTGAAATAGTTCCCGGTCTGTTTCTAGGCAACGCCTCGCACAGCTCTGACTCGAATGCTTTGCAAAAGTACAACATTAAGGTCAGTTTGAATATTCACTTTTTCCCAATGAATATCATTTAACATGAATTGTTTTCCACTTTGTAGTATGTGCTGAATGTGACACCCGATTTGCCGAATGAGTTCGAGCAGCTGGGCGTCATAAAGTATCTACAAATACCCATAACCGATCACTATTCCCAGGATGTGGCCATGTATTTTCCAGCCGCCATACAGTTTATAGGTGAGTAAAGAATACTAATAAAAATTGTAAATCATTTCTAATGCATTTTCTTGTGGTTTGCAGAGGAAGCTCGCTCTGCCAATTCGGCAGTGCTGGTTCACTGCCTGGCGGGCGTGTCGCGCTCGGTGACGGTGACCCTCGCCTACTTGATGCACACGCGGGCGCTCAGTTTGAACGATGCCTTCATGCTGGTGCGGGCACGCAAGCCGGATGTATCGCCGAACTTCCATTTCATGCATCAGCTGCAGTCGTTTGAGAGCCAGCTGCGTCTCAGTTCCTGCGATGGCCAGGCGATGGACGAGGGCGGCAGTCCGGCGGCCAGCTGCTCCTCGGCCACAACGCTGAGTGCCAATCCCAGCCTGGTCGCTGCCCGTTGCGGCCGCGGCTCCAAATTCTCATGCAATTGCATTGCAGCCGACTGCAAGTGCATGCAAACGGGCGGCTTTATGGCAGCACATTTGGCCAAGGCCACGGGCGTCTCACCCGATTCGGGCATTGAGTTCGATCGCTGGACGCCAGCGTCGGATACGGAACTCAAATGAGACCAGCTTGTGGGGAAGAGTTTTGTGCTGCCGCCCAATCAATGCCAGGACTCGCCAACAACAATAATTGCGACCAGCTCGCCGCCGCCTGGCAATCCGGACAACATGTCGCCGGCCAGCACCACCAGCTCCTCCACGTCCACAACAACCACAGCCGAGGCTGTCTCCGTGGTCGAGCTGGTGCCAGTCAGCGTCGAGGATGGTCGCAAACGAGGCGAGGACCAGGGATCGGCTTAAATCCAGTCTAAACAAAACTCTTTTTCCTACTTTGGTTGTCCAACACACACACACACAAACCACACACAAACCACACACGCATACATATGAAGCATTAAAATAATATAAAATAACTATAATGTTAAGATATAATTTCTAGTTAAGTCTAACGCAAAAATTGAATTAAGAAACAGTCGCAGCTGCAAATGCAAATTTGAAAATGGAAAATAATTCAAACACACACAACCACTAAAAGAATATATGAAATATATTTATACATAATATATCTACGTACATATACAAATATATATATATCTATATATATGTATATATATAGAATATACTGTAATACCTTATGTACATGTTTGTAATTAACTCCTAAGCCAAGTCAAAACAAGTTGAATATGAAATAATATTAATACTTATAATAATTGAAGAATGAAAGAAAACACAAAACAGAAACATGAAATCGCGTTATTTATAAAGTTTAAACTTTACAAACTGTTTTTAGGCGCATAGTTTTTTTTTAATTTTACTAAATAAATGTGTAATTGTTATATACAAGAAACGAAAAGAAATTTGATTAAGTAAACCATTTATAAAGTATATATACATATATATTCTATGATACAAATATGGAAAAGCCAAGTCATATAAATGTAAATGATATACGCAAAATGAAGTTGGAGATTGCAAGCGAATTATTAAATACTAAAATGGAGAAATAAACAACAAAACGATCCAGAAGATATTTATTATTATTTTGAGCAACCAAAAGAAGCAAACAAAAAAATAAACAAATGTCAGAAACGACCTCGGGGGACTGACGAAGATTGGAGGCAGAGCATAAAAGAGAAACTTAAAATTGAATATAACTAAATGAGCCTCAGGCGCGCCTAATTAACGGTTTGTTCGTCTTCTTTGGTTTTTTTGTAAGTCTTCATTTTTGTCTAGCTTGTAAGAGTTTTAACGAAAACAAAAACAAATTGAAAAATATATTCTAAAAAACGAACGTTGAAATTTGCAAAAGGTTGCGAAATAATGAAGGCGGAGACAAGTCCTTGATGAATGTAGTCGCATATATATCGAGGTATATATGCAGTCTGGCAATGTTGGTACAAAAATTTATCAGGTGTCGTCATCACGAATAACAAATGGTTCATAAATCGACCATACAAAACAAATAATTAAAAAAAGAAAATGTAAAATACAAAGCAGAAATATTTCGAAAAAAAAGGCTGTGCGCAAAAGAAAATATTATAAAAAGGGAAGAAACAAACATATATATGGATTTAATGGGAACGAAATCTATTTAACTTAGTGCAAACGAAACGAAACGAAAACAAAATTAGAACCGAAAAGTTGATTACAAGTAGAACTAAAGTTCGGCAAAGCGTCGAACTTGGCAAGCAGAGACTTGGCTCGAAGAAGATCGCAAGATGGATGTGGATGTGGATGTAATGGCAGTTGAATTTGATAATGTTTGTACAGATTTTTTAAGAGCCAGACCACAGGGCAGTACAGTCGAAATACTTGTTGTGATGGTAAGTATGACGCGCTGTTAGCAACAGCTTTGAAGAGTTTTTTCAGCCCCATCGTGCTGCAAATTTGTACTTAAGTTGTAAGCCAGCTTGAAAAGAAAACCAAAATTCAGAGTTTATTAAACATTTTAAGAAAAACATGAATAATCTCGAATAATGCAAGCCAAGTTAATGGTAATATCAACAAAATGTTAAGGAGCTCGTATTTGACAGCCCCCCATTGAAACTTGTCTCATTGATCAACTGATCTTAATAAACAAAGCCCCAACCAACAGATTCATTGCAAGGTTTATGACACAACAGTCTGAAGTTTTTAAATCACAGAAAGTTTTTTGATATTGATAAACACGTGAACAAAGGCAGCTAAAACGGAACGAGTTCCTTCATTGTAAGCGCACACGATTTGCCTATAAATACCCTTCGATTCTCAATCCAGTCGAATCGACGAGCCCAATGACATGCAAATTTGAATACGACATTTAAATTGTGTAATAATGTTTAAGCACAATCAAAGCCATTTAATTGTTGAATGCCTCAGTCAGTAAGAAAAACAAAATATAAGAAAACACATGGCAAGAATTAAATAAAACCTTTAAAGTCCCCCATGTGGACATACGAATAATTTGTGTGTCGACCATTTTGCGAAAGTAAATAATTAACGATTATTAAACTTAAATAAACAAAATAAATTAATGTTTGCTGATTATTGTGCTAGAAGACGAGTTGAGTTGAATTGAGTTGCGTTGCGTTGAGAAATGAATGAAATGAAAATGGTAGAAAGGAATTTGGAAATTGAAAATTGCATTTTCCATTCAGAAATTTTACATGTGAAATATACGGAAACGAAATTAGCTGCTTGGCAGCGCATTTGTTATTAAGTCCCCCGATCGCATTTTTGGGGGCGTGGCAGCTGAGCGAGAGTGCGTTTTTAAGCTTAAGTAACACACAATTTTACATATTGTATATCTGAGTGTTGAATTTTTTCATCAATGTTTAGAATTTTGCGACAGTGCCAACATTTTAACAAAAATTAAAAACCACAAAAAAAAAAACGAAAGAAATCAACTTAAATATATGAATAAAACTATAAAATAAAAATCAATTCAAATTGTACCTTGAAAATGTCCAAACAAACGAAACGAAACGAAGAGAGAATAAGAGTAACCGAAACCATTTGTTGTAGTATAGTTTAACATACAAGAGCACAAACTATGAGTAAACATTACCGATTAATAGTCGAACAATAAAAAAAAAACGAAACGAAAAACGAAAACAAAACATAAAGTCTCCTCGTAATTAACCAAGAATATAATAATTATAATTCTAACTAGTTGTGTTTTGCACATTTTGTAAATTTTACAACACAATCCAATGAAGAAACTCCGCAAAGATTTGCTAATTACGATATATATATATATATATAAATATATATATATATGATTATATATATAGACATATACACATACAAGATACAAAACAATATACCTAATAAAACCGTTTATAAAACCCGCAACATGCACATGAAGTTTTCCTATTAAATTGCTGGTTTTTATTTTCAACTTTCGTAGATAGTTATTTTATTCGTTTAAATAACATTTATTTTTGAACGTTACAATACAAATTTGTTTTAAAATAAAAAAACAACTTATTGATTTAGTGACACTGGACAATGACTGGATGTGGTTCAAGCTGCACTTGGATAATCTGCCTCAATGGATAAAAACTTAAAAGCAATCACAACACTATTCAAATATTCAAAGTAAAGCCTCAAACATATTTTAAGGTATTTCTAAAATTGTATCTGGCAGTTCTGAAACTCTGTTGAGTATATAAACACATTTGAATATCAGATTGACATTTGTCACACAGTTTTACAAGAAAACGAATTAATTACAACTTGAACGTTGTAGCTTAGCTGCTGCAGAACTCTAGACTGGAAAGCACATAATATGCGCTGCTTTTCTATTGACTATTGTTAGTTTTGTTAGAGGTACATAAAACAATTAAAAGTTGTACAAACACGAAGGACAAAAAACATACAAATTGTGAGCTACTTTTTAGGCTTAATAACTAACGACTACTGAGATGAGTTAAGGAACAAAACGAACACGTTGCGCCTTGTTTTGTAAATGCCTAAATTGACGACAAGCAACAACTAGCACATTATTGTCTAAGATCCACGTCGTGTGTTAATTTATAGACCTTTGTTGAAGTAGACGCGCTTGGGCACATCGCCATTTGTGCGCTTCTCCATATCCTTGTAGAGTTCCGGCTCGAAAGTGCGCATTGTGGACGTGTCCAGGCCGCATTGCTGCGGGAATATGGCGCAGGCCGTGGGCACCATAAAGCAGAGGCTGCCAAAAGAGAAACGGTCAACAATTAATAGATCAACTTTTATTTGATGCACTTCACTTACAAGCAGCCCACCATGAGCGTTTGGAATGGTGCATTGATCCACTTGATGCGCTTGTAGGCCGGCAACTTCTCCAGTCGCTGCATGATGATGGGCAGCACCAGCATGCCGGGTGCAGCCATGGTGATTCTGGAGAAGATCACCTCAGTGATGCCCTTAACGGCGGCCAGACGACTCTGACCAACCACCTCGCCATCGGCATTCTTCACCTCGATGCCGTTGAGTATCTCGTTCTGACGCATGAACGGAATGTTGACACAATTGGCGGCAGCCACCGCGGCAAAGGGCACATAACGCTGCAGTATGGGAGTGGCCTTCTTGGACCAATAGTTCTTGCAGCCAATGGCAGCAATCAGCGCCGAGGTGGTGGCCGACACATAGGCGACGCCCAGCTGCGTAACACTGGTGGGTGAGTTGGCATTGCGGTTGGTGTAGTTAACGACCGCATTGAAGGATTGATTGAGGAACTGCCAGAGCACCACGGCGGGCACGGTGCGATAGAAGGCCAGCATGCCGCCGGTAATCAACATGCCCCCAGGCACCTAAAAGCAAGCACACAAATCATTGCCAAGCACCGTATAACAGCAATTACGTCAGTGGGACACTAAATATAGCGAGACGAGACAGTTGATGGTCACGAGACTTGCCTGAAAACTCATGCGACCGGCAAAGTTCTGCAACTCGCCCGTATCCGGATGAAAGGCCGAATTGTAGAGCTTCATGTTGTAGTGCACCTCGTCGGCTTTGAGGTCCTTTGGCGGATCTCCCGCCCGATACTTGTCCACCATCTGCTTGGCCTGCAGCAGACGATCGCTGGAGAGGAGCACGGTGCGGGGATCCGTCATCCAGGCATAGTACTGAAAGCGACCCGTGAAAGTCTGGACATCGAACAGCGGTTTGTCCACATCGATGAGAGCAGCTGCAAAGCAAGTCGAGAAATGAAGGTTTTGACAATTGGAGATGTTTTTGCAGCTCACTCACTTGATTCCACCGACATTTTGCTGTGCGATTCGAGCTGGAATTGCGTCTTACGTAAGTGATTAATGTGTTCACAAATTCCGTGCGTCTGCTTGTAAAATATACGAACGATAATTCGCGTTATATTGCGTGTGTACTTAGGGCTGAGGGTCTTCGACTGCAGCGATAAGTTCCGAGCAGGTGTTGTACTTGTGGACGTCGTTCCCGGTCAGCTGTCTGCTCGAGTTTTCAGCCGTCTAATGCAGTTCAATGCTGCAACTTTTGGCAATGCGCCAAACGATTGCAAAAAAAAAAACAAGTTGTATGTATTTATTGTTGTTGTTCTCAGCCGGTTGCCAACGCGTAACATCTGTTCGTCTGGCATTAAATAATTGAATACCTTTTGTAGTCCGCTTTAGCACAATTGCACTTAAATTGACACTAATTCGCTGTGGTCCGCATTTGTTTATATTTTTCTGTTGTTGCTGTTTTTCTTATTCGCCGATATGCAAAATTTGCAATATTATCGATATACTGCGATAAACCGCGATAAAATTTGGCAAGTGCGCAAACGCAGCATTTAAACAGGGGCAACGTTCTGCAGCTTAATGACTTGTTAATAAACACATAATTAGACAATGTATAAAATATAATTCACTTAAATAAGTGCGTGTATATTTTAAATAGTATGAGTAGTAGTAATTTTAGCGCTTATTATTTTGAGAAATTTAAAAAAATCAAACGGTTTTTATGTATCGCATTTGAATTCCCAGAACATTTCTTTAAAATTAATCGATTGCAAGTCGCATTGTTATCGATGACGCATGATGAGCTTGCCATTCACAAGGCAACGCGCGGTTCAGTGTTTCTGCAGCCCTGGCAGAAACGTATTTCTGCTGTTGTTGTTGCGGTGTTCTTTTCACTTTCGTTGCGCACTTTGCACACAAAATTTCGTGATATTCACATCAAATTTGCATTAATTATCGCATGGTGCACGCCTGCAATGTAGGATTGTGTAAGATCTAAAGTGCGGCAGCCAGCGGTGAAAATGCAGCCAAGTTGCAGCGGCAGCAGCAGCAACAGCAACAGATAATAAAGTGTTGAGAAGGGGAAACAACAACAACGACGAAGAGGAAGAGGAAGCTGCAAACCGGATAAGCCAAAACAAGCTTTAAACAGTCGAGGACACACACACACATACAAACAAACACTAAACAAAGCATTGTTTGTTGTTGTTGTTGTTGAGCGATATGCGTGTGTTGCAGCTGTTGTTGGTTTGGCTGCTCTGCAGCCAGGAGGCAACAGGCGCAAATATCCTGGCCGTGTTTCCCAGCGTCTGGCGGTCGCATTATCTCTTCGGGCGTCGCTTGCTGCAACAGCTGGTGGCAGGACCGCAGAATCATTCGGTGACGCTGATCAGTCCCCATGCCGATGATGGCGAGATGATCGCGTTGGACAACATACGCGAGATACGCATCGAGGATCCGGACCTGAAGCAGAACTGGCTGGACATGGGCATGAGCTTCGAGGCGGAACAGATGCACGCCCAGAGCGTCATGGAGCGCTTCACACGCATGATCTATGCGGGCACCACAAATGTGGATCTGCTGCTCTCGGATGCCCAAGTGCGCAAGCTGCTCACGAGTGGCGAGAAGTTCGATTTACTCATTGTCGATTTATTTCTAAGTGAAGCGCTGCTGGGGTGAGTCTATAACTCAACTATAATTGAGATATATAATATAAATATATGTCTATTTTTAGCTTGGCTTATTATTATGGCGTGCCCACGGTTGCTATCAGTCCCACCGGCGCCAATTCTTGGCTCAATAATATGTTTGGTAATCCGCAATCCTCATCTCTGGATCCCAGCAACTTTCTGCCGTACACGGAGCGCATGAACACTCGTCAGCGCATTGCCAACACGCTGATGAGCACCTTCGAACGTCTGACCTACAAGTGAGCAGCATTTACGCATCCCAAATCCAAGAACTTTATTTATATTAAACGTTTTTACTTGCAGCTTTTTCCACCTGATCTCACAACAGTCTGTTTACTCCAATCACTTTGAGCTGCTGGTGCAGGAGCTGCCCAACTATCGCGATCTGAGCAAGAATCTCAGTCTGGCTTTGATCAACTCGCATCCAGCCATGGATTATCCGCGTGCCTATTTGCCCAACATGCTGGAGGTGGGCGGTCTGCATTTGCTGGAGCCAACGGAGCTAACAGTGCCAAATGTAACTATTAGTATATTGAAATTTTAGTATTTTCTGTTTACATTTTATTGTTTTCTTGCAGCATGTACGTTCCTTTATCGAGTCTGCTCCTGGTGGCGTCATTTACATGAGTCTGGGCGCCGAGGTGCAGACGGCGCAGCTGCCCAGCGACAAACTGGCCATATTAATGGACGTTTTTGCGCATCTCAAGGAGTTTCACTTCCTGCTCAAGTGGGAGGCGGATGAGTTTGTGCAGCCGCTGCCGGAGAACATTATGATCAACAGCTGGTGGCCACAGCAAGCCATATTAGGTAGCTGCTCTAGACCATATGTTAAATGAAAATGGACTTAACATTCCATATTTTTTAGCTCATCGTCAGGTGAAGGTGTTCATTAGCAGCTGCGGGCAGCTGAGCGTCTGGGAATCAATTGCGGGCAACACGCCCATACTTGCCATACCCATATTGGCCGAGCAGGAGGTACTGGCCAAGCGCTTGCAGCATCGAGGCGCCTCGCTGACCGTGGGCTATGAGGATATTGCGTATGATGCACTGCTGCACGGCATACGACAACTAACGCTTAACGTGAGCTATGCGGAGCAGTTGGCCAAGCTGAAGACTCGTTTGAATATCGAGAATTTAGAGGCTTCGGCTAAAGCGCTCAATTACATTGAGTTCATACTGGAGACTGGCGGCGCTGATTTCCTCAAATCACATGCGCATACACTCAACTTTTGGCGTTCGGAAGGCCTCGATGTGCTGCTGATCATTGTGCTGGGCATCTGTGGCATCCTGACAGTGCCTTTTGTGGCAACTTGCTGCATCCTCCGCAGATCGTACTACAACCAGGCGGCGCAGCATCAACAGCAACCGTATCGCAGCACACTCAAGGCTGTGGGTCGAATGCACAGCCTGGGAGATCCCAGCAGCTGCACCAGCGGCGGTGCCTCGGAGCCGTTGAGGAGAACACGCTCCGCTCAATCGCTGTCGGCGCGTTCGAGCTGCTCGAGCTTCAGTTCAACAACGCCAACGACACCGTCAAGCGCTTCGACGACGCCACTCGATCTGACACCGCCACCACCACCGCCAGCAGCTGCTGTTCTATCTCCGTTGCAGCTGTACGTTAATCAAGGAGTTTACTCAACCCACACACAGGAATCGCCCCAGGATGATGTTAAGGAGCGGGCGTTTTTATAGCCATGTCGATAGTTGTTCGATCGCTTGGCGCAACGATATATCTCTAGACTTCACACCTTATAAACAACACATACATACATATATCTGTATCTACTTATAGTATATATATATATAAGCTATGTATATCTCTAGTAACATGCGTGTTAAGCGTGATTTTATGCATCTACATATGTTGGTCTGTGGTCCCCCGAAAAGTGTTTTTTTATGTTATTTTATACGTACATTTAGCTTATACTATGTTTAGACTGTAGCCGCGATGCGAGTCCGGAAATGATATTGTGCGTTGTTAAGCTATTGATTGTAAAACACGATAGTCCGATATGCATGACAACATTTCACAATAAACGTTGCAATTGTTATTTTGTGAGTTAGTATTAAATAAAAAATGCAAATTAAAATTCGTTAAACGAACGTGCTTAAGACATTTCTTTTAAAGACTTTCAGCTCATTTTATGAGATGAACTCTTCATCAATATTCGAGAGCTCGTTAAAATACAAGCATTGTCTAATTTAAATAATTTATTTACTTCCTCAGTTACTACAATTACTTATTACACCATTCTGATCGTAGTAATTGTTTCTATATACTATACTACCATGAAGTCATATTTATGTAGAAAGGTAATGTCACAATTAGCGTCTATTTAAAAATACTATGCATTGTTTGTAAAACTTTTGCCATTACAGGTAAGTAAGATATGTCGTGTGATATATATTAAAGTGTTGTACAGAAAATTGTCGATATTTCATCTACATTAAACTGCACCTTTAAATAATCACTTAAAATTGTAAGTGAATCACGAAAATTGAGTTTACTTAATCTTATTACATATAATCGGAGGAAAATTATTTTACATGAAAAAATGTTTGTTACGTTTAACAAAACATAAAAAATATTTTACGATTGACTTTTATTTTTATGAAATGTTGCAGTTAAATGCACATCAACGTATTTTATTTACTCAGCAAAAATATTCTATTATCTTTGTGGTTGTCAAATATTATTGCGCATCCGATTGAAATAAAAACAAATCAAAAAATATTTTGATTGTAAATGCACATTGAGGATAATTGTATATTTGTTGCGTAACAGAAGGTATTTATTGACTTTTTGTTGCTGTTCTATTTATTTAAAGTATTACAAATTTTACATAATTGTACTTAATAAATATATTTAGTTTTTATAATTTAAATCCAATGTCATCATTATTTTATTTTATTTATTATTACTTAAATATTTTAATATATATTTGTAAATCCTTTTTTTAAATCTAATTTTTCGTAATTAAAAAAACAGTATAAAAATGAATCATTTTCAATTATATCTTTAATTGGTCATCAAAAATCATGCCTGAAGCTACAAATTTCGGCGTGCTCTGAAACTGTAATTATCTTTTTTTCATTTTTGTTTTTTAGTTTTATTGCTGATGATTTTATGAACACTTTATAGTTAAATTTTCATTATTTTTGTTTTCGCTTCTTGTGTGTTTTTTGGGTGTGCAGCAAAGCGTAAAAACCAACACCCAGCGGATATTATTAAAGAGACACAAAAAACGCCGAAACAAAGCAAAACCAAACACAGTTTTTGGTAGCATGCATGTGAGAGTGTGAGTGCGAGTGTGAGTGTGTGAGTGTGTGGGTAACAGTTAATGTTAATTACGGGCGGCGATGCCAATGGAGGCGTGTCTAATTAGCTGCCTCGGCGGCGGCTCTGTCGGCTCGCTTTGATGTGCATGACGGCGTGTGCACTTCATTTAAGCCGAGTGCGCCTCAAGTGTCTCTAAAGGATGTGAATGCCATGCGATGCGATTCGATGCGATGAGATGCGACGGATGCGGCGCAGCCAGCGGGTTGGGTTGAGAACGGCAACAAAGAGGAGGCAGGCAGAGGAGCGAAGTGGAGACAAGCGGCACCTGTTTGCATTCAACAGTCCAGGCACGTACTGAGCGCAATAGAAATGGAGCAGTTTGGAGGAGCAAAGTGCGCTGGCACAGCTGGGGCAATTTTTCAGTTGGCTTCGCCTTGTTGCATGTTAATAAAAGTGTAATTATGCAGCAAGCAAGCATATGTGTGCGGAGGACGCTTTTCGTTTGACTTTTCCAAGCTCTTTGGAAGCCATTTTATGCGCATATTTTTGGTTAAACAGGCGGATACTTGATATGGGCAACTGCAAACCGCAATCAGAATGCAGCTCAGGGTATCTAATCCTGGCTCGTACATCACTCGATTGCCAAGATTATCAATTACACACAGAAATTCCAGCCGAGCACGATATTTTCAAAGTTGGCCAAAATGAGTAGGCCAACAGCCGCAGTTGCAGCCGCAGCCGCAACGTCGTGATTGTCAACCACAAAGGCAACAAGTCAAGCCTTGACATTGACATCACAATGCAGTCAGGCGCAGCGACGACGACAGCATCTGGAGAGGAGCCGACGAAGACGCTTTGACATACCAAAGCTCTCGGGTTACCGCTGGGAAAACAGATCGAAACGGTTTCTCTGCCCCGACCCGGCAGCGACCATTAGCGCAACTGTCGGCAGGCTGCAATGATGACAGCGAAGGGTGCGCACCGAGCAACTGCATCAAAGGCCCATAGACAGCCCCTCTCTCAGCGGCTTGTGGCGCCTTTGAAGTGCTGGGCTACAAAATTAATTGCATGCTACACGAGGCCACAAAGGGAGCAAAGCACAAAGAGAACAACACCCAGACAGAGTGAGAGAGTGATGAAGTGATAGAGAGAGAGAGAGAGAGGCAGACAGATGGCAAACGGAGAACTTTAAACTGTAAATCAACAATCATCATAACTATAACTTTTGCCTAGACATGGACAACAGGCGATTTGCAGCAGCGTGTGGCGGGGGCAGCTGTCAACATGTTGCCATTCCACACTCCTCCAACTTGCAACACTTGACTTTTGCCACACACACACAACAGAGACATAAGCTATTGCATCTGGGGCGGCTGCCACGCCCCTATCTTTGCCCGGTTGTGTGCACTTTGCAATTTAATTACTTTTGAGTTACGCAACCGGCAACAAAAGGACAAAGTTTGCCAAAGCAGCAAAACAGGATGCAGGACACTAGAGCAGGACAACATGTGCAGTTTTAAGTGAAGCAAAGTTTGTCGGATTCAAAATTCATAATTCACAAATTAAATTCCATGTAGCGCATATCTGACAAGATACAATTTGTTGTTGTATCTGTATCTTTCAGTGCTATCTGTATCTATAGTTGAGGCTTTTGCCTGCTGTTGCGCCATTTGCATTATCGATTGCAGGGTGGCGAGGAGCGAGGAGCGAGAAGAGACGGGAGTGGACTGAATTTTTACTGATTTCGGTGACACGCAAAAAGAACAACACAATTTGCATAAAAGCCCGCAACTTAAATGAAAACCAGATACAAAGTGGCAGCTGTTGCAGCAACAACACAAATACACACACACACACACACTCGCAACAAAAACAACATTGTGTGTTTGTGTGTGTTTTTGAGAAATCAAAGTACTGCCGTGCACAGCACAATGTCAGCAAAAGCAACTTTTTATGTTATAGAACACAGTCCTTGCAGTCCCAGCGATTGCAGATATTTCAATTTCAAGTCAGCTTAAGAACCAAAGGGTATCAACTTTTTAGCCTGCGGAATATGGGTCAATTTACGTAACTAGAGTTTTTATTATTCACCAGCTGAGTTTTGGATATGCTAATTAGGCTGTGTTGAGCAAATTCTGTCATGGTTAGGCAACTGTATTTTATGTTGACGCTGTCACGATATGTTTTACTATATTATGGGACTGCCAAGTTTAAATGAAATATAATGAATTTAAAATAACTTATATTTGACTAATATTGTTTTTCAATCTCAGCTAAATATATTTGTAAATTTAAAGTAATTTCCGGATGATTTTAAAACTCAAATTTAATTTTATCTGCTATACATATTTTTGAATTTGTAGTGCGAATCATGATTGTTAAGTTATTATTATATTTTAATTTATTTATCGTATCTATTCAACAGGAGTTCGAGTTCTGGAAGATAGCTTTTAAAATCTAATTTAATAATATTTAATAACAAGTGCAAATATTAAGTATACGCAGACAATTAAAGGTGATCGATAACTAGGTCAATGGATTTTATCTATAATCAATAGATATTAAATGAACGCTAGTAATCGATAACAAAGTTAATAGGCATGCATTCTATGTTATCAATTGTAATTAAATGAAATGCTAGCTAATAATGATAAACTTTAATAGCTCAACAATGATTGATTAACTGCAACTTTGTATCGCAAAAAAAGCATTAATCGATTGTAATCGATAAATAATGCCATGTTTTTTTTTGCGCACATAATGAAAGCCATTTGTAATTTTGCTGTCACACTGTCATTATGCATTTGTCACGTGTGACCAGCTAACTGTAAATGCCGCACATCCACACGATGATGATGATGATGATGATGATGATGATGATGATGATGATGATGATCACGCTTGATTAGCCAAGCAGCTACGATCTGTTCACCCTCGCCCACTTGGTCGGCAAAACAGTTTCATGTGCATTGAGCTCTTGGCCCGCAGGCGTCAGTGGCCAGTTGGATGTTTGCCTGGCTGCCTGGTTGCTTGGTTGCTTGGCTGGTTGGGGACTGCAGCTTTTGATGTGCCGCCATCTCACAGTCGAACCGGAGGAACAGTTGACTGGTCAGCCTGTCTGCCAGTCTCTCCTCTTTTGTGTGTGTGTGTGTGTGTGTGGTGCTGGCGGCGACTGTGAATGTTTGTGCCACCCGTGCGAAAAGTTTGCCTTGTCGGCTCGCTCTTATCAGCTGTCCAAAGTTTTAGCGCTCGTTCAAATCAATTTGAAGCGGTCAGCAAGAGAGAGAGAGAGAGAGAGACAGAGCGAGGGAAGTACAGCTGCAAAAGGAGCATGCGCAAGCTGCTTTGACTGACTGACACATAGAGGGCGCTCGTGAGCAACAGAGAGAGAGAGGGAGACCAAAGCATTCGCATACAACATACAACACATATCTAAATCTCCATCTCCATCGCCATCGCCATCTCCATCGTCATCCGCCAATCGCCAGCTGTTGTCGGCATCGGCCTTTTGGCTTTAGCTGTTGCCGTTGCCTTTGTTCTTTGCCGTCAGCGTTTAATGCTTTTTGCGGCTTTTATTAAATTATTATTTACTTTTATTACAAAGCGGGTCGACCGCATGGCAAATTGATGTGATATTTCAATTTGTGACGCTTCGCGTGCCGATTCATGTTCGACTACGACGAGCATGTCTGATGTTTGCCAAACAGACGACATAATTATGTACCTACATACATACATACATTCGTACATACGTACATTTGTACATCTGTCTGTTGAATTCATTTCGTACATAAATATCAATGCTTTGCCGCAACACTTGAACTTCAAAGCGTTCGGCCAACCCTTTGCTAATAAAATTGCTCCCAAAATAAAACAGGCAAAGCGACAGCGCGCAAATGAGACCGCCATAGAGAAAGTAGGCGAAAGAGAAAGAGCGAGAGAGAGAGAGAGAGCGGTATAAGAGATGACGGTTTCAACTTCAAAGCGTTTTTTTTTTTGTTCAGCAAAATGTCTCGTGGGTGGGCGGGAGATTTGTTCATAAACAAAGGCAATTGAAATGCTTAGAGACGGCGACTGCCAGAGAGAGAGAGAGAGAGAAAAAGATTTGCTGGATACAAGTTGTACATGTATTTGCTGCCTACTTAAGTTGGCAGCACGCCACACCCCGTCAAGGGGGGGCCATCATCATCGTCATCATCATCATCATCATCATCATCATCATCATCAATGCGGCCCGTCACTTTTTAATTGTTGTCAACCCACACGGAGATGGACAAAGCACCAGCAGCAGCCGCACCCAAAAGCGGAGCCCACAGCAGCCCCTCAACGCTCCACGCCTCGCCTTCGGTTCGACTCGGTTCGGTTTGGGTCGCTTGACTTGGTCGGTACATGAAAAAGACATCAAAGCAAATCTTGACGTCAAGCGAGCGTATGTATATGCCTGTTATCTGCATCTAGCAGACACACATTGAACAGTGCAGTGGCAAGTGGGGAAGTGGTGAAGCGGGCAAAAGGGGTAAAGGGGTAAAGTGCTGCGGATGCAGCTCAACTCAACTCCCCGTGGCATGGCACACAGGAAACGCTTGCCGACTGCTCCTTGCGGATACACTCGTACATTTCCTGCTCCCACAGCTCATTCGCTCCCAGCTGTGCGACTTCAGTGCATTTTCAACTTATGCCACACAACAACAACAACTCAGTTCGTTAGAAAAGCAAATGCAGCTTAAAACTCGAACCCAAATGTGAAACATGCCGAAATGTGGCAGCTTTTCATTTCGGTCACTCAATTGGGCCTAATACAATTCCAAGTCCTGAGTGCCAAATTGTGTTCGAGCCATCCAACTTGGTCAGTTGATAACGCTTTAAAATTCCCATTTTCAATTACAATTTCTGAGAATTTTAGCATAAAGTTGAAGAATCTCTTAGAATTCGACTTGCATCAATGTTTTGGGTTCCTAAGATATTTCCATATACTTTTATTAACTGTTTTGTAATGCTCTTTGTGTATTAATTTATATAAATTATATATTTTCGAATATAAATAGTTACAAATACCTTTGACTATCTCGAATTATAATTACTTTAAATTTAAATTAATTTCAATAGTTTACATTACATCAGAATTAAAAGAAACTAGTATTCTTTGAATGCATAAATAACCCAAATGTTCATAAATGAATTGAATTGAAACTGAGAGTATTTAAATTAGAAAGATTTTATTTTTATACATATTCTAAAACTTATTAACTGTTCCCTTTATCAATTCAAAGTTTAATTACGGAAATTTACTTACTATATCTACTAATATAGTAATAAGACATTGTTAAGATAGATACATACATTTAAATATATTTTTTTTAAATAATTATTACATGCAGAATAAAATATATACATAAGTGAATTAAAATGATTTAGCTACGAATGAAATCAATTATTTCATCAGCTAATGTTACCATAAATTACGTTTATAAAAGTAAAGTTTATTTATTTATATTAATTTTCATTTTGTTTTTTTTTTTTGTTTTGCCTATTTTATTATATAAATTAAAAATTTGCTATTATGCTTAATTTTGTCTATCTTATGTATATTTTCTTATTTAATTAGCAAGACCAAGATATCACGTATAATATGAAAAATACAATTCTAACATTGTTTCATTAATTCCAATATTTTAACCTTTCAATAATTTTTAGAAGTGTAGCCCAAGTCTGGTTGCAACTGCCTTGATTTTGATATAGCTGACCAGGTGAATCATGTTGAAACATTGTTGATGCACATGTCTCTACAGCTATTATTCAGTTAGTTAAATACCTGGGACTGATGAATAAATCTACCTAATTCATCATCATCACAGTGAATATGGTATTGGGAGTGTTAAGGGGGTTCCAGCCGGGTCCAGTCTGGGGAGCTGAGCATGCGTGAGTCCTGAGTTATGGCAATCAAATGGGCCCATGTGTGGCCAGTTCCAGCAGCTAGTAAATCACATTTTTGGCGTGCCGTGTAAACAATGTTATAAATCAGAAAGCCGCAAGACGGCAGGCGATGCAGCCGAAGGAGACGCTGGGAGAAGAGGCTGAAGCGGAGACTGAGACTGAGACTGAGACACCAAAGGAAACGCCCACGCAGACAAGGAAAAGCGCAGGCGGTTGGCGGATTGTGGATTGCAATGCGGCAGGATGCAAGTGACGCATGCAGCTATTAACATGCAGGCACATGTGTGGGGGCAAGGGGGAGGGGTGTGAGCGCCATATGATATATGGCATATGGTATATGGTATAATATATATGGCGGAGGCAGTCGTGGGTGTGCGAATCTCAAGATTTACCGCACCGACAGATAATTGCAATTGAGACAGCAACAAGCTGCGAATTAAATTCAAGTCGAGTCGAGTTGAATCGCGGACTTACCCTTTGATATGGCGACTTCGGCAACTTCAATTAATTTTCGACAATTGAAATTAGTCAAACTGAGGCAGCGTTATTAAAACTTATTAAAAAGTATCTTCGGGCTAAGCCCAGAGCGCGTTTTATTTTCTGACTCTCCACTGTGTGTAAGACAAAAAACGCGCTTTGTTGTTTCGTTTTTCTTTTTGTTGTCTCCGGCATGTGTAGCACAAAAAATCTGTCTGGGTTTGCCGGCGTTGAATCGAGAAAAAAAGACGACGAGCCACAAAAGTCATTAACGCCCAGTCAAAAGCCGAAAAAAAACCAAAAACTAAAAGCGTATAGGGAACCAATTGTATATTCCAGGGACGGCGTGAACGCTTAGCGCAAGAGGGATGTGAATGTGGGTCATAAGTAAAAAAAGGGGTTCTGATAAATAAACTAAAATAATAGTTTGATGTTTTAAAGATATAACATTCCTTAAGGTTGATTAGTTTTAACAACCATATTTAGGCTTTTGTTTTATTGAAAAATTTTAGATTTGATTATTTTTAACAACCAAATTTAAGCTTTTTTTTAATGTCGAATACTGTTTTTTATTAATGTACATAATTAAGATGTTATTAGATGCATATGAGCGCTATTATATAGCTTAGATAATGTTATGGCGATAAAGATTTTGAAATTATAAAACATTCTGATTTGATTTGTAATTATAAGTTTTAAATTTTTAAAAATATTTGTATTATATGTATTATATTAGACATATTATATTAACTTGTGATTATTCTAGAAGCTTGTTTAAATGCTTAGAATATAATTGTTTGATCTCAGTTCATGTTAATGTTTAAAAGAGCCTTTGATAAATCATCAAAACAAAAATACGACCTCAAGCTGTTTGATTAAAATGAAGAACTTGGCCTTGATTTTATTTAAATTGTTTCTCATTTCAGAAAGATCAATTAAAAAGTTTTGTAAATATCTTGAAATGTTATTTGGCAATTAATTAGTTATTGATAAACAATTTGTGATGCCTTTCTCATTTATCTACGAGTAATTTTCTTGAAGTTTATTATTGAAATGATAATTTTTTATAGATATTTTCAAAATTCAAACGTAAAGATTTCCGAAAATAAAGGTAAATGAAAACAGTATTGAAGAGATCAAGATAATAAATGAAGACTGCGATTAGCATTTGAAAGCCCAGCCGAAGTTACAACTTCCCCCCTGGAGCAGCGGTGTCATTAGCCCGTATTCAAAAGTGTAACCGAAAGATGTTACAAATAAGCGCCAAGGGGGCATATATGACTTTACATATATGTACATAATTACATACTTATACATAAGTATACGTATGTATGTGATCGAATAAACGTTTCTTTTGTCTCGGAGCTTCAAAGTTTTTCGGCTGGTCCGCTGGACAGACAGACAGACAGACAGACTGTCTATCGCATTGCACAACAAATCAATTTTTTACGTTAACGAAATTAAAATTTTGTTCATCATTTGCGTTTTTTCTTTATATTTTTTTTTGTTTTTTTTTTAAATAATAAAATGACGAAAGATGTGCTGCAGAGAAAAAAGCGTTGAGCGTAGTGAAAACGCAGCAGAAAATTGATTTTCGAGACGGCGGGGCATGGACAGCTGGACAACTGGACAGCTGGACAAATGAATGGATGGATATAGATGGATGACCATGGTTGGCATAGAACTCTCGACTGGGGGGTTCTCGACGATGCTGCGTGTCCGTTGAGTGATGTGCGCATGGATAATGAAGCAATGACTGAATGAGGCGGCAACGTCTCTGTGCTGCCTCTTTGTGTGTGTCCCTGAATGGTGCCGCTTTATCTTTCCCACTCCTCATTTCGGGTGTATGACACCGAAGGAAAAGCGTCAAAGGGGCTGCCGACAGCCGACAGCCGACAGCCGACACATCGCTGCCCGACGCGGATGCGATTGAAGACTCAAAATCGTGGTGCATGCCCCAGCAGCCAGCCAGCGAGCAGCCAACAGCGGCTTCAGCGTTTAATTAAAAGGCAAAGGCGGTGGCCAACGGTTGATCATTATCCATGACAGTCAGATAATGGGCGATGCGAGGCGAGGCGAGGCAAGATACAGGCGAAGGCTGCCGCATTGCCTGGAGATTGTGTTCGAACTCCGACTCCGACTCCGACTCGAACTCAAACTCGACTTGGGTTTGGCTGTGATTGTGGCAACGCCTTGCTGTGTTTTGTATCCGCACTTTAAAAAATGATTTTTATTTTCATTTTGATATTTATTTCGTTTGGCCTCAACGCTCTAACGGGCGCCTCTCTATAATTTACAGCAAGCATTTTATTTATTTATGCATGTCCGACTACGAGCACAAGCATTATTTTGTTGTGTCGATCTATCTGCAAATGTTGTTGTTGCTTTTGCCATGGCTATTACAAAAGTGCATAATTTATGGACTCGGATACTTCAATTATATTTGTGCTAGTTGAACGTGGAATTGCTATGGAAAATGAAAGTAAATACCAATTTGACGAATAAAACAATATTTATGTTTATGTTAGGAGCAGCAACTATTCCTATTGTATTCTTTACAAAATTCAATTCGTTGAAAATGTAGTATTATTATGCGTAAAATAAAATAAACCTTAACTCACTTTATACATAACTTTAGAATATCAACCTTATATTTTTTGTATTTTTAATTATCCTTAATAAATTGCATAAAATCTATACATAACTTTAAAATATCAAGCTTTTTTGTATTTTTATTTATCCTTAATGACAGTATCATAAATTGCATAATTTTCTGGACTATTTAAATACATTTCTTTAATAATGAATATGAATTAATTATTAACACTTTAAAATGGAGCGGTTTACAAATGTATATGACAACACATAAATCAATTTAAAGGAAAACGAAATGTATTTAATGTATATCTAAAATCATTGAACCGTATCCTTAAAAAAATAACGTTTAGTATTCATTGTTGTGGCAGGTTTTTTATTGCTGCTGACTACAAAGCGATTAAATTTAATAAATTATATTGCTTCCACATTTTGTTCGCAGCATTTACTCTTTAGAGGACTCAAATCGATGTCACGTGAAATCACTCGATAGAAAAGTTTTGCCATGAGTCAAATAAATGGTTGAAAATTATTTCAGTTTTCGAATTACAGTATGCGAAAATCATCTCCAAAAATTCTATAATCTAATCTAATTTGATATCGAATTAATTATAATTTCTGCATTATAAAATATCCAAAGATACAAAATATTTAATAATCAGGGTATTCTCTAGTCATCAACTGAAAAATGCCATCTACAGAATTCAGTTTAGTTCAACACGGTCTGTTTGTTTATTATTTAATGTGAAATTGAATTGAAGTGAGTGTGTCTTATTTGTTATTTATTTTGATATTTATACGAATATTAAATTTGTGAAATATCGTGCGTTTATTTATACTCAGAAACCACTCAAGTGTTTCGGTTTCGCTTCGTGTTAATTTTTTGTTTGTCTGCGCCTCAAAATATTTGAATTTGGAATTTAAAACATTTTTTTTTGTATTATTATTTATTTGTGAGATGAAAAATCTAGAATAATAATGTGCACTTCATTGATTTCTTGCCCAAGTGATTCCCATAAATTTCAATTAAAACGCAAATACTCGTTGTTGTATATTTTGATTGTCAGAGAGCAGAACAACAATTTGTGAATTTTATTTATGTAGCGGAGAATGTGTTGGGCGTTGGGTGCAGCAAAATATAAAATATGTACAAACATATAAAATGAAAACATTTGCACAATATATTTTCAATAAATTATGAGTTGAACATAAATTAGACACATTCATTGGGCCGAGATACTTTGCGTTGCATTGCGTCACAGCGCCAGTACTGGGCTCATTAAAATTAAAACAAAAACTGATCCGAACTGAAGGAGGGGGAGGAGGGGAGGGTGCTATCAAAATATTTTCATAAGTTTTTTCGACGCTCGTAAAAAATAAAAATGAAAATCGAAAAGACAGCGAACGATGTACGCATGCAACTATTAAATAAATTAACTTTGTTGTAAGTGCTGGTCATAAATATTTATGCCTGGTCTGTCATAAAATTCAAATGAAGTTGTCGTCGACCAAATCGAGGGGGACGGTGGAAATTATAGTGTGTAGGAGTGATAAAGGGGAGGGAGGAAGGGGGGGCGCCCAGTGCGCTTATAAACAAATTTTGAAAGCAATTATGAATTGTCTTTGGGTCGTCCGGCTGCCTCTTGACAGGAAATTATATTGTAAGGCCATAAAAGTGACAGGCGAGCCGAACCATTCACAGATCCCAAAGAGATCTCTTCAGGCTGCCAGCTCAACATGTCCAACTTGCCTCGTTTGATGTCGGATGTCTGATGTCTGATGTCTAATGTCTGTGCCTCATTTTCCAAATGACTTTTAGGCAGAAGTCGTTAAAAATCAACGAAAATTTCCAATTAATTTTGATAAACGCGCCCCTCGCATTGCATACGAGCATATGCAACTCCTATTCAAAATAACTCACAACAACCAACCAACAACAAAAAATGAATAACAAAACAACACCAAGAAGAAGAAATTGTTGTTTTGTTGCTGCAGCGGAAATTGTTGTTCTATGATATTGATTGCTTCGCAGAGAGAGCGAGAAAGAGCGTCGACCAATTGTTGCTTATTAGGCCGAAATCGTTAAAAATCTATTCAACACGCTCAAGAAAATATTGTCGACGGAATGAAGCCATTCGATAGCTCCAACTTTTTACGAGCTTTTCGCCCCGATTTTTGGCCGCTTTTCTTTTGATTTTACGATTTTCAGTTACAAGATTTGGCCGCGTTCACATCATGTTCAGGGGTTTATCGTTCAACGATTAGGCTACGCAGAGTGTCCAAATTGCCAGCCCACCAAGTTCCTCAGCCTGGGCACTTTAATGGCGAGATTAACGATGCCAAAAACATGATGCCACCAGATTAGCCACAAGTATTAAAAACAAGTGATAACAGATAACATTAGAGTGCGGCTGGGCAGCTAATGGATCGACCTCACATTTCAGTTCCCAAGACTTCGGATAAAAGGAATTCGAGTTTGAAATGCGCAAGCACTTAAAATACTACAACATATTGCAGGTATTTTTATTTTTAATCTAGTTAGTTTAGTTTAGTTTAAATGAGTTTCATCAGTAGTTTATTTTAAGGTTGATTATGAACAGTCGAGATTGTACTAAGATTGGGAAATAAAAAAACGGAATTAATAATTAGAAAATTGCAAATTATGGATTATAAAAATAAATAAATTATATATATTTAAACTTGAGAAAATTTAATGAAAAATGTTAATTTAAAGTAAAAAACGTTTTATTTATTTTATTTAACTATTTATATATTTATTTTTTCATTTATTGTTTTTTGATAACAAGATTCTTAAAGTCAAATTTTATAAATTTGTGGGCTAGTTACTAACAGTTAAATTTGACATTACAGTTTTTCAAGTTTAATTAATATAATAATATTATACAGCACTTAATATTGAGTAGAAATAAATAAACAAACTGAAAAACAGAACTGTAGTTAGATCGAATGCAATCAAATTAATTTTGTATGACAAAATAAATATTAGTTAGAACGTATTTTATAAACTCGACAATAACATTTGGCTTCTGGTGATTAAAAACTAATTATCTCAAAGAAAAATTATGCATTGAAGCGCTCATTTATATTAAATGCTCCCAGTTTCTATATAAAATAGACTGACGATTAATAAACAAATAAATATGTGTTTGTTAATTTATTTTTTTTTATTTAATTAAGTATTTTTATTTCATTTGATTGATGTCTTCTCGAGTATTTTAAGTATTTCGGTAAGTTAATCATATAATTCAACATTATACGATTTTTTAATAATTTCTTATAATATATGGTTAAAATGATTCGACTGTTAAAAATGAAATTGGGAAATGGCTATGCAACATTTTGTGTTCATCAGTCAAATGAAATAATCGTCATGCATATGTGCAGCAATTGCACATTTATCGTATCGAAAAATTAATTTAATCTCTTGAAAACTAATTATGAGATGCAATCTAGCCAAATGGAGTTGCGTCAAGCAGACAGAACCTCATCACTGAATCATAGAGGACAGGGGGCAGGTGCCATAATCCCCCATCTAGTCCCTCAGCAGCCTGGAGCTGAACTGGCCATGTCAATTAGAGTGACAGTCAGCCATCGGATGTCATAGGGAGTGTTAAAACCCTATAGCACTGACCAATCCATCTGCCGCCCGTTCCGCCCACTTAATGCGCCCAGTTTGGGTAATTACATTTGCAGCGAGCATGCGAGATGGATCCAACAGACGACAGGCGACAGACGAGAGAATGTTCATCAACTTTTGTCAAACGCATTGCGAAAATTGTGCGATATTTTACGAAACATACAAAAACATAAATCAATAACAGTCCGTCAGAAGGGACGCATGAAGAGACAGAAGGAGGAGGAGGAGGAGGAACCGACATCGAACCGACATCAATCAAAGGCTTGTAGTAGGTTAAATGAGCGTTGGGAACAATCAAAAATTGAATGCATCCCAAGAGGCAGAGAGAGAGAACGACGACTGAAGGGGAAGGCTGAAGTAGGGGCTTCAAAATATACAAAAGAACGGCATGAAATTAAGACGACTAGCGATGGATCAATGATGCTGAAGCTGTTGCTCTTGATGATGATTATGATGATAATCGCAACGATGCTGATGACGATGAAGCAGAAGAAGCCAGAACAAAGACGCTGCAGGAAACGAACCCGAACCCGAACCTGAACCCAAACCCGAACTCCATCCACCACGAACTGGAACTGGAACTGGAAAGAAACCCTTCCACTGCCGCCGCCGCCGCCGCCGCCGCCGCCTTGTGGCAACTCCTTTGCTCGGGTCCCGCTGCGATCGCGTGTTCTTCTTCAATTACAGCGCCATTATACCCAATGCGGAACGTTTACGGTGTCGTCGTCGTCGTCGTCGTCGTCGTGGAGCGAATGCTGCCCCAGGCTGGAGGATTGAGGCGCAAGTGGACGCTGCTGTTGTCGACGATTTGCGGCATCGGCATCGCCGGCACCTCCACTTGTTGCCCCCGCCGGCGTTTCAAGTGAATCATTTTTGTTGTTCTTCTTTTTTGTGAATTTGCAGCGTAATTCAGGATTCTGCTTACTCTGTTATTATCGTCGGGGCTTGGCTCTTTGGACTGAGGCATGTTTTTGGCGGCTGCTGTTGGGTAATTGCCCCGATGTCGAGCACAGCAGGCGGCGGCCTCAGCACCAATACCAAACAACTACTACCGAGAAACGCTTCAGCCAAGGGGGGGGTGGGGGAGACGAGCGGAGCTGCAACCTGCAACCTGACCCTAACCGCTAACCAGCGATCACTCAAATTGAAAAACAATCAAAGTGGGTTATTATTTATAGACATGGTATGGAGTAACTCCTTTAACTGTGCTTAATTAGAAGGTTTGCTGCCCATCGACAAGATCAAAAGAAAAGCTGCTATCTGGGACATTATTTCTCCTAGCTGATATTATAATTGATGAAACAAAAATCATCACTAGAATTTTGATTGTATTTTTAAACTTACATTGTAAACTATTAAAGAGTGTTTTTTTATCGTCAACAGAAACCAAATATGTGTTTTAATGTATGTTTGCATACCTTAATACAAAAATCATCAATAGAATTTTGATTGCATTGTAAACTATTAAAGTGTATTTAATACAATATCTAAAAATTGAAAATACCTATTCAGAATTTAGTCATTCAATTAATTCTTAAAATATTTTGTCTAAATATACCTTAGTTTCTACTTTTACAACTTTATTTTCCAGTGAAACAAGAATCTTCACTAGAATTAAACTTACATTTTAAACTATTGAGGAGATTATTTTTTATTTTAATATCAAATCTAAAAAATTTAAATAACTATTGAGAATTTAGTCATTTTAGTAATTTAATTAATTCTTCAAAAATATTTTGTCTAAATATACCTTAATTTCTATTTTTACAACTTTATTTTTTCAGTGAAACAAGAATTATTTCTAGAATTTTGATTGCATTTTTTAACTAACATTTTAAAGTATTAAAAAGTATTTTTTATCTTAATACAAAATCTAAAAAAATGTATATAACTATTGAGAATTCAAATATTTTGTCTAAACATACCTTCATTCCTACTTTTACAACTTTATTTTTCAGTTTGGGATATTTAATAGAAGCTAAATATAGTTTAAAATGTTGAAATAAAAATGCAATAAGCTAAAGCCAAATAAATTGGCATGGAAATTGCAATTTCAAGGATAATGTGAAACAAATTAAATTATATGGAGAAGTCGCAACATTTATCAGCTATAAAGAACCCAGTGAAAGATTTCGCTCTTGCAGTTTGTTTAAAATGCTCAACATACGGTTGACGGTTCTAGTGATAGTGCTGATAGGATCAAGTGGATTTCAGCTGGTACCAGCAGATTATGTAACTACCGCCTTGATCAAAAGTGTGCTAAGTGGAGACGATATGGCAAACATAGTGTTTTCACCTTACTTGGTAAGGGAAAGTCTCATGCAACTGTATTTGGGTGCAGATGGCACCACAGCCAAGCAAATTGAGGACGCGCTGCAACTATCGACCGATATGTCGAAGAAGAAAATTATAAATGATGTTATCAAGAGCGTTCCAGTATTTAAGAATCCAAATTTCGGACAGTTGAAGAAGGCAAGTCGCCTCTATGTGGCGAACAAGAACCACGTGACACAATTATATGAAGAAAAGTATGCGGAATATTTCAATAGCAGTGTGGGAGAAGTTGATTTTGGGGATCCCGAAAGTAAAAGGTATGAAATAAAAGATTGGTTGAGGAAGATGACTAGTGTCCAAATGTTGAAGGGAATAAACGAACTTACCAAGGAAACGCAAGCAATGCAGATTGGTGCAATGTATTTTAGGGCAAAATTTAAAAAACCATTCCACGTGAATGACACACGAGCGGCTACATTCTATAGACCAACGAAAACTGGAGGTTATAAGGCCAAGAAAGTCTACTTTATGACTCGAAAGGGCAAATATCAGTATGCTTTTATTGAGCAACTAAATGCGTATACGATCGAAATACCCTATGAGCATCCAGCTCTCACATTGATCATCCTTCTGCCCAAGGCCATGGATGGTGTCAAGCAAATGATTGCGAAATTGGATAAATTCAACCTGAATGACCTTGAGCCACACGAGATGATCAGCAATTTTCGAATTCTCCTGCCAAAGTTCAAGCTAGGAAAAACCGTGAGCGTAAAGCAAGCGTTACAGAGTTTGGGTATTAAGGATCTATTCGAAAATGCCAATCTGGAAGGCATGACAAACAAAAGCGATTTCAAAATCGACGATATCTTGCAGAAAACCTACATCGAGGTGGACGAAGGCTCGTCGAGGGCTGAAATCGATAGTTAGTATCTAGTATCTTAAGTATTATCTGTTCACTAATAATGATCGATTATATAATTGCAGTGCCGGAATGGGGGGCCATAACTAGACAATATTTGGCTGTAGTTGACCATCCATTTGTGTTCCTAGTCAGGGACAGCAGGACGGTCTACGTTGCTGGGCGCATGAACACGATGACGAATTAATAAAAAAATTAAGTGTGTTTACAGGGTATAATTACGCCCAAAAGAAAAACTCTTAAATAAATAAATACAAAAGTGTTTGAACGTGCTAACATTCAGCTGTTAAGCTTAACAGCAGTCGATTCTGTTAACGCATGCCAACAGCGGTGGCTGCATTACATCAACATTACACAGGCTACAGGTTTCGTTACCATTTCGTTCCATCTCGTTCGAGAGTAACAGAGCTCCACTCACCATTCTCTCGCTCTCGCTTACGCTCACGTTGACGCTGCCGCTCTCTTGAAGTAACCACTTTTTGTTTTGGTGCGAGTCGATGTGAACGTTTCGTGTTTCGCATTTTCAGTTTGTTTCCAATCGCCCAACGAGTTGGTCGTGCACATTTGCGTAGCGCGTCGTCTGTGCGTGTGTTTTATGTTATTCTGGAAGTTACGCGAAAGCAAACGTGCGTCCTTAACACACGGGAGAATCGTACACAAATAATAAACAACACAACAACTGACTAAGAATTGTGTGTGAAGTGATAGAAGTCGATGAATGTGGTGGCGAGCAGCGGCATAAGTGAAGCGCGCAAGTGAAATTTTTTGGGTGTGCAGCGAGCAGCAGCGAATGAAAGTGCCGTTAAATGTAAAACCGCCCCCGCAACAATAACACAGCCAAAGCAATAGCAATAGCAATAGCAATAGCAAAACAGCAAACAGCAGGCAGCAACAACAACACAAGTACACCCCAAATATTCGCTGTCAACATCACAGAGACGCCGTCGTCGTCGTGGTCGTTGTCGCAGTCGCCGTCGCAGTCGCAGTCAGCGTCGCTGTCGCCGTCGCCGTTCGCATTTGGAAATACAAATCGTGTTTTGCGCTTTAGCATTTTGCAGTTGTTATTTGTTAGTTGTTGTTGTCACCGTTGTTGTAGTTGTAGTTGAGATTTGTCGTTGTTGTTGTCGTTGTTCATTCGGCAAAGTTATTTACGTCGCGTCGTGCAAATAGCAGCAACAACAAAATTTACAATTAAAATTACGCGCGCTACGTCAAAAGGTATCTGCAAGATACATACGCCCAAACGAGCGCAAACACAACCAAAACAAAAAGCGAAAACAACAAGGCAAAAACAAGAAAGCGAGCGGCCGGAGAACGCACACACAATATGCGCAAAATTCAACTAAAATGCAGCATATCACGGCTGTAAAAAGTTTTACGATCCAACCTCGCCCCGAAAAACTCCACCTCGAGTTACCCAAAATAATGCCAGATACAAATTAAGGTCGCAACGTTGCTCTGTGGGACCTGAGAGCAAGTGTATTAGTCTCCATAGCAGCAGCAGCAGCAGCACAAAAGGATAACTCGACACCCAACCAACCCACCCATCCAACAACAGCAGCCAGCACAAAGGCCGTAAAACATTTTGGCCAAAAGCAGCAGCATTACAGTTAAAGTCGCAACAGACTCGTAAATTGCGTACAAAGCACAAAAACAGCAGCAACAACAACAACAACAACAACAACAAACAGAACAGAGCGGAAACTTCTGCGATGGCGGGCAACATTGTCAAATGGTGGAAGCACAAGATACTTGGCGGCTACAAACAATTCTCAGGTAAATTCAATTCTTCTACGATGTAATAAGTAAAAACAATTAAGGGAGGCAACGACGCGGGGAGAGAGGGGATGAAACTACTAAGGGAAATTAATGCCAGACTGCACAAAAATAAAAAGCAATTAATTCAATTCATCAGCACTTCTTGAAGCTGTTTTGGTTTGGTAGATTTAATAATCAATATTTATTTTTATTTATTTATGTGTAACTTAGAATTAAATTCTATCGTATTCAATGCAGACTCTATTTACTTATATATTTAAATTAATAAAATAATGGAAAGAGCCTAGTCTTCAAATGAATTAATCATTAAATGAATGCTGACGAAAATATCTTCGAGATACTTTCAAGCGATGCGCGTCTATCGTAGACACACATTTCAAGATTCATTCAGTCAAGGGCTTCTCCCACATCCTTTTCCAATAATTACACACAACAACAACAACAAAAAACAATAACAACAAGAAAAGCGAATGGAAAATGTAGGCAATCGACAGAGCAGAGCGGAGCGCGTTCTTTATCTGCAAGATACACAGAACGAGACGGCGGCGTTCGCTTGTGGTCGCTCTCAAAAAAAAAAGAAAAAGACACACAAAAATAGAACGTAGAAAATCCAAAGGGCGAAGAAGCAGCAGCAGCAGCCGAACAACTCACAAAACATCAAACGAAAACGACGCACGAAAATAAATAGAAAATGGAAAAACCAAAGAGCACCGACCAAGTGCTCCGTAGAATGCGTCTGCGGAGAGAGAGGCAGCAACCAAAAGGAAGCAATCGAATCGAATCGAATCGAGTTGAGTATTGAGTATTGAATATCTCAAAGAGATCGCATGTGAATCCCCCAAAGACAGACGTGATCAATGGGGCGACGTTTGGCGACTTCTTCTCTGGCCAAAACAACAACGTAATAATATTGTTTATATATGTATGTCGAGATATACGAGTTCCCAAGTGACCGCCAATCCTATCACGACCTTTCTGCACAAACAAAACGTCGCGTCCCTGGCACATCAATCAATCAATGTGTTTTTTTTTTGTTTTGTTGGTTGTTTTTCGTGTTTTGTGGCAGTTCAGTGGAAGCGAGGGAAGCGAGGGAGAAGGGTTGCAACAATTGCAGCACCAATTAAATGCCAGGGCAACACTTTGAACCCCAGCTGAAGGATGTGGCGAGCGACGATGGTAACCCTGGCATACCACAAGCCCCCATACACTAATTGCTTGCAGATGCAGGCAGGCTGGCCGAGAATTCAAAGGAAATCCAAAGGCACGCCGAAGCATGCAACTTCAAAGAAAGCAGCAGCAGCAGCAGCAGCAGCAGCAGCGGCAAAGGCACCAAAAACCGAGAAGAAAACAAGAGAAACAAAAACGCCAGAAGAGAAGCGAAACACATTGAAATGCTGAACGAGCGAGCGAAAATTTCTTACCTGTTGCAGGTAGAGTCGAGTCGAATACGAGACCAAGCCACAGGCAGCTGCTATGCCACAAAAACCTTTTAAAACCCTCACGTTGATAAACAACAACAACAACAGTCGTCGTCGTCGTCGTCGTCGTTGAGTCGCCGCCACAAGCAAAAAAAAAAAAACAAAATAATAACTGAGAGCGGCAAACGGCGCGGCGTCGGCGCGTTGCAAGCCAGCGGACTCCTCCATCTTCAGCTTGCAGCTTGCAGCTCCATCTTCAGCTCCATCTCCAGCTCCAACCAGTTCCGCTCTTCCAACTATGCCAAACATCTCGGCGGCCATCCACAAAAGCGGTTTACAGCCGACGATCGACAGACAAAGCAGACCGACAGACCAAGCGACCAAACGACCGACACACAAACCAACAGCCAGAGTCGGAGTCGGAGGCAGACGGCTGGACGGACAAAGCGAGCGTACGTTGTGTTTTTTTTTCTTCTTTTATTTTTTGTATCTTTGAGATACACACACCGCGCGTTGAGTGCCTGTTGTGCCTGCTTGGCACGGCCGGCGAGGGGACGGGACGCGATGGGACGGGCACAAGCTGCGCTCTGCGCTCTGTTCAAAAGATGCGCTTTTCGCTTTGACTGCGGCAACACAGCGACCACGCACAGTGGCGCAACATTGCATTTGCTGGCAGCGAATATGACATAATAAATATGAAACCCAAGGAATTAACAGCCAGTGCTGTAGAAATGAGTTGGTCGTAATTTGAATTAAGACTAACTATTCTAAATAAATAAATATGAAAGCGGAAGATGGGGAAAATACTAATAAATTGAGGTTTAAGGAATTTAAATTGCAAGTCGAGATTATTGAGATAATTTAAAAAAAAAATAATATTCTTTAAAGCAATTTTTGTCATTTTGAAAGCAGCTACAATCAATTTTACCTTACATTTAATGTTGGGGTTTTAAATAAAAAATGCAAATTAAATTAAAAAATATTTAGTTAATAATATAAATGATTATAGCAGATTGGATTTGAAATCAATATTTTAAAAATTATAAAACAGTTCGAACAAATCAAATTTGGCACTTGAAATTGTAATTAAAAATGATGGATAAAAATTAAATTTTATTTTTATTATACAAGTTCAATATTTAAACATTTTCGTTATGATATGTAATATTCTTGTAATTAATACACTGATTTTCATATTGCTCAAGAATGGTTAACTGCTTTTGGATGGCAAATTTTAAATTGAATGAATACATTACATTAAACCCACTTTATTATTATATGTAATAAATAATTATAAAATTCTGCACATATTAAAAATTGATACAATTTTCGAAATATATTTATGTAACGTTGACAAGCAGTTTTAGACTGTTGTGTACCACTGTGCTTGTTGCGAGTTTCGCAACTTTTGCCTTGGCTCTGTTGTCATTATTATTGTTGTTGTTGTTGTTGTTGTGAATTACGGTAGAAGGCAACAGGCGACTCCAATGGCAGGCTGACTTGGCTGCTTGCTTGCTTTGCAGTGTGGCAGGCACTCATGACAGGGCTCAGGCTCTGGCTCTGGCTCAGACTCGGGCTCAAGTCTTCGGTCTTCGGTCTTCAGTCTTTTGCTGTGGTGTTGAGGCAGCGCTGCACTTTTCGGCTGATCCTACCTACAGAGCGCAGCTCTCTTTAAGCAATTTTCGTAATATTAGCCAGGAAGTTGCCGCAGCCGCAGTCGCAGCCGCTTGACATGCCAGCGACCTTATAAGGCATGGCCCGAGCCTCGAGCGACTCTTGGACACCAGTTCGAACTGGTTTTTGTTGTTGTCTGTCTGTCTGTCTGTCTGTCTGTGCTTTTTCTGTTTCTTTATTTATTTGTTGTTGTTGTTGTTGTTGCGTCTTTTGGCCTGGGCCGCCAAAAACAATGCCGCCTGTGCCAAAAGATAAAAAGCTGTTAGCTTGTAGCTTCTGCATTTTTCGAGCACCGTGGCGAAGAGCTTGAAAGCAGAGAGCAAGGGCCTCAATCAGAAGATATATGTAATGACTTTTGAGGTTTTTGTTTTGCTCGTCAGAGTTTGTTTGTGTTTGTTGATTTAGCAATTGGCTTCTTGGAAATGTGCCGCCAGAGTTCAATGAGCAAACACACACACACACACACACACACACACACACGCATAGTCACACTATAATATAGTATAGCTTATATGTAAATTTGTAGTATAAACATTGGTAAATTCCCTGGAATCGCATCGAAGACATTCCTTGGTTTTCGGTGTTTTCTCTTCTCTGAAAAGTGTCGACTATCGTTAGTTACTTTTCAATAAATATGATGGAAAAATCATGTCAGCCACAGTCAACGGGCTTTCTTTCCCCCCGCTCCCCCCCAACGGCCTTTACAGTTTTTTGTCTGCAAATTGTGTGTGCCTCTGTGTGTGTGCCTCTGACTCTGACGTCTGATTGATAAGCGAGCTCGAAGCGCTCCGCAGCCTTATCTTAATAATATTTAATGCATGGCAGGCGCGGAGGCCGCTCCAAACTGGAGTCGCGTCGCTTTCGGTTGCGTCGCGTTGCGTTGCATAGTGAAAATGAAATTGAAAATAATACAAAACGCTTTGTCGGTCATTAGCTTTGAGTGGACGCCGATGCCGCCGTCGTCGTCGTCGTTGCCGTCGTCGTCGATGCCGTTTTGTGGTTGCCGTTGCTGCTTTTGGGGGATCGCTACGGTCCGGGGTTCGTTGATTGTGTCAAAGCGAAAAGCCGCATCAAAAGTTTAACCGCATTTGGGGGATAGAATACGGGATAGTGACTGAGCACCATGGGAAATGCTTCTGCCAGCTCTCCCAAGCGCATGCTGCAATCGTAATGTGCATTCAAACGCCGAGCTATGCAAACTGATAATTATATTATTTCATCATTTTAGTATTTAATTCGTTTTATTTGCAATTAGTTTGCTCAATACTTATATTGAATATTATTGATTAAAAATGTATTAATTAACCAATATACTATTACTTTATTTGCTATTAGTTTGCTCAATATTTAATTAATATGCTATTATTTTATTATCTACTACATATACATATATGTCAAATATTGCTACTTAATAATATATTGATTAATTAATATACTATTGTCTTTTAATTTCAAATATTTCTACTTAATAATACTTGGATTATTTAAAATACTATTATTTTATTTGCTATTGCTTTGCTCAATATTTATATTAAATATTACTTTATTTGCTATTATTTTGCTCAATACTAGTGCCAGTATTTAATTAATTTGCTATTATTTTATTATCTATTTTGCTTATCAAATATTTTAACGTAATAATATATTAATTAATTAATTTACTTTTGTCTTATAATTTCAAATATTTCTACTTAATAATACTTGGATTATTTAAAATACTATTATTTTATTTGCTATTGCTTTGCTCAATACTTATATTAAATATTATTGATTAATAATGTGTTAATTAACTAATATACTATTGCTTTATTTGCTGAATACTATTTCCAGCATTAAAAAAATATGCTATTATTTTATTATCTATTATTATTTTTACTATTACTTTTGTCAAATGTTCTGAATGAATATTGCATTAATTATTATTTAAAAACTATTCAATATTAATTACCAAATGCGTAGGGTATTAAACAATTCTGCATTTTAAACTCGTTAGTTTTGGGAGCTCTACAAACTGTGATAGCAAAAGTATTCGCCGGAGAGATAAAACTAAAAGCGTCCAACAAACCAAACCGACGACAACAAAAGCGTTCTATGAGCCTGTGTGTGTGCGGGTGTTTAACTGTGTGTGTAAGAGTGTGTGTGTGTGTCATTTGGGCGTTTGTCTGTTTGGGCTGCTTTGAGCGTGTGTGTGTGTCAACGGCATACAGACACTTTCCGCTTTTGAAGTGGCTTTTAATTGATAAAAAGCAAAATAAAAGCAGGAAAAAAAGTAAAAGCCATAGAAAAAACGGCATTACACATACGCCATGGTGGCTGTGCAGCAAACTGAGCGCTGATAGCAAACGCACCAAGCGACGACGACGACGACGACGACGACGACGACGACGACGACGACATTGATATTAATTCCCACGCTGTTGATGCCCCTGTGAGGATGAGTGGGCGAGCGGTTGAGAGTAGTTGAGTGGTTGAGTGGTTGGGTGGGTGTTTGGGTGCTTGGCGGTTTGAGTTCGGGTTTGTTCTCGACCCACCGAGTTAAATGATAAAACGTGTTGCACACTGTGACAAAGCGAATGGAACAACGCAGCGAGGCAGAGGCAAAGCGGGAAACGTGGCTGCAAAGAGTTGAAATGCAAAACTGAAAACTGGCCAAGTTGACGCTGAGTGCTTTTTGGCCAAATGGTCGACAGCAGATAATGGATGGACGGTTCACTCGCATGCTGGTTGGTTGGGTGACGAGAGACGAGGGTTAATGCAATGCGGATGACATGCTAGAATTGCAGAAATATTTGTTGGATTTGCAAGCATGCCACCAAAACAAACAGCATTGACTTAAAGTGCAAATGGAAATGAATTATATTAAGTAAAGAGTAAATAATGCAATTCTAGCAGAATTTTCGGCTAGTTCACAAAATATAATTAATTCAAATAGGGATATAAAATTTAGTATTTCAGATGGAATGTTTTGTAAGCCGATTTCCGATTTCACGATTCTGCCTTTGTAAATAAAAAATACACCTTTTTCTGTTCTACCTTATTGTCCAAAAAATTAGAGTGGTTTCTAAAACAAAATGTAATTCGTATATTTAGGCAAATAATTGCAAAAAACATGACAACATTTAAAGAAATCAATTATTTTCCAATTTCTAAATAAATCTGTTTTGAATTATGCAATGTTTTATCAACTTATATTTTTTTATAAGAAACTATGCAAACAATTGACCATTTTCATTCACAAAATTTTCAAGCTGTCGATAAATAAATTGTAAACAAAATATCAATAATGAAAATGTATATACAAATAATTAGTCAAAGTTGTGCTCATAATTTCTACATGCAGCATTTATTACAAAATGTGAGCATGTTATCCATTATCCATTGCTTTCACTTTGCCAGCCTTTCAACAAAATGATTTAGTCAAATAATTACAAAAAGCATGACAACATTTAAAGAAATCAATTATTTTCCAAATTCTAAATAAATCTGTTTTAAATTATACAATCCTTAATCAATTTCTATATTTCTTTGCAAACCATTGTCAATTTGAATTTATTTCGATAAATAAATTCTAAACAAAATATTAATAATAAATATGTATGTAGATATATACAAATAATAATTAGTCAATGTTGTGTGCTCATAATTTCTACATGTTCAACATTTATCGCAACATGTGAGTGATTTACCATTATCCATGGCTTCCACTTAGCCAGCCTTTTAGCCCTTTGTTGTCGGTTCACTCGACGCACTTTGTAATTTAACGCTATTTTATGCCTCCCGGCCACGCCCCCGTGCCGCAGTCCAGCTTCCCGTTTGGGTTGCTCCTCGCTCCTGTCGCCTGTCTGTGGTGGTTATAGTCGAGGCATACGCGGCGTATGCGTAACGAGCCGATGGGCAACGCCATTGTTATTATGATTATTTGTAATGTATGTGAATTATTTGTGTGGCCGGGCATTGTTCAATGCTTTTAGCGAGCGGTTTATTCTCTTTCAGTTCTTCTGTTTTTCTCTCTGCTCTCTCTGTCCCGTGTTAATCATGCTACATTGCAAGCATGCCACAATAATCATAATAATCAACAACAACAACAATAACAACGACAACAACAACATCATTATTTTAGATATTTATGTATTATGGGTCTTGTGCTGGTCTTGGCCTGTTCTACGCCGTTCTGCTCTGCTTTGCTTTGCTTTGCGCTGTTGCCATGGCTCTTGATAAAAATTTAATGTAGCATGTTAACAAGCGAGCCGTTATGATTACACACACACACACACACACACACACAGCAATAACAACAGCAAATGGCAAGTACCAAGCAGCAATTCCAATACAACAATTCTGCAGTCCAATTTGCCATTTCAATGATGACGATGACGATGACGATGTCGATGATGATGGCCATGACGATGTCTCCATCGTAGGCAAAGGCGCAACCAAAGCCATCATCATTCGCATTCGCATTCACATTCACATCTACATCTCCATTCGCATCCGTATTCGTATTCGTATTCGTTGTAGCTAGGTGCGCCGCTGCTGTCGCTTCAGGAAATGAATAATCAATATTCACAATTGAAATTTTCTATAAATTGGCAAGAGCCTGCTCTGCCGCTCGGTTAGGCAGTCCAGATTGAAATTGGGCAATCTTCTGGGCGCACGGAAGGAGCCGCAGCAAATTGAGAGACGAAACAATTAGTAGCTGCCTCAAATGGCAGCAAACGAAAGGCTGTGATTGCAAAAAGTAATTCAGATCAAGCAGTAACTAAAGCCTAGTTTCATTTTTATACTTTTCTCTCAGTCAACTTTTCATTCTAATTATTATTAAACTTGCATTTTGGAATATCAGACTAACGTACAATAACAATATATTTTCTTTTGTTTGGTGAACATAGAAACTTGAATGATGAAAATTATTACTTAGCTGGTTTGCAATTTGTTGTTCGAATTTTACATTAATCGAGGTAATTCAGAATAGAACAGAATTTGTACTTGGTTCTATTGAGACTTGATTGTTATTTGACTTCACATTAATCTCAAATTACATTAATGTTGCAATGAAAGCGATAAACTTTAACGCTTTCAAGAACTTTTTAAAATCATTTGTTTTATGATTGATGACTTATGAAGATCAATTTCACGCGAAAGTTATACAAATGGAATTTTAACAAAGTGCTTTTTACCATCACAAATTGGGATTCAGCTTTCAAATCTTATATGGATAACAATATTTAACCATCGTAGTTTAAGTATTATTTTAAAATATTAAAGCGAGATTGTTCATCATCCACGTCTTGTATCAAAATATCAACTTCAATAATAACGCGGAAATTCGTCTACTTTTGAAATCATTTGTGTTATGTTTGATGAAGATCACACGTGCAACGATTATATTGTATTTTGCTTTTGTTTTGCTGAAACTTGAATGTGGTTTTTGTGGTAGTATTGTAAAAAGTCTAGTGCTTGATAGCAGCAATAGGAAAGTAAAGCGTTGTGTGGGTCAAATCGGGCCGCAAGCGAATAGCTCTTCCAATAAAAGCAGCACATTTAATGATATTTACAGCACATTATACGCAATAATGCCATGGCTTCAATTCACATGAGACTTTCATAAATAATTATTATGGCACATAATTTATTGCACAAGAGAAAACAATAACAATAACCGTAATGACACGACACACACACACATATGCGATATTACATTAATGTATGTATGCTGGAGTCGTAGTTGGAGTTGAGTTCGAAGTTGGAGCTGCTGCGGCGGCTGACGAAAAGTTTTAATCGCTGCGAGGGGAATGGGACAGTGAAGAGAAGTTCTCCATCAAGGGCTTTATCATACATTCAACTCGCTATCGGGCGCGGGGCGGAATCCACAACGACGTCATAAATTTGTAGCGCCAATTAATCATTTTCTGGTGTTTTTTAAAGCCACATCTCACAAGCGTCGAGGTACTTGCTGCATTGCAGTACATTAAATAATTGATGGCGTATCTATCAGATACATTTATGAGGGTCGAGACAGCGACAGCGACAGCGACATCACGCTTGCATAATTCACAGAATATATAGACTGCGAGATGTGAACTCAAAAACTGTCAAATGCCACTCAGCATCAAGTTAGCAACAAGTGCAAATGGGCAGGGCATGAAAATGGGTCGTCGGCACAGTCAGCACAAAAAGTATTCGCACTGGTATCTAGGGTAATGAGCACGCGCTCGCAGCATTCCATGAAGTGGGATCGGGGAGTTGAGATGATGCTGTTCGTTCGTGCCTTTGAATTCATTAAAGGGTACAATCATAAAACCGGTCACCCGGTTCCCTGGTCACAGGTCAGCCACAAACAGTCCGAGAAAGTGAAAGAGATAGAGAGAAAGAGCGAGGGAGAGCGGGATAAAAGGCAACAAAGATGGCAAAGCCTAGCCCAAATATGATAAGAATGCTTATCATAAAAAAGGTCCGCATCGAGCGAGACGAGACCCAACAACAGAAGCCCAACAATTTTTATTGCTTTGACAAATGCCTAGAGGAGGAGGGGGAGGAGGAGGAGCGAAAGAGTGACGCAGGAGGCGGCGACCCGAGCTCCGATATTTTCCAAGAATTCCAAGTGTTATTTATGTTTGTACAGTTAATTTGCATCCCATTGATGTCGCGCCCGTTCGCTCATTCACAGAAAATATGTTGAAAGAGCCAAAGTTGGCTGAGAAAAAGGTTCAAAAGATATTTTATGCGTGCATAATTAATACTCGAACAACGGCTTGTGGGAGGAGAACTAAAAGCCCGAGTGAAGGCGAGAATGGAATGAAAATGCGTGTTGTTGTCGAGATGTTAAGCGGCTTCGGGCCTAAGCGGAAATGTGCCATGAAAGATTCTTTTCAATGCCGGCCGATCGAACACACGCAGAAAAAAGATCAAAACTCGAACTGGAACTCGAAAATCGAATCGACATCTTTTTCAACGCTCTCCCGCTTGGTTATTGTGCGTTTGAGCTAAGCTGGCATTAAATTTTCATGGTTTAAAGAGCGGCTCGAAATAGGCTTAGGCCTGCCACGAATTCTGCGGTCCCGACTCCGACCTCGACTTCGAGTTCGGGTTCGAGTTCGAGTTTGAGCCGATCCAAATGGTTTTCACTTGAATTTCTGTCGGCGAGCATATAATTAAGGCGCACACCGGCAAAATATGAGTGCAACACTTTGAGGCAAGGCGCAAAGGAGAACCTGCAATTTGCCAGGCCCGACTCAGCTGAACTCAGCGCTGCTCAGTCGGAGTTCGCTGCGAAACGAAACCCAACCCTGTGCACGATGCTCATTAAAAATCAAGAAAAACAAAAATAAAACACATACAGTACAGCGTGGCGGGGGGAGTGTTGCACGTTGCACGTTGCACGCTGCCAGTTGCAAGTGTATAAAAGCCAGCCATGTTGGCTGCCAGCGCTGGCCAACGTTGCCACTGAGGCTGCAGCAGCAAACCTGACCAACAAATTGCGGCGGGCTGCCCCCAAAAGTGCCACAGTTAATGGGCACCAAACAACATCTCCCAGTTTCACTTCTTCACTTCTCCTCTTCTCTTCCCCTTCGCCCTGTTCTTCCCCTGTCACCTATTTCCAAGTGCAAGCTCCGCTGGCGTTCCCTTTTCCTAAAACTTCGTGTCTGTGTTAATTTGATATGCTGCCGGCTGAAGGAGCCATCGTCATTGCCATCACCATCTGTCAGTTGTAGTTGTAGTTGGAGTTGGAGCTGCAGTCGGACGCTAGATGGCGTTGGATCGCGAGGGCAGTTTAATAAATAAAGTAATCGGAATAATACAGTAATAAGCAACTAGTAACTATAGAAATTCAGCATTTAGCTAATTCTTTTAATAATAAACTATAATACTTTTGCTAGTTTCAATATTCAAAAATAAATCTGCTGATATATAAAGTGAAATTAATTGTAATCTGAGAGTAAAACTGATATTCACAAAAAATTAATTTAATTTAAATGTATTTATTGGTATTACTATAAATACATTTTTTAAACTTATTTATGGATATCAGTTTAACTCTCGAATTAAATATTTAGATAAGAAATTAAAATTAGTAAATGACTTTGCTTGTTTATAGAAAAATACAACTTAAAAACTTTTTAGCAATAATTTATAAAAGTTTATCCACGATAATTGGTTGAAGCCCTAAAATATTGAATTAGACATACATATGTTGCTATTTGAAAATTAATATGCTGCAAAATTTAAAAATATATAAATTGAGAGTTAATATAAATAAATATGCATTACAGAAATTGTATTTCATTTCAATTAATACATTTTTAATTATATAAATAAAATTTAATTTGTATCAATGTATTTCATTGATATTAATCTTTCTTGGAAATCAAATACCTAGAAAAACAAAAACATTACAATTTTTAGCAACAATTTAGTGATACAAATTTACGATGCGAATTTTCAATTTTGTAAGAGAATTAATGATTACTACGTGCTCTATTACTCTTTAATCAACTTCCATAAACGGTTTGAGCCACCCGCGTAATCGGATATAGTCGTGTGAGTGCATTGCTCTAACTTTACAAATACACACATAATGCAATTTGTTTAATTAGTTTTCGTGGAAAGTTTTTTGGTGCGTCCCCAAACAGCAGCTCCGATTCCCTTCCCATTCCATAATACGTCCATAATACGTATACGTCGTGTATACATTTCCATGTATGAATATGTCGTGTCGACATGTTTGTGTGTATATCTCAGTGTTATGTCCTATGCGTATCCGGTCTGAAAATATTTCCGTTACGCACAGTGTGGCACTCGGACTTGAACACGGCCAATCGCCTCGAATGGCGAATGGCGAATGGCGAATGGCACAAGCTGTCAGTGAAATTGGCGACCCGGGCCACATAATTCACTTCACGACCGACTTCACGACTGCAAAGCAGCAAAGCAGCAAATGGCAAACAACATTTTGACGTATATGAATTGATCATTATGCAAAATTATGATTTGTGGCGTTCAAATTACAAATTTGTTACAAATTCTCGCGCCGCGTAGGAAGTCGCAGCTCTCGCACGCATGGCCGCCTCCTGTCGTTCCCCTTCCTTGTTCCCCTTAACCAAATATAAATCCCCGCTCTGCCCCCCTCTCCCAGGTTCCCCTCGATTGCCTTGATTGCGTGGTGCGCCAATTTCAGGCAAACCACAAATCATTTCTCGAATATATATTCAGCGGGTTATAAGTATTATGACTCGTCTCTCGTTCGCTCTGTCGGTCTGTCGGTTTGTCGGTTTGTGCGTTATAAAAATTGACTTTTCGCAAAGCGATAAACGAGAATTATTGCACAGTTTGTGGGGCTGCGGGGCGACGTCTATCACATATTTACGCATAATTTGTGTGCCCCCCATTCGGGCAAGGCAATAGTAAAAACAAGCATCAAAATAATAGCAGCGAAAAATGGGCTGTGGCTAGGCCGAAAATATGCAAGCCATATGCAATTTGTTTTCGGGATTGTCAGGGCCCAAAAAACACATACTCATGTGATGTCTTTCTTTGGGTTGGCACTCCAAAAAAGCGAGCAGCTCGACGAGCGTGCAACTAACGAGCGGAAGCAGCTAATAGGCCAGGAATTGACTTCTGAATAGCTCAAAGGGTGCACTTGGTTTCAGCCATGGAACGACAACACTGGGAAAAAGTGAGATAATAAATCTTTGAGTAGTGGGTGTAAGCTTAAAGTTCAGAGAATGTTCAGAGGTATTAGCGGATTTAATCTATTAGAATAAAATATTAAGTTTAGATTATAAATTATTGGCAAGAACAAAACTATCAAGGAAGATCAGAGGTATTAACCGATTCTATCTATTAGAGTAAAACATAAAGTTTAGATTATAAATTATTGGCAAGAACAAAAATATCAAGGAAAGAAAACATTACCTTTTTAAATTTGTATTACTAAATGCATCTGTAATAATAAACCTTTTTTATTTTATTGTAAAACAGAATCTAAACTGTAGATTTAGTTTGAAGACTAATGGAGATTTAAAAATTTATCTATAATAATTCAGTGATTATATTTATCTATAGTAATTCACTGATTACATTAAATCAGATCTTATAATTTGTGATTGTCTCTGAGCTATTCTAACAATAAATAAATAATTATTTAATCAGCTTATATTCCATTTCAAAAGCACTTTATTCTCTTTTGAGTACTTTTTTTAATGTAATTTATTTTAATCTGAAATACTTATTTCTTTGTCTTGCATAAAATCTATTTCATAAATAAATTTCCAACAATTTTGGTTGGTTTTCCTCGTAGTCACTGCCCACTGTGTGGCAAGCATAATCTGAAGTAGAAGCAGCCGCATTTACGAGGCATTTTCAAGGCAACTGCACCTAATTATCATCTTCGGGGATGAGTCGCCTTTCGCCTTTCGGGCTGCAGAGATGTGTAGGAGATACTACTGCGGAGCTGAAGGCTCGTTGTGAGTTCTAAGAAAACCTGACACATTGTTAGCAGCTATAAAAACGTCAGCAGGCAAACGAGGCAAGGAGAGACGCGCAGTCAGGACACATGGCGAGCAATCTTTCAGTTTGGTTTTTGGGATTTTCGTGGCAACAAACAGCGTGACACATGCAGCAAACTATGCGTCTTCCTTTCACCCCCGACTTCACTTCACTTCAGTTCTCATCTCTGTCCTCGTCGTCGTCGTCGTCGTTGGCGACACGGCTAATGACGAGAACGTCGTGTGTGTCTTGAGCTGCTCACTGGCGGGGGGTAGACCGATTGTTTCCCCTGCCCAACACACACCGACTGCAATTGCTTTCAATTGTATGCGTGTGTATCTGTGTGAGTCGTATGCGTGTGTGTGTGTATCGAGCAGTTAAAACTTCCGCCTGCATAGCTCATAAACCGCATGCACACAGCTGCTCCAAATGCGGCGCCCCGTTTGCTCTGAGTTCTCTGAGTTCTCAGAGCTCTCTTAATACCCGGCCATTAGTGTTCTGCTCTGCGCTGCTTTGACAGCAGCCAGATCTGAACTGGAGCCGCACTTCCGTTGCCATCTCTCTCTCTCTCCCTCTCTGTGTCTCTCTCTCTGTTAGTTGCCAGCTGCTGCTCACTGTGGCCACCTGATAGGCAGGTGTTGTCCGGCATTTCGTTTGTGGTCGCCAGCATTTGTCCCCTTTCTCTCCATCTCTCTGCGGCAAATTCAAGGAAATGTGTTCTGGGTGTGGTCGAGTTCTGAAATTTCAAATTTCAATTCAATAGCATCCAACTGAATGCGGCTTACCGAATGCTACGTTGCTAAGTTCTTATTAGGCTGATTTGGATTTGAATGTGAATTTGAATTCGAATTCATCTGTATGGAGTCTGGTCCTCAAGTGAAGTTCGTCAGTTGGTGTTGTTGCTGAAGGGTAATTGTGGTTGGCAGCGTGCACGTTAATGTCGTTTGATTTGACTCGACTCGAATGCACTTAAAGCAAGGATGTCGATGTGCATAGCAATTTAAAATGCGCCTAGCTGCGGGCTCTGAAGCACAGGCATTAGTCAGATTTCCCAGAATTGTTGCAAAGGAAGTGTGAAACAAACGTTTAAGCATATGATTGAAATATAATTGAGGAAACTGTAAGCACCACTCTGTCGATTGATTGTCGAACAGAAAATGATTGATATATAAGATTCCGCCTGTATTGCTAGGCATCAATAAATAAAAAGAATAAATAGTTATGTATATCATATATAATATTGTGAACATAACATTATCCAATAAATATGTATAAATAAAACGTAAATTGAAATATTATTTGAATTGATTGCTCGTTGTTACATTTGTTCCAAACTAATGCCAACCATTTATTTTCTTCTACTTGCAGGTGTGTACTGAAGTGTAAAAATGCCTTAAGGTTTAACCTGGTTCCTTGCCTGAATGTCGGCAATCTTTAAGTATTGTATGAAACTGATGTGTGGTAAAGATTTACATTTGAAGGCATTAAGTTCGTAGATTGACTGATTGAAGCACTAAAAATTTGGTTAAACTGTTTTAACTGATATTATATTACCAATCTCAATAATTCTCGATATTTAAACCTGATTGAGTGATTGATTAGTATAAATTTCAATTTAAAGGCTTCTTGTTAGTTGCTTACTGATTGAAGCACTATATATTGTTTTCTCAATCTCATTAATCAACACCAAATAGTGTTTAAAAAAGTTAAAGTAATTGCTTAAAACGATGTTGTAACTGATTGACTGATTAATTGTTATACAATTACTTTTGAAGGGACAATGCAAATGTTATTCCCATCTCAAAAATTTTCAGAATACTGTTTAAAGATGTTCAATATTAGCTTGAAACAGGTGATATAGTAACTGATTGAGTGATTGATTGACTAAATGATATCAAAGACATTTTAAATTTACTGTTTACATGGCGCAACAAGTGTCAGTAAGAACATGACTTTTTTTAAAATGTATGCAACGCGAATTTATAGCAAATCAGTGCAAAACAATATTCACTTGAAGTGGCTGCTTTAAAGCGACTTGCAGGTGGACGAGTGTTGCGAGTGCAAACGAGTCGCTGAGCTCATTCATTCGGTGTGTTTGGCTGCGATTGCCATGGTTTTGCATACAGTGGGAACTCGTTAAAGCGACTGCCATTAAGAGACATTCGCCAGCAAACGAGACTGTCGACTGTCGCTCACCACTTGCCGACTGTCATTTGTAAAATTTATGACTTGTTGTCAATGAAATGCCACCCAGAGCGTTGCCATTGTTGACACCACACACACACAGACAGCGAGAGAGGCGACATTTGGATATTGTTGTCGCATTGTTGCACATCTTCAGCTGCCATTTTCAATTTCGTTTGTGCGACAATTTAAAATGCAAAACACATTGAAGACACAAGTCTCCTCCGCCATCTCCATCAAGATCTGCCGCCTTGTCAACGCTGGTGTCGTCTTGTCGTCTCTTCTTGGCTTGGACTTTGACAAATGCCGCAGCATTTAGCTAGGTGCTAATGGGGCGTTGGTGGTCGCATGGCCGAGCCTCGACGTCGTCGTGGACGATCCGTACTTGCCACTTGCCACTTGCCACTTGCCGCTTGCCACTTGCCATTTGCCGCTCGCTCGCGCTTATTGAAATTGATGAGCGGCCAAGTACGTGGCAGCTTAGCTTAAATCTACCCCATCGGGCCTACTGCACAGACATCTGTACATATTTTCCATAGACTCAGACTCAGACTCAGACTCGGTGTCTGACTTTGACATTGATTGATTGTTCTCACAGCGTAATTTATATGATTGTATTAGGAGTCAGGCGAGAGGCGAGCGTAAGGGCTACAGATCCGCCGGTTATTAATAGTAGTTGTTGCCTGCCTCATTGTTATTTCAACAACAAAATGTTGTCGAAAATTATTTTCGTTCATCAAATGTGCCCTGGCATTTCATTTTTAATGGTCCCGAGCTACAACAGCAGCCATCCAGAGTTTGCTACAGCTTTGCCCCCTAATCCACAGCCAGTTTCAGCAAGAGCCATAATAAAAAGTAAAATACCGAGCATAAAATATCATTTAACAAATGCCCTTGCCCAAAATACTCTTCTAGGCGGCTCTAAATAAATAACTAGAGTTAGATTTTTGGACCCATAAAAACAAATTGATTTAAATTGTTTTCAAAAATAAATGGTGCAGTCTTAAAGAGTTCTAAACGATAGCAATGAAATCAAAATTTATTTATATTGCATAAAGTTGTGTTAAATGTGGCAAATGATTCTATATTAAAATAAATAAATTAATATTTTCATTGCAATCTTTCATTATTTTCTATACTTATATTTTATATCTGCTGAAATATTCAAATACAATGTAATCAATTTTTAATTAATTCTAAACGATTGCAATGAAAAACAAATTTATTTATATTGCACAAAAATGGGTTTAAATGTGGCAAATAATTCTATATGAAAATAAAAAAATATTCTTTCATCACTTTCTATACTTATATTTAATATCAATCTGCTGCATGATTAAATTACAATTTAATCAATTCATATTCAACGTCACACGACTATGAGGGATTTTAATTGAAATGAAATGCAAAATCTTGATTTATAATACGTATAAAATACATAAGGTGCTCAATCGTTTTTCTATACAAAATCAAACTATATTCTTCAGTCCAAAGTGTTGCTACCCGTTCGAAGTGTACAATTTTTTACCATACGAAAATATGCAAAATTGCTACCGAAAATATTTCCCAATAGAATTTCATCGAGCTGCGAGCGCGCATTTTGCACAGAATTTGATAGGAGAAATATGTTGCAGTTGGCGATAACAAAACACGTACACAAACCGCAGCCAGGAGCCGGGCTAACAGGCCACCACCGCACACACCACCGCACCCAGCAGCCTCATCCGCCCTTCTCTGCTGTGTGCTGTGCTGATCCCACAGCAATCCTTGCAATTTTGTTAGTCGGCAAAATTTGCATTTTATTTATGGCTGACGTTTAGCGTGTGTAGCTCGAGGAGCAGAGGGGAAGAGCGGGGAGAGGGAAACGGGGAGCTGCTTGATTTTCAATTTAGCAGCTGCTTTAAAAAGTGGCGCTCAAATTTTTTGCTATTTTTTTTGCTGCTGCTGCTGCTGCTGCTGCACTAACTTCATTAGTCGACGGGGCAAACTGCAGACTCTTGAACTGCGCCAAAGGCAGTTGTTCATCTGGGCACCGGCGAAAGTTTAATGTCTTTTCTGGCTAATTGAGTAGCCAGGTTGAGGAGGAGGAGGGGAGGAGGGGAGGAGGGAAACTGGCTGCCATGCCGTGCCGGGCCGTAAAAAGGCGCTGCCAAGTCATGCATCTAATTATGGAACAGCAAACATAAAAAATAAACTTAAACTTTGAAACTATTTACTGCATCGTGAGTGCTTTAGTAGTGTAGGGGCGGAGGGGAAGGGCAAAAGCAGTCTGCGGCGGCGTTGAACGCAATTAACTGTTACTTCAGTTGGTATATGGTTTCTAGGCGAGGTCGGCACAGCCATTAATGCCGCTGAGGCTGCCGAGGTGCAATGCCAATGGCCAAGGTAACCATAAAAAGCATACACACACACAGAAAGCGAGTACAAGTTTATTTTGAGCACATTTAATGGATGACTGAGGGTCTAAACAGCGGAGATTAAGCCAAGTGGATCGATCGGGCATCAATGCAACTCGATCGGGGCTCGAGTTTCAGCTGACAGCCGACCAATTCATCATCAATCACGCGCAGTGCCATTGGAAAGCCATCAGTCTTCAATGCTCAGTCTCCAACTGCCAGTTGCTTTAATAATCTTTTAATTACTTTTCCAAGAGCAAGAGAGAGATGGCCATAAAGCAAAAAGAGAGCAAATCCAAATCCAGCTTAAGCCTACGCTGCCAGTTGACTTGGCAGTCTAAGCCGGTTGGTTCATTGAATTAAGCTAACGGACATGAACATCAAGTAATAGCCACAGTCAATTGCCATGTTGCCTTTAAGCCTTCCTGCCTCCGCTTCTCTGTTACCTGTAAATACGAGTGGGTTTTTTGTTTCTCTTTGCTCTGTGTGTAACCTAAGCACTCTTGTTGGCTCTGTGGGAACAACATAACGGTCCGACTCCCCGATCTGTGGCAGGTGCATGTGGCAGGGGGCAGGGGCAAGGGGACGTGGCTTCATCCTGCCCTGGCGCCAACTGCGCTGTCCGTCTGGGGCCAAATGGCGGCCACAAAGCGCCCATAAAATTATACATACAGCAATGTCTCCATTGGACAATCTGCAGAAACATGGCCACGTATCTCTAGCTGGGGCTGTATCTGCATCTGTATCTGCAACTATTCCAAGCTGTTAGGCGGCAATTAAAGTTTTGTGTCTGCATTTTTGTAAATTGCCAATGCCATAAAATGAAATTAAAGCTGCAGAACAGAGGGAGGGAGGGGAAGGCGTTGTCTTGTGGGGCCAATCCATGGCTTTGATATTTCCGTGCACTTAAACACTTAACGCCATTGTTTATACACTTGAGTGCACTCGCTCTGCCGCCTTTTGATGTGGTGTGAAAAGTCGTCGGGCCAACAACAAACACACACACACGCAAACAAACACACACACACACACATGTGGCAAGCTTGAGACATTTTCTTTTTTAAGGAAAAGCGACAAAAAATAAGGAGAGAAAAACATATCCGTGGCAATGCTCATAAGTGTTCAACTAAATGGAAAAGAATTTCTTTTAAGCGTTGACAAAACAATAAAATAAAAGACGCTTATGCTCAAGAGGTTTTCCTTTCCCACACACATGCTACTTGCCACATGCCACCAACCATCAGTTGTTTTGTGGTCCCTACACGTTTCGATTCCTAGCCATAATGAAGGTATTGTGATTGCCTCGAGCTCAGGACTCTTGCCGTGAAATGCTTCTTGGCGTGAAAACTGCCATTGAAGATTTCGCCGTTAAGGCGTGCCCCCAAATGTCGCAACGCGGCGGCAAATGAGAAGTATAGGCGGGCGTTGCTGCCACTGCCAATTTGAGGCAAGCAATTTCTGCAAAAAGCTATATAGATAGCTTTGGCATATGCGTGCTGTGTATCTGTATCTCTCACTGTATCCGTATCTGTTAAGCTGAAACTGAAGCTCAACCCGAAGCTGTTGTAGCTGCATGCGTCTGGTTAAGTGGCAGGCAAATGGATGGCAATGGCAAATGCCAAATGCCATTCAGGTGCAGGCGACAAAGGTGTCCCCAATGACAGCTAAAGCCCGATATCGCCAATAAATCAATGTCGATAACTTTACACTGCCAAAATAAAGCAATAAATAATTATAAATTGAAATGATGTGAGCAGCAGTTGAATTGTTTATTTATTTGGCATTTTATTAAACAGCCAAAAGTGCATTCAAATTTAAATTGTAAATTGTAAATTGTTGCGATTCTTTTGGCAGTAAATAAATGACTTTTGGCAGTGAATAAATGATTGATTTACAAATCAATAAATTAGTTGAATATGAAATACAATGCAATATTATGGTTTGTGAATTCCATTATATTGAAATTAATTGTATTGTTTGTATTTACAATTATGCATTAACATCACAACAATTTAACTCATTATTTTCAATTATATTAATTGCGACAGAGCTCCAATTTGTCATTATTATACAAATTAATTGTTTTGATTATGTTTACAATTATACATAGAATTGAATTTTACAATTATATTAATTATTCGTACAATTATGTATTAAAACCAAATAATAGCAGTATTTATTTTCACAATGAAGTGCTGTCACATATGGCTGAATTATTTAATTAAATTAAATAAAAATTTAATTTATTCAACAAAGAATTGTTATAATTCGAAATTAAAACCATTTGTTGAATAAGCTATTTTTTTGCTGGATTAAATTATTTGAATTGATTATTCGCAATTTTTTTTTTTTAAATGAAATTCTTTTGGATTATAGAATTAAATAGAATTTATTATTGTTGACAAGTTTTGGCTCTCTCGTAATTATGTTTGGCAACCCGCTTCGGCCACTTTTGTCGGCTGTATCTTCGCGCAAAACTGGGTCAATTGAATGGCCTTTTTGTGGCAGGCAGACAGAGGCAAGAGGCAAGCGGCAAGGGGGAAGGGGCATGGGGCAGGCAGCAGTCACATTTGCTAAGCGCCACGTTTATTGTGCGCTGGCAGCAGTTGCGCCAAAAGTGAAATGCCAATGTAGCCAATTATGCTCTGAATCTCTTCGCTTCCCCCACACCACCTGAATGCCACCCCCCCTCCTCCGCCTGCCAGCCATCTATGCAAAAGGTAACTGGCAACTGGCAACTGGCAACTGTTAACTGCTAACAATGCAAAGCCTACGCCTGTCACATTCTTTTTCCTTTTTTTTCGTTGTTTCGTTTCGTTTCGCTTTTGCTTTGTCTTTTTGCTTATTTGGCCTTTTGTTGTTATCATTCAGCTGCAAGGTCCGCCCAGGGCAACAGCTGTCAACCAGGTTACGTGTGTGTACAGCGGGACAGAACAGAGGAGGAAGGGGGGCTGGCATAAATTGAACCCAGGCAGAGACAACTGCATTGGGAAGGGGAGCTTGAGCCTACATCATGTGAACTAGCCTAATTCGATTTCAAAGCACACAGAATTAAGCCAGCTTCAGAGGCTTTTGTTCTAGCCACTCGCAGTGATAGGCGTGAGGGGAGGAGGTGGGAGGAGGGAGACGGGGCTGTGGGGAAAGGGCTATTGAAAAATCATATGGCAGAGAAGAAAAAGAAACGTAGCCACATCGATACGTGCCTGGCATTTGGCATGTCGGATTAATTTCATTTTGTACTCGTCTCGGGTAACAACAGCTAACGGGGAAGGGCGTCCTTGTCTGAGACTCTCTCTCTTTCTCTCTTTCTCTGTCTCTGTCGCTGTCTCTGTTTGTGTTTGTCTTTGCTCTCTCAATCTTTTTGGGGCCGCATGTAATGGCCGCATTAATTTGAATTGCATAATTTGTTGCGCAGCAAAAGAAAAGAAATTAAGTCAATGGCCCAAACAAAATAAGTATAAATATCGATTAGAGAGAGAGAGAGAGAGCTGCTCTTAGTGGCATAATGACAGCGGCACTTGGAAAACTTAGACCCAGGCCATGGATATAGATGTGGCTGTGGATGTGGCCAAGACATGATGGCATACATAACACAACATGGTCGAGACGCTTCGCTCTTGTCTTCTTGCTGGCAACCCATTTAATTGGTAAAATTTAACACGTACGCACATTTGTATTCATTCTTGGTCTCATGTCTCTGGAAATTGGATTAAAGACATTAAAGACTCTCTTGTCTACGCCGTTGTCGTTGTCGTTGGCGTTGTTGCCATTCTGCACAACTGTAAATTACACACAAGAGTGCGAAAGAAGTTTGTTAGTATGCCATAATCGTATGGCGACGCTTTATTTATAGCATTAGCGCATATTAGGCCTAATGGGCATAACATACGGCGTGCCAAAAGACAGAGCGAAAAAGAAAATGCAAAATAAGAAATTGCAGCGTCAAGTTAATTGTTATAAACGGTGCTGTGACGACACAAGACTCTAATCAAAAGTTATTGAGATGCGAGTGGAATGCAAACACTTTCAGCAGAGTGCTAGAAATGGCCAAGGAGAAGTTGTCACAACCCCAAGATCTCCCCTCTTTATTTGCTGTGTTTATCCAAACCATCGAAATCCGTTTACAGCACGTTCGAGCTGATTAAATAAACTGATTGATGGCCTGCCTGATTGAAGATTTCAGCCAGTTGTCAGTCCCCAGCTCTCTCCACACATCGGCTTTAACTAATGCAACCCTTCTTCTGTTTTTCTTTTACTTGCAGGTGTGTACCAAAGTTGCCAGAGTGGCTTAAAGCCTTATCCCTGCCTTGGCAGTGGATCGTCCCACCCTTAAGACCAAGTTCTTTAGATTTTTTTGGGGTGTGTGTATTTTACACGCTTTAACAGACTGCAGTCTGTGGCGACAATCTCAGCGTGACAGAACTTCAGGCGCATACATTAGGAATTATAATCGCATTTGGGGCGATAAATGACCAAAATCGATGGCAGTCAGGCAGTCAGCACTTTTGGCTATTTAGTTTTGCCAGCCAACATCAAAATCTGTGGGGTGACTTTTGGGCCACACCGAAAAATAGTCACGTACGTACGTGTTTTTAAAGCAACCCTTAAAGGCAGAGTAAGAAAAAATGAAATGGAATGAAAACACGCCCCCAAATTAGGAAAGACGGCTGGGAAATATGACAAGAGTCGAGGATTGCAGAGCTGCAGCAGCGGAAATGGCAGCGTTGTGCAACCCCCACGAGAGGGGGTTGGAGACACGAAAGCTTCGCCTGCCCTGCAGCTATGCGACTGGGGTTGGGATCGAGTCTTTTTTGACTTTACCTTTCGGATGCCGATGACGCAATGCGTCTTTTTGTGGTCACAAAAGGGTTAAGGAAATGCAGCGCAATTAGACAGGAAAAAAGAATAGAATTCTCTATACAATAGTCAGACTCCTACGCTATGTGTATGTAGTTTGAAAGTTTGCTTCACACTCTCTCAAGTTGGCGATTTCCTTTTACAAAGTGCAAACAAAATTTATTTTCCATTTAGTTTTTATAAAGCGCAAACAACAACGGGGGAAAAGCGAAACACAAAAGTTGCTGGGGAAAAGCGAAAAGAAAAGCATCCAAAGGCAAAGCCAAACAAAGTTCAATCAAGTTAACTTTGTTGCCAATGCGAGCGAGCGACAAAAGCCGAACAAATGTGGCCGGGGGGCGACTCGGAGCAAAAGCAAAAGCAAAAGTTCAAAGCCGAAGCCCAGACTTTTGACTGAAAGTCGTGGCCGATTTGACCGTGCCCAAGTCCCAATACAAACTCCCCGTCTCCTTTAGCCCCCCAGGGTCTTATCACTCATCTCAGCAACTGTCCAGCACCGACCACCGACCACCGCCCTCCACTTCCGGCTCCCACTTCCGCCCTTCACTTGGTTCAATCAAGTTTAAAGCTTTTGCAAGTTTCAAACACTTTAACGTGGCCGGGCCAAGGGGAAAGGGCCATGGCCAAATAATGTGGTTTAGTGGGTGTCAATTTGTTAGGTTTGTCACGTTTCGCCCTGCGACAAAGTAAATAGCTCATTTCAGCACTGCGAAACTATGAGCGAACTACTCATGAAAACGCAAAGGGCAGCGAAGGGGAGAACGAGAGCTCAGGTATGCGGGAATTCGGAAAGAAAAACCTGATTTGATGGCCGTCAATTGACACAGAGCAAGAGGATTAGTGGAATTAACAAATTAGGGTAAAGCGGTGTAAGACTGCAAGGGATAATGGGCTTGGAATTAATAAATGAGGGTCTGAAAGAGGGACTTGCACTTCAGGAAGTAAGCTCACCTGGAGCCAAGCCAGATAAGGCAAACAAAGGGTGATGATTAAACGAACTATCCTAGCAAAATAATGTGTAGACTCTGGGGTCTACAGGAAGTAAGATTTATACTGTAAACTCTAAAGGGTTATAAGGAAGAGTCTTAGATAAGGGTGTAAGACATTGAGGTTGAAAAATAAATGTTATTAGGAAGTTAGTATCAGTTAAAGTTCAAATGAAAAATTTAAAATTACAATGATATCAAACTAAATATTTTGAATGAACAAAAATGAAGTAAGATCTCTTAAAAGTACATCATTAAAAACCAAGTCTTAGAAAGGGAAGATAAGTATAAATCAAGAAGGGTAACCAAAATATCTAAAATATATTGAGATTAATGAAAATTAGACGGAAGAGAAATGAAGTAAGGTCTATTGAAAGTAAATAATTTTGTAAACTAAAATATTTGTTGAAAGAAACAAAGATTGAATAAAACAATCCATTAATGTATTACAAAATATGCATTAAATTGAAACGAAGTCCAATAAAGGGGAGATCAGTTGAAGCTGAGGGTTACAGTTTTCTTGAATCGAATAATAAATTCCAGCCGTTCATAAACTTTGTACATGAAGTAAGAAAGAAGTTTATTACCAATCACTTGCAGAGTAAGCTTCACCTATCTCATCTTTGTGCTGCGTTAATTCCCGAGTGGCGAGTGCAACAATTTAAGCCGTAACTATTTCAAGTATGCTGTTTGAGCCAAACTCCAACAGCTGCTCAAAAGCACGATGCAACAGAATGTGGAGAACGCGCGTTGTCTATAAAATAAACCAGAGGGCGCCACTGTTGCAAAGTATCCACTATCCAGTATCCAGCATTCACCCACCTCCCAGCCACCCAGATAACAATAAACTTTGCAACTGTGTTGAAGTTTTATAATGAGGCAAGTGGCAACAGCAGCATCAGGAGTGGAAGATGCAAGGAATTGGGTCAAGTTGGCTGGGCAATATGGCGTTGATAGCGAGTGGTCAGAGGAAGGTTTTGGGGGTGTTGGGGTCTGTAACTCTGTGAGTCTCAAATTGATTATTGTGCTGGGAATATTTGCATAGCACTTTGGCGCGTCATGCGGTCGACGTGTTTTGCGGTCTGTGTCAGGCAATTAACTGCAGAAAAGAAAATCAATTACAAGACTACTCTCTCAACTTGGAGAGCTAAACGACTTCCGCCAAAGAAGTTCTTGTCGGGGCCTTAATTGCATGCCCACTGAGAAAAGAGAGAGGAGACAGCAAAGAGAGAGAGAGAGAGAGGACAGAAGCAGACTGTAGACGGGAGACCCTTTGCCTAAAACGGAAATCATGTTATGGACGCGACCAGCAACCGCAACAACAACAACAGTGGCAGCAATAACTCATAAATATCCAGACGGTTGGTCGGGGGAAAAGGCAAAAATATAATGACAAATCAGAAAAACAACAAGCGAGCCGGGCAGCTGGACAGCAATCAGAAGAAGCTGTAGCTGAAGCTGATGAAGAGGCTGCTTTGGTTGTTCCAGCCATTCCCTTGACGACGACGACGACGACGACGTTGGGAGTGCTGAGTCAGGAAAATAATGGAAAACAATTTAGACTCATGGACAGCGGGAAATTGTTATAAAAGGCAAGAAAGAAAGAACTCGAGAGCGATACACGCGACCGATGCCATAGCAAAGAAAAGCTACGAGCAATAACAATTGAATTTTCAAATGCTGCTTATTGTTTTTCCGGCATCAAGAAATTGGCTGCCCCTTGTTAAAATGCAATCAAATTGAAGCCGTAGTCGCAGTCGCCATCGCAGTCACAGTCACAATCGTATTTGGAGTTGGGAGTTGGAGTCGGGAATTGGAGTTGGAAGTTGGGAGTTGGAGCTGCAGACGCGCCACAAATATTTCTGTGGACTGCCGCAAAATGCGGGCCAAGAGCAAACTCAAACTGGCAGGCTAACAACTGGACCGTCAGAGCGTCGGACTGGCACAAAGCGAGTTTAATTTTGAATCCATTCGAGGCCACAACAATCCCCAAAAACAGCACCACAACAACGGCAACAAATGCTTTGCCAAAAAATCAACTGAGAATGCAGCGCAATTGTCTAAATGGCAGCACAGAAATACCCTATAACCGAAATTAAGTAAATTAAAATTTAGGAAATATTCAAACATTATTATTTACAGTGTACGAGAGTAGACAAAGCACTGTTGAATTATCTGAATTTATAGTTTTTGAAACTGCAAGTATTAAAAATGATTTGAATCAAAAATAATCGAAGCGCTCAATGAATTCATATAGTTTTCGTAATTAAAAAATAATACTGAAATATTCATTGCTGAAAAGGTTTAGTTTTGAAGACATTCATATATAAATCTCTAAGTCTATTGTAGTCTCACACTTAATTAAATTAAAAACTTCAAGAGTGATACTCACTTAGTTATAAACTTTGTTATAGTTTAAAGTTTAGTGTTGATTCTGAAATGGAAAACTTCAGTGTGACACAACTTAATTAGAACTTGAATAGAACATGATTTCGACTACCCTCTTTGAGCCTCAGCAACTAAAGGGTATGCATGTGGTAACAAAAAAATACAATCACTCGGCGGCACTCGAGTGCAACGTGGCATGGAGCTGCAGCTGGAGTTGGAGTTCGAGTCCGAATTGGAGTTGGAGTTGTGAGGCTTGGCTGCCTCTTGGCTACTGGTTTTGCCGACAAGCCACAGGAAAAAAACAAAAAAACTTCACTCGCCAAACAGTAGCTCCGTTGTCAGAGGCTCTGTTGCACTCCGTCTGCCCCTCGATTGTCTGGTGGCAGCCCACATGTGTGTCGATGCCACAGCTTGTCGCATGTTTGTGCCCCGGGGCTGACTCCGAAGTTTTGTACGTAAATCTCGGGGCTTTTTAAATACGCTACGTGCAACAGCGATTGCGACTGCAAACTGTGACTGTGGAGAACGTGGGGAACGTGCTGCGTGTTGAGTATTTGTTGAGAGCACATGGAATAAAAAAGCAAAGGAAATAAATACAAAAAAATTGCCAAGAAGTTGCCGACAAGAACGACGTCGGTTGACTTTGTCATATGAAAAGTAAACAAACGACAGCCAAAAGGCAACAAAAACCAGAGGCGACCAGAGGCCACGAAGGAAAAGAGGCTGTCGGGCTTAAGGCAGCGACAGCGACAGCGACAGAGGCTTAGTTTCGCCAAGGGGGCGGAAAAGAGCAGAAGGTAAATGCTGAAGGCATTGAAATGGGAATAGAAGCAGGAAGTGTAATTGGAATTGCAAAAGGAATTGATATGGGAATTAGGCGAGAGGCGTAGGAGGACTTCAAAAGGCAGGCCAAAGCTAAGGGAAGCGGAAAGTCGATGCTAGAGCAAAAAATAGATTTATTGTGGAACATATTGGCCATTGATAATATTGATTTAGATAAGGTAATTTAATAAACTTAGTAATATAGATTTCACTTCAATTTCTTATTAATGATATGAATAGGAATATGGATTTCATTTTAATTTCGCAAGAATATTGAATTTCAATTTCATACGAAATAATTTTAATTTGATATTGATAATTGGGGAATTTCATAGATATGAATACATATTTTAGTTAAATTTCAAATAGATAATATGCATTTATAGATGGCAATACAAACAACATATATTTAATATCAATTTCTATTGAATTCATGTAAATTATATTTGCAATAGTTCCTTAATTAAACCCCTCAAGACGCCACTGTACCGCCAGAATTCGCACATTCTTCACATAGTCGTAGTTTGTGACACAAACTTTATATTAACTCCTCGTAAGAAGCACACGTAGCACTCTCAAGCTCTTTCCTGACGCGTAACTTAACCCGGCCCCATCCTCAGTCCACAATCCAACATACAACAATCTACAATCTGTTCTTCCCCTACGACAGAGCATGTCCCGGGCACAGTCGAAAAACAGTTAATTACAGGAAAGTAGCTTACGGAAAAATGGCGACAATGGAGCCGGAGTCGGAGTCAGAGCCAGAGCCGGGGTAATAAAACTATTTTATGGCCAAAGTTTTTGGCTCTGAACTCGGCTGCAGTCGCAAAGTTTATTTAATAAAAGTTGAAAGTGCTTTAAGGAATTAAATATATGTAGAGAAGATATGTAACAAATGCAATCAGCTTATGCAAATGTTGTTGCTTATGTTGATTTTAAAATAATGAAGGCCCTTCCACCTTCTGGTGTTATCTTCGTCCTGGCCCGGCCCAAGTCAAAGCATGAATAATAAAGCAACCAACTGATTGCAGTATTCTTAATGTAATTGCAATTTTTGGACAGAAACCAAAGACAGTCAAAGACAAAGACCAAGCCAAAGACAATGCCAAAGTCAGGCGTACGCATATTTTCATAAAATATTTAGCCAAATGTTTGTTAGCCAGGTTCTCTCTCTCTCTCTCTCTCTTCATTGCCCTTTCGTCTCTGGGCTCGCATCCATTTGGATTTTATGGGCAAAAACTTAATTTGACGCCGTTTGCACAAAAATTGTGCGCATTTTGTATTTGTTTGTGTGTTTCGAGGTAATTGCGCAAACAAATAAGGTGGGGCAAGTGGCTGGGAAGCGGCAAACGGGAGCACGGAACCAAATGGACGCTGTAAATGACGGTGCTCAGATGTTGACGCCTGTCGGCTGTCTTTCCGCACTGTGGCATCCACAGCAGCAACAGCAGCAGCAACAACACCGAGAGTGAATGAAATGCCAGAAAACTTGGCTCGCAAATGCAAAATATAAGAAAAACAACTTTTTGAGACCAACCAACTGCAATTGCTCTATAGAAAGAACTAACTATTATATTACATTTAATAGTTTAATTTATTAGTTTATTTATTTTAAATTTATAACATTAAAATAATTATTTAAATGAATAGTTTTAATCTTTTGAACACATAGTTATTAAGTTATGATTTCAAAATAGATTTGGTTCGCAAATGAAAAACTATTAAATATTTAATGCTCTCAATTATTATTTTATTTATTTTAAATTTGAACATTAAAATTATTATTCAAAGTATTAATTATGACAATTCTTTACGATGAGATAGTTTTAAATGTGACTTTAAAATAGATTTCTTATATTAAATGATTCAATTTGGGGAAATTCACACTGCTTGTCAGAAACTAAGCGCACAGGTCGTATACGTAATTTTTCTAGTGGGAAATAAATTAAAAGAGAAGTCGGCTAACTTAATATTGAAAGTATATTATCGCAAGTCTTATATATAAAAACAGGTAAACAAGCGCCACGCAAGTGTCGTTACCAACTCAAGTTGAGTGCAAGTCAACCTGTAATTGCAGAGTATCTCAAGTTAGACGGCAAATTTGCCCATTACGTGTAGGTGCTAAATGCCAAGGAGGCAAGTGCGGACAGCGCAAGAGTGCGAGAGAACAAAAGAGAGAGCGGGAGCGAGAGCAAAAGCTGTCATGCACTTGAGTTGCATTGCAGCAGCGAAGAGAGAGAGAGAGGACAGAAGAGAGAGAGGCAGCTGAAATTGCTGTAAAACTGAATGAGCTGTCTGCGTGGGCAATTTAGTTATTGCTCTTGTTAGTTGTTGTTGTCGTCATAGCTGCCGTCGTAGTGTTGTTTTTTGTTGTTGTTGCTGTTGTCGCTCTCTTTGGCAAATGAATGAACAACAATTTATGCGTGTGACGCATTTCTGCTCTCAAAGTCAAAGCCGACAAAACAAAAACAAAAACAAATTATAAATCTTCAAAAGCATTCTTGGCCAACAACAACAAAAGCAAAACAAACTGTTTATACTCACATATGTGTGTGTGTGCGCGCTTTGTTTTTGTTTTTGCTTTTATTTTGGCGAAAATAGGAAGACAGCCCAATGCGGACGGCAAACTTAAAGAGGAATCTGCCAAAGTACAGCATATATATATATGTATATGTATGCGTACACATATAGTAGATGTGAGCGGACTGGGGAGGGGGGAGGGACGTCTTAGCCAAGTAGTTGGCAGATAAAAGCCGCTATAAAAACTGTCAAATAAACATCAAAGCGGATGCGCAACGCTTGACATGCTAAAATATGCTTTATAGTCATGCGTGGCTCTGTGTGGGTAATCTATGTGTATCCATGTGTGTGTGTGTGTGTGAAGTCTAGAGTGAAGAAGAGAGGAGAAGAGAGCGGGGGGGGGGCTGCGACTGGGGTTGGGGCTAATGTGCCATGTTTATATGTGGGGCGTTGCCAATGCTAAAGTAATAGCACAACATAAAAACATTGATGGCTGCGAATGATACAGAGACAGATATTGTCCATGGAGTTGGCCTAGAACACAGTGGCGTCGCAGGGAAGGGGAAGGAAATTGAAGTATGTTAACTTAATCATTTGCATTTCCATATAATACGTCTAATGGCAAAGTAAACCCAATTCGTTATATATGATAATATTCAAAGCCCGCGGCTTATGCCAACTTCCCGCCTTCCGCCTTCCGCCTTCGACATGCTTGTCACATCGCGTCAGAATGAATTTCAATTTCACACTTCCAGTTGACAAGACACAACATGCCCGCCACCTATTGCCAACATCACTGCCCGCGGCATTGGCTCGGCTCTAGGGAGAGCGAGGGAGCGAGAAATTCGCGCCTACATGCGGTCATGCATCTCGTTGTGCTGCCTCCCAGCAGCCTCCGCCCCCCCCTCCCTTGGCCGCCACACTTTCGCCCCTCTCACGGCTCCGCCTTCACCGGCTGCGCCCCTGTTCCTTTTGCACATTAGAAAACGTGACAAAAATTTCATATTGATGTCTTCTTTTTTTTTTCGGGCGCCTTTCCTCGCATACCCTGTAGCTAGAAACAAATGAGGTGTGAATAGTCTGTGCTGCATTATGGAATGGGCAGAAGGCAGCATCTGTGAGCAAACAAAATTAATATATTATTTACTAGCAGTATATTGTTACTAATGTGAGCGATTTATTTTAATCATACCCTTTAAACACATTGTGGGTTAAGTTTTTAAGTATTTAAATGCAGATAATTAAAATGCCACAATTAATTTACAATTTTACAATTTTCAATTTACAATAGGCATCTTAATATATTATTTACGAGAAATATAATATTGTTATTTGCGCCGATTTACTTTTATCCTACCCTTGAAATATATGAGTAGATTATTTGAGTTACAAAAGTTAAGCTAAACATGCATATTTTAATACAGATAATTTATATTATTTGAATGCCAATATTACATACTTGACTAACAATATAGAAATATATTTTAGAGTTTCGGTCTACTTACTAGTAAATTTTCCTTCTCTTTATGAAGACAAGCAGAAGAGTATTAAATGTGAAATTACACATTAATTTAGTTCTGCCTTTTACTGGGTATCATAGAGTTGTGCTTAAAACATTTCGCATTTTTACTAGATTATTTTTTTCTTCTTATTTTTTTTTGGTATTTTGTCTGCTTTTTTGATGATGCTGCTAAAGGCAATACATAAAATTTTCACACACAGCTACACACACAACAACAAGAACAGCAAACAACAAAATATGTGTGAATTAGGCGCAAAAGTTGAAAGCAGCGTATAATTCAGTTCAGTTCAGTTCAGCTTCGTTCTGTTCTGTTCTGTTCTGTTCTGTACATTCTCGTATATTTTATTATAGCGCCCCGAATGCTTTTGAAGTGTCGGCAAGAATGTGTGGGCAGGGCGCCTACACACACACACACACACACTCACGCACACACACACACACAGTTATATACTCTTTTATAGTAGGGAAATTTGGGAGGAGTTGGGGTTGGAAGTGGGGGCTTCACATTATATTTATATGGATTGCAAAAACAATTTTGGAGTGCATATGTCACAGACAGTTCCCGTCGCTTTCAGTGACTGCAGCAGCAACAACAATAATAATAATAACAACAGCAACGTCACGCTTCAAGTTCATAATTTGTACAATTTTACGAGGCAGGCAGAGGTAAGAGGGGGCGGGGTCAGGTGCTGTAACTTCTTACCTTGCCGTATACATTTCGTTTGTGTTATTTTATTTCAGTTCAGTGTGTGTTTTTTTTTTGCTGAATTATTTATACAAATTTGTATCTTTTATCTGCCGCTCTGCTGGCATTGCAGGTGGTCATAAAGAGCTGCCGAAAGATGCGAGCATTTCTGATAATGGCAGCGCATAAAACCCGAGCGAGTTACAGTTTCAGTCTCTCCGAGTGTCTCTGTGTCTGTGGGGTATCGTCTTACCCCTGGCCAATTTTGTTATGGCCATTAAAGGGCCGTAGCGGAGCGACAACAATCATAAAAAAGCGCTATAATTTCACGTGTAAAGACGTGCTTTACATATGTACAAATAAAATGCTGGATGCGTTTCAGTTTAATTGAAACTGATCGAGCTGCCCTCGCAGCATCAGGCAACGACAACCAGTTCTACATAAGTATCTTATCAAGTCTCCGCTCGGTTGTTGCTGATACAAAGTACATGCATATTTACACAACTCGTCGCAGCTTCTACGCTTTAGCAATCAAATTACAAAAGAAACATTGACAGCAACGACAGCAACGACAGCTGCTGGCTGTGAAAAACTGGAACATTTTTGATTGACATTTGATTGGCAAAATGCCTGCAGAGCTGATAAAATGCCAACACAAAGCGGCGCCAAGCGAAAAATGCCAAATAAATAATAATTATAGCGGCAGCAGCAACAAATAGACTGAGGAAATTTGCGAAATTTGTTGGCCTCGCATATTAACGCCTTCAAGTTAATGTTAATGGCTAACAGCAGCAACAGAATCTGTTGCCCATTGGCTTCAATATGGCGCAAAGCAAAAGCCAAGCCCCAACAAACAACAACAATAACAACAGCAACAACAGCAAGAGGAACCTTCACTCATTATGCCGCTCATTCATTATTGTTGTTGCTGTTGTTGTTGCGGCAAGTTTAAGCGCGCTGTTTGTAATTAATTTCCGTTTGTGTGTAGCCGCAACAAACTTTGGCGTTAAACTTAAATAAACCGCAGCAGGAGAGGCCGAGACAAAGCCCCAACCCCGGGCCAGATACCGATACCGCCACAGCTTGAGATACAGATACAGATACAGATACACATAGAAGTGCAATGAGACAGCAAAAGAATGAATCCAACTCGGGGAATGATTAGCCGAAGGCAGCATACACTAAGCAGAAGTTGAATTAGCTATTGAAAAGTATTGAATACAGATAATATAGTAAATATAGGTTATATCTTATTTTTCAATTTACAAAGGGAAACATTGCGCATTTAAATGTATCTAAATCTATTTCCGCAATTTGCATTAAATTTAGTAGTGCAAAGTGCATAATATAGTATTCAGAAACATTTGTGAATATAGCTAGAAAATATATCTTATTTGTTAAACATATTTTTGGCATACATGTTTCAGATACAAATGTATCTAAATAAATTTTATATTGCACTTACAGCAGGTTCAATTTGGTTATGACAAGTAATTCGTGAATTCAGTATTTGTTTAGTTAATATAGCTGGAAAAGATATTCTAATTATTAGCTGTATCTTTTATAATATGCTTGTCAGATACAAATGTATCTTAATCAATTTTTGTGTTGCAAAATCATTTCATTTACTTGCAATTTGTGGGCGTTACATAGCTGATATTAAAGCGCATCGACCCCGTTGTAAGTTTGGACCATACTTAAACAACAGATACATACGTGTTCATACATACAGATGTACAGATGAATGTATGTATGCTGTATTTATGTGTGTCTGTATGTCTGCGGCACATACATTTGTATGGCCAGCAAACCCGTTTCGGAACACGTTGTGCGGCAAGATGAAGGCCTCCATAAGCGACACGCGCTGAGCCCAAACTGGAGCCGAGCGAGAGTTGAGAAGAGAGAGGGATGGAGAGGGGTCAGGTTAGGGATTGTATTGTACAATAACAACGGCAAGAGCAAACTACAATACGTATAGTATATCATACAAAAGGCACGCTCGATCTGCCCGCCGCTGACGTCGTCGTCTATTCACTTGATTTGTAACATTAACATTAAAGCAAACTTTTCAAAACGCCGACGACGGCGACGTCGATGTCGATGTCGCTGTCGGCTTCAATCTTGGCTAAAATGCAACAGGCCGTCGCAACATTGATGACGCGTGACGACGATGCCGCCGTGAACTTCAGTCGCTGATAAGAACAACGACGCCAACAGAGACGACGACGACGACGACGACGACGATGACGACTCCCACCGACAATGGCTTCCATTGAGTGCGAGTTCATCGTGTAACTGTTTTCTCATCGATTATCGGCGTTTAATTAAAGCAGCCCCATTCCAGCGATCCCCTATAATTGCTACTGGTATTTAGCAAGCATTGCTGATAACACAAACCTGGAACAGCGCAACAACAACAACAACAACAACAGCGCAATAACAACAACACCATTAACTGAAGCAGATTTCTTTGGACGATAGTGAAATATTTTTTCAAGCGTTCCGTTTGATTTTTGCCGTTGTTTTTCTTTCGTTTTTGCTTCTTTTTTGGCTTCGATAAGTGCCTTGCCAAATTGTGCTTGTAAATTATCAAGTGCCTCGAACAAAAAACGCACACAAAGATGGCAAAAAATAATAAATAAATAATAAAGTTAAAAGTAAGCGAAGCACTCGAGGCGACTCATTTGCCGGCTGCTCAAGAAAGCGCTATCAAAGTCTAAAGGGTTTATGACCATTAAGTGATCGAACAGTGATCAGCTGCAATCATTATAAATTAAATAATCGCCAGGCAACCTTAAATATAATAGCAAAGATTTTAAGATTGAAAATAGAAAAACTTACCTTAGTGTATTTATATCTATACAAATTTCTCTGAGTGGAATTTGAATGTATCACAGATATCAATAGGAAAATAGTTTTAATGCCTACATGTTGCTTAATTTGATAATGTAATATTAATTAAAAATATATTTTATTATCGCACAAATATAATAGCAAGGTATTGAAAATAGAAAAACTTACTTTAGTGTATTTACTATATATCTATACAAATTTCTCTGTGTGGAATTTGAATGTATCACAAATATCATTAGGAAAATAGTTTCAATACCTAATGCTCTTATGCCTACATGTTGCTTAATCTGTTAATGTAATATTAAGCAAACATATAGTTAAGCTAACCATTCACCATGTTGAACATTTGAATTTAATCAGCAGAGAAATATAATTTCAGTTTAACGTGATTAAATGTTTCTGTAAAGCGCATTGGGCAGCAGATTAACAGCAGATAAAATCAGCGAGCATTCGATTGATTTCCTAATTGAGTTTGCTCCACATTTGATTATGGATTATTTAGCATATAGTTTAAGCAAACATCAACATTGCTATCGTATTTCCCAGGCATTTAGCATTGATTAGTTTGCAGCCCGTCGCAGTATCGGGACTTAACTACACTTAATGGCCAAATAAATAGGGTTTAAATATTTATGAATGCTGCTGATGCCGCTGCGATTGCATTGCCAATGAGAGGAGAGGCAAGAAAATAACAAATGCCACCTGTTTCGCATACAACTTCATATTGGATTTCATGTTAATTTCGTGTTTTATTACAACGATTTATAATATTTAAGTTGTGGCTATCGTCAATTTATGCGCATTTTTGATTTGCACTATAAAAACCAAAGGCAAACGCCCAAAAATCCACACACACACCCAAACATTCGTTGGCCAATTAATTATGCAAATCCTCTGAGCACATTGAAAACTAATCTACAGCATCGCCTTTTGACTTTTCGAATTTTCGATTTGGGTTTGTTGCTGTTTTTCACTCGTGTTGATAAGAAAATATGGTAATGAGAATTTATGAACTGCGCCTAAATGTCCAAAAATGGTTCGCTACAGATGTGTGTGTGTGAGTGTGTGTGTGTGTATCTCGCTCTAATTGAGTCAAGAGCAAAGATACATTACTCATGCGCCACGTACGCCGCAAACAACTTTTTGATAGATAAGCCTCGAGCCGTGACGTTCATTTATCATACGAAATTCATGAGGCTGCTGCGCCGCACAATTCAGCATAAGCCTCAATGACCTCTCAGGTAGTCGGTCCAAGAGTTTCCCCTCCTCTCCTTCTTTCCCTCCCGCTCCTCTTTGCTATTAGGCAGCGTGCGTGTTGCGGTCGTCTAATGGACTGAAGAGGAGTCTAGTGCGGTGCGTCGACCGTCGACTGCCGCCTGTTCATTCTCATTTGCTGGCTTTTCGGCATTTGCGTAATGTATAAATTCAATTCATTGTGAACCGAACTGCAGCTGGCAAAATTATAGTGGGGTATATGCGACTTGAGCAGACATTTTGTGACAACTCGTTACACAACAATTCAATGACAAGATAAAATAAATTTTATAGAAAAATAAATATTAAATAAAAATAAATAAATAATATTATTCATCGCATCTTTAGACTTAATCGAAAAGCTATTCGAAGTTTTTGTAGCTAATTTAAGAATAGATTTTTATAGCGTATGCTGGCAGTCGTTGCAACTTTGTTGCGCACATACGATTTGTATCTTTCAGAGTGGCTTAGGCCAAAGTTAATTTGCAAGGCGGCATGTTTCATATCAGACGCCAAAATGCTTTCAAGATGACTCAACAACAACACGATTCTCTTGCCCGTTTGTTGTAGTTGTCGTGTTGTTGTTGCCGCGGTCGAACCACTTGAGAGAAAAACATGTTCTTTCGGTTTATCTTGGCGCCACGATCGTCGGCACCGGGCGCGGTATTTGCTCAAAAACACAAAGGCGATAATTAAACGCAAAACAAAGCGGCCGAGAACAGACAACGAGAGGCCCAAAAGACCGCAGACCGAGCCGCAGATACAGCTACAGCTACAGCTACAGCTATTGCCATGGCTACAGATACAGATACAGATACAGATACAACTTTGGCTATAGCCGCAGAGACGCGCAGCAAGCACATCAAGTGGTCGGCCTTTAATTAGAAAAGGTGTAGAGCCTAACAACAATACACACAATAAGCGAACGTGGAGCCAAAGTTGCCTCTCTTTTTTTTTTTTTTTTTTCTGTTTTTCTGTTTTTTCGGGGCGCGCAAAGTGCATAAAAAATGACGACAGCTAATGAATGTCGGACTTCCACTGCGACTGCGACTTCAACATCGACTTGAGTCTGCGCTGCTCTGGCAGCTGCTTGGCAACAATTTATTAGACAGATGATTTGCCAACAAGGCAAAGTTTCAAACCAACAAAAAAAGAAAAAAAAAAAGAAAAAAGATATAAACTAAAGATAAACTTCATAATTGTGTCTGTGTGGCCAAGGAAAACAAAAGTTGTTGTTGCAGTTGTTGCTGTAGCTGTGGCCATATCTCGCATGTAAGTGTTAATGAAGTTAAGTGTTTTTGACGCGAACGACCATAAGCAACAACAACAACAACAACAACAATTAATGAGAAGTCGCATACCAGAAGAAGACAAAAAACCAAAAAAAATAAAAATAAAAATAAAAATACTGCGCGTCGAGGGCGAAACGCACAAAAATGTTCAGGCCACATGATAAAGATCAACACATGGCAAAAAAAAAAATAGTAAAGAAAAACAAAAAAAAGCAGACCAGAAGAGCATAGGCCAAAGACCAGGCAGCGTATCTTGTGGATAGCTCAAGGCAAGAGCAACAGCAACCGCAACTACGACTACAAGTGGCTGCCAGCGTTCGGGCCTTGGCAAGTGAAACTTTGGGCCAACTTAATTGAAAGCCATTCAAAGTGCTTAAAAAGATGACTAGATTAGAGAGTGACTAACTGGCGGAGTTCCAAAGAAGCGACAAACTCCAAGCGAGCAGAAGCTAAAAACGCAATTCAAAATTGTATCTGCACAATTACAAAATTCTGAAATATTTATAATTTAATAATTGTCAAATTTGAAAATATGGAATTAATTGATTTGAAAATATATCAGAATATTATTCACAATTGAATTAACAAAAGTTTCTGATTACGCTACAATAATTTGAATAACTTTATCAAATTGCAAATAATTGAATCAAGTGTTTTTATTCACATTTTAATTGATGACATTATGTTAACATTTTCGATTATAATTCTCGAGTTATTCATATAGGAATTTATTAAATTAAATATTATATAATTCACTTTATAGTTGAATATAATTCACTATAATTGACTGAATTCACGTACAAATGAATTAATTTATTCAGAATTAAGCACAAAACTTATTTTTAATGATGCCACTTGAAGCTTTACTGATCTCTGCGTCGTTTTTGAGGGTGTAACCCAGATTTGGCCATTTGCCGCACAATGCCAGATATATGAAAAGAAAGCAGGTCGGCGGTGATCCAGTCGGCAAACAATCAGAAATACTCTCAAGTTGCACTACCCTAAACCCACATTCACACAATTCTCAACAACTCATTTTTCCCCTGGCACTCTGGCTAATTGTCTTCAATTGTGGACGCAGGACTCAGGACTCGGGACTCAACTCAACTCTTTGGCTCTGAATACAGCAGGGAAATGGGGGAAATAACAAAGCAGCTGAGAACTGAGAACTGAGAACTCAGGGACTTGCCTGCATAATGCTTATGCAATTAAATGCCAAAGCACCGCCAGGTTCTGCTGAGAATTGCAAATGTGAAACTGGGTCAGCTAAAGCGAAAGAGGCGAGAACTGGAAATTTGTGTGTGCTACTTAATTAATTAAAAGCGGGCAAAAGGCGACAACAACTAAGGGAAAACTTGGCCAACAACTCGAGGAAATTAGTGGGGAAAAATGACAACAAAAAAAGATAGCAACCAGGGGACATCCAACAATTCACGCTTCGCTTTGCTTTGCTTTGCAACTTTAAAGGGCTTAGCTTTGTGCGGCAAACGCGGCGTATGAGTAATGAAATGGCCAACACTTTTGACTGCTTGCCGCTGACCACAAAAGCTCGCAAAAATACGCTCTCGCATTTTCAATTAAAATCAACTTTTTAGTCGACGATGACGACAACGACGACGACGACGAAGTCATTAATTAGGAATGCTTTCGGCGCAGTCGCCTTTCAAGTGTTTTGTCTGGTCGCCAACGCTTTGTGTTGGCGTCGAGGCATAAAATGCTTTTTGTTGTAATGCGTTCTTGTGCAAATTGCAAATAAATTGCAAGCAGCCGCCGCCGCAGACGAAGTCAAAGGCAAAAAATTTGTGCCGACAAACGGCAGAGGGGAATGAGGGCGGAGATGGTATCGCGGGTGTCAGATTAGATATACTATATACTATAGAGAGAGGGGCGTCCGAATGTTTGATGCCTTCAATTTCATGCCACTTTGCATTTTAATTAAAATGGAATCTTTCCCTCCTCTTGTTGTGTGCCTTTGCAGTTCAGGAATGCACCACAGACTCGGAGGAGCTGATGTATCATCAGGTGCGCGCCTCATCCTCGTGCAGCGCGCCGCCGGATTTGTTGCTGGTCAGCGAACGTGACAATAATATACAACTGAGATCGCCGGTGGTTAACATCATCACCACGCCACCCGGCAACGCCTCCACAGCGGCCACAGCCAAACAGCAGCAGCTGCAGCAACAACATCATCATCAGCAGCAGCAGCAACAACAGTTGCCGCTTCATCAGCAACAGCATGTGACCCGACAGCAGCAGGAAATCAGCAGCAGTGGCAGCCACAGCAAACACTTGCGTATCAGCAGCTCCAGTGGCAAGCACAACAAATATCCAAATATGCCCCAATCCCATCACCAGCATCATCATCAGCAGCAGCAGCAGCAGCAACAGTTGCAGCTGGAGGAGGATGTTGTCGACGCTGCGGCAGCAATGCCAACAACACATGCAACGCATCCGCAGCACTCGCGACATTTGCATCATCACAGCAAGGAGGAGCGCATACGCTTGGAGGTGAGTTCGCAGTATTGATTGACTGATTGACTGATTGAGTGATTGACTGATACCTTTGAGACGCGTTTGCAAGTGTCTCAAAGTTTGGCGCATTTTTGGGCAGAGTTGCGCAAAACAAATATGAAAGATACTTTGCTTAAAACAAATACAAAACTCGAATATCAAACTTAAATAGTAGCGAAAATTATATTTATTTAGTACTTGAAAAAAATTATTTATTTTATTGTTTCCATTTCATTTATACCAAATGTAACTTCAAAGCCATGGACGATTGCCAAAGCGAATTCCATCGCAAATCAAAGAGGCAAACTGCTGAGCTTATTGCTTTTATTAAAGCCAATTACAAATAATACACAATAAAATCTGAGGGTTTATTATACTATTTGCAATTTGTTGGCCATATTATTACTGATTTCAATATAAATTTCGCATTTGATTCTCTCCACTGCCAACTGGGAAGCCAATTGAATGTAAGCGTATAAATTAAATGATGTTTTGTTTTCGATTCACCAATTTCCATTTCTCGCAGCGATTCGATTCGACTCGCATTGACCCCCAACCAGGTGCGGGTACTCGAAATTCTATTCATACTTATACTCATGTTGGTCAAGTTTAATCAGGTTGCTGTTGTTGTTGTTGCTGTGGCTGCAGCAGCGCCATATTTCATGACCCACTGGGCAGAGCAGCGCATAAACTCAACTTTTAAATGTGCTTTTAATTAAAATTTCAATGGATCGTGATACAACAACAACAACAACACAACAAGCGAGACTGGCCATTTGCTTAGGGGAAAGAAAATATTTCATTAACGCAATGTTGCCGGCAATTTTCAATTACCACCCACTGTAACAGACATTCCCAAAAACAACAAAAAGAACCGAGAAAAAATATCAAAACATTAAAATTCAATAAAACCCATTAAAAGCGCACTGGAAAAAAAAAAACACAACATACACTGACACTCAAGGGAGCGAGAGAGAGAGAGAGAGACAAGAACAAACTCGTAGCGAAAGCACTTAAAGGCAATTAAAAATCTTCAAGCCAAGTAGCAAGAAATAGAAATTATATTTATTTCCCTTTTCGCAGCGCCAAGTGGCAATGCTCAAGTGGGAGTTGATGGTAATGGGCGATTGCGGGACTCTACCTCTCCCACTCCCTCTCCCGTCCGTCCCTCTCTCTGTCTGCATGCTTTTTCGTTGGTCTGGCAGCACTTTATCAATGGCAATGCCAGTTTGTTTTTGCTTTTGCTGTTCTGTTTTGTTTTGCTTTGGATTTTGTTGCTGGCGCAGCGTGCGAGAAATTAAATATTTAGTCAAATTATGGCCACAATTTTCGACTCAACTTTCAGCCATTAATGTTGTTGCTCTTGTTCCACTTGTAATTGTTGTTTTTTGTGGCATTGCACACACACACACACACACACAGACAGCAGCACTCTCTCACACACACACTCACACACAGACACAGACAGATTGGGGAAGTTTCGCAGTGGAGCAGTGAACAAAAAGTGTTGCATACTTTTGGGTGGCTGCATTAAATTGTTTGCTCTGGCTGTGCAGCCTGCAGCTGATTTTACTGCATTTATTTTTACGAACTTTTTGCTGAAAGTTAAACACTGCACTTTATTAGCATATTTTTAGCACTTTCGCGTTGCCATATTTTCTAGTAGTTTTTCAAGTTTAAAACATACTTAAATACTGCCACTTCATATTGAAGTGCTCCTTTTGAACATCTGCTGGAGTGAGCTTATCAGTTGAAAGGATATTTTGCAGGCAAATGGTTTGAATAGTTATGAATAGAATATATATATATTTATTTAATAGTTACTTATTTAACAGTGGTACCTCAAAAACACTGTTTAGTAAAGCAAATAATTTACAAACCAATAATAGACACTCAAAATAAATTAATTTTTTTAATTAATTCAATGCGGAAAAAGTAGAGATATTAATATCAATAATACCCTAACTTTTTTTGTTAAATTATTGAACTTATTAACCGTCTATTATTTTTTTTTATATTTAACTTCTATAGGGAAGTCTGCCAGTTATCAATTAATATCAGTAGTTACTCAAGTGCTTGATCTTCAATTTGTTTACTGCCCATTAACCTTTTTTTACTTATTTAAAATATATATTTTATTTGTTCGAAACACATTATCTTTCTCTATTTGTATTCTATTGGAAAGTTTACCTGTTGTCGATTAATATCAATAAAAACTCGAAGTGTTTCATTTAAAGTCTTTATTTTATTTACTGTATATTACACTTTTTTGTAATATATATTTTTTTTGGGATTTACATTATGTTTCTCTATTTGTATTCTATTGGAAAGTCTGCCTGTTGTCGATTAATATCAATAATAAATCAACTGTTTTAAAGCCATCCATTTTACTAACAGCAACAATGTTTTGTCTCCCAATCAGGAATTCACCTGCGATGTGTCCGTCGAGGGCGGCAAATCGTCCCAGCCACTGCAGTTCTCGTTCACGTTCTATGATCTGGACGGGCATCATGGCAAGATAACAAAGGACGACATTGTGGGCATTGTGTACACCATATACGAGTCCATTGGCAAGTCCGTGGTGGTGCCCCACTGTGGCAGCAAGACAATTAACGTGCGCCTCACCGTCAGTCCCGAAGGCAAATCGAAATCGCAGGCTGTCGCGGCCGCCGCCGCCGTCGCTGCCTCCACATGCAACAACAACAACAGCCAGAGCAACAACAACAGCCACAGCCAGAGTCAGAGCCAGAGCCAGAGCCAGAGCAACAGCAGCAAACTGAAGAAGCTGCCCACAGGGATGGCGGCGATGTCAAAAACAGTGAATGGCATGGCACTAACGACATCCGGTGGCGCACGCCGCCAGCATCGCCATCGACCACGCAAACTGATTAAGTCCGATGACGAGGACGATGACAGCAACAGCGACAAGGAAAAGGAGTTGGCTGCAGCAGCGGCAGCAGCGGCGGCAGCAGCAGCAGCGGGAGTTGGAGCTGAACAGCCTGGTGCGAGTGGCAAGCTGGCGAAGAGCAGATACCAGAAGAACAATGCCAAAGTGGAGCAATGCTGCAGCGGACAACAGCAACAACAGCAACAACAGCAACTGCAACTGCAGCTGGAGCAGCACACGCCGGACAATGCCCACAATACCTACGAGAATATGCTGAATCTCAAATGCTGCAAGGAGGCGACTGACACGCTCGACTGTCCGCATCCCCATCCTCATCCCCATTCGCATCCTCATTCGCAGCGCACACGTCATCAGCATCACAGCCAGGATGTCTACATGAAGCAGGCCACGCAACGGGTCAAAATGCTGCGAAGGGCGCGAAAACAAAAGGTGAGCATAACCTGACAACTCCAATTCCAACTCCAATCTCCAATCTCCGATTTAATCCCAGCTCCAATCGCACATTTTTAAAAACAAAACTACAACTTTTTGGAAAATATTGCTAGAAGCCTTTTACTGAATTGGTTTTCCATTCAATATGTTATTTGATTCAACTTTCAACTATGAAAATAAAATTGTTGAAGCTCTTGCTTCTCAGTTCAGAACAGTTAAAATATTTATTCAATTTATAATAGATAATTATTCAAAACAATAAAGAAATTGCATTAGCTTAATTGTGGAAGATCTTACTTCTTAGTCAAAAACAATTTAAATACTTATTAAATTTTATGTTTAAAGAGAAATGTTTCCATTTTTTAAATGTATAATTTAAATTGCTTAATAAAAAGCATAAACAATGAAGTCATGATGACATTGCATCATTGATAAAAATTCCAATAAATTAACTCAAATGATTTAAATAAATATTAAATTTAACTTATAAAATCATATTTTCTTTAGAGATAAAAATGCAAACAATTTACTTCATTCTAGGAGCTCTTACTTCTCAGTCGAAAACAGTTTAAATATTTATTAAAAAAATATATAGTTTTTTATATATATAAAGAAATTAGCTTGCATTTTAGATATGCTTTTAAATAATAAGGTTGCCTTTAAAAGAGAAATTAACTTGCGATTATTTGAAGAAATAAATAACTGTTAGTTAAAATAAGGAAATTGAATTCTGAAAGAATCTAAATTTAAATATGTATATGGTCCCAAGATCATTAAAAAAATGATTGAAATTTGAAGATGAAATATTGGAAATCTGGAAATTTGGTTCAGTGAAAATCCCCCCTTTAAAAAGTCGCCATTTTATGCCATTTATTTAATCCAGTTTGCGTATGATATTTATGATTTTGCTGCATGCATTTGAGGCACACTCGCATCTGATTGATTTTCTTATGTATAATTTGTTTTGTATTGTTCTTTTCGTTTTTGGTTGACTTGCTCATTACGCATGATTGATTGATTGATTGATTGCATCACAACGCACACTCATCTCGCGCCTCATCCTCGCAGTATCAGGATCACTGCCTAGAAACGCGACAGCGCAGTCTCTCCGTGGGCAACGATTCCTGCTGGCAGAATCGCCATCTCCAGCAGCAGCAGCAGCAGCAACTGACACAGCAGCAACATCAGCAGCTGACACAGCAACAGCAACAGCAGCAGCAAAAGAGCAGCTCGGTGTCGCCAGCATTGGGCGAGGTGATGCTCGATGGCGTCCAGTTGCGCCAGCCACGCCCACAATCGCTGCTGGGGCAGCAGCAGCGCAAGTCCGCCGAGTGCTGGAAGTCGGCGTTGAATCGCAACGATTTAATTAGCATCATCCGGGAGAGCATGGAGAAGAATCGCTTGTGTTTTCAGCTGAATGGGTAAGGAAAAGAGTCGAGCACAAACTGAATGTTAATGAGCGGACAAACCAACTTAAATTGTACATTATATTTTTTAAGAAAGTATCTAGAGTATTTGGCTGCAGTTGCAGGCCTTCAAGCACTCCATCAATCACATGTTCATTTGGGTTCTGTTCACTTTTTGTTCTCTTCAGTTTTAATGGCGACCCACAAACAATATGCGAAACAAAAAAACCAGCTTTAAAAAAGTGCCATAAACTTGCCCGGCTAATTGCGAAATCCGTTTTGTTTTTTAATGCATTGCAGAAAACCCCAAGCCAATGTGAGTCCCATACGGCAGCCGGCAGCACAACAACAACAACAACCACAACAACAACCACAGCAACAGCAACGCCAACGCTGCAATACAGGCTCGAAAATCCCGACGCTAATTGCGAATCACAGTCCGCAGTCCGGTCCGCAGTCGCCGCTCAGCTGCAGTCCGCCCATGCAGTCGCCCACGCAGCACATCGAAGCCGCACCAGATACAGCAGCCAACAACAACAACAACAGCAGCAACAACAGCCATGCGCATCCGCAGCCGCATATTCCCATCTACCACCAGCAGCTGGCCATTAATCCGGCCGTGGTCGCCGCTCAGCACAGCCACAACAGTGCGCACAACAAGCTCAATCTCTGTGGCTACGATTCGTTTCTGCATGCCACCATCTGTGGCGGCGGCGTCGCCCACTCGCCCCCAACCACGCCCAGCAACGTGGCCACCGTGCAGCCCATTCCCAAGAAGAGCAGCAGCCACAACAAGCAGCAGCAGCAGCAGCAACAGTCTCAGGCCTATCAGCGGCTGGAGCAGCAGCCGCAGCGAGGCAGCAAGGATTACAAGAACTATGGCAATCTCATCTACGCCAAGCTGAGCGAGCAGCTGCAGCAGAAGGAGCGCGACCAGCGTCGCCATCGCCACAAGCAACAACAGCAACAGCAGCTGCAACAGAAACTGATGGTGCAGCAGGAGCAACGTCCGGTCACATCGAGCTCGAGTTCGGCCGGATCGAAGATCTATGGGGACGCCTTGGAGTGCGCCCATCTGCTGGCCAGCGAGGAGGAGGAGCTGGCGCCCAGTCCGCTGCACACGAGCACGCCCAGCAAGGTGGTGTCCACGGACACGCTGATCGATCTGAACGACGATGTGGGCGAGGCGGTGGCCGAGGCGGTGACCACGACCACGGCCAAGGATGTGGAGGAGCCGGCATCGGCGGTGGACGCCGATCTGGACACGAGTGCGTCCAGCTCGATGATACATCGCTATGTGCACGAGCACATCCATCATCACTATCATCACTTCAAGGAGCAGAATGATGTCTAAATCAAAAACTAAATGTATACATAACCATATAAATGTTGCTTACGTTTCTTATGATTAATCTAGCGCAATTTGTAATTTAAATTAGCATTAAACAGCAGCAGCAAGCAAATTAAGGAAACTCACACAAATCCCATGACGATATTAGTTTTGTTGTTATGCGAGGAGAGACTATTCAGATCTATTCAGCCAAGTTCCTAACTGAAGCTGGCCACCTCGCTGTTCGAAACCCCCCCCCCAAAAAACAAGGACTCTAAACTCCCTCCCCCAAATTGTAGCTAACGTTAAGATATTTGCGCCTTTGCCTTAGCAACATTGAAACATTTAATAGCCATTGATTGCTTCGCTTTTGCTAAATCAGCCTAGCAACATATCATCGCTCTATGTGTGTGTAAAGAATACAAAAATATATAAAGCAAAGAAGGAAGTTCTATTATTTAGTGCAAATATTCACTGAAAACTAAAACTATAACTAAATGGAAAACTTGTTGTCTATTATATGAAATTTTATGCGCCGCTTTTAAGTGTATAGAGAGCTGCATTTGTCTATAAATATTATTATTATTATTATTATTATTATTAGTATGGAATTATGGCCTCCATTTAAGTTGACTACCATCATGATTATTTATATAGCAATTAAAATACTATTAATTTTAAAAGCACACCAACAAGACACGCAACAATGCAACACAAAAAAAAAACAAAAAACAAAAACAAACCACAAATCATAGTTCAATTATATTTTTAGTTTTATCATTTTTCTGTTTATTTTTCATTTTTTACACAATGCCTAACTTGTTTATTTCCATCAATCAAATAATCAATCAATCAACAAAACAAGAAGCACAACAAACAAAATGCATTTAACTCTTATTTAAATAAAAAAGACTGATTTCCAATTAAACAATACATTAATTATCTGCGTACGAATAAACAAATATATACATACGTATATATATAAATATATATATATAGAAAATTTATGAGAAATTCTAAATAAATTATTGAATTGCAAAAATTAATTACGCATTTTTAATTAAGCAGCTTCAAAAGGAAGGGATTTCGTCGTTAATATTAACGTATTTTATTCAAATTCAAATTTGAAAAACCCGCCCAGCTTCTGAAAATTAAAATTTTTGGCAAATCTACTTGCTACTCGATTATGTTCGCCTGGTACTTCAGCAGCTCCAAGTGGGTTTTGGGAAGGAATTTCGTCGTTAATAATAACGTATTTTTTTCAAATTCAAATTTGAAAAACCCGCCCAGCTTCTGAAAATTAAAATTTTTCGCAAATCTACTTACTACTCGATTATGTTTGCCTGGTACTTCAGCAGCTCCAAGTGGGTTTTGGGAAGGAATTTCGTCGTTAATAATAACGTATTTTTTTCAAATTCAAATTTGAAAAACCCGCCCAACTTCTGAAAATTTAAATTTTTGACTAATCTACTTGCTACTCGATTATGTTCGCCTGGTACTTCAGCAGATCAACGTTGGTTTTGGGAAGGAATTTCGCCGTTAATAATAACGTATTTTTTTCAAATTCAAATTTGAAAAACCCGCCCAGCTTCTGAAAATTTAAATTTTTGGCAAATCTACTTGCTACTCGATTATGTTCGCCTGGTACTTCAGCAGATCAACGTTGGTTTTGGGAAGGAATTTCGTCGTTAATAATAACGTATTTTTTTCAAATTCAAATTTGAAAAACCCGCCCAGCTTCTGAAAATTAAAATTTTTGGCTAATCTACTTGCTACTCGATTATGTTCGCCTGGTACTTCAGCAGATCAACGTTGGTTTTGGGAAGGAATTTCGTCGTTAATAATAACGTATTTTTTTTCAAATTCAAATTTGAAAAACCCGCCCAGCTTCTGAAAATTAAAATTTTTGGCAAATCTACTTGCTACTCGATTATGTTCGCCTGGTACTTCAGCAGATCAACGTTGGATTTGGGAAGGAATTTCGTCGTTAATAATAACGTATTTTTTTCAAATTCAAATTTGAAAAACCCGCCCAGCTTCTGAAAATTAAAATTTTTGGCTAATCTACTTGCTACTCGATTATGTTCGCCTGGTACTTCAGCAGATCAACGTTGGTTTTGGGAAGGAATTTCGTCGTTAATAATAACGTATTTTTTTCAAATTCAAATTTGAAAAACCCGCCCAGCTTCTGAAAATTAAAATTTTTGGCTAATCTACTTGCTACTCGATTAAGTTCGCCTGGTACTTCAGCAGATCAACGTTGGTTTTGGGAAGGAATTTCGTCGTTAATAATAACGTATTTTTTTCAAATTCAAATTTGAAAAACCCGCCCAGCTTCTGAAAATTAAAATTTTTGGCAAATCTACTTGCTACTCGATTATGTTCGCCTGGTACTTCAGCAGCTCCAAGTGGGTTTTGGGAAGGAATTTCGTCGTTAATAATAACGTATTTTTTTCAAATTCAAATTTGAAAAACCCGCCCAGTTTCTGAAAATTAAAATTTTTGGCAAATCTACTTGCTACTCGATTATGTTCGCCTGGTACTTCAGCAGCTCCAAGTGGGTTTTGGGAAGGAATTTCGACATTAATAATAACGTATTTTTTTCAAATTCAAATTTGAAAATCCCGCCCAGCTTCTGAAAATTAAAATTTTTGGCTAATCTACTTGCTACTCGATTATGTTCGCCTGGTACTTCAGCAGCTCCAAGTGAGTTTTGGGAAGGAATTTCGTCGTTAATAATAACGTATTTTTTTCAAATTCAAATTTGAAAAACCCGCCCAGCTTCTGAAAATTAAAATTTTTGGCTAATCTACTTGCTACTCGATTATGTTCGCCTGGTACTTCAGCAGATCAACGTTGGTTTTGGGAAGGAATTTCGTCGTTAATAATAACGTATTTTTTTCAAATTCAAATTTGAAAAACCCGCCCAGCTTCTGAAAATTAAAATTTTTGCTAATCTACTTGCTACTCGATTATGTTCGCCTGGTACTTCAGCAGATCAACGTTGGTTTTGGGAAGGAATTTCGTCGTTAATAATAACGTATTTTTTTCAAATTCAAATTTGAAAAACCCGCCCAGCTTCTGAAAATTAAAATTTTTGGCTAATCTACTTGCTACTCGATTATGTTCGCCTGGTACTTCAGCAGCTCCAAGTGGGTTTTGGGAAGAAATTTCGTCGATAATAATAACGTATTTTTTTCAAATTCAAATTTGAAAAACCCGCCCAGCTTCTGAAAATTAAAATTTTTGCTAATCTACTTGCTACTCGATTATGTTCGCCTGGTACTTCAGCAGATCAACGTTGGTTTTGGGAAGGAATTTCGTCGTTAATAATAACGTATTTTTTTCAAATTCAAATTTGAAAAACCCGCCCAGCTTCTGAAAATTAAAATTTTTGGCAAATCTACTTGCTACTCGATTATGTTCGCCTGGTACTTCAGCAGCTCCAAGTGGGTTTTGGGAAGAAATTTCGTCGATAATAATAACGTATTTTTTTCAAATTCAAATTTGAAAAACCCGCCCAGCTTCTGAAAATTAAAATTTTTGCTAATCTACTTGCTACTCGATTATGTTCGCCTGGTACTTCAGCAGATCAACGTTGGTTTTGGGAAGGAATTTCGTCGTTAATAATAACGTATTTTTTTCAAATTCAAATTTGAAAAACCCGCCCAGCTTCTGAAAATTAAAATTTTTGGCTAATCTACTTGCTACTCGATTATGTTCGCCTGGTACTTCAGCAGATCAACGTTGGTTTTGGGAAGGAATTTCGTCGTTAATAATAACGTATTTTTTTCAAATTCAAATTTGAAAAACCCGCCCAGCTTCTGAAAATTAAAATTTTTGGCAAATCTACTTGCTACTCGATTATGTTCGCCTGGTACTTCAGCAGCTCCAAGTGGGTTTTGGGAAGGAATTTCGTTGTTAATAATAACGTATTTTTTTTCAAATTCAAATTTGAAAAACCCGCCCAGCTTCTGAAAATTAAAATTTTTGGCTAATCTACTTGCTACTCGATTATATTCGCCTGGTACTTCAGCAGATCAACGTTGGTTTTGGGAAGGAATTTCGTCGTTAATAATAACGTATTTTTTTCAAATTCAAATTTGAAAAACCCGCCCAGCTTCTGAAAATTAAAATTTTTGGCTCATCTACTTGCTACTCGATTATATTCGCCTGGTACTTCAGCAGATCAACGTTGGTTTTGGGAAGGAATTTCGTCGTTAATAATAACGTATTTTTTTCAAATTCAAATTTGAAAAACCCGCCCAGCTTCTGAAAATTAAAATTTTTGGCTAATCTACTTGCTACTCGACTATGTTCGCCTGGTACTTCAGCAGATCAACGTTGGTTTTGGGAAGGAATTTCGTCGTTAATAATAACGTATTTTTTTCAAATTCAAATTTGAAAAACCCGCCCAGCTTCTGAAAATTAAAATTTTTGGCAAATCTACTTACTACTCGATTATATTTGCCTGGTACTTCAGCAGCTCCAAGTGGGTTTTGGGAAGGAATTTCGTCGTTAATAATAACGCATTTTTTTCAAATTCAAATTTAAAAAACCCGCCCAGCTTCTGAAAATTTAAATTTTTCGCAAATCTACTTACTACTCGATTATGTTCGCCTGGTACTTCAGCAGCTCCAAGTGGGCTTTGGGAAGGAATTTCGTCGTTAATAATAACGTATTTTTTTCAAATTAAAATTTGAAAAACCCGCCCAGCTTCTGAAAATTAAAATTTTTGCTAATCTACTTGCTACTCGATTATATTCGCCTGGTACTTCAGCAGATCAACGTTGGTTTTGGGAAGGAATTTCGTCGTTAATAATAACGTATTTTTTTCAAATTCAAATTTGAAAAACCCGCCGAGCTTCTGAAAATTAAAATTTTTGGCTCATCTACTTGCTACTCGATTATATTCGCCTGGTACTTCAGCAGATCAACGTTGGTTTTGGGAAGGAATTTCGTCGTTAATAATAACGTATTTTTTTCAAATTCAAATTTGAAAAACCCGCCCAGTTTCTGAAAATTTAAATTTTTCGCAAATCTACTTACTACTCGATTATGTTCGCCTGGTACTTCAGCAGCTCCAAGTGGGCTTTGGGAAGGAATTTCGTCGTTAATAATAACGTATTTTTTTCAAATTCAAATTTGAAAAACCCGCCCAGCTTCTGAAAATTTAAATTTTTGGCTAATCTACTTGCTACTCGATTATGTTCGCCTGGTACTTCAGCAGATCAACGTTGGTTTTGGGAAGGAATTTCGTCGTTAATAATAACGTATTTTTTTCAAATTCAAATTTGAAAAACCCGCCCAGCTTCTGAAAATTAAAATTTTTGGCTAATCTACTTGCTACTCGATTATGTTCGCCTGGTACTTCAGCAGCTCCAAGTGGGTTTTGGGATGAAATTTCGTCGATAATAATAACGTATTTTTTTCAAATTCAAATTTGAAAAACCCGCCCAGCTTCTGAAAATTTAAATTTTTGGATAATCTACTTGCTACTCGATTATGTTCGCCTGGTACTTCAGCATATCAACGTTGGTTTTGGGAAGGAATTTCGTCTTTAATATTAACGAATTTTATTCAAATTCAAATTTGAAAACCCCGCTCAGCTTCTGAAAATTTAAATTTCTGGATAATCTACTTGCTACTCGATTATGTTCGCCTGGTACTTCAGAAGCTCCAAGTGGGTTTTGGGAAGGAAGTTCGTCTTTAATATTAACGTATTTTATTCAAATTCAAATTTGAAAAACCCGCCAAGCTTCTGAAAATTTAAATTTTTGGCTAATCTACTTGCTACTCGATTATGTTCGCCTGGTACTTCAGCAGATCAACGTTGGTTTTGGGAAGGAATTTCGTCGTTAATATTAACGTATTTTATTCAAATTCAAATTTGAAAAACCCACCCAGCTTCTGAAAATTTAAATTTTTTGGCAAATCTACTTGCTATTATGTTCGCCTGGTACTTCAGCAGATCAACGTTGGTTTTGGAAAGGAATTTCGTCGTTAATATTAACGTATTTTATTTAACATAAATAAATTTGTTTATTTGTTAATAAATATATTAACAAAATGATGCACTTATATTTTACTTCTGAAATATCGGAATAAGTAATATTAATGTTCCATTTAATTTAAATTTTTAGGTAATGTCTTTCATAATTTTTTTCGAATTATATGCATATCAATAAAAAATATTAGAACATTTCCCTTGAGTTTTTCGTGGATGGTCACAAACTTTTTACTGTACATTTTTTAAGTTGGTATTGTTTAAATTTCGCAAAGCAATAGTTACGGTTGAAATAAACTGAATCAACCACATTTCGGACCATTAAGCTATAATGGTTTTTGGAGCTTTATTAAAAACAAGTAAGAAAGCTACAGCCGAGAGTGCTCGTATGATACCCGCAACCGATGTCGAAAGAAAACTAAAAACTTAAATGATACTTTAACAAAAAACTTAAATGATATTTTAACGTTTTTTCTTACTTGTTTTTTTTTAAATACTTTGCTTTTATTTATTGGATTTTAAGTTGAGACTAACAATAAGTTATCAAATCTTATAACTCAACATTAATAAACAATTCTGATTGAATTGTTTGAAAAAAATATTTATTTGCAGATAAACAAGTAGAAATGAGACACAAGCTGCTAAAACAAATTATTTAGTTTTCGTGTTTAAACGAAATAAATTGAAGAGACATGTTGTTTTAACAAATTAATTAAATGGGAAGCAGTGGGCGATTAAATATATATTTTTATTTCGAAAGGCCGACTAAACTGGCAGGAGAGATGTGGAGCAATGTCTAGGTAGAGATAGAGCATCCCCGAGAGCTGAGAAGTCAGAGAACCGATGTCTAGCAGCGGATTGTGCATTGTTCGCATGTTGCTGGCGTGCTTGGTCTAATAATAAACCGTCGTGCGCCAAGTGACAAGAGATGGAGATCGAGATTGAGATCGCAGCTGCTGAGGCAGTCACAGAAGCAGCGACAAAAGAAAATTGCCTCGCCCCGAGACGGAAAATCGTTTTATGCTCGTCGTCGCTCAGTGAGTTTTCCGACGTTGTGCATTACGCAAACAGGCGGATAATTCAGCGTTCAAAGCGTTTTCAGCTGGCAAAGGATTTTCGGGAGCAAGGAGCAGAACGATGACATCGCCAACAACGAGTTGCGCCCTGTGCCAGGCGCGTGCCACACAAGTGTGTGCGGCATGCCGCAACGTCGTCTACTGCAGCCGCGAGCACCAGAAGGAGCATTGGCGGCAGCACAAGGCGGAGTGCAGGTGCTACGAGGTGGACACCAATCAGCTGCTGGGCAGGCATCTGCGTGCCACACGCGACATTCGCATGGGCGAGCAGATCATGCGCGAGCCGCCGCTCGTCCTTGGCCCCAAGGTGGCGTCGCCGCCCATCTGCCTCGGCTGCCACAGGAATCTGTTGCCGCCAGCGAAGCGTTCGGACAACTTTCACAAATGCAGCTCCTGCAGCTGGCCCATGTGTGGCAGGGAGTGCGAGCAGTCGCCTTATCATCGCGATGAGTGTCGTCTGATGGCGGCCAGCAACTTTCAGTCCAAGATCAACTACAATCCCGTGGAGCCAGAGCTCAAGGAGTCCGCCTACTGCGTCATCATGCTGCTGCGCTGCATGCAGCTGAAGCAATCGAATCCTGCGGCATTCGCCAAGCTGAGCGCTCTCGAGGATCATCTGAAGGAGCGGCTGGACACGCCGCTGTATCAGGTGCTGCGTGCCAATCTCATCACCTTCATCAAGACTGTACTGGGCCAGCGCGACTGGCCGGAGATGGAGATTCTCCGCCTCGCCGCCATTCTCGACACGAATGCCTTCGAGGTGCGGCAGAATTCCGAGCGTCGCAAGGTGAGAGCCATCTTTCCTGGTGGCGCCATGATTGCTCACGACTGTGTGCCCAATCTGAGACATCGCTTCGACGACGACATGAACATTGTATTCCTGGCCAAGCGCCAGATTGCCAAGGGCGAAATACTCAGCATCTCGTACACACAGCCACTGAGGAGCACGATTCAGCGGAGGCTGCACCTCAAGCAGGTCAAATGCTTCGATTGCGCCTGCGCCAGATGCTCGGATCCCACCGAGCTGGACATCTACGCCGGCTCACGCATGTGCGAGAAGTGCAAGGTTGGCAAGGTGAGTGAAGAACTTGAAATTCCTTAAGATTGCCCGACTGATCTTCTCGTGCAGTTCGTTTCAGTGAATCCGCTGCAGAACGCCGCCAACTGGAAGTGTCAGGTGTGCAATGTTGTCAAGGGCGCCAGGGAAGTGTTGACACAAGACGCCCAGCTGCAGCAGGAGATTGAATCGCTGGACAAGTCAACACCTGCCGCTCTAGAGGATTTTCTTTATCGCCATCGCATCGAGTTGCACGAGACAAACACTCACATATTACAGGTGAAATACGCGCTGACCCAACTCTACGGCTCGGCACCAGGATTCTCCATGGAGGGTAAATGTATTTGATTAAATATAATGAGCATAATTAATTGTTTATATTGTAGAACTCAGCGAGAAGTCGCTGCAGCGGAAGATTGAGCTTTGCGAGGAGCTGTTGCAGCTTGCGAACCTCATTGACAGCGGTTGGAGCATATTCCGTGGCAATTTGCTAATCGATTTGGAGGAGGCAATTGTGACGCAGGCCTTGCGGCTGGAAGATCCCGCTCGGTGCGAGGAGAAGCTGAAGCAGGCTGCTGAATTGCTGCAGGAGATTGCAAACATTATGAAGCATGAGCCGGAGATGCAACAGTTGCTGACGGAGCGTCAAGTTCTATTGGATGCAGCCCTTTCGAGATTCACGGTAGCTGTCGAATAATTAATACACTTTTTCGCACTAATTACACATATTTTGGAGTTATTTATAGTAAGAAATATAGCAATGCACAGAGCACAATACAAAGCGCCAAACAATTTGAATTGAATCCTTAAAGTGGTTGGCAACGCTGTAACTGTAACTGTTAACTTAACATTGTATTTTGTCGACCGACCGCCACAAAATATCGCTCGACTTAAATGTTAAGCAAGAAATTGCTGAAAATTGTTCAAATTTAACTTCCTGAACATTGAAATAGAAAAGAGGTTATTAAATGAAGCAACATTACAAAAATTAGCCTTGCGATTAACATGATTCTTCAAAATACATTGATGGTCTGCTTATCGCGTCCTATCGATATAAGTTATCGATATACGCGCATCTAATTTCACGTGTTGCACATGTTGTTTTGTGTTTAATTATTGAAAACAATTGGAATGGATTCGGAAAACACAGAAAACCAGCCTGCACTTGGCGTCGACAGCAATGTGGAAACTGTTGAGGACAAGGAAAGTGCCGAAAAACCCGCGGAAAGTGTGGAAACAAGTGAGGAAATTGAAAAAGCCGGCAACAATGAATTCGAGTATTTGGAGCGCAACGAGTTCACATCGGAAATCTTTAAAATCGAAGTGAAGAACTTGGGCTACTTCGGCATTGGCGTAAGTAATGATTATAAATGCATACCTAATAGTTTATTTACCCACTTGCATTTGCAGGAGTTCAAGAAGCTGCTGAAGACCACACTGAAATTCGATATTACCAAAATCAAGTCGCCCACACGCAAGGAGTTCGCTTTTGTGTGCTTCCGCAATCAGGAGGATCAGCAGCGTGCCCTGGAGACGCTCAACGGGTACAAGTGGAAGGGCAAGGTGCTCAAAGCGATGGCTGCCAAAGCATCTGCCGATCCCCTGCACAAGCGACGTGGTGAGGAGCTGTCCGGCGAGTCGAAGCCGAAGCGTCAACGCACCGCCAAGGAGGCAACTTGTCCACTTGCCGAGCTGCCCTACGAGCAGCAGCTGGAACAGAAGACGACGGAGATGGCAGCGCTGCTGAAGAAATACACACAGGAGCTGCGTCGGCTCAATGCAGCTGCCAAGCCGCATCTGGACAAGTTTGAATTCAAAGGAGTTCTCGCCTCGCCTGCCGTCGACGGTTATCGCAATAAGAACGAGTTTACCATAGGCAAGAATGCGGAGGGAGAGATCGTTGTGGGTTTCCGACTGGGAAGCTACAGCGATGGATCTGTTGAGGTGGCCGACGTTCAGCAGTTGCCACATTTGCCAGCGCAGGCAAAGTGGGCGGCGCTCAGCTTTCAACAGCTGGTCCGGCAGTCCAAGTTTCAGCCCTTCAATCCTGTGGGCAATCTGGGACACTTTCGTCAGCTAATGGTGCGCACTTCGACTGCCACCGGAGAACTAATGTTGGTAGCCGGCATCTACTCCTCAAACTTGAGCGAAAGCGAGCAATTGGAGTTGCAGCAGGAGCTGAAGAACTTCTACGATCAGCCGGAGCAGAATGAGACGCACAAGTGCAGCTCGCTCTACTATCAGGATGTGAAGCATCGCGAGGCGGGCCAGATGATTAATCCCGTCACACATCTCTCAGGCAGCACGCACATTACAGACACCATTCAAGGACTGCAGTTTCGCATAAGTCCCTTGGCCTTCTTCCAAATCAACACAGGCGGTGCGAATGTCCTTTATCAGCAGGCGATCGAGTTGGCTGCGCCAACTGCAGACACAACCATGCTGGACATCTGCTGCGGCACAGGAACCATAGCTCTAGCCTTTGCTAAGCACTGCAAGCAGGTGTTTGGCGTTGAGATTGTGGCGGATGCCATCAAGGATGCGGAGTACAACGCCGAGGCGAATAAGATTACGAATTGCAAATTCTTTGCTGGCAACGCAGATGATTACATCAAGAGCATGGTCAGAGAGGCTCTGTATGGCCAGGAGCCGGGCAAGCCAGTGGATTTGATAGCAGTCGTGGATCCCCCACGAGCGGGTCTTCGTAAGTAAAATATTTGCACTTGCAGATTAGATTTATGCTCAAGAGAATTGTCACCGTGAGCAGCTTAGGCTTTAAATGAGTTTAATTGCATTTACTTAAAGCAATTAAGCTTGTTGCTTGCAGAGACTTATCTAATGTGCGAGTGTCACGTCAATCAAATTGTATTTTGTTCTCATTCTCTGTCTTCCATGCATCACAGACAACCGCTCAATTGCCGCCATACGTTCGGCGAGCGCCATTAAACGTCTGGTCTACGTTTCCTGCAATCCTAATAGTGCCAAGCGCAATTTCATCGAGTTAGCGCGACCAGAGTCCAAGCACTGGAAAGGGGAGCCGTTCTATCCCAAGACCGCAGTCGCTGTGGACATGTTTCCACACACAACGCACACGGAGCTGGTCATTTTATTCGAGCGCGAGGCGAAGACTTCAGCTGAGACTGAGACTGTGGCTGAGGCAATAGAGGCAACTGTGACAACTGCGAGCGAGGAGCAAGCGACGACAACGGAGGATGCAACAGAATCGCCGACGACAACAACAACGTGACGCCTTGGGAATACTTTCTCAAATAATACTTAATGTGAAATAGCAATACATTATCGCTGATAATCAGTTGTACTATACTTGGGGTCTCTCTCCCGTTTCGCTCTTTTGCTTTTGTTGCCGCTTATCACGATTCTGTCATCGTCATCCATCTGGGGCTCTTTGTCCGGCTGCGTCTACGATTTTCATTGTTTTCAATTGATTTAATTGTATTTACGTTGTTCCGGCGTCTGGTACGACAGCGACTTCCTATTTAGCAACAGTTCTAAGACATTACTGTACAACATTCTCAGTTCTCATCTCGTCCCTTGATGTTAGTCGAGTCGTGTGCGCGATAAGAAGTGTTTGCAAAAGTGCTAAAGAGTTAAAGGTCACACAGAAGGATCAATTCACAAGGGGATTTCGCTTCAATTAAAACCACCACAGACATTGGCAACACTTGTTCGATGATGTGCGATCAGGTAAGATTATATTTGAGTAATAACGTATTCATATGTATATGAAAGCCTCCTTATCAATTTCGTATTATCAACCTTTTTGATTCGATCGCCTTTATTTTTATAATATTAAGTGAAATCATTCATTACATAAAGAAAATGAGATTGTTTAAATTCTATCGACATTTATTTTAAAAGTTCATTATATTTAGTATCGCCTTTGTCATTAATAGTATCAGATTTAAATTTAGCATAAATGCAATCCGTCTACAAACTTAAATATTATTACAAAATATTTCGGGAATCATAATTTATTAGTTTTCAATTGATATCCATAAAAAGCCACAAATTTGCTATGGGTATAATCGGATCTAGTCGGCATTAGTTAGCTAGGACTTTTCGAGTGTGAATTGATCTGGCGTTTAAGCTTTTAATAACGTTATCTTGTACCATTTATCGACATACAAATAAGGTATTAACAAATAGTATTGATTGCAAAATCCCGTAACGATTTGTTTACACTATATATTTACTTGTACGTGGGTTATCGAATGCCACGATTGGCGCTTGTGTTGCCCCATTACAAGGCCTTATCGAAAAGCTTGAACTGTTTATGTAAACAAAAAACAGCTGTCATCGTCGTCGGAATGCGATTTAATAACGAAAACAACTAAAAAGTTACACCAAATTTTCAGGCAAACGTGACTGAGAACATGTTGTATAGAAATCGAATAGTTCTGAAATATATCTAAATAATTTCTGAAATGGCGTGGCGAGATAATTCGTGGAATAAGTTACTGAAATTGTACTTTAGACTCGTTGGGGTGTGTGTCTCAATAGTGAAATGAATTCGAAAACAAAAACAACTAAATCAAAACAAAAACGATCAAAAGCTGCAAATAGCGTAAACAAAGCTCCCCTCGTGCAATGGGAACGGAACAAAAAGAACAAAAGTATAAGCGTGTAGCATATAGAAATATATGTACATAGAATGGTCCCATAAAATGCGCCTGGCAACATAGTATATGTGAAGAAACATAAGTATAATTTTATATGATTACGATCGTTCGCCGCATAGAAAGAAGACAGACCTTGACCGGGAAGCTTTGAATCCAAAGCGATTTGCGCACGCGAAAAGCTCTATCGTAAGCCCAATAAAATGCTTATTAGCAGTTGTTGCCTTATCAACTTCGCGACTCGCACACGTAAACAAACAACAAGGAAAACAATGACCACACAACCGACGAGAACCGGTTCAATAGACATACAGAGAGAAAGAGGGAGAGAGGGAGAGCAAGCGAAAGCTTTTGAATGCTCTCGTCAGCATCACGCAAAACTGACATAAGGGGCCCGGCAACGACGACGCCCCACAAACAAAACTTTTCACGTGCACAGCGGCAGCGACGCCGACATCGGCGTCTGCACACGACCAACACGTTTTGCTTTGGAGCAATGCCTACTTCTCTCTCTCACACTCTCGCTCTCCGGCCGCTGCTGCTGCTGCAGCTGTTCTTGTTGTCTTGTTCGTTTCCGTTTGACTTAAGCTTTGGAGCAGCTGCTTGTGCGTGAAGCACAAATATATGTAAACAAGTGTGCGTGTGTTTCAATACCCTGTACTTTGGCTTTGGCTGCGACGCTGACCGATAATCGCTGGCCGGCTTGACTCGCATACAATTTGATAATAAATTAATTGTAATTAATTGTTGATAGATACAATGTATTTACGTGTATATTATTAGATTTTATACATTCGCTGATTTACTGTGTGCAATATTCGCATCTTTCCTATTAATATTTTAACACTTTATTTGTGCAAGAGCATCGCAAAGTCACCTCGGGAACAATACTATAAGTATCGCACAGGTATACACGTTTTATTATCGTCTGTTTTTGTTTTTATTTTGTTTGTCGTTGTTGCTGTGGCTGTGGCTGTTGTTGTAGTCAGAGGAGGCCAACAACATTTCAAAAAGCCCGAGCAGCAACTGTACCCCAAGCAGAAAACCAAAACAAATCGGCAACGTTGTCGCCGTTGCTACAAACACAAAGAAAACGGGCAGCAAAAGCTCTAGAGTACATGAGAGCTCTGTTTTCGATAAAAAGAAATCGTTTAAATTGCGCGCACAACAAAATCGCTGAAAACAGTTGCGACTGCAACGTCGGTGCGACGACGACGTCGGAAACGTCCTATCAAAAGGATAAATACCTAAAAAAAAACAGCAACAATTATTAAATAAAAATACCGTTGAAGAAACAATTCAAAGAAAAAGAAATCAGTACAAAATGTTTGCTTAGCCTAGCTAAAAAATTGCGCATACGCCGCGTTGTGCAAGAGAATAATACAAAACAAAGATAATTCAACTGTGATACACATACATACAAAACATTATAATTTGTATTTTTATACCTCACAACAACAACAATCAATTATGTCGGTTCCCATGCTATTGACGCCCATGGAACCCCAGACTCCGGATGAGCACATGCAAAATGTAATTATGCCCAGCATCAGCGATACTTAATGTTATTGCTAGTATTATTATTGTTATTTGCGCTAGGCAATTAATCGAGAGTGTCAACAGATTCGTACGTAATGCGAATAATGTGACGTCAAGTGTAATGCAAATATTTCGACTTTGACTCTTCGGTTCGGCTGAAGGTCGAAGCAGTTGTCATTCAACGTATTTTCCTCGTTTCTCACAAAATCAATACAGTGCAGAACTAGAAATATCAATATGAATTAGGATGAACGTATATTAATCATGGTCTGAGTTTTTATTTTGTTTGCTACATATGATATCATTTCGAAAATAAACAACAATTCGATTGGTCCCGTGGGGAGAGCTGACTCATTTTAGTTATAGTGAAGCCCAAACCCTCTTTTTGGTCGCGTTGCAAGCGAGTACTTCGAAAGCTCTGGGAATAGTGCCACATGTTGCAAGGGGAATGTCGTCACGTGCTCGCAAGTCTATATCCCATTTGAAATTGCTCTTGAGCGAAACTTCTTTGAAGTGGCATCGTATATAGAATCAACATCGATTAGATTATGCTTTATTGAATAATACAATAACAGGCAATGTGATATAAATCACACTTGACGTGCAACTTGATGCTTATCGCGGCATAACAACAGTGCGATGATAAGAAAGCCGTCAAAACAGATGCTAAGAAACTAACGCCCCAAATTGCCAAAGCTTTACACAAATTGAATCGAAATTTCCCAAAACAAAGAACATGTGTAAAGCACAACGCGAGCTTTTTAGTTGGAGAGAGAGAGAGAGAGAGAGAGGGGGAGAGCGAAAGCGCCTGCGTTGAGTTCACAGTGCCAACACGTGCCAGAGCGAAACACACACAAACAGCGAGATGGGATGTGATGAAAAATAGCGAAAACCGAAATGGAGTGTAATTAACATAAAATAGCCGAAACACTTGCATTAAGACGAAAACATTGCGTCTTTCTTCGCATGTTTTCGCATTGTTTTCGTTGCCATCGTTGCTGTAGATAAGACGCTGCCGAAATGCTTGAGAGTCGAGAGTTCGACGAGTTCGCAAGGTTGTGCTAATTGTGCCAAGAACGAAACGGGCTCGACCACTTGATTGACGTAAGGCAGCCAAAAATACAACTAACAAAACATGCGGAAAAACTAGACACCGCTAACTATATGTATACTATCTCACTTAATAGCACAATCGCAGAACACGCGACTTTTCCGACCAGACTCTCGACTCTCCCAATTCACCATAAGTATAGTACATATATTTTGTACGTTCTATTTGCTTTCTTTCCTCGCTGAATTATTGCCAAAGCATTCGCTGTTGTTGGCCCGGTTCGAGCTGTTTCGTTACGTGTGGGCGTCCACTTCTGGCTAACTGTAATATAAATTTTGTTGTGCTCATCGTCACAATTGATTAAAAAACAAAAACAATCAACAAAGAACAACAACAGCCACACGTGATAGACATTTGTGGCGACGCGACGAGAAAAACAGCCTTTGAAATTATTGTTCAATTTATGGGTTCCGTAGCTAACAATTTGCATAAGTTTTCGGCATTGCGATTCTGTTGCCAGGGCACGTTGTTTGGCACCAACAACAACAGCGGCAATTGCATCATCAAACGCTGTTTGAAGCAACAAGGTTTGCGCCAACGCGCGCGTTTTCAGCCACAGGTAAAATCGCTAACGTGCTAGCGTTTTAAAACGCGCGTTTTAAAGTTCATTGCCAACTAGAAAGCTTGAGCAGCAGCTTCACTCGCATTCCATTTCCAAGTTATGTAAACATGTGGTTCGTGTCTTGGATAAGCACTGGTTGAAAATGTACATGCTGTGGTTTGTGTCTTTTGAATTTGAATTTGAATTTTAAGAAATCCATTTTCATTGCACGATTGAATTGTGCACAAAGTCTATTGTTTAGAATTTCAAGCAATTATTATAATTTAACCTAATCTACAAAATTATAAAAAAGTAATAAACAAATATATATATGTATATAGAAAATAAGAATAATATAAACAGATTAGCCAGCAATTTTTGAAAAAGATTAATTAGCTGTAAACGAGACTTGCGATTTGAAGGCTAAAAAGATTGTCCAACAGATCAGAAGGGTTGCGTACACAACAATTTGAGAGTCGCAGATTAAAACGAATAAATTTGGTTGTATAAATAGCTGGTTAATCTATGGCCCGTCGATCGACAGATGGAGGGGGGCAACACGTGATCTTGTTTGCACTTGCGCCAAAGTCGTCGCAGGCACGAGCGCGACTAAAAACGCGCGATTTGATAAGCGGCGATCTACTTTCTAAGAATAAAGCGGAATATTTGATTGGGCAGCTGTGTTATCGGTCAGCTTGAGCTGGGCGAGAGAGGGAGAAAGCTGCGCTCCGCTGCCCGGTGTATTTGAGCTGCTGTCCAGCGTGGCAGCGAGTCAGTAGTTGTCCGGATCTCGTTGTCGGCTGTCCCCCGTTGACATGTTTAACTCGTCACTAATCCTCGGCCTTGTCGCTTCTCTTGTCTTGCAGTGTGCCGCATACGGAGACGCTGCTGCGCTCACAGCTGCCGACAACTATGCCACTGGCAACGAGCTGCTCGAGGCAGCTGCCGCAACGGGTTGCAAGCCCACTCTAAGACAGTTCAATGTGCGGCTGCAGAGCTCCCTGGGTGCGGATGAGCAGCTGGCGCTCACTGGCGACGTGAAGGCGCTGGGCGAGTGGCAACTGTCGCGATGCGTGCCCCTCGATCGCCTGGACGAGCTCAGCTGGCAGGCGACAGTGCGTCTGCAGTCGTGTCGCCAGATCGAGTATCGCTACTTCGTGTACGTGGAGGATGCGGCTGGCAACAAGCAGATTCGTCGCTGGGAGACGCACTTCAAGCCCCGCCTGCTGCTGCCCTGCCCCGAGCAGCAGTGCAGCCAAGTGGACGCCTTCGGAGTTGCCCAGTCCGAGGAGCAGACGCTGTCGCAGGTGCATCGAGGCTGGCTGAACCACGAGGCGATTGTGCAGCTGAAGTTCAACGGCGAGAAGATGTTCCAGGTGCACGACATCGAGACCTTCGATCCGCAGCATGTGCAGCTCAAGATTGTGCCCGTCGAGCAGACCGCCGGCCTGCATGTGGAGTACTCCAAGCAGCTCTACGGCCGCAGCCAGCTGCAGCAGCAGCCGCAGCACGGCGTGCCCTACACCAAGGGCGACATTGTCATCTTCCACATCACGCTGCCCTTGGAGCAGATGATGCTCCAGCACTTCCGCCTCGAGTGCTACACGCTGGATCACCAGCTGCTCGGCAGCGCCACGTTGAGTGCGGCCGATCTCCAAGGCAGCGAGGGATTGCTGCAGCTGCACATCAAGTCTGCCCAGCGACCTGAGGAGACGCTGGCCAGGCTCCGCTTGCCCTATGTGCTAGTGCAGCCCTATCAGTACTCGCCGCTGGACTTCAAGACCACCTATGCCCACTACTGGCCACGCAGCTGGCCCAATCTCGACGTGGGCCATCGCGGCAACGGCAAGAGCTACATCGCCGAGGCGCCGCAGGAGCGCGAGAACACGATCGCCTCCTTCCTGAGTGCTCATGCCCATCACGCGGACATGGTCGAGTTGGATGTGCATCTGACGGCCGATGGCATTCCGGTGATCTACCACGACTTTGGACTGCGCACCGCGCCGCCCGGCAAACAGATCGAGAAGCCTGATCAGCTGGAGTACGTGCTGATCAAGGACATCAACTACGAGCTGCTGAAGCGTCTGCGCATCTTCTCGGTGATCAACGGCAAGGTGCTGGAGTATCCGGCTCACAACGCCGAGCCACGCTCCGAGCATCGCATCTTCCCCAGGCTGGTGGAGGTGCTGCAGCAGCTGCCCAAGTCCCTGGGCATCGATGTGGAGATCAAGTGGCCGCAGCGCCGTCAAGGCGGCGGCCACGAGGCGGAGCAGACCATCGACAAGAACTTCTTCGCGGATCGCGTGCTGCACGAGGTCATTCGCTATGGCTGCGGCCGGCCGCTGATCTTCTCCAGCTTCGATGCGGACATGTGCACCATGCTGCGCTTCAAGCAGAACCTCTTCCCGGTCATGTTCCTCACCCAGGGCGAGACCCAGAAGTGGCAGCCCTTCAGCGATCTGCGCACCCGCAACTTCCTCGCTGCCGTCAACAATGCTCAGGCCTTCGAGCTGGCCGGAACGGCGCCGCATGCGGAGGACTTTCTGGGCGAGAATGGCGCCCAGCTGCTGCAGCAGGCTCGCGACCAGGGACAGATTGCGGTCGTCTGGGGCGATGATTGCAACTCCAAGGAGCGCGTCCAGTATTTCACACAGATCGGAGCCACGGCCACCTGCTACGATCGCAGTGATCTCTACATGCCCGAGTCCAAGCAGCGCGCCTTCTTCAATTCCAGCGCCCTGCTCGCCGAGTTCGAGGGTCAGTGCAGGATCTAGAAGGGGATTCTGAAACAGGGGCGGGTAGTCGTAGTCTAAACATGTTATAGAGAGCGAGGTTCACACTGGAGAATTGTGTAGGATAGTCTTTGTATATAGAAGCGTGTGAACCGCAGCGCAGTCCAATCGATGCTATATTCAATATTGAATTAAGTTTGTAAATTTGTTTACTATATTTATTATTAATCTGTTTTGAGCATAGATCCAGTCCACGTATTATATATGTTTTTACTTCACTATCTATGCTCAGTTTGGCAAATTCGACAGATCGATATTTTTGATACCAACAACAATTGTTGAAATTGTTCAAGAATAATTATGGCCAGCGGCTATTTAAGGGGGTTTCTTGCAAACGCAGTAAAAGACAGAGAAGAAAGCAAACTCAAATGGCTTGCTAATGATTTTTAAATACAAATAAAGAAAAGAATACCTCTTCAAGCTTGTTTATGCTTCTACAAAATAACATATGGGATTTTTAACTTCTCTATAATGAACACGACGCTAAATTAAACGTAAATTTAAAGGGGAAACAACAAAAGATCGTGCAATAACAATAATTGTGTTTGAAAAACATGTAGTTGAAAACTAAAAACCACTCTTAAAATTTCACGGAATGTTCGTTGTGGAGAAGACCAATTATGAAATATACTATCTAAAAATATTTTATGAAACTACAATAACTATTTGTTAATTAATAAGTACACAACACGAAAGAAATTTAAATATTTGCAAATATTTACACTATTTAAAAGCAAACAGAAAAAATTCCTTTTAATTCAAAAGAAAGTTTAAAACAATCACTTGAAATAAAATGCTATATTTACATAAACAAATTTGCGAAATTTTACAGTGAATTCTAAAAGGTAATGAAAGAAAGTAGCGGAATAGAGAGACATATTTAGAGATGGATAAAAGAGAACAACAAATATATTAAGTTGGGATAGTTAAGATGGAGTTAATCAAGAGTTAAAAGAGAACAATGGTACAACATTTAAAGAGAAACAGAAAAGAGAGAAAGAGAGAATTGGGCACACGAGCCAATTCGATATGCTATTATTTAATAGGCTCTTTAGAGGCATAACAAAGCCGAGACGAATAAAATAAGCCAAGTTGTCTACAGTTTAATGGTCCATGGTCAATTATGGAATGATGCGATGGCGATGGCGACGGAGATGGCAATGGCAATGTGGATGGTTTGGGATCGTCTCGTCTCATTTGCATGAAGATGAAGACAACATTGACAGCCTATCGATGCCTCGAGTCGAAATTGGATCTATTTTTGTGGCTGCTGCGTGGTTGGGTCTGCTTTGGGCCTTCGACGCGGTCGATGGCTGGGAATGCTTGTTCAAAGAGTTTCCAGTGGACGCTCACAGGGTGAATGGGTCTTGATCTTCAGCCAGATATGCAAATTAACGTTCACATTACAAGTGTTTCACAGATAAGGGGCAGCTGGTGGATCTACGGCACAAATCCCGAGCCAACCGATCGCTGTTACTTTGAAGATCGTAAGTCAAGTGTTCCACTCAACTCAGACTCAACTCTCTCGATATTTCTCTCTCTCCTAGTGGATCTATACTGGACACGCATTACGCACACAGACTACGATAACTATGCCGTGGAGCTGCACTGCTCGCTGCCCTGGTTTCGCCATCAAATGGCCATCTATACCAGGGCCGCAGAGCCCAGCGATGAGGTAATCCAACAGGTGCAAAAGTATCTGAAGAGCGTGCGTTTATCCACCAACGATTTCCATCTGGTCGACAAGCTGAGCTGCAGCAATGAGTCTAAGACGCCTGTTCAGCGCTGGCATCTATCGAAGTACATGCATCTGGACTATAATCCACATTATGTGAAACCTTTGGTCGTCGACGAAAATATCTGAACGAAACTCTCTCACAACTTTCTTCGACATCTGTGGCATGAGCAACATTAGCATACGACTATGCCAAAATATTTCGGGGGCAACCCGATCAGCTCGCCGTGGTGACTTATTAATCAGAATTAGACAAAAATTAACGCACACTGAGAGAAACAATTTTCATTTAAATTAAGGATTGAAAAATTAATAATACTTAACTATTTAAATAAAGACAGTCATTTAGGTCACAGTTATTGTGACTCATGTATATAATTGCGTTCAAATTCATATTTTCTTATTTTTACTTTTTTTATTATTCCAACATTTCTTGTAATAATATTTTTTTTTAAATTAATTTTTATCTATTCAATAACTTTTCAATTTATCAATTGGATTTGCAGAGCTGGAATTAAAATCTTTACTGATAAAAATTCACTCTTAGATTTTCTACGAATTTATTGAACGAGGTCAAATACTTTTAAAAAATTTTTCATTTAACCAATTACTTTAAAACTGAATGTTTATTTATCTAATTATATATATTATATTAATGTTTTTATCTTATTATTTTAGAGAGCCGATTTTCTATCGCTATTTTCTTATTTTTATAAATAATTTTTTTCTATGTTTTCATTAATTTTATTTACAAAATTGAAACAATAGTATTTTAATAGATTTAACAACTTTACAACTGACAATAAATCACTTTCATATACATAATCTGCCAATTTATTGAAGATTCATTTTGTATTTTGAAATAAAGATTCAATTGTTTTTCTCCCACTGTGGACGCCCAGCTGATTGGTAGCCACAAAACTACGCTGAACCATCGGAGATTCTTTCATTCGATCGTCTGTCAGCGCCGGGTTAAGAACTCAATCGAAGAAAGTGGCCATCGACAAACGGCATCGGCATCGCCATCGGCTTCGGTATCGCCGGTTTTTTGGTGTTTGGTGTTGTGATTGGTATTGGTATTGGGAAAACAAGTTTGTTAATTTTGGTGCGCGATGATGCTGCTGCTTGATTTGGACAACAACGATGTATCGAGTGCTAAAATCAATTAGCATACTCTACAAGCTCGCTTTGTTCTGGCCATTGTTTTGCACAGCAGCCGCCACTTTCCACGCGTTTCCCCCGCTTCTCGCTCCCGCTTCCAACTCGCTTGTGAATGAATCGTCTGTGTTGAGTTCCGCTCAGCAGCAGGCCTTTAAGGTCTTCGATGACGAGCGACCCAACGAGATCACCGGACGCAGCTATCTCTGCGTTCCCTTCTTTCGTGTCTTCAACGTCGAGCTGCCGCCGGGCTTCCAGCTGTCGCCGGATGAGGCTGTCGCCGTCAGCGGCGATCATCCGGCTCTGGGCGCCTGGAGCATAGCCAAAGCGCTGCCGCTGCGTGCCCAGAACCAGCAGCGCACCAAGTGGTATCTGAAGCAATGGATCTGCGCCAGCCGACGCGTCTACTATCGCTACCTCGTCTACTCTCTGAATGCGGACGGAGAGCGCGTGTTGCGGCGCTGGGAGGCGCAGCAGGTGCCGCGCATGCTGCAGACCTACGAGATCTACCGCTCACCCGGCGTCGACAGCTTCGGCGAGGCGTATCCTCGCTCCGTGGGCGGTGGCCATCGCCTCGAACGTGGCTGGCTGCAGCTGGAGTATGTCATCGAGCTGAAGTTCATCTGGCCGCAGCACTTGCAGTTCTCCGACCAACTGAATCCCACTAATCTTCGGCTCAAAGTGAAGCCGCTCAGCCTGCTGGACAACACGCGCATCGAGGTCTCCCGCTACGGCTACAATCGCTCCTCGTTCCGGCTGCAGGGTCGTCAGGGCATCAAGTACACCGCCGGCGCCATTGTCGTCATCCGGCTCAGCCAGCCGCTGGACGTGGCCAACGCCTTTCGGCTGTCCTTCCACGAGCTGGATCGCATGAAACGCGCTCTGGGTGAGGTCTACATTCTGCCGGATCAGCTGCGAGGCAGCCGCGGCATTCTACAGCTGGCCGTGCAGCATCCAGCGAGTCAGCAGGTCATCGGACAGCTCACCTTGCCCTATCTGGTGGTGCAGCCTCTGCCCCATGCAGACGCCATCAATTTGTGCGGGAGCTTCCAGCGCTATTGGCCCAACAACTGGCCCACCTTGGACGTGGGCAATCGTGGCCTGGGCACCAGCTATCATCAGTCCAGTACCAGCCTGGTGGAGAACACCATCGAGAGCTTTCTGGCCGTGCCCAGGGCCAAGGGCGACATGGTGCATCTGGACGTGCAGCTGACCAGGGATTACGTGCCCATCGTGTGGCGTGGCTTCGGCTTCTACACTACGAGCAGCGCGAGCACGCAGCCCATTGTGGATCGCTTCGATCTGCGCTACGTGCTCATCCGGCAGCTCAGCTATGCGGAGCTCAAGGCCAGCCGCGTCTTCATCCTCAAGCGCTGGTCTCTGCAGGAATACACGCATCTGAATGTGCGCAATGCGAGCCAGCTGCAGCGTCTGTTCCCCCGGCTGTCGGAGGTGTATGATGCACTGCCTCGCAGCCTGGGACTGCTTGTGGAGATCAAGTGGCCGCAGCTGATGGCGTCCGGTGTGCTGGAGTCCACGCAGACGCACAACAAGAACAGCTACGTGGACAGAATCATTGAGACGACAGCCGCATACGGTTGTGGCAGACCGCTTATCTTCGCCAGCTTCGACGCGGACATCTGTAGCATGGTGCGGCTGAAGCAAACTGCCTTTCCGGTCATGCTGATTACCACGGGCAAGACGCAGATCTGGGACGCCTACTTGGATCTGAGAACTCAGAGCTTTCTGCAGGCCATCAACTTTGCCGAGAGCGCCGAGATCCTCGGCACAGCGCCGCATGTCCAGAACTTTCAGCACAATCCGCAGCTGGTTGAGCTTGGCCTGGACATGTTGCAGGTTGTCTTTCTGTGGGGCAGCGATCTGCGCAACGTCCAGCTGCTGGAGCAGTTCCGTGCCTTCGACGTCACAGGATTAATCTACGATCACATCGAGCGCGTCGGTCCAGCCGAATGGAAGCGAGCGCCCTTCTTCCAGGCGCCTCAGCTGCTGGAGGTGTTTGGAGGCCAGTGCGTCGCCATCGGCAACTCCACGACGGTGCTGGGCGCCAAGCCAACAAAGCCAACGATATGGCCCAAAATGAGGTAGACAACCAGAAGGTAGAGGACCAAAAGTGAGTCCACGATCAAGGATTTAAATTCATTATGAAATTCGATCAATTTATAATAGCTTAGTTATTTAAATAATATTTTAAATTTTTTGTATTTTAATTTACTTTTTTATTTTGCATCCTAAATTAATGTCATCAGCTTTAAATGAGCAAGGGATTTATTTACATTAATTGACTGCAGCTGAAAAATTATATATTCCCATCAATTTATGAGTTGGTTAAATGCCAATAGACCAACAACTTCTATTAAATAGCTAACAAAATAGAAGGAATATCAGGAATAAGATATTCTATATTGCCATCCTTAATCGACAATTAATTGTTTACGTCCCAGTCTTTTCTTAAAAATATAATTTTTTAATTTTAAGCTGAGTAACTTTGATTTATTGCGTGGTAAAACTTTCAGTTCCATTAAATGTTTTTGCATAGATTAGTTTAGCCAAAATATTCATTAGCTAAAGAAATACTTTCGACATGACGAGTTTTTAATGATTGAATTTCTATTCCAATAAACGTGGATGGATGTCTAAGATATCTTCATCAGGCATTTAAATTAACTAATTCTACTCTGCGAATATAAGAATTATGCTAATCTAGTTAAAGCAATTTAAGTAGCTATAAACAACTATTTTAAGTGCAATCTGTAACTGTAACTGTAAGGAACGATCTCAACATAGAAAAAAGGTTTAGCAAATGTTTATAAAATAAACTTTATTTATACAATTGTTGCTAAGTTAACTTGTGCACCAGGTAGTCGTAATGCTCCATACAATCCTCAAGAAATGCAGAGAGAGAAACAGAGAGAGGAGAAAAGAGAGTTTTAGCCTTGAGCACTGGAGCAATCGGGTGCGGAATAGAAGTCCATGAGCTGACCGGACATGCAGGCGCTGCCCTGCCTCATGGGCTGGCAGATGCCCGGCACCTTGCTGGTGATCTCGATGTGGCATGCCCCATGGGCGCCATGCTTGTGCTGATGCTTCAGGAACGCGGTCTTGATGTGCTTTGGCTTCTGCACCGGCTCCTTCTCGAACTGCAGCCAGTCGGGAGGCGAGTGATGGCCATACGTCGGCTGCGGCAGCTGGACGATGTTGTCCACCTGCTCGACGTCTAGCGGCACCTCAACCGTCTCCCCGTCCTCGCTGTCGACGGGCGGAAAGGCGGTGTACAGCATGTTGGCCTTGTTCGCGGCCTGCTCATTGACGGCGGCGTTCAGCAGCTGAGGCGTCAGCTCCAGGGCGTGGGCAATCAGTAGCGTTGTAGCACAGCAGAGCAGGAGCTGCAACGAGGCCATGCTAGTGTTGGCGGCTGGAGGAGATGAGGTTGCTGCTGCTGGTCTGAGTTCGCTGCGAGTGCTGCTGCAAATCCTTGTTGCGCTTAGGCGGCTGCTCGTTGCACGAATGCTGCTTGCCCCACGACGGATGCGAGCTTTTATAGTGCATGCGTCCGCTGGACAGTCGATGAACCCAGAACTCGGGCGCCAAGATCACAATCGAAATTGAAAAGAAGCCCTTTAAGGACATGCCACACACATGCTCATACGCTCGCACACAATAGGCGTAATTAATTATAGTTAAGCATACGCACTGTAAGCCAACTATGTTACGACGACAATGGCAGCGGCAATGACAATGACAACAACTGAGGCGACTTGTGGTGCTTCCCCTCAACAGCAGCAGCAGCAGCTTGAAATTGGAAATCTCTTCCGATGGCTTTTCCTTTTCGCATCTGTTTGATTTCATTTGTGGCATTGCCATTGCTAGCGTCAGCGGCGTCTTCCTTTTGTATTTCCGGCAATTATTTTCGACGATGTGCCAATATCGCCTCGAAGGTGTGGGAACTGGAGCAGAGTAGCGTTTAACGACTTCATAAGCATCGTTGGCATTGCTGTAATTTCAATTTCAATTTCAATTGAATTCAAATGCATTCCTCCCCTCGCTACAAATTCGACTGGCGCAAACGGCGGAAGTGGCGGCGACGCCATTTTTAAAATGGCGCATACGTGTGCGACGTGTTTATGGCAGCCGCCTTGGCCCAAATGACATGACAACCAGCCTAACAAGCCTACTCAAAGTCAATAAACAGACAGCCGAACATGTCGCAGACACTCGCTGCCAAACTCTTAACAAGCTGACGCATCGAATACTCCTTAAGGAGCAGCATCCCCAGCAAGCTAGGGATGCAAAGGCCACGCAAATTGAAGCCATTATCGACACTTGGATGTTTTATTGTCGGTATTAAATGATCTAGTCTTGAATGAGGTAAGAACATTATTATAATTTCCACTGTTATTGTTTGGTTTCACAATAAGTACACAAATATGTTTTAAAGAGTTTGCACATTTATCAGTTCATTATTTAAATTTTCTTTATTATTTTAATTCATATATAAACATAAAGTAAATTATGCTGGTTACCATTATTTTCTTTTAATATTACAAGAAAATATTTATTATAATGACAATACTTTTATGAAATTACAATTAAAATAAATGTATTTCAAATTCAATATCTATCTACCTATCTCCTTTGACGCTTATATATATTTTATGGTAGGTTCGGTTTCAAAATTATGAAAACTAATAAATATTTTCAGCATGTTCACAACAACTAATCTGCAGCGAGTAAATATTTGCGTGAATATCTTGTCTATGGAAGGAAATAAAATTATTATTGTATGTTAATTAACAATTATTGGAGTTCTTGTTAATATAATACAAATGAAGATTGATCTTTTAATGTAACCAATCGAAATACTTCGACTTGAGTATGTTCGTTAATTTCTATCCATAAATAACATATGTATAATAGCTCACTTAGCAAAAGTGATTCTTAAAGGCATTGCCTAATTCAATTTCAGCTTTATTTCATCCCTGGTCGACAGCACAGAAAATGTCTCACTTTGTAGAAAAAGCAATCTGCGCTGAATGCAGATGGAGATAAAGAGAGACAACGAGTGAGAGGAGAGGCAGGGGAAGTGTTGCTGTCTTGTCGATATGCGGAGTGAATAGCAAAAAGCAAATACTCGTTATGTGCCCTTATCATAGATAATACAATTCGCTGATTCGTTGGAATTCGAAGATTCTGGGAGCGGCTGAACGACACGTGAAATTAATTTAAACGTTCTGATTTCGTGCACATCGAGGGAATAGCAAACTCAGATGGCGACGGAGTTGGGCGATTCAATTTGATTATGGCTCAGCACTTGGGCATAATGGATGGCATCGCATTGCCTGTTGGCCTAATGACAGTTAGCCAACGTTAAGCGGCTTAACCCTACTGCGGTTCACCTTCATTTCCCGCTCGGCAGCAGGCAGCAGGCAGACTAATTAAACGCCTTTACCTGATGCCTTGGCCAACTAATTAGAGCAGCTGTCACAGGCGGAGTAAAGTATCCAGCGCACAAATAATTCAATTAAATTGCACACTGCCAGCAGACACAAATGAACAACAACAACGGGCAGGAGGCAGCCACAACAGTTGGCAATAAGACAAACCACAGGCAGGAGCCACAAACCAATGTCTAAGCCCTGGAAACCGCCGTGTCGAAGCAAATGCCACAGCAACTTAATGCAAATACAGCCGAGCAGCAAGGAGGAGCAGCACATTCAGCCCAATAACCGCAAATACCAAATACCAAAATGCCAACTCCAACTCCAGCTCCAGTTGTCGACTCCAAGCACAAAAATACCTGAGTCACTCAAAGGAGCAAATGAAGTGAAACATTAGCTGGAATTCGTAATATACTTGAAACCGTGTTGGCAACAAGAAAAGTTATTACAACATAAAGAAAACGAAATATGATTTTGGGGAATAAATTATTATACTTGAAATCTTTTTGACATCGAAATGCATTCTTACAAAATGAAAAAAATAAAATTCTAATAGAACTTAAAGAAATTAATGATTACACTTGGCAGGATCTGGGCAACAACCAAACAATTTTATAAAATATAGAAAATAAAGAACTAATATAATTGAGAATTATTAATTATTATGCATAATTTAAACATTTGATGACTCCAAAACAAATTATTATAAATGAAAAAAATTAACATTTAATTCAACTTATGGAAACAAATTACTATATTGCACTTGAACAAAACAGATTCGTAAAAAAAGAAGAAGGACATTTTTACAAAATTAACAAAATAAATATTAACTTATGGCAACAAGAATAAATTATTTGAAAATGAAACCACGAAAATAAATTACTATGGCAGAAAAACATCTTATTCCCAAATTAAGAAAATAAAATAGTTATGGAAAATAATCTATTATCGTGATGGCAACAAAATAATTTAAGAAAATAAAAATTATGATATAATCCACGGAAATAAACTATTATTATTATTATAATATACAAATAAAAACTGAACAATAAATTTGATACAATATAATTAATATAAAAGTAAATAGAATAATCTCGTTGTAAGTATAGAAAATTGTTTTTTTAACAGATTTAATTTAGCATATTTCTTCTAAAAAACGAATTGCAAATAAAATATATTTTTTTTACTGCCGTATTTTGTGTGTCATTTTTTGCATTATCTTTTGCGGTTGGCATAATAAAAAGCCTGTTTGTATTAAAATATCTAAATTGTGTAACTAGTAGTTACGCTTTTAATGCCAAAATGCGATCAGTTAAGAATGGCATGACATAAGTAGTGAAGGTCGGAGCAAGGGATTAAGGTCATCTGATTTCGCAGGCTTATCTCGCAATCTAGCATATTATGATAGTCATGCAAGCTGGCAAGTGGAAAAATGTTTCATTTAAATGCTTGCTGACTAATCGTTGCCTAATTCTCACACTGTCGGTAAATACATTAATTTCTATTATAAAAATCCTTCTAATTGCTAGCTGTAAATGTGTAAAGTAATTAGCCATTGCCATTATAAGAATTGGCTTGTAAATTGACAGCTTTCGGACCAAGACAGGTAGCAGACACAAATGCGAAAAGTTGGCTCTCAAGTTCTGCGTTGACTGCAAATACAAATAGCAAGGAGTTGAACAAGTGCAAACAGCAATTTGGCGGCGTCTTCCGCTTAATGCAGTCCTTCAGCAACTACTTCAGGAAGCTGCTCGGGTTGAGGTGGCTCGAGGGTCTCGAATTTTGGCTCAATTTAATCTTTGACGCGACGCAACGAATTCTGGCAACTTTTTGACGCCGGCAACGTTTTAATTTGCATTAAACGCGTCGCGAGCGAAAGAGTCGAAAGAAGGATCAAGTTGAACGGAACACAACAACTATTAAACTAAACTTACGAAACCTTGGCTTATAACTTTGCTTTCGGGGCTGGTGTTGAGCGTGAGCACGCATACAAATAGGCCAAGTAGCCTAGCAGTTAACCCCTCAGCCCTGTTGTCGCCCTCCTCTTTCAAGTCACCTACTTTATAGCCACGGCCGGCCGGAGGGCTTTAATAAGTTGTGCCGCAAATCAAAGTGGCCCTTGGCGGAATCGGCTTAAATCTGAGAGCCAACAAGTTGCCGCATTGCGTGCCAGCCATTTTTTATGTCTGCGCCATTTTGTAAAATGGCAGGCAATAAAAATGGCCAAGAGGCAAAACGTTTTCACAAATGTCAACCAGGCGACCGCTTACGCCGATTGAGTTGGCCCAGGTGTTACCTGCGGCTGCACTTAACCCACCGTCTGCCCCTTGCAGCACTTGCAACTCGAGACTTGCCACCAAAGAGCCACGAACTAATGCCACTTCAAGTAAATTGCATTTTATTTATTTATACTGGTTTGGTTTCGACTTAAAACAAACAATGAAAATATAATTGAAAAATATACAGTACTCTTTTGTAGTAAGTAATATAATTATAAAAAGATGTACAATTGATATAACTAAAATTTTATTTGTTATGGTTTATAATTAAACGAGGGATCGGTAAAATTGAAATTAAAAGTAGAATTGATTTCATCGGAATTTTTATATTATTCAATTAATTACAATTTCAATCTCACTAGTTTCTTAAATCGATCAGACTTGATAAAATAGAAACATATTACTAATAATGCTCGTTGAAATGTAAGTGATTTTTATTTACATCAAACACATTTTAAGTCTACATCACATATTTAAAAATTCATTTTTATCTTTGTTAATTATTTATAAATGCATCAATGAAAATTAAAGGTATTGATTAATATTTATTAATCATTTGTCCTTGAGGCAATATTCAAATATTTAAATATATAATATTTCTACTTGATGATTGCTTGAAATTGAACAATAAAAAATATAATATTATTTGCTACAACTATTTTATTTTATTGATCAAATAAAATGAAACATGTATTAATTTCTTTGGCCAATTTGCTTATTGATAATGATACAGAATTAGTCGAAGAAAATTGAATTTATTCATTATTACTTACAACAATACAGCATCGATTTTCTTTTCTTTTTTAAGCAAACAAGCAGGCTATTGACGGGTTAATGCCACTTTGGCTCGATAAACATTTGAGCACATTTTCAGGGTGTGTTCCATTGCCCGTTTAAATGTACTTTTAAAAAGCTTTTAATTCGCATTTTGTCAGCGAGGCTTAAGCCTCCTGCCCCCATGCGGCATGCTAGGCCGTGCAACAGCTGTCGCATGCCACACACGAACATCGGTTCAAGTGGCACGGTGGCTGTGGCATGTGGCATGCATACGGTGGCCACATGACTACGGATGCTGCACGTCGTCCGCTTCGTCCGTTTACTTAATGCCACACTCTCTCTTTGCATTCAGCGACGACGACGGCAAACTATTTAAAAATTAATGCCGACGAAATTCGCCATTTTGGCGGCAGTTAACCGTTGAAATGCTTGCGAGTGCAGCGGGAATGCTTGACACGTCCTTGCAGGACGAACGAGCGAAGAAAGTAGGGAGTCACATCCTTTGCTATTCTTTGGCGTCCTCTGCAGCCGCCTGCCGCAGGATCAAAGGCGCAAAAAGTTTTAATACTTTTGGCCAACACTCCGCCCCAGAAATTGCCTCGTCCTTATGCTGATCCAGTTCAGTTCAGGCGCTGGAGTTGGAGCTGAAGCTGAAGCTGAAGCCGGCTAATGCAACTACTCGAATAATTTATATGCAGCGAGCGCAGAAAATGAGTTTTACTTTCATGACCGCACAGTTTTTTGCGTTGTTTTCGCTTTTAGGCTTTCCTGTTTTTTTTTTTTGTGCTGGGATAATTTGTGGCCGCAGCCCAAGGCTAGGATTGTGGGGCTGCCAGTTGATTGTTATGCTGTGGGCAGTTCAATAAGCGAGCCGGGCTCATAAAGGGCTTCGTCGTTGTGTTGAACAAGCGCCCAAATGTGTGCTGAACTTTTTTTAAAGGCCATAAAAACGATGTGATTACGAGAGAGAAACAAGTGTAAGCGTCAGGCAGTTGGTCGTAAACACAGACGCAGACACAGAGACACCCATCGCATCCATCAGCAGCAGCAACAGCAGCATGTAATAAGCAGAGCAATTGGCAACTGCGCAGTTAAATTGCTGGGGCAGCAGCCACACAAATGATGCAGATGGTGATGGTGATGGCGATGGTCCTTCGGCCTTGTCCTTGATGGACCATGTCAAATCAAGCAATGAAAACTTTAATGACATCAAGCCAGCATCCACATTCGCAAGTGCTAATGTAATGGAAGGCGTCGTCGTCGCCTGGCCTTGACTTTTGGGGCCCATCAACCGAGAGCTGTGACTTGACTGTGACATTGACTTGCTCGCATCCTAAATAAGCAAACGACAATTGTTGGGGCATCCTAAATAAGCAGACTGTCAAGCCAGCAGCGTTCTGCCAGCAATTATTTTCTCAGCCGACACCGACACAACGACGACGAAATATAATCCGAGCAACAATTACCCGAAGCGATGCATCATCATCACCATCGCCATCATCATCATCATCTGCGCCAATTTGATTGTTATGTAAAGCAAACAGAAGCAAGCGCTTTAAACGCTAATCGAATGCAAGAAGCGCTTTAACAAATACATACAAATATATATACTATATATGTATATATATGTATGTGGTACATTCATCTCACTTTGTGGCCTCTTTTCCCTTTTGGCCTGGCAGCCGCTTCGCTCACCGGCTCTGGAAATAGAATAGAGCTGATTTGCCCGCTTTTCGCTCGCAGATGATATCGATTTTCGACTCAATTCGGTCATTTTTGAACGATTTTTGCGCCAGCTGATTTTCGCGCTAACGCTAACGCTTCTGCGTTTGCTTTTGCTTCTGCTTCTGCTTCTGCTTCAGCTTTCTGCTTTTAGGTTTTTGCTTTTGTTTTTGCAGTGTCGCCGCCAGCGACTTCCGTGCTTTCAGTTTGTATCGGAATTTCATACAAGAAAGACGCGTTCTGGTGGGGTCACGTATACACGCCGTATACGTAATACGTAATTGTACGTATTTCGGATATGCGAATTTCGTATATGTACAAAACATTACGTATACGTAACATTGACATTGCTGCTGCTGCTGCTGCACGCAGCGTGTCGTGCTATTTCGAAATTCTGGCTGAAGCTGTTCGTGTTTGTGCTATTATTGCTCTGCTGTTGTCGCCGTCGCTGTCGCTGTCGCCGTCGCTGTCGCTGTCGCAGTTGCCGCTGCTGCTGCTGCCACGGCATCACTTTTACGAGTGCACTGAGAGAAAGAACTCGTGCGGAAGCGAGTGGATTTCGCACAGAATCGATTCTGTGCGCGCGAATGTAGGCTAAAGCCCACCGCCCACCGCCCACCGCACCCGCAACAAACTTTGTGTTCGGCCTGCTTTTAGTGGCATTTCGGGCATATCCAACAATATCTGAAGCCATAAAGATAGTGAAAGTGCGCTAATCAAGGATACCCTGAAAGACGAAAGCGAAAAAGGGTTTAGCGAGGATATAATTCGCATTTCCAAATCATTCACAATACTTACTTCAAACATAAAGAATAATAAATGATTGTCAAGAATAAAAAGGGGTTAAGTGTGGATGGAGTTAGAACTTTGAAATGAAATATAAATATTAACTAAATAATTAACAAAACTAAATAAAATATGAATAATAATGTTGATAATATATATTAGTAAATTATTCACATGATATTTAACACAGATAATAGCAGACAATTCAATATACTGTCAAATACAGCTTAGCATTAACTTTTATGCGCACTTTAGAACTACATACATTATTTTAAATAGTCCCATATTTAATTTTATTTATTTTACTCATTTAATTATTTTAATTTATTTTAATACAATTAATATCTCAATGTTATACACGTAGGTATATTTATTATATGGTATTTAGCAGCTGAAATGCCAGAGCACTTTTCGTTGGCATTTTCCACACGGAGGCAGTTAGTTTGTTATGACCTTTCGAATTGAGAGCTGGCAGATCGGTCGAAAATTAAACTTTAGCAGCACATACCCACAGCACAGCCTTGGACCCCCCTATTTTCCACCCAGCTGGGTGCTCATCCGAAATCGGTGATAAACACGTTGATTAAAATGAGTTTGATGCCGGTTGAATGAATGAAAGGCAAAGCCAAAGCCAAAGACAACGGCAACAGCAACAGCGACACACAAAAAAAAAAAAAAGTAACTGAAGCAAAGTTTCATGCAACAGTTTTCCACTCATTTTCCACCCTTGTGGACCCACAGGCACGCCACAGCCATCCACAGCCAGCATATTCACTCATCACACAGTGTATACAACAGCGCAGCAGAGCAGAGCTGAGCTGAATACACCCGGCATAACAAAGCGCCGCAAAGCGGCACTGGGTGAAGGACGGACGATGTGTTTTCGGGGCAAGTCCGGGCATATCATGTTACATTGTGAGGCGAGCAGCATACACGTTCAGTACTAAAGTAAACCTCAAGGTAGACTCATGCATGTGTGACACAAGTCGTCCAGTGAATTTGTTTGTTCTTGGCTGGAGCCGCAATTAAGACCGCGAACTGCGAACTGCGAACCGTGAACCGTGACAAAGTGCGACAGCGACAGACGGATCCACGGTAGACCCATAAGTGCGACGCAGCTCTCGGTTCTCAATTTACAATTGCCAATTCTCTCGACTAGCTCTATGCGGTATCCATTTACATAACTAAACACCCGAGTCGAAGACTTGGCGGTCGGTCACAGGTCAACGTTAACGCCTAAGGCCGTGCGGCGGACAAGCTTATCCCGCCTAAAGCCACCAACATGCTCTGCAGTTGCGGATGTCTGCAGAAGGCAGGCGGCGGTGGCAAGCGACGCAGCTCCTCCTCGGTGGAAGACGCCTCATCGAGTCGCATGTCCGAGCTGGCGCCCAATGGCAGGCCGCAAACGGAGGCGGCCAGCACAAGGACCTCCAGTCTGCTGCAATTATTTCACAGGAAAGGTCCCAAGTGCTTCCGCAAGCCCCAGCGACCCAAGAGCCCAATGCAGGCTGAGAAAAGTGAGTACACTCTGGGGAAATTGGCAAATTTATAAACAATTTTCCAGTGGTCCGTGGTCCGAGCCAAAGCAAACAAGCCAAATGCCATCGGGCCACACACACCACACTACATCTTGAACCACGAGTGGTGAACAACACAACATGAATTCTCGCGCAAAAGAATCGATACGAGTGCTTGCCAAAAACTAGAAATACGGCCAAGAAAGTGAACGCTAACAAGTGGACTACTTTAGAAAGTTTTCTTTTTTCGCATGCAGCAGCACTCGAGAGAAAAGTGAAAAGCAAGCGACCTTATTTCCGCCTTATTTTGTGCCACAATTTGTGGCACCAAGACAGCCGAATCTCTATGCCGCAACCCTGACTCACTGACTCACTGAACGACTGACCAAAGGGTGGCCATATCGACCGGTCAGCCAGCCCCTTATAATACGCACACACACATACAAGTACGTGTCGGCAAGTGATGTGTTTTTGTTTGCATGGTCAAATAGAGCTAAACACACACTGACACGGAAACGAGCTCACAAGCTGATAGAATGCGAGGGCCAAATGGAAAACCACAAGCACATCGGCAGAGAACTGAGAACTGAGAACGGAGAACAGAGAAAACTACCCGTTCAAGTGGCAGTCTTGCGTCGGGTTTCGCGTGTACAACTAAGAAAATGTTTTTCATAATTCGTTATAAAGCTTAGGCTGAACGCAGAAAGTAGTTACAATTTAGCCATAAAACCACTTGGCATACATATTATTATTATTATTACAACTCACTGTGAACAGTTTGCCCAATTTCATTTGCTACAAAATAAAGCACAGCAATTAAAGTCCGAAGGCAGAAATCGATACGCTTTAACGTTTGTCCGTGAAAATTTTCAATTCGAAACGAGGGCAACTTCTTAAAGTATTCATTCTACGAACAACTTTGAGACTTTAATTGCTGTTTACTGTGTAACATAAATTTTAAAGTATGTACCTGGTAATGGACGAGAATGGTAAGTAATTATATAACAGACTGCAGCAGCAATTTTCTAATTATTTACTGGCACAAACGAATTCACGTCTTCTCAATGTTACAGGAGTATCTATGAGCATTAAAGTTGGCGAAAGCCCGACATTGACAACATCATTTCATTAAAAGTATTTATATTATGCGGCAGCACGAAGATTCGACTTTATTCACCCTCGGTATACCAATTCATTTTCTTTATACTCGTATGCATTATGACACATTTAAACACATTAAAACCGCTTTGCACGCGATAGAGTGAGTCAGTGTGGGTTCCTCTCCCTTGGCATTTTGCACCCCTATATGGTCGCCTGACTGCATTATCTGATCTTTCGAGCAGTTTCTAAAATTTTCATGTCATTTAACAAAAGGAAAAATATATGAGAAATAAATTTGAGGTGGGAGCGTGAGAGGAATAAAGACCCTGACATACAGCTCATCTACATTAAAATTAAATTAACTTTACCACTTGTTTAAGAATAATAAAGGAGTTGACATTTTTTAATTGTATTTAAAATGCAGCTAGAGAATTTACATTTAAATTCAACATTATGCTTAAGTCCAATTAAAAATATAAATATATTACATATAAATTCAAGCCAGAGAGAGAGTTCACATATTATTTTTTTGTAAATAAAAAACAGATAGAGAATTTAAGTGCATTCTATGTGGTCACAGAATGTTTATGGTGAGGATAATGTAGGTTATAGAGAGACTATAAATAATTTAAATGTATTCTACAGAATATTTACTTGACTTAGAGCTCATATTTTTATTGAACAAAACAGCTAAAAAATATAAAATATTTCCGTATAATGTTTAAAGTGGAGGTTAGGTTTTAAATATTTTCGAGCTAAAGAGCTGATGTAAGTGGAATTAAAGTTCATATTTTTATTTAACAAAACTGCTAAAGAATTTAAATTAATTCCTCAAAATGTTTATAGTGGAGGTTAGGGAAATATTTTATACAATTTCTAGCTAAAGAGCTGATGTAACTTGACTCACCCACATATCGCAGTTGCAAAACTTTAATTGCAGTCAATCTCTTGGGACCTGCACTAAAGTTGCTTATTTGCCACTCGCGTAATCGAGAGGAAAAGATTTGAATGCCTTGCAAAAGTTTTCTAGACTGTTTATGTAGCTTTTGCGTAGCTATGGATTGCACAACCTTAATGCATTACACAAGCATAAAAAAAAACAATTATAGAAATTAATTACTTTCGAGTGTAATAAATGTAGCATTTCATTTAAACAATTTGTTGTTGTGAAACATATGAAGCGGAAATGTAAACAAATTTGCGATAAAATAAGTGAATATATATAGAATTATAAACATTGCAAAGAGTTTACGAAAAGACTAATTAAAGAAAATTATTAATTATAATTATTAAGATAATATAGTGAATTTGAAAATTAAATATTTATATTTGTAAACATTGCGAAGAGTTTATAAAAAAACTAATTAAGGGGGGATAAATAATTTACAATGCAAGGATAATTATGAAAGTAAAATTGCCAAGAGTTTATTAAAAGACGAATTAAATGCGATATATAATTTATAATGCTAAAAGAAATTTATTAAGATATTAATAATGATAATTATTAGGACAACATAAATGAATAGTGAATTTCAAAATAAGATATTTATTTATTTTTGTAAACATTGCAAAAAGTTCATAAAACATTAATTAAATGGGATCTATAATTTATAATTCTTGACTAATTAAATGGGACCATAGCAGCGAATAGAATTGTCAATGCTACAATATAATGTTTAATAAACTATTTAATTTATAATGTTGTACTATTATTATATTTTCAGCAATCAGAGCTGCAATATTTATTCAGAAATGGTATCGGCAGCACCAGGCCAGACAGGAAATGAGAAAGCGTTGTAATTGGCAAATATTCCAGAACTTGGAGTATGCCAGCGAACAGGACCAAGCCGAGGTAATGAAATGACTTTATTATAGCTTTAAAGTATTCTTGTAGTTCACCTTTTTTATGGAGCACTCTAACGCATTGCTAATTGCTTCTCTTTGCAGTTGTACAAATTTTTCCATGAGCTCATCAAGCACATGCCCCAGGCAGCTGGGACAGGGAACAAAAGTCCGACGTCAACATGCAGTAAGCTCTCACATTTTAATGTCAGCTCTCAAGTAAATAATTCCACATTTTCCATTTGACTTTAAAGCTTCTCTTCTGGAGGAAAGTGAGGCGCTAATGGAGGAAGTTGGCGATATTGTGTCTACCAAGGTGGAAATTCCCATCATGAAAAGCCACATAGACCTTCTAATCGACGTATTCCGCAAGAAGCGAGTGAGTCATTTGAGTGTTTCCGGTTGAATACATTCGATAACACAATTGATTCCGTTTAGAGCAATCGCTTGCATCCCAAGTACGTGGTGCTGATACTGCGAGAAGCCGCCAAGTCCCTCAAGGAGATGCCCAACCTGTCGATGGTCTCCACTGCGGTGTCTCAGCAAGTTACGGTCTGCGGAGATCTCCACGGCAAACTGGATGATCTGCTCGTGGTGCTCTGCAAGGTAAACATACACATATCATTATATATTTATTTCGAATACATTAATTTGCAGAACGGTCTACCGTCCACTTCGAATCCTTATGTCTTCAACGGCGACTTTGTGGACAGAGGCAAGAAGGGACTCGAGGTCCTTCTGCTGCTGCTCTCGCTCTATTTGGCTTTTCCCAATGCGGTTTTCCTCAATCGCGGCAATCACGAGGACAGCGTGATGAATGCTCGCTACGGCTTCAGTCGCGAAGTAGAGCGCAAGTATCCTGTAAGTAAATCCCTTTCTCACTTCTATATTTCTTATAATTAATTATTTGTATTTAGCGCAATTACAAGCGATTGTTGCGACTGATTGACGAGGTTTATCGCTGGCTGCCACTGGGATCAATCATCAACAATCGAGTGCTGATTGTGCATGGCGGTTTCTCGGACAACACAGATCTGGAGCTCATTAAAACTATCGACAGAAGCAAGGTAAGCAAACACTTTTAAATATTTGTATATTATATATTTTTCATATTTAATATATTTTTTTTAGTATGTTTCGATCTTACGACCGCCGCTCACAGAAGGTCAACCGCTGGACAAAGCCGAGTGGCAACAGGTAGAGTTAATAATCTTTTCATTTAAATAAAATGTATTAAACTGTTTTCTCTGCAGATCTTCGACATCATGTGGAGCGATCCGCAGACTGTGCCCGGCTGCATTCCAAACACTTTGCGAGGCGCTGGCGTCTGGTTCGGGCCAGACACAACCGAGAAGTTCCTGGAGCGCCATCGCCTCAGCTACATGATCAGATCACACGAGTGCAAGCCAAATGGCCACGAGTTCGCTCACGACAACAAGGTAAATTAAATGGCCATTTAATTTAGATAAATCATTTAAAAGTATATCTCTTCTGTCGGCTAGGTCATCACCATATTCTCTGCTTCCAACTACTATGCCATGGGGTCCAACAAGGGGGCGTACATTCGCCTCAACAACCAGCTGGTGCCGCGCTTTGTCCAGTACATCTCGGCGGCCTCGCAGGCCAAGAGATTGACGTTCAAGCAGCGCGTGGGCATCGTGGAGAGCGCCGCCTTGAAGGAGCTGGCCGTGAAGATGCGCGAGTATCGCGACGAGCTGGAGACGGAGTTCAAGAAGTACGATCCCGACGACAAGGGCTACATAACCATATCGAAGTGGTGCTACGTCATGGAGAAGGTGACCAAGTTGGGGCTGCCCTGGCGTCTGCTGCGCGAGAAACTCGCACCCGGCACCGACAGCAAGAGCGTCAACTACTTCCGCACTCTGGATCTCCTCGACACGGATGTTATTGTATGACATAACTCTTAGAATTATTTACAGTATATTAATCACTCTCCATTCGGCAGATGGAAGCTGAAGCGGATGGTACTTCAGTCATGGATGCTCTGTACGCCAACAAGACCAGCTTGCAGACCATTTTCAATATTATAGATGCCGATAAATCAGGTTCGTCTTACAGCAGTTTTTGGGCAGCATTGAAATTAATTTGTCCACTTCACTTTCAGGCGAAATAACCCTGGATGAGTTTGAGAAGGCAATTGATCTCCTGGATGCCCATATGCCGGGCGACACATCCAAATCTGAAATGCTGGAAAAATGCCGAATGATGGATCTCAATGGGGACGGCAAGGTTGATCTCAACGAGTTCCTCGAGGCCTTTAGATTAAGTGATATTCATAGAAAGCAACAGCAAGAGGCGGATATTCGCAAGCGTTCCACGACCAGATCCAGCATTAACCAACCTCCGTCGGAGTCGGTGACAAAGTTGGCCAACATTATATCCAAGAATACGTTGATCATTGAGCAGGATATTGATCCCATGGACTGCGAGTCCAAGGTCATTGAACCAAAGTAATTAATTGAACCAAAAAACACTTGTCGTAATCTAGCATAATAATAACCGTACTCTATTCAAATGTTTTCCAAATCTAACTTTTATTTACACTTAAATATTACTTGTTGGTATTCTAATTTAAAGACTTTTTACTTATTGTTATTATCTCAGCACATGCCTAAAAGCGATTGCTTGAGTCAAGACTTGTTTAATGCCGCTTACTTCTTGCTGAATATTTACACTGAATGAAATTTCAATAAATATCATTTTCCTTTCGACTCAAAATAATTGTTTTGGTTTCTGGGAAAATTATAAATAACTGAAGTTGCTAAATGAATGAAATTTCAATAAATATTATTTTACTTTTGACGCATGATTGTGTTTCTTTCTTGGAACTCTGAACGACAGTACAGAAAACAAAATAATGGACCATTTATGATTTATTTATTTTTCGAATTTGTAAATTTTCTAAATGAATGAAATTTCAATAGATATTATTTTACTTTTGACTTAAGGTGACTTTGTTGCTTTCTTGGAACTCTGAACGACAGTATAGGAAATAAAATAATGGACCATTTATAATTTATTTATATTGTGAATTTCTGAAGTTGCCAAATGAATGACATTTAAATAAATATAATTTTCCTTTCAACCCACAATTTCTGGGAACTCTTAGTGACAGTATAAGAAACAAAATAATGGACAATTTACAATTTATTTATTTTATGAATTTGTAAATTTTCTAAATGAATGAAATTTCAAAAAATATTACTTTTCACTCAAAATTATTGTGTTTTTTTCTGGGAAATCTGAGCGAAAATATTGTAGTTAGTATAGAATATTGACAATTTATTATTTATTCATATTATGCATTTTAAAAGTTTATAAATTGCAGAGTGTTAACTAAATTATTAAGTAATTCTTTCGCAGAAAACTAGGTTTTATAGTTGAATATTAAAATTACATATTTACTTTGAATATTGCAATAATTGCACACTTTTAACGCCAAATATTTGCATTGTGTTATTTATGTATTTCCTTGCTGAAACTAATTTCCTGCATTAAGTTAGAAACTCCCGCATATTATTTATTCCTTTATTGTTCTCAGCCTCATGCCACGGTAATCAAATCTCTTTTGTTACTATGCAAATAATAATGACGCATGTCCTAATTAGATTCATTTATTTACAATTTAACGGAGGTATAAATTAAAATCAATTTAATTTTTCAACGAATTGATTAAACAACATTTAGTCAAATGTATTGTTTGCTCGTTGAATACACAATGCCTTAAATAAATCGCGAGTATTTATTTAGCTTATTCGATGCAGTTTATCCGACTTTTTTGTTCCCTTTAAATGTATTGTGAATAGCTGTTGGCAATCTATAGCTACAGCGCATTCTCTAGTCCTCAAAACCTTTCACTACTCGTATTTTTTTTTATCGGTTGGTAAACCACGCAATCGCTTTTTTAGCACGTGACTTTTTAAAGTTCGTGCAACAAATGAAAGCGTGCATAAAGCTAGCTGCATGTGGCAGTTATTGTTATTGGTAATCTTTCATTTTTTCACATTTCCTTTCTCACTCTCTTGCTCTCTCACTCCATCAATTTACTTTTTAAACTCTTAAAGCTTAAACAGATTTATTGTTGAATTTCATTCTTACGGCAAGTTTGGACATGGGCTTTTTTAATTTGTGCGCCGGTCAAAGTTTTTCAATTTAAAATTTCTCCAAGTCGCATATTTAATATACAAAATGTGGCTGCGGCTGCTCTGCACACCTGTTCCTAAGTTTTTCCCGTTCTGTCGTTCGTTTCCTGTGATTATGATGCGGGCAAAAGCAACGCCCATTCAATAATTAAGTTTACGCCCGGCATAAAACTTTTTACACTTGTGCGTCCTTCACGTTTTACACCCTTGCTGTGGTAAACGGTAACAGCTCCAGAGCCGGCTTAAATTTGTGTAAAAATTAGATTTTATGGTCTAAGCGAGCCCATAATGTATGGGTTGAACCTGCCAAAGATACGAGAGGCAAAACAATAAGGAGCGGATAAGAAGTAAAGCGGAGTTCATCTCCGCACTTCATGAAGAGAACAGAAAGAAAAATGCTTGAATCGTTTGCTTAGATATCATCTTGAATGAATGATGAGATAACCTAAATCAGAAGTACAGTTGAGTTCGTCCATTTAAAGAGTATTAAAATTTAATTTGCAAGCGCTTTAAATCAACAACAAGTCTCTTGGACAGCTACAAGAGGGCGCCATGTAATGATAACGTTTATGTCCTCACACTTGTTGGCATTTGTCCTTGCTGTGACCGTCCTCTGCTGACACACACACACATGTGTGCTGGCAATAGTATTTTTTCTATATCTTATTATTTTTTCCTACATGTTTGTTCACGCGTTCAGTGAAACAATTGAAACGTGACGTGCGTTTCTAAGAAGCGCGCGCCAATGTGGCGTATACGCGATTTTTTGTGTACTCTACTCGCATTCACTTAAAGCAGCTGGCGAATGTTTCAACTTTGAACCCTGTACTTAATTTTTTATTAAACACAATAATCCTTAGCTAGCCCCCCAAGCTGATGCTGCGTGTCCGTTGCATGTCAACGCATTTGATTGACGAGGGTGATTTAATATGAGAAATGAACAGGGAACGAAAAAATATTAAAATGGCTAACTCGCACTTTTCCTTGAAAGCACAGCAAGGACAATGACGCGAACGCATGCAGCAGCAAACAAACAATAGCAGCAAAGTAAGTTACAAATAAACACAGAGCTGGCGACGAAAGTTACCGACCAGCAACCAAAGTATATATACATATATACTATATATACACAGCTATCTCCATACACAGCAGGTCGGTGACCTGCGTCCTGTGTCCAATGCCATAAACAGTGCCCCAAAATGACACACAGCGCAGTGCAACCTCATTTAGGTTTCTCATAAAAGTCGACAACAAATGAAAAATGGGAAAAACCAAAAAAAAACCGAGGAAAATGAAAGCAACAACACTGCTGGCAACTCAAATTGAATTAGACTACGTTACTGTGCTTCTGCCTGTGTTGCACGTCTGTGTTTCTGTATTTAACTCTTTCGTACTCTGGGAGAGCAAACTTTTTGATTTGGGTATTTTCATGGCACATTATCAAATGAAAAATTCACGTTACGCAATTAGGCATTGCTTTGCTTTAAAGTGCTCAGACTTAAAGCATTATTTTCTTGTGGAATTAAATGAAACTTGGCAGTGATAAAAACAATAATTTCAGATGCAGTTCTCAAGTCGACTTTAAACTGTTGCCACTTTAAATAAACATCTGAGTGGTTAATTAAAAGACAGCAAAGATGAATAAAAGTATAATTATAGATGAAGTTCTTTACTTATTTATTTTAATTAAAAGTCGGCTGTAAACAATATATAGTAAATGGATATAATTACTCCTGGGAGATTAAAATTAGAAAATTAGAACCTTAAAGTTTCAAATATGACTACATTCAAAATTTGTAGTTAAAATCTTCAAATTATGGACAGAATAAGAGAGAAATTCGAACGTTAATATTTGCTTAATATATTATTTAGAACAGAAATATAATTGTACATCAAAGTCATTTGGTTTCTCTTTCATTTAATTCTAAATTTCAATCACATCAAAAATATGCGTAAAGTAATATTAAAGACAAGTGAAATTCAGAGACGTAATTAATCATCACAATGGAAATAAATGGTGTAAAAATAAAATGATGCTGCACAATTGACTCCGCTTAAGATGAAGATCCCTAAGAACACGAGTTCAAAAGATGAATAGAAATTGATGACAAATTCGATTTATTAGTTAAGCTAGAATTTAATTTCACACCATAAAGAAAAGGTTGCTTAAAAAGACATGCCTGAGATTACATGATAATAATTAGAAAGTGTGCTATTAGATGATATTAAAGCACTATATCTCTGGGGCTCAGTTGCAGTTAATTTTAGCCATATCATAAGATAATTACAGCACCTAAACAAACACCGGAATCAAGCATCGTATAGCATCTCCTTGTGCTGCTGCTGCTGCTATCAGCCACTTCCTGCCATTTCCGACCCTTTGCCCAGTCACCATAAAAAGAAAAGGCACAGCCAAAAAAAAAAATAAGGAGAAGAAGAAGCAAAGTACCCAGAGGCAACAGAAGGGCCCCCAATTTTCCATTTCCCTGGCACTGCTGCTGCAATCCCGTTTTCCTTTTTTGCCTCAATTAATTTGCGCTTTATGTTTTATACTCGTATGACCAACTTTTTGCCTTTCGGTTATGCCCTTGTTAAATTTACATAAAATTTCGCATACAAGCCCGGCAAATGTGTGAAATCGTGTGGGTTTCTCATTTGCAATGGGGGCGTGTCTTTGTCCCAACCCCCAGTCATAAGCAATAATTTAATACGTATACATATGAGTATCTCTAGTGTGTGTGTGTGTGTGTGTGTGTTAGCAATAAATCACGACTGCTTCAAGTTACTGGGGAGCAGGGACTCTTCTCGACATACAATATTTTCACTAATGAAGTCATTTCACAGTTCAATGCCGTCGCGACGATGAAGAAGCGTCGCTTTCTTTTACTTTATATTTATGGTATCATCATCTTTGCTGGCCACACGCATCCATCCGCTCCGGGCTCCTTCAGGCTCCCAGGCTCTTCGCTGGCTTCGTGTCTTATTGGCAAAACTGATTTAGTCACGTTTCCGATGGCGTTGCCCTTGCCACTTGCCACTTGCCACTCGCTATTGCCTTTATCGTGATTACTTTGTGCTCAGCAGCTAACAAGTTGCCATAGAAAATTTGTTCACTTTTAGTTTATGCTCCCATGGACACTGCATGCCCTTTGTGTGTGTATGTATGTGTATCGAAGCTATTTTAATTAAGCCCGAGCCACATGCACATGGCATCAGCACACGCTTTTCCCATCGCAGTCTGCTTTTGCAGCAATGTCGCCCCCGGCGTATGCGTAATATGAAAAGCATTGCAGTGCTCGCCACGCTTTATGCATAGAAATAAAAAAATAATCATAAAAAATGAAGAGTACAAATAAAAAAGAAAGCGCTGACAACATTTCCTGACGATGTGCGCTCACTGAAGGGTTCTCCGTTCGGTCATACACCTATTTTTGGGGTAGTTCCAGGGTCTGGGGTGACGGAGCGGAATTTGTTTTTTTCTCTCCATTTTTTATATGCCATAGAATGTTTTACACGCAGACAAATACACTTGCATGCCGCTGATACATATAGTATGTAGTGTGGCACTGCTGTGTGACATTTTTTTAGTTGCTGCCCCGCGGAGGCAAGGGTGGCAGACAACGACACACGCACGATGGACCACAAAAGCGAGCAGCATATTTTTATGGCACATAAATGTCATAATGCCATGCGGTATTTCCACTCCCACAGCACCTTTCGCCCCCGAGAGAAACCATCATGCTACAACTACACTGCCAACTTAAAAGTTTATAGAAAATTCAGCTATTTATGATCCCAGACCAGGATTACATCTCATTGAGCACGACTTTGTCAAATAAAACGGGATTGCGACAAACGATAAACCTAAATTCGAACAAATCCTGAAAATTGAAGAATTTATTGATAATTAAACTATTATAAAACTATTATTATTTTGTTAAACGAGTATTCAAAGGCAAGACTATATAGTACACAATTCAAAAAAGTATGGCTTATAAATGCTATGTCATAAAATTATTTTTATTTTTTCAAGAGTTAGTTTTAAATCCATCGATGATTTCAATTAAATACAATATTTATTTTAGTCGCATTCATTTTTATAGTTTTTCGCCACAAACTCGTAAAGTAAGAATTTGGAATTTATTTTATTTTATATACGTATTGAATAATTAGTTGCTAAATAATTAATTTCAAATTCATCGGTTATTCCAATTAGATGGTAAGTTTCGTTTACCGCATGATTGTAAATCCATTGATTATTCGTATTATAAAATACTTATTTAAATAATAATTATTTGTCGCTCTTATATTAACATATATATGAAGCGTAAAGTTAAAAAGAAATAATCGCGGTAAACACATCCTAACGAAAAATGTATACATAGTTATGGTTATTTTGATATTATTCAAAATCTATAATTACTGACAGAAATGGAGTATTCACTTGGAAGCCATACTTTATTCTCAAATGATGAGAAAGCTTTTGATAGCGCTGATGGCAGTGCATTTTGTAGCCATTTATTTGCGGACATTTATTGTCTGTTTGCTTGTTGGCCATTCGCCAGTTCTTTCAAATTGCGGTTGCATTCGAGTCCTTTGGCGGCACAAATATATACTGAGAGAGAATGAATGTACTTACAGTAAACTGGCTTTTCAATTGAGTGTGCGACACTGGCAATGGCAGTTTCAGGACTTGAATTCGGTTTCGGCCATGGCAGTTGTTGTTAATTGTCTTTGGCCTAGGCAAATATTAATTAACTTTCCATTTATCGAGTTATTACGAGCCTGGGAGAGTTGAGAGAGCGAAAAGTTTGGTTATTTTTGCAGCTGGCGTTTTTTATCACCAACTTTGTTGTTGCCGCCGTAGCGTGAAACTTTAATAAACTGGACTTCGAAGCTGCGGCGAGTGCAACGAGCGCATGAAAATCGAAACCTAATCAGGCAAATTGGCCATAAAAATAAATCGCATTAGTTGGACGGGATAGAAGGCGGGAATGAGGCGACAGAGGACGAGGTTCGCACACCTCTAAGCCTTTAAGTTGGCAACTCATGTGTGTAACTCATGTGAGGTCCTTGCGCAAGTGTGTGAGAGTTTGTGTGTGAATGCAACTTGCAGAACGCAGCTGAGCATGCTGCCCTTGTCTATGTCTAAAACACACACACACACAGACATAAATTCTATTTCTGACAGTTGCACATTGGTTAGACAATCGGCACAACAAGGTGAAAACAATAACTATTTTTTCAAAATACGACATTTAATTCAAAAAGCTTGAGGTCTGATTAGGATATGCATACATAAAGGTAAATTATATTTAAATCACAGTCACAGTTCAAAACTGAGAGGTTTAAAACTCTACATACCTTTAAATAATTATATTAAATAACAAGCAATTTTACAGAATATTCTGTAATATTAGGATGTTGAATATTGAGACCTCAAAAAAGAATGTGGAAATTTGATCCCAAAAACTCCAATTATAATTTTCCATCTCCGACCAAAAAACAAAAAAGAAAAACGCTTTCGGAATCACCCAATTTTTTTGCTATTAAAAGGCTATATTAATCTATTTTCGGGAATTATAATTGCAAGCTTTCATGTCACATTATTGAAGAATTAAATGTTCGGGCTGGATAAAAACTAAAATGTATTTTTGCGATGCCGAGAATCTAAGTAAACGGCATTTAAAAGAAATCATGTTTGACACTTTACTGGCTAAATAAATTCATATTGTGCTGAACATTAATACATGTTAATTAATTTGGATTAATGATAATTGATTTGCGACCAGTGTGAAGAATTGCCTTGTGGCAAATAGCATTTAACTTTGTTTGTTTGGTGTGCTGTGAGCGGAGCCACGGGGGCCTGTTCAACTGCATATCAAAGTGAACTAATGAATAAATTCATTGAATCCGTAGCCAGTTCAAAGTTTGCACAGCATTCGAATCGAATCGAGTCGAGTCGCCTTTTGTTCACAGTTTGAAGCAAAGCGGCAGAATTGCGAATCGAAGCAACTGAATTTAAGTTCGTTTCAGTGGATTTCAAGAACACACACATTTGTCGGCATCTCGTCAGCTATTTGTAGAAACAAATGTAATCGAAGCAAAAATGTGTTAACCCCCCCACATTTGTAGCCAAAAAGGGTTTTCGCCCACAAATTTATGCGACCCTTTGGCTTATTTATGGGCATTACTCAGGCAGAACATGAAAGTGTTTTTTAAACCAGCTGCCAACTGCCGACTTCCAACTGCCGACTGCTGCCTTCTAAATGAGCTGCTAATTTGAAAACTGGGCATTAAGCGACTGCAGCCAGCAGAAAGGTAAAAGATGGAGCAGAAACAGAATCAGGGGAAACTGTTATTTAATTCGCCTGGCAAACATCGCACCTGTGGCTATCGTTAAAGGAGGTTGGAGGAAATGCTTTATATTTGTCAATTAATCAAGGCAGCCAGCTCAATTAAAATTTTACACGGCATGTGCCTTAAAAGAGTTGCCAATTCTCGATGCCATAAAATTTTAATTGGTTTCAAGTGCACAGCTGTCCGTTTAGCACAACAAACCAGAAAGTAAACATAATATAAGATTACTGTAGTCAATAAAAAGTCAATTATCTCGAAAAATGCGCAAGAAAAGTTGCAAGCAAACTGTAAGTAATTTATTGAAATAATTATTTTGTAATTTGATTTATGAATTGACGCCTCATTTAATCGAAATGTGTCTACGATATCGCATTTAATTATGCAGTCACTGAAAAGCGTAATTAAAAAGCGATTAATTGATAAAAGTGTTCAATGTGCAACATTTCAGTTTATCACTTCAAATGTCGCACTTTCTGCTCTCTCGAGAGCACATTGAAAATGTGCTTAAATTATACTTTAAATGAGCATTGCGTGTTCTCGTATTATGGCCCAGTTAGCGTGGTAGGCCAAAAGCTCATTGGTATGTGAGAAGGCACCGCCTGCCACGGCTTTTGCAAACGGAAATCACTTGGCGTGAAATCGTGGAGTGGAGATGCCAAACAATGCCGGAGATGCTGCATGCGAGTGTGTTGCAAGCGGATTCGTTAACGTTTTCAAAAGCCCGCCCCCAAGTGATTGTTTGGCAAATGCAAAGATTTATCGAACGGGAAATTAAGTTTTCGTTACGTGTGTCGAGTGTGGCTCGGGCTCGAGGCGTTTTCAATTTGCGAATCAATTTTGCATTATTTTCATAGACAGACAAGTATTTTAATTGATGCTGCACTGCAATGATATGACAGCTCGAATTGATTGACACACAAACCAACAAACCAGGAGACAAGCAGCCATGACAGCTGTCTGTTACCAAATAAAAAGAGGAGAGGAGAAGAGAACAAAAAAATAGGAAAATACATTTATGCGAGTCGCATTGATATGCTTACGCGGCGTATGCGTGATTTGAATGTGTGCTGCGACAGTCGATGTGCTCGTGCGCTGCCGTTGTCGTTGCCTAGACATAATTTCATTAAGGCTCACATTTATTATTCGCAGCACACAGACGCATCCAGGACCTCGGCATAGCTTGGCTATTAATACACGTAAGTAAGTAAATCTCTCGCTGTCTGCTCTGTATTAAATTCGAATTTTGTAGTTGCCTTTCCACACACAAAATTAAAAAGAAAATAGCGTAATTTAATGCTAATTTCATGCAAATGCCAGGCAGAACATTTTGAGCATTTCTGTGTGTCAAACACAAGTTATTGGCAGTCAACAGCTTTAAGCTTTAAATTCATCAACTCAAGAACTCTCGAGGGATAAATCTGCTAAATTGAAAAAGCAATCGCAATATACAGAACGTCAAATCTGTGGCATAGGCAGACGCACAACTTAGTTGCAACAACTTGAGTGCTGCAGTCTCCAGACGCCTCAGAAGTATGCAATGCTTTTCTGCTGCCTTTCATCATGAATAAATATATGTATGCTCAAAGATATTCAGTTGAACTGAAAGTTGTACGCAAATATTTCATAACTTTCAGTGCAAGTTTAGTTTAATCAATATTTGGATTCGTTTCTAATTTGTCTGCGACGCCAGAGGAACAATTTGCACCCGCAGTGCATACGTATTTAGACAAAATTAAGTCTTGTGCCAAGGATTCTTTTCAGACGCTGTGTGGTCAGCAAATCCTGTGGACAATGCCGTCCAATTGTGACAGATAAAAAGAGGGTAAAGAAGAAGCCATTCGGCTTAGCAGCAGTGCAAATTGTGCTGCCATTTATTGCGCCAGAGGTGGCCAGAGCAATTTGATGGCCAAGATAATGCAGAAAACGGACTGTGCTTGTATTTAGTTGTACAATGACAACTACAGACATCCTGTCCAGACCTCTGTGTGTGTGTGTGTGTGAGTGTTGTCCATACCCCATTTGCGTTGCATGTGGCAACGTTTGAGTTTGGCTCAGTGGTCGACTCATTGTGCCCGGCAAACAAATGGCATTTTTAACATTTTCTCTCACAGTTCATTGAACAGTGCTTGCTGCCAGTCTGTGGCTAAGTCTAAGCTGCCGTATAAATCAAAACGTTGCCAACCATGACAACGGATTACTCTGCTTTCCAGCACATTTTCGAATAATGTAATCCCAGAAAGAAATGTAAATACCTTTCTAAATTTAAACATGTATTAAACACACACAATTAACGTTGAAGGTGAAATAATTATTTTCTAAAATACTTTTCAGTGCATTTTTAAATAACTTTGCTTATTTAATAAGCTGCTTAAATGCTTTTCAGTAAGCATAATTTAATATTAACTACTGTTTGTTTTTCTTCGGTTATTTACTTATTTAATAAAATGCTTAAAATATTTTTAACCAACATACAAAGGAATTTGACAATGCAAACGGCTGAAAGAGAAGTTGCTTAATTTTGTTGGCATTTTTGGAGAATTCAAGTTTTCCTAGAATATTTTTCACAATTTCTCACAGATATTCCGAGAACATTTATTGCACCTACACGAAGGCACACTGAGAATGCAATTCACACACACTCACACACACACACGTGTATAATCCATTGTGAAGCTGTTTACATAAGGTTTCTTTAAATTGGTTTGCGTTTACGTTTATCCTTGCGCAGCTGCAACTATTGCCGCCCTCGTCTAGAACCCCCCACAAGAGTGAATCCTTTAAAGCCATTGCATTGTATGTTATTGGGGCTGTTTCCCCAGCAGCGTGGCTAATACTGTCAATGTTCGGTATGCCTGATAAATTGCTAATGTGGCTTGACAATTTGCAATCCGCAACCGCAACAAAATAAAACACAAACCAATGAAAAAAAAAACAGAATAAACTCAACAACGATTAAAATATTGCGGAGTTTGCAAAAATTGTGAAAATGATTTCAATTTGGTGTAATTAAATAAAATAGGAATTTAGGTTGCATACGTTGTTTTGGGCAACAAAAACGAAACAAACAAACAAACGTGAATTCAGCAAAATTGTGAGTCATGTTGATTGTGCTGGAATTCAAATTGATATACGACCAATGATAAGCAAATTACCACGATGATGATGATGGTGATGTGAAGGACTATGAGCATGCAGTCAAGCATAATAATAACCAAAAAGTCAATTCGCCAAATTGAATTAGCTATGAATTCATATGGCGAAGTATTTGTGTGCGCAACACGTCGTATGCGCAATAAAAATGACACGCATTAATTGCACGTTATCGGAGAGATGTGCGCTAATTGAATTTTCCAAGAATATAATGAGAATACTGTTTTGGTATGAGAATGATGGAAATTATCGTTGCCGAGCTCTTGCTTTAGAATTCGCTTTCAATTCGCCACAATTTCTTTTATGTTGTTGATTTAGTTCATTCTGGAAATTCAATTAATAAACTAACTTGTGTTGTTGTGCGTAAATCATACCATCTAGGCGAGCTAAACTAATGTCACTGATTACGCTGCCAAGCCTCGTGACAACGCCCCGCAGTATGCTAAACATTTAACAAATTGAAATTTATAAAAGAACCTTCCACGATAGAAGAGCACAATACACGGGAAGCTAAAGCCAGAGCTAAGCTAATGCAATGACACCCAAGATTTGTTCAAGTCAATGGCTTCAATTTGCTTTTATGGCCCTCGAGGGGGGAATGGAGGACAAACTATTTGTCAGCGCGAGTTCGGGCGAGCTCCCTCAACTTGTTTGCACCATCATTTGCAAAGTGTAATTGTCGCAATTATCGTAAATTTTCGTCCTGAATTGTTGTCGCATTAAAGTAAATTTCAGTTGCTTTGTTTCACACTTTCCTCGCACTATTTCAGCATTAGGCGAAGTTTTTGTCGCGACTCGCGAAATCAAAACACGTTTATCAAAACCAAAACCGTGAAAGGGACACAGCGCAAGGACTGCCAAAGGACGAGTCGCGACGGCCTGTTGCACGTTCCGAAAGCTTTCGCTCTTAAGCTCGCCAAACGCGCTCTCTTCACAAGTCACTAAGAGAAAACGCCTTTCGACCAATTCAATTCAAGTGAAAATGTTTCTCGATTTTGGCTTTGCCATTATGTTAAGTGCGCCGAATTTACTTTGATGCTGTTCATGGAACAGGGCATAGGGGGGAAGGCAAAGGCAGCTGCTTATGTTAAACAAAAACACATTAAGGCGCTTTCTATGTATGAGCTGTTGGGGTTATTAGGACCAAAGTTGTTGGCCAAACTACTAGTGTGAAGGCCGTTAGGGGGTAAAAGCATGCTGAGAGGCAAAGGGGAAGACTCAAGGTGTTAAAGCGCTGAGCTGACTATAGAAAGAGAGAGAGAGGAGAACAGCAGGTAATATTAACAAGCTTGCAGTTTTCGTAATGGAATTAGAAAAAGGGCATCAAAAAAATATGAGAGCACTGAGATAAAACTAGAGTGGGGGAGAGAGGCAGAGAGAGAGAGAGAGAGCTGAGCGATAAGTTGATGAAAAAATACAAATTGGATTGGCCCTAATTGCATTTACTTCAAGCTAGTTTAACAGAGCCCAAATTCACTCTAGCCAAGTGCACAAAATACGGGTAGATCGTAATACGGTGTCTTAAAGCGAATAACAATGTGAGCTAATGAGTGTTGCAGGGGTATTCAGGCTACCAGAGCCAAGTTTATTCATCAGTGTCGAACATGTGTAATTATTAGAGATAGATTGCCACCAGCTCATGGCAGCAATAGAATTAAATTTACATTTCCCACACTAGCGAACAAATATTCAACTATACAAACCATTTGGTCGTTTTTTAATTACGGGTTTTACACGAAAATTGCAGATTATACTAATAAATATTTTGTGTTACAGCATAATCGTAGTGCATAATACAATTAAAATTGAGACTCATGCTGACTATTATTATTATGGCCTATTGTAATCCACTGTTTGTTTGGTTAAACATTAAATAAATTGGCTATATTAATTTAATAATTGGCTAATTACAGAACGAATGCATTTGTGCAAAGCGAGTCCCGACTGAAAAAACATATTGAAATATATTTGGTTTATTTTAGCTATGTTTAACGTATTTTAAAATTAGTTTTTCATTTTATATTTTATTTTAAATCGATTATGAGGAAATACAAAGCTTTAAAGTATCTTATAGATAAATATCGTAAACAACTGATTGCACATATAAATAAAAAAGTAAAAATAAATAGATTTGAAAAATTTAATTTGTCTAACCCAGATTCATTCGAAAAAATATTAGATTTTTTCAGCTCTCACTACATGTTAGCGATTATTTATTAAAAGTTATATTTTAGAAATATTAAAAATTTCCATATTTTTTTGGGAAAATTAACTTAAAAAATACAACAATTTTAAATTAGAAATAATACTTTTTGAAGACCCCCCTGGAGGTTGTCACAAGAAAATAATACACATTTTAAAACTTTCATTTCTCAATAATTGCAATTCCTGGAATTGTATTGTCGTTTAAATGTCATAGAGGGTATTGAAAAGTCTGATAGACACGCAAAAAACGCGTGAACTGCGACTTTTAGATGCAATCACAGCAGCCAGCAACATCAACATGAAGAGCAAGGAGCATGGAGCAAGGAGCAACGAGGTCGTGTTGTCGAGCAAGAATCCGCCTAGGGACTGTGACATGTGCGGCAAATTCATCACATGGCAAGGAGGAGGACTGAAACCATTGCCATTGCCCTTCGATGTGTCAACGTGGCGAGGTGTCAAGCTGCCAAGGCAGCGCCTTCTAGGAAGTCCTTTGGCTGATGGGTTTTGTGAGGCAGCTTAAATGAAAATTTAAATATGCAAGTACATTTTCAGCGAGTCGAGAACGTTGACTAACTATTAACACGTTATGACATTTGCAGCTGAAGCCGAGATTGACAAAGACCCTGCAGAGAGGGGGGGGGGGGAGAGACAGAGGAGGAGCATTGACAACTAAATGTCAATTTATTTTACAACCAACACGAGGGAGGAGCTGGGCTCATTCTGGCTGAATTCTGGCTGAAAGCATAGGTATATACTATACGCCTCATACGGGAATCCATAGAGAGAAACCAGACAACAACTTTGGACAAGTTTTGACTTTCAATTTTGCAAATGAGGTGCTGAAGACATGTGCAAAGTTTGTGCGATAACAGACAGCACACAAGACACGAGACACGAGACACAGCAAGACTCGAGTACAGGACTGAGAAGACAGAGCACCGAGGACAGAAGCCACTGAGGCCAAGCTGTAGGTGTATATGAGGTGTATAGTGTGTGTGTGTGTGTTGTTTATAAGTTAACTGATTTATGTTCGTGATTTTGGTTAGAAAGTTTCCATTTAACACATTCTGATGACATGCCAGAGTAGAAATCTGAGTACATAGTGCATGCATGATGTCGTTCTTAAATCTTGTACAATCTTGTGGATAAATTGTTGAATAAGTTCCCAATATTTGCACACATAAAAGCTAATTGAAGCAGTCATCATCAGAATCACAGCTAATCAGAAAAAGTTGTATTTGAATTGATGAATTGAATGAAAAATACACATAGAAAATAAAAATGTTAAATTCACGAATTGATTCCAAATTATGCTCATTTGAAGAAAAAAATGCTATGACAATTGTTGAAATACGATTGATTTTTGATTCAAAGTCGAAAGGAAAAATTCTCAATTCAAGAATAGAAAAATATTAAAATATAACTCCGAAAGCAAATTCTTAAATCAAGAAGCCAATGCAAATTCGACCATATCTCGGAGAAAAACTAATATTAGTAAGAACTCAACATTATTCAACCGATGAACAGACTCAGCTGGTCCTCGATTGCAATGCTTTGTCTTTTTTCCCGACACTGTTGATGCATCCCAGCATAAAGTTTCGCAGGGAGGCCATTAGGTAAATCTCGAACATCACGGCGGGCACAGAGTCTCAGGTGCAGGAGGTGATGGATACCGGTTTGATGCCGCAGATCATCGAGTACATGTGGAACGGCGAGTTTCAGATCCAGCGGGAAGCCGCTTGGACCATCAGCAATGCCTGCATGCAAGGCAGAGCCGATCAGGTGATCGCGATCATCAACGATCGTGCGATTCTGCCATTCTGTAATTTGCTTCCTAGCCAGGATGTTCCACTGGTCAAGAGTGTGCTCGAGGGCCTCAAGAACATGCTGCAGATGTCCTCGCCAAACGAGGTGGAAGTGGCCAATTTGATCGAGGAGTGCGGAGGCCTTGATAAAATTAAGATGCTGCAAAGCCACGAAAATCTCGAGATTTATATGTTAGCCTATGAGATAATTGGGACATATTTTCTCGAAGACCACGACAAGCCCAGAGTGTTATGGACGTTCAAGTTCGAGCCAAATCAAGACACTCAACCAGGCTACTCGTTTGCACGCATCGCGTATACTTACTGCACACCGCCATTTTTTTTCTTTCGCTTTTATGAGTTCACTGTTAAATATAAATTGATTTCGTTGCGTTGTTAAATAAATATGTTAAACTTGACGACAAAATAGTTTAATAATTATATTTTCCATTCCAGTGAAAATTATTTTCAATTAAATCTAAATCAATTATCTTTCGATTTGTTGAACGTTGCAAATAAATATGCTAAAAAATATTTTGTTTTAATCCTACAAATAGTAATAGTAGTCTTCCATTAGTATAAGTGAACATAAAAAAACTATTTAATTTAATACAAATAATTTTCAATAAAAATTGTAATGGCAAAGCTTTACTTTAGACAAACATGTTTGAATTAAATAAGAATTATTCTAATAAAAATGGTAAACACAAAACTAACAAAACACTTTTAATTATAATGCCAAATCTTGATCAATTATGTTTTTTAACATTGCGAAAGAAGCTTGAAAATTCATTTAAATACACAAAGAAATGTAATAAACTTTAACACCGAAAGTCTTTTTAAATTCTTATTATAAATACAAGTGGAATTTTGCAGTTGTTAGTTTGAATTATAATCTAATAAAATGTGATTCTCGCTTAAAGAAAGACTCCGCATTGAATAATAATCTCGCAATCAATTCAGCCTCTGCAAAGTTTTATAAATAAAAGCAATTTGCGATTCTCTTTATCAGTTGGAAAGAGAGCATTTATTTTTACCTCGAGCCAAGTACAAGTACTTTCTAAGGTACTTCCCATTGGCCTACAGACATTGGCCAAGCGACCCCAATATAAAAGTCATTTGGCTGAACGCCTTGAAACGCGGCTATGAAATACTCGTAGACCAATGAAAAGGACGAATACACTTGCATTTGCTTGCTATTCATGGCTTCATTTAAATGGAAATTATTAGTGTCATTTGTAGCCACCGCCCCAGGACCTCGACGAACAAAAAAACACAAAAACAAAAACAAAGAAGAGCAGAAAAAACGAAATTTTGTTAAATTCTCATAAAATTGCCCTGTGGCAAATTAAGAGAAGGGGGCGAAGTAGACGATGAGGGGAGGGCAGGAGATATTCATGGCTGATATGACCTTGACTAAGTTGCTTTATGCACAGCATCGAAGAAGGTTGTGACGTTGTCCTTTTTGGCTGCGAGGGCCAACCATAATGTTTGCATAATTTACTTGCGTCTTGCGTTTTGCGTTTAAAGGTTTTAAATTACTTTTTAATTTGGTTTTTCCGCCTTGAGAACTGAGAACAACTCAAATAAATATGCAAATTTCTGCGCTTTTTTGTTTATTGAAAACATATTCTGCAAAAGGCGGAAATGGCTGACAATCGGTGGCATAAAACGGAGGCGCAACGGAGGCCTTGGCGATGTGGCAGCTGCGCCCAGCTTTTGTTGTCGGCTCTCGTCGATATTTATGGGCAAGCCAACCAAACGGCAGGTGCTCGAAATCGATTTCGCGCGCATTTCGCCACAAAAACTCATCACAATAAATGCTTGCGAAAAGTGCGAAACTTTTGTCATGCAAATACGGCGCAAAATTCAATTTGTGATGGAATTAAAAACCATCATAGAATGCAGAATCACTTGCAACATTCTTATCGATTGGCCTGGTCGCATGGCGAGCATGGAACAAAAGGAGCAGAACACAAAAGGCATGTCGGTGCAACGTTGATATGAGTATTTAAAAAATTAATTATGCATATTTACCCCATACCGTGCCACATGCCACAAATGCATTTGAGATATAAACAGAAGTGTGCGCAGAAAGTTAAAGTCACAAAGTTGAATGAAAGCCACTTTTCAAGCGAATTGTTGTTGCTGCCGACTCCTGGCAGGCAAACAATGATAAACCCTCGAAGCTTTCAATTGTGAAAAACTGTCAGCCAGAAGCAAAGAAACGAGAACCGAGAACCGAGAGGACTCTCGACTTGGGCTCATTTGTAATTCAAGTTTGACAGTAGCTGTGCAGCTAAGCAGATACTGATGTGTGAGTGTGTGGCATGCCTCCGGCTGAGTGCCCGCCTCATGTAGTTGCACTTACTTGGCATCGATCACACACACACACACACACTCGCTCACGTCTTTGCCTGGGTCACGTGCAACCTAATGCTGCAGCTGCAGCTGCTGTTGTTGATGCTGATGCTGATGCTGATGCAACCGCCTCCTAATGCCTTCTTGCTGCTTTGCAATATTGATGCATCGCCAGGCTGCTTAGCATGTGACCAGGACCCAGGCCAAGTCATGCATAATGCCTGCCACATGACCCACTCGCCACCACCTCTCTTCCCCTCTCTCTCTCCCTCTCTCTCTCTCTCAGCCTCTGTCTCTGTCTTTGCTATTTGCGGTCATGTCAATTTGGTACAATTACTTTGCATGCCGTTTGGCATAAATTAATTGCAATGAAGCTGGCGTTACGGTGTGCACTTGATATATGCGACACATTACGTCCTCGTTGCCACGTAATTAAATATTGTGCGCTATAAATCAAGGTGCTTAGCTTTTTCTATTCCCCTTGATTTACAGCGCATCGCAAATGCCTGAATTGCCCCAAATATGAATACCTGATGAGTCTCCGGGCTAAACGACGGCCCAATTTACGGCGTTTTAATAATGCTAACGAATTTCGGTGATAGTTTACGGCGTAAGTAAATTAAACTAGGAGTGCTTAACAGGTTGCTGAGAAATTAGGGGCAAGACTGATTAAAGTACTGGTTAACATAATTATACAGAAATTTGCCATTTTTATACTTTTTCCGCATAATTATTAATTAAATTACTTTTCTTATTAAATTCAAAACATCGAATTTTTGGTCATCTCGGAATATATTCCTTATTATAATAATGCTCTCGCATATACTTTATAGAAGAAAATACTATCACAAAAGTACTTCTTAGAAGGTAATATTGAAAGCTACTAGTGCAAATTTAAAGACCTAACAAAATTACTTTCATTATAATATACATACATAAAAATCCAGCCATCCATCGACAACCGATTTTCAGACGAATAATTCGAATGCGAATTAAACGAATTACATCATTGTTCAAGTTATCTATAGAGGCATAGACTTCTCGTATATATATTAATAGCATATGATTTTTTTCCCTTTTCATTACTTTAAAAGTGCATTTACGTTTCAGCTTGAAATTTTGTTGATGCAGTTCCAATAAGCTATTCTTCACAAAACTTAATTTACCATTTTAAATTTGGTCTGTCTAAATATGTTTCCATTTTATTTATGATTTCACACATTTAAAATGTCCCTTACTTACACCGTATGTTTATAAGAAAATGCCGTCTTACATCATTTATTATCATCATTTCGGCTTGGGGACTTTCACTGAAAATAAAGTAAAATTCTGTTTAATAAGTTAAGTCAAGTATTTTAATAAAATTCAGTAAGTACAAACTTCCGATTATGCTGCGTTTGCGACTACAAATTTTGACAATTATTAACAAAATGATGATGTTGAAAACAACAACGACAGATTTGGAGATCCAAAAAAGTTTTTGTCAATATTCTGCCAAATGAGAGTTTGATTGATCAATCGATAATAATTTAAATTATAATATTTTGTATTTTTTTAAACTGATGTCGATTGTTTTAATGATCGTTAATGATGCATACAAAACATTTAACCAATGAACGGTTGAGGTCACCATAAAAAATCGTTTTTCGCGTGTGGAAGACATTCGAATGAAAACCGATCCACAATGCTCATCAGCTGCCTAACAATTTTTCTCCTACTGACTGTAAGTGAGCGATTCGTTGTAAGTACAAATATAAAGTAAATTCATTGAACATAATTTCAAGTTATTATTTTATTGGGCTGCCCAGGAATCCGTTGTGTTCAAATACACAAATGCAGTGTGCGAATCGTTTAACAAAACAATAATAATCATCGAGAAGTGCCGAGTGCGAGTTGTGAATCGACAGAAGACGACCTTTAACTTCAACTGCACTCTGATGCAGCCAGTGCGGACAGTATCGGTGGTTCTGAGGGTCTTCAAGCGAGCCAATGGCTATAAGCCCTGGCTGTATACAATAAACGTGAATGTCTGTCAGTTTCTGGAGAAGCCCTACAATCCAATTGCCTTGTTGGTGTACAATCAATTCAAGCCCTTCACCAACTTTGAGAACATGAAATGTCCCCTTATAGTTGGTATCCAAATCTCCAGTCGGTTCATTACGGATATTCACATACCATTATTTATAATTTTAGGGCATTAAAACAATTGAAGGCGCTTATCCGCGCCATGAGCTCATGAGACTGCCTTTGCCCACAGGCGAATATCTTCTATTTTTTGCTTGGAAATTTAATGGCCTAATAGTCGCTGATACAAATATATCATTTGCCTTTATTGAGGACTTGACTGCCCAAGATGAAAAAACTCTGTCGCGCACTTAGCCTTTAAGTGATCAAACTGATTTTATGAAATAACTATATTTTTATTTGTATTATATCAATTATATTTATTACTATAATTATGAGTATGCTGGAAAGTTTGAGTCGCAACTTATTTGTCATACAATCTTTAAGCACTGATTTATAATAGTTAGAGTTTTCTTATTACGCTTTCAAATAGTATACGATATTTTATGTCATTTACAACTTTTAGATTCCCAATTCTTACCATTTGAGCTTTGCCTTGATAGTTCAGTCAGTCAGTCAGGACAAAGAATTGTATATTTATAAAGTTGGGAGATTTTAAGGAGCTGGCAAGCTGTCTTTTTAGTGAGTTAAAAGCGCAAAGTGATTTGTATGCAAAGCAATCGACATGTGGTGGCCGATGCCTTTTATATTTTGGCAAATTCCAAATGAATATCCAAACAGTTTAACAAATAAATGCTAACAACTACAAATAAACAAACAAATAAATAAATAAATAGCAGGCGACGAACGAATGGAGCGACTGAAAAAGCGGGTAACAAAAACAGAAACAGCTGCCAAATGCGAATGCGAATGCCAAGAGCTGAAAAGCAAATAAAAACTGAAAGCCAAAATCTGAAAGTGAAAAGTTGTACACAAAATGCGTCGTATTAACGCCTCTTCCCCGTACCCCTCCCCCTCCCCCTACTGCTCCTGCTCCCCTGCATTCCAAGTGGAACCCGAAAATACCTTTGCCAGCAACAATAACAACAAACGACAACACAAATACATACGAGAATTTATGTGCAATCAGACCGACACGTATGCTTTACGTGTTTGCCCCGTCGAGCATTCACACTCACACTCTGACACACACACACACACACGCACACACACGCACAAACACATAGAGTTCACCTCACGTCTTCCTCCTGGCTGCTCTCCTCTTTGGCGCCTCAGAGGCCGCTGGCCATCATTGGCACCCCACGGCGAGGCAGCCTTACTCGTAAAACCAAAACCTATACCTAAACCTAAACCTTAACCAAAAGCCAGCCGCACAACCCCCCAAAACGCTGACCTTTGCCCCCAAAGATTATGGACGACGTCAGGCACGGCAACGAGCAACAAGGCACGGCAAGGGCGGGGGGCAGAAGGAGATGCACGAATCCATGTTTAAGTGTGTGCACTCGTATTTGCCATCGCCATTGTATGGCAAACATTTCATTTGTCGTCTGTTTCTGTTTGTGTTTGTGTTTGTGTTTTACTCAACGATTCTAACGGAGCCGTAAGCCAACTTAAGGAGCTTTCCAAAATGGACTATAAACACTTGAACCTGGCTACGCCGCAGCCCAACAGATCAGAGATCACTTCGGCATCGCGCGTGCTGTGCCTCGAAGGGATTGCCCAAACGTTAATGCTCCACACAACTAGATACTCATATGATGTAGTCTTCGACTTTAATTATCAAGATTTGATAAGAAGTCGCGTAGTTGACGCCACATTGTGTGTTGGGTTCTTGAACAAAACTTTATTTTCAAATTTTTATAAATGTCATTTGATTAAATTGACTTTACACTTTATAGATTATCCACATAAATAAATTGCGATTACAAATATATTTTTTTAATTTTTATTCTTTACAAGTGACTACCAAAGAGCTAATGCTCCACACAACTAGATACTCATATGATGGAGTCTTCGACTTTAATTATCAAGATGTGATGTCGCGTAGTTGAAGCCACATTGTGTTTTGATTTCTTAGAAAAGACTTTATATTTTCTAATTTTTATAAATGTCGTTAAATTAAATTGTCTTTATAATTTATCTACACAAGTAAATTGCGATAGCAACAATCTTTTCTTTATTTCTATTCCTTACATTTAATGGAGTCGTCGACTTTAATTATCAAGATGTGATAAGAAGTTGCGTAGTGAACGCCACATTGTGTTTCGGTTTCTTAGACAAGACTTTATAATTTCATAATTTTCTAAATTTTTATAATTGTCGTTAAATTCAATTAAATTGTGGTAACAACAATCTTTTCTTATTCCTCACTTATTGTGTTTCTTAGAAAGAGTTGATTGTATAATTTTCTAATTTTTTATAATGCCACTTAATTGAATGGTCTTAATTTAATTTGTATTCTTTATCGTTAATCCACATAAATAAATTGCGATGACAACAATATTTACTTTGTTTTAAAGCCTTACAGCACAAAATAGATTTTTTATTTCATTTAAAGTAAACGACTATTGTTGAATTAGGAAATAAAAGCTTTATGGTATAATATCTTTATAAATTAAATTAAATTATGTATTCCAAGTTAAAGATTGACTTAAAGGACTTCTAAGTATTATCCGTAATATTTAATATTTTATATATTTTTGTTCGTGTTTTTTTTTTTTACCGAAATCAGAGATAAGCAAATCTGTTTAGTCTCGAGTATTATTTTTTAAAATATTGGAATCTTTATTTATTTCCAAGTATATTTAAAGATTTAACTAAATCAGTATTAATCAAATTTATTGGCTCTCTCGTATTTTTAATATTTTTTTTTAATTCAGATTACATTATTAATCAAGAATGACCAACAACAATTCAAATACTTTTATATTATTTACTTTGGTAACTGCAAGTCGAAACAATTTTCTATATTTTGTAATAATAATACAACGAAATGGCTTGAATTTTGAATCGAAAACACTTTAAAGTATCTCGCGTTTCAAGTACTTCGCCAACAAGTGCTATTAAGTAAAGCGGTCGTTGTCTACTCTCTACGTGACTCTTTGCACCAGATATTTGACCTCTAGGCGCAATTAGCGCTGTTTAAAACCTCAAATTGTTACGTATACGCGCTGTGTTGCATCAAGAATGCCAATTATACGGCCGAAACAGACTCGTCCATACTTTTGGCTACCAATTACAGTCCATTATGCAAAATAAGCACATCAATGCACGCACACAGTACACACAACAATGCCCGACACTCTTTGTGTGTGTGAGAGTGTGTGTGTGTGTGTGTGTGTGTATGCGAGGGTCGCAGCTCATTTGTGACCTCAACTGTATGGCCCAAAAATGAGTCTGCAAATTGACGGCGACTAAAATGCAATTTAAAGGCAATTCCGTGTGCGTGACATCCTACTCTATCTGACAATCTGAACAACTGGCGTTTCAGGACCGACTGTTTGGCCTTTGAATTAACAGCGGCTAAAAGAGCGCATAGCTAATGAGCCCTGCAATCGTGGCTCGGTTTCGTCCTTCACACTCCTCCTTCACACACACATGAGGGGAAGAGAATGGTTTTATTGATAGGTTTGCTGAACGCATGTGACGTTGGCAGCTGGGGAGCACTTTCAATTCAATAGAGTCGATCAGCAGTGTTGTCAGACTAGAAACTACAAAGATTACATTTATTTTTGGATTTCATTGTAGCTTAGAATTAAATTATAGTACATTATAGTACATTAGTATAACTAAAACAACAAAGGCCTTCAGGCTCACAAAGATTAAATATAAACTGTTATATACAGCAATTTGATTGAATTTACTTTCATTTAAGTGAACTACAAACAGAAGCAATGTACAGATGTTTTTGTGCAGTCTAATTAATTTTCTCAAATTGCAGCCTGAATCTATATTCAGAATTTAGGAACTTCACTGCATTACAATAATAAATTTAAGGAAAACTACAGAGAAATAAAAAACCTACAATACACAATCATATCGATGATAATAATGAGGTAAATATATTCTAATTGAGCTTACTTTCATTTGAATAAACTACAAAAAGAAGTTTAACTATTATTACTAAAAAAAAAAATACAAATAATAAATATATACTAATGGTTATCATATTCTGATTCAGAAACAAATTATGAGGGTTTTTTGTTAAGATTTTTCTATATATTCAATACCTAAGTAAATTACAGAACAATACAAAATCAAGAACGCACAATCATATTGATTATAATAATTATGTTTTTAATATTATATAAGCTATTCTAATTGGGTTTACTTTTGTTTGCATGGACAACAATCAGAAGCATTTACAGAGAATCTTTTTATTAAGTTTAATTCATTAGAAGTTTAACTAAATTCGAGTGTATAAAAAACATTTGCATAAGCTGCTCGCAATTAAAAGAAAATGTTTGCGAAAAACAGAAAAGCAAAAAATAAAACGATCTATCAACTGGGGACAATGGTCGGCCAATGGATTGTGAATTGTGTGAGTTGGCTTTAAGGATCCCAGCTCACTCGGACGCATAAACAAATGGAGAATGTGGAATTTAATTTCAGTGAAATGTGTGTAACTCACGCGAACAGAGGATATTATGGACAGGCCCCAGGACATACTTTTATGTGTGCATAAATACGGGTCTGTATCTGTTGGTGTGTCTGTGTGTGTGTGCAAACATTTCACTATTTGAAAATTAAATGGATTTCTATTTGGCTTGACTGGCATTCAGGGCAGCCAACCACTTGACATGCTCTCTCTCTATCTCGTTCTCTCTCTCTGGTAAGTGTATAAAAGTGCGTTGAAGTGTAGATGACGACCAACAAGCGCCGCACGCAGAAATGTCCCTTTTTTCGAGTGCGCCATCCCGTCGAGCTTCGGCAACCATCTCCTCCTCTGCCTCTGTCAGTATGTGACTGTCAGGCAAAGTCTTAAGTGTGCGTAATGATTGTGGCAAGCAAACTAAACTTGACTCAACTCAACTCAACTCAACTCAACTCAACTGCCAACTGTCGCCCGTCTATCCCTCCTCTCGGCTGCCCCCTTGCAGTCGTCATCGTTGTGAAGTACCACCTAGGGAAAATAGTGTTAATGATGCTGATCTCTCGCTCCACACGCCTGACAGCGTCAAGTGCTTTAATGGCATTTCTCCTCTCTGCCCCCCCTTTTCAGTTGGGGTTTAAAAACTGTACAGCCATGTTGCATACTTCAAGTGGCAATTGTTGCCGACATTCACCGAAAATCGTCACCGAACTGCACAGTTTTGTGGTCCCATAAAATTCAAACACCGACAGAATCTAATCCAGTCGAAATGTCTGTATAGTTTGGACAGCAACGACGTGGTCGAATTGGAGACACGAGATTGACCCCCTCGAATGTCAAAGTTCATTCTGCTCTGCTCAGGTTTTGTCAGCACATTTGAATAGACGCACATTAAAGCGTCAACCCAAATAACAACGGCTGAGATTCGTTCAACCCCGCGTATACGTAATAAACGTTTTATTAGTCATGGCGTACTAAACAAATGCTAATTGTGTTTTGCAACAAACGACAGGCTGGGCAATGTTGAATACAAATATTTAACGACATAATTAAATGTACATATATTAGCTTCACGAAGCGCTGTCTGCTGCATAATATTAGTTTATTTACCAAGTTTCCTATTTGAAGACCACTCCTGATTAAATTTTCTTAACTATTTAATTGCAAAACAATCAATTCAAGATTCCGTTTATAAAAAGTATTTGTAATAGAAACTTCGGAAAAATTATTGATTCACAATGTAGTTTAATAACAATTACTTATTGAAAATTAAAATACCAGCAATAATAATGTTGCATGCATAGAATTATTTTATTTACTAAGTTTCCTATTTGAAGACCACTTCTGATTAAATTTTTTCCTATTTAATAAGGCAAAAATCGCTTAAAGATTTTATTTGTGTAAAATATTGGTAATAGCACAATAACATAATTTGTATAATAGATAACAGCAAACAATTATTGGACTTTTTTGATCAAATTTACTTTACAAATTAATTGCAAAACAATCACTACAAAATACAATATTAAATATATAACAGAAAGGTAATTTATACAGTAACAAATATAAGAATTGAATGAATTTAAATTCATTCAATTAGTTCCAATATAATATTAAATAAACTGATGTCATAATTTATACCACCTAATATTATAAGATATATAAGATGTAAATTAAGTTTATTTATACAGAACTTACTTAAAGATAACGATTATTGGATAACAAATTTGATTGCAAAAAATATACGCAATAAATTCCAATACAACACAGCAATCCCATAAAATGTGAACTTATATAAAATATAAATAATAACTTAATTTTTAAATAACTTAATTTAACAGCGACGCATGGAAACAACGCATTTGAGTGCAAACAAAATCAATGACAATTTCAACGTGATTTTGACACCAATTCAAATAAATTACAGTGTTCAATTCAATAAATTCCAATACAATGATGAATAAACTGATCTACTAATTGGCATTTACGTTATCTACAATTAGCAAATCCATTAACGTTGCACTTGCAAAATTGATGGCATTTGCAGAAGTCATAAATAGTCAATGACCGAGTGGCGATTTCTTCAATAATAGGAATATAGCACTGCGAGCGTATCAAGTATACGCAGCGTCGTCCATGCGCTGTCCGTTAGTTGGCTGTTGTTTGCTAGTCCGGTCAATAGCCTTTCAGCCACTCCCCCGCCCACGATATTGTAATAAATTGCTTTTGTGAAATTAAATTGATTGGCTACGCCCACACACAGCAGGACGAGCAGAACGACCAGGACGAAGCTACACGTTACAGGACAGAGACTGTGGGGCATCGGTTACTTTTCTACCTGTTCCACACTGTATTTATTTATGCCACGGCTTTATTTGTTGCTCTGGCAAACGCCGCTGACTGATTGCCTATGTGGCTCTTCACCTGATTTGTTACTTCTTTGTCTGTGCTCCTCACAGCTCGACGGTCGCTGCTGTTGGTCTGTGGGTGGTGGGTGGTGGGTGGATTGTGAACCGCATTCAACGACGCCTCGACTGCCGACTAAGCGGTTAACAGAGCGAATGTACGGTTTCCCAGTGGGCCAACAAGTAGACTCTACAGAACAATAAGTAACTGATTTTCAAGTTAATTAAAAGCGCCCAACAATTTATTGCAGAAAGTAGAGCACCTGCTAACCGATTTCAAACAGTTGGTAATTGAAGCAAAGTTGATTGGCAACATTTTATTATTAAATGCACTTAAAAATTATAGTTTTGTATAACCTCGAAAAATCGATTAATTGCTTGCCAATTTAATCTAATGAAATGCTGCCGCAAAATTAATTAAAATTATTTTGAAAATTGAAATCAGTTTTTATTTATCTTCTGGATTATGTATTTTGGCCTGGGCAGATTTACGCTCACTTAACCCCAAAGCGCTGTGTATGAAAAGTTATTACCGCCAGCTTTAAAGCTTTGCAGTTGGCCCATTGTAATTGCTAACTACTTAATCATTTATCCAATCAAACAGAAGCCGAACAATGCCCCTCAAGGGTCGCTGTGGAAATCCCATTCAATTAAACAAGTTATGCCGAGCCAAAGTCATTGCTTTGGCTGCGTCTTAATGCAGCCAGCATCCAGCTTCCAGCAGACTTGGATCTTGGCTCTACTTTTTTATATGCTCGAATTCATCTTCCCACTCCAGCGTCGCTCGGCTGTCGTCTGGTAGCCTCGACCTACGCTGGGGAGCGTTTGACAAGCGTTTCGTGTTACCAGCGCCTTATGCCTGTCTGTATGCTGCATTAGCCTGAAGCTTTAGCCGAGCTACTCTCGCACACATGCCATCGATGTGGATGTGGCTGTGGATGGGAATGTGGCAGAGGATAACAACGAAGATGACGGCAGAACATGCGAGTACTATATGGAACTGGATGTGGCTGAGGATGAGACTGAGACTGTGGCTGCTGCTCCAGTCCTGACTGCTTGTCACTTATGCAAAATCCTCTAATGGAGCAGGAATGGTGAGGTGTAAAAAAGACACAACAACAGCAAAAAGCAGAGAGATGCCGCAGCAGATGCCATCGCTGCTTAGTCAGTTTTGGTTTTGTTCCTCTGCTGCTGCTGCTGCTGCTGTAACATACAAATGCTCTTTAAGCGGATTTGGCGGCGCTTTACTTGTTTGCCATTGTTAAACTGAGTGCTCAGCATCAGGCCAGGCCCAGAGACGGACCAACGGACCGACAGACCGACGAAGCGGCGATACAGACTGGATGATTCCCAAGGCTGCGGGCATAAAGGTAAAATAGCGTAGAGAACTAGCCGATTTAAATATACCCTGTAAAATATAGAGTTACTGCTTGATACGCACAACTAAAAATATATGTTTAAAGATAATATTAAATTACAGAAATTGATCAGCTTTTCTTACTGCAGGCAACGATAGATTGAAGAGTCTTTATTCGGTTGATTCTGTGATTTTTTTGGGTTTTGTTCACTTTCCACTGGAGTGTGCGAAAAACCCTTTTAATTATGCCAGAACATGCACAAATATTTTCTTATGCTTGGTTACTTTTCGAAGCGGCGCATTAATTAATTTAAGGCGCCAACGCGGCTCAAGTGGCTCAAATGTGTGGCCTGCTCTGACTTTTGGCCAAAAAAGTCAACGCTCCGCAAAGTTTTTAATTAAATTATACAAAGCGTGTTTGCCTAATTTCATAACAGAAAGCGCACAAAAAAAAAAACAAAACAAAATAACGAAAATGCGACCAAAAACTGCCATTTCCTCTCTTCACGCAGCTGAATTGAGGAAACGCAACGAAACGAATTTCCTGCAACCGCCTGTCCGGAAAAGGTTAAACAATTTATAAGAAATTCATTTAAATATTAAATTCGTTTCTACAGCAATATTCATTTTCTAAGAGGCATTCCAGGAGCTGCCAATAATGTCAACACAGTAATCAAAATAAATTGATGAACATTGAACAGCCAATCAGCAGGAGTTGAAATTAATTATAAATTATATATCATTGTACAAAATTCTATTGCTGGCATTTCACAACCTTTTATCGTTCCTTACATTGAGTGAATACGAAAATTACATGGAATTATGTCAATTGCGACAGAAACCATCAATTATTTGCTCGCCTAATTCGATTCTAATAATTTTGTTGAGCAGCATAAACCGTCTTATTCCTGCTAAACAATGAGTTCACAATTTATAAAAACCAAAGGAATAAAACCAAGAACTGAAGCGTGTCGCCGAGAGAGTGGGAAACAAATCAGAGCCGGGGAAAATCGGGTGAAAGTTGATCATGAAATCAATCAAGCATAAGGCACAGACGTTTGCAATTTTACGAGGCAGCACAGGCGAAAAAAGTCATAAAACTTATTTACTTAGCACCAGCGAAATGAGCGAACAGCTGCCAGGCAAAAAGCACACAGCAATGAAGCAAAAGGCGAGCATAAATAATGCTCAGAAGAGAAACAAAAACGAAAACCAAAACCGAATCCGAAAAGAAGCAACCATAAAAAGCGCAAGTCAAGTCAATAATCATAAAATGCTTGGTGGAAGTTGCGTATCATCGTGGAATCTGTTAAATTGTCTGTGAATGACAAATATTGTGTTATAATTTCTATTAGTAGAATTAAACAGCCGCACAACATGGCGTATGCGCATTATTTAATTTCTCTAAGTGTTTTCGCGCCCAAGCAGCCATGAAATTTATCCGTCCGCCAAGTCGTCTTGGCTAAACGTCTAGGCCTAGCCCCCCAGGCCAGATTCTATGGCAATTCAATGAATACGAGTACGTATTCGAGTATTCGAGTATTAACGCTGCAAACGTAAACAATTCATTGGACGACGGACAGCTTTAAGCCCAGTCCCCAGCGGCGTCTAATGGACAGTGACATAAGACAGTGTCTGACAGCCTCTCCATTTCTTTGTTGTACTCGTTGCCGTTGCCGTTTTCATTCTTGTTGTTGTGTCAGTTGATGGCCTAACGTGTTCGGACATGGCTAAGCAGCGTAGACAATGGCAGCCAAAGCAGCCAAAGCAGCAGCGGCGGAAGGACAACGGCCATGACGTCGCCGTCAAGTGGGCGTCAACATTTTTCTAACATTCTGCGTGCAAACATTTTGCAAAAGCTTTAAACATTTTTTACAGCGCACACAAGTATGCTACAATATTTTATTAATGCCCGTAAAAGTTCCAAAATGGCGACGCGTTCTCAAGTTGACAAAAATGTGTTGCGTGCTTTTAGGCGCATAATTAAAATTGCCCATTGAACAGACATTTTTTATTTGCCACTCCTAAAGCGTTTCTTTTGTTTCACGATATTGGCAATAGTTTCGTTTCGTTGTTCACAATTGCATTTTTTACGGCATTTTCCAGAGAAATACCCAAAAAAAAAAAAACCTTCAGCTGGCAGCTTACATTTCAGCGCTATTGGCGTTTTTAATTAAATTTTTTTCGGCACACATATGTGTGGGCAGGATGCGGCATATATCCATTGCGAAAATCCAATTTGAAATCAAAAAGCCGCACAGGATAACCCGCCTTCTAAACTGGATACGTGACGGCAACTTGCAGACATCGCTCTCGTTGGCACTCGCAACTCATCAAAATGAGCAGCGGGTACTTAATCTGATTTACTTGCCGTTGCCGTTGCCGTTGCCGTGCCTTCTCCGGCTAGGACAAAGTCGAGCTGCTTGCCAGCAACCAAGTAAACAAGCGTCTTCATAAAAACCGACAGCCTCAGCCCAAGGATGAAGACAGTCCAAGGACAGGGAAGGGGATGGGATGGGATGGGATGGGTGGCAAAAATGCTGCTCATAGCTGCTGCTCTGCGCCGTTGTGTACATCATAAAAGAACGATAAGATAAGAGCGACCGACCAAGGCACTTGACTGTTGTTGTTCGCTATTCCTGCCCCAGCCCAATGCCCTCTCTCCCGCTCTGGGCATCACAGTTGACCCGTTCACTTTGACGCAATTCTGCGCACCTGTCGAAAACATTTCATTTATTGCGAAATTGAAGTATTTGCTTAGGATCAAATTTATGTTTAAGCAAGAGTATCTGCAGTTCAGCTTTGATTCAAGCTGTGGCTGTGTTTCATATTATTTATTTGATTTTTGTTGGCGCTGGCGTTGTTCGTCTTCCCTTCGGACTTTCGACTACCGAGCGTCTTTAGTGTGATTTATTTTGGCAGCGCACAATGTACTTTCTTTTCAAATAAATCATAAATTTCAACGCACTGCCGCAACAACACGCAATTGTTGTGCTTTTGCCCGATGTCCTGGTCTCGGGTCTCGGGTCTCGGGTCTCGAGTCCCAGGACTGCCAGCGCTGTTCGGCAATTGAGTTATCCGAAAAAGGCTATCTAGCTGGGAAGCAACAACAACAAAATATTTATTGTATTTTTATGGCGCCTAGGCACTTGGCCTAAGCCGCATACAATTTTGTTGAAAAATGTAAAGCACACCCCCCTTGGGTCCATTGAGAATTATGAGCTAAACGCGACACGCGTGTCCTGGGAGCCCTTAGGGCTCACTTCCAAGCGAGGAGGACTGCAGGACTGCAGGACATCAGGACTGGCCACCGGACACATGATTTGTGGTCGGCCATTTGGTCAACAAGCCAAGTGAGATTTGTCCCGTTTCGTTTGATTTACAACACTCGAAAATGTCGACCCGAAGATTTCCAGCCAAAACTGCAACTACGAGTGCCATAAATAAACCAGAACAGCAGCTGTCTTTAATAGCACTAATTCAATGCAATTGGAATTCAAGATACACACTTAAATGTCGATCGAATGTTGTTTGTTTTAGCTAATTTATTTTGTATTAAATTATCACAATACTTTGCTCTACGATGTGGCAGATAATCAGATGCTTAGGAGTGAACATTCGATTGATCCACCTGCAGTTGGATGGGCGTGCGATAGGCGCTTTGAGCCATCATGGAGACCAGCACCATTTCGACCAGTATCAGGATGTTGATGATGGCTGCAAGACGAGACGGTAAATTTAAAAACTATTTGAATTAATTGGATGTGTGACGAACTCACTCTGCTTGTAGATGGTGTGATTGATGGGATACTCGCCGCCCATTTTTACCGAGTTGAGCTGGTCGTAGAGTATCAGATACTGCAGCTTGCAGAGCATCACGACCAGCTGCAGGCAGAACATCTTCTTCCTCAGCTGGTAGTCGCCGCGTATCTTCGTGATCATGCGCACCGTGATCTGCAGCGACCACGCCCCCATCACGATCGATCCAATGATGAACGGTATGAAGAAGATCATCACATCCAGGTACAGCTGGCGATCGCGATAGTACAGGATGTTCATGACCAGCATGATGGAGCCCTGCCAGAAGGGCATCTGCCACACCATGTAGCGGGAGATGCAGAGCTTCGCCTTCGTCGGCACCACCGTCGGCAGGCAGCCGCAGCAGCAGCAGCAGGGCGGCGTGTTCAGCGTCACCGACTCGGCGGACGTCTCCTTCAGGTAGTTCTGCTCGGAGACCACGTAGCGGAAGAGCAGCGTGCGGAAGACGGGGCCGCCGGCCATGAACATGGCGTGCATCACCGTGTGGCACATGAACCAGGAGTACGGCACCAGGATGGTCACCAGGGCCGCCAGCGATATGATCGGATAGACGGTGACCATCAGTATCGAGGGAATCCGCAGCGGCTTGTCGAGGTGGCGACGCATCCGCATCACGGTCGTCAGGTATATGGAAAGGTTCAGTATGGTCAGCAAGGCGGCTATAAAGATGGCCAGCGAGACGAACGCCGTCATGTCTAAGGGAGATAAGGAAGTTTTCTGTTAGCCACATTACCACTACACAAATTCAAACATAAATTAAAATTTAAATAAGTAAAAAAAATAAAGTTTAGTTTAAGTAGTATAAATAAGAAGCAGTATAAATACTCTTTATTAGGCAATATTTTTGAGACGTAACAATAAAAAAGCGTTTAAATTCTTCCACGTTATTTATTTAGAAACCTTTCGGAAGATTTAATTATTATTTAGATTTATTGTCGAAAGGCTAGTTTTATTTTATATTATGTGAATAAAATTATATGTTTTTAACAAGCATTTGTTACCGTTGTGGAAACTATACACAAAAGGCATAACAAAAAAAAATCGTTGCAGGACACAGCCAGCTGGTTGTCTTTAGGTCCTTTCAATAATCAGCTCTATATTAAATTTCCAACACTATGTATGTTGTAAGAACTCTATATTAAATTTGCAATAATATGTTGAAAGGGTAAAAAAATAAAACAAAATTACGAATGTGCCATGAAACAACCGATAAACTTGCAAGATATTTGCTTGGCACACGTTAATTTGTTTAGATTGATCTTTGCTGGCATAAAGGACTTTATAAAGTCCTAAAGAGAATTGCTATAATTCTAGCCTTTACCAGGACTGGCCGCTTGACTATCGTTGTGTGGATTCTAAAGTTCAGTTCAGTACTAAGTTGTTCTTTGTTCAATTTTTGTGGACTTTTTTTCGACCCCAGTCCACAAAAGTACTATTAAACATTTGAAATTTTGACTATTTTAAGATTACATAGTGGAAGACCTCGACTTTAGTTAATTTACTAATCACATTACTTCCGAAATATACATAAATAAAATATATAGAGAATATATAAAATCGATTTTGACTCACGTGTGTAATACTCGGAGAGTTTTGGAATATTGTGCATGCTCATCGAGCGATTTCGTTGCTGCTCCAGCTCCAGTTCAACTTGTTCCTGCTGCTCCAGCTCGCGCAGCCGCTCGAAATCCTCTCGAGAATCCATTTTGTGTGTGTGTGTGTGTATTTTATGTGTTTGGTTTGCACTTGTAATAAATTCGAACTAGGGCAAGTTGTTAGCTGATGTCTTTGTTGTTTAGCTTAGCGCGATTTGTTTTAGTTTTTTTGTTCGGTTTCTCTTCAGCGCATCGCACTTCACATTTTATCACCGTACAAACAGAGCGAGTTAACAAAGTTGAGTTCAGTTCCGTTATGTTGTTTGCTTTTTTAGTTGTTTAGTTTTTTGTTAGCACTCAAAAAAATGTATCTTGCATCATTTGTCAGACAATATCTCGCTCTGGGTTCCAGGGCTAAATCGAATGACGAGTGATCGGTGAAAGTGTCAAAAAGTGCAGCTACAATTATAAACAGAAATGTAAGCAACAATTGTCAACAATTTTGCTGCTCAATCGCACCTCACGTGACAAACTCGAGTCAAATTTTGCGCCTGCGTGGCAATGAATTATTTATTTAAGATCACGAACTAACGTCTAGACTCGTTTGCTAATCAGACGCAGAGCAATAACCTCAGATCAAAGCTAAGGAAGCAAACTGCGAAGAATATCGAAATGTATTTGGGGATTTCAAGGATCACATTTCAATAAAATAAATAACACTGCAATTATTTGATGTACTTCACGTCCTTTTAGTCCTGACTGCAAATTGTAATATTTACATTTATTAAATTTTAGTTATTAAATATGTTTGTCCTTTATTTAATCACGTCTTTATTTCATTTCATGTTGATCACTGATCACTTTGGACGACTGTCGCCCAATCAACGCGAATTATGTTTGACAACTGCGAAACTGGCACGCGTTTCAGTTTGTTTTTATATTTGGTCATGTGATCTGTCCTATGGCAATAATCTCAGCGTGGGAGCTGAGGGGAGTTTGAGAAAAGCAAAGGGGCAGGAGAGGGCATAATTTATGGCCGCAAAACATTCATTGAGTTGAGCCCAGAAACTCCAACAGGTTGGCACCAGCAGACACCGCAGACAAATGTTAGACGATCTATGAATGAGAAATGAATAATTCATCTGTATTTAAGCGCCCTTTTCTCGGACTATATGCGTAAGCCAAATACACTTTATGCACTCGGAAATAATTCAAAAACTAAAATATTCTTTTAACAGCACTTGAAATTATGGCAACTACAAAAATTACACTTTTTTAAAACACACTTAATGCTGCTCAAGAGATTTAAAATGTCTTCCATAAATGCATTATTATTATTGAAAGCATACAAGGTGAGTTCCAAAGTAAACAGGACTTTTTGAATCTAGCGCCCTCCTGTGGCGCCATCTATATGTCAACTGGTGCGTTAGAATCTGCTATCGTTTATCGACTTCCAGTAAAAATTTGTACAATTAATTTCCATCGAGATATGTGGAATTTCTTCATTCAAATCATTACAAATAAATGATTAAATTGAGGAATCCACTACAAAAGATTGCCATAACATTTGGGTTACGGCAACTTTTCCACCTGTTAGGCTGCACCTCTCGACTGTCCAGCCAAGTGTAAAGCGGAGTTACGAAGCCACAGCAATATTCGTAATACCTTTGCCAAATTTGGGAGCAGAAATGCAAATCATTTTGAAGCAGTTAAACCGCTTTTAACAAGCGCTGGCATAAGAAGGCACGTGACTGGCCCTAGGGCAACTCAGCAAAGAGCGCAGTTGGGCAAGATGAGGAGAAGGAGAAAGAGAGAAAAGCTGAGGCGTCTCTCAACTGTCCGCCACAGTCGGCGGCTCCCCAAAAGTTGGAAACTGGTTTCCCAAGCAGGCGACAGACGACCGGGCATACTAAGATATTATTGTAAATACATATCTAGGTGTACAGATGTATTTGCCGTGTTGTTGCCTCGTTATGTAAGCAATTGTTGTTTTGTTGTTTTTGTTTCCCGCTTCGCAAACCGGTCTCCAACAGTTGGTGTAGCCCAATAACCATAAACAACTTCCCCGAACCCAAAAATGCAATTTTCTCTCCATCCGTTCGACCTTCAACGTGCAACTGATTACGAGTTCGTGCCACATGCTGCAGGTGTGATCGCTTTAATGTGTCACTCCAATTTAAGTGCCAGAATATACATACATATGTGGAATATTTATTTCATCAGATCTGCTAATCATTTGTCTATAATTAATTTACAAAGCTGCCATCAAGTATTTGAATGTGATTTTATTTCTGGTGGCTGCTGCAATTAGCACAGAACTCGAATCCGGCATTTAACACATTTCTTAGTGCGTAAACGAAGCGTCCCAAATACAAGTCATAAAATCATTTTGAGACGTTTTCACAACTCGCAAATCGTTAACGCACGCCACAACAAACAGCGAAGCACAACAATAACAATTAATACAAAGTACAACAATTAATTAAGCGGCGACAATAGAAATTGATTACAATTGGGCATCGGCATTCGAAAGCAAAGCAGAAAATACGACGAAAAACCGGCGAATAATTGGATATCACAGATTATTAACCCGGAACTAGACAATGAAACGATGTGGATATCGATTAAACTATGATATGATGAGCATAGTAATTTCATACACATCTAGCTACAAATTTTTATAGATCTGCTCGAAGGTTAGTCCTTTCCTTAAATGGTTAAGAAACTATTTTGGGAAATATTCGAAACGATCACCAATAAATAAATTATGATCATCAACTTCATCTAGGAGATACCTTTTTTATCTAGACGAATATGTTACATTTTATTTCCACATTATTTGATTTGGTTTTAGTTTCAGTGTGGAATATTTTATATTTTATTTAAATATTATTAAAATGGTTTAAGTTAAAGTGACGAATATTTTATACTCTATTTGAATATTATTTAATGTGGTTTAAGTTTAAGTGTGGAATATTTTATATTTTATTGAAATATTATTTAAAGTGGTTTAATTTAAAGTCACGAATTTTTTAAACTTTATTTCAATATTATTTAATGTGGTTTAACATAACTCAAAGTGATAAATATTTTTTTTTCGATAGTATTTCATTGTTATTTAAAGTGTTTTTAAGTTTAAGTGTGGAATATTTTATATTTCATATAAATTTTATTAAAAGTCTTTTGAGTTAAAGTAGGTGATGAATTTTGTTTTTAGCCAGTTCAAACCCGGTTCATCCAATCGGGCGGCTGATCGGTTGAAACTGGGTGGCGAGTTCGCTAATGCGGCTCGTAACGGGTTTCAACTTCAATTAAGCTCAATTAAAGGGAAAGAATAATTAACAATTGCGAAAGATCGTAAAGCTGAAAAAGTTTTAACAGCCACAATAAATGAGGCATGCCGTATTAGCCAAGGCGGCAAAGTTTGGCAACGCGCTTGGCTTGTAACCCATTTAACATACACACGACTACAACTGGCAAACATAAATGAGAAGAAATAATCCAACAAGTTGTAATATTGTTAAGTACCAGCGACGTCGTCTCTGTTGCAACCACGTTAGTTGCAAATACAAAAATACACTTATCTCTCAGTCGCAGCGACTTCTGCAAAACAAAACAAAAAGCGCCAAAGAAAAAAACCCAAGACAAGTCTTCGTCTTCGTCATCGTCATCGTCATCATTTTGTCCCTGGCAGCGTCTGACGCTCTCGGCTTTTGTCAAGTCTTTTGCTGTTTTGCTTGTGGCCAACAAATATTTCAAATATCACATACAAGAGCAGAGACAACAACAAAGTGCAAAGCGAAGAAAATCAAGAAACGACCTTACACAATGCAGCAACGTTGGTGAAAAATCGAAATAAAATACAATTATAAATACAAATTCGCAAACATGAGTAAAATGTGTAGCAATTTGCTTCGAATTTGAATGAAATTTCTTGTTAAGCAGCAATCGAAAGCACAACCAAAAAACTTGGTCAAAATCGCCCCTCAACAAATTCGAACTCTGCTTTCCGATTGCGGCCAGCTTGCCACGATATTCTCATTCAACAACATGCCAACAATTTCTTTCAAAACAAGACAACAAGCAGACATGCTCGACTAAAAGATACTCTATAAATTGAAATTTACTTATTATAATTTAATGAAATTGTACACGGAAAAAACTATATTCTAATTAGAAATTTTATGCATTTTAATATCCGAAATTCGTACTACCCTTTGTCTTTATCGATATTCATAGGGTATCAGATACACAAAAATATATTAAGCTGTCAGTTGAATGGTCAGTGTGAATTTCTTGCATCTCACGCATTTGTCTCTAACTTATAAATCATATTATATTGAAGAGCACAATTTGACACACACAGAAATATTTAGTTGCAGTTGCAGTCCATTTAAAACATTCAGTTAAGCAGTTGATGCATGCCAAATGCTAAAGTATATTATTATTATTGCCATTTTCTAGGTCGATTTCCATTGTTGTTACGCTAACAACTCGTTACAACTGTAAGTTTGCATTTGAAGCCAATTTAGCAGAAACAGTTTCATGCAGTTCAGTAATTGCACATGACTGCAAAATGCCTTTGAGCAATGCAATTCCATTAAAAACTAGAAAGCTGACTGAGAGTCTGGAGTCGGGGAATTGCAAGCAAAAGTTAGATAACAAAAGGGTTTGACAAGCCAATGATGGCTCAAACGAATCCTGATAAATAAAAAAAACCATTAGATATTTAGTATTAGAAATTTCATCAAGAATCACAAATAATAACAAAATGATTCCTACAAAAAAAAGAACACAAGACACTTGGTTGCTGATGATTACAACGAAAAAACACAAGATATTTGGTTATTGATGATTACAACGATTCTTGATAAATGAAAAATATATGGTATATCTAATAGCATTCAAAACTTTCCTCAGTTTGAATAAAAAGCGATCACAAAATATATTGAATTTTCAAACGATTATTGAAAAATATAAAAAATGAACTAGATTTAGAAATTTCCTCAATTTGTATTAAACACATTTACGATTCTTGATAAATTGAAAACTAAACAAATCTGTATATGAACTTTTAGTATTAAATTTGTATTAAGCACAATCCTAAAAAATTGATTATCAGAATACAAAACAAAACACATTTGGACATTAACTTAGAGAATTTCCATAATTTGTATTAAAAACCATTAAAAAATTCTAAAAAGTCGTAAAGTTATCAACTAATTTTTGGTTTAGAAAAAACACAACAATTTCAAGTATTTTGGCAAACAGCTTAAACAATTGAAATAAACAACATAAAATACTGAAAATCACATTGTAAACATTTCTATTTATAATCTGAGCAAATGAATTAAAGCGTTTTGAACTAAAAGTCAATTCACTGAATTAAATATAAAAAAAAACACTAGAAAAATCGCGCACTTATCCCTAGGAACTTTAAGCTCGGGGTGTCGACTGAATTCGAAGTGCTCGATTAGACATGTCAGCTCTCAGCTCTCAGTTGTCAGTTGTCAGTTCTCAGTTGTCGGCGAACAATCGTATATCATTTATGTGGCGAGCACAAACATGACATTTTGCACACAATATGAATGGAGATTCCCATTGCCAACGATGGCGACCTTGACCATCAAACGCAGCGAAAGAGACGCCTCGAATTGACCACGTCTGTTGACCGTTTGTGTTGTTATTTAAACAACTCGCGTTATGTAAAATGGCAACAACAAAAGCTGCACTCTTGATTCAATTCAAATGCATGGCACATTTTTAATTAACTTTCGCGTGCTCAAGTCTTGTTGCTTGTTGCTTATTGATTTCGCTGCATATAACATTCAATGAATTCTCATTGAGAGAGTGCGAAAGGGCAAAAAAGTTTGTTACACGACAAGATGATCGCAGCTGCCCTTGTCGCACTCGCAAGCAACCTCAGCCACGCAGTGCAGTGTAATACATTGTAATCCAACGGATTTTCGAAACTCCCGTTCTCTCTCGCACTCTCACTTTCTATCACTGGCCCGCTCTAGCACTCGCTGGTCCGCGGCGTGTCTCGTTCGCTCGCGCGCTGTTCACAAACTGAACTCGACTCTTCGCACAGCCCAATGCCGATCACGAACGAACAAAAATATTATGCGCCCGGCTAAAAAAAAAACAGTAGCAACAACAACAACAACAAATAATAATAGCATTCACCGCTGACGTTGTTACAGCACCGAAATGGTCAACTGACGAAATGGCGAATTGGGGAATGGCAGAATTGGTGAAATGGTGTATTGAGATAATTGGCAAATTGTCACGAAAGCACGAGAGAGAAAGAGAGCGAGAGAGATGTGCTAATTCGCTTTGTCTGGGAAATTGTGTTGCCAGCGAACACTTTGATCTTCGAAGGCGGAAGCTGCGAAGTGGGAGTGGACGAAGTCTTGGATCTACTCGTATTTGCATATCAAATACCAACAGTAAAGCCAATGCTTTCCTAGTTTCGTATTTACTTCGGGCCGTCAAGTGTCGCGGGTCGGTGATGCTAGGGTTACGATCGATGTGAGAAAATCAACAACGGGCAATCCCAAGTTTTCAGATCTCGAATTTAAGCTTACGATACGATCTGAAGGCTATGCGAACGTAATGTTGTCTCTTCGCTTAAGCATTGTAACTCAAACGAAAGTTTACAGTCGATAAGCCAATACACTAATGCACTAATGCACAATACACCAATGCACTATACTTTTATGTATATATTTTTGATTGATTATTGATTATTGATTACTTTTAAAATTTAAATTAAAATGTTCATACAAATACTTTACTATACCTTTGAGTTATTAATTTATAATTGAAACTTTTAATTACTTATTGATTATCGATTTATTTTAAAATTGAATGTGAAAAACTCAACAACGTGTAACCCCAAGTTTTTAGATCTCGAATTTATGCCTATCATACGATCTAAAGGCTATATTGTCTCTTCGTTTAAGCATTGAATACACTATACTTTTATATATTTAAGAAACACATAATTATCATATATACATTAAATATACTTTTGCTTAATATATTGTGTTCAATTACTCATTGAATATTGATTACTTTTAAAATTTAATTGAATCATTCTTCACGTTAAAATAATTACATAAATAAACTTTATTTAACTATACCATTGATTTGTTAATCTATTAACGAAAAGCTTAATTACTTTTTGATTATCGATTACTTTTAATATTTAATTGATGTATGGTTCAAATAAAACTGTTTTTACAAACAAACATTTTTTTATTACTTCACATATTGCATGACATATTTTGATACTTCTCACAAGGTTAAAGGGTAGTGTAAAAAGTGGCACAATAACGCAGACTCATCGCACTGATAAGACCGGCGTTTTCGAACTGCTTGAATAAAAATAAGTGTACATGCAAATATTTAAATTTGTTCACAATTTGTTTTGTTAATTATTGTCAGAAAAAAACCGAAGAGATAATACAAAATTCTTCATTTCCATAGGGTTCAACTAGAATAGCTGAATTCAAAATTCCAATTGCGGATTGAAAAAATTATTTCTTCAAATGGTGAATTGATTTGTAAATAGAACAAACCTGCATGGAAGTAAATTAAATTGATTTTCAAGAGAATCAAAGAGACTTTTCAATCAGCACATTTAATAACAATAATTGTCATGTAATTGTAAATTGGCACGATACTGCTTCCGTTTCGACGTCATTTCCAATGGGATCAATTCGAGTAAAGTTTTCTTTTGTTATCTGGGAGATAGCTAACTGTACTAATAGCTCTTGCCCCACGACAAAGCAATTAGCAAGTCTGTCCCTATTTGGCACGTTCAAGTTATAATTGCCCATCGCAGCAAATATTCCCAGGTGCTCCACACGGTACCAATATAGTATAGCATTATTTACCTCTAACATTCAGTTAATTGTGATCATGACATTTATAAGAGTAAGCATGTAATGTAATTCCTAATTGCTTTAGCCCGGATAACTGGCGGAGAAATAAATGATTGGTAAATGGCAGCCCAGGGTGTCTGATGACATCAGCTTCCACGCAGTGGAATTTAATTGTATTTGTTCATAATGGGTTGTGATTGCGAGAGGCCCAAAAACATGGACCCGAGAATATCATTCACAAAAACTGCCATCGACTTATAATTATAATCATTATGATCAGCCGCATATCCGCTTATACTAATTTAATGAGCCTTTTTTTTACATATTTAATATTTGATAAACAACAACAAAAATTAAGCGGGCTGCAAAATTAAATGCTAATTATATTATGGTTGCTTATCAGACCGCCCGAAAAGTATGCAATGAATTATGTCTAAAATGGAAGCGGACAACTTTAAATGTTTTTATGGCATACGCTGCTGCGCCGCTCACAACGAGGGTCAGAAAGAAAAAGCGAAACACTTTCGGGCAAGGAAAATGAGATGGTCATGTGGCAATTTAAGTTATAATTTGCAAATAAATCTAATTGTCTTTTGGAAGAGGGCCGACAGCGAACAGCGGACTGCTGATAAGAAGAGGAGGGCCAACAACAATTCAGGTGCGGCTGACGAATAATAATAAACAGTTCAGAATAAATTAAGAGTGATAAGGAGATGTTCAAAGCTAATTTAAATTTTTTAATTTAAAAATTATGTTTTTCTGAAGAAGAATTGAACGGAATAATCCACTTGACCTTTGAGAGTCCAGAAATAATTAAGTTTTAATCCAAATGAATAAATTGTACATTTTTTTGTTGGATGAATTACAATGAAATCTCTTTCTCAATTAATAATTTAAAATTTAAAAAATTAAATGAAATATAGAAAAAAAATATGTATAGAATTTATTCTCTGTCTTTCTCTGTTCTTTTATAATTGATAATGAAAAACTAGATTAAGTTCCCTTATTCTCCAAGGATGCTGGCCAAATAAAAAAAAATATTCAATAATAAAATAAAAATCTTGAAGTATCAATTACTTGAAACTAACAATTTCATGTCCATCGAACATGTATTAAATAAAATATCTGTTCTTAGATTAAGTCGAGATTTTTAAGGGTACTTAAATTAAATATATTAAATTGCCTTCTGAGTAAAAAAAAATAATCAAAAAAATATTAAATGAAAATCTTGAAGCATCGATTACTTCAAACTAAAAATTTATTGTCCATGGAATGTTCAAACTTTTAGTTTAAATAAAAATTGTGCACTACTCGTATTCATGTTTAAGCCCGGCAAAACATTCATGTTAACTGCCCTCCCAGAGCAACCGCAGCCACATCAAGCAAACCCAATTGAAGTAGAAGAAGCAGAAGGAAAAGCGGCGACAAGGGCAAATCGCGCTCTAATGTTTTTGTTGTCAGTCAGTCAGTCATGATTGTTTTTCAGGCGCCAGCAATCTGTTGTTCTCCTTTTGCCCTCCGCTCTCCTTCCTCTCTGCAGATGCTGTCGCTGTCGCTGTCGCTGTTGATGCTGCTACTGAGGCTGCTGCTCACAGAGCCGGCGGCTACATCAACTTTCATCGCTTTGCAGACGGTCGCGGATTCGAGGCGCTTGCGCCGCTGCCTTTGATGCCGCTCCGTCGTCAACGTCGTCAACGTCGCTGCCATCAACGCCTTGCCAGTCCCCATGTCACTTTGCCATTGCTCTTTATTCGCCTTTTTGCGCATTTCTTCACGTTGCCTTTCCTGTAGCGAAGCACGAAGGAGAGCGGCCAGTGCATTGCCTGCCTTTCAAATGCAAAAACAAAAACGAAACGAGCCCAAAGAAAAGACAGGCAAGAAAGCTACAATCGGGTGTGCTCGACTGAGAGATACCTGCTAACCATTGTGAGAGATTTTTCAAGAAAATTTGGCAAAAAACAAACAGAAAAGTATATTTTGTGTTCCAATATTAATTTATATTGGAAAAACATTTAATATACCATGTAAAACTCATAGAATACAACTGCATCTGAATTTTTCCCTATAAATAACACATGTTCTATGATTACCTTCTACGTTGCTCATCTGATCGCAGTTTAATTTTTTGGAATTTTTTGTACAATAGTTCTTATTATGCTCACCAAAATTCAAGACTCTAACTCCAAAATGAATTGAATTAAAGTTAATCGTTATTTTTGATTTGAAGGCGCGGAAAGGAGCGTGGATCAAATCGAAATCAAACTTGATCTGCGTGCAACAATAACACTGATTTAAAAAATTGAAGCTTTTATAGTTTCTCAGATCTAGGTGTTCATGCGGCACTCGGTCCCAATAAATATACTTTATTGGATCGGAGATGCCTTCTGCCTGTTACATACACTTTCTGTTAGCACTAAATTATAACACCCTTCTACGCTATGGATACCAGGTATAAAAAGAAACAAAAACAACAACAACAACAAGTTGAAAAACAAAGCAAGTATCAGAACTGGCCGCAACCGGCGTTGCCTTCAGGCAGCCGGAATCTGAATCTTCTTCTTTTAAGCCGTCAACGTTGTTGTCGTCTTCGTTTCAAGTTTATCCGTTTCACTTTCGTTTCGTTTCACTTTCGTTTCGTTTTCGTTTTCTTTTTCATTTTTCTTGTTTTTGTGTTTTTCTTTTCGTCAGCGAACTCTTCTGTTGTTTGCTGTTTAACGAAGCAAATCAACAAATTGTAATGATGCCCAGCAGATAGACAGGGAGAGAGGGAGAGGGAGCGAGGGAGGGAAGCAGTCTGTTCTGCGACGCTTGCACTTTTCGCTCCCTTACCCCCCCCCTTTCACCAACCCCGACCCCTCGCAAAACACTCCAAAAACCCGAATGTGAACCCGAGCTGAGCCCGCAGCCCTTTTTGCATGGCTCGCTCCACTTGGGACGCAGTGTAGCGTAAAATGAATTGAGACATTCATTTCGAACCCAACAAAAACAAAAGCATAAAAAAGACCACAAACTGCGAGACAGAGAGAGACAGAGAGACAGAGAGAGAGAGAGCGAGAACGCTTGCAAACTTTTCCAGCAACTAGCTATAGCTATATAGAAAACTGTGAATGCAAAAGTGGCGAAAGTTTCGCAGCACTCAGCAAATGGTTGCGACGTTGTTGTTGTTGTTGTTGTTGTTGTGCATTCAGGTGTGAAGTTTTTGGTCGGCGCACAAAAGTATGCTACAAATAATTAAATCATGCAAAGGTTATCGCATGCAACTTGACGAGCGAGAGTCACTTGACTTGGGAGCGTTTGCGTCTATGTGTGTGTGTGTGTGTGTGTGTGTGTGCTGAAGTTCAATGCCGCCTCGAAGTCCTTGTCAGGCTGTCAAGTAGTTTGATATTGTCTAATCGATATTTATATTTGCTCTGTGCGAACGCTTCCCAATTTGCATACACCGAAACGGAACAAAAACACGGCTCCGTTGAACATGGTCCGAGTCCGAGTCCGAGTCGGAGTCCGTGTTCATGTTCGAGTCCTCCAAGTGCCCAGCAGCCATGTCGGCTTTCCTTTTTTGCTGCCTCTACTGCTGGCATTTCCGTTTCCGCTTCAAACGCACAGAAAAAAACGTTAAAAGTTAAATGTTTACTTTTGCGTAGACAACTAAATGCCCTTGCTCCACGGACTTTACGATCGCTTTAAGGTCAAACAAATGCCAACTGCAGTTAAGTTAATATTTGCTTTCAACAGATTCCAATGAATTAAATGTTGCAAGCAACTTAAAGTAATGCATATGCCCAACCTCAGTATCGAGTTCAGCTAATCAGAATTGTGCCAAAACAGGTAGCCAAGGAGCACACTCCAGTCAAGATAAATTGAAGTTTATTTGCTCGGCTGGCTGTGGGCCATAATTTATGAGCACCAAATGATTTGCATGCAGTTTTTCTTACACCTTTTTCGCACACCGACCACGTACACAGCACAACTGCAAGAGGGCAAAAAAATGTGGCCAGATGTGTGGGCGAAGGGAATGGGCATAAAACATATGTGTGTGTGTGTGTGTGTGTGTGTGTGGGGTTGACTTGGCTTTCGATATGTTGCACTCAAAACAATTGGCGGTAAACAACAAGCAAATGGCCAATGGCAAACTGGTCGAAACGGATGCCCAAAAAGGTCGAAATCAGACGAACATCGAGTGCGCGCTCTCGGAAAAGCTCCTCGTCCGAAAGCTTTCCACGCCGCTGCCTTAAAAACAGGCGCGCTGATAAAACGCAAAACAGTTGCCGTTTAGTCCGCGTTGCCAATGCAGCAATTATCGGTGTAGCTATTCAGTGTGTTTGTGTTTGTGTTAAATAGTTGAAGAAACAACAAAAACCGTTGCTTACTTTTGAGCGCCAAGTTACCAAAAAAAGTTCTGCCGGCAAAAGTGCATGAAACAAGTTCTAAAGTATTTTTTGATGATACACAAAGTGAACTGCACGACGAAAGGTGAAAGAACACAGCGAGAAGTAAGAGTGCAAATAAAGCTAAATTAAATTTTAAATCCAAGCGCTAAACATTCGGGTAAGTTCGCGTTAATTAGAGCTTATGTTTCACAAGGGATTTACGAAATTAAACAAGACGTTCAAGTAAAAGAGTTGCTGAAAACATCGACATAATCAAATAAATTGTACTCATTCATCAATTCCAATTAAGTTCACTAATTACATCAGACTTCTTGTTGCTTGCAATTCTCAGAATGTGCGTATACTTAATATGTGGGTTTCAATCGAAAAGTAAACATGATATCGAATGGGCATGTACAGAAATCACTCACAAAAATTGTGGTTGTTGCGTCGCGGAGGCGGCAATTTTACGGCAGTTTGACTTTGGCAGCGACGCATCCTTTAAAGCCTGCACGAGGACGAGGAAACGCGAGTCGCGTAGGCTTAAGGAAGGCAGCGGCAACAAAAAATAAAATGCCAGCGCTCAAGTGGCGCGGCGCTTAACACAAATTAGACGCACTTAATTACAGCGCAAACAGTTGCGGGGAATGTCCATAAAATGTGCGATGCAAACACAAAAAACCACAAAAAATACACGCAGACTTTTATACGCTTATAGCCCAAGCAGAAGCATAAGCAGAGAATTTAATAGAGAGACGGAGAGAGTCTCAGAGATAGAGACTTGGCTGCACCAAGAGACGTTGGCAACTTTCAATTTCGTTGGCGGGCCAAAAGTTGCGGCTTAAAACTCAATTAAACGAATTGCAAAAAATTTAATTACTTTCCAGTTTATGCTATTCTAGCCAACTGTATAGCAGAAGTTTGCATTCAAATAATTCTCATTTCAAGTGAAAAACAATTTAAACTGTTTAAGAGCATAAATGCAAACTAAAGCGGCAATGGAGACAAATTGAACAAACAGAGACAACTACAAATGAGATTGTTGATAGCATTTTGGGAATTATTGCTAATAACAGTGGGCAAACATGATGTTTGCAACTTAATATCTTGAGTGATGATAGAAAATAATTTAAATTCAATATGCAAATATAATTGTATATATTTATTGTACTTTATTTCCTTAAAAATTAATTGCCATTAAAACTAACGTTAAAGGGATTTTTATACAAGGTTTTATCAGAGAGTTCTTCAACTGCAATATTTTGAGTAGGTAAATAAATTTGTTTTTTATTTTTGTTATTTACAAAAACATTGTTATTCCAAGGAAAAGTAGGAAGCGAGAACCTTGATCTGATATTTATAATTTTTAATTGGTAGTCTATAAATTAATTTTTAAACCATTACGAATGCTTAATAAATGAAGACATTAGGGAACAATTATTGTGTAGAATTGAAGACTATAATCAGATTGGTAAATGCATTTATATTAAAACCTACATGTACATTTAATTGCAATTTAATAATTATCGGCAATAATTAAGGTTTAATATGTATTTAAAATGAATAAATTGTAGTATAAATTAAATACAATTTCCAGTGAATAATAAATTACGTCGTTAGTTGAAAATTCGAATCAGATGCATAAATTCATGTTGAAGCCTGCATATCAATTTAATTGCAATTTACTATCTTCCAAAAGATCTTTGACAATAATTCAAATTTTAACAGGAGCTTTACTAAAATTTCGATTACTATATTAAGATCCATAAATGAAATTTGCAACAATTACCAGAGCATTGACAATTATTGTGGCAGGCATGTCAAGCGTCGAACGTTGTAATCAGATTGCGGCAGTTCTGAGGCAGATTTCAGTTAGCATCGAATCAACCCACGCACATTAGCCGAATACGAGTTTTCAAGGCCTAAACCCTTTGGTAAATAGCCGAACGCCCCGTCGACAACAACGGCCATTTCCGCCGTTCCGCCGTGTCCGCTTTGCCGTTATTCTGTTATTCCGCTGCCGCTACTTTTGGCCCTGTTTTTCCTGCCGCCTCTGGCCACGCTTAGCTGGCAAACAATACGCTCATTAGTTGTCGGAACCGCCTCATTTGGGGGCTGGCTGTAACCGTAACCGTTGCCTCTCAGCCTCTAAGCCGGCAATGTGGAATGCTAAGCAAAGTTTTCTTAATTTCGACGGCGCGCACACATAAAATAATATTTTTGTTTCTCGAAACTTTGCTGGCAATTAAGTTGTAAGTGCCAGAAACTGGCCTGCAGGGCCAACAGACTTAAGACGGGGGTCCAGTCGCGATGAGGCCTAAAATGAAGACATTCATTTTAATTATTTAGAGCCAACGCATTAGGCGCGCTGGCATCGTTCAATGGGCTGCCATTATCAGAGGGATTTCGAGGGCAAATCATAAAAGTGAAAAGCAATAACTGCTGCACTTGAGCTTAAAGTTTTCCACTCGACTTGTCACAGCTGCGGGCCAAGTAAAAGTGGCCTGGCCTATAGTACTTGAAAGTGGTGACAAAGTAACGCAAAATGAATATGCAAATAGTTCGAGGATTGACTGCCACAACTAAGTAGCAGCCCAACAAATAATGCCACTTTATTTAAGTTTTTCCTGTGGCATAAACTGTTCTGTCATTGGCCTCGAGCTGTTGCCAATGCCTTCCAACTTTTCAATGCAAATCGTGCCCAAATACAATCTGCCATCTCGACGCGATCGTTGCACGTGGCATGTGGCACGTTGCAAGTTGCACTTCGCACGCAGTTCTGCAAACCAATAAAAATGTAAACCCCTGAAAACTTTTCAACTGTTACGCAGCGCACAATACTTCCATGAATATGCATGACTGACAGATACTCTGTAATTCCCTTTACTATGCATAATTCTGCACTTCAAGTGTCCTTCGGCTGTCGGAATAATTCCATTGAATTCGCCCAACAGGCACTTGTCTCCTTCAACTTTTGCAGGTCTGCAGATAAATCCTTTTTTTTTTTGCGCCGTTGATAAAGTTATTTGCATTTATTCAAACAGCCTTATCAAAGTACGAACAGTCGCTTTTAATATAGTACTTGCTGGAGTACCTCTAACATTTGCATCCCCCCTCCCACTCCTCCAACTATAGTCTACTTTTGTGGCTGCTCTCTTGAGCAGGCCGGTCTCTTGAGTTGTGGGAGCACTTTACAACAATCTGCACTCCACTCAAGTCATAAACATAAAATGCTTGGCAATGAAATGCGAAACAATAAATAATAAAATGAAACGAGAGCAACAAGAAATCAAATTCAAATGAAAAATGCAAAATGTAAAATGTAAAACAAAGCCCAAGAAAAAGTAGAAGTAGATGTGGTTGTGGAAAAACCAAATAGAATTCGCCATACAAAAGCAAATTAAATATTTACGTTGAAAAGCGAGGCGAGGAAATTACGCATAGTAAATAATAAAAGCCAAATAGATGTGCCCCAACTTGGGACATATGAATGGAATGGGGTTCGACTAATTAAAGCCCCCAGGGGACGTTCGGTCTATTAGGCAGCATTTTGTCCTTGCTCACCACACGCATAGCCATTAATTTATTTTTATGCTTGGCATAATTTTATTATTATTATTTCTCTCTTTTTTTTCTGCCTTTTTCCATTACGACTTCGACTTTGGCGATATTTCTTTCTTTCACCGCATTATTGCTGCCGCCAAAACAAAAGGAAAAACACAACAACAAAAGCACAGTCAGACACGCAAAGCTGTTGTCGAAGTCGGAGAGAGCGGGAGGATCCGGATCTGGATTCGATGGCGGCTTTAAGGATGCGCCTTAACCAATACAAAGGCAGGGGAGCGCTGGTCTGGAAAAAACCAAAAATCTCTCTCCTGGGCATACATTCCCAATCCTCGCATATCCCGCATACTTGCTTTATATGTATATCGTACATATTTGTATAGCCCGCTTTGCCTTTGACTTGGCCTCAGCCTCCAAATCGGCCTCTTCCTCCTCTGCCATCGCCAAAACTGCGAGAGCCTCGTTGAGCCATTTGAATACGTATGCATACTTAATTTGCCACGGCTTTGGCTTGCGCCGAGGAGACAGACGGACGGACAGACAGACAGACAGACGGACGGACGGACGGACAGACGGACGGACAGCCGGATCCGGCAATGGCGTACTACATTATTGATTGGATATTTGTGCGGGAATTTAATAAAATATGCAAATTTTTTCGGCAGTCCGCATTCAATTGGAAGCTGATGACGCTTGAGTAGCGGTAACTACCGGTAACAATTCAACATTCAACTGCCTCCAAATGAAATCGGACAGACAAACTTGCCGCCCCAAGACGTCACGATCGTTTTCATTAACTACGAAAGTAATAGACGCCTTATTTTGATTTATAGCACCTCGTCAATTTGTATAATTCAATTATTTTAAGTTAATTTTAAATTCTCGTATCGATTTCACAACTTTAACAAGCTATCGATTAGAAACTATTCGAAAATGTACTAATCCAATGTTACTTAATACGTAATTAGGCAGCACACAATGCACACATCAAAATCGGACGGGATTGTTTAAGCTGATTGTGTAATCAATTCAAATGTCATTACATAAAGACCTAATTAGTGGGCTTTACCAAACCTCATTCCACCTGCCCAACCTGCTGCAACCGCATTACTGTCCGAACAGAGCAAATGCAGTTGTTGTGGGAGCTGTCAACTATTGTTTTAGGCAAAGGCAATTTAATGAACTGGTCAGTTATCGACCTGGCTTTCAGTCTAAAGCACCTTTGCAGTATTGTATATATAAGTGAATTTCTTAATCTTTGCTGATGTGAGACAGGGAAAAATGGATTTATACATATAGGCGCAGAGTAGTAAAATATTAAAGCGACTAGAAAAAAGGTAAAACTTATAATTTAATTTGGAAACTAATAGATTTAATAAAAATATGAAGCAAAAATTAAAAAATTGTTTTTAATATGAAAAAGAACTGTAATAATTCAGGGTAACTTGTCTAGTTTGTTTTGTTTTTTTTTTGCTTGTTTTATACATCAATAACTTATTGGAATTTTAAATCTACTGCTATTGGAAATATTTATCTAGACTTCAACAACTTCATATAACTTATAACAAAATGTAAATATGACGTTGATAAAAAATGTTATGTGCGACAAAAATTAATTAACAAATTATTCGCATTGAAATATTGCCTCAGATTTTACTGAAATTATGGTTTTAATGTATTTTGGCAAAACCCATTTTCGTTATCGTTCCTTGCGAAGGGATGCGAACAAAAAATTGTCCATAAATCAATAACAGAGATAAAAGAACCTAATGGTTTTTGTTGCGTTTATTCCGTGCGAATGCCTTGTGAGACCTTTTGGAAATGTAAATATATAATGTCTCCAAAAAATAATTATATTTGATTTTAGTGTTTGTTTTAGCTTAATAATCTTACCTACAATATATGAGGAGTGCAATGATCTGAAGATAGCAAAACATACCCTTAACTGCAAATGGAATAACGAGTCTAACACCTTTTAATCAAAAGGAACATCATTCCAGTTGTTTTACATTTTACGATCGACCGTATCTACACGACGTGGAAATTATTTCATTAGAGTTCGAAATGCAGTGTAAGCCAGTAATAAAAAGAACAAGCTCGTATGTCTCCGTGGAAGACCTCATTACTCATGCAGAAGCAATTCCATTTGGTCTGGCAAATTCCAGAAAATATGTTAGCTTTGCATTTATCCGCTTTCATTATCATCCAGTTCAGATGTAAGCCCATGACTTCAGACTGTGCAGCATAGTCGTAAAAGTAAAAGTCCCGGCGAGCGACTCGCTTCTGGACAAGGTCATCAAATCACATGACCAAAAACATTGAACCCGCAATTGTTCACAGCAACATCAAAAGACGACGTCAAATGTCTTCAACAGCTGCCCGAGCGAAAGAAGCTCACAAAAGCACCGACAATAAAAGGAGATGAGGCTAAAACAAAAACGAACATCACGTGGCCTACATAAAATCAAGCAAACCCAACACTAGACACATTGTCAACCAGTGTTGGACTACAAGTTACTCTCGCATGCAGTTGTGCAACACTTTTGAACGATCTTTTCTATCGATTAATATATCGATAAATAGTTGAACAAATTGAAGTTCAATTTCAAATTCTTATTTAATGCATCAAAAATATTCATTAAAAACTATATTAAATTATATATAAAAATAATGTGATAAGATTATACCCCATTGACAGTCTAATTAGAGGGTAGAAAGCCAGCAGATGACGAAGAAAACTTTTTGGTAGACGATTTTCGGTTTGCCTGCAGCTGCACTGAAACTCTGCCAGCTTCCACATCCTGGTCACCATTCCAATTCCCCAATCGCGTCCAAGTCCAAGCAAACCCACTTGACTTCCTCCCGGCACTTAATCAGTCAAATTTTATGCGTCGCGCGAATGAAGAAGCGAAAAGCACTACTGAGTGAGCGAGATGGAGAAAGAGAAAGAGGGAGAAAATGCGCTGGAAGCAGCTGTTGACAAGGGGCTTTAATTGCTTTTAGTTTTTGGACGACGGGCACATAATATAAACGTGTTATGAAATTTGCGTTGCATGTCTTAAAGCTGACAGCCAAAGTTACAGCCCGGCGACTGCAATTACACTAAATGGACTTTAATGTGGCATATTCTTGGAGCTGCCCCAAACCCGATAAAAAAGTGCTGCAAGTCATTTTAGCGGTTGGCAAAAAGTTGCCTACAACTGAACTTTGCATTTGCGCATCTACTCAAATTTCGCTCAACTCTGGATAAGAGAGAGGAAGAGGAGGGCCAGACTTGCGCTATTGTTTGTCCTTCGTCCCCTGTCGCTTTTCGTCACCATCCTTTTCGCAATTTAGTTTGTGGCAAATTATTTTGTGCCTCCTCTGCCCTTTACTTAGATGCCGGCAGTGGCAATGACAAAGTTTCAGTTGCCACAAAGTTGTTTCTTTTGCCGCTCTGTTTTCTTTTTTGCGGTCTCCTATCCCAACAGGCTGAAGTACACAGAATTTGTGGTTAAATTCGGGGCTAAGATGAATTTGATTTGCATGCCTGAGAGTGGCAGGTAATTTAAGCATCACCGAATGAATAATGATTCCCTTTAGATAGATATACAGTATATATTAGAAGTCTATCTTGTTAAATAACTGTCCCCCCCAAACGTCGTAATACACATGCATGAGAGCAATTTCCGGCATTTGCCAATTAGCATGAGTCATCTTTTAACACATTTAACGCTCATCCTTACAAATTGTATTTGGCAAGAAATTAAACCACTTTTTTTATGACTCATGAACATTTTTGAACTCAGCTGAAAATGCTTTTCATCAGCTTTCCGCCGCCTTCCGCCATCCGCTTTGGCTTTCAGTTTCAGTTTTCGGTTTTGGCTTTCGACCTGTTTTTTAATGCTGATTTATGTCAACCGCAGGATAAAGTTTACCTAACCTTGGATGATCTGGCTGCCGCTTTAGATAAATATGCATAAATCCTAGATGCGTGCCCCATAAAAGTCTGTGATTAAATGAAACCATTTATTAAGTAGGTAAGAACAATGCCACGACACTTCATACCCCGCTTGGCATAAAACAATTTCTTTAAAAGTCACGAGCAGAACACGCAGACTTATGACAATGCACGCTAAATGCCAGGACACCGTTTGCCAACTCCTCCGTTGCCACAGACTCCCTTTCGACCTGTGTCCTCCCCCCCCACCTCAACCCTGCCGCCGACAAGGCCAAGTAAACACAAACAAATTTTTAAATTTGTAAACACGCAGCAAACGAGCCACGCGGTAGCTGAAGAAGGTAACGAATCCCGACCCGAAAAACCAACTCAGTCCCTAACCACTTCACAGACGATGCCACACACCTGTCTGTCTGTCTGTGTATGTGTCGGTGTGTGTTTGTGTGTGTGCGTGACGTAGTGTGTTTTGTTTGCTATGTGTTGGTAGCAGGAAATCCGACAATTTTTGAATTTCTCGCATGAGCCAAATAAAATAACATAAACAACAAGCGGAGCTGAACGCGTAGTTTGCAAAATCGCATTCCAGAATACACAATACATTATTATTTGTATTTATACAAGACTAAGCAAAAATTGCAGACAAATTATTTTATATATGCCCATAAATTTATTTGTGGTTTTAATTCCTGCCGTAAAATATTTAACAATAACGCAATTCATTTAAATCTCATAGTGATTTTCAGTTACTGCAGTAGAATCCATATGTATTCAATAATATTTGATTTAGTTTAAAATAGAGATTTTAATTAAAAATGTTGTACATACATTTAAATTATGATTATTATTGCAGCCATAAATTCATTTAATTCTCATATTAATTTAATTTACTGTAATAAAATACTTATTGAACTATTCAGAAATGTTTAATTTAGCGACATATAGATTCAGAGTAAATATATCAATTATAAATATTGTAAACTATTATTATTGTGCTTATTTTTGCTGTACATTCTTATAATAAATTCAATTTAATTCTCATTTTAATACGTCAATAAAATACAAATTGAAATATTTTAAAATAATGAATTTGGAGTTATATTTGCTTAAAGTACATAAATTTGATTTCAAATCTTATAAAAAAGTTAATACTAAACTTTTTCAGCACTTTCCATTAAATATCGAAATATTTATATTTACTTATCTATCTCTATTCCATTATAATAAGTTCTCTTTAAAGATAAATTAGCCCTTTATCTATAAAAAAAAGTGTTTTCTTTAATAGTTCATTTTGGAAAGTAATTTTGTTTTCCGAAAGTAGCGACCTTATATAATATACATAGAATGGAAACATCAAATCAGTAATATATATAAAAATATATATTGGTATGCGTAATGGGCTTATGAGAAATTGTGAAAGTTGTTTGGAGAAAGAGATTCTTGAACTTAATGGGACTTGTCTACGCGGCAAAAAAGAAAAGTGTTGAAATTTGATGTATCAAAGCTGAAGCGGTAACGACATATAATCAAAATGTATGCGATTTCTTGGAGCACTTTTGATTAGGCACAAACACGGCCCAACCCGCCCGCAAAGACGACGCCCATATGGGCGTTTAATGGCACACTCGGCGTATGCGTAATATTCCCTGCTCATATGCCACGCATATTTGCATAATTTGTCTGCCAGCCTGTACACACGCAGACCTGCAAGCACACACACACACAAACTCACACACATTGCCATCATTTAGCCAGGAGAGCTGTCTGAGTTAGTAAATTGCACATACGCCCCGTATGCCGTCGCATTTGGGTTTCGGGCTTGGGTTTAGCACTAAGTGGTAAGGCAAAGGTAAAAGGCATTGTTCCCAACACGGCTGAGCTTATTTGACTGTGAGGAGGAGCCAAGGAGGATGGCGTTAAGTGTCTGTTGCAATGTTAGACGCGCACTTGCTGACAAATTGAGCCTGATGTGCGCGAAAAGGTCTAGGAAATGAATAGAGCTGCTCGACTTCGGTAAATGGCTTTATGCTGCACCGGCAACAGGTACTTCGACAAGGCTTAAAGCGAATTCGTGTTGAGTTTAAGCATCGATTCTTGGCTTGGCAACAAGTATGTTTTCTATGCCATTTCGCTTTCATCGGGCGATTAATAATCTCAGCTCATCCAGCTGCCAACTCGCTTCGCACTCATTAATAAATGCTGACAACAGCAGCTGCCGTTTAACTGCAGAAACATTAACTTGGCCAAAGAACTTCATTATGTGTGCGTGCTGTGGGGAATGGGGCACTAATAAATCTCCAGAATTGGCTACCTTTTGACTGCGCAGCAAACCAAACAATGAATCATAATGCGCCCCCAATGCCAAACACCTTGGAGTCAAAGACAATACGCATACGCCCCGTGTGGCAAGCCTGGGAGGCAACTTGAGGCTAACTGATAATGTTATGGCGTGTCGACAAAAGCAAGCAATAAAGCGTAGCATAAATTAGCCAAATAAGCAAGCGGCCAACAAACAAAGCCAAAACTTTAATGTTTGCTAGGCAAATACACACGCTGCGAGAAAGTCAGGGCAAGGACATGAGGCCTGAGGGCAGGACGAGGGCCGAGAATTTGGGGAAATGAGAGCTTTGGGGCCCAGTTTTGTTGCCACAACTTGCGTAACACGCTTGTTATTGTTATTATCGTTGTCGTTGCCGTTTGCTGTTGTGTGTTACATTATTATAAAAATAAAGCATAACCGAAACAAAGGGCAATAATGGAATGTCTTTATGTGGCGATTATCTGCACATAACCCGGCCCGATGTGCAATTAACCGCCATGCGGTTTTTCGCCTCAAGGGTTCTCGCATATCGGCTGAAATATACGCTTAAAGCATTCGCTATATGTGTGACTGACTTTTCAAATGGTTGCCAATGGCAGCGAAAGCAATATCTTCACTTTAAGCCTGCATTTCAATTGTAGTGTAGAACACAGAAAAAAAAAAGAGAAGAGAAGAGAACGCACAAAATTCCTCATTAATCTCAGCTGCCTTATTAACTTAAGCCTCTGCTTCGTGTCTCTTATATCTTCGTAAGCCACTTTATTCATTTTTTGCTACAACTACAAAGTCTCATTTTCTTTGCCACATTTCTCGCTTTAATTCAATGTCTCCTCGGCTGGCTTCAAGTCCGCAGACCCATCTGAACATTCTTCCTTTTAATTTTGAAAATTATTTCATACATTCATATCAAAGCTCATCAAATTGTGTGGCCCGACGAAAAAAAAAACAAAGTTAATAACATCGAGTCAAGTTTGTTCAAGCCGGAAAGAGAACAACAAAATCACTCTGGCTCTGCCGATGTGTCCTGGCTGGCAGCTGGCCAATGTTTATTCAACTATCTCTGGTTCTGTGGCTATTCGAGTTGGATCTGTTTTTTTTTTTGGTTTCTCTCCCAGTTTGTTTGCCGTTTTTAAGCTGAACTGTAAATGAGATTTTGCACATTTGCCATGAGCTCATCTTTCTGTCTTCCACTTCCTCTCGATTTCGTTGCCCTTTAGCTTTCAAATAGTAATTTGCGACCCCCACAACACTTGATGGCCTCCACTTTCGACTGAGCAATAATCAACTGGCTGTCGACAGCTCCAATGTCGGCCCACAGATTTTGCGTAGATCCAAAGCAAAAAATTAAATTGCAGAGCATTCGGTTTCAGCAAAATTGATAATAAAAGATACAATTTGCTGATGCCCGATAACATATGCAGCTCTCTGTAGAGGACTTGCTGGGGCAATGAAAACAAAACTCAAACAATGTCTGCGAACTTTATTTAACTCTTCGACTGCAATTTAAACTATTTTTTTAACATTGCCGACAACATTCTTCTAGTTTCTTCCATCCGTTATCGGTAGAAAATAATTGCTTATTTTTAGACTCGTAACAAAGACTTTTTCTTTTCTTGCGCTGGTGGTAGAAAATAATTGTTGCATCTTATTTATTTAATTAAAACAATAGACTCGAAATAAAAACTATTTACATAACATTGCCAACAACATTCTTCATGACTCTTCCTTCCGTTATCGGTTGGGTATAATTGTTTATTCTTTAATTAATTTAATTTAAACAATATACTCAAAATAAAGACTATTTCCTTACCTTCCTTAAACGGTAAAAAATAATTAATGAATCTTAATTATTTAGAGCAAACAAAGATGCGCACTTGTTTTAACACTTTGATTGGAAATAAAAACTATTAATATAGCATTACAGGCATCTTTATTCTCACTCCTTCCTCGGCTTCTTTTATTTATCTTTTATTATATTATTATATTTTTAAAACTTCAATAATTATTAATTTATGCACATATTTAAATAAAATGTTACTTTAGGTGGCTTCAGAAGTAACCAAATTTATGTTGCAACTTGTGTTTCCACAACTTGCATAACTTGTAACGAAATAGTTTCTCGACTATAAAAGTTGACCACAAAAATATTCGCATGCTGGAAAGCGGCTAAAAATGTTGAATATTGTAGATGTTACTTAAGTTTTGTTGGCCTTTGGAGATCGACTCGTTGAATGCAATTTATTATGCAGCAACTGCAAATAGTCGGAGTGCCTGCTGCATCCATAATCAATGCATTCACATAATAAACGTGTTTGTATTCCCTTACTTACTTGCTTACTTTCAATGCAACACATTTAAAGATATGCGAAGAGTGGCAATCGATTTTGTTGCCACTCAATGGCACTTTGGTGGCCCAAGTTAATGCCGAACATCAGCGAAAGTTTCAATTGACGGTCGAACAGAACATGCTGTGGTATTTTTTGGTCCAATCGGGCGTATGCGTAATTAATGATGGCCACACGAATTGTCAGTTTTTGACGCGCTATCAAACCCGAAGATGCGTGGGCACTTAATCAACGGCAGACAAATCTCTAAGATGCTTTCAATTAGTGGGCGCTTAAGTAATTATGTCTAATGCAAAAACTTCTGACATATGATTGATGGCAAAGCCGTGTTAAGAACTAATTGCCAAGCAGAACATAATGTGTGGCATATACTTGCTGCAAGGACACGTTTCTTTGCCTCGCACGCTCCGCTGGCCAGACTCAAAAGCAGCCAACGGCCAACAAGCCAAAGCACACACAAAGCACAGACTGAATCCTATTCACAATGTAAAATGTTTACAGTGTCATAAAATATTAGCAGCAAATGCGAAACCAAAACAAACAATGCCAAGCGCTGAAAGCAAAACAAACAAGAAAAGCAAAACACGGCAAAAATGATCAGTTGGGAATGTGAAAAAGCTGCGAAAAAAAAATACCATCGAATCAGGCCAAGGATTCGTCTAACTTGAAAACTAATTCAAAGTTGCACATTTATTTATATTAATTGAGATTAAAATTATGATGTGTACTCGCTGCCGAGTTGAATAAGAGTCTCAAGATTGCCAGCCATAAAATCCCGTTGAGAGAATTCCCAGCATGTTCGCACATTTGCGGTTATGCAGCATGCGGCATGCAGCATGAGGCATGCAGCTTGAAGGGTTTTTGTGTAGCTTTTGAATGGGGTTTGGCCTTAGAGTCAAGTTGCAAATGCATATTGCAAACATCAAGTGCTTTCATATCAGCCAACTCGTCTGTCTCGAATACAATGTGCCTTTCAGAGTGCCCCCCACTCCCCTGCCTCTCTTCATGCCACACCTCGTCGACTTCGCTCCACACGCAACCGAGTGTCGCGCACACACACACACACATTCAGTGGCAGCATACTCGCATATAAAAATCAATAAAAAATATCGCATTACACACTTTGCCCGCTTTGTTTTCGGTTTCATTTCGTTGTGTTTTTTTTTCTCTTCTCTTTTTTTTTTTTGTGTGTCAATTTCGATTTTGGCGGCCACGCTGGCGTATGATTGATTTTGGGGGGAGGCAGAGCCGAAAGTCCGCCCGCTCAATGGTTGCATAACTAAAGGCGCCACGAGTCGACACAAATTGCAATCGCTGCAGCGTTGACATGTTGCAAGCAACACGGAACAGCTGCCATATCAAAGCGATTCACGAATTCCTAGTCAACAAATGCAATTCAATAAGCGCTCTAACATGGCCTGCATCACTTTTGCGTTCCACTTTTCCGATACCCTCTACAATCAGGACAATCGAAGGTATTATCAGCTCCAAGCATTTATTTTCCCCTTATCCTCTTTTGCGAATTCGTGTCTCCAATAAAGGGCATTTGACAGTCGCTTTTTTGTTGATACCTCTAAGCGTCGACTTTGCCCATGTCTCTGCCTGCCACATGCATGAATGTGGGCGATGTGCAGGGGCGTGGCATAAGCTGATCAGAGAATCTATACATGGCAATGGCTTGTTCCCTGTATCGCAACACGAAATGACTTTTGTGAGTTGTTGGCCTGTTTCTAAGCGCATTACATTATATGGACGGAAAAAAAAGGTACGCAAATTGAATAAATGCTTCAAATACTATATTGTATAAATATTGTATACGAGGCGTTGTTGAAATTGTTTGAATTTAATATTTATTGTATTGGCAAGCTAAATACTTTTCCATTTGCATACATCAAATGGCATTTCAACATTTTGCTCTGCAAAAATGATGCCAATTAAGAGCTTTATTAATAATTTTTCAACATGAAGCAATAACTCAATATGTTGCATGTCAAATATGAACAACATTTAATGCGGGCTTAAAGAGCTTAAGTGCTCAAGCCAGAAATGCAGCATAAATGCCAATGATGCGAAACACTGCACAGCAAAATACATATGCACAGCAAATACTCGTATGTTGAGGCAGTTGAGAGAAAATAAAATGCTTGCTGTTGTGAGAGATTGATTGAATTAGGGGAAACAGAACAGAAATCACGCTCACACACACACACAGAGAAATGCAGAGCAATAAATGAAAAGTCCATTTAACTGGCATGATTTAACGCATATTTGAATTTTATCTTGTATTTTTGCAGGCCATCAATGGGCGATTTTGCATTGCTAGCTGGACAGCAACAACAACAAGGACGACGACAACAATAAGTGCGGACAACAAGAGCAATTCGTCCTCGTCATGTTGTCAACGTAATGAAAACGAAACACAAAACTTGCATTTCGGTCGCCACAGCGAGCAGTGAAAAAATGAAGTCCGTCATCCTTTATCCATATGGACCGCTAACTGGCGGCACTCGCTGCTGTCGCATGTTGCATGCCAAAAATTTGGCCATAACAAGTGCAATTTACACAATTGTAAGTGCAACCCGTTCCCTCCCCATCGCCATCCCCTTCTCCATCTGTTATTAAATTGTAGTTGTACATTGTTTGCTGAATGACTGCCTTCGTCCCATGGGTGGTATGCGCAATGTCGCTGTAAACTGTTACCATTGTTTAACCGCCCCTCCGTTATGGTCCTTTAGTAATTATGTCGTAATTAATACAAGTGTCGCAGCAAGCGAACAATATTATAGTATTTTTCCTTTCACTTGCCACCAGAATGGGCAAAACCTCATTATCATGTCCTGTCCGAAGCAACTGCTTCGCAAGTCGCGTTCTAATTATTGCGTGGCTGAAGTGACCGCAATTTTTAAACGGCAACAGGAATTTAAAGCTTTTTTATTCAGTTGTGCAAATACATACAAAAAATAGTTGCAAATAAATATCGGTTTAATTACAAAAAACATTCACTAATTTCATTAGTCACTACAAAATTACGCAAATTAATGCAAAATAACTATTAAAAATTAAAAAGCCTAAAACACTAAGCAAGAAGAAAAAAAAAATAACGGATATATATAAATCAGAAATATACTAATATAAAATATAAAAATAAAATAATAAATACAGTTGTATAAATAGATTGATAAAAAAATATATTTATAACATATGTAAAACATTTAAATAGATTAATTATAAAAACATACATTATATAAAACAAATTAATAAATGTGTATATGAATTAAAAACAATACATTTACATAAAATATCTAAACAGTATAATTATAAAAAAATATATTTAGATGAAACAAATTAATATAATAACTATATAAATACATTTAACATATAAATGTACAATTTATTAAAGAATTCATAAAAATATTAAAATTATTAAAAATACATTCATGCGAATATGAATCATATAAATAGAATATAATTTAGTGTACAAGCAACAGTTCTCTGCTAATCCACGATGTCTCGGGGTCAAACAATTGGGACTTAAACTTTGGCCACTTGTTTTGGTTGAAATTGAAGTGAATTTCAAAGAATTTTAAAAGCTGTTTGGTAGCCAATGGTTCTGAGAAAATGAGAAATAATTGTCTATCGCAATCCGCACTGGCTATTACATTATTTTGTTGTTGTTGTAGTGAAGCTTAAGATATGAAATTTTTTGGCATTCCTATGGAGTGTTATGGAGAACAGAGGAGCAGCAGCGACTTCATTGTGCTCATCTGTTAGCCCATATAAATTACAATTACATGTCGCTCATTATGGCTTATAATTTATGTTAATGGCCAAATCGTGCTCAGAATTTTTATACTTACGCCCGAATGTACTCTTGTACTTGAACGAGAGCAACAACTTGCCACAACTGCCTCAGCAGCGACTGCAATGCAATTTGCCACACGAATTATGTGCATGCAACTGGCAACTTGGCTTTGTTTTCCCCAACTCAGCTTTTTTTTTTGGTCGACGTATCTGCCTGCAATTAGTGCCACGTTTTATTGTTGCAGGGAGACACTTGAGTGAGTTGGCAACGAGAATGCTACGTGTTTAGCATGAATCCAAAGCACAAGCGCACTTACCCCATGGGGCAGAGAGTGTGAGCATAATGAATGTGCTTGAAGAGTGCGAATTTTCGCATCGCATTTAATTAGGTGAGCTGCAACATTTATTTCGTGCCCCTCAATGGGTTAATGCCAGCTTAAAAGTAAAAACGTGTTTCAAAGAGAATTCCACTCGATTTAATGTCCATGCGGTTGCACGTTGCGTATGCGTGATTTGTGTATTAATAAACGCCTCCTCTCTCTCCCATTTTAGAACATTTCGCTGCTAATTGTCTTGATATACTCGTGGCGCATCAATGTTAACATGCATAAATCTGCCGACCTGCAGGACGTCTACTACGGTAAGCATAAACCTCATCAATACTTATAAGCAATTAAGCATTCACACACAGACATTCCCTCACACACAAGCAATGCAGGCAAATGCCCTGGACGGCAATAAACTGAACAACAACGTAATAAACAAGACATTTTAATAAATAAATAATACGTAGACAGCATTGCGGCTGACACACTGCAACTTAATAACACAGAGTCCATTATAAAGCCAGCAGATGAAGTGCCAGACTAGAAGATACTTTTATGCGAAGGGCAAAATATGCATACAGAAGTCGACAAGAAATTAATAAACTTAATCCCAAAATGACAATGACTGGGTGCTAGTTGTTTTACTATATATATATAATTTTTCCAATTTTTTTTAAATTTATGTTAATGGGAAACTGAGTTTCCAAAATTATGTTTAATTTGGCAGAAAATTCTGTCAGCTTTTGGCTGACGAAATATGCATGCAGAAGTCGACAAGAAATTAATAAACTTAATTCCACAATTGTAGACATTTTATATGTTTCTTTAAGCAATTTAATTTAGGGCAAACCAAGCTGGCAAAAAAAAGTTTATTATAGAAAAACGTTTCGTCTGCTTTTGACTCCCAAAATATGCATCCACAAGAAATAAATTAAATTAATTCAACAATTCCAGATTTTTTATATGTTTCTTCAGTCAATTTAATTTAGGGGAAACCAACCTTGAAAAAAAACGTTCACTAAACTACAAAATTCTGTCAATATTTATTTAAGGCCAACAGCAGTTACCCCTTTTTAACCCATTTTGCAAACACAAACACAAAGAGATACATATCTAAATGAGAACATAAACTGTTTATGTTGGTCTGCAACACAAGTAAAAATATAGAAAAAATTAAGCTATTTGACAAATGTTGGAATAGAGAAAACAAATACCAAAAGACTCAACGTTATTTATCACAATACTGATACTAAAATGTGTATCCTAATCGCTTTGAATTGTTTCTAATTGTATGCGTTTTGCGTGTCTCTGTTTTGCAGGTGTGCAAATTGCATATTTTGCCATAATTGGCACACAAATGTCGATGATATTGCTGAGCATTGTGTTGATATTTGGCATCTGTCGGGTAAGTTTCGTTCACTGTTTGGCTAAGAGCTTTTTCGACATTTTACAAAATTCAACAAAAGGTTGACAAGCAAACATATTTCCCTCACACACAAACATACATATACATAACGCATGTGCGCAAATTATGCGCATTTTGGGAACTCTGAATCCGAATCTGAATCTGAATTTGACTCTGGTTGTGACTGTGACTGAACTGTTTACCAGAGCCTGGCAAATAAAGCGCATTCAAATGTAAATTACGGAGCAGTCCAGCTGTAGGCGGAGCTCATATCCGACACGCCTCCTCCATTCACTCACATCGCTTCCGCATCGGGTGATTTATGAAAAACAATGGCAACAACTAGAGGTCATTAGTGATGCCTCCAATGCCCTTTTTGCGCTGGAACCAGAAGCAAATAAATCTTTTTCTGCCCATTTCAATATTTAAATTGATAAATTATCTATGCAAGAGTGTGGCCGAATAGTTGGCTAATAAAAAGCGATCTATTACGGCCATAGATCAATTTTTAATTTTTGTGCAAATAATCCTTTCAGAGATGGTTTAAATTATTGTACTACATTTTTAAAATATTGCATATAAATTATGGCAATAAAGAAATTGCAGTGACGCGTAAATAAACAGTCAATGGGTTGCAGTTCTAAATAAAGATGAAACCAGTGATGAACTCTTTATGCTCCAAGTTGAAAAAAATACAAATATGTTAATCCAAATGGACCGACTGGCATATTTGGAAGGGTTGTCAAAAAAAATAGAAGAATGACAACGACAGCTACAGCAACAACAAATGACATTCACAGTGGCTGAAAATGTAGACAATTTGTCACACAATTGGGTATGGAGATCCAGCTCGACTGACAACGAGGATGAGACGGAGACCGAGACTGACGACTGCCGGCGACACATGACAAAGATTAGAGCGACTCGAAGGGAGAACATTGCGTAGCGCTTTGTGTGGAATTTTTTAATTTCGGCCTAACAACAAATAGAATAGCACAAACAGCCCAAAACAACCGCGATGACAACGCACTATGGGAATGTTTTTGCATATTTCGGATATTTATTAATAACGTAAAACTCGTAGAATTGATATTCAATGAAAATTTCATAAAAAAACTAGTTTGGCGTTGGATTATTATCAATTTGAATATATGTTGCAAAACATTAAAGCTTTAGGTTGCAACAGCTGACTTTAACAGCTGTTAAGTTTAACATTTGTCTGTTAAATAACATTTTTGGTATGCAGCTTTACAGTTTGAAGTTTTAATTAACACAAACAAAATTATAATTTTACCACTTTAAAAAAAATGCCCGAAAAATTGGAAAACTTCCCACAGTGCAGCAATATAGGCACAGCCCCAAAAAGTATGCTACAATTATTGGTACAGCAAATGTGCAACTGTATGTGTGTGAGTATGCCATTTGTTGGGCAAATTAATTGCAGTTTGTTTTTCGTCGCTTGTGTGGCAGGCAGCAGCTGATGCCCTTAAATATTACATTGCAAAGTGGTCTTAATTAGAGCTGCCAGCGTATTTTGCCAACAATTTCTATAAAACACAATGCAACTGTGAAGCTGCAAACAATTTTATTCACTAAATAATGCATGTGTCGGTGCGTGAAGAGAACTAAATTAAAAACAGCAGTGCATAGCAATTTCTTATTGTTTATTTGCCATTTAGTTAATTATGCGAAAATCAGCTTTATTTATTTATGTGAACATTTTTTGCGTGTTACCTTTTAATTTATTAAATTACACAATAAACAATCAGTATTGACGTTAAGCACATGCAAAACAAGCGTAAATCAAAAATAACAATTAAGTGAACAAAAATGATTTGTTGCCTTAGCTAATTAATTAATGCAAAACATTTTTAATGGAATGTATGTTTTAATTATCACTAAGAGAAACTTACTTATTGTGTACAAATAATTATATTACGTATTCGTTAAGCAAGATTTAACCATTAAGCTTACTTTTGCTGTAGCGATATGTAATTAATTATTTTTGCTATTGCATTCGGAAAGAAAAATGTAACTATAAAAAAGATAAAGGTTTTAAAGTGAAAAGCTCTTAAATATTTAATAATTAAACGGATAAGGATTACATTTTTCACAGACATGCCCGCCACACAGACATTTTGATTATACTGCACTAAACGATCTAATATAAAATATGCATTGTTAAAACTGTAGCATCGACATTTTTGGCCATGTAGCATTACAATTTTACCACAATAAGGTTATGGAAACGTTTTATTTTTTTGCTCTAGAAATTACTGTGCGAAATATGTGGTTAAAACTGTCAGCAGCAGCAGCTGCCCCATAGCGCAAAAAAAAAAATGAAAATAACAAAACCAAAAAAAAAAAAAACGACACACGCGAAAAAGCGCCGAAAATCCAATCAGAGGTTTTGCGCCATTGCAAGATAAATTACAGCAAAAGCACACACACACACTCAGGTACACACACACACACACACACACACACACTGTGTGGCACGGTCTCGCGTGGCACATAAAATATTTTATATAGTGGCAGCCAGGAAATCAATGCCAACAATTTGATTCCCTGCTAAAGGTGTGCGAATGGTCGACGCTCCTTGCCTTCTATTGTCGAACTGAAAATGTTCTAAGAGCGATATAATATTGTGTTTCAACCTCTCTCTCTCTGTCTGTTTTTTTTTTGTTTTCGGTTTGATTCTCACAGGAAAACCCTGGCCTAATTGTACCCTGGATAATTGGCTATATTACGTTTATGGCCTTGGAAGCTGTCGCCATGGTTTATTCGAATGTTCTGCGTGATCATGTGAATAAGGTAAGTGGAATCCTTTGGGGGTGGCGGCATGCCGACAGGTTTGGGAATTAAGCGCGCCAGCCAAACGCTTTTAATGCATATTTAAGATGCTTTTTGCCAAGGGCAGTCCATTTATTTAATGAAAGGCAACCCATTCCTCTTCCTTGGCCCTGAAGTAGTATCAATCCCCCAAGCTTCGGAATGATATCAATAAGAGTTGTTGAATGCCGCGTTGGCATAAATCAATTGGAAGCAAAGGCAAGGCACAAAGATCTGGCAAAACAAACAAATAAATTACAAAGGCCCAATGCTAGGAAACAAACAACAATAACGAGTTCAACAACTGCAGCATCAACAATGACAACAGCAACAGCAACAACAACAAATCCGTTACATATGTAAAAGTTGCTTTTTTTATGCTAAAATCAAACAAAGGATTTAGGTTATGCTCGGTTGCTGACGACAGTTGAATGCGCTGCAAAGCACAGACAATGAAATTGAAATGTAAACACAAATACCAAGCATATGCTCCAAGTACAGAGAGAGATGGAGAAAGCAGCGTATAAATTGGAAATAGTGTTTGAAGGGCAACAGACCAATTTATTTTTGCTGCAAGTCAGAGGGAGAACAATTTGATTAGAATAATAAATACGCTCCAAACACTCCACACTCAACTGTTCACTTAATCAGTTTGCATGTCAAATAATTGGATGGGGATGATGATGAGAATGACGTAAATCAAACACTCTTGATAGTTATCTAATTTACAGAACAATTTGATTGGACTAATGAAGGAGGAAGCACTCATGCAAATCTTTTAATCAGTGTACCTATCAAGCAATATCTGCACAACTGAGTACATTTTCAAATTGAAATTTAACATTGTGAAAATGATTGAGTTAAATGGTCTGCTTTGCAGCACCGTTAATTTGGGAAAATAGTAATAATAAATGAAGCACAAAGATAAGAAAGTTTCTCTTTCACTTGCAAGTCTTTAGAACTTTGTTTGCAACTAAGAAATCTTAAGAAATGAATAGAAAACTTACAAAGCTGGAAAATAAGGTTGACAAGCGATTTAAATTGTTCCCTTTCTTGTCGATTCAGAAAGTTTAAACAACTCTGCTCTAAGCTCAATTTAATCAAATCTGCGCAAAGAAAAACTAAAGCTAAAACATTTGATTTTTCTGCACAAGTTTGCAAAGTGCCCAATTAAGGCCAGAAATGCAATAGACAACACAGCATATTGTTGCTAATTTATATTAAAACGCTTTCCCATAATTTATGCACTTTTAAGTAGCTAATGGTTTATGGTGCTATATATCTACTCAACCTCATTTCAAAATCCCAGAGTGGAATTCACGCTGATGAGGCAGCTAAAGCACCTGCTCTGCTTAATGAAGCGCATATAGTTGAGCAAGAGTCCACGGCCTGCAAAAGCGTCGGCGGCGGCGGCGGCGGCAAAAGCGGCGGCATCGTACAAAGCTGGCACAGTTCATTCACTTGCTCTCAAACGTTCTCTCCAGTTAGCACTGCCCCAAGCTCCCACTCAACCGCGCTCTCTCATCCACTTACTCTCTCTCTCGCTGTCCCTCTCCAACCTCTGCACTGCCAAAGGCCTATTACACACATGCACTCACTCACACCCACTCACATTCATATCGTAGTGTGACTTGTACTTTTTTCATGCCATTTTGTCTACCCGTCGCCCCCTCCCCCAGCCACAACATATATTTTTGTCTCCAACATTTGTTTTTGCGGCTTTCTCTATTACGAACGTGCTGCGAGGCTTGTGTTCTTGTTGTTGCTCTCGTTTGTTTGTTTGTTTTCTGCCAAAACGTTACAAAATTGTCGCCTCATGCATAATTTATTGCAATTGTAGAGGTAAAAATTCATGTTTTTTGCGCTCTGCTCGCCGCTACACAAAAAAATGTTCACAGTGGGTGGCATTTTTTGTTGCTGCTTGTTCTCTAGTGTCGGTTTCTTGTCGGTTTCGCTTTTTATGATTCTTCTATTGTTGTTGTTATTGCCTTTTCTGACTAGCCGTTTAAATCTTTCACCTGGACACCGGAGTTTCAGTTACAAATAGCTCCCATATAAATATCATTCATTTTAGCCATAGTACAAATTTAATTAAATTAAATTGTTGCATGTTCTCTTCCATATTGCAGCAATTCGATGCCATGTGTAAAGCCGAGGTCGCGTTTTTTATCGCTCGCGCTTTTATCAATGTAAGTAGAAAGTGAAACCAACTAAATGTGTGCGTGTGTGTGTGTGTGTGAGTCTGACGTCTGCATTATTTATAGAACTATTTGATGATTTCATTATAAATGTACAAAGGTGTCAGAAGGGAATAACCCTTTACAAATTAATTGTAAATGACTAATGAAAACGGATTTTTTGCAGTTTTTTTTTTAAACTCTACTTTGCGTGAATAAAATTAGATAATGATATAGAAACAGAAATAGGCATTAGCAAAGTCGATAACGCGAAATTTGTTTTTAAAAAATTTTAAGTGCATTATGAAGCATTTTTTGTTTAAAAAATGTCATTTAAGATTAGTCATTTATAATAGTATGTATGTCGAAGATTTCGTTATTTATTACTAAAAGCTATTAACATACATAGTTGCATAAATTCCTACAATATTTGAATATTAATAAAGATTATTGAAATTTGTAAAAGTCCGGCAGCTGTGGCGAATAGTTTGTTTTATTCCACTTTTAAAACAATCTTTATTTATTTTGTTTTTTTTTTTTTATAATACTGTACTTCAAACCCATACACATTAAAATAATTCTACATACATGTTCAAATGAAATTGAATTTATTTTTTTCCCCATGGTATTATAAAATTAAAACATAATCTTTCACACTAAGCAAAATGTTAAACACAAATCGAGCAAATTTATAAAAGTTCTATAGGAAATTCCGGTTCATCTAATTTTAAAGTCAACTGCTTTTCATAGTTAAGCTTGCAATGGTAGACAAATTTAGTGATCAGAATGTGGATTAGAACCTCATTGACTAAAAAGTTTTTCAAATCCATTTTGCCTGATATGGATTCGATGAAGAATTTCACAATATAACCCGCCATAAGTATGCACTGATAGGTCAGCCAAGGTGACATGAAAACAGGTGACATCTGTTGTATAAATTATTTTCAGTTTACCAAAATAAGTATGACTGTGCTAATGGAAGACTTACATTAATGGCTGCATACCACAGGAATATCCAGAAATGCAGTTGTGCCATTCGATTAATCGTGCGCACAAATCGACTATATTCAATCGGAATGATTGGATAATTATCGTTATCCCACAGGGTCAGCGGCATGAAGCACTTTTTGCTATACGATCTCACAGTATTGAAAACACTATCCACCTAATAAACAAATAATTATTATATTATATTTCATTTATTTCTAAATACTTGCCACACCGTAGATGCACAATCCAATCAGAATAGTGCGTAATGTGAAAAAATAGCTTTCATCCCTTTTGGGAATTTCCATTATTTGATTGCACAATTCTCCCTTAAGGCCATATCGGCGAGCCATCAAGCAAAATTGCAAATTAAATGATTTCAACTTGAACATTGCAAAAGAGTTACTTTCAGAAGTTTCTTGAGAAAATCGTTTTATAATATTAGGACTATACAAAATTTAAAAGTTTTCGTGTTGTGATTTAAATCTCATAGGAACTGAAATGTTATCAAAAGTAAACATGAGTCATTTTGTTATTGTTCTGATAATGTTAATGCCATTAAATTGTTCCTCTTTGATATCTTTGACTACAAATGCGGTAAATAATCTAGTTACAGCTAAAATCCATTAACGTCTGTGTTAGCACACAAACAAATCATTTCAATTATTAATAGCGAGCGCATCAATCACAAGTGCATTCGATTCAATGAATTGGCCTTTGTGAATGACAGCGTGTGTGAGTGTGTGAATGTGTGAGTGCTTTGTGAGTTGCATTCATGTTTTATCAATTACAACTTGGCACTTTTTCAATCTGAATCAAACAGGTTCTTGCGATGTGGGGCGTGCTGCGATTCTACAATCTGGTCCGTTCGGGCATTACATGGCGCGGTCCGGAGGTGAGTAATTAAAACTTTACAAATGCATTTCAAAACGAAATCAACTTTTTGAGTGTTTACTTTTTAGATTAATAATTTCAGACAGATGGTAAACAAAAAATAAATAAAGAACAAGATAATACTTTGGAAATAATTAATAATTTTTTATTTTACACAATTTTACACTTAACTCTTAAGGGATTTGATTTTGTTCATTAGTACAAGACAAATGATGATTTTATTAGATTTATAATTAATTTGATTGATTATTATTTTTTCTTAAATTTATAATGTGTTTATTTTACTTATTTTTAGATAAATAAAAAAATATTTGATTGTAATTTACCATTCGATTTTCAATTATTGTTTAGTATTATTTGTCACTGTTATATTTTTCTTCAGTTTCAGAATATTATAATTGAACAATACTACTTAATTTGTAAGATCTTTAATTGCTATCTGAGTGTTGCTTAATTTTAAAGCGTTTAATGAAAAAATAATTTATTAACATAATTTATTATAATTGTTACAATTTTACTTAATTTTTGGGTCATTTAACTCTGATCTGAAAGCAATGAATTATGTTTAACTTTGTGAAATTGTTTTTAATATTAACGTGTTTAAAATAACTGAAAAAATTATATGTTCTTCGTAATTATTTGTATTATTAAATTTATAATTATTTTTTGTCTAATTATTCATTGTTATGTTTTTCTTAATTTTCAAAAAGATGAAATTATAATATAACCAGAACCCGACTAAATTTAAGACTACATTTAAAAATATATAATCGCTTACCACTCTCTCCGTCTCCCTTTTCCCGTTCTCTCTCTCCGTCCAGGCCAAAACTGCCATCTTCGCGCCGATGTACAAGAGCGTGAGCACGCACAGCAAATCGTCGCCGGCGCACCTGGAGAGCAAGCGATCGAAGCGACAGCGACGCTACAGCGTCGAGGTGGAGAGCGGCTGCTGTGCCATCTTCGACTTTGACTTTGACTACGACGAGGAGGATGAGGACGGGGCGGACGATGATGTGGGCTACGACTACGATGACTACTACGACTACTACGAGGACGAGGACGAGCAGCAGCTGGAGCTGGAGCAGCAGGACGATGCCGACTGCAGCATGCTGGGCGCCCGAGCGCACAAGGCGAAGGCGAAGGGGCAGCGGGGGCAGCGGGGACAGCGACAGCGCACCAACAACAACATACGCAGTGTGCTGATAAACAAGCGGCACAACAAGTACAAGATCAGTCGGCCGCAGACGCAGCTGGAGGTGATCAACGAGTCGGAGCGGAGCGCGGGCAGCGGCAGCGACGAGAACGACTCGCTGCTGGTGGCCTATGACAGCAGCTCGTCGCTGGCGTCGGTTTGACATTGGCCGCCATGCCACAATGGAGCTGCGGCAAATGGGAGCCGGACTCACACTGTCACGTCACCCGTCGACGACAGCGGCAGCGGCAGCGGCGGCGGAAGCGGAAGCGACGCCAGCAGCGGCAGCAACAGCGACAGCGAGGACGATGATCCGCGACAGCGTCTGCAGGCTGGAGCGCGACTCGCTGGCAAATGTTGTGGTCAACGTCAGCGTAAACGTCGACGTTCACTGCGACGCGTCTACTGCGCTGTGAATCTCTCCATCATGGGTCTCCTGGTGGCCGTGGAGATCTACGCCCAAGTCGCCATATTCCTGTAGATATAACAATCTATAGTTATCGGAAATGAACTGAAGCATTTTCAAGCAAATCTGATGGGAAAAGAATCAAAAAATAATATCAGCAAATATTTGCAGAAGAGGAAAAGCTTAGATACTTATAGGAAATAAACTAATGAGAACAAAATCTCTGCTGATGACTTTTCGAAAAGAATCTAAAGAAGAGAAAAATATCTGAAAATTGAAAAAGAATATCTAAAACAGATTGGAGTCTAAAGCAAAATGTTATTTCTTCAAGAAGAATGTTGATATGAATATTGAATTGAAACTGATTACTACTCAAGTAAATAGCTCTGATTGGTGTATATATATTATACGTTATAATGGCAAATGTGTGGGCAACAATGAATCTGATAAAAAGAGAGATAGAGCAAGGAACTAAATAAATAGTATAAAATGCTTTCCTCTATTACTAAAACTAAAGCTAATTATATTTCGATAAGTTATCAATCCACACAAAATTGTAAATTCCGATCAAGATTGCGCTATAGGTAATAACAAACTGTCTCTCTCTCTCTTTCTCATTCTGTCGACCTACTTGAAGTAATGTATAACTTTGTATAACTGCAACTGCAAAGATAAGAGCAAAAGTCAGCAATAAGATAAGATCTCTCTGTATTTATCGCCCTTCAATATAATGTATAGTCATCGCCCTCTTTCGAGTAGCTTAACAGCAAGAAAAGCTTTAAAAACGTAACAATAGCTATAAGAAGAATCTTCAGCAAAAGTCTAACCAGTCGAGAGGAGAAGGAACAATAAGCAGTCCTAAGAACAAAACAAAACAAAACAAACAAATGAAACTTAAATGTAGTTGTAAACGTTGTAAATGTTTAAGTGTGTTATTGTAAATAAGTGAGAAGGAATAGGAAAAACAAAAAGCCAATCAAACAGTAATCATATCGCTAATAATATTGTTAATATTATGGTATTGTACATACAAGTACAGTTGCGCCGGCAAAACAAAAACTAACCATTCAATGTGAGTTGATGTATACCCAGAGATATAAAGAAGAAATAATAATATTAACGCAAAATAAACACTTGATTTTACTGTGCGAAGGCCAAACGTGCGGGGCACGTGAGGGAAGTAACCACTCTTGAGTCCAACTCCGACTAATTTCAGATATATATACAATCAGATACTAGCTGGGAGTGACGTGGGGTGTGTGGGCCCGACTAATTAAATGATAAGAGTAAAAACCCAAAAAGAAGAATATGTTCGCATCGGCACGCGCAACACGTGCTGAGAGCCACAAGTGAATCCCGCTATCTGCTCTCGAGTACTCACAACTTGTATTCGCACTCATAATCGCACTCACAGTTTTCGAATGCCTTAAGTGGGCTTTCAACGATACCCAATAATTGCGTCGAAAATATGCCGATCTAATCAGTTTGGGCCACTTTTGATTTATAAGCGCCTGGGTTTTTCAGAAACCTCATCAGTAGAGAAACATGTGGAGTCCAGTTGCAATTGCCCTGCTCTGCCTGGCCAGCAGCCAGGCCCGTCTGCTGCCCAACGACATCGAGCAGCTCTGGTCAGCCGACATGATCGAGCTGCCCCAGGAGCCGCAGCTCCTCGATTCCCGCGCAGGTAGGTGACTCAAATCCAGACTCGAAGTTGTCTTTACTTAAGTTGCTTTGCTTAGCTGGCTGCTCGATTAAGATACGCAGCACGGAGATGAAGAATCCGCAGCCATTGCTGATAAAGCCCGGCACCTCGGACTTCTATCCGTTCTCGGCCAGCGGCTACGTGGATGTGGAGCACGACAAGACCATCGAATTCGCTTGCACCTCGGCGCTGGCTTCGCCGCTGTCGGGCAAGTCCGTGACCGCCAAGTGCGTCGGCGGCACCAGGTTCAAGGTGGGCGACAAGGAGCACGCCATCGAGGACATCAAGTGCACATCCTGGCCAGCCTTTGTGGGCAAGAAGTCCGGCTCCAGCTGCAACGGCGGCACCACCTTGATCAATGTGGGCTTCGAGCTGAGCAACGGCCGCTTCGCCAAGCAGTACGAGGTGTGCTTCAACGAGAACGAGGAGGTGACCCGCTACGTCTACCACAAGCTGGATGCGGGCAGCAACTATTATGCCACCGGCGTGGATCGCATCAACTTTGCCCCCGGCGGCTACTTTGCCGGCAAGAACGTGGACAAGCTGTACACGCAGGTCACCCAGAAGGAGACCATCGACAAGGCTCTGGGCATGGACTCGTCTCGCTACTTTGACTCGCCCAAGAACGTGTTCCTCGCCCGTGGCCACATGGGTGCCAAGGCTGACTTCGTCTATCCTCCCGAGCAGCGTGCCACGTTCCTGTTCATCAATGCGGCGCCTCAGTGGCAGACCTTCAATGCCGGCAACTGGGCGCGCGTTGAGGACGGAGTCAGAGCTTGGGTGTCGAAGAACAAGAACAATGTGGACTGCTGGACTGGTGTCTGGGGCGTCACCACATTGCCCAACAAGGATGGCAAGCAGACTGGCCTCTATTTGGCCTACGATCACAATGGCAACGGCTTGATCCCTGTGCCCAAGCTGTACTTCCGCGTGGTCATCGAGCCCTCCACCAGGAAGGGCATCGTCTTCGTTGGCGTCAACAATCCCCATCTGAGTCTGGACGAGATCAAGCGCGACTATATTCTGTGTGACGATGTCAGCGACAGGATCAACTGGATCAGCTGGAAGAAGACTGACATCTCTGCCGGCTACTCCTACGCCTGCGAGGTCAACGAGTTCCGCAAGAAGGTCACCCACCTGCCCAACTTCTCCGTCAGCGGTCTGTTGGTCTAAGCCCTTGCGAGTGGAGTTTAGTTTTAGTTTGAGTTAATAAAATGTGTTTAGAACATTGTAAAGTTCCTGGTATCTGTGGAATACTTATAGGCATCATCATCGAAATGCTCAACTGGCTGCAATTAAGCATAAGTTTTTGTTGGCATCCGTCCATTTTACCAATAAAATACAGATTCTTTTTTTATTTTCCGCAATTAATTCAGTTGAAAAACAACTTATAAACAATTATTTCTTTAATTAAAATATCAACTTAAGTTTTTTGTTTCAGTTTCTAAAGTTATTTGCTAATTTAGTAAAATTATACATTCTTCAAAATATTACCATGGTTGAAGATTGTAGTCCCTTTGAAATTTGGCTCAATGTCCGAATTCACAATAAAAACAAAACAAAAAAAATACCGTACTCTTATTAAATTAGATTTTTGCATTCAATACATACAATAATTTCTTGATGTATAAATTTTACTTACATGTAAATGTTTATGTAAATAAATGCAGAAATATAACGAATACGTATTTTAGATAATTTCAATCGCATTTGCGTATATTACGTATACGACATTTTAATACATTGTACGTAAATTAAGGAACACGCAATATTACGCATACGCAAATGCAGTATATTGTACTATGCGTATATTACGCATACGCAAATGCAGTATATTAAGGTATACGAATTACGTATATTCCGCATACGCAAATGCAGTATATTGAAGTATACGTATATTACGCATACGCAAATGAAACATTTACAAATCGATTTGAGGACTGCACATTACGTATACGAGCTGTTGCCTGGCAATCTTTAATAATTATTGGGGAAATTAAAAATGAGAATTGAGAATTTAGAAATATAACGTATTCGTATTTAATATAATACATAATACTGAATATGAATTTAAATGTTGAAATCTGGATGTCGTTTTAATTAATAAGTATTTATACTTTCAATGAAAGGAAATTCCATAAATAATATTATTATAAATAATATTATTATAAATAATATTGTCTATTTATGTAAATGACCGTAATATAAAATTGCATCACCCAAGAACTGTTCGTTGCAGTTCTCTGATTACAAGCTATAACTAATTTTAAGTTCATTAAGTTTTCGTATAAAAAGTTTTGAAAATCTTTTTGCATTGATAAAAAATTTTATGATTATTACGACAGTTACCCGCTACCCATAGGGAACAAGGGTATTTTACCCTAATGCCAGCTGAAAATGCCAAAAGGATGCATCGCGGTTCCCATGTAGTATACATATTGTTGAACAGCTTCAATAACTGAGACGATATGGCCACCTAGATCTCAGAGACTATAAGAAATTGAGAATGTCCTACGCAGATGCAATTTTCTTGGAGTGCTTTGTCTATATTGACTTTGTTTTTGAATACATTGTCTCTATAGCTTTTTGACGGTAGCGTTCTCTCTTGCTAAATACAAATAAATAACTATTTCATTTCACAATCTGACTATTTTCACTTAACACCGTACCACAAATGTAACGTCAAGAAATCATTCATAAATAGTTTCTGCTATTGAATCATATCATCTCAGTTCAATTCATATTGAAATTTTCTCGCTTAGTTGATAATTTCAAATGTTTCCCCACTTCGAATTGAATTACCCCATTGTTTGCATATTCGATATAATCGCAGAGTTTATTGATATGTGAATAACCTAGACGAGCAGACCGTTCTTGGCGGTCAGGGCAGGCAGGTGCTTGACAGTCTTGAGGAAGTCGGCGACCTCGCAGGCATAGGACCAGCCGGCCTTGATGTCCGTCTTCTTCCAGTTGATGTAGCTGACCTTGTCGCTGACATCCTCGCAGATGATATAATCGCGCTTGATCTGCTCCTCCGTCAAATGGGGATTGTTGACGCCAATGAAGACGATGCCGCGATGGGTCGAGGGCTCGATGACGACGCGGAAGTAAAGCTTGGGCACGGGGATCAGGCCATTGTTGTTGCCATCGCGAGCCAAGTACAAAGGCGTCTCGTGGCCATCCTTGTTGGGCAGCGTGGCGACGCCATAGACACCCGTGTAGCAGTTGACATTCATCTTGTTCTTGGACACCCAAGCCCTGACTCCGTCCTCAACGCGCGCCCAGTTGCCGGCATTGAACACCTGCCACTGAGGAGCGGCGTTGATGAACAGGAAGGTGGCACGTTGCTCGGGAGCGTAGTCGAAGTCGGCCTTGGCGCCGAGATGGCCACGAGCCAGATAAATGTTGGCAGCCGAGTCGAAATACTTGTCGGCATCGCCGCCCAGATCCTTGTTGATCGTCTCCAGCTGCGTGACCTGCGTGTACAGCTTGTCCACGTTCTTGCCGTTGAAGTAGCCGCCGGTCTGGAAGGTGATGCGATCCACGCCCGTCTCGTAGTAGTTGCTGCCGGGGTAGAGCTGATGGCGCGTGTAGCGGGTCACCTCCTCCTCCTCGTTGAAGCAGATGGACATTTGCTCGGCGAAGCGCGACGAGGTGATCTCGAAGCCAACGCGAATGACAATGCCGCCGTTGCAGGTGGCGCCGGACTTGACGGCCTTGAAACCAGGCCAGGACTTGCAGGCCAGATCCTTGAACTCGTAGCTGCTGCCATCGACCTTGAAGGTGGTGCCGCTCTCGCAGGTGGCGGTCAGCAGGTTCTGGGAGTGGGTGGTGAAGCCGCTGGGACACCACAGCTGGAAGGTCTTGCCGCTCTCCACCTCCATGGCGCCCACATCGTTGAACGGATAGAAGCTCTCCGAGTCCGTCACCAGCACCACAGGCTCTGGCTTGGGCATGCCACCACGAATGGTCACGCTGCAGCCTAGAGAAGCAACAAATTCAATACAGTTCACTCGATTGGAGTCCCTTTGGAGCACTCACCGGCAGCACGGGCCTCGGGCAGGGGATCGAGGTAGATGCCGCGCTCGACGAGCGGCGGCAGCTCCACCTCGGGAAAGGGCTGGAAGGGCACTCGAGCCCAGGCAGCCGGAGCCACAACTAACAACAGCAGACAGACGCACTTCATTTTTGCTTATAGCAATTGCCTTGGCATCGATCCATGCTTAAATAGCCTTAGACCAACTGATAACTCACTATCATCACTATTGATTGGCAAATTAATAAAATATATATACTGCAGATATTGCCTAAATCTAAAACACAAATACCTTCGGAATTGTCTTATCATTGTGAATTGGCTGTGATTGGCTATTTGAGTGTTTCGTTCATTAAATTCGAGTGCCAGAAAGAGAACTGAAAGTACTCCAAGGGAGTAGGGAAAGATCGGCAGTCTAAGCTCAATATGTCAAAGTTCGACGGCCATTGGCGTTAATTAATGAAATGTAAAATGAACAGCGACGCAGACGACAACAGGAAATGCGGTGAATGAAACGAAAGCAATTAGGTCCAAGGACACAGCTGAAAGCACGACAAGGATAAGGATGAGAATCGGCATGGAACGGGACGAAGGCGCCGCGTATAATTTGTGAAAATTGATGATTTGTTTAGATTTACGAATGAGCGAGCAAAACGAGCCAAATTGGCACGTAGCAGGGACAACACAACACAGCGACAACGGCAGCAGCAAAATGCCAACAACAACAACAACAACGAACAAAAAAAACCAACATTCTAAAGAAAATGGGAAAAGGGAAAAAGGTGGCTCGATTTCTAAGGAAACGGAATGTGTTGTTGGCCAAGGTCCAACGGTCCAACGGTCCAATGGAGCCTCGGTCCCAAGGTGTTCCCTAATTGATTTGATGCAGATAAATGAGCTAAGCTGAAGTCAGGCGCAAATGCTTAGCAACGCCTACCGCCGCCGCTAGATGGCGCCAGATAATGATTAATGGCTGCCACGGGCCGCTGCTGGCCAAAGTTTTCGCAGGCATTAGAGCGTCTATTAATTATCCTAGTACTAGTATTTCGCATGGCCCCCAAGGAGCGGAGCGCATCGCGTGGCCACGACACGACTCGGGACTTTGGGGGCCTCATAAACTTTAATTACTTGTTGATTCCAAATTATTGGCATATTCACAATAGAATGTGCGGCTGCCATAAGGCATCACTAAGCTGCGTGTGAATGATTAACAAGCTTAAACTGGGAATTGCAGACTGCACAAATTTATTCATGTTTTCTTTATAATAAACTGTAAATTAGAATCTATAATTGAAATTCCAAAAGGCAATATTAATGAGAATGATTAACAAGCTTAAACTAGAAATTAGAGACTACACAATTTTATTTATGTAGTATTAATAATAAACTATAAATTTGAAACTACACGAAAATCACGTACACGCTCTAAATATCTAGACTCTACGAACATTTTATCACGATAATAATGTTTCATACAATCAAGAATTTTTCAATGACACTAAAAAAAAGAATTGCAGTTTATTATCAATTCATTTTTATGACTGGAGAGGAATACAGTCCAAATATTGCGTATACGTTATTTATTCAATATATTGTGAAATGCATCTGCTTTTTTATACAAATAATATGATGCCATTAAATCGAAAATGATTGGTCGTATTTTTAACGGCTTCAAATAAATAACATATGATATGAAAAGTTTAATTATAGAATAAAGTGAGTAAACTCTATTAAACTGTCATCCTGTTAAATAAACTGCAAAATAGAAACGACACGAATATCACGTATACGCTCTAAATATCTCACAAATTATTCGACTCTTCGAATATTTTATCATGGTAATAATAATAATAAATTTGTTTGATACAATTAGGAATAACTTTTAAATGCATTGCAAATATATTGCTATAAAGCGCAATTTATTGACAGTGTCAATTTGACGCTAAAAAGCAGAATTGCAGTTTATTACTTATCTATTAATTGTGATGACTGCAGCACTGTAACAGTCTAACATTGCGTATACTTTATTTATTCAAGATAATGTTCGAAGCACTTCAAAATGCATCTGTTTTTGTGGGCTAATACAAATATTATTATGCCATTAAATTGGAAAATAATTCAGAATGATAGCAAATAAAAATGAACTAAAAATTGAATAAAGGAATAAAGTGCAGAGAGTCTAGTTGTTAAATCCAAATTATTGGCATATTCACAATAGAAGGTTCGCCTTCCATAAGGCACCATTAAACTGCGTGTGAACGTAGAGCTTTTCAAATAAGAAGATGTAGCTATTAAATAGTAAAAGTATAATTTAAATATTGTACTACTAAATATTGTATTAATATTTAACTACTGAACATCAGATCAGTTTGTTCATGAGTTAAAAACTTTATGTTTTCTAGCAATCCATTCACCATACAAATATCACCCAACAAATATCAGAAATACACCCCAAAAGATAAGACAATCAGACAATCACAAAGACGTAAATTCCAACAGGGAATTTCCAAGTTTATATTTACCTGTATACAGGTAGCAAGCACATAACGCATACGCACTGTTTGACCAGATAAAGTAATGAAGTAAGTATCAAAAATCTAAGTTCAGCAAAAGGTAATAGAGTTTTTAGATACAATTTCTTTTTTTGACTAAATCTTATTTGTGCTAGTTTTAATCTCTAAAGCTGATATATCTAATGAAGAATTAAAAGTATTAAATCAAAATCATTCTAATTAATATAAAATAAGAAGTCAGTTTAAAAATTCAATTTTAGCTGTAATAAAGTTCGAAATATGTGAGAAACATGTCTTTCACCCTCAGCTAGTCAATTTAATATCTCTCGGATTCCATTGCGAGGCTTGGGAAAACATTAAAGTACTTTCAGGTATCGGAACTTGTTTTGAGAAGTCATTTATACGCCCAAAGGTTTCATGCATGTCGCTTCATATAAATGGAACATATTAATAACATATGTATGTAAATCTATGCATGTGTTTGTATGTGTGTAGATGTGTGTGTGTGCGTGTGTGTGGCAGATGCCTTTGATTGATAAGGCTGCCTAAGCGTGTTTGCTTAACATAAAGAAAAGCGAGTCAAAGAAGCAGCCAACATTTTGCACCTTTTCAACAGGTTGTGAATAGGCGTCAGGCAAATTGAAAGCGGGACTCAATAAAGCTGTGGGCACAACCAAAAAGAGGAAACGAAGCGAAGGGAAGGGAGAGGAACAGAGAGGAAGAGAGAATAAGCGTGCAGCCCGAGGCGAACAATTCTCTGACAGTCTGACTGTTTAACTGTACCTTTCATACACAAGATATATAGATGTGGGTGTATAGGTGTGTGTGTGTGTGTGTGTGGATGTGTATTACTGTCTGAGCGCAATGATGGATTAAATGTATTTCAAAGGCGTGAAAGCTAAAAGGTAGCACAAAGTATCGCATTGTGGTTGCATAATAAACATCGAGCACACTTCAATTTAGCTTAGGGCTACACACACACCCTCCTCCATTCCCCATCCCCTCCCCCCACGCACACACACACACACACACACACACACACACACACACACACTTGAAAGAATTCAATGCTTGGACGATTCAGTGCGGCCCAATAAAATATATTGGCTAATTGTCAAAGGCTTACAGCTTGTTGGCTGCGAGGCTTATGCAAATCAGGCCAACTGCCAACTGTGCAGTCAGGTGAAAGATCTCCGATAATTGCACTGGACCCCCGTGTGTGTGTGTGTGTGTGTGTGGGTTATCCTTCGGTTTACATTGACTTACGCTCAATAAAATCAGACAAGGATAAAGCTGCGGAGCGCCCTTTAAATATTTACTGCCAGTCAGCATCGCTAGCCAAGCGACCAGCTAATGAAGCGTATGCCTGGAGACGCCTCCAGCGCAATCAACTTCATCTTTAAGCATGATAAAGGAAACTGCTCAGTCGTTACATCTTTAAGCACAAGAACATAATACTATACAGACCCCCTCCTTGGGGTATTCGCCACTGTGACAGCGATGAAAAATTAAGCGAGCAGCAGCAGCGTGAAAATTATCAAAGTAGTTGAACATGACGGGCAAATGTCCAAGAACAGCGGCCATGATTAATGGGCACAGCAGCGCCCTCTAGCGTGGCAACTTCGCAGCTCTGAGATGTCGATGGATGACAGCAAAAATTAGTTCATCTGAAAGCTTCACTACTTAATAAGTGAGTGCGCTATATTTTGTTGAATTAATTAATAGCGACAAAAGCTTCAATTGCTGTATTATGAGTAGCTAAACTTTGAATAAATGCCTGTTATTAATTATTTTGACTCCCCATGAATTAAACAAAAATAACAAACTTCAAACATTATTAAAATGCTAACTTCTCAATTAAGATACTTATCAATTTTGCATCACAATAAACAGTTGACAAATAAATTGGCAAAATAAATAAACAGAATACCACAAAGATAAGATTATAGCAAAAGACAATGGAATTTAAAAAAAACCTTTTAGAGTTATTAACATCCAATCCCATCTTTAATTTAGCATTAAAAACAATGGAAGTATGAATACAGATATGAATTATTAAATGTGATTTGTAATCATATTACGCAAAGCTTTTATGCTACATGATTAATACAAAAGCTTTGCTAAATGATATTAATTTTCAAAATAAAACTTTCCGGCTTGATGTCAATTTAAGGTAAGGTTAGGGTAATTGCTTCAAGTTTGTATTTATTTATGCGAGACGCAAACAATAGAAGAGGCAAAAGAACGAACACAAAAAACAAGTGAAAAGTGTGCAAGGATGACAACATGACTGCAAGATACCAAAGAATATTTTTTGGTTACTGTTGATACCAGAAGCATTTTAATGCTACGAACGATAGATGGCGCCCTAAAGTGTGCTAAAGAAAATATTTATATTTTATGTGGTTGAGATCTGGTAATTAAATTTTGAAGCAAATGACAAAAAATAACATTATTGATTGTTATTAATTATTATTTAATATTTAATGTTAATAAGCAGATTCCAAAACATTTTACAAAATGTATGTATATGTATTTATTTGATTCTTTTAAAGAAATAAATTACTCGATTACAATGTTGTGTGCCAGAGGATGATGACTTTATATTAAATCATTTTATACAATATAAAATAATGCTGGATTTCGCTTATAGCAAACTGGTGTCAAGTGTTTATACCCTATTAATGAACGGGCACATAGAGTATGATAATGTTGCAAATTACTTAAAGTTGCTTTTGCCAGCGCACAGACACAACGAGTTAAAGAGCAAACTTGTGCAAATTTGTGGAAGTTTGTGCTCGCCGGCGTATGACGCGCATTAAGAAGCAATTACGAAAATTGAAAGCATGAAAATCTCGGGACGACAACGCCAGCACAGCAACAACAGTAGCAACAACAATAAACGACAACAACGACAACAATCAAAACAGAGAACAACAACAAGAAACAGTGGCATTAGTCTGCTGTCACAGAAACAAGCCGAAACACAAACTGAACACACCCTGTCACCACACACACACTCGCACACACACACCCATATTAACACAATTACAATGTGCACATGTGTTAGTCTTATGGTCTCATAAGACATGCGTTGACTATAAAGAAAAACCCAATTAAAAGTGATAAAAGTTATTGAAGCATGGCCGTAGACTTGGCTGTCCCCCAAAAACAAAAAAACCAAAGAACACACACAAGCTAGAGCGACAGGCAGGACTGGGGGGCAAAAACAAATGGGCAACAAGCGAGAAGCGAGAAGCGGTCGAAAACTGGCGTACAAAGTGGGTGCCATTAGTGTGTTTGCCACACCAGCGGGAAACGAGGACAACAAGCAGCCGAGATCCAGATTATCACACGTTTGTGTCTAGCAACTGACACGAGACAAGAGACAAGAGCACACCACTTGGTAACACACAACGGGCGACAGGAGATTGGGCAAATGGACGACGCTAAAGCTGGGAACGAGGCCGATACTGAGAATGAGGATGAGGATGAGACTGATACTGAGCCTGAGCCTGGGCGTGCACAGGCAATCTTTATTACGCCATTTTTCAAATCAATTAGAGGATTTCTTGTTCTGTCGCCGCTCGTAACGCGAGTTGACACGTCAAGGAAGCTGATTAGGAGTTGGGGCCAATTAGCTGGGCTATTGAGGGAAAAGGTGCGAAAAGGTTGCGAGCATTGAATAATGGCAAGCTATTCAAACTTCTAGATTTTTTTAAATTAATTCTGTTTCTGAATTAGTTCTGTACGTATAATAGACAATAGAATATAAACGCAAATAATAAGTATTTAAACGCAAATTTCGAACGATTTTATTACAAATTATGAGCATTAAATAATGGCAAGCTATTAATACATGTAGATTTGCAAAGTGCCAACAATATAATAGCGTTCTTAGATTTTTCTAAATTATTTATTATTATTACAAACCATTACGTATAATATAAAATTGAATATAAACGCAAATAATTAGTAATTAAACGTCGTTCGATCGATTTTATTACAGGCTATGAGCGATTCAATTCATTTTAGTAGTTTTTTATTTGCAGTGGAAGCTGATTTCAAATGAAATATGAAACAATAAATAAAGTAAATTTTGTTCTCATATATAATGTTATAATTTATAACATAAAAATGAAAAAGAAAGGTCTAAGCTGAAATAACAATTATTTTCTCATAGTACATTTTTAATGATATTGTGCAAATTACAATTTTAAATTAATATTAGTAATCTATAAAATCTAAAATAATATGTGTATGGTATCAAATAAATAAACTCCGATCTCATAGATTTTCTCAGAGTCTTAAAAATAGCCTCATTTAAAGTTGAATGAATTTTAAATGAAATATAAAATTGACATAAAGAAAGCCAGTTAAATTACATGTGTAAAAAGAAAGTCCAAGCTGTAAAATATCTTTTACCTAATTACATTTTTAATTATTCTGTGAGACATTTATATTTACTTTGTACAATTAATGTTTGACGTGAGCTGCTCTGCCAAATAAATTACAAATGAACGAATTTTGTTCTCTCTTGATAAAAGTTTATGAAATTATGATGATCTTCATTACTGACATTTCGTTACATTTCTCTTACCGACATCCACAATTTTTGCTACACGTGGCTCGCAACGATTTCCCATTTGACTTCCGATTGAGTTTATTGCATGTGGCATTTCTTGGCTCTGAGCGGTCGCAATTAAATTGATTACTGCGACCTGCAATTGGTTTGGCATCGTTTGGCGTCCGGCGTTGCAAGTCTTTCAAAGCGGAGTCAAGAGGAAGTCTGCCCTGCGCTTATCCAGCTCATCCGGCAACCAATCAAAGAAGTCAGCTAAGTATGAAGCACACAAGTCGTATACTTATTGCATTGCCATAAACCAATTCAACGTTTCCTTCAACGGCACGTAATTGACTTTGACCGGGCAATTTCAGTGGCACTTGGTGGACCAATTAAACGCCATCGACGACCAATTGCAGCTGTCGACACGAAATTGCTGCAAATTGCAGTGCCATGCAGCGCCATGGCGTATACGTAATATGGCAGTAAAAATGAAAGCGTCGCCGATGCGTAATCAATGCATAATTTTAATGCCATTTGTTGTATTTTAAATGTAGTTACAGTTAATGGCTTAACGCCGGAAAAGGTTATAAAAGCGACTGTCAACGACGATGGCCGGGCCAAAAAGGAGTCGCCAGCATGCAGCAGCACTCGTTAATATTCCCAGGACGGCTACTCTGCCTGCTGACAGCAGCGACATCAATGTCAGGCCACATGTCAACGCCAGCTGCTGCAGAAATCCCCCGCGGACAGCAGCCAGAGCAACCAGAGCAACAGGAGCTGGAGCTGGAGCAGCGAACGCGCGAGGTCAAAGGCGATGCATGGGGCAATCAGTTGCCGGAAATGCTAGTCGCTTACTATCGCCAGCATGGCGTGCACAGTCTGATGCTGGTTGTTTGTCACGCGGACATCGGTGAGTCTCGCCTTCCCCAGGGGGTGGCTAAATTTATGAACCATCCATTCATCGTTACCATTCGCTGGCAGCTGCCGTAGATTTACAATTGCTGGTGCAACACTTTGCGGCACACAGTTTTTACGTGCAGGTCATCACGGAACGCTGTTTGAATGATCTGCGCCACGCCGACAACGAGACGGACACCCCAGAGGCGCCTCCACCACGCAGCTTTCCCGCGGACAACGACGCCACGCACTGGCGAGTGTCGTTCAAGCTGCCCGCATCCACCCACAAGCTGGGCATCCTGCTGCTGCAGTTCACCAGTCCCTGCGCCCTCAATTTACTGCGCTGGTCGGCTGCCAGCGAGCATAATTACTTTACGACCAACCGTTATTGGTTGTTGCTCTCGCAGCGGCTGGCAGATGTGGAGCTGCTCGAGGATGCTGAGATCTTTATACCACCCGACAGCGAGCTGAAGGTGCTCTGGCACAATGCCACGGAGCACTTCACGGCCAGCCTGCTGGATGTCTACAAAGTGGCTGCCGAGAAGCCGCTCAAGCGTCGCCTCGTTGCACAAAATCTGCGCAATGCTCGGCATGTGGTTCACGCTCTGCAGCATTATGGCTCGGCGATTACGTATCGCCAGAACCTGGAGGGGATTGTCTTCAACACGGCCATAGTGATTGCCTTTCCCGATCTGTTCATCGACATCGAAGACATGTCGCTGCGACACATCGACACCATTTCCAAAGTCAATCATCGCCTGATGCTCGAACTGGCCAATCGCTTGAACATGAGGTACGTTAACGAATCTCTCGATTAACTATCTATAAATTACTTACGAGTAGCTGTAAACTATATGACGGATGTTGCTTAATTTCATTAGACCTCCTCGGCATTATATCTTTTATTTTGCTTTCTTTCTTTCTACATTATTTCTATTGATTTAAATTGATCTTAATAAAACTGTTCATATTGCTGATATATTTTCTGTTCCAAGAAAAATAAAAAATTTTGATTTATTTTTACAACTTGTATAATTTCTTTCTACTTTCTACTTTTCTTAACATGTTGTTAATCATAAACTTTTGTATATTAGAATTGACGATTTCTTTCGAATGACAAAAATTATAATTTCAATTACAATTACATTATGGGAAATAATTGTTAGGAAACAATATAAAACATTAACAAATACTTTCAACATAAAAATGAGAAAAAGCGCAAAATCTAGCATGTAAACAAATAATTTTTATTTATAATTGTATGTAACTTCCAAAGACATTTTTTCGTTATTAATTTTTTAATAATTTTAATACGCGATTTCAGATTAAAGTACCAGTTATAAAATGATCAGCTTTTTTGCGAGCTCAAATTACTTAATCTAATTTTCATTTAAGTACTGAATGATAATTTACGATAGTTGCAATAATTTCTAATCCCATTGCATTATTTTCAAACCTTTAGCTACAACACTTACCAAACCGTGAATTATGGCTGGCGTCAACCAAACGGTTCCTTCGATGGTCTTATGGGTCGCTTCCAGCGCTACGAACTGGACTTTGCCCAATTGGCGATCTTCATGCGCTTGGATCGCATAGCGCTGGTCGATTTCGTGGCCGAGACTTATCGGGTGAGAGCCGGGATTATGTTTCGCCAGCCGCCACTGTCCGCAGTGGCCAATATCTTCTCGATGCCCTTTCAAATGGACGTCTGGATATCCATATTGCTGTTGCTGATCATAACCATTGTGGTGATGATGCTGGAAATGATCTACTCGCCACACACGCATCCCATGTCCTATCTGGACTCACTGAACTTCGCCTGGGGCGCCATGTGCCAGCAGGGATTCTATGTGGATGTGAGAAATCGCTCGGGACGCATTATTGTGTTTACCACATTTGTGGCAGCGGTTTTTCTGTTCACCTCCTTTTCGGCCAATATTGTGGCACTGTTGCAGAGTCCATCGGATGCGATTCGATCGCTGGGGGATCTGGGGCAATCTCCGCTGGAAATTGGCGTACAGGATACGCAGTACAATAAGATCTATTTCACCGAGTCCACCGATCCAGTGACCAAGAGTTTGTACCACAAGAAGATCGCCATCAAAGGCGACAACGTCTACATGCGTCCCAGCACGGGCATGGAGAGGATGCGCACTGGCCTCTTCGCCTACCAGGTGGAGTTGCAGGCGGGCTATCAAATAGTCAGCGACACCTTCAATGAGCCGGAGAAGTGCGGCCTCATGGAGCTGGAACCCTTTCAGCTGCCCATGCTGGCGATACCGACGCGCAAGAACTTTCCCTACAAGGAGCTGTTCCGCAGGCAGTGAGTAAAGCATGGATTCCAGAATTGATAATTTGTCGAAATTCGTTTGCAGACTGCGCTGGCAACGCGAGGTGAGTCTGGTGAACCGCGAGGATCGCAAGTGGATACCGCAGAAGCCCAAGTGTGAAAGCGGCGTCGGAGGATTCGTTTCCATCGGGCTCACCGAATGTCGCTATGCATTTGGCATCTTTGGCTGCGGCGCCGCTCTCAGCTTCCTGCTGTTTCTCCTGGAGTTCGTCTGGAAGCACAGCAGAGGCATCTTTCGCATTGTTCAGGGCTACACAATGCATCGCTATCATGGCGAATAGTTTATTGAATATATGTTACAATTCTAGAGTCGTTTGCTTCAGTATATATTGGTTATATGCAGCAGCAACAATTTACCAAATAAGCATTAAGAGAAGCACAATTTATGTTTTCAAAAATAATATTTCCATAATAACATATTTTTGAATCAATCAAAAACTATCTAAAATAGTTTAGTAGTTGTCAACTATAGTTTGTCTTTTACTTGATAAGAAATGTTAATTTCATTTGTTTGCTAATGTGAGCAGTATTTAAAATAAAATGTAAAAGAATTATGTTTAGCTTAATCGCGTATCAAAATGTAAATTGTTTGCTAATTTGGCCAATATTTAAACTAAAGTGTAAAGGGAATTCAATTTAGCTAGAAACTTTTGTAAATCGCGCTTCAAAACGTTGTTGGTTTGCCTATAAAGACAAGAAATATTTGCGCTGCAGCACAGTATAACCGATATACACTTTACTTAGATGGGTATGGATAGCTGCTGGACCACGGCACGCAGCACGTCGGGCGTTTTGAACTGCCAGTTGCGTATGCACTTGCTGACACTGCACCAGGACTCGCCGTGCGTTGGCTCCGCGGCAATGCAGCGCTCCAGGACCTCCTGCTGCTGCTGCTCGGTGCCGTGCAGCAGCTCAAATTTGTAGAAATACGCCCAAGCATCGCCCAGATCCGGATCGATTTTAACCTAAATGACAGAACAATTATTAGTATTGCAATTAAATAAATAAATTTTTATGCTTACCGTGCGATTGAACCAGTCTCTGCATTTGGAGAACTTGTGCTCCGACCAGAACAGCTTGGACACGGCCAACAACACGTGCGGATCGTGCTCGCATTTCTTGAGCGCATCCACAGACTTCGTCTTGCGCTGCGGCTTCGTCTCCATGAATATCGCCTCCGCCCACAGCTCGCCGGCATTGGGACACTCCTGCAGCGCACGCGCCATCATCGTGCTGGCAATCTCCTTGAGCCCGGCACGCAGTTCTACGCGTATGGCCTCCAGCCACAGCACAGCCACCTTTGGATTGCGCAGTCGTCCACGTTCCAATATCGAACGCGCTTTGGTCAGCACGCCTTTGCGCTCCTCCAGATTGGCAGAGAGTATCCAGAGCGGTATGGAAGTGGGGCACTTTTTCAATGCCAATGTGTAGGTGGCAGCGGCATCGTCGGTGCGTCGCTGCTGCTCTTCGATCTGGCCCTTCATCATCCACAGTTTGGGGAACTCTGGGAAGACTTCGACTGCTTCGGCCAGCAGACGCAGCGCCTCATCGAAACGTTCCAGCGCCCACTCGAGACGCGCCGACTTCATCATGACACGCGGCGTGGGCGCCGAACCACGCGCCTTGGCCAGCAGACGCCTTGCCCGCTCATACTCCGAGTTCTCCGACTCCAGCTTGACGGCAGCCAGCCAAATGTCCTCGGAATTAGGATTCGCCTGGAAGGCCAGCGAGAGAATGCCACGGGCAGCGGGCACATCGCCAGCCATCCACTTTGACTTGGCGCCCATCAGCCACAGTATCTCCGACTTGGGACAATGGGCCACAGCCCGTTGCAGCAACGCCTCCAGGGACTCGCGAGTGCCATGGTTCTTCTCAAAGTACGCGGCACGCAGCCAAATGCTCTTCTTCGAGGGAAACATCTGCAGGGCGTGCGCGTAAACAGCTCGCGCGCACTCGAAAGCATTCTCCTTGGCGCACTGGAAAATAAAAGCAACAATTAGCTATAGAAATTGGTTTACCAATAGTTTGTACTTACGAATTCGGCATCGTCGATCCAGGTCTGCTTGCGATCCTCCTCCTCGACGCCAATGCCAATGACCGCTTTGACAATCGCCTGGCAACAATTGACAGCGCCCGACTTCTCCGCCTCGATGGCCTCTTGGAACCAGTGATCACGATTGATCTCCACGCCATTCGCCGTCAGCGAGGTCAACGAACGATCGACGATCTTCTCCACCATGTGTATGTTGCCATTGGCCTCCTCCAGCTTGGCTGCCGTCGTCCAAATCTGTCGATCTGTGGGTATATTCTCGCGTGCCTTATTCAGCACCTTGCGCGCATTCTCATAGGTCTCCAGGCGTGCCAGGGCGAGCCACAGTTCCACGCTGGTGTTGCAGCATTCCACGGCACGTGACAGCAAAATACGCGCATCATCCGGATTCTCCAGCTCCACAGCCGCCTTCCAGAGACGCACCGAGTTGGGTATGTGCTCGAGCGCCTTGCGAAAGACGCGTCTCTTGGCCTTCGTCTCCGTCTCCAGGTCAGCCGCCTTGATCCAGATGCGCACCGATGTCGGTATGTGACGTGCCGCCTGCGCAATGACGGCTTTGGCTGTGTCGGGTGGCTGCAGACGTGCTGCCTCCAGCCACAGATCCTCAGACTGCGGATTGATCTCACAGCCGTTCATTATCAGATTACGCGCCATTTGCACCTTGCCGGTGACTTCTTCAAGACGCGCCGAAGCAATCCAAGCGGGCGGATGGTTGGGATTCGTTTCGCGCACACTCTTGAGCAGCAGACGCGCCTTCTTGATGTCGTTGATGTCGCCACCATAGGTGGGAATCATGCTCTGCAGATCCGTTAAATAGCCCTTGGGATCCACCACCGTTTGACCTGTCACAGAGTCGGAGACCTGCGACAGCTTCACATTCATCAGCGTATTACGCGCCTGGCCAATTTTACGCAAATCCAAGTCGCCGGTGGGCGTCAACATGCCGGGCGTGGCAACACCGGGCACCATGGAAGCCAGCCCGGAGCTGGCGTCTAGAGAGGATGCCGTCTCGCCGCCCAGATTGCGGGAGAGAACGCTGTCGGGGAGCGGCGTGAATTTCTCAGCACGCGGATTTCGCTGCTTGCGATTGCGACTGTCGCCCACCTCCGGTATGGTGGACCATTCCTCGGAGGTGACCGTAGCCAGCGAGCGCTTGAGATCGCTGAACTGCTGCTGGATCTTGGGACGCTCCTGGCGATAGCGTTCCAAATCCTCGCGTAACCGTCGATCGCGATATTCTTTGCGTTTCTCGTCCATGCGCTTCTCTATGGAATCGTAAATGGCATCGGCCTCCTCGTCGTCCTTGTCGTACGGATCCTTGGAGAACAGCGATCCGCTGTAGCCGCTAAATTCGTCGTAATTCGAGTCGTTCAAGTCCTCGTCCTCCTCCTCCTCCTCGTCCTTTTTCTTGCGCTTGGTGGCGGGCGGCGCATGGCGATCGTCGGACACATCGTTGGCATCTCGCGCCGGACCAATATCAGAACGTGTGGTAAAGCCAGTGGCACTGCAATACGATTATAACTATTAATTTCACAAAATTAATTATTGATGAGAAGGGGAGAAAAAACTTACCCTCGTCCCACGCCGGCAACGTAGCCAAGCGGCGCCGGCACTCCTAGGAAATGCTTCTTATTGCGGTTGGCAATTACCGCAGCTGTTATGTTTGACATATTTAATTGTTTTTACCACTATTTTTTCTTTTTTAACAATATTTTGGGGAAATAAACAAAACGTTTGCCGTTGCAGTGTTGGGTTGCACATTCATTGGCGAACTAGCGAAGGAGCTGAACGGTACAAATGAACTAGTTCCATGTCAGCTGTTCAAGTTTGGCGGTTTAAATAACATATTTAAATTTTATACTATTTCTTTTATTTATTGTTTTTGTTCCATTAAAATACAAATATTTGAATATATCAAATTAATTTAAAGCGCAAGTAATAGAATTTACAAAGATTTACAAATTATCTCTTTTGACTCTTTCAACACTGATTTTATCGATAACATAAATACATGCATATCGACAATGTATGCGTGTATCGATAGCAAGCAAAACTCGATATAGTTTAACAAAAAGTCGACAAAGAGAGCACTTAACAAATTTTTGCAAATTACGCTTGCTCTCAAAACGTTGCAAGATGCCTGTGCTGCCCATGCCGCCGCTACTGCAGGTAAGCAGCAAATAAACTACACAAACACAGGTATATCAGCGTTACTTTGCAGAATGCCGTCGAGCCAATGCAAGTTGATGCGCCGCCAAACGAAGACAATGAAAATAATGAGGAGCTGCAAATTGTGGTGGAGAATCCGACAATCGACCTGGAAGTGTACGCCAATCAGTACACGGGCATTGCCCGGCTCGATCGCCTCATTTACGTGGCCGACGTGTGTCCGCTGTTCGCGCTGGAAGCCCTCAAAATGGCCATCACCTATGTGCAGTCCACCTACAACGTCAAAGTCTATCAGATGCTGCACAAGCGGTTGAGCGATCTGCAGGCAGCTAATGGCGTTGGCAACGCAGCTGCTGGTGCTGCTGGAGGCGCTCCAGCCGGAGGTGAACAGGCAGCCGCTGTTGCTGCAGCTGTTGCGGTTGCCGCTCTGCCGGATATTGCCGCTCAACCGGTGGCCGCAGCTGCTGCAGCGGGAAGCGGCAACAATGCGGGCGGCGCTGAGAAGGATGCGTTTGCCTACGACGCCGTTTGGGTGGACACGAAGGTGAAGAAGGCGGCACTGAAGCTGGAGAAACTCGACTCTGATCTGAAGAACTACAAATCGAATTCGATCAAGGAGAGCATTCGACGGGGTCACGACGATTTGGCTGATCATTATCTGAGCTGCGGCGATCTGACGAATGCGCTGAAGTGTTATTCGCGTGCTCGCGACTATTGCACGAGTGGCAAGCATGTGGTGAATATGTGTTTGAATGTCATTAAGGTCTCCATCTACTTAAAGAACTGGGCGCATGTCATGAGCTACATCTCCAAGGCGGAGAGCACGCCCGACTTCTCCGAGGGCTCCAAAGAGGCCAATGCCCAGGTGCACACACGGTTGGAGTGTGCCGCCGGCTTAGCCGAATTGCAGCAAAAGAAATACAAAGCGGCAGCAAAGCATTTTTTGTCTGCCAATTTCGATCATTGCGATTTCCCCGAGATGATCTCCACCAGCAATGTGGCCGTCTATGGCGGCCTCTGTGCTCTGGCCACCTTTGACAGGCAGGAACTGAAGCGTCTGGTCATTGCGTCCACATCGTTCAAACTGTTTCTGGAGCTGGAGCCGCAGCTGCGCGATATTATCTTCAAGTTCTACGAAAGCAAATATGCCAACTGCCTCACATTGCTCGACGAGATCCGTGACAATCTGCTGGTGGACATGTACATAGCTCCTCACGTCACCACACTGTACACCAAGATACGCAACCGGGCGCTCATCCAATACTTCAGTCCGTACATGTCGGCGGATATGCACAAAATGGCCATCGCCTTCAATTCGACGGTGGGCGATCTGGAGAACGAGGTGATGCAACTGATCCTTGACGGACAGATTCAGGCGCGCATCGACTCGCACAACAAGATCCTGTACGCCAAGGAGGCGGATCAGCGCAACAGCACGTTCGAGCGCGCCCTGTTGATGGGCAAACAGTATCAGCGTCACACCCGCATGCTCATCCTTCGTGCCGCCATGCTCAAGAGTCACATCCACGTGAAGAGCGTGTCGCGCGAGACGGGCAGCAATCATGGCGCCGAGCTCTGTGTCTCTGCCGGCTCCAGCACCACCACTCCCCTGGCTCGCATTTAAATAGGCAGAACTATACCACACTCTATTATATATTGCAAAACATTCGATACACAATATACGAGAAGGATATATAAAAGTTCTCTCAGTTTTCTGCGAATTTCATTCATTTGTGCGGCAAAATAAAGTCTTATAGCGAAGCTAATTAATGGCAAACGGCTTTTATTTATGACCTAGCGGCAGTGATACAAAAATTATAACATTTCTTAAAAACAAAAATATTTGTAATAAATTGCAAAACGGCTTTTATTTATGACAAATAAATACTTTTTTTTGTTTTGTTTGTTTTCCCATTATGTATTATTAATCCACAATTATTTAAAAAAAAAACTAGTAAAAATGCAGATAAAAGATAACAAATATTGTCACGTTTAATTTAAAAATGTTGAAATGTTATATTGGTGGGGTTCTCTACCGGATTGATTATAAAAGTTGTAAATGCTGCTTAAAACTAACGTCGATCGCGATCCCGACGTTCCCTGTCCTGACGATTATCTGCACTGCGGGACCGGTGACGCCTTTCCCGGGATCGTCGCTCTTCTCTATGATGACCATTGCTTCGGTGATTGTCCCTGCTACGTTTGTGGGAATCCTCTGCAGATTTCGAGTCGTTTCTTCGACTGGTGCGGTGTTCTCTATGATGACTGCGGGAACGAGATCTCTCGCGAAGCTCACTCATCTTACTATTGATTTTTTGGCGATTAGACGCTTCGTTCTCCGAATCAGAGGACGAGGACGATGATGATGAGGAAGAACTATCACTGCTGCTTTCTACGGCTTTTTTGCTTTTCTTCTTTTTGTCGTCCTTGCTGTCCTTCTTTTTGGTCTTCTTTTTGCTTGGCTTGGCGGACTTTTTCTCGCCCTTGCGCTTCATGCGCTCAATCTTCTCGAGCTTCTTCAGCAGTTTCAGTTTTTGCTTCTTGCTCAGCGATTTGAGGAACAGCAGCTCAGGATTCTGTTGTTGGGCAGCCCGCGTTGCCTCATCCTCCTCATCGCTGGGCACCAGCTGATGCCGCTGCTGCACATCCTTGATGCTCTGCAGCTCCAGCGCCGACTTTTTCATCATCAGTCCGTCCTCCTTCATCTGCTCCTCGAGCACATTCTTTGACATGATGTCGTTGGCCTCCGACTCGGAGTGCAGCTTGCGTGCCTCGCTCATCGATATGCTGTACATGGTGCACTCCTTGTCCGTGTTGATGTGTCCCCACTTGTGGCACTTCAGACACCGCACGTTGCGCACCTGAATGCCAAACGGTTGATCCCGGATCTCTGTGTCGCCCTTGCAGTACGACTCACGGGGTGCGTTGTACTTGCGCTGCCACTCGAACTTGTACTCCGGCTCGTTGTCGTCCTTCTCACGCTCCTTTCGCACGCCTGGCGGCGGCTCATACATAAAATTCACGCTTAGCTTGTCCTTGCTGTCCTTGCTGAGCATCGCCTTGTTTTCGTGCAGATTCTGTTCCTTCTCATACTGTGTGCGCAGCTCCTCCTGTTTCTTTTTGTACGCCTCTGCCTGCTGCTCAGCCATCCACACCTAGACAACAACGCATTTGATAAATGGATCATTAAAAGATTGCAAAACAAACAAAACAAAACGTTTAGATGGTGTGTGTCACTTACCCGCTTCAGGTTGTCCCGGGACGCGGGGTGGAAGAATTTCTTGCACATGTAATTGTTGAAACCTTTACCCATCTTGCTGACCTCTTAATTGCTATGTTGTTTGTGTGTAAAACTTTTAAATTACAATATTATGTTTTCCTTTCAGTTGCAATGTTTTCTAATGCAATACGTCTGTTTTAGTGTGGCTGCAAGCTGAATTCCACAAAATACTCCTCTACACAGACAATATACTAAACATCTTGATAGCCCAACTTGTTTAACAGCTTGTAGAATTACACAGAATTACGGTGTTAGTGTTATTCTACAATTCTTATTAATTTATTTCGTTATTATTTATTTTATTTAGCCTTCGAATATACGCATTAAACAGTTAAATTTTTCATTTTTAAATATGCACACCATTTTACAACACTGGAATAACGCCAGTGCGACCCTTTGTTTCGAAATACCGCATTATAGTTTTTGGAATATTTTGATATTTCACTTGCAACCACGGCGCAACTACGCAATTATTTTTGAAAACTAATTTGCATAAAAATAAATCTGACATGGATCCCAACGATATGGTGCACTGTCCCTACGACAAAGCACATAAAATGCTGCGCAAGAAACTGCAGCAGCACATCATCAAATGCCGCGAGTATTTTAAAGACGAGGTCGAATTAATGGTTTGTCCCTTTAACAAAGCGCATTTAATTCCCGAACCCGAATTTTTCGTAAGAAACAATTGGCAAGTAAATATAAAGAGGAGATTAATCATTATAGTGCATTTCTAGCAACACACGAAGTCGTGCAACGATCGCAAAATCATTGCGCACTATCAGCACTGTGCGCCAGCCGAACTCCTCGAAGACACGAAGCACGAGAGGATCGAGACCGAAGAGAACTGGGACGACGACGATGTGCCCGACTACGAACCCGAAGCCTACGCTGCCAATGCCAATGTGCTGCGCTCGGCAAAGGGATTGTTTCCAGCACAGCGCAAAGCATTTGTGAAGGAGGAGCAAAAACGTTTGTTGCCCCAAGATGATAATGAAGATAATACAAATGCACCGCAAGCTATGCCGATTCCCACTAGGATTACAACGTCATCGAACCGTTCAGCGCCTTACTATCTAGCGAATCGACAGCGCTAATTAAACTAAATATAAATAAAACAATAGTGCTTAACATATACTATATTTGAAGGCACAATTAGTTACATTATTAAGACATTGTTTCACAGTTCTTGCATTACTGCTTGTCAGCTAAGCGACGTCGCTCGCTCTCTCGGAAATTCCTGCGTACCGCCTTCGAGTGTCCCTTGAGCGTTCGCATTATGTTATTCTCTTCGCAATAGACGCTCGGGTTGTAGGAGGGCACGGGAGGCTCCTCATCCCAGTTTTCATCGCACTCGACCAACACAGGTTTCGGCACATCGGCTGTTGATCGTTGATCACTGCAGCTTCCAGCTCCCTTCAGCCAGGCTGCATCCTTGCATTCCTTTAAATGCTCCTGGTAAAGAACAGTCAGGGTAAAATAAAATACAAACTGCTCCGATTTCTGTTACTCACAGACAACTCTTCCTTGATACAACGATGCGTTGTATTAAATGGGCAGACGACCCATTGATGGGAATTTACCAAATTGCGACCGCAACTAATTAAATGCTTTGGTAAACGACCACGGAGTAGACGATGCGATTTGTCATAGGGACAAGTCACAAAATCATTAAAAGAATGCGATTCAGCCATTTTCAATTGTTTTGCAAGCGCGGCACCAAGAAAATCAAACTAACGAAGATGAAGATGAAGAACGGCGGCAGTTTTAGACTCTAGTCAAATGGCAACTAATCAGCGTGACCGTATGTTTTCTTTAAAAATGTCCTATTTTACTTTCCACGGTTACTAGACTGGTTACATTTTGTGTAACGGAAATGTCATATTGAAACCATACTAAATAATATACTGTTGGTAGCTTAAACCTGCCAACAACAGATGGCGCCAATGATGTAATAAATTCTGCTGCAGATTTGTACTATTTAAATATTTAAGACTGTCAACTATTTAAGCATTAGCCCACACGCATTTCCGATATCCCAATCTTTTACAAAATGTAAAAACCAACATCAGGTTTTAGTTAAAACAGAAGATTAATTTAAAAAAATCACAAACTATTTTTACTGTTCTAATAAAACTGCAGTCGTTATCATTTATCAATAATTGAATTCACCTTTAGCGCAAGCCAAAAAACACAAAACCGCTTTAAATTTACAAATTTGTTGGGAAAATGTAACTCTTCTTTATTGTAAAAGAATTGCGAGATTTTCTCACTTCACACGTTTTGTTTTCTCATTTACACTAAGCGTCACGATAAAAACTGTAAACAGAGACGTTGTTGTTGTTTTTGCTGCAGTTGCTGTTTATTGTTGTTGTTGTTGCTCTGCTTGCAAAAGTTTTTACGCGGTCTCCATGGGCTGAGCAGCAGTCTCCTCGGTGTATTTGCCCTTGTCCTTGCCCAGAGCAGCCAGACGTCCCTTGCTGCGACGCTCCAGAATGGCCTTGCGATCCTTATCGAGCTTCAGCTTGACAATCAGCACCTTGCTGGGATGGATGCCCACATAGACGTTGGTGCCGTTGGCGTTCTCACGCTGGATCTTCTCGATGTAGACGACGAACTTCTTGCGGTACGATTGGACCACCTTGCCCACCTGGTTGCCCTTGTAGTGGCCACGGATCACCTGGACCTCGTCGTCACGGCGAATGGGCATCGAGCGCACGTTGTACTTCTGACGCAGCTCCTTGGACAGTGGAGCGGACATCAGGCGACGGCGGATGTGTGAGGGAGCCTGGAAGTGACGCTTGCGGTTCTTCCTGCGCGACGAGGACACGAAACTGTTCAATTTCATCTTGAATGGGCGTGCGGGCTGCTGTCGGTTAAACAATTCGAGAGATTAGCAAAAATTTAACTTATTGCAATTGGCTCTCGCTCCGTTTCATTTGTTTATCTTGGCGTTTGCCTTTCGTGTGCACAGAAATTGAAACACTGCGCAATTTCACTTAAACCGTGTGTGCCACAATTTGCGCTACACATCTTGATTAACAACACGATAAAATAAACAATGATGGCAGAGCAAAAGCAAAATTATATTGAACATGGAAACTTACACCAAACTACCGTCGTAAAAACAACGAAAAGAAAGAATTTTGACAGCTGCGACCGGCGGAAGTGTCAAACGTGCCGACTCAAAATGGTAGTGACGTGTTTACCAACACTTGATGCAAGGCCATATGTTGCTCAACTGTTGCAGAGCTGTTACAACTGCTCTTAATTTCAAATGTTTGAAACAATTAGTTTTCAAAATAATTATAAATAAAACAACACAATACGGTAAACAAAATATAATATTAATAAAATTAAAAAAAGGGGTAGGTTTGTTTTTGGCTTCGTTGTAAAAAAAAACGAATGTAAATTTTTTTGAAAAATTACTTTTATATTTGGCTGCAACAAAAGAGCTGCAATTGACTCCATATCTAAAAAAATGTATTTTTTATTAATAATAGCTTGGTTGGTAGATAAATTATTTATTACGATTTTCTCTATTATTGACTATTATTAATAATTATAATAGTTGATTATGTTTGAAAGCGGTTGCAACGTTCAGCTAAAAACCAGTACTGGAAAATGTTGAATGCTTGTTGTTGGCTGCGATCACCAATGTGTTGAGCAATCTTAATTCCCACCGCACTTGCTGTGTTGAGTTTTTGCGATCAGAGCTTTTGAAATCTTGATTTTCTTCTTGCGGATCGCTCACCAAAAATCTACTGCTGGAGTCTAATTGGAAATTAGTTGCGCGTTCGTAGTCAACTGCTGCTGTTGTGCTGTTTGTGGCCCAGAGCTCGAAATTAGTGTCCATTGATTCTTTGCATTCTTCACACATCTACAATACCCACAATGATGAACAGCCTGAAGAAGCTGCCCATGCGTATGGTACGTAGAACACACACATACATATTTGCCACACCTCTTTAATTTGTCCACACACTCACACACACATGTCTAATGCGGAGCATGAATTCTTCCAATGCTTTTTATAGCTGGCCAATGCAGCACGTCAGCAAAATGCCGCCATGTCCTCTGCCCCCGGCTTGCCTCCTCCATTGACTTACCTCACCGACGACGAGAAAATGATGAAGGAGACGGGTAAGTCCTTCCACCCTCCCCCACAAAGTTTTCCCAAATCATTCGAGAATCCTTCGGTAGAGGCCGTAAATTAAGATAATTTTTTATAGACAACTTCAGGTCTCAGTTTGGGTTACGTAACTTAAACATCGCATGTTGACTTTTTTGTTGTTGCTGTCGGTCTCGGCGTATTTATGAATATATTCGATTATTGCCTTTTTGAACAACAAACTCACTTGATGCAGTTTTATACAATTAATTTTTATTTTCTATGTGCGTGTGTGTTTGAGTGTTTGGGTGTGTGTGCGTGTGTATGCTGATAAAAACTGTACATGCTTTGTTTGGTTATTGTCTGTAGGGCCAAGGGATGAGGGCGGGGGTGTGGCGATGAGCTTGCCAGATAAGCATATTTAGCCAGTGATAGTGGAAAATCTAGTAAAAACCTTTAATTTTAGTTATGGAAAACTACATATTATCCATATATATACATATGTACATATATACGTATATGTTTTTTCTTTCTTTTTGCAACTATTGCGTTTTTTATGCCATTTGAGATCAGCGTTGCCATTTAAATTCAATTGATCAATTTGCACAATAAATTGGTCATAAAAATTATATAATTTAAAGCAGTTCAAAGTGACTGTTACAAGGTCCTTGTGTCCTTGGCAATAATTTCTATATGCATAAATATCAATGTTAACCGCGAAAGGATCATGCAGGATGCCACTTTATACTTTCTTTTATTGCCAACGTGGCAACCACAAGCTTTATATAATTTAATTAGAAATTTATATTTTCAATTATCAACATATTTACATTTAAATGCTGCATTTTTCGTCGCAATTACATTTTGCCAAAAAAAAAACGAAGTAAAATAAATAATATCTAATGTATAGATAGATGTTAACAGCCAAAGGATCAAGCAGGTTGCCACAATATTCACCTGCTCAAACACATGTATTTCTATATGTACTTTTTTCGACAACGTGGCAACCTCAAAGTCTGGGTCAAATTTGTATTTTTTGCTTTATATAATTTAATACGATATTTACATTTTCAATTATTAACATTTAAATTTAAATGCTGTCGCATATTTCTACGCAATTGCGTTTCGCCCAAAAAATAACAAAATAAACTAAATAATTATATCTAATACCCAGATAGAGAGAGGGGAGGGCAGTGGGTGGCGCACACGTGTGCTAAAAATAGCTTTTGTCCGCAGCCGCAACTTCGGTTGCTGCCGAATTCGTTTCGGCTTCTGCTGCCTTTGCCGAAGACGATGGACGAACGTCGTTGGCGCTGAGCGCTAAAGTGCTGCGCACAAAACTCAAAGCTCGCTTTAGCGCGTGGGAAAGGTTATGTTGTTCTAAGAGCGCGCGAGTTCAAATCAAGCTAAAGGTGAAAAAAGAGAGATGAAGTGTGGTGAGTGTTAGAGTGGGAAAAGTAGCTTTTTCAAATTACGAGTATCCTTTTAACGAGCGTCTTCGCGATGTCGTGTCACGAGTCAGTCAGCTGTTCAGTTGCCCATTTCTATGAACTCTACAGCGTTACACTTGTGATAGAGAAAACATGCGGCTGTGCCACGCCCCCGCTCAATTGTGCCCACTGTTCTAGTGGGCGCGCCGGGCAATGGTGTGCGTGGTTCTTGGTCGCGTAACTCCCCTAGAGAGTTGAGCCAGTGGATGGGAAGGACTAAAAATCCTCCTCAAGTTCCCACTGATTCTTAGTTGGGGAGTTGACATTTTTTTATTTTTTTTAGGTGAGATATCGGAAAGGGTGTTCAAAGTGCGGTCTGTTTCGGATTCTAATTATCAGAATTAAAATCATTCCCAAGTTCTCCCACTGATTCTTAGTTCTTAGTTCTCCCACATTTTTTTTTTTTATTATAATGATGAGAGATTGGAAAGGGCGTTCAAAGTGCGGTATGTGGTCGGATTCTACTTATCAATCGTGTTGCGTAACGTCATATTTATTGCATGCAAATTGCTCTAGTGCTTTGAGCTCGAACTAAACGGGTTTTAAATGAGGCTGTAAATCGTTTCCAGATTACACTGTGCAAATGACACAATTGAAAAACTGCACAAGTCAAAGCCATAAAATATAAATTAAATGCTCGAAACGAAACGGAAAATGGAAATCTAATTTGCCTTAACTAAAAGTACAGTTGTGTGCAAAAAGTATGTTTAGTGGACATATTATAAATTTGATTCCAATTTGACTTGGCGAACAGTCAAGGGTCAGCATTGGCCACGTCAGGACACCAGCTGTCCTGCAGTTCACGCTCTTCCCATGAAAATTGCAACTGGAAAATGTTTTTAAATTCTATAAATTACTCAGCATATTTTCACGTTGATTGCAAAAGTCGCTCACAATATGCAAATCTATATGTACATATATCGGTCGAGCCCAAAGTGGGCGTGTGTGTCGGCAGTTGGTGTCTTTCCGAGCAAAACAAAGCAACAAGCCAAGAAAAACGCTTTCAAAACAATAAAAAATAATAATGCACTCATACACATAAAGACACATGTTTATGTACACACGAACTGTGAGAGAGCACTGCTCGCTAGCTCTCTCTCGCAAGTGGGAGAGCGACACGCGAGTTGAGAGCGAGGCGGCTTTATTGATAAAGTGGATACACGCGTAAGCTCACACACATGCACGCGCAACACATACACACACACGCGCTATGGGCAGATAAATATGAATGTGCGGGGGACCAGTTTGATAACGACTCTAAAAGCTTATTGGAAAGCTTTCGGAAAGCTACGCCAAATGATCGTCACAACGCACAGTGGGCAGTAGCGGCCTTTAATTAAACATTTTCAGTGGAGGCAAGTTCAATCGATAAGAGGGAAATCACAATTTTTGTAGCGGTTTTAAAATTGTGTCTTTTATGCTAACGAGATTATATCGCCCTTAGTGTATTGATTTCATTTGCAAAAAGTTCAACTGTAAAGATTTTTTTTTTCAAAATGTGTAATTCAACTTTTTTTGATATTTTTTTTTTTCCAGTGGCCAAATTGGCTCAGGATCAGATTCAGCCCTTGGTCAAGAAGATGGACTTTGAACACAAGTTCGATCCCTCAGTGGTGAAGGCTGTGTTCGAGAATGGTCTGATGGGCATTGAGATCGACACTGAGCTGGGCGGCAGTGGCTGCAACTTCATGACCAACATCATTGTCGTTGAGGAGCTCTCCAAGATCGATCCCGCTGTTGCTGCTTTCGTGGATATTCACAACACGCTTGTCAACTCGCTGATGATCAAGTTTGGCAACAAGCAGCAGAAGGAAAAATATCTGCCCAAATTGGCGCAGGAATACGCTGGCAGCTTTGCGTTGACGGAGCCCGGAGCAGGCTCTGATGCCTTCTCCCTGAAGACTGTGGCCAAGAAGGATGGCAACCACTATGTGATCAATGGCACCAAGATGTGGATCTCCAACTCAGATGTCGCCGGTGTCTTCTTGGTCTTTGCCAACGCCAAGCCAGAGGATGTAAGTCTTAATGGCCAATATAATTTAATGCCGCATAATATTTAATCTGATTTCTGTTCCATCAGCGTTATCGTGGCATCACCACCTTCATTGTGGATCGCGAGACTCCCGGTCTGATTGTTAACAAGCCCGAGGATAAGCTGGGCATCCGCGCGTCTGGCACCTGCATGCTCACCTTCGACAATGTCCGCGTGCCTGAGGAGAATATCCTGGGAACCTTTGGACATGGCTACAAGTATGCCGCCGGCTTCCTGAACGAAGGCCGCATTGGCATTGCCGCCCAGATGGTGGGTCTGGCCCAAGGCACCTTCGATGCCACCATCCCCTATCTGCTGGAGCGCAAGCAGTTCGGCGATGCCATCTTCAACTTCCAGTCCATGCAGCATCAGATCGCCACGATCGCCACCGAGATCGATGCGGCTCGTCTGCTCACCTACAACGCCGCTCGCCTGCAGGAGGCTGGTGCGCCCTTCCTCAAGGAGGCGGCCATGGCCAAGTTCTACGCCTCTGAGGTGGCTCAGCGTGCTGCCACCAAGTGCATTGACTGGATGGGCGGTGTCGGCTTCACCCGCGACTTCCCCCAGGAGAAATACTACCGTGATGCCAAGATCGGCGCCATCTATGAGGGCACCACCAACATGCAGCTGAGCACCATTGCCAAGTGCATCAAGAAGGAGTTCTCTGGATAAGCTAAACACCTAATTCCTAAGTCTATTTTACAAAGCTGAGATATCGTACGTCAGATACGTCAAGTGCATTTACCAGGGCGGGCCAACGATTGATCTGTGATCGTTAATTGTTCATCGGTTGGCGTTCATTGATCGTTGCCAACGCATTTTCATCGATTTTTTCTGTTATATATTGTATTAAATACAATTAAATTTTTAATAATGTAAAGCACGGTTCTAGTCTAATTCGAATGTCCATCGGTGGTGGTAAAGGCAGCCAGGAGTACGTTAATCACAGTGATAAGGAATACACCCATTATCAGCACTTCATTGGTCCTCACATAGTGGCGACTTTGGCGACAATGTTTCAGGCGGCGCTGTGGGAGCAAAACTCTTGTCAGTCAGCTGTCTGTGGGAATCCTTCAACTCACCTTGAAGATCAACACGAGGCCCACAAGCACTTGCAGCACAAGGGAGAGTACGACGAGAGCCAAGCTGTAGTAGTATGTGGAAGCCTTGTGATTGTAGGTGATCAGAAACCGCAGTTGATTCGCATTCGCCGAGAGCAGAGCGATATCCATTAGACCTGAAAACACAATAAGCTCCCTCAGATGATTATATAATGCTACAGCTGCCACTTGATTTACCCTCGGCCACATTTTTACTCGTCGCATAGTTGTGGCCCCCGGAGAGTTCGCTGGGACTCTTCGTGCCCTTGGCCTGTGCTGTTACCGTCACCTCCTCAAGTCGCATGGCCTGTTGCTCGTCCACTGTTCCCTCGGAATTGCAACATTGCCCCGCCACGGTGCTGGCAAAGCTGCCCTCGGAACTGAGCGTTTCCTCCACTTCCATGACCACTTCTTTGCTGCTGCCCATTGTGGCTCAACCGAGCGCATTAATTATACAATAACTACTGCTGGACACATTTACACAATAACAAAGCTTTGCTGCGCTGTGCCATTTGTAAACATTCATTGAAAGTTGCGGTCGGTTCTTGTTGTGGTTGATCCACTGATAAAAGACCCAACCATGACACTGACCCCACTGTGCGAGCGTTCCACATGCTTAAAGTGGAAATCGGGTCAGACTTCAAGACCCACACCACTTGGGTTCGTGTCCACGCTACGAATAGACCGCCTGAAAGTATGCTATGGATTATTATCTGTGTCCCATGTAAACATGCAAAACACACAGCGTCAAAATAACAGGCGACTTCCTTTCCTCCCCCAAACACTCCCACGCTGTGTATCTAGGAGATGTTTTTGCTTACTAGGCGCCAAGTTGGCTCGCACAGCAGATTCGCCGTCTTGCCAATTTGCGCCCAGCTTCGTGACAAAAAGTCAGTTGTTTAAGGGCCGCAAACGGCCTGTCTGTCGTAAAAGGTTGCCTACCCTTCACTATAATAACGACAGTTCCAATCACATTGAATTTTTTATGAGTCAAGTTGGAGCAAGTTTAAAATCAGGCCAACGATTCCACAGAATGTCATCGGAGAGGCAACAACAGCTGTCAAAAAGGACACATACATAACAAAGCTAAATACACTATTCCAGCAACCGCTTAAATGCGAGAGTTACTCGAAAAAAACAAAATTAATTAACTAATGATGTTGATGTTATGATATAAAATATGTCGTCAAAAATATAGTCAATGTGGCCACAACTATAATGTAAGAAATCTATAATAAAATAAATTGCAGAATTATTTCATATATGTTATGTATTTGGGAAAATTTTAAATTATGAAAGGCTACATTTTGAAGCCAATTGAGAAATTGTAACATTATCAATTAAAATGTATCTAGTACACTAATTAATTAATTTAATACAAAATAAAGAACAATTTATATTTTTTGTATCAAGAATTTATTTCCATAAATAAATTTTTATAAATATATAAATCTGTTTAAGCCAATTAAGAAGTATTACTTATATTTAAAAATATCTTATATTGCAGTGTGATAAAACTGCTTGCTGATAAATATTTAAATGTATTAAGCAGTTTTGCTTCTTTTACCTGCCACAGTTGAGTAAAAAAAAAATCGAACTACCCTCGCATACACATATCGCACTGCAGGAGCAATTGCGTCACGAGAAGCAGTCGACAGCAACCACCCCCAAATTATGGCTTTTTCTTTCTTTGCACATGACGCACCAGCCCCGCTTCCCTCAGCTCTCTCTCTCCTGGTTACGCCGACTCTTTCGCCGACACAATGCACGGTGGCATGCAATGCTTCTCGCTCGTACTCCAGCTCAATCTCTCTCTCTCTCACACGCTCTCACTCTCTTTGCATTTCTTTGTGTAGGGCTCTCCCTGGGTTCGCCTGTGCAAACTGGAGCCTGCACGTGTCGCGTGTTTGCCTTTTGGCCGCTTGTCGGGCAGTTAAAACTGACTCGAAAACATTGTTTTGACTGCTGGCGCTCTCTCATCAAGCGCTGCGCTCTCCTACTCGCATTACGCTCTCTTTGAGTGCTTCGTGTTTGTGTGTGTGTGTGTGTGTGTGAGTGTGGCGCTCTCTCGGCTTCATTCATGCCTCGCAGTCGTCGCCATGCAATCTAAACTGATTTTTTTTTTTACGTCTGGACGGAGACGGTTTTTGGCTTGAGACTCGGTGTCGGACTCGAACGCGGACTCGTCGATAGGCTTCTCGTGTTGGCAGTGAGGCTCAGAGTCTCAGTTCGGTTTAGTCGCTCGAAACGTTTAGCAGCATTTTTCGGTTTGTATTCTCTGGTTTCTCTGGTTCTATATTGCTCCTCCCTCCCAAACCCTTCGCATTGTCTAAATACGGCCGCCGGGTCGCTGTCTCGCTGTCTCGCTGTCGTTGTCGGTGGCGGTGTGTTAAACGTTAATTTCATTGATTTTCCCAACATTTATTTATGGATATTGGTTTGAAAAATACAAAGTGATAAATCAAATGGCAAACATGCAGACGCGTTTAATGTGCATGTGATACACATTGAATAAACCTGAGAGTTTCATGCCGTGGTAAGTCGAAATTTTCGCACGTGTGTCTCGCCATCCACTTGGGGAAAAATCAATGCTCCCCAACCAAAATGCAGCCAAAAAAAAAAACACACACATAAAAAAGGAAATGTGAAAAAACACTCAAACATAAAGAGACCCAAAAAGACCGCCTTGACCCCACAATATCAAACGCCACTCTTTATCGTTGCACTCACACTCTCTCTCTTTTTTTTCTCGCTCTCGCTCTCACTTGCAACTCCCGCTCTTTCTCCGCTCCTTCAATTATATCGTTTGATCCGTGGAAACTTCGCATGGCGATTTAATGGGCAGCCAAGTAAGTTAGTGTTTCTACTTGGTTGTAGTTCAGGCCATTGCATAATTCTGCACGTCTAGACCGCCCTCCAAGTGGGTCGGTTCCTTGGTCTTTGGCCCCCGGGCTGCATAATCTCATTATGATGAGTGCAAAGTTTCAGCTCCACTGCAAACCGAGCACTGATAAAGCAGACTTTCATATATGTTTGTGCATATATGCCGCCTCTGTTTGCACTTATCAGTTTTGCTTTTGGGCTGTGCCAGACTGTTTACTTCTTACTTAAGTTGTTGTGGGCGGTGCAGTGCAGCAACGTCCGGGAAGCACTAAAAGAAAAGCAAATCGCTTCAGTTTTAGCTTCAACTGGCCTCCTTCTCGAGTTATTACACCCATAAAAGGTAACTTAAAACAGCTCCCAACTAACTGAATACCCTCGCTCTCCTCGTACATATTTGAACAGCTATTAAAATGCACACAGATTGAGCGATATCAATAAAATTAAACATCTATTATATTTGTAATAAACATAAAGTCCGGAAAAACCTTTTCAACTTATCAAATGTCTAGAATGTTGTGCTGTCGGGAATTTCAGACACCTGCAATTGAACAAGTTTAACAACAATTACTGTAAATATTGCCAAGTTAGCATTCAATGTTTAGTTCTCGTATAATGAATATGTAAATTTATTCACACGATTGCTTGTTTTCCGTATTTGTTTATATTTGCGTGAAGCTTTTATTTCTCAAGTATGTTTCTATGATTTAAAATTTCCTCTATATGATATTAATAAACGTTTTTATTAAGACTGAAGAACCGAATACACATACAAATGATTTTAACACTATTGCTACTTCCTACTGACAATAGATGGCGCCAGTGATGTTTACCTAGAAGATTTTACCTTTAAATAACTTCTCAAGGCAGTTTTTCATATCTTATTCTTATTGAAAATATGAAAAAACTCTATTATGGTTTTATGGTAGCAGGCAACATTAAAGTATACATATTCTTGATCAGCATCAACAGCCGAGTTAATTTAGCCATGTCTGTACGTCTGTCTGTCGTGGAAGTTCGTGGTTCTGAAAAACTGTATTATCTAGAGACCCCATATTTGGTATGTAGGTTGCTGCATTCATGATCCACAAGTTTATTTTAAATTTTGGATATAAAAACTAGTATTTTTTGTTTAGGTAAATAATAAATTCAGGTACTTGAGAAGTTCTTCGTGTAATGATATGTAAATTAGTAAACCATCTTTACACTATATCCTTAATGAATGAGTCTATTATTAATAGAAGGCGTGCCCAAACAAATATTTACAATATTATTATTATGAAACTATTAATTGGTTTAATATTATTCAAATTTAGTGAACACATAAAAGCGAAAGAAAAAAGGCAATGTGCCGTAAAGGTAGTGTAGAGCATACGCACTGTGTGCGATTAAAAATTGAACGAGTTGCCTGGTTGACTGCCATGATTTGTCCCAAAATTGAACGATGTCAAATTAGCGGAAGGTGGAACGTTGTGCTCCACGTCGTCTTCGACAAAATATGTCCCAATTATCTCATAGGCTAACTTATAAATCACGACATTTTCGTGGCTTTGCAGCGTCTCAATTTTATCGAGACCTCCGCACTCCTCGATCAAATTGGCCACTTCCACCTCGTTTGGCGAGGACATCTGCAGCATGTTCTTGAGGCCCTCGAGCACACTCTTGACCAGTGGAACATCCTGGCTAGGAAGCAAATTACAGAATGGCGGAATCGCACGATCGTTGATGATCGCGATCACCTGATCGGCTCTGCCTTGCATGCAGGCATTGCTGATGGTCCAAGCGGCTTCCCGCTGGATCTGAAACTCGCCGTTCCACATGTACTCGATGATCTGCGGCATCAAACCGGCATCCATCACCTCCTGCACCTGAGACTCTGTGCCCGCCGTGATGTTCGAGATGAACCTAATGGCCTCCCTGCGAAACTTCTTATTGGGATGCATCAAAAGTGTCGGGAAAAAAGACAAAGCATTGCAATCGAGGACCAGCTGAGTCTGTTCATTGGTTCCAGCGACAATATTGTTCAGAGTATTTATAGCAGCTATCTGCATCTCATACTCTTTCCTGCCGAGCATAGACACGACCTTGGGCACGATGCCACTGTCGACAACGATCTGAATGCGATCCTGGCCGCCATAGCACAAGTAATTGATGGCCCAGACGGCATCGGTCAACACCGCGTCATCCGGGTGTTCCAGCAGCAATTTGAGTCCTGGCTGAATCTGGAGCATGGTCTCTTCCGAAATTAAAGGATCGTCGATTCTGGTCACGTTCACCAGCACCCAGGCGATGTTGCGCACGAATTCGAGGCTAATATTGGTGCCAATCAGAGCCATCAATGGCGGAATGACGCCATGGCTAAGCACAAAGTCACGCTTCTCGGGCCCATCGCCAATAATGTTGCCCAATGCCCAGACAGCCTGCTCGGCAACCTTTTTATTCGCCGAGCTGAGCAGATCAATCAGAATGGGCACTGCTCCCGAAGTGGCCACCAGATGGGTGAGCTCAGCTGCTCCCGAGGCGATGTTGGTCAGTGCCCAGGCAGCCTCAAACTGCAGTTCTGGGGGATTATTGGGTTTCATGCACTCGACTAGAATGGGCAGAAATCCATTGTTGATTAGTGTCTGAACTGGTGGATTCTCCTGGCAAAGCAGTTTACGAGCTGTCTGCACGGCAGTCAGCTGCTGCTCCGGCTGGGAGAGATCAGAGGCAGCCACGGCGAGCAGCTTGGCCCTCATCGAGTTGGGCTCATCGACTTCCTTGTCCACATCGAGCACATTGCGACGCTTCATAATTTCGGCGTCTCTTTTGTTTTTGCGCAGTTCGATTGATGTTTCGCCGCGACGACGACGCATTTCATCCTGATCCTTTTCTTTGTTCTTGAATTTTTGCCTTCGATCCATTGGGGATTAAATAAATTTACCTAAATATATAACTTGATTTACACACTAAATACGAAAATCGGTTCGTTGATAATTATCAATATTTTATAAAATTTCTATACTTTGTAACTTTGACTTGCTCTACGGTTCGTTGATAATTATAAATATTTTATAAAATTTCTATACTTTGTAACTTTGACTTGCTCTACAGTGTGACAAATAATAAGTGAATAAGTTTGAATTTTTACCCATACTAGATTTTCCCTACGTTAGTGATCGATCTTGCTTCCATTTTCCATTTATTTTATTCATTGTTTACAATTCATTGGGCAAAAACTTTTCATTATGAGCTAAATTCAAGAATTGGATTCTTGGTTCAAGAATAGGCTTTCTGTGTTAAATTTTAAGATTTTTCCATTCATGAATTAAGAAAATATTCTTCAATTGTTGCTCATCTTCTTAAAAGCCAAAATCTAATTTTTACAATGTCTAATCTGATTTTGTTCGTCTGGAATGCCCTTCGCTCCCCAATATAGGAACTAGTCACATTTTGTTCACATTATGAGAAGTTCTTAATGTAATGTATTATTTGATGTACCTTTAATGTATACAGTAATTTTGGTGAATATCGAACTAGCAGAAGAAAAGAAATTTGTTTAACTGTTTTGCATAGAATGTTTTCCCAAACAAATGTATACTTTTAGAGTGTACATATGTATGTGTGTAAACGTGCTACGATGAGTTGTTAATGGGAACAGGGTATCTCGTAGTCGGGCACTCTCGACTTGAGCATTCTTACTTGTTTTTTTTATCGATTGGCTGGAAGTTGAATGACAGTTAAAATAGCTCTAAGCGGCACAAGCAAATATTGATTTTTGTCGAATCGCTGAAATTGAGCCCAAATTAAATATAATAATCCGTTCCATCCTCCCAACATACTACCCTTAATTGGTCCCATATATCTAAAACAAAAAAAATATAAGTAGAAAGTGAAAATTTGACAATCAAATTTAAAATCAAGTATTTTTGATTTCATTTTGACTACTGTGAATTAAAAGAGATAAATTTGTATGAATAATTTTGAATGATTTTCCAGTCAATTAGGTAAAGCTTAAACGAATTTGTTTTTAAAGTGAAACATTTTTATTCGTTCCCTTTTCATATTAGCAATAGAGTAGGAAAGAGTATCCAAACTTTGAGCATATCGTTTAGCAAAAAGCAAATAAAAGTGCCTACTTTAAAGTATCTTAGAACTTGTTGTTGAGCACTAAACAATACAGATAAAGGTTGTACAAGAGTGTCGGGGAGATAGTACAGCTGTTTTTATTATTATTATTGCATACATATTTCTCATGCCTCAGCAGTTTGATTTTAGCTCTGAGAGCAGCAGTATCAGTCAGCGAAGTTCATTGGGCCAAATACCAGAAATCCTATAGCACCTCTGACCTGGGGTAATCTAAATATGGAAAGCAGCAGTTGGACCTTGTCGGTGAGGTCTTATCATTTGCCCAATTTAACATTTAACCCCGCCTCAGGTTAAGTGCGGCTAAATAATTGCCTTGTACTTTTCGTATTATGTACAATATATTGTTTTCTGTTTTTATCTAATAAGATCGGTATATCAATTGTGTGAATCCAATGGCCTGGAAAATTGTTTAATTTGGTTTGTTATTGTGTTTGGATATGGTCAGTGGCGATGTAAGAGTTATTAGAGGTCTTTTAATATTCTATAATAATTACAGTTAGCCACAAAGGCACACACACAAATGTAAAATGCATGTACCACATTAAAATTGTATATTAATATCAGCCATTAGCTCTGACGTGTGTTCATTCTATTGATTTAAAAATTCGTTTTCATTGCAGGCAAAGTTTTGTGGGCAATCATTAAGCTAGACACGTAACGTTCACTCAGGTATCTAAGAAAAGCAACAACAACAACAGCAACAGCAACAACAAGTAAAATTACAAAACATAAAACAGACAGCAATAATTAACAACAACAACAACAACAACAACAACAACAACAGCAACAACAATGACGCCAGAAAAATCGGTTTTAGCCTATATCAATCACTTGATAGTCAGCAATTTTTCATATTTCTGTAAGTACAACAAAATCAACCAGATTATTCATGAACTATAAAAATCAATTTTAATATCGTCGTATTTCAATATTTAGTGCACAATTTAAATCATCTTTGCATTGCTTTTCAATCACTGAAATAGAAATTCGTTTTCCACACAATATTTCGAACAATTTTTGAAAATTTCTTTCGCATTGAATCTATGAGATCATTGTTAACAAGGGTGGATCGACTAATTCCTAATACAATACATAAGTAAAAAAAGATAAAGGAAAACCTCATGAAGAGTGATTTTAATTTATAAAAAAAATTAGTATATATATTTGAAAAAATAATTATAATCATTATTATGTTTCGTAACTAAAAAAGAAAAGGAAAAGAAAGGAAAGATTTTAGTAAATATTTAAAGAAATAAATTTAATCTTGATTATGGTTTGTAACTAAAAAAGAAAAAGGAAAACCCTTATGAAGAGTGATTTCAAATTCAAAAAGATTTTGGTAAATATTTCATGAAATATTTCACCCCCATTAATTAAATACTCATTCCGAAAATCATTAATTTACTATAATATAATTAAACATATTGGATTTAATCACATATCTATTAATTATACTCTTCTTTTGATTGCAGGGGACGAAATCGATGGGTATCTTAATTATTTTGGCGGAACATTGGGCACCCTGACCTTGACCAGCGTGGCGGCCAGTATTGCCTACTACTTCGTAACGCGACCAATACCGGAAAAACCATTAGTGCCTCTGGAAAATCAATCCCCATTGCTGGAGGTAAGCAAACTCCTTACAAATTCCCACCTCGTGCTCCTCAAATCGCATCATAATTGCAATTACCAATCACTTGTCGCTGCCAGAAGCATTATTACATCATCAAATTGCCGAAGTGTTTGTTTTAAAATTTTCCTTATTTTCTTTTTCTTTTAGTTTTGGGTATTTGTTTTTGTATTTTTGAGGTAGAACAGCACACGTATGTAGTATGTTGGAACGGCCTTTGATGTGCACATGTCTCGCAGAATGGTGATTGTGATTGTGATTGTGATTCTGTTTCGTTTCTGTTGTCGTCACATGATTCCTCAGTTTGGGACTTTTCTCATTCAGAAAACGACTGGCTGAGAAGAGATTTTGTGTTTTCTATTTTTGCAATGACGCGACGACTACCGTGGTGCAAACTATTCAAATCCCACGCTCCAATTGGCGGCCTACTCAAATAGCTGCCAAAATGTGCAACATTCTCGTTGACTTGCTGCTGGCTGATAATTTATCAACTGGTCAGCGACAATCGCGACATATGTAGATAAATAAATCATGTCATGGCTCAATTGACGTTGCACTTTTTGCCTTAATTAGTCAGCTTTAGCTTTCAATTGGCGATAATTCAATAATCGGTCGATAGCAGAAGTTCTTCCTTGTAAATTGTTATGAATATTTATTGAGACTGCACCGACATTTGTGAACGCGCACTCTCTTTGTCTTTATTTACTTATCTCAAAACAAACAAATTCGGCAGCGATATTGACATTTGAAATAAACAAATCGATGCACACGAGTTCAAGTATCAACAATGCACATCGATTTTCTGCTCATTTCGTTGGCTGCATTCATTGTCTTCTTCGAACTATTTAATTGTTATTTTACGCAATCACATGCAATTGATGGCATTGTTTACAAAACTTCGTTGTTCTGTAAATATATACGGAATACCCTCACTGTAGGTTTTAAAGTTGCTCTGAACGAAAACAAGCCAGTCACAACAAGGAAATATTGGACTAGTTTGTAAATGTCTGATGCGAGAACGCATGCGAGTATGTATATTGTTCGGATATGAATGACAGGACAGGGACAACTTGTCTGGCGAAGCAAGCGCAATTTCAAGAATGTATATGTGTATAATTTTAATGTACCTCGAGCATATTCAATTAATTTGCGAATTTGCTTCGATACGCTTTTTAAGGTTATGTGTGAAATGTAAACAAATGTTTTTCTTAATGTTTATTTGAATCCCGCTCCTGTTTTAATTCATAAATTATGTTTTTCAACACATCAAAGGGCATTCTGCCGCCGCCGCACAGAATCGATTCCACTCCCCTCGCGTCTTCCTCCACCCCTCGCCACTGATCGCAACCACCTTCCCGAAAACGACGACGTCACCGTGATTGCTAATCGCGTGCACATAACACAGAACAACAGGCAGCCAGAACTATGAGGAGAAGAAGCACAGAAGGTAGACAGGCAGACAGACAACTTGATCAAGCCAAAAACAAATCGAGTTGTACATGTGTATGTGGGGAAGAACATACGAAAACCGTTTAATATAAAAATTATAAACGAATGAAATTCCTAGGCGAGCATTCGGATTTGGCAACCCCATTTGCAGCCCCTCAGGCCGCCCCGCAGAAGCATCTTTGGGCCAATAGTCGCTCACCCGTTCTCTCTTCGCAAGCCTGAGCAAGATCAAAATCTTTTGCCAAAATCATTTTTAGCCACCGAAATTGCTGTTCAGTTCGAAATTCAGCATCGTGTCGTCGAGATCTGCGTTTTGCGTGTCCACCAAAAGAACATACAATAATATCAGCAACAACAACAAAAATTCAAATTCAAATTCGTCTGTTAACAACAAAAGCAACATCATGTACATATCGTATATATACTACATAAGTCGCGTATTACTTTTTTCTTTTTTATATAAATAATAGCTCGCGTATACTACAAATTTCAAAAAGCACGAAAAAATACGCCAAAAAAAAGCGAAGAAAAACGCAGGAAAAAACACACGAGTCGCTTGACAATTTGCAACAAATTGACAAAAATACGGTCGTTTAATCATTACGTAAAGCACGGCCAACAAAAAAAATCAAAGCGACAAGATTGTGTCAGAAAGAGAACAACATATTTAATAGACCCATCCACAAAGTGTCAAAGTACCCGTTGTCCTCGCCACGGCCTGGGCCTGTAAACTCAGACCCTCAAGTTCAAGTTCAGATCGGTGATCAGTGTTATTTTTTTTTTGTCGACGAAGGGGCCACCGCCCAGTCGTTCTGCTCGAATAAAATACAATCTATCAGCAGCCGAAGAAAACATATATAAAAGCTATAAAATGTTAAAAAAAAAAAAAATAAAAGAGACATAAAAATCAGTTGAGAAAATATTTCAGCTCTAATTAATTTTGATATATGAATGAATAAAATTAAATTATAGCGCTAACTGTTAAAAAGCATAACAATCCAAACCAATCCAGTTACCTGCCATTAAATCTATACTATACTATAGTTGCGTATACATAGTTTTTATAGTTATTACGTATACGTAATGCTTTTGGGGGCGCGTCCAAATTCCAGAATATTGCCATGTGCGTTTAATTCAATATTTATTTTGAGGCGTAAAATACACATTTGGTAAATGGACAAATCCCATTAGGAATGTCTCATCATTTATATATAGCGTAAAATGTAATATTCCAGCCAGAAACCATAAATTGTAAGTTGTGTGGCATAAAATTAGACCACAGAATAATTGACTATCTATACATGCATATATCTGAAAGACTTTCTTTGGTCTTACTCAATCATGAGACTGTCAAATGTTTAAACGAACTGTTGGTTGGATTATAATGAGCGACAGGAAGAATCGTATTATCTTACTTGAATGAGTCCTATTTTAAATATCCAAATACTTTTTTAATATTCTGCATTTGACAGGCGAATTTTCCAACCGAATGATGAAAAACAAATTTGAATTTATGTGCTTGAGGTCAATTCACATCTTGCCCATAGCCGGCAATGGTTTATAGCATTTTTACGGTATCCACAATTACCATAACTCAAAAATCAATTGCCCATTTATATTATTCAATGTTCCATTGGCTCGAGGCATCCCAGTGAGCCGAAAACTTGCAGTCTTTTCCCATGACTCAGTCTCTGAAACAATACTCTTATATCATATAAAACCATGTACTTTATATTGCTTTTCGCTTCCCCGTTTTACTTTCGTTTCTAAACTATGTTGTAGCACTTGTTCTATCGCAATTAATTATAATTTTGTCAAAGATATCTGTAACTATCTGGGCGGTCTGTGCTCAAGCGTAGCGAAACGATTCAATTATTTTCATATTATTCAGACGTGAATGTATTAATTGAGATGATTTTCTGTGAAGGGACTCATTAATTATATACAATTTGTTTTGCTCTTGTTCGTGTTGTTAAATATATATTCAATGATTTTAAATTTGAATTCCCTGATTTAACTGTTTCACTTTCTTTGTATTCCCTTTTAATTATTATTCTCGCCTGGAAAGGGTATTAAATATTCGATTTACCTAAAAGAGGTATTTTCTCACTTGTTTTTTTATAATTTGTTTTTTTTTTTTTTTTTGGTTTGGTATGTTTTGCGTCCACTCGGCTGTAGATAACAACAGAAGAGCGCGACTATTTTTAAACATTTGGGGCAGGCCAACCAAAGTCGGCTGTCTTGTCGATATATCGCCAGAGTCTAGGGGCCGTGGCTGGGGCAGCTCAAGTGAGGTGGCTGCAGGCTGACAATATTGAATAATTATAAACAAAAGTTGAATTGGCCGGCCACTTGGGTAATGCAAATTGTCAAGAGGCGCCATAATTATAAAATTTCCAATTTGCTTTGATGGTTTGCCATTGGCCAAAAGGGCAGAGAAGAGCGATAAAATATGTGTATGAAATGAAGTGAAAATATAAATAAACTAAGAACGCGATGTGGATTTAATTTTAGACTAAATACAAAACAATCTGAAATACCTGTGTGGAGAATATATAAATAAAATAATATATATAAGTACGCGCGTTCATAATTAAAGGAGAAAAGTTGTGTGTGACAAAGCGATTTAATTTTGCAGCTGGTTTGGAAAATGTGCATATTAAATGCGACAACAACGTTTGCGTCAACTGAATGAATGACCCATAAACAGAGACCCCTCGATTCGTCCGAAATACTCGTACGCATATAAAAGTCAGAGAAATCAATAAAAACCCGTGAATTATTGTGCTAAATAATTAAGACAAACACGAGGATGTCTTGTTGCGGCCAAATCACCAGTGTACGCGTGCCCATCGAACTAAACAGCCAAAGCGATGTGCTCAAGGTAAACACCCCACGATATGTGGATGGGGGGGGGGCTTGAGATTCCCGTACCACCTCCCGTATCCTGAGGACGAAACCTAACCCCCGCTTGACTGAAGAGACGCGCCAAACTAATTAACAATTTCTTGCATTTTCTTTTTATTTTATTTTTTTGTTTACTTTGATGTTATTTTACACTCAGATTAAATACGATCATCTGCAAGACACACAGCACAGGGTAGGCGTGATGTGCCCCTAGGGGTAGGCAACCTTATTGTTTTGCATCTTGTTGTTTTCCTCCTGATCCGATCCGATCCGAACCGATTCGTGCGTCATCATTATCATTCTCAGTCTAAACAAAATCGATAATTCGCAATCCAAATCATTTGCTCTTCGTTTTATCTGTTTATTGGCAGACTAGAAAAATACAAGAATTTTTAAATACTTTTACATTCACACATTTAAAACAGCTCAGAATGCCACGGGCGATCGTGCTCGACTGCGAGTTACTCGGTGGGCAAGAATTCTGTGAAATTCTCAGAATATTCTCAGGTTATGTTTGATGGTCTAATAAAAAGTTCCATGGAAAAATAAATAAAAAATTAAGAAGTTGTGGACAGACAGGAAGATGACAATATCATATCACATGAATTTACTATATAACTAAGTTTAACTTATAATGCAAATAAGATTAATATGATTACTAAACGGTAGGTTGGCATCAAGATGCATTCCAGATGCATTTTCAATTGTCACTCGTCGTAAAGACTTTGTACCTTGAGAGCTGCCGGGTATATGAAAACAAACAGTGAGCAATCAACGTCCCCTGCTGCCTTCTTCTGTTCCAAGCTCCCAGCTCCATGGCCCAGCAAGTCTCTGGTCTATTTTGATATTCGTTTCCATGCATCAACACATCTACCATAGTCGAATTATCTTCGCAGCTGTTGGCCATAAAGGAAGTGGTCTATTGCCTATCGAATCGATAGCACCCACTACATCTAAGTACATTCGATGTGCATATATACATATATAAAAACACTCTATCTTCGATATATCCATGTATGTATTTATTGCTGGATGCTCTATCGCACCCATTAGAATCGTTGAGTGATGGGTTTATATTTCTCGACTAAAATAAACCATATATCATGCGAACTGCCAATTCCATATTGTACATCAACTCGTACGATTATTGATTTATGTCCATCAATGCGAATCAATTTATGTATTTAACGATTCGTTTTCTTCACACATTCGCAATCTGTTTTAAGCCACAGGAAATGCAGTGACAAAACAAATAAATATAAATATTTGCTTATTTGCAAATATTACTATAGTTCCTGACAAGTGAAATTTTACAATATTTCTGGAGAGTTCTTTCTAGTTCGAAAAAAATAATTAAATTCTGTAAATATGAACTGCAAATATATTTTAAAGTTAGAGTCTTCCAATTATTTGCAATCGATCGAATAGTTTTCTAAAAAGAAAAACGCAAAATATGATTCATTAAATTCCATTGCCGTTTGTTCAGCAAATTTGTTTAAATTAATGTTTCATACGCATTCCTATGACAAATTTAAATTTATTTAAGTTGAAGTCTGAATAATTCACTTGTATATGTCATTGAAAGACGTAAACTAATTTGTTAAAAACTGAAGAAATAATATTTTAGAAAAAGTTTTATTATATTAAAAACTATATTTTTCTGTGTTTAAAATTTTAGAAATTAGACATACATAATTAATTAGGGGTTTGACATATGAGTTCTCAGAGTCGTATGTTCGTATTTGTTAAGAATATTTTTAACAAATATAATATAAAATAATATAAATTGTTCGATGCTGGTTATCGAAGAGAATTTTTGTAAAAACTATCAATCATTTTATTCCAAGCATTGTCATCATTGTGATATTCTATCATAGTGCTATACCGATCTCTTCCTTCTTACTCCTTCACTCATTTTGCATGGACACGTCTTCTGTTTTGTGTCTCGAACTGATTGCAGGGTCCAGAACAAATACACGTCTCCAAGTTCTACAAGGAGTCGAAGAATGGCAAGTTCGTGTCCTACATCACAGAGAATGTGCGGACGCTGTACCAAACGTTCCGCGAAGGTGCCTACGCCTCCAACAATGGACCCTGCCTGGGATGGCGCGAGACCCTGACGTCGCCCTACCAGGTGAGATACAAAATTAAATTAAATATAGACGGATTAGTAATGCTCGCCTTTTGTCTTCCAGTGGATCAACTATGATGAGGCGCTGCTGCGTGCCAAGAACTTTGGCGCCGGCATGTTGGCGTTGGGTGCCCGGCCCAAGCAGCTGATCGGCATCTACTCCCAGAATCGACCCGAATGGATACTGTACGAGCAGGCGTGCTACTCGTTCTCGCTGGTCGTGGTGCCGCTGTACGACACACTTGGTCCCGATGCCTGTGCTTTTATCATACGCCAGACGGAGATGGCCATCATCATTGTGGAGGACGATGGCAAGGCAGCCATGCTGCTGGAGAAGTCGCCGCGCAGCCTCAAGATTATTGTCTCCATCAAGCCCATACGCCAGACGACGCTGGAGCGTGCGCGCAGTCGTGGCGTCCAGATCTTCTCGTTCATCGACGTGGAGAAGCTCGGCGCCAAGGGCAACCATCCCGAAGTGCCGCCCACCGCGGAGGATCTGTGCACAGTGTGCTACACATCGGGCACCACCGGCAATCCCAAGGGTGTGATGCTCACGCATGGCAATGTGGTCGCCGGCGTCTGTGCCGTCATCCTTCAGATGGGCGATCATCGCATACGGGCCGGAGATGTGATGGTCTCCTTCCTGCCGCTGGCGCACATGTTTGAGCGCTGCTGCGAGAACGGCATGTACTATGTGGGCGGCTGTGTGGGCTTCTATTCCGGCGACATCAAGGAGCTGACCAACGACCTGAAGATGCTGAAACCCACGGTGATGCCGGCGGTGCCGCGTCTCCTGAATCGCGTCTACGACAAGATTCAGAACGATATCTCTGCCTCGGGATTGAAGCGTGCTCTCTTCAACATGGCCCTCAAGGCCAAGGAGAAGGAGATCGCCCGTGGCGTGCTGCGTCGCAACGGCTGCTGGGACAAGCTCGTCTTCAAGAAGGTCCACCAGGCCTTTGGCGGCAACTTGCGGCTCATGGTCGTCGGCTCCGCGCCGCTCGCCGGCAATGTGCTGACCTTTATGCGCTGCGCCCTCGGCTGTTTGGTGTTGGAGGGCTATGGCCAGACGGAATGCACGGGCGCCATCACGCTTACAGTTCAGGGTGATCATGTGCCCAACCATGTGGGTCCTCCCGTCTCCTGCAATGCCGTCAAGCTCGTCGACGTGCCCGAGATGGAATACTTTGCCAATCAGAATACCGGCGAAGTCTGCGTTCGTGGCTCCAATGTGTTCCATGGGTAAGCGACAGATTTTTATTATCATTATGGGATCTTACTTAATTTGTGTGTTTGCAGGTACTACAAGGATCAGGAGAAAACTGCGGAAGCCATCGATTCCGAGGGCTGGCATCATACGGGCGATGTGGGCATGTGGTTGCCCAATGGCACACTGCGGATCATCGATCGACGCAAGCATATCTTCAAGCTCAGTCAGGGCGAGTACATAGTGCCCGAAAAGATTGAGAATATCTACACGCTGAGTCAATATGTCAATCAAGTTTATGTCTACGGCGAGAGTTTAAAGGTGAGCAAAAAAGAAAAATATATTCTGATTAAAAATCGTACATAAGAAATATTGATTTCGAAAGTAATCCTAATTAAAATTGATTGCTTTTAAAATTAATTTATAATTTAAAATTAATCTATCCGAATAAGATTATTACTAAATAATTATCTTATTTACTGAGCTATTATTTTATATACATATGTACATATATGAAGTTATTCCCCTCATCTGTGATTAAATTGCAATTAAATATTTGTAGAGCTGTATTATCGCTGTTGTTGTACCTGATGTCGATGTGCTAAAGCAATGGGCCATAGAGAATAATGTTCGGGGCACTCTGTCCGTCCTGTGCAATAATAAGAACGTTAAGGAACTGATCATGAACGACATGCTCAATTGGGGCAAACAGAGTGGACTGAAGTCATTCGAACAGGTGAGAACCAACCATTCTATATAAATTAAGCATTTTTCTTAAATCTTAATTATCTGTTGTTCAGGTCAAGGATGTGTACTTGCATCCCGATCCCTTCTCGGTACAAAATGGTCTACTCACGCCCACTTTCAAGGTGAAGAGACCGCAATTGAAGAGCTATTTCAAGCCACAACTGGAGGATATGTATAAACATTTGGATTAAACAATTAATGCGTAGATAACCAAGAACAACGAACAACAATTTAAATCAGAAAAACTTTATATCTTAACTGATCATTACAAAGACTACCATACAATACAATACACAACAAACCAATACAATATTTTGAATACCGAGAAGAGCAGAAGAGCAGAGGATGTGAAAGAGGAGTGAAGCAAATAATAACAATATTTGTGATAATATTGTTGTAGACCTTAAATGGAAGAGCAGTCTAATTTTTTATAGTTCCGTCAATTCTTAGCATGTAAGCAGCGCAAGATATAATACAATATACAATACATATACATATACAAAACATATATACGTATGTACCATAGCGATGAGGCAAGGATGGAAGGTACATCTTGATTCTTAACTGACAAACAAATTTTGGCAGACGCATTTTTCTATATTCTATAATTTAATCGAGGACTAGCGGCACTTTACATCAAAAGTAACAACATTAACAAATATGTTAACTATTTCGTAGAGCCTTCTCTAACCCTATGGTTTAGTTGAAGTGACAACCAAACGTTTCAATTTTAGCAACAAAAAACTAAGAATTGCGTAGTCTGAACGAAAACATATACATACATACATGATTAACATATTGAGAACATTTATGAGTCACAAAACAAATGGAAAAACAAAAAAAAAAACCAAAGCTTTAATTACCTAACACTCGTATACTACACTCACTCAGCGTTAGTTTAAACATTTTTAAAACAAAAAGTTAGATACTTGTACTATGCTAAATTAAATAAAGGGAAGATCAAATAAAAATTACTACGTTAGGTAACTTAACATACACGCTTTAAAACGTAAACATATTTACAATGAACTCCCAAACTAAAAATGGAAACCAAATTGCAAGAGTAAAACATACTACTTGGACTTCATTGTCTGCCTTAAAATTAATAAAAAAAAAACAAAACAAAAAAATCCCCGAGTCGGCCACTCAATTCAAAATTACGCTCTACACATAATAGTAATAATAATAAACCCAAAACTTATGATAATATTAAAAAAAATACTATTTTCTTTACGTAGATAAAAAGTACGTGAATTTATGCAATGAATTCATATTATAATTTAAAAAATAAAGTAAAACAAACAAAAAATTTAACGTAATTTATTTAAATTCAAAATGGCGCTGCCAGACCGTGAACATTTGAGAAATGTGCGGACACTATCCAGAGAATACATAGATGAATCCAACACTGAAAAAAGGTGGCTTCCGTCAGCAGCCCATAGCTGGGACAAGAACCCTTGACCGTTGACGTGCTGGTGCCACGTATGGTACTTTTCCACATAAAATAGTACATTTTGAAATGGTACTTTTATTGACGAACTTTTTCACATTTTGGGCTAAAGAGAGATAAATGGGAAATAAAACATTTGAATTGGCTTGCATTCAGTGCTTTGCATTTATTGTATTAATTTCAGCTTAGTTCGAATCTTGGCGAGAGGCTCTTGGAATGCAAAATTAATTCAGACTTGGAGCTCCACGGCCCTTTTAATTAGTTGCTAATTAAAATGTCTAATTTATTTTCGTTTGGTTGCATGATGATTTTGTTTTCGCTTGCTAAGTATATAAAGGACATTAGACTTAATATTTACTAAATAAGTAAGACGATCACAGCTCGCCATGCACATGCTCCGGCTCTGGCGGTTCCGTTGTGATGACCACCTGCTCATTGGGGCTGCCGCTGTGATTCTCATGATCCTCGACGCGGGCGAGCAACGCCTTGAGCTCAGCATCATAATCCTTCCATTCGGGCACAATGCGCTGAGCCGCTGTCAATTTGGCCTCCTTGGTCTGCGGATTGTTGCACAAATCGATGACCTTGGCGCTCTTGAACGAGCTGTCGCTGCACCAGGTCTGACACCACAACCATTCGTCCGGCAGCGACTTGATGGCCACCTGATGTATCATATTGTTGGGCAAATCCTGATCCAAGTTGGATAAACTATTCGGATCCTGACTGAGTGCCTGGTACTGACCACGCAACCGATCGCCGGCGGCAATCTTGCGGAATCGCTTCAAATCCACCACATACAACGCGGAGATGTGATAACGCCTGCCCATCAGATGACTGCGCCAATAGCCTTGCTTCCAGAACCGGAATCCTTCCATCTCCTTGCGGGAATCACAGAATGGCGTGTACGCATATGGAGCGCCACCCAAATCCAAGTCGTACAGCTCCTTGATGTCGGTGCGCACAATGGCATCGGCGTCCACAAAGATAATCTTGCGCACATTGAGCGGGAAGAGCACGTCCAGGAACAGTATCTTGTAGCCCCAAATCGTGCGCTGCTTCTCCGTCTGCTGGTGCAGCCAACGCGGCCACTTGTATTGCACCAGCTCGTACTGGAAGTTGTACTCCTTGGCCATGTGCGGCAAAAAGTCGGTGAACTGTGGCGACAGATAGTTCTTGAGGAACCAGAACTTGACCGGCGACTTGGTGTGCTTCAGCAGCGACACCATCATAATGCGCAGCAGACGCTCATACAGATGTCCTGAGGCCACCGAGAAAATGTTGATGGTCTCCACGTCCTCGTCGGTGCCAGCGGCGCCGCTGCTGCCGCCAAAGCTGTTCGCAATGCTGTTCCAAATGCCCGATTGCGCTGGCGCAGCGTCGTCCGACAACAGCTCCGCATGCTGCATGCCTGGTCGCTTAGACACGCGCAGCTTGGTCACGTGGGAGCGCAGCGAGGTGATCAGCACCTGCACCGCACCCGTCTGCTGTTGATGCAGCGTATTGGGACCCTCCGCATGACTGATGGCATAGATGTCTGTGGATTTGCCATCGCGCAGTCGCAAAGTCCATGCGCCCGGATTGGCCTTGAGCTGGAAATAGCCCAGATTGGCCATCACAATGGTGTCCACCAGCGTGGGCTGCGCCTTGGTGCCGAGCACCAGCTGCAATCCTCTGGGCGGCGCACCGCTGGCCGCATCAAAGCAATGTCCCTCGAGCAGCAGATACTCCAGACCAAACTCGCTGTGCACTGGGCCGCCAATGTCGCGCAGCTTGATGTTGTCCAGATCGTAGACAGCATGCACTGCCTCCACCAGCCAATTCTCCGGTACCTGCAGCTGCTGGGTGAGCAGCGGATTGGCCGGCAGTCCACTGAACTTGGCCTGCGGTCCCTCGGCACGTGCTCCGCTCGTCTCGAACTGCACCTCGGGTTCCACGACATAGCGATAGAAGTTTTTCACGGGCATGTCGCTGTGCTGCGCCACGGGCGTCAAAAACAATTGCAACTGACAGTTTAGAGTTTGACGCAGCAGGATCAGAATGGGTGTGAGCTTTTGGGCCGCTCTTGAGGCGGGATCCAGCACGGCAGCAATGTCAAAGTGCGGCAGCTGCTGCTCCTTGGCTGGCAAATTGACCACAGAGTGTTCGCGTCGCAGATCCGTGGGCAGCTTGAAGCGTGTCTTGGTCTGGCGGGGCAACAAACTAGCATAAAGCTTGAGCAGCGTATCGCTGTTGAAGGCTTCGTGCACTTCGTTGGACGACTCCTTGAGCACCTCGCGCACCTTGTCGCCATACTGCAGATCGCTGTATCGCGCCAGAAGCGCAAAGTCGGCGCTATCGAAGCTCTCCGCAGCGCCCAGAGGACCATAAAGGCGACCATTGCCAATAACCAGACGCTGGGACTTGGCCAAGCTCAACACACGCTGCGAATAGACGCGCAGCATTTTCAGATGCAGCTCGGTGCTGCCCAGAATGTCCTCCAGCTGCTTGGGTATGTCCTCGATGCGTTTCGACTGCTGTCGCAGCCACTTGAGCACCTGATCCGTGGCCTTGGCCGGCTCTAGCGTTTGCATGGCTGCCCAAGCCAAACGATTCAAGCTCCGTTTGTCACTCGTTCCCTCAGTGTTGGGGATGAAGGCCAGACGAACGCTTTGGCTGCTCTGTACATAATCCAGGGCATGTGTCAACAGTTCGCGTCCCTCGCTCGTCTCCAGATCGGCAAACACCCAGATGGTCAAGAACTGCAGATTAGCGCTGCCAATGCGCTCGTTGCTCTTCTTGCCACCAAAGTACTTCAAATTTGCCATCAACGTCGCTGTCATGTCCCTGTTGGAGAGCTTATTCAAGGCAGCCGCATTGCCCAGCCGATGGGAGGCGACTCCATTGATGTCCAGATACTTGGCGTCCTCTTGGCTGAGAATGCGCTGATTGAGACGCGGCATCACATGCGGCTGGTTCATCAGGTAGTTGATCATCTCGTCGTTGTCGGTCAGCTCGCCACGATACACCGCCTTCTGAAGCGTTGTGGTCTGGCTCATGATCTCCGTGAAGATGGCCTCCTCGAAGTCGCTGTCGGCGCTGATGATGTTGCTGGGCATGGGGGCGCCATTGAGCAGCGCCTGCGGCTGGCGCACGGCACCAAAGCCCAAGCGTTGAACAAACTCGCCAGCCAATTGCCGGCCATAGTCGTAGTCGGAATCCTCGGAGACTATGTCCTTGGCCTTGCTGGTGCTCAGCGAACTGACCTCCTTGGTCAGCTGCTTGACAATGTGCGCCTTGTTGACGGGCGACGTTTCGCCCACAGCGGCATAGATGTCGGTCAGGAAACTCAGTGCAGCACGTGCATCCTTCTGCTGGCTCAGATAGTTGAAGGCACACGCAATAGCCACATAATCCTCAGCAGTATCATCGTCGGAGGCGCGGGCATCAAAAACCAGACCCAAGCGTATAGGTGCCTGATGTATGACGAAGGATTCGGCTAGCTTGATGACGCTGCGCGCTTCTGGTTGCAGCGGATCCACAACCAGCACCAGGTTGAAGACATTCTTGCGTATGTTGCGCAACATGCCGGGGAATGTGGGGCGCAACAGATCCATGACGGATGGCGGCCAACGCTTGTACTGCGCATCCTGCTCAATGTCGTTGATCCACTGCACCGACGTGTCCCGTATGTCCATGGCAAACTCTCGCTTACTGGCGCTATTCAAGTCCAAGGCCAGCAAGGCGCTGGCCAAATTGCCGTGCACATTGTTGCCATGCAAACTCTCCAACACACGCATCTCGGAGCGCAGCGTCTCCACCAGCGAGTACAAGTCCATGGTGTCCGCATCAAAGAACAGTCCGTTGATGAACAGCGCACCATCTGGCGGCGCCACATTCAAGCTGCGACCCAACGAGTCTGTGTTGTGCTTGATCTCTGCGCGCATATCATCGCTCACTTTGTGAGCGAGCAGCGTGCGCGCCAACATGGGGAAATTGTGTGCCGTGTACTGCAGAATCTGCAGAGCTTCGTCGCCCTGGATTTCAGCCACAGCCGCTGCGGCCTGCAGTCCCAGATCCTGGAACTCCCAGGCCTTTAGCTGGGCAATCTCATCGTTGCCTTGCAGCAGACGCTGACGCAGTTGATCCAGCGCGCTCTTCAGCGTGGGATGTTTGGCTTTCAGGACCTTGAAATCGAAGCCTTGCACATCGGTCTCATTGGCCAATTCGTCGGCTGCCGTTGCACCGCCAGCGCCAGCCTCTGGCTTGGGTGCATCGTCCTGGCTCTTGTACTCGGTGGACTTCAGGTGCAACTCCACGCCGTAGCCCGACAATCGGACAGGTCGCTCACTACGCTTGGCCAGCTGATGGCGCAGTATGTAACGCACCTTCCCCGCATTGGCGGCATTCTCCAGCAGCTTGTGATATGGTCGAAAAGCGGCGCTGCCCAAATCAGCATAGAGCACCACAGTGCGCGTATTGTTCTCGCTGCCAGGATATATGTGATCAAAGCTGTAGCTGCCCACGTCCGCATCCAGGCTGCTCGCCGTCTTCGAGAGTCGCAGTTTCTGCTCCAGCTGCTCATAACTGCAGGCGAGCTCGGTGCCCACCTGAGCGTAGATAGCGCCGTCGCAGGCGCCCGCTGCACGCAGCTCGTCGGCTACCTGGAAATGCGTTTGGATGCGTGGTGTCAGGCTGTGCATGGAGACGACCAGCTTCAGCAGTGGCAGCTGGGGCACGCTCATGTGCGAGCGCACCACCTGCAAGGCAGCATTGTACTGTTGCGACTCCGTATCTAAGAAGGAATAATTCAACAATTAATATTTGAGCTCACAGCAGTCTGGCAACACTGTTGTTTACGCACTACAAAAACATACCGTAATCGTTGAGCGCCGTGTCCAATGCTGTCGCTGCCTTAACATAGTCCCAGAACAGACCGTCCTGCTCGTCGGCCAGATACTCGGCAATTTCCAAATATAATGGCGTTTGCGTCCATTTAGCGTTAATTAGCGTGGTAATAGGAAAACTTTGACTGGACTCTGCAGCCGCCAGCGGAAGGAGGAGCGCGGAAGGTGCCACTAAAGCGAACAGCAAAAAACTCACAAGACGTAACATTTTATGGCTGTGCGTACAAACTAGGCTAGTGTTTGTTACGTGCACATTGCGCATACACAATACTGTTCAATTTACAAATCCGCACAATGCACTTTTCGTTCGCGGTCCACCTTTTTTATTTGTTAATTCAATTTACTGCGAAAAACTGATGTGGCGTTTTACCGGCCGACAGCGTTGCCAGTTGGCTGCAACAGTGATGCCAGATGCATGCAAATACTGTTTATAAACCTTGCAGAGCTCTAACAGCTGTTATGGGGCTCAGTGTGACTGCGTGTGGGAACGGCTATTTTAGGCCAACTTGCAAAACAAATAATTTTTAAAGCACTTGCAATTTGGTAGATCTGCTCATACATTATAAAATAGTGCGTCTTGACCAGAATCTTGTGTGTTTTGGCGATCGGTAGCGTTGCCACGGTGTTACAAGCCATTGTAAGCGGAACTAGCTAAAGTTCTTGTCCGTGAACTGTAATAATCTCGAGAACAGCTGTTGCATTATGACTATTCCAGCAATCAGCTGATTTGTTTATAAACGAAAGCGCGCGAAAATTGTAAATAGTCCAAAGTGTTTTGATTGATTTATAATCGATGAAGTGCACCTTAGAAGGAAGCAATGCGCGCGGTAAGTACTGCAAGTGCCATGTTGCAGCTTTAAATAATGAATAGTCTTCTTCTAGTCCTTGCAAAGGCCATACAATCGCTGTCCAAAGTGGGCAAGGAGTTGTTCATTGAGGCCGACGCGGTGGGACTGCAGATGCGCACCATCAATGCAACACAATCGGCCGTAGGCAGCATACGCTTCAGTCGCGCCATGTTCGATACATTTCAGGTGCCTGCCAGTGGTGATTGCTACTGCAAGATTGCCATGAAGTCGTGTCTTGGCGTCTTTCGCAACATGAAACAGGCAAGCGACAAACGTTGTCTATTATGAACTGCTTTTAAATAAGAACTGGTTACAGGTGGAGCACTGTGAGCTGAGCATTGTAAATAATAGCAGCAAGTTCCAGGTAACGCTGCGCTGTAAGCTGGAGACCAAGAAGCAGGCACTGCTCTCGATTGTGGATGAACAGAACATCACTTCTGCGGTGCCCACGGATCAAAGCGCCAATTGGTGAGCCTTTATTTCCTTTTTGTGCGTATTAATGCATTAATAAATTATTGGTTTGTGCAGCATTCGCGGCGACTACAAGTTGTTTATGGAAATCTCGAACAGCTTCATTGCCTCGGAGGAGGAACTGACTCTGGAGGCCAAGGCCGACAGTTTGTCGGCCAAGAACTACATCGAGGGCGCCCGCGTCAACGACAAGTTCATGCGATCGCAGCTCAAACTGAAGCCCAGTGAATTTGCCCACTATCAAGTAGCCCACGATGCAGTGATTACATTCTGCATCAAAGAGTTTCGCGCTTTTCTACTCTTCGCTGAGGCTTTGAACGCTGAGATGACAATAGAGTTTGATGATGCGGGCAGTCCATTTCTGTTGAAAATCAAGAAGCATGCGGAGATCGAATGCTTGTTAATTCTATCCACACTATCCCCCGATGACGTGAGCTTCTCTGAGGATTACTGTCAGCGCGAAATTGGCGAGGCTGATCTGCCTCCTGCGACTCAGAAGCGCAAGAGCAGCACACCAGGACCAACGGTGCAGCAGAAACGTCGTCTGGCTGAAGACACCACAATGCCAACGGACGAGGACTCGGCGGTCTTTCAGTTTCGTGATCACCGCCCAAAGCGGCCATCCGAAGCGCCTTCCGTGCAGCCGCCACGTCTGTTGGCCGAGGGCGATACTGTGGATGTGGTTGAGGAGGAGGCCGACGAGGAAGCTCTGCTGCTGGCCGTGTCAGAGGCAGCACAAGCCAGCCAGGTGCAGGCACCAAACAGCACGGACATCTACTTCTTTGAAACGGAGGATGCACCGCCACCCACAATGCTGCCATCTGAATTAGCCGATGACGCTGGGGAGGAAGACGAAAGCATACCACAGTCGCCGGAACGGGAACAAAGGCACAAGGTGCGCACGATATTCTCGCGTTGCTTCCAAAACACATATGTGCCGCGCGAGCCATCACCCAATAGTCAGGTGTATGCTCCCAATTCGGATACCGAGGATTAGCCTAGTTTGTTCGTGTATTTGTAAAGAATTGTATAAACCGCACTTTGCATTGTCCTAGTTAAGTTTTTGATTAATCTATTTGAATGACGGGCAGAAAGCTGCTCGTTAATGCTGTCTCTGAGCGGGATTGCAATTGTGCCGTGTTCCTTTGAGCCTGCTGCAACGCGGTGTGCGCCGATTGCAAGGACACCTGGGACTTTATAAGCATTTGATCCGTGGTCAACAGCTGCTTGGATGCGTTCACCACAAAGCTGCGAGTAAATGCCGTCAGCGACCTCCAAATGTTGATATTACTTTCAACTGCAGTCGAGTGTGAAGGTAAATTAATAAACTTCAAAGCTATTTACTTGCTTAGCGCTTACTTAGTTTGCGTTGTAGCAGATTGTTCCGATAGATGGAGGCTGTTACACTGGCCCTGCTTGGCTTCTCATAGATGTCTTCGTCTTCTTCCTCCTCCTCGGACGCCTCACCGGAAACTTCAGCTGCAAATATCTGCAAACCACTTGTTGTTTAGTTGGAAGTGTTTGAAAGTCCTTGGATAAATTACCTCTTTGTGCTCCTGCTCCTCATCCGATTCAGGAGCTTCACCGCGCACTAAATCAGTCATAATGGAAACGCTCTATTTATTTTTCCAATTTGTTTATTTACATTAACAATCTTTCTGGAGCAGCTTTCGATTTTCAATCGGGAAGCCGATATACAAACTGTGGCGGTAATTTAAAATGCCGATAGTTTTGAGTCTTGATTAATGTTTTGTTTATTGTTTATGCACAATTTAAATATCAATAAATTGAAGAAATTTGAAAAATGAATGAACAAATTAAATTAATTAATTTACGTTGTTTTAACTTAATCAAATTTAAAAGTTTTATTCTTTTGTATTGTTATTCTGTTAAACTTGATAAAAATATCAATAAATTGTAAAGCAATTATTAATTTATCTTTAAATAAAACTTAAAACTTATTTTAAAATTGGTATAGTTTTATTTTGGGGTCAAATTTTTACATGTATTATTGTTAATTTGTAATAACTGATGTTTGCTTGTATTTGCTTTAGGGACGCAGACCATTATTATACACGAGATCTTAATCTCACTTCCATTTTGTTTAACATGCCATTTTCCAGAGCGCAACCTATTGAAACGTTAAGTGAATATATACATATATATTTATCCTCAAATACAAATTTAATTTCACCAGCCAAGCAAATATAAGCATATTACCCATTACTCACTGTTTTTAATTTAGAAAATGATTTGTAGTCAGAAATCTTGGTTTTCCAAAACACACAAATGACACATGATGAAAGTAGGGAAAAATCTCGAAAAACAGTATATTTCACAACAAATTTCATTTAAATTACACAAAGTTTAGCAAGTAAATACTATAATTATTCGAAGTATTTCTGCAAAGTTTAGCTAGTAAATATTATAATTATTCGAAGTATTTCTGCAGAGTTCCCATCTCGTACATTCGCTTAATGTCGGTGCCTCCGCCAATGAACTTGCCGTCGATAAAGACGCGGGGAACAGTGCGAGCGCCCGTCAGTTCGCCCAATACCGATTGAATTTCGTTGCCATCCTTACGGTTATCCAGCTCAATAATCGTTGCATTAACATTCAGTTTACGAAAGGGCTGTTCAAAATTGTAAATAACCGATTAGATTAAAAAGCATTGATTTTACAACACTGACTCGCTTACCTCCTTGGCCATGGTGCAGTACGGGCAATAACTTTTGCTGAAAATTGTCACCTTGTTGTTGGCAATGGCATCGCGCACAAATTGAGCTTCAACGCTGTCCATATTGACTACTGGCTTTTTTAGAACACTCTCAACTAGACCCATAAAAGGGAACGGAAATTTTTTGGAGACCGTTGATAAAGCCTGGAAAACAGGCCTCGAATGAATGCAAGTGCTAAGTAAGCTGTGGGGAGAGGTTAGTTTAATGACACCTTTTATATGTAAACATTGCGTGGCTGTTGGCGCTGCCACATCGTTCTAGTAAACAGCTGGTTCACTTACCATTTAGTGGTTACAGCGAACATGTTGAATACATGCATATCTGTGTTAGTTTATCAGAATTGTGGTTTTTTTGTGTAGTTTTTTGTGTGCAAATAAAATGTATTTGTTCTTAACTGATTATTAAGTTATTCGCATGGAATACCAATAAGAGAAATATCATCTGCGCTGCCACCTCTGAATCCAGCTGTTATCAGTTGTCTGCCGATCTGGCAGCCTCGACTCTACTTGAACGGAAAATCAATTATTCGGTAAATGCGTGCCACCCACAATGGGACACAAAGAAAGACGGCTGCAGCAAAATAAGTTTAGTTAAAATAACACACAAGAAAATAACAAACAGCCATGCCCAGCAGTCTACTGTTCGCCACTAGCAGCGAGGGCCGCGTTCACACGCTGTCCACCAGCTCCAGTGGATGGCGCGAATTCCCCTATCTTGGATTGGAATTCAAGAAAATCAGCGCAGCGCCCAACTATATGTGGGCCATTGGTGGCGACCGGCAGGTGTATGTGCATGTGCATGGCCTCGATGTGCCCATACGCGTCAAGGAAGAATCTTACGAGAACGAACGCTGGCTGCCCATCGAAGGATTCTCGAAGACGTTGTTGCCCACCGATCGCTATCGCTACTCGAACGTTGATGGCAGCGTCGAGCGGAGCGTAGACAAGATACGCCTGCCTTCGATGGCCTGGCAGTGGGACGGTGACTGGCATCTGGATCTCGAACTCGATGGCCAGCAATTGGCCGAAGATGGCTGGATGTATGCCTTGGATTTCCCAGCATCCTATTCGGCCAAAAAGTCATGGAACTCGTATGTGAGGCGTCGCAAGTGGATACGCTTTCGGCGCTATGCGGCGCTGAACAGCTGGTGTGCCGTCGCCCCATTGCACAAGGACCCCACCCAGGAACCCTTCATCGATGTGGCCATTGGTGGCACCCATGTGCCCAATGCCCGGGTCGGCACACTGTGCGTGTGGGCTATAACAGCGCATGGTCGGGCCATGTTTCGCACTGGCGTCACTCAGTTCTCGCCCGAGGGTCTGCGCTGGACGGCCATCAACACGCCCACCGGCAGCGAGCTCTCGCAGATTAGCGTGGGCCCCACTGGCCTCGTTTGGGCTGTGCTCTACAACGGCCGGGTCATTGTGCGCACGGGGATAACACGTGACAATCTGTCGGGCGAGGCGTGGCTGGATGTGAAGTCGCCGGTGGCCACGAGTTCGCAGTCGGATACACCGCGTGGCCTGCGCATTGTGCAAATCTCGGTGGGCACCGATGCCGTGTGGTGCATTACGAATGATAACCATGCGTGGTTCCGGCGAGGCATCAAAGGCGATGCGGCTGGCATAAGCGAGGATGCCGCCATAGGCAGAGGCTGGGTGGAAATGGTGGGCAATCTATCGATGATCGCGGTGGCACCAAACGATCAGGTAAAACAATTCGAGACAATCTCTAATGCTCTATTTTTAATGTTGGACTCTTTCAACAGGTGTTTGCCATTGGCGCAGCTGATCGTGCTATTTACTATCGATCGGGAGTCAGTGCAGCGGATCCCACCGGTAAAAAGTGGCTAAAGATACAGTGTTCCATGCAAATAAGTCGCTCCTCCAGTTCCTTATCCATTGTGTCGCGCAAGAGTGGCGGCAGCAGCTCTACGCCCGGCTCCAAGCATCAGAGCTTCTCCAATCTCTACTCCAAGGAGAAAGAGAAGGGCGTTGTGGAGACGTGTGCCGTCATCGAAACCGTTAGCAGTCACAGCAATGCATCCTTGAGCAATGGCCTCAATAATCGCCTGAAAAGTGAACGCTGGAAGTTGAATGCTGATTCGCCGCCCACAATTGGCAGTCTCAATTTAAACGAGCGGCAGAAACATCGAGCGACCGCCTTGCGAGAGACTTCCTCGCATGCCTCCAGTGCACCTGCTGCCGACATTGCCGAGATCACTGGCAAGTTCGAGACGCAGCTTAAGAATCCACGCGCTTGGTCGCCAGTGCGCAGCGTTGGCTCTGTGGTGGGCACTGAGGCGCATCCGGAAAGCGATTCGGCTGTCTTTGAGTCGGAATCGGCGCATGGCTCCGATGCATTTCTGGGCGAAGATGACGACCACAACGGATCGCAGTTCTGGACCGAGTGTGCCGTAATGTGGAGCTGTATTGCAACGGGCGCCGTGACAGTGGATGTCAACAACATACCCAACTGGTTCAACGATCATTTGGCCAACGATGGCAAGGCCGAAGCGAATCCTACGTGGCGCAACGATATACTCGATAAGCTCAAGCAACGCCAGCTCAGTCTGGCCAAGCTGCAGCAGGTGACGCACTACGAGAAGGCCGTGGAGCTCAGCTCGTGGGTGAAGTCCGCCGATGCACGCTATCAACATCCCGCTGGTGACTATGACGACTGCATCATTGAGCTGGAATGGGTCAGCGGCACCGGCACAGGCAGCAGCGATAGCAACGACAGCGATTCCGGCACCTTTACTGTGCTCAGCCCGGATGGAGCTGCGACCAAGATACAGTTTACTCTCTCGGACATAACGTGTGTGCAGTGCTGCAGTGAACCGGGCGCTCCACGCCTGGCCATACACGCCGTGCATCTGCCCGTCAATTGCAGTCCCGTCAAGCTGCAGTTTGCTGGCGATGCCGAAATGGAGGATTGGTTGTCGCACTTGTCTTCAGTGTGCAGTCAGATCAACATGCTGCTGGGCAAGCCGGCGAGCAATGCCATCTGGCTGACCAGCGAGCTGGGCGATGTCTTCGTCTTCGATGCGGCCAACATGAAGGCGCAGCAGCTGGAGAAAACCGAAAGCGGACAGAGTCACTATGTGGAGCGCATGGATCTGTCCACCTGCGAGACGCCCTACTACAACACACTCTACAATGGGTAACAATTAGAACTTAATGCAATTACATCTCTATTAAACCACTTAATTCTCTTGCAGCATGCCTTGTGGCAGCGAGCTGGAGATTACAGGCTGTGTATACGATGATGCGGACCAAATACGCTTTGACTTGCAGTGTCATTCCAGTATCAAGGCATTGCCGCATCGTGTGGAGAAATATCGTGTGATTGCCATGCATCTCAACCCACGCTTCAATGAGCGCACAACCGTTCTCAATTCCATGGTGGATTCGGAATGGCTCGATGAGATACGCAACGATCGTATGGTATTCGCACCAGGCGCCAGTTTCACTGTCAAAATCAGGTGAGTCATCATCGAACTTTTTTATCAGCACTTAAACTTAACACTGATTAAATCACTTTGCAGGGCTCTTCAGAACCAGTATCAGATAGTCGTCAATAATGCTCTCTATGCCGACTACAAATATCGCACTGATCCCGCCGCCGTCACTTGCCTCTATGTGAGTGGACGCGTTAAGCTCTTCAATGTCGTGTATCGGTCGCCCTCGCTGATTGTTTCCATGCAGCAGATGCATTGGCGCCAAATGGGTGGCCATGTGAAGCGCGTGTACAACAGCGGCGTCGACGTTGTCTGGGGCATTGCCTGCGATAATACGGCTTGGGCGTACAACGGCGGCTGGGGCGGCATGTTTCTTAAAGGCCTGGAGGGATCGGGCAAGATTAACAGCATGATTGATACGCACACTTATTATGTGTATGAGAATCAACGTTGGAATCCCATCAGTGGCTTCACTGCCAAGAGCTTGCCCACCGATCGCCACATGTGGAGCGATGCAACTGGAAGACAGAAGCGCAGCAAGGAGCACACCAAGCTGTTGTCCACGCACTGCGAATGGATCTCCGACTGGGCCATAGATTATAACATTCCGGGTGGCGCTGATAAGGAGGGTTGGCAATATGCCATCGACTTTCCGGCTAATTATCACGCACACAAGAAGCTGACGGATTGTGTGCGACGACGACGTTGGATGAAAAAATGTCGCCTTAGCAGCAGCGGCCCCTGGCAGGAGCTTAGCCATTCCAAGATACTCGATGCTGCGCTGCAGGTGTTGGACGATGATGTGGACAGCGCGCTCAATGTGGAGGACATGCCAGTGTCCGCTTGGGCCATTGCCTCAAATGGCGATGTGTTGATCCGTCATGGTGTGAGCACATTGAATCCACGCGGCGACAGCTGGGAGCACATTGTGAGCGACCAGCCGCTAATTGGCATTAGCGTTTCGCCAGCAGGACAAGTCTGGGCTGTGGCTAGAAACGGTATGATCTTCTTTCGCTTCGGCATCAACAAGCTCAATCCCTGCGGCGACGCTTGGCAACAGGTGGAAGCCCCAGCGGGCGTTACGTTTAAGGCCATAAGCGTTGGGCGCGCTGGCATCTGGGCATTAGACAACCAGCAACGCTTGGCCGTGCGCAAGGAGATCACGCGCACATTCCCCGAAGGATCGCATTGGCAATTTCTTCCAAATGCTGCCAATGTTCCGCCGCACACGGAAACTCACTGTGGCTTCAGATCAGTGTCGGTTGGCAAAGAAGTCTGGGCTATATCCCTAAATGGCGTCGTTTGTCGACGGTGCGGCATAACCAAAGAGAATCCCGCTGGAGCTGGTTGGAATCTGGGCATAGCTGTAAGTATTAATCACTAGACTGATTTGACTTTATTAAATTGCTGTTTTTGTTTACAGGGTCAGTGGCAACAGGTGTCCGTGGAGGGTTATATGTAACCATAATGCATTCCGCTTTCAGTATTTATATGTGTATATACGCCCAGTTACCCGACATAGGTACGAAATGGGTAATAACGTTGTGCATATTAATAGGAACCAGTCATTGTCTTGGATGCACATCGCATATTTAGTCAAAACAAAACTAACTATTCTTAACTTGCGAATATTTTACAAAAATTATGCCTATACAATGCATTCTGTAGTCAACAAATTTAATTTATTCTGATATTTACTCATTCTTTCTTATATTATTCCCTTATTTTATACAGTTTAGTTTTAAGTAATGTGCATCCATTCGACAGCCAAGTCTTATTTAATTGTATTTATAATTTGTATACTTAAATATTTACCTAGCGAACCTGACTTGTATTTATACAGCTTTTGCATAATACATCGCTTAGATTTACCAACTTTGTATGACTATATATATTTCATGCGCCTCTTGAGTTCCACCGTAACAAGTATTGTGTGTTGAATGAATTTTCAAAATAAATTGTATTTGGCGGGCGCCAAGCTGCTAATTGGACAAATATAAGATATCGATTTATTTTATTACGGCCCATACTCAGAAATATATTGTGGCCGCTAAGTGAAAATAATGTAGACCGTAAATTTGTGATTCACCTAAAAAGACTAATCGATATTTTTGTTTTGCATATCGATTGTACCTATCGTGTTTTATATCGGTTTCTTTTATTCCTGGTATTATTTGGTATTCGTCATGCAGTCACACTGTCTCTACTACCAAAACAACTTGCACGCGAAATTAGCTTAGTAAATAAAAATAGTGAGTTATGGCCGACTACGATAATATACGCATAAAAAAACTGGTTCTTAAAGGAGAGAAACCCAAGTAAGTGACTGCAATAAAAGTATACTGCTATATATATAAACCCCAACATTGTTTACAGGAAAAGTAAGAAGCGCAAGAAGGAAAAAGAACACAAAGAGGACGACGATGCACCCAAGCGGAGCAAGACTGTTGTGGACGAGGATGCAATCCAGCATGGCGGTTGGTGGACAGCGACAACTGCAACTAATATTGTCGGCGCGGTGGCCATCGAGTTTAGCGACCGCTGTTACTTAAAGGCATTGGACAATGGGTAAGTCACCAAACAATATAAACAAGGAATTAAAGTCACATAAGAAAACATAATTTGCAGATTGTTTACGCTGGGCGCGCCGCACAATCAAGGTGACGGTCCAGATCCAGAGGAGATATTCACAGCATTTCCAATAAACGATCGCAAAGTCTCCTTTAAATCGGGCTATGGAAAATATGTAAAAATTGAGAAAGATGGCATGGTGACGGGACGTTCCGAGGCCGTTGGCAGCATGGAACAATGGGAGCCGGTCTTTGAGGTAATTCTTTTTGAGTAAACTACTTGCACTATTGCTTAAACATTCTTCTGTCTTGTAGGGTAAAAAGATGGCATTATTGTCGGAAACGGGCCACTTCATGTCCATTGATCCAGAGGACGATGCTTGCGTGGCTCTCCGCAAAAAGGTGGGAGACCATGAAATCTGCCAAGTTCGCACCAATGCAGCCCGGGATGTTGTGGTGGACGATCAGCCCAAGGAGGAGAAAGGCGACTTGGGCGAAGTGGAGCGAAATTATGTGTACGTATTCCAAAACCTTAATATATCGGATTATTAATTTTAATTGCATTTTCTGTTCGATCCATAGCAAAAAGTTTCAAAAGTTCCAAGACAAAAAGATGCGCATCAGCAAAAATAATATCAAGGAGCTGGAGGAAGCAAAGGCTCAAGGACTTTTGCATGAAACACTTTTGGATCGACGCAGCAAGATGAAAGCAGATCGGTATTGCAAATAAAACGTGACTAAACGGTATAATAAATTTAACTTACTAGTAAATATAAGAACAACTTATTAATGTTTGCTCAGTAAAACAATTCCGAGGGATGTTGAAAATATTTGTAATGGAAATTTAAAGTGGAATACATTCTACAAATTATAGCAAAAAATAAGAACTATCCACAATTTGAGGAGTGTCAATTGGAACCCGACCAAGACACGATAACAATTCGAACTTGCATAAATCCAAACGGGGCGGACTCAAAATTGGAACAGCATTAATTTCGATTCAAATTCGAAACGTAAAAAGCAAACGTAAAATTGGAGCCGTTTTGTTTAAGATAGAATTTCGAATTGCAAATCAAATAATATCCGAGTTAGTTGCGAATGAAACAAACACAATTTACAAAGGGCACTTAAAATTGTAACCGTAACAGAGTTTTATATATAAAGTCAAAGTGGATTTGGATTAGTAACTGGAAAGTAAACAAAATCGGAAAAATAAATTAAACCACAGTTAATTTCAATCGAAATTCAAACTTTTCAAATACAAAAGCAACCACAATTATCCCACACTTAATTTCGATCGTTATTCTAAACAATGATCGCAGAGTTTCTCACTGGCTGTAAAGTGAAACGCTCAAGAGAACGGCGAAGAGCAGGTAGCACAAACTCAATGGAATTTACAGCAGCACGAGAGCGGAACATAAACCGGTTTTGAAAGAGCGCAAAAGGCCAAGTTAGAGATTGAGCCAGAGATTCAGTTGCAATTTGTTGGTGAGCCAAGTCGGAACGAGACGCTATAAAAACTAGAAGTCAAATTTTCAATAGATTTGATTGTTTATATTTATTTTGTGATGCGTAAGACGCAGGGAGGGATGGCGTTGGCCGCAGACAGACACAGACTTGGTCTAGACGCCTCGGAGACTTACTCAACGTCCAGTTCGTCGCTCAACAGCTCGTTCAGCGATGGCAGCGACCTGGTCAACTGGGAGGAGTACGTGGCCGAAGATGGCAGCCTCTTCTATGCCGAATACGTGCCCAGTGTCAAGACAAACACCACGGACAGACGCGGTGAGCTGCTGCGTCGTTCGCTGCGCCTGGGAAAAAAAACACGGCGACAGCAGCAGCAGCAGAATAGAGGCCAACAGGGCAAGCAACAGCTACAGCAGCAGCAGCAACACAATGGCAACCAATACAACAACAACAACGAGCAGCCAGACAGCAACTCCAACTCCAACTCGAGCAACGGGTTCCGCTTTGCAGACATCAAGAATTCACACGACAATCAGAAGCAATTGGAGCTGGTTATAACGGCGACAGATCGCTTCCGCTTTGGCCGCCGCTCCACCGCCGTGGAGTCCATATTGGGCTTTCGAGTGCTGCCCTTTCCGGATCAGCCCGAGTGCCTGATGGTCGATAGCTTTGTGCACGACATCAGCGCCATGCAGCACAGCATCAAGCGCGGCGATTGGTTCAAGTCCCTCAACGGCATCGAGCTCTATGCCAGCAATGTGGACGAGCTGCTGCAGCAGTTTCTCGAGCCCACTCAGGTGTGCCTGGGCTTCCAGGGGACCGCCACTGCAAGTCCAGCCAATGCAGCGGAGGAATCTCTGGGATTGCAGCAAGTTCAGCTGGTTCGTAAGCTGCTGAGCTTCGCCATGTTCGCAGAACAGTTCGAGCAGCTCCTGCCCGCATCCGCTGCTGTGCCGGACTCACTGACGCCCTTCGGCATGCTGCTGCTGCCGCCGGAATGCTATCAGCAGGATCAGCACAAGGATTCGCTCTACTACTATCCAGAGTCGCCGCTGACCAACTTTCTGTACAAGGCCAGGGGCAGCTTCCTTACACTGTCCTCGGTGCTCAACGAGCTGCAAACGGAGCCGCTGACATCGCGTCTCTTAGTGGATCAGGTCTCCTACTATGTCAACTATCGGCGGCTCAATGGCTTCCTGGTGCTGTTCGCCTATGCCGCAGAGTTGTACAGCGCCGCCGAAAGCAGCTTGAGATCGGACGAGCTCATCGGCTACATTCGCTTCTCGTTGCCGGGTCTCAACTTGGACAACTTTGCTACGGGCGACGACGGCTCGAGCGGCTTGCGGCTGTTCCTACGTCACTTTTGTGGCATCCAACGCTGTCGTCTGCTGGCCCAGCCACGCGGTCAGCTGCAGTTCGAGCAGCTGCTGCAGCAGTCGCGCAATCTTCCACTGCCCAAGGAGGCGCAACTGCGCATCTTTGACGCGCTCAGCGAAATGGAGGCCATGGACTATCGCAACTGGAACGACGAACCGTTGACCACGCACCGCGAGTTCTTCATCTACGGCTGTGCCCTGTACTATGATCATTTTCTGCTGGCCAGTTTGCTGCCCGCCGAGGTGCGCTCCAATGTGGAGCTGTTTCTGCGCTGTCGCGGCATCTTCGACTTCATTGGCGCTGCTCCGGGCGTGCGTGTCCGTGAGCTGTATGTGTGGGAGGAGATTGTGCTGCCCAATGCCACGGGTCGCTACTTTCTCACCGTCTGCTCGCGCAGTCACCTCATTCTCACCGTCATCCTCAAGATGTATGTGGATGAGCCCGAGATGGAGGCCTATGGCTCGGTGCCGCCTTCGCTGTTCTATATCGAGGAGATCCAAGAGACGCTGGATCATCTTATTCAGTGCGGCATTGAATCGCTGGCCAAGTTCTGGTCCGTGTCCAACAAACGTCCGGAGGTATTGGATCAGCTGAAGATCGAGCAAGCCGGCGACGAGCAGGAGGCGAATGGCAAATTGGAATCGTTTCTGAAGCCGAAGCTAACCGTTGTCCACTCGGCGTCCGGCAATGACGATGAGGCGCAACTCTGCTCCTCGCTGGGCGGCTCCTCGATACACAGCCTCACTCCCAGTGAGGATGAAATGTCTCGACGTCGTCTGACGCCTGCCGATGACTCCGACAGCGGCTCCGACTGGGAGAACTTTGCCGAGCAGCATCCGCTGCACTACGGCCTCAATTTGAATGCGGAGACGCAGAGCCAGATTACCACATCCCTGTGGAAGGAGATCAACAATGTGCTGCCCGTCAAAATATCCGCCGGCTGGAAGAATTCCGTGTGGCATTATGTCTACGTGGACATGGCCAATGGCGTGCTCTTGTGTCCCTTTACCGTCAGCACAGAGAGCTTTCCATATCTCTCCGAGATGCGAAGAGCTTGTCACACGATTCACTTGGTGCTAGAACGCTCCAAGCTGCATCGCCGGCAGCTGACGGAGTCCACCGGGGCCAGAAGCACCGCGGGACACGATATAACCATGGTCAAGGAACATGGCATGACCTTGGAGGTGGCAAATGCGGGCAAGGATCAGGCTGGCGTTCGATTCGTTGTGGTCGGCAGACTCTTTCAATCACCCGCCAAGGAAGTGTACGTCTGCCATCGACCCGAGGTGCCGCAGAATATGGTGGAGATGGCATTCCGCTTGTCCTTCTTCTCGATGGGTTAATTGCTGCAATAATTTATGAATCAATTAGTTAAATAAAAAAGAATAAATTATAACCGTCATCTCTAAGGTGCATTGGATTAACGACTGTGACAAATGGAAACAATTATATTTACTGCCCATTCTAGCTGTCTGTCGGTCTATTTAAACAAGTTAAGCACCGCTTAAAAAATATAATTATATGATAAATTAGAGCCATTAATTCTAATTATTATAGTCTAATGGGTTGGTTTTAAAATACATTTGGCCTTCCTAAATAGAGTGTTTACTTTTACAAATATTATAGAGATTAATGTAAGGATGATTCCTGAAATTTTGTTTAATTATTATGCACAAATAATCGAACGACAAAATTCCTTCCCAAAACCAACGTCGATCTGCTGAAGGACCAGGCGAACATAATCGAGTAGATAATCTACTTGATCCAAAAAATTAAATTTTCAGAGCTGGGCGGGTTTTTCAAATTTGAATTTGAACAATATACGTTAATATTAACGACGAAATTCCTTCCCAAAAGCCACTTGGAGCTGCTGAAGTACCAGGCGAACATAATCGAGTAGCAAGTAGATTAGCCAAAAATTTAAATTTTCAGAAGCTGGGCGGGTTTTTCAAATTTGAATTTGAATAAAATACGTTAATATTAACGACGAAATTGAATTTGAATAATATACGTTAATATTAACGACGAAATTCCTTCCCAAAACCGTCATCGATCTGCTGAAGTACCAGGCGAACATAATCGAGTAGAAAGTAGATTAGCCAAAAATTTAAATTTTCAGAAGCTGGGCGGGTTTTTCAAATTTGAATTTGAATAAAATAAGTTAATATTAACGACGAAATTGAATTTGAATAATATACGTTAAAATTAATGACGAATTCCTTCCCAAAACCGTCATCGATCTGCTGAAGTACCAGGCGAACATAATCGAGTAGAAAGTAGATTAGCCAAAAATTTAAATTTTCAGAAGCTGGGCGGGTTTTTCAAATTTGAATTTGAATAAAATACGTTAATATTAACGACGAAATTTCTTCCCAAAACCAACGTCGATCTGCTGAAGTACCAGGGGAACATAATCGAGTAGCAAGTAGATTAGCCAAAAAATTAAATTTTCAGAAGCTGGGCGGGTTTTTCAAATTTGAATTTGAATAATATACGTTAATATTAACGACGAAATTCCTTCCCAAAACCAACGTCGATCTGCTGAAGTACCAGGCGAACATAATCGAGTAGCAAGTAGATTAAACAAAAATTTAAATTTTCAGAAGCTGGGCGGGTTTTTCAAATTTGAATTTGAATAATATACGTTAATATTAACGACAAAGTTCCTTCCCAAAAGCCACTTGGAGCTGCTGAAGTACCAGGCGAACATAATCGAGTAGCAAGTAGATTAGCCAAAAATTTAAATTTTCAGAAGCTGGGCGGGTTTTTCAAATTTGAATTTGAATAAAATACGTTAATATTAACGACGAAATTGAATTTGAATAATATACGTTAATATTAACGACGAAATTCCTTCCCAAAACCGTCATCGATCTGCTGAAGTACCAGGCGAACATAATCGAGTAGAAAGTAGATTAGCCAAAAATTTAAATTTTCAGAAGCTGGGCGGGTTTTTCAAATTTGAATTTGAATAAAATACGTTAATATTAACGACGAAATTGAATTTGAATAATATACGTTAATATTAACGACGAAATTCCTTCCCAAAACCGTCATCGATCTGCTGAAGTACCAGGCGAACATAATCGAGTAGAAAGTAGATTAGCCAAAAATTTAAATTTTCAGAAGCTGGGCGGGTTTTTCAAATTTGAATTTGAATAAAATAAGTTAATATTAACGACGAAATTGAATTTGAATAATATACGTTAAAATTAATGACGAATTCCTTCCCAAAACCGTCATCGATCTGCTGAAGTACCAGGCGAACATAATCGAGTAGAAAGTAGATTAGCCAAAAATTTAAATTTTCAGAAGCTGGGCGGGTTTTTCAAATTTGAATTTGAATAAAATACGTTAATATTAACGACGAAATTTCTTCCCAAAACCAACGTCGATCTGCTGAAGTACCAGGGGAACATAATCGAGTAGCAAGTAGATTAGCCAAAAAATTAAATTTTCAGAAGCTGGGCGGGTTTTTCAAATTTGAATTTGAATAATATACGTTAATATTAACGACGAAATTCCTTCCCAAAACCAACGTCGATCTGCTGAAGTACCAGGCGAACATAATCGAGTAGCAAGTAGATTAAACAAAAATTTAAATTTTCAGAAGCTGGGCGGGTTTTTCAAATTTGAATTTGAATAATATACGTTAATATTAACGACAAAGTTCCTTCCCAAAAGCCACTTGGAGCTGCTGAAGTACCAGGCGAACATAATCGAGTAGCAAGTAGATTAGCCAAAAATTTAAATTTTCAGAAGCTGGGCGGGTTTTTCAAATTTGTATTTGAATAAAATACGTTAATATTAACGACGAAATTGAATTTGAATAAAATACGTTAATATTAACGACGAAATTCCTTCCCAAAACCAACGTCGATCTGCTGAAGTACCAGGCGAACATAATCGAGTAGCAAGTAGATTAAACAAAAATTTAAATTTTCAGAAGCTGGGCGGGTTTTTCAAATTTGAATTTGAATAAAATACGTTAATATTAACGACGAAATTGAATTTGAATAATATACGTTAATATTAACGACGAAATTCCTTCCCAAAACCGTCATCGATCTGCTGAAGTACCAGGCGAACATAATCGAGTAGAAAGTAGATTAGCCGAAAATTTTAATTTTCAGAAGCTGGGAGGGTTTTTCAAATTTGAATTTGAATAATATACGTTAATATTAACGACAAAGTTCCTTCCCAAAACCAACGTCGATTTGCTGAAGTACCAGGGGAACATAATCGAGTAGAAAGTAGATTTGCCAAAAATTTAAATTTTCAGAAGTTGGGCGGGTTTTTCAAATTTGAATTTGAATAATATATTAAAAATTTCTAATGATTCCAAGTTTTGTACCAACTATTTTCTTAGTTTCAACATTAATGTTCAAATGTCTACCGAGTATTTCACAGTCGTCTGTAGTTGCTCAACATGCCTTCACAATACCTTTGCGTATCAGCTGGATATATGAGTATATTCAGCACGCTCTCCTGCCACACATCTTTCATTCATATTTCAAAGATGAGCGGCGAAAACATTGGCACTAAATTTAGAAGATCAGACGTGACACGCGCCCCTGTCGCATATTTATAAACATTTTTATTTTCATTAATACACGACCGTCTATGTGTTCGTCTTGTTCATACTCGTACAATGTCAGCAACGTTTCTTGTTGTGCTCTCATTTGGGCCCTTGTCCATCCATCCATCCATTCATCTGTCAGTTGTCAGTGTGGCCTCCCAGACAACGGAGCAGAAGCACTCGAGGAGCTAACTGGAGATGTCCAAGTGGTTATTCTGCGCGGTATGTTGTCTGCTGCTCATCGCCTCATCTCTGTCCATCGAGGAGCCAGAACCAAATGAGGACGGAACTGAAGAGGCGAATGGCAAGCTGCCCAGCGTGGTGCAGAGAGCTGTGTGCACTGTCAACGCCGGCGAGGTCAAGGCATCTGCGGAAGCGGTGACCACGAAGACCCTGAAGGGAGTCTGTGGATCAGGTATACTGTGTGCAGTCTAAGTCCTAAACAGCCTCTAAACGTTGTCGCCTTAGATGAGATGAATCTGGCGTTTCGCAATCTGGAGCAGAAGTTGTTCGGTGAAATGCAGGAAATCAAGGAGTTGCTGAAGAAGCTGACAGATGCGCATGAGGAGCAGGACAGCAACACAATTCCAATTGTGCCAGCACACAGCATCATCAAACCCATTGCCCTAAAGCGCATCAAGTTCGAGCAGATCGCTGCGAAGCCCAGCCAGGAGATGGAGTCCAAAAAGCAGCAGCCACAGCTAAAGCAACTCGAGACTGCGCCAGAGCGGGAGGAGGAAGTGGACAAATTCAACAACACCATGCTGGCCGATGAGGACTTCAAGTTGTTCACGTATTACTGGAAGCTGGAGAACATCACAGAGCACATGGCGAATGCCTCAACGATGACCATCAAGAGTCCCATCTTCAGCATTCGAGGCAAGTACAAGTGTTTAATCTGAAGCCAAGGATGATCCTCTACGCTGTCTCCTTGCACAGGTCGCACGGTTCAGTTGCAGTGCACGTTCCAGCATCTGCATCGGGACATGATCCATTTGCAGTTGACGCTGGCGTATCCGTCCAAGTCGAAGGAGAACAACATTATACTGGATATGGGCGGGCAGCTGAAGCATTTGAAGTGGGCTGAGCCGGCGACATTGAAGCATAAGATTGCTTTACTAGATCAGAGTCAGACTCATCGACGCACTCAGGATCTCAGCTCGCAGGAACTGAGCAAGCTGGACATGGGATTCTCCATACCAAATAGTGCGCTCTTAGGCAGCAATTATGTGCGTCACAACTCGCTGCTAATACAAGTTATTTTATATTTGTGAAGGGATTCTGTATAATCAAATTGTTATGTAAAATTAATGAAAGCAACCAAAACACCATTTAAAAGGCAAAATTAGATATACAAGGGGATCAGTTAGTATTACAGTTAAGATTCAGGCGCTCAGAGCTTGCTGCGTGCTCCCTTTGCCTTAATATCCAGGAAGGGCATTGCGATGGGATACAATTCTTTGCACGACTTGAAGGCAACAATATCGTTGATTGTCGTATGCCGATCCATGTTCGTCACTTCGCTGACATTATCCTTCGAGGGCTCTGCGCTTGTAGCGGTAGAATTTGCATCCTTAAGCGTGGACACAATGTGCACGGATAGAACTCTTCGCTCGCCGCCATCCTTTGTTATGAATTTCTGCAAAAACAAATAAAGTACTTAATACACACAAAAGTAAGCAACAATTTGAAACCTACCTTGAAGTAATCAACAAAATCAGATTTCGTTATTTTACGCAGTATTGCAACTTCGGCCTCTTCGCGCTCAAAATGATACGTTTGCAATGCAATTTCACCATAGAATTGATTAAATTGCTGGAATATATTCTTCGGTTTCTCCAATTTCTTCACGATCAAAGCCTCTTTATGGCGCTCGAATTCATCCTGTGGCATATCCTCAATAATTTGCTAGCAACAAATTAAACAGTATTAGTTATTTAATCTTCATATATCTGAGGAGTTTGCTTACCAGATACGTCTCGAGGAAACTCTCGATACGATCTTCGACAAAGGAGGGATGCTTTGTGGATTGAACAATGATGCGTATGCCATTGGATCCGTTCACCTTGCGCACGCCACTGAACACAATGTAGCCCAGTTGCTCCTTTGTGCGCAGGCAATCATAACAAGGCTCCGACAGCACCTGCGACACCAAGTTGACCATAATATTTGTGTGATCTGTTTGTGCGCCACATTGCATATAGAGCTGTGTGCAGGAGCTCATGTGATACTCGTTCTCCTTCTCAAACAAATAGCTATCGCCTGCTCAACACAAAGTGCAATTTTAGTAAAATTATGTATTTAAAGTTTCTCAAAGTTGCATTACCTGGTAACAATTTGTACTCGCGCTTCTTGAGCATCTGCCGTGCTAAAATGGGCAGTTTCGTAGCATTTGTTTTGTCGAGCCGCTCGTTTACAAGTCCAGCGATATCAGTCGCCTGCTGCTTGGTCACGTTGCCAAAGATGAAGCATTCGGTGTGCAGGCGTTGGAAAAACTCCTTGGCAAAGTTCAGCACGCGATCGAAGGACACAACTGCAATTATCAAGTAAACTATTACATGAATCCAACAATTTATGCAGACAATAACGTACGTTCCATGGCATCGAGCAACTCCACATTTGCCCAGGCATTCTCCGTGAGCAGCAGGGCCAGATAATAAATGGAATGTTGATAGGGCTGCTCAGCGTTAAAGTTCTTCAACGATCTAATGTATTCCTCCTTGAGTATATCGAATCGCTTCTCATCAATGTTGAAGTTAAACAAATGATCCAGCAACTTCTCCAGCAGCACGACTTGCTTGTCGTTAAATCCACGTATGGTAAACTACAATATAAGCCAAATGTTAATACTAATCTTAATATTCGCTTGACTGTCCACTTACATCGATGCCACATGGTTTGGTGCTGACGCTTAGCTTTAAACTCGCCAGCTCTGCATCATACAAGTATTCGTTTAGCTGATCCTTGAGAAGCATCACCATCATGTGATTTAAATTGCAATTTAGCGGATCCAAGTTGGCAATTGGATTGGACATGTCGAAGGTCATGCATGCCTTGGGCTTATTAAACTGATTGTCCTGCTTGTGCCACACTCGGAGAATGGGCGTGTCCATAATGATTTCGGGATGTTTGGGGGCGTCACTGGGAACATCGGCAATGTCAAAGTTGTTCGGTATAAAACTGTTTGGCAGTGATAATTTCAGATTTTCGTTAACTTCACACGACTCCCAGCACTGCAAGAAACGAACAACAATTAATTATTGAATTGCAACCATTAAAAACTGTTTTTACCTTCAGTGTAGCCTCTGGTATACGCTCCAGGCCGTATTTTGTTTTGTAGTAGGGCTCGACTTTGTCAACCGACTGTTCATAGCTCTGACTAACCAGGGAGATTCGACTTTTCGAGGGCAGCAATTCATCGAGCAGTTTGCAGATCAATTCGGGACGCCACTCGTTACTCATATAGGGGGCGATGAGTACTTCTTCCAAGGGGAATATTTGCATGGACGACACGGTGTGCGTAACGAGATTCTCGGGCTGTTCCTTCTCCTTGAATCGGAAGCGCATTTCGTTAAGCTTCACGCATTCGTCAAAGATCCATTTCTTGGGTCCCTCCTGGCGCAACATACGCAAGTATTGGAATATTATGTTCACAATATCGTCAACATGCTCCAAACCTTCCTGTGTCAGATCCACGACAATGTCAAAGAAACCAAAACCATTCTGCGTGTTCTGATGTCCGGCCATAAGACTGCAAAGAGATGCCAGTTATGAGAAGACCACAATAATCTCTGAGTTTACTTACTCATTGCACCAACCGAGTCTGCGCAATTCCGACAAAATGCTGCCTTTGCCTTCGTGTCCAATGAGATGGGTTAAGTAGTTGTCCGGCTGCAATTGCAATCAAATATTAACTAATAGTTGTATTTGGTATTTCAATTCAATCTTACGCCCGATTTGTAGAATCGCGTCAGATCGTCCGTGGTGAAGCTGATGGTCAGCGAGCGCACATCCTTGATGGGCACAACCATCACCTTCTGCCCATACTGATCATCTGCAAAGGGATCTCGCGGCCATTCCGGCACCTTTACATTCTTATTTTCTATTTCCGAGAACTTTTCAATGACCATATCCTCCAGTTTGTCCAGAGATTCTATAAATTGAAGAGAGAGTTGATTATTTATTCCAATTAATTGATATTGCTGCAGTCACAACCTTTGCCAATGACAGCCAGACACATGATGTTGGCCGAGTACCACTTCTTGTGGAACTTGAGCAGCTCGTCGCGCACATCGATGCCCTTCGTCTTGGGTATCTCGGAGAGCGTCGCCTTGTTGCCGCTGCCAAACTTGCTGTACGCATGTCCCGCCTTGGCCAAGTGTCGCTGCACCTGCTTGATGCGCCACAGATCACTCGACAAGTTCTTCTCGTGCTCCGAATTAACAGCATTAATCTCACGTTCGGTTGCACTGGACGTAAACAGCGGGGCAATAAAGAATTGCGCAAAGCGATCCAAAGCACCGTCCAGTTTATCGGGCGCCACATGGAAATGATACTTGGTCATAAGCGGATATGTGGCCGCATTGCTGCTGCCACCGCTCTGCGACAGATAGGTGGTATAGCCGTTCTCATGCGGATACTTTTCGGTGCCCAAAAAGAGCATGTGCTCGCAGAAGTGTGCTAAACCAGGCAGATCCTCTGGGTCTGACATGTGACTGCAATTCAAATGCGGAACTTATAATATGCAAATGGGGAATGGAGCAGGGCGGGGAGATTCTTACCCAACCTGCACGGAGAGTGCAGCAGCGGACACGTCCGTTGTGGGATCGGAAATGAGCAAAACCTTCAGACCATTCTCAAGTTTTAGGCCACGATAGTCGCGACTGTCCTGTTGCGATTTTTCAATGTTGTTTATGCTGCAATTGTTTCGATTTTGAATTCGATTAGTCATAGTGCGTTGGTCAAGTGCATGATTTGCAAAAATTTACCGAATAATTGGCTTGATCTCATCCGGTTTGAGTTGAACCGTCATCGTCATTTTGGGTTTGGGGTTAGATGCTGATGATACAAATCGATATCCAAACAATGTGCTCCTACTGTTTTTGTTTGGAGAACGCAACGGCAACGACAAAGACAAAACAAAAACAAAATATGTTTTGACTATGTTAATATTATGATTTATTCAAGTCGTACGCTCGTTTCAGATCAGCTGTTACGGCAAAAATCGATTTGCGGCTGGAAAGAGTTAAACACGTTCGCCTGACAAACATAGAGGACCGATTGATGTTTCTGCTATTGCTGCGGAAAGTATATAGCTGGCGTTATATGGAAGCGAATAAAATATAAAGAAAACCATAAGAAAAACGTTTTGCGAACCTAACTTTTTTATTTTTACCAAAATACTTATGATTGCACCTCGTTTCGCAACAACACCAACAATTCAAAACATCTGAGATTTGGCCTTGCCACCTTGCAAGAAATTTTGAGAATGATACTTGCTATTTTTGAGTGCAATGCGATTATTAATGTTTTTAAGCAAATCTTGTGTTTATACAATTAAAATTGAAACAGTATGTCAGAAATATTTGTGAAATAAGCAATAAAATCAACACAACTTTGATGAGCACATCAAATAATTAACGAAAGTTATGTGATTGGTCTGGCAGCATTACTCGCCCTCAATGATAGACTTGTACAACACTGGCTAACTGCAGTTATCGCGGAAAACCTATCGACGGCGGCGCACGATTGTTGTAACAGTTGTTGTAACTGCATTTTATTATTTAACAATTTAAAACTATTAAGCAGTGCACTTGGATGTGCTGCTTAGAGATTTAAATGCAAGAAATTCGGATAGTTAACAGTCGCCGAGTCGAGGGAGTTTGTGCATTTACGAATAACGCTTGCAATTTGTTGTAAATTTCGTCTGTTACTGTGAGAGTGTGTGTGCGAGTGCAATCGTGTGTGTGTGTGCGTGATAAGTGCAACACGCAAATAAAGAACTGGGAGAGCAGAACACGCAAAAAAACACAACACAACAGAACTAAACTACAGAAAGAAGCAATTGTCGAGGTACAAATTCATATTTCTTATTCTTAATTTGTGTAATATAAATACTAAAGGTGTCAATTAAAGTATACGCTAATTAAAGCAGTTTTCCGAACTTAATATTTCTTTGTGAGGTGTAAATTGAAAAAGCAAATCATTGATTTATATAAATATTTACATTGGCTAAAAAGAGTAGAAAAAACTATGAAATAAGTTGAATCCTAGCTTGCTGTAACATTTGTATGTATTTCGGTGCCGTCTCATTTGAAAATTTCGCTGACGCGGTCGCTTCAAGCTGCCTGATTCTCAGTCTCCGAGTCTCTGAGTTGTCGGAGGTTTGGAGGCCTGGACAATGGAATGAGAAAATCAATAAGCTGGGTAATAGGGCATCTTAGGTGCCGGTCATCGTTCCTTCGAAGAGGCTCATTAATATTATTGCCAATTGATTAATTAAAAGCGATTACGTTAGCAAATATTCGAGTAAGGAGGCGTAATAGCTCAACATTGAGATATCGTGTCAGATTAACCCTTGGATTAATATGCGTATATATTTTCTCTAGAAGTTTACAAAAAAAATGTAGAAAATATATATATTTCTGAAAAATGAAATCAATGTTAAAGTTTTCGAAAAAAATGTAGCTCCCTTTGGCAGTTAATAATAGACATGCATTATAATGGCAGCTAGAACAAGTATGGATAATTATGAGAAGGGCCCGCGCTATTGTTATTTTACGTCTCGAGTGCATCCAAAAATAAACGGCTGAGAAACAAAACGGCACGTTTAACACAAAGAACGCAAAGAAACAAACAACAAACTTTTACTTTCCAGTTGCCGCAGCCTAAATACCCTAGTCTTCTTTTTTTTTGCAAATCAATACACTGAGTTTTAAATAAACTGCGTGGAACTGCAAAGAAATAAGTAAATTTATGTATTTTAAATTAAATTAATTCTAGTTTATAAAGTAAAGACAGCGGAAATAAGGACTTCAAGCTACTTTAATGTTATCTTTAAGATATATTATTCAAGTTACTTTAATTGTATCTTAAAGATATATTTTTCTAGGGTACAAAATATTGTCAGAGCAACTAAGGTCATAAAGATACTTTATTTGTATCTTAAAGATATATTATTCTAGGGTACAAAATTGTATCTTAAAGATATACGCATGTCTTTTGTAGCATCAAACTGCAGAATTACGAAAAAAAGCCGTTACACGAAAACAACTGCGGGGTATAATAAGTGCGATTTTCGCTCGCAATTTGATTGAAGATATTTTTATTTCAGTTTCAATTGAGTTCAATTAGAGCTCTAAAAGAGCTCTTCCCGCAGTATTTTTAACAACAACGCAATGGGGTTGACTTTATCTCGATTGTTTCTTTTGCTGCTTTCGCTTTCATCTGAATCGCCAGAGTCTGTAAACTGCATATCAGAGATGCATGTAAAATAAGGAAATGTTTATGAAGCAACCTCAATTGGCTACCATAATCTATACTCTATATGTGTACTTATTAATTATGGCTTTTATTATTATTTGTTGTTGATAATTTATCACTTTTTGCAGAGTTCCTTCAATCGAGCACTGCTAAGGTGAATGCCGAAGATGGACAACGAACAGCCGCATCAGGAGTTGGTCAAGTGCGTCTTGGTGGGAGACACTGCCGTGGGAAAGACGCGTCTGATTTGTGCCAGGGCCTGCAACAAGCACGTCTCGCTTTCACAGCTGCTGTCCACACACGTGCCAACCGTCTGGGCGATCGATCAGTATCGCATTTACAAAGACGCAAGTGACAAAACTAAATGAGCTATTAACAAAGTGCTTTAATTACACATCGATGTTGTTGTGGTCTCTTTTTACAGGTGCTCGAGCGATCGTGGGAAGTTGTGGATGGGGTTAATGTCTCGCTGCGCTTGTGGGACACGTTCGGTGATCATGACAAGGATCGCCGCTTTGCCTACGGCAGGTAAATAAATCTCTATTCCAACCCGATTAAATAGTTTGCTTGATTTAAACCATTTTCCATATAAATGCAGGTCCGATGTGGTGCTGTTGTGTTTCTCCATCGCAAGTCCGATCTCGTTGCGCAATTGCAAGGTCATGTGGTATCCGGAGATTCGACGCTTCTGTCCAGATGTGCCCGTCGTGCTTGTGGGATGCAAGAACGATCTGCGGTACATGTACCGCGATGAGAACTATTTGTCCTACTTTGGCGAAAAGGGAACCTTCGTAAGGTAGGCGTATTAATTATTATTAAGAGGTATTTTAGAGAAAATTTATAATTAGTTAATATTAAAAATGAAAGAGCATGAAAGGAATATTAGTTAAATTTGTTATAATACAAAATACAGTATAAAAAGTAATTGTAATTTTAAAGAATAAAATAAAAAGTTTAATTTAAATAGTAAAGCTAAGAGTTATTAGGGGCTTGTGATATATTTTTTTAAATTCTATATACAAATAATTATAATAAATTTATTGTAAGAATTTAATATATACATATCTTCAAACCAAATATTTTATACAACTTTTGATCTCCTAAATTATTATTACTAAGAAATTTATTTTCGTATTCTGACCTGTTTCTTACACTTTTTGTTTTTACTTCTCAGAGCTGCATTAAAGAGCGATTTGGTCATGCCGGATGAAGCTCGCGCCGTGGCCAAGGAGCTGGGCGTAAGTTATTATGAGACCAGCGTCTTTACGTACTTTGGCGTCAATGAAGTCTTTGAGAATGCCATTCGCTCGGCGCTTATTGCGCGTCGCCAGCAGCGCTTCTGGATGACCAACTTGAAGAAGGTGCAGAAGCCATTGTTGCAAGCTCCATTCCGGCCGCCCAAGCCACCACCACCGGAGGTTACAGTCATGGTTGGCCACTATCGTCAGGACATTTACAACATGTTCCTGTCCCAGGCCTATGCCGATCTCATACTTGTCGCTGGCGGCACAAAGTTCGCTGTGCATAGGTTTATGCTTGCCGCTGCATCGAGCATTTTCCAACGCATCCTAACCTCGGATATGAGCGACATGGGCGGCCGCAGCAGCAGCGAGTCCAGCATGGTCAGCTCAACGTTTGGAGAGGCGACCATTGCCGACTTTAATGATGATACAGAGTATCTCATACGCTACGAAACACGCACACAACGGTAGCAAACAATATTATTCTGTTTAATCATTTCTTAATCGGATTCTTTTTCTGACAGCATGTGGGAGCACCTTAAGCGACGTTCCAGCTATCAAGCTTTGCCATTGATCGAGTCAAAACGCTCGGGAGATTTGCATAAAGATCTGCAGCATCCAGTCTTGCAAAGCCTTCGTTTGGTTCAAGTGGAAAATCAACGCGGCGTCAGCGCAATCCAAACAATCGTCACACTTAACAAACTCATTTCACCACAGGCGCTCCATCAATGTCTGAGATTCATTTACACCGGCACCATAGACAAAGAGTGCAGCAATATTCAGGTAAGTTGCTCCTCCTGCATAGTGGACTAACTTAATGCATGACTATTTACAGGAAATAAGAGACGCTGCCGATTTCTTAGAACTGCCCCAATTAACCATGTTACTTTCGAAGCCACAAAGCATCATGGACAGTCCAAATGATGAACCAAATCCACACATTTGTCTTGTGAGTTGATGCTCAAATTGAATAAGTAGCGATTAAATAACTCCATTCGATTCTATTTGCAGCGCATAAAGGAGAGCATGGAAAGGCATTGCATCGGCGACGGTTGCTTCAGCGATGTAACCTTCGAACTGGACGATGGTCTGATGAAGGTGCGCCAAAATTTTCTGTCTATTTCTATTTTAAATGTATGCTCAATTATCTTTTGACTTCAAGGCACATCGAGCTGTTTTGGTTGGGCGCTGTGATGTTATGCGGGCCATGCTATTGGGCGACTTTCGTGAAGCACACTCAAACGTGGTAAGTAATTAGGACATTTATATAAATAACACATTAACCTACCTTTGTTGCAGATTGTTTTCCCTGGAGTCACCATCTACACATTCCATAAGCTGCTGTGCTATCTCTATACTGATCAGATTCCGCCCATCTCAGCGGTTAAATGCCTCAATTTACTGGAATTGGCCAACCGATTGTGCCTGCCGCGCCTAATCAATCTAATTGAGTGTCGCGTTATCGAAGATCTCACAATAATCTCACAAAATGAAACCAATGAAACGGTGGATCATTGTCTCAAGTTGCTAGAGCCCGTCAAGGTGCGTCGATTGATCTATAGCATGATCCCAATATCCAACGTCTTTTAAATTTTTATTTCAGTTGCACAATGCCCATCAGCTGGCCGAATGGTGCATGTCCTATCTGTGCGTTAATTACAATGTTATCTGTAAGTTCTCTCTCAAGGGCCTCAAGGCTCTGCATCAGGATAATCAGGAGTATTTGCGCGAGCATCGCTGGCCTCCCGTTTGGTATCTGAAGGACTATGATTACTATCAGCGTTGCATCAATGAATTGAATAAGGAGCTGAAGCTAAAGAGCTCACGCCGCGATTTTCCCAGCGATGATGAGGGCTGTCTGTGCTTCACTGGAGGTAAGTGTCCCCATCACCATCGCTCACCTTTCATACACATACACCAGACAAGACAAACATGCTATCACATCAAATTGCCACACGATGACCCGATGAAAACCACGTTATGTACTGCAGTACTACTAATTGCATAGAGTTTTTTCCATTGAGTTACCTACGATCCAAAAAAGTGTGAGGAAGAAGTTCTGGGTTTGTATTTGCTTTGAGTCTAGTTTCTGTTTTCCTTGGCGTCATGCAACACACTGTCCAAATCATCATCACAATATTAACATGCAATATTTGGACAAAGTGTTTTCTTGGCTGCTAGGTAAATCCAAGAGGAATGGCGTCGTCACGTCCAGCACGACCAATGGAGACAGCAGCGGGGGAGCAACGGCTGAGAATCAAATATTTAATAGCACAGCCAACTCAATGAACCACATCGATTTAGAGGCTGACATCGATCTGAATCTCTGACACCCAGCCTTAGGGCACGGAAGGTGCGTAATCTTTGCATGCCTATTATCTATTTCCCACTCAAATAATTTATGTTTCCATATTGAAGATCACTGCGATTTATTGTGATTCTGCCCGTGCTGATTTGTTTCATCTGTACAATTCTGAGTATTTTGATACTTTTCCAAATACACACATAACAATCGCCGTGGACAAACGGTTTGTGGCGGCGACTCTGCTTTTGACACTCAAAACAACGCCCAGAGGAAAATAAGGATTCATTAATTGCTTCTCTCTCTCTCTCTGATATGCTTCAAAATATGCCTAAACTAAAGTGCAATATACTCGTATGCATATGTACATACTTAGTATGTATATGTGAGGGCCGTATGTCGTTTATTCGTTTTCGTTTCATTAGTGCGCACTTTATATGCCGATTGCAGAAATATTGAATGAACTGTATGATAAACCTAAATCATGTGTATACTTATACTTATACTTGTGTATGTATATTTTTAAATTCCAACTTAGGGAAACATTTGTCTAGCCATAGCTTATAAGCAACAATTTATAATCTAAGAACGCATTTTGTACAAAATGATATAGAATAAAGCAATTATGAATATGAAAACCAAAGCAAAAACAACAACAAACTATGTTTTGGTATAAATATTACAAGCTTTTTAATGCAACCATAATCTTTCAAAATATAAACATGTATTTTTAGTAATTTTACACAGACTCTTGAGTCCTAAGGCTAACATGCGAGATGGTTTCATCTGCTACCTCCAGATCATCCAACATGGCAAGCAATTGTGCATCATCAATCACAACCTCAGGTTTATTATTATTATTAGTTGATATATTGGGAAGCACAGCTTCTCCTTCGCCCAATAATTCCTTCAATTCCTTCTCCAGTTCATCTTCATCCATACAGGTCACATCGGCATTGCTATTTGACAACACATCTTGCACTTCTCTGTGCTGATCTAATGTCTCACGCACATCAGCCAGCACCTCATCCACATTATCGTATTTTAGACCAGATTCATTAAGAACATTTTGCAAGGTCTTGGATCCAATCTTGTAAGCATCAATGACAACGCCAGTGTTTTGTGCCTCATCCACATTGGAAAGTAGCGTGTCAATGTTATGCAGAGCAATGCTGCGTCGCTCTGCGAATAATAAACCAAGCAAAGAAATATTACTAAATTTTTAAAGTAATAAGATTTCAAGCACTACACACCATGATTCTTTTCCAGTAGACGCCTTTTTCTAAGATATGTCTTAGCCAATTGCCTTTTGTTTTCCTTTACATATTGTCGCGCTTTGGTATCATTCACTTTAATCTCGTCTTCCAGCTCCTCCAGCTGCTTCAGTAATCCAACTCGCGTCATCTCCAGATTATGCATTGCGTGATCCGTTTCGGTGATAGTAAGACTATCTTGCTCGTTGGCTATATACGATTAAATTCGAAAAGATTAGCTATAAGTTTGGTGATGCTATCTTGATCAATGCTTGCCTGGTATCTTGATGAGATGTATGCTCTTCGATTGCCGCTCGATCTTATATTCTACGGCTATCAGTTTGCGAGCCTGCAGCGTTATTAGACACAAGTGCAAACAATTGTCGTGTATGCGCATTTGACCATTCTTGCAGATTGTCTTGAAGGCCTCAAAATGCAGCAATTTACCTCGATTCTTCTGCAATACTTTCGCCTCCATCTCGTTACAGAGGTGCTACAAATAAAACAATAGTCTTTACTATGAATCGGAGATGCTGTCAATCTGTACTTACCTGCAGCACTTCCACATGGATCCATTCTACGAGAGATCGAGCTCCCAAATCCTCAGCAATAATGCTATGCTTAAGTTTCAGCCAACTCTGCGATAGAGGGCGCTTCACAAAACTATTGACCAACCATCCGCTCCACGAATTCATCGGATCGTATTCGTAGTCGGTGCGAAGACGGATTTGTTTTCGTTGCTCCATGTCTGCTATGACCGTATCGAGGCAGGCGGGGATTTGTTCTCCTCGCATGAATTGCAACTGCAGCTCACGCAAGCTGAAGTTTGCCTTGCCCAAATATTGGCAGTGTTTCTTCACTAGATCAGTCCAGAATAGCATCTTTGCGTCGTAGTTCCCAGCACTTAAATGACGCGAATGAAAAGCAGCGAGTAACTCCTTCATTTTAGCATTCTCCTTCCAAACTGGCGGGAACTCAAATTTGTTGTCATGATTGTTTTTCTCCATTTCTTGATATCTTGGCTCCATAGCTTCAGTCTTGCAAAACCAGTAAAAGATGCGCAATTTAAATTCTAATGAGGGCCAAATGTGCTTTTCTTCAGTTCTTGTGGTACAGATGACCATTCAAAATAATGACAAAAACTTTACAATCACATTAATTTAAATATTTCACTACATCATTTACAAATAATTTATGTTTTCACTTGATTTTGCTTATTTATTTATTTAGCTAATGTAATCAAACGAATGTATCGATTATTTATTTCGCTAGTGGTATCAAACGATTGATGGGAATTCGATTAATAATGTTAAATTTGAGTTATCACTGTTAAATTATTATCAATTTATATATTGATTTAAAATAATATGTTTTCAGTTAACAATTACATTAAGCAATTCAAATTAACTATAGCCTTATTTTTTAACAATAGAAGCTTATCAACAATCCAATAAATTGCCGACTACATAGATTTATCGGTTTTTAAAAATCAGTAAGCAGCTGTTAAATTTAAAAATAAGTTGCATTCAACATTTCGTTGCGAATTGCTAAGAAATAATGGGTACCTATGTTGAAAACATTATTTTTTCCTCAGCTCACTTTTCACAAACCCCTAAAGCGTTTTTACGTTTTAAAACCATACTGTAAATTGAGTATTCATGTTAATAACATTTCAGCAAACTGTTACGCATTTGTTGTTGTATTGCTGCACCACAGCTGTTCTGATTTAATGTTAAGAAGAAGAAAACGTGCAAGGCCACTAGATTTAGCTATTTTTCTTAATTGTTGTCGCGTTTGAATTGCAAAGTGCGAAGTTCAGCAACAAGAATTATAATAATTGCATCGAGCTCTGGTTACGCCAGCACTCTGCTCTCAAGTGTTCAGCATTTACGCGGCAAAAGCGCAAAAACGACGATTGTAAACAAAACACAAAGGGAACACTCGCCTGTGTTTATTTGTGCGCCTGGTGAAAAAGAAACCATTTAAACATCGCTGATGTGTGCAAAAAAGCTGCGCCCTCGCAATTAATTAAAGTTGGACCAAAATCCACAATTTCTATAATCAACAACAACGGCAACAACTGCTGCAAGTGCTGCCGCCGCTGCTGTTGGCTGAGTCACGTTGCTGCTGGTGGCTTATCTTTGATAGGAGGATATACAAAACATTGCCGGTGTTTTAATTATTTTCGTTGTGGGTGCAGCGATAAGAGCATTTAGCTGCGTCATGTGTGACGATATTGTATTCTGCACCAAGCTGGGCCGCGGTAAGTTGCATATCTCAACTAGAAGTCCAATTTTTGTCTTCAACTTGAAGCTCCCAAAGCGAAAGCTTCTCTTCACATTTCCAATTTCTGTTTTGCCATTTTTCTTTTGTTTCCCCCATTCGCCCATTCGCTCTCTCTGTATTTGGAGCAACAGTCCAAAATTTCTTTTACAAGTACAAATACATGCACACGTGTGTGTGTGTGTGCGTGTAGGGCGCAGAGTAAATACCGTTTAATATGAATTACTTGCGAAATCTGTCCACTAAACTTTATAGTCCACTGCTGTCAAAGAATTGGATAGTTCGCAACTAGTGCCGAAGGGAGCACATGCGTGTAGATAGTGTAAACAGTACATTAGAGCTGAGATGCTATTTAGCAACTAAACGGATCTTTGCTTTAAACCCAGACAGTCGCGTAGTTATCTCAAGCTCATGTCAAGGGTATTGTTGTTGCTGTTGTTGTTGTTGTTGGGTTGCGGCCGTAGTAAAGTTCAGTTTTATTTTGGCTGCAGCTTTTGCTTTGTTTGAAATGGCGCTTTCGTAATGTTTAAGTTCGGCTTTTGCTTGACGCCGATGTCTCCTCATTAATACACTTATCTATGTACATATGTAAAAAGCCAACACACACACACACTCACATACAGTGTGGCGTTTGTTTTTGGTTTTGTGCAAGCGCGACAAGGCGCGATTGTGACGTCGACGCCAACGCGGCTCGGCTGTTGCTGCTGTCGCTGTCGCTGCCTTCGCTATTTGCTGCTGTCGCCGACAGTGTTGCCAACTCTTCAGGTCATCAAAAAGCTAAAGTAAACTAAAAATAGCTAGCAAATTTTGATGATAGCTAAGAACTAACGTTAAAGTAATGAAATGATATTTGTATTAATTCACTGAAGTATTTTTGCATTACCCATCATCGGCTACATTTAAATTCAGCTTTTTTGGCTTGGCTTAACAATGTGCTTGGAAAAATAGCAATAATTCCCGCTAGCCGCTAGTACATAATTTATCCCGCATTTAGGTTTCGAAAAACGACAGATCTAGTGGGAAGCGTCGCTAGTCGCCGACGCCGACGCTGTCGCTGCTCTGGCTGTTGCCTATCGTGGCGGCGTCGTCGTTGTCGTTTTTAACGAACTGACAATGAAATTTCATTCAAACACGTTTCACGCCTTCAAGCGGTCGGTCAAACGACGACGCGCGTCGCTTTTCAAAACACAACAGCGGCGAACTATTTAAAGCTAAAGCTGATCTTTTTGTCGGGACTATTTACCGTGCCCAAGCGAGCAATGTAAATAAACACATACAAATTGTATAGGTACAGCAGCTCAGGTGTATGAGAATATCACTGACATGCTGGCTGCTCAGTAAACTATAACTGTTGACGTTAAATTGTGAATTACACACGATCGCGTCGCAACACATTCAAAATGAAAGTGCCCGCGCGGGACTCGAAATATTCGTTCAACTTGAAAATATTCAAATTGCATAACGACAAGAAATCAACATCAACATCATCGTCGTCGTCGTCGTCGTCGTCGTCGACACACGCCTCGTTAGCGGCCACGGCCAATCCACCGACTTCCCCAATGATCTCCACTAAAAGAAATTCATGGCGCACTTCGTGGCGTGCTGCCATTGGGGTCGCTCACAAAACTAAATCCGTCAACACCTCACAACACCACCACAACAACAACAACAACAACGACCACAACAATTATGATGATCATAACAGTGACATTTTGCATGAGAAGTTGTCAAATGAATCATGCAATCAACTCAATCTGAATCCCGATCGCATTCCCAACATTGATGATTTGATGTGTAAGTAGTTGGTAAAAAGCAGCACGCCATCCAAAGTCGAAAACAAAAAAAAAACCGTATACATATGTATATATTCCGCATCATAATCGGCATCTGATCCATACCAAAGCTCAAGTTGATAAGAATCTTTCCGTTCGTAGACACAAATTTGAGTACAGTTGAATGTGCACTTTGTAACCATCCGCGTTAAGCCCTAATTACAATGAGCTAGAAACGAACTGAACTTTCTTAAACAGCATACGTAAAAAATAACGAAATATTAAGTTATATTATATTGCTTTTGGGGCTGGAAAGGTGGCAACCTCGTTGCTCTTAAGACGGACTAAAGGTGAAAAGAGAAATACGAATAATCACTTTCGGTCTCTCGCTCTCTTGAAACGCATATCAGTCGGCTGGCTCTTTATGTCCTCTCCATAATCAGCTGATATAGACCAGACAGATTAAAATTTGAACATGTATTTGTGTTTTACAAGGGAATTTCTGCAAATGTTTTGTTTCTCCGCTCTCTCTCTCTCTCTCTGTTTCGATTTGACACGAGTTATTTGATATTGAAGGCAACGAAATTTGCTGTCGATGCTAACTCAATCTATATATTGTTTGTATATATGTTTTAGAACCCTTTGATATATGTATTGTGATTAGATAACATCGTCGGATAGTTTGACGACTTAGTGTAACCAATTCAGAGGCCAGCGGTCAAGTTGAAAACTTTTAACTGGCGATAACTAGCGAATGCGAATGCAGGGGGTAGATAAGCACGCATCGATATCGCTGGCTCTCTTTAGTTGCCCGCCCTGCAGTATCGCACATGTTTTAGTTTCATTTGCTCAGTCTGCAAAGGCTCATCTACTCGTTCCTATAATATAGCACTGTTCCCCGTCGGAGCTATATAATACGTTAATTGGGCTTGAAGTTAACCAACATGTTTTCGCTTGTTACTCGGTGCGAACGATTCTCCAACGATCCTCTATAAACATTTACAACCAACTACAACAACAAAAAAAGTGCATATACAAACGTAATCAAATTACCTTTTTAACTATGACTGAGTTGCATTTTACGACGATCTTTGATCTCATCATCCAAAGCGGTACGTGATTGATCAGTCCAAGTTCCTTAGTGCAAAAGTGATATTCAAAAATTTTTGTTTTACAAATTTTTTGTTTTAAATAAGCAATATAATTATTTATTATTTACAAAGAGAAAGTAGTCTTAGAAATATTGGGAATATGAATTATGAAGAATGTAATATTTATTTCATTCGACGGTTGATTTTGTTAAATGCTAATATGCATTCGAATTTGAATTTAGATTTTCTTTTTATTTGCTTTTCTTTTTAACAATTCGTTATGATCTGACTTCTAACGAATGTTGTTCTGAATTGTAATTTTAATTTCCAGAAAACACTTTCATCAAATACACTCTAAAGATCCCGAAAAAAAATTAACTTGTTATAATCAGAATGTGATATAAAATGCAATCTTGTAAACATACGTCAATATGTGTGACAGTTAAATGTAGTTTGAGGTTTCAGTGGAAATGCTCCATTCGGCATAAGTGCTTAATATGTATGTGGTTTAATCCATCATCAAATTTATTGTACATACCCATTATTTGACGTTAGTATGTGCTTTCTTCTATTACAGCGATGCCATGGTTTGGCATGGACATTGGCGGAACCCTCACAAAATTGGTGTACTTCGAGCCGAAGGATATAACGCCGGACGAACAGGATCGCGAGGCGGGAATCTTACGCAACATCCGGCGATATCTGACCAAAAATTCGGCCTATGGTAAAACCGGCCATCGCGATACGCACTTGCAGGTGAGTTTATTTTAAAAATCATAATATCAGTCATAGTAAATGTAGTAAATGCAGAATTTTGATTCGTTTTCCAAAGCAATACCTGATACATTTTCTCTGTCTCTCTGTTTCTGAAACGTTATCAGCACCTGTAGACAAATTCTGAGAGATCAGTTCAACTAATTCGTGTGCTGATATTGCATTCATTTGTAACTTTCGATGTCATTGACGTAAGCTGCCTTGGGGTTACTTCGCATTTGCAACCCATACTATACACCACTAGTTTTGTAATTCTAGATTACGACATCACTAAAAGATTTCATTCAGAATTACGATGCAATATCAGATTTAAAATAGTTGCCTAAATCGGCTTCTAGATAGCATGCCTAAAAATTCCCCAATTATGAATTTATATAAATTAACAGAAAAGTCGTTGTCTTATCAATAAGAAGATAATCATTATTTCTATGAAAATTTCCCGGCTTATCATTGTAAATAGAAGTTGGAATATTTCGCCTGACTCACGAATGTTTAGCTTACTACATCTGACTCAGCAGTTTTAATCAAAAGGAACTCAAGTAGTTACGAGTTCAATGAACTGATTTATCAATAGCCAAATAGTAGATCATAGAAACTGCTAGCTATAAAAAGGCCAAGTCGCCAGTGCTGTTAGGAACTTGGAATCACATGCACGTCGATGTCGTCGTCAAGTTTACATAGAGCATTCATTGACTTTTGACTTCCTGAAGTGCGGTTTTTGTTTCGAATGTTAAATGGTTATTGGCATATAAAAGTACGCGTTTCAACGCGTCATTAATTACACTTGCAGCTTGTCAGCTCGTGATCCAGAATTTCTCTCTAAACTTGGACTAAGTTCACAATTTTTTTGGTCGCGACTGCCTATATAATGAGGGAATGTCTGATCGATTAAAAGCAGCGTGTATTTGAAAGTCCATATTTGGAATGCATTTTTTTGCGACACTTGCAAAATTTTAATTTTAAATGTATTCCAAAGTTATGTATTGCATTTACGTAAGAACCTAAGGAAATTATTTCAAATGTAAGTCCTTGGACTCGACAACTGCGGCAATAAATATTTATATTTTTAACAAAAATATTTTTGAATATTTATCAAATATTTTATAACAACTAAAAATTTGTTTTGGCGTATTTTGGTGATTTTAAATTATGATCAAAATATAAATCTTACATTTTATTTTATACGTCTTTATTTATTTATTTTGTTTAGAATGGAATTTTAGTACAAAAATATTAATAATGCCAAAAGATCTATGGTGTTTAGGCAACTTTGGTTTACACAATTTCCTTATATTTTAATTTAGTATTGAGTTTAATACAACATTTTATGATGTTGCCCTACGGGGAGCAGGGATATTAAGCAATGGGTACTCCTTAACCAAATATTTTTTTCAAAGCAACCAAATCCTTTTTAAAAAATTTTTAATACTTACACTATTGCTAATTGTTTTTCAAGTATATAATCAGACTTTTTTCCTTTATTGCAAGATGGACAATGTGGTGATTCGAAAGCGAAGAGGATCCTTGCATTTCATCCGCTTCCAGACCACAGATATGGGCAACTTTTTGTCACTGGCCAAGCAGAAGGGCATGGCCGAGCTGGTGACCACCGTCTGTGCCACAGGCGGAGGGGCGTTTAAATTCGAAAAGGATTTTCGCGATCAAGTGAATATGAAGCTGGCCAAGTTCGATGAGCTAGACACTCTAATCAAAGGCATACTCTTTGCCGATATGCACAATAGCACCGAGTGCTATTACTACGAGAATGCACGCGAAATACTGTAAGTCAATCAGTTTTCTCTGGCGATCCTAGCATTAAATCCCTAATTGCCTTGCAGGAAGACCGAAAAACGCGCCTTCAATTTCTCACAGCCGTTTCCCTTTATTTTGGTAAATGTTGGCTCAGGTGTCTCCATTTTGGCCGTCTACGGACCTGACAACTACAAACGCATTTCGGGCACGAGGTATATAACCAACACTTAACATTATCAATGAGATATTGTCATTAACATTATTTCTTTGCTTGCAGCTTGGGCGGCGGAACATTCCTGGGACTGTGTTGTCTCCTCACTGGTTGCACAACATTCGAAGAAGCAATACAGCTGGCCACAAAGGGCGACAATCGGAAAGTAGACAAACTCGTCAGGGACATTTACGGCGGTGACTACAATCGCTTTGGTCTGACTGGTGATTTGGTAGCATCCAGGTTAGTAACAGACACTATTCTATAGAACAACTGATTAAATGTTCGTTGCTGTTGCAGCTTTGGCCAGATGCACATGTGCGAAAAGCGACAGTCGGTGTCCAGAGAAGATCTTGCTAATGCCACACTTGTCACCATTACCAACAATATTGGCTCAATAGCACGAATGTGCGCATTGAACGAGAAGATCGACCGGGTGAGACTATACAGCATTATCTTTGTTATATCGTGATTCTAACTGATCTGCTCGGTCGCCTTAGGTCGTCTTTGTGGGCAACTTTCTGCGCGTAAATCCCATTTCGATGAAACTGCTGGCCTACGCCATGGAGTTCTGGTCTAATGGCACGATGAAAGGTCTGTTCCTGGAGCATGAAGGTTACTTTGGCGCCTTAGGTTGTTTGCTGCAGTTCAATGGCGAACTAGCTGCCGCATTGAACGAGGGTCTTGACCATCCACCAAATACACCAAACACAAACACAACGCATTCAGCAGACTCCGGTGCGGATCCGTCCACATCACCACCCCCATGCGCAACGGATCAGTCAAACGAGAATACAAAATCAACAAGTAGATAGTCATTGCCCTTGACTGGGAAAGAACAGTGTATGAAATGACGTCAGATGCAATAATCGCATTTTCTCGCTAATAAATTAATTAAATTCAAATTTTTGCTTAAGAATACACTTGTAGAGGATGCACAAATTGTAAATGTATGAAATTAAATTAAACATCAAATCGATAAAGTGCCTGTTAAAACGCAACAACACAAAAAGTAGGGCTTCAGATAACTGTTGTTCTTATATACTACTATTATATATACACTACACTTACTTGCAATCTAACTTGATGCCAAATGTCTGCACACATTTCACTTGTTACTATTGGATTCTGGTCTAAACTTAAGTTTTGTTTTCCGCAACTAAAAATATTATCAAAGTATTACTAATACTTGAATGCACCAAAAGGCCGCGCGATTGTCCGATATTCATTTGTCTTCTATCGAACTATGTATACATATATACTATATAAATTGTATGTGATTTATATATTATCAGAGAATCTTGCGTTCTATGGAATTTAACAATACTAACAACAGCACTACATCTAAGTTTTTACCATTCACATTCGGTATGTGAAACATTTTGTTTTCAACGGATCTTTTTTAAGTCCCTTTTGTTTAGCATAAGTTTGTGGTCTATCATGTAAGATTTTACCTTGTCAACCCTTTCTACTCTAAGCAGCTCAATGCAATTTGTTTATCGAAAACACTTCGATTGAATTCAAATAAATATATACTATCATAAATATGCAATCATGCGTTCATCCAACTATAATTACATTAGACAGCAGCTTGGCAAACAAATCACAGATTTTATTGTGGAAAGAAACAAACAATTTGTTGAATACTACGATATAACACGCCAATTGCTAAAATCTCGTTTAATACCGAAATTTGTTTTAAAATCAAACACTCGGAGATTGTGGTCAGTGGCAATGAACATATATTGACTGTCACACGCGAGACTATATACAGGTGAGCTTCTATGATGCTGACGCGTTCGACCAGGACAGTACATTTGAATGTACTTGCCAGGCACACGGATATCATACAAATTAACACGACTGTGGTACTTGGCACCGCACAGGACTGCATAGAGGCCATCGTACTCGAGGCAGTAGAAGGACGAGTCGAATGGATCCTCCCAAATGCAGACGTCTCGATCGATGCGTCGATCGTAGATGCGAAATGTGGTATCAAAGTTGGCAGTGAACAAAACTTGATCGTCTTTGATTTTGAGGTCGTAAATAGAGATGGTGTTTGAGTTGAAGACTTGCTCCTCGCCACTGTTTAGAAAACAAGAGTTATTAATAAATGTATGATAACACTAAAAAACGGAGCTACCTTTCTGTGTGAATTGCGCGCAACGCTCGTCGTCCCGCATCCGTGTAAAGGCCTCCGAAGAGCCACTGACCATCGTCACTGAGTTTCATGCACTTGAAGGAGTGTTGCAGATTCAAAAATAGATCAAAGTGTGACAGACCAAACTCCTGGGAGCGCTTCCACAGCTTGCAGCACGTGTCGGTGCTGGTGGCATAGACATCGTCCACAAAGTCCACGCAGAAGAGGTATTCCTTGGCATGGTGTAATGATTCCTCGGTGATGCCCTCGTCGTCTCTCACAAAACAAGAGCCATTCACTCGCCCCGCGAATATGGTGTTCTCTTTCATGACAAAATTCGATATATCTGATATTGTTGGTGTGCTGATCTCCTCATCGTAGCGACGCTGGAGTGACTCTGGTCCCGTTCGCAGATATTTGCGCAAATAGTTGGCATGCGTTATGTACAGAGCATCGGAGTTAACACAAAGCTTGGAGGGGAACATCTGGGCATGATGGAAGTAGTGGCGTTCCAAGTAAATACCGCTCTCCCAATTTCTCGCCACTTGCAACCGTTCAAAGTATGTCCTGAAATCAAACGACGGTTTATAGAGTCCACAGATGCAGCACAGATAGCCAACACTCCTCTTACCACCTCTCGACGCATCGCCTGTTCCTGTGGCCACACAGCAGTATATCCTTGGTCATGGCGTAGAACACATATTGCTCGATGACACTGGCCAGATAGTTGTTTGCCTTGTACAAATTGACCAGCTCCTGCTCGGAGCAATACTTAAACACTCCAAGCAGGCAGTCGACGTTAAGATCGGTGAGCTTCATTACAAGTATTTGTGGATTTGAATCGCTGCTACCAATCAGAAAAATGGCTTCGATTTCGCGGTATTCTGGCTAAAAACAAACATAGTTGACAACAATAATGTGTACATCTTCTTCTTCTTTGCCAAGACTATCGATTTTAACATGACCATTAGCGAGCACTAGCTCTGTTATCGAGCACTAAGTTTGTATTCGATTTTAACTGACGATAACATGATAGTCCGATTATTTTGGTGTCAGTAAGAAGAAGAAGTGCGAATTTCAAATTTAAAGCTTGCAACTGTCACTAAATAAACTGAGCGTTCTTTTTTGTTTTTTCCCATCGAGCTTTAGCGGAAAATGCCATGCAGCTCTAATCGACCTATTTACACATTTCATCAATTCAATTAAATGCCACAGTGTAAAACCCAAAAAAAGAAACATTCTCTGCATTTAAAGGTATTTAGCACAGTCTTTCTCTAATTAGTCACAGAACTTTGGGGGAAAATAGTTGCGCTAAATACCGAAATACCAAAAATAAAGCCCATTTGGTTATCTCAACAATTTTCCTAGAACGCTTGCTGTCAGACGTTTCATTCAGCCATTGATGTAATACCTGCATACGGAAAGCTATTCTGAAATATTCGCTTCCGATTGCATTATCATACAAAGCTAAAGAAGACGTGCGTAAAAAATTGTCAGATAAGCAAGGCCACGTAAACTTATTTACTAACAGCTTGAAGATATTCTTATTGTAGTTAAATCACGTGCTACAATCGAAAATCAACTTTTGTCAACATGTTGTTGTTTACATTCTCTGGAATTCATTGGAATTGTCAGAGAGAATGACAAAAAGACTTTAAATTAAATTATCGCCCATTTATTGATCATACCATAGTTTTCGAATTTTGCCACACTCATTAGTAACTGGCAAAAACAAAGAAGTCGTTAAATGTTCTAGAAGGCAACCACACCCAATGCAAAATGTTCCTCCATGCCACGTTAAGAGAGTCGGAAGTCACATTCGCATTCACAATCGACTGGCGCTAAACGTTGTTCTCTGCAGCTTTTACGTTTTTTACGAAATTCTCTCGGCAATTTCATAATACGATGACTAAAGTACACAGCTGGCTACGTAGAATTTGTCACGTCGACTTGTCGTCGGTTATTGCGTCGTGTTAAACGGAAAAAACTAGTTAATAACTAAGTAGAGTACCGATTTTGGGGTTGGAAATTTTATTAGTGGAATCAACTTTAATGTAACCCAACCCCATTGCAATTCTATACGCATTGCTGTGACTATAATACAAACCTTTTGTTCTCTTTTCAAGCTCTTTATGTGCTGAATTTCGTATTATTACTTAATGGCATTAACGTAGTGTATTCATCCATATGTTTGTCACTAGTTCTTTTTTTGAAACTGGTTTAAGATTTCGATATGCAATTTCAAATAAGATTTGGCTGCTTATTGAATTTTGTTTAGGACTTTGAATCCAGCCATTGCGATGCTTTTTTTTTAATAGGATAGACTAATTGGTATTGGTAAATTTTATTTTATTTCAAGTTTCAAAGGTCGCTTTAAAGCAAAAATTATTGTAAAAACAACACAGTTTTCGACTAGATGATTACTCTAGAAAATTTAAATAAAAAGTAGAAAAAGTTTTGAGCCAACATCAGTCATGAATATGAATATTGTGGAATACGTTTTGAATAATTTAGACTGGGTAAATTAAAAAATGATATCTCTTATTTTTAAATTTTAAATTTCACATATTTCAAAATTTTCAAATTTTATCTTTTTTGTATGTGAAATTCGATTCTACAACCTTGACTCTATCGACGTGCCGATCGTATTTTAATGGAACCTTCACATACGGTTGCGATACCCTTCATTTTCAATGATGTAGGAGTGAACTGGGTATACACATTTGGCGAGTTGACATTGAAATTGCCATCTCATTCGGGCTGTCGTTGATAAGCCCCTTATCAAAAGATTAAATTTTCCCTCGTGTAAGGTATTCACATTTTTGTCAGAGGTACAACGAGTACATATAAACATTATTACTTTTTTATATAGGGTAAACTAATGCAGGTGCAATGAATTCATATGACATCAGCATGATTTGGCCCTAAACGCACATCATTTTGTGCTGACGTCAATCGTCATATATCTACATATTGGGAGCATCTGAATGATAGATGTATAAAATCTGTCAAGGTAAAATTCTCAAAACAAAGTAAAAAATAACACGCAGTTTATTTTTTTGAAAAGTGAGATCAAAGTTTAATGTTTTATTCGTTTCATAATTTTTTCACTTTGTATGCCATTTTTTCATATATGCAAAACTTCAAAAAAAAATATATTAAATAATAAATAACAATTTGCATTCGTTGCCATTTTGAAACATTGAAAATAATGCATTCTACTTGGATATATAGATTGGTAAATTCAACAATTTACAACAGCAAAGTATTAATTTATGTATTGTACATAAGTTGCTTTTAGGAAGAATAAGTTGCAGTAGTTACGAGGATTCGGATTCGGTGTCGTCTCATCTCATACGTTTTGAGAGTTCTACATAATAAAGAACGAGCTACAATTCGTTTCTCTTGGAAGGCAGTGAGTTTTTGTATTTGTTTTCAGTTATAAATCTGTTCTTTCTTCTATCTATCTAGTTGTAAGTGAGCGAGGCTTCAAAGTCTTTTCGTGTGCGAGTGTGTTGGGTGTTTTGGTCACCACCCCAGGATGGATGACGTGGAGAGCCCGGGCCGCCTTAGCCTCGGCTATCTAACGTCGCAGCTGATAATCAGTCTACGAGAGTATACGCCCCTCCCCTTCATTTCAAAAGGGCCGAGGGTCAAACATCGAAGCTTGACACGATCGAGTGATCCGTCGATCGATCAAGTTCACGCGCCAGCGTATACGAGAGAGCGAGTTTCAAGTGGCTTTATCTGCGGCTCAATGCCATCTAATGGTCAGCCCATGTCCTCATCAGCCTCTTCGTCGTTTACCGTCGTCAAAGATGTGGCGGAGCTGTTGCTGCTGCCGGATTGGGCCATTTGCAACGTGGTGTGCGTATAGTCGAGGGGCTCCACGCCAATGTCCTCGTACTCATGCTCGTGTTTATCTCCGCTTAAGGCACACATTTCACTCACATCTCCGTCCTGTTCCATGCACTCGAGCTCATCCTCCTCGTTGTCCACATCCCAATCGTCGGCAATCTGCACATTGACCGGCAGATACAAATGGAACGGTCGCTGCTCCTTCAGCCAAGGCGTTAGAAAGATGTGGCTGGCAGTCATGCGTTCCGTGTAGTTCTTGCGCAGCAACGAGAGCATCAGCCAGCGCACCGACTTGGACAGTGTCATGGGAATTTGCACGTTGCCATGTCGGATGACTGTGATCAGATTGCAGTTGGCCTTCTCATAGAAGGGATACTGACCCACCAGCATGGTGTACAGTATGACACCCAGCGACCACATGTCCGCTGGCTTGCCTTGGTACGTGGGCTGAGGGCAGAGTAACTCGGGTGCGGTGTACAGTGGACAGCCGATCTTGTCGCTCAGGGTATCGTCATCCCCGTCGAGTATCATGGAGCCTTCCAACGATTCGTATTGTAGTTTCGTTCTGTAATCGATAAGACGAATGGCAAATATATGAATATTATGTTTGCTTAAATACAATTACAAAAGGTAACATTTTAATTTTTACTTTAACTAACAATAATTTAAAAACATTACTATTAAAGGGGGTTACTGATCAGTGCAATTGTGTTGTAGCTCTTAGCTTTTGTTCGCATGCAATTTGAAAACTAAACAATGAAGTCGCGGGCCAAGCTTCTTCGGGGTCAAGTTTGCTATAAATTATATGCTACTATATATTTTATTAAGTGGTAGTCTTGGGATTACATATCTTAAAAAATAAATACAACCTACACTTCTAAAATATTTAAATTTATTAAAACAAGGTAGCAAATGAAATGAAATAGCAAATACTAAAACAGTTAAAAGGTCGCGCATTTAAATTGATTTTGTATGCAATCTCAATAAGCTGCAGAGTTGCAGAGCTTCGCTTCAGACTTGCATAATCTCTGAAATTTGATGGTGTTGCCATTTACTGGCTGGCGCATTACAACACTGACACACCACACACTCAACTCAACTCAACACAACACTCAACTCAAATCGATTGGCATTGCGTTGGCGGTTGGCGTTGCCAGCTGGCGAGCGTGTGTAATTGATACAACAACAACAACAGCAGCAACTACAACAACAACAATGCGACTTGTAGCCCATCTCTGACAAAGCTGGCGACCCCAAACACCCAAGAGCGGTGACACCATGTTGACATTGGCCTACATTATTTCCATGCAAAAAGCGAACGAGCGAGTGAGAGCGAGACAGACAGACTCTCAAGTGTAAGTGACGTTTCGAGTTGCAACAACTCCACCTACAGCTTCAAATCTTCTCGTGGAGAGACAATGAAGCACACAGCTGCCAGCTGCCAGCTGCCTGCCAAACATCCATAAGATAATGGAGTGAGCGCCAAACCCAACCAAATATTTTTGATTGTGCCATGAAACAAACAAATAAAGATACATAAGTGTGTATGCATGAACTTAAAAACCTCGAGCTGACCCTGAGCAAAAATGAGCAAACGAACACACAACGAAAAAACCGAAAAACTGAGCGCACCTCTTGCCATCAGACAAAATTACAATACACCACCAGCGAGAGAGAGGGAGTGAGAGAGCATCGTGTACTGAGTGACGCTCGGCGCGATCGTCGGTTGTTACAACAAGCGACCTTGTTGCGTTTTTGGAAGAGGGGAGCGACGAGCATTGCGCAGTCCATTCGTTTGAAGAGCGCAGCGCATGTGATTGGTGATCTGTCTCTCTCTCTCTTTCGCTCTTGCACTCTCTGTACAAATAATGCGCGTCGTTTGAAATTAACGAAATGTATTTTCCAAAAGATACTCACACACTCAATTAGCTAGAGAGGCGGCAGGCAGAGCAGCGAAGAGAGGACAGACAGACAAGGTAGCTAATACGTGCTGCTAATTTAAATGCTATTTAAATATGTATACGCGCAGCAAATATAATAACACATGAAAATATACACACAGAAGATCAGAGTCAGGGCCACAGCACAATTTGACCTTACAGTCGAATGTCTTCAATCGATTGTGTGTGTGTGTAAATAGCACAGATACATATTTTTGAATATCGATAACTTCTTATCATTCTACTTTGATTAATCACAGTGATCGTGATCGACAACTTAACGAACTAGACGGTATCTTAAATCGAAGTAAACAAATTAATACTTAAATTAAAAATAAATTTTATAATAAAACGATAAGCGAACAAACAACGTACATTCAACCCAAAATACTGAGTAATTGTTTTTCTGTTTTTCAATATTTAATTACTGCTGATAATATACAAATATGTCTTACTTCGTATTCTTGGCATAAACCTGCAATTATTATTAGTAACTTAAAAATATTGCCCTCTAAATAATAAAGTAATAATAGTGAAAAACTACAAATATTGTCAAGTGATCATTAATATTCAGCGCTTGCACAACTGTACTACATACAGACGTACATATGTATGTATGTATGTATAAACTCTCTTCAGACTTGTGTACAAAGTATGAGAAACAAACAACAAAATAAATGCATAAAAATAAACGGCAATACGTAAAGCGGAAAACGTCAATGCAATAAATTTGCTAATTGCATTGGCAATGGAAACGTAAGGCAAACAAAAAAATACAAAAAGTTCAAAAACATTCAACAAGTATTGCTTCATTGGTAAGAACTACACACACACACACACACACACACACATAAGATATGTATGTGTGTGCGAACAACGTATAGAAGAGAAAACGATTCGCAAGTGTTTTTCTCGCAATCAACAGGTACGAGAGCACCAGAAAAGGAAAGCTTTTCTAGTCTAGATTCAGAATATGTTATAAATATGTACTTCCACATTTATTCACATAAGTAGTCACTCAGACTGTAGTGAGTTATTTTGCAAGCAAGTCCGAAGGTGAGCCTAACATTTGGACGTGCACTGTACTCATACCCGCATACACGGCCACACACACACACACACATTCACACTTAAACCGCAAACAGTGAAACGGGTAAATGAGTACAAAGTAGGAACCTCGCTGCGAGCACTTTGTACGCTCCAGATATACACATGTGTGTGTGTGTTTGCATGTACCTACGCTGTACGCATTTTGTTGTTGTAGTTGTTGTTGGTGCTGTTGTATTATCAGTGTTTTCGTGTGTACAGTATTGACGAAAATATTGAGCACACAACGCAACACAGTATTCTATGAACTACTTCTATAAATGGCTGCTATTTCCTCATCAGGTACTGTAATTTTCGAGCCGCACTGTAGCATTTGTCGCTGCTGTTGTTGTTGCTGCTGCTGATCTATTGGTTATTTTCATTGCAACACTTCTTAAATGTTCAATGTTACCCACAACTGGCCGACAGCAGCAATAACAAGAGCAACAATTGTGGCACCAATAACACACCAACACCAACAACAACAACAGACAGCACGAAACGAACGAACGAGCGAACGAATGAACGAAAAAAAAAAAACAAACTGTTGCTCATAACGAGTTTTTATCGAATTGCAAAATAAAGATATGCAACCAGTACAGCGAGCAAATGTGTGAGCGAGACAGCCTGTGCGTGTGTGTGAGTGTGAGTGTGTGAATGAGTGTTGGTGGTGAGTATGATGCGGGTGAGGGGAAGGGTCACACCACCAATCGATTACGAAAGCCATCAGCACATGTACTCACACCAATGCACATGAACATATGCCAGAACGGTAATCGAACTTTTGAACTTTTTGATCAATTATCGATAACGCAGGTGGGTGGCTGGTTGGGTGGTATGGTGAGAGAGAGAAGGAGAGAGAGTATACTGACCTCGCCTCGTCGATGAAATAGAAGCGTTTCAGCTTCAGATCGCGCAGAATAATCCCGTTGCGATGGCACACTTGCACCGTCTGGCAGATCTGATGGAAAATCGCCCGCGCCTCCGTTTCGCACAGTCGCTTCTCGTGCCTGATGTACGTGTGGAGGTTCTCATAGACGCGATGCTGCTGCTGCTGTTGTTGTTGCTGCTGCTGCACGGGAGCAATGATGATGTAGGTGCGATTCTTGGAGAGGGGCACAAGGTCGTGTACGCCGCGGATGAGCGTGTGGCCGTAGATGGTGCTGCGGCAGAGCTGTTCGTCCTGCTGCAGCTGGAAATAGGCGCGCTGCACTTTGTGGAGCGGCTCGTTGATGATCTTGCAGAGGAACTGCTCGCCGGTGAAGACGTCGACGCACTGCAGGTTCGAGGACGTCAGGTCGATGAGGTGGCGATAAGAGGCGGGTGTTTTAGCCGCTGCTGCGGCTGAGATGTGACTAGGCTGGGCACTGATCAGGTAACGGTTCTTGATCACCTTAACGGGCTGATCGCTGCAGTTGCTGCTGCTTCCGCTCCCGCTGCTGCTGCTGATCGTCTGTTCGGCGAAGCTCAGCGCTTGCAGCTCACAGGCGCCACCTGGCGTCCGCAGAAGCTTCTCCCGTATGGTGCGCAGCATTTGTGCATTCGGGAATTCCTTCGTCGGCGTCGACAGCGCAGAATGAGGCAGAGTTGTTGTTGCTGCTGCTGCTGCTGCAAACACTTGCATTCTCACGTTGTTGTTGTTGTTGCTCGCAGTCGCTGTTGCAGCTGGCAGTGGCAGCGAGTAGTTGACTATTTTATTGGCCTCCACGGCACTCGCATTGTTGCTGTTGCTGTTATCCATTTTGTTGTTGCTTTTATGTTTGTTATTTTTTGTTATTTTGTTATTGTGGTTGGTTGAATGTTACTTATGCACTTGCAGGTTGCCTTTTTCAGCTTACAATTATCACAGTTGTTGCTCTTACTAACTGCTGTTTGACTTTAGCGCACGATTGGCATTTTCATTGTCTCTTTTTAATATTATTCTTTCTTTATGGGACGAGGAGACGACGAGAGACGCCAGAAGACAGCAATTTGATTTCAAATTTTTGTGCTGACTTTAATTTCACTTGGGGTGGTTGACGCAATGCAGCAGATTTCTTGCGAAATATTTTTGTTTAATAAACGAATACGTTTTGGTTGCTGTTGTCGATTTTAAAACAAATCGAACGATACAAAAATTCACTCACTCGTCGCACACACGAAACGAACGCGCCCGTCTGTCTGCTTTGCTCTCCGAAATCGTAATGGTTCCATTTTCCACATTCGTTTCATTTATGTATGCTTCGCAAGCCACCGTAATGCAGGTAGCGTGTTCCATGTGCGAGCGCAGCAATGGTAGCTTGATGACATCACAACGCCGAACTTCACTGTACCCGCGTGCTGAGCATGCTGAACAAAATAATTATTTAAAATTCTGAATCACTCAACATTTCAAATTCCTTGCAATGCGACCAAAATTCCAAAGTGAGTAATTTGTAATTTCATTTTATTTTGAAATGATATTCTATCCTATATCATACTGTGTGCATGTTCTGAACTTTTTTACATACGTATATGCTAAAGATAACGAATGCATTCAAGTAGTTAAATTTTCAGGAAGTTCGTTTAGTATACAAAAATTATAGACAACGTGACGTCACTTGTCTCTCTTACTATTTACGCATCATACGAAATGCAGCACAAAGCAATTGTTCAAAGAGCGACCTCTCTCATCAAGCGTGAATGGAACGTCTGAGAGTGAAACACTACCAGGGCTTCGCTACCAAGTCTTGCATTGGTATGCGTGAGAAAGCGAGGGCTAGTGCGACGTTATTTTCGAAAACAATTGCGTGGAACACTGAAATACACGCTGCGAGTCTCCGTTTACGTTTTATTATTAAATGTATACGGAAATTCTTGATTTGAGAATGAAACGTTTATTTTGAATGCCATATGCCAGCGTCATTTTCATTTTTTTTTTGCTTTACAATGCTTACAAGCAACAACCCCTAGAACATGCTCATGCATAAGTGTGTGTGTGTGTGTGTGTAAATACCAGGAGATGCTTACTGTATCAGCGCAACGATCAACACGCATTTGAAGCGCTGTCGTTGTTGTTGTTGTAGATTGTGCACACGACGCTGACTGTGATTTTCATGTCATGTTCCACTTTCTACTTTGCATGATGTATTTTTGGTGGCAGCTCTCGAAAGTGAACTTATATCGATATAACATGTTAATGGTCAGCGATGTCGATACATCACTTTAATCGCAAATATCAATTTGAGCATACTGTACATATGCCCATATATGTATACATGCATACATACATACATATGGCTGAAATAATTACTCGATATGCGCAGCGCAGTTTATGATTTCGTTGAGCAGCTGCGACTCACAAAATAAAGATCATTGGCCTACGCAGAGGGAATTATGCCAGCGCACAAGCAGATCAGCGACATGCACATGTACTTGTGTGCATGTGTTGTGCGTGTGTGCGTATGCATGCGTGTGTGTGTGTGTGTGTGTGTGTGTGCAGGTAAAGACAGAGCGACAACAACTACAACTACAGGTAGATTTCCATTTCCATTTCCCGAACTCTGCGTCTGCGTCTGCATCATCCCCTAAATGGTGAGGGATGGCTGTACATATTGTAGGATGTTGCAGCTGTTGCAAGGTGATTTCCAAGTACATTCTGCCGCCTGCCTGCTTGCATCCATCTGTCGCTGCGACTGCGAGGTTAGCTCGAAAACTATGCTCAAATTGCGTTCCAAGAAACAGGAAATAGAAAAAACATATTGTTATCTACGCGCTGCTGTTGTTTTGATCGCTATTAGTCACCGATTATTAATACGCAATAATAAACAAATATACATATGTACATATATGTAGAGACGAAATTGATGTCGGATTTTCTGCTACTAGGAAATTTATATATATAATTTTTAATAATGTCCAATGATGTAAATAATAAATAACTCAATTTTATATATTTTATATGCATTTTAAGACAATATAAAAAATACATTTGTTTTGCCTATATTGATATTTGAGATTATCACCTACTTCTAAATCGAACCTCGCATGTCTTTATTGTCTCGCATTGGCATTGGTACATTTCGTCGTCTTCTTCTTCATCATAACGTTACGTTTTTTGAGCAGCCGGCATCCATCCTATCACCTTGTGCTTCTTCAACAATACTCGTGCACGACGCGACGAGACGTACGAAATGAAACGAATATCGCAGAGCGAAACTTGTCAATGGCATTGGTTGATGGTTGTTGGTACAGCAGGCGCATAGTTGTGAATTTTGTTTTGCTTTTTCTCAATGTTTTTGGGGGCCGTTGAACACAACGCCAGAGCAACGCCAGACCTGCCTGCCGGAAGAAAATTCGACATAATTCAAAATCAAAATACACATTTCATATCAATTTCAAAATGCACTTATTTTGACTAATTGTAACAGTCAACAATCGGATGTGAACCACATTCAGTCATCGCATTGGAGCATCCGAAGCTCCACACATACACGCGCATATGCAAACACAGGCACGCATTTATATGTACATGTGCAGAACACGCGGCTGTGTGAAATTGGCGAACGTTACTTTTTGAATTTAAATTCGAAACACAAATACGTTAAGTTCAGTATCAACGGCAATTTGCGCTTGCGAAATAGCGCCAAGCGGTGGCTGTCGGGAACTCGTTTTGACTTTGAGCAAATTCTAGCCGCAGAGATTTTTGTTGTTGCCAAGCTCGTAAGCTCTCGTGCGATTGCTTTATGCTGCTCTCAATCGCCGAGGCCTTGTCTCGAGTAGTGCACAAACACATAACCATATGCCTGTATGTGTGTGTGTTTGTTTGTATGTTCACGTGCTTGGAGTAAATATGCTCTGCACATTGTATGCGTCACCACGGCTGCGTCATGAAATGCGAACTTGTTTGTCGTTGATGACGCTACGTTTCCCCCCTGAAACCCCCCCCCAAGCCCAACTCTCAGTTCGCATTTTTATTTCGATAGATAGACAACTCTCCTCTCGAGTCGCGCGATTCGCGACATTCCAAATGCACAAAATATTTGCCAGTCACATGGTTACACTCTCGCATGAAATGCAGAAGTATCAAATAATACTCGCATGTTCGTTTGCATGCGAAGAGTCACGAATGCTTTGAATGCCACAATGATAAGTGTGAATGTGTGTGTGTGTGTGTGTGTGTGTGTGTGTATGCACCGTTACTAGACTGATTGCAAAGCTCGTTCGAAAGTTTAGAAAACTTAGTGGAAAGAGTACCTGACTTGCTCTTTGTCGGCTTATCTGCGTCTTAATCTTATTTACCAGAAGATAAGAGTGTTTTCTTCGTTACTTCTCTTTAGTCATGCTGCGATCCGCGATCTTGCGATCTTGCGAACTTGCGAACTTGCGATTTAACGATGACACATCGGGGGAAATATGTATTGACCTGGTGAGGGTAAATGTTCCAGAAATAAAGCCCAGCACTTGTATTGTTGCAATAAATATTTAATTGTATACATATAATATATATATATTTATATATCAAACAATTCATCTTTAATAATTTGCAATATTCAATGTAATATTTGATGTATACATTCAAGAGATGGTGAAAGTATATGTATTTTCTTTAGGTAGACACTTTGACAGTTTACAGTTTAGTTGAGTAGGAGTGAGAGGTACATTATTAACAATTGTTAGAGGCAGGGATATCCACTAGTGTATATATGTAGACATTGTACGTAGTATATGGGCAGATTAGACATACAGACATACATTTATCGATAAAGTACTGTTAATTGTGTTTCTCGGACATCATTATATGTAACATATCTTCTCTTCTAACGAGCAATTCATTATACCCGCTACCCAAAGCGTGGAAGTGTGTAATAATCGAGTGGCAACCGAAAATCAAAACTAGATCTCAGAGTCCATAAAAATCATAACTATATTTTTTAAATCCAAATCCAAGTATAAAACTCAAATGAAGAATTAATGTCATCTTTGGTATTACTGAATACAAAATAACTGCACTCTAAATATTTCCTGAGAGTTTCATTGCGATCGGAGAATAAAAAAACACTTTAAAAGGGCGAAAATCGATTGCTTTGTATGCTCTAAAGTGGGTGGCGGGTATCTCACAGTCGAGCACACTCGACTAAAGCTTTCATAATTGTTTTTTGTTTGTTTTCAACATGTTTTCGATATATCGTAATGGATAACGAAGGAATAAATCAAGAATCTTGTTGCTTCACAGACCATTGTGCTTTGCCCCAGTGCATCGCACCTAATTTGGGCTCTCCGCATTCTCCTCGTCGTACTCCTCCTCGACAATGGGCTTCTTGTCCTCCACCTTGCTGCGACCCATGAAGCGCTCCAGGACCGTGTGCTTGGCTGCTGTGGAACCGCGCGATCCCTTGAAGGAACCCCAGTTTAGCTTGCCCGCCTCGGAGGAAGTCATCAGTATGGAATAGGAGGAGCAGACTTCGCCCTCTTTGCTGTGCCGTATGCCGTAGAGGAAGTAGACGACCATGCCAATCGTTACCCAGACGAAGAAGCGCACCCAGGTCAACGCATCCAGATGCACCATCAGCATGATGTTGGAGAAGATGCCCAAGGCCGGCACGAAGGGCACGAGGGGCACCTTGAAGTTGAGGCCGCGCGTGTTCTGGTTGTGCACGGCCATGATGGCGACACAAGTGCTGGCCGCAAAGATGATGAAGCCGTAGACGAGCAGGGCCCACCAGGTGCCCGTGTAGAGCTCCGTCCAGGACACCTTCAGCTCCAGGCAGATGGCAAAGCTGAGCACAATGAACAGCAGCACGCACACGGACACAACAGAGCCGGGTGCGAAGCGGCCCAAGAGCGGCTCCAGCCAGCGGAACTGCGGCTTCAGGCGACCAGCCAGCGCGCCCTCGATGAGATCACTTGTGGGTGAGGCCGTGTCGATGCTGGACTGTGACTCAGCGTCCTCGTCGTTCTCGTCGTCGGGCGTGTCGGGCGCATAAACCGGATTCGGACTGCCCAGGTGTGTGATCGGACGATAGCGCAGTATGATCACGCTGGCCGACACAATGGTGTAGGCCAGCAGCGTGCCAATGGACATGAACTCCACCAGCTTGGCCAGGTCGAAGACCAGCGCCAACGCAGCGCTCAGCAGTCCCGACACGATCAGGTTCAACAGCGGCACCTGAGTGCTCGCATTGATGCGCCCGAAGCAGCTGAAGAGCAGCCCATCGGAGGCCATGGCGTACATGCAGCGGGGCAGGGCGTAGAGGGAGCCCAGCAGGGTGGTCGTCATGCCGCAGAGGGCGCCGATGGAGATGATGTACTTGGCCCACGGCAGCTGCAGCTGGCCAAAGGCCTCGGGCAACGAGGCAGCCGGATTGATCTCGCTAATGGGAATCATGAGGGTCAGGGCGGCGCTCACGAGGATGTAGCCAACGGTGACCACGCACAAGGACAGCACCGTGGCAATGGGTATGGAGACCGATGGATTCTTGGCCTCCTCGCCCGACGTCGCTATCGAATCGAAGCCCACGAAGGCATAGAAACAGGTGGCAGCTCCGGCAATGACGCCGCCAAAGCCGTAGGGCAGGAAGCCGCCCTCCGCCTCGGACCAATTGTTGGTGTCCGCGTACCAGAAGCCCACGCTAATGACCACGACCATGACGCCAATGTTGACCAGCGTCAGAATGCTGTTGAAGACCGCCGTAGCCTTGACGCCGCTGCCCAAGGCGGCGGCATAAACGATGCACACGAGGAAGGCCAGCACGTCCGGATATTGGGCCAAGCCGGGCTCATGAATGCCGCCCATCAGCGAGAGCGTCGTGTTGGCAATCCAGCCGCCCAGCATGGAGTCCACGTAGCCGCTCCAGGCACGCGCCACCGAGGCGGCGCCCAGCATATGCTCGAGCAGTATGTTCCAGCCAATGACGAAGGCCCAAAACTCACCGATCGAGATGTAGGTGTAGACGTAAGCGGAGCCAGCCTTGGGCACCCGAGTGCCAAACTCCGCGTAGCACAGCGCCGCCAGCATCGAGACGAATCCGGCGAGCACGAACGACAGGATGATGCCCGGTCCGGCCATCTCCTTGGCCACGGTGCCAGTCAGCACATAGATGCCCGCACCCACCATATGCCCAATGCCTGCAAGTAGCCCAATCATTTAATAGATGATATCTAATCTAGATTGAATCTTCTTGTCTTACCCAGCAGCGCAATGTCGAAGGTGGTCAGGCAGCGCTTGAGGGGCGTCTCCATCACGTCTGCGGGCACCGGCTTGGTGCGATTCATTTTGCTGCACAGCCCAGACATAATGTGTCCCAGGATCGCACGTCTTGAACTGGGCATATTACTCAATATATTTCCTTTTACTGCTCAACCATATGCCACATAATCGTTTAATCCTTAACTATGTTTCAATCTAAGTTACGCTTCACTTGATTCGTTTTACGACTTTACTTGAATTAATACTGCTTTAATTGACGATTTTATTGATATTTTATGCAGTTTGTGCGCGATTTATGTTTCGATTTTCAATATTTTCCGGTGCTGTGCGACGTTACACTTGTTGTACACGAAACAGCTGTGACAGTATCGATTTTTCCTTTGCTCCCCCCTTACCGAAAGTTCATGTACGCCCACACACTTCGGAGCTTTGCCAACACTGTTTGTGGAAAACCACTTTAATCACTGTGAAAAGCTTTTTCCAAATGCACCCTTAGCGTAATTTCCGAGAAAAGTGAGGATTGTTTGGTCTCAACATCAATTCTCACCTTGAACTTGAATTCATCTTTCATTAATTGATTACTTGAATTAATCTTTGCTACAAGAAATGCATAAATAAATACTCTTTTATTTTATAATTATTGAAGAAATTGTATCGCTTGGCTTTTAACAAATATAATGTTAAAATCAGTGTCTAATTTGTTTAATTTGTAACTGAATCTTAAAGATTTGATTCAAGTTGTTTGAATTAAATGGAGCATAAATTTAAATAATAAAACAAAATTATATTTACTTAAATTAGTTTGTCAATTAAAATAATAATATAAATGTATTTATAAATCACAAATAAATCAGAATATTTTAAGGAAAAGTACCCAATTTTAAATCGACTCCTGGAAGTATGCAATAATGTTTTCACTTAGCAATTGGGCGATGCAAAGCGGGTTAATAATAAAGTGTTGCATACTTTTGTGCGATAGCAACAAAATTCTTAGAAACCAGTATTTTAAAAATTTTCAGTTTGAAAAACCCGCCCATCTTCTGAAAATTTAAATTTTTGGCTAATCAACTTGCTACTCGATTATGTTCGCCTGGTACTTCAGCAGATCGAAGTCGGTTTTGGGAAGGAACTTTGTCGTTAATATTAACGTATGTTATTTAAATTCAATTTCGTCGTTAATATTAACGTATATTATTCAAATTCGAATTTGAAAAACCCGCCCAGCTTCTGAAAATTAAAATTTTTGGCTAATCTACTTGCTACTCGATTATGTTCGCCTAGTACTTCAGCAGATTGAAGTCGGTTTTGGGAAGGAACTTTGTCGTTAATATTAACGTATGTTATTTAAATTCAATTTCGTCGTTAATATTAACGTATATTATTCAAATTCGAATTTGAAAAACCCGCCCAGCTTCTGAAAATTAAAATTTTTGGCTAATCTACTTGCTACTCGATTATGTTCGCCTAGTACTTCAGCAGATTGAAGTCGGTTTTGGGAAGGAATTTCGTCGTTAAAATTAACGTATATTATTCAAATTCAAATTTGAAAAACCCGCCCAGCTTCTGAAAATTAAAATTTTTGGCTAATCTACTTGCTACTCGATTATGTTCGCCTAGTACTTCAGCAGATTGAAGTCGGTTTTGGGAAGGAACTTTGTCGTTAATATTAACGTATATTATTCAAATTCAATTTCGTCGTTAATATTAACGTATATTATTCAAATTCGAATTTGAAAAACCCGCCCAGCTTCTGAAAATTAAAATTTTTGGCTAATCTACTTGCTACTCGATTATGTTCGCCTGGTACTTCAGCAGATCCAAGTGGCTTTTGGGAAGGAATTTCGTCGTTAATATTAACGTATATTATTCAAATTCAATTTCGTCGTTAATATTAACGTATATTATTCAAATTCGAATTTGAAAAACCCGCCCAGCTTCTGAAAATTAAAATTTTTGGCTAATCTACTTGCTACTCGATTATGTTCGCCTGGTACTTCAGCAGATCCAAGTGGCTTTTGGGAAGGAATTTCGTCGTTAATATTAACGTATATTATTCAAATTCAAATTTGAAAAACCCGCCCAGCTTCTGAAAATTAAAATTTTTGGCTAATCTACTTGCTACTCGATTATGTTCGCCTAGTACTTCAGCAGATTGAAGTCGGTTTTGGGAAGGAACTTTGTCGTTAATATTAACGTATATTATTCAAATTCAATTTCGTCGTTAATATTAACGTATATTATTCAAATTCGAATTTGAAAAACCCGCCCAGCTTCTGAAAATTAAAATTTTTGGCTAATCTACTTGCTACTCGATTATGTTCGCCTGGTACTTCAGCAGATTGAAGTCGGTTTTGGGAAGGAACTTTGTCGTTAATATTAACGTATGTTATTTAAATTCAATTTCGTCGTTAATATTAACGTATATTATTCAAATTCGAATTTGAAAAACCCGCCCAGCTTCTGAAAATTAAAATTTTTGGCTAATCTACTTGCTACTCGATTATGTTCGCCTAGTACTTCAGCAGATTGAAGTCGGTTTTGGGAAGGAATTTCGTCGTTAAAATTAACGTATATTATTCAAATTCAAATTTGAAAAACCCGCCCAGCTTCTGAAAATTAAAATTTTTGGCTAATCTACTTGCTACTCGATTATGTTCGCCTGGTACTTCAGCAGATCCAAGTGGCTTTTGGGAAGGAATTTCGTCGTTAATATTAACGTATATTATTCAAATTCAATTTCGTCGTTAATATTAACGTATATTATTCAAATTCGAATTTGAAAAACCCGCCCAGCTTCTGAAAATTAAAATTTTTGGCTAATCTACTTGCTACTCGATTATGTTCGCCTGGTACTTCAGCAGATCCAAGTGGCTTTTGGGAAGGAATTTCGTCGTTAATATTAACGTATATTATTCAAATTCAAATTTGAAAAACCCGCCCAGCTTCTGAAAATTAAAATTTTTGGCTAATCTACTTGCTACTCGATTATGTTCGCCTAGTACTTCAGCAGATTGAAGTCGGTTTTGGGAAGGAACTTTGTCGTTAATATTAACGTATATTATTCAAATTCAATTTCGTCGTTAATATTAACGTATATTATTCAAATTCGAATTTGAAAAACCCGCCCAGCTTCTGAAAATTAAAATTTTTGGCTAATCTACTTGCTACTCGATTATGTTCGCCTGGTATTTCAGCAGATCCAAGTGGCTTTTGGGAAGGAACTTTGTCGTTAATATTAACGTATATTATTCAAATTAAAATTCAAATTTGAAAAAACCCGCCCAGCTTCAGAAAATTAAAATTTTTGGCTAATCTACTTGCTACTCGATTATGTTCACCTAGTACTTCAGCAGATCGAAGTCGATTTTGGGAAGGAACTTTGTCGTTAAAATTAACGTATATTATTCAAATTTAAATTTAAAAAGCCCGCCCAGCTTCTGAAAATTTAAATTTTTGGCTAATCTACTTGCTACTCGATTATGTTCGCCTGGTACTTCAGCAGATCGACCTTAGTTTTGGGAAAGAATTTCGTCGTTAATATTAACGTATATTATTCAAATTCGAATTTGAAAAACCCGCCCAGCTTCTGAAAATTTAAATTTTTGGCTAATCTACTTGCTACTCGATTTTGTTCACCTAGTACTTCAGCAGATCGAAGTCGATTTTGGGAAGGAACTTTGTCGTTAAAATTAACGTATATTATTCAAATTTAAATTTAAAAAGCCCGCCCAGCTTCTGAAAATTTAAATTTTTGGCTAATCTACTTGCTACTCGATTATGTTCGCCTGGTACTTCAGCAGATCGAAGTCGGTTTTGGGAAGGAATTTCGTCGTTAAAATTAACGTATATTATTCAAATTCGAATTTGAAAAACCCGCCCAGCTTCTGAAAATTTAAATTTTTGGCTAATCTACTTGCTACTCGATTATGTTCGCCTGGTACTTCAGCAGATCGACCTTAGTTTTGGGAAAGAATTTCGTCGTTAATATTAACGTATATTATTCAAATTCAAATTTGAAAAAGCCGCCCAGCTTCTGAAAATTAAAATTTTTGGCTAAACTACTTGCTACTCGATTATGTTCGCCTAGTACTTCAGCAGATCGAAGTCGGTTTTGGGAAGGAACTTTGTCGTTAATATTAACGTATGTTATTCAAATTCAATTTCGTCGTTAATATTAACGTATATTATTCAAATTCAAATTTGAAAAACCCGCCCAGCTTCTGAAAATTAAAATTTTTGGCTAAACTACTTGCTACTCGATTATGTTCGCCTGGTACTTCAGCAGATCGATGTCGGTTTTGGGAAGGAACTTTGTCGTTAATATTAACGTACATTATTCAAATTCAAATTTGAAAAAACCGCCAAGCTTCAGAAAATTAAAATTTTTGGCTGATCTCCTTGCTACTCGATTATGTTCGCCTGGTACTTCAGCAGATCGAAGTCGGTTTTGGGAAGGAACTTTGTCGTTAATATTAACGTACATTATTCAAATTCAAATTTGAAAAAACCGCCCAGCTTCTGAAAATTAAAATTTTTGGCTAATCTACTTGCTACTCGATTATGTTCGCCTGGTACTTCAGCAGATCGAAGTGGCTTTTGGGAAGGATCTTTGTCGTTAATATTAACGTACATTATTCAAATTCAAATTTGAAAAAACCGCCAAGCTTCTGAAAATTAAAATTTTTGGCTAATCTACTTGCTACTCGATTTTGTTCGCCTGGTACTTCAGCAGATCGAAGTCGGTTTTGGGAAGGAATTTCGTCGTTAATATTAACGTATATTATTCAAATTCAAATTTGAAAAAACCGCCCAGCTTCTGAAAATTAAAATTTTTGGCTAATCTACTTGCTACTCGATTATGTTCGCCTGGTACTTCAGCAGCTCCAAGTGGCTTTTGGGAAGGAACTTTGTCGTTAATATTAACGTATATTATTCAAATTCAAATTTGAAAAAGCCGCCCAGCTTCTGAAAATTAAAATTTTTGGCTAAACTACTTGCTACTCGATTATGTTCGCCTAGTACTTCAGCAGATTGAAGTCGGTTTTGGGAAGGAACTTTGTCGTTAATATTAACGTATGTTATTCAAATTCAATTTCGTCGTTAATATTAACGTATATTATTCAAATTCAAATTTGAAAAACCCGCCCAGCTTCTGAAAATTAAAATTTTTGGCTAATCTACTTGCTACTCGATTATGTTCGCCTAGTACTTCAGCAGATTGAAGTCGGTTTTGGGAAGGAACTTTGTCGTTAATATTAACGTATATTATTCAAATTCAATTTCGTCGTTAATATTAACGTATATTATTCAAATTCGAATTTGAAAAACCCGCCCAGCTTCTGAAAATTAAAATTTTTGGCTAATCTACTTGCTACTCGATTATGTTCGCCTGGTACTTCAGCAGATTGAAGTCGGTTTTGGGAAGGAACTTTGTCGTTAATATTAACGTATGTTATTTAAATTCAATTTCGTCGTTAATATTAACGTATATTATTCAAATTCGAATTTGAAAAACCCGCCCAGCTTCTGAAAATTAAAATTTTTGGCTAATCTACTTGCTACTCGATTATGTTCGCCTAGTACTTCAGCAGATTGAAGTCGGTTTTGGGAAGGAATTTCGTCGTTAAAATTAACGTATATTATTCAAATTCAAATTTGAAAAACCCGCCCAGCTTCTGAAAATTAAAATTTTTGGCTAATCTACTTGCTACTCGATTATGTTCGCCTGGTACTTCAGCAGATCCAAGTGGCTTTTGGGAAGGAATTTCGTCGTTAATATTAACGTATATTATTCAAATTCAATTTCGTCGTTAATATTAACGTATATTATTCAAATTCGAATTTGAAAAACCCGCCCAGCTTCTGAAAATTAAAATTTTTGGCTAATCTACTTGCTACTCGATTATGTTCGCCTGGTACTTCAGCAGATCCAAGTGGCTTTTGGGAAGGAATTTCGTCGTTAATATTAACGTATATTATTCAAATTCAATTTCGTCGTTAATATTAACGTATATTATTCAAATTCGAATTTGAAAAACCCGCCCAGCTTCTGAAAATTAAAATTTTTGGATAATCTACTTGCTACTCGATTATGTTCGCCTAGTACTTCAGCAGATTGAAGTCGGTTTTGGGAAGGAACTTTGTCGTTAATATTAACGTATATTATTCAAATTCAATTTCGTCGTTAATATTAACGTATATTATTCAAATTCGAATTTGAAAAACCCGCCCAGCTTCTGAAAATTAAAATTTTTGGCTAATCTACTTGCTACTCGATTATGTTCGCCTGGTACTTCAGCAGATCCAAGTGGCTTTTGGGAAGGAACTTTGTCGTTAATATTAACGTATATTATTCAAATTAAAATTCAAATTTGAAAAAACCCGCCCAGCTTCAGAAAATTAAAATTTTTGGCTAATCTACTTGCTACTCGATTATGTTCACCTAGTACTTCAGCAGATCGAAGTCGATTTTGGGAAGGAACTTTGTCGTTAAAATTAACGTATATTATTCAAATTTAAATTTAAAAAGCCCGCCCAGCTTCTGAAAATTTAAATTTTTGGCTAATCTACTTGCTACTCGATTATGTTCGCCTGGTACTTCAGCAGATCGACCTTAGTTTTGGGAAAGAATTTCGTCGTTAATATTAACGTATATTATTCAAATTCGAATTTGAAAAACCCGCCCAGCTTCTGAAAATTTAAATTTTTGGCTAATCTACTTGCTACTCGATTTTGTTCACCTAGTACTTCAGCAGATCGAAGTCGATTTTGGGAAGGAACTTTGTCGTTAAAATTAACGTATATTATTCAAATTTAAATTTAAAAAGCCCGCCCAGCTTCTGAAAATTTAAATTTTTGGCTAATCTACTTGCTACTCGATTATGTTCGCCTGGTACTTCAGCAGATCGAAGTCGGTTTTGGGAAGGAATTTCGTCGTTAAAATTAACGTATATTATTCAAATTCGAATTTGAAAAACCCGCCCAGCTTCTGAAAATTAAAATTTTTGGCTAATCTACTTTCTACTCGATTATGTTCGCCTGGTACTTCAGCAGATCGACCTTAGTTTTGGGAAAGAATTTCGACGTTAATATTAACGTATATTATTCAAATTCGAATTTGAAAAACCCGCCCAGCTTCTGAAAATTTAAATTTTTGGCTAATCTACTTGCTACTCGATTTTGTTCGCCTAGTACTTCAGCAGATCGAAGTCGATTTTGGGAAGGAACTTTGTCGTTAAAATTAACGTATATTATTCAAATTTAAATTTAAAAAGCCCGCCCAGCTTCTGAAAATTTAAATTTTTGGCTAATCTACTTGCTACTCGATTATGTTCGCCTGGTACTTCAGCAGATCGACCTTAGTTTTGGGAAAGAATTTCGTCGTTAATATTAACGTATATTATTCAAATTCAAATTTGAAAAAGCCGCCCAGCTTCTGAAAATTAAAATTTTTGGCTAAACTACTTGCTACTCGATTATGTTCGCCTAGTACTTCAGCAGATCGAAGTCGGTTTTGGGAAGGAACTTTGTCGTTAATATTAACGTATGTTATTCAAATTCAATTTCGTCGTTAATATTAACGTATATTATTCAAATTCAAATTTGAAAAACCCGCCCAGCTTCTGAAAATTAAAATTTTTGGCTAAACTACTTGCTACTCGATTATGTTCGCCTGGTACTTCAGCAGATCGATGTCGGTTTTGGGAAGGAACTTTGTCGTTAATATTAACGTACATTATTCAAATTCAAATTTGAAAAAACCGCCAAGCTTCAGAAAATTAAAATTTTTGGCTGATCTCCTTGCTACTCGATTATGTTCGCCTGGTACTTCAGCAGATCGAAGTCGGTTTTGGGAAGGAACTTTGTCGTTAATATTAACGTACATTATTCAAATTCAAATTTGAAAAAACCGCCCAGCTTCTGAAAATTTAAATTTTTGGCTAATCTACTTGCTACTCGATTATGTTCGCCTGGTACTTCAGCAGCTCCAAGTGGCTTTTGGGAAGGAACTTTGTCGTTAATATTAACGTATATTATTCAAATTCAAATTTGAAAAAGCCGCCCAGCTTCTGAAAATTAAAATTTTTGGCTAATCTACTTGCTACTCGATTATGTTCGCCTGGTACTTCAGCAGATCGAAGTGGCTTTTGGGAAGGATCTTTGTCGTTAATATTAACGTACATTATTCAAATTCAAATTTGAAAAAACCGCCAAGCTTCTGAAAATTAAAATTTTTGGCTAATCTACTTGCTACTCGATTTTGTTCGCCTGGTACTTCAGCAGATCGAAGTCGGTTTTGGGAAGGAATTTCGTCGTTAATATTAACGTATATTATTCAAATTCAAATTTGAAAAAACCGCCCAGCTTCTGAAAATTAAAATTTTTGGCTAATCTACTTGCTACTCGATTATGTTCGCCTGGTACTTCAGCAGCTCCAAGTGGCTTTTGGGAAGGAACTTTGTCGTTAATATTAACGTATATTATTCAAATTCAAATTTGAAAAAGCCGCCCAGCTTCTGAAAATTAAAATTTTTGGCTAAACTACTTGCTACTCGATTATGTTCGCCTAGTACTTCAGCAGATTGAAGTCGGTTTTGGGAAGGAACTTTGTCGTAAATATTAACGTATGTTATTCAAATTCAATTTCGTCGTTAATATTAACGTATATTATTCAAATTCAAATTTGAAAAACCCGCCCAGCTTCTGAAAATTAAAATTTTTGGCTAATCTACTTGCTACTCGATTATGTTCGCCTGGTACTCCAGCAGATCGAAGTCGGTTTTGGGAAGGAACTTTGTCGTTAATAATAATAACGTATATTATTCAAATTCAAATTTGAAAAACCCGCCCAGCTTCTGAAAATTAAAATTTTTGGCCAATCTACTTGCTACTCGATTATGTTCGCCTGGTACTTCAGCAGATCGAAGTCGGTTTTGGGAAAGAACTTTGTCGTTAATATTAACGTATGTTATTCAAATTCAATTTCGTCGTTAATATTAACGTATATTATTCAAATTCGAATTTGAAAAACCCGCCCAGCTTCTGAAAATTAAAATTTTTGGCTAATCTACTTGCTACTCGATTATGTTCGCCTGGTACTCCAGCAGATCGAAGTCGGTTTTGGGAAGGAACTTTGTCGTTAATATTAACGTATATTATTCAAATTCAAATTTGAAAAACCCGCCCAGCTTCTGAAAATTAAAATTTTTGGCCAATCTACTTGCTACTCGATTATGTTCGCCTGGTACTTCAGCAGATCGAAGTCGGTTTTGGGAAAGAACTTTGTCGTTAATATTAACGTATGTTATTCAAATTCAATTTCGTCGTTAATATTAACGTATATTATTCAAATTCAAATTTGAAAAACCCGCCCAGCTTCTAAAAATTAAAATTTTTGGCTAATCTACTTGCTACTCGATTATGTTCGCCTGGTACTTCAGCAGCTCCAAGTGGCTTTTGGGAAGGAACTTTGTCGTTAATATTAACGTATATTATTCAAATTCGAATTTGAAAAACCCTCCCAGCTTCTAAAAATTTAAGTTTTTTGGCTGATCTACTTGCTACTCGATTATGTTCGCCTGGTACTTCAGCAGCTCCAAGTGGCTTTTGGGAAGGAACTTCGTCGTTAATATTAACGTATGTTATTCAAATTCGAATTTGAAAAACCCGCCCAGCTTCTAAAAATTTAAGTTTTTTGGCTAAACTACTTGCTACTCGATTATGTTCGCCTGGTACTTCAGCAGATCGAAGTGGCTTTTGGGAAGGATCTTTGTCGTTAATATTAACGTACATTATTCAAATTCAAATTTGAAAAAACCGCCCAGCTTCTGAAAATTAAAATTTTTGGCTAATCTACTTGCTACTCGATTATGTTCGCCTGGTACTTCAGCAGATCGAAGTGGCTTTTGGGAAGGATCTTTGTCGTTAATATTAACGTACATTATTCAAATTCAAATTTGAAAAAACCGCCCAGCTTCTGAAAATTAAAATTTTTGGCTAATCTCCTTGCTACTCGATTATGTTCGCCTGGTACTTCAGCAGATCGAAGTGGCTTTTGGGAAGGATCTTTGTCGTTAATATTAACGTACATTATTCAAATTCAAATTTGAAAAAACCGCCCAGCTTCTGAAAATTAAAATTTTTGGCTAATCTACTTGCTACTCGATTTTGTTCGCCTGGTACTTCAGCAGATCGAAGTCGGTTTTGGGAAGGAATTTCGTCGTTAATATTAACGTATATTATTCAAATTTAAATTTGAAAAACCCGCCCAGCTTCTGAAAATTAAAATTTTTGGCTAATCTCCTTGCTACTCGATTATGTTCGCCTGGTACTTCAGCAGATCGAAGTGGCTTTTGGGAAGGATCTTTGTCGTTAATATTAACGTACATTATTCAAATTCAAATTTGAAAAAACCGCCCAGCTTCTGAAAATTAAAATTTTTGGCTAATCTACTTGCTACTCGATTATGTTCGCCTAGTACTTCAGCAGCTCCAAGTGGCTTTTGGGAAGGAACTTTGTCGTTAATATTAACGTATATTATTCAAATTAAAATTTGAAAAACCCGCCCAGCTTCTGAAAATTAAAATTTTTGGCTAATCTACTTGCTACTCGATTATGTTCGCCTGGTACTTCAGCAGATCGAAGTCGGTTTTGGGAAGGAACTTTGTCGTTAATATTAACGTATGTTATTCAAATTCAATTTCGTCGTTAATATTAACGTATATTATTCAAATTCGAATTTGAAAAACCCGCCCAGCTTCTGAAAATTAAAATTTTTGGCTAATCTACTTGCTACTCGATTATGTTCGCCTGGTACTTCAGCAGGTCGAAGTCGGTTTTGGGAAGGAACTTTGTCGTTAATATTAACGTATGTTATTCAAATTCAATTTCGTCGTTAATATTAACGTATATTATTCAAATTCAAATTTGAAAAACCCGCCCAGCTTCTAAAAATTAAAATTTTTGGCTAATCTACTTGCTACTCGATTATGTTCGCCTGGTACTTCAGCAGCTCCAAGTGGCTTTTGAGAAGGATCTTTGTCGTTAATATTAACGTATATTATTCAAATTCAAATTTGAAAAACCCCCCCAGCTTCAGAAAATTAAAATTTTTGGCTAATCTACTTGCTACTCGATTATGTTCGCCTGGTACTTTAGCAGATCGAAGTCGGTTTTGGGAAGGAACTTTGTCGTTAATATTAACGTACATTATTCAAATTCAAATTTGAAAAACCCGCCCAGCTTCTGAAAATTAAAATTTTTGGCTAATCTACTTGCTACTCGATTTTGTTCGCCTGGTACTTCAGCAGCTCCAAGTGGCTTTTGGGAAGGAACTTTGTCGTTAATATTAACGTATATTATTCAAATTCAAATTTGAAAAACCCGCCCAGCTTCTGAAAATTAAAATTTTTGGCTAATCTACTTGCTACTCGATTATGTTCGCCTGGTACTTCAGCAGATTGAAGTCGGTTTTGGGAAGAAACTTTGTCGTTAATATTAACGTATATTATTCAAGTTCAAATTTGAAAAACCCGCCCAGCTTCTGAAAATTGAAATTTTTGGCTAATCTACTTGCTACTCGATTTTGTTCGCCTGGTACTTCAGCAGATCGACCTTAGTTTTGGGAAGGAATTTCGTCGTTAATATTAACGTATATTATTCAAATTCGAATTTGGAAAACCCGCCCAGCTTCTGAAAATTGAAATTTTTGGCTAATCTACTTGCTACTCGATTTTGTTCGCCTGGTACTTCAGCAGCTCCAAGTGGCTTTTGGGAAGGAACTTCGTCGTTAATATTAACGTATGTTATTCAAATTCGAATTTGGAAAACCCTCCCAGCTTCTAAAAATTTAAGTTTTTTGGCTGATCTACTTGCTACTCGATTATGTTCGCCTGGTACTTCAGCAGCTCCAAGTGGCTTTTGGGAAGGAACTTCGTCGTTAATATTAACGTATGTTATTCAAATTCGAATTTGAAAAACCCGCCCAGCTTCTAAAAATTTAAGTTTTTTGGCTAAACTACTTGCTACTCGATTATGTTCGCCTGGTACTTCAGCAGATCGAAGTGGCTTTTGGGAAGGATCTTTGTCGTTAATATTAACGTACATTATTCAAATTCAAATTTGAAAAAACCGCCCAGCTTCTGAAAATTAAAATTTTTGGCTAATCTCCTTGCTACTCGATTATGTTCGCCTGGTACTTCAGCAGATCGAAGTGGCTTTTGGGAAGGATCTTTGTCGTTAATATTAACGTACATTATTCAAATTCAAATTTGAAAAAACCGCCCAGCTTCTGAAAATTAAAATTTTTGGCTAATCTACTTGCTACTCGATTATGTTCGCCTGGTACTTCAGCAGATCGAAGTGGCTTTTGGGAAGGATCTTTGTCGTTAATATTAACGTACATTATTCAAATTCAAATTTGAAAAAACCGCCCAGCTTCTGAAAATTAAAATTTTTGGCTAATCTCCTTGCTACTCGATTATGTTCGCCTGGTACTTCAGCAGATCGAAGTGGCTTTTGGGAAGGATCTTTGTCGTTAATATTAACGTACATTATTCAAATTCAAATTTGAAAAAACCGCCCAGCTTCTGAAAATTAAAATTTTTGGCTAATCTACTTGCTACTCGATTTTGTTCGCATGGTACTTCAGCAGATCGAAGTCGGTTTTGGGAAGGAATTTCGTCGTTAATATTAACGTATATTATTCAAATTTAAATTTGAAAAACCCGCCCAGCTTCTGAAAATTAAAATTTTTGGCTAATCTCCTTGCTACTCGATTATGTTCGCCTGGTACTTCAGCAGATCGAAGTGGCTTTTGGGAAGGAACTTTGTCGTTAATATTAACGTATATTATTCAAATTAAAATTTGAAAAACCCGCCCAGCTTCTGAAAATTAAAATTTTTGGCTAATCTACTTGCTACTCGATTATGTTCGCCTGGTACTTCAGCAGATCGAAGTCGGTTTTGGGAAGGAACTTTGTCGTTAATATTAACGTATGTTATTCAAATTAAAATTTGAAAAACCCGCCCAGCTTCTGAAAATTAAAATTTTTGGCTAATCTACTTGCTACTCGATTATGTTCGCCTGGTACTTCAGCAGATCGAAGTCGGTTTTGGGAAGGAACTTTGTCGTTAATATTAACGTATGTTATTCAAATTCAATTTCGTCGTTAATATTAACGTATATTATTCAAATTCGAATTTGAAAAACCCGCCCAGCTTCTGAAAATTAAAATTTTTGGCTAATCTACTTGCTACTCGATTATGTTCGCCTGGTACTTCAGCAGATCGAAGTCGGTTTTGGGAAGGAACTTTGTCGTTAATATTAACGTATGTTATTCAAATTCAATTTCGTCGTTAATATTAACGTATATTATTCAAATTCAAATTTGAAAAACCCGCCCAGCTTCTAAAAATTAAAATTTTTGGCTAATCTACTTGCTACTCGATTATGTTCGCCTGGTACTTCAGCAGCTCCAAGTGGCTTTTGGGAAGGATCTTTGTCGTTAATATTAACGTATATTATTCAAATTCAAATTTGAAAAACCCCCCCAGCTTCAGAAAATTAAAATTTTTGGCTAATCTACTTGCTACTCGATTATGTTCGCCTGGTACTTCAGCAGATTGAAGTCGGTTTTGGGAAGAAACTTTGTCGTTAATATTAACGTATATTATTCAAGTTCAAATTTGAAAAACCCGCCCAGCTTCTGAAAATTGAAATTTTTGGCTAATCTACTTGCTACTCGATTTTGTTCGCCTGGTACTTCAGCAGATCGACCTTAGTTTTGGGAAGGAATTTCGTCGTTAATATTAACGTATATTATTCAAATTCGAATTTGGAAAACCCGCCCAGCTTCTGAAAATTGAAATTTTTGGCTAATCTACTTGCTACTCGATTATGTTCGCCTGGTACTTCAGCAGATTGAAGTCGGTTTTGGGAAGAAACTTTGTCGTTAATATTAACGTATATTATTCAAGTTCAAATTTGAAAAACCCGCCCAGCTTCTGAAAATTGAAATTTTTGGCTAATCTACTTGCTACTCGATTTTGTTCGCCTAGTACTTCAGCAGATCGACGATGGTTTTGGGAGGGAATTTCGTCGTTAATATTAACGTATATTATTCAAATTCAAGTTTAAACAAGTAAGAAAGCTTCAGTCGAGAGGGCTCGACCGTATGATATTCTGGTATCCCGAATAAGTATCCAATTTAAAATCGACTCCTTGAAGTATGCAATAATATTTTCACTTAGCAATTGTCCGATGCGTAGCGCTTAATAATAAAGTGTTAAATACTTTAGTGCGCTATCAACAAAATGTTTGGAATCAAGTATTTTTGGAGGCATGCATAAAGGTAAACATATTTTATTAATTTTTTTCCTATACAGTAATTCATTATTTGCACCAACAGTCAAAACAGTTAATCAAAAGGCTTATTTTCCAGCCAAATTATTGTTTTTCTTTAAAATGCAAAGCCTTTTTTGTGTACAAATATGTTTATTACTAATGAAAAGATAACAATAAAAACCATTTGTGCATTAAACTTTGAATTTACAGGGCACATAAAATCTTTTTTGCTGACATATTGAAGGTGCAAAAATAAAAATAAATTATCTGTACAACCTTCGCCCAGTCGGAATGGCCAAAAAATGGCATGACTAGCAGAAGACGGCATTTCCGACCATATGCAATTATACATTTTATACAAATGCTGATGCTGATCAGTATCAGCACATAAGCTATGTAGCCCAGCCCATCAATTTGTATCTTCGTGCGTTTATGCGTACGTCTGGCCACCTGTCCGTCGCCATAAGAAGAAAAGATGCTAATTTTCGAGTGTATCTCCAAATTGTAATATGTACAAATTAATAATTCATCAATTCTCATTAATTTAGTAATATTTCATTACCTAGATTAAGTTTGAACATTTATAATAGAAGTTTGTTTAATAAATGTACAGAATATTCCTTGCTTTTGCATGTATCCATAAATGTAATATATTTATTAGTTTATGGAAGGTATTGTCTAAACGCCTTTTATTGCAATAAATGTATATTAAATGTGAATATATGAATATATATTGAGGTCTTAAGTACCCATATGCCCAGCTCGAAATGTAATAAAATGTTTGTAATTAAATGTATAATCAATTGTCAATCTCAATTGTCATAAATATATATTTAACCTTCAACGCGATTTTAAGTTCAATATGCTCATTAGCGACATTCTTTATGTGTGAAATATAGTAAAGTCTCATATTTTATTTTTATGATAAATAATACAGTATTTTAAAATATAATATTTTGCAATAATCCCATACTTAGTTGCCACAGCTTACAGATTGTGGTTTTAAAGACTTTTGTGCCGTTGTCGCGCAATTTGAGGTCGAGCACTCTCGACTTGTTCTGCCAGGAATCCGATTGATGACGCATAACATATAGTATTGGAAGAATTCGTGTGCGTCAATCAATGTCCCTTTTGTGTGCTCAGAGTGCTCAAGTAGCGTTTTTTGTTGCCTTCAATGCAAACTCCATGGCCTCAAAAATGAATACTGAAAAATAGAAATACTTTGACACTAGGCGTAGTTTTACGACTTATTTTATTATTTTCATATTTTTTGACTAGTTATAAACTAACAAAAACGCGCACAAGAAATAATGATAGACAATAATTAAGCATATGTTAATACGTATAATTGAATATTTTCATACATATGTAAATAGTACAAGCATGTCTCTGGGCTATAGGTAGGTAGGTGTGTGTGTCTGTCTGTCTGCCTCTCTAGGTGTGTGTTGTTTTTTATACGTCCCTCCACCGTTAGCGGACATAACTAAGTATGAGCAAAGACGCCGCCGTCGTCGTCGTCGTCGTCGTCGTCGTCGTCGCCATGACCGCTTGGCGTCTGTCACCAGCACGAAGCGGACGCTGGGCACCCAAAAAGTCCAACTATGTAGGTATTAATACCTGTTCGGGATGATCGGAGCGCAATGACTGTAGCGCGAGTGTACTATATGGTACGAATACGAATACGAATACGAGTACTCGTAGTTGCATGACCAGCCAGCTCTGCCTCGAAGTCGATGTCGAAGCTGGCCACGATTTCAGTTACGACAATGACGGATTTTGGCATTTCGGCCCTAAAATACATACAGAGGTGTTAGCCATTTGAATTTGACGTTGCGGATCTTTCAGCTGAAGTTGTCGCCGCATCGCGTTGCAGCTTGTTGTTGCAGCTTGTCGTTGCAGCACCTGGGACCGGGTCAAGATGAAGAAGACGCAGTGCAGCGGACAGCGGCTGAGTTCGACTCACGCGACAGACTTGCGCATAAATATAAAAATGCCTAACACTGCTGCTGTACGACCATCCAATACCCTATGTCTGCACTTGTGATTAATGCGAGTGGAAAAGGTCAAAGATCACTTGCAATTAAAAGAACACATTAATGTTTAACCGCAGATTTTAGTAGTATTTATTTATTTTCAGTGAATAGTATGATTAGGCAATGCCTTTAAGGCATACAAAAATCAATCAATTTCCCACCAAATCGGGGGGTTTACAAAAGCTTATGACAGAATTCTAAAAAAAGAGCATAAAAACTCAAGCAGAAAAGCCGAATATTTGAATATCGATTTAGCACATATAATTTAATTATATATTTATTTCGCATTTTACAAATAACATACTTATTCAAGCAGAACGCTTTTGTTTTTCTAGCAGAACGATTCCTGATTTCGAATGAAAAAACGCCAATTGTCATATTCGAAAGGTGAAAGAGATTAACTAAAAATGTTAATTCTAACACAACTACCATAGCGAACATGAATGATTGAAAAAATTATATATCTTTAAATAGTATTTGAGAATTATCTCATGTTTTGTATGACGCAAGTAGCTGGGGAATAAATTAAACTAAACCTGGAACAATGCAGATCAAGACTGTTAAAAAAACATGCAGCGTATTTAAAAAAAATAATATAATTTATTATTTCATTTTATTGCAGTTTTAACGGTCGAATTGCATCAAGGACGAAACTGAGAGTTGTCACTAAAAACACGGATACATTTGTATCTAAGGCGAGACTCGTGGGTTACGGCACGTAATATGTAGAAGAAAGTCCCTTCAAAGGACGAGTTGCAGGACTGAATTCAGAACTCACAGCAGGTGATGCACATCGCAGTGTAAATACTCGGCAGATGAGCATTTGGAGAGCGTATGCGACGTGGGCATGGACGAGGTGCTACCGAAAAGTATCTGGAATCTTGCCACATTTGTTTACAATGCAATTGGCAAAGACTTTGTTGTCGCATTGTTCAACACTGCACAAATTAATATAACTGCTTGATCAGGTCTCGCGAGTATTGAAATCGAACAAAAAAACTGAAAAAACTGTAAAGCAAATAACTCTTTTGTGGCCGGCCGTGCTGTGCTGCTGTTTTAGCTGCTCTTTCGCCCGAAGTTGATGTCGTCTCTGCCGCTGCTGCCGTTGTTGTTGTTGTTTTTGCAGTGACTGCGCCTGTGGATTTTGAAAGCAGTGTGTTCCAAACGAATTTAGTTAAAACATGCTACGTGTGTGTATATAAACGAAGACGCGTCTTCTCGAAGCTTAGTGCGACAGCGAACTCTTAACCAGCCGGCGATCAAACCTAACTCTTCTTTTCAAAGCGCCGACCACTTGACAATTCCAGTAAGTTTACTTGATCGAGTGCAAACCTCAAATTCGAAATGTCGAATGGCCATCTCCTAACGGATTTCATCATTGTCCAGAATAATAATAATAATAACACATAATAATATGTTATTCGCTTCATTTGTGTGTGCTCGAAAGGTTTAACCTATTTTTGGAACTCAAGTAAAAGTGAAATGGGGATTCTCTGCGAAAGTGAATTTGAATTGAAAGTGAACTGAAAGTGCTTATGCGATGCGAATATTCTGAAAAGAAATTCAAATTTGAACATTAATGGCTTTAATCGCATCCGAAAAACCTGAAGTGTGAATTATTTAATTCTGATAGAACTATTAGCATATTATTAACATTTTGTTCAACGCTCTGAATGAAAAAGAAAAAATATATTCAAGCAAACAAAATATCAATCAATTAATTTCGATTCTGAAGAAGAACAAAGAATTGAATTTGAATGCTGCTCACGACTTGCCAAAGAGCATAATTACATCTTTAAGCTCTAAGTACATTTGCCAAAGTTTATTTAATGAATTATGGATAATTTGTTGAGTTAAATGGTAGATTTAATTATAGATTAGGCAACGCATTAAGCATTAAGCATTAAGCATGTAACCAACCACACAAGCAAGGCCGAATTAAAACTGATCAAATCGCATTAGTGCCGCAAAAAGAGCTCAACACCAATCAAGCCTCAACTCTTAAAGCCATTTAAATTCGCCAGAGTTTGAACAGGTAACGGGAAGGCAATGGAAGGGAAGGGTAGGCAGAATGGCTTCCTCACTAATGAAGAGGTCCCTTGTGGGTGTCAAATATCGTGCAATAAATCGCCATGCTAATGCTGCGGCCATTGCGGCAATCCAATAATCCGAGGTGAATAAACATTGGGCAATCTTTGGCGCGAGACTCACAAAAAGTCTGCCCCACTTAATCGTCAGTTGCCCTAGACTCCGACGGCAACTGCTACAGAGTTAATGTAAAGTTGGGAACAGGTTGACGCACAGATACCCTATTTACACACACCTAATACCTGCTACTTGAGAGTAATTTAATATCTCAAATTGCAAAGCAAGCGATTGCGAAAGAAAGATGAATTCATTATTAATTATTCAGGGACCTTTCAAATTGACACCTACTTTTCGCAAAAATGTTAATAACTTTTTCCAAAGAGCAAAACAAAATAGACAAACAAACATAGGCGAATAAATTTATTAAAAGTCGGTTATTATTGGGCAACCTTTTGTGTGTTTTATCTGTTGATTCGCGAACAAGAGATTTAAATATTAAGTTAAACATTGGATAGAGTTGTACCCGTGTGTGTGTGTGTGTGTGTGTGTGTGTGAGGAGATTAGTGAAAAATGAATATTATGGTTAATTTGCGTGTTGTGCGAATCAAGCAATCAATTCCATCAAAATTGCCGGATATACTCGAATTCATCTTGACATTATTATCGAATGAACTATAGCATATATCAAAAATAATTACCCCACAATTATGACTCTGCATAATTAGTTGGACTAATGCATTCCACACCACGCCAAGCCACGCCACATTAGAGTCCACTGTCCACTTGCATTCCACTGTGATCTGTCCACAGTCCACGCCCAGCCCAGCGAGATGGTCCGCTGAAAGGTGGGTGCCAGTTGGAGATTACTATATGTATACTATAGTATCCACATCAGTGTATGTATTCAGACTTTATAATATGTACACAATGCGTGGCTGTGGCGGCGTCAAGCCTGTTGGGTAATCACCTGTTTGCCATGACGAATACGAATACGAATACGACTACGTATTCGAAGATGAACACGAATACACTGATGAATAGAGACGCCTATGTGTGATGCGCCCAAATGGCAAAAGTTCACGGCAAGATCATCAATGTCCAAGTTATTATTTATCTCATTTTGTAACCAGTCAATAAAATCTGTTTTTTTTTCTAACTTGCCCACGAGCACAACTACTCAAAAGTTATTCAAGATGCTAAAGATGTGCTAAGATGCTGCAGATAGGAGAGATCGTATCAATTTCGTTCCGATCCGTTCCGGTTAGGTGATAGATGCGAATGCTTAATTTTGGCTAGTTGCTGACATTAGCGAGATTAACGGTACCGACATTTCGACCAGGATTGTGTCTTAGTTTATAAATACATCAGTGTCAATTTATTAGCATATTTAACAAGTTCAGCAATATCACTTTCATTTGTCTCGTTAATTTATGAATGCTCCCCCAAGCGGGCATGAGAACACAACATTACCAGTTTATTATCCCCCACATACATACTTCAATTCTAAATTCCCAGTAAGATAAAACGAATTTCAATTAACGCCGAATTGCACCGGCGATTTTTGCCGCGAACAAAGAGAACAACAAAACAACGAAAACAAATAACGAATAATATATGTACTATATAATAATGCTACATGCGAAAGTGAAAAAATAATAAAACCAGTCAATATTTCAAAATTTAAAATGTTGAATTAAATATAAAACTCTACTACACATTCGAATGCAAAATGAGTACACATTCATACGCCCCATGCCGATGATCGTACAATATGCACAAATTGCGCATTAATAATTTAACATATCAACAATAGCCGAAAGCTATAAGAAATAATAATTTAGGGATTCCAAAACGTTCAAGGTCGCCCCGGTTGGTTTTACAACTCGACGCTTCTCGTCTCGTCTTGTCTCCACTCGCATCGAATTGAATAAACATCAATGAATGAATACTATTCATGACATCCACTCGAAATGTGGAAGCTGTGCATATCATCTTCAGCTATCGCCGTCCATATAAATAAGCTGTCCGATCATCTGACGTTTGGATAAACATAGGTCTTTCGCCTGTCCCTCTTACCTCGGGCTAAATCACACTAATTGCTAACTGGATAGGTCTGTATACCCTGTAATCATCGAGTGTGTGAATGAGCGTCTCATTCGCTTGGCTCTGCGAAAGAAAAGACATCTTTGACCTTTCCAAATTTGATTAAGTGCTATTCCAGTCTCTTCCTCTATTGCATAATATGGTCGTTTGAATTTCAGCAATAAATTTCAGGAATAAATACAGCCTTGACTTTTGGCAAACAATTATTCTAATGAAGATCTAAAATTATTACCATGAGTAATAATCCAAAACGATTGGGTTAAGCATAAGACAGGGTATTACACTGTTGATTACACCCAATTGCAGCATGTTTGCTTGATTCATTATAACTGTTTTACAACAAATTTTGACTAATTGTAATTTTGAACCGGTTGGAAACAGTTTCAGAACTGGTTATCAAATATCATCTGAAATAATTCACATGAACAACTGTCAATATGATCAATGTATCCTAAAATAGAATTCCAATTCCAAAAACGAGAGACAAAGTTTATGTGTCAACTGCTTGGACAAGCGTTCTAACTATTTGCTTGTTATAGAAAACACTTCAAAGCAGATGCGCGCTTTACATGCTCAATAATAGAAAAACAATTTCCATTTCTATTAATATAGCATTTGAATTTTAAATTTCAATTTTCATTTACAACAGGTTTTTGATTGAGCCGCAATACACTAAACATGGTCCGAGCTGGCCATATTATACTTTTGACTCAACTCTTGGTATGGATTTCGGTTGGAGATGCCCAATCAATTTAAGCTAATAGTTTATTGCTTTTAAAGGTCATTGCGAACGGGGTTGATCTACGAACCGATGATGATTTTGCTAATAATGAAGTCAGCCCAGCAGAGGTTGCGCTTTCGTTTCCCAGAGTATCTCGCAAAACCTCTTCCATCGATGGTAACATAGATAAGATCGATGTTAAATGTGATACCTCGAATGGCATGATAGTAGAGATTGAATTCGCCGAGGTATTCAATGGAGTCATTTACAGTCAGGGATATTATAACGATCCCAAGTGCAAGTAGGTTCTCTTCTCAAGGTAATTTTTTTGTTTAAATAAAATATGATTTTTCCTAGGTATGTGAGCGCTGGAAGTAACGATCTACGATATGTATTCAAAGTGCCCTTCGATGGTTGCGGCAGCAAACCTTCGTGTTCCCTGTGTGCATCTGTTGATAATATTCTGATCATTCAGAATGAAGAAGATATTCAAGAAAGTTGGGACACAGCTCGGAAAATAACCTGCAGTCGCAGTGATGAACAAGAGAAAACGGTTTATTTCCGGCCATTCGTTGTAGATATGCTAGAAGTGATATCGGTTGAGACTCCAAGCGGTCCAGTCGAATGTTGGATGGAAATCGGAACGGGAATACCACCAAATATAAAGCCTATTAATTACACATTGAAGCTTGGGACGGACATTACATTTACCATTAATGTTAAACAATCGATTCAGACATGGGATATCAATATCCTACAATGCTATGCTTCTGATGATCCAGAGTTTGATGCACGCACTACAAAAAAATTACAGCTTTCCGATAAAAATGGATGCTCGATCAAGAAAAAGATATTTGGAGAATGGCAACGATATGAGTCGCTTCCTGGTCAAACCTTGACTTATTACAACACATTGAAAGCATTTAAATTTCCAGACAGATCTCAAGTTTATCTAAAATGTGATATCGAACTATGCAACGGCGCCTGCGAAAGAGACTACACATGTGGTGAACACACACCGACACGTCTACCGACAATAGCTACCACAGAGACACCCCGCTGCTATCCTGGTTCAACTGATCCCCGATGCCCACAACAGCCAAGAACGACGTCTGCTCCCAACTGTTATCCAGGATCGACCGATCGGAGGTGTCCCCAGGAACCCAGAACTACTTCGAAGCCCCGTTGTTATCCTGGATCTACCGATCCTGATTGCCAGACAGCGACTTATCTCCCACCGACTTCAGCTCGGCCCCCAGTAACACCAGCTAAGCCCAGATGCTATCCGGGATCAACCGATCCCCGTTGCCCTCAGCAACCAAGAACTACGTCGAAGCCAAACTGCTATCCAGGATCGACTGATTCACGTTGTCCACAACAACCTAAGACGACGTCTGCTCCCAACTGTTATCCAGGATCGACCGATCGGAGGTGTCCCCAGGAACCCAGAACAACTTCGAAACCCCGCTGCTTCCCTGGATCAAGGGATCCTGATTGTCAACCAGCCACATATTTACCTCCAACCACATTTCGACCTACAGTACCTCAAAAACCGAAAACGACCTCTGCCCCCCTTTGTTATCCAGGATCACCTAATCCACGTTGTCCACAGCCACCTAAGACAACTCCTGGTCCCAATTGCTATCCTGGATCTTCGGATCCCCGATGCCCTCAGGAATCAATAACTACTTTGCCACCACGGACTACAGTTCGTCCAACGATAACAACGTCAAAGCCAAACTGCTATCCTGGTTCAACCGATTCTAGGTGCCCACAACAACCTAAGACGACAGCTAAGCCCAACTGCTATCCAGGATCAACCGATCCTCGTTGCCCTCAGCAACCACGAACTACGTCGAAGCCCCGCTGTTACCCTGGATCTACAGATCCCGATTGCCAACCAGCCACATATCTTCCTCCGACTACTGTTCGCCCTACGATAACTACGTCTAGGCCAAACTGTTATCCAGGTTCAACGGATCCAAGGTGTCCACAACAGCCCAAGACAACATCCAAGCCAAATTGTTATCCTGGATCGACTGATCCTCGTTGCCCTCAGGAACCTAGGACGACACCCGGTCCCAATTGCTATCCTGGATCTTCAGATCCCCGCTGCCCTCAGGAACCAAGAACTACTATTCCACCCCGGACTACAGTTCGTCCAACCATAACAACATCTAAGCCAAACTGTTATCCTGGATCGACTGATCGGAGGTGTCCCCAGGAACCGAGAACAACCTCGAAACCCCGCTGCTTCCCTGGATCAAGGGATCCTGATTGTCAACCAGCCACATATTTACCTCCGACTACAGTACGACCGACAGTAACGCCAGCTAAGCCACGATGCTATCCAGGCTCAACCGATGCTCGCTGCCCTCAACAACCTAAGACAACGTCAGCTCCTATTTGTTATCCAGGATCACCAAATCCACGTTGCCCACAGCAACCTCAGACGACTCCTGGTCCCAATTGCTATCCTGGATCTTCAGATCCCCGCTGCCCTCAGGAACCAAGAACTACTATTCCACCCCGGACTACAGTTCGTCCACCGATAACTACTTCTAGGCCAAACTGCTATCCTGGTTCAACTGATCCTAGGTGCCCACAACAACCTAAGACGACAGCTAAGCCCAACTGTTATCCAGGATCAACCGATCCTCGGTGCCCAGCAACCACGACAACTGCTTCACCTTCATGCTATCCAGGTTCAACAGATCCTGAATGCCTAAATTGTTTCCCAGGATCACCAGATCCTAGATGCCCAAAGGTTCCAACAACCAGGAAGCCTGGATGTTACGAAGGTTCAAGTGATCCAAATTGTCAGCCTGCCACTTATCTCCCTCCTATTAAAACAACTAAGGTTCCCGGCAACCAAATTACACCCCGGACAACAGTTCGACCAACGATAACTACGTCTAGGCCAAACTGTTATCCAGGTTCAACGGATCCAAGGTGTCCACAACAACCCAAGACAACATCCAAGCCAAATTGTTATCCTGGATCGACTGATCCTCGTTGCCCTCAGGAACCTAGGATGACACCCGGTCCCAATTGCTATCCTGGATCTTCAGATCCCCGCTGCCCTCAGGAACCAAGAACTACTATTCCACCCCGGACTACAGTTCGCCCAACCGTCACAACATCTAAACCAAACTGTTATCCAGGATCTTCGGATCCCCGCTGCCCTCAGGAACCAAGAACTACTATTCCACCCCGGACTACAGTTCGTCCACCAAAAACTACGTCTAGGCCAAACTGTTATCCAGGTTCAACAGATCCAAGGTGTCCACAACAACCTAAGACGACAGCTAAACCCAACTGTTATCCAGGATCGACCGATCCTCGTTGCCCTCAGGAACCGAGAACTACGTCGAAGCCCCGCTGTTACCCAGGATCTTCAGATCCTAAATGCCAACCAGCTACATATCTTCCACCGACTACAGTTCGCCCAACGATAACCACGTCTAAGCCAAACTGTTATCCAGGATCAACTGATCCAAGGTGTCCACAACAGCCTAAGACGACTTCAAAGCCAAATTGTTATCCTGGATCTTCGGATCCCCGCTGCCCTCAGGAACCAAAAACTACTATTCCACCCCGGACTACAGTTCGCCCAACCGTCACAACATCTAAACCAAACTGTTATCCAGGATCTTCGGATCCCCGCTGCCCTCAGGAACCAAGAACTACTATTCCACCCCGGACTACAGTTCGTCCACCAAAAACTACGTCTAGGCCAAACTGTTATCCAGGTTCAACAGATCCAAGGTGTCCACAACAACCTAAGACGACAGCTAAACCCAACTGTTATCCAGGATCGACCGATCCTCGTTGCCCTCAGGAACCGAGAACTACGTCGAAGCCCCGCTGTTACCCAGGATCTTCAGATCCCGAATGCCAACCAGCTACATATCTTCCACCGACTACAGTTCGCCCAACGATAACCACGTCTAGGCCAAACTGTTATCCTGGATCGACGGATCCTCGCTGTCCACAGCAACCTAAGACGACTTCTAAACCAAACTGCTATCCAGGATCTTCGGATCCCCGCTGCCCTCAGGAACCGAGAACTACTATTCCACCCCGGACTACAGTTCGGCCAACGATAACTACGGCTAGGCCAAACTGTTATCCTGGTTCAACTGATCCAAGGTGTCCACAACAACCTAAGACGACAGCTAAGCCCAACTGTTATCCAGGATCGACCGATCCTCGTTGCCCTCAGGAACCGAGAACTACGTCGAAGCCCCGCTGTTACCCAGGATCTTCAGATCCCGAATGCCAACCAGCTACATATCTTCCACCGACTACAGTTCGCCCAACGATAACCACGTCTAGGCCAAACTGTTATCCTGGATCGACGGATCCTCGCTGTCCACAGCAACCTAAGACGACTTCTAAACCAAACTGCTATCCAGGATCTTCGGATCCCCGCTGCCCTCAGGAACCGAGAACTACTATTCCACCCCGGACTACAGTTCGGCCAACGATAACTACGGCTAGGCCAAACTGTTATCCAGGTTCAACGGATCCAAGGTGCCCACAACAGCCTAAGACAACATCCAAGCCAAACTGTTATCCTGGAGCGACTGATCCTCGTTGCCCTCAGGAACCTAGAACGACACCCGTTCCCAATTGCTATCCTGGATCTTCAGATCCCCGCTGCCCTCAGGAACCAAGAACTACTATTCCACCCCGGACTACAGTTCGTCCACCGATAACTACTTCTAGGCCAAACTGCTATCCTGGTTCAACTGATCCTAGGTGCCCACAACAACCTAAGACGACAGCTAAGCCCAACTGTTATCCAGGATCAACCGATCCTCGATGCCCAGCAACCAAGACAACTGCTTCACCTTCATGCTATCCAGGTTCAACAGATCCTGAATGCCTAAATTGTTTCCCAGGATCACCAGATCCTAGATGCCCAAAGGTTCCCACAACCAGGAAGCCTGGATGTTACGAAGGTTCAAGTGATCCAAATTGTCAGCCTGCCACTTATCTCCCTCCTATTACAACAACTAAGATTCCCGGCAACCAAATTACACCCCGGACTACAGTTCGACCAACGATAACTACGTCTAAGCCAAACTGTTATCCAGGTTCAACGGATCCAAGGTGTCCACAACAGCCCAAGACAACATCCAAGCCAAATTGTTATCCTGGATCGACTGATCCTCGTTGCCCTCAGGAACCTAGGACGACACCCGGTCCCAATTGCTATCCTGGATCTTCAGATCCCCGCTGCCCTCAGGAACCAAGAACTACTATTCCACCCCGGACTACAGTTCGTCCACCGATAACTACTTCTAGGCCAAACTGCTATCCAGGTTCAGCTGATCCTAGGTGCCCGCAACAACCTAAAACGACAGCTAAACCCAACTGTTATCCAGGATCTCCGGATCCTCGTTGCCCTCAGGAACCGAGAACTACGTCGAAGCCCCGCTGTTACCCAGGATCTTCAGATCCCGAATGCCAACCAGCTACATATCTTCCACCGACTACAGTTCGCCCTACGATAACCACGTCTAGGCCAAACTGTTATCCAGGTTCAACTGATCCACGTTGTCCACAACAACCTAAGACGACTTCTAAACCAAACTGCTATCCAGGATCTTCGGATCCTCGATGCCCTCAGGAACCACGAACTACGCCGAAGCCACGTTGTTACCCAGGATCTTCAGATCCCGATTGCGAGCAAACTACTTATCCACCCCGGACTACAGTTCGTCCAGTGATAACTACGTCTAAGCCAAACTGCTATCCAGGTTCTACTGATCCAAGGTGCCCACAACAACCTAAAACGACAGCTAAACCCAACTGTTATCCAGGATCGAACGATCCCCGTTGTCCTCAGGAACCGAGAACTACGTCGAAGCCCCGCTGTTACCCAGGATCTTCAGATCCCGAATGCCAACCAGCTACATATCTTCCACCGACTACAGTTCGCCCTACAATAACCACGTCTAGGCCAAACTGTTATCCAGGTTCAACTGATCCACGTTGTCCACAACAACCTAAGACGACTTCTAAACCAAACTGCTATCCAGGATCTTCGGATCCTCGATGCCCTCAGGAACCACGAACTACGCCGAAGCCACGTTGTTACCCAGGATCTTCAGATCCCGATTGCGAGCAAACTACTTATCCACCCCGGACTACAGTTCGTCCAGTGATAACTACGTCTAAGCCAAACTGCTATCCAGGTTCTACTGATCCAAGGTGCCCGCAACAACCTAAGACGACAGCTAAGCCCAACTGTTATCCAGGATCGAACGATCCCCGTTGTCCTCAGGAACCGAGAACTACGTCGAAGCCCCGCTGTTACCCAGGATCTTCTGATCCCGAATGCCAACCAGCTACATATCTTCCACCGACTACAGTTCGCCCTACGATAACCACGTCTAGGCCAAACTGTTATCCAGGTTCAACTGATCCACGTTGTCCACAACAACCTAAGACGACTTCTAAACCAAACTGCTATCCAGGATCTTCGGATCCTCGATGCCCTCAGGAACCACGAACTACGCCGAAGCCACGTTGTTACCCAGGATCTTCAGATCCCGATTGCGAGCAAACTACTTATCCACCCAGGACAACAGTTCGTCCAACGATAACTACGTCTAAGCCAAACTGCTATCCAGGTTCTACTGATTCAAGGTGCCCGCAACAACCTAAGACGACAGCTAAGCCCAACTGTTATCCAGGATCAACCGATCCTCGGTGCCCAGCAACCAAGACAACTGCTACGCCTTCATGCTATCCAGGTTCAACAGATCCCGAATGCCTAAATTGTTTCCCAGGATCACCAGATCCAAGATGTCCAAAGGTTCCAACAACCAGGAAGCCTGGATGTTACGAAGGTTCAAGTGATCCAAATTGTCAGCCTGCCACTTATCTCCCTCCTATTACAACAACTAAGATTCCCGGCAACCAAATTACACCCCGGACTACAGTTCGACCAACGATAACTACGTCTAAGCCAAACTGTTATCCAGGTTCAACGGATCCAAGGTGTCCACAACAGCCCAAGACAACATCCAAGCCAAATTGTTATCCTGGATCGACTGATCCTCGTTGCCCTCAGGAACCTAGGACGACACCCGGTCCCAATTGCTATCCTGGATCTTCGGATCCCCGCTGCCCTCAGGAACCAAGAACTACTATTCCACCCCGGACTACAGTTCGTCCACCAAAAACTACGTCTAGGCCAAACTGTTATCCAGGTTCAACAGATCCAAGGTGTCCACAACAACCTAAGACGACAGCTAAACCCAACTGCTATCCAGGATCGACCGATCCTCGTTGCCCTCAGGAACCGAGAACTACGTCGAAGCCCCGCTGTTACCCAGGATCTTCCGATCCCGAATGCCAACCAGCTACATATCTTCCACCGACTACAGTTCGCCCTACGATAACCACGTCTAAGCCAAACTGTTATCCAGGTTCAACTGATCCTAGGTGCCCACAACAGCCTAAGACAACGAGTTCACCCAAATGTTATCCAGGATCGTCTGATCCTCGCTGCTCCCAAAGTTTAGTCACTACAACAGCGCGGCCCGATACAACGACTCCTGTTTATTGCTACCCTGGATCTGTAGATCCTCGATGCCCTGATACATATAAGGGCTCAACTCCCATTCCTGCCACGTACTTGCCACCCCTGAGTGACCCAGGCTATGATAGGACTGTAAGAGATGCAAAGAGCCAATTCTTTACTGAGATTAACAAATTGGCTTCCACGGATAACAATGTGTTCGAATTAGAAGATGATGAGGACAGTGAGCACGCAAGGAATAAACGCGATCTGAGCGATGCAGATATTGATCCAATTGCATTTAATGACGCCAATGAAGATCTTCTGTCAAGGAAAATCATGAAGCGTGAGTTTAACGAACGTCCACCAGAAAGAGAGGTTATTTCCTTTACCCTCGGAATTCGAACGGGGATTCAAGTGAATTAGACCAACTTGTCCAATTTACAATGTTATAGCCGATAATGTAGCTCTCTCGCAATAAGTTTAACTTGTTAAAAAATCGATATATTATTATACATATTTATATATTGTACATTTAAATGTAATCATTCAAATATACTCGATGCTTAGTAATAGTCTCGTTTTAAGTATTTTGAAATTTTAACGAATGATTCATGTACTCGATCAAAAATTCTTGTGAATTTAATTCACACAATAAACGATGCAAAAAATGTAAAAAACTTGTTGTGTTTTGGAATTTAGCAATAGATTTATAAAACCGGGCTACCAGAGTATTCGAGGGTTGAATGACTTTGCAACGTGCATGTGTATGTAAGTTATCACCCAGCTCGCCAAGTCTCTCTTATTCAAAATATAAACAATAAACAAATTGCTAATTGACTCGCTTGGCGATATTAGATTTAAAGCCAGCTCAGCTAAAATCTCTAAGTGGCGCAGCTGCAGCACTTAACGTAAACAACACTTAAAGAATACGATTGCGCATTTTCCAAATAACGTAAACACAGCCTTTGCTGCGCAACTCCTTCTATAAACATAAACATAATCGAATTTCACAATAGAGCTTTCGATCGCGTCAGCCGCCCTTTGCGAGCTTTCTAGAAAGAAGCTTTTTCATAATGTAGCTGCCTTGCAGCATAAGATACAATTGTACTTTTAATTCTAATCTCGGCTTCATAATAAACGGATGTGTTGAGCTCCGCTAAATAAAAATTATTTTTTTCAATACTGTACAACAGCATTGATTAATTGGCGCCCAACGTGGGGCCCGCGTGTAAAAACACTAACAAGAATTATTATTGTAAAAATCCTAACAACAAATAGGATAGTGAACCAATATAATTCTAAATAAAGTGATCGCGAAAAAGCATACGTAGTGATTCCGAGACGTAACACAGTTACGCGAATTGTAGAGATACTGAGACGTAACACAGTTACGCAAATTTAAAAACAAATTACAAACGCAACACATATAATAAAAAGTTGCAAGTGTACAAAGTTATTGTGAGTGAACTAAACAAAGCACATGACAAAGTAAATAAACATCAACAAACACAAAGTGCTTGAGATACTACTGTGCTCAAAGATCAAATTGAAGTGGTATAAACCAGAATCATCTATAAACCAAATATTTTAAAATCCAAAAAAATCAAGAAGGAAGACATTCGGTCAAACCAAAGAAGGAAGACAAAAGTCCAAAAAACCCAAGAAGGAAGACAACGCAAAGCGACCAGAAGGAAGACGTGAGCCATCAATAAACTATTAATATTTTCTATATTTGTATATACCTATATTTACTAATAATATTAAATTGTTAAAACTGGATGCATTAATCGAAAAATTTGAAAGGCTCAAAATGGCACAAAACAATAATAATAACTTAACAGCGGACCTTGTAGCTCAGTTGATAGCAACACAGACAAGGGCACTTCAAGACCAAATTACACAATTAAAGGATCAATTAACATCCAGTACTAGTACAGTTACAGAGTTTAAACCAACCGAAATTAATGAATCAATTAGTTGTAGCGAGACTTTTGATGTAATTAAATCAGTTCCAGAATTCACTGGAAACTTCAATCATTATGTTAGCTGGCGTGAAGCAGCATGCGGCGCTATGCGAATGTACAAAGATGGAAGTAGGAAGTACGTAGGCGCGTTAACTATACTCCGGAACAAAGTAACAGGAAAGGCAAACGATACCCTTACCAACCATGGTACGGTATTAAACCTCGAAGCTATACTAGCAAGATTAGACTTTGCATATAGCGATAGACGACCCATTTACATTATTGAACAAGAACTTAGTGTCTTGCGACAAGGCAAAATGTCCGTTCTTGAATATTACAATCTCGTTAACAAAAAACTAACACTATTAATAAACAAAACAATAATGACATATGGTGATGATGTAAAAGTAATTTCGGAAATGAACAAAAAGAATAGAGATAACGCATTGCGAATCTTTATAACAGGCTTAAACGGTTCATTAGCAGACATATTATTCTCACTAAAACCAGAAAACTTACCTCATGCTTTGGCTAAAGCCCAGGAGCTTGAAGCCAATTACCAAAGAGCAAATTTTGCCTATCATCACTTCTCTAATAACATGCAAAATACTAATACTACACAGAACACTAATAGTAACTTCAAGAATCAGCAAAAGAAAGCTGAAGTTCCAAATAATAACAATAAATATGACAATACTAATAATTTGCGATTTAATCAAGTTCCGGTTAATCCCAATCAACATTTTAATCGTAATAATCAAACAGTACCAGAGCCAATGGAAATAGATCCATCAATTCAAATTCTTAGATACTATTATTGGCCAACTTTATACAAGAAACTCAAACAACATATACGCTATTGCGAGATTTGTAATAAAAATAAATATAACAGACATCCAAAATTAATACCCATATCTAAAGCACCTATTCCAGAAAAAGAAGGCGAACAATTACACATAGATATTTTTTACGCTGAAAAACTTATTTTCATTACCTGTATTGACGCATACTCAAAGTTTTTAGTTATAAAACAGATTGATAATAAATTAAATATGGAAAATAAAGTTTTAGAAATTATTCAAACATTCCCATTTGCAAAATCCATTATGATGGACAATGAACCAAGTTTTTCGTCAGCACAATTTAAATCTTCAATGAATCGCGCAGGCTTAACTATTTACTTTGCAGATCCTAGACACAGTGTAACAAATGGACAAGTTGAAAGAGTTCACTCGACTTTAATTGAAATTTCTCGTTGCATTCAAGAAGAGTATAAAATAATGGACTATTCAGAAGTTATATATCGAGCAGCTAAAGAATATAACAATACAATTCAATCAACTACACAACAAAAACCTTGCGATGTATTATTTAATAGAATAGAACATGAACATTTACCAGACCAGCTAAAAACTGCACAGGCCAAAATGTTAGAGTATCATAATGAAAAGAGATCACCTAAAGATTATCATGTTGGTGAAGTCATTTATGAGAAAAACTACGGTGAAAGAAATAAATTGCGACCCAGATATAAAAAGCAGGTAGTTAAGGAAGACTTGGGAAACAAAGTAAAAATTAATAACAGAGATCGGATAATTCATAAGGACAACATTAAATTCTAAAAAAAACAAAAAAATATTTTTATATACATTTTTTTATATATTTTTTTTATATAATTTTTTATATATATTTACTTTAACATTTTTTATATATATTTTTTTATATACTTTTTATTCAGCATGTACGTGCTATTCAGTTTATTCATTTTACTTCCAATTTGTGGTTCTGAAATTGTCAATTATTCAAATGACGACTACGTCTTACTCGAGGATACAGACAATCTTTTATTATATGAAACCTATGGCGAAGTTTTTCACGTTACTAATTTAAGTTTTTATAACGATATTTTTGAAAAAGAGCTGACATTTTTTAATAACAAAAACAATAGTATTGATTGGGAAATAACCATGGAACTCAATTTAATCAAAACACTACTTTCTCAACTAACACCGCACAAAATTATTAAACGAGGTATCAATGAGCTAGGCACAATTTTTAAATGGATCACAGGCACACCAGATCATGATGACATGATAACCATACAAACTAAAATTAACGATCTAGTAGAAAACAATAATAAACAAAATAAAATTAACTCTGCACTTTTTAATGAAATAACTAAAGTAACAGAAATTCTAAAAGATATTAAATTCAACAAGGAATTATTATTAAAAAAGTATCGACTTAAACTACTGTCAGTTGACCTACAAGATCTGCTCGACACTATTACATTCTCAAAAGCCAAAATATTAAATCCTAAAATTTTAAATAAAGAAGACATGACAAAAATATTCAATCACGAAAAATTAAATATCACATTAATTGACCTTTTAGATGTTTCATCTTTTTCAATTGTATCATTTAAAGGATTAATTATAGTTTTTATAAAATACCCATATATTAATTATAGCTGTAAGTTATACCATGCTAAAGCCATATCACAAAAAGACGGAAAATTAATTGCAAACAATAAAGTTGCTAAATGTAATAACACGTTTTATCCCATTGAAAATTTTAAAAGAGAAATTTATAATAGCTTTGCACAAATTATTTTTGATTCAAATTGCTTCATAAATCTCTTAAACAAAAAATTTACAAGTTGTACTAAAATAACTGAAAAAAATAGACCAATCGATATAATAACAGATGGCGCTATTCTAGTGTCAGGCACAAACTGTATTAATGATACATGGTTTACAGGAACTTATCTTGTTACCTTCAAAAACACTGTAATCATAAACAACATAACCTATACTAACGAAAGAGAAAAAATTCTAGATTATGTAAAACACAAAAAATTCACGAATTACTTAATTACTGATTATCAGCCAACAAATATTACAGAGCTTCAAATGGAAAATACAAATATTTTGTCTAAAATTATTATTAACCTAGAGAATAATCATTCAAAATTTACATTTTTATTATTCTTAATAATTTTAATTTTCATTATGATAAAGCTTCTAAAATATTATCCCGCATATTTAAATCCATTCAATTTAATAACATCATCAATTCCAAACACGCGAAATCAAGAAATAGATACCGATATGCTAAACAGATTAAATCAACAAATTGAACTTTTGCTACGAAACCATTAAGTATCGGGACGATCCTTCTTAAGAAAGGGGGGAGTTATCACCCAGCTCGCCAAGTCTCTCTTATTCAAAATATAAACAATAAACAAATTGCTAATTGACTCGCTTGGCGATATTAGATTTAAAGCCAGCTCAGCTAAAATCTCTAAGTGGCGCAGCTGCAGCACTTAACGTAAACAACACTTAAAGAATACGATTGCGCATTTTCCAAATAACGTAAACACAGCCTTTGCTGCGCAACTCCTTCTATAAACATAAACATAATCGAATTTCACAATAGAGCTTTCGATCGCGTCAGCCGCCCTTTGCGAGCTTTCTAGAAAGAAGCTTTTTCATAATGTAGCTGCCTTGCAGCATAAGATACAATTGTACTTTTAATTCTAATCTCGGCTTCATAATAAACGGATGTGTTGAGCTCCGCTAAATAAAAATTATTTTTTTCAATACTGTACAACAGCATTGATTAATTTGTATGTATGTACAAATGTGTAACAAGAATTCACACGCGTCTCCGAACCCTAAATTATATTCTGGATACTTACATATATAGCAATGCGTAGAAATGTATAAGCACCATTTATTTAAAATCAAACATTTCGAATTTAAATGAGTTCGTCCATCTCTTGAAAAACTATTCAATTACATTCCGCAATGCGATAGACTAATCAACTTTACAATTTTCATGCTGATTTAATGTTGCCACCTTGTTCGATCCTGATTGTCGATAAATTCCTTAGCATCCTGAGAAATGATCGTCTATGCTTAGAACGATTATGTCAAACATCGATTACATTAGCAACGATAACTATTTTTTTTCAAGGAAACTTTAAAATTGGAATATTGAACAATTACAAATAGCTGCTGGTTTTCAACTACATAATTTTGAGATTCATTTATTTATCTATGTTTAAGCAAACAACTGATTAAAATCATTTGAAACAAATTGTTTAAGAGTGCGCAATTACGACTCCGGATAACGGCAATATGAATTGCTTTCGATGGACTCATTTGGTATCCATTCCTCATACAGCGGCAAACGATTCTTCAAAGCCTCGATTTCGCGTAGAATTCTCATGACATTGCCGCCAACCAGTTTCTTGATAGCAGCATTGCCCCACACCCGATCCCTGGCCAACTCGGCCAGCAGCAGGGCATAGCTCTTGGGTGCGCCGCCGAGGCCAATGTGATCGACTCCAGCCACCTTGCGCACATAGTTGATGGCCAGTATTGCCTCCCTAACGCTAATTGATCGATCGCCACATCGCTCCAGATTCAGCAAGATGACACCACCATTCTCTGGCAATAGGCTAAAAGAGCATTCAAACAATTGAAGTTAAGGGAAGCTCAGACACGAAAAAAAACATACCTGAGCACATGATCCGGTATGGAAGCCACATTGGTGCCATTGCATAAGGAAAGTGGAGCAGCATTCATGAGCAGCACCGGCGCCTTGGCAGTCCGCAAGGCGATAACCATGGCCGCTTCGCTGAGCTGAGAAATCTCCACCAGCATGCCCAGGCGGTTCATTTCGAAGAGCATTGTCTGGGAGAGGAGTAAACAAATGAGTATTGTATGTGGATTATAAAGTAAACTCTTTGCTCACCTTTCCAAATTCGTTTAGGGAGTTGGTTGCATTTTCCTCAATCAGATAATCTCGTCGCCGTATGGCGGCCGCAGCCCAAGGAGTTGTGCACTCCAGGCTGGTCACCGAAACGAAGCGCGCGCCCAGCAAATAAATGGAGCGCAGCACAGCGAGGCTGGTGCCTAAGGCATGACCGCCGCCAATGCCCATGAGAACGGCCACCTCGCCCCTGATATGGGTCTGCTCCATCTCGTCGGCAGACTCGACAATGTGCATGGAATTGCTGGCCGCTGTAATTCGTTTGGCCTCATCGATGCCCTCCAGGGCGAGTTGAACGGCATCCAGATACTGGGCGCCACAGTGCACCGCAATGGGCCACAGCACGGCTCCAATGTGATTCTGTCGTATATCGGCGAGTCCACTGTTGTTGGTCTTGATGTCACTTGGGGGCTTCCAGGAGCCTTCGATGAGCGGCGATTCGGTCAGCAGCCTTCTAATGAATGCCAAGCGTGCCTCCAGCAGCGATGAGGAGCGCAACTGCAGAGCCAATGGAATGCCTCCGGCCATGGCAATGCAGACCAGGACCAGGCAAATGCCAATCAGAATGCGGCGACTACGCGAGCGTCCTGGACGCTCGGCAGACGACTCGCTGCAAGAGTCCTTTTTGCAATTGTACGTTGGAATGCCGCCGTTGGAGCAACGCAATTTTTCATTGCCACCGCCAAACTTTGTTATCTCCGCTGGCAACTCGATGTCTGCGATTTCCGTGAACACGAAGCATTGCTGCTTGCAATGTGGCTGATGCTGATGCAGCGGATGCACCTCCATAAAGTCACGATTTGGCACTGGGTTCATTGCATTCTACAATTGAAAATGCTCAAAAACAAAAAAAGTTACCGTACAATGTTTGAACAAGTTTCAGCCAAGCACTCTGAGAACTCCACAATATTGATTTTCATCTGCTTCAGCATAAACTGCTCTCCAGCTTTGGATCCTGCGCAATGCGCGCAATCTTGCATTTCTCTTATCTGGCAACCTACTTGTTAAGGACGCGGCTTAGCGGTAGGTTTCTTGTATTTTTCAAATTTTACTATTTCGAAAATTCTTATATGTTTTTCGAAACGTACCCTGAAATGTAGAAAAGGATTAGTCAATATGTATCTAATTTCTTGATTACATTTCAACTGTACCCCAAAAAATATACAGCAAATTCATATACAATACAGTAAATAATGTGAATTAAACTTACTTTGAATTTAAATTTAACGTTCTTCAAATTTGAATTTAACGTCCATTAAAGTTTAATTTAAAGTATCTCCGTACCAGAGAAGACCAGCGGATTCTCTCGAAATGCACCATCCTTACAGAATCCACAAGCCGCTCAATCGCCACTCAAACAGAATGATTATTGATTACCATGCGCCTTTTTATGGCTTCTGTCCTCTAGATACCTTAGCTGTTAGAACAGCTTAACGCAGGCAATTTAAAGTCAAACAGCAGCAAATTGTTATATTATTATCCCATAATGAGGTTTTGCGACACGTTTTCTGCAATGCGGTAATTTTTCGTATGCAACCACATTAGGTCGAAAGGTGGTTAGTGTTATTTCAAAATACTTAGAATAAAGTTTAAGACACATTAGCCCAAGCTTTTTTTACCATTAACTTTTTTTATATGCACGATATCTTCGAATTTATTCCAAATATTTGAGATATATCGGTGAATCTCTCCCAGCTACAATTTGTACAAACTTATTTAATCCTGAAAATCAATTCCCAGAAAAATTAATTCCTCGTTTCTTAATTATATCATACTTGTCAAACATATGTTAAATCAAAGTTTCTTGTGTGTTTCCAGCACTATTCTCATGAGTGCGTGCGGCGGCAAATTCTCGAGTACGCAAAGCAACTGAATCTGATTGGTGATGCAGTTAGAGGCCAATGCAATTTGTACGGCTTGAGCAAAGCGTTCCATGCACTTCTGATATGCCGTATCCTCTTCTGGTGACGCTTTGACCTCTATCAGCCGCGTGCAGTATTTCTGCAGCGAGGTGACAATTTGCAGCAGGTCTTGGGCATGCAGTGGAGTCGCTTCCGCGCTGTTGTCCAACTGCATTAAGGTGTGCAGCAATGATAAATGCAGGTTGCTGTAAGCCGGACGATTCGACACCAATGGCGCCAACACAACCCAACGTAGCAAACCAGCCAGGGGAGTGGCAAACGGCATGGCAATAGCGCCAGCAGGTAATACTAGAGGCTGTTGAGGCGCCTGGCACAACAGCGGATTTTCGGTTGTCCACTCTGTTATCGCATCCAAGAGAGCGTCTGGAGGTGGCGTCAACACTCCTCCGCGCTTATCGTTTAGGTAGAGATCAGCCACGGCAACCATGAAGTTGGCAGCAAAATGGGAGCCCACCATCGGCAGTTGCTTCAATTGATCCGGAGTCTTGCGAGAGAATGATATGAAATCGCTGACAATGCTCTGCGCTACCTCTAAGCTTGGCGGCGACTTGCAGCCAACTTGTTGCATCCATGTGCCCGCTGAGGAGAGCAGCGGCGCCACCGATCCTGAAACGGCAGTGCTAATGAGGCGGGACAACAGCCTGGAGCGCTGTGGCGTTAGATGGCTGCCAAAAAGCGAGAGGAATATTGCATTTCGTGTAGCATCCCGGCCAGGCCTCGAGAAATATTCAATGAGCGCAAGTATCAGTTGAAATTCCTGGTATATATTCATTTGGCTTATACCCATTTTGCGCACGTCTCCGTCCTTGCTGCGCTCCAGGAATATGAACTCGGAAATGATCTGCATTACCAAGTTCTGTTTATTTCGGCTTGCAATAAGGCTTTCTGAAACAACAACAATAAAGAGTTGAGGCTAAACGTATACAAGTGTTTGTTATTCACTAACCTAATCGGGAGAGCGCTTCCACTGCACACATTGGATAGTCTAGCTTACGCAGACTCATTTTACCATCGACTGCGGCAGCCATTATTGTTAAAATGTGTGCAAATTAAGAATTTCACGATTGTTTACGTTTTCGATGCGAAATTAGATTTTTGGAAACCTCTGTTCAGAGTGACCGTTGATTGAATTTCAAAACACACCATAAATGTGACCATTGCTTGAACCAAACAGCTGATTTTCGATCAACTGTCGAAGTACATTTTAATATATCGATAATTATTAAAGCTTATGAATTGACCAATACGCGGTAATTTTAAATAACAAACGCTATGTACAGCAAACATCATTTAGTATTGTTCTTTCAAATCGCTCTTCACATTGGAAAAATTAAATTTTTGTTGTTTTAAGTAAAAACGAATATATTGGAAAAAGACGGCAATATCGTTTATTTTGATCAATGGTAAAACTTCATCTTTCCTAACGTGCTAATTCCAATCAATTTATGCCCATAGATTTATTACATATGTATATCTTTATTGCATGTATTGATTATGAAATTAAATTGCGGTACTAAGGCCCGTTTCATCATGTAAGTAATTGGTGTTACATCATTGTTAACAACAATCTGCAAATGTCGAAACGCAAGTCAAATTTCAGGTGAGACGAGGCGAGACGCTCAGCCTAAATTAATAATCTATAAAGAATTAAAACTTATCAAAAGCCCTTTTACTCATTAATTTCTTTGTTAAAAAATTATGCATTAGAATAATTCTGAATTGACATCGATATGTCGAAAACTAGTTAAAATAAATCAAATGGCAAAAAGATATCAAATTGGTGCAGCCCACTTTGAAGCTGGATAAAACTAAAAGCCAATACACAATACATAGGCATGTTAATAAATATATCCATACATATGATAAAGAACTTTTAAAAAATACTATTAATGTTGGTGTTCTTGTTGTTGTTTGAAAAGAATTGAACAAAATCCATACATACTCGTTCGTATCGCGTGATCGTTCGTTTGTGTCCGATTATGTGTGAGACAAATGTCAATGTACCTTATATAATGTTTAATGCTAATTGTAAGTCATGCTGCTCATACACATGGTATTGTAATGGCAGTCTAGTGTTCTCGCCATCGCTGCAACAAATATAAGCTGGTTGCAAGGACGTGCGCACCACATTTAGATCGACATTGGGAGTTTTACTTATAAATCTAATTCTGAGTCAATATTTATGCAGATTTACGCATCAGAGGATCGATCGCACACATATAAACGGACACGAATATACATATATATATATATCTGTATATTAATGATTAGAAAATTTTCAAATATTGAACTCTGCTGTTGTTTTTTACCAGGAAAATACACTATTGCAATATACTCACTACAATTAAGAAATATCCATTATTTTGAGCTATCGAAAATGGATTTTGACTAAAGAGAAACCCGAATCTCACAACTAGAATTAAGTCCGTGTGCAACAACAATCCTCCATCATGCATAGACGCCACACAAACACACATCTGGTAAGCGGGTGTTTAGGTCATGTTCCACGAGGACGATGATGAGCTGGATGAGCAGTCGTCGCTTTCGGTCGTTGCACTGCTTCCCGTGGGCTTGGGACCCCAAATACGCACGGTGGCATCATCGCTAGCGCTGGCTAGTAGGGACGGATACACTGGGTTCCATGATACGCAGTTAACCGTCTTGGTGTGACCGGCCAACTTGGCCAGCGGCTCCTCACGCTTCAGATGCCAAATGTACACAACCTTGTCTTCGCTGCCGCTGGCCACAAAGCTCTCGTTAACGCCACCAAAACACGAATGAATGGCAAAGTTGCTCTGCCTTATTCCCTGAAAGCGTCGCAAAAGACACTTATCCTCAATGTCCCAGAGATGCAGGCCCTGATTGGAGACATTCAGCAGGGCCAAGCGATCGGCCGAATTGATGCTGAACGTCATTATTGGATGCGATTCGCGCAGTATATCAAAGTCCGAGCGCGGGGAATCAAAGTTGTAGCTGCAAATGCAATTGGGAAAATGTGTTAAGAATAATCTATAGCAGCATTATGATGACGAAACTAACCCTCTGATGCGATAGTGATTATCGGCTGCCAATATGGTTTTGTTGTCCGCCCGAAAGGCGACGCTGTTGACGCGCACGCCTTCCCAGGAATCGATAAGGGTGCCGTTGATATCACATAGATAGAGCTGACCCTTTTGTCCGCCGCAAACAAAGTGATTGCCATCGCGACTGAAAGTGCCGCACGCCAAACTGTCCTCCAAGGATTGCGAAAACTTCACGACCAACTTGCCATCGTCCACATTCCAGATGAACAGTTCATGCGAGTCCTCGGTGCCACCAACTAAAATCAGTTTGGAGTCGGGACTCCAGCTAACGAAGCTAACGTTCAGCTGCGCCTGGCCATCGAGCACACGGCGGTGCTTAAGCGTCAGCTTATATGGATCTACATCCCAGATGATCACAGTGGAGTCTTTGCTGCCCGTGGCCAGCTTGAGGCCATCCGGCGAGAACTTACAGAACCACACCTCATCGCAGTGATCGGTGAGCACTTGTATTGTCTGCATGGGAAAGCCGTCTGTGGTGCAGCAGTGATCGGTTAGCAGCGAGACCGTCTGCAAATTGGTCTCCCAGGCCATGTCGTGACACGGGCAGTTCTGGCTCTGCAGCTCGACCGCCTGTTGAAGCAGCGTGCGCAGACGACGCGGCGACATCATCACCGACGGCGGCATAAATGTCTGCAGGCGCTCCATGACGAGGGCACGCGATGCAATGCCCTTGCCCTCCCACTTGGCGCGCTGATAGAGGTCGTGGTTGGTCGAACACATCATGTACGAGGATAGTTGATGAACACGCAATATATTGTGCTGCAGGGGCGTCAGTTCGCTGCGCAGCACATGGAGGGCATCCAGAGGATTGCCGTCGTCCAAATGCTCCAGATACTTTTGCTCCAGCAGTATGAATTTCATTTCAGTGATTGTTGACGACTTGCCATTGTCGATCAATGGCTCCAAGTCCTGCAACAAAAAGCAAACGCGAAAACTGACCAAACTGTAGACTGCAAAGCAGTATCTTCGTTTGTTACCTTGAGATCAGCATCCGCTTTGTTCCAGTCGCCAACCAACACATGCTCTCTAAACTTTGTGGCCGATGGATGCTCCAAGTAGCAGTTTGATTCACCCATCAGAGTTTTCACCGACTTTTCGAGACCCACATCGTGTAGATATTGGCCAATCAAGCGTATGATCTCCTGATTTGATTTGTCCAAGTGCACGCCACTATAGCCGCTATTGTTTTCGCGATTATTCTCGCCATCAACGGCACAACTGTTGTTGCTGCCATTGTTGTTGGCCGCGAATCCATTGTGCTTCACATCGTGACCGTTTGTTGTATTATTGCTATGTCCGCTGGCTGCGGGAGCGCCGTCATCGGCAGCTCCGTCAGCTGCAGCGCCACCGCCGCTCTCGTTGCTCACTTGATCGGTGCCTGGCGGCAGCTCGACAGCGGAGCCGGAGCCAGAGCCATCTGAAGAGGCAGGCACGGCACCGCCAGCCGAGGATGACAACGCCGATGTGTTCTGCATATTCATGCCCGAATCGCTGTAAATGATGGCGCTATTATCGTTGCTGTTGCTGTTGCTACTATTGCTGTTCCTTGTCTGTGTGGACGAGTTGTGTTGCAGTCTTCCTGGATGTGTGTCCGAATTGGATGATCTCCTCGTGCTCGCGCTGAGCTGTTGTGCCGCTCTGGACGTCGAGGCTGCGTTCGAATCTACGACGGATGCGGATGCGGAAGCGGAAACTGATATTGATCCTCCGGAGCGACGTCCCTTTTTGCGCGGCGGCTGGTCCCCGGCTGAGGCACCAGTTGCAGCAGCCTTTTTGTTCTTTCTATCAATTTTGAGTACTTTTTGGTAACCTCACGGCAACAAGCAGCCACTCTACCGTCGAATCGTCGTCGATCAGCCTTCTTAATTATCACAAGCCCTCCACGCTGTAGATCTGGAGGATCTGGGGATCGTCTATAACAAAGAGCGCCAATCCAATGCCGAGATATGACTATTAAAAACAAGAAAGGCAAATGTTTGTACACTTCTATGTAAAATAAATATATGAATTTACTAAAAAAGTAAATGTTTATACTGTATAATAGTCGGTAATTAATTTGGGCCACAAAGCGAACTAAATTATTCAAATATATAGAGTAGAAATATATACTGCGTTATAAATATAGATGGAATAAATGAAAACGCTGCGATATATATTTATTTACGCAGTACTCGGAATCTGAAATTTATTTGGATGTTCCGCAATCGTTTTGAATGCATTATTTGAACTCTTGTTACAATGCAATTGATTTCTGATAATGACAAATTATCGACACACTTAATCAATAATATAATTTTCATTTCATATACTCGCATGCACAACAAAGTGAACTGATACCAAAGCAAAAGTCTATATGTAACTGAGTGTGTTTGTATCTACATCATTGATGAAAAATATACCCCAATCATAATGTGAATTACAGAGTACATTAATACGCATGTATACACACACACACACATAGACGAGCATGCACTCACACATACACATAGAAAGTGCATTTGCTGCCTATGATACAGGTTCGGCTACCTATAGCAACCCATCCAACATCGGGTTTCCACACAGACACGAGCCGAGGGCTGCCTGAAGGGAGATGGCGTGTGTTAGAAAGGGAACAACTGCATTCAAAACAAAAACAAAGTCGAAACAAAGCTGCTGGTGAAAACTAATACATTCGCACATCTCTTGGTCTCTCTTTCCATGGTCGTAGACGATGTAAATATGTATGCAAGTGTGTATGTGTGCACGTATGTACATAGGTAACTACGAATGTTTACATATGTAGATCTGCGACATAAAAGCAAAGAATTTCTGTATTTCTTTTTTGATTCCACAAAACGTATTTACGTATTTACATATATCACAATTAAATGGGTTAAAAATTCGACAACTTCCTACTCTTTGTGTCACACACACACACACATACAGCAGACACCACACTCACACTATGAAAGTGTGTAAAAACAACAAACACACTGCCACACATGCATACATATGCGCATTACATGTGTGTGTGTGCATGCATATGTACGTACATAAATACAGCAAACTGCATACATATACAGCTTATCTTATTTCATTTCTGCATTTCGCTATTAACGTTCTTTCTGCATACATTAGAATGTATGTTTTTTTGCTTGGTTAATGCTGGATAACAACGTATTTATTGCCTTAAACAATGAATGATGAACTTTTTATATGCACTTTCAACTAAAAACAACGACAAATGGTCACACAATAGATAAAAAGAAAAATACGTAGTTGCAGTGTGCCCGAAGAAAGCGACAGAGAAAATGCTAGTATTTACAATACACCAACAATGATCAAATTTCTAAATTTAAAGATTGCAAAGCGACTTTCTAATTTTGAAATATATCTGAAATCATGATATTGAGAATAGTTTATCGCGTGTTTATGTAATGCATTACATTTTTCGCAGTTTTCTGTTTTGTTTACTTGAAAAAAAAATACTGCAGTAACAGCTGGCTGCCTTTCGTAATTAAGACGACAAATACCGTAAACTACGTAACGTTTTTCGTAAATGCAGCGACATCTATCGTAACTACGTATACTTAAAATAATGAATTAAGCTAGGTACACACGATGCAAACAATTTGCAGCAAGTTGATTGCTGCAATCAAATTTGCACATATAAACACGAGTAAAAACATTTTGCTGCAAACAAAGACTTGCAAAGTTTTTTTGGGGCAATATTTTTTGCTTGTCGTCTGTATACATTTTTTTTTACCGCTATCTTGGTTGCGTCAGTTGCTTGCTTGTTTGCATGTGCTGTTTGCTTTCAGTCGCAGTATTGCAGCAAGCAAAACACCATGTGGGATCGCGAGAACACAATAAGATTAATTGTATTGTACGAGAATCATTCCGTTTTATGGGATTTCTCATCAGGAGACTATAAAAATAAGCATAAGAAGCAAAATGCTTATCGCGAAATGGCTGAAGAACTAGGAAAAAATGATGATGAAATCAAAACAAAAATTCACAATTTGCGCACTCAATTCTTGCAAGAGGTGCGCAGGTTGAAACAAAAGAAGAGTGGCCAGGGTACATTGGACAGCTATACCAGCAAATGGGAGTTTTTCGATGCACTCAAATTTATAAAACACGACGACGGAAAAAATTATAAGATTCAAAATTTGGTAAGTAGTACAATTTATTAAACGTATCGTACTAATAACTTATTTTTTATATGTGTATTTTTGTATTGCCATGACACTTCACCATCAGGCGAAACAAAAAAATTTTTTAATTCTTCCCGAATATCTTTTGCTTGAGTAGAGGTTTGCGTACTTCTTTGAATTGGTATGCAGTTTCCTTCTAACGTCAGATCTTTACGCCAAGTTCCTGGTACCTTCATTGTCGAATGTTCCATTCGGAGCATATTTTTGTTTTGACTCTTTCTTGGCCATCAACCAGTTATGTAATGTGCAAAGTGCAGAGACAACATCTATTGTCTTTTCTGGGCCAAGTTCCAATGGTTTTCTCAAAACCAGAAATCTGTTTGCCATTATGCCAAAAACATTTTCTACCACTCTTCTTGCTCTGGAAAGACGGTAGTTAAAAACACGATTTGGAGCTGGTTGATTTCTGAATGGATATGGCTTCATTATGTATGTTTTCAATGCGAATGCATCATCCGCTACAAGTACATAGGGCACTTTTAAATCTCGACCTGCAAGTGGCTGCTCCTCAGGAACATTTAGTTGTTCATTTTGTAACGCATATGATAGACTACATGCGTTAAAAATTCCTCCATCAGAAATTCTTCCTTTGCCTCCCACATCGAAGTAAATTATTTTATAGTTTGCATCTGCTAACACCATTAGCACAACGCTATGCGTGCCCTTATAGTTGAAGTAGGTACTTCCATAACTACATGTTTTCCGTCTAATGCACCGATACAATGAGGAAAGTTCCAAATACTTTCAAAATCGGATGAAATTTTAAGCCACTCGTTTGTAGAATTGGGAACCTAAGAAAATTCAAATAACCTATTAATATTTCGAAACATTTTCATTTTACACTTTTTCATATACATATATTTAGGATCTAAGTGACAGCGCTGTTAACACAATATTAGGAGAGGTACCATGTTCGGCTAATTTTTCGGTATCTGATGACGTACCAAGTACATCCAAAGGCAAAAAAAGAAAGCGTGACGAGCTCGAATTTAAGGAGGAAGATCTGCTGCTTAAAAAGGCCAGCGCTTTACTTGATAAGGCAGATGAACATCAAGTATTCGGGGATTTCGTTGCAGCTGAGCTCAGAATGATGAAATCACAGCAAAGTAGAGTTCAGCTTCGCAGAAAAATTCAAAAAGCTATTTTGGAAGTAACGGAAACTGATAGCGAAGACACTTTTTCTTCTTCCACACCTAATTTCGTGTACTCGTCTACCAATTCTCCAGTTTTTGACTTTTCAGATGGTAAAATGGAAAAAGCATATTTAATTTACAAACTTACTTTAAGATATTCTCTTTTCAGGCATTCATATACAGCTCGACTTGACTTTCAAAAAACAACAGAGCTTGCAAATGAGCGCCTCTTGCAAGCACTGCAAACAAAAAATAAAAACACGTGTTAACGCAATATATTGCACGAAATAGCCATGCAAAAGTTTGCGTGCAAAACAAAAATTTATTGAAGCAAGAAATTTTCTTGCAATATTTGCATAACATCTGTGCAAACTTTTGCTGCAAATTATTTTCAATTTGCTGCAAATTGTTTGCATCGTGTGTACCTAGCTTTACGAATATAAAAAATACTTGGATAATTAATGTTGATAAAAATGGATTTTTAATTTTAAAATAATCTTGTGAAAATATATTCTACAAAAAATAAAAATAATCATTATTTTAATTGCCTGAAATATACATAGATCTTTTATTGTGCTCAAGATATTAATAAAATAGTATATATTCAACGAATTATAACAAATTTACAAATCTACAAACAATGCGAATTTTGTCTTATGACGACTCGGGTTTCTTCCTTCGATTGGCTAATATACTTGTGATGAAGAATTCTCCAGCTTTGTAGGAACTCCTCACAAGCGGACCACTGGCAGTATATAGAAAACCCAATTCATTGCCTCGCTCTTCCCAGTGCTTAAATTTCTCGGGCGTCACATACTCGATTACTTTAAGATGTTTCTTAGTAGGCTGCATATACTGGCCTAAGGTCAAGCACTCAACTCCGACTTCCCGAAGGTCCAAGAGAGTCTGCTCCACCTCGGCATCAGTTTCTCCCAGTCCCAGCATGATGGAACTCTTGGTAATAAGATTCGGATTGAAACGCTTGGCTTCTCGCAGCACCTGAAGGGTTTGTCTATAGTGTGCCCGACGATCTCGCACATATGGCGTCAATTTCTCCACAGTTTCGATGTTATGTGCATAGACATCGAGGCCGCTATTAGCAATTGTTTTTACACACTCCAAATCTCCGCGAAAATCGGGTACCAAACACTCCACAAATATATTCGAATTGCTGCAAATGGATTCTTGTAATTAATTGGCAATTAATATGTAATAATAATTGAACTAACCGTGCTTTGATCTCACGCACCGTCTCTGCAATATGCTTTGAGCCTCCATCGGGTAAATCTACCAGAAGGATAATAAAATAATTTAGTAAAGCAATTTCCAAATTCGAATTGTTTATGACAAACCATCACGATCTACAGATGTCAACACTATATAATCCAGGCCCCAAGATGAAATTGCTTTGGCTGTATTCACCGGTTCATTGACATCCAGCGGAGGCGGCGCACGAGCGGTTTTCACGGAACAAAATCGACAGCCGCGAGTGCAAGTATCTCCCATCAGCTGTAATCACCGAAATACCGAAATGCTTTATGTGCTGCTGCTGCTGCTATCAGCAAGTGTCACAGAGGTCTTACCATAATTGTTGCTGTCTGCGTGCCGTGCTCACCACCGCCCCAGCACTCGCCGATGTTGGGGCATCGTGCCTCCTCGCAGACTGTCGACAACTTGAGGTCTCTCAGCTGTGACTTGATTTTGGCGAAATTCTTGCCCACTGGAATTGTGGTTTTCAGCCAGGGCGGTAAACGCAGGTATTGGTTCTCTCCTTTCTCACGACGCAATTTGCCCTCATAGTTCTCCCAGTCCTCCTTCGAATTATCCGAATTTTGAACAAAATCTTGAAAGTTTGGACCTTTCGAAAGACGATCTCGAATTTCCTCAAGCTTCTCAGCGCGTGTCGAGGCTGCTCTCTGCAAATTAAATATTTATTACGTACATTGTGTAAAATAATAAAAAAACGATTACTACTTACCACAAGAACAGCCGGGGGAGAGTGAAGTTTCCGCAGCATTGTTTATAACGTTCAAATTTTTGGTATTTAACCGTCAACAGTGAATTAACAAAATCTTACGAAATAAAGTAGCCACAAAAACATTTACACAGCTGCAAAACAATCGATTACTGTTGTCACTTTCGATACTTCTTAATTTATTGAATATTATACATTTAAATGCATTAATGAAAAGCAAGATAATAAATTAATTAATAATAATGAATTTAAAACTATATTCTAAGAGCGAATATAATAATTATTTGCTGAGCTTATTTTATCGGCAAGCCTCCACGGCCGATAGAAAATAATAATGACTCAGTTGACCGAAAAAATAATAAACAAAACTCGATTAATCGAAAGGCGGACTTTTCAAAAACCAAGTCAATAGACTGTAAAAGATAAACCATAAATCAGCCGCAAATTATATAAAATTCTTTATTGGAATGCAAGTATATACATATGCATGTATGTTTTGATAAGCATGTGTACGTAAACATGTACACAAATGTATGATTAGTTTATATAACATAAATACAAATATGCTAAACAGAAAAAAACACGCACTTATTAAATAATTTAAATTATGTGTTACGTAAGCGAGTTGAAAAAACCAATATTGGACGGAAAAAATACTATTTGTCAATCATATATGTATGTACGTATATATGTGGACGCAAGTTGGTGAAAACTATAAACATTATTAATGCCAGTTTAGCACTTAAATTTTGGTACAATTTCACGGTGGTGGGCAGGGCAAAGAACCCTGTTTCTTGATGCAATTAAACGCATCTCTGCTAACGCTTCAGTGCGGCTGTCAGCACAGCGTTAATTGCTTACAACATGGGGGATGTCTTTGTGTTCTGATTGTTATTCGCGAACGTTTCTGGTCTAAATTACATTTAAGATACAGAATTACACATTAATTGGGGAAAACTTAAATAAATATCCAAAATAGACTTGGGTTTAATTTAAGGGATTAAAAACAAATTCTTAACACTATAGCGGGTTTCGTTGCATTTCTTTGTCATTGCGCTCCGGTGATTCCAAATGGAAGCACAAATTAAATTGTTTTAAATACGTTCTAGAAACGATCCTTGGATGTAGCGCTATATTCCAACTCATTAAGATTTTGTATCTCCTGAAGTTCCTGGAATTTTTCGTGATCACGAATATGAGCGTAGTTGGCCGAAAGACACATCAAATAGTGCACAAGACTGAGGATCACCAAGAGTGTGGATAGCGTGGCCAAGATAAACATGACTTCAGCGGGTTCTACACCATCTTTGCAGAACGCCTTGATTTCGTACTTCTCGCAGACCTTCATGTCCTCGAGCTTAGTGTTTGGCGGAAACATGAAATCTAAAAAGTCGAATAAGAATAATAAGTACAAATAAATCAAGTAATTACAATAAAGGACTTACGAAATTGTGTCAAATCAATGCAGCTGAGGGACTGCTCCACACTGGAGCACATATTCCAGAACATGGTATAGATAAACGTCACTATCACGAGGAAGCACAAAATCAGTGTCCACACAAAGTTCAGCAAATACGTAATGCCCATAAGAACAGCACAGGAAATGCGGCCGCCCACTCGCGATCGCCACGCCCTGTAGACCTTGTAGCGAGTGGCGCCCGTGGCCAGGAATCCCACAAAGAGTATCATGAATCCCAGAGCTGCCATGCCAGCGGCAATGATCACGAATATCATTTGCACAGCCTCAATCCTAAAAATAGTTTTGAATTAGAGTATGTCGGAATTTATCGTAGAAAGACTTACCATATGAGACGCAGATGAAACACCTGGTCCATCATGATGACCGTCAGCGAGGCTCCTCTGTACATGGTGCCGCAGAAGATGCCCACGCCCAGCAGACACATGAGTGTCGCTATCAGCGTCGCATAGGGAATGCGTGCCATACATGACTGACAGCAGTCGGCTGCAAGAGTGAAGAACAAAGACTTTAGTAGTTGTAGGATAAACTTGCGACTCACACAAAGAATACAAAATGCTACAATACTTATAATAATTGCATCAAACTCTGCCTAAGCGAAGGTGACATATTTACGGATACAAAACATAGATAAGACAAGCACAGTGTATGAAGTGTGATAAAGCTCATGGACATATCCGATAATCGGAACCACTGTGCGTAGTAAATGCTTGAGTGCACTTGTTTCTAGTACTCCAGATGTTGTCCTACCTTCACCGCCGCGTTCTGTGTACCTGTCCAGAGAGCGCTCCGATTGGTAGACGCTGTTGCGTCGATTCTGGTAGGGATGGTTGTTATAGGCGCGGGTTAATACCCCACCGTCGTCTTCGAAGTTCGTTTCGAGCAGAATCTCTTCGCGTGGATCCCGCACGCGATCGCGATTATTGTAACTGCCCTTTGCGGACATGTTGCACAACGAAATTGATTCTTTTTTTTTTGTTAGAAATTAAATATTAAACTCGTGTTGTTTTAATTATTTGCAGCAGCCACAAATGATCGAAACTGAAAGCGCTATGCGAGCGCACTGCCAGATTTTCAATGAACTCAGCTAAGTGAGTGAATCACACTCACGGAGACGTCATGGCACACTCAGAGTCAGCGTCAGAGTCAGAGTTCGCTCTCTCTTAACTGCCCATATAGGAGTATGTAATAGTATGTATCTAGTGAGCCCTTCTCACAGAGGGACAGAGAGAGAGCCAAGTGAGATAGCAGATACATTCTGTCCAGTTGTGGCGCAGTCTTTCAAGTTATCGTTCGTCTGTTGGTCGAACTGAGGTGCGGTTGGCTTTGCTCTGCGAGCAGCGATGAGATAAGTATATCACACACACACACACACACACACACAGCTTATCAGTTTTCCTCTCTTTCGATATTTCGATGAGCGTAACAGCTATTCGGTTGTCTAACCGCTTACTCAACTGGCAACTGGCAACTGACAACAGACATCTGGCAAGTGGTCGAGCTCGAATTCGAAAATGTTATAACTGAGCGCCAAGTCTCTTCTGGTTCAATTGAAGTTGTCAATTAAGAGGTCATGCTTCTGCTACTTGCACATCTGTCAATTGCAACGGGCACAGCGACAATGGGGTCTGATCTCTAAATCAGTTATAATTCTGAATTTCAAATAAGTCTTTAATTAAGGCAAACAGCTGACAATAATTTAAAAAAGGCCGAGCTTTCAAAGTGGCAAAATCAACATGCTAAATTGCCTAAAATGTTTTGATATGTAGAGTAAACTTAGCATGACTATTTCAGGTGTTTACCAATGCGTGTTTAAAGTTATTTGTGTCAAAGGCCACCGAACCACCCTCTTTCATATAAAATTTCTGCAGTGGCAAACAACTGGGACATTGCTTTTGTATGTTATGGCAAGTAAAAGTAGGTAAAAGTTAATAGGGATATTTTTTTTAGAGTTTCATACATATAAAAGATTATCCCCGAATCACAAACGCTGTCAATATTCCCTATACATTAAAAGATAAATGCGCCATCATGCTATATACTCATTATTCATAAGGTAGATTTTAAATAAATAATAATAAAATATACCACCAAAAATATATAAAAGATAAACAAATTAAATTGTATAAGATACAATTATTTAAATGCAAAAATGATTTCCGTGTTGGAATTTTTACATTTCAATAATTAAAATATATTCAAATCTCAAATCCACCCACAAAGCCACTGTCCGTTAATGGTTGCCAGCGCCCTCTATGGGCGGGATCTGAAAGTTATGCATCCTAAGGTATGTATGTAAGTATGTGTAAGTAAAATGTTAAGATATTCGTTATTTAATATTTAACGCTAGCTCATGCACATGCCATAAAATGTCAACAATATTCCCATGTTTAATTGTTTGGTACATGCATAACTCATTAGAAATTAAACACTTACGCATTTTTGCGGGATTTCTTAATATGAAAATTCAAATAAGAAAATAGTTGTAAATGGCAAATTTAACTCTTTTGACGGTGCGCAATTGTGTTAAAGTTACTTTGTTTACATGTATTCAAGCTTAGTAAATACGTGTGCGAATGCAGACTGAATGTGACTGGAGTTTGTTGTGTACACGAAGCCAACTCAATGAAACCAGTTTTTAAGCTGGGGCCAGACTACGCGACTAAACAAAAAAGAGGCCGTGGCCAATGAGTAAATTAAACGATGCACTTTATTTATTTCCAATGTGTTTACATTCAATTGAACATTATGAATAGTTTTTCATGTTTGACACACATTTATTTATTGCGCCCAAAACACATTATTATTAAAACAAAATAAACCTAAACCAAACTGTGCAGCACTGACAAAAACACTGAATCGGTATGTACTAGTTGCTGTGTGACCATAACTTGAATTTCTAAATATATCACTTCCGCAAGCAAAATACTAATGAAAATATACCGTAAATTGCTAATTCTTTTGTGTTTCGAAAAGGGCGCTGTTATTTAAATAGCTTATATGTTTTATTGTTAATAACTTCTTTTTTTATTAAATGGTTCATATAACTTTTTTTTTAATAATCAAAAATGCATTGCCAATTTAAGCAGTTTTTTGTCTTTATAAATGAAAAGAAATTGATGTAAATGTTAATATAAAATATATTTATGTAAGGCAAGAGACTATTATATAATACAAATGCATTAAACTTTCTTACTTAACGATTATTATATGTTTCTGTGATTCATTTCAGATTAGCATGCGATTGTGCCAAGGCGCCGAAGACGGCGGCTTAGCAGGCATTGCATTGCAGTCAAATTTCTTGCTACCGATTAAAGGAGCACACTTCAGCTTCATCTGCACTTGAGGCAGTTGAGCGAGTCGATCCCTAACCGCTAAGGGTAGGTCGTCATGATCAGGGAAGTGGGTAGAGACCCCGCTGGGCTGTGTGTATGTTACGCCGCCTCCCTGTGTTTCGGGTATTACTGAGATCACCGATCCATCATAGAATTGCACTTGTACAACACCATGGGACAACTAGAATAGCCAAACAATTGTAAATTAAATAAATTAAATCTATCCATTAGAACTCACCTCAGTAGCAGAGCCTACACCTGGTATATTCAATCGCTTAATGGGCACATTTTGTTGGGCAGCCAACACTTGTGATCCAATTAAATCGCTTCCACCACTTTGCATCGACGACAGTGTGCTTATGGAAAAGTTGATGGAGCCCTAAGGAAATATATTTAAATATTATTAATTTGGTAATTTAAAGCTATTAGCAGAAAACTTACGTGATGTGACTTAGGCGTAGAATATGCAAAGTTTGTCGTATCCCTTAGGCCATCCGAGCGTTGAGTTGGCTGCGTTGCCTGAGCGGCAGGTCGTCGTCCAATTGTCACCGGAAAGCAGGTATTGTTGCCAGTCTGTGCCAGCTCCAGGGCATTGCAGATACTAAGGCAGTGTGCAAAGCACTCGTTGCTGTGCTCAATGAGGCTTTTTGCCTCGCTGCCCGCATGATCTGACAACAGCACGCCATGCGCATTATAGACTTTAATGCCTTCGCTGGGGGATTTGGTCAACTTGGCACCCGAATAATAGTTCATCTCGAAGTCCGCCAGATTCTCCATCAGGTGGCATTTGGCCAAGGCACTGAAGTAGGTTACTTTTGGCGTTTTACTTTTCACCAATCCCACAAAGCGAGCTGCATAAACGTATTTCTTCCAATGTTTGCTAGGCAAATTGTCGTAGTCATATGTCCAATCCTCGCCATTTAAATGATGTGCAGATGGCTGCTCTCGTATGGGCAACCCTCTGAAAATAAAACAAATCCCTTTAAATTTATTTCTATCGCTGGAGTTTCGTCTGCTTACCGCCCAGGATCCGGTTGATAAATGGCAATGCGTCGTCCATCGTTGGATATACGACATATATCGACAATGCGATCTTCATTCATCTTGCTCTTCGACTTTATAAACTCGATTACCACTTCGCCGTTTGCTATAATACTCATGATGGCATTTTTGGTTTTATACCGCGTTGGCTGCAATCTCAGGGTGTTCAAAGGTGCCACCGAGATTCGTTCCTTGTTCTCTCTGCCAGCAGGCGTTATAGCTGGCGTAGAATGTGCTAAGAATGGTGCATTCTGCCCTCCATTTTCCAGTCTCTGCCAGTCCATATCCGTGCTGTCGAATGAGGCCGGCCTTGGAAGCTTTTGCTGATAGAATCCATATTCCTCTTGAATCTGCGGCAGCATATTCTGCGAGGATTGCTGTTCAACCGAGCGAAGCCGGTTCGAATTCTTAGAATCACCTGAGAAATATATCGAATTAGATTTTAATTGATTAACAATTTAAACTCTCTACTTACTGCTCGCAAAGGTGACGATGCCACTATCGCCGCTGGCAATGCTTTGGCTTTTGCTATAAGCATCGGACGCGCCTGGCGTTGTATATGACATGGCATGGCTTCCAGCCGACTTCAGCATGAACGGATGCCTGAGCACCTGCTCCAGTGAGATGCGCTCATGTGGATTCTTTCTCAGGAGCTTGTCAATTAGATCGCGTGCCTCGTAGGACAAATGCGTTGGCATCGTGTAGTCCGAGTGAACCACTTTATTAAGTGTGGACTGTACTGCATCGGTGTCAAAGGGAGGTCGTCCCACCAGCAGTGTATACAGCATACAGCCAACACTCCACAGATCTGCTGGCAAGCCGTGTGACAAATGCGAAACAACCTCGGGTGATATATAATTTGGAGTTCCACACATTGTCATGTGTCTCTCATCCGGCCGTTTCAGCTGCGTCGCCAGGCCAAAGTCGGCGATCTTCACCTGCATATCTCTGCTGAGCAGCAGGTTCGACAACGAAATGTCGCGGTGCATAATGTTGTGAGAGTGCAGATAGAGCAGACCAGCTACCACTTGTCGCAGAATGGATGATGCCTCCTCCTCCGTAAATGGACGCTTCATCTGCTGGTTCATGTAGCGATGCAGTTCCCCATTGTCGGCCAGTTCCAGCACCAAGTACACATAGTTGGCATCCTGAAAGAACGTGTACAGCTGCAAAACGGACGGATGCTTGAGGCGGGAATGAATTTCCACCTCTTGCCGCACTCTATTCGACAATCCTGAGCCCTGTATTAGCTTCTTGTCAATCTGCACGAATATTTGTGAAAATTACACACAATTAAATATGTATATATGTATATATATAATATATATATGTAATTACCATTTTGATGGCCACATCTTGATGGGTTCGTAGACATTTCGCCTTGTAAACACGAGCGAAGCCTCCTTTGCCCAGTAGGTGCTGTACCTCGAATTCCTGTGGACACAAATTGGAGTACAATTAAAAAACGTTGCATACATAAGTTGCACTTATGTGAATGTAGTTACATCGATTGTTTCTCCATAGTTTCGATATGGCAGCATAGTTTACTAAGTTTCACTTGTACTCTCACTTCTAAATTTTAATAAACAAACAAAAACAAGCCGAAAACCATTTAAAAGAAGAACGCCAACTAAAACAGTGTTGGATATTTGAGAAAGCGCACATCAAAATGTCACAAGCCTTTTACAACACTTCAATCGATAAATGCATATATTCGATATTTTTAGTTCAGTCGCACGATAATATTTTTATAAGATAAGAAATTCGAAATATGCAATGTAAAGAATTTTAGAAAAAGTGTAATTTAATCTATTTAAAAAATTCATAAATTTCGAAGTTAGATATTCTTGATAAATCAATAGTAAATATAAATATTATTAGTAAGAATCCCTCCATGTAATTGTTAATCAACATTCTTTATTAACACCCATTTCTCTCGCATTATACAATGCAAATTAAATCATTGTGTCTTAAACAAATTTCATGCTCAATATGATAATGCTTTTAATGTATATTTGTGTGTATTGTGTAAACGGATTGACAGATCGTTTTTATATTTGATTATATTTGTTGCTATGATTTGAAAACCAAATTTCTATTTGATTTGCGCTTTGGGAGATTAATGTCTTGTTAAATGGAATTTTAGAATTAACGTTTTACAATTTTCGTTATTGAAATTGCACAATTTTGTGTTCAATTATTTTCAGTCTCACGCATATTTTTTTTATTAAATATAGTAATTTTTATACACAATTTTTTATTTGTTTGCTTAATCGGCTTCATTTATATATTAAAAAATATAAGCTTTTTAAAATATATATAAATATATTTTAGTATTTGGGTGCTTTTAGTACACATTTACTTTGATAAATTCAATTGTAACTTTACATTTTTTAATTTAAATACCTAACAAAATAATCATTTATAGTTTTATTCGGACAACATGCATATGTTGCTACACTAATTAATACTATTACTACTAACTTAATTTAGTATATATATATGTATATATTTTAATATACACACATGTAAGTATATATAACAATTTATTTAGTTTTAAAATGCTAACCTTTAACTGCTTCACATTTCCGCTTTTATTTTGAAACTAAGCGCTGTTCTCTATTTTTGCTGTTTTCGTTTCTTAAAATAAACAAAACCTAATCGCATCAATTGGTCAATTGTTTTTCTATTAATTGGAGAAAATTAAAAAAATAGGAATTAAGTTTGATACACATTGGTTAAGTGTGTTGTTTCTCATTTTATTGCCAATATGTGTATGTAAAATTGTTGATAGTAAAATATTACTCTAAACATAGAAAAAATAATGAACAGATGATGCTTTAATATATTATTTGTTTTGAATATAGCAGCAAATTGGTATATACATATTACAATATTATACAGCGGTCAATTTGAAATGCCCGTTTTGTAGCAATTCATCACTAATATATTTATATATATATATATAACCTTAGTTAATCTTGTTTTTGTTTTTAGAGATGACTTAAACATTAAGAGTGCTTTGGTAGAGAATGTCAACCCGACTGCCAACTGCCAACTATTTGTAATTTCGTTACAAACTTCGATATTAACTTTGCCACCAGGCATACTCCACCTCTCGCTGTTTATAGTCTTCCCCTTCATTGAAGTATGAAGCATATAGTAAATGCTAGGCATCCCCCACCATCGCGGCACCGTGTTGTTGGTACTTAGCTGAGCAAATTACACCTGGTGGCAGCGACTCTTGTTGTTCGCGCAGCTGGCGACGCCTCTTCTTGCTCCACAATTCGTGGCAGTCCTGCCATGTGGGCAATTGTGGCGTTGGCATTCTGTTGGTTGAAAAATAAGTCAGTTGATTGTCAACTTCTTGGTTGTCTCTACAAATTTCGATTTTTTTCTTTTGTCTGCAATATTAATTATGTTCAACAAATGCAATTTGTACTCACTCATCCGGATTGATATTCTTGAGCCATGGTGACCGGAGCGCATCCTCCGCAGTAATGCGTTTGTCTGGATCCAAGTCTAGCATTTTATCAAGCAGGTCAAGCGCCGACGCTGGCATGAATTCAAAATCTTCACGCAAGCGCCGTCGATGCGTTTTTTTCTGCTTAAGTGTATGAAATAGCGGAAGCTTAATTACATTAGGCCAAACAGCAGGAATTGGTGAGCCACATATTTTCGATATAGTTTCCAATTGCGCCATTTCCGCATTTGCTTGAAACAGCGGCCGCTTCAAAAACAATTCGCCCAATATGCAGCCACAAGACCAAACGTCTATTGACGGGCCATAACGTTCCTCGCCTAGCAGCAGCTCCGGTGGCCGATACCAAAGGGTTATGACTTTGTTCGTATATGGACGTTCTCGATCATCTGCGTTGTACAAACGGGCCAAGCCAAAATCAGCCAGTTTTACTTTGCCCCTAAAAACAAACAAAAATCCTTATTAGAAAAGGTTAGAATTAGAGAAAAATTACGTGAGCATACTGGTTGTTCATCAGAATATTGGAACACTTAATATCGCGATGAAGAAAATTCTTTTTGTGGCAGTAATTAAGACCATCCAACAGTTGCTTCATAATGCTCGCATTGTTCTCCTCGTTAAAATCCACCATTCCAGACTCGAGCAGACCCATGAGATCGTGATCCATGTACTCAAAAACCAAATAAAACGAGCCCTTATCCTTGCGAAACTCAACCGCATCCTGTTTGTCAGTCACGATCTCATGCAAATTAACAATGTTGCGATGGTTGAGTTGCCTAAGTATTTTGATCTCGCGCACAGCCGTTATGGGGAAACCTTCCTTCTCATGCTCCAGGCGCACCTTCTTTAGAGCCACCATGTCGTTGGTATGATGATCTCGTGCCTTGTACACCTAAAATAGAAGCAGTAAACATTGATAAGTAATCGCAGATAAAGAACAGCGGGTAATCACAATACCTGTCCATATGTACCCTCTCCAATCTGGGCAATCACCTCAAACACGTCCACACATCGTTCGCCCCAATCACGCACATTATTGCGCGAGTCGCGACGATTGAGAATGACGGGGCGACGACGTCCGCCTGCCTGCGATGCGTTTGCATTCGCATTGGGATTCGTGCTGTTGCCACTGGGCGCATCAAAGTCTTCGGGACTGTCGATGACATCATCGTCGCCGCTCAGCTCCTCACTGCCCGGTATAACCGGTGGCATTGGCAAATTCAAAAGGCTCTTGTTGGCATTGGCATTCGCGGTTTGGTTCTTCTCATCGGCCGACAACTTTTTCACCGACTTGGGTGTCATTTGCTTGCCCAAATCCGTTGGCGACGGCGTGTGCGCTGCATTCGCCAGGTCAGCTGCACTCATTCCCGGCGGCATTGGTAATGCTGACAGACTCTTGGGTTTCTGATTTGCGTTTGTTTTGAGGGCCAGTGTCATTGTCGTTGTTGTGGTCGTTGGCGAGGCATCTGTGACATCTGCATTTGCAATATGCGGATTCAGCTTTAGTAGTGTCTCATTCTCTCGGTTCGGCATTGGAATGTTGTTCAAGTCCAAATCAGGTTTGCCACCGCTAGCGATGCCATTTGGTGTCGCACTCGCTGAGGATTGCGTCGCCAAGTACGATGACGACCGAATGTCGCCCACAGTGGGCGTGTTGCCATCCACCGACGAGCTGTTTTCATTGATGGTCAGTGCACCGTTACTGTTGCTATTCTCCTCCTGCCGTTCGATAATCTCTTTGAGCGCCTTCTGCCGCTTGTGCCGATCCTTGACCAGTTCGGCGAACAAACTCGTCTCGCTTATCTTCTTGATGTATTCATCGCGCTTATGCTTCAGATCCCGCGACGTTGGCGATCGCGAGCGTGAGCATGAGCTGCGACTGCTGCCCGAGCTGGGCGAACGTTTGCGGCTACTGTTGCGATGATGCTGCTGCTGGTGGGACCTGGGCGACCGGCGATGGTGATGCGAACTCGAGGCCGAGACACCTGCTGGCGATGGCGGCGATGACTCATAGTAGCGTGAGCTGGGCCGTGGTGAGCGCGATGCGTAGCGTTCAACGGAAATGCCCAATCCGCTGCCGGAGGCGCGCTTGGAAGACGATCGCGCGGACATGGGAGGTGAAGGCGAATGAGGAGCTCCGTATTTGCTGTGCTTATGACTACTGCTATTACTATGGCGATACATATTTGAATTACTGCCGCCCGACGTGGGTCCACCGCCCCCTGCGCCGCCACCTGGCGACAGACGACCACGCGACATTCGATGTACACTAGGACTCCTGTCAAACACGGAATAGTTAGGTTAAATTTGAACAATATTTTTCAACAGTTGATGCAGCTTACTTGGATATGCGTCGCGAATAACGATCTCTGCTGTAGCGATCGTACTTGACAGCATGATGCCGGCTGTGCTCGAAAGCGCCCACAGACGACGCTAAGGCAGCATCGCGGCCATCGCTAAACTTTCGCCGCTTGTGCGGTGGCGTGCTCGGCTGATGGTGATAACGATCCATTTCTAAAATACCAAACAATATTCAGTTAATGAAACAATGCATCGAACTCGCTCACTTACCCGGTGACAAGCGCTTGAGTTTGCTGCCTTGCCCCGCAACTGAGCCACTTGCCGAGTAGCGCCCCGAATACGTATTGCCCGAAGACCTGTGATGAGCGTTCAGGTCCTCCTTTAGCGGACTCTGCACATAGCGCGAGCTGCGCGAGTCGCGCGCACTTCCTGCGCTTTGATGCGAGTGGCCGAGTGACTGAGGCGGAGTGCGTGGCGAGGAGGCGTAGCGCTGCATAGCTCCACCACCTCCACCTACGCCGGCGCGTGTCGGTGGCGAACGATGTCGACTATTTGCATTGGTTTTGTTCGTTACCGTCACTTGGAGGCTGCTGCCAATGGGAGTACTTGCTGCCCCAGCAGCCGCAGTAGAACCAGCATCGCCGTAATACGCATTATTGCTATTGGGGCGTCGGGCGGGCGGAGTGCCAGCTGATATGGGGCTACTCTGGCTGTCTTTGTGTGGTGTGTAATTGGGCAGTGCAGCGCTGACTGTGCGCTCAGCACTCTTGGCTCGACTATTGGGGGCCGTTGGCGGCGTGTAGCGACTGCGTCTGTCCGGCATTAGCGTGTTGAGGTTGCTATCGGACAGCGAGTCGATGCTCGAGTATGATTTTGCACGCTTTTTCTTGCGCTTCTTCGACTTCTTTTTCGACTTGTGTTTGTGCTTGTCCTTCTTTAGCTTTTTGCGTTTCTGCCGTTTCATTTCGGCCTCCAGCTCATCGGTATCTATCGAATCGCTGGACATGTACAGATCGCCATCCCACTGCAGTTGCTGCTCCTCCTTTGAATTTTTGCCGGGCGACAGATGATGATTGATTTTCTCCGAGACCGAGGAAATGCTCAGCCTACTGCTGCTGCCACTGGCAACAACCGAAACCTGTCGCGTTCTCGATCCAGCCGCCATCTCTTCAGTTTCCTCGATCCGTCGCTTTCTACAAATAAAAGCATATTTCATTTTGACTTTGCTTGCACTCTCTCCAGTTATTTTTACCTGTAATCATTAGTTTTTGTGATACGCAAGACGGCATCCGTTGGTGTTTTTTTAGTTTGATTTGCTGTTTTCGATGTTGCCCCGCCGCGGCCAGCTAATGCCGCATCCGAGTCGATTTCTCCAGCCTCGGGATCAGAGAAATCCTCCGAACTCACGTCAGAGTATTCGACAAGCGCATTCGACGACGACGCCGCAGCCGCCGCCGCCGATGAGGAATGCATCTTTCGTAGCGCACAAGAGTGCCGAGCTAAGTAGTCCTCTCTTCTTCAAGTTTCAAGATCCTCTCGCCTGCGTCAACGAAATGATTTATTCAATTGCAAGGTTCTAAAAACACAAATCGCAGTTAAAGCTGGCATTGAAAATTGAGGTACGTTAACCACTCTTTGTGATCTTTGCCTTGCGGAGTTACAGCCAATATATATGCTCTATAATCGCTGTACAACAAATGCGATAATCAATCAATCAATCATTCGGTCGGTCGGTTTCGTCGTAATTTTCACTTTTGCTTATATTATTTACATTGCTTTATTACAGGCGAAAACAACAAAATCGCAGTGTCCCCTTCAGCACAAATCCATCATTTATGAAAACAGGATGGGCCAGGAAAGGGCTGCAATCGGAGCCACTGCACAAAAGCGTTTATATTGACGTCGTTTAAGTTTTTGTCGCTTAATTTGAACAAAAAAAGAAATTTGTCACTTTGTCATTTTTAAGGTTATATTTTGTGTGTGCCCAAACTGGGGAACAGACAAAATGCCTGTTTTCTAACTCTCATCCGCATTCAAATATATTTAAAAATAATGAAGACCAAACTTTTGCAGTTTATTTAAAAGTTACATTTTTGTATTTTAAATATAATAATACACTTAATATAAATTTTTGCGTAGTAATAAAGAATTAATTTAATTTTGTAAAAAATTAAAATATTTAACCGGTCACATTGACAACTTTGGAATGATCTGTCATATTTGGCTTCTGATGCAACTATTAGCAGCTTCGACTGTTGATAACTTATGAATTACCGCTTGTTTTCACAACACTTTATTAATTTTCAAAATTTCACAAAATTCAAAATTTACATTCACGGGTTTTGCGGCAGCGAGGTACATACAATCACGCAAACACTTAAGTCTGTCTATACATGTCTGTGCACACACACATACACATATACACACACACACCCATACATATGTATGTATTTCCATGCACAAGTACGTATGTATGTGGGTCACTTTTTTTTTTGTTCTAGACTTACCAATATTGTGATTCTTATTATGCAAATTTCACTTCTCTTTCAGAGGTCTATTCCTTTAATGTTTGCAATTTGTTATAATACACGCACTCACTTGTTGTGTTGCGTCTTACATTATTAAATAACACGTTTGCTGTCTTTCTTTTTAGAGCCGTACGAGAACACGGATTATACATATTATATTATACGCATATTGATTTTCAGCGCGGCATTTATTTGCAAAGCAATAATATTCATAGTAATATATTCGCAAGGGTTATTCTCAATTTTGCATAATGAAAATAAGCAAAAAAAAAGCATAGAATTGTCATAATTCTGCATGCGACAATGTTCGTCCGATAATTGGCACTCAGCGTGACCGTAAGCTCTGTTTGAAAACATACTATTTTACGATGATTTGTAAGGCTACACTTTATACAGACCGGGTTCCGATTTTAAAAATATTCACTTACATTATTTCCTTATTTTCCAATTACCTAGAAGATGATTAATTTCTTTTATTATATAAACAATCGCTCTAAATAGACAATTTTTTAAATATTGTTTAAGTACGATTAGTATTTTCCTTTCTTTTTAGTATATACGCAGTACTAAAGTCGCACTGCCAGTGCTGCCAACTCCCAGCCTTCATTTGTAGCTAAATGTGAGTTCGAAAATAGCTAAACAAAATAGCTAATTTGCTTCAAAGCTGGCTATTAAACCAAGCTAGTGTTCTAAAATTATTTTGTATTTATAGTCAATTTGCAATAAGTCAAATTTATGTTTTTGCATTTCTCCAACTTTTTGTTTCTAATCTTAACGCCAATTTCAAAAATAGTATAAATAGGTAGTATAAACAAGTTTTAAGAAATATTCAGAATAACAGAAACTATTCAGAAGATTTTATGTGAAACGCCACTAACTATTTTTCAGTTAAAGAAATACCATATTTATTTTTGACAAGGAAAATATTATCTAAATGGCCAAACAACTTATAGGTATATTTTAAATCACAGACTTGCAAAGACTAATACCCAGGCGTTCATCATAGCACCATTTGAAATGCCGACAAATACCGAACATACTCCTTCATAATAAATGCACAAACTACCAATAATATGGAAAGCCATCGACGATTTTTGCCAATATTACCGACCACATTGTAAGCCATCACTAAAGAGCACAGATGGTGGCCAGTAACTAGCATATAGTGCAAATTTCGCCCGAAATCTGTGGTATTACTGCCCCAGACTAATATGGGTAGTAGGAAAAACTTTGAGAAATTTGAAATAGCAACCACTTTAAGTATGGTAAGTGTCGAGGATGCAAGACCGACTTTACTCAGCTGGCCGGCACCGAGAATGACAGTGATAAAAAGCAGCAGCACAGTTATCAGTAAGTATTCTACAATGTAAAGCGTGTATTAATTGAGTAATATAAAAAAAGATGAATTCAATTACCTCCTAAATTTTGTAACGCCGACATATAGAAGCCTTTCTCATATAAAGCAGTATTTGCACCATCTTCTCTTTTTTGCCTACATAAAGCAAATGATTCCAACAGAAGCACAACAAGTGAGATCTTCCAATAAAGCTGAGATCAAAAAGGTTACTAATTTATTTGAACAGAGACCACGGCTCTTACCTTAAATTTGCCATTATATATCATGTGACGGAATGCCGATGAAACCAGAAGCAGAGCGTCTATCAGGATTATGAACTCCTCCACTTCTATGTATTTGTCCGTTATTTGATTGCATTTGCTCTGTTAAAACATCATTAACAAATGTAAATGAATTTATCATTTAAATGGAATGCTTACACAGTGCGTGGGTTTAACGGTATTGCTATATTTTTTATATAGTTCGCGAACCGGGTTTCCACAACTGACACACACATACTGTTTTCCATTTCCGTCAGTCATTTTATTTGAAATGTTAAATTTTTTTTTTAATTTCAACAAAACCAAATACTTAACCAGCTGATTGACGGACTGGACCATTCGATAAGAATATCGATAAGAAATAATTTGCAATCCGATACACAATTTTCCCAATTATCGAATTGTTCCATTCTAACAATACGTCATATAGAAACCATGTTGTTTTGAAATTTTTAACTGTCTAACCTTCCTGAGCAAATTTGTCAAATAGCCAACTGACAATCGTATAAAATCGATTTGAATTTATCAGCTTGGTCGATAAGCTATTTAAGTAAGACCCATCCCAATTAAAAATTGTCTGAGCGCTGCCCGTTTTTTTTAGAAAAAAACCGAGAGAAAAAAAACCACTCAAGAAATTGCGCCCATAGCGAATACAGTGTTACCAAACTTGTTATATTATGAAACTGGCATATTTGGTATATTCTTGGACCTTAAATAGAATATTTTGAAGTTCGATTTGCGGTCACCCTGTGCGTGAGCATCAATTTATAAATTGTCATCACAACTACAACAAAAGTTTGAACAAAACGTAAGAAAATACAGAGTGCCAATTAAAAATAAAACATTTCAACAACAAATACAAAATTAATTGCAAAGCTTCGTTCGCGAGGCGACCAATGTGCAGGCGTGTTTGATCGATCTAGAGCAATAAAAAGGTTCATGTGCTGCAAATTCATACTCACAATAGCGATACGTTTAAGTATGCATGTGTGTGTGTGTACATACGCACTTACAGACATACATAAATATGCATGCTAATATATGTATATCGAATATGCATATGTGCGTGTGTGTGTACATCAAAAAATTCAATTTTCAAAGTACATAGATGCAATATTCATAGGTGCAAATAATTATTTACGGTTCATTGTGTTAACTGCACAGTTTACATGTGTTTTAAGTTTTGTGTTGCGCAAAACAAGTCCAGTTATTGCGACATTTTAATTTTTTTTCATGGTACGCACACACACACACTCAAACTCACGTTATATATATAGCATATCTCTTTGTATATCGATACGTTTATCGCAGTATATCCTCGATAACATTTGCGTCGTCTGCTTGCAGGTCAGAACGTCTAGTTTGGTCAGAGATCGTCTGTACAAACTGTTTGCACGTGCAAAATGAGTTCCGTTGACGTTGGTAATATCGTTGAGCCCCCAATTTTGAATGTGCCTGGTCGGAGTCAAACAATTTGCCGCTATTACTTGCGCGGCATTTGCCGATTCGGTGACCTTTGTCGCTTCTCCCATGATTTAACTCGAGGCCGTCCCGAGGGCGGTGAGCAGGCTGCTAAGAACATAACTCCAACCAAGGATCCCAAGTCCCATGATGCCAATGAAGCCGATGTTGTAGAGGAGGTGCCCACCACCAGCCGCAGGAATTGGGCAAATGCAGCGATCTTTGTGCCTGGCCAAAAATGTTATCTGACCCAAAGTCTCAGTGCGGACGACGATGGGGAATCTGTGGCGGCAACTGCAACTGGCAGTGCCGCTGTGCAAAGTGGCATCTCATGGGCGGAAATTGTCGGTGGACCGTCGGCGCCCGATGACGTCGTTGGCGTTAAGTCTTGCTCCCCGGATGATGTTTGCCCATACGAAAGCCCCTGTCCCTACGGCCAGTATTGTCCCTATCGCATACACATGGAGCTATGCGAGATGTGCGACCAATATTGCCTGCATCCTACGGACCAAGCTCAGCGCAAGAAGCACAATCGCGAGTGCTTGCAGCAGCACGAACAGGCCATGGAATTGTCTTTTGCAATTGCCCAGTCCAAGGACAAAACTTGCGGTATCTGCTTCGACACTATCATGGAAAAAGCCGGCAGAGAGAAACGGTTTGGCATTCTGCCCAACTGCAATCACATATTTTGCTTGGAATGCATTCGCACATGGCGTCAGGCCAAACAGTTTGAGCATAAAATAACGCGGTAAGTGCGGTCGCTTCTATTGCATACTTTCGAGCACTTTTTTAAGACGTTTAATATACAGAAAATGATAACATTTCTCCATTTCAGAGCTTGCCCCGAGTGTCGAGTGTGCTCTGACTTTGTGTGTCCCAGCGCCTTTTGGGTGGAAACAAAAGAGGAAAAGGATAAACTGCTGAATGACTATCGCGCCGCCCTCGGCGCCAAGGACTGTAAGTACTTTAAAAAAGGCGAGGGAAAGTGTCCATTTGGCAACAAGTGTTTCTACAAGCATGCTCTGCCCAACGGCGAAATTGTGGATGTTGGATTGCCAAAGCGAGCCAGGAAATTGCATAGCCAGAATGATCTGATTGATTTACTTGATGTAAGTACTGCATTATTACTAGCGTTAGCGCCTCTATTATGCATTATTATTCTTCTGGGGCGGTTCTTTACTCGTGTCGATTCGGTCTTAATAATGTTTAATATTTGACATCTCGTAGATCTATCTCTGGGAATACGTAGATCGACGTGATTATCACTGGCTGGAAGTGTTTTCAAGTGATATGAGCGATATTTCCGAATCCGATGAGGATGATGAAGTAATAAACCTAAACTGAAAGTTAGATACAAAAAAAAAACTACAAAAAACATAATATAAACCCTACAATGCTGATATATATATTACTGCATAAAAAAATCAAATGTGTAATTAAAAGTAAGAGATCATTTAAGTACCAAAATTTTTGTTTACGTACGGAAATAAATATATATATTTTTGCCCAACTTAACGCAACGAAATTAACAGCAAATTTTCCGCAAATACAAATACAAAGAAAAAATCAACTAAATTGTAAAGAAAACCAAAAACAAGTGGTTAAAATAAATTTAAGAAATTAATATTGTAAATCACTTATAATTTAAAGAAACGAAACAAAACAAAAATATTTTAAAAATAAACAAAAACAGGATAAATTAAACAATTAATTATTCAAAATAGGTGATATAAAAATGTGTATACACAACTATGCCTTTCAGACTGAATTGTAAACATAAAAAATAAGCGAGTTTTTTATGATGTTTTCCACTTACTGTCCTTTAAAGTTTACTTAAAATAAGATAATACGCACACAGGAATATTCAGATGCTCATGCACATACATATGTATACATATACTATATTTAAAGAAAAGTGAAATTGTTTTTTGTCAACCGATTCAATTGTTTGTATTGTTACGAATCTACTTATTACCTTTATTAGATATTATTTACATAATACATACATACGAATTATATTCGAATTGTGCGGTATACATTCTTTGGACACAACAAACACATTGATTTTAATTTAACTGCTTGTAATGCCCATATGCGAATGATACACATGATGCACTATATATATATTTAGATATTTTATGTTATTACGTTATTATTACCTGTTATACAAAATCTACATATATAGAACAACCAATTTAAATAAATTATAATCTCAGAATGAAATATTAAGTTAATTGTTCCAAAGCTAATTCTATTTTTGTGTAAAATTATTTGTCATTCCCAACAACACAACATTACATTCGTTTTATGTAGAATGAAGTCTAACAATAAAGATTTATTTATTCAATCGACATGTATGTATGTTAACAAGACCATTAAGGCCTCTCATTGATAATAACAATTGCGCCAATATTGATCTCCCAGTTTGTGGGTCCAGTCAAGGCTTAAATAACACATTGTAAAAGTAATTCTGTGAAAAGTTTCGACAAAGCTGCCCCAATTAACAATATATTGCCAATTTATATTAATACATATGTATGTATGCTAATATTATATATATATGTATGTATATCTGATTAACTTATATGTGTATTCATGAAACATGTCACAAACCAATGGCTTGATATTACGAAGCCTTAACTAATGAAGTAGATATAAAGTAAAGTATTTAAAACAAGAGGAAACAAAATAATGAACGTATTTAAATCCCAACACAATTGGTATGAAATAAATGCTAATAATCAATTATTTTAATGAAAACTATGTATTATCATTTGTGATTAGATTATTATATTGAAACTAAAATATATATACATATATTATTAATGCAGCAAATTTAAAATTTGAATTAACAATATGCACAATACAATTGCTGCCAAATATAATATTGCCTACTGTTAGATTTCGGAGGAAGTTTGCCTCATTATTTACATTAATACAGGGCGTTCGCAGAAAATATTATAATTTAATTGAAAATTGGTGGATTTCCAAATCGGATTATTATATCTTATAGCTGCCATGACACTTATTGGTCCATAATTAATGTTCGGGATGAAAAACATTGTTGATTCATCAAATATCTATACCAAACTAAAAATTTGTTAGCATGAATGATATTAATATAAGTTGACTACACTTTGCAAGGGTATCTAATCGTCGGCATGCCGAAGTTTGCTTTTCCCTCCCATTGTTGAATATATCAAATAATGTACCTTAAGTAGCTTTAACAATAATTTGTATCCCTCAGTTAATGAAAACAATAAACTACACGAGCCACAGATCCAAATTTAAAAATTCTCTTAAGTGGGTGGTGCCAGTTGGCCCTTTTGCCACCACTAAAAAAAGTGTAACCAAACATGTTATGAAAGTAATACATCTTGGTATATTCTACGCTGTAAACTAGTATATTTTTAAAATTCAAACTTCGGTCACGCTGCTTCTGTCATCACCACCAAGCATCAACCAGCATTCGTTTCTGCAAAAAATAAGGAAATCAATAAATTTTCAAGATGTTCCAAAATAGTGCTGCTAAACTTTTGGTTCCAGCGATGCGCGGTGCCCTCCAAAGACGCAGCCAGTCCGTTGTTTCCGGCCCACCCACAAAGCACGTCTCTACTGCTGTAAGTATTTTTTTTTACCTTTCGGGGTTACGTAAACGTAATGTTGAACGTATTCCTGGCATGCGACACTAAATGCATTATGCATAATATGAATATTTTATTGGTTGCAGGAGAAAGTGATCCTAGGTGGTGGCATGTGCGCTGCTTCCCTCTTCATTCCGGCTTGGGTTTTGTACCACATCCGTGACTACAAAGGCGGAAAGTAAGCTTGGAGCATCGAGTCGACCGTTTTAGAATTCGCTAAATACTGTAGATAAAATGTGGCTTACAAATACAGAGTCAAAGTAACCAAAATACACATTTAACTTAATTACGCTTCCGCCTATTTTACTCGAAGGGGGCAGGCAGGAAGACAATTCCCAGATTTTTTTGATTAGTCACAGAAATGTGCAATTCTCCCTGTGATAATATAATGGTTTTATTTGAAGCATGAACATAATCTGCACATCGTGTTAAAGACGTTAAGTTCACTTATGATTTCTGGAGTAATGCAAATTTTTTAGTATATAATATAGTAGTATAATTGTAGATAGCTTTTCTTCATTCACTTCTTCTGGTCATCCTTGGCATCGGGGTTCTTATCCTTGTCCTTATTGAGCGAACCAACAGCATCACGAACCGCATCAGATTGGGGATCGACACCAGGAAGATTTTCGAGAACGCTCTGCAAGAATGCCGGATCCCCAATCACTTCCGAGTAATCCTCGTCCACATCCATGGGGGCAGAGGCATCATCGGTCTTGGGACGCTTGGCTTGCTGTGTCACACTATCGTCGGCCGCATCCTGCATAGACATCTGCATGGCAAAGGCGATCTGCTCTTCCTCGGTCATATTGGCGAAATCGGGCAAATTGTCTTCGGGCGTCTCCGTGGACAAGGCCAAGGCGCGTTGCAGCATAGCCTCCTCAGAGTTGGAGCTTGGCGAAACTACACCAGCACCGCTGCCAGCTGCACTCTCTTCTGCACTTGCCACAACTGCTCCCCCAGTGGTAGTCTCGGCGGCTTTGCCTGTGCCTGATCCAGCGTTGTCGGCGCCAGCGCGACGCTGCTCGCTCTCTTGACGCTGGCGCTGCTCCTCCATGGAAACGCGCAGCGCCAGAGCCAGCTCTGGATCCTCATTGGGATCGACACCAAACTCGAATGAGGCGCCGCCCAAACCAGCTGCGCCCAAGCCGTCCTCACCCTGAATGATGGGCGACGACAAGAGGGCGTCGGACAGCGCTGAGCCGCGGGGCACGCTAACCAGGTGTGAGCCGGTGCCATCCTTACCGTTGAGAGCGTTTATGAAGGCGGTCAACGTTTCGATATTGTTGCCGTGATCGCCGAAGCTGACGATGTCCACATTAACCTTCTCCTTCTTCAGACGCTTGGCCTGCTTAACCAGTTCGCCCTCTTCGTTGGTGATGGGCGAGCCAACGAAGACCACAATACGCATTTTATGGTTCTTGCCTTGACGGTGCTTCAACACCAAGTGCGCAATCCGAATTCCAGTTAATAGATTTATCTCTCCCTTGGGCTGAATCAAATGCATCTTCGAAAATATGCGTCCCACGTCACTGGTCAGTGTAGCCAGCACTTCGGCGGTGCTGCAATTCAAGACATTCATTAATAGACACAAACCTCAAATGCTTAACGTTCTCTGCATACTTAGATAAAGTCATCAGACCAACATTGTTCTCCGGATTGGAGCGAAGCTTTGTGAGACACACCAAGTTAATGCCGTCTTTTTGAACATTTAAACGGGTCGGAAAGTAATCACCATTGCGCTGGTAATCGCTGTTATCAAAACTGTGCAGGAGAGGTGCAGAAGTTGAATTAATATAGCCAAATTATTAAAGAATTCTTTATTTACCATATCATAGTACTTTCCAGGACCATTTTGTATTTTTGCTTGTCACTTTGCCACTGAACTGTAATTCCCAGCTACCTACACAGAGTTGTTTGGCTACTTCGATAAATTCAGCTGTCTATCGATAAGCACAAATAGGTTGCCACTCTTGTATGTTGCAAGTGTTGCTGTTCATTCAAGCACACCTTTGATGTTTTATTTGATTTTGATAGGCCCTTAAACAGTAATTTAATAAAATTGAACCCAAATATTAAGAAATTAAATTTTTAGTTCTGTTCGCAAGAGAACCAGCTTGACACAACACACACCCATACGAAGTCTGGCAGCTCTGTCAACATATGTTTCTGTCCCATGTCTGTCATGTGATATTCATACAGATTGAAAAAGTGCCTTCTTCGTGATCACTTATTAACAATTTTTTGTTTCCGAGCCATCAAATCAACCTGCTGATCGCGGCAGACCTGCAGTATTACATCTTAGTTACAAAGAGTGCCTTAAAATGGTTGAAGCCTACGTTCCCCCCGTTATTATCACTGCCATTTGGGCATTCATTGGCATCATCTGCCCCTTCTTTGCTCGGGGCCCTAACAGGGGGTAAGTAATTTCTAATTCCCAGAGTCCAATTGGCTTCAACTCTATACTCATAACTACATCTTATTTGTATTTAGCGTTACCCAGTGCTGCATTATGCTGACTGCCGTGACCTGTTGGCTGTTGTAAGTATCTTATTAGTGGCCATGATTTGTGTGCATAACTTTACACACTCACACATAAAAACACACTCAAATACAAGTATGACAAACCCAGTAACCGTTATCATCTGTTCTTCGCAGTTGGCTTTGCTGTTACTTGACTCAAATGAATCCCTTGATTGGCCCCAAACTATCGATGAATGAAATTATGATTATGGCCCGCGAATGGGGCAACGAAATTAAGGATACCATGGATGTTGTAGTAACATAATATGTGTGGATCATTCCATTTAAAAGTTTGTTAATATTTCTTTGATTCATTATGGACCCATCCCACAAATGTGTTTATCAAATGTTTCTTTTAAAAACTGTTTAAGTTTGCATTATATATTATTTACAAGTAAATAAATCCCATATGTATGGATGAAATTGTAACGAAATTGTTTTTTAATTCTTTAATATTGAATTTTAATCTATATTCTCTGTTCCGCTCGAATATTACATAAACACAAATGCTCCATGCACTTATTACCATCCAAGGTAACGAGCTGAGCTCATATTTATTTTTGTTATAGTAAAGATTATTCTTGGCGCAAAGGTTTTTGGGTTTGTTCGGATTAATCGGTGTAATACCAACAACATAGAATAGTTTTCGAAAAATACAAATTCAAGAAAGTGATGGCACTTTGGGGACGAATGCAACACACATTTTCCAAAATAATATAGAAAGCATTTTTCATACTTAAAGTAAACTAATCATGTAATTTAATGGTATTAGAAAAGACGATAAAGCAATCAGCAGAACAATTGAAAAGCATTTGACATTAAAGATGAGCTTCAGTAGTTGTTAGTATGATTTCGGTTATTATTCTTCTGATAGAAAGCGAAAGAAAGCATTAATTGTAGTAAAAATAAGGGCAAGATTTAAATAAAATAAGCACCATTGATATTTCCATAATCTTGCTTTAGAAAAGGTTCTGGAGAAAGACGCGTTGTATTGATATTATCACTTGAAGTTCAATAAAAGTTTATTTATTTAATAACTACGCAAAAACATAAATCACTGATGGTTTAAAATATATAGTATGTATATATATAATAATAATAATAATAATAATAGTAATAAGTATGTATATTGATGTATGAGTGTACATGATATTATTGAAATATTTATTTACACTTTAGCGCTAATCAAATTTACAATTTGCTTAAATAAAATCCGAAACTTCATTTTGATTGACAACAAATGAGAGGAAACAGCATTGCATATAAAGAATATGAATAGGAAGGAGAAATCAAAAACAAAATTAAAACAATAAGCGAAACAATGGCAAATCAAATCAAAATAACTGTGTGACTACATATTTACAGACATTTTCCCCCCACATAATCCGACAACTTTCCACTTAATAACTAATGGCAGAACCACAATTTTCGAAATCACAATCGTGCCCAATAGCAGTTCAGTGGTTGCCGAACCATTTTCGGGGTAGCAATATTTTAATGACTTGTCATGAAATTGGGGCGGGGGATACGATCGGTTATGGTTGCTGCGACAACGGCGAGGCAACATTAAATGGACTCGAAATTGAAACGTTTATGTATTTGCAGAGCCGGCAGGTGTGGTGTTTGATGATGGTGGTGCTGGTGCTGCTGCTGCTGGAGCTGTCAAGTTTGGTTGAACCGGTGCAGCAGCTGGCGAATAATACGCGGTCGTTGCTGGCGCGTTTGTGCTAAGAGCTGTAATAGAAATTGCAACACACACATTAAGGGTTTTTTCTGAGCTCACTATTCAATTGTGCTTACATTGGCGCAGTGCCTTTTGGAATTTTTCGTATTCCACGTAATGTTTCAAACGCAGCTCGTCCTCCTCAATGAGCTGTCGCTGACGTAGAAGCAGCAGTCGCTGGTGCTGGTTTGTACCCAAGCGTGTGTTGCACAATTGATTGACCAGCGAGTCCAGATTATGCTTAATATCCTGTAAAGCAAGCATGGCATTTAAATTAAATTCCATGAGTAGCTAGTTCAGATGCTTACCGATTGAATATCGCTGGGCAAAAGATGTGGATGCGTGGCAGCCAAAGACACGGGCTCCTCAGCAACTGCAATTTAATGTTTTTAGCTTAAATAATGTAACAAGAAATGGGGAGTTTTTTTACCTTCTGCCACAGCTGGATTGAACAGTGGCTGCAGCACATGTTGCATGGGCTGAGCTGGCTGCTGGCTGCCTACCAGCGGCGCTTGTTGCAGCAGCTGACCCGTTGCAGAGACTTGGAAATTTGGCTGTTGCTGCTGATTGTACATGGCCGTAACGCCCGCCTGTTGCTGCTGCAAATGTGGCTGCAATTGCAGCGCTTGCTGCTGTTGCAACAACTGCTGATGCGTTGGCATGCCACCCATTTGATGTGGCTGCATTTGTTGCACGCCCATGTTCATGACGAGTGGCGTCAACTGGTGCATTTGATTTGATTGCGCTTGCATATATTGCTGCTGCTGTTGCTGCTGCTGTGATGTGGACATGGCAAACTGCTGTGCAGCTTGCTGTTGTTGTTGCAGCATTATCGATTGCTGTTGCTGCTGCTGCTGTTGTTGTTGTTGTTGTGTTTGCTGCTGCTGTTGCTGAGGCATCAATTGCGCTGGCTGTTGCTGCTGTTGTGGTACCATTTGCTGCATCGGCATTTGCTGGGGCTGCTGCTGTTGCGGCACTGTGTTCACCATTTGCTGATGCCGCTGTGGCAGCATTTGTTGTGCCTGCTGCTGCTGCTGCTGTTGTTGCTGTGCATGCTGCACTTGCTGTGCGGCAGCACCGTTTTGCATCGCTTGATTCTGGGGCACCATCACGTTGACGCCCGGGGGAACGGACTGCTGCTGCTGATAAATCAATTGAATGCCGTTGATGGCCAAGGGCATGTTCTGTATGGGCGAACTAATTAACTCTGTGGGCGTGTTGACCATGCTGCCATTTTGCACAGAGTTGGCATTGAAATTGTGGCCCTGGCACATCTGCAGGTCAATCTTCAATTGATTGTGCAGCGCCTCATCCGTGGATGTCTTTTGCTCCTGCACGCGACTAACGCTAAAGCGCGAGATTTTGCGAGCGTTCACGCTGACCACAGCCTCATCCGATGGCTTTGCAGCGGGCGCGGCAACAGCTGCAGCTGGCTGCAAAGACAATACATTTAATTATAATTTGCTTTAATCTAAATAAGCTGTAATTAACTTTACCTCCTCTGTGTTGTCAGCATGACGCAAGGCTGCCAATTTCTTCTCCAGATCCGCTATGGAGTTCTGGTTGAGTGCTCCATTACTTGGATTTCTGGAATCGCTGCCCGCACTCGTGACTTTGTCGAGACTCTCCTGTTTGGCCAGCTTTTTGTCGCTGTTATCAGTCGTAGTGTCGTTGGCCGTGACGACGCCTTCGTGGTTGATGTTGAGGTTCGTTGCTGGCAACTGCATATCGGATCCCATACTGTTGTCAATGGACGTGCGTCGCGAGTTGTACACCGACGATCCACGTGCCGAGTTCAACACGGCGGTGGGTGTATTCTGTCCAAACGAAGCTGCCGATCCGCTGCCACCTCCCACGCTGTTGGATTTGTTAATCTGCGCATAAGAACATAATGCATTGGATGAGAGATAAAGTCAAATGTGATGCAGATACCAGATGGCAACATGGAAGCAGTTAAAGCTGACCAAGAACGAAAAGCGTTAGTACAAAATCAAATAAGATTACAATCTACGAATGGAACTATAACCAAAAACGATAAGTCTGTCTGGTGAATGGAATTGGAAAACAGTCGATATTAGTTCTGTTCAGCCAGACCAAGTTAAACTAAGTATAAATGGTATGTTAGGAGACTACGGCCGTAACCAGTGGAGACTGATGTTAAGCTATTGAAAGACTTCTTTCAATTACAAAATTAATATAGGATCTGTTGAGCTTGCTGCACAGATTAATATAATAGAGTTGTAACTACTTGAATAATGTAATCCTATTAAGTACAAATATTAATAACAAATCAAGAACAGTAAGCGGTATTAGTATGCGTGTGTTTTTTTCATTTTTTGTTTAACATTTAATACGCAAATCTACAAATAACAAAATCATAAGATAGGTGAACCAAAAGCGCCAAATAAAACACACAATACGAGATTACGATTACGATTACGAATACACACATAACAAGAATTTGAATTTGACTACCAACCACAATGTCGGAGGACGGCACCGGCTGCTGTGCCGACAGCGCCTTCATCGATGCGATTGCCGGCGAGGCTTGATAAGTACTTGGCCGCGTTCCAATCGAGGCCACCACGGCGGAGGCGAACGCGTGCGCATGTGTTATGTTCTCCAGCTCGATCTTTAGCTGTTCGAGCGTATTGGCGGCTCCGCCTCCGCCTGGCGGCTGCACTGCACCCAGCTGCACGCCACTCTCCTTGGACTTGTCCGCATTGGCATTGGCTTGATCTGACAATTGTTTGGCCTGCTTGCTGGGCGGCATCTCGAAGGTGATGTTCACTTCACTCAAGTCATCCAAGCTGCGAGTGTGCTTCAAATCCTCGACAATTTTCAACTGCCGATTCAGTGGCAGATTCAAGCTTCTGGGTTTCGCTTCGCTGCGCGTCGATTCCAGCAGCATTTGCACTCGACTTATGGCCAGACTGCGTGCCTTCTGCTCGGATTGCGGCTTGTCCAAGAAGCCATCCAGCGGATGAAACGCATCGTTGCCCGTTGGCGTTATGGCGCTGTCCGGCATATAGTCAATGGACAGCGAGGTGTATTCCGAGGCAGTGCTGGTCTTGCGCGAGACCGAACCTGAGCCAATGGTCACGTCGTTGCTGTTATTGCCAGCATCCCGTGATGTGGTCGATGAGGATGACATGGTGGAAGTGGTTGTTGGTGGCGTGGCAATGTTCGTTTGCAAGTCTGCATTGCTCTGGATCGACGATTCGCGTGCTCTGCCTTCGCCAGTGCTGGATTTATCCGTGCCTCCAGCTGCATCCGAGGCGCCTCCAGCTGCTGTTGCATCCGCGCTTTGCGCAGTCGAGTCGAACATCTTTGTGATGTCGCTGGCGGTTTCATCCCGCTAAAATAATGCGTGCGTTGAAATACATTTTGATATCAATTATAAACTAACAAAGTATTATTTCTGTTTTTTTTTTAGAGTTTGTCTCGGTTAAAATGCGCAGGTGTTGTAGGTACTCATAAGCATTAAATATAAGTATATAAAAAGAAAGAAACAAGAGTTTGTCGAGGGAATATAAACATAGTAATATATCATTATCCTGATAAATACAGAGGACAATTTATAATTCTACTGCCTAAAAAGTAAAACAAGTGTTTGTGTAGTTGATTTAATCAATTTAGAAACAAATGATTTAATGCCAATTGAGCTCGTTGAGGAGAAGGGAACGGAGAATTTGAAGTCAGTTGTTGTCTAAATTCCACTCAAAAAAAATAAAATGAAAACATCAAATTATGCAGTAAATAGGCAAGCCCTAACATCGAATTTGGTAATACTATAATACATATTGTTTTATCAATATCTTGCGTGTGTGTGTGTGTGTGAGTGTGCTGCCTAAATATGCAATAAAAATAAATGCAAATACAGCGTTTTCGAAACGAATAAACAATATATTAAATACTTGAAATGTTCGTTGAGTACGACAAAACGATAATCCTATTAAGTAAAGAAAGATCGCTTTTAAACTATGTAGAGTAGAGTATATATTGTATGTAGTAAGTATGTATATACGAGATAAGATAAGCCCTTAACAGTGCACTTAACACTTACAGATCTATGTCTTTGATGTGTTCTAAATGAGGAACGCTGTCGAGTTAGAGACGCGTGACGGACCTGTTTTATTATAAGTAGTAGAGATATACAACATACAATCATCAGCATCATCAGGTTAAAAATTATTCCAATTAATACACTCCTTCAATGCACACTCATTATCTGCTCTCTCCATTTCATACATATGTATGTCAAGTGAGTAAACACTTCAAAACATAATAATTATATTCCAAAATTTACGGCTCCGATGGCATTCGAAATGGCTGTTAATGTTTTCCGAAATCGCTGCAATCTTGAAACCGTTTCTCAAATTTCTCTTGTTTTTTTTATGTTTTTTTTTGGGGGTGCAAAAAGATAAAAGTTGAAATTAAATAGCGCAATGAAAGTACCTTCTCAATGTTGCGGCGATAGGTGGTTGGGATTGGAATTTGATTCGGATTCTGCTTCACCTGCTCCACAATATCGTTAATCATTTCCACAAACACGGTGCTTTGACAATTCGACAATAAATCTTGCGCAATCTGCAAAGCATTTTCATTTAATCAGCATTAATCATTCACAAAAATGTTTATTGCATTCGATTGCTTACCAATTTATTAGCAATTTCAACTGGATTGACGTCGCTAATGTCAAATTTGAATGTTATGGTCTTCAACTTGTTCTCCATGTGGCAGTTGATAACGCTGCCCTCATCCACGCTGGTCACGCTCAGCTTTGGTATGCGCTCGTTGCCGCTGCGATTCGACCGCCGCGGCTTCTGCACGCGCCCACCAGCAGCTTGTTGTTGCTTCTGCTGCTTTTCTGCATCGACTGCAATTGCAATGGGCTCGACACTTGGCGTTGCAGCCTCGAAGTTGCTTGGCACGGCAGCAACTACGTGTTCTTGGGCCACAACAGTCACAGTGGCTGGCTGATTAACGACTTTTACAGGCAGTTGCTGTTGCTGCGGGTGTTGTTCTGCCTGCAGCGGCGGCAGTGGCTGTTGCTGTGGCTGCTGTTGTTGCTGCACAATTTGTGCCTGCGATTGGCTGTGCAACAACTGCTGCAGCTGTTGCTCCAGAGGAATCTGCTGCTGCTGCTGCTGCTGTTGTTGTTGTTGTTGTTGCTGTGGCTGCTGCTGTATGAATTGCTGCTGCATTTGGTTGGCGTTCGCATAGTTGGATAGTTGTTGAGCTTGTTGTTGCTGCTGCTGTACATCGGCAACACTGGCAAGTGGCTGCACAATTTGTGGCTGCTGCTGTACAGCTTGACTGTAAGTGGTTGGCAACGATTGCTGATGCATAGTTGCTGGCACCTGTATTTGTCCTTGTATTAACATGGTCGTCGGCTGCTGTTGTGCCATGATCTGTGGGGCACTCGCAACAAGTGGTTGCATCGTAATTTGTGTGCTATGCGTTGAAATGGGAATTTGAAGTGGTTGCGTTAATGCATTTGGAAGGAACTGCTGTTGTTGCTGCTGCTGCTGCACAAACTGTTGCTGTTGCTGCTGGAGCTGCTGCAAATGATGTTGCTGTAGTAACTGCTGCTGAGTTGCAGTCGGCTGTTGAATGGTCTGTTGCTGCAGCGGTTGTTGAATTGTTTGTTGGATTGGCTGCTGAATGGGTTGTTGTTGCAGTGGTTGTTGCTGAAGCGGTTGCTGTTGCATTGGTTGTTGTTGAATGGGCTGTTGTTGCAGTGGTTGTTGTTGCATGGGCTGTTGAATGGTCTGTTGCAGAGGTTGCTGTTGCATGGGTTGTTGCTGAATTGGCTGCTGCTGGATTGTTTGTTGCTGAATGGGTTGTTGCTGAATAGTTTGCTGTTGAAGGGGTTGCTGCAGAGGTTGTTGTTGCATTGGTTGCTGCTGCATGGGTTGCTGTTGCATGGGCTGCTGTTGAACAGCTTGTTTTGGAATGGGCTGTTGTGCTGGCAACTGATGCTGCATTTGCTGTTGCTGTGATGCTGGCAGCTGCTGTTGCTGCTGCATTGGTAGTGGCTGCATTTGCTGTTGTTGCTGGAGAGCATACGCCTGCTGCTGCTGCTGTTGTTGCTGCTGCTGTGCAAGCTGTTGCTGATAGTATTGTTGCTGTTGCTGCTGTACCAGATCCGCCGTTGCAGGCAAATTGGTGTGCATTAGCTGTTGCAGCTGCTGCTGCAAGGGTATTTGCTGCACCTTCTGCTGTTCGACCAAATGCTGCTGCTGCTGTTGTTGCTGCTGCTGTGGATGGGCTGCAACCACAACGGGTTGCACCTGCTGCACCTGTTGAGCTATCAATTGCGCTGGCGGTGCAGCTTGGGGTGCTGCCTGCAGCTGCACAACGGGCTGCTGCTGCACCACTGGTTGCTGCTGCTGCTGTTGGTTGCCCGTAGGCGAGATGACCTGGCCGTGTCCATTCGCAATGTCCTGCATGGCGTTGTTGGCATTCTGATATGAGGCCATCTGCGGATTCTGTATGTAGTGAACCGTCGTTGAATGCTGCTGCACTTGCGCTATTGCCGGCGCTGCAATCACCTTTTGCTGTCCTGCCACCAACTGTGGCATCTGCTGCTGTTGCTGCAATGGATTGTTGCCGTTCTGTATGGAAGTCGTTGATCTGCCCAACAGGTTCTGGGGATCCGCACTGTTTGTGGAGGTCACCAAGCTGGTCTCGGAGTCTGTGTTTAGTATTTCATACTTGAGTCGCTGATTCCATTTAACGCCATCCTCCTCGTCCTCCGACTCGTCTTCCTCGTCGTCCTCCTCCTCCACATTTGTGGGCAAGCTTTCGCGTTGCTTTTGCAGTGCCAACTTCTCCAGTCGTGACTTCTCGTTCTGCAGCTTGATCTGCGTTTGGCGCTGGGCGCGTTCCTTGAGCAGCGACACAACCTGAACCTTCAACAGGCGGGCCACAGCACGCGAATCGTCCTCCGAGATGATGTTCTCCTTCATCATGTCTTGGGCAATTTGTTCGTACTCATCGTGTTGCACGTTGTACTCAAACTGGATGGCTTCGTTCTCCTTGTGGCGAGAAGAGCGCTTCTTTGGATCCATAAAACGCAGTCGAAACTCAATGATGCTAATGCTGGGATCTGAGAGGAACTGTTCCGATGCCGTTGGCTCCACACGTATGCCAATGTCTTCGTCGAAAAATTCGGATTCCAGCAGCTCGTTACACCGGGGACGATCCTCTTTTTTCAGCTCAATGCAACGCTCGATGATGTCGCGCACATTGGGATCCTCGACCTTGGAGAGGGCCGCCGGCTTAATGCCAGAGATGACCTTCTTGTAGATCTGGGCGGGTCCCTTGCATTCGCTGTATGGATATTCCGATATGGCCATCTCCAACATGCACATGCCGAACGCATACACGTCGACGGACTCATCGTAGTGCTCCTCGTACATCTCGGGTGCCATAAATTCGGGTGTACCAATCACAGATTTAGCATGGGACCGATTCTTCAGTGTTGCCAGTCCCAAGTCACCGATTTTAACGCTACCAGTGGTGCCAGTTATAAAAATATTATCACATTTCAAATCACGATGAATTATAGGAAATTGACGAGTATGCAGGAAGTTGAGACCTTTCAAGATCTGACGACACCATGACTTCAATACCTTTGGGTGTATTTTTTTGAATCGCTTCAGATACCTGGCAAATGAATGCACATTAGTTGTTTGTTGTCAGACAAATTGATTGATCAACTTACGACTTCAAAGTACCAGATAACATTAGCTCGGTGACTAGTACTATATTCTTTTTGCGTCCAATAGGAAACTCCCAGTATGTATAGAAACGCACTATGTTAGGATGTTGTAATTTTTTCAACATATCCGCTTCTTCTCGGAACCTGGTGCGCTCGCTCTTTTTCACTTGCTTATCCTGTTACAAATGATAATAAATTTGGTTTAGAAAGGTCGATTATTGATCGTCTTAGAGGGTAACTTACGAGCAACTCGCACCAGGCCACAGGCACTCCGGTTAGAGTGTCCAGGCCCCGATAGACGGTTTTAAAGGAACCACGACCGACTTCCTTATCGTATTTAAAGAAACGACCGCAAGGCGACATCGCCACCGGATCATCATCCTCATCGCTTTTGCGCTCCTTAGTCAGCGAGGTCACTGACGACGTTGCCGACGCGGTGGATGTGGATGATGGCTGCTGGGACACCGATGTCTCGGTGCCCGGCGCCGAAGAGTCACCAGAAATGGCATCGCCACTGTCGGCCTGCTTGGCTAAATTCTGGAAATCCTTTGGCTGACTGTCGTCATGCTGTCGCTCTGCATCGAGCTTCTCCTCGACCTGGAAGCCGACGCGTTTGCCACCCGTCGTTTGTTTGTTCGCCGGTTTGCATGGCACATCAATCTGAGTCTTTTCGGTTTTCACGCTGCGCGACGCCTCCGTGATGATGTTCTCGATGAGGCCGGCCACTTGATGGTTGGCCGCTTCAGTGGTATTCGAGCGTGTTGGCGTACGGAACTGTTCCTCCAGATGCTCCGCCTCGCGCGACAACATCTCAATGTTGTCATCGTAGTCGCGAGGGAATTCCGTCTCCAGTTCCTCGAATTGCAGTGGATTCGCATTGCTTTTGTATTGATCGACATTCTTGCGCACAAAACGAATTGTCTGCACATAACTGTCCGTCCCCTTGCCCCCCGTCTTGCCGCCCTTGGCGCCGTGGGGCGCCTTGAAGGGCAGAGGGCCCGTCATGGACTGCGACCCAGTGCCAGAGGCTGTGTGCTGTTTCAGCACCGGCTCAATGCCCGTATCCGACGAGGACTTTCTCGTCTCCTTTTGCTTGGGCTTGGCATTGGTATCGGCGGCCGGGGAGGGGGACGGAGAGACAACGGCAGCCTTGGCTGGCATCTCTTTGCTGTCTTTGCTGCTATCCGCGTTTACTACACCAGCTTCTGCTGTTTTGGGGCTATTGTTGACTGCATCAGACGGCTGCGCTTCACCATCCATGGTTGCCTCATTATCCGTTGCCTCGACGCCAACGAGGCCCTCGACGTTGCACAAATTGGTTAGCGTCACCGACTCGCTCAGACTACACTCGATTTCTTCTGGTGGTTGCTGGTGGTGGTTGTTCTGGGTATCGTATGCCACGTGCAGTTCCTTGGTGGTTTTACTATTGGCTTGCCGGCCAGTTATGGCGCTGGTGGAGAACTGACGCAGCAGACGACTCAGTATATTGCTTTTGCTATGGGATGGTGAAGCGACAAGTGGATCCACGGCTGATGCTGATGCTGAATGAGGTGGAGAAGACTGTAGTTGAGTGCAGGTGCTTTTGATGTGTGGCTCTGGTGCAGATCCCTGGCGGCGACGATATCTGTTGCTCTTCTGCGGCTGTGCTGTTGTGTGGTGAGTGTCTTTTAGTTTAGCAGTCGGTCCGTGGAGGACTTTCCTGACTGGGGAGGCAGTTTTCGGAGAAGCGCGCTGTCCCGGTTTTTGGATTTTAGCTCCTTGCACAGTTTGTTCCTCGCCGGAAATATCTGAGTTATTTCTGCAAGTCAAAAGAATGAGATTAGTTTTATCTTCTTTATATGTATACAATCAATTTACCTTTGAGGTTGCGTGGTACTGGAAGTAGTACCATCTTCGCTGATGGTGCTGTTCTTCCGAATACTGTTCGTGGGTACGACTTCTCTTTGTCGTACAAAGTCGCAAAGGGTTTGTCCAATTTTGCAGTTTTTTGCGCACAACAATCAAGAGAGCTGGAATCTGGCGACAGAAGATAATTGTATTACATTACGTATGTTTGTCTATGTGTCTGTGATATTGATTTCTTGTCGGCAATTGAGTATTTATCTCAGCTAACCAAGAAAATCAACAAACATATTCGCTTGTCGCTAATCGATTTATCTTTCATTCGAAGGCATGCATAAATATATACGTACTTACATATATATTTATATATATACATATAATCTAGTTGTGCATTATTTAAGTTATGACATCGCCCCTCACACTAAACAACGTACAAGTTTTTACTATTGATATTTCACTGCGCCTGTGCCTCCGATACATACATACATATATCTACATATGCTATGCACGTATGTATGGGGACTGCATATATATTTGTATATAGATTGATATATGTATGTATGTGCTATGTACTTTGTTCTGTTTCGATTGCAGAACAGCTGTCGTGCAGTCGTCGCCTTTAGTTTCTTAGGGTGTATCTTAATTATGAGTCACACATAAATCCCAATTGCACCAAACTACGCCTACTTCTGCTGACTTCTGGTTTTTTATCCGATCGCTCACTGACACAGGCACACGCACACATACGTGAGAACTAAGACACGCACACACTGACAACAAAATACTTTCAATGCATGAGTACGCACATCTGTACATCTGTTAAGTGGAGTACACTCAATAATTGCAATTTGCAATTCCTTCGATTTGTCCTGCATAAAAATCACATATTTGTGTTTCAGTCGCACAAAATGTATGCATCGCCTTATGATGTCATAGACGTGGACAACCACCACAGCAAACTGGCATAGAAATCACGGTTATATCGCTCGATGCCAGCGTCGAGCCCATTATCTATTATTGGCCACTAGATTGGCGTAAATTAATTGTGTCAAATACATCCAAATTGTGGCACGTTCATTAAATTTCACAACAAAAATTTACAAAATATACCGCCACATACATGTATGTAGTTGCTCCCCCCGCACCCACAAATTGTGTGATTTATCGATATTAATTGGATGCCTTTGTCGCAGTGGCCTTTAGATTATTGTTTTGTCCAAATGTAGATGACCATTCTGGTGGTTATTGGGTGGGCACTCACTATTCACACTTGCATATTTGCATAGCACTTCTATTATTTTGATTAAGAACTAATTGTGGACTATTTTTTGTTCTGTTTGTTACACAAGAGTAGTACTAGTTAGCGATGAGCAGATACTGATGTATCTGTTATGGTTCACTGAGACCATTGGGTAACGAGTCACTATGCTCGGCTTTTTCGATTGTTTGCCATGCAACTGTGCTACGCTGTAAATATATCGATATTGCAATTATCGCCCGCTCGAAATTTAAATTTAATTTTTGCACTCACCTATCCCCAACTATTCATAACCAGTGATAATCGTCTTTATTCATACATATTTTCATTCATATTTAATAAAATTGTAAGCAAATTAAATACATTTAGTGACTCATTTAAAAAAGGTATATTACTATACCTTTCGTTACGTAACGTTAATTAAACTAGTTATTTCATAGTTAGTTAAATGGTTTTAGTTTCACTTTTAAAACTGTAATAAATAATTAAAGTAGTGGTAATAACAATAAATAATAAAAATAAAACATTGTATAAAGTACCCGCACAGCGTGCGCTGATTAAGTTAAGTCAACTGAAAAATGTGAAAAAAAGAAAATAAAAAGCTACACCAAACACATACCATGTATGTGCGAGTATAAAGTGATTAGCTTTGTGACCCGCTCGACGGGCTCTTTGTTGAATTTATCTTTTTGCTGCTATTTGCATAAGTTTGATTTTATCTAATCAATTAAAATGTTTACCTTTTTACTTATTTATTTACAAGCTTTAATTATATTGTCTGCGCAAAAGTACATTTGTATGTACATACATATCAAGACTACAAATATTTATAGAGTTTGAAAATGTAATTATTGATTTGTTTATTAGTGCGATTGTATTCTTTGTAAATAGAAAAGTTTAGATAACAAGCCAGACAGATTCTGTTGAGATTTATTTGAGCATACTTAAAATGGATTTCCTTTTTGTATTGGAATAATTTTCACTTTAAATGAAATTTAGCAGATTAAATTGCGAAACTCTATCGTAATATCAATTGGGGGGCTTTCATGTTCAAATGATTGTAGGTGTGTGCCAGCAAGTACGTCTGTGGTTTATTTTGAAAGATTAATTACCCGCCTTGGCGCATAGTAAGAAGAAAAGTACATATTTGCAAACTGTTTATTCTTATCTGGATATGATTTTGTGTGAACAGTAATCTGCGGTCATCTAAGAATTGCGCTATTACGTGCCGGCAGTTGAAACCGACAGCGTACTCGTAGTTTTCTCCGTTCTCCGAAATATTCTATTTTCAATATTCGGTAGCCAAGTATTGGAATAGGTTTCAATATGTGTGCAGTGAAAGTGTAGTTCGATTATTTCCCAGACTTCCGTGTCTAATCTGTGATCTTTACCTAAAACTATAAACATTAAATTTTTTTAATTAATTTTAATTTTTGTGAAATGGAAAATTCTTTAAGCACAATTTCTCAAGACATTTTTAATATGACAGAAGCGTCGACAACTTGGCTAGCAACGAATCTAAGCACATATTTGGCTACATCGGATGCCACAACGTCGTCCACAACTGAACCCTACGACAATGACAATGGATGTCCACAAATCAATTGTACGACCGTTGAATACACAGCGTATGTCCTTGGTCCACAATCAATGCCTCTTCACAAGGCTTTAATGGCAAGTTTTCTGTCTGTCCTAATATTTAATTTTAAAGTTAGTTAAGTTTTAAGATAACGTTTTCAGATAAAGTTTTATTAATTAAAAATATTTAGTACATTATTTTATTATTACAGCTCATATTAAACTTAGGTTTGAAATTTAAATATCCCTTATGATTAATTTTCAAATTTAATGCGAAAGTTTTGAAAAAATGTCTTACAAAAATAGTGTCAGGCCATTTTTAAATTCTTTTGTATGTTAATTTATTATATTATTATTAAGAAAACAAAGTTATTAATATTTTAAAATTTTTGAAACTAAATTCAAAGTAAAATGTAAGCCATGTCATCCCAAATTTGCTGTTCTACAGATAACAATCATTTATGGAGGTATTTTCTTGACTGGCGTATTGGGAAATGTGCTGCTCTGTATGGTGATAATCCGGCACGAAATCATGCACACAGCAACCAACTATTACCTCTTTAGTCTGGCTGTATCGGATCTTATCTATCTGCTTCTAGGTGGGTTTTATCAGACATCAGCTCTAACAATTGTTTGCTAATCTAATACACTCGATAGGCTTGCCCACGGAAATCTTTCTTTATTGGCATCAATATCCATATTTATTTGGTTTACCATTTTGCAAGTTGCGAGCATTCATTTCTGAAGCGTAAGACACGAAAATCGGCTGGAATCAGATACTATAAATGGGATTGTATTATTCTAGGTGCACATATGCATCGGTATTCACAATTGTCGCCTTTTCGATGGAGCGTTTCTTGGCGATTTGTCATCCATTACACTTGTACACCATGACAGGCCTCGAACGGGCAGTTAAGATTATTACAGCCCTCTGGATTGTAAGTTTTATAATTGCCATACCATTTGGAGTCAAGACTCAAATTCAATATCTGGATTATCCAATTGGTATGATCTCAACTATTTATATACTGTATTTTTGGAAGGGTGTACAATTCATTGTTACTTTCAGATGGATCTCTCATAGAGGACTCTGCCTTCTGTTCAATCGAAATCGGGTTTCCTGAAAAGTATCCATTGTTCGAGATTTCCATTAGCATATTTTTCATTATTCCGATGATACTTATAATATTGTTATATGGTCGGATGGGAGCTAAAATTCGACACAGAGCCACAGAAGCATTAGGTTAGTTTAAATTATTATATTTCTTAATTATATAGTATCTGAATGCAGAGCTTGCTTGCAGGAGTTCAGCAGGGCTCAAGGAACCGAGAATCTCGCACTTCACAGAAGAAGAAAAAAGCTGTTATACGAATGTTGGGTATGCATGGAAATGATGTTAAATATTTTGTATTTTAATTTTCCAATTTATCTAATTTAGCTGCTGTTGTTATCACATTTTTTGTGTGCTGGTTTCCATTTCATTTGCAACGAATGTGGTATTTGTATGCCAAGGACAATCTCATGTACCAGGAAATAAATGAATGGTTATTCTCCATAGCGGGGTTTTCCTACTATATTTCTTGGTAATTTCCATCAGGAGTTTACAATTAAATATACGTAGTTTTAATGCAAACAAATTTCTTTTACAGCACTGTTAACCCGATCTTGTATAATATAATGTCCCGGCGATATAGGGTTGCCTTCAAGGAGGTACTTTGTGGCAAAAAGGCTGTGGGATATTATAACAATGGATTGTTGAGAGAACAGTCCAGTTTTATGAACAACCAGAGAAGTTTTCGACATTCCAGCGTCACTACAACCAGTCTAGGCGGAGATACTCCATACAGTCGAGTTCATTCTGTAAGTAGGTAGACATAATCTGAACCAATGGCATTTACCTGTATTTTATTTTATTTTCTATAGAAAACAATAACCGATTTTCCAGTGCTTAACACAACGAACATTGTAATTGTTCTGGGGAATAACTCGAGTGGCTGTCAAAATGAGATAATTAAAGAAAAACTAGAAGACTTAGTAGAGGAAAAATGAATATATATCTTATGTATGTACATATAACCATAACTACCCTTATTTAAAAAATGTATACAATTCCTAATATAAATAACAATAAAGGTATCTTAATAAAAATCGATCGGTTAATTGCCGGAAATTACATATGTTGTGGTTTTCTTTTGAACTTGAATAAATCAACTCTGAAAGTCAGTTCTTAATTATTTCATCAAGCCATATTATTGAAGTAACAGTATTATTTCATGAATAGTTATGCTTGGATAACTGTCTGCAGTGGACATTTAAATAACAATAACTGGAATCACTCAAAAACAAAACCGAAAAGCAGCAGTGAAAGTTTTATCATGCGTATTACAATTCGGCTGCATGGGCATTAAAATAGTTACACCCGGTAACCTGAGGATTTGAGGGTATACCTATATTTTTGTTAATAGTAGATTACTGGGGCATTTTCAAATCTATAAGCATTATATTGGCGAAGCGTTACATTGCTTATCCTATCAACAATAAAAGCTACAGCTAGAAAATTTATATAGTTTTCAATTTGTTCTGAAAATAGGGCATCTTGAAATAAACCTATTATAAATTAACAAAAGTACAACATTTTATATTATATTTCTGCAAATATGTCATCTTGAAATAAATTATATAAACAATTGTGAAAACCGTTTTATTATATCTCTTTTCTATATTTTAATTAATGAAATTGTAACGGATATCTCTCGGTCGATCAGATTCAACTGCGACTTTCTTACATGCTTTACTTAGCTTTGGGCATTAAAACTCGCAGCAGTCCAAAGTTCTCGAACACTTGATACCCTGTGAGCTTCGGCTTTCGGCGGACTGTAATCACAATAAATAAATAAGTTGCTCGACTGATGGTGATTAGAGAGCAATTTGTCGGGAATTGCGAGTGCATTATTACATTTGCTTTACATGGGTTTCGTGCAGAAGTTCGCAAAAGAAATCTCGAAACTGGTTTCAAAAGACACAGATGTGACACTCACCACGAGATAAGCTAAAACAAGATTGAGGCCTCAGCTCCAATGGCAACGACTTGTTAATACCTCGTAGCTGACAACTTAGAGATGCTCATCAGCTTTTAAGTTAAGAGTTCATCGAGAGACCGATGCCTATGGGCGGCTTTAAATGAACTTGGAAATGGGGGAAAATTTAGAGACATGATTTATGGTTGGTTTTCAAGATCTGGCTGCAACACAGTTTTCGTGAGTTCGTCGTGCTGCGAGCTTCTTGAGCTGTGGTGAACTGATCAATCCGGTTCCTTTCATACTTGCAACAACAACTTAAAAAATTCAAGCGCTTTGTTCTGTAGGAAATCTGCAGGCAAACGAACGTTAGTCGCAGCATTTGATCCAGAGACGACAGACCGAGACCAGAGACCAGGTTCACTAATATAATAAAAAAACCGATACCGCAATATACGCGGAGAGATCAATCTAACGAACAACCAGTTCGAAACAAAAGAAGCTGCCAATGCTCAAGAGTCTAGAGTGTGCGTCTGTGTGTTAAATTTATAAAAATCGGAATTTGTTTATTTTTGTTGGTGGGTAAAAGTAAAGTAAAAGTTTGAAGAACGAAGCCACCGAACACTGAAGACTGAACACTGACGACAAACCGTCAAGCGACAGCTGTGTGGCCAAGCGGGGAATTAAATGCTTATCGACAGTCGTCGCTGAAAGACACGCGTGTCGCGAAACAGTTTCTCACCAGCTCAACTTTCGATAGACTCCAAAAATATGAAGTGGAATAGCAGAAGAATTCAAATGCCAGCGCTCGTGACTGCGATACTCTTCCTTCTGACGGTCGAAGGTCTGGATCTCGAGTTGAGTCCCTCGACAGCAGCGCGCAGTGCTCGTCTGATGCGATTCTTAACCGATCCTGCCACCATCGGTCAGAATCGTCGTGCTGCTCCTGGGCAATTCTCACGCGTGCGTCCGAGTATGGAGAATATTCATCCGCCAGCTGGCTGGAGGCCACCGCCAGGTCCGCAATTGATACGACGCGAATTCAACAACAATTGGCCAGCTGGAGGAAGATTTGCACATGCCAAGGACGCGGCTGTGCTGGATGTGGGCAAGAATCAATTCTATCGGCCCAAGGAGATCCAGCAGTACAATCATCACTCCAATCAGTACACACAGAACTTCAAGGCGTCTCCGCACTTTAATGGCGCCGCAGTAAAGAATGACGGCAACAAATTCCCCAATTACGCGCCCATTCAACAGCACGCCATTCCGGTTGAGGCCAACAAATATCTGGCCTACAAGCAAGAGCAAGGCCAGAGGCAAGGCCAAGGACACGGTCAGGGACACGGTCAGGGACAGGCACAGCCATTCGGTCAGGCGCAAGTCTATGCCGATGTTGCCACCAAACAAGCTCTGCAATACAATCAATTCGGTCAAGCTCAGAATAGCTATGCAGTCTACGAAGATGCTGAGAATACGGCCAAAGCTGCAGCCAACTTTGTCCAAAACTATCAGCAGTCTGCTCAGCCCGCTGTGCCCCAGAAGCTGACGAAAGCAGCCGAGGATTATTTGCATTTCATGAGCACCAACGAGTATTTCCTGCCCCGACATGAGCCCAACTACAAGCAACTCGATGTGGAACGCGACCAGATCAAGTATCAGCATCAGCAGCAGAAGTTGATTCAAAAGGAGCCACAAGTGCAGCCTCCACCTCAACTGCATCACCACCAGGCACCCGACACGAGTGCTTCATCCAGTTACAACAAACCTTTGCGTGTTGCCGATCTCTTCTACCAACAAGATCCTGCTCCCGCCAATTCGGCTGTTGTGCGTGGCAGCTATCAGGCGGGTCAGAATTCCTTTATCGTTAAGTCCGATGGCAACAAGTCGGTGAAGCACATCTTATCTACTTCATTAGCTTCGAAGCCAACTCAACCTCAACCTGCACCCCAACCCCAAGCCCAAACACCACCTGTAACCTACAGCCATGTTTGGCATAAGACAGAAAAGCCAGAACCCCTGAGATTTGAGTTTACCGAACACGATGCCATTAAGGGTTCTGCCAGCTACACGAATGCGCCTCAGGGACAAAAGTTCTACTACGAGACACACGCCTCAACACCACACATACCCACGGTCAGCGCAGCCCCAATAATTGAGAATCTGAAGCCAGTGCAAGAAGACAGCACTAAGGAAAGTAACGAATATACCAATAAGGTAAGTTATAACAAATATTTACTAACATTAACAACCGCGCTTTATTTGCCTGTCATCATAGAAAGTGTAAAACCTGCAGCTATTAAATTTAGTTACAATAGTAAATAAGGATCTTTAAGACTTTCTCCACTTCCTCTTTTTTCCACTCAATCCGAATTCATTTTCAGCCCATATAATAAACCTAGTCGGCATGCGATAAGATAATAATCTTGCAAAGTGATTCAACAATCCGTTAGTGTCGTAAACTTCAATCTGATTATATTCATTAGGTATTCTTTAGATATGTTACCGGGTATCGCATAGTCGACTCCAGCTTTTGTACATGGTATTCTTTTATTATTTTGGTACCACTCCCAAGACATTATTCATTGTTGTTTGGATCTAAACATTTACTAATGGTCTGGTCTTGTTTGAACTGTCGCTGGATGATAAAAAGAGTTCAAATGCCATCGCGTGTATCAATTAAAATGTAAATAAGATCGATAACACTGTGTATCAAATTTCCAGATAAATCTTTGACCACAAAAACAGCTTCAAAGCCCGAAGAACACAGCAACTTTCCACTCTTAAGAAATGCCAAAACCGCTCAATTATGTGACTCGGCCACAATATCGTTTTCTTATTTATTATTGTCTCGATACTATCTTGTTTTTGATGAGAACTGCGTGAAGTAATTTGGAGATCTTTATCAGTTTTAAATTAGTTAAAAGTTTATTGCCATTGAGACCACTTTAATTTCGGGTGATCTCATTTTTCATTGCTTTCACCACTTTTCCAACAATTAACTGCTTGCTATAATTGAACTTTACTTACCTGATTACATACATTGTGGATTTCTATTTTCAGAATACTGAAGTACAGAGCAATTTAGAGCCTGCAGTTGTTGCGGCTGATCCAGCGGAGCTAGAAAAGGACAAGGAAGCTTATTGCGAAAAGATTTGCGCCAATGTCTACGATGAAAATGATGAAATTGTCTGTGGCTCCGATGGATATATGTACACTGGAGAATCTCAACTGGAATGCTATTCTTCCTGTTTGAATATCGGTATGTTATGTTTGTCCATTGAATCAGAGATACATTTCTAATTAATATTTTTGTGCTAACTTTTCAGAGGTGTCCATAAAGAGTAAAGGATCATGTTCTTAAATATGAGCTTTAAATTTAATATATTTATTTGCTTAGATCTAGTACATAATTGTAAGTTTATTTATTTTTGATTTAAGAACAATAAAGCATGTAATAAACTTGTTGTGTGAATTATTTTGAATTCGAGTAATGCGATAACAAATCGCATTTACCGCTCTTGTGATAACAAACATTATCGAAATTATAAATGGGGTGTGGTGGTTGATCGATATTACGAATATTCGATATGCCAGTGCAATTGCAGAAATCATTTTGCTTCGAATAAAAAAGGTATAGCTACAAAAATATTTTAGTGCTTGAGCATATTCAATTTTTAATTGTGAAGCATATACTTAAGTAATGAAAATGTAAATATATAAATCAACAAAAACAATCGATAGGCTCTTTTACCATAAATATCGTATGGTAAATTGGGTAGGTAGGTGAATTTATCGATGCTTTTTAATATCGATACTGTCTTTACGCAAACAAAGCAATTCGCGTACGTCTATTATTATTTTGGGCAGTATTTATTATAATTTCGGTCGAATAGCGTCGCCAGCTTCACCACATCATTCTATATATATCCAAGTTTCGTTTGCCTGTTGCGCGTGTGTGGAATTTCTTTTGCATGTTGGAGAAATCACGGCAAAAGAAAATCTCTACACCAAGACAACAACGCAGCGCCCTGCGACCTCGAGACGCAGCCAGTGCAATACATTGAAATGAAAAATTACGGCGGTGGAGCTGCTTCCGCTGCTGCTGCTGCAGCTCCAGCCGTTAAACGCCGTACGGACAGCTATGAGGCTGCCCAAAACCACCCACATACGCCCAGCAGCGGCGAGAACTCACGCTGCGAAAGCGACGAGGAGTATGTGAACACCAGGATACTGAGGCGACGCATGGAACTGCAGTCAACGCCCGCGATAACTGTGGCAGCAGCAACCACATCGTTGGCGCCACAAGGCCACGTGGAGCAACCGGAGTTCCCGGCGCCCACCTCCTCAGCAGCATCCTACAATGAGGAGCGAATGCGGCGCAAGCTGCAGTTCTTCTTCATGAATCCCATCGAGAAGTGGCAGGCCCGTCGCAAGTTCCCCTACAAGTTTGTGGTGCAGGTAAGCCGAACGATTGCCAACATATGTGCCGTGTGCATACATTGTTGCACATCTCTAAGCTGCTCATCTGTTGAGCGTTTAATTGGCTCGCATTGCGTCACGTGATTCGATTCGATAGCCAAAACAAGGGGCCGAATAATAGCTGTCTGTCTGTCCCTCTGTTGAATGTGTGACACATCTCGCATATTGTTTCGTATGCTTTTCTCGTTGTAATCAATGTGTTTGACTTGAGTTATTTGTTTAGCGCTTAGCGTGTGAATCGTGAAGGTAATGGAACAATTAGAAACCTCAGTAACCGCATAGTTCCCAGTTTTAAGTTTCAGAACAAGGGCAACAATTACAGTTTTACGCTTATCTTTAGAAAATCAAACTGCAAATAGCGCAACGTAATAAGGCTTGGTACTTGTGTTGTTTTTACATTTTGTGGAAATTACTTTACTTAGCATGATAAATACATAGCTTAATTGGGGTTTTTTTTTCGAGTTCTGTGGACAATGATTAATAATAGTTAGCGTCTGTGTTGTTGTCAGTTGCACAAGTTCAAAGCCAAACTAGAGCACAATAACGTCTAGCAGATAAGACAGCATGACGTAACTGGCAATACCCTTAAGCATTTTAGCGTATTTTTAGAAAGCGTTTATAGTCTTTATTAAGAAATTATCAAATATGTATGTATATGTTTTTTGGCATCAGAGCTGATTTGGTGACAAAAGTGGCGGGACTTTTGTATTAACAGAACTTATCAATTTGATATCGGAATTCTTGAGAATTATTCGTTCATTATTCATTCGTTTAATTTGGCTTTTTACTTTTTACAGATTGTCAAGATTATTCTGGTGACGATGCAACTATGTTTGTTTGCCCATTCGCGATACAATCATATTAACTACACCTGGGATAATCGCATCGCGTTCTCACATTTGTTTCTGAAAGGATGGGATTCTTCGCGGGAAGTCGAGAGCTATCCACCGGCCGTGGGACCATTTGCGCTATACGAAAAGTCTGAGTTCTTTAGCACCGTGCAATATGCGGTTTGGGGATACGACAATATGAGTCGATCCATTGGACCATACTATTATCCCACTGCAAACAATACGATGCCGCCTTTGACGCTCTGTCTGTGGAACTATCGGGAGGGCACCATTTTTGGCTTCAATGAGTCGTATATCTTTGATCCGCATATCGAGAAGGTATGCGAGAAATTACCACAAAATGTATCAAGCATTGGAGTGGAGAAATATCTGGAGGATTGCGGAGTGGAAGTCAACTTTGCTTCGCTGGTGACAGCCGAGTTGACGTTCAAGATCAAGACTGTGAATTTTAAGGCGAATGGAGGCGCTTTGTCTGCACCCGATTGCTTTAAGTTTGACGTATCAATACTGTTTAACAATCGAGATCACGATGGGCAAATGCTGCTGTCACTGGATGCGGAGGCAACGCGTTTAAAGTGCAAGGGCAATACGGATTTCATATCAGAAGCTCGCTTTGATGCCATACTTAGAAGTGTTCTGAATATCTTTGTACTGCTAACCTGCGCTTTATCCTTTGCTCTTTGCACTCGAGCGCTTTGGCGAGCCTATTTGCTGAGATGCACGACAATCAAGTTCTTCCGAACGCATTTTGGCAAGGAACTGAGCTTCGATGGTCGTCTGGAATTCGTCAACTTTTGGTTCGTGAAATACTTACGATTTTACAACCTAATTCGATATTAATTTCTTGTTTTTTTTTAGGTATATTATGATCATCTTTAATGATGTGCTGCTGATTATTGGTTCGGCGCTGAAGGAGCAAATCGAGGGTCGTTACATGGTGGTGGATCAATGGGATACCTGCTCCTTATTCTTGGGCATTGGCAATATGCTGGTGTGGTTTGGAGTGCTGCGCTATTTGGGCTTCTTCAAGACGTACAACGTTGTTATACTCACATTGAAGAAGGCAGCACCGAAAATACTTCGCTTTTTAATTGCCGCCCTGCTGATCTATGCCGGATTTGTATTTTGCGGCTGGCTTATACTCGGACCTTATCACATGAAGTTCCGTTCCCTGGCCACCACCTCAGAGTGCCTATTTTCGCTGATCAATGGCGACGACATGTTTGCGACCTTTGCGACGCTCTCGAACAAAGCGACTTGGCTTTGGTGGTTCTGTCAGATCTATTTGTACTCGTTCATATCGCTGTACATCTATGTGGTGCTGTCGCTGTTTATTGCGGTCATTATGGATGCATACGATACGATTAAGAAGTACTATAAGGATGGATTCCCAATCTCCGATCTCAAAGCCTTTGTGGGCACCCGAACCGTCGAGGACATTAGCTCTGGTGTATTTATGAACGATCTGGATGACTTTGAGCAGACCAGTTTTCTGGATGTGATGAAAAGCATTTGCTGCTGTCACTGTTGTAGACGGCGAGCGGAGCCTGCTCAAGGCGCCAGCGGCTACACCAGCCTATCGAGTATTATGAAGTGATCATAATTGATGAGCCATAGAAATTTGTTTTTATGCCTTATAAGCTTAGTCAAGATTGTTGTTAGCTTGTTATATATTGATTTTATTCTTTATTTTTGTAGCCAAAGTTTACTGGTCATCAGCTTGCATTGAGGTCCTCCAATTTATGTACGTAAAATGCGAACTATCGAAAATCTACTGCCAGTTTCTCTAGTAAGTTCATTTTTTCAATCTACAATGACGAGATGCGCGACTGGCACAGCTTTAGCTGGGTCCAAAGCTAGATTTTCAATCAAAACACAAGATATTATATAAACACAATAACAAGTCAAAAAAGCATATGTATGTATATACATATATATTATTATTATATATTTAACTGAGTGTGATAACGTATGAAGCAAAACAATAGCATGAGAATTCGATACGTGTAGCATGGGAATATTTTTGGTACACAAATGGCATCGAGATCTTCCATGTAAACGCTGCATCCAAACGAGTTTACGTACAAATAAGAAAGTCACTGAATTCAACGATTATAATATTGTAATTGTAGTTTAATATATTTATGTTTACAATGAAAACGCTTGTAAAATATCCAAAAATATAATAAATCGGTTGAACCTACGAAAAATTGTTTTTAATTTTAAAAAGCTTATTCTTATTTTCAGGCAACCCCAGAAGTATGCAAAATTTTTTTAATTTTGGCGCTTGCAAAATTTTTATTGAAGGGACGAAAAAATGTAAGAAATCGCAGCAAAATGAGAAAATCCTGCATAACTCGAAAACTAAAAGGACTATCAAAATGTCCTTTGGCCAGATGATAGTCCTTGTTAAGACGAGTTGATTGCCACAGGACACGCAAGGATCAGCAAGGATATGGCCGAGATAGAGCTTGTTTTCTCGAATCAAAAAAGTCCTTGTAACTTTGTTCGTAAAAGGATATTCGTCCTTTTGATTTCATATTCGTCCATCATGCATCCATCACTGTATACATGCCAAAGGACATCCCAATCGTTCTTCAAATGATGGAGTTACGAAGGATTTTTGAATTTTTAGCCAATTTTCCACATTCCCCCCTTGTCAATATTTTTGCAAATTTTGGATTGTTATTTTTAATTTTCTTGAACTTTTTGAACGACAATCGATAGTAATTTATCAACGTAGTTATCACAGCTAACGACCCTACAAAGGACATCCAAATTGTCCTTGCTGAGATATTTACTATTTTGTGTTTTTGAATTAAATTGTAATGTCATCCCCAAAAGTATGCAACATTTTTTGATTTTTGCACTTGCAACATTTTTGCCGTTGGGACGAAAAAAATGTAAGAAATCACAGCAAAATAAGAAAATCCTGCATAACTCGAAAACTAAAAGGACTATCAAAATGTCCTTTGGCCAGTTGATAGTCCTTGTTAAGACGAGTTGATTGCCACAGGACTCATAAGGATCAGCAAGGATACGGCCAAGTTAGAGCTTGTTTTCTCGAATCAAAAAAGTCCTTATAACTTTGTTCATAAAAGGATATTCGTCCTTTTGATTTCATGGTCGTCCATCATGTATCCATCACTATATACATACCAAAGGACATCCCAATCGTCCTTCAAATGATGAAGTTACAACGGATTTTTCAACTTTTTGCCAATTTTGCACATTCCCCCCTTGTCAATATTTTTGCAAATTTTGGAGTGTTATTTTTAATTTTCTTGAATTTTTTGAACGACAATCGACAGTAATTTATCAACATGGCTATCAGAGCTAACGACCCTACAAAGGACATCCAAATTGTCCTTGTAGTTTCTGAGATATTTACTATTTTGTGTTTTTGAATAAAATATTAATGCCATCCTCAAAAGTATGCAACATTTTTTGATTTTTGCACTTGCAAAATTTTTGCCGTTGGGACGAAAAAAATGTAAGAAATCGCAGCAAAATTAGAAAATCCTGCATAACTCGAAAACTAAAAGGACTATCAAAATGTCCTTTGGCCAGTTGATAGTCCTTGTTAAGACGAGTTGATTGCCACAGGACTCATAAGGATCATCCATGATACGGTTGAGATAGGGCTTGTTTGTAGTGGACCAGCAGGGAAATCTTTTATGCAATGAAATAACACTTTTAGTTGAATCCAAATCAATCTCTGGTGCTAGGATTGTATATTATCTTGTATAATAAGTATGTCCTGCTGTCTATAGCCAAATAGGAGGTCAGTTTACTTTCACAAAGTGGAACATTAACTGGATGCATTGACTTTGGGACCGTCAGATTGAAGCGAAAGTTTAAGGCTAATGAACTGTTTGCAGTAGAGCAAAGGCTCCATAAAAAGCATTAATTCAGCACAGAAATCGTTTTTCTATTGTTCAGGATAGCTAATAAATGTTAGGTCCGCACATTATCGCCTCCAATAGGCCATTTACCATCCCATTAGCCGGCGATTCAAACCTCACCCCACAGCAATAGTCGTAGATGAAAATCGATATTTTATGTTGTTAGATTTTATTTTAAATGGTTTCCTTTTGTCAATTACAAATGTATTTAATATTATTTGTTTCTGTTTGTTGTTTTTTTATTTTTTTCGGTTGATGGTTTATTTTTGTAGCTGCTGCTGCTGTTGTTTTATTGTTGTGGATATTGTTGCTGTTGATAACGAATATAGTGCCAATGGAAATGTGCACAATTTACAGCGGCGCACTTAATTTGGATTTAAAAAATGTAATTTCTTGTGTAAATAAAATAATGTCTGCATTATTTGTATTGTTAAAGTATTTAATGCCTTTCATTACGTTTCTTTAAATATATATAAATATGCATTGTATATATAATTTGTTTGATTTTTCTTTATTCTTCATTTGCATTTTCATTAAATATTTATTTATGGTTTTTAAATTACATTTCACAAAATACAATTCACAACTACACTTGACGTCAAGTTTCTGGTTTGGTGTAACTTCAACCAATCATCCATCAATCACCCAGCTATTCCAAATCCTTTATGAAATATTTGTATTTTTATTATTATTTATAAATTTTAATTTTCTTTTTTCGTTGGAAAAAATTAAAAAATCGTATACATTCGCAAATTGCAATTCATTTTTACTTTTCATCAATTTAGAAAACTAATTTTCAATCACAAAAAATCAACGTAAAATTGCTCAAGAATATTCAGTTTCTCTTTTCGGTTTGAAATTTTCTCGTTTTCGTTTTGTTTTTTACATTTGCCTTTTGACTGGTTGTCATTTACGTATATTCGTTACACTCTTTAGCCTTTAATAAGTATATTTTTTATTTTATAATGATTTATTAATTTTACTTTTGATAAAAGCGTTTACTATTTACGCTCAAAACTAAAATGTAAAACGCCGAAATGTGAGAAATTCTTTTAAGATTTCGCACAAATTCCTCGCAAACTAAATGCTACTGGCTAGCAATATTATTAATGTTTGTTTTGGTTTTTTGTATTTGTTCATTAAGCTTATTAACAACATCGAATAGTACGCGTATCTTGTATTTTCGTATTTCGTATTTTGTAATTTGTTATTGTTTTACTTTTCATTATATGTATGTATATTAAACATTGTACGTCATTTAGAGAAATTTGCTAATTAATGTTTACTTTTTGTTTTTTTTTTGGTTTTTGCTTATCGTTTGTTCATTTGTTCGCTTAACTTGGAGAGCTTCGTTTTTATGATACGTATAAGTGTTGAGGGTTCTCGTGTAAATGCTAAGAATTCAAAAGATTGGAACGGATAAATACAAAATAAATAAGGCAAGCAAGCAAACATCCTTCTTAAAGGTTCAAATACGCTGAAATAATAAATTAAGAAAAGAAATTGGAAATGAACAACTCAAAAGATAAACTGTTTTTTTTTTTAAATAATTTTTATTACAATTTTTTCATGTTTTCGGTTTTTTTTTTGTTTTTGTTTATAGAAATAGTTATAGTTGCTAAAACATTCCACACATAGTTTCTACGTTATGCTATATAATTTATTATATAATTGTTTTGCTTTCTTTTTGTTTTCATTCGTATGTGAAATTGTTTTCAAAATGCCAACAGTTAAATTGTCGCTTTTCCATGCATCATCATCATATTTATATATTACTATATATATAAACAGATGCAAATATTAAATAAAAATACAATAGGTTTTTTTGTTTAATGTTTGAAAGATATTTTTTCGGTTTTTTGGGGGGTTTCGTTTACAACTAACATTACATTTATTTAATACTATTATATAAATGTTTACTTTATACAATTTTCATTTGCTTTCTTATAAATGCAAAAATGCCCTGCTTCTGGCTGCAGCTGAACTTGGCAAATCTTCTTCCATACACACATATCGTGTTTCTTATTTTTTTTCGTGTTTTTGGGGAATTTTTGTAAAAATTAAATTCAATTTTTGAGCTTAAATGCAGCGCTGCCTGTGACGCTAAAATGCAAATTACGTTTGATGTCCTCATATTTGTATTTGTTTTTTGTTTTTGTTTTTATTTTCGTTTAGTTTACTTGTAGTTTTTAGTTTAGTTTAGGATTGTAAGTTGTAAAAAAAGTCGTTTACAAACTAAGAGCAATTTGAAAATATGTACAAAAAATAGTGCTGGATAATGCCTTAAGTTAGATTAAATAATTTACAAATGGTTTTTTGCAACACTGTGCGCTCTCATTCTGATACTGCGACAACCCTGGCTAATCGTAGTTTTCTATGCGAATTCGAAATGTGTTTAAGGTTTAGGTTTAGCTTTAGGTTAAGGTTAATAGTTTAGGTAGTTTGATTAAAAGTTACTTGTAATTTCGAAATATGGCTCGTGGCTCTGACTTGGCAGTGTGGGCAGAGTTTTGTTTGTATCTTTCTTTCTTTCGCTTCGCTCTCTTTTGCTTTTCTCTTCTTCGCGATTTCTATTTGTTATGTGTATTGTATTTACTTATCGTTTTGTTTTCTCAGTCTATTTCGTTGAAGAAACTAATGGAAAGAACCAAAAAAGAACAGATGCTTTCAATGGGGGAGGCTGCAGAACAACACGCGCTTGTCTCTAACGGTAGCTCGCTCACACTCTCTCTCTCTCTCTCGCTCACACTCTCGTTATCTCGTTCTCTCTCTCTCTCTCTCGCTCATACAATTTTCAAAGGTTTTTCTTGTTTTTTTTTCGACTAGAATGTTACGCAAATAGTTCAAACTCTGTAAACAAACTACGGCTACAAAAAATTAATATGGCTTTGCTTGTCAAACCTCTGAGAAAGAGACAGCTGCAGTGCGGATGAGTGAGACAGCGATAGAGATGCGAAGAGTCTGAAGAGAGGGGGGAATCTGTTAGAGCTTAGAGCTGGCTGAAGCTACTCGTCGAGACCCAATGCGCGGTGTCCGGGCGTACCATCAACTATATGGGACCGTAGTCGCTCAACGCCTGCCCCGGATGCTGGGAGCCCGGCCCGCCGGGCAGAGTAACCACCACGGATACAGCTCGCGAATCGATAACCGAACCGGGCGCTGTGCTTTGCCCACCGCCGACGCCGGTGCCTCCAACACCCCCAATGCCACCGCCGCCACCATTGACATTGCCGTAAACATTGCCAGGTGGGCCGCCATTGCCGCCGCCCTGTTGCTGCAACAAGCTGCCAGGAGGAGCTCCCATGCCAGACATACAGCCGCCGCCGCCACCGCCGCCGACCGTACTATTGCTCATGCCCGCCGTGCTCATCAGAGTGCCGTGACCACCCAGCACGCTGCCGCCGCCCATGGTTGATGCTCCTCCCGACTCTCCATGTCATACATGGCTGGCCGCCGGCTGCTTGAGAACGTGGTGGTGCAAATGGTGGTGGCTGGTCGACGCCACCGAAGCACCGCCCGCCTGTGTGTAGGGCGTGGCCAGCAGCGATCCCGCGGCCGAGCCGACGGGCATGCCCATGCCGGAGCCGGCATACGGATGCGGAATGGGCGGACGCTGTTTGATCAGCGCCTGGTTGGCGCCGGTGCGATCGGGCGCGCCGAAGAGACGCCGCCAGAAGCGACGCCAGCTCTCGAGCGTCTTGCCCGACCAGATCCAGACACCCGAGGTGATGCCCACCGCCAGGGCCATGAAGTACTTGAGCATGAGCACCGAGTAGAGCGGCTTCTTGCCCGGCCCCTTCACCTGGGCACAGGGACAGGCCAGCGCCCTGATCCAGTCCTCGAAGTAGGCGGCCTCGTACAGGTAGCAGCCGATGACGATGGTGGCCGGCACTGTGTAGAGCACCGAGAAGATGCCGATGCGGATCATGAGCTTCTCCAGCTTGTCGGCCTTGACGCCGGCCCCCACGCCGCCCTGCTGCTTGATCACCGACCGGATGCGGAAGAGCGACACAAAGCCGGCCATCAGGAAGGTCGTGCCGATGACGAGGTACACGAAGAGAGGCGCCAGCACGAACGTCTTCAGGTGATCCGGATTGAGGTTGCCCACGTAGCAGATGCCCAAAATGGGATCGCCGTCCACAGCAGACAGCAGGAGGACAGCCACCGATTGCACGGTGGGAATCAACCAGGCGGCCAGATGGAAGTACTGCGAGTGCTTGGTGATGGCCTCGTTGCCCCACTTGAGACCGGCGGCCAGGAACCAGGTGAAGCTGAGTATGACCCACCAGATGGACGAGGCCATGCCGAAGAAGTAGGTGAGCAGAAAGACCAGGGTGCACGAGTGCGGTCCCGTCGAGCTCTCGCGCAGCAGGCGACCGTCGCAGGCAATCTCCTCGTTCTGCAGAAAGTTGCGGGACAGGTAGCCGACGGCGACCATGAAGTAGCAGGCGGAGAGGAAGACAATGGGCCGCTCGGGGTACTTAAACCTTTCGGTGTCGATGATGAATGTGGTTAGGGTCATGAGGGTGCTGCAGAAGCACAGACCCGACCACAGCGCGATCCACAGGCCGGCGAAGTCCTTTTCGTCGTTTGTGAAGAACGGCCCCTTGCACGGTATGGCGCAGTTTGGCACGTTGGCGATCCTTTGGACAGTCAGGTTCATGTACCAGTGGTGGTGCAGCATGGGCGACTGCTGCATCAGCTGCTCCTTGCCCAGCACGATGAGCGGCGATCGGCACGAGCAGCTGCACTCCTTTCCGTTTCCCCTTTCTCCTAGGGGATTTTGGCAGTTTTTTGAATTCTTGCCCTTGCACTTGTTCGCCGTCGACGACGAGCCGCCCGATCCGCCACTGGCGCCTCCCTGCTTCCGCTTGCCGCCCGACCCGGAGCCAGAGCCCGAGCTGCTGCCTCCACTTCCGCCGCCGCCGCCGCCGCCTCCGCTGGTGCCGCTGCCCTCCGTGTACGAGGGCTGCTCCATGCACAGGTTGTCGGTGTCGCCGTGCAGCGGCAGATGCTCGCAGGCCATGCGCTCCGGCCACTCGAAGCTGTACTGCTGCATGATCGGGGCGCAGCCGGAGCGAGCGCGCTCGCAGACGCTGCGGCAGACGGGCAACGGCTTGTGGTAGTCCTCGAGGCAGATGGGCGTGTACATGCTGCAGAGGAAGAACTTGAGGTCGGGCGAGCACTTGATCTCGACCAGCGGCCAGAACTGATGCACCTCCAGGCCGGCCTCGTCCTGCGTCTCGTGGTTCATTTCGTTGGGAAACGAGGTCATGTTGTAGCCAATGCCGCGGCACATGGGTATCGTGATTTCCTCGCAGCGCGAGTTCGGATCCTTGGGTATGGCGGGCACGCCATAGCCGGGCGCTGGACTCACCTCCATGGAGTGGGAGCCCATTCCCATGCCGCCCATGCCCATGCCCATGTGCTGTGTGCTGTCGGCGAGCGCGCTGCTCCGCCTGTCGGCCAGTAGCAGCAACAGTGCCAGCAGCGTTGCCAGATTCATTTTGTGTAGCATTTTGTGCGTAGCAGTTAGCTTTTGTTTGTGTGTGTGTATGAGAGTTCTCTCTCTATATCTCTTTCACTCTTTTGTCACTCGCACGCTTCTCTCGCGCTAGGAGAAAAGCGAATTGTGTCCAAGGATTTCAGCGTCAAATTGCCAACGCTTGACAATCGGCGTGGCCTAGCTGCAAAGAGAAAGCAGAAAAACAAAAACGATTACAATGGGAGCCAGAAAAAATAGATCTTAGTCTAGGCAGCGCCGAAATTGAACTGAATTTGAAAAAATTGGAAAATTGGGAACTTGGTTGCAGTTGATGGGCCGACGACAAGTTGCAACTGCTCTTTCCTGTTTCGCGCTTCATTTGTTTCAATTGGAGCGACACTTGGACGACATCCACGTCTCTCTCTCTCTACCCTTCCGCCAATATTTGCTGACCGGGCGATAGCCAAGAGCACATCAATCAAAATCAGTGATTTTTATTAAATTTGACGGCGTCTGCTGGTGGAAGCTGCTGCTGCCGCTGCTGCTTGATGGGCTTGATCAAAGTGTTTGCTCAGCAGGGCAGCGACCACCGACCACCGACCACCGAAGGGCCAATGGCAAAAAGGGGAAGCTTTGTGTTTGCTGATGGGACGTGTGATGGAGCAGAAATTAATTCAAGACAATTGCTCACTTGACAGCACAGACGACCAACTGCCCAATTGGAGAGTTGAGACGCGGCGTTGCGTGACCAGCGTTGCCACCTGACGTGTGACATCTCTGGAAACTGTGTCAGCTCTGTGTGTGTGTGTGTGTGGATATCGATATCAATATCATCCACAAGCATTCAGTCTGTGGTCGGAGAGCAGCCAGCAAAAATGCAGTGAGAACTCTTGGCCAAAATTGACAGCTGGTCAAGCTGGGCGTCGCGTCAAGTGGGAGCCAAAAGTGAAGGGCGTTTAATATGTACATATGTATGTATGTGTTGCAAGTAGCAAGTGTCAAATGACATACATATTTGTGGCTTTTGTGGATAGCTGCAGCAGCAGCAGCAGCAGCAGCATCGAGAGCAGCTGCGTGTGGTCCAAAAACACACAAGAACATGAAGCGAATTTCGTGTCGCAAAAGTCTTAAAAGCAACGGAGCAAAACTGTCAACGCCAGCTGCAAAATAGTTTGCAGTCGCTGTCTATGCTCCTTTGTCGCTTTACTTTACTTTTTAAATGAATGACGTTTTAATTAATAACATTTGTGCGACACATCAACCCCCAGTCACGAAACTTTAGTCGTGTCGCTCAAGAGCCTTTTTTTGGGGGGTCATCGGAATGGGTTGATTTTATTTTCGTCTGTTGTTGTTGTGATTATTATTGTTGTTGTCTGTCTGAAACATTTTTCGTGTTAAAATTGTTTGCGAAGCACTTGAAAATAATTAAGCAAATAACGCTGCTGTAGATTGTTGTTATTTTTCGATTGTTGCAGCAAGTTCGCTCCCCTTGCTCCCCCACTACGCACAAATAAACGTTGAAATTTAATATCGAGTTATAGTCGTGGGAATAATGCAATGCGTTTGCTTAGCTATCGATTACAGCGAGGCTTTTGTCTATCGTCGATCGCATGCAACCGATAGCGCGATAAATTAAGCTTTGAACTAAATGAACTACCAAATGAACGACAATTCAAGCTGTGAACTAGACGAGCATCAATCGTGGAATGATTTCGTTTCACCTCTTCATATATCTGTGTAATTATAAAACTAACATGTGAGCATGTGGCATGGATGTTTGTACTTTCACAATTAAATAGAAAACGTGACCAAAATGGATGAGCAGTCTGATGAGAAATGCAGGATGGACAAAAGTCCACATATGTGCATCCACACACACACACACACACACACGTACAAGTGCGGACAACTATGATTATGTGTGTGTGTGTGTGTGTGAGCTAGAAAAACACTTGTGATGGGATGGCCTAAAAACAACAACAACACGCCCTTATTATGGCTGCTGTTGCTATTGCTGACTACAGTATCGAGTGGCATATAGAAGGCATACATTACGATTGCTATTGCTATTGGTACTGGGTGTTGAGTCACCCTGTTATTGCTTGGCAACCTTAGCCAACTAATAAGTACTCCATCCATCCATCCAGCGACTTCAACTTCAACTGCTGCTCTGCTCTGCTCGCACATGTGTTCATGGGAAATGGCTTGGAAATAATAGCAAACGTGCCTCTTTCGCAGCTACACACTATAGAGAAAATGCATAAATATTGCTTTTAATAGACAGAGAAGGAGCGAGTGGCCAGAAGGAGAGAGAAGAGAAAAAAATGTCTCAAGTGGTCGTCGTCCAGTCGAGGTCCATGGAAAGTGGTAGCAAATTATATATGTACATGTATTTGTGTTTATGCTTGTGTTTGTGTTTGTCTTGGCCCCGATCGTCTGTCCGACATATGGCTTGTTTATTTAGTGATTTGTTGTTTCTCGTCTAAAAATGCGACTCATATTGTTTATTTAATTGTTAACAAGCGTGCAGCAGGTCGAAGCAGCTCTCGTTACAAGTAACAAATTATTACTAGCAGCCGGCAAACGGCAAAACTCAGTTCGAGACACCACATTGCATTCATTTTGCAAATCATGCAGAGAGCCCAGCACAACACAAGAAATTGAGTCTAGAATTTATAGAAAATCACGCTGCCAACAAGTCTCAACGATGTTTGCACAAGCTCTCGAACCCCGACCGAGCCATGTTTACCCAAGACTTGACTTGACTTGACTTGACTTGGCCAAGTGTGGGGAGAGATCGTTGCGGCTGGAGAGATCGTTGCGCCGATTGCTCACCGGATTCGATTCGACTGAGAATGGGAATGGAAATGGGAATGGGAATGGGAGGTGTGCGTGCGAGCTTGCGTGCCAAGGCGGCTGCAGATATTGGTGAATGGCTGCGCTTCAATGCACTAAAGAGGCCATTGCAAGCCAAGCCGAGCCGAGCTGAGCATCGTCTTTAACATTGCAGACGGCGGAAGCTGTGACCAAAGTTGGCTGCCAGAGAAGCGACAACTCTACAGCTAGACTGTTTTAATTAAACAAACAAGGCGACGACGAAGACAGACGACGGCGACAGCGAGAAAACAAGTCGCAAAGCAAACAGACTAACGAAGAGACAGACAGACAGCAGGACAACAGGTGAGCAGAAGAAGTTTGCGGTTACGCAGAGTACAGTTGATGCCTGTCTAAATGTGCAAGTGTTGCGAATCACTGATAATTATCGATCAGTTATCGAAAAGTAAGTAGCAATTGCTGCCTATCCAAGATAAGTGTTAAATAAAAATAAAAGAAAAAATGTTTTTGCACATCGCATCAGTAAAAGTTGGTTAAGCAATTATCGACATTATACCGTAATTGCGAGATAACAGAAAGTCACGATGAGCAATTAGGGCTGACACTATTGTTGGGGCTGCTTTGGCAAAGCGTCTCGTTAATCGATAACTTATCGTCGGCTTCAATGGCGGCAATCAATCAAAACGTCAGTGAAAAGAGCTGACTGAATGCCCGATTAAGGAGGAGCAACGGCACAACTTGCAAACCACAGAGCACTTAAACTTTTCTATGGATCGCTGCGCACAAAGAAGCGTTGAAGCAGCAGTCGGAACAGCAACAACAACAACACGGAACTCAGGTGCATACGTAGCTAGGTGCAACAGTCCCCGAAAAAAACGAGGAGAAGAGATGATGAGAAAAAAAAAAGATGACGTAGAGTTGGCCTTGGATGCTGCAGAAGCAAAACCGCGAAAATCAATTGAAAAACTCGCAGCCAAAGGAACAAAAGGGTAGCAGAGAGGAGTCGAGGGGAGGAGGGAGGAGCTGGGAGGCAGGTAGCAACTGTCGGCGGCATCAAAAAGCGCGTAGCGGCGCAAAATGAAAACAGTTTGTCGACTTGCTGCCAGCCAACAACAACAACAGCAACAACAACAACGGCGAGTCAAGCGGGGCAATGAAAAATGAAAAACTTTTTCCCGGCAGTCGACCTGTGCCACGCCCCCTCGCTCCCCCCTCCGGTTGGCAGGCCACAAAGTCAATGCAGACAAGTTCCATGACCTTACAAAACGCAGCCAGAGAAACAAATACAGTGCGCAACAGCCACAGCCACAGCTGGCATTGCCAGCGAATCCTGTGGGGACTCGTCAGGTTGAGAGCGAGGGAGCGGGAGGACCCCAGAGAGGCGCTTCAGCTACGTCAACGTCAACGTCATCGTCAACGTAATAAACAAAACTGGCTCAAGATTTTTACGCGTCCGCCCATTAAAATCATTGACATTTAAATGCGCATTTTTGTCGCGAACTGGTCCGCTAGAGGGCGCCAGCCAGGATACACTTTTGCTACTTTTCAGTTTTGCTTAGTTGTTTATTCTTTTTTTGTTGTTGTTGTTGTTGTTGAGTTTCGAGTGCAGTGCAGCCCTGCAGCAGCCCTTTTGCATTTCGCTTTGATGTTTTTGTGTGTTTGTTGTCGCTTTTGTTGCTTTGTGCGATGTGCATGCAAATTGTATGTGTTTATGTGTGTGTGTGTGTGTGTGTGTGTGGCGCCCCCTGACGGCAGCTTGCAGAACTGTAACGCTGGCTATCATTAAATGCTCTTTGGCATCCAAAGTTGTTGCGGCTTTCGCTGTAGTTGTTGCTGTTTCTGTTGTTCTTGTGCGCTTTACAATTAAATTTTAATTAAGTGGACAGAAGGATTGTCCGTTCTCGTGCTGTCTCTCTTTCTTTCTCGCTCTCCGTTCGTCTGTCGTCTGCGTCGGCACAAAGCCAAAGCCCATTGAGCTTTGGCTCCGCCTGATTATGATGATTGCAGCTCTCTCGCGTCTTTTTCTCTGGGGATCGCATTTGAGGCTTTTGTTGTGTTGTGATGAATTATGTAATGAGGCAAATGCATAAATTATACGCCAAAAAGCAGATAATGCTGACTATAGTAGGTTAAGGAAACCAGCTGAAATGCTGAACGATTTGCAATAGACCAAAAACACACACATAAATAATAACAAATGCGACACAAAATGCTTGTTTTCGGTTTTTACCCTTACGGCTAAAGAAGCTTCGCTCCCTTGAGGGGGTTGGTTTCAGCTGCTGTCGTTCCACTTTTCGGGCTCCGAGAGTGTTTTCTATTATTAAATTTTTTGCGCAAACTGTTCGTTCGCAGGGCTAAATGACACCGCAGAAAAAAGGACAAAGTGACAGGCGTTGAGTGTTTCTCTTTTCGTCGTTGTTTTTTTTTTGTTTTTGTCGGCGGGGGTTGCTGACGAATGCAGGACGAAACATGGAAATGAAATTAAATTTCCGATTTCCTTGACTTTGTCGTTGCCTTGCTAAATTTTGCTAATAACGAAGCGAGTGCAGCTGCAACGTTTAAGGATGTGGTGCAGGAGGGTTGCTCCTAGGGATGTGGCACGTCGCCTGCTTGACTAAATACAAAAGAGTGTCAAGTGTCGCTAAAAAGGCAAAACATGTGGGTGTCCTTCCTCGACTTCCCTCCACTCTTAACAGTCGACACTGCAGATTTATTTTTCATTTGGACATTTTTGCTGGATGAGCAGGCGTTTTTATTTTGACAGTTGGGCTGTGTGTTTCCGGGCCTGTCTTTTGAAATGCATTTCGTCCTCCCCCTACATAGCATACTTTTCCGGGACACAGGAAAAACAATTAAAAAGGAATTGCCTCTGCATTCTTGCACACAATGACAAGGGAAATTCATAGAAATTTCAGCGGCCGAGGTGAGCGTTGAGAGGTGCCCGCTTTTTATAAGGTCGTAAATTAGAAAAGTGTCAACATAAACACACATAAATTTGATGACCTTTTCAGTGAAACAACTGACGGATGTGAGACGTGGATGTGAATAGAAATTGTTGGCGCGTTTTTACGACGTGGCTGGCAACAAATTGTGCGCAACAATTCGATTAATATCAAAATTATAAATACATATTGTGAAATGTATTATTGTTTATTTCCCGCCCCAAAACCGATTTTTTAACGACTTTCTGACGACCAATTTGGCCTTATTTATTATTTAGAATTTATATACATATGTTTTTATTATTATGATTATTATATTTTCAACAACCACAAAATGTTTATTGCCATTTCAAGCGGCGAGCATTTGTATTCTCGCATGATTTACATTTATGGCGTTTAATAATCGACTGCGTTTTATGGCTAATTTGTTTGCGCTGCGCTGCTGCGGCCTTCTAATAATATTTTTTATTCTCTTTTTTTATTTCATTGTACGCATATATATTTTTGATGTCATAACTGTGTCGTAACTGCATCGCAGCGGTCCATTAAATTTCACAGAATTGTAGTTGGAATTGCAGCGTGCAACGCGTTGCGAGTTGCAACCTGGGGGCAGGCTTGCGTTTGTGTTTTATGGCAATTAAAGTGGCAGCATTCGATTGCGACTTGACATTGACATAGAAAAAAGGAATTGCTGCCGCTGCTGCTTTTATGAGGCTGTCTCAAGAATTCCGGCCATAAACACAATTTTTTATGGCGCTTTGAATGCGTGAAACAAACGACCTGTGGTCAAATGTGTGTTGCATGCCACAAGACGAACGACTGCGACAACAGGGGCGTATGTCCCTGCGGTCGAGACTTCAGGTTCCAGAACGGGGCGCAAACAATTTTTAGTGCCACACGTGTTGTGCACACGTATTAATTAATGTCTGTCTGTGTCTGTGTGCGGAAATTAAGTGAAATATATCTGCAACATGCTCGCATAAAGGCAATCCGAGGATGTTCATGTCGTCGTCGTCGTCGTCGTCATCATCATCGTCGTCGTTGACTATGTGACAAAATGTCGCTGACATGGATAATTAATGGTCTGTCAGAAGGGGAGAATTATCCCAACAATATTTGTCCTGGCTGCTGTCGCTTGTAGCTCCTGTAGTGTGCTTAATTGCTTGTTTTAGGGACGACTTTTTTTTGGACTTGACTATTTCCGAGAACTTGTTTTTGTCGATCAAATCTAACGTATTTTTCCCTCTCTCTATGTTTTGTGCGCTTCGTTTATTTGTTTTCGCTTGCATTGTCGCATTAATTGCTCGGATATTTTACCTAATTTATGGTTAATTCTCGACCGAACGAAATAAACAGCTTTAGCAACAATGTTGCCCGGCAGCATTGTTGCCAGCAACATTGTTGCTGCTGCCGGGGGGCTAAACATTTAATTTGTGCATTTGCATGCAATGCAAACAAACAAATTCGGATGCCGAATACTTTCTTGCGGCTCATAAATTTAACTTTTTAGTGGTCAAAAGTGCTTTATTTATTTGCACAGCAAATAGCAAATTCTGCAGCTTGACTTTGAGAGAATAGAAGAATTTTTGGCTTGTTGTTTAGTTCTTAGTTAGCTGGAGGAAATTTTGACGTCTCGATGTCTGGTTTGTATTTCAATGCCATAAATTTGTCGCCGCTTTTCTGTAAAAATAAGCTGACTATCACACACACACACACACACACACACACAGCGAGTAATGTGTGTGTGTGTGTGTTGGCATCGTTTGCTTTCAGTGCTGTAATATTACGCATACGCCCTGCGGGCTGCGCTCCTCGCCGGGTGGGTGGCTTCCTGGCATTGATTTTTATACTCACACACACATACATATATGTATGTTAGACCGCCTTGTTGTTATTGTTATTTGCTGTTGCTGCTTTTGGCTTGCTTTGTATTATTTTCTTGTATTTAATGGCATTTCTAGCGTGGTTTATTTGTTGGCATGCGTGCGACTCGAAGTCGAGCGATAAACACGCGGCCTCCTCCCCCTCCACCAACATTTTCCCCATCCTGCCTCTCTCTTTCTCTCTCTGTCTCTTTCATTTCTACCCCTCTTTGGCCATGCTCTCGCCTGTCTCTGGCATGCGTTTAAGTTTTCAGTTAATGGCTTTTAATGGCATTCCTGTTGTTTTTGTTGCCGTCGTTGTTGCCTCTGCTGCTGCAGCATTTGTTTTTCTTGGCTCTGTGTGTCTGCGCGTATATTGTTTTTTTGTTGCTCAAAATCTTAAATAAATATCAAAATCAATTAGTTGCGTAAATTTCGTGTCGAGTTTCAAATGCTTTCAGACCGTCCTGATAGATTTCTCATACAAATTTAAACATTTTTTCAATAATTTAATGCGCTTGAAGTGCTATAAACATTGGCTAATCCGAATGCATAGCCAATGGCCGCTCACAAATTACCAAATACCACAAATTATTTCACTCCCATACGTATAAATATTGTCGATGTCTCTCCGTCTTTGTGGGGGACTCTATTTTGTTGGCTTTCGTAGACTTCTGGCTAGAGGGGAATTTCAATGAGGCATCTCGTTTATAATTTATGGCGCTGTGGCTAATGGCCAAATTGCCCATAACAATAATTTGCATGCATGCGCTTCAAGTTTGACTAATTTCTTAGCCAGTCAAAAAACAAACAACTGCGAGCGGAGAGCGGCGAACGGCGAGGGGAAGGGGAAACGGCAGCTAAACAGTGTTTCTGACCGGGTCGACACAGTGGCAATCTTATCGATAAGAACACAACACACGTCCCATATATCACTCAATATCAAGTGTATTCGATATGGTCTGTTCTGTGGCCCCACAAAAAATCGAAACAATTTATAACAATTGCTTAATTGAAACGAGGCACACAGCACAAGAAAAAAAAAAACGAAATTTAAATTTATGAAAGCAGCAGCCTAAGCCACAAATCGAACCAAAAATCATAAATAAATCGTTCGCTTATCGCTTGTCGATTTCCCGCACCGAAATCAAAGTGAAAATGCCGCCGCTGCCGACGCCAACTCGCTCTAGAGCATTTTCTATTGGGGAAAGTGCTTGACAATCGGCCCATTGACGATCGGCCTTACGCATCTGAATCCCAGCTGTCGGACAGCCAGACGGACAGCCGGACTCGCTGACTGAACTTTGTACTCTGGCAGTTGTCGTTTTTTGGCTGTGACCATATCACAGAACTGTCACTTTTAATACGAAATGCTCGAAATTTACTAACCTCATAAAGGCCCGCACAAAACTGAACAGCTCACAGGTCAAGTTAGCCGTGGGTTGCTCTGATAAGCTCGGTTATCACTTATGAGCGTTTTTCGTGTTACTCCAAAAGTGTCGAGCTCTAAATGTAGCGGTTTATTCGTATTATATCATTATTTGTAGCTCAAGTCAACTCTAACCTTTTCCCCAACTGAATGAAGATTTTAAGACATTTTAATTTTCCAACATCTTGTTTCAGCAGTTTGCTTTAAAAAATATGTAAAATCCTATTAACATTTAACACATTTCTTACTCCAATTGCTTTTTAGCTTTCCTGCATCAACATTTCACGGTACCTTAAAAATGTAAACGCTAAGCGATTAAGCAATTTCCTCTACCAAAAAAAAACATTTTTTACGTTGGTACTAAAAATATTTTATTTCCTAGTTCTTTTACCAGCAAAATTCCCTTGTGTAGAGCTCGTTAACAAATATTCATATTTTAACAATTCACGTCGAAAAGGAGTAAAAGAAATAAACAAACGAGAGAAGAAAAAAGATCGAAATAATAATTTCGAAAAGCCAAACTCGTAAATTGTTGCAGTGTTCCACCAATTTACAGACTGTATCATTTTGTTGACTTGGCTTTGCTTTATGGCCAGCTGCCCGTTAGAATTGGCTCTTACATATTTGGCGCTATGGCATCGTAAATATTTTTATTGCAGCCCATAAAGAAAAAAGTGCAATAGACTAGTGACTAGTGCTATCAACAGTTTCACGCCTTCCTGTCCCTCTCTGTGTGTGCGACTATTGGCATTGGCGTGCTACAGTCTCAAGTATCTGGTATCTGGCATGGTATCTGGTGTCTTTTTGGGCTTTGTTTATGCCACACATGTTACGCCTACGAAAAAGTCGTATAAAAAACGCAGTACGTCCGCTGGTTGTCATTGCCACCAAGCCCAAGCCCAAGTCCCAGTCCCAGTCGAAGGCCCAGGCCAACCTACCAGCTATTCCCCCCTCTCTTCCCTGCAGCCCGCCCGCAGTCGTGTCGATGTTGTTGTCTGTCTGCCTGGCTGCATTGTGTGTTTCATTGGGTTCCTCCATTTGCCTGCCATATGTGGCAGAAATGCTAATGGGCCAGTGGAAACTTCGTTTTTCGAGTTCTACCTTCATGCCTGCTTCTATTTTTATATGTTTTTACATATTTTGTTGTTGTTGTTGTTGTCCTCAACCAGCAACAACAACAGACATGCCTTTGCCTTGTCTCTTGTCTCTCGCTTCTCGCCTGGGCGCTTGTCAATCAAAAAAATTATGCGCAGGTTCTTCAGCAGGCGAAACTCCTGCCGAGACGAGCTGCAGCACAGTTGAAGTTGGTTCCGCCAATTTTATGTATGAAATTACTTTGAGTACATTGTAAATACGCGCCGTGAAACTCTAGAGAAAGCAGCTGTGTGTCTGCGCGTCTCCTGCCAAGCAGACCAAGCAGATGCTGCGTTTAAAAAAATGTTAATTGAAACCACGACAACAGTTCTGGAAACTAAAACATAGAACACACACGCTGTAAATATGCAAAATCAGCTCTAACTTTAGCTCTCTACTCAACTCGTTTTCCGTTGACAGCCCCAATTATCAATTATTTTGATTTTGCACTCGTTCGATAATATACGTGTGTCGATTGCAATTCTCGTATTCCGCTGACAGTCCCAATTATCGATAAGATGTGCAGAAGCAACTCTGGTTTGAATTTTGCACTCTTTCGATAATTGAGCTCATTATCGATAACATGCGCATATCGATGCTGCCAAGCTTTGCATACTAAATACCAAAATGGCGAAGACGGCGAAAAGAACACGCTTTTTTTTGGGGCTGCAGTTGTGCCAATTGCCAATTGCAAAATGGCCAGACGTGCTACCATCGATGCGTTAAATGAGCAGCCAAATGAGAGGAGGGAGACGTGTGTGGATGGAGCAGGAACGAATGCAATGAACTCTTGGCATCATCCGGCTGCAGTGGCAGACGATGCGAGAGTTCTTTAAAATAGCCGCGGCACGCGCGAGTGAGAGAAGAGGTGGGCAGGGGGGAAAGGGGGCGGGGCAGGCAGGCAGCCCACGCTTCTGGTGCATTGTTATACTTTGGAAAGTGCAGAGGCTGCCGGCAATCAACGCACTTGTTCCTGTTGTTCTTCATGCTGCTGCTGCTGCTGCTGCTGCCGCTCGCTTCTTGTTATTGTTGTAAACTATTTATGCATTTCGAAGTTTATTTGAAACGCGCGCTGGAATTTCATTCCATGGCATTTCAAATGTTGTTTTCTTTCCTTTCGTGCTGCTCGCATCTTTTTCGTGGCTGTGTTTGTTGATTTTATGTACTGTTTTTCTTGCTTCACTTGCTCAAATGAGGCACACAAACACACACACGCACACACAGTCGGGGGCGTCTGCCCTGCGGCCACATATGGTCACCTTAATTTGCTGGCACCCCCCTCAAAGTCCCCCTCTCCCATATCCACACTCTCTTTGCCTTGGCATGCTGCAAATAATTTATGCGTTTTTCTCGAGTTTTGGTTTATTTTTTCAAGCGCATTTCAACAGCTAAAGCAATCAGCAATTTGTTGGGCGGAAACAGCACCAAGGGATGTTCAATGTTGCCTGATGATGCACACAACAGTTGACGCGACGGGTGGTGCCACCTCCCCCCATCCCCCCTATCCCCGCCTCCCACACATCTCATCATCTGTTCTTTGCCTAACATTTGTTTAGATTGACGCCGCGGAGGCGTTTCAATTGAACCGTGCAAGTAGCTGGCAAGAAAGGTACGAGAAGCACAAGCCTAAGCCTTGACAGACTTCAGACATCAGAGTTATTAACAGAGGTTGTGGCGATGTCGCCATGAGCCGAAAAGCAGACTACGCAAAACGGCGTCGGTTTTTATGGCAGCTTGCCAGAGCGAGACAGAGAGGAAGGCAGAGATAGACTTTTTGGCAATGCGAATCTTGGCTCACACTGACACATATTGCGTGTGTGTGTGTGTGTGCGTCACTTGCCTGATGTCTTGCTCTATTGGTTTAAGGAACTTGAGGCAACTTTTATGCGTCATCGTTCTATGCTTTCGACTCGACTCGAGTCTCGTCTCTTTGGCAACTTTCGACACTTTTTTATATTAGCCATAAAGTTGGCTGTGCCGGGCTTTTTACTGCCGTCGCACATTGTCAATTAATGTCAGGTAATGGGCGTACCAGATGTCATATAAGACATTAAATGATGTAATGGCAACTGAGAGACACGACACTCTGTGTGCTCTATGTGCTCCATGTTCGCTTCCCAGCAGCTCCTCGTCTGCTCCACTGCCAATGTTGCATCTCGTGGGAAACATTCTGGTCGCTCTACTTCCATGGAACTGTCCCCAAAAAATACTATTACCGAAAACAGTCTCATTTAATTGTATAACGCATGTAGATCTAATTAATGATTAGCATAATGTTTCTCTTTGCACCTTCCACCACCTCCACAACTCTCCACATTAGTTAAATAGTAGTACATATATTTTCATAATACTCGCACTCACTAATCTTTACGACAGCTTCATTAGTTTTGGCCACATTTGGGGTACATTGAAAATCATCTCTGTTTGCAGATGGCTTTACCTTTGTTTAGCTTCATAAATTTTGATGTTTTATTAGAGTTAATATCAAAAAAGCCTTCTCCGTAAATATTATATTTTATTTGCATTTTCATTATGACAACATTTTAAACTCTTGCTGCTATTAAAAACTTTGACTTTAAAGATGTCAAAAACAATTTTTGGGAATGATTAGGCAAAGACGTAAAACTTTATAATTTAATTTGCTGGCAGCCGAAAGTATGAGATTAAAATCTTGTTCATTGATGGTCGTTATTATTGGCTAGAGATGCCTATAATCTTCGGAGATTAAGTGATATTTATATTTATGTATTCCTCACATAAAAAGGGAATTCCTGCTTTTATAATTAGCCGATAGAAAGCGTACAACATGTGGTATGAGCGATGGAGCAAGTTCTTTTTGGCTTTCTTCTCGTGCATCTCGTGGCACATATTTTATCTCCGATTTTGATATCAGTCATCGTCGTGCCTCCACTCCCACAAACTATGCCCCCTTTGAGCCTCGCCCATTTTTGCCTACTCCAGTGGCATTTCCAATTAAAGGCCGAACCCATTCGACGCATAAATAAACAAAAGCAAATAGACACCAAAATATGGAAATACATTTTTGAGCATTGATTGACTGCTCGACATGGATCGTGATCAATTTGAAGAGAGGCAGACACAGATCAGGGATGGGGATGGATGGGGGTTAGGCACACACAATTATAATTCAATTAACTGTAAACTTAAACGTCTATCGAGAGACAGAGAGAGAGAGAGAGAGAGAACAGCGCCACATGCTGAGAGTTTCTCTGTGTTGTGTTGTGTACTGAGAATTGAACGGCGCGGCATGTTTGGCATATTTAATTAATTATTGTATTTTTTTCGGTTTGGTTTTCGGTTGAACGCAAGTTTAGTAAACAAGGCAAGAAATCAATGCGCGTTTTGGGTGCAAGTTGAGGATGATCGGCTGAGAGGCAGTTATGGAAATATTTTCATGTTTAATTACGAGAACATTTCGATAGCGCCTCGCATAACAAATGAGCCAAAGAAGCGGGGAGACAGGAGAGGGGAGATGGGAGAGCGGAGCATGCTAACTAGATTGAAACGCCTGGCAGGCCAGACAGCAGCGATGAGGCGGGCGAGATTGGGATTGAGAGATTGGAGAGAGACCAGAGAGCTAAAGGATATTTTGCATGCAAAAGCAAAACATTAAAGCACAGACGCGCTAAATGATGAAGATGCTGCGAAGGCACAGCAAAAAGAAGAGCAGATGGAGGATGGAAGACGCCAAATGGAGCAAGAGAGGAAGAGACGGGAGAGCGGAGCAGCAGTTGTGAATGCCTCTGCACTCAACTCAGCTGTCGGCGAGCAGAAAGAAGTCAACAGCTCGTTAACGTTAAAGTGGCAAGAGATATGCACGAGACTCGACTCGACTCGACTCGACTCGACTGCGGCACTGAGAGGAAGCCCTGAATGAAGCTCAGGCCCAGGCCGTGTCTCAGAATCTCGACTCTGCAGCTTCTGGGGCTTCAATGTGTGCGAATGTTTTGTAGGACGTATTTATATCACTTCACCGAGAACAAAGAAAGGGTATTATAAATGAGTGGCAATGCAAAATTATTTTAAAGGCACATTCATTTTATAGAATTTAAGTATTCTTGACCATAGCTCTCAGAGAGTAAAAAAGATACAACAAACAAAAAAATCTGATAATAATTAGTTGATAGTTTTAGAAATAAATTCACAGATTGCTTCTAGTTATTGAATATTTATTTTCTTGATCATTGTTCTCAGAGCGTATACAATTTAAAAAATATTTGCATAGCATCAAAATCAATGCAAAAAAATTGGACAGCTGAACTAATTTTAGAAATAATTTCACAGAGCAATAATCCGTTCCTACTAGTCATATAATATTTTATATACATATATAATGTTGACCATAGTTCACAGAAAGCATAACATATGAAAGAACTTTTCTAAATGAAGGCTCAAAATATCTGATACAATTGTTAATCATATTGTAATAATTTGAGAAATCAATTTATAGAAATACTTTTTGCATTTTTTAAAAATGCATAACAGGTATTTCGCAGTCGAGTGGACTCGAGTGCAGCTACGTCAGTTGTTTTCAGTGACTGTTGTGCAAAGGGTAAGCAACAATGGGGCAACAAGTCGCGTCGCAGCGCGTCTGAGATGCATCGCCCACGGCAACAACAGTTGCAAGAGCCCTGGCTAAAGGATGCCACATTTTGAAGAGCAAAATTGGCGTTGAAAAGTATCTGACGACGGAGACGGCTCCAAACACAACTACAACAACTACTGACTGAGGCTGAGACTTAGCCTTAGCTTAAGCATGGTCAATTGCACAGGGTCAGTCGTTTTTTTCCAGCAGCTTCGCATTCGCAGTCTGCAACAATAAAAGCCTTCTCTCACTCTCTTGTTGAGGCTGTGGCAAAGTAAGCGCAATGAAGTAGCCAAAGGGGCAAGAGCAGTTGACAACTATGTTTCTGTTGGCTTGTCTAAGGTCAAGTTTTTGGTCTATGGACACGAAGCGAGAGTCCAGATGAAATTGCACACGACAGCCTGATTATGAGTGCAGATTGGAAAGCTTCTCTCTCGCTCTCTCTCTAGGTTCTGAGAGCGTGTTTTAATTAAGATTAGCAGAGCGACCAAGACACGATTTTTCCTTTCCATAATTTAATATACTCGCAAGTAATTGGCAATCCTGCAAGGTATGTAAATGAACTCACCATTTTTTCCATTCCGTTGTGATTTTCCTTGTTTTTATGTGTTTTATTTTAAGATGACGCGAGCCTCAATAAAAAATGCTGCTCAGCTGTAATGAGATGCAAGAAAAGAGAGGAAAAGTTGTGATAAGTTTATCTGAAGTTTATATTGACACAGCTTAAGCGAGAATCTTTGGGCGCATAAAACAAAGTCGTTTCGCACTTTTTGTTGATCATCGTAAAAGAATGTTTATAAATTTTTAATTAGAAAATATTAAAAGCAGTACAACTTAATTATGTAATGAGCATAAAACGCTGATGAGCTCAGCCAAAATTCCGTTGGGTTGGGTGGAAGGAGGAAAACTCCGTTGTTGCGAGTGATTTATGTTGTGACAGGCAAGGAAAATGGCGTGAAAAACTGGCAAATAAAATGGACACAAAAAAAAGTAATGCGACATAATTTACAGGCTGTCCCAAAGAATGTTTGGGGAGGAGGGAGGCGGAGGAGCAGTTGGAAGTCAAGTGCCGAGGGCGGCTAGAAGAAAAGAGTTGTCGCTGGCTTAGCCGCCTAAATTGTGGCCTGAATTATGTGCCGCCTAGGCAAATATGTTAATATTTAGCTAATGAATGGGGTGGGCAGCACAAAGACACAGAGCCACAGAGACTCAGAGACAATTGTAGTAGCTGTTCCATGTTGCAAGTGCGGGGGGCAGCCACACTTCAAAAAGCGGCAGCGGCAGCGACTCTTGGGCAAACAGACAACAACGGCAATGCAAACAGGAAAAGGCAGGCGGGGGCAAATAGAGACAGAGATAGCCAACGAGAGAGAGACGGTCGCTGGACTACTTTAATCACGCCATGGGATTAAGGGCAACGCGGCAGATGATGAAGAAGTTGCGTGTTCAACGGGGGCAAGGAGGGGAGCAAGAACGCTTACAATTTAATTAACTTTTTGTTTTTATTTCTTATTAAAGGCAGCCCCTTGTTTGTTGTGCTTGTTGTTGTTGTTGTTGTATTTGCTTTAACGGCACTCTTTGAATGCCATAATGCAAGTTTAATCAGCGCGCGACAAAAAAGGCTAAGCGACAAGCGAACGCAGATACAGATACAAGTGCAGATACAGATACAAACACAGCGAGACACTTGCAGATACTCCGGCAGTGTCGTGGGTGGAAGATTTGCCTAACCACGCACTTGCAGATAAGTCGACCAACAACAACAACAACAACAACGAATGTATCTTTTATGTGTTGTGTGTGTGCCGCCTTTGATTCGAGCTCCTTCAATTTGCCAGGTGTAATCTGCAGTGTAACAACAACAAACTTAGAGTTGATAAAGTTAAGCAAACGACAACAAAATGACAATTTTTTAATTATAAACGTTGGCGCTTTTGTTTAATTAAAAAACAAAAACCGAGCAGCCAAACAATTGCCAAACTACTACGAACAAGAATCTTGCAACTTGCGAGAAAACACGATTAGATACGCGGCGTAATGAAATAAACAAAACTCACTTTTGTCGATGCCATTTTAATTAAAGAAGTCACGCAAAAGAATCAAATCAGTTGGATCGAAACTGATTTATTTGCATTTCTCTCAGTGTGCGCGATAATGTCATGTATCTGGGCAATCTTGGCGCTTAGATTAATGGCCAAATACGTTTTGACATGCGCATAGTTAATAGATTATGATCAAGCTGTGCGATAAGCGAATGATGTTTGCGAGGCGCGAGATTCTCAGGCGATTCATATAAATCATGTGTCTTTTTCATGCTACGCTCACAAATCAAATTCCGAGAAAAAAAATAACCAAATTCGAATTCAAATTGTCGACATAAAAAAGATATTTCAAAAGAAATCTAAGCAACGCCACAACCTGCCAATGCCCGACGAGTTGAGACGCCAGATTGTGAGACTCGATTGGAAGATGCTGTTTTGCCTCTTTTAACTAATTAAATGGGCGACTCTGGGTGAGCAAAGGCATCTCCGACTGTGTCTCCTTCTGCAACTCTGTGTGTCTGTCATGTGGCAGGCCAATTAATTAAGCGCATAATTTATGGCGAAATATTTGGCGGGGTGAGTTTTAGTAAAAGTCGCGTCTCGTGGTCGTGGTCGTGGTCGAATGTCAACGTCGTCAATAAAGGCGCATATAAACAAAATGCGATCATAAACTCATTTAAAAACAGAACGGCGAAAACGTATCAGTTTCCAAATGTTTAATTTATGACGTTTGCAAAAATTTATGACTACAAATTTAAATGCCAAACACGAGACGGGAGACGACGACGACGACGACGCCGACGACGACGACGACAATGAATATGTATTGTATCTTTTCAAATTGAAATTCCAATGAAGCTCAAGGAGCAGCAGCAGGCACAACGAGAAAGGCAACAAAAAACAAATAAAAGTCATCGGTCGTAGCGCAGGAAGCAGCAGTCAGACCAGGCCCAGACCTTAAACAAACAGAAATTAATTATGTTTCGATGGCAGAGAGAAAGATACACACGCAACGCACTCTCAGCTACACATGCTCGCACACAGATACAGCTGCAGCCACAGATACATCTAGAGATACAGCTACAGATACAAAAGAAAGAACCTGCGACTCAAATAAAATAATTTCGTTTCATTTCGCTTCGTTTCGGTTCTCAGTCTGTTTATAAGAAAAATATGTTTTTGTTTGTTTTAACGCGCTTCCTTTGCACACAACATGTGCGTGAATGCGTCTGTGTGTGTGTGTGTATCTGTGTGTGAGTGCAGCGCAGAGATGCGTATCTGCTGGATACTTGTGCAGTACACGGCAATGTATCTATCCATCTATTGCTGCTATTTTTGGTCATCATTTAAATTAATTCGCCAGCCTCTGCAGCATGTACAACTTTTATGAATTATATCTCATGCCCCAACTCAACTCAATTCTTCTCTTCACTTCTGAATTCGCCTCCTTTGCCTGGTTTCGTTTTAATTAGCTTGACATTTTTTTTCCGCTCGCCGTTCTCCTTGTTGATTTCTCGCTGCCTTTTGCTGAACTTCGTCAGTCTGTCTGCGGTTTTTTAGGGTTAACAGCGCGTAGATTGATATCTTCAAGTTCATTAGAGTTGCAAGTTGCTTTAATTGGAAATATGCACAGATCTTGAGCAAGAGCGAGGAGCGAGCACACTTGGGTGAGAATTAATGATGCCTGACTCTCGACATTCGACGCTCCTCCAACTGAATTCTGCTTAAACTTGGGCACTCGTATTCTTTATATCCTCGCGTTCTCTTAACTGATTTCAATGGAACCAGCTGCAACCCAACAAAGACAAAGTCAATTTAATTAAAGCGTTTGCAAGCACATAATTTCATTTGAAATATTTGATTAGCTCCGCCTTCGATGTCCTGCATCTAATCAACTGTTTTCCATCTGCATTTCCATTTAAATTTCTACTTGTCTGCTCGTCGGCCCGCATGTCTTGTTCTATTCAGCTTTTGGTATTTGTTCTTCAAACAAAATTAACACCTAGTCGCTACATTTCCAGCTAAAACCCACACACACACTCGAACACACAGTGTGTGTAGAATAAGAAAACGAAAGAGCATAAGTCAAACCCCTAACAAGGTGTCATTTGGTTGTGGTTGTTGCTGTGCTGCTAAATGAATTAGAGAGCTGCCCTCATCCTCCCAGTGCCATAAATATCCATAGACATAGAACGCAGAGGTGGCGACTGAGGGGGATTGAGGGGGGGCTTCACCCACATGTCGCGCCAGCTGGATTTATAACTGACACTTTCGGTTTTTCCCATTCATTTAAATGCAAATTGCTATCAATTAGCATATTAAACAAAACAATAACAACACATTCTTGCTATATTATTATTTTTGTTTTTTGTGTATTTTTTGTTGTTGTTTGCTTTTCGTTTTGTGTTTAGAGCATGTTTCAACGTTTCATCGTTTCCACAATAATTTTTCTATGGCGACCAAAAATAAATTCTAGTTAAAATTGCTCAATAAAGCGACGTCGCTGTCGCTGTCGACGTCGACGTCTCGCTTTTTGTGTATTTGTATTTGTATTTTAGAGTTCTTCTGTTTGTCTACCTCGGGGTTCAAGTGGCAGCGAGGGGATTGGGGATCAGGGATCGGGGCTGACTTCAGCGCCCCGCTGTTCTATTACCGTAATTTTCTACTTGATTTCTGACGCTCATAAATCATCATCAGTTCTCCGCTCTGCGCCACGATAGCGTCAGCAACCATGTTGTTCTCGTTGTTGTTGTTGTTGTTTAGGTAGTCGTCGTTTTAGTTTTATGGAATTTATCTGCACAACGTCAGGCGAAGCGAGGAGAACAACGACGACGACAACGACGACGACGACGACGACAACGACAACTTTGGCGACACAGTTAGCAGCGAACAGCAACAAGTTTTTAGTGTTGTTGTCAGCACTCTTATTGTTGTTCTTCGCTTTTGGTTGTTTAGTTTGATGTATCTGCCAGATACGAATGCTGAAAAATTGATAGCTTGTTGTGTGTTCAACCAAAAACGATGCATAATAAATGTTTCGATAAACAATGAAAAGAATTTATTGAACTCCACAACAACAACAACAGAAAATATGACAAGACAAAATGGCCAACGTTGAAAAAAATATGTAGGTAAGATCTCATTAGGCGCTGCTTAATAATTGCCAAGCAAACACACCAAAATCAATTTGAAGACGAAATAAATAAATAAAAACCCTCATAAACAAAGAGCATTTAGCGAAATGCCATTAAAACTCAATTTGACGCCTTGTTGTTGGCCAAAGACAAACAATCAGCGTGCGTTTTGGCCATGGCTTCAACAGCAATTTTTGCGCTGAAATTTTCGACTTAAAAGATGCCGAAAACTTTAACTTAACTTTGGCAGAATTTTCGACTGATTTACATAAATGTTCGTTCGCTGCGCTGTTGGCCTGGCTAATTGTTGGGCCCATTGAAACGAGCCGAAAGCGCCTAATAGACAAACACACGAGACGAAAAACAAAAAGAGAAAAAGAAAAAGACGAGTAGAAAAACAAATAGGCAGCAGGGAAAGCCCCCGAGATGAAATCGATGAAGGCACCAGAAAATTATGATCAATGCAATCATGTCAAATTGATTTCGGGCCTGGCTAACCGCAAGACCAAAAAAAAAAAAGAATACCTCGAGCAGGGCTAATGATATGACTGAGTTGGGGCTGAAGCCATCGAAAATTGAAGGAGCTGCAAAATAAATCAAACAAACGAGCTACAAGAGCAGAGAAGAAGATGCCAGGGAAGAACGGAGTTTGATGAATTGCAGCACACGGCAATGTTGACTTGGCCAGTTTCAGTTGATGAACGATTTTGGCTCTCGCCTCAAAGACAGGGTTCGGCTCGGACTCGACTCTTCTGCGGGCTTCACATTGTCCCCCGTTCCCCTCGACAACACAAAATTAATCAATATGCTGTGTGGTTGTTCTTGTTGGTTAAACAACACACGGCGAAAGAAGCGTCTTTTTTTTTTGGGATGGAGAGGAGGAGAGGCGAAATGGTTTTATAATTATGAGGGTCGCGTTCAGGTTGACTGGAAATTATTGGTTGTCCAATGAGCGGCTGCAACGTGAGCTCGTTGAAGTCTGAGGCAGCCATAAGTACAACTTGTTTGTCAATAATAACACAACAGCCAAAAGACAATTCACAATTCTTGTGGTCAGCAATTAGGGGCAGACTCAGGTGCAGCCTGGGAAGCAGTGCAACGGGCGCAGTGCGTTGCACCAGCGAATCAGCGTTGCCACAAATGTTGCAGCAACATGTTGACAGCGCAATTGCATCAATGGAATGCCTGACAAATTGCAAATTAAATTGACAGCTTTATTTATAGACTTCATTTGCATTGAAACACATTTAAAATGTAGTTAAAAAATAAATCAATATTTAAAAAATTATGAAAAGTAAAACTGTATTGAAAAACATTTATAAAGTAGTCAACAAATAAATCAATATTTAAAAAAGTAATGATTATAAAGTTGCAAGCTAAATATGCATTGAAAGTAAATGAAATTTAGTTAACAAATTAATCGATATATGAATTAAAATACAAATAAAGTTTGCATTAAAAGACATAACATTTAAAAAGTAGTCCACAAATAAATGCAAATGTTGCAGCAACATGCTGCGAGCGTAATTCTATTATTCCTGTGGCAAATTACAAAAGCACAAATAAAGTTGTCTGCTTTATTTATGAACTCAATTTGCATTGAAAAACATTTAAGAGATAGTCCACAAATAAATCAATATTTAAAAAAAATAAACTGGCAAACGAAATTTGCATTGAAAAACATTTAAAATGTAGTCAACAAATAAATCAATATTTTAAAATAGGTATTTGCGCTAGTTTTGCACAATTTGGTGGCAGAGATGTTATAATGCTATCTGAATGCGAATTAAACGAAAACATATATGTATGTAGCTATAGATGCGTCGCATTAGTATGCGCATTAGCACCCAAGTGACAGCTGGCTGAAGTGAGGAGAGAAATGTTAAACAGGATACCAGATGACAACTTAACTGGCTGACAACTCAACTTGTCCGCAAACTGACGAACTGACGAGCTGACGGAGTGCCAATGCGCTTGTCAATAAATTCTGGGGAGCAGCGACGAAGATAATCCGCACAATTAAGCGGGAGACACCCAAAAGCGAATTGAGCAAGTTACAAAAAAGTCAAGACCAGGGCCACAAATTTAAGGCCAAGTCGCTGCCAGAGTCACAGAGGCAGGCGAACAAAAAGAACGGCCATAAAACAGCCAACAAAATTTATGATCTTCACCGAGAGAGACAGAGAGAGAGAGGCAGGTAGCAAAAGGAGCGAAGCGCTGGTAAACTGATCACCTGTTCAAGCGGGCGAGAGGCAGGCCGAGATCTGCGGGCGGTAACAACGAAGCAAACGAGGCAGGCGAGGCAACGAGCCGTATGACAAAGTCAAAGGCGAGCCTCGTCTGGCATTTGAGTGTCGCCTCAGCATGGAGTCCAGTTCGCTGCGATCCTTCTGACAGTGCGCAATATTTCGCATTGCAATGTGCGGGCTGCAAAAAAACGAAAAAAAAAGCGAAATAGGGAGAAAACTGCGCCGCATGATGTCCCATGTTCAGTCAGCCAGCAGGCAGTCGATTCCCAGTCGCAGTTAAAGTCGAAGTCTTAGTCTCTGTCTCAGTCTCCGTCTCAGTCCTCGTTTTATTCTGCTGTGTATGTAAATTGATATTTTGTGGCTGGTTGGCCGGCCGTTGAGGCAACACCTTTAGCTACTTCCTTCGGCCTGGCCTTGAGCGCGTCTGTTCTTTATTTTTATTGTTGCATTTAACTGAAATTTAATGAAATCATTTCGCAGCAAACGCAAACGCAAACGATCCTCACGAGCGCACCAAACTGGCCAAAAGCTGTTGCCATAAAACCCAAACAGCAAACCGAAATAAAATATTAACGACAATCTGGACGGGACGACGATCCTCTCAAACCTGTTGAGCGTGCAACATGGCAAAAGGTGTCGCGTTACGCATAATTTATGGCCACAAAAACTATAATTTTCTAACTAACACACACGCACGCAACGAAAGATACAATCTTCAACTGTATCTGCATCTTCATCTGCTCGTTGATGGCAGATTAATGAGTCTCTAGTCTGATCTATCCAGGTAGTGGCTGCCATTCACCTGCTGCAGCTGCCTGGCCCCAAAACCGAAATGATTGTGGAGTAGTCAGAGTCGTCTCGTCTGGTAGTCGATACGGCAGCCAACTTTGACAACAAATAATGAAATAATGTTCATGGCAGCCACGCACAGATAAGATTCCAGTTACTTTTCCCTCGTTATTCGTTTTTCGTTTTTTCTAGGTTTTTTTTGACAGCAATATTGATTCGTAGTCGTAGTAGACCGAAAAAAAAGTAAAATACAACCACAACCACTCGTATTTTTCTGCTCTTTGTTGGGTAAACAAAAGCCCAATGGCACGTCGGAAAAACGAAACTAAACGATGGAATGAATGTGGAAACGAAAGGTGAGCAACAGTCGCCTCGTTCGGTAGGAAATCGAAATCAACAAAAAATGGGCAGAGATAAGAGAGCTACCAAAAAAAGAAACACGAATGTATCTGCGTCTATAGCCGAGTCTACATACATAACATACATATATACATATATGATTGTTGTGGTTTTGACAGAAGTCGGCGATGAAAATGGATTGAAATGTTTAAAGCGAGTGAAGAGGGGCGCAATTTATTTTTATACTAATCGATTACGTTTGCTTGGTGTAACAAAGAATCGCTTTAATTCAACCCGCAGCAAGTGCAAACAGTTTACGCAATCCATCTTCTGCAATCTGGATACATAAATCATTTCACCTGAGAGACATTTCTCAAATGTTTTTCGAATATTTCCCACTGACACATTGCAAATTATGAGGCGGCAGCTGATAGATACATTTGTATCTGCTACTCGCCGTGTGTCTTGTGTGGTTGGTGGCATTTTCAGTGTCACATACCTGCTGAGATTTGATACTGCTGCTGGTAATCCCAGACTGTGGTAATTAAAAAGCGCCTTGCAACTGTCACAGTTAATCCAATTTCACACGACGACATCCAATTGCAGTTGCAGATACAGATACATTTACACTCTCCGTCTGTCTGTCTATGGAGCGTGGCGTAATTCGACTTTATTTTTGGACAGATTTTTTAATTAAAATTTCATGTAGCGCCAAAATGTTGTTGAGATATCTACAACGCACAGACACTGAATACACTCAAATACACTCGTTTAGACACGACGAGTACTCAGCTATGCGGATAGGTGTCAGCCTGAAGTAGACAGGCGACAGCTCTGAGATCTGCCGATGGGAAATGGTTGGGATGCCAGAAGGGTGCGGAGGGGGGAAGAGCGCCAAAATCCAATTTTCAGTTGACGCTTGTCGTCGTCATCGATCACAGATCACCCAACAAAAAACACGCGACAAATCTTGTTTCTTTTTTCTTCTTTTTGTTATAACAATTTTTTGTGTGTTTTTTTTTATAGACACTCACACGCACTCAGTTAGAGATACAATTTGTATTTTCATAACTCGTTTTGGCTCTCGGCCAGCAGCGGCAGCGGCAGCGGCAGCGACAACAACAACTTCAGCATGGTCGTCAGTTCGACGCTTCTTGTTATGATGCCAGCCACTTGGCGGCTGTTTTATTAACTTCTTTTTAATTTATGACAGCCTTTATTTGTTGCTATTTATATTTTGTATTTTGTTGTATTTTGTGTTTTGTTTGTCGCACATATTTCGTGGCTCGTTTACTCGACTCATTTACACCATTCAATGGCAGCTCATTTGCCGAGCATCTTTTACAGTCGCTCAATCGCTTTCGTATCTTACAGATGCACAGATACACAGCAGCAGCCTTTACCGTTTTCGTTCGTTTTGTTGCTGTTTTCTTTGCGTTTTTTTATTGATTAATTGAAGTTGCAAAGGTGTAATTAAGGCGTTCGCTTCGCAATCGCGCAATTGTCAAAACGATTTGGGACGCGAGCGAGACGTGAGCAACGGAGAAAAACATGCGCGACACACCACCAAATGCTGCGATCGTCGAAAACAAACTGAGGCGACGAAGCAACGCAACGAGTTGTGAGCGCAGCACAGTGTGTGCGAGAGAGCAACTGACGGAGAGAGAGGGAGAGCGGGAGAGCGTGGCTGCGAGAGCGTAAGAGAGCGACACGGCAAGTGCCAAAGGTAACGCTGTGTGCTTATAGCATGCGATAAATGCGAGCTATGGAAAATGGCATCTGCAATTGCAAGCCACAGCAAGTGTTGGCAGTGAAGGCGAGTTTCTTAAAGCATGCGATAAATGCGCAGTGCAGAAATATGCAGTGAAAATTTGTCGCAGATGTTCTTGTGCTGGCTGATTAATCGATGTTAAATCTAATTTTTAATAATATTATTATAAGCGTAAAGGGCTGCAATTACTGCATATTTATACTTAATTGAAAATTGAGCTACTGCAGCTTAATTATGTGCTTGATTCATGAGTGCAACTTAAAGATTCTGGCAATATTTTGGCAGTGCAGCTGCTGACATTCAATCTGGCAGCTCATTAGTCGCTGTTCCCTTTGCCAAACTTTCACTTTCCCACTTCCCATTTCCCAACCCCCAGAATTCCACCCAGTTGACAAATGTGAATGAAATGACAGTTTGGCATTTGAGACACATGTGCAGCGCTCTGCCTGCTGCCTCCCCCTCGTTAGGCTGCGTTTCTTTTGCACAGCATATTTGCAGGTTTTGCACTCTCCCAAAACGTGCTCTCGCTCTCTTTTGTTTGCTTTCTTTGATGCTCTCCAAAAAGGAACGTGCGTTGCTTAAGCATGCACCCTGCTGTCAGCGAGGCGGTAGCGGCGGCGGCGGCGGTGGTGGGTGATGCTGATTGAGGCACGTTTCGCATACAGGGTGCTCTTCGCTCGCTCTCTCAGCAGTGCATTCATTAAATACGCAGGCCGTTGCCTATCAGTGCATGACAATCACAGGAACTAGCCCAAAAAGCACACTGCGTTAATTGCAAGCCCTTCCTGTGTGCATGCTGTCTCTCTCTCGCTCACGCTCACACTTGCTAATGAGTGCGTGCGAGAGCCGCGCTCTTGCTCTCTTCGCTCTCTGCTTGTTGTGCTCGCTCTCTGTGTGCGCTAGTGTGCGTGTGTGTGTGTGTGTGTGAGAGTAGTCGACCGGTTTTCAGGTTTTTATCTGCTAAGGGTCTTGTTAAAAGTAATTCGTAACACGTTGTTACCAGATAACGCTGCCGTCGCTGCCGTCGCGTTGGCCTCCTAACGAGTTGCCGCTGCCCAGTTGCGCTGCTCTGCCTCTGCTTCTTCCTCTTGGTCTTCTTCGCCTTGTTAGCGTCGTTCGCTGCGCGAGAGAGAGCGAGAGAGAGCGAGAGAGAGAGGCAGCTAAGCAGAAAGCAAGATCAAGGCAGGTTTAATGGGCAGCGCACCTCGATCCATCCAGGCTCACGTTTTGACTTTTGGCTTTGGACTTCGCTGCCCGGTTCAATACACCCTGTGACTGTGGAGCTAGCTGCAGGGTGCCCCCAGCATTCTGTGCTTGATCGTGCAGCACAACAACAACAACAACAATAATGAGACTGCTGCTGGAGCCGGTTTCGCGGAGAGAGGGAGAGAGGAGGAGAGAGAGCACCACATGTGGCCAGCAGTTTGTGAGTCTGAGTGATTTTTGCCTAGTTAGGAAGCGGAGTCGGATGTGTAGACATTGCAAGAATCTCATGTTTATATGCATTTCGATCCCAGTCGCAATAGCAATCGCATTCCCAGTTCTAGAGCCGAGAGTAAATCGTGCGCTTGGCCGCTAATGAACTTACAATGCTGCGCTTGTTTGCTTTGTGAGCGAGCGCAGCAAAAGTCGTGGGCCAGGACAACGAAACAACAATTCCCGACTTCTACTTGCCACACACACCCACACGCCTTTCCACATGCAACAACTTCCCTCGCCTCTCATGATTGAGCGACAACGAAAAGCTGGTCGTGCTTTCAATCAATTGGCCGCTGGGCAGCAGACTTCAACTTCAACTGGAGTTTGGAGTTTGGAGTCGGGTTTGTTGTCGATGCCCATGATCATGATCAGCAAAACTAACAAGAGGTGTTGCTGCTGTCGTTGTCGTTGCAGCCAAGCAGGCAACAACTATCGGGCCATGCATCAGCTCGTCAGTCGCCAGCTTCGACTTCGAGCTGATCGTGATTTTTCTGGGTGGCTTTCTCTCTTCTCCCTCCCCTTCCCTTCCTGTCTTCCTGCCTTCCTGCTGGCCTCTTGTTCCAGCTCCAGCAGTCGTTGATCACCTGCACTGATTGTCCGCACAGTTTGTTTGTTTCTCAGCCTCCTGTCTCCAGTCGCCAGTTGCCGGTCGCAGCCCAAGGGGAATTCTGCTTAACTAGTCGCAGCAGCAGCTCTGTCCATGTTCATTGAGAGCGCTAAACAGCTCACTTCAGCTGAAATCTGGCTATTGACTGACTGAATGACTGACTGATGCACTGATTGACGCACTGACGCGCTGGGTGGCTGACAAATCAATTGAGAGCCGAGAGAACTGTGTTCGCCCAGTCATGCCAATTGACAGTGGATTACAAATGAGCGCCAGCCATTTAAAGCTCATAAATCGTTGGACACATCAATCTCAACTGCAGTCCGATAAAGATCGGCCAGATATGTCAAGATTGCCACTCGAAACAAAATAAAGCACACTTTGCAGTCGTGATAAAGTCAAGGCTGGTCAGAACAACTTGTTGTGCGGATTATCAGAGAGGCACAGTCAAAGATCATGGAATTAATGAGCGGGTCGAGTTTGGGTCGTAAAACTGATCATGGCGCAAGATTGCAGGCTGGCAAAGATCATCTCAATTGCGATAGCATTTCAATTAACGCAACCCAACGACTTCTCGACAATCTCGTCCGACTAGGAATATCAATGTCATCATTGAGCAATAATTGCGCACAGCAAAACATTCCGATCGTGCCATCACAATCACCCCAGTTTGCGACGACTGATCGGACTGTGGTCCAATTAATGCCAGACTACGAATCTCATTTTCCATAAGTGCGGCTCGAACGTTATTATTATTATAAGTATTATTATTGTACAAAATATTCGAATTGCATTTATCATTATCGCAGATGTACGAATCGAATCACGCGACACTGGCAAGACAAGAAGAAGAACCGACTTGGATCATAATAAACCATTAAAATAATTAAGATATAAACAGCTCGACAGCTCTGCCGTAATGAGGGCAATAAATTGCGAGAGGAAAAATGATTCACACCATTTTAGAGCTAATTATGTTGAGTTGCCGAGAGATAAACTGCAAGATAACCCGCATATAGAGTATATGAGAATTTATTGCCTGCCAGTTGAACTTATTGGAAATGCTGCATATATTAATATCTACTACTTGTGCGTGTATTAATATTAAGCCTCATAAATATGCCAAACAAATTTGCCTACCAGTTAATTAGGTTCATAAATTATAGACTAAGAGAGAGAGAGGGCAGGGAATGATAAGTTGGATTGTGGTCAATTCACTTAGCTACAAACATGTCGCAGAGTCTTTTCCAATTCATTTGAAGCAGCAGAGTAATCGCTGAACCGAACTGCAACAAGAGCAGCCAAATGGAGCGACAACTCTGGCAAAGTTAAAGCCAGAGCCAAAGCCAAAGCTAAAAGCGAAGCACAACTTTTGCTAAACAGAAACTAGTGACAAGGAGAAGTTTCGCCTGGGGTTAGTCTGGGGTTAGGTCGTGGGGGCCAATGCAGTTTCGCAATCAGATAACAACAATCGGGGGGGCCAGAAGCAGAGCAGTTTATCGGCCAGGCCAACAACAGCAAACATACATATATCGAGTATTTGGCAGTCGAAAATTATACAAACGACACAAAACTTTGACTCAGTTCGAGAGTAAATCGGCATTGGGTTACTCCCCAAAAGGAAGGCGTAGGGGGCGGGGTCGCGTGGGGTTAAGCGTCTTGTTTTTTACATTAACTCGAATTGTTTGCAGTTTGCACTCAGTTGCTTGTCAGTTGTTGTTTCGCATTCTTATTTTTACTTTTGTTTCCATTGCTATTTCTATTTTTTTTTTTTTTTTTTTCAAACTCCATGCAAAATATGCGCAAATTTTCTACTCGCATATTTTGTCCTTTTGTCCTTTGTCCTATTGCTGTTTTGGCATGCGTTTTGGTTTTCAGCTCTTCTCCAAATAAACTTTTTCCTCACAAAACTTTACAATTTCTGTGTGTGTAAGTTTTTGCAACCGAAAAATTTTACCATTTGATTGCTTTTTCATTGTTTTCAAATGGCTGTTTGAGCGCTGAAGCGTCCTGGTTTCCTTCAGCAAGGATGCGTGGAGTGTGAACTGTGTGTTTGCTGCACTTAGTTAGAGTTGTCAGTGCAAATCGATTAGAATCATATTTATGAGCTACTCTGGGTGTGAGTAAGGCCACAAATTCAAAGTTTACAATCACGCAGAGTTTTGAAATTATTCACGAGGATTCCTTGGAGTAAAGTCAGTTTTGGAATAAACCAAAATGTTAATTTATCACTTGCTTAGTTTTAATAGAGTTAAGCTCACAAGTGGTTCTTTATAGTACATCAATTATGTCTTATTAACAATTTTTAATTGATTTTAATACATATGAATCATTACAGAAGTCATCAATTGTCTAATTTATTAATTGATTTTTGAAATCTTAGGAAATCTTGACTATAATTTTATTTTGGTCATTGAGACCAATTAGAAATTTGGCAAATATAGAAAACAAATTATTGTTAAGCAATTTAATTTTATATATATTTTTTGTTTAGTTTATATGTATTTTATTGATTTTAATGTCAATGTCAACGTTGATCAAATTACTATTATTAAATATGAATGAGAAAATAAAAACCTTTAAAGTATTTCATAATTATATATTTAAATTTATAGATTGATATGAATAAATTATTAATTTAAAACAATTCTAATTCAAAATGCATTGCTTAAGCAACTATTTATTTATGTTAAAATACAAATTATATTTTATTGAAATTGATTAAAATTGTTCAATTTGGACTGCATTTTAATTATTTACGAAGGAGTGTAGCTACTTTAAAAAATCAATTGAAAGAAATAAAGTTTGCCGTTGCTAAGGCTGATTTTTCGAGTTGTTTCGGATGTCTTTGGAATGCTTGAAGTAAGTTGATTCCATTTGCATTTGCACAGCTGCTCAAGGAATTGTGTGACCTCACTTAACACCTCGCTGGGCGGCTCAAAAATGTGTGGGACAATCGTGAAAGTTATGTTCGAGTGGGATAGAGAGAGGGAGATAAAGAGGGAGACAACGAGCTATGTGAAATATACACGCATTGACCTCAGGGCAGTTGACGGAGCAAATTCGGGCTTAAAAGGAAACACAAATAAGAAAAAGGTTAGCCGGAATTGTAAACCCAAACATCCTGTGAGCATTAGAAGTCAGTTCTTCTGCTTCTTCAGCACTCGATGGTTGTCAAGGTCAGCCAGAGGGCCGGTCATAAAACAAAAACAGAAACCGAATCGGATTGAGTATCGTAAAAAAGGGTTAAATAGTCAAATGACCTTTTCGGTAACGACTAAACAACAGCAGCGGTTCAGCGGCCATTTGAAGCTGAAAAAACCAACTTTAAAATTGAGAAATCGAAATTGAAAATGCCTTGGCTGCACTTGAGCTCAATTTGAAGAGTCGTTTGCCCGTTTGGTTTTTCTTTTCTTGTCGATTCAGAATCAGAATCAGATTCAGAGATTCTGGTTGTGTTTCTGTTTCTGGTTCGAGACGCAGCCTTCAATTTATTAACCTCAATATCAATTGTGGCGCATAAATCACGATAAAAGTAAATACGCGCTGTGCATATTTCACAAAAAAGAACAAATACAACAAATACAGAAAAACCGAAACGAAATGAAAAGAAACTAAAGCAAAGCAGAGCAAACGAAACGAAACGAATTCATTTGGGCGCAGGGAGCGTTGAGCTCACAGGATGTAAAAAGGATTGTGCAGGGCAGTGATTTTCAATTTAAAAAATTGCACGCAAAAGCGCCACAAATCAAAGGAATTGACTTTGTCAGCCAGAGCAAGAGAGAGAGAGAGCAACAGAGAGTGAGCGAGTGAGAGAGAGTCGAACCAAAGAGGGTGTAACGTTCCATCACTACAATAAATTTCAATCTAAAAACTTAACTAAAGGCACAGCTTCTGTTCAGTTGAGTTCTGTTCGGTTCTGTTGGGGCGTGAAGTTCCCGTAAAGTAGTGCAAATGCAAAACAAGTGAAGAACGCCACTTCTCTACCATTCCCTCTCTCCCTCAGCCCTCTGCCCGCTGCCTAACTTACAACGCTCAGCCCCCAGCCACAGCCCTTTAGCCGGCCCAATACACGCCGCAATAAATCTCAATTGAAATGCTTTTTGCTCTTTGCTCGCTTTGCCAGAGAAATTCACTTCAGCTTCAATGGACTGCAATGGCATGCTGCGATGTTAACTTTGATGCGTTCAAAAGAAATCAATGGCAAATAGTTCATACAACAAGTACAAGCACAACAAACTAAGCTATTCGCCGCAGCAGATATCCTGTAATTCAACTCGATTAGAAATATTATAAATAAACTACATTAAACCGAAACTATTTGATTCTCTGTTAAAAGTAAATTTACAAATTTGTAATATGTATTTAGCAGAGAAATGTAAATTGATTGTTGCTTTTAGAATTTAAAATTTTGTGTAATTTAATTACACAATAAATTTACAAATTTGTAGCATACAATTATATCATTTTCGTTATTTGTTTGAATTTAAAATATTTCATAACTAAAATTATTATTTTTTTTTACGATAATTATATCAATGAGCTTGTTTGTAAATTTTAAAATGTTGTACAATGAAAATTCATCCAGGCAAAATAAATAGACTAATTGGGAATAATTCAATGCAAATTAAAAGCAGAATCAGCAAAAAAGTAAATATTTTAATTAAATCTAAATTATGTAAAATATACTAAGTAAGATGCTAAAGAGCCATTTTATTTCTTTAAGTCCCTTTTACTATTATAAATCTGTGCATACCCGACATTTGCTGGGTATCTGGGCAGCGGTGCGCACAGCGCCCCCTGTCGATCACTTTGAGCAATTGACAGCATTTATAATTAATAAATGCCTGGCACTAGCTACAAAATAGAGGCGTAGCGGGGGAGTGCAGCAAGAAGGAGAGACAGAGAGAGAGAGAGAGAGAGAGAGAGAGAGAGAGAGAGAGAGAGGTGATGATTAGTGCGCCTGAACTGCAATGACAAAGCAATCAAAACACTTGGCCACATCATCCACAGCGGCCAATTAAAATGCACAAAGCCCGAAGAGGCGCCCTCTGTCGACAGTAAACGGCAACTACTGCTACTGTTTGATTGCGCTCACTCAGAGGAAGCACACACACACACACACAAAGACATGTGAAGAGAGCACTGTGCGTGTGTGTGTGTGTTTGTGTTTGAGGCAATCACACCAAATAAATCATTCAATGCATTTGCACAAGTTTTGCAGTCGGCCATTTTGAGCAACGACAACAAATTCACTCGAAGGGCAGCAGCAGGAAGGAAGTGGGGAGGGGAGGGAAGGGGAGGAAAGAGGTAAGTTTCCATTGCGAATTATTCATGTGGCTGGGCTGCTGGAGGTTTTGCGGTTAAAAGCATTGGGAGAGCGAGCTTATCTGTCATCAACCGCACACAGTTTAGTGGCTGCAAAGGAAATTACACGACTTGACGCAAAATGGCCACCGGAAGTGGCTGCCCGATATGCTCGATATATGTATGTATCTAGATGGAACTGAGATGCACTGAGCAGCTAGCACGATGGCTTAATGGAAGGTGTCGAAAATGTTTTGCAGAAATCTATTTGTGGAACACGAAGGCAAATTGCAATTAATGGCAAGACTTTGTTAATAATGAGCCTTGAAATTGCTCGATTGTCAAAAGTTGAGAACGTTGCCCGAAACTAAAGCGTGTTAAATTTATTTTCGTCGCTGTTGTTTCCACACTCACTTTTTCGCTGTCTGGCAGCTGTGAAAATCCAATTTAGAGAACTCCTAAGCGGATGTTCAGCCCGACATTAGCCAAAAGGAAACAATACGAGCGACGCACACAATGAGCGAGCAGGTCACACAAAACTATGGAGTATGGAGTATAGAGGATTGGGAATGGGATTTGGATTTGGATTGGCATTGAGCTGGGTCAGCCAGTCAGTCATCAGTGGCCGCTGACAGACATGGGATGTCGCTGGCATTTAAGTGACATTGCATTGCCATCGCGTCTCGTCTGCGGTTGGTCCTTGTTCACAGTCTACAGTCTACAGTCTAGAGTCTCGAGAGTTTATCCTGCTGCATCCTGTCTGTCTTATTGCAGTTCACAATGTTTGTGCGGCAGAGATTTATAGAAATTACTCGCTGTTTAGACAATATTATGGATCGTTTGTAACTGTTGACAAATTGCTCGCCATTTTCTAATCAATTTAGACGAACGACGCGCATTGTTGCAGTTCAATAAACTGGCGAAAACGCTGTCATGTCCCACAGCGATTGCGAAAACTTTTTCTATTTCCAAAATTGGCCAGAAACGTACAAATAATTTCAGCGCAAAATGTGAACAAACACGCCACATCAAAATGAAAGGTACACACAGCGAAAATAGCATTTATTTTTTATTCAATTTTCTTTAGCATTTTTGCAGTTTTTGCTGCAAATCATGCATTGCATGGGAGGCGAGAGACACGAGCTAGCCAACCGCACTGTCAGCCGTCAAAACTTGTCAATTTTCCATATAGTTAAGCAATTTGCTGCACCATGATATGCAGGTAAGCAAAGAGAAATAATAAACTGATGGATAGAAAAAGAGGAACTGCGAGTGCAGCTGATTTAGCATATGATTTATGGAAAATTGATTAAATGGTTGACATGCAGCGCACAGATGAAACTGTGAATGAGAATTGATGACGAGCATAAGCTATTATTTAAAGATACAAATGCATGAAGAGTTCTGCAAAGTGTTGAAACTGTGTGAATGTGTGGCAGAGATTGCAGTGGAAAAAGCAATGCAGCAAATGTCGCGTTGAGTTGAGCTGACATGCTGATTTATGATACAGTTGTCAAGGCAACTGGGCAAACCGTTAGATATGTCATTCAACCGCCGAAGACTTGCAACAGGCTCAACAAGCGGCCACTAAAGTGCCACCAACATCGTCGTTGTTGTCGTCGTCGTCGCTGGGAGGCAAACTAATCTCAATCTAAGCGTCAGCAGCACCAAGTGGCAAGGCAGCGATATAAACCGCTTGATAGCGCAGCGAACGTGGCAGCAACATTGAACAGCAGCAGTGCAAACAAAAACAAAAAGCAGCGCGCAACAGCGGCAACAACTCAAATAAATCGCTGGAAATCGAAGCAAAAGAAATGTGCCATAAAACAGGAAAAGAAAAACGAGTTGACAGTTTTAGGCAAGCTGTCGATCAAAAGCAACAACTGTGGCAACAACAGTGGAACAGTGAGTGCCACTCACCACAATTCACACCTTGGCGACGGTTGTAAAACGGCGCACAATCAGTGCTTCAAATCAAGAAAAATCAACAAAAGAATTGAACTGTGCGACAGCAATAAAAACAGAAATAAAATCCACGATAATAAATAATAAATGCGATACGAATGTTTAGGGATACAACGAGTGCGAGTTAATATTTGTAAAGGAGCCACAACTCGATAACAGAGGAGACAGAGAGTATTCAGATATTGTGAGTGAGAAACAAATCAAGCGCTTAGCTCTTAAATCGCCAAAGAGCCAAACTGAGCACACACAGCTGAGAGGTATTTGATAGATAGTATCTGGCAGATACTTTTGTGTAGCGCAATGCAATAAATTGAAATTCAATAGCAAAACTAATAAAGTGCAATTGCAACTGCGGAGACGACGTCGACCACCAGGTAACCAACAAACCAGCAAACCAACAACGATTGCAATTGCTTCTATTTACTTATAGATACATTATCTATCCACACAAAGCTCGCGCTGCACGCACATAAATCAAAGCGCACTCCAGAGATACGGCCAAGGAGTTGTCGCCGGCATTTTGCAGTTGTTTTGGCTAACGGCTATCTCGCTGCCCTCTCGAGCCTCCAGACTGTGCTTGAGGTTGAGGTTGAGTAATGCTTGGGGCAGGGCGAATCGGCGCAATCGTTGATAAGAGTGCGCCTCGTCGACTACTAAAAGCTTAGAAATGAATTTTAAATATTTTATCGATGCGCTGCGTGACTCACTTTAGACCAAAGGGACCGAAAGACAGACCGAAAGACAGACAGACAGCGACGTCCCGGTGGACATTTCACATCCATATCCACATTTCGACATCGCTCGCATTTTCATCAAATGTAAGCCAAGTCAAACCCGAACGCGAGCCCAAAGCCACAGACATGCATTGAAATTCCCCAAAAGCCACCCGACCAAAATATATATGTATATATAGTACGTCAATATATAACAGCAATAACTATATGTGAGTCACGTAGCCAAGCGGAGCATGTAAATGACTTGGGTGACAAACAGACTACGACAGCAGCTCCAGCTCTCCCAACTCTCTGTCAACATTCAGCAGTCAGCAGTCAGACCTCAGACCTCAGACCTGGTTACATTGTTTCAAAGCACAGGAAAAATTAGAGAATGTGGCAGAGACAAAGGGAGATGAGAGAGGGGGTCAGTGGGGGGCAGTGAAAGAGGTAGAGCGCTTCCTTTGCTTATTCGTGACACGCGCCAAAACACAAATTTTCGATTTATGCAATTGAGGAAATGGTTGAATGGTCTGGATTGCTCTTGGCCCGCTTCAAGAAGCTTGTGCTGTTCCTGCCCCTGCCCCTGCCCCATGTTGCCGTGTTGCTTCCCTCTGATGCAGCCGACGACCCTTAATCGTTTTGTGGTAAATGCGAAATTAATAATTAAATAGGCGGCGACACTTTTGAAGGATGAGCAAAGTTTATTGCAATTGCCACTGGGCCGGATACAAAGTCGCATTTATTCCGAAAGGGTGGCAGTCCAAAAGGAAACTTGAGCAGGCGTGCAACGAGTTTAATGAACTTCCATTTCTATTAAGAATACACCAAAAGTTTTATGAATTTTCCAACTTAATAGCTGTTACTTTTCATTAAATTTGGAAATTATTAAAGTAAAGATTCCCACTTTAAATGATTGAGCCAATTGTTCATAAACGGAATTCTTACTTTTTCAATGCATATTAAAATAAACAATTTGTTTATAGGAATGCATTGATATTTCTCGTTGAATGTATAAAAATAATTACGTTAAAAATCCAGGATTATGGTATATTTATATATTTTTGTATGAAAAGAGTTCCTAATAATGTGAATTTATGATGGAAATTAAAGCAAAGAATCATTGAATTAATTAAAAACTTTTACTTTTGATCAATATTGGAAATTGGTTCAGTAAAGATTCATAGAAAAAATTGTTCATAAATAGTTTTTTATAAGGTTTTTATAATTCTGAATGAATTTCAATAATAAATTATTTGAAAAATGTTCATATTTAAATTGATTAACCTTTGCATAGAAAATTATTTATATTGTGGATTTATAAAGAATAGTACAAAATCAATTTCAAAAATTAAACGAATTTTAAAATAATTGTATTACTATATTTCTTGATGGGATAATTATATATATATATATATATGTATATTATATATATGGTAGAAGTATGTTCCGTTTATGTTAAGCTGCTGCTACAAAACGCTTCTAATAATTTTTTATGAAATGTGACTCCCAACCCATTTGGACCCACACACGTTGAGGAATGTCTGTGGCAGGAGACAGCTCATAATTCAAGCTGCAGTTTTGCTGTATCTTTTCATTGTATCTGTATCTGAATGTGAGTGTATCTGTATCTGTATCGGCATCTGAATGTGTGTCCTCAGACTTGCATGTGGCAATGTCACAGATTGCTCATGTTTGGGTAACTTGAGAGCGCGGTCCAGGCATTTATTTCATTAGCACGCAAAAGTCTGGCAGGGGATTCCAACCGAAAGAAGCAGCATGGCTCCAATGGAGGGGCGAAGGAAGGGAAGGGGAATGGAGCAGGCGACAAACAACGATATTCATTAAAAAGAAAGAAAAATTCGTATAAGAATAATCATCGTAATCATTGGCTGGCCTGCGACTGAAGCTGTGATTGTGTTGCGACTGCGGCGATGCCCGGCCAGCGATAATCCCGCGACATGCACCCCAACCTTGGAGTCGAGATGCCAAGTCTCGCTGTCCTCGAGACTGCTGGGTGACAGAGCGTTTGTAATTTATTTAACTGCATTTTTGTGGGTTCGATTTCCAAGGAGGCAACAACAAATTTGTATACGCACGACAGCGTGTTGTGTGCAGAGTGTGAGTGTGTGTATGTTGTGTGTGTGTGTGTGTAGATGCTAAAGATACGCGCCCATCTGAGAAGCAGCAACAACGAGACGAAGAAGCAAAAGAAGATGCTGGTACGTGGTTCTGGTTCTCGTATCATGTTCGCTGCAGGTAAAGATGCCAGGCCCACGATAAAGCGACTGCCAGACGGACAGCTGGATCGAGTTGACTATATATCCTTTTGTGTGTGTCTGAGTGCGTGTGTGTGTGTGTGTGGCAGTTGTACAAGGCAAATATAAATATTTATGTGGAAACAGCAGGCGTTTTGTCAAAATATTTGTGTAAGTCGGAAGGAGAGAGCGACGACGACGGCGACGGCGACATCGACGCACACAAATCTTTGGTTTGATTTTTCGAAGAACATTGCGTACAAATTGTTTACAAAAAAATTATTTGTTTGTATTTACGGCAAACGGCAGCATCCCAGATTAATATTAAGTCATCCCAGCGCTGCGGGTAAAGAGTTCTTTTCATAGGCCAGGTGATCCGAATGCGAATACTTCTGGCTCTAACTGTGACGTTGTTGCTGCTTTGTGACTGTGAGTGCTCTCTTGTCGGTTACGCCTCACAGCCAAATGGGGTTAGTATGAAAAATTGCCGGGCTTAGCAGCGAGCAGTGAGCAGCGCAAAACGAGCGACTTGGCATTAGGATCGCATAATCCTTTCGGCTGTCATACAACGGCAATTGCCTCTGTTCTCTCCTCTCCCCCTCTCCACCTCTTGTGCTTCACGGTCCCTGCCTTCTGCCATACTGCAGCTGTCCCTCTGACAATGTCCCATTTGTTTGCTCTTCCTGTTTGGTTGGCTTCGTTTTTTAGAGGCTCTTGTTACGCAACAAACAAGATTGTCAAGCTTGCTAGTATCGACTTTTTTCAACAGCAATACATTTTTGTGAAATCGTCAACTTTTTTTTAGTTAAAGCTCGTTTATAGAAATATTGTTTCTGAGAAATTAAATGCACAGTATTTTTGACTTATACAAATAATTGTTTGATTTTCAATCTTACTAGTGTCAACTTTTTAAAAGTTACAAAATTCTTTTTACTAAATCTGATTTCAATATATACTTTTTTTGAGAATTTGTAAAAGAAAGAAAATTTTTCGTAACGTCTACTAATAATAGTTTATTGGAAAATTGTAATAGAATTCGTTTTTATATTTATTAATTATTTTTTATATTATTTGAAATTGTATTGCAATTGCGCTTGAATTAATGAAATTAATGTTGTTAATATATAAGCTGAGAAATATTGTTGTAAGTTATATTGAAGCTAGGATTCATCCGTGTTTATTTTGTAAATAATATATAATGTAAGTAATCTACAAAATTGTAGAAAATGTTCATTTAAAAAACTATTGCTAGCTAAACTCCGTATTACATTGATTAATTGAAAGTAATGTAACATTATAATGGAAAATAAAATTCAAGTAAAGAATAATTATTTATTGCGACGTGTCAAAAAATTTTATATTGATTGTGTAACTCTTGACTTTGAAAGTACTTTGAATAATTTTAGTATTTCCCCATATCAATCTGTTAATATTAATCATTATATTTAAAAAGATTCCTAGAGATTTTTACGATTTTTGTAATGTGGCAATCGTTTAGCGAAGCGCACTTCTGCGTTGGACATACCCTTTGAGGGCACTTTTATGACTACACGCTCTTACTTTTTCATTCTCTTTTATTTTATTAGATATTTTTTTGTTGGTTGATGGCGCTTTGCGGTCGACTTGCCGCATTATCCTATTTTATTTACTGCTAATGTTGCGCTTTGCCTTCTAAATCGCATTTGCTGTGATTTTTTTCGACATAGCATAAAACACATCATTAATTTAATATGAAGGCAACCAGATAGAGAGGCAGAGAATGAGAATGAGAGCGAGATGGAGACAGCGAGTTGAATAGTACGACGAAGTATCAAACGAGGCAAAAGTCAAAGGACTTAACCAGCAAAAGTAACAACAACAACAACAACAACAACTGAAGCAGGAGGCAAAGCACAAAAATTAATTTAGCTTAATTCGTCCACGAAACTTCAGTTAGAGCGTGCCGAGGGAGACGACTCGAGGCTAATGGAGTGAGTCCTTCGACAACAAGAACAAAAAACAAGGAGCAAGGCGCAAGGAGGAGCAGTTGAGTAGCTCGGCAAGATTCACCATACACATGACTCTTGTTGTTGTTTTTTGGAGGGAAGCGAGTTCTGGCTCTTGGCAAGGAATCCTTTAATCCCATTGCTGCCAGTTTAATTATGTAGTTTATTAGGCGGAAATGAAAAAGCGAAAGCCAAAGGCGGAAACGGAAACCCAAGCGACTCGACTCGTGTCCTCCTCAGCCAAATATATATACTCGTCGCACATCCATATAACCGCCCACTTAACTGGAACTACTTTGCATAGACTTGGTTTCGTAAAAGGTTAAGGAAGGTTGCTTACCGCTTTGTTTTTTTGGTTTTTTGTTTTTTCTTGTAGTTGTTTTGCTCGCTGCACTCAATAAAGCAAGGCAGAGAGACAGGCTTCTGTAAAGAGAAGGACACGAAAATAGAAAACATTAGCTGGCAATCCACAATGGGAAAAAGGTTAAAGGTTGTCTTTTTGTTTCAAGGCTGAGTGCCTTATATTTATTGTAAGCGCGTAGCAGCCAAAAATTTGTTGACTCGCTTTTCCGAGCGTTTTTCTCTCCCGCTCGCCAGCTACGTGAGCCAGCTGCAATTTTCCAGTTTTCGGGCATTTCGAATTTTCGTAAATTACCGCACAATCAGCATAAATTTTGTGCGTCTCCCCCTCTCACACCCCCCCCGGTGTATCTTCGAAATTAGCCAGCATAGTTGCTGGGGCGTGGCAAGGTGGCAAGTTTGGCTTTTGGCCATCTCGCATTGAAAGGCACAAATTTGTGCTAATGAGTTTTGAAAAGGGATTTGTAGGTGGCCCGTAACAGACCGTCAAAGCTCGACGAGACGCTCGACCTGCTTAATGCGCTCTCTCGCTCACCTGGTTTCAGTTCCATTCGAGATGCTCCTCCACACTCTCTCTCCACACCCAACCCAAGTCGCTTGGCAATTTTTGCCGGCCAGCTCGCCTGGCGAGCTAAGCAGGTCAGTTTAACATAGTTCACCTGCCTAATTCCCGCCCCCCTTGCCACTCAGCCTGGCTAGTCACGTGTGGCAACAACTGCGAGGCTGCCTCCTCTCCGCTGGTAATTGAGTTAAACTTTTGTGCTCTGCTGTGCTGTGCTGCAAAGTAGGCCATGCCACTGGCTTCATTGAGCCGAGCGCCAGCCAGCAAGCGATTGCATCACAACTTGATGCCCAAGCTCTTTCTCCACTCAATGGAAAGTTTTAGAGCACTCACACACACACTCGCACACACTCACACGCACACACTCGCACAATTGAAAGTGAGCCCACACAGGACGTGCCCTAGTGTGGAGTGCACACAAACCCATCGAATATGCTTTGAATTGTGCGTTTATGCGTGCTCTTAACTCGTGATATTTCACGGCGGGCAACACGATGATTATTATTAATACAAAAAAGCCATTGTTCTCTATGTAACATAACAAAATAAATAACAAAAATTTCGAATCCTTTCAACAACAATTTAAAATTCCTTTTTGATTACCTTATGTGTCTATTGACTGATTTTATAATTTAATTTAAATGTCAATATAACATTTGTATTGTTTTGTTAATTGTTTGTACTCTCTAGTAATATTACGAAAACTTATATTTTGTAAAGTTAATTATGATAAAGATTTTGTATGAAAATTATTAAATTATGGAGTATTTTCTTCGTGAAAACTTTATTTAAAATTTTTAAATAGTTAAATTATTAAAATAAAAAAACATAAATGCAAATTATGAAACACATTTTTTATAGGAAAGTGTTCTATTTTATTTGTATAGAAAAGTGTTCTATGTTACCTATCTTTTCCTATAATCCTTTTACTGAATAATAATTTATAATAATTGGCATAAAATGTGAGTCGGGTGTATGAAATCTCCCCTTAGAAAGTTAAAAATTTTAAGAAAATTCGTAAGGTTTATTAATATTATATACTGCTTGTTGCAATAAAATGTTATCAAAAATATGAAATTAGATTCCTCCCAAATTGATAAATTAATTTTAAAATTCTAAAACCCTTGGTTATCATAATATTGCAGTATCATGTTAAGCCCTAGCGTGCAATCATCCGTCACAATGAATGCCTAGCATAGAAGGCTTATGGTTTGGGTTGGATTGGGTTGCGTTGGGGCTGTGCCTGGTTTGCTTTGCTCTTGGTAATCCAAATATGGCAAGTGCCATTGGTTTTCGGTAGAGCTCCGGCCACTGGAATCGCTGCCGATGCCAGAGTGTTGGTGTTGTTGCTGGTGTTGGCGATGGTGATGGTGAGTGGCAAAGCACTAGACACCCGCACACAATGGAAAGTGCATTTCCATTTGCAGGCAGTCCGATCGAATTGAATCCAAACCAAACCAAACCAAATCCGTATTCGTATTCGTATTCGAATTCGAATCGATGGCAACAGTCGGGTCTGCACTTCAAATGTTATTGAAATATTTATAAGTTAGACACCAGGCAGCAACACACACTCGCAGACACACATGCAGTGCAACCTCAACACTTACAGCAATCAAATGCACACAATAAAACATTTTCAATAACTCTTTCGACGCTGCGCCTGTGCCATTAAGCAGCTTGAGGCCGCTCCACCTCCCTTTCCCCTTCCCTCTCTCAGTGTTAGTTAGCACACAATTTTGGGCTGCCCATGCTGCGCTTTGGACTGCACTTGAATCTGCTCTCGTGCTCTGTTCTATGTCTCGCTCTGTTTGCCGCTGCTTGTGTCCCACTGTGCAAAAGTGCTCTCGGGCCTCCCAATGCGTTCGCTCGACTGTGCACTGTACACTGTGCAATGTCAATGGGTTTAGAGAGGGGGGGGAAGAGGAGGAGCAGGGTGCGGGGGAGCGACGCTCAAGTGGCTATCAATCGTTGCCCTTGCCGTTTTTGGTGTCTGGTTTTTAGTTTGCAGCCTTTTGTGGCCTGCGTGTTGATGGAATTATTTGCAGTTGGAAATCTATTTTTTTACATTTTTCTTTTGTTGTTTTTCTTCATATGAATATAGACGAGCATTTGATTGCTTAGAAAACACTGCTCCGATTTTTCCCCTCTCTCTCTCTCTCGCTCGCCGTCTCTGTTGGTGGCTTTCTCTCTGGTAAATTACTAACGAGTTTTTCAGTGTTTGGGCCGCAAAATAAATGCAAGTCACGTACTGCGAGCGGCGCAGGATGAAAGCGCTCGCTCCACAATGCCAGCAAGGACATTGTCAACACAAAGCTGCCGCCGCCGATTGCTGTCCTTGCTAGCTTCATTGCTGCCGCTGCTGCTGATGTCCTAGGTCCTTGGCTGTCTTGGGCGTCACTCAGCGGCGCTGTTTGTTTGTCAACACTGTGACTGGAAACATCCCGAACCCTTCATAAAAGCCCCGCACGCAAATTGCGCAAATCCTTTTAAAGGCAACGTGGACGGGGAAGGGAGGCGGCAACTCAGTCCGTCTCTGTCTGTGCACGTTTAAATACGCAAACAGCCGACGGAGCTACGTGCTTGGAAAATAATTTAAAAGCTCAAAAGGTGAGCAAAGCAGCGCGCATAGGCACGTCCTAACAACGCACAGCAACAACAAATAGCAACAACAAACAGCAACAGCAACAAACGTCGACAACAACAACAACCCCAACAAAATGGCGTAAAAAATCCGGCAACAACTTCGCCTCTTCTTTTTTTTTTTTGGTTTTTCCTGTTTGGCTTGTGCCGTGTGTTTGTTTTAAAAATTTATGAAAATTTGTTTTTCCCCAAAGCGCCGGCGACTGCGGCGCGCACACATCAAAAAGCAGCGACAGACCGCGGGGAGGGACGAGGAACGAGGGACGAGGGAGGAGACTTCAATGCAATCGGGAGCAGGCGAATCAGTCGAGCAATTTGTATTTTCAATTTGCAGCAACAAACAACAATGATAACAAGCAGCAAGAATCGAGCGGCAACCGCACAAAATGCTGCCTCAAATGCGACCTAACGAAGCAATAATCAATTATCAATAAATTTTACGGAAGCACCATCATTTCAGCTCCCCTCCGCAGCTCTCGGTATTAAATGCGCCCAGGGAAAGCTTTTGGCGGCAGCCAGGCGCTGATTAAGGATATAATGTGGCTGGCTTGTCTTTGAGTCTCCGACTTTTATCTGCTCCGACAACGCCCAGCTGCAAAAACCCGCTGCCAGACTCCAAACCCAAACCCAATCCCAGCTCCAATTCCGCTGTCGTCGCGCTTTATGAGCTGTCGCTGTTGCCACAGTTGCCAGTTGTTCGCTGTCTCCTTCTCCTCAATCTCCTCCTGCTCTGCCACTCGGCGCTTTCAATGCTCACGCCCATTCTGCGCTTTAATGACATTTTAAGCACACGCACACACATAGAGAGCGAGGTGGGGAGCAGGAAGCAGGAAGCGAGGAGACGCGATTCCAAACTGTGTTTATGCGTGAAAGTTGCGAAATTAGAAAGTAAACATGTCCAACACAATATCAATATGTATACAAATAATTGTAAATACAATAAAATTAAATAAATATGTGTAAATTCAGTTTTGTCAATATCAATCTAAATATGATTGAGTGAAAATAAATAATGAATAAAATAGAAAGATTAAATAAAGCATACGAAAATTCTATAATATAAGAAATATTCATAGAAAACATAAGTATTGCAAGTTTTTATTGAACTGTTTACCCACAGTAATAATGGTTGCCAGGAAAAAATAAGGAAATTGTTAATACGATTTCTTTCTTATGATTTCTTTCCTTGTTCAATTGCTAGGTTAATACGCTACTAAATCCTTTGTCTAGACTTAACAGAACTAATAACAAACAAAAATTAAAAAAATGATTAACCTACATATCTCTACATATCTCTGTCTTTTGGGGTCTTCCTTAATCCCCGCAGTGAATGCTGGTTTAGAATAATATTGTTTAGATTTCCAAAAACTTGTAGTATTTGATGAACAAATTTGAATTTATTCCTCTTTGCTGTACTTATTTATTTTTAGTTAACAGCATCATCCAAAACAGCAAAAAAATGATTTTATTACTCAGCTATCAATGTGATGTATAGTGACGACATAAATACTTGTAATATCTACATCTCTTATACCTATTTATTTTTCTATTCCGTATTAAAAGTTGTAGCTATCTCTTGAAATGCTAATTTTTTCCTAGCAATAATTTTATCAGTGTTTGTTTGCAGCACAATAGAAATTCAGCTGAACTAAAACAAGTGATTTAGCAAACGCAGTTTCCAACATGTCTTTATTCAGTTACAGATTATTCAGACATTAAGCTGAACTAAAATCAGTTGATTTGGCATCTGCATTTTCCAGCATATTTAAAATTGCAAATTTGGCAACTCTAGTAATCGGCAGCAACGTAAACCAGTGTTGCCACTGCTGCTGTCTGGTGTTATCCTGATAAACGTATACGCATAAACGCAATCAAGCAATGACAGCGACACCTTATCACCTTGTAGCGCCGTTAGCGGGTTAGAAAGGGGGAAAAGGGGGGAATTGAGGGGTGGCAATGTGGCAAGGTGGCAAGGTGGCAGTCACCTGCTGGCTGTTGTCTATTCGACTGGTGGCTGCCACACAGCGACTTTGTGCCCTTCTCTTTCATCCTTGACTGCATTTTGGCGGCACTTGCTTTCAGTTCTCGCTGCTGCTGCTGCTGCGCCTTGTCTTGGCTCTTTTGCAAATTACTTTGCAAAAAAGAAGCGACAGTTGTCCCGTTCCCCGGGCATCCCAGCAGCAGCATCGCAGCATCTATAAGATATGCGCAAACACTCGGCACGACGGCAGGACGAAGTCTGTGCATTTGCCTACCTCACGACACACGACGCACGACACACGAGTGTCTGCCGCAGTTGCAGCTGCCATTGCGGAGCCATTGCCAAGTGTTTGCTGTTTGCCTTTGCCCCTTTGGCGTTTGAGAAATGGCGTCCTGCTGCAGCAGCGGCAGCTTCTTGATAACCCCACCGTGCAACCGTGTGTAACTGTGTGTAGCTGTGTGCATGTCCTTCTCGCTGTCCCGGCTTCATTTCTCAGCTGTCTGTTTGCTGCCAGGACACCCACAGTCGAGCACAGTCGAGCACAGGCAAAACAGCAACGTAATCACCTTTTGCAATTAATTTAAGTGGATTTAGTGTGCGATGGTTTTGCGTATTTGCCCCACGCTGCACACTCTGCTGTCCCGTGCTATTATCCTTGCTGCATGCTGAAAAATGGCTGACTAAAGGTGTTGATGAGCTGTGTTTTTGTTGCTCCCTCGCTGCTGTGGCAAATGACTTTGACTCGGCACACTAAATGGAGTGGCAGCTAAAGGGGATTTTCGGTCAGGATGTAGTTGCAACGCCAGGATTAGATGTTGCACCCACTGTGGCAGCTTATTTCGGCTGCCAAGTTTCGTTGCCTTCCACTAGATTAGCCACTGGCAATTTTAATGCCAGCTACAGTTTGATGCACTTTAAGTTCAAGTTGAGTTGGGTTCCGCTGTCATCTTGACTGGCGATTGCCCCTGACAATCATATTGCACACACACAGGTCCACTCGGTTTATGAGTGTACTCAGACTTGTACTCGAAGCATTCGTTTGTTTGTTTTAAAGTTCTCGTCTTGGCTCGCATTTCCATGGAAATTTCATCTAATGCTGCCACTGTCTCTGCCCGAACAGGCAGCTGTTCGGTTGCATTTGATTTATTTACTTGGCCCGATGTCGAGTCGCTTTGCTTGTCGTTTGGCATTGTTGTTATTATTACCATGTCTGGCATTCTTCGTTTTATGTACACTAAAAATTCACATGGTTTATATTGACTGGAAAATAAATACAAATAAATAAACAATTGTGTGCGTTGCGCATACGACGCGTTGTCTCTCTCAGTTAATTTGTAGAGCTCACGTTGAAGACGCCGAAGATGCCCCAGCATCACTTTGTATTGTTTACGCTGCAGTTTTCACAACGCCATTTTCGTAGAAGTTTTCAATTGTTTGCATCAAGTGCAATGGAAATGTACCCCAAGAAAATAGTCTTGTTGTTGTGTTGTTGTAGGTGGGCAGATCATCGATGTCGATGTCGATGTCGATGTGTCGACCTGCCTCAGTTAATCATTATTATTATTTTGCTTTCAATTTGGGATTCTTTAAAAACGCCATGTGGTGGAGTGGTGGAGAGCAGCTTGCCTCGTTGTTTACTTAGCCGCGCTCATTACGAATGCAGTCGCGGATTGCAGCCGGCTCTAAATGAAATTAACATAAATTTTTATGAGCTCTTCCCGGTAAACGAGAAACGAAGCGAGCATGGAAAATATTTTCCCTCGGTCATGACTGTTTCATTTCGTTGCTGCTGCTGCTGCAGTTGTTGTTTTTTATGCTAAACTTCAATAAACAAAACTCGAGTGAGACTGCGACAGAGATGAACTAATGAGTTGTGCCACTCCAACAACTCTGCTCTTAACTCCAACTCCAACTCCAACTGCATCCCGGTCTCTTTATCGATCTCTCTCTCTCTGTCTCTGGTTCGCTAAACTGTTGCCACTTGAGCATTGCAATTCATCAATTTATCAAACGTTTGCACAGCCAATTCAATGATGGACCGCACCAGACCCTGACAGACCCAATAGACCCAGTCAACAGCGCTTCCTCCCCTCCTCGTTTTTCCCTTTTTGCAAATCATCATCATTCTTTTGTATCGTCATGAAGTCGTTTGTAACTATCAGAAGGCCGATTTGAAGCTACGAGACAGAGCTGGGCACAGGGAGCGTCTAGTGCTTTCAAGTGTAGTGCATGACGTGTGGCTTTCCTTTCCCCATTTTCCCCATTTTCACCTTTCCCATCTCCCATTTTTTTCTCAGCGCTTAGTTTTTCTCGATTTGTACGTTTTGCTGCCATCTTGTTGTATAGATGCATTTTTATTGCCAGTTCTAACGGCTAGACCAGTTTTTTCAGCGCACATCGTTGCAGCAGCTGCTGAGTTGACCAAACACGAACTTTGCCTCGCAGATTTATGGGACTTGCCTTATCCTTTGGGCTAAGCTGAGGGATAAGGCTATTTTCGGGTTTTTTGCCCATTGCATTCTTGGCTTGGCTTTTTAGCGAATCAGTCGAAACGGAGTCTGGAATCCGCAGTTGACAAATGTGTCTTGCTTATTCTGATGAGATCTTTTGCGGCATGACTTGACTTTTGTGCTCTTAATTATGCAGTCTTAAAAGTCGATTCGCAATTGATTATTACTGTATTTGTTTTTTACTGATTTGTCTTGGCTCAAAACGTTAAAAAAATATTATTTCGTCTGGAATGACTTGCATTGTTTTTAATTTCTTGTATTGTATACTTAAGATTTAAGCGTGTTTAAGACAATTGTAATTCTTGCTGTTCTATTTAATATTATTGTTTGAATTTCGTATTAAATTATGTTATTTCATATGACAAATTGACTCTAACCTTCAAAAAACTATTTTTTAATAATTTTGTAGCTAATGATAACAAATAACTAACATGGTGTGGAAATCTAAAACGAAAACTAATTAATCAACCGTTCATTTTACCTATTTTTTTCTGGGTTTTTCCTAATCTCTGCAGCGAATGCTGGGTTAGATTAATATTATATTAATTTATTCATATTCGCATATAACCATAATAATATTATGTTTTTGTTAGTCGACTTTAAAATAATACAAATTGAATAACTTGTATTGAAATAACATAAAATAATTTTTTATAATTTATATTTATTTTTTTGAAAATTGTATCCCCAAAATATGGTTGTATTTCTATTCATTGTTTATTTCGGTATTTGTTTGTGTCTTCAAAATAAAATTAATGTAATGCTGCATAAAGAATATTGAAAATAAATAGTAAATAAAAAAATATTGGCAATTGAATATTGATATTGACAAAATTGATTTCCAAAATAAAATAAATGCATACATATTTGTGCAAATATATATACATAATAATATTATCGTTGTTTCTTCTGATAAATTTCATTGCTAACTTCCTATAAGTTGATCTGTTAATTGGAAGCCGTGTACTGTATTTTCTACGCTCTGGAACTGCTCTTCAGATAATGTTAGTATGCCATGTTGGCTGTGGTTACACATGTTGTTCGGTGCGCTCCCTGGTTGCATAGAGCATCCCAAACATTACTAATTTGCTCATTTCAATTTCATTAAGTTGGCAGCACTGTTTGCATATTAGCATGCCAAACAGTCTGTACCATCGGCAAACGGGGGGCGAAGCCAACAGTTGATGAGACATTTAAACAGCTCTCTGCAGACTCGACGATGATGACGATGACGATGACGATGAGCTTGTGGCCCGCAGAGAGACAGAGGTACAGAGAGAGAAGCAGCAGCAGCTAACAAACGTAAGGGCCAAATGAGCTGCAGGCAAAACAGATAGCGAGACAACACAAAACTGGCAACGGACAACGAAGAACAGCTCGAGACCGAAAGGATGTGAGTTCGTGTGCCGTTGTTGTTGCAGTTTTGTTTGGCAAGAGCCCTCACGGAGCTACCGTCTATGATGCCAGCTAAAACTGGGCATATTTGCAAACGAAGCCGAAGCCAAACACACAAACTGCAGAAGACGGAGGAGCCAAGAGCCAATGTGGCATCCAATGAGGAGAAACCACAGCCTAAACGCTGTTGATACACGGCAAAGTTGCCAACCAAATATTGTTGCAACTTGCAACAGACTGAAACAACAGCAACGCAGAGCGACAACGAAGATACTCTTTAGTTGTGTGGTTATTTTCAGAGCACCTTCCCATCAATATACCCTCGGTTGAGGGCATAATTGGCCAAATTCGAGTCGCCACCTTGGCAACCAAACTTGCCGCAGTCACAGTCAGCATCCAGCATCGAGTTGAACCTCAACCTCAGACTTAGATTCAGCTGCAGCTTCTATCAGCGCCTTTGCATCTAGGGACGCGACGAGACGAGACGAGTTTGCTGGCCAATAATTTTATTTTTAGCCTTTCCGCTTTGCACGCTCGTTCGCAGCCTGGCAGCCTGGCTAACTGGCCAACTGGCCAGCAGGCCAACAGGCAGGCTGGCTAACAGGGGCCTCGCTATAACGACTTGCCGCTTGTGTTATTATCTCAGGGCATAAATTTTATGGCCAATATTCACAGCTCCACCCACTGTTGAAAATGCTTTGTGTGTTCTCAGCCGCGAGCAAAGCTTCCCCTCCGTCTCTCCCTCTCACTCCCCGTCTCTGTCTCTGCAATTGCGAATATTATTTGTGGCCCATAGGCCAAGGCATATAGCATAAATTATGTACAGCTGATGCGGGGCCAGACAAATTGATTTGCTGCGACTCTTTGACGGACACTCTTCACATTCACATTCACAGTTGGCGACTTGTGATTTGTTCGGATGCGGAACAAACAGGCGCCACTTTGCCACAATTGACGAAGCTGCAGGAGATGTCATTGAGCTTAAGTGTGGATAGTCTGAGTCTCAATCGCAGTCTCAGTTTCTCTCAGTTGATTGCAGCCATATTGGGGGCGCAGCTTGGCATCGCAAGAGTCAAGCTCGCAGTTTGCGGCTGCAACCGCAAAACAAGTTTCCATTACAAATTACAAATTCCAAAGCCAGAAGACATTGACGCTGCCGCTGCGCTATTAAAGCCACTCGAGCCATTTGGGTGTCTCTTTTGTTTTTTTGGCTTATTCAAATTTCATACATCAATGGCGAAATCGACAGCTGAAGCTGCTGGCCGGGGAATAAAAAGCGCGACTCATCAATAAAGTTGTTAAAATCTGCGACAAGGGCCACTTGAGATTGACGTCTGGGAATAGAGCAGCGACTAAAAGCGGCGATCCATGTTTCTTTTTTCGTCGAGTGACTCGAGTGTCGAGGCAACTTCAAGATTTACGGCACTTGAGTGTGCCAAAAAAAGCGAGAGAGAATTTTGAGTGGACAAAAAAGCGAAGAAACATGTTTTGTTTTGCTGGGAATGTTCCACTGTACTTAGTGCTAAGCACCTATGACAAAATTGCCAGCTGACCATAAAAATATGCCGAGTATTTGAAGTCCTTTCATATGCGGGAGAAAAAGGCGCAGCCACAAGGACACGTGGTCATAAAGTGCCGACAATTTGAGGCTAGGGATATCAGGAATGGGCAACGGTCGCTTCTCGAGCGGATCGTGCCGGGGTCGTCATATTTTATGCCCAAATAGTTAAACGAATGCACAAACACACATAAAAACCAGCTGGAAAATTGCTTGTAAAACATTTTTGTGTGTGACATTGACACAGGGTGCGACAGGGACGCAGCTAGTGCGAGAGCGAGCGAGAGTAAGCGAGAGCGCTGCACATTTATAGGAAATCTCCGGGTCTCTGGCAACACATTCACATAAATCACAAAAAAGTATTTCAATTTTTTCTCCTCTTTTTTTTTTCTGCCTGCCTACAACACATTTTTTGCCGGGCCACATTAATGCGCCTACACACACAACTGTGCCTGTTAGGAGGAGGCGGGAGGAGCTGAAGGAGTCAGTCAGTGAGGAGGGGAGTAATGGGGAGCACTCTGCTGTGCTATGTAACTGACAGCCTATTTGCGCCTCCGCAAGTTAGGAGCTGCTGTTCCCAAAACAAACGGTGCCCGGCTCCTGCCAGGCGGTGGCTTCGCTTTCGTTTTAAGCTATTTATGATTTCAGCACGATGCCCTAACCAGCAGCTGGGCACGTTTATAAAGTCACTAGCTATGTGTCGCATCGAGTTGAAATTTTCACAAATTATAGATTATTTCTATTTGCAATAAATTTTAATAACATATTGCACGAGTAAAGACAGAATTATGGAAGAGTCGTAGTATTAGCATTTTAAAAATCACGAGTAATAATATACATATAACATAATAAATTAACAACGTTCATATATTTTGAAAACTATAAAAAGTAATTCATTCCGATATTGCTATTCGATTCAACTAATTTTTTTTCTGAAATCTAATATTTTTTCTAGAAAAACGAAATATATTAATATTTTAGGAAATATTGTGTATATTGTAATAAAATGAATCTACCATTACTAGAATTTTGTAAAGATCTAAATCGGAATTTCGACTTAAAAAACTTCAAATAAATTACAAATAACTTCGCACTTTTTTTTTGCAAATTAAATAGTTTTTAAGAAAAATTAAAAATATTAAGATTATTAAAATAACCAATTATTTAAGCCTTAACAACTTGTATGAATATTTTAAATAAAATGTCTAAGATATATCTATCTATCTAGGATTTTATACAATAATATATATCAATATTTTTGCTTTAATATTGGTAGATTTCACTAAATTTCGATTCAGAAGTTGCAGATAACTTAAAACCTCTTTTTTGTGTCTCCCAATATAAATATTAATAATAATGATAATGGAAGGGATTTGCTTTTATGGCGCCTCATAAAAAGAGTATTTATCACGCCAGCTATGGCCTTTGTTGGTCTGATTTGCTTTATTTTTTCATTGCTTGTTTTATTTTTATTTTATTTGCATGCTGATTTTTCCGGGCCGCAGTTTGGCAGCCCAGTGTTGTTTATATTGCCAATGCCTTGGCAAAGAGGGGAGTGTAGAGGAGCAGAGGGAGGAGGAGGGAGAGGCGAGACGGGAGGCGCGTGCAGACTCGCGAATGTTTAACAAATGTGTGACATTTTTGTGTGTGAGTTGCAGAAGCAAGGGGAGCAAAGATTCGGGAGGAGACCCCTCGATAGCCATGTGTGTGAGTGAGTGTGTGCGAGTGTGTGTGTGTGTGTGTTGCTGCCACACACTCTTCCACGCAACGCACAGACTCTCGACTGGCGCTGTCTGTTTGCTCTTTGCACACGCGTTTGGAATTGATTTTTATGCTGTGATTATATTTTCGAAAAGGTTGACGATGAGCTCGAATCGAGGCAGACTGTGGTTGGGGATGGGAATGGGGTTGATGTAGGGGTCGCTATGTTGTTTGCTTTGTGCCGAGCGAGAGAAGCAGCAACAATGAAGTGTCGCCAACACGCTTGAAAAAATATAAATTAAATTGTGCGTTCATGTTGTTTTAATGGGCTGCCCCAACGTGTGGCAGGAGGGGCAACTGAGAACTGAGAATTGTGGAGAGACAGAGTGGCAGGCAGATGCTGCATGGAGCGATAGTCCAAGCGACTGTTTGCCACTTTTATGCGCCTTGTTTAACGATCGGAAGTCATATTCATAAAAATATGTCAATGAATTGTGAATTATTTATGGAGGCTGTGGAGGGGGCGGAGGGACATAAAAAAGCGAGGCAAATAAATAAATAACATGGCATTAAAGCTTAACTAGTCGAGCGTGTGTGTGTGTGCTCAGCCAACAGATACCTGACTTTGACCCACATGCAAGCAAGTATTTATATTAATAATGTCACGGTGTTGAGTGAGCGCATGATACCCGATTGCAGTCGGTGTCGGGTATTAAATTCTCGAGCTGACAAATTCGACAGTTTGGCAAATATGCGACGGGGTGAAAAGTGTGTTAAGAGACGACGACGCGTTTGCTAAATTGGATTTCGCTGGTGGAAGGCCTTGTGCTCAATTCACAAAACTGAAATTGAAACTGAAACTAAAACTGAAACTTAATTGCAATTAAAGGCGAACGAGAGCGAGGGAGGCGAACTGAGGCGTGGCAAGTCGAGGACCAGCAAATGAACGAGCAACAGCAACACCTTCCATTAGATTGAGCTCCGCGTTAGTCTTTTGCCTGCCGACCTACTTTACACTGGGCGAACACACACACTTTAGGAGCTCAAAGAGTTTGCTATGGCCAGAGCCGGTTCCTGACCCGCTCCGGACGTCACTCAGCCGGCGACGTGTTGGCCAAAGGCTTAAATTTCAAGCGACAATTAGAAAATTTGCAAATTACAAGGGGCCCCAGACTCGGAGCTCGGTCCGGTTTGGCGAAGCTCGAGAGCGGAAATTTTTAATGAAAAGTGCGCAAGGAAAAGCAGAGAGTAGAAAACTTGTCAGCAAAGTTAATGCTGTTGTTGCTGTTGCCAGGCGTGTCCCGTCGTCTCCAACTAAACTGGCCCCGGCTACATTGTCAGTTCGACTTGAGTTTAAATTATGGCCCAGGCGAGCCCGGGTGTTAACTTGGTAATTTTATGCCTGAGTTAACATTTAATTTGTGTAAATGATTTTGTGGATTTTATGCACGCTATTAAAATACAAGTCACAGGGCAACGGAAGACGGCCAAGCAGCGAGTTCAATATCATTTTGTGCGGCCAAAATAAATAGATTGACAGCTAGACAGCTTAATTCCTGTTGATTTGTATGCGCTGATGAAATGAAATCAAATGAGATTTGATCCAAGTTCTACTTACAGGCAATCAAACAAACGGCTTCCTCGTCTATCTGCAAATAATGGAAAATTAAACTCATTTTAGTGTTGAGTTCAGAAAAGTGGAAAATCTATAATGAGAGCTCTAGAGGAAAGAATAATCAATGTGACAGTCGGGCTATAAATAATCCGCTTAAATGCTAAACTGCTAAACTGATGTGTCGACCACATTACACATACGCCACGTTGACCCCTCAGCTCAGCTCTCTAGCTGACAAAGTCATTTTTGGCCTAATGCGCCGCTCATTTGAAACTCATTTGAATTTTAACACTTTTATGCGTCGCTCTCTGCCGCAAAGAGCAGACGCAGCAGCAGCAGCAGACAGAGTCAGAGACAGAGTCACGGCGGCAGCGACGTCAGCATCCCCACTTTACGGGTCGTAAAAAAAACTTTTTTGGCGCCGCACATTATTAAAATTTCTTTATGACAAGCGAGGCGAGTGGCAGCGACGCTGAGGCTCTGAGGCTGAAGAGTCGCTCCAAAGACGAATACGACGACGACGACAAAAGGCATAAAAACTGGTAACAAAATATTTGTATTTGCCATACCCTACGCTGAAACTTATATCAAAGGGGTATGCTGCACATTAAGACAAGAATTATCGTTTGTGAAGCCAATAAAAATAAAGTGGCAAATATTATTTGTATAGTATTTGATGGCAGTTTGTTTGCCTTATAACTATTTTTGTCTAGCATGTAATTAATCGTTTGTTAAAAACAACATAATACAATTTAAATTGCTGTAAAATTGAGTCAATGAAATAATAATAATATTATTAATTGTTAATAAAATAAAATTTAATTTCATTTTCAATAAAATAAAAGTTACGCAATTTCTCAGTTTAAAAATACTATTTTTAATTTCATTTGATGTGAGTTTGTTGCAACATTTCTATATTAATAACTTTGAATTGTGTAATCAAACACAGGGTAACTATTGCGGCAGGCTTCTCTTCTGCCTCGTGTGTGTTTAGATGGCTGAGAAGAAAACAAAAATTTGTTTTGGTCTTTAGTTTTAGCATAAATTAACATGAGATTTATGTGCCCGTCCACTTGAAACTGAGCCAAGCCAAAAGACAGAGCATAACAAGTGGATGAAAAGTTAAGGATAGCCAAATACTAGTCGGACATTTGAAGCCCGTGAAGCTTTCCCAACTTTAAAGCCGCCTAAAATTTTACTTTACTTGCGTTGCACGTGTCTGGGAGTTAAGCGGGGGGAGGTAGATGGAAAGGGACTGTTAAGGAGTTGACAGGAACTTGGGGCCATTTTCAGACTTAAACGCAACTCTTTTTTGCTTCTTCGGTTTTCTTATTTAAGTTGGCAACTTTGCAGTCGCGTCTCCGGCAGGCCAGACAGTCTGCCTTTAAGATCGTAAACGTAATGAGATTTTTCATTAACGAATTGTGCTTGCAGAAGGCGGAGAAGTAGCTGCGTATTTAAGTCATTGCTTAACAAGATGCAAACAATTTAAAAGTCTTTATATGGCGCCCATAACGCAAACTTGTTTTTAATTAAAACCTTTCCGTCGCGAATCACAATTGTCATTTAAATATAAGCATGCAATTCAATTCGATTTGAATATTTAAAATCGCATAAATAACTGAGTTGATGATGACGCCGATATTCGAGTCGAGGCAATTGAAGCTATGATTTATGGCATTTTATTGTGCAACAAAATACAAAACTAATTGACATTAAATAAAATCCATAGTTTATGATGGGCGACTGCATTAGAATTTCGCAAGGCAAAAGGAAAACCGAGACGCGTCTCGACTCGACTGTCAGAACATGGTTTTGTTATCGTTTCCCTTCGCCCACTTCGCCCCTCCACAATCTTCTGCTCCATCTGCCCTTTGGGCGTCTTGATATTTTCTCGCGGAAGTCACGTAGCGAGTGCACAATTTGAAAATGAGTTTTGTCGGTTTTACACTGCACTATAACAAAACAGAAATCATTAATGCCGCCTCGGTTCAATACTGAAACATGCCACATGCTGTACGGCTACATGCCACATGAATCGCTGCTCTTTGCCGTTGCGGTCAATGGAAACCGCTGCAGGAATTGAGCAATTTGCACGTCTGGTTAGTCAAAACAAAGTAAAACAACGAGCACAGTAGGCACAGCACAGTGGACAATTGGACATCTCCCGCTCGTATAGAAAGCGATCCAAGTATTGGGGCTATGACGAGTGTGAGACGAGTACTCATGACCGCCTCGCTTCCAAGAAGTGCCATAAATTCGTCAATTATGACGGCGGGGCATGCACACGCATCGACTTGCCACAACACTGAGAAGGGGGTGTTGACTCCACCCCTCGGCCCCTTTCGCTGCCTCAGGAGTGGGCTGCCTCTGAGCTGATTGACAGCTGTCAACAACGATCCGGATCCGGCCCATGGTCAGCAAACAACAATGAAGTGAATTGAAAGTTGCTCGATTTCAATTGATCAAAGAATACTCGTATGTAAAAATAAATACACTAAAATTAACGATAATCCCGCAACATTGTTCACGACTTTCAACAGAAATTTGATTGCTCTCGATACGCTGAGAACAATATATCTATAGAGAATTAATATTACGCTAAGTCTTTAAGTTGACAAATATAAATATTTTTAAAATTAACAAAATCAGGGCAATGTTGTAATAGATTCTCTCAACAGTTGCTCTTAATTTATGGTCTCCACAATTTGTCTTCAAAATCTTGAATACTGTATGAATAAAAATTTTAGAGAAGCAAAAACAAAAATTCACACTCGATGATGAACGTTAACATTTGTTTAAAATTTCCAAATTATAATATTAAGTATTAAATAAAATAAAATAAAATGAAAATAAATAAAATTTGGGATGCACACCAAAATTTATGTTTTTTTTTACAGTACACATATTTTACATCGCATATTTTTAATACGCCATCAAAGAAAAGACATAAATATTAGCAAAAAGAATTTAAAGCGTAGAGCCCATTAAAAGCTCATAAATTTTCCAGCAAATTATTAAAGATATTTAAGAAATGTTCACGCAAATTAATAGTTGGGCAAAATATTAAATAATTATAAAAATGTTATGCACATAAATTACTAAATACTTAAGCAATAAATATTTTTGCGGAAAAATATTGCTTATGATTTTTTTAAACTCAACTATTTATAATCGTCGACCAATTTGGGTCTCTGTGATCACAGGTAAATAAATTCTTGTGAAGTAACAATAAATAAATCTCTGGCTGTAATAAAGTGAATTTTATTAAAATGGCCCTACTCTTTAATAATTTGTCGGACAACCATATAAGCTGGGAAGTGTCTGTGTTTCCCAACGAGTATCGTAAAAATTAAATAAAACTATAATTTTCCAATGGGGCAAGAGGCAACAGACATAAGCCATAAGCCCCAATGTGCCCCTAGAGCCATCACAACAATTTCAAATGTCTTTCTAATCCATTTACAATCCATTTACGAGCTTCTCTCTAATCCAATGCATCCCACGGTGTGACGATCTCCGTCGCTCAATTCAAAACAAAACCAAAATGCAGGCAGGGATTGCTTCACACTCATCTCCCCTCTCTCCCTCCTCTCTGGTCGCCCCCACGCACAATTGCAAACACGTGTGCGACGTGCAGTCGAAAAAAAAAAAAGAATACTGAACAGAGCCGAGAACTGGCGGCGTCATTTAATTAACCCGCGAATGCACACAGCCGGAGACCACACGATGAGGGTTACGGGTTCGGGAACGGGAACGGGAACCGGCGTGAAACCGAGTCCGAGTTCGACTTTGAGTCGGACGCCTGCGCAACCTCGTAAAGTTATTTTTATGCGCTTTTAATAGACTCGCGCTTAGAACGATTGACGATGACGATGAGGATGAGAATGACGTTGGGGCTGCTGCTGCTGCTGACGTTAGAAACCAGCCCCAATATGTGTCGTATTTCATGTTTATGAATGCATTTTTGTTATGCTCCCCTCTGTCTCTTTATGACTGTTGATTTTTTAACAGACAGACAAAAGTTTACGACACAACGCGCCATGTAATGAATGGGAAAATGAGGGCGAGAGGAAAGTGAATCTCAACAGAAAGTCATAATAAAGTTGTAAATATTGATTTGCCAGACGGACACTGTGGCGGACAGACGATAACAATTAATGAGAAAAACAACAACTCAATCTCAAGATAGTTACATTAATGGGCAATCTATAAAGTTCGTAACTGACAAACGGCCAGCAATTAGCCCATTTTGTGGGTGGCTTTTTATCATTTTATTGAGACATTCAAGCTGCGAACTATTACTATTTAAAGCTGACGGCAAAGTGGGGTTAAAGCTGCGCCACACTCACAATCACACTCACATTCGAACTCACAATCACACTCACACTCATTTTGGGTGCTCTCTATTTTCCAAGCAGGCAGCGGTCATAAATCTTGAGAGCAACCCGAAAACATGCCATAAAACACATGAAGATTGTGTAAATAAGCGAGCAAAGGGATGTGTTTGAGTAAAAGCAGAGTGAGAGCACAAGAAAGAGACAGAGAGAGAGAGAGAGTGGCGTAGAGAGAGATAGGTAGAGAGCTGTATGTTATCCAGAGCACCTTTAAGTTCCGGGGCTGCTTCTATTCTGTGGCAATTTATGTGCGAAATATTTGTTCGTTATGCTGTTGGCTGCAAATGAAATCAGGCATTGCCCATGGAACTGGTGGCCATTAATTTATGTAAAGCCCAAATTATGATTGGGTGAGCAAGTGGGCGGAGGGGAATGGAGGGAATGTGGGCAACTGGCAGCCCTCCAACTAGGCCTAGTCGCCGAAAACAAAACTGGAACAGGCCAGAGACCAGATCTCGACTCAAAGGCAGCAGCTGTAACGCGATGATTGTGCAAGCTGCCTGCCGAGTTGCCATAAGTGAGATGATGATGATGATGATGACGTTGGACCAAAAAAGAAGAGGGAAGCGAACAACAACGCCAGGCCGCGCCATTTGAATTGGGTGCTGCGGTTTTTTTGGGAGGGAGGGGAGGCATCCGTCGGTTAAGGGTAAGTGAAAAGCACCGCAAGAAGAAACGACTTTGGTTAATGGCGCAAAATGTTCGCAGCACGGCACGGCAAGGAATGAGCCCAAGAACCAGGAACCGACCCGGCCAAGCAAGAAAAATGATTTATGACACAAGGAAGTTAATTTATTAATTTCAGGGCGCTGAGAATGCAACAACATCCAAAGCAGCAAAGCGGCAACAGCAGCACTTTTTGGCAGTGCCAGGATACTGGCATGTTTACAAGCTGCCTGCTGCCCTCCAGTTCGTCTGCTCCTTGGGATCGCGAACAGAAGCGACAGCCCAGCAGCGTTAAATTAGAAAAAACCGCTAAACAAGGTCACAGAGATTACAAGCGGGATACCAAATAGGCTGTGTAGCTGGAGATTTGAACACCGACGGGCGTTTCAGAATATTAAAATTATTAAAAACGCCAAACCAAAATACGAGTGTGAGTAAGTTGGGTCGAAGAGGATAATACTTCTAATGTGACTAAGCAATGTAGAAGAATCCATGTCGAGATGATTGGAAAAAGGGCTAACAAGATGAAGGAAGGGAGGAGTATTAAAATTACAAAAAAATAAATACTAAAAAAGGGACTAACTGAATGAGCTTTGTGGTAAGATTGAAAGCATTTTTAAGGCATTATTATTCTAGCTTAAGCAGATAAAAAAAAAAACAATTTAAATGCGAGAAAGAAGTGGGTGAATATTTTAACATTTTAAAATTGTTAAGCTTGTACTTAATGCAGTCTAATAACTTTTCTGTTTTAAACAATAATTGTTTGTTATACTCAATTATATCGAATAGTCTACTGCTTATATTTGTTCTCATTAATTGTGTGAATGTGGTAAACTGAATTGCTTGCACAGTTTCCCATCAAAATAGTATATATTTAAATAATAGTTTAAAGTAAAACCAAAAATAAAATTAAAAAAATGTATTTCCTATTTAATTTAGACTTTCAAACAAAATATGAAAATCACATTTGCTGCTATATAAAGTGAACTTAAGGAAAAGTCTTTCAATCGACGTTCGCAATATTTAACTTGTAGTTAAATTCTAAATTTTCAATGAAAGGAAATCCAATTGAATTTATTTCGTATATTTACATTTGCATTATTCTTATATAAATATTGCCCGAAACATGCAATATTTAATTGATTTGATCACGTAAATAGCACAGGTCAGTTCCGTTTTGTGCAAATCGTGGCTTGCATCACATCTCGGCATCGGCATCAGCATCAGCATCAAAAATTACGTATACGTCACGACGCAACCCCCACAGTCTGACTAATTGATTGAATCGAGGAAGCTTGCGAGCAGAGGAGAGGAGCACACAACTCAATAAAATCAAATTTAGCTCATTAGCAACAAAAATTGATTGCAATATGTTTGCTTCACTTTGATCTAAAGGCACTCAAAGCAGGCGGCCATAAATCGACCGCCCATCGGCGCAATTCAACTCAAGGCAAGCCAAAGCAAGGCGATGCAAGGTATTGCGACTGGGAGCTGGCATTGGGGCTATATAAATATAGAATATACTTGTACATATATAGAAAGGGGGCGCTGAGTGAGCGCCCTGAACTGATGGAAAGCGCATGGAAATCTGCGTGCCAAGGAATTGTTGATTCTCCACACAACAAATGGATCAAATTTAGCTCTTGATTAATTGCGCAATACATTGAATTCAAACTTTTCAATCGACAGTCCACACAACATTCCTCGATTTATGAATTTTGCTTATTAAATCATCGTCGTCGCCGCACTCTGTTCAAGTGTTTAATTTGCAGTGGCGTTGAGAAATCGACGCGTTGACAAACAATTTCATTGGCAGATTGCGAAAAGCGTTTTAAGAAGAAAAAGAAGATGCCTTGTAAATCAAATGATTACAGAAATGTTTTTCATATTCCATTTTTCTTCGCAGGCAGCTTATGCTTTTTTCGTATTTTCTCATTTGAGTGGCAACCATTAAACTGTCAGCGGGTTGCAGACGTCGGAAATGAGATTGAAGTAGAAGGGCAGACGAGCATAAAAAGAGAGACGGAAGTGTGCCTCAGATATAAGTGCGATGCTAGAACAATATATCCGCATCATGATATATATACACTTGTGTTTATTTACTTGCCGCTAGCGCTGGATTAACTGATTGACAAAAGCAAACATCCGATGTGGCTGCTTTCAAATATTTATGAATTGAGTCACAGAAATGACAGTGAAAAGAAAATTAATTGTTATAAAGTCGTTTATCAGGACACCTAATAAATTAACGACACGAATTTAATTGGAGCATCATTAGAATTATATATAATTAACTCGAATTCGACTACCATTGAAGCAGGGAATAACAAAATATATTTCTATGCATTTTATTTAGACACTTTTATGATATGTAAGATATTTAATAATAATAATTGCCAACACTCAACGTGTGCTGTATAAATTACGAGTATATATTCGCATTGCAATTATCTCTGTGGCAGACACATTCTGCTACATTTGCCACGAAAACTCTAATAAATGCCATGACATAAGGAAATTAATAAGAATACCACAAAATATTACGTAAATAAATCTGATGTGTGGTCGGTAAAAGCTTTCAACATCTGCTTTTTTCAATTTGAACGCCAACTACATAATAAATTCGATGGTAATAAAAATACATCATCAAGTAAATAGTTGCCGTGTTGCACACGAACAATGCGAACACGATAATATGTAGAATTCTACTTTGGCAAATACGAGGAAAATAAATTGCAGCAATGTAGCTCTTCCGGGTGCTCCACAAAAATTGCCAGCTTATCTCTCTGGCCACACAGCAGCAGCAGCAGCACCAGCAGCACCAGCAGCAGTCAAATCCAGGGGTGGCAAGGCCAAGGGCAGAGACGAGGGGCGGCGGCGGCGGCGACGTCGGCAGAGCAACCCTTAAATCACATTTTGCCTAATTTTTCGCTGTCAAAAAAACTCATTAATCTTTTGGTCTGGCTGGCAATGGCAGTGCCATGAAAATGGAACAGGAAAAAACATACGCCGCACGGAAATTGCTATACGAGGGCGCCAAAGAGGCCGTGCCCACACACACACACACACACACGCACGCATAGCGAGAGACACACACATATATTTTTTGGGGCGAAACCAATACACACCCAAAAGCCAAAAACCAAACCAAAATCCCGCTCTCACCTTGCGGAGTTCGAGTTTTGGAGAAGTTGCCCTTGAAAAATGAGCTGCTCGTATGTCAGGCGACGAACTCAAATGTCACCCCAAAAAAAATAAAAATAAAACTTGGTCGAGCCGAAAGTCGAACGTGTGTAATTTATTTAAATTTAAGGACAGAGCCCAGAGCAGACCAGTTCCGGAGAGTACGCGACAGTTTTTTCCATATAGCATTTATGCCCGTAGAACGCCTAAATTTTGGGGGATGTCGAACCCCTTTCGCTTGGCCCACTTGAATATTGATTTCTTGCGTAATCTTAATGGCACGCCTGCCGGCCAACTTTCCAAACCAGGAGCTCCACTTCACTCCACTCCTCTCCCTGCTGGCTCTAATTCCTAACTCCGATAGTGGCCCGCCCATTGCCATTGACGTTTCATATTTATTAATGAGGCGCATTTGTGTTTGGAATTTATAATTGGACAAAGGTGACAGGAGCGGGGAGGCATGCGGAGGAGGAGGAGGAGGCAGTGCCTGGGGCGGCCGGGAGGCACAAATGTAATTGAGTAATTAACATAAATTATAATACATAATTTTCGCTTGCCTTTTTCGTAATTATTGTTAGGTAAATTGGATTTGAAGGCACAACAAAGTTGTAGGCAGCGAGCAAACAATGTTTTCACTTTAACTTGCATAAATGAGAAATTATTGTATGGCATTTTGTGCATACACAAATACTTAAAGTATTTGTTCGCTGGCGATAAGCGAATTTATGTGCAAAACTTTTCGCTCAAAAACTTTGGCAAACATTTTCCCCACATTTTTGGCAATCTGTTGGCAGCGAGGAGAAGGAGAAGGATCAGGAGGAAGCACTTGAAACCAAATCAAACTAAATCAGCATCAGCACAAAATCTTAAATGATGTTTGCACAGTGCCTGCAAAAACAATCGACAGCAGCAGCAGTGACAGTGACAACAGCCCAATATCAAAGGCAGTCTCGGAAATAGACAGTTGACACAAGGGCCAAGGTGGCAAGGAAAGGATATTAACTGAGAGTCGATAGACTTTCAGATCTCACTCGATCGATATAAATCTATAATAATTTCTACAGTTACTAACAAAATATTGCAGCCTTTAATCCAATGTTTGCACTTGACTTCGAACTAAGCGTAATCTCAACACCTGAGCACGTGTGTAGAGCATTTAAAATGCCATCAAAATTTCTACACTTTTCAGCGAGACTCGTGGGACAAACACACACACAGACACACTCACACACACACATAGACAGAGTCTGAGGCAGTCATCTGTCAGAAGTTAGCAACCCTGCCGCCATATTGAATTTTGCTCTGTGTCTGTCGCTGCTTCTGTCTCCATCGGGTTGAGTTTGTGTCAGAGCCTGAGCCTCAGTCTGTGTCGGTTTCTGTTCCAGCTTCAGCTTCTGCTCCTGCCCACCTTGTTGCTGGATGGATGCTGTTGTCACACACATCAACAGCAGCAGCAGCATTGCTGTGGGGATTTCGTCGTTCCTTTACACACACATAGACACACACACACACACACACAGCAAATGGCAACTCTGTGCATAATTGTTGTCATGTTTCAGCGCTCCTCTTGGCTCTTGGATGTTGGCTGTTGGTGCCGCCCTTCAGCTCTCTCCTCCGCCTCCTCCTCCTTCAATTGCGACGCATCCTCAGCTCCTGTTTATGTGTGTTTTGTGCTGCCTTGTAAAATGTAAATAAATACGACGACGCGCAGCAAAATCATTTTTGTTTGCGTAGTTATGCCGCTTATGACGTTTATGCGTGTCGCCAAATCATGAAAATTGATTGATGTGAACTTCTCAACTTCATAAACTAGTTATTATTTTTGAGCAGCGTAAATTGAATATTGTCGTGAGTTGTGCAAATGTATTAAGTTTTTAAAAAATGGTAAAAGTGAGGGGCATATTAAATATTCATGCCCGCCATAGTGTCAGAAACTTTTTCACTTTTTGTAATACATTAGTTTCGTAACAGTAAATTTGAATGTAAATTGAAATATGCGAGAAACTTAACCAATATTTAAAGTTTGTAAGCGGCATTACAGAATAGTAATGAGCACGTCAGTTAAGGAAGAAGCTGATGTTGAGAACATTATCATATTATCATTTTCAAAATTATTTAATTGTGAAATTTATATGAATTGTTACTATTATTATTGTGATGTATATATATTGTAATTCGTATATAACAATTTATATATTTAATTTTAAAATTATAAATAATGGATATTTGAAATCTTCACTTTAGAATTATTTTAGTTTACGAGACTTTCTGTTTCCGAATTCTGAATTAATAGTTATAATGTTTTCAATAACGATTCATAATTTATAGTTGATTTTAAATTAAAACTCTGTTTTGGAGTTTTTGCAAGACTCAACAAGATTATGATTATATAATTGTTAACTAAACGGTGAAAATTACAGCATAATTTGTATATACAAAATAGAGAACTATTCTTTTATGAAATTTTAATCGCTTTAAATATTTGACTGTTTTACGCATAATACAATTTTAAATTTTGATTTACGTTATTTTGTCTAGGTGTCAATTTATTGCGTTAACCTTTACGCATGAACTTGATGAAAATGGCTTGGCCTGTTAGAGCGTTGTTGGCTTGCTTTTATGCCTCCAATTTCCAGTTGCCACTTTCCACTTTCCACTTGCCACTCCACTATGAAAAGGGGTGGCCAGCCGCAGTAGAAGAAGCATCTCTATGAGTAGCTACTCCTGTTCTGTGTGCCCCACTCGCTCCCAAGTGTTGCGTTGCTGCTCGGGCCCAGAACACACAACGCACTACGCAGCTATCATGAACAACAATAACAACAACGACAACGACAACCGAGAACAGACAACAACACAAAGCACAAAGGAAAAGCTTCAGCCTAACTCAATCCCTCATCCCGTTTCCCCCCCTCGTAGGCAGTGTTAGTGCCACTGTAAGTTAAGCGTCAAAAGTTTTGATAGCTTGTAAGCTGGCTACTGGAGCGACTCCTCTTCTATGCCTCCAGCCTCCTGAGTCCTGTGTCCTGCCTCCTGCGTCCTTCCTGTGCGACGCCCCATCGAAGATGTGAGCCACATTTTTCATTTTTAGTTGAGCGAAATTTTTAACACAAAACTTTTATGTAAAATGTCTTGCGAGATAAAAGTTTAAATTGTCAATTGAAAATGTTGTTGGCAAAAGTTTTTTTTGATTAATTTTCACTGCGTTGCGTTGCGTCGCTTCTCGTTGACAATAAAGATGAGCGAGGATGCGAATGAAACAGCAACAGAGCAGAGCTACAGAACGGAAGAAGAAAGTGTGGAAGTCCCAAACATTTACATGTTCAATTCGGCACGAGGCAGACAACAAACAATTGAGCACATTAACGCGCAGATAGAGAGCGAGCGAGCGATAGAGACAGCGAGATGGGGCAAGAAAGAGAGGCATGATGTGGGAGAAAACCCGAGAAAAAACAAGTAAGAAAGCTACAGTCGAGAGTGCTCGACCGTATGATACCCGCAACCCATTTCGAGAAAAAACAAAAAAATTAAATTATATTTAAACAAAAAACATACCAAATATACTAAAACTTGTTTTTTTGTATATATTTGAAAATAGCGGGTAAAATACCGCAACACCGCTATGGTCACACAGTCAACTAAACAAACAAAGCGCGGGCAGCTGCAAGTGAATTTTGCATATAAAATTGATTCTTTAATAACTTCCTTGTTTTTTATTCGATGTCAACCAAATTCACAGAAATCATTGAGAATATAATTATTATTATGCATACCAAAATTCAATGCTCTAGGTCTATTATTACGGCTTTTACAGTCTTTTGGGGGCGGAAAGGGGCGTGGCATCCAACTTTTGAAATAAACTTGATCTGCGTAGGACATATAGGAGTACTGTCCCCAAATTTGGTAGCTCTAGTTCTTATAGTCTCTGAGATCTAGGTGTTCATACAGACGGACAGACGGACAGACGGACATGGCTATATCGTCTCGGCTGTTGACACTGATCAAGAATATATATAGTTTATGTGGTCGGAGATGCCTCCTTCTGCCTGTTACATACATTTTCTGTTGGCACTAAGTCATAATACCCTTCTACCCTATGGGTAGCGGGTATAAAAAGAGTCTGCTGCGATTTGCATGTGAATGTGTTGAAATAGAATTTAATGGCAAAAATAACAATGAAAAGTGAAGAGCGAATAAATAAAAATAAGCTGCAAAGTCTATTGAGAGCCAACAACTGGACAAGGGCTGAAAAGGGAGAGCTGCACGAAAGAAAGAGAGAGCAACAGCAACAGGGGAATTGAAGACTTTGATAGCCACAGCTAAGCCAAACACTTTTAGCAATCACTGTTATGCATTGATTGGTTCATTTGCATATACCAACAATATGTGTATGTTATGTAAATGTATATTAAAATTGACATTCATTTAACATTATATTGAAAATTAACATTTCATTATATTTTACATTAACACAGAATATAATATTCATATAACGTTATATTTAAAATTACCATAAATATAACATTAATTTAATATTATATTCCAAAATTACTATGACATTATATTTAACATTAACATTAAATATAACATTCATAAAACATTCAAAATTACCATAACATTATATTTCACATTTCTATTAAATATAACATTATATTCGAAGCTACCATTATATTCAACAGTGACATAAAATATAATATTTATATAATATTATATTCCAAAACTACCATAACATTATATTTAAGATTTCTATTAAATAAACCATTCATATAACATTATATTCCAAATTGCCATAACATTATATTCAGCATTAACATGACATATATGCATGTTATATTGAACATTATTTGCTTTTAACTCGTTTTCAATTACGATTTAATCAGTCTAGAACGCTGTTAAGCCTGATTGCACTTTATTGTAAGCAATCGGCGTTGATTAGATCTTGAAATTAATTTTAGCGACTTATATGGGCAATGCATTTGATATAGAATAGATTAAACTGTCGCAAACCAGTCGACACTGCATATATTTAACCTGTTTTCACTTATTTACAGGGCATTCTGCAGTGTATTTGCCTTATTCATTCGCAGTGTCACTTCTTTATACTTTACTAATGCCATTTTTTATTCGCTTTCTCTTTCATCTCATTTCTTGCTGAGCCACAACCTTTGTCACTGCCAGCTATCTATTTGTCTCTCACATCGCTCCCTTTGCCTCTCTTTCTTGCTGCCCACTGATTTACTGTTCGAAAAGCCATTTTGTACAATTTCCACACGATTGATTTCGCAAATTTTCGCCGCAAGTGCCCCCAGTAGCGAAATATCATCCTGCCACAGACCATTTCTCTGGGTTCTTTCGGGTTTGTTGTAATGTCTTTTGCCCCGTAGCCACAATTACCCAAAAAGCCGAACCAATTGCTCCTGCCACACACCCTTCTGTACCAGCATTCACACGAGGACTTATCGAGACACATCTCTCGCTCCCTCTGTTTAATGCAATTAAGCCGCTCCGCATCGCCTGCAATTCATAAATATTTTATTTGACCTCAACCGGCAATAGGACGAGAAAAAAAAGAAGAGAAATAAATGTATGTGCCTCACATAGATACTCGCATTGCGTATACGCCAGCGAGGCCAGCCAATATGGTTTGCTACTTTTTGGGGTCATTATTACTTAACGCCCGGGCAATGTTAGGCAAATTGCTTTTCGGCCAGGCCAACAGCGCGTGGAGGGAGAGGAAAACTGTTTGTCGAACATATTAGAGCTGCATGAGCTTCCGTTTGGTGTCTCCGCCTCTGTCTCTGTGTGTGTGTGTGTCCAACCCCCGACTTGGCAACAAATGGCGTGTGGCAAAGGCAGAGCCAAAAGCAATGGCAAAGGGTTAAAAGGTGCGGTTTGCCATGCTCCACACTCCACAGTCCACACTCGATGTTCCATGTCGCGCAGTTCGAGAGCCGGAAACAACCACCCAAAATGGACACCAGCTGCATTTGCTTTGTCTTTGCCGTTGCCTGTTTACTTTTCATGGCTTGGGGTCCTTTTCTTTGCTTTGATGTGCCACAAATTAATTGCCTACAATTAGGCGCTCTGGCAAATGTCACTCACTCACTTTTCCCCCCCACTTCCCCCCCTCTTTGGCAGCGGTTGCAAGCATTTTTGACACTTACCGTTGTTCCTGTTTGTAACGTTAGCTTAAAGGCTTGCCGAGCGTCTGCTGTCTGCAAAGGAAAGAGGAAAAACTGTTTTGTTAGTGCAAAGTTGTTAAGAGTCCACGATGTCCACTACCAAAGACTACTGTCAAAACATATGCCATTACAGCCATACTTGTGTACACTTGGCCAGAGACAACCCGAAAAATAAAAGGAAGTGCAGGAAACTTGCTTCAACTTTTGCTTGTACTCTCGGCCAAAGAGAGCGAGACTTCTGCTAATGAAAAGTGTCTGCTGTTGGCTCTCGAAAACTTTTATCATGGACTGGCAGTCCAGTTATGGCAGCGGAAGTTACTTTATTTTTTATTGAAATAAATAAAAGTAAACGATCGAGAGCGAGTCGCAAATGTTATACACTTACTGTGAAAATTGCAGACGAAAACTTATAATCTCTATGGAGAGAGGTCTAGGTCTCTTTTTGATTGTCGAAATGTGGCGAGAATCGAACTGCAAGTTTTCGTGCCAAACAGAAATTACATTGTTGGTCAGCATTCTGTGGGGTCCCTCGACATGTGCTTAATGGCGAGCACAAAGCACTGCCCCAAAGATTTATTATCGAATGTCATTTTCTATGCCACACACTGTGGATCTCTGCGCTGTGCTGCCGCAAAAACATTTGTTATAATCAAAAGTTCTTGACTATGCGCTGATTGCGCTCTGTGCTTTGATTTCTCCTGAACTTTGCCAAATAGTTTGGCCCAGAGTCGCGCCTCGTATGCGCAATTTATTTGGCTTAACGTTGACAGTTCAATAAGCCAAGCTGGCAGGGCGGGCAAGTCTTGCAGTCTGGCTGTCTTTAATTTTCATAAATAACCCAGCGGAAAAAAGAAGTTATAGGCCAAGAACTATTGCCAACTACCTGAGCGAGAGAGCGAAGCCACTAATTACGCATACGCAGCGTTGTCGCTACGCTACGGGGTTGCAAAAGTTCGAAAGTTCCTTAACCTGCCAGCCATTTCAATAACTTCTGCTGCAGTTCCCACACAGATACATGGGATTTAGCATACACACAAGACCGAAGGGGCGATAGACAGACAGACAGACGGACAGACAGACTAGAGCTGGCAGTGCCAAAAATTCTGGCTTCCATATATCGTTTTAACATAATTTCTGTGGCAAAATTAACTTTATGAACTGTTGAGCGAATCGAGGGAAGCCAACCAACAGGCAGGCAGGCAACTGGTAACAGGCAACCAAGGATGGCAGGCAACCGTCTTTGGAGCGTGCGCCGCGCAACCTGCCACTTAAAACAAATAACAAAGTTTTGCTTAACTTTGCGGCAAGTCGCTCGCTGGGCCCAGCTCGATACAGTTTGTACCTTTTGCCTCCCTTTGCCTTTGCCTGCTGCCCTAGTCTTGCCAAGGCTTGGCAAAATTATGGCCAGACACAAAGCGATGTCGTCGTCGTCGTCGTCGTCTTCGCTTTTGTCTTGGGCGTTGCAGGAAATCATCCGCAGTGTGTGCGACCAGAAGAGCTCCGCTCTGCTCTGCTCTGCTGTTCTTCTCCCCTGGCTAAATTACATATGAAAATGGATTTTATTAAAAAGAAAATGGCTGCGGCACAGACGTAGCTTAGGTGAGCTGCCGCTGCCGCTGCTGTTTACATTACACCATCAACAACAAATTGATAGCTGTGAAGCATAAATAAAGACATTCAGCAGGCAATCAAAAAGGAGCAAACAACAAAATAAAATACTTTTCAAGCATTTTTTTATTAGTACTTTCGCTTCTCAAAGTTGAGTTGCGCACTCATTGCAAATTAAAGGAACTACTATAGTTGTTAAACAGGCTAATTGAACGCCAAAGCTTCCACAGCACATCGCCAATATTACTTAGGGCCCACTAAAGAGCAGTCAATAAAAGTCGGCTGGCGTGTGTTTTCTTTTTTGGCCAATTGCCTGCAATGCAGCTTGAGGTAATTGCGCTTGCTTTCAGCAGCCCAACAAAACAATGAGTGTTAAACCAGCAGAACACCAGAACAGCCCAGCTTCGCCCACGCACACATGCAGGAGCAGCGTTTGGCATTAAAATGGCGCCAAGTTTTGGGGCCAAACTTCATGAATTTTGAATGCACACGCACAATGAAACTAAGGCCAACACTCAGTGAGAGGCCCTCGCCGGGCCAGGCTTTTTTGTGCTGACACAAGAGGAGTCGGAGACGCTGACGGAGGGAGTCGTTGTCGACTTCCGACGACGACTACTTAGAGACGCCTAAACAGCTTCATTACTTTTATGAGGCTGGCGGCGCGCTTCGTTGGCTTCGCTGCCAACGCGTTGGCATCGTGCTCGCCCATTGTCTGGGGCCATCTCAGCCTCAGACTCCTTCTCCGACTCTGGGTCTGACTCTGACTCTGGCCAGGCGCAAATTTGTTTGTGTAAATTAAATGAAACGACTGTAAAAATGCCAAATAAGCTAATTTGCGGTTAGTTTTCCAGCAACAACACGACAGCACGCATATAAACGAGGCCATAACTCTCTCTCTCTCTCACTCTGTTCCTCAGTCCCATCATTATCAATCAAAAACAAAATGGCGGACCACAGTCATTGCTCACTTTAACGGCAACGACTTCAGTTTGAGCTGTGGCTCATCAAATGTGCATAAAGCGAGGCCAATCGGAGTTGCCCAGTTGACTGGCTCAACGTTCGACCGTCCGTCCGTCCGTCCGTCTGTCTGTCCGTTCGTCCGTCTGTCTGCTGGATTGTCCTCGTTGTTGTGGTTTTGCCCGTCGTCCGGTTGGTCACTTTTTTGCAGCGCCATGCTGAAGCGGAGCTGCATGCTAAATGCAGACAAGACTCCCTTGGTTATTTCAGCCTGGCCATGAATTTTGCATTAGAGTTTAGTTAAAGTGCAGCTGGTGCGAATATCAGCAGTTGCATGCAGCCACAGCAACAACAAATGCCAGCTATGGCACAACTTTTTATGGCACAAAAAACTATAGCGAGAATCGAGAATGACACGGACTGGGAGTCGTTGTTATGCAAACGGCGTTTTAAAGACTTTTTGATTTGAGCGAGGAATTTAAATAAAAGCAACTTCAATTCACTTCAATTTGCAGTTGCAAAATGGGTGCAGTAAAGTTTTAATTTATTTATTAAAAACTAAATACTGTATTAAAAAAACGGTGTTATTTAAAAGCAAATTGAAATCGACTTTTTGTTATTAAATTAGTCTAGTCAAATCTGCGCAAATTCCCCGTCAGCTATTTATTCTGAAATGTCAATCAAATGGCCATATTGTAAAAAACAGAAAAAGAAAAAAAAATGTAGCTGACAAACAAATTGCAAATGAGTTGCATATCAAATGGCGATTAGCAATTCGTAGGCATTTTTAATTGAAATTTTATATGCCCACTGGCAGCGTGTAGGCACAAAGTTTGCTGTCAACGCTGCGAAGGGAAGGGAGGGAAGTGAAGTGTGGGAGGCCATTCTGGACACGCTGTTTTGCATATCAATCTGAAAATCAATTAGAACTTGCTGGCACGCGCCAGTGGCCCAACTTTTTTCATTAAAATTAAGCCGAGCCAGAGAGGAACCTATGGGAGCCCAACTTCAACCTGAGTGCTGGCGAAACTTTTGTGTGCCGCACACAAAAATGTATAATTACGGGCGTTTACGTAGAGTCCCCAGCATATAGTACATATCTTGCTGCTCTCAACTTGGCTCTCTTTAAAAGCAATCCCCGCTTACAGTTTACAGTTTACATTTTACAAACACCAACAACACACACATCCTTTGCCACGGTTAACATCGTTGGTTTATAGAAAAAATTTGCATAAAGTGCGCATAAATTATGCCGTGAAAAAAAAGTTATAATACCATACTTACAGTACAGCCGAGTGCGCCAGGATGAAACTCGTGTGCTGCTATCTGCCCAATACAAGCTCCGCTCCGCTCCCCGCCCCGCCCCTTCACTCTACCCACAGTCTGTTGCTGCCGCTGCTCTCAGGTGTGTGTGTGTGTGTGTGTGTGTGTTCGAGGGCCGCATGTGACAGAAACTGCGCAACTTTCGACAGGGATCTGAGGCGGAATGAGCCACAAACCAGTCGCCTGTCGGTTCCTCACTGTTTACACTTAAGCACAACAGCAACAGCAACAACGCGACGGTGACGGCGACGAGCAACAAATTTGTTTAACAAAAATTTCATAAAATAATGCAAAAGTTTCACTGCTGCTCCTATAATTCATTTTGCCGGGGCAGCTGTTGTCGCTTTGCTGGATTACTTTGGGCCCCGGACTCGCAAACTGCAACTAGAAAGTTGCCAAAGCAGAATGTTTATCAATTCATTAGAGTGCCACGAGACGAGGGCGAGGCGATAGAAATTGTTTGCCCATCAAAACCCAATAACAAACATCTGTGATCTCGAGCCACTTTCTGAACTGGCAGTTAATTTGTCACTTGGCCAATGCCGACGACAAACGACAAGCGACAAGGCTGCAAAACTTTGCTCAGCCAACTCAATCTGTGCAGTTGATAATCAGCCAGATCTTTAGCATGGCATCGATAATAACAATATTATTAGAGCGGAATTGTTCTTCAAAGTAATGGCAAACGATTTTGTGGAGTTCATGAATAAGCAAAGAAAAATCGAACTATTATAAAATTACTTATTAAAATTCACAATAGCTTCCTAATTTTTGCAAGTCTCAAATAACTCAATATAGTTCAGTTATTTAACGAGTGGAGCTTAAAATCTAACAAAAAGCTAAGCAACCACAAATAATTTACAACAAGGACACCGAAAACATTTAAATCGAATCGAGGGCCAAATCAACTGCTATGACACCCTAAATAGTTTGTATTCTTTTAAATTTAATATTTCATATTATGTCTAAGTAAATACAAAAATAGAAAAAAAATAAATTTTTAAATGGTTGTATATCAAATTGATTATTATAGAATACATTTCAGTTGCTCGAGAACAATGTACCACGAATGGAGCATAAAATAAAATTAGCAACTGAAACTAAATTGTTTGTCAACAAATCACAAAACAATTTAAAAAAATAGTTAATAAAACATATATTTTAAGTCGAGTTGAATCAGTGGAATCAGTGCTCTCCGATATTCTGTATTCCTTTAGATTTCTACAATATTTCATATTGAAAAATAAATCGAAATACTTTTTAAATGGTTGCACACACAATGTCGGTTTCAAATAATATATAATAAAAAAATATAAATACTTATTTAATAATTTTATTTAATTGCAAGTTAGTCTGTTTCTACCCTGTATCATAGAAAAATTATGATAAACATTGAAATACTAACAGCTAACCACAGGGTAACTCGTAGTCAAGTTTTTCCAACGAAAGCATTCTAATTTATTTTTCCAAGTAATTCAATTAATTTCGAGCATCAAGCGATGCAATACATTATCTACAAATATTTCCCCTTTTTGGTATCGATTTGATCGTCACAAATGCCCACAACTTATTGGCTCATCTGGGGCTCTGTTGGCCATTGGCTGCTTTATCCCATCCAAATCCACGTCCACGTCCAAGTCCAAATCCAAATCCACTTAATTCATTGCCTAAGCTTTCTGCTTGGCAAATCCTCACACCTGTCAAGCGTCCACTTGCGCCTTAATTGAATTCGTGTAAATCGTCCAGCACTTGCTGGGCCCGACAGGCTTCTCTCGAGTCCTCTGCTATCTGTCCTCTGTCCTCTGTGCCGAGTCTTGTCCCCCCGCGTTTAATGAGGACTGACAGGCGACAAGCGTAATTAAATTTTATTTTAGTGTTACATGCAAATTTCGGCTGCTCTTCGCGTTCGTTCTTCTTTGGGGCTGACAGGAGCCGACACTTTGCTTCCTCTTGGCCAGGGTTTGTCTTTGTCTCTGATTTGTTTGGGGTTATCTCGCATACCTATGTGGAATGTAGGGGAGGGGGGTTAATTTATGAGCTGGCCGAACCATGGGCGGTCTGCGGCATCTCCGACTCTCTTTCAAATGGGATCTAATTCCATGCACGCAATGGCCAATGTTGCTTATTGATTCCACCCTCAGAGGTTGCGTATACGCCGCATATGCCTTTCATGCTATTGTTCGTTCGCTGAAAGGACTTTGGCCTGGGCTACTTCTGCGCTTGATTATGATGGAAGATGTGCCACAGACTCCCAAGCTCCCAACTCGCTCAGCTTCGCTGGAAGACAGCTGCCTCTGACAATGACATATCGTCATCATTAACACTTTCCTTTGTCCGTGTGTCTTTGTGTGTATCTCTGAGTTGGGCTCGGGCCGCTGTTGTTATTTATTTACTGTGAGCTTGCTCTGATTTCTGCAAATGTTGCTCAAGCAATTTGTATGCAAATGGTATTTAGTTTAGTTGTAAACAAATTTGCATTGCAGCGTTGAAAAATAAGTCAAGTGCATTGACAAGCGCGAATATCTCATGACTTCAGTTCCTCTCTGTCTCTGTCTCTGTCTCTCTGTCATCTGGCAGTTGTCAGTGCCGTCAATTGACATAGAAATCTAGTTGCAGTCGCAGTTACATCTCGATGCCAAACTGAAACTGCGACTGTGACTGACTCATGACGACTGCGCCTAACTGACGCCATCAACAACGCCCACTCACTGCTTGCTTAGACCCCGAGTGAATGGGAGTCAAACTAGTTGCAAACGCTTTTAATTAGCCTATTGCCTTTTACATGTGCATTCATTTGCATAGCTGCTCGCTGGGGCAGCGACGGGGGACGATGGGGCACGTCGGCGGCTCTACATGGGCCGCTTTTAATTTAATTATATATTTTATACACGATCTTAGCCTATGGCTAAACAAATGTAACCCGCTATTGTACTACTTATAAAGTCAAACGACTTTTCTTTTAAAAAGTCATTTCCATCATATACTTTGATTTACTTTGCTTAGATATTGCTTTGATTTATTATAATAATATAGCTTGTGTAATTGCAAACAAACGCAGAGAAAAAAGTGTATAAAAATAAAATCAAATATATTACAGATTTCTTATCACTTGTGACTTCTCTATTTCTAAACGCATTGAAACTTAAGTCACAATATTGCATTGCTTTGTATAAGATATTGTTATAATTTATTGAAGAAAGAAAGAAATAAGAAATAATTTAATACAAATGCAAAGAAAAATTTGTATAATAATAAAATAAAATATATTACAGATTTATTATCATTTGTGACTTCTCAATTTCTAAAACGCATTTCAACCATTTACTTTTATTTACTAAAAAACCCTTAAGTCACAATGTTGCATTGCTTTCTATATTGCCATAAATTTATTAAAATAAATAATAATTGATTACATAAGCAGATGGATATTTCTATAAAAAGCATTGTAAAGTAAATCACAGACTAGTTGTCATATGTGACTTTTCTTTTTCTAAAAACTCGTTTCAACGATTTGATTTATTTGAAAACAACTTTAGGAGGTACAATATTGCAGTTATTAATTTTGGCTTACTTTAAAACAGCTTTGCGAATATATGTTTCAAATTTGTAAAATGAAAAGTATTAAATTGCCAATTTATGGAATGAATTCCAAAATTGTAGTTTAATTGTAATAATTTAATTACATGCAAATTAAATCTAAAACTTTACTTAAGATTTCATGTCAATTGACTAAAAGAAACTCGATAAATAAATTGATTCCAATTCACTTTTTCATAAGCTTAACAGTCATATTTATGTTGCCCATAAAAGCGAGATTTAAAAGACTTTTTTTCAGCATATTTTTGCAGCAATATCGACACTTCACAATAGACAATAGATAAGCTTCCGCTTTCAATCATCTTTGTTTGCTTAGCTAAGCGAATTGAGAGCTATCACAGCTACTCGCCACTCGACACTCGACAGTTTACCAAATAATTTGCCACAATAAAATTACAGTTTCGCTGGCTCGGCTTTTAGTTAAAGCTGCTGCCAGACGCCATCGCGATTGCAGTCGTGTCTGGCCCTATACTATACATATATAGTCACTCACACTAGTGCAGTCTGTGTGTACTATATAGTAATTAAGAGGCGCTTGAAACTGTGCCGCGTTGCAGTTGCTCCAGTTTTGTTGGATTGCTGCCACTCACAGTGTGGCTGGGATGTCTGAATGCGCTGACTGTCTGACAGAGTGTCGGGCTTGTCTGCGAGTAGTATCCAGAAACGCCATTGTCAGCAATAAATAGTCAAGTACATAATACTTATAATTTATTTTGCATAAAAATCCAACTTGGCATGTGAGACTGATGCTGATGTCGGATCGTTGCTGTTGCCCCGTCGTCGCACTTAGTTAGATTTATGGTAAAGTCAGTCGAGCAATTTGCGTGGGTAAACATGCACTAAAACTCAATTTAGAGGCGGATATATGTATGTACATAAACACACATCTACTATATATACATGTTACAGTGCCAGCAAATTGTATGCTGACACAGCAGCAAACGCCAACAGCAAGAGCAACGCGCAATTTAATGCGATTTAGGGAGCGCAAATTGAGCGAGCCACTTGAATGAGTGAATGAATGAATGACTGAATGAATGAATGACTGAATGAATGACTGACAACAGCGCAACAGCAACAGCGGCAGCAAAAACAATGGCAACTGATAAGGATAAGAAGAGTGCTGGGAATCTGGCATTCTATCTGTCTATCTGCTCTGCTCGGCCTGCCTCACTTTATTAAATTACATACTGCAGATTCGCGCTCTCAACTCTCAACTCGGCGCTGCGTACACCAATTAATCCCAACTGGATTTGGCATAAAGATAAGACGACGACCTCGTTCCCATTGCCATCCCAGTTGCCATTTCACAGTCACAGCCACGTCCACGTTCGCGTCCATGTCGACGCCATCGCTGCAAGGCAATCTGCCCAAAAACTCTCCCCCTCCCCCACTCTCCGCTCTCCACTCTCCAGTCGACTCTCCCAAATGTGCCGTTTGACAATTTTGAGCGCGTGGCAAGGCGAGGCCTCTAAACGGCCTCCATTTTCATTCCCAGCCCGCCACTTGATACAAGCAGATAAGTCATTTTTATGTGACACTTTGCCTTAAATATTTCACATTTTTGCGGCCATTTTTTCTCTCTCTTCCTCACTGTGACTCTGTGTGTGTGTGTGTGTATGTGTGTGTATGTGTGAAGCAGCACTTACTGACTAAGGGCCGCCATTATACAAGTCAGCGTCTCTCTCTTTCTTTCTCTCTCTCTCTCTCTCTCTCTATGACAGCCTCTTGCTGGTAAGCTCTCTAAGTAGGCGACTGGGCAACGACACTAGTGTAAGTATATTCCATTATAATAGCAGCAGCAGCGCCTTTAATGGTTTATGATCCTGAGGCACTGATAGCCTGTCCACTGTTGGAGGCCCCGAACGACCTTCATGGCCAGCAGCGAAGCAGTTGCCAAATCTTGTTGATACTGATGCTGATGCTGAATATGCATGACAATCACGGACGGAATGCTAATGGCAAACCGAGTCGAATTAACCAAAAGTAAATAAAATATTATGTTTATTGAAAAGTTAATGCCAGATTCTGCAGTTCCTGAACTTAATTTCATTCATAAGCTGAGACTTACATTTTAATGTTACTTATTAAAGATTAAAAACAAATCTGTTTTTATAGTCTGATGTACATAAATATAAATAATTGTTGGAAATATGGTCAATAACATTTTTTTTTTTTTTTTTAAATATCAAAAAATCTTCAGTCAATTTTATTTATTGTTTTTTTCGCTAGCTATTCGAGAAAGAAAAAGGCATCATTTTAAGAAGAGAAAGATTAAAGATGACAAGAAATATTTAAAACTCTTATAGGATGACCTCAAACTAAATTGCTTTATCAAAAAAAAATGGTAAGTTACATTTTTTCTAATTTTTATAAATATGACATTCACGTAAAATATTTTGAATTGCAAATCGCATGTAAATACAATATTAAAATTATAGCAAAGTTTACGCTAGATTTTTCATATTTAAACTTAATTTCATTTATTTGCTTTTCACAAGTTTATCACTAGAGAAAGCATATCTTTCGTAAGCTAAAATTCAAGTTTTTATTTTATGTTGAAAACTAAACAAATCTGTTTTTATAGTCTCGTCAGCAAGTAAATTATTTTGTCATTAGGAAAAACTGCATTTTTACCGATTACTATTTTAGTGAAATTTTGTAATATCATCAAAAACTCCACGACAGCTCGTTATTAGCACGAATATTATTTTGAGATGAATTCCTTTGTTTAGCTATCCTAAGAGACAACATATCAATCTTCCTTTCCTTGTGGCTAAGTGCGTTTTTTGTGCGTTTGACGCTTCTACTGGTTCATGATCCGTGTTGCATTCAACTGCCATGTGGCAGCTGCCATAATCACAGCCAGAGGCAGACATGATGGGCGCTTAGAGTGGACGCCACCAGGCGAGTGGTCGACTGGTCGACTGGTCAAGTGGCGTGACAACAGCCACGTCAAGAGCCAAATAGCCGAAACTGGCCAGGCTGGCCGGGCTGGGATGGCGAAGCTCATTTGTCATTAACATCGTTTGCCACTTGCCACATCAATTTTGGAGGTGCCGCCGCTGTTGCTGCTGCTGCTGTTGATGGTGATGTGGCACGGCTGTGGTGCAGTTTAGCATTCAGATTTGGTCAGTTTTTGCAACTTGTTGGCTTTAATGGAGTTGACGCGTTCCCCGCATCACCAGTCGACTGTTTATGGAGTGGCATGGAGTATGGAGTGCGTCTAGCGCTGACCAAGTTGGTCAAAGCCCGGGCTAACTGGTTTGCCAGAATTAAGCAATTTATATATATTTGTAGTATATATAGTACTACCATATATATATTTTGGAAGCTGGAAAATGTACTCGTAATTGAATTGAGTGCCGTTGCCATCGTGTGGGCAAACATTTCAACAGCTACGCTTAATTATAAGTCCCGTCTCTCTGGGCTTTCGGCTCTGGGGTTTTCGGACACCAGCCTCTGAGCACTTCAGCTCCATAAGCTGGGCTCCACAGAAATTCAAAGAGTCAACACAAATTATGATTGTTATTATTTTTACGCATTATTTACACACCTTTCTGGTCTTGTTTACATTGGCCCACACCGCTCTCCGACCATCTGCCATCAGCTCCACTCTCCACACTCCACACTCCATGTGAGGTGTCTAAGCCGCAGCTTTGCTGCCCGCTCACGTCCGCCCGAGCCTCGAGTCCGACGGCCTCGTCATTCTACAATTTCAACGCCTTCTCTCAATCGTTTTGAGTTACATTGTTCGCTCGCTGAGTGCCAAAGGGGCAGGGGCAGGGAAGGGGCAGGGGCAGGGGCAGCTGGCATCAATTGACAGCAGCTCAATTTTGTCATGCCTCGTTTTTCGATTTCCACACTCGTTGGTGTGTGTGTGCGTGTGTGTGAGGGATTGAGATAGTGTCTCTCGCCCGCACTCTCATTTGCGTGGGCAAATTGTTTCTATAATTTTTTAAGAGGCTTTTTTCAGAATTTGTCCACTGATGATATAAAAAATATCACTTGAAATTGAGACTTATGGCTATATTAGAGGGCGGCTTTATAATTTACTGAATAGAGCTGTCAAATTGGTTGCCCAGTTATAATTGTCACTGCTAAATCACTATTGATGGGAGTTGTTTCTCCATAAGTGACTTTATTTTTAGTTTAATAAAAATAAAACACGAGTAGAGGTTATAAATAATTAACATTCGCTTTGAAAAATTAATTGATCACAAGCAATGAATTTAAATTGATTTTCAATGAATGCTTTGGCTCCAAACTTTAATATACTTTAAATACATTTTAATGTATATTATTTTGTTTACTACCAAGCAAATATTTATCTGCCCTATTATTATTATTTGAGTTCCTAATGTGATTGTTGCGAATCACATCAAATCAACAGAAAACTTGGGAAAGGCTTTGCAAATAAAACACAATAAAATTGAAGTACATTTAACCAGCAAAAATAACCCTTCGTCAATCAATGGAAATTGGCATTAGTTGCACAGCAATTTCGAATTTTCGCATTGAAAATATCATCTTCAGCCTGCCATTTGCACTTTGCATGAACTTTAATTGCATATTATTATTGTTATTGTTATTGAATTTCTGTTTTATTCGCTCAAGTGGCTCGGACAGCCACTCGGAAAATGAAAAACGAATTTTTACATGCGATTATTTTGCAAATATGCAAATATCTGCCCGACCATTCCACATTCCCTTTTAACCCCGCACACAGACAGACACATTGAGATGTGATTTAAAATATTTCACATATTGTTTTTGGCCTTTCCGAACCATTTTCCATGGCATTTGGCATTTTTGTTTGCTCAACGCTTTTTGATTTTTAAACAACATAATAAATAAATGTCTGGCACTTGCCGATGAAAATCAATTTTTGCAAAAATGTTTGCCAACATATTTGAGCGTTGTTTGCTGTCCGCTCTAACGATTAACGTTAGTTAATCGAAATAATTTCTTGGCACGGCCAAAGCGCCAACGTTTTGGCATTTTATCGCCGCCACATGCAAATCGCATTAGGCTCGATTGGTCAGCGCGAGGCCTGGTCAAAGGCGAGGGAGGGGCGAGGACGAGGACGAACCTGAACGGCAGGCTGTCATTTTCATAATTGGCCAAAAAGCCAACAACGAACCGCACAACTATTAGCCAGCACACAAAACTGACAGACAGACAGACTGACTGACTGACTGAGTGAATGGTGAAGAGAGGAGAGGCGGGAGGTCGCCTTGTGAATGGCCATTTGGTTGTTGGCCCGTTATTAAAATTTAACGCCGCAAAAGCGTAAAATTGCCACATTTATCTGGCAATGTCCTTCTCCTTTCTCTCTCTCTCTCTCTCTCTCTCTGACTGTCGCTTTGCTGGGCGCTGTTGTGCGTGCATTAAAAGTTTTTAAAATAACACAAATTGACTTTTGATGTTTCGCGGTTGATTTTTTTAATGGTGCGTAAAAAGTTTATTAAATTTTAAAGTATTTATATTCGCCTCTCTCTCTCGCTCGCAGTTTGTGTCTCTGTCTCTGTTTGTTTGCGAATTTCCATAAAAATAATTTTTCAATTATGCGAGCGACGCGACAACGGTTTCAACTGAATTTTCACAGTTGGCAACGGCTGTTGAGACACCCAAAACAAACACAGACTCACGCACTCACACACACACACACTCACACACTCATTCATTCATTCATTCATTCACACACTCGTGTTAGCAAGCTGAAGCACACGGCTGCATCGTGCTCATGTAATGAAGTTTCAAATGAAGTGCGACAACTAACGGAGTAAGCGACACTAAAGGATCCTGCTGCAAAGCGGGCGCCAACTGCGGTGCGACATTTTGTGGCAATAATGTCGGCAAAACGAACACCAGCAGCATCAACAGCAGCGACAGCAACAACAACGTTGGCAGGAGGCAGAAGGAGCGTTGCAATAATTTGGCAGCAAGTGCTGCCAGTTTTTGGGTGCGACGAGACTCGACTGGAGTCGACTCCACTACAACTCGACTTCCGCTCCAACACCAAATGTAGTTGCTCTTTTTGTCTGCCACATTTCATTGCCGTCGAGCTGGCGACTCCCAAAGCCTCTTGTCTAGCCGTCCATTGACACTCTGCTGCACGGAGTCTGGCCATTAACGTAACTATCAAAGTTGCTACCAAATGATATCACGGCTTTTAGCCAAGCAATTTTTATATGCTTCCTCGAGATACGGACTTGTATTTTCACAGCAAATATAAATAAGCGTAACAATTAATAAAGCAAATATTTTGACTGCCAACAATGAAAATGTATGCCAGAAAAATAAATAATTGACAAACAACAAGTTCTGTTGTTTTATTTTCATATCTGCAAATGTTGAATACATTAAAATTTAAAAAGTGCATTTCAGAAATATAAATAATACAAGTCCCATTGCCTTAATTGCTTGCAAAATGTTGTCATCATAATTAGGTTTAAAAAAATATATTCCAGAAATATAATAACTCTACAAACAAATTGGAAATTTTACAAATTTTAAACAATATATTCTACAAATTATATTTGGCTAATTTTTTGGTCATTATCAGCGCAGCTTCTGTCTTATAATTATGCTTCTTTGTCTGTCAGTTATAATTAAAAACGCATACAGAAATCCAAAAAATATATTCGGATTATTTAAAGCAGTATGCAGACGTAGATATCTGGGGCCAGACTCATTAGCACACGACACCGACCGATCGGCCTACGACAACAAGTTGGAATGCAAATTGCCCAAATGTTATCGCTCTATAATTTCTCTATATAAGTGTTGCTGTTTTCAATAAAACCATCAGCAATTTGCATAATAAACCTGAACGTCGTCGTTGCGGCAGCGAAACGAAAAACCCGCATTAATGTTGATTAAAATAAACTTAAATAAAAGCCAAACAGCCAGCAGAGAAATGGAATGAATAAAAAGGCAACCAAAGCAGCAAGAAATATAAAACGAATTCATTTAGTTAGCACCTCGAATCGGTGCGTGCTCCGTTTGTGGTAATAAAAATACCAACAACAGACAAATAGACAATTAATTATGGGCTACAAATAATAACAATAAAAATTAATAAGCATTAATGTGAGTTATGAAATTTTGTGCAGTAGCGTCGTCGTTGTCGTCGTAGAAGAAGCCAAACTTTCAGCGCATAAATTTTTATATAATGCGTAGAGACGCAGCAACAAATCACGGCAACAACAAAATGAACAACAACTGCAGCTAATTATTATTTATATACTTGCGAGCAAACAGACTCTACATACAAAAGGTTATTTCGAGAGCTGCTGCTCCATAAAGTACAAAAAAAAAAGTGTGTGCGGAGGCGTTGCCAATTGCTGGTCGCTTTGCCAACTATTTCGCTTATCTCTGCCGGCAAAAAGTTTTGCAGCAACTTCACAGCAACAATTAAAACAACAGCAGAAAAATAGCAACAAATATCAACAAATTTTTACAGCTCGTCGTCGTCGGCTTTTTGTCTTTGACAGGCAGAAAGAGACGCAAAGAGAGAGAGTGAGAGAGAGCGAGACAGTCAAGTGTCGTCTGCGGGGAGGGAGGGGGAAGAGGGGGGAAAACTGGGGCTACGTTTGATTGGAATTCACTAGCAACAAACGTAAGGCAACAACAAATACAATAACAAACTAAATTGGCGCTGGCAGATCAAAAGGTGCCGTCGTCAAAAGTGTTAGGCGACAAATAGACTGCGACAGAGACCGAAAAAGAGATGGAAATAGATACAGCAAACGATGTGAGAGAGCGAGAGAGGGAGGCCTCTATTGATTATTTATGCAGATGTCGCTGGGGGCCTTGCATAATCATAATTATTCGTAGCGCATTGGGGGCTCAATATTTGATCGGCGTTTAAACTGTTTTGATCGCGTGTTGTCATCATTATAATGCTTTTCCAATTTCAAATTAAAAAGCGTGAAGCAAATCATTGAAATTTGCCACGAAATGTGACAAATTTATCAGCGCTTTGGCCAGTTGCTGCTGCCTGTGATTGATACACGTAATTAATGTGCGGCAATTACTCTGCAACAGCTGTGCGGCAATTGAACTTACAAGACAAAGTGCAGGCTGAAGGCAAATGGTAACTGGTAACTGGCAACATCACAAAACACTCAACTCTGCAATTCACTCGGCTGTCAAGTGTCACAGGGCAGGGACAACGGGGCGTATGATGTATGAGCGCCAGCCAGTGTCCAGCAACGACAAATTAGCCGAAAGGTAACAGAAAGAAAGAAAAAAAAATGGAATGAACACTTGAAGCAACAAAGAGCAGCATGGCGTGAACAGATTGGTATTTAAATCAAACAATGAACAATACAAATACAAGCAGCAAATCTTTGCAACAATAACAGCTATTGGCAAGTATAGACAAATTTCAAATTAAAAATAATACAATTGAAATGACTGCAAGAAGATTTAACAGCAACAGCACAAAATGAAAACTATTTCAAAATTAAATGGCAAACACACATTGTCATCTAAATTATTAAGAGGATTATCTTCAGCAATAATAATAGTAAAATGAAGTTGCTGCAATTTGTGCTACAAATTAAAATAATTGTGAAACATAGATTGTTTGAAATAAGAAATTAAATGTGGTTTAACAGATCATTTGGCTGTTTGGAGACTGTCTTGAAATTAATGAATGTCTTATGGATGTATTTATTGTCAGGCGCTGCTTGAATGCCCCTCGTTATAAGTCCTCCACTCCATCGATGAAATTAATTAAAGAAAGAGCTGTAGAGTCTAGTTAATCATTCAACGCCAGCTGTTTTTCTATCAGCTGTTCTCTCCTGCTCGTATTTATAATTTGGAAATTAAGCGATTTGCAAAGTGCGTGGCCAATGAAGCTGGCGGTGATCCATTGAGCCAAGCAGCCAATCAATCAAATGCCCAGACCGCTGCCATTCCTTTGCCAATCCCTAGCCTGATGCCCATGAAAGCCATCCCCTACTTTAGTTTAAGCTGCCCGCTTGATTACCGTTCAAAATTGATTGATTAAATGCCGTTGTCAACCGCGTCGTCGTCGTCGAGCTCCTCTTCTAGAAGCTGTCAACGCTTTTGTCAACCTTCGTCGACAACAAACGACGAGAACGAGTCTTGAGCGTAATCCCTCGGGTTTGCAGCGGATGTTCGATGCTAGGATGCTGCTGCTGCCCAGAGAGAGAGAGAGTGAAAAACACATGCTTGCATTTTAATTTAATTACTTACAGCATCGGAAACCAAGACACACACATATAGTACACTCTCACTCCCACAGCAGTTTAATTGATTAATAAAGATTGTCAACTGTAGCATTTTAGGGGATCATTTTGTTTCACACGTCGCATCGCCCTCCGCCACACTTGACAAGGGTGCAGCAAGCGGCAGACAGATGGGAGTCAGATGTGGCAAGAGAAATGAGAGCAGACGAGCCTCACAAGGTGTCCCATTTGTAAGTGTCAACTTCAGCTTGGAGCCTCCACTGTGCGAGTGACTTTTTTGTGCTACGCATATTTAAAGCAGCTTTCGGAATTTTATCTCGTTGTCACAGGTTGAGTACTCGATACTCGTACAACAGGTTGACTAGAACTATGATTACGCATAGAAATTGTCGTAAATCTCAACCAACTGTCAAATGGCTGCATTCGATGGCACAATTCAGTGAGTGGCTCTTCATAAATCTCGGTTACAAGTTACCCAATCTATGGCCAACTCTGTTATCAGCACAGCACAGAGCCGTTGTGCATTGTGTGGCCATAATTGGCTTCAATTTCGTGTACAACTAAAATTACAAAATCAAGCATTCCAATTGGGGGGACTACAAGACTACTGCATAAAAATCAGATTAAACGACTCGATACGAGTCGACAAAAAAAAAAAGACTAAAGCCAGATAAGCGAATCGAGTGCAGAGAGGCCCACAAATTGAATCTAATCGTGCGACTATCTACGTGTAATTACAATTAACTTGTGTGTGTGGAGTTGACGGGAAAAACTGGCTGACTGAGACACAAAGGCGGTCAGAGAAAGAGCGTGTGGAAAACTAACGAGCAAAAAGATAATGAAATATATATATAGATGTTTTTTCGTGTGTGTTGTTTGAACTCTCGCGTGGGCAGTGCGATAAGCCGGAGCGGGGCAGGTTCAAGCCAAGCAGGTGGGGCGATCGGGACAGATTCGGGCAGCTCTTGCGGTAGCCCAAAACAGTTTCCATTTGGTAATCAATCATTGTCAATGCCGTCTGCCGTCCGTCGTCTCTACTGTCGATGCGGTTTTGTTTGGTTCGATTGGGATTCGAGGGAAAAACTGACAGCAACTTAAATTGCCTGCTGCGGAGAGTACATACATATGTATACAGTTAGTTGGGCTTAAATATTTGCGCGATTTGCCCGATTTGGGCTAACAAAGGGAAGTCGTCGTGGACAAAATGAGGCCAATGCAATGTGAAGAAACTAATAAAAATCAAAAGGAAATCAAATTAAATAAGCAACAAAAAAGTGTGCTAAAAAACTGGAGAAAGCAAATAGAGGGAAAACAACAATAAAGCACAGCTATTACAGGCGAAAGCGGAGCGCATGATAAAAAGGAAGGCGAAGCTAAATTAAAGCAGGGACTCTGATAAATTTCTAAACCAGACACAATGAAAATTACAACAACAACTAGAAGACGCGACGCGACGCGCGACATAAAATGCGTACAGCCGAGAAAGAGGAAAAGTCAAAGGAAAAAAGCTAAAGAAGCAAAAGGGAAAAGGGAAAAGGGAAAAAAAGCCAGCGGAAGGAAATGCCATTATGACGTAAATGTGCTAAAATAAAACAACATGGCGGACAACGTCAACGGCAGCAGCAACAAGGAGCAAGAAAGGACGACAAACGACGGCGAACCGTGTCGAAAGCGAGAAGCTCCCCGCAGCGCCCAGAGAGCAGAGCGTAGCCCTAGTCCCATATATACTATATATTATGTGTATGCGTGTGTGTGTGTGTGTCTCTCTCGGTGTGTGTGTGTGTGTGTGCGTTTGGGGCTAATGTCAAAGTCAATCTTGGGAAAAACGCGTAGCGCATAAACATACAACAAAGTAAAGTACAAGGCGAACCCAAGGCAAAGGCAACTCGGTAGCTCGACAGCTCGACAGTAAAACCAACCCCCAAGTATCGCTTTTGGGGGCTCGAACCCGAAAACGACAACTCGATTTTTCTTCTGGCACAAGAAAAATTACCGAAATTAAAGCAAAAGAAAAACAATTTTCTCTTCTGTGTTTTCATTTTTTTTCTTTTTTTTTGTATGGTATTCTCTCGCCCATTTAGCCGTGCAAGGGTTACAGCAGATTCTTCGTGAGAGCAGCAAGAAAAATTGTTTAAAATTTTCAACAGGAAAGTGGAAAATGCGAAGCCCAGATGAAAATGTTAAACACGTTTTGGCATTTCTTTTCGCTTTTGTTGTCTGACGTGTGTGATTTGTCTAGGTAAAGAGCCAGAACATGCCGCAACAGCAACATCGACATCGACTTCGACAAGCAACAAGAAAACAGCAAAAGTTTACCAACAAAAAATGGTAAAAGTTGAAGTTTTATCTGCATATAAAATGAATATTTTTACAGCTATTACAAATTGCAATGCTATTGTTATTCTTTGCATATCATTCTATATCGACTATTATTTTAACACGATACAAAAGTAAATTAATTTTGCATTCAATAAAAATTGAAAATAAAATGTGTTAAAATATGGAAAATTATTATTTATACGGGATACAGAAGCAAATTAATTTTGTATTTAATAAAAATGGGGAATAAAATGTGTTACAATATTGTGTACCATTATTTAAACATGATACAAAAGCAAATTAATTTTGCATACCGAATAATAAAAATGGAAAATAAAAATGTGTTAGAATAAATAATATTATTATTTATTTAATAAAAAGTAAATTAATTTTGCATATAATGAAAATGGAAAACAAAATGTGTTAAACTATGGAATATTAGCTTAACTCTTTGGTCTTCAAAAAGGAACTTCAAAATGAAATGATATATTTTCTAAATTATTCCAAATATAAAAAAAAAGGAAATAAAATTCGCTTGCTAAGATTATCTCAATCGATTAACTTGGTTCGAAATTTTGTAATTTATGTCTCGTAAATCGATATATTGAATATGCTTTCGGATTCCTTCTTCTATGCAGAGCTCTGTTGATAGCCCCGCAAGGTTACAGCCCGAGACTACAAACACTAGAGTAGCGTCTACACCGCACCGTCTACGGCTTTGCCTCTCTGCCTGCTCTCCGCTCTTCTTGCGCCGCCCGCAGGATTTTCCCTTTTTCCGACAACGGCAACGACGACGACGACGACGTCGACGCTGCAGTCGACACCACTTTGGGGGTGGTTAGATAAAATGTGGAAATTGTTGAAAACGTTGCGAGACTGCCTGGCAGAGCCTGCATCGTTATGTGCCCGGGTCGACGGACTTGGAGCATTTTGGGGGTGGTTGGAAGGTGCGACGTCGCCTTGCCGTCAATGGCGGCTTTTGCTCCATGTGCTGTGACCATGTCCTTGCCTCTCGCTGCTAGGCTGGCATTTTCAAATTTTCCTTCTCTTCGTCATGTTTTGTGTGTTGCTGTTTGTTGTTCTGAGGTGGGGGGGGGGGGGGGGGAGTGGAAGGAAAGCCGAGCAAAAATAATAACAACAACTGCAACAAGAGAGCCAGGCAGCAACAATTTTGCCACTCATAAAAAAGGAAATTTGAACTTGGCCTGATGTATGTCCGGGCCGCGATGGACCCAAACTGCCAATGTGGACGACCACTGCGGCAAGTGCCCAACTGGCGAAATGGAAATGCCAGACGACGACGATGGTAGAAACTCTGTTGATGGCCAGGCAATAGCCACCGGCTGCTGTTGGCGTTGCTGTGGCTCAAGCAGCCACATCAACTACATACAACATGGATGCGGAAATGGGGGAGAAAAAAAAACACAGGCACAGGAAGAGTAACGAATTTCACTCGAGAGTTGGTGAAAGTTGCCCTTGAATGGTGTTTTGGATTACTTTCCCCCCTCAAGTATGTTTTTTCTCTCTCTCTCAGCTACCCAATTGAGTTCGAGTTCAGTTTGCGAAAGCAAATTGAAGTCGATAAACATAGACTTGAACAACTAGCGAGAAAAACTACAAATCTCATAAATATTTGAAATACTCATTAGCCCAAGGTAATAAATTTAATTTCTTAATTAATGCAACAAGCATTTAGACATAAACGTGAATCAAGTTTGGTCATAAAGAATTTTAAAAGAATTATATTTCTGTTTCAATTTGTTAAGAATTTCCAGAATTGCTTGAAATGAGCTTTGTGTCTTTGAATTTCAATCAGATTCTTTATAGACAACAAAAGATAATATTATTATTATGCAGTTCAAACACAAAAGTGTTAATAAGAAATTATAAATTTATGTTCATATTAGATATTGTATAATAATGAATTTATGTATATTTCGAATGTATTTGCATAAATTAATAACAATATATATATTTTTAAGGCTTACCCAATTGAAGTGGTGAGAACAGGAATGCTAAGAAATATGATTCGTATGTTGGATTGTTATTGCACTTAGGTTAAGTTAACAGATTTATCTGTAGGTCGTATACGGTTTGCATTAGCACGGCACGGAACGGAACGGTTGCATTTGCTTATTATATTATCGAGTAACTAAGAGTTAAGCATTGAATTTTCGAGTTTAGTTGAACGATTCGCGATACAACTTGTATATTGTGTATTTCACTTCATTGTCTCGTTGTGGGGCGGAGGGGGGGGGACCTGTGGAAATATCGATTAGTAATTGGAGAGCAATAAAATCGAAAGAGAAAACAAAACAAAAGACGGTTACGAAAAGGCCCCAGAGACAAATGAGAGACGCACGTGGCACACACAGACAGATAGAGACACAATCAAACACAAATAAACGGAGACCATGAGCAAACAACAAACAGAGAACTCCGAATGGCAGCCAGGTGCGAGGTAGCCAAAGGGAGGCAACTGCCATTGGCCGCCCAACAGCCCAACAGCCCAACAGCCCGGCAGGCTAAACAACTAAATCAAATCGCAGCCAAGTGGCGGACCCAGCTGGCAAGGCTTTGCTCCCCTTTCTGCCCCAAGTTGCACGGTTTTATGGTGCACAATTCCAGCCTCTGCCCGGTTGGCTGCCTCTCAATGGGCTCTGGGGCAAATATTTTAAATGCGCAGATTTTTGGCATGTTTTAGTGGCAGTTCACGTTTTGAATTGTTGCCATCGCGTTGGTCTGCACGGGGCACCCCAAAAACACGCCGAATGAGGAAGCGACGGGGCAAGAGAAAATGCAACTCGTTTCACTGACAATTTAATACAAAAAATGCCAAATATTTCAAAGGCACACAACAGCAACAACAACAGCCAAACACAACGAATAAAAAGTTTGTCATGCTTTTGCCAAAGTGTTTATCAAACCCTTTAAAAAGCAAAAGAAACATGGCAAATGATAACAAAAAAAAAGAAAAGTTTGCAGCAAACTAATCGACCCTATATCTCAAAACAGTGGGGAATAACAAAATGCTGGAAAAAATGTATTGCAACATGGGAATAAAATATATTTACAATGGAAATATATTATTTCAGAATTGGATGCATGATAAATTCGTTTTTTTTATAGAAAATTAAATTAAAGGAATTTTGCGTATTTTTAGTACGAAAAATAAATTAAAAGTAAAATAATATATTCCATTATTATTATGACAAGAAATAGTCAAAAGCAATGTTTCAACAACAAACTAACAGTCAGAAATTTTGCGTATTTTTAGTACGGAAAATAAATTACAAAGAATATAAAAGTTTTCCAATATATGTACTATTGCATTATTGCAAGAAGTAGTCAAAAGTAGTTCAAAGTTGAACAATAGATTCATAAATTACGCAGATCCAGAATAAAATATTTATTTAAATTGCAATAAAAGTAATATTTTATCTGTTTAATAATAAACTGTATGAAAGAGTGGATCAATTTTTATATAACTCAATTAATGATAGGTAGAGTAATCTGATATATGGGGACCCAGAATAAAACATATGTATACTTTCTTTAGAAATTCAAATAATATGTTATCCGCCCAATAATCAGGTTCTATAATTTTCTGTTAATATAACTAAGAGAACAAACTGATAGTAATAAATGAGTTATATGAGTTCCGTTGCAATTAAAATAATATTTTCTTAATCAGATGCTAAAAAGTTGAGCAATTTTTCTGTTAACTTAATGCAATTAAAGAGAACAAACTAACAGTAATAAATGCTATAGAGTCATCTGAATGAAGATGAAGAAATGCGTCTGTATTTAAAATAAACTCGCAAATTGAGTTAGAGCAAACTCATCAGACGGAAATAAAATAAACAGCGACAAAATGCATGTGCAATTTCTATACTTTTGAAATTGTTGCCGGTTAAAGCTAGAATTCCCGTTGGACAAGGATTCGCTTTGCTGTCGCTGCTTCCCTCCTTCGCCCTTCCACTGACTTTCCCACCGCCATTGGAATGGGTTTTGTTGCCTTTGCTGCATGCGTGTTTCTGTTGCTGTTTCTGTTTCTGTTGCTGTTTCTGTTGCTGCCTTGCCAGACTAACTCAATTAAAGCAGCAGACAGAAGTTGAGTGCCGAATGTGTTTGGTGACTGCTTGCCAGCATGCAAGAGTGGGAGCGAGAGGGAGAGTGGATGGTGGTGAGCGAAGAGTGAAGAGTGCAGAGTGTAAACACTAGTCTGGTAACCCTTTAGCATAATCATAGAGAAACTAAACTAAGCAGACTGTCTACATTTAATAATTTTGCAGTATTAAAAGTTTTGCCGGCAAGTTTAAATTCAACGAAAATAAAAGCTAAACAAAAAGGATCGAGATACTAGCTGCAAAAACAAAGCATGTCTGGCGTTCTTGTTGCTGTTGTTGTTGTTGCTGCTAAACTCGTCTCGTAAAATACAACAAAAAAACAAAAGCTTGACGCTGTCGTCTGAGTTGGCGACAGAGACGTCGACGTTGGCGCTCGCTCTCTTTGTGTGTTGTTTGTGTTTGCTGTTGTTGCTGTTGTTGTTTTTGTTGATGTTGCGAGTGCAACTGTGTGTGTTGTTTTTTGTTCTCTCTTTTTTGTTTTTTGCCTTTTTCGCATTTCCCGTCAATGATTTTTCCTTCACTTTCAACAAACAGCTGCGCTCACAAGCGAACCAACTTTTTGCTATTTAGATACACACGCACACACAAGCACACTCACATGCAGACACGCACACTGGGAAGCTTTTGTCGTTTACCGTTTTACCGCTTGCTTGTTTTGTTTTTTATTGATTTCTTTTTGCGTTGCGCGTTCGCCGTTGTTCGGTTTGCAAATGCCGCCAAAATTGCAATCAAATGCAGTTTTTATCAGTTTTTCGCTGTCTCACTCTCTGCCGCAAGGAAACTGTAAAACTCCCACACGCGACGCGACGCGACGTTGACGCGAACTGCGCTGCCGCTGCTTCGGCTATTTGGCTTTGGATGGCGACTGTTAATTAAACGCGCGACTCTTTTTGCTGTTGTTATTGTTATTAACGCGCCGCACGCTTTGTTATCAGCATTCGCCGCCGCTGCCGCTGCTTGCGCGCTTCGCATTCGTGCATTCTTTAACTCCCGTCGACGTCGACCGCGCTGCGCCCGCTCTGCTTTCGTTAGCGTTGCGTTTAGCTGCTGCTGTTGTTTTGCCGCTTGCCGATTTGCCGATACTCGCTTTGCTTTTTGCCGCGTTGCGTAGTTTTTCCGGTGATTTCCACTTGCTAACTGACATTTCTGGTGACTTTTCCAAGCGCCAGTTCCGCCACCTTCGCGCCGCTTGTTTGTGCAAAATTGAGCGCGCCACCGAAAGAGCGAGCGACAAAAGAGAGCGCGAGAGCGCAAAACAGCTGTTACTGCGCCGATGCCAAAGCGAAACGAATGCGAATTGGGGCTGCCGGTGCTGCCAACTCGTCTGCAGCTTGAGCGTTAAATTTGAATTTGCACAAGCTGCGAAAGCGAATAAAGCGATGCAAGTGAATTCAAAAACTTGAATGCGAAAATGTTTCATTAAATATTTAATAATAAGATAATTTGCTCGATATTTCAGTCAACTCGCAGGCTTGCCAGTTGGAACGTGGAATGTGGAACACGCAGTGCGCATGTGCGAAGAGCATCTGAGCGTAACTTGAGTCTGTGTCTCTCGCTCGCTCTCACGCACACTGCGAAAGCCTGCAAAAGCTACACAGACCAAGTACACAAAAACAAAGCGCCCCCTGCTCCGCGTCGCTCAAGGCACAAGGGTTGGCAAAGTAAGTATATTGTCAATGGCAGAAACTCCTCCCCGCCCCCAAGGACCTGCTGCCCTCTACGTGCTGCCTGCTGCCTGCTGCCTGCTGCCGGCCGGCTCACTTGTGGTCAGCCAGTTGGGCTACCTGAAGGGTCAAATGTTGTTGTTGACAAATGCCACCGACGTTGGTTTATTAGAACTTGAGACGCTCTGCTTGCAACACAACAAAAAATAGTAGTAGATAGAACATCCTTATATGAGTTGAGCTATTTCAATTGCTCAACTGTTGAAAGCTGTCGAAAGCTAATGGCTTTTTTGTGGCTAATGAAGTTTGCGTCGAGATCCTGTTTAGTCAGTTTATGCTTAATGGCAGCATCAATCGTCGTTGGCTAAATATTTTTTCAACAATTAATTTCATTCATGCATTTGTCGAAATTGTGGAACACCTGCGGTGCATGGAAATTTGTTTGCGTTGCAATTAGAAATTGTTTTGTAGAACACGAAAAATCCAACAAATTGTGGGGGCAACTGCAAAGTCGAGTCGATTCGAGTGGGTTTCGAGGAATTTGGTTCTACCACACGCTATTTTATGGGCAAAAGCATGTTTTGTTTACCGACCTATTGCGACTATGCGCCAAAAATGACGGCGTGCGTGTTGGGCAATTAGTTAAAAAGCCAGCGAGACACTGCAGCAGGAAGGGGGAACGGGGGGGGGAATCCCACTCAACGGGGGCGACGCCACTCAATTTGCCATTTTTATGAGGCGCTTGAAGTGAAATTGAAAACAGCACCGCAAGTTATTCCTGCTATTATTGTTATTTTTTCCCATTTGTTTTTTTGGCTTACGAACTACTGAAGTGTCGGAGAATTGAGTTATCCAAGTGGGTTGCCCCCATGCGAGTGCACTCAATCATTGCGGCGATCTTGTTTATTTAGCATTTTTACACACACCACAGCCACAAATCTGTCCACAAAACCAGAGAGAGATTCCTAAATGGCGTCCGCTCATTTGTTTTCATGTGTGCTTCGAGACGAAGGCGTCTCGAGTGAAGGCCTCTTCAGAGTACTCGTATAAGTGAATATTTGTTAATCGTAATGATTTGTGCAAATGCCATTTGGCATTTAAACATGTCAAGCGACACTTCCTCTCTCTGCATTTCTGTGGGCGGCGGCCCTTGACTCTGATTTGATGAACACAATTTGTCGCCGACCCAAGGAAATGCTTCATTGTCCAAATGAATACTGATGGGTTTGCCCCGAAACCAATCCTCAGTCTCAGTCTCAGGCGGCTGACAACTGGCAAGTGAGCCATCAGCGACACTTTAATTAACGCATTGCCATCCACAAAATGACGAGTTATTTAATTAAAATTACAAAAATTATAAACAATCAACAATAGTAGGAGCAAGTGCGGCCACAACATCACAACATCACGCCTGCCAGCTCAACGCATTGTTTACATTTGGGCCCTGGACATATTCGCATTATACTCGCACAATGCGAATGCTACGGAAATCCGAGTAATATGACAACTGTGGGCGCTTTTTTCACGCACAGCTCTACAGCATAGAGTATAAAGTGGATACATTAGCTAACAAAATGTAGTAAACATTTTTGTAGAATTAATTTACAATAATTTACAGCATCGAAGAAGGTTTGCAAAATGATTCAGGAAACTTGTAGAAAAATAATTGAATAAAAACTATTAAATTCAAAAGATAAAAATACAGATATAAATTTTAGCATTTATCACATATTATTTTAAAGATATTTATCTTTAAAACAAATTATGTTGCTCCACTTGATCGTACTACATAGCATACATAACTTACTCAAACATCTTTAACTTTGAGAAACGATCTATGAATCTTTTACAAAAATTAGTTGATAATAAAATTAACAAAAAAAAAACAAAATAAATATAAATAAAATCCATTAAAAATATTGCAAGAATATATACATATGTACATATATTTTTACAAAAAGAAATGCAATTAATTTTAAGTAGCTTGAACAACTTTAACTATAAGTATCTCATTCCATTTGTTAAGTACATAATGTATCTATGTACTATTATGTATTATGTATTAAATTAAATAATTATTGCATATTTATTTTTAACAAATCTTTGCTCATTTGCGCAGAGTGCTAAAAATTCGCATATTTCGGCTAATTTGCCAATTTTCATGTGCGTTTTTCCCATGCGACTTTTAACAATTTCCACTGATTAATTAATAACAATAAAAATGGCAGGCCGAGAAAAAAAACGTTAATGATTAAACACAGCGGCTGGCAACAAGAGTGCAACAACTACAACAACAACAGCATTGGCTGCAACAAATTGTTGTTGCTTTTGATTTATAGTGGGAAATGTGAATGGAAAAAAAAGGTAGCATACTTTTGGGCTGACAGCAAAATAAAAATGCTGCAACGGAGCAATAAATCAGAAAATGGCCAAATGTGGGCGGCGCAATGGAAACGGAAAATGGGCGCGGTTGGCTTGCATTCATGCTGCGGATGTTGCTGTTGCTGATCTTATTGTTGCTGTTGCCGACGCAGCTTTTAAACAATTTGATTTTATTGCATGGCAAAATTCAATGAAGCGGCCAACGACAAGACGACAAAACGGCAAAATGGCAAAATGACGAAGCGACAACGGCAATGGCTGACAGCAGGCGCTCAAATTTGCATACAGGAACATACGCCACACACACACACAGAAAGAGACAGAGAGAGAGTGAGAAAGAGAGAGAGAGGGGGAGCGACACAGAGACAACATGTTAATGCAAATAAATTGCCTGCTGACTTTATTTAAATTTCCCATAAGACACACATGGAGCGGGCGGCAGAAAAGTTCCTCGCTCGACGGTTTCGCATCTGCTCTCCACCTTCTAAGCAGGCAACGATGCGGCAAAGTGTTAGGCACCAGGACACGGAGCGAGATGCTGCCTGAAAGGGAGACAGCAAGATGGCACAAACAGAACCACAAGGAGCCTGCTGGAACATGTGTTGCCTGTGGGCAAGGCTGGCGGCAGCTTTTTGTAATTTTAATTTTGATTTTAATTTGTGTTGAAATATTTACATAATCACTGACTGACAACAGGCTGCAACACGACTCGAAAACTTCAACTGGGGAGAGCAGCAGCAACAGTGCCAGAGTCTGTAGTCTGGAGTCAGGAGTCGGCTGTTTAGCAGCTGCTTCTGCTTCTGCTGCCGAAATGTATTAAACTTTAATGAAAATTTATAAGACCTGCATAAATGATTTAATAAGCTCACACACACACATGTGTAGCGTGGGGCATGTTGCATGCCATTAATGCCACATTAGCATTAAGCATTTAAATTCGCCTAAATTGCGGCCGAAAAGCCGCTGTCAACACGAAAATCTGCTTATCATTTCGCATTTTCCATTGCATTGTCATTCTGCTGCTGTTGAATAGCATTTTGGCAGCGATTAAAATGTTTGTAAAGCACCCCCTAAAAAAAAAGAGTATCTGCAACACATATTGGAGAGCGTGTCCTTCAGTTTCTTGGCCAAAAGGAACACTAATTAGAAGAGCTGACATTGCGGCAGCTCGCTCTCAACTTTTTCTATTTTAATTGCGAAAATATGTATAGCAAAAATCTGTGTGTAAAATACTTTTTTTTAATTAGAGCTGCGATTTGAGGCCTTGCAATTAACTTGTGCAGCTGGCAAGCTACAAAAAAACACAAAAAAAAAATTGTGAGGAGCCTCCAAAGGTTGCTGGTTGGGGAATTGGAAGTTGGCTAGGAGCCGCAATCGCTTTCACTTGGCAAAAGATCAAAGGGATGCAGCCGGCGAACATATGCAAACAATGGCGCTTCATGGAGAGCAGCTCCAAACTGCAAGATTCAAGTTCCCAGTTGAGGCGAGCGCTTAAAATGCAAATGCAACAACAACAACAATAACAAATGGCATCAAACGCTCAACAACTCGGCTCAACTTCAGATTCAGATTCAGCTGAAGGCATCTGCGGCAAAAGGCAAAAAGCTAAAGAGCGATAGAGACCACGATGCTTAGGGGGGCAGAGAGGGAGAGTAAGTGAATGAAAAATATTTATGAATGGAATGTAACTACCGCTGCTGCCGTTGCTGTTGCCACAGATAAAAGCCCAGTGGAAACCCATAAATACAGGTAGTCGCATTCTGAATGGCTGGGTAAACGATGCCAAGTGAAGTTGGAGCCGGAGCCTTCGATGGTGTGGGTCCTAAGTGAATTGCCGCTTTCCACAGGACCACAGACAACATGACAATGCCAAACTCAACTCGACTCGACTTCTAGTGGGAACGAGAGGGAGAGAGAGGGAGAGAGAGAGAGAGAGAGAACTCTATCGCATTGTTTAGTTGCTAGATCCTGGGAAAAAGCCTTTGATTTATGACATGTGCGTTTTAATTTTGATTGTTTTTGGAATTCGAGGACCACTGCATGCGGCATGTGGCAACTGTGCTACAGTTACAGCATTAATTGGCTTGCAATCAACGAAAGCTGCTCGGATAACAGAAAGAAAACTCTTAACTGTTGTTGCCAACAGAGTCGTTAAAACTTAGCTAACGTATGAAGGTTTCTATGCGAATTCGCAGTAGGATCTGTCCTTATTTCTACAATACACATTTTGATGTCGATAGCAGATGAATCGCATCACTTTATCATATCAGTTGCCATGGGAATGAACTATAGGAAATTGCGAGTTAGATAGAACAACGAAAATCACAATTTATGTGTTTGGTATTGTTCAAAACAGTCTGTCGAAATATGATTAGAATTAGACTACCATATCATATGGCTTTCAAAGAAAAAATGAAAAAAAAAATTTAATTAAATGTACTTCAGCAAACTATTTGAAATCTGAAAAAGAGGTTTTTCTCAACTTTGATATTCTTAAAGACTGCTCTTAAATACTATTCCATAATATATACAAATAAATGACTTGCTTACATTTAATTTTTATAAAAGAATTAAAATTCTACTAGCATTTAATTTGTATTTATTTCCTACACTTTTTCATAATACTATATTGTTAACATTTAAAATATAAATACCAAGCAAATTTTTATCTTTTATATTCATTATAAATTATAACTGCATTGTTTCGTTTAGTTTTCGTTTTATTTGATAAATCAAAATTAAAAATTTAGTTCTTTTAATGTTAACTTAAATATATTTTCGACGATCAAAATTAATGAAATTTTTTAACTCAATATACATAATAAATTAAGACTGTTTTTAAAGATAATTTAATTTTCTAACCCTAGATCTTCTGTTTATTTTTTATTTCTTTTGATGAATTAAAATTAAGGTTAAACTTATCTTTTTTTAAACTCTATTTAAATTTGTTGTTCTTCATAATTAGTTATTGTCAAGAACCCATCAAATTTAGCTTTGTTAGAGTCAGAACTGGCGATAAAAAAGTTAACTTGGCCACAACTGTAAACAACATTTTTGCACAAATCGCATGTTAATTTTTGCGAAAAATGCATGCGGCAAGCAGGTAACAACGCTGCAGCTGCAGGTGCTACTTGCAACCTCCACAAACACACACACACACACACATTCACATGGACAAGTGGCACATACACGCACCTTGCAGCAAGCGCCACAGATTGTGGCGAAAATGCATTTTTTACAAGACAAAACGAGAGTCTGGGAAGCGAGGCAACGACAACGGCAAAGGCAAAGGCAAAAGCAACGAGAGAGATGCAATCTCAAGTGGTTATCTCTGTTGCACTTGGGATGAGAAGCGAGGAAAGAAGTGGAACTCGCTGCTGAGGTTGGTCCTGCAGCGAGTCCTGGACGCTGCGCTGGCAAAGTCAACATCAAAGTTCACGCCGACAAAGCGTTGCGAGTAAATGTTTAATGAGCGAAGTGGGTGGCAGCTGAAGAGTTGGTTGGGGGCATGTAGTTTGCCAAAGCTGCAAAGGAGTCCGGCCAGGAACGGGAGCAGGACTCCTCGAAGCTGCAGCGCAAGCCAATTAAAACAAAAGCCAAAAAACAAATGCACTTGACGCGGGGGGAAGCTACAAAACTGGAACTAGGGTGAGTTAGGAGCAGGATGGCCAGCTGAAGCTGAATCAGAAGCCGAGGCCGGAGCACGTTTGACAGTGACAAAGGCGAGCCTACCAAAGCTGCCTACCACGTGAAGTGTTTGGCAACGCTCTCGGAGCAGAGGGGGTTGGGGGGATGGATGTACAGAGAGTACAGAGCTCGGAGCACGCACTTCAAGCAACAGTTCTTCTTTGAAGTCAAAAGGATTTCTAATGCCAAAGGGGCATGAGGATTGCCAGTAAATTAGCTACTCTTGCTGGCATCGCCAAACCGGGAGGAAGTGCATCAACGGCCACAAGAGCTGACTCGAAAAAAACAACAACAACAGCCGCTTATCGCTGTGGGCCACATTGTGCGGCAGCTAATCAACTGGAGCAGAGTGAAGAGCTGCGATTGAGTATACGACATGTTAACTCTTTGATATGCTAACGACAATCGACAAAGCCAATTGATGGAAATTTCAAGAGATTAATGTGGTAACTAATTGGAAAGAATATTCGAGATAATCGTAATTATATAGTATTAAATAATATTGTATACTCGCTTGATCAAGATAGTTATTAAATTAGATTTTTATTAATAAAAGACAAATAATAAATTGTCAATTTAAAAAAATTGTAAAAATACAACACATATTTATTCATTTGAACTATTGTATCTTACCTATACTGTCGCTTTATAATTTAAAAAACAATTATATTTTTAAATGATTAAATATCCATAGTACTTATAATTTTCTTAACTTATTTACAAATGTTTTTTTCTTTCACTTGAAGTTTCAAATAAGCAGGCTCATTACCTTACATGGGTAAAAATCGATGGTATTTATACTATTTTACATTACTATATACAAAATTTACTAAACATTAATTTATATGATTAAAAATATATAGTACTTCCACTTCGCTTAATTCATATTCACATATTTTTCACCGTTTCAATTGAAGACTAATATTAATAGAGCTTTTTAGTTGAAATAACTTTCTTCGATACTATTTTAAAAAAGCAAATAAATGTACTTAAACTATGTTGTAGAATTTTTCTGTCTATTCAAAAATATTATTCAAATGATTATCGCTTATTACCATAAAGTAATTAAACTTTCTGCTGTACTTCATCTTGCATTCGCATGTTTAATTATGTTATCCATCACTTTCGATTTATCTTCAAGTGAATCAACTCTTCTGCGACTTTCTAGACACTTTTCTTTATCAGCTTTTAGATTTGAAAGTAGTCGCCGCTTTAAAATTACTCAATCAACCCTCAGACCAAAGGGAAATCATATCACAATTTTCACGTAGTCCGAGTTTTATATTTGACCAAAATCAAACCATATTTCAATTGTAACAAAATTCAATAAAGAAATATTTTAACAATATTTGATCATACTGTGAGTATTATTATTTTTGATGTTAGCAGTGTTTTTAAAATCGGCTTATCCATTTAGAGTCTAACTCTTATTCTAATACAATGGATATGGGCAAGGAACCTTTGCGGCAAACTCTTTCGGAATCTGAGAATGTCATGTATTCTCGCAATCCGATAACTGGAACTGGACTCAACGGCGATGGCGTCGGTGGTCTGAAGCCCAAGGTACCCAAGTGCCGAGGTACGAAATTATTTATAAATTATTATATTATTCCTAATTAATGCTTATACTTGCTCCTCTTTTAGTCGGCAATCCTGTCACAGGTGAAGGATATAATCCAGGCCACACTGATGTTGAAGATCTGCGGAAGATTCATCGGCGTCAAGCTACGTTCACAGAGAACCGTCCCTAGATAAAGCACCGATCCTGTAGAAATACCGCACAATTCAAAACCTTTGCTAATTCGTGAACTAGAAACACTTGTTAAAATTTGTAGTTCCTTTTTAAAGTTTACTCGATTTTATTGTTTTAAGATATCAATCACCTTTCAAATCTTTCAAACTCTCGTGCCTTGGTGGAAAGGTATTTATTCATTTTGTCGAGAAAAATAAAATGGCTGATTAAAAAGTTTCTCCAAATAAATCGGTCCATGGATATTAGATTATTTAAGGATATACATTTTAGAATGGAACTAAAATGTTTGCTATTACCCAAAATATGAAACCGATCACAATTGAATAAAAGTGATTAACCATAAAAAAAAATTATAAATAAATAAAAATGGTAAAAAAATATTCTAAAATAATTTATCTCAAGAAATCAACTCATATAATTGAAAATACAAATTTCACTTGTGGACATCAAATCCGTATTATTTGTATGAACCAATTATTTTGTATATATATTTTATTCCTTATTTAGTTCATACATTTTTTCTGAATTTTTATTCTGAGTAATTTGCTGAAATTCTTTTCATTCCGACGGCTTTCACAAAAGAATTATGAAATGTAGAAGCTGTGCGTCTCGAAATAAAAGCTTCTGATTACGGGGCGTTTGTTTAGGGCAGTTCCGCTCTAATTCCAGTTTTTACTTTACAATCTCTCGCGAGTCTGTAATCCATGGCGGATCCAATCCCCCTTGCCCTCTCCTCGCCCTTGGCTTTGGCTTTTAATTATGCTCAGCTGGCAGCGAGGCAAAATAACAACAGTTTGGCGAAGTAGCGAAGTGGCTGCGAAACTGGCGCCCAAACTGGCGATATGTGACAACCATTTAATTTGATTTATGGCCAGTGAATAGCCTTGATTAGAACGCAACTGGGGATGGAGAAGGGGTTGGTGTTTGTGTTTGGGTTGGGGTTGGGGGAGTGTGAGTTGAACGACGGGATGTGTGAGTTAAGCGAATTTAACTCAATTTCACATAAATCAAAAATGTTGCCATGCCAAAGACAGAGACAGAGAGAGAGAGGGAGAGAGAGAGGGAGAGAGAGACTCCGACAATTGAGACCCGCATCCAAAACTCAGCTCGAGGGCAAATTTCCCTTCAGTCGGGAGCCGGGAATCTAATCCTCTGGCGCACACCTTGGCGCTAATCGCATTTCAATTGTTGAAACGAATTGCGAATTGAATGAAGTGCTGAAATTTGAGTGCGAGCGGAGGATGGGGGCGGGTGGGAAGTGCAAAGGGGACTCACTTGTCAATATGTAGAAGTAATCGCTTGTACAAATGTGTAGTCTTTCAATTCCCCCAAGAGAAGCGTGAGGCGAGAGGCGAGGAAGAAGATATCTTGCTCGCTGCTCTCGCTGTCAATGCGATTACCGTTCGAGTCGCAGTCGAGCTACAAGTTCATAAAAGTAGCGCCAAGGCTGCCAACAATGAGCGAATTTAGGTGTCAAGCGGCAGGTGGCAATGGCAGCCAAAGCCAACTTCAGCTCCAGACCAGGAGCGGAAGTGCCCAACGGTCGGCGAGTTGAAGTTGGAGCAGGGTTCGGGTTTGGGGGGGAGGGCGGCTTGGGGCATTTGGGACTGCGACTGGGACTGGGACGCGTCAGAGACAGATGATATCTTAAACACCACAAACACACACACACGCACGCACACACGCACACTCGCACATAGACAATCACACATGAGTACACACACAAAACGGCAGCAAATGTTATCAGAAAAGCAAGCGCCTGGGCGTCTGCTGAACAATTTTTGACATGGGTCCCCAAGCAAACGCCAAACAAAAGGGACAACGAGCACGAGGAGGGTCCTTTTTGGGAGGACACTGCGTGTGTGTGTGTGTTGGTAAACCGCAAGAACATCAACTGATGGCAGATAAATTAAATTTTGCGGTTCTAAATGGGCAATCAATGAGGCGTTCCACGGGCATGCCAAAAGCCAATATCACTTTCCACCTTTCGACTGGCGCATAGTAAAATTTAAAAATTTAACATTGCACTCTTTTCGCTTTTTGTCAAACTTCAAAGGCGACGCCCCGCCTAGACAGCGAGATCTGCAGAGTGCTTGCCCCGCGAGACAAGTTGCAACTTGGAGCTGGAGAAGCGGAGGAACTCGGTCCAACTGTTGCGAAAAAGTTGCCAGTGAAACTTTTGGTTCGCCCTCAAATATTGACTCAAGCAGCCGCCCTTCGATGGCTCAAGTGGCTTCCTTGTGCGAGTGTGAATAGTTTGCTGGGAGTGAGTGTGAGTGTGGTGAGTGCTGTGAGTGTTGTGAGTACGTGTACAGTTGACACCTTGAAGCTGTGAAGAGTCTGTTTATTGGTATTTATTTGGCTGCCAGCCACGCCTAATCAAACAGATATCTCAGATGCTTAGATTGACTGCCAGCAGACAATAACGAGAATTTCAGCTCACGTAGTTTCGCATGCAATTGCCTTTGCATTAAAGGCTTAAAGCCAGCATTTCAATTAGAGAGCAGCACTTGGCTCTATACTAGTTTTGTAGTGGGTCAAAGAGAACTGCAGCTGAAAGCCGTGCGAGATATTTATTAATTAACCATTATCGTTGACCGGCCGGACTGGCCATTGATCATAAATGGATGTCTGAAGTGCAATTTGCATTCGTTTTTTTTCCCCCCTTTTGAAATCAGCATTCGCCATTGAGGCAGGACACAGCGCTGGCAGGAGCCAGCAGCCAGGAGCCAGGAGCCTGATGAGCATCATTATGCCAAGTGCGGAGCGCTGCATGTGACATGGATGGATGTCCGAAGAGTTGACAATTATGACAGACGTTGGCAGCATTATTGCCTCTCCTCGTGTCGCCTGCTGGCTGTCGGGATTAACGCCATTTTAATTGAATTTTAATATTTCACACACGACTCGAAGCAGGAAATGTGGCGAGTTGCCAGCGGCGGGCTTTCAATTCGCACAAAACCACAAGTAAACGGGAAGCCTTCCCAGCCCCTTTGGTTGGGTTGGTTGGCTGGTTTGCTATCGAGTGGCTGGCTGGCTATCCAATGAAATACTCATTATGGAAAATCTGTCCACTGACATAATGGCCAATGATGTATTACACTCACAAATGGCTCGCCGCGCGGCTTTAAGTTCAACTGCCAGCAGGTGGAGTGCGATATGAGAAACCAATGTCAATGCTCTCACTTCCAGAATGTGTAGAATCATCATCAAAATTATTTCTTTGGGGTTTATTTTTCTTTTCCAAACCCACAGGGTGTCAAATAAAGCTTTTAAGCTATCGATAACAGCAATGAGTCTGTCTGAGTTCTAGAACAATCGGTTGAACTGTCCAATTGTATAATTAATACATTAAAATTGCATTTGGAAAACATCGATCAACATGGACACCGATATGTAATTATTTAATATTCATACAATAATTCAATTAAAAATTTAAATTTAATACAGCTATTGATGGAATTATAGAAAGCTTTTCTCAGAGGCCGTCTTATAATTTTACTTAGAATTATTGTTTTAAAATGAAACTTCTGGGTTATGACGTTTAGGCAGTAGTTTTACAGCAATGTCCCCCATCAGAATATATAATATTATATATATACATTTATTAAAATAATTTTGAATTTTTTGGTTGCTATAATATTTAAATATTTTATAATCGAGTAGACCTCTCATAGGAGTAAGTAATTTTGAAATCAGTTTGAAGCACTGCGTCGCTCCAACTCTTTGTTTGCTGGAAATTCAAGGATTAATTATATGCAAAACTATCGATGGTTGAGTAACGATTCGTGAGCGTAGCGAGTCCATCAATAACGTTTTATCTAGTTCCCCATCACTATAAGATAGAGCTGTCACATTGTTTATTTCTCTCAAAGTAGCAAGGAAGTTCTTTCAAGATGGTAAGAATAAATGTCGAGGATTTCGAATGATATCAATTCTCTCTCATTAAAATCGCTGATTGCAGGCAGAACACATTTGGAACAATTTCCGATTCGAGGTGAGATTCGAAATTCTGATCCGGCCATTAGCCATGGAATTTGATGTAGAGGCTGAAGACTCTGATTCCGACAAGGACTCGGATGCATCTTCTCAATCGGACTACGAGCTTGCATACGAGAGTGATATAAGTAATGATTCCGGTGTGGCTGATGCGAATATTATAAATGACTATCTTGAGTCAGAATCATCATCAGATGATGATATCGAAAACTACATGGAGATTGATTTTTACAGCAGCGACTCAGAGGACTCCTCTGATTACGAATCCGAAGACTCCGCCATTGTGGTTGACTATTTTTACGAATGCTGCGACTCTGATGAGGAACAGCTTTAAATGTTATAAACTACACATTAAAAGAGAACATGAGGAAGATGGCGTGTGCAATTTTGTCATCTGTTTATTGGCCACAATCGTAATGCTAGTGGCAACAACAGCGATGTGATCAAATATGCATGTTGGCTGTGCCAACAATTTCCGAGAGACAGAAGTGGACGAGTGTGGACGAGTGGCAATGTCCAAATATTAAATGGCCATTGTGACAATCACCGACAACTGGCTATAAAACTGTCAACTATTGATGACGTGACTCGCATGCGGGCAGCGAGGAGAGGCCGAATCCTGTGTCGCCGTCTGCAATCAGAGTGCGAACTGCGAACGCAGTTGCCAATTTCTTCACTTGCTTGTTACATGCAAATTTAAACGAGTTTCAATCACCAGCGGCCATTGTCTCGCTCGCTCGCTCTCTCTCTCTCTCTCTCTCGCTCGCTTCGTTCCTTCTCTGTCGGTGCACAGTGCGTATGAGCAATGAAAAAGTAATTAAATTTAAGGGCTGCAACGACGGAGAGGACAACTGGGAGCCCAGCTAGTTAGATAGCATACAGAACACACAGCTCGACACGAACGAACGAGGCCAACAAAAAAAAAAGTGTCATTATTAACGCATTCAACGCGGACTCCAAACGATCTGACAGCTGTGCTCCAACCCCCCTCTGAATGGGGGTGCGAAGGGGTGGAAGTGGAGGTGCCATGTTGACACTTTGGAACAGACCAAATGACATTTATTGAAATTTCATCATTAAGCCTGGGCCAAAAATTCTAGGGGTAGTGTTTCCTTTCTCCGCACTAGCACTACAACAAAAACAATAACTGTTTGTCAACTTTACTGCACGTCGAACTTATTTAAATCGAGTCCTCTGACACGTGTGTGTGTGCGGAATGGGAATGGCAAACGGGAATGGGAATCGGAGTGAACGACAGTCTGTCATATTAGCTGCGGGTTTTCAAAAACAGAAAAGTTGTCAACCCTTTTGCGCTCGATGGAAATCAGTTTTGGCATCAACAGCAATTCACTGAACAGAAAAATATCCCAAAGGAGCAAAAATCGCTCGCTATTTTTTGCATAATTTAGAAAAGTTCGAAAACTGTTTGGAGCTTCCAACGGCATCAACTTTGTGAATGCGAATGCAAGATGACACAAATCAACCCCAAATCGAAGAATGAAGATATGTGAGCAATAATTTGAATATAATATGCTGCAGGCGAGGTTCGTGTAAAAATTTGTGAAAATGTGTGAAAATCCGCATTAAAGGGAAACTCGTACATAAAACGTTCTAAAGGAAAAAGTTTCGAAATTTGTTTAAAATACACTTCAACTTGTATTTATGCTCGTCAGTTGATTAAAAACAAGTTTAGTTAACTAAACCATAATAACCAATAAGATTATAAGCGAGTAAATTATATGGAATAGTCTTGGCTCTTTTATTGAAGACAATAAAAGTTTTCTATATTTCATTCCATTATTCCAGGCATCCACTATCTTAGTTTTAGTTGATTTGTCGATAGTTATTTTCAGCCGATAGCTATCGGTTTAAATTGTTGGATAGCTGAAATTGCCAAATTATAGAAATTTATTTATGTAGCAAATCTTAATATAAACTATATATTATTTCATTCATTTTTAATTCGGACTTGAACAATCGACATTGAAGAAATTACAATATTAAATTATGAATAGGAGAATACATTATTGAATTAATAAATTAAATAAAAATCTCTTTATAACTGTAAGACCAAGCCGGCTGATAAAAAATTATAGAAAATTGTTGCAGTTAAAAAAAATATTGTTTGTATATCTTCTTCAAAATAGGCTAATTCGTATTGCCAATTCGAAAAAGCACATTTGATTAGCGCAAATAACTATCTGTTGCAAATGTTAAAAAACTTAAATAACAATTCGCATACTATTAGAATTTCACAATTTGGCTCCACTTCTCTTTAATATGCAATCGGACTCCAGTAGGCAATAAGCAACAATATTCAATATATCCAAATATTTAAATGTTCAACTAGACCAATTCCACAGCCAGTTCAACAAAAATACACCAATTGTTTTGATATCTAAATTTATGTATAGAATATAATATTCTCTTTACACTGTCTGTCTTTCTCGAGATCTTAATTACAAGTGCGTGAGATGATGAGATCGAAACTGAACAGCGTTTGTATAACGTTTTTGCCAAAGCAAATTCATCATCCAATCATAAATATATCGATACAACTCGATATTTATGCTAAATATAAACCAAATTGCAATAGTGGAATGAAATCGAAATATCTTCATATGAAGTCGCTGGTTTTCCAAGACATGCGTTAACGTCAACTCACCTCGTTTTGCCAGCCAACAATTTCTGGTGGAATTTCAAAGCAATCTAACAATGTGGCAGATTTGCAGACAGCTCTTAATAAAGTTGTGCGTGGATGGTTCTATTCTTTTGGCCATGAAATAAGTGTGAATATTGAAAAAGGGGAAAAAATGGGAAAAACAAAAGCGTAATAAGAAAATAACAAGCCATCGCCTTGTTATTTTGATGCTATCGATCTTAACCGTTGTCTGACCCCTCCCTCGAAAATCCATCTCCAAGTCCAACTTCGTTTCCAATCCCCAATCTGGCAAGCAACTGGCTGTGGACTGAACACCCACCCTTCAATCAAGTTCAGGAGCAACACGCCCCCTGCACCCTCGACTCGAGATTCCCGGCGTGTTTCTGGTTTCTGCCGGCGGCAACATTTTTGGGCAACGGCTTAGGGGCGCCTTGGGCTCTAATCAAAAATGCAATGTTTGGCTTGGTTAAGCGGAAATCGGTAGATTGCGTCGCACACTCGCTTGTTGATATTAACACTTGCCTCCCGCCCCCCGCCACCGCTCTCCCTTGGCCATCAACAGGCATGATTGAGGGATGGAGGAGGCGACGGAGGTTAATGAAACGTCACAGATGATGACGACGTTGGGCTAAGATTTCAATGATATGTCAGAACTGAGTGATGCTGATGATGGATGGACGTCCTAGCACGCCAGCCATCCTTCTCTTTCACCCCCCTCTCAGCCCTTTGCCCCCGCTCTCTGCCCTTTGCCAAGCTCATACATCAGGCGCCGCCACGCATAAATTTAGGAAATTTTGCGACTTGAGCGCCGCATTTACATGGGATTTACTTGGCTGAGAGTTTGAGTTGAACTTAGGAGCTGGGGTTAGAGTAACAGTTGGAGGAGAGAATGGGCATCAACAAATAAACCAACATCCGCATGGCGGCAATTTCCGTTGTCGTCATCACTTAGCACTCACATCAAATGCAATTTTCATGGGCAAATAACATAATCAACAAAGGAGCACGGGAGCCCACCACATGCGAGTGAAGTACACACGACTGCGAGATACCAGATACGAGATGTATATCTAATTATAGCCTTTAAATTACGCTCGCAAGCATATCGACCCCTTTTCGCGAAATTATCGTGTAGCAAATGATAATTTTGTGTAGCAAAATTATATATTTTCATAGTACTATTCTTGTATCAATTGTCTCAATTTACCAATTTATAATGGGAAAATCAAGACAAAGTGTCCTCCTATAAAATGTATTTTATTTAGCATACGATATATAACTATTTTTGTTAGGTTAGGAATTAATACCGATTTACTCATTTACTCAACATATCAACCAATTTAGAAATCGATCCAATAAAATTAAATTATTTTATAAGTATTTATCTCTCTATTTTTAGTCCTTGTATTTTTTTATATTTAACTGATAATTATGTAAGTATAAAATACTTAATTTGAACTCAATACATTTTTTGTTTATTTCTAACTAATTTTGCTAAATACTCTTTCTATCTATCTAAAGTCGAGCAATACTTAACCATTAATGCAGGACGTTTTGTTAATTATCAAAAAATTAATTAAATGTTATGGCATCTTCTTAAAGATATAAGAATCTGTACTCTAAATATAGTGCCGTGATAATATATACAGACATGTGCACTTGGCTGTTAAAAATATATGTATATAGCATACATGCCTTCAGGTGCTTGCACAAAATCATAATACACTTGTATTATGCATGCTGCCGGGTATAATCAGCAGTATTACACGGAAGAGCCGAAAGCAGGTAAGTTTTGTGAGGCACCTCTTCGATGTTAGCCGCAACGAAAATGTTTCAATTTGCGTTGCCAAACGTAATTTGTGCCATATTGAAATTTGATTTGCGCTGCCTTTTCCCAAAGTGCAGTGACATTTTCGTTGAATGTTTGCGCAAAACTTGCGAAGAGACTCGGCAATTCAATTTGCGCCTGGCAGCTGCAATTTGAAAATTTGATGTGGCAGCCAACTGGCTGGGGCGGCAACAACATAACATACATAATTTTTAATGGCATTTATAAAGTACACACACAACTATACACACACAGCGATACAAATTTGTGTAGAAGTATATGAGGCGAAAGTGATTTTATTTACGGCAACATCAACGTGACGAGGCATCATTTCAAATTATCAACAACATAATAGCAGACGAGTCGGAGGTGGAAACTAACGAAAAAGGGTTTTTGCTGTCGTAACGGAAATATCTGTAACCAAATTATTCTACGGCTTACACAAGTTAAATATGACCTATTAATGGCTTAAAAAGTTAAATACATACGATATGCAACCGCGCTGTTCATTGCACTTTAACATGCGCTTCAGGCAAATGTGGCAAGTACTTCTATTAACCCTTTTGAGGGGGTGGCAACGAAGCGAATGGGGCCGAAATGGTGCCAGGGAAAGCAGCGCGAAAAGTTTGCCAAGTTTGCAAAATGCAAAAAGAAAAAGCAGCTCGAGCTAAAAAGTAAACGCCTTTGGTTAGCAAAAGTGAAACAGAAACGTAAACAAATACGACAGACGACAGGCAACAAACTTACATCTGCTGATAAAGAAAACCGAGCTCCTCTCTGTGGCTCTCGCCTGTGCGTGTCCGTGTGGGGCGCTGCTGTTAACCGCCCCGCCCACCTCAGACGGGCGACGTCTTTTAATGAAAGATGACAACAACAACGTGCACGATAAAAGGTTGTCATTAAAATTGCAACAGTTACCGCAGCCGCTTCATTAGGACGGCGACTGCGACGGCGTTTTGGGTGCAAAGTAGGTTGCCGTTTGACAAATACATGCCAAATGAATGGCATGCAAATCAAAAACAGCAACGCCACACATGGAAGGCATTGAATTCAAATGAAAGTGGAATTTGTAATTGATTAAAGCAGCTTAGCCGCTGTTAAGCAAAAAATAAATTTTTGAATTTTAGTCAGCGCGCGCAGGTTGCTTGGAGGGTTGCCAGACTGTCAGATAAGACTAACACCTGCAATTTTCAGTGCTGCAAAACATTTGATAGTACAATTGACGAATAGAGGTTTGAATGTGAGAATTCCGTTACTTGTTTTTAGATTTCTTCGCAAATTGATTTGTTAAAAACATTTGTTAACAAATGTCTAATCAGTGGGTTTTTGGTGAGAGAATAATCTTCTTGAAGACATCGTCATTTTCGTAAGACTCGGAAATAACAAGAATGTTTAAACGCGTATTGCAAATATACCAAAGTGTATCTTTTGGTATATTTGTCAGTGCTGAATAATACAGCTGTTCAAAATATGAATTATTTAATAATAAACAATTCAAATGAAAATATATGAATTTGGCTGCAATGTTGTTTGAAAATAGAAAAGCATATTTCGAACTTACTTTCAAGTACATGTATTTCAAATCAACAGGTGTAAGCAGATAACTAGAATAAGCGCCTAGAGGGCAAGGCATCCGCACCAGAATTGTTTTCCACTGGTCGCGTCAACTCAATGGAATTGATGCGGATCATGGTGTTGGGAGAGCGCTGGAAGTTGATGCGCATGTATTGCTTCCTGCGCTTCTTCTTGAAGTGTGTTTTCGTATGTGTCAGGGTCTTTTCGATGATGGTCGCCTTCACTGTGACCAGTCCAGGCTCGAGAATCGGGCGTCCGATTAGCGAGAAGTCACGTGCGCCGGCCAGCAGGACTTTGTCCAGACTGATCTCGTCGCCTATCGTTGGTGGCCAGTATCCCTCGACCAGTATGATGTCTCCGGGAGTTATTTTGTATTGCTTACCACACAAATGAACCACAGCAAACAGGCGACCCTGCTCTGACTTGGCCACTTGCTGGTTCACTTTGTCGCACACCGATTGACACTCCTTTGAATGCTCCTTGGCAATCGCCGATACATCAATCGTAGACGGCGCGGGTTTGTTTTGCTGCAGCATTGCCGGTGAAATGCTCAAAGCACGCATTGCACCTGTGGACGGAGGGGGGGAAAGAGCACACCGTTATGTCACATTGCTGGATTGGCTGATTTACTGACTCACCGTTCAGTGAAATACGTTGTGTTGTGTGGCGCAACACTTGGCGCACGCTTTGCGCCAAGAACGACATCTTTTTGTAGGTGTTTTAACTGTGAAAATATTTAAATTCTTATAAAAACACAACAGCAGTGATAACTTTACAGCCAGAGTGACCGCAAGTTGAATTTCAAAATATACTGATGTACCACCACAAATATTCCAAAAAACCACACTTTCATATTTGATGACTAATTACACTTTTACACTTTACAGGTAACATTGTATAAATTGTAATTTAATATGATGATTAGAAAAGTAAAAATATAAGATTCAGATAAATAAGTATGAATTATTCATTTAAAATTAAAAAATATGTTTAAAGAGCAATTACTTTAAAATCACTTGGTGGAAAATATTGGTGTTTTGTCAAAACGCTCAACAGATATGAAGAGCTTTTTATTTTATTGCGATATTTTACAAGTGATTTTAAGATTCTTTAAACTTTTGTGAAAAATATCAATTTTGTTAAATTTAAATTAAAAAATACCTATACTATTTGTCGTTGCACAGCTACGCATTTAGAATCTGTTATCGATAACATCTAGTCAAGGCTGGCGTCACTACAGACTTCATGTTTTCAAATTAAAGCGGAAATTTTTGCCAAGCGTTCGTACTACTATTTGTCTGCCTAAGCAATTTAACTAAGAAGCATGCAAAATAATTTGTTTTGTGATCCGGCTTTGGAACGTCATTTCACCGGACATGTGGGTAATATAACGCAGTTGCGCTTCAGCCCAGAGGGAACCCAAATAGCCACCAGCTCCATGGATTCCACAGTCATTTTGTGGAACCTAAAACAAGCGGCACGCTGCATTCGCTTTGCCTCGCATTCGGCCGCCGTTTACGGCGTCAGCTGGTCGCCCAAAGGCAACTTCATAGCGTCATGCAGCCACGATCGCACCGTCAAGGTCTGGGAGCCAAAGGTTCGCGGTGTCTCTGGCGAATTTCTGGCCCACAGCAAGCCTGTGCGCAGCGTCGACTTCGATCCCACCGGACAGATGGTGCTGACAGCCTCGGATGATAAATCCGTGAAATTGTGGCGTGTATCACGCCGGCAATTCATATCTTCATTCGCCCAACAAACCAACTGGGTGCGATCCGCCAAGTTCAGTCCGAATGGAAAGCTGATCGCCACCGTCAGCGATGACAAGTCGCTGCGCATTTATGAGGTTGCTACCGGAGAATGTGTGCGCATCTTTACGGAGGAGCGTGCCGCGGCACGCCAGGTGGCCTGGCATCCGTGGGGCAACATGGTGGCCGTTGCACTTGGCTGCAATCGCATTAAGGTCTTCGATGTGCTAAACAGTCAGCTGCTGCAGCTGTACGTCGTCCACTCGGCACCCGTCAACGATTTGGCATTCCATCCCAGTGGCAACTTCCTGCTGACGGGCAGCGATGACAAAACCATACGCATTCTGGACTTGCTGGAGGGCAGACCCATCTACACGCTGACCGGGCACACGGATGCGGTGAACGCGGTGGCATTCACTCGGGATGGCAAAAGATTCGCCACAGCTGGCAGTGATCGTCAGGTAAGTTAAATCCTTTATCAATTATCTAGTTAAACTAATTTAACCTTAATTATTTCAGCTACTCATTTGGCAATCCAATTTACACACGTATGATGCCTCGCAGTTTGAGGAGAAGTCTCAGTCGTCGTCCTGCTGCGATAGCAGCTCCACCTCGAAGATTAGCCTCGGTGCCAATTCCAAGGCATCGAACGACATGAGCATTCGCATTGATCCACGCGATTCAGTTGCCTATCAAACACTGGACGAAAGCTTCCAGGTGGTTGACAGCGAACACACTAAACAAAAGACACCGCAGGCCAGCCCCAATTTAACACCACTCAAACATCAACAGTCACGCAACTATATGAAACCATCGTCTATTTTTAACCATTAGTTCAAACGTTAAACCAGCCAACTACATTTAAAGACATCTCCAAGCACAACGCATAACCGGCAAACCTTCCGCAGGTGCTGGATGTGTCGTTGGAATCTGAATCCGGCTCTTCGCATTGCTGTTCCTGTGCCGCACAGCTCGATGATATTGTTAGCCAGTTGTCGCAGATGGATGCACGCTTGAGTCGACTAGAACGATTCCACTTGACTTAAAAATGCGCCGAGTGCCTATTTATTAGTAATTTTAAGTTTTTTATACATGTAGCCATTTGGTGAACGGTGCTTTCAAATATTCCAATTTAACACAATAAAGTTAATGTTTTTGGTAAAAGAAAAATACTTAATTTAATTGCAGAAATGTTGAAATGCTTTTCAAATCAATATATAATATCTGCTTTATCGTTTTTTTGGATTATTATAAATTGGCTTAAGTTTCACTTCACTAAACCAAACTTTCTGTCAACTGCCACATTTCCGAACTTCTCTTTTGAATTTAACAGCGCTGTTAAACGAAACTGCTGGCGCCATCTATTGTACATGTGCACTGTTTATTTTTATTCTGTTAAGCAGTGGGCAAAGTACAAATAAATGGCGAAACCAATGTTATTTTTGAATTAGATGGAGTGAGCGAATTATTTAATTTTATTTGATATATTTTTAATAAACTAATTATACAAAAAAATCCACGTTGAATGGGTTTGCACTGTAATGTATATTTTTTCATTTGAAGTTATTTAATTTGTCATTTTGTTTGGATAAATAAGACACTTCAAAAAATTGATGAAATTGTATTAAATTAAGAAATTGATTTTCTTGGAATTGGTCTGTAATTTATTCAAGTATAATATTGAATTCTATTATTTATTTTGATGTTGATAAACTGAGTATTGGAATTTAATTTATTCAAGCATTATATTCCAAACCATTGTGAACTTTTTAATTTTCCAATTGTTCGAAGAACCATTTGGTCTAGAATCTCCAGATGTTTGCTGATTTATACAAGTTTTCTATGACAAAAAATTCATGTTGAATAGGGGTTACTCACCCTGATAATTGCGAAAAGGACAATCGTCCATCCATCCTAGCTGCCTTATGCCATTCTACCTGCAATTATTCTTGTGTGGCAAAGTGATCGAACTCTGTGGCTAGTTCATTCAACTTCAACCTGCCTGCTGCTGTTGGTGTTGCTGGAGCACCTCGGTCGCTCTGTAGCTCTATAGATCGACAGCTCGGTTGCTCGACTCTAATGATCCTACCGCGAAAGTTCATTGCCTCTGCGAATAACCTGACGCTATCTTTATCAGCTAATTATGCGTTCAACATATTGGCCGCAAACCGAAACCGAAACCCCCAAAAAAACCAAAAAAAAAAAAAAACAAAACCGATAGTAAACACAACTCAAGACAAACCTGACAACGGATTAAACAAACGAGCAAATTTGCCGAGCGAACATGAACGAAAAGTGACAGGAGTGCAACTGTGAAAACAACAACAGCTCCAGAGGGGAGCAATCAACGATCGGGAGAAGAGTTGCGACTTTGAGATATTAGTGTGACAAGCTAACAATTTCCACCTGTAGCATTTGCCTGGCTCCTTGGCTACTGCATAACTGTAGTTTGGCTAAATGCAGTTATCGGCAGGGTGCTTGAACCGCAAACCCTTCGCATAGAAAAGGTCAATGATACTGCTCGAGGTTCAACAAACTGCTTTAATCAAAAAAAGCAAACTGCCGAATTTTCAAATAAATAAACTAATGTGCCAAAGGGCTGAGAAAAGACTGTGAAACTGACAACGAATTGCAAATACTCTTAAGTGCAAAGCAATAAAATTTAAATAGCAAATATAATATAATCCTTCCAGCAAATCCTCGCAGAAGTCAACCCCAAAAATTTACAAAATATATATCATACTCATGGAAAAAACAATTGTTAGAAATTAATGTTATACAAAAATCTAAAATCTCTGGCTAAAACTTTGTACTACAAAATTAATAAAATTTGATTGACCTATTTCATAATCTTTCGCTTGTAGTGCTAGGAATTAATAATGATAATAATAAAAAATAAAAAGCAAATTGCATTGCAAGTCGCTTAGACTCTACGCTGCAGGAGGGGGCAGTTTTAATGGCACAGCAGCAGACGACGTTCTACGCTGGCATGTGCCACAAACAAGCCGCAAGAAGCGGGACCCTCGCTTGCCTCAAAGCTTGCTTGCCACACCGCCGTGGCTTTGGCTTTGGCTCGTGTCATCTGTTGAATTATAAAATATGGCAAGGAATTAATTTGGCATACGAACGAAGACGAAGTCAAGCCGAATCTGGCACAGCAGCAGCCAGGACTAAAGGAGCCGAAGGAGCAGCGCTGTTAGGATAACGCCTTTCGGCAACAGCAACGTGGAGTCGACCCCTGCATCGGTAGATGCCCAGGCAACAGGACTCCATCTCCATCTACCGCTATGCACTGCTTATCTCTGCCTCTCTCTCTGTCTGTGACTCTGACTCTGCGCATGCGTTGCGCACCTGTCGCTGCTCTGTTGCTGCTGCTGCTGCTGTGGCGACTGCTGCTCGATCCTCGCACAAAATGAAAAGGTGCGCTTAAATTCTTATAATGACTTGCGGGGCAAGAGGCAGAGGCAGAGGCAGAGTCAGCGTCCTCATGTGTTTGTGAGTTGCATCCTCAGCCGCAATTTGTTGTCCTTTTGTGCCGCCGTCTGTTGCCTCCAAATCTGTCTATAATCTGTGTTTAGGCCATGCACATTGATTTGTGCTCAAAGCAAAGAAAACACCTTGAGCTCAGCCCGTCCGTCTTTCTGTCCTTCCGTCTGCTCTTCTGTCTGCTGCACTGTCTGTTGCTGCTTCTTCTTGTCTTGGCCCTGCACTCTTGGGTCTTCTTATTGGCTTGCACCTTTCGGACAGAGTGGCACATGGCAAAATCCGTACCATTTTGTGTTTAGATTTTGTCATTTTAATTGCTGGACTTGGCTTTTGGTTTTTTGCTTTTAGCTTTCAGCTTTCAGCCATCAGCTTTGGCCTCTTGCGACTTCTCTTTCGGGTTTCTTGCACCCTTCCGTTAAGCTGCTGATTGGCTCATTGTCTGCGGGTTGTTTCTCATTGTTAATGTTCTTGTTCGTTTTGTTGCCAATTAAGCTGTTTAAATAGATTTCACAATCTGCTTTGTCTTTCTATATATGCTTGCCACTTGCTTGCATATTTGACTTGGATTTGTCATTGCTTTTCCCTTGCCAGCAAATCGAAAGAGCTTAAGATTTTCCAAAGTAAGGTAAGGCTGTTGACTGTTGACTGCCAATGGCATTCTGTTGGCTTCTGATTTGGCCAGCGAACTTGCTCAAGTTTCTTCCTGCTCGACGGATTTAGCAATAACTTAGCAAATAAAGTATTTGAATGATATGCAGATTTTACAAACATAACTTATTTATTTCTAATTTTAAGGATAACATTAATAACCAATTTCATTTGTTATCAGAAATTCCCCAATTATTTGTATCCACAGAGCATTGTCTTACTTGTAGCAGCATTGTTACATTTAATAGAATTCAATTTAATTTGATAAATAAATAAATAACAAAAAATAAATAAAATATTAATTATTCCATTATAGAAACGTCTTTCTCATAGACTTCTTACTCATAGAAAGACTCAACTGCATTGTTTAGTAATAACACATTATTCATTAATGGAGAATAATAATCTTGATTGCTTTAAAAAAAAAATACAAAAAACTTTGAATTTTGTAGATTTAATTTGATATTTCGTTTTTTTTTATTTCGTTTTAATATATGAATAAATAATTATTCATTTCAAATATTCTTTGTTAATAAATACATGACTTGTACTAGCTTTTAAATTAATTTTAAATTCTTTGTTGAATTCAATTTAATGTTTCATTTACAAGTTCCAACTATTTTCAGCTTTCGAATTAAAAGCAATTCTCCAATTGAAAAAATGTTAAAATTTTGTACAAATTAGGTAATTTATAATTTTAACATAATTAAATTAAAGTAATGATTCATTCCATCCATTAAAAATTCATCTGTTCTTAAATTAATAATCTATAAATAATTTATTATTTCAATTGGAAATTCATTCTTAAATTATGTTATTTTTTGCATGTTCATTAATTCAATTAGAAATTAACTTATTTATTAATTATTAATTTAAAATAATTAACCAATTTGAATAGAGATTAATGTTACACGTATCAACACTTAATTTCGTTAGACATGCCATTGATTGAAAATTGATTAAGAAGATGCTGGATGAATGCACGGCATGTGCAACATTCAGCTGCTCGACTATCACAACGCCAACACTCTCGATCCGCGTCAATCTACAGTCATCAATCGGACATACAACATTTGAAATTTCCAGATCAGGCTGCAGGTGACAATGGCTAATCAAAGAAAACTCCTGCAATCATAACTTATCAATTTAAAGTCGGGGAAAACTCGTAAAAAAAAAAAACGAGGCACAATCGAGAGTCAGGCACAAAACACCGACAACGACAACGACTCCGACTACGGAGACTCGGACGAATGAGGACGTGGCCGAGGGCGAAGGGTCTATTAAAATTGGGTCATTTGGCCTGGCGAAGTCGCTTGTAATATCGATGAGCGTGACAGGTGCAGACGCACTTACAGCAATTGTTGCTGCTCGAGTCGTCGTTGTTGTTGTTGCTGTTGTTGCTGCTGCTGTTTGGTTTTTGTTGTGCCTTTTTTTTACGTGTAAGGTTTTTGTGTTTTTCGCATGCGTCAGCTTGCGGCACACTCCCTCAAGGTGCATGGGCCTAGATTAGACGAAGATTGCAGTCAGATCTCAATCTTGCAGTTTTGCGGTTTGTCCGAGAGATTTCTGACTCCAGTTGTTGCCGTTGATGTTGCTGTTGTTGTTGCTGTTGCTGTTTTTGTTTATGGTGGCGTGTGGCCCTTGTCAACTGCAGTCGATGCCTGGCATTACCGCAGATCGTCCAATGTTGAGCTGCTGTTGTAATTTGGCTCTGACTGCAAAACTTGCGGCATATGTTTGCTGTAAACCGGCTTTGAGCACGCGTCGTCTGGGCTCACAATTATTGAGCCAGGACCACGATGACAACGACAACGACGACGACAACGACAGGTTCCAGGATTCAGCAGGTGCTGGCGCGCCACTTGTGCGGCTCGAAAAGGAATCGGAATCAGCGCTCTGCGTTCGTGCTCTGCGCTTACAACGAAAGGACATAAACATAAATGAGCCGCTGTAACCGCTGCTGGCTCCTGTCTCCCGACTCCTGCCCTGGCTTACAGGTGCCTTTTTCCCTCGTCGGCCAACCTTTTAATTGTGCTCTCGGCTCGCTTCACCTGCAGCAGTCGCAGCCTCAGTCGCAGTCGCAGTCGACGTCGCCGTTGCAGCCCTCGACGGACCGGCAACTGACCTAAGACATCTTTTTTCATGTGATGGCCTCCACGCACATACTTGCGATCCTCGAGCCTCGTACCTCGATCCTCGCTCGCCTTTTAGCCGCAACTATTATTTTTATTAATAGCCAAAGTCAAAGTCACCTGCCCAAGCACCTTTAGCTAGGGGTAGACGGAAAACGCAAAACGGAAAACGGATATTCAGCGGGCCCTTCTCCCGCTCCTCCATTCCTCGCAGCCACTTCTAAGACAATTTCCTCTTAATTTTCACTTCACTCCTAGCTCAATTCTAGTTTTGTTTTTTTGGGGTTGCAGCTGAGCGCAGCTTTTGTTCAACTGCCACTTTGACTCCGATTGTCTGCTCGCTTCTTTTTCACTTTTTATGGGGGCTTGTCGCTTGTTTGTATTTGAATGCTGTATAAATTCAAATGCCGTGACAAATTATGTGGGCTCAGGTGTTAACTGTGTTAACTCGGGGGGTTAACAAACCTCGCTCGAGTCGAGCCGCCATATGGCCAGCTTGGCTGCCCCTGCCACGCTGCTGAAATGGGCCATCTTGCAGCTGGGATTGTGCTGCTTACATAATGAGTAGTTCAATAGAGAACGCTTCCCCCCCTCCCCCTCTCCTACTTCGCGCTGCTCCTCCTTGGGATGCTGCAATTTAGCCGCTTTGTCGGCACTTGGCCAAAGTCCTTGAGCCGCATTGTTTTGCAGCCGCCAATGCAATTGAACTGCATATTTTTGATGGTCGCCGAAGTACTCGCTGTTCTTATTTTTTGTGTTGCGTCCAATATTTTGTCAATTTCGATCAATTTGTTGCATGCCACAAGCGGTGGACAAAACAAGTGGCAAGCCGGCAGTGAAATCCTTGTCAAATGCTCTCGCTGATTTTGATTGCAGCAGCACCAACCGATGAATGGCGATAATGAGCAGAGCTCTTGAGTCGGTGATTTGTAAACTGCCAAACTTCATTTCGGGCGTTTTAAAGTGCCGCAAAAGGCATTGACATTCGAGTTGTGCTCAAATTGCGATCGCCGGCAATCGATGATCGCTCGCTCTCTCCCTCGCACTCACGCTCCGGCAAACTCTCGGGCGCAATTAGCTCGAACTTCGACTTCGAACACTTATTGGCGTTTTCCCGTGCTCTCTCTCCACTCATCTGGCTTGGGGCTTGTAACGCGGCCTTTTACAAAGCGCATTCCGCGCATGCCACAATGAGCCAAGATCAAAGATCACCGCGGCACCCGAAACAGGAGCAGCTTCCCAATGCCCAATCCCCAGTGTCCAGTGTCTCCTGCCTGCCTGGCAATTGGCTACGTGCAAAAATTTAACTATAAAATCAGGTTTTGGAGCTGCCCAAAAACATTTTCCACATGCTTCACACAATTTGTAGCAACATTTTAGTAAATGAATTTAGCCATTTGGCCACAACTGAAGCGTCCTTGAAACATCCTTTTTAATTGAGTGCAGTCTAGTCTAATTGGGCCAGGAATATATAGCCAAAGTCTGAACTAAATATATTCGAAGGATATTATAATTTAGAGTATTATTGTAAATAATATACTCCTCTGCATTTTAACCCATCTTCCATTTAATAAAACATTGTAGTTTCTCTTTAGCTTTGAACTTTATTTTCGCCAAATCATAAAAGTAAATAAAACTAAATACATAAAGATTATTTTGTTAAATTATAAACATAATTAGAACTAAAGAACTTATGTGCAACCTAATTAATTTAAGTTAAAATAAATATAATAATTCGTGTTAAATTTAACATTGAGACAGACAAATAATTTTGACAATTTTAATGACGCTTTTTGCCAAGTGTTCTTTGTTGTTGTTTGGTAGTCTTTGGTACTTTTAGCTGCGTTTTCTTTGCTTTTTACTAGGCCAATTTGGAATTTGGTGTTTTGGGGTAAAACAAAATCAAAATAAGTATATAATGAAATCATAGCGTACAAATAGTATAATAAATTATGTTAGCTTACGTCTAGATTATACTCGTTTAATACTAACGTTAAGAACTAAAAAAAAGTCTTTTTTATTTTGTTGTTGTTGTTGTTGTCAGTATATACAGAGCTTAGATCTAGAGTTGAGCAATAGAGGTCCTACATATTTTGGATGCCTAAACAAAACAAAACTTTGGCTTCATAGCGACGACTTAGACGACTTTAGCCAAACGTGTTAACTGGTTTCGGTTTCGGTTTCGGTTTCGCTTCCAACTGGGTTCCGTGATGGTCTCTGATGTGTCTCATGAATGACGATCGATCATCATCAACAACTGCTGCTGCTGACCTCCATTTTGAGGAGAGCGGGCGGCGACAAGGCGCCAACAGCCTCCTCGTGGCGACTCTCGCGGTGGCGCCGCAGATCCACCTTGCGCTGGAAGGACTGATCGCAGAGGCCGCAGCCGAAGGGCTTGTATCCTGTGTGCTTGCGCATGTGCGTGATCAGATTGGAGCTCTGGCTGAAGGCCTTCAGGCAGACGGTGCATTTGTGGGGCTTCTCACCTGCAACGCACGGCAAATTGAAATCAATAAAACAATTAGCATAATGAAAACATATCGTAACACGACGCAAGCAATTAGACAAATTGAAAGCTAGATAAACATCTCGAACACACTCGCGTCGCTGATTTTAATGGCTGCGACTTACAAAATGAGGGTGGCATAAATCTCACTCGAGGGTGACAAACGGACGGAAATGAAGTCAACGAATTGTCAACCACTTGAGCAAAAATTATTCATTCCATTCGCCAACCTACTTTCGGCTGAATGATCAAACACAAACTGAGTTTCATGTGGGTCAACAATTGTGCCATTTAAATGCCTTCCCTCCTAATTATGCAAATATATAGTATTTCAACCCGATCTTAGACTTACCGGTGTGTATGTAGGTGTGCTTCTTCATGTCGGACTTCTGGTGGAAGCGCTTGCCGCAATACTGGCAGGGATATGGCCGGGTATCGCTGTGGATCAGCAGATGTGTGGAGAGCGTCGAGGAGCGTTTGAACGACTTGCCGCACTGTTTGCACTGCAACCGAAATAAAAGAGAAGATGCCGAATTGGAGCACGTTCAATATTGATACAAAATAAGTCACAAAAAATAAATGTTTGTTCAGCCTGAAATCGAAGTTGAAGACCGAAGTCGAAGTCGAAGTCGAAAATGGAGACAAAAACTGTAGCAATGTCGTGGCAAATAAAATCTCAAACAACATAATAATAATATGTGTGCGCTAAATACTTATGAATTAAACTAGATTTGTGAGTGTGCAAATATTTGGCGACAGGTGACGAGAAATTCAGGGTAAAACCCCACTTCGAGAGGGAGGGAGGGAGGTAGGGAGGAAGGGATGGAGTTTCGAGCACACGAGTATTATAATAATTGTTGCGTTTATTTTTGAGAAACAGCTAAGCAAACAGCTGAGAGCAGCGGCTCAATGCTAAATATCATAAATAAATGCTAAATCTCAAGTAGAACTCCGCATTTCTCCTCGCCACAAAAGAATTGATGGAGCAGCTACTAAGGCTGAAATTGAAATTGTGATATTAACTCGTCTTGTTTGTAGGCCAAACACAGCTGTGGGGCATTACTCGAGGACTGTCTCTAGACTAGAGACTAGGGACTACGGATCGATGGTGGGGATCGTAACATCTTCGCAGCGAGATTAAATGTTTGCACAGTTTGTGTTGCTGCAACATGCAAGTATCTAAACATTGTCGCTCCCCTGTTGACACAACTCAATCCCAATAGCCCCCAGTTGAGCTGGCCTATAGCCTATAGCAGCAATCGAAGTGCTACGTGTGTGACATTTATAACAACAGCAGCAGCAGCAGCAGCAGCAGCAGCGACAGCGACAGCGACAAAATAATACTTTAAATGAGAAAAACCTTTCGAAAAGCTACGCATATTGTAAATTGACACAAGTGTGGATCGCAGAAACAACAACAGCAACAATTTCTTTCTCAGACTCGCTCTTTTTTATACTCGTATTTCATTTGTAGTCGTCGTCGTCGTCGTCGTCGTCACTGTTTTGGGATTTTCTATTTGCACCTTGCATTGGCTTTTGATGGTAGCCCAATCCCTAGACAGAGGCCCAATTAGTTGGCCCATTGTTACGTGCAGTCTGAGCCACAATGTCAATTTGCTCAACTCGCCCCCAAAACGGAAGTTGGCAAAAACTCTCGCGTAGAAACCCCAAACACATGACTCACAGCCAACAGTTGACTAAGTTCAACTTCAGAGACTTCAAATGCTGAGCTTAGCGGGTGGGCCTCATCGACATCGACATCGACAACAGATGTAAAGACTTACAAAAACGCGAGTGCACAAAAAACGATATTGAAAATAAAATTGAAGATGCGCCTGCGCCAAGGACTTGAGCAACTGTCTCTTCTTCGGACCATATGTCCAGGCTCTGGAAACCCCACGAAGCTATCGCATTTCACTCCACCGACCCCTTTCTGGCCATTAAATGTGTGAAAAAAAAAACAGACGCGGGTGTTGAAGTGCCTTTGATATAAACAACAACTGACAACGGGGGTAGGCAGAGCACGCAAATACCCTCTACCCTCTACCCTGTACCCTCTACTCGGTATCGAGCTCGGGTTGCAAGTCGAGCTTGAGTCGTGTGTCCCTCTCGTGTGGCTAATGTGGCAGAAAATGCTTAACAAAATGACAATTATGATTGGGAAAAAACTAAAGTAATTCCAACATAAAACTTCAGACCCCCCCCCCACTCCGAAGGTGCTCTATAAGTAAATGACGGTGGAATAATCAAAATTATTTGATTAACTAATTGCGTGATTTCGATTGTGCTTAATTGAATTTCCATAGAAGAGTTTATTGCATTTGTGTCGCTGGGGCACTTTTCCAAATTGAAATGGGTGGTTGGCATCGATAGCGAGCGACAATTAAAACGAGCGACAGGACCTTCAAAATATGAAACAATTAACACGGGGCAATTCGAGTTTGGGGTACTGTGGCAAGTGGGTCGGATAACGGACACGCAATGTTCAATATTTATATTTGAAGAAGGCATTGTGCAATTTATGAGGTTTCCCCAGGACATACAGTCACGTAATCGCTTCATTAGTGGCAAAGGACAACGCTTTGACAACTCTGCAGATTTTGGTTGATTTTTGAGTCACAGATTCAGGTATTGAGATTTCTTGAAGGATATATGCGCACTTCCGTTTTGCCTGACTACAGAGATACTGGTAAACAAAAAAATTAAGTTGACTTCCCGTTTGCTCGCTTACCTGAAAGTTTCTGCCACTGCGCTTCTCCTCGCACTCGCCTTGATACGACGATGAGGACGACGAGCGACGTGCAACATCTGTGGCCGTTGAATCAGGATGTTGCTGCTGCTGCTGCTGCTGCTGCAACTGTTGTTGCTGCTGCTGTTGCTGCTGCTGCTGAGTCGTGTGTTGCTGTTGCTGGTGTTGATTACGCATGTAGCCATACTCGGCGACCGCCACAAGTCCCATGAGAGCTGCAGCCGAACGGTTGTTATCCTGTTCGGCCTCAATCTTAACCTGCTGCTCAGGTTGTTGTTTTTGTTGCTGCTGCTTGAGGTGCTGTGTGAGCAACTCCAGGTTGTTGCCGGTGAGGCCAGCCATGAAGGCACTGCGATGCGCATACAGCTGCTGCTGCGCACTCTCGAACTCCAAGTCCTGCGCCACAGTCGCTTGCGGCGCCAGCGAGGACAGCGGCGACTGCAGCGAGGACATCGAGGATATCGAGGCGGCCGAGCGACGCTCGTACTTGAACTTGCGCACTATGGGATCCACATGCTGCTCCTCGTCCTCCTCCCCCTCCTCCTCCATGGGCGTGGCGCGCTCGCACATCGACGCTGGCGACCAGATGATGTTGCCCTGCGAGCGACGCAGCTGCGGCGTCATCGCATTCGCCGTCTTCAGATTCACGGCCCTCAGCGGCGGCGGCGTCACATTGCTGAGCGTGCTCAGCTGCAGCCGCTGCTCGGCATCGCTGAGGCTGCGACTGCTCAAACTGCCGCTGCTGCTGTTGCTGCTGCTGTTGTTGTGATCGTGATCGTGATCGTGATCGTGATCCTGCTCCTGATCGGAGTCGGCAATGTGGCGCTGCTTGGTGCTGAGATTCAATGGCATATCCTCGTCCGGCTGCTGCGGCAACTTGTTGTTGTTCAGCTGCTGTTCCTGCTCCTTTTCGGGCGTCAGTGCGTAGTCGCGATCCCGCGGGTTGAGGATGACGGAGGCGGGAGACTTGGGCGTCATGGGGGTCAGCGGAGTGCCCAGCACCGAGGCCGAGGAGAGCAGAAACTGTGGCCAGAGCAGGGCGCTCGAGTAGAGCAGCGGATTGTAGAGGAAGGGCAGATCTGCAACCGGGAAGAGAACAAAAAAACACACAAGTTGCACAAATTGCCACAGATAGATACTTTTGTATCTTGAAGAGCGCTCTCGAGTAGAGATCTCAACTCACCTCTGTTGTTGAGCTTTTGGGCCGCGGCCGAGGCTATCACAGTGTTGAAGGCTGAGGCGCGCTGCATCCATTGCTTGTCCAGCGCCGGATTTGCGTATCCCGCCGGACTGGGCTGCGAGTGTGGCGAAGGCGGCGGCGATAAATGATTCATTTTTATTTTATTTTATTTATTTGTTCCGCTCGGAATTAAATTTGTAATTTGAACACTGGCTTTTTGACTGTGTGACTTTCGGTCTTAGCCTTTGCGACTCGCATGCACTTTATTCACTTGGCTTACAGAATATTCGCATCTATATTTTCACAATGCAATTTGTTTAAATTACAACTTTTGGTTTTTGGTAAAATTGTTGAGCAAAATCTTGGTTGGTTTTCTCTTTGCTTTTTTTTTGGTAACAGATCAAAACTTGGCTCACTGAGAGACGAACACGTCTGTATCGCTCGGTGCTTCGCACCTGACTGAATCTTTGGCCGACTGTGCGGTTCTAAATTGAGCCAACGGTGAAGCGAGTGTCTCTACCAACTTGGCCGAAAATCGAGGCTCTGTCTCTCTGTGTGCGACTGTGTGTGTGTGTGTGTGTGTGTGTGTAAGCCGAATCAAAACGAACCCTCGCTACTCTTGTATTGGTGGCTTCAATGTTGCCCTGCAATACGCTTGGTGGCGATGGCCACAATCGACTACCGAATTCACTGTACCTATATACAGATTTGGTAGGCATCGTACGTCAAACGAGAATAAATGTGACCATTGGATTAGTCGAAACGGCTGGTCACACTGCTTTCATCTCGTGCTAAACAATCAACAATTAAAAAAGTCAAGTGTCTGAATTATGCATACATTTGTTTATTTGGTGCTGATCTTTGATGTAATATATAACAAAGTAAGTCGTAAATTAAATAGATATATTTTATATTTACATATGCATAAACATGTATTTTAATAATTTAATTTAATATACGTATTTTAATAATAAACAATGTAAGTAATTTAAAAAAGTTAAGTGCCTGAATTGTCCATACATACATTTGTTTATTTGGTGCTGATCTTTGATGTTATATATAACAAAGTAAGTGGTCAATTAAATAGATATATTTCATATTTATAAACATATATGTATTTTAATATATATATAGTATTTTAATAATAAACAATGTAAATAATTTAAAAAAAAACGTATTATTTACAGAAAGTAATTTTAATTATAGAACAAGGAAATTTTTAAAAGTAGGTGCTGGTGGTGCCATTGGGTATAGAGTATTCGGTAGTGCGCAAGGACTCTAGCGTACTGCAGGGTGACTTTCGTGGTGGCTCAAGAGCCCTTTGCTGTGTGTGTGTGTGTGCGTGCGTGTGTGTGCGTGTGTTGCCAACTCTGGTTTTTCACCTTTGGCAGCAGTTGGCGGCGGCTGTTGCCGTTGCTGCTGCTGCTGCAGTTGTTGTCCTGCATGTTGTAAGGGTCAAGACACACAGTTACGCAGCGTCGCTGCTCTGCTCTCTTCTGCTCTCTCTTCTCTTCCCTTCTGCTTCTCTCTATCAGTTGCTTTGATCGTGCGCTGCTGCTGCTGTTGATGTTGCTGCTGCTGCTGTTGTTGTTGTCGCTGGCAGCACGCGTTTCTCAACTAATTGGTATGCAGTTAAAGTTTGGCGGGCGTTTGTTGTTCTTTTTGCCCCGCTGTCCTTTTGCGTAATGTAACTGTTACAGTTGCTGCTGCTGTTGTTGTTGTTGTTGTTGGCGCAACTGACACCAACTGTTGGCTAGCTCTGCGATTGGTATTGGGATTGTGACTCAGCTAAGTCGCATGCCTGCTCAATGGAAACAGACGAAGGATATTTGGCCGGGGGTTGAGCAACTGTTCAGCCAACAACAGTGATCTGATCTGAGGGTGTGAGTCTTTCTCGGATATGGCTATCCACACACACATAATCCGATTAACAAATGCTTACACAAATATACAAATGATCTCAGTCTTTAACTGGATAAAACCCACAATTCCTCTCCAAGTGTTATAATATTTGAAATGCTCTGAAATTATGGTATTTGACTTTATAATAGACTTATTTATTCACCATATTTATTTTTATAATGTACTTCACTCATTGCTCAGCGAATTTGGCTGCACATTTTTAATATATCTAAGGCATTTCTTAACTTTTGGTTAATGTACTTAAATTTGTATTTGGGAATGAATCATTTTAAGTTTCAGATGGTAAGGTTGAATTTTTGTCTAGCAACAAGAAATTCTATTATTAAGTTTTATTAAGCCGTATGTATTGAATTTAGGTAAACATTTACTATTTTTATTGCTTCTATTTGAACGATTAAAAACGTGATGCCTTTAAATAACTCGGAAAAACTTGAGAGTACTTTGCCACTAAAAATGTTATTTTGTTTTTTAAAACGTTTACTATTAAATAAATAGAATAGTGAACAATCATAGCTTAACAATTCACGGGGGATAACACAAAAAATGGTTTGTTCTTTATATATTTATGTTAATTACAAAATTTCCTTTAGTAAAAATTAAACATTAAATAACACAGGACTTTTTTCAAAATGTAAGACATTTATTGATAAATGATTATGTTACTCATGTCAATATAATAAATTTATTGTATACAAGCGAGTATTTGATTTGAGTTGTAATTGTGAAATACACTGCATATGATAAAAGCACGATGAAATGTAGATCGGTAAGCCGAGTAAATATTGTAGCTTTTTAGTTCATTTATTGATCTGTTGAGTTGACTCATTTACTTAGACAAATAATATAATATTCTTCTGCTTCTGACTAACTGCTAATTCTTCTGTATTAAACAAATAGAACACAACTCTCTTAAAAAATGTCGCAAGACTTATTTCTAATAAGAAATGTACATAACTATATCCAGATTTGTCATGATATGAAGATTGTAGATTTTTCCTCGGACTCTTTTTAATTATAACAATTTTAGAACAGTACGGATTTCGATTTTTAAAACATGCCAACATGCTTGACCCGGAACTCTCATTTTAAATAGTAAGAGTTTGAGTCAGGATTAATCGTTGTATATAATTTACGAAATGTTGATTGTTCAGTCAGTCAGGTCAAAGAATTTAATATATTTAGATTTGATATTCTTGATATCTTTTTGCTTATTGAATACAAAATTGAATTCCGAAAGTCATCAACCAAAAACATATTTTATTATTCATCTTTATTGCTAGCAATATTGCGCATACAAATGTTTCCAAACCGCTTGTCATTTAAGAAACTATGAAGAACTCTGAAAGCAATTAAAAATCATAGACGATCACCTGCCGCTCGTCCGCATTCCACTGCTTCTAGATGCACCTTTTCATATGTTGCATCGTTGGTTGCTTTTCCTTAGTCGCTTAGTCGCTCGTCCTGATCGCACACATGCATAGTTCGATCGTCCTGATGAGCTCAGACCTTGCCGCGCTTGGTCGGGGCGCCGCGTGTGCTAAGTAATTTCCAGTTTATCTTGCTGTGGCCCACACCTGCCTAGGTTACGCCTGACAAGAAAACGCGGGCACACTTCTGACTTCTTCTTTTTGGCTGGACTGTCATCCATTTAACGTTCCTGTCTTGCGTTTTTCCTTCCCCTTGGCGCAATTTTCTCTCTGCATGCATTTAAAGGACATGTGCACGGCATTACATCAGTCGGGCAGGACTCGGGAGTCAAATGCGATCGACACCCCCGAGGAAGACATTCCAAGACACGAGCGTGCCACAAGCCACAATGCGACGCGTCGTATATCTGCCTGCCGCTAGTCATTCATTATAAACTACGATGAGGGCTGATGGTTGGCTGCTTGGTTAGTTGGTTGACTGCCCCTCGTCGCGGTCGAGGGCGCAAGGAGCGCGTGCCGCTCTCGAGGGCCACATCGGAGGGTTGACGTTGCCACCAGATATCGCTGTGAACGGTTTTGTAACGGATTCACCTTATGCCAGACGCGCGCACATTCATCATCATCATACAACGCTTTTGATATGCGCAGTCGCGAGTGGCACAGGTAAAAGACAGCAACAGAAAAGCAAAAAGCAGATACTGCGTGAATCGTAAACAATTTCCATTTTGTACGAGTGCGACACTCGACACTCGACGAACTCTCTTTCCCAAGTTGCAAGTTACACCCTCGACTCTTTGTCAAACAAAAACAAATCCCACATTCGCTTCTGTTTGTTGTTGTTGCTGCCACTCGAATGCCTTTACACTTGGTCGCTTGGCTCGTGGTTTGGCGCGCGCTTCTCGCTGATTGGCCCAGCGCCGCAAATGGGCGTTCACTTCCCCGCCTCTCGCGTCTCCGACAACTGCCAAACGGGTTTTGTCTGTGTGTGTGTGTGTGTTGCTCGGGTTGTGTTGGTGAGCCGACTGCTTACCTGCATGGTGAAGGTGAGTTTTCGGTTTAGACCAAGTCGGTGCTTTGCTTTGCTCAACGTGCGATGCAATGCGGCCTAGTTGCACCGTTAGTTCGAGTGAAGCAAATTTGATTTGTGTTTGTCGGCTGCCAATGATGTCCCATTGAATGGCAGCTACGAAGGCGGCTTTATGAGAGTGCTTTATGTGCTACCAATGTCTTGCTGATAACTGCGATGATCTTCTAATAACTGCCATAATCTTTATACCCGCTACCCATAGAGTAAAAGGGTATTATAACTTATTGTCAACTGAAAATGTATGTAACAGGCAGAAGGAGGCATCTCCGACCCCATAAATTATATATATTATTGATCAGTATCAACAGCCGAGACGATATAACCATATCGTCTGTATGAACACCTAGATCTCAGAGACTATAATACATTGAGACAAATTTTGTACATAGGCTCCTGCATTCATTACGCAGATCAACTTTATTTCAAAACTTGGATGCCAAGCCTCCTTCGCCCACAATAAAATAAAATATAGAACAAGTAACGTTCTTTGTGTAATGATGCGTAATTTGATAAGCCATCTTTGCTCTTAATACTCTCAATATACCCTGTAATTTTGGTAAAAATCTGATTAGTAGAACAAAAGTTATTTGTTAACTTATTTATGGCATATAGAAGTTTTAAGTGAGTGAATGACCTAGAGATATCAAATTTGGTGAAAGTACTCGTGTAGTCAGATCACGTTTGTTTTTGCTAATTAATTATTTTCGCCTAGTACTTCAGCAGATTGAAGTCGGTTTTGGGAAGGAATTTCGTCGTTAATATTAACGTATTTTATTCAAATTCAAATTTGAAAAAACCGCCAAACTTTTGAAAATTTAAATTTTTGGAAAATCTACTTGCTACTCGATTATGTTCGCCTGGTACTTCAGCAGATCGAAGTCGGTTTTGGGAAGGAATTTCGTCGTTAATGTTAACGTATTTTATTCAAATTCAAATTTGAAAAAACCGCCCAACTTCTGAAAAATTAAATTTTTGGAAAATCTACTTGCTACTCGATTATGTTCGCCTGGTAGTTCAGCTGATTAAAGTCGGTTTTTGGGAAGGAATTTCGTCGTTAATATTAACGTATTTTATTCAAATTCAAATTTGAAAAAACCGCCAAACTTCTGAAAATTAAAATTTTTGGCTAATCTACTTGCTACTCGATTATGTTCGCCAGGTACTTCAGCTGATTAAAGTCGGTTTTTGGGAAGGAATTTCGTCGTTAATGTTAACGTATTTTATTCAAATTCAAATTTGAAAAAACCGCCCAACTTCTGAAAAATTAAATTTTTGGAAAATCTACTTGCTACTCGATTATGTTCGCCTGGTACTTCAGCAGATTTACGTTGGTTTTCTGAAGGAATTTCGTCGTTAATATTTACGTATTTTATTCAAATTCAAATTTGAAAAAACCGCCAAACTTCAGAAAATTTAAATTTTTGGCTAATCTACTTGCTACTCGATTATGTTCGCCTGGTACTCCAGCAGCTCCAAGTGGGTTCTGGGAAGGAATTTCGTCGTTAATAATAACGTATTTTATTCAAATTCAAATTTGAAAAACCCGCCCAACTTCTGGAAATTTAAATTTTTGGCTAATCTACTTGCTACTCGATTATGTTCGCCAGGTACTTCAGCTGATTAAAGTCGGTTTTTGGGAAGGAATTTCGTCGTTAATGTTAACGTATTTTATTCAAATTCAAATTTGAAAAAACCGCCCAACTTCTGAAAAATTAAATTTTTGGAAAATCTACTTGCTACTCGATTATGTTCGCCTGGTAGTTCAGCTGATTAAAGTCGGTTTTTGGGAAGGAATTTCGTCGTTAATATTAACGTATTTTATTCAAATTCAAATTTGAAAAAACCGCCAAACTTCTGAAAATTAAAATTTTTGGCTAATCTACTTGCTACTCGATTATGTTCGCCAGGTACTTCAGCTGATTAAAGTCGGTTTTTGGGAAGGAATTTCGTCGTTAATGTTAACGTATTTTATTCAAATTCAAATTTGAAAAAACCGCCCAACTTCTGAAAAATTAAATTTTTGGAAAATCTACTTGCTACTCGATTATGTTCGCCTAGTACTTCAGCAGATTTACGTTGGTTTTCTAAAGGAATTTCGTCGTTAATATTAACGTATTTTATTCAAATTCAAATTTGAAAAACCCGCCCAACTTCTGAAAATTTAAATTTTTGGAAATTCTACTTGCTACTCGATTATGTTCGCCCAGTACTTCAGCTGATTAAAGTCGGTTTTTGGGAAGGAATTTCGTCGTTAATATTAACGTATTTTATTCAAATTCAAATTTGAAAAAACCGCCCAACTTCTGAAAAATTAAATTTTTGGAAAATCTACTTGCTACTCGATTATGTTCGCCTGGTACTTCAGCAGATTTACGTTGGTTTTCTGAAGGAATTTCGTCGTTAATATTAACGTATTTTATTCAAATTCAAATTTGAAAAAACCGCCCAACTTCTGAAAAATTAAATTTTTGGAAAATCTACTTGCTACTCGATTATGTTCGCCTGGTAGTTCAGCTGATTAAAGTCGGTTTTTGGGAAGGAATTTCGTCGTTAATATTAACGTATTTTATTCAAATTCAAATTTGAAAAACCCGCCCAACTTCTGAAAATTTAATTTTTTGGAAAATCTACTTGCTACTCGATTATGTTCGCCTGGTACTTCAGCTGATTAAAGTCGGGTTTCTGAAGGAATTTCGTCGTTATTATTAACGTATTTTATTCAAATTCAAATTTTAAAAACCCGCCCAACTTCTGAAAATTTAAATTTTTGGCCAATCTACTTGCTCCTCGATTATGTTCGCCTGGTACTTCAGCAGATTTACGTTGGTTTTCTGAAGGAATTTTGTCGTTAATATTAACGTATTTTATTCAAATTCAAATTTGAAAAAACCGCCCAACTTCTGAAAAATTAAATTTTTGGAAAATCTACTTGCTACTTGATTATGTTCGCCTGGTACTTCAGCAGATTTACGTTGGTTTTCTGAAGGAATTTCGTCGTTAATATTAACGTATATTATTCAAATTCAAATTTGAAATAACCGCCAAACTTCTGAAAATTTAAATTTTTGGCCAATCTACTTGCTACTCGATTATGTTCGCCTGGTAGTTCAGCTGATTAAAGTCGGTTTTTGGGAAGGAATTTCGTCGTTAATATTAACGTATTTTATTCAAATTCAAATTTGAAAAAACCGCCAAACTTCTGAAAATTTAAATTTTTGGAAAATCTACTTGCTACTCGATTATGTTCTCCTGGTACTTCAGCAGATTTACGTTGGTTTTCTGAAGAAATTTCGTCGTTAATATTAACGTATTTTATTCAAATTCAAATTTGAAATAACCGCCAAACTTCTGAAAATTTAAATTTTTGGAAAATCTACTTGCTACTCGATTATGTTCGCCTGGTACTTCAGCAGATTTACGTTGGTTTTCTGAAGGAATTTCGTCGTTAATATTTACGTATTTTATTCAAATTCAAATTTGAAAAAACCGCCAAACTTCAGAAAATTTAAATTTTTGGCTAATCTACTTGCTACTCGATTATGTTCGCCTGGTACTTCAGCTGATTAAAGTCGGTTTTTGGGAAGGAATTTCGTCGTTAATATTAACGTATTTTATTCAAATTCAAATTTGAAACAACCGCCCAACTTCTGAAAAATTAAATTTTTGGCTAATCTACTTGCTACTCGATTATGTTCTCCTGGTACTTCAGCTGATTAAAGTCGGTTTTTGGGAAGGAATTTCGTCGTTAATATTAACGTATTTTATTCAAATTCAAATTTGAAAAAACCGCCCAACTTCTGAAAAATTAAATTTTTGGAAAATCTACTTGCTACTCGATTATGTTCGCCTGGTACTTCAGCAGATTTACGTTGGTTTTCTGAAGGAATTTCGTCGTTAATATTAACGTATTTTATTCAAATTCAAATTTGAAAAAACCGCCCAACTTCTGAAAAATTAAATTTTTGGAAAATCTACTTGCTACTCGATTATGTTCGCCTGGTACTTCAGCAGATTTACGTTGGTTTTCTGAAGGAATTTCGTCGTTAATATTTACGTATTTTATTCAAATTCAAATTTGAAAAAACCGCCAAACTTCAGAAAATTTAAATTTTTGGCTAATCTACTTGCTACTCGATTATGTTCGCCTGGTACTTCAGCTGATTAAAGTCGGTTTTTGGGAAGGAATTTCGTCGTTAATATTAACGTATTTTATTCAAATTCAAATTTGAAACAACCGCCCAACTTCTGAAAAATTAAATTTTTGGCTAATCTACTTGCTACTCGATTATGTTCTCCTGGTACTTCAGCAGATTTTCGTTGGTTTTCTGAAGGAATTTCGTCGTTAATATTAACGTATTTTATTCAAATTCAAATTTGAAAAAAACGCCAAACTTCTGAAAATTAAAATTTTTGGCCAATCTACTTGCTACACGATTATGTTCGCCTGGTAGTTCAGCTGATTAAAGTCGGTTTTTGGGATGGAATTTCGTCGTTAATATTAACGTATTTTATTCAAATTCAAATTTGAAAAAACCGCCCAACTTCTGAAAAATTAAATTTTTGGCTAATCTACTTGCTACACGATTATGTTCGCCTGGTAGTTCAGCTGATTAAAGTCGGTTTTTGGGAAGGAATTTCGTCGTTAATATTAACGTATTTTATTCAAATTCAAATTTGAAAAAACCGCCCAACTTCTGAAAAATGAAATTTTTGGAAAATCTACTTGCTACTCGATTATGTTCGCCTGGTACTTCAGCAGATTTACGTTGGTTTTCTGAAGGAATTTCGTCGTTAATATTAACGTATTTTATTCAAATTCAAATTTGAAAAAACCGCCCAACTTCTGAAAAATTAAATTTTTGGAAAATCTACTTGCTACTCGATTATGTTCGCCTGGTAGTTCAGCTGATTAAAGTCGGTTTTTGGGAAGGAATTTCGTCGTTAATATTAACGTATTTTATTCAAATTCAAATTTGAAAAACCCGCCCAACTTCTGAAAATTTAATTTTTTGGAAAATCTACTTGCTACTCGATTATGTTCGCCTGGTACTTCAGCTGATTAAAGTCGGGTTTCTGAAGGAATTTCGTCGTTATTATTAACGTATTTTATTCAAATTCAAATTTTAAAAACCCGCCCAACTTCTGAAAATTTAAATTTTTGGCCAATCTACTTGCTCCTCGATTATGTTCGCCTGGTACTTCAGCAGATTTACGTTGGTTTTCTGAAGGAATTTCGTCGTTAATATTTACGTATTTTATTCAAATTCAAATTTGAAAAAACCGCCAAACTTCAGAAAATTTAAATTTTTGGCTAATCTACTTGCTACTCGATTATGTTCGCCTGGTACTTCAGCTGATTAAAGTCGGTTTTTGGGAAGGAATTTCGTCGTTAATATTAACGTATTTTATTCAAATTCAAATTTGAAACAACCGCCCAACTTCTGAAAAATTAAATTTTTGGCTAATCTACTTGCTACTCGATTATGTTCTCCTGGTACTTCAGCAGATTTTCGTTGGTTTTCTGAAGGAATTTCGTCGTTAATATTAACGTATTTTATTCAAATTCAAATTTGAAAAAAACGCCAAACTTCTGAAAATTAAAATTTTTGGCCAATCTACTTGCTACACGATTATGTTCGCCTGGTAGTTCAGCTGATTAAAGTCGGTTTTTGGGATGGAATTTCGTCGTTAATATTAACGTATTTTATTCAAATTCAAATTTGAAAAAACCGCCCAACTTCTGAAAAATTAAATTTTTGGCTAATCTACTTGCTACACGATTATGTTCGCCTGGTAGTTCAGCTGATTAAAGTCGGTTTTTGGGAAGGAATTTCGTCGTTAATATTAACGTATTTTATTCAAATTCAAATTTGAAAAAACCGCCCAACTTCTGAAAAATTAAATTTTTGGAAAATCTACTTGCTACTCGATTATGTTCGCCTGGTACTTCAGCAGATTTACGTTGGTTTTCTGAAGGAATTTCGTCGTTAATATTAACGTATTTTATTCAAATTCAAATTTGAAAAAACCGCCCAACTTCTGAAAAATTAAATTTTTGGAAAATCTACTTGCTACTCGATTATGTTCGCCTGGTACTTCAGCAGATTTACGTTGGTTTTCTGAAGGAATTTCGTCGTTAATATTTACGTATTTTATTCAAATTCAAATTTGAAAAAACCGCCAAACTTCAGAAAATTTAAATTTTTGGCTAATCTACTTGCTACTCGATTATGTTCGCCTGGTACTTCAGCTGATTAAAGTCGGTTTTTGGGAAGGAATTTCGTCGTTAATATTAACGTATTTTATTCAAATTCAAATTTGAAACAACCGCCCAACTTCTGAAAAATTAAATTTTTGGCTAATCTACTTGCTACTCGATTATGTTCTCCTGGTACTTCAGCAGATTTTCGTTGGTTTTCTGAAGGAATTTCGTCGTTAATATTAACGTATTTTATTCAAATTCAAATTTGAAAAAAACGCCAAACTTCTGAAAATTAAAATTTTTGGCCAATCTACTTGCTACACGATTATGTTCGCCTGGTAGTTCAGCTGATTAAAGTCGGTTTTTGGGATGGAATTTCGTCGTTAATATTAACGTATTTTATTCAAATTCAAATTTGAAAAAACCGCCCAACTTCTGAAAAATTAAATTTTTGGCTAATCTACTTGCTACACGATTATGTTCGCCTGGTAGTTCAGCTGATTAAAGTCGGTTTTTGGGAAGGAATTTCGTCGTTAATATTAACGTATTTTATTCAAATTCAAATTTGAAAAAACCGCCCAACTTCTGAAAAATTAAATTTTTGGAAAATCTACTTGCTACTCGATTATGTTCGCCTGGTACTTCAGCAGATTTACGTTGGTTTTCTGAAGGAATTTCGTCGTTAATATTAACGTATTTTATTCAAATTCAAATTTGAAAAAACCGCCCAACTTCTGAAAAATTAAATTTTTGGAAAATCTACTTGCTACTCGATTATGTTCGCCTGGTAGTTCAGCTGATTAAAGTCGGTTTTTGGGAAGGAATTTCGTCGTTAATATTAACGTATTTTATTCAAATTCAAATTTGAAAAACCCGCCCAACTTCTGAAAATTTAATTTTTTGGAAAATCTACTTGCTACTCGATTATGTTCGCCTGGTACTTCAGCTGATTAAAGTCGGGTTTCTGAAGGAATTTCGTCGTTATTATTAACGTATTTTATTCAAATTCAAATTTTAAAAACCCGCCCAACTTCTGAAAATTTAAATTTTTGGCCAATCTACTTGCTCCTCGATTATGTTCGCCTGGTACTTCAGCAGATTTACGTTGGTTTTCTGAAGGAATTTTGTCGTTAATATTAACGTATTTTATTCAAATTCAAATTTGAAAAAACCGCCCAACTTCTGAAAAATTAAATTTTTGGAAAATCTACTTGCTACTTGATTATGTTCGCCTGGTACTTCAGCAGATTTACGTTGGTTTTCTGAAGGAATTTCGTCGTTAATATTAACGTATATTATTCAAATTCAAATTTGAAATAACCGCCAAACTTCTGAAAATTTAAATTTTTGGCCAATCTACTTGCTACTCGATTATGTTCGCCTGGTAGTTCAGCTGATTAAAGTCGGTTTTTGGGAAGGAATTTCGTCGTTAATATTAACGTATTTTATTCAAATTCAAATTTGAAAAAACCGCCAAACTTCTGAAAATTTAAATTTTTGGAAAATCTACTTGCTACTCGATTATGTTCTCCTGGTACTTCAGCAGATTTACGTTGGTTTTCTGAAGAAATTTCGTCGTTAATATTAACGTATTTTATTCAAATTTGAAATAACCGCCAAACTTCAGAAAATTTAAATTTTTGGAAAATCTACTTGCTACTCGATTATGTTCGCCTGGTACTTCAGCAGATTTACGTTGGTTTTCTGAAGGAATTTCGTCGTTAATATTTACGTATTTTATTCAAATTCAAATTTGAAAAAACCGCCAAACTTCAGAAAATTTAAATTTTTGGCTAATCTACTTGCTACTCGATTATGCTCGCCTGGTACTTCAGCTGATTAAAGTCGGTTTTTGGGAAGGAATTTCGTCGTTAATATTAACGTATTTTATTCAAATTCAAATTTGAAACAACCGCCCAACTTCTGAAAAATTAAATTTTTGGCTAATCTACTTGCTACTCGATTATGTTCTCCTGGTACTTCAGCAGATTTTCGTTGGTTTTCTGAAGGAATTTCGTCGTTAATATTAACGTATTTTATTCAAATTCAAATTTGAAAAAAACGCCAAACTTCTGAAAATTAAAATTTTTGGCCAATCTACTTGCTACACGATTATGTTCGCCTGGTAGTTCAGCTGATTAAAGTCGGTTTTTGGGATGGAATTTCGTCGTTAATATTAACGAATTTTATTCAAATTCAAATTTGAAAAAACCGCCAAACTTCTGAAAATTTTAATTTTTGGCTAATCTACTTGCTACTCGATTATGTTCGCCTGGTACTTCAGCAGATTTACGTTGGTTTTCTGAAGGAATTTTGTTGTTAATATTAACGTATTTTATTCAAATTCAAATTTGAAAAAACCGCCAAACTTCTGAAAATTTTAATTTTTGGCTAATCTACTTGCTACTCGATTATGTTCGCCTGGTACTTCAGCAGATTTACGTTGGTTTTCTGAAGGAATTTCGTCGTTAATATTAACGTATTTTATTCAAATTCAAATTTGAAAAAACCGCTCAACTTCTGAAAATTTAAATTTTTGGAAAATCTACTTGCTACTCGATTATGTTCGCCTGGTACTTCAGCTGATTAAAGTCGGTTTTTGGGAAGGAATTTCGTCGTTAATGTTAACGTATATTATTCAAATTCAAATTTGAAAAAACCGCCAAACTTCTGAAAATTTAAATTTTTGGCTAATCTACTTGCTACTCGATTATGTTCGCCTGGTAGTTCAGCTGATTAAAGTCGGTTTTTGGGAAGGAATTTCGTCGTTAATATTAACGTATTTTATTCAAATTCAAATTTGAAAAAACCGCCAAACTTCTGAAAATTAAAATTTTTGGCTAATCTACTTGCTACTCGATTATGTTCGCCTGGTACTTCAGCAGATTTACGTTGGTGTTCTGAAGGAATTTCGTCGTTAATATTTACGTATTTTATTCAAATTCAAATTTGAAAAAAACCGCCCAACTTCTGAAAAATTAAATTTTTGGCCAATCTACTTGCTACTCGATTATGTTCGCCTGGTACTCCTGCAGCTCCAAGTGGGTTCTGGGAAGGAATTTCGTCGTTAATATTAACGTATTTTATTCAAATTCAAATTTGAAAAACCCGCCCAACTTCTGGAAATTTAAATTTTTGGCTAATCTACTTGCTCCTCGATTATGTTCGCCTGGTACTTCAGCTGATTAATGTGTGTTTTTGGGAAGGAATTTCGTCGTTAATATTAACGTATATTATTCAAATTCAAATTTGAAAAAACCGCCAAACTTCTGAAAATTTAAATTTTTGGCTAATCTACTTGCTACTCGATTATGTTCGCCTGGTACTTCAGCAGATTTACGTTGGTGTTCTGAAGGAATTTCGTCGTTAATATTAACGTATATTATTCAAATTCAAATTTGAAAAAACCGCCAAACTTCTGAAAATTTAAATTTTTGGCTAATCTACTTGCTACTCGATTATGTTTGCCTGGTACTTCAGCAGCTCCAAGTGGGTTCTGGAAAGGAATTTCGTCGTTAATATTAACGTATTTTATTCAAATTCAAATTTGAAAAACCCGCCCAACTTCTGGAAATTTAAATTTTTGGCTAATCTACTTGCTCCTCGATTATGTTCGCCTGGTACTTCAGCTGATTAATGTGTGTTTTTGGGAAGGAATTTCGTCGTTAATATTAACGTATATTATTCAAATTCAAATTTGAAAAAACCGCCCAACTTCTGAAAATTTAAATTTTTGGCTAATCTACTTGCTACTCGATTATGTTTGCCTGGTACTTCAGCAGCTCCAAGTGGGTTCTGGGAAGGAATTTCGTCGTTAATATTAACGTATATTATTCAAATTCAAATTTGAAAAGCCCGCCCAACTTCTGAAAATTCAAATTTTTGGCTAATCTACTTGCTACTCGATTATGTTTGCCTGGTACTCCAGCAGCTCCAAGTGGGTTCTGGGAAGGAATTTCGTCGTTAATATTAACGTATTTTATTCAAATTCAAATTTGAAAAAACCGCCAAACTTCTGAAAATTTAAATTTTTGGCTAATCTACTTGCTACTCGATTATGTTTGCCTGGTACTTCAGCAGCTCCAAGTGGGTTCTGGGAAGGAATTTCGTCGTTAATATTAACGTATTTTATTCAAATTCAAATTTGAAAAAACCGCCCAACTTCTGATAAATTAAATTTTTGGAAAATCTACTTGCTCCTCAATTATGTTCGCCTGGTACTTCAGCTGATTAAAGTCGGTTTTTTGGGAAGGAATTTCGACGTTAATGTTAACGTATTTTATTCAAATTCAAATTTGAAAAAACCGCCAAACTTCTGAAAATTTAAATTTTTGGCTAATATTCTTGCTACTCGATTATGTTCTCCTGGTACTTCAGCAGATTTACGTTGGTTTTCTGAAGGAATTTCGTCGTTAATATTAACGTATTTTATTCAAATTCAAATTTGAAAAAACCGCCAAACTTCTGAAAATTTAAATTTTTGGCTAATCTACTTGCTACTCGATTATGTTCTCCTGGTACTTCAGCAGATTTACGTTGGTTTTCTGAAGAAATTTCGTCGTTAATATTAACGTATTTTATTCAAATTCAAATTTGAAATAACCGCCCAACTTCTGATAAATTAAATTTTTGGAAAATCTACTTGCTACTTGATTATGTTCGCCTGGTACTTCAGCAGATTTACGTTGGTTTTCTGAAGGAATTTCGTCGTTAATATTAACGTATATTATTCAAATTCAAATTTGAAATAACCGCCCAACTTCTGAAAATTTAAATTTTTGGCTAATCTACTTGCTACTCGATTATGTTCTCCTGGTACTTCAGCAGATTTACGTTGGTTTTCTGAAGGAATTTCGTCGTTAATATTAACGTATTTTATTCAAATTCAAATTTGAAAAAACCGCCAAACTTCTGAAAATTTAAATTTTTGGCTAATCTACTTGCTACTCGATAATGTTCTCCTGGTACTTCAGCAGATTTACGTTGGTTTTCTGAAGAAATTTCGTCGTTAATATTAACGTATTTTATTCAAATTCAAATTTGAAAAACCCGCCCAACTTCTGAAAATTTAAATTTTTGGCTAATCTGCTTGCTACTCGTTTATGTTCGCCTGGTACTTCAGCAGCTCTTAGTGGGTTTTGGGAAGGAATTTCGTAGTTAACATTAACGTATTTTATTCAATTTTAAGTTTGAAAAATTCAAATGATATTTTAACAAAAAATGCTATTTAAGTATTTTATTTTCTTTCGAAATGGGTTTCGGGTATCCTACGGTCGAGCACTATTGACTGTAGCTTTCTTACTTGCTTAAATTTAAAATTGTTGGTATAATATCGAAAATTGGGTTCGATAATTATAACTATTTTAAATAATAGGAGAACATGTATGAATATAGAAGTCTTTATTTATTTGTTGCCATTATCAGCAAGTCTGAGTAAATTTCAGCCAAAGAATGCGTCGTTAACATGAAAATCATTAAAATAATTAAAAAGGAAACTTAATTTTAAGAATATTTGATATTATGACCAAGTATTAATAAGAAAGATAAGACTTTCATTTTTAAGACCACGCATAGTATTATAAAACTAAACAATTGTATATTCTATGTGGTCAAAAGCCGCAAGTTTAACAATATATACATATGTCTATGCATTTTAAAACTTATTTTAGATATATGTACAAACATATTGTGCAAACTATGTTATGTTGACCTCTATAAAAATTTGGAAAATGTGTTTTATATGTCTGAACATATTTTACTTTTATTGTAATTATATTAAAACATTCACTGTTTATAAATTCAGAAACTACATATTTATATTGTTGAATACATTTAAATTGTGAGGTAATTGTAATACCATGAAATCAAAATTGATCATAATAATTGCTGTAAAGAATAATGAGTTGACATAAAATTAATATTATTAGCAATTTGCAGTTTTATGCTAATCAGCTTTAAGCGATGTCATATGGTCGATTTTAGGTTCTCCAATTACTTGATAATTTTCATAAAATTGTGCTGCTTTCGTACGCACAGTTTGCAATGCAATCTTCACTGATTTATCGCACAATCCGGCTTCATCTTTTAAATGGGCATCCTTTTAAGTGCCTTCTATTTGTCTCACAGTGGGTGCAAGCAGTTTGGTCTTTCGGTCCGAGCGCATTGCACAAATTCTTAACAACAAATCAGGCGGAAATCTGTAATAAATTTATTATTATGTAGATGTGCCCTAGCTAATAATAAATGCAAAAAGGCGCTGGCTACTGGTTATGAGCACGATCTCGAGAGTGGCAAGGAGACAGGGGGAGGAGAGAGACTCCAAATGGATCCTGGTCCCTGTCTCCCTCTCCGACTCCGTGGCGGACTTTGTTGCAGTTGGCTGTTGCAGCGACGGTTCATATCGTGCAGATTGTTGGCAATTATTAAAATGATAATTGCACAAATCTGGCTATCAATTGACGACCATCGAAGACCTTAGACCATAGCGAGACCAAAACGAGCAGCAGCGAAAGCCAGCAAAACCAACACAACAAAACAAAACAAAACAAAGCATCCACTCGAGGCAAACTGTGAACGTAGATCTGCAACGCATTGCAGTAGCTGTGGCAGCAACAGCGCCCCATGTTGCCGATGCTGCCCAGCCTGGGCCTAGACTTCCACCTCTTGGCCATACCCGACTCTTGGCTCTGACTTTAGGCTGTGGCTCTGGCTCTCGGTCTTCGTCTTATCATGTGGCGTTGCTGCCGCTTGCAGCTTTGGCTTTGGCTTTGGCCAGCGAACGTTGACAATTTGGTATTAATTTAAGACAACAGCAACAAGCCTCCTGGGCTGGCCAGCTAAGCTTGCAGCCAGCCGCTGGCAGCAGCAACTCCACGCTGGACAGTTGGCCACTTGGCCAGCCAACACACACCAACAAACACACATACACGAGACGGACATTTACATGCTGTTGTTGCTACTCTCGATGTTGTTGCTGCTGCTGCTGCTGCAAACAATGAAATCTGCGTAGTTTACTGTTGACCCGAGCTGAGTGGGACAGCCGGCCAGTGTGACCAGCCTCGATGCATTGCCATGTCAAGACTATTGGTTAGCTTATAATTTGTCGATGATATAAAATAACATTTAATCAACTCTTTTTTATATTTTAAACTATAATACCTACTCAAGGGTTTTTTTTGTGAGCATTTTTCAATTACTGAAATTAGTTAAAAATTTCGACACATTACATGTTCTCATCGTAAAATTATTTCTAGGATTAGTATTTGTCGTTGATATAAATTTAAATTTATTTCACTCAATTCAATATTTTAAGGTTATTATATGTATGTAATGTAGTTTGTAGGTCTAAGTATTTGTCCTTGTTATAAATTAAAAATTGTTGAACTCATTTTTATATTTTCGTTTGAATTAAGTTTAAAAGTTTTTTTATTGTACATTTTTACGTAGCTTGTACTTAACCTTGAATTCGATTTAAGAAGTTTCTTTTTTTAAATTAATCTAATTAAATTAGTTAAATTACTTTTCATCAAAACTAATTTCTGGGTCTACAGTTTATTATAATGTAAAGTTTATAATCTGTAAATTGAGTCTTAAGTGAAGATATTGTAAATGTTTTGCATTACATTAGCTTAAACTGTCATAGATGTTAGTTGGATAATACATAACTTCAAAAAATAAAAACAATTTTAAACAAAAAAAAACAAATGCATTTTTTCATTTTCTTGTATTTGTAACTTTGAATTAAATTGTAGGGTACAAAGAGCAAGCCAGAGCAGCTAAGGTCTTCAGGCTGAAGTTAATAATTATTTAAATATATTAACGATTAACGATTTGTAAAATTTATTTTTTAGCTGGTCACACTTTTCTGGCTCTGCCTAAGCTTAGACGTTGCCTATTGTTGTTGTCCCTCCACCAACGCTTCAGCTGCGCACAATTATAAAACAAAATTGATAAAATTATTGTCGAGCGGCGGAGGAGGCGGAGAAAGAGAGCAACAACGAGGGCGAGGGCGAGAGCGAATGGGAATAGGAATGGGAATGAAACTGGGACTGGGAATACGATGGCGATTAGCTTAAAGCCAAAAGGTTGAAGTTGCCCACTGACCACAGCCGAGGCGAAGCGAGGCGAAAGCTGCTCTGCTCTGCTCTCCTCGAGTTGCGCGGCCAACGCATGATGAAAATCAGCGACTCGCAGCAAAAACTTGCAACAGACAACTTGCAACAGAAATTGGAATTGGAATCGGAATCGGAATAATGTAACTGGGGCTGGGAGTTGAGCATGTAATGGGACGTAATACGGTAGCAGGCAGGGTTTTGTAGGTGGCTTGGCGATTGCTGCTTGAATTTATTTCAATTTCATTTGATATTAATTGCAAATGGCTTTGAGATTGAATTCCAGTGCTGCCTTTTTAGGGGGACCTCTTACAAATGGCCCCAACTTCTCACTCGACCCCAGGCCATGTAGTTGTAGCTGCTGCAGCTTGTTAGGATTGTTTGAACCGCGCACTGGCGCCACAAACAATTTGCTACAAATAAGGCACCGACCGTGAGTTCAACTGTGGCAGCGATTGGGGCAGGGTCTGAGACTGCAACTGCAACTGCGACTGCGACTGGCACCCGCACAAATCTCTGACAGTTTCAACAGTAGCTGTTTGTCGTAATTAGCAGCAGTCAACGAATTGCAATTGGCCAAGCCAAGTATTTTGACCATTTAAGGCTGTGCGAAAGTTCAGTGGTCCCGCAGGCAGACTTTCCAAACGGCAGCCCACACGCTGACACAATTAAGCCAAACACATGTCGCCGCACTCGCAGATAAGCCATTTATTAACATTTCACCGGTCTCTCGAAATGATGCCATAATCTCCGCTTACGGTTAGACAGAGAGATCAAGCTGCAGCGGCGCACTAAAGATGCAGAGATACTCGATGAAATGAAAGGGACACAATTGCAGCGATACTCTATCTAGTCGCCCAACTGAAATGAGTAATAATTGCAGCGACTCTGAGAGAGAGAGCGAGACACTTAGGACTTAATGTGACTTGAGCTACTGTTTGCAGGCGGACCACCGTCAAGGAGCGCCATCGCTTGACAACCCCAAAAGCCAGAGCCGGAGCCAAAGCCGAGTCCAAAGCCAAAGCCAAAGCCAGGCCCAACAATTGAACTGCAATAAAACAATTTACCCAATATAGCGCAGCCCAAGAGCAATCGCAGTGGCAAGCTATCCAGCTTCCAGGCTATCCAGCTATCCATGGCAACTCTCTGAACATTTATCATTGAAATGTGGCAAGCTGTTGTTGTTGCTGCTGCTGTTGCTGTTGCTGCTGCTGCTCTACGCAGCGACTGCAGCGTCGGCTGCTTTGCGGCACCAAAACGAGACCCGATCACAGCGTCTCTTGACTTGGCGGTCGCTTTGCATATGCGCCTAGACTAGTTGCAGTTGCTGTAGCCCTGTCGCAGTCTCAATCTCTGGCCTGTTTGCTGGGCGGGCGGGCGATAAACAAGGCGCTCGATCCGCTGTGGCAATCGCGTAAGTCAGTGTCAGCGATGCCCATAGAAAATCAATTCATTGCACTGAACAGATTTCTCTCCCAGCTCTCCCCAGCGACTCTTTCGCCTCTCCAGCTTCTTCTGCTCGCATCTTCATAACGATTGTTGGCCGCTCTAATTTGCATATGTTTGGCTGCTTGCGACAAAGGCTCTCATAATTGCTTGATTTAGCGGGCCATTCATGAGCTGACTTCGCCCTGGATGCGGCTGCGAATGTGGACGGATGAATGGCGGCGGCGCCAGACGCATCCATTTGACTCTGCTTTGTTTGCTAGTGTAAATTGCAGACCAGTTTAGACTGCACCTCTCCCTCTCTATCTCCTCCTCTCTCTCGATCTATGCGTTACGCGGGTGTCTCAGGTCTGTCGTGTAAATTGCCAGGCAATTCATAAATGTCAACGCGTTTTGCTTGCCACATGCAAATGGACTGGCCGGAGACTGCCTGGAGACTGCAAGATTTATGTGCCCTCTTGTTGGGCCTTTGGCAATTAGAACTGACTGTTCTTAGCAAACACAACACTCTTAACTGCATTTCAAACTTGTTTATCTTAGGACAGTTTTCCAAACAACTAACAAGTAATACATTTAAAATATATTTATAAATGTTTATGCTTCAATAACGAAAGAGTTTTGATAGAACATAATATATAAATCTAACTAAATTCAGAAATAAATGTATTGCATAGTAAAAATAAAGCAATAAATCAAATATAAAACATTTATATTCATCAAAATGCATGAACAATGAAATCGAAAATAAATTTTAAAAATCACTAAACTATTTCTCTAAATGAAAATAAACATATTTTTCGACTTCTCAGGAAACCTTTTGAGTACATAAGAAGATTTTGTTTAAAATTGTTAACAGTTGACATTATTAAAATGAATTTAGTTAGAATTCAATCAGATCAGATTAATGGTTAAAACAAAACACATTCTCTTTGCAGTACTTTTTTTTTAAGATGCATGTCCATTTAAATTTAACAAAGCTAATCATTCAATCTATGACTTTATCGATTATTATAAATGTTTGAATTAAATATCAATAAGATAATTTTCAATTCTCATAGATGAACATAAAAAAATGCAAATTAAACCAAAAATCTGTATTTTGTCCTAGTTTGTTTTAGTTGCTCTGACATTAAAATTTAACAAAGCTAGTCATGAAAAATAGAACTTCTTTGGCATGACCTTTATTATATAAAAATTAATTTAAATAAGTTACTAAATAATTCTCAGTTTGGATAGTAATTAGTTACATAAAAATATACATAAAAAGAAAACTCAAATTAATTCAAATGCTTTCTTTATGTACTAGTTATTTTTTAGCTGCACTCTCGTTTAAATTCAAAAAAGCTAATCATTCAAAATATGACATCTTATATTCTTTGCAAAAGGTTTGAGATACTCATCAACATGTTACCCTAATCCCTGTTTTGTGTTAGCTAAGAAGGAAAGATATATTTGTAGTAGCCAAGACCACATCTCATCGTTTGGCTTTTGGTTATTTAGTCAATTATACTATAGGAGCGCTTCATTGATGTTTCGATGCTGTCCTCGGTGCGATCAAAATATTTGCATAAGCAAACCTGAATTACAGTTGCTGCAAGAAGCGTTTACTCCACACACAGCTGAGAGAAAAAAAAAAAAACTGGATGTAGACGGGAACATGGAGAGGTTCAGGGAGGCGTCAGCAGCGGCAACATGCCGCGTCATGTGTTGGTCAAAATCGAGACAGCGACAGAGTCGCAGTCAGAGCCAGAGTTCGAGTTCGAGTCGGAGTCAGAGTCAGAGTCAGGGCCCTAAGCTGAGAGCTGAACGACGACAGCAGGCACGCGCCCCGATGCCAGGTACACAATGCACACACGGCTCAGATACTTGCAACGCACACACAACAACAGCAGCAGCGCCAGAGAAGCAACAAAAATGAGCAACAAAAGGAAGGGGGCACAACAAAAAAAGGACACAGCAGAGGAAGGGAAACAAATGCAACTGTTGAGCCGAGTTGAGTTGAGTTGAGTTGAGGGTGAATAACCCAAAGGGAAGCAGAATCTCATTCTAGCCGGGCTTAGTTTATAATTTGGGCAGGAAGAAAAAAGGCTTCAGAGATGCTATCTAATATCTATCGATCAAATTACAGTTCCGGCATGGTCAAGATTGGCATTTAGTTCCGCTGCGCATTGGGGATAGTCCAAAAAAGTATTCAGATGATGATGCTCCCCAGCAACAGCAACAACAGCAGCAGCAGCAGTGAATGATTTAGCTGAGCTGTCTGCTTACCTTCGGCTGAATGTGCAACATATGGCGTTATTTTTGCTGCGGCTTCAGCACAACTGACGCAGGATACGCAGGATCTTGCCGTTGTTGCTGTTGCTGTTGCTGCTGTTGCTACCTACGCTGACTTCCTTCTTCCTTGCAGCAACTGCATGCGCATGCGCTCATTGCACTTGGTAACAATAATGAGGACGCGTCTACTTTGGGCAGCTCCAACTGCAAGAGATCAATCAACAATTGGCTTGCAAAGGGGCGCTACTTGCAACCCTAGTCCTCGTCCTCATTCTCGTCCTCGTCCTTGTCGACCTAGAACGACTTTAGCTCGCGCATCTACGAGTTCGAATATCTTTCACTCTTGACTTGCATTCGATTGTTGCTCACAGAGCATTTTTCCTTGCTGCTGCCTTTTTTCCTTTGGTTTTTGTTTTGTGTATGTATGTATTTGGCTGTGTGGTTGCTGCACCTGCTTCTCTGCGCCAGGAGCCGCAGGACGCGCGTCTTTTGACCGCAATCGTTGCAGGTCGTTGCGAACACAACAAAAAAGCAAAGGCCGCTTACAACAGCAACATCAACATCGACATCAGGCGACTCGGACTTAGAGCCCAAATCGACGTCGACGTCGTGTTTTAAGCTTTACTGTTACGCTTGGCGCGCTTACATGACAGGCGGCTGTTGCAGGATCTGTGGATCTGACTGTGGATCCGACTGTGGATCCTGCGCGTGCTCGTGCCAAGAAACCGCACGCCGTTTGCACAAATCGCAGAGAGCCTCTCTCGCGTCCCTGCTCCCCTTCGGTTTGCTCGTTATCCTGCGTAAACCACTTTCGTTTATTTTAATTTAGCTTGCGGTCGTCCTCGTTGCCGCTTGCCAGAGACTGGGGAGCGAGTTTGCCCCGTTGAATCCACGGTCAGCTACAGCTACAGCTATAGCTTTAACTGCAACTGTAGCTTGTAGGGCCTGCTGCAATCTGACAAGCCTGCTGCATTTAATAACTGTTTTCGTTTTTTGTTTGCGAACTCGTATATTGGCCCCCGAGAGCTTCACGACTCTTGACTCCCGAATCCCGACCCGAGAGACTTTTGCGGTTGCCGCTGCGTTCCACGTGCCACTTTTTTTGTGTTGCTTGTTGTTTGCTGCTCAAATTTGCAGCTTGCCACAAAGCGCGGCATCGCCACCGGTTGCTTATCGCATAAAATGACGCGTCTTGAGCTTAATTAATTTTTATTTATGTTAACGAGCCTTCGTTCCACTTTTCGGCGTTAAATCAGAGCCAATGCTGCAAGTGCAGCTCTCATTTCAGTTGCTCGTAGGCTTGCCGCAGCATTTGGTTGCACAGCGCTGCAAACGGATTGATTTCCACCAGCTGTAAAATGATGAGACATTTAAATGCATACTTTCGACAGTTTCATCATTTAATTGCCACCTACCTGTTCCCTGGCGAATTTGCTGCCCAGCGACGCGGCTGCTTCAAAGTCTGCGCGTGCAGCGTCCAAGTTCTCCAATTTTCTATATAATACGCCGCGCTGACAGTGGGCGTGGCATTTGGTGCGGGCCTGCTGCTCGGTAGCGAGCGCAAGAGAGCGATTTAAATCCTCTAGAGCATCTGCAAGTATTATAATTGATTATTTAATAATCATTGTTAGTACGTAAACTACATTTAAATTTAACGGAAACTCAGAAAGCACAGCTTAGTGCAGTACACTGCTTAGCTGCAGTGCAAGCAGTGCACACGGAGCTGGCGCCATCTATTGTTAAATGTAAGCATATTCATAAAGCGGTTTCTGTATCGGCTAAGCTTGTGGTGAGTTTGACACCACTCACCATTTCAACCGTATCTGAGAAAAGATATTTAATAACATCTCAAATAATTACCATTATCACGTTTGGCCAGACGCAATGTCTGCGCCCGATTATTCAGAACGGAGGCGCGTTCAGCGAGTCGCAATGCCTCTGCGAATTTCAACAGCGCCTCTTCCAAATCTCCGCGCTCCGTGAGACGCACAGCCTCAAGTTCGAGTTCCCTAGAAGCTTGAAGATTTGCCGTTTCCGGCTCCACATCGATCAACTCCATTTCCGCCTGGATGGGGCCATTTTGGGGCGCGATTCCGCTGAGCTCTAAGGGATTGAAGACGGACTCCAGCACTTGCTGATCGTGTGCACTCAGTTTAAGCTTGGCCTGCGGCATAGTTATTTATCGATCTGTTTCAAGTGCGATTCTATGGCAAACTGAGGCCAGTATGTTGATCAAAACACGGCGCAGTTTTATGTAAAGCAGGCCGTTTAACCGGTTCATCAGTTAGGAATCGAAAGAATCGAAAGATAACATAACAAACTACTCGAATGCACTGCAAGAAAATGGTTGTTATATAAAAAAACGTTTTGTTTTTATTTTTCTTTCTTTTTTTTATGTATGTATATGTAAATACCAAGGACAATATCATTTGTTTTCTCTTGTTTTGAAATAATTTAATTAATAATATAATAATAAATCAGCGCTTCTTGAATCATTTCATATCATATATCATATCATTTGTTGTTGTTTTTTTTTTGGGTTTTTCTGGTTTTTTTCTTTTTAAATTTTCATTGCTATGCTAATGCGTTTACTTTTTACGTTTTTTTAGTTTTTAGTTTTTACTTTGCTTTTAAATTTTGATAAATACAATTACATATTATTAATTTGCAATAAATTGTTTTCTTTCTTAATGTTTTCGGTTTAAATGTTTAACTTTATGCCGTCCGTCGTCTTCAATATTTCTTGACTTTACAATATACACAACTGAAATAAATACTCTTTAACACTATGCACTATGCGGTTTAGCTCGATCTTTTGCGTTTATGCCTGGTGTTTTCTTCCTGTCTTCCTGTTCGCCAAATTCTTTTGATACTTCCTAATTAGGTGACTAACAAAGGGGCAATTGAGGGGTGTAAGATTAAGAGTGTGTGATAACAAACATATGTCTCGCAGTGAACCAAGTTAACGTAATCTGTGTACTTTGGAGGCAGAAGCAATGGCGCTAGAAAGCTTTTGACCTTGCACCACAAGTTGTCGCGTTATTCCGATTCCGAATCCGACTTCGATTCTCGGATCTCCGAATCGCAATTCCGCGACAATTTGCATGCGAAGTCGACTTGTATAGTATATAGTAATATATGTGTACTATACTTGTATAGTTTATAAATATGTTTCATCACTTTAAAGTTTACTATATTTGTTTCTTAAGTAGTTCCATCAGGGTTGCGTACGGTGCTTGTTCTTGATATACCTTGTAAGTATGTATGATAAAAATATAAAAGTGAGCATTGAGATTCCATCTTGTCTATATAATGTAGTATGTATATAGTATATATATTACAAGTTGTATGTGTATACATATATATTGCAGATATATAACTGTTTGTTGTTATGTACTAGGTGGCACAGTTTTTTCTTGTTTTGTTGTTCATCTTTTAGTTGTAATTGTAGTTGTAGTTGTATTTTGTAATTGTATCTTGTGTGTGGTCTGGTCTGGTATTCAAAAATTGATGAAGACGAAATCAAATGTATTCAAAAATCAGGGACAACTCAAAGGCGAGACCTTAAATATAGAGTACGTTGAAAACTTTTTTAATATTCCTCCTTTTGTTTTAGTTCTATACACATTTATCTACAGCATTCGATCTCAATTATATGTAAATATGTATATATTATAAACACGTACGTACGTTTATGTTTATTCCATTTAAAAGTCTAGCTCAATCTTTTATACAACAAGTTTGCCGAGGCTGTAGCTCTGCTAATATCATCTAGTATACGCTATTGCTATTTACGTTACGATATTACGTGGTATGTGTTAAGTTATGGTATTTATAAGCTGGTTTCCTTTTGTTTTTGTTTCATTTTCATTTTCTGTTTTTGTTTTATTTTGTTGTGTTTTTTGTTTGGTTGGTATGAATAAATGCCTTTTACCCTTTAGCATAGCATAATAGCTTTTGTTGCTCGTATTTTTAAATAGTAGCTTCATTATCATGTTCATTATCATTATCATTATCATTATCATTATCATTATCATTATCATTATCGTTATCATTATCGTTTTCATTTACGTTTTCATCAACATCGTCGAATTGTTCTGAAATGTATCTGAAATTGAAATTGTTTCTTAGTTTGCTTCAAATTGCTTGTCATTGTCATTACTTTAGATATAAGTATATGTGTAGATACATAGTTAGTATACGAGTATGCTCTATATGCGTCATATATGTATGTATTAGTATATTTAATGTACTTGTGTGTGTGTGTGTGGGTGTGTGAGTGTGTGTGTGTTTTATGCTGAAGTTAAGATTAAGTAAGCCTTTTTTATCAGAATTTTTGCTGCAATTTACAATAAAGTTTCAGGTTAAACACTTTAGAGTTTAAACCATTTTTTCTTTAAATTTATTTTGTTTTTCTCGACCAATTTTAAGTTAATTTTGAATTTCGAAATGTTGCAATTTTGTTTTTATACACGAACAATTAATTCATATGATAGATTACTAACAATAACGTAACAGCATGTGCTTGTCCCTTATTGTTGTAGTTTAATTTAATTTAATTTAATCTGTTTCGCTTTAGCGTTTTAGTAATTTAGCTAAAAATGTACATAACTAATATACAGCAAAGCGTAATTACATAATAGTCAACAAAAGTACAATTACAATATAATTTAACATTCTTCAAATATTCATCGGCTCATCGGTTCATCATTACATCCAATACAATACAATACAATAAATACATTACGTTCTCGAACATACATTCACATACATATACATATATGATAGAGAGAAGATTCTTTTGGGGGGAGAAATACAATAATAGATCTTATCAGATGTAATCAGTTTCGTTAGTTGGTAGCTTATAATGAAAAAACAAGCCAGGCATAAATATATATTTTTGTTAATGTAAATTACACAATTAGACACAAAGATAACATGCTCTTGACACAAAAGGAAACAATTGCTCATACGCAGTGCAAATCCTTTTTCTTTCTTTCTTTTTGTTCGATTAGCCTCTGCAAAAACACATTTTGCACACACAACAAACAAAATCAACAATTTGCCAAATGAATTTTGGATAATTGGGTACAAAATGTGTGTGAGCGAAGAGCCAAGATAGACAGATAGCGAGAGAGATACAGATAAAGATACAGATACAGATACAGAGAGGGAGAGAGTAACTATAAGAGAGAGAGCGAAAAATGTATTTTGTTTAGTTTTCATTTTCATATTAAAAAGTTATCATTTTCATTTTGGTTTTCTAATATTTTACAATAAATGTATATTAAGTTCTTGCACAAATTGTTGTTAAGTCGTGCTTTGGGTGTTTTCATTTTTCTTTATTCATTATGTTTTGTTTTTGTTTTTGTTTTGCTCGTTATCGCGCCCTGTCGGCTTTTAACATCGTTTAACTTTTCTTTAATGCTTTTACTTAATGCCAATCAACCTCAAATTTTAAGCGTTCGTTTTCTCTACTGCATATTCTTGTAAATGTTGTATTTAATTTGCTAGTTGTTTAATGGTAGAGTAGCGTAGCTTTTTGTAGATTTGTAGATTCTTTTTGTTTTTTTTTTTCATAATTCGTTTACCATTTGTTGTGGATTTTCGTGAGAGGAATTCAATTTTGCAGCTGTTGTTCTTGTTTCTTAAAACATTTAACAAACATTCAAAAAGAGTGCAGTGTGCAGTTTAAATTGTACTAATAACATTTTTCGATTAATTTCTTTAAATTTTGCGCCATTTTCATAGATTGTTTTTTGCTGATTAGTTTTGTTCATAAATTGTTACAGTGTGAGTGCGTGTGTGTGTGTGTGTATTAGAGAGAGTGTGTGTGTGTTTGTGTGTGTGTGTGCTGATGTGGGTGTTTGACTGACGACGTGTTGAGGACGCACTGCTTGCACTACGCCTGCTTTATCGACACTTTGCCATTGGTTAATGGTATATTGGTAATTGGTATATTTATGGTATTTTCGTATCATACTCTAGGTTTACATTTTTACATATGTTTGATTTTCAATATCATGTTTAATGTACGTTTGAATGCATGGCTGTTTGAGTGTGTGTGTGTGTGGTGGAGTGTGTATTACGATTATTTTTACAAATTATTTGCTTAGGTGGGCTTCATATTTGTTTGTTGATGTTGTTGCTGTCGCTGCTAATTACATAAATAGTCAAGCATTCTGCGTGTGATTTTCTGCTGCTGTTGCTGCAAGTGCATTATGTTTATGTGTGTGTGTGTGTGTGTTTGTGTGTATTACATAACAAAAGCTGTAATAATTTTTATTCGCTTGTTTCTTTTTTACAGTGTGTGGCTTTTTCTTCTGCATAATTTATGTTTTCTTACGGTTTAAGGATTTTATTTATAACTTGTTAAGCTCTGGTTTCGTTACTTCTCTTCTTCATATTTAATTTAATGTATGCCATATTTTGCTTGTTGTTGGTTGGGGTTTGTGGGTTTATCTTAATATTTTCTTTTTTCGTGAAATAATATTTTTTGCATTGATTTTTGTATTTTTTTTTAGATTTTTTCTTTTGTTTTATTTTTGTGTTTTAAATCATTTTTAACGACTAACCATTTAGACTACGTTTCTTGTTAATAATCATATTATTAATACGTAATACAATAATGTGTTTCACAGTTACAGTGTTTAGAGTTTTACACATTAGCGTGTGTTACGAGAGTTTTAGAAGTCCTAAGTTCAGTTTGTTTGGGGCTCTACTTTGGGTTGTACTAAATATTCGCTGCCTAGAGAGATGGCGAGCTCTGTAGGATAGAGGTTTCATCGGATTTGACAGAGTGGGCGTGGGGCGTGAGAAGAAAGCTGCTCTGCGATTTTTTATTTATTTTCTCTTTTTTTAATGTGATTCATTTCATTTTGTTTTCTGTTTTGTTTTTGGCAGTGTAATTTTAGTGTTTTGATATTTTTCAAATTAATAAAAAAAATTGTTAAATTATTGAAAATTGAGTATTGTTAATAGAGAATTGAACAGGAAACTGTGTATTCAAATAATTGTAATAATTGCAACAAGTCATAAAAATTATGGGGTACGAAATAAAATGTAAATATTTTTAAATATATTTTTTTTGTAGAGCAGCTTTCCGACTACAACAAAAGAACACTGGCGTGAAGATCATATATGATAGATTCGTAGATCTCTAAAAGTAGCAATAGTGGGGCGGGAAAATTTATAACGAGAGCTCATACAACAACATTGAATTGCAAATTCGTTTACAGCATCTTTCGAGTTTTTTCCAATTTTCTTTGGGGTTTTTTCCCATACTGTATTAAGCGATTTGTGTATAAAGGCGTGAGTGAGAAACATTGATACACAGCGAGGGGAAACCAAGGAAGAGGGGGGGACTGAGAGTTGTTAGAGCAAAGAGACATTTGCGGGAGAGAAGTTGTTGCAAATTTGTTAGCACAATTTAACTGTTTACTGTTGAAAGCCGTTTGAAAGAATGTTCCAAAATTGTTCCAATTGAAGCTGTTGCTGTTGTTGTTTCGTTTTCAATCTGTTTACTGGTAAACGGAATTATTATGAGTTTTGTAGCTGTTGCTGTTGTAGCGTTGTTGTTGCTGCTGCTGCTGATGATGATGGTAATGGGATGATGAGGATGAAGATGATTGCTGCTGATGATGATAGTGTTGTTCGTGGTGATCGCGATGATCATGATGATCGCGGTGATCGTGAAGATCTCGGTGATCGTGAAGATCTCGGTGATCGCGGTGATCATGGTGATCACGGTGATCATGGTGATCCCGGTGATCGTGAGGATCTCGGTGATCGTGATGATCGCGGTGATCGCGGTGGTGTGCTTGTGGGTGTGAGTGTTGTCCGTGTGAATGTTGGTGGTGTTGGTGGTGTTCGTGTTGTTCACGTTCGCGTTGCTCACGTTGTTCGCGCAGTTGTTGCTGTCGATCGCGATGATGTTGCTCCCGTTGCTGTTGGTGTTGCTGCTGGCGTGTTGGTGTTTGTTGCTCGCGTGTGGGCGTCGCATGCTGCTGCTGCTGCTGTTGTTGCTGTTGCTGCTGCTGCTGCTGCTGAAGATGTTGCTCACGTGTTGGAGTCGTTTCCCGCGATGCTTTTGTTGGTGTATTGGTGTTGGTCAAGTGTTGCCTTTGTTGTTGTTGTGGTTGTTGTTGTTTTGTTGTAGTTCCTGTTGTTTGTGGTGTTTGTTGTTGTTGTTGTTGTTGTTGCTGTGTTGTTGCTGTGTTCGTAGGTGTGTTGGGATGATAGTGTTGTTGTTGTTGTGGTTGTGATTGCTGTTGCGATTGCGATTGCGATGGATGATGATGATTGTTGAGCGCAGTATTACTGCCATAATTGTTGTTGTTGTTGCTGCTGTTGCAATGTAGCTCATGAGGCAGTGGCGGTGGATTTTTAGCTTTTGTCAGCGGTATTGGTGTTGGCATTGGTTTTGGCGTCTCCGTTAAATCGATGCCCCATTCGTAGAGGAACTCGAGTTTTTGTCGTTCCAATGGGTCACTAGCCGGCAGGGCAAGCAAATGTTAGGCTTCTAAAAATATTAACGCTGTTGGCTTCGGTTCCAAATTTGATTTTTTTGCTTCGACAACTAAGAAGGTTATTTCAGCCTTTTCACGATTTGCAAAGCATTCGGCTATCAATCGAGCAACCTCCTGGAAAAACAATAAAATTGTTAGAAATATTTTGGATAATATAAGAAAATAACTTTCTAAAAATACTAATGAAATTCTTTAGTTGGAGAATCTTTTGATCCTACAAAAAATTCTTAAAAGAAGATTTTTTTCTTAGAAACATTTTTCAAGCAAGATTTTAATCTTAACTTCATTTTAAAATCTTGTTTCAAGGTTTAAAACTAGTTTTAACAATTTTTCCAGATTTCTCAAATTTAATATTATTCTCGTTTATGATTTTAATATTTGGCAGAACACTTTTTGTAGATTTCTATAATCCAATACGTTTAATCTTAATTCAAGAATTTCGTTTTCGATTCATGAATTTGCTTTTTGGGTTCAGTTTTGAGTTATTAAATTTATTACCTATGTATGTATATGTTTTAATCTTTAATTTAAAGTTTACCTGATGATGTAGACCTTCCACTTTAGTGCCGTCTACCTCCAGTATTAACTGCCCGACTTCTAAGCCGCCCGCTTCAAATGCCGCACCATTTTCCTAAATATTAAATTTAATTAGAAAAAATCTAAAAATTGAATTAAAGTTAGTACTCACATGGATATTGATTATCCTAGGAAGCGGGTGTTTTGTATTAGCACCACCTTCGATAGCAATACCTAAAATTGGTTTGGTTTTCTTAACTGTAATGTGTAAGTTGCCTCTATGATCAGGTACGACGTTTGGATTGTGTTCATGTGTTTGTTCAGTCGTTGAACCACCGTTCTGCTCAGCTGACAGACGCTGCATGGACTACACAGGACACGGACAGGATCATGAAACGAGAGTCAAGCATAAATATCAACATTGAAAACTATAATCACATGTGGTCGCACAATCAAGTTAATTATTTTCTTTCTTTTTTTTTTGGGTTTAGTATCAATCACTAGCCTACGATCACTAATATTATTTTATGTATGATTAAATATATAATGAAATTGAAATGGTGTCAAAGTATCAAAAAGTTCAAGTAAGGTTTTTTGTGGGTTTCAAAATGGCAAGCAAAGCTAACTTTTGTTTCTTAAGGAGTTTTGTACAACGAATTTGAAGTAGAATTGTTTTCAGTGTAGTTGTATTCGTATTTGTGTGTGTGTGTTTGTGTTTGTGGGGGGGCAAACAAAATGCAACTTCGATGCTAAGGCCAATTTAATGAATTTTACAAATATTAATAATTATCAGATATTAAGTTGTATATACTTGAATGCGTTTGGGTTATATTTTTATGGGGTTTCTCGTGTTGGAATGGATCATGAAATGTTGTTGTTGTTCTTGACCAAATTGTACATGTTTTTTTTGGCTTTAAAATGGTTGTTGTTGTGTGTGCTCTTGCATGTGTTTTATTTTGTTTAAAGTCTAAAATAACTATGCTTAAAAAAAGTTTGTAGAGAGAAGAGAGAGATAGAGAGCGAATTTCAATGTCAAACCGCAAACATTCTTAGATTATTTTGTTGGCATTCTCTGCTGTCGTGGCTCGGTAGTATTTCAGTATTTCAGTATTTTAGTATTTTAGTATTTCAATTGGTTTGATTTTAATTTTATTTTGGTAGTTTTCTGGTATTATTGTGTGCTTGCATGTCGCACTAAATTGGTAGCACTCACCTGATGCCTTCGTACACCTTTATCGCCCAGCAAAGTGCCGCCTTCTTCCTTCATATCGAAACTTCTTGAGAGTTTTGTGGCCAACTCCTAATTTTTTTTGTTTTCAATATGTTTTCGATTTGGGTTTTGCGTACGGTCACATTGTATTCAAGCCAATTTTTAACGGTGAGTGCGCAAAGTTTGAAACAATTTTTTGTTTTTTGATTTTGATTTTTGTTGTTTTTACAATAAGAATGTAAAATGAAAATAGTAGAATATTTGCATAAGAATTTGATTGTAGTTAGACTAAGAATTGTTGCTAGATAAAAATTGTTCTGATTGTAGTAGTATTTGCTTCTCGAAATATTAGATTATCGTGTGGTTGTTTCAATATTTCTGAATTTTGCAACGACAAGACGATATTGCTTCCTTGTTATTGAGAGTGTTGTTGTTGCTACTATTATGATACATTTGAAGTAGTTTGTTGACTTGCAAACATTCAGATAGATCGATTTCGAATAAATTATTATTATTATATATATGAATATATATGACAGTTGTAGTTGAGAGAAGAGTGGAACGTACTGTTGAGTGAGGGGAGGGTAACAGAGGAAGAGAGTGGTGGTGGTAGAAAATGCACTTTGGCAGCAATGTAAAAGCTTTTGGCGTGCTTCGAGTGATTCAATTTGAACTGTGAATACCAATTTAATAATACACTTGGAAGTCAGGAAAGACCAGATCCAAATGTGTATATAGCGTTTTGTGAGGCATTACTGTAAGCTAAATACAGCTGGAAAGTATTTGAAAAACAGATAGAAGTAATTTTGATTGGCAGATGAAAAGACAATTCACATTTGCGTTATGCAGAAAAGTCATCGAAGTCGACAACAGACAGGACAAACAATCTTTTTGTTGGGCAATCACAGAGTTTTAGTTGATAACCATATTCAAATATTGTATATTTATATTGTATAATTATTGCCTAAGTGTGTTTGTGTTTGTTGTGATCGTGTGTGTTTATCTGGGTGCAAGTTATGAGAATGCGAGTGCTGGTGTTCTGTATAGAGTCTGTGTGCATGTGAGTTCGTAGAGGCATTACAGCTATACGGATGTGTATTGAATATATATTTATATGGATCGTAAATATTTTACAAAAAACGGCTTGCAAAATGGCAACTAAGACACTTAGAATTTGGCTAATGTATTTTGTTCAAACAAGACTAAATATGTTTGTTGCTAGAGTTTCAATTAGAATCGATTGTTATTGTTGAAAAGCGCTAACTAAGTAAAACTTCAGTAACTTGGAACTTATTTTACAGATCTAAAAGTTCAACTACAGCTATTGGTGTACGCGTGTAAGTGTGTGTGTGTGTGTTTGTTAGTGTGTGTGTGTGTGTGGAGGGAGGCAGCAGCTAAGATTAATACAGGAAAATAAGGAATTGATCAACGCAAATGTACTTACAAAAGAGATTGATGGGGGGGAGGAGAGAATCGATAGACTAATTATAATTACAGGGCAAATAATGATACAAAAATACCAGAGTTACATTTCAATATATAAAACTCGTACTACAAACGAAACGTGAACAACACAAAAAATGGAACAAATCACTTTTGCATGTGTGTCGATGCCATTTGGTGGGTGGTTGGGTGGTTTGTTTGCGGTGGCGGTGGCGTTGGCGGTGGTTTGGTGGTTGTGGTGTTTAGAAATCAGAAATTAGAAATTAGGTTGACTCATGCGTAAATGTGCAAATGTATTTTTCAAGCTTTTCTTTTTTCTTTTCGGTTTTAGTTTGTACTATTTTGACCATTTTCTTTAATTTGCTTTGACGTTGTTTTAAACGTGTTGAATTATTTATTATTATTTTTTTTTTTTGTTTTAGTTTTTAGTTAGTTTCACATACTTACATTGGCAATTACTTTACAAGAGACTAATAAAAACGCTATTTAATAAAACAATCAAAAAAGTTTTCATGTTCTTAGCATTTGGGTGCGCCAAAAGATTAAATCAAAAGACAAACATTAAAAAAGTGTTTAAATTACGTTCGGCTCTATGGACAAGACAAAACAAAAAGTGTAATGTGGGCAAGCATTTGAAACTGAAATGAAAGACAAGACGATATCGATATCAATGTCGATTTTGATATCCATAACGATCACGAACTAAAACACAATTCCTACGATTACAACATAAAAAGTGTGGAACAAATGGAAATGCAAAATTGTTTGATATTTTGTTGTTATTAAATTGCACTCGCAATGTGCTGAGTCTTGCAAGGCACATTCAAAACAGTTAGTTAGTTAGTTAGTTAGAGAGAAGTAGACAGAGAGCGTAGAGTGGTTAGAGAGTGTGACAGAGCATAATATAACATTATAGCAACAACACTATTTCAGGCTACATTTGATTGATGCGCAGAAAATGCAACGAGATGCAAATTCAAAACTCGTTCAAACATTGGCAAAGAAATTTCGTAACACAATTTTTGTTTTGTGGTTGCTGTTTTTTTTTTCTTTTTTGGTTTCTTTCCCATTATTTTGTATTTCTATTTTGTTTGTTTTGGGTTTGTTTTGTTAATTGTTTTTGGTTTATTTTTTGTTATAGGTTTTTATTTTCGTTAAACGAAACGAAAAATACATTGGCACTTACAAGAGGTCGTCCCCAATACCATGATTTGACACGTTGTGTTAAACCACCCAAATGTGAACGTAGTCCATCTAAGTAGCCGCCCTGAAATGCACACAAATGAACAAACGAGAACAATTTCGGGGGGAGCACGGGTAAAGGTTGAGAGCACACAAACAATTCAAACCGAAAATCGAAACAAATATCGTTTGGACTCGTAACGAAAGAAACAAAAGGAAAACATTGAAAATATTATATGATAAAAATCGATGTATGGTAACGGAAAAGTGCCAGAGAAAAAAGACAAGTTGATAAAGAGAAACTGAAACATTGAACGGATTCTGGAGTTGTCATATTTGTGATTTGTGGATAATTGTCGACCAAGAGCTTTGCTATACTGCTCTTATTATCTTTTTTTTTAAATACTTTGTTGTTAATTAGGCTACAATCGAGTACACTTTTAGCTCTAGCTAATGAGGATTTAATCAATAAATTTTACAGGTATTTTACGAGTGTTTGTTTCTAATTTGTAATTGTAAATAGATCTACGGCCCTGTCGGGTCATGAGGTCACATGAGTTGCTAAATCTAATGACCAAACTGTATTTTGGGGATATATAATGGTCAGTTTGGTAATTAATCTATATAAATTAGCTACTGGCATGTTGTACTACGTATTATCAACAAATTACAGTATGTTATAATTAGTTCTACATGTATACATGGGGTAATCAACAATGTTGCTGGCTGGCTGGACACAATGTTGCTAGACACAATGTTGCCAGCTCTCGTGTTCTTATGCCAACAATCGTCGTTGCATACTTTTGGGGGGCGTCGAAGTTGCTTCTGAAAAACTTCCGTTGCTCGGGGATTTCCTGCTTTAATTTTAAATCGAAATTTGAATGCAGCTAATAAAAAACATGGTCTATTAGCAAATCAACTGGGCGATGTTTTCGACCTTTTGTTTTTTGTTTTTATTTTTTTTTGGGGGGTCGGGGGAAACTCATTAGCAGCAACACCAGCTGGCAGTGTGCATTGCATGGTAATCCGCATTTCCGCGACCATTTCACAACTACAGCTAATGGTCGAGGAGTATATTTGGGTATATAGTGAGGCGTAAATATCATCAACAACAATCACCGAGAGTCGGAGAGAGCGAGAGAGAGAGAGAGAAATATAAAAATAGCGCTAAATATTTACAATGCACAGGGCGAAAGACTTTTGCAGCAAGTGAAGCTAAATTGGCTGCTTCCTTATTGTATTTCTTGTTATTATGAAGTAATTTTTGTATTTGGTTGTGTTTGGCGTGTGTAAGTATGTGTGTGTGTGTGTGAGTGTGGAGATGTGTGTATTTTTGTGTGTGAATACGAGTATGTTGTCTGTCTATAAAAGATAGTTTTGAAAAAAGTGCTTAAATTGTAACAAACGACGACGCATACGAAAAACGAATGCAAAGCGAACGTAAAGCGCTTACCTGTTCCTGTTTTCATTTTTGTTGATCATTCGTTAGCCAGCCCATGTTAATGACGAAGTAATTACGCGACCGAGAGCGACACACACACAGAGAGCAAGAGAGAGAGAGAGGAGAAAAAGAGAGAATACCATAAATAAAAGTTAACAACAATTGCAACTGTAAATGCGCCAAGAGCCGTATAAAAGTTTAACAATTAGACTCCAAGTAACCCAAAAACGAAAAACACCAACAAAATGTTGAGAGTACGAAAAAAAGTAACGAAATAAAAGAGGAATAAACGCTAACGATGCTCATCTCTTTTCAATGCCAAACGCTGCCATCTTCTGGCCATCAACTGCGGCAGTAACCAAGCAGCAGAAACAAAAGAGTTGAAGCGATTTTCTGTTTACGTCATGCAAGAGCAAAACAAAAACGCCGACAAACTGCGGCGACCAACAACTGGCAAAGACAAAACGCATTGCATCCGCAGCAGCAGCAGCAGCAGCTACAACGATAGCCGCACAGCTGCAGTGCGTCAGCTGCAGATACAGTATCTCATAGATACGCAGATGCCCGCTGGCCATTGCGTAAAACTTTACAATACAACACACTCGCTTACAGCTCACTTACTTGTATCTCTATCCATCTAACTTACTTACACACTTACATACATACGTAGCTAAAATGATATACTATACTACAGATACAGATACTCGCACTTATGTATTATTTTTCTATAATAATTTTTAGCCATAAATATTGACAATCTTTGGGCAATCTGCATCATTTATAATTGTTGTTGCCTTTGTTGTCGCTGTGTGTAATTTTTTATTACTCGGCCATAAAAAGTAACTGAAACGCAGACCGTCGTCAGAGCCGCTCAAAGAAAGCCACACACACGCAAAGAAAACTACAAGAGATGAATAACTCTAATGCGAGTTATTAGCAGCAACTCTGCATACTCTATCTTGTAGATATTGTAAAAGTTGTTATTAATATTTTAAAAATTGTATTTGGCAACGATTTAATCGTGGACCAGCAGTTGTTAACAATTAATTCTTTAAGATTACATTTTTGTATAAAATGAACTAATGCTTTTTACAAGGATGTGTTGAAGTAATTGATAAAAGTATGTAAATATTTTTATTCTTAAATAATTGTAAATGGTAATAATTTTATCTTTGAGCTGCAATTAAACTTTTCGCGCTTAATTCTTATAGTTTAGTTTTAGCATATAATGAACTAAAGCTTTTGAATAAGAAGCGTTTAAGTAACTGATAAGAGGGCATTTTATAGAAGTTTATCTATTTATGCTGTCAAGTTTATTAAACATATTTTTATTTATTTAATAAAAGAATCCCTCCACACCGTTTTATAGTTCAAACATAAACCACACCACTTGGTACACTCATACGGATTATTACACATCATTATTGTTATTATAAATGACCCATTGTCTTCGGTATGTTGTCAATAAATAAAAGTGGACAAAATAACAAATTGAAAGTATTGAATTTCACAGTGACTCTTCGACAGCTGATCGAACAGCTGTTGGCAGTCAAACTGAATGCTATATTTACTATGCCCCAAGTAGAGCAGAGAGCAGTCGGTGAGGCAGCAGTGTTGTTGTTGCTGCTGCTGCTGCTGCTGCTGCTGCTGCCTCTGGCTCTGCCAACATCACAGTTCGGTGCTGTTTTGGCTGCGTCTGCATTTTCAGTTGTTCAGTTTTTAGTTGCGCGTCGTTGCTTGAAGCGTAAGGTTGGCTCAGACTCAAGCTGACTTACAAAAGATAGTCGAAAACAGAAACCGAAACCCAAACCGAAACCGAAACTAAAGCCAAAACAACCAGCAGAAGACAGCGAGGCGCACTGGGATACAGCTTCTGCGGCTGAGTTCACAATTTGAGATACAAAACGTGCGTATAAATAGCGAAATTACGTGTAAATACCAAAAAAAAAAAGATAAATAATAAAATTGTTAAGCAAGTTGCTACAAGTTGTGGAGTTGACAAATTTCGCGTCGTTGCCGCTCATTTCGCGCTCTGTTTGCTACAAATTGTTGCATAAACAACCGACAGAGGTAAACCTGGCTAAAACCAAAAACGAAGACCAACAAAAAAAAAGATATATGTATATATGTTTCCTCGTGCACAAGTAGAAGAAGTTAGCTGGCTGCGTTTACTTATGGCCAAGCGTCAATTGCCGCAGGCCGCTTGCTGATTTTTGTTTTGTTTTCGTTATATCATCATTGTCTGTTTGCGTTTTTTGCAAGACTTCTGCAATCTTGGCTCACATGTGTCACAACCCGACCGAAGCTGCAGATACAAAAGTATCTGGCGATGTTGCTGCAGTTGAAGGCAACCGTTTTTTTGTTTTTTGCATTTGCATTCAATTAACTTCTATTTCTCACCTTCTGCCAGTTTTAGTCAGTTTTTTTTCGAGCGCTAATTTCTTTTGTTTATGGTTGTGTTTTTAATTGCCCAGCGCCGCAGGCAAAAAAGCCTCTGTAGACTCAAAAGCCAACTTCGCATTGTTTTTTGCCGACTGGTTTTGCAATTAAGTTGCTTTTAGTCTGCTTTTTACCCCCCAAGCTCTGGCTCTTTCTCTGCTAAACGAAGTTCAGATTCTAGAGACTTATCCACGAGACAGGTTGCTAAACATTTCGACCTAGAAAAGGCATTAACTTATCCAAAGGGAAAGCATTTGAAAACGCTTCAAAGAAAACAGCTGCCAACTGCGCATTAAAACGATTTTCACTTAGTGTGTAAACAATTAACCAACTGCAATTAGGGATACTTAGCGCCAATTAATCGCTAACATAATAAGAGCATTTTTGAAAAACTTAATTGAATTGAATATTTTTAATTAGCTGAAATCAAGCGCAGATTTTTCAGTCAGTATCAATTTAATGTCATCAGACGAAATTAAAAGTTTCGGCCTTGAAAAGAGGTTTTGAAATCGACAATAAATTGGCAAAGAGTATTGAAATTAAATCCATATGCGATATATGTATGCACATAATACCTGTATTCATGCGAATACTTTTCAATGCGTATCTAATAGCTGTTGGCAAAGTCTCGTCCGAAAATCGAGCGTCTAACGGCGCGTACTCGCAGCGTGTATCTGTGAGATACAAATGCGACTTTTCAACCGCTACGCATTGAGGTCAATGGCATCGCTGTATCCGTGAGGCTGTCTGCGCTTTGGATTTGGTTACAAATCCCAGCCAACTACACTCACACACACACACACACACAAACACACACACACTCGAACAAGAATGCGACGAACCGCTGCGAAGTTTGCAAAGTCATAAATTTGATTGATTTTAAATTGTTTGCCCTAAGCGGCTTACCGACCAAAAAAACTGCTGACTGACAAATGGATTTTACAAATGTTTGAATAAAAAATAATAATAATAATAAGAGTAATAGTAATAGTAAGAGCTGAGCTAGAGTGGAATACGGTTAGTTTCATTATTGTTACTGCTGGAAAATTCTCTTTCTGTTTTGTGAAAGTTTTTCGCCGCCTTTCAACGCGTCGTCGCATCGACTTTTCCTTCAAAAAGAACCAGCAACTTTTCCTCCTCAACAACGTTTTTTTCGTTAACTTTTGTGTGACTCGCAACGCAGCAGCAGCAGCAACAGCAGCCGCAGCTTTTAATCTTTTGTAAACAAAAGGTGCGCAGTTAATTCGCTGTCCAATTCACACCATTGTCAGCTAGAAGATCATGAGCTCACGAGACATTGTGACACCGTCCATGCGATTATACTAATATTCCCCGAGGCGGCCGAAGTTGCGCATTGACCTACAAAAGAGACCGATCGTTGAACTGTTTTGTCAAACACACACAATATCGGATCGTTGTGCAATGCGATCAAATGGGAGATTGGCCAAAAGTGGGTCACAGCCCTCAAAGAAAACTGAGCGACAATCATTTAAATCAATCACAGCACTTGCTGAACACATTACGTGCGTAATTAAATGCGACATTAAATGATGTGCCGAACACACACGCACACACACACACAACACATAATCATAAAGATAATGCCACTTATTAAAACTGACAGCAGGCAGACGGCAGCTGGCCGTGTCTTTAGGCCAAGATGCTGCTGCCCCGTAAGCCAAGAACGGTGAGAACTTTAATGGCTGGCTAGCTGGCTGGCTGGCGACGTAACAGTAAATAAAGTTGCCAGAATTGACGCCGCACAACAATTGGGCTTCATTAGGCTGCCGCGGCAGCAAAAGAGTTGCGTTCAGCTTGTTTATGTTTTACAGCCATTGACTTTTCAGACCGGACTTTGGTTGTACGCATCAACATGATTTATTTAGCGTCCATTTACATTATAAACAGCATTTTTCGAGTTGCTCATTTGCCGCTTTCGTGGTCGCAACAACAACAACAACTATTTACTTTCCATTTATGCTGCTCAAGCGAGCTCAACGTTGCTGCTGCTGCTCTGCGCTGCTCTGCTCTGCTCTTGACAAAGTTTTGTACCTTATTTAGTACGTTTCTCTAATGACCCACTTTGAGTTTTGGTCTCTGCCGCTGCTTCAGCTGCCTGTAATTTCAACAAAAAGTGAGTGTCGCATTGGCCAGACATCCACAACAACAACAACAACAAAAAGTTGTTTGTCTGTTTTAGTTGAAATCAAACTGGTTGCTTGCTCAGCCGGTCGCCGCTGGTCACCGCTTAAAGAAGTCGAAGTCCAACCCGACATCGAAGTCCCCCTCGTCGAATTGTGTCAGCTGTGTAAACAGGGCTAAGCGAGTACAACTTCGGGCCAACTGCAACTCCATCTGCATCTTATGGCAAGCTCTTGGCCTGAACTTGCTGTCGATGCGTTTTGCCTTGTGTTGATTTGGCCGAACGCCTTTTGCGGAAATTATAGCAATTTTCATGTCTTCTGGCCAACTCCAGCTCCAACTCGAACTCGAACATGCAACACGCTGCCACAAATTGACTTTCACTTTTGCGAGCGTATATCGCACACTCTGCGCAGGCATAATGACTTTGTTATGCGCCGTGTCGCCTCGCATATTGAATAACATGCTCTCTATCGCATTTAACTGATAAATATATGTATGTGTATCAATTAGGAGTCGATGTAGCCCTGGTTTGGCCGGTTTCATTTGTCATTGGGAGTCAACAACACTTCAGCAACTGTTTGCAACTTGGTTAAACAACAACAAATCAGTCGGATCATTAAAACAACTTAACAAATCAACAGCATGGAAACCTATTTGACCGAGATCAAACAATTGCGCATACCACGCCCGAAATTCGAGCCCAACAGCTGCCATCAGCAACATGCAACAGCAACAGCTGCAGCAGCAGCAGCAGCAACTATGACGCCGCCCTCCCCCCATCACCATCATCACCATCACCATCATCATCATCAGTGGCGACACTTTGTGCGGCCCTTTACGCCGCCACGTGATTATCACTTGCCGGTTGTTGGAGCAGCCGTCGCCTGGTCGCCAACGGAGGACAACGCCACGCACGACAAAATGTGAACAACACCCAGGAGCAGGAGCAGGAGGAGGGGACGAGGTGTGTGTGTGTGTTGGTTGTGCGGGTCTGCGGTCTGTTTGAGCTGAATTGGTTTGCATTGTGTTGCATTGGCGTCAGCAGCGATTACGACGAGTACATATCGTATTGATTACACTTATTGGCTAAAACACACTCTCACACACACACACACACTTACATGCTACATAAAATACATAAATATATAAAAGAGTTGAAAGCTCTCTCTCTATTGCATAATTTAGTGCTTAAGTTTAGTGTTTACTGTGGTAAGTTTAATTGTCTTATGCAATAAAGAATCAAAAGTGTTTTGAACGAAACTCTGAAATCGATTTGGGATTATGCAGAATACGTAAGTAGATAAGTTAATGGCAAAGTTAATGCTGGTATTATCAGTGTGCTGGCAATGATATGAGCTGAATGATCGAAAAGGCAAACTTCTAACAACCTGTGATTCCGATTCCGAAGATTATATAGCAACATATATGTACATATGTAGTTATCCAATTTGGCTAATGGAATTCGCTTACTCACCGCATCTTGGTCATATTCCGGTAATAGGGTTTCGCTGCCCCGGCGAGTTCTATGCTCATCACAGCCGTATTCCTAAGCCGGGTGAGAAAAGCAAGAAATCATTTTTGAGGCGTTTTTGTTTTTGCGTTTTTGTTTTGTGTTACGTTTTACTTAAAGCCAATTTCGTTTTGTCTACATTGTTTAGCAGCCAATTGGACAACAGTCAATGAACATAAACCGTAATAAAAACCATAAAACAACATTAGACAATTGGACAATTAGACGTTTACTGACACATACACAAACACTTAATTTCTTTCACCCAAAAAGATGGAAATCAAAAACAAATCGAAATGGAAAGAGTTGAACAAAATAGAGACGACAAAGAGACTGAGACAATTCACAATAAAAGACACGAGACATTAGACAATAAATATAGCAATAACAATAGCATCGATCGATTTATAGATTTTGTCAATTTCTAGACCCGAATGTCAATTTTTTCTTAAATGCAATAAATAAGTGGAAAAATAGCAAAGAAAGTGAGAGAGAGAAGAGTAGGCAAAATAATTGTTAATACATAGTATAAAGAGAGCATAAAATATGGATTAGTTAAAAAAAATGATAATGCGATTTCAATTTCGGTATTTTCGAGAATTTCGCCAAACCAATGGGAAAGTATTGAATACAGTGAAAACTCGTCGAAGGGTCGTTGTAAGATTATTGGTCATGAGAGACTCTTCTTAGAGACACAGAGAGAGAGAGAGAGAGGGAAAGTGAGAGATAGATAGAGAGAGAACAGAGATTTAAGTGGTGCCAAATCGACGCTACACGCTCACGCCTCACGCTTCACTAAGCACGCAAGCGGCAAGTGGCGAGTGGCAAGTGGCAATTGGAGTTGCAAGCTGCAAGTTGCAAGTTCCTGACCTGTTGCTGATTGTCTTGGGCGTGTTTGAATTTGAATTGATTTGGTCCCAACGGCTGGTAATGATGACGCATATTTCCAACGACGCCACCGGGGCCACCCAGATGACGCAATGAGGTATGTTGTAGTTGTTGTGGATAATGTTGTTGTTGTTGTTGTTGTTGTAGTTGTTGTTGTGGTGTGGATTGGTTGCTTGCTGCATGTTGTGATGTTGCTGGCTGATGATAATGCTGTGATGCTGATGCTGATGCTGGCTGTGAACGATGCAGTATTGGTCCCGCCGACATGGGCCGATACGGCAACTGCAGAGCGGGTCTGTCAACGGAATTGGTAACGATAACAATAACGATAACGATAACTATAACAAATACAGTTACAGAACAGGCAGAGAGGTCAGTTCTTTTTTTTTTTTTTTTTTCTTTTTTGGTGTGTGTGATTATTGGTTCTTGCTGTTGTTGTTGTGGTGATGGGTCTGAATTGAGATTGAGGTTGAGTTTTAGGTGCTCAGTGTTTAGGTACCGTTTATGAATATCCGTTACGGTCATGCCCAGCCCAGAGTCCGACGAGGGACTGCGTCCGGTGGCGGCGCTTACTTCCATATCGTCAGCTGTAACCTGTTGAGGAATGGAATGGAACGAACGAATTTGTTGCATACGATTCAGAGAGACACACACACACACGCACAGAGAGCGATAGACAGAGTGGCAGTGGCAGTGATAGTGATAGTGATAGTGAGTGAGAGTGATAAGAGAGTTAGTGAATATGAAATATGGCCTAAGAGAGAGAGACAGAGATAGAGAGAGAGAGAGAGGCGTCTACTGAGCATCGATCACAGACCCAGAAAGTAATCGAGTTGGGAGTAAAGTGATATTCAGTGCAATTGTTCAGTTGATATGCGAGTTTTCGATTCGATTAAGTGCTTAGTTATGTTGTAAGCGAAGTTTTGGGGTGAGTTATCGGTTATCGGTATCGGTGACTGCTGTGACTTGTATTTCGATTATATTTGTATTATGTGCACTTTATAGATATTCATAGTACTTATAATTTATACATTTCGCAATTTCATAATTTACATTTGATTTTCTTACAGATCTAAGCCTAAGCCGACGAAACGCTTTTGTTATCGTAGCGCTTATCGATAGTTCGAGTAGCTTCCCGTGAAGCAACTGTACCCGCTACTTATATATTATTGCCTAGAAGAAAGAATAATAAATGCCACTACGAAAAACTGCATTGTTTTGATTGCTGGTTTTCCACAAAATGAAAAAGAAGAAAATTAAAAAAATTGACATTCGTGTTTTGTTGTCTTTTGCTTTTCCAGCGTATTTCGATTTTGCTTTATCAAAATAAATCAAAGACCGAATTGAATCAAGGAAAGCGAAAGCGAAAGCATCTCAAATTGCAGAACATGCGGCAAACAATAGATGGTAAAAAGCATTCACTACGCTTAGGAATAAATAAATTAAATATGTTGAGTTAAAGTGTATTTCTTACTCGCACAACAAACAATTAAACTACAAGTTTTGCTTTGTCTGACAAGTGTTTTGTATTTGCAGTAATTAGTTTATCAGTAAGTTGCACTATGAAAACTAAAAATTACATCAACAGCGACAACATTGAACGCCAACAACAATATCTAGACAAAATGTCGAGTAAAGGGGTTTAACAGAGACAGAGACGTAGACGAGGAGTATTGTAAATTTAGTAAGTACATATTTAAGAACTAGGCGAGAACTTGAGTCAAATATATTTCAAAGTCTTTGTTGTATAGTTTAACATGCGCAGCTAGTTAGTATTGTATTGTGTCTGTGTCGTAGAATAAATCTTCTAAAAAGCTTACCGGCAAATCACGTGTGGGGTCTCCTTTACGCTGTAATCAAATCAGACACCGAATGGAGGCCATTAATCAAGGAAATATAGGAAACTAGTGGGTTTAACTTACCCTATGCCTATCCACGCTATATGGATCGCGTTCTCTGCGATACACAAGCTCATCGTACCGAGTACGATCCTCCGGAAAGACGAGCTCTCGAATTTCCGTCACTAGCGTGTGCTGCAAGCCAGAAACGATTATTTGACATTTCGACAATCGATTCATCGATCAATTTACCTTTTCGTACGTATCTAACATCTCTAATAAGACGGCAACAAAGGCATCTATGGTCATTGCTTTCGCACTATATTCGGCAATATAATACGAAAGACTTGCAAAATGATGACGTGGCAGCAGCGAGCGCGCCTTCTCCTCCACCATGGTCGCAATCTGACCTTTTCGGCGTGCTCTGTGCAGGCGAGAAGAAGCGAATTAACATCCAATCAATAGCAATCGATAGTAATCGATGCTTACCTCGTGCCCGTTGGACTGTACGCATCCCAGGGCTCCATTTCGATGGATGTGCAGGAATGCGGCACTTTGCCCACGTCACGTATCACCAGCGACATCCGCTTGTGATACTTCAGCTGACCAACGGCCTCGTCGTGCGTCACATCGAGAAACGACTGACCGTTGACCTCCAGTATCTCGTCGCCGATCATCAGGCCGGCCCGATCAGCGACGCTATCCTTGTCCACGCCCGTCACAAAGATGCCCAGGCCGTACTCCACGCCGCCGCGAATCATCAGCCCCAGCGATTGGCCGGGCTCGATCAGCAGCTCCACACGGCGAATGCTAAAGTTATGCCAATTTATATAACGGTTATCGATGAACAATTTATTGAGATGCAATTGTTTTAATGGAGGTTAATTTATATGTAATTGATTGGGGGGGAATATACATATACATATGTGAAACGTATGAAAACCATTTTTCGCGATTGTAGTATCATTATCCTGTAGGTGTATTTAATATTAATATCAAGAATATACGCAAAGAAAGGTTTTCAGACATGTGTATCTTCACAATATCTGACTAAGGAATCATGTTGAGACTACGCCTCGATCTTGATTCTGAAGTTTTAAAATAAAACTACAAAAAAAACAAATTATCTTCAACTGCCTGTATTAAGTTCTACATACATAGATGCAAATTTAATACTCATCAAAATAAAATGTAATTTTTATTCAATCCCAAAAATTCAATATGATTTGTCCGTATCACATTTTTATCTTCTATGTGAACCACAATAATTCTAAAGCAAATTAAAGCAATATTTTCTAATAATAATATTTTCTAATATAAATGAAAAACCGTGACAAAAAACGCTTATTTTAAAAGTCGAGAAAAAATGATTTAAAGTTTTAGTCGTATTAAATCAGTATCTTCAAAACATAATTCGAATAATCTTCTGAAATTTTATAGAGTGAAAAGTTTACCTACTAAAAATGCCAATTGAAATGTATGTTCCCCCTTAAATAACTATTTATCGATAAGTAATAGAAAAATGTATTTCGAATGCTGTGGAAACTCACCGATCGCGTCGCTCGTTGCGCCGGCCACCGTACTCCATGGGCGGCGACGCCGGCCGGCCGTGGCGATCCATCCAGGAGCAGGTCTGGCGGAAGGGCAGCCCCGCCCCCCCGACGGCCGCTGCCGCCGCCTGGCCGGCCGCAGTCTGTGGTAGAAGAGGTGCCATCGATGCGTACATCGGGTCCCGCGAGGGCGGCCCGAAGCCGTGGAGCGGCGCCGTCGAGTTCAGCGTGGGCGGCGCTCGCACCGTCATACTGATTTGACGTGACGATTTCAATATCTGCACACATCTCTGCGTTAAGAAAAAATGTGGCAATAGAAGAGACACAAAAGAGAGACAGAAGATGCAAGCAAAAACTAACGAACGATAGAAAGAGGAGCAAAGAGGAGGAGCAAAAAACGTCTTCGAACCAAAAACTTCAAATATTGGGTGGCAAAAAACGATTACCAAACAAATCATACAAAAACCAAAACTAATTCGAGTGATTAATAAAAGTCCAAAAAAAGGGGTTTTGTGTGTCCGTGTTTCTCAGCCTTCTACGTTTATGTTTCTATTGCATATTTATTATGTGCTTTTGCTGTGGATTTGTCGGTCGGTGTCTGTCTTCAGATATGGCATTTTGAATTTGTTGGGTGTCAGAATTTAGTATCTCACATTAGTTTAATTGTCGTCGAGACTCTTTTGAGTTCAGCTTGTGTGCAAATTGTTTGGAACGTGCGGTTGTCGTGTTTCAAATTGCATTTTAAAGTCCAGTTCGTTTCCCCCCTTGTGTTGTTGTTGACCACAGCAAGCTGTGTTGCCTTTTGCGGTTGGCCATTTGCACAAGTGATATTTGTGTTTGGCTGCAGCTTTTGCTAATGCTTTGACACTTGCCCAAATATTTTCCCAAAGATTAAGCACGTCTAACGTGAAGAATTTTGCATTGCAACGAGTCGTATGAGTAATATTCAAGCAAGGAATGTTTTTAATTCATGTCCAAGTGCGAGTTGTGTGTGGAAAATAATTGAAAACAAAAGGAAATAAATAAAAACATATGAATTTCAAGAGTAATCAAAGTGAATTGAATGCGACTAATCTATTGCCAATTTTTTCTCAGTGTATATTTGTATTAGTGTGTATTTTAAACGTAAGTATTTTCTTTATCGTTTAGTTTTATTCATACAAAGAATGTTTCATGTTTCATATTACGTAAAGTGCACTGTATCAAAAATAAAACTACTGAAAATCGTTCAGAGCAAACGTGGCGAAAGCGAGACCGAAAGAGAGAGACAGAGAGAGAGACAGTCTAATACTATTGGCAAACAAATTGTGTCGAAAATGGAAAACTTTAAATTGCCAGGCATCGTGAGAAATGGCACAACATGTGCCAGTCTCCCTTTCACTCCCAATCCCAAACCCATTCACAATCATAGTCATAGTTGTAGTCCTAGTTGTAGTCAAATGTCCTTCGCACGCACACAACGGCAGCAACTATTGCTATTGCTGGCTGGTAGCAATATGAAGAATTATATTGACTATCATAACGTGTCACATAAAATATTCCACAATAAATTGACTTTCGTTGTCAGACGGCAGCTGCCTAACTTGGCTGCTTTTTTGTTGTCGTCGTTGTTTTGGCCATAAGTGCCGATGGCTGCTTGGCAGGAGGGAGGAGGAGCTATGATACTTTTGCCAAAGTGGCGCACATAAAAAGCGATGGCTCAAATGCAGTGAACGCCTCTTATCGCAACTATTAACAGGCAAACAAGTAGCCATCGAGCAAAATCACATTAAAAATCAATAAAGTGTACAATTAAATTATCTTTTCGTTTCTATATACCCCTTCTTGTAACCCCCTTTCTCTCTCTCTGTCTTTGTCGCTTTTGTAATGAGTGTGCTGTAATCGATTTTCGCTAGAGAACAACATTAGCTACTGAAAGATATCAAAAAGATGGTATCGATAGCAAAAAAGAGAACATATGCAGGTCTGCTCACCTTAAGCGCCTCCTCGTGATTGATTGAAGTGAATGGCGTGCCGTTCACCTCTAGGATTGTATCACCGGGTCGCAGGCCGGCGCGTTCCGCCACCGAATTCTCCTCGATGCGTGAGATGTAAACACCTAAGCCTGCCGAGTCGATAAAAATCCAAAAAATAGACATGGAGACGCCAGATTGCAGATTGGAGATGGGAGTGGTGAAAAGCACACGAAATCAATTAGCAAGCGGTGCGTATTAAACTTTTAATAAAAGACACAACCCGCCACACCTTTCCCCATTTCTTTTTCTTTCTTTTTTTTGGCTGCTTTTTGTTTTTGTAAGCCTTTTTCATTAGGCCAGGCCAGAGGTAGCGTTGTGTGTTTTATGTTTAATTTATAAAACACGTGTGTGCCTGGCCTGAAAGCAGCTGCACAGCCGAGTGAAAACAGACTGCGCAGGAGGAAGGGACAGAGCGAGAGTTCATGGATACGATAAATTGATAGATGGAAGGGCCTCGCGTAGAGGGCTTGGTGACTTAAATAGATTTTTTATCGATTTTAAAGCCGTCGCACGTTGAAAAACTAAAAATAAAATGGCCGACAGTGTGTGGAGGGGCCACAGCCAGGTGGCCAGTTGGCTGGTGGCAAGTGGCATGTGGCATGTGGCAGATGCCATGGGCATCGTATGAGGCGACCAGCTGCAAAATGCGCTGCGCTCGGCGGCGCTGCAAAATGTCAAAGCTGCTGCTGGCGATTTGTAGCAGCAAAACGTATCGACAGACAATAAAATCCAATTGAAAATTAAATTGCATGAAATAGTAAAAGAGCTCCACACACACACACACACACACACGAACAAACCAGGCCAAAGCGATTGCACTTGGAGTAAACTGGGCGGAACAACGAATCAACAGCAGCAGGAATAAAAGTCTGGGAGTGACGGCAAATGTTGTTACAAGAATAATCAATGTCAAAGGCTGCACTCGAAAGTGGAAAGTTTGTTGCATGCTTCCAGGCGGGGCAGTAATCGAGACTGAATCAGTAGCTTACCTGAGTCTTTGCCTCCTTTGACGCAGATGCCGAAACCATGATCGATCTGCTGATCGCGCGACATGGAAACAGTGCGCGTCGTAAGTTCGTGTATGTTGGGCACACTTCGGTCCCGATCTCGTTCGCGATAGATCTGTAAAAAAAAAAGATGTAATAGTTTCATTTAATACGGTATTAAAATAAGATAATAACAATGGTATAATAATAAAATAATTATTAATTAAACATGAAAATATGATATTATGATAAGAAAATATGACAACAATAATATAATTATAATACAATAAATAAAAGTATAGAATATAGTACTAATAAAATAATAAAGTAACAAAAAATGAAATAATAGTGTGAACAATAAATTAATAATAGAATAAAGTGATAAAAATAAATGAATTGAAAAATCGATTATAACAGACTAAAGTGATCAAAAATTAATGAATTGAAGAATCTTGTATAACAGACTCCCTTACGCGAAATAATCGTATGGTACAAAAAACGTATTTTATATATATTTTTCTTGTCGTTTTTTTCCATTATGAATTGAGTAATTTATCTTAACTCATCATATGAACAAAAATGCTCGATCATCGTACTATATATATACATATACACTAGATAATAAGTAAGTACTTTCATAACAGTATGATAAGTTTACAAATAGGGTTCGATATAATAATATTATGACACTATTTCTGTTCTATTCTATTATATTCTATTGTTTAACAAAATACTATAATACTTTAGTGATATATTAATAAATTAATTATATATACAAATAATAAAATGTTATACAAATGATACAATAATATATAGTAATGTAATGCAATAGTAATTCAATGAAATTGTTTGGACTGGGTGGTCGTACCTGATGTGTCGTCGAGGGCGGACTGCTGGCGGGGCTGCGTCGCCCCGTGCGCTCCCGGTCGCGATCCCGCGTGCCGCCGTTGCTGTAGTGGTAGCTACTCGTAGGAACTGATGACGACTGCGTGGCGCCGAACATGCGCAGCACCTGCTCCGGCGAAATGGGGCGCTTCTTGTTGCCATTGCCCATCGCCGAGGAGCCGTGGCGTCCGCTGGCCGCCGTCGAGGTGGGCAGCGTGCCCGCCGTGCCAGCGGCCATGTGGCTGGATGGTGAGGAGCTGAGATACGCGGAGCCGCGACCTGGCAGCGAGCCACCCTTGGTGGGCACACCCGCCGAATTGTAGTAGTAATGAGGCGAATGTGGCCGCTCAATGATTGTGTACGATGTGCCCGGCGGCGAGTAATAGAGTCCGGAGCGTCCGCCGCCTCCAGCGCCGACGCCGCCGCTGGCACGCAGCGAACTGGTGCTGTTGCCCACACGGGAACCAATGCCGCCGGCACTGCCGCCGTAATGGCCGACGTGCCCCTGTCCCTGTCCCTGTCCGTGTCCGTGTCCGTGTCCGCTGCCAGGTGGCGGACTGATCATGCCGAAGGCCAGACCAATATCCTCGGCCTCGTAACTGTTTGGCGCTGCCGCGCTGCTGCGTAAATGATGGGCGCTGAGGCCGGCTGAGCCGCCCGTGGGCACGCTCGACGATGACTGTGTGGCGCCCGGTACGCCGATGCCTCCGATACCGATACCGGCCGCATTCGCTGCTGCTGTTGCATGGTAACCATAGGCGCGTGCACTCCAGCGTGAGGGTCCAAGATCGCATAATTCGGCATAGTCATTGCCAGCTGCGCTCATTGTCAGGGGGTCACCGTCGTATGGTATTCCACTGCCCCCAAGGCGCATTACACTGTCGGCGCTGCTGTGGGCGAAAGTTTGCGGAATGGGCACGGTTAGTTGGCTGTTTTCTTGGTTAAACAACGGAAAATAGGCTATGCCCCAGCCACCGAACCGCTCTCAGCTCATAACTGCGAGTTGCGCGCAAATAAGTCAGCCAGACTTTTGTTCTCTACCCTGCACTCCAAGGGGCACAAGGAGGCCATAAATTAATGGGACTTTCGGTAACTGGCGGTCATAAATTATAGCAAATAAATATTGTACATCAGCTTAAGTACTATAAGCCATAAAAGTTGAAGTGTTTTAAATTTGGCGACAACAGAAATTCGAATTTCGATACGATATTACGTTATTTAAATATTGAAAAATACTCGATTGTTTCTTTTAAAATTACAAATGGGATCAAATTTAATTACTTACTATAAGTCTCAATTTAGTTAACATTTCTACCTAATCAGGAATTATATATTTTATTCATACTATTTTAGACTATATTATTTATATTATTTATGCGATTTATGTCATATATATAATTTCTATTATTTATATTATTTATGTCATTTATATTATTTGAAATATTTGTATTGTAAATATTATTTTTGTATATAATGAATTTGATTTTTGTATTATTTGTTTTGACAATACTAAACTTCAATATGAATTTGTATTCCATTTGTTAAATTGTTACTATTTTCACACTAATTTAAAATAGTGTCTGGCAGTCGATGTCACTCAACAGCCGCTTGCGAAAAGTTGTTTTGTTTGCGAGCGCAGTCGCTAAGCCGCAGCTCAGCCAGACGCTAGCTGTGGTTCCCATTACAAACAATAGCTTAATCTCCAGAGTCATATGTTTTCACACACTCGCACACTCAGATACAGACACACACACACACACTCACACACAGTAGCACACATTTGAATACGCACAAGTATGGCCCAGTTGTTGGCTGACTTTTGCCGCTAACTGGGTACAAAACCATCCTTTTGTTTGGGGCGGGCCGCGTGTGTGCGATTTTGTGTGTTCGAAATCAATAGAAAGAACTTTGCACCCCTCGCCCCATTCCTCATTATTCATGCGCATATGCCAAGTTTGGCCCAAACAATGCCAGTCCACGGGCCCCTCTTTCATCAGACCATCAGGCCATCACACTATCGCACCCAGGCTACAGGATATGGCAGCAAACGGAAAGCGTCGCTCATAAATTCACAGACAAAATTGCCCGGCTCACACTTTGGCACTCACTCAGCCGGACCTGGACTGGTCAGGTCTGGTCTGGTCTGGTATCGCCACCTGATATTGTTTACCAAGCTCTACAAGCTCTTTGTCCACTATTTGCACTCTCTGCTGCTAGCGATTGATCATTTGGTAAATATTCAATTATCTGCTCTGGCATGGCATCCGAAAGTGCAAATGTAGCATGTTTATGGCATTAAGTGAAAGTCTAGATTAACATATTAATGTCTTTGATACAACTAACCTAGTTGCAAGTGCAAAATTAAATGAAATATTCATCATTTTGTTTGCCAAACAATTGCATCAAATGCGCAAAAATGTGCTGTTTATTATTATATTTAAATCTAAATGGTTATTTATGCTGTGAAGCTGAATTTCAAATTGTAAGCATTAATTCTATAAATATGACAACAATTATCTATTGCAATGAATCATTCAACCCCATTTCAAAGCTTAAATTCGGCTTATAATTGACATTACATAGTATGAGTATTTGTGCCTCCATTTTGTTGATTTGATTAACCGCCGTTTGCGTGTTTCGAATCGTAAACGACTAAACAGCTAAACAAAGCAATCAATCAAATTGCGTAGATAAGACAAAAATACGTAATCGCTAATTCGCAAATTAAAGAAATTATTGATATTATCTGCAATTTATTGACCCAGCAGTTGACATTGAATGGATATCACGGGATGCAAGAAATCGAACCGCTGGAAAATTCATACTGTGGATACTAGGCGTATGCTTAATGTGAATATTTTGTTTGAATGGAGCAATTTCAAAATTAATATTCAGAAGGCAGGCAAAGACAAGACGTTTTCAAAGTATATATTTTATTAACAATACTCGAAATTGTATTTTATGTTATTCTTGCAGAACATAAAGTTATAGTTAAATTAAGGAAAATAACAGAGCAGTACACTTCATTCAAATGTTATTTGTTTTTTTAAATAGACTTTTTGAATTGAATGCAATCAAGTTGTGCAACTTTTATTACCAAGTGTCATTGCATTATTGAGAGTCTTGAATTTTATTAGCAATAATGAAAATTCCTTTTTCTGTTTTCTTTGGAGCAAGTTAAGTTATGTTAGGTTAGTTAAGGAAATTATCAGACAGAGCATTATTTTTTTTAGCGAAGCTTTTTAATTGAATATATTTCTGAATCTTTTCTAGTTGGTAGTATTTAAAGCTTGTGCTTGCTCGACAACCGAAAATGGCGGCTATCGATAAACATTTATTACCGAGTGTTATTGCATTAATGAGAGTCTTAAATTATTAAGGCACAACATGTTACATAGCCGTGTTTTCCCAACTGCCTCCTTTTCGGTTATTGTACTATTTTATTGTTGTTTGACCACTGCACTCTGACTGCTAAATGGTGAATGGTAAATGGTAGATGGTAGATGGTAAATGCCTTCATGACGTCTAACGTCAATGCGTCGGTCATTTGAAATATCAAAAGCAAGTAAAAGCGTGTGTGTGTGTGTGTGTGTACATATTGTACGCATATGTAAATGGCAAGCAATAGTGCTTAGCCCTAACAAGCAGCCAATAATGTCCTTTTTGATTTACGGATACACATTTGCATTTGTTTCCACTACAAATTGGCAAGTAAGCACTCAATACAAGCAAACAAATGAATATACATATGTGTATATACATACATATGTATTTATATCGTATATATATGACATCAATTGGAAGCATCTGGCTACCATATTTGGTATGTGTGTGTGTGTGGAGGGACGTGCATTTGTATATTTAACAATAAATTGTGAGTATGTGTATTTTTTTGTGCTTGGCTTGGCTTTGTTGTAGAATAAACAGCATGCTCCAGCGTATTTACTCATGACCTTGCTTTGCAAAGCCAACAACAATGTGCACACACACACACACACACACACTCGCACACACACACTGACTAACTGGATACCAGGCCACAGCCTGGCGTTCGGCGCTTGGCGCTTGGCGCTGCTGTCACAAGGACATTTTTCATGTGCGCAATGTACATTTTTGGAATTTGTTACTCTGGTTTGTGCGGCGGCAACAGCAACAGCAGCAGCACAGTGTGGCCAGCACAGAAAAAAAATGTGCTTTACAAGCAAATATTAATTAACGCCCGCACTAATCGATTTGTCAATCGATAAATTGCAATGCACAACAGTGTTGCACAACGTCAGCAACTCAATTTGCAATGATTTCCATTAGTGGTTGTTATTGTTTTCACATGTGCGCGCATGTTTCGGTGCCACTGTGCATTGTTTTTGTGTCTGGCTGTTGTTGTTGTTGTCATTGTCAATGGCCGCTTGGTTTTTGTTTGATTTGAAAAATAACTTTTACACACACACACACACACTCCCACACAACACATTCATGCTACTGCTCTCTCTCTCTCTCTCTCACGCTGTCGCTGTCTCAGCTTTTTTGGCATTTGCATTTCGTGATTGTCGTGTGGATGTTTGTTGCCTGAGTTTATCTGTGACTGCTTTATTTATTATTCGCCTTATCGTTTCGTTCTCTTCTGACACTAAACTGCAATTCTCACTCTCGTTATTGTTGCTTGCATTTCTGAAATAATTGCAAGCACAATTGTGTCCGGGCATTTGTTGCCGCTTTGTCGTCACTCGCTTGTTCCCCCTTCCCCTTCGTCATTGTTGGCGCCCGCCATAAGTACGCTATAAAATACTTTGTGCGTAAGTGAGCTGCGCTTTTATTTGTAAATAATTGATGTTTAATATGTGCTTGGCACTTAATGCCAACTCCTCTTAATAGTTGCTGAAGGCATATTAAAACATTAAGCAGTCAACCCGTCCGCCTGTTTGCCTGTTTGCCCGTTTGCCTTTTTGCCTCCATTTTATTTTGTTTTGTATTTTCGCTTTTTTTTAAATTTAACGCTTTCGAGGGCTGGGGCGACATGTTGCATGTGTGTGTGCGTCTGTGTCTGTGTGTGTGTCTGCGTGTGTGTGTGTGCGCGTGGGGAACGCGGTACCCGAAGCATTCATCAACATTTTCAGCTGTATTTTTTGGCAGCGCTGCGCGCACAAAAAAAAAATATATTCTGGGAAGTAATTATGATAAATGCAGGATGTCTATGTGTGTGTGAGCATGTCTGTGTGCGTGTCAGCGAGTGTCTGTGTGTGTGTGTGTGTGTCTGGTTTTGCGGCATGTCGAACTTGTAACTGGGTTAATTGCGCGTAAAAAAAGGTAGCGCACCACACCACACAAACACACACAAACACACACACACAGACACACAGGACAGCATGTGAATGTGCGTTTGTGTGTGCGCCCATTTCCGCTTGCTGTCAATAAATCTTAAAGATCTGACATCTAAAAGATTGCCACAAGCCAGAGAGCTAGATAGCACGGTGTAACGTGCAAAACGTGAGATCAGCACAGGACATGAGAACAAATGTGTTAAACAAGTAAATTCATTTAAATTAAAGTGGAACAGGGGAGAACACAATTCGCATTCCATGCCAACTTTAATATGCGATGGTGGAGAAAGGGGGGTAAAGAAAATAATTCCAGAGCAATGCCAACATTTCTACACAAGCTGACGATTGCCAAGGGGATTTGTGCTCTCAGCCTGTGGGATAATTATGTCACATAACACACTCAACTGGGCAGAAGACCACGAACAACAATACCAACTACAACTACAACTACAGCAGCAACAACATTGAATAAAAATAAACGCAAGCCAAACAAAACAAAGCTCCATAAAGTACACACACACACACACACACACAGACACTCCCAAATAATGCTCACGTACATGTATTAATAAGCTTTGAGCATGTTAAAGCTCAATTACCTGCACAAGAGCCCGTTGGCTATTTAAGCGAACCGAACTCTGAATTACGAGTACTACACAAACACAAGCACACACACACTCACACACATACACGACTATTTTTATGTGTGTGTGTGTGTGCGAATCTGCTAATAATCATATCGAAATTTACTACAAACACACGTGGCCCAGCAGAATGACAAACCGAACGCAGCTCGAACTGTTGAAACAAGCGAATGTTTGACCAACTGCGAGTTGAACAACATATCACGACTGAATCTATTGGTTTTTAAAATGTAATTATATTTGGCCTTTATTACAAAGTTAGCCAACTTTAGTATCTGTGGGACAGCGCAGCTCTGTTCAGGAAGTCAACAAAATAAAATCACATTATGTGATTGTCTAACAGCATTAAATATACGCCACTTAATATTGCTATTTATTATATTATAAAACAACTTATTTTCCCACAGTGCAATATGACATTTTAACAGTTTTTAATATTTATTTATTTTAATTTAATTTAAGTAATAGAGCTAGACCAATTTATAAGTAGCATGGCTGCGACACCTTTGGCTAAGTTTTAAAAATAGATACTTATTGAATAATTGAATTGCTCAAAAATTAAACATTTTTATAAATTTTTTTGCATTTTAAAGCAAAAAAAGTGATATTTTCTTTATCTTTATCACTTTTTCCATAAAATAAAGTTTATGAACTGTTCGTAAATCCGACTTCGCAGCCATAGTGCACTGTAGAAAGAGTCTACAATAAACTATGTTTAATATTAGTATATTTAGCTAATACTTTTAATTTCTTATGTGTATAGCATTTTATTTCAATTTAGAATTTCAAGCAGCCTTTTCGTAATTTAACTTCACATGTTTATTGCATTTTAAAGACAGATTTTAAATAATTTCAATTTAAAATGTTGAGTAGTCCTTTTGGTAAATTGAAAGAGCATTCATAATACCATCAACTGGACTGAGAATTCATCACGTGCACAACTCGTAGCGTATTTTGTGCGCTTGTGTACGTGTCTGAAATTATCTCAGCATATGCAAAAAGTTGTCAAGACAACTCGATTTAAGTACAGGGTATCTGAAAGTCGAGCAAATTGTGCATAAGAAATGCTATACTCAATTTCCAATTGCCATTCATTATCGAGATTACAGCCATGAGGAAATGCAACCCAGTTTGCAACAACTGGTGCAAAAAGTATGAGAATTTGTCAAACGAATATGTTTATTTCGCAAGTCGAAGAAATACCGTTCTTAGCAGAAGTTGGCGTCCAACGTAACGGTAACTAATGCTGACAGTAAGAATTTCTCATGACGCGCCTTTTGGATATGCAACACATTTTTCACTCTCGAGTTTTTTCAACTTGCTTTCGAGAGGAAGCCGAAGAAAGAAATGTTGTAGTAGAAAAAGAAGAAACAAGAACGAAACGAAACGAAAGAAAGAAGTGCAAAAGGTTCCGGGGTTTTAAAAAGTGGAGCGTCACGTAGCTGGCTAACAGGGAAGGCAAAGAAAATCTGTTGTAATAAGATATGCGCCATGCATATGCATAAGTTAAGACAGCAAAGGTATTTGAAAAGTGGATGTAATATGTGAGAAACAACAGAGCAGGCAACAAACAGCCACGAAACGTCGCTGACTTACATGTCAACTATTGATTTTTTAATTAAATATTAATGAAGCACGAAAAAGAACGAGAAGCATGCTCCAAAAGCGAAATGAGAAATGCGAAAAGCAAAAAGCGAAAAGCTGAAAGCTGAAAGCTGAAAGCGGGACAGTCGACAGTCGACAGTTCAACTGCCTGCAAATGGTGGAGAATCGCCCCTAACTTGGCCATGTCCTGACGTGCCTGAACGCCTTAAGGTATGCTCCTCTAAATAATGGAGAGACTGCCGCGTGACACAAAGAAAACGCAGCCATGTGCCCCAAAAAACCAAAAAGAAATGAAAATAAAACAGAACCGAACCGAACCGAAACAAAAAGTAAAAGTATGAATAAAAATAAAAATAGACATAAATACTAAACAGACTAGGGAAGCGAGCAAATTACGAATTTTTAATCACACGTCGCGTTATGCAAGCGAAGAAAAGGCGTGTCCTTTGGAACGGGCTCCTCACGAATAATACGAGAAAATACAAAAAATATACGAAAGCAAATCAAATAAAATAAATATGCAAAGCGGCGTCTCTCGGAGTAGGTCGACGTCGAGTCGAGTCGTGTCGACGTTGCGCTGCCTATGCGCAGACACGCAAACCGGCCAAGTAGGAAATGTGGAAATGTAAAAGGCAAATGAAACTACAACATACTATCTGGCTGGGCTCAGGATAAGGCTGAGCCAAAAGAAGACGACTGACAGACAGACAGACAGACGAACAGCAACTGGCAGACAGTTCCTCCACTTTGTCCAGTCACGAAAGTTAGTTTAACAACTATGAGTGCAGGTTAGCGAGGCACACTCGAGCCCACAGCCGACTATATAGACGACTATGGAGTGTGTACAATGTCTGAGAGTACAAGAACTCACGCAACTTATAGACACACACTCAGACAAATAGATAAAAACAGTCGCGTAGGCGCAAACAGAACAGCACCGAAGACCAGTCGCCAGTCACGAGGACATTCCCATTCCCCATTCCACATCCTCTTGCCTGCTCCTATTTCCATTTATCTCATCCAGGCGAGAACATGTGCAATACTTTACGTGTCCTTTACAGAATTTACCACTGTCGCCTCTCCAAGTCAAGTGGCAGCGATAAACTAGTATTGTGCTTGTTCAACTAAAATAAAGTTTACAGCTTACTCAACTTTTAGTTCAATGGATTTTACAAACGTTAACAAATTGTCAAATCAGTCGCATCAGTTGAAGCCCATCTACAAAATCGACGCATATCAAAGACTAGTTTATTACGCCTCTAAACATTTTAGTTTATTGCTGGAAATCATTTAAATGCTTTACTTGATTACACGTAAACTTTGCTGTCGCATATTAATCATCTGTGTGGAATATCCTTCGCACATTAAGTGAAATTCAATTTAAATGACAGTTCTTTGTTCGAAGTTTATTGAGATACTAAAAAGTCAATAGAAAATGCTAAAGTCGAATGTTTTCAAAGGGATGAGTGTAAAATTGAAGGCTAAATAATGTCTGCTTTGAAATTGTTTATTCAGTGCGAAAGTATTTAATAAAACTCTGATCAATATATATTTTATTAACATACTTAAATGTAAAATAATTCAGACATTCTCTGGCATTCAGAATAGTAATATCTTCATGCGACTTTTTAAAGTAATTTATTAAAATGCAAACTGAAGTGAGTCCTTTTGGCAAACAAGAAATTCGCTTGCAAATGTTTAGCATGCAAATGGAATTTATGGCTCGTTCTGTAGACGCAATAAAACATTTTAATTGCTGGCAATACAAATTAATAATGGAAACCGTGCCAAATGAAGGCAGAGCTGGTTTTGGCTTATATGCAAAATATATATGCCAATATTTGACCCGTTCTTTATCCTTGACCAAGCTGTTGCCCCAGAGCTGGCACAGGCTCCGAAGACCGCAAAATGTGCTCGATATCATTAAGTGGCCGCCTTTGGCTCGATGCCCGGCTTCGCCTGGCTGCAGCAGCAAATTACACAAAGCAAGGAAAAAATGAATGACAGGCTGTGCACTGTTGTGGTTAGATTGGTTTCATAGCCAGGCCATAACAATCAATCTTGTTATATTAAAATAGCAAGTATACGCCGAACACTTGAACTTACGGGCACGCAACAGCAACAGAAACTCGAACTGAAAGTGAAACAAAAGCGAAAGAGAAACAGCAACTGACACGGGCAGGAGACAGGTGAAATAAAGTGAGCAGGTGGCCAGGGGAAAAAAATCATTAATAGGTATTTACTGGGCGCTGGTCGGGGCCATAAAAGTAATCCTTTTTTATTTACGAACTCAACTTCCGAACACTTCACACGCCGAAGACTCGCTCATTAAGTGCAGAAACCTTGAGAGCGAGAGCGAGAGACACAAATAACGAGGTAAAGCAAATGTTACAAGTTTTGCTCTTAATTCACTTAAGACTTTAGTTTTGGACAAGGACTTCAACAAGAGGCATGAAGCGGGAATGGGAAATGAGGAATGAGAGGTGGCAATTGTGAATGCCGCCTTACAACATCATTTGTGTGCGTCCTTTAAGTATCCTGTCCTAATACGAAAGTTCTCAGCATCAGCCACTCAGCCTTGACGATGCCATTGAAACTGTGTAGCACTGAATGCCAAATGGGAATGTGCAAAAAGCTTACATACGAGCCAAAGAGGAAGAATGGAGCAGAGGCAAAAAGAAAAAAAGGAATACGAATGTTCAGTAGTTTTCCATTCAGCTGGAGGTACAAAGAGCCAACTGCAAAACGCATAGGCAAATAGAAATATTAATAAAAGTGGAATTGCGATTTGCCCTTCGTCCTTCGTCGTTCATCGTTCGTCGTTCGCCTCGACAACTTTTTCAATTTGATTGCAGAACCAGACAAAAACGAAAAGGATACGAAGAAGTATCTTCCTTAGAATTCGTAACCTTTTAGGACCGGCATTTAAGTAGGCTTTTAGCCTGGACTTTAATTTACACAACTCAAATCCAGTTGTCGGCCTTATCAAATCTATCAATGACACTAATTGCGGGCTTATTACGCGTCCTGTTATCCCGCTGGCTCAAGGAGCCTGAGCCACGCGAATAAACGATTATTATGATTGGGATACTCACACACACACACACACACTCACACGCACACACACACTAATGCAAGTACTCGCACATTGTTTATTATTGGATGTCAATTTGGATTGTTGAATTATGTTTTTGGTTGCCTTTCTTTTTATTGATTTCGCATTTAGCTCACTGTTGACTGCTTTATTGGGGGCTTCAGTTTTATAGCTATTTCAATAATTGAAATTCTGTTCGATGTCTTCGAGTTCGCCTATTTCCAAAAGTATAATTATGATGATAGTCGCTTCTTCTGGGCTAATCGGTCGATGCTTGTAATATTTATGGCATATTCTGGGCATATCGTGTAATAACTAATAACTATGATTATTGGTATCACATGGTCGTAAAAGCAATTAGTTATATCATTGAGAAAGGGTTACAACTCGAAGTATCGATAAGATTTATACACATCCAGGGAATATGCATTAATGAATATTTCTTTGATATCTTATTTAATACAAACATAATTAAGGAACTCAATAGCATAATGAAATAGATAAGTACATTTTTATCCAAATTCAATTGCATGAAATAAAGGTATTTATTATGTTTTTCGATATTTATGAACTTGTTTGTATTTTTAATCATATTTAGACTAAATCAGAAAAAAAATCGTTATTTTGTTTCGAAGCTTAGATGAACATCAGAAAATGTAAATTGCTGCACTTCTTAGTTCTCAAATTTTGTATATTAATCTTAATTTAATATTATCTCTTCATTATTAGTACATCAAATATTATTTTGAATTTCATATTTTTCCATTTAAAGTAAGCAAATATTAATATTAAAATATACATCCATTTTTTGTTTGGGTATCAGACTGACTTTAAAAAGAGTTTCAAGAAATATATGTATAATGAAATGATATAGAGTTTTTTTTTTAATTTCCCATTTATGATTGATAGAATTCGTTAATTTTGAAGAGATTTATAATATACAATAAAGTAAATCACACAGAGCGAGAAGCAGTTCGTAATCCTATCAATTCTCATTTATTGCAGCTCGTGCGGAGTTAGACGCACTTAACCGCATCATCGACGATGCTCAAGTGTGGCAGCAGTGGCATTGTTGCAGCATGTCGGCAATTAAAGCTCGCATTTCGCATGCATAAATTGCACACTAATTGGCGCTGGTGCCGCCGCACCTCTCGACACCTCCTCGTACAATTCTCGGCCGCCGTCTCGCTCGATTCTCCGACGCACTCGAAACCCCAACGCAGTTGCAATTAAAAACTCGACCAGCAATTAAAGCGAGAGCGCACAAAACAAAACAAAACAAATGAGAGTTTATTTGCTGCATCCTTGGGGAGGCAGTGGAAACGTTTGCCAGAGGAACACGAAAACAAAAACGGGAGCGCATTATTCTAGTTTTGCGTAAATAATTTCGACACACGCTGCCAGTGGGAATCAATCATGAAACACTCATAAATACTCGAACACACTCGACCATACTCGAACATCTGGATTTCCGCAAAACGCGAACTCAATTTTAATTTTCAATTAATGACAAACAGCGAATGCAAATGGAGCGAAATGACAGCAGCTAAATAGGCGATTTATATTTTGAAATTGAAATCTATAAAAGTCAAATCACAAACACAGCCAGACAGACCCGAACAGGATATTGGTTAGAGGACATGCAAATCACTCATCCGCCTGGTACGCCCAGCTGCTCAACTCGATTCACGTTTGACGTTTAATTAGGCGCAAATTTTAATTAAATGCCATGGCGCCAAACAAGTTTTTGGTAAACATTCTGACCAAAAACTCATTAAATAACTATTACTTATGCGTCGATGTCAGCGAGCAACGGTTACGTTATTAATTTCCTCTCCCATCCTCGAGCCACGTTGACATCGCAACATAAATAACAGAGCCAAGGTAGGCCCCGAATGATAAATGGCCCAATGACGAAACCACATGAGGCACATCCTCACGTGTGATTGGCAAAATAGTGAAACAACAGCTATTTGATAGAGCGCTAAAAGTGTCCTTGCGGCACCAACAAAGCCATGAACACTATATATGGCCAGAATGCTTTGTAATCTGTTCATAGTAGATATCGGTAAATTTATATTATTTTATTTTTCACAATTTATACTTCAATTTGTAATATTCTGTATATTATATTAGTTGAGACTCTTAATTGTTTTGCGCTCGCTTTTCATATTCTTTTATTTTCTGCTCTTGGGAATTTTATTTTTAAATGGGAATAATTTATTAAGTATACGTCCAAATCAAGTTGAATATTTATATTTTATCAGCAAATGAAATATTGATAGAATTAAATTCGGATCAAAGTGAAATTAAATGCCTCAAAATATCTCGGAACTGATAAATATTATTTAATACCGATAATAAATTTAGAAAAATTCGAGTAATTTTTATTTGGTAAGCCGCAAACACTAATCGATATTTTTTCTATGAACTTATCAAAACAATATTATGTCCACAAGTATTTATCAAGTATACGACATGCTATCAAATCGCAAACTTTTCAGTAAGCTTTTCAGCAAAGGCATCAACACAGAAATCTGCTCGTAATTACTTTATCTCGCACAAAAGGAAATCACACTTCAACTCTGGACATTGTTGAGAATCATTTGATCGATTTGAGCAATCGGAATTCGTTTAATCGTGAAAACACTTGTGCAGAATTTGATACTTTTGCACAATGTGCGAGTTGAATAGACACTAGACTGGCAAGCGATTGGACGAGTTTCCCTTTTCCCCTGCTCAGCCTTCGGTTTTCGGTTTTCGGTTTTCAGTTGCACAATTAAGTTGGAATATTTGATAAAGTTTGCAGGGCTTTTAGTTGGTTTCCCTTTCGTCGTGTGTTGTCATAAGCATTGAATCGTTTTGTTTTTGGTGTTTTTTTGTTTTGTGTTACTTCCTCAATGAATGTCGCTCACCTGTTTGAAATTCTAAGGATACATTAAAATTGCGTTGCGTGTGTGCTCGGCCTGTATCCTGTGCCCAGTGTTCGTGTTGAAGAGGCCTATTCAATGGCTGCGACAGCCACAACCGGACTGTCCGCTTTACTAGTTTGCTGGCTGCTCCTCCTCCGACTCCTTCGCCTGCTTCGCCTGTCGTCGTGCTGTCCTGGCACGCTTCCTGCAGGCAGTCAGCTGCTTGCATGCAAAAGTTGTACTTTGCTGTCGCTGCTTCTGCTGCGGATATTCGTGTTGTTTAGTTTAGTTTTCTGTGGGCTTTCTCCCGTTTGCTGCTGCTGTTCATATTTCTCTATACACATGCACACACATATATGTATATGTATGCGTGTCTGCGCGCTTGTGTCTCTGTGTGTGTGTGTGTGTGGGTGAGGGTGTGTGAGAGTGTGTTTGTGTGTCACTTTTTGCGCTTCCTGCTCGATGCTTTCGCACCGCCCGCCGCCACGTTGTGCCGAGAGTGAAAGTTTTCTTCAGAACGTTGCCAGCGACATCGACGAGAGAGAGGCCAACTCGTGGTGAGTTTCCTCTGTCGCCCGCTCACTCGCTCTCTCGCGCTCGCACTCGCACTCACATTCGCCTGCTCTCTCGCGCGCTCTCGCTCTGGTAAATTCAATTTAATACTTTTGCTTTTGCAGAGTTCTCAACTAAGTTTGTTGCATTAATGTTTGCATTAAGTTGATTTAGTTTTATATATTTTGCATTTTGTATTTCGTATTTCGCTAATTGCTCTTTGTTATTGTGTGCCAAATTCACCACGATGGGCCTCTTTGTTATTGCGGCTGCCGAAGAGGGAGCTGAACTGAGTTGAGCTGAAGTTGAAGCTGAAGCTGAGGCTGAGGCTGAGGCTGCTTATAGTTGGTCGCACGCCTATAAATCGCCAACTTGCGTGCTGCGATTCGGTATTGGTATCGGTTTTGATGTTTTCGGACTCCGAATCCGACTCCGAATTACAGTACGTGGCGAATTTCGACAGTAGCCGTTGTTGTCGTTGTCGTTGCTGTCGTTGTCGTTGCCATTGTAATTTAACCTTCTGCCCTACTCTCGAATGCGTCATCGAAGTTGTTATTGTTGGTGTTGCTGTTGCTGTTGCTGCCACATAAATACGATACGATAAATAGTGGAAACTCAAGTATTTACGTGCATTAATTTGCTTAATAATTTATTTGGCACCATCACACATACACAGTGTGTACACTAACCCGAGACAGACACGCACGCACGCACGCACGCACGAACGCACACACACACGCACACAGTGGCACTCACACGCACACGCACAGTGCATGTGTGCGAATATTGAAACACACGGCCGTCTCGCACATTAACTGCATATGTCGAGCTAGCACATTCATTACCCATACGCCATGTTGAACGGCGCTATGTTTTTAGTGCACACGCACTCTTCACTGCTGCCTCGCAGTTGGACTCGCAGATGCTTTCAAGGTTATTGCCTGTTACCCAAAAAAATCTCCTTAATTTCTCTGTATTTTACATTCGATACGCCAGAAGAATATCGCTGGCTTTTCGCAGTGCTCTGCACATGGCTTGAGGCTGCCACAATGTATCTACAATTTACAAATTCGCCTCAGCGCTTCAGCATTTTGCAGCTGGCATTCAAACGCTTTTGCACTTCGATTCGAAAAACACGCTTAATAACAATTAAATTTTAGTTTAATCTATACTGCTTTTTTTTGCATTTCTTTTTCTTTTTTTGTGTTTTATTTGACTTTTTTTTCTCTGCGTTTCCACAGTGCGCGTTTTGGTATTGCGTTCGCGGAGCGCCCCGTCTGGACCGTGTGGCTCCACTACTCTGACTACTTGGGCTCAACTCTGTCGTCCTCGCAAATGTGCTCGGCCCGAAAGCTTTTCCCCAAAATGTAGGCTTTGTGTGAGACCATCAATCGCAGCCGAATCGCTCACGAGAGCTCGAAGCACGAAGCCACGATTTCACCTCCCTGCTGCGTCTGGTTGATTGCTGAGCATAAACTGAAGCTCGAAGTCGCGAATCGGCTCACGGGCTTTCACAGTCACAATCTCATTCCGAGTATCAGTCGCAGTCTCAGTCTCAGTTTAAGTTTCTGTGTCTGTGTCTGTGTCTGTGTGTGTGTCTGTTTCTGGTCTCTGGTTTTGTTGGGTTTGCACTCAAAAGTTTGCGTTGTTTGGATTTTGTTATTTTAATGCGGCGGGTGGAGTCTCGTGTCCCGTGTGCTTTTTGAGGATTTCTTTCGTGTAATTGTTTTCGTTACGTTCGTTACTTTTATTATGGGCGCCAGAAGCAGCAGCAGAAACTTAAACAGACCAAAGACGACACCAGACTAGACTCCCAGTTAGTAAGTATGTGCCAAATGTAGACGTAATTGTGCACTGAACATTTACCAAAAATTCCATTAGTTGAATACATTTTAAGAGAATTCTTTTGAGAGTTGTTTTAATAGAGGCATTACAGGAACAAGTAATAATTAATTAATTAAATAAAAAAAATATTAATTCAACTTTCAGAATCATGTTTTTCGAATATACAAATTTAAAGCCAAGGCAAAGTTAACTTTTAAGCTCTCAGTTACTCACAATTTTTTAAATGATTTTCTGAAGACTTATGTTAATATAGGAAAAATTCTGAAGGCAATCAAAATAAAGTCGACTACTCCTTAACCCTACAACAACTATCAAAAGAAATATAAAGAGTAGCTGTTAGTAGGGGAAGCAAACAAAATGCAAAACATGAAAACATTTCGCGATTTTCCTCACGTTCAGCATTTGCCACCTTTATAATGCCCAAAGGGTTTGAGAGCGAGCCAGCGCTGAAGCAATTGTAGTTTGCGGATCCGCGAAAGCAGCTGCATAATCTGCACAAAGTATTTAATATTTAATTGGTTATTATGGTGCTCTAGTATTTCTTTTAGTGTCCTATAAAAAGCATGCAGCAAACGGCACGCAAACTAACCCACCAAACAAGAATGTCTCCAACCATCCAGCTACCACACCCACACCCGCAACCTCACCTCCGCCCAACCACCCACCGAGAAGCCCTCGCTCCTCGCCTAACTTGCACGAATCTCACTCAATAGTCCGAAAAGTCCGAAAGAACAACAACGAGACCAGACAAACGAACCAGGCAAGCGAAAGCGACTGTGGTGAGAAGCTCTCTCTCGCGCTCTCTTTTCAGCTTCGCTCTCTCTTAGTGTCAACGTGTGTCGCTCCTACGCAAAACTCAACACACAATCGTAGGAAACGTCAAAAAAGCGCGTGACAGCCAGGCGAATATTGAAGTAAAGGAAGCAACGCGAAAGCAAAGCAAAGCAAACTAAAGTTCGCCAGGTAGCATTTTTGGAAGCTGCGAGAGACAGCGAGAGAGAGAGAGAGAGCATGTGTGTGTGTGTGTGAGTGAGTGAGTGAGGGAGAGCGAAGAGTTGAAGGCGTGAGTGTGAACGACACGTTGTTGCATTTCCCACACTGCGACGCTCAAAAGCAGGCAGCATATTCTGCAACAGAGAACAGAAAACAGCAACAGCAACAGCGACTAGCGAAAAATAACGGGTTTAGGCTGACCGAAGGTTGCTCCAAGGTGTTGATGATTACACGACCAAACGAGTGCACGTGCTCCCCACAAGGGTGAGGGGAGGGTGGGGAGGGGAAGCGGGGCCGTTATGTTCGAATAGTTGTTTCAGTTGAAGGCTGAAGCGTTACGCTGCCGTCGATGGATTCGATGCGTTGCGTTGTTGGTCGTGTCAAAGTTTTCTAATTGAATTCCATGCTGAGGCTGTTTACGTCTTCGTTTGACCTACGACCCGTCGCCCTCCGCGCCTCTCTGCCGCCACCCGCGACCTAACCCTCGTCTTATCAGCTAGCGCTGTTCATGGGAATTATGTCACGTTGGCTGCGTCATTGTGTCTGCCTAGGTTATTGATTATTCTCGTTTATGACGAAATGCGTACGCCAAAATAGTTTGCACAAGCGCAACTATGACGTCATGGTTAACCCCGAAGCTTTTAACCCGCACACACACACACACTCTCGGATAGTACAAAAACTATAACAAGGAAGAAAGTCAAGTCAAGTAAGTCGAGCGTGCTCGACTGTGAGACACCCGCTACCCATTTCGTGAGAGTACCATATATTTGTACTCTATATTCGAAATAAAATACCAACATACTGAATAGTATATTTTGTGTAGAAATATACCTGAATTTTGAAAAACGCCATAATATACCGTACGCGGTCACACTGTCAACCATATCAACTGAGCTCCATCTGACCCTATAAAGTTGTTTCCTGAATTACTTCTATGTTTTTCATCCGATCACAATGAAAGTCTTAGGAATGATTTAAAGTAAAGTTATTATTATGCGTACCAACATAGTTTTATTCGATTTAAGGGAATCTACGTTATATGTATATACACGAGTACCTAGTTTGATGTCTCTAGGCCTATTAGTCTCTGACGACATGGCCATATCGTCTCGGCTGTTAACACTGGTCAATAATATATACATATGTATACTTTATGAGGTCGAATGTCTGCTTATGATTGTTACATACATTTTTTGTTGGCACTAAGTTATAATACCCTTCTACCCAATGGGTAGCGGGTATCAAAACATCACTACAAACTACAAGCATTGCCCTCAGTTTGTTGTCAACTTGTCGCACCTCACACTCCGATGCTTTGGCTGCTGCTGTTCTCTCCATCCCAACTGCTTTGCTGTGCCTGACAGCCAACGTCAGTTCAACTCATTTCCATTTCCATACTCATACTCATACTCATACTCAGGCACATTCCCTTCACATTCATGTTTCCCCCAGTTTTCGGTGACTAGTTTGTGAAAAGTTTTGTTGGTCGAGAGCTTTTCAAAGCAGCCATCTAAAATCCCCCGGCAAGCCGTCAAAACGAATCCGGGTTTGGGATCTCAATCTCAATTTGTTTGGCTGCCTTTATTATTGCGGCAAAAGATTTATTTTTGTCATTCGAGTGATCTAATTAAAGTTTTGTGTGGACCAAATTACGAGCAAAGCTCCAAAAACGAGGACACCGACTAGAATTTGTTTTTCTCGCTCTTTCAATGGAACTTTTTAGGTGTAACTTGTTTTCATCTAACCCCTACAACAACAACTACCAAAAAAAAAAACTCGCTCGAATTCCAAAAAGTAATTTATTTAACTTTTACTTTTACTGTCTTGACGTTAGTTGCCCTGTCGTTTGGCAAATGAAATGAGATGTGCTGACCCGTTAACTTGAATTCTAGCATCCCTGGGATTTGTCGCCATCTCTCTCACTCCCTCACTCCTCCACTCTCTCACTCACTCCTCGCTGAAAGGGTTTCAAGCTCTGCCAACGGACAGATGACATTGCTGATATTAAAAAGGTAGATGTGCTAGGCAATGAATGGGGTTCTGGCGAGCGACCCTCTTCAACGTAAGCCTAGAAATTTGTTTACGTTTTCAAACGAAACGCGTTAAATGAATCACCCAATTTAGTTATAATCCCAAAATAAACCAATTCAACGACCAAAAGGTACGGATAGGTTACTTACCAGCCATGATAAGCTCCATACGGCCACTGATAGCACTGCATCAATTACACTTTGATATCAACTCGAATTAACAAGCACTAATTCGTATGTGTTCTTCATGAGTTGTTTATAGGGATGATAATAGCATCCCATACTTTAAATTCTCATATAGGTTGCGTCCAATCCAATTTTATTATTGGAGTTCTACTTCTTCTACACAGTGGAAAACTTGTAAAAAATTCTAGAATATTGTTTACAAGATATTAAAGTTGAAAAAATTTTAAATAAATTAATTCCAGAAAGAAAATTCAGAACAAGCTCTTGAATTTAAACATAAAAATATTACTTGAGAATATTTTATTAGGGGTGCAAGATTTTAATCTTGAAACAAGATGTTTTTATCTTTAAAGAAAGTGAATATTGAAATGTTGTTTGTAAAGAGTTTTTGATTTAAGCTTTTTAACTTTATCTAAATAGTGGTTAATAGTAAACCTATACTAAAATGTCTTAAGACGACTAAATAAAACAGAACTGCTAAACTATTTGAAATCAGCAGTTATGATAGCTTATCAAAATCTGCAAAATGTGTATTGATTGATCTTATTGGGTGCTTTTCATAAGCTGGTCTTATCAACCGAAAAAATGCTTGCTTATCAGCATCGCACGATAATCAAATCTTTTTTGAGCATCTCAGATTAAAACCCGTACAACCAAAAAATACCGGAATAATTGTAAAATGTTTTTAGCACTAGTTTTTAGAACACATTATAGCAATAGACTGTAAAAACTTCAAATATAAGTTTTCCAACACAAGACAGTTCATTCCGCTGATAAAATAAAAGACATTCGGATTCGTTTTTATATTTACACACATTTTGTTTTTAATGTATTTTACTTCATTTCGTATTTAATAGCTCTCTCGTTCTCTCATATTTAATATGCTTTCTGCTATATGTAGGTTTTGGATATACATATGTATAATTCTGGTAATTGTACTGTACTGCTTAATATACAAACACATACAATATCTTACCTAAGTGTAAAGTGTAGAGAGCCTATAAAAATGTAATGCAACCCACACTAAATAATTAGTTACAACTCGTATTGTTGTGCTTACAATACACATGTAACAAGTACAGCAATAAAACATCTATACAATACATATACGTATACATAAATATATAGTATACATCTATATAAACCGATGTTTTGTTTTTGTTTTTGTTTGTGTTTTTGGGTTGTGGGTTTGCTTAATAAAGTACATACATGTTTAGTGGAGACAACGAGTCGAGTCATCGTCATCGTCGTTTGGTTCCTCATTAAACTAAGATAATATCGATTCTAACCTCAAAATTATTGTACCACATTTTGAATATCAATCGCTTAATAATCATAATAATTATATATAAATGTATGTATGTATATCATATCAGTAAAAAGTATATAATTTATAAATATCAGCAATTATTCCAGTTTTCGAGTCTACAATAATACAATTGGAACATACACGCGTATATTCCGGGATATACAATTCCAAAACTCAGTGGAGCAATTAACGGGAAATGGAGATTACAAAAGTTACAAGCTAATTGACGGGTCAATCGATAACCAGCCTATCGATTATCGATTATCGACATCCTTTCTTTCTACTCTCATGTGAATGCTATTCGGTTCTCGATGCAGGCAATAAATAAATTAATACATTAATCGTATCAACTAAGATTTGTTGTAGTTGTTGTCATGTGCGAATCGTGTCTCTATATATATACACGTAGATATAGACAGGCGCTGCTGCATTCATTCCTCGCCCTCGTATCCCAAGCACCACAACTGGGACAGGGGCACGGCTGCGGACTAGCTGGCTCCGTTGCCGCCTCCTGCATCGTCCTTGCGGGGTCGCAGGATGAAATTGAGATTATAGTTCGTGTTCACGGCGTAGTAGACATTCGCCGTCTTCGGCATGACCAGCTCCTTGTCGGGCAGCACCTGGGCCAGTGTGTATCGATCGGGATCGTCCTCCAGTCCCAGCTTCAGCATGGCATTCCGGATAACCTGCGGCGTCCGCTCGTTGTTCCCCAGCATTATGCTCTTGTACAGCACAATGCCGTCCAGCTCGATGTTGTCCGTCTCATACGTCACGCGAATGATGTAAAAGTCTGGCGCGGATTGGGCGACGACTCCAGCGGGCTGCACCAGCTGGGCATTGATGTGCGTATGCGGAGATCCGCCGTTCGAGGTGCCGTTCGTCAAAGCGGCATTCTTTAGCCCATTGCCCAGCGACTGCGAGTGCGTGAGTTTGCTGTGCGCCGACTGACGACCGCCCGAGTTGCTCGAGTCCATGGACAGGTTGGAGGTGCTGCTGGAGGCGGACATTATCGAGGCGTGATGCGCATCGCGATCCAGCGAATTGTGCCTCGAGCTGTTGCTGCTGTTCAGCTCACAGTAGAACTGCGAACCCGCCCCGCTGCTCGAGTTGGAGTGTATGGAGTCAGTCTTGCGATGTCCATGACCGCCAGCGCTGCCCATGATGGACGCTGTCGAGGAGGCCGTTGTGTTCGTCAGCGACGTGTTGGTGCTGGCCACCGATTTCCTCGGCGCTGGCGGCGGCGGCTCCACTTGGCAGCTGTGCGCAAACGCCTGTCGCTCGTCCAGCAGTGGCATCGAACCGAACCAGTGGTCAAAGAGCGCATCCTCGTGCAGATTGTAGGTGTTGGCGGCGCCCTGGAGTAGCTTGATCTGCGCCAGCACCTCGAACTCCTTGCGCTTCTTGTCGAAGTTGATGAGCTTGTCCTCGGTGAGGTAATCGGGATTGGCGGTGTGTATCATGGTCAGATCGGTGAGAAATGTGCCCAGGTAGGGTATGGTCCCGTGGGATGTCTGTGTGCCCATGTTCTGTATCAGCTTCTGCAGGTGGCGATCGGTTTGATCGCCGCCAACTGGATCCGGATTCTTGGCAGTTCCCTCGCGCTTCAGCACCTCGCGCAGTGTCCACGCATTGTTGTCCTCCGAGCAGATGCGAGCCAGTTCCGTGAAGATTTCCATCTAAAGGGGAGATGGAGTAATTAGTAAACATGTACAAGAAATTAAATACAAAAATTAAATGAAAAACATTGAACATCAAATTTGTCCTGAAAATTTCATTATGATCGTTCAATTAACGCATTAGTTATAATACTATATTTAGGGAGATGCGGTTTGATTGATTTGATTCGACTTAAATTGAAACTTTTTTAATCCCAATCAAAAACTTGATATTTATAATGCCACTTCTAAGATTTGAATATGTAACTCTGGCTGGAGGGCATTGGTCATTGAGAGCTGGTATTCCAAACACAACCTTAAGTCGTTTTAGCATTTAGAATAAGCTATTATTAAAGACAGTTAGAACAGGTATTTGACGAAAAGTTATTTCAGGAAATTCTTTTTGCAAGATGAAAAGTTTAAAAAATTGTATTTTGGTAGTAGTAGTTTGGAGTTTCAAGGCATTTAAAATATCACCATTTAAAATATCACTAAAGATTATCAATACGTTCAATGTACATATTGAAATCGAAAAACAAATACTGCAAATGCTTTAATGTATATAAAATACGACCCATAAGATATATATAATAAGGAAATTTTAATTGCTATCAAATGGCATACAAGTAGTTTGGTTTTCCCCACAACTAATTGAAATAATCCCAGCACTCCATATCTATTATTTTGGAAATTATAAATTTATAAAATTACATTTAATTGATTCAACTTACGCGCTCTTTGGGCAAGAACTCCCAGACCTTGGACAGTCTGTAAATGGAATTCGAGTTCAACGCCGAGATGATGGCCTTGAGGGAACTGAAGTTCTTGAGCATACGCAGCTCCTGGGCAATATCGATCCAGCGAGATATGTTCAAGGCGCGTTCCTGCAAGAAACAAAAGAGTTAAAGTCATTTGTAGTCCATTAACATTTTTGGAGCACTCACCTGTGGCTTGAGACGGTCGATGAGGATGCTGGAGACCACGCGGAACAGCACAGCGTTAAACTGGTTGATGGTGGCCACCACAGTCTCGGAGCCGCCGCTGTCCCGTCTCGCCCACGTGTGGCCGAGGCATTGATGCGGGATGAGGCGCTTGAAGAGCTCCGTGTCCATGCGAGTCAGCTGCTCGGCAAAGTGGCGCACGGGGACGTGGGGAAAGCGAAAGGCCTGCATGAAGTGCGTGGGTCCGCGATAGATGGGCGTGAGGAAGACGCCGCTGAACTGCTCGCTCAGATCGTAGGTGGAACCACACGGCGTATGCATCATAAACTGCTGGCCAGCCTGAGCCGAGAGCCAGGGCAGCGGAGTGCTGTCCAAGCTGTTGGTGGCGCCTCCACCGTAGACCTGTTGCCGCAGCAAACGTTCCAGGCGATTCAGCACCTTGATGTGCAGATCGGAGCGCTTGAGACGCTTGGCCGCAAATGCCAGAATCTGCTGCAGATTGTCCTCATGCCAGTCCTCGGGAAAGCCGTCCAGCCAGACGTGCAGCGCCGAGACTAGAGTTTTCTTGTGCTGCTCGTGTATCGAGGCTGGCGAATCGTAGCTCTGATCCTCGGCGGTGCCGTTCTGTTGCGCCAGCTCCAGCTCCTCGGCGTGCTTCTCGTGCAGCGCATCGTAGCGTTGCGTCAGCAGGCTGAGCACCTGCTTGGGCGTCGAGAAGGTGCGATACGTGGAGAGGAAGACGTTGATAAACGTCGACTCCAGTTCCCCGTCGTCGGTGGCCAAGGCTTCGACAAGTCGAGCCAACGTGGCCGCTTTGACAAAGCGAACGCGCACCGTCTCCCATTCCAAGTGCGAAATTTCATCATCAGAGTCCTGCTGCAAGGCTATCGAGGTAAGTAATTGCATTTGGGACGATGCGGCCGATAGATAACTTACATTGCTGGCCGTGGGCGTGGGTCGATGGTAGCGCACCTTCTTCAGATAGACCGTGAAAATTGCATTCTTCTCGTGCTCCTCGCCCCAAAGGCGCCACGTGGGCTGTTGTAGAGAAAACCAATCAAAGTGTCAAATTAGTAAAGTGCTGATTGAAATAATATTTATACTACATAGTACTATATACATATCATACATCTCTCTCTCGTGAAGTTGAATCGATTCATTGGCATAATTAATCATTTGGCTAATTTTAGCACAATTTCCGACTATTTTTAATTCATTATTTCTCTTAATACGAGCACGCAAATTTTTAAATATTTCTCAATATAAACAATATGTCTCGAAGGCAACGAAATGAATTCCCCGTTGTCCGTATTTATTTTGCTGTGATGGAAACTGGCGGACATTTCCATATACCATTTTCCATTTTCATTTCCCGTCGAATTTGTTTTGGCAATATTTCGACTAAAACACATTTGTTCCTGTCCATTTCCATTTCCATTTCATGTGTGTGTATATGGCTACATTTGCTCTACTTGGTATTTTAATAGCTTAATAAATATCTATCTAATTGGCCAATGCGACTAAAGAACTACAGATTACGACGAGACAGACTGGCCATCAAAAGCATTAACATATAGATTTATCTTCTCATGAATTCTTTCATTCCTTCCACAGAATTCAATTAAGTTGAGTTGATTACACATTTTTTAAATGTTTACATATTTTTTAAGAGCTTATTTACGTTACTCTTGACTCTCAAAAGTGTTGTTTCTTTCATTTACAAGTCTTCTTTTTTAAACCTTTAATATCTTGAGTTTTAAATGTATTTATTTATTCGAATTCTTTGTGAATTACTTTCATATTTGCCGATAGGATTAGCTTTACATTAACAATTTTTAAATAAAAGTTCAATTTTATCGTCATAATTCAATGAAAAATTAATTCATCATCATTCGTCGCAAAAATAAATATTAGTTAAATTTTTGAGATTTCTTATATTTTTTAGTAGCAGCTGCTAAACAGGTTTTTACTTTAAATTCCACTTGTTGATGTTGCCAATGACGACACACATAAAATGACGAAATATTCATTTACGAAACAAACATAACAATAATAACAAAAAACTGTCAGCTTCAGCTTGAAGACTCTATCACATTAAATTAATTCTGCCGCACTTTATAAATAAGCTCTTTAGCATAAAATGGTATTCTATACATTAACAACAATAATCGAGTTTAAGAAGCATGTAAACAATTTAATGAATAAATATAATGGAATAAATATATACGTATATATTAATGAGAGCAGAGGTTCTTCCTGTTCAAAATTGCCGCTTTTAAATATTTCCGCAAATTCGTAGTGAGCAAGCATGAATTCAGCATGGATCATGATGAGCGTACAAGTATATTCACAAATTGTTTATTGAGTTTGCAATGTCAGTTCGTCAATTACATGGCCAATAAATTGACATAAATATTAATGAGCTTTACTCATCGCCCATCCCACAAGACATGCACAAATGTTTGTAGTTCGCGGACCAGAAATAGCTTAAATATTTGCGCATAAATAATTCTAATTGTGAAAACATGCAACAAAGAGTTTAACAAATGCCTTTGTTTATATGTAAAGCTATGTAAAAAATTAAAACGAATAAAAGAAATGAATTTAGTGGAAACGTGCAACATCGAAGCGTGAAAAGGCATTCAACGCAAAATGAATGAATAAGCTCGAAGAAAACTGAATAAATGAGCAACAAAAGCAAAATCACGCAATCTACAACTGAGAGTGTATAAGTGTGTGTGTGTGTGTGTGTGTGAGTGTGTAAAGCCACAAACAAATTAAAGGCAACCCCCTCCCGATTTATAAATACGCATATAAAAAGAGATTTGCCCAGTCAGCGATGACAACGCTACTTACTGCCTGCCTGACCCCACGAAGACCCCGAATACGCAAAACATAAACATGGATGCTACCACACACAGATACACACTCACACACACACACATAGTACATAGATAGATCGGCAGAATGCTTACAGAGATCGCCGGACAAACACGAAGTTCATGTTCGACCGATTAATTGCCCGCATGCGCTTTAATTACACGAACAAATACGCAACAACAACAACGACAAAATGTAGAAAAAAACGGAGGCACAACAAATGTTGTATTTAAATGTTTAGTTTACTTGTCTGTCGGACCGGCCGGGTGCTCTGCGTTGGGCGTCTTGTGTCTTGTGTCTGGCCCCATTTCGTAAAGTTTCGTGGACTGCTTCGAGTGTTTCGTAAAAATACAACAACATCGCAGCATTTTGGGCGTTAAGTGGTTTTATGTTTCTCTCAATACCCTCACAAATCACATAAGGGTCTACAGAATTCTACACTTTTTTGCGTATACTTAATCATAATCGCAGCGCTTTAATTCGATAAGAACTACACAAGAATCTGTCAGTTTCTAAGTGACTTTTAATTGCCGGAAGTAAACGATTAACTGCAATATTTTTCGAGTTAATTTCTTAATTATTGCAGGGTATTAACACTGCAGCAAACTTGCTTTCTTTCCCTTTCTTTTTCGGCGTGTAATTGTGCATAAATTTTATGGAGAGATAGTTGTAAACAGCTGAAAGTTTTTCGAAATGGCCTTGCCAAGTTTCTTAATTTTTTAGTAAGATGTTGAAATAGTACTTGGGCGTAAATTATTTTTGGGTTCATTTGCAGTTACTTTTGGCCCAAGTAGCAAAACAGCGGGAATTGCTGGAAATTAAATGAATGCCTAAATTAAGCGAAAATGTAGAAAAACAACAGCTGCTTCCTGCAAAATACATAAAAAAAAATATACACGAAACGAAAACAAATGGCAATTGTTTTTATCTAATTGCTGCCGTACTTTTAGCCTCTAATTGTGCGCTGTTTTCTTCGGGTGGTTGATCTGCACATCCAAACGAATAGAATATATGTATGTATGTGTGTACATCCATCTACTTCTGAATCTACTTCCCAAAATAAATAAATACATCGGACCGTATCAGTATCTGTGTATGTATAGAATATGAAGGCAACTTTTTAATCAATTCACGGCAAAAGATCAGCAAAAGTCGCTTGACTTTTTTTCTCTCTTCTCGGCGGCTGCCAAAAAAAGAAATTTCGCTGCTGATGATGTTGTGTGCGTGTGTGTGTGTGTGTATTTATTTAATTTATTTGTTATTTATTTGGTATTTTGTAGTTGTGGCTGCCTGAGATGTTTAAATGCTGCTGCCGGCTGTTGTGGCGCTCGCAAGTACATATGTTCGCATCGTTTGTTTAATTGTTGTTGTATGTTTAATTAATGACGCACTATGGCAGCTTATTTCAGTTTCATTTGCGTCAAAAATGCGCAATGTTTATTAAAAACAGCACAAAACTAATAACACCAACACTAACTGGCTGCAACTTTAAAATTGAAAGTTAATAGGGCAAATAACAATGGCGGCAGCTGCAGACGTTTGACAACACTGCACAATGAAGTCGCGTTATCGATAAAAATGTGGCATCGATTAACGGACTTGCAGTGCAAAAGGAAAAATTACGAATTCGCACTGTAAGCCAGCAATGCTGCTAGATACGTTTTTTCCCATCGAAACCCGCTTTTTTTAAATGTCGTTCGCTAGAAAAATTTGCTAGCTGCGGGAAGCGGGAATTCTGGGTTTTTATTTTTTTTAATGCTTTTCCCGATTTTATTGTATACAATTCTTGCTTCAAATAAATATTGGTTGTATAATACTAACAAAATATCCCAAGAAACACAGAACTTCAAAAGTTTTGGATTGGTGTAAATCCTTATGAGGATTCTGGGAGCAATAATACTTTTGCAGTGCTGGCTAGATTGCCATTGACATATTATTTTTGCCTTGGACCAACGCAGTAGTGCAGCGTGTATTTTGATTAGTAAATTGTGAAAGATGAAAATTACGATTAAAAAAATAGGTAATTGGTTGAATTGTTTCGTATTTCAAATGTAAATAGTATATTCTTAACAACAGCTGCAACGTACAGCATACCCAATAAATTCGTACTGATGATAGGAAAGAAATTATCATGTGATAGCAAAAATCAATATTAGCTTATTAGGTTTCCTACTGATTTTTAGCTGTTTCTTGTACTAACTAAAGTTATGGAAAACCTAGCTGTTTAATAGCGTTTCACATCTTGTTGATTCCCGTCAAAAACAGCTTTTTTCGAATGATAAATTGACAACACTGACAGCGAACAGGGCAAAAGAGGCGACGTCACCGTCAGTCACAGCTGCGCCCAAAAGGTAAAAGGTAAACACAGGCGAACAAATCAGCAAATAACTATGTATATATGGCAAGCTACAAACACAAAACAAACAGAATATATTGTATATTGTATATTGTATATTGAATACAATTTGCATGCAGTCTAATTTGCCAGTCTCGCATTTACCTTGGTGTAGGTATAGTTCTTGGCATGCAAATCTTTCGTCTTTTTCGATAAATTGCGCAGCGTGGCGCCCGTGCAGGCGCAGAGATACTTGAGGCTTGCAACGACTTTGCGCTCGGCATTCAACACGGCTGACGTTGCATCCAAGTCATCATAGGAATGATATGAGCTATTGCGACGCTGCTTCGTCGCCGATGTGGAACGCGAACGTCGCTGCTGCTGCTGCTTTTGCTGGCGGCCCAATGTCGATGTGGGCGTCGAACTCGGCGTCGTTGTGGGCGTGACCATGGACGATTTCTTTTGTCGCGGACACGTGTGATGATGATACTGCGGCTGTGCCTTCGCCCACTGCTGCTGCTGATGGTAGGCGCAGGGCGTGGTCGCTTTGTTGTTGTTGACATGTCGCCACGTGCTGCTGAAGTCGGTGTTGTCCAGCGGCGGCATCAGCGCCCGATTGTAGCCGGATAAATCCTGCAACTGATAGGCACAAGTATGGCTCTTGATCAGCGTCGGCTGCTGCTGCTTCTGGTGGTGATTGTGATGATGATGGCTGTGTTGGCAATTACAGTTCGCTTGGCTGGTGAAATTCTGTAAATTTGTTTGCTGAGTCAATATTGCTGAGAGTAAGAGAGAAGTGAGTGCGCTTTGTACTTGATCTTGCTTCATTGATTGGCATTGGATGGGCATTCAACTAGCCGTGAAACGAGTTCATTCACATTCGATTCGCTTGCTCGTTCGCCACACACACACTCGAGACTTTGAGACTCGGAATCAAGAGTTCGAGTTCGAGAGTCTGCAACAATGCCTAGGGCTTGTGCTGCCCGCCCCTGACCTTGGCTACAATTTAGCTTAGACATTGTCGACACACGCACAGCTGCGTCGACTTCTGCTCGATCCATGTGTGGATGGGCACGTCGTCAAAACAATCGACTTTTTTGACAACACAAAAGTCGAACTCAAACTCAAGTGGCGTCTCAAGCGACTCACTCGCCACCTTCCATATTTGGTTAAATGCTTTCGCTTCCCCGACTGCAATTATAGCCAAGCAGCTATTTTATGCTTCGCCTTTGTTTAACACATTTTCGTGCCATTCATAAACAACATAAGGTATTCGCCCCCCAAACGTGCAACGCAACTTTTCCAGGAAGTTGTTTTCATTTGTTGCTGTTTCACGCCCATTCGAAAGGAGACTGGAAAGTTGTTTCAAATTGTCGCTTCACAACTCTATTAGTTTAGTAGCATAAAAAGCGCAAACTATTCGCTCAAGTGCATTTGCAATTCGTCATTGCGATTTTCCGGAAAATGTGTTGTGTTTTCCCCACGTTTATGGCCACAATATTTGGCATGGTGGCAGCCCATTTCATGTCGCATTTAGCCATAAATTTAGGCCAACAATTTCCAGAGAGCTCCAAATTATACACATTCAAGCTGGCGAACGCATATAACTTGTTTTCGCTTAATAGCCACGCTTTCGTCAGAAAATGTCATATGGCTGACCAGTTATCTGAGTAAACAGATCAGCAGGTCAAAACCCAAGCCGTGCGTGATGGGGTTGCTCTCGAAGTATGGACGAGAGCAGCAAGAACAATACGAAACGTGCCCCATTTGGCGGCAAGAAACAAACGCTCAAATCACTGCCACAAATGCGCTCGACTGCCTCGCAGCATCCCGAAATAAACGCATTAAGCTAACCACACAGTGCTCCGACAGTCATAATAAAATTAAATCGCGCACAATAAAATATAAAAATTGCCAGTTAATCAGACACGTTCCGGCATGTGCTGTGCTGGGGCATAATAAACAGGCGACCCAGACCCAGACCCACAAGTCCGAGTCGCAGCTGCCAAATTGGAGCAATCGAAAACCGAAAACGATTCGCACCCCCAAAAGTGACGACACAACTCGATGGGGTTGAAATACAATACTATATATGCTAGGCAGCCAGACCCAACATTACGTATATTAATCATAGACATTTACTTTGTTTAATCATTTGGTTCAACCTCCAATTGTGTTGCTAAAAGGCTTTGCTTATTCGAGTACAATACAGGTGCTAATGGACGTGTTCTAGAAATAGCAAAACAGGCAGGACAACGCAGTGAAATGTCCGCAATGCTCAGCTGAAAAGTCTACTCGACTTGCAGATATCCCGCAACTTAATATATTGTCAGTTCTTTAAGTTTAACTTGAATTCTGAATTTGTAAGATATCTTTCAGTTGTTATATGTGTTAGATATCTTTCAGTTGTTCTGTAGTATTCTATTTTAGTATTTTTATATTTTAACCTGACTACATTATTGCTATCCAACAAACAAATAATAACTTCTGTTATACACTTTTTCTGGTTCTTGATTGTGGAAGTCTTAGTCTCTAGAATAACCTGATTACAATCTTATTATTTTATAAAACTTTTATATATGTTATATATATATTTTCTTTTTTATTGTAGTCTTTTGAAATAAACGTATGCGTATTCTAAATAGAAATATTAATTTCAAATATTTAATCTACAGCTTTTATATGTAATCTCTCTGATCCCAGACAGAAGCTGGCTTAAAGAACTACGCTAAGAACAAATTTCTCATGCCTGTCACATAAATCAGAATTATTTTGTAACACCCACTTTGGTCAGTGTTAATGGACACAGGGTATAACTAGGCTAGGAAGTCAGCACTGATAAGCGGACGAACTGAAGCTGAGCAGACCACAAAGCGACAGCAAACAGAAGCTGACAGAAAGCCGTAAGCTGCAGTGACATGGCAAGTTGTCGTCCCCATTATGACAGGACACCGTAGAACACAACCACATTCAAGTGACTCCAATCCTCCCTTCACCCCTGCTCCAATTCATCAACCTGCATTGAGGTCAACTATATACCGAAGACGCATACACACAATGTTCTAGTCACCTGTCGTTGTTACTTCCAATTAACTATGCAGTAGACTCGTATGTTCACCTGAATTATGCCTTTGATTGACACTATCTATCTGTATTCATATATATATGCGTAATTGTAGCCCAGACCTAGATCCAGTTGCTTGGTTCCATATAGTTCGGATGTAATGACTTGCCCCCCTAATCAATATGCACATATATTGCACTCTGAACAAGCGACTCATTCGGGTTTATTATTACTCCGACGAGGTTTCTTACTCGTCGCCTCGCACATAGTAATAATGCAAATCGAGCGACGAGTTGCCGTTGGATTCAACTTCTCGATTCAACTGACCGAGACTTGAATCAACTCAACTCGATTCGCCGGCGTCATTTGCATTCAGAACAAAAACAAAATATGAATCAAATGGCGGAAAAAACGCACAGTTTCAGTTTACGAGAAATGAATCATCCGAAAATAAAAATACAAACAAAATTGACGAAGTAATAATAATAATAAAAGGTGCGCGGGAGCCAATTACTAAATTTGTACAAAATAAATACGACTCGAATTATATAATTTTCCAAGTCAATTGTCAAATGTTCTTAGAGTCATTTTTACTAATTTCGCAAACAATTATAATGAAATAAACTCAAATTGTGTCAAATTGCTCAAGACGATGATGATGATGATGACGACGGAGAAAGGGGAATCGGGATGCTGATGACGAGGCACTTCGCATGAGTTTTCTGTCTATATATAGATCTGTGGGATTTGACCTTTGTGCGGTTTTATGGCTAATGGCATGCTGCGAGAGTGTGTGAGAGTCTGCGGAGGTGTGTGGGCAGCTGATGCGGCTTAATTGACATGGCTGCGACGCAAATGCAAAAGATGTTGCAGAAAATAGCACGACACACACACACAATAACAACACCTCCGATGCTCGGTCATATCATCATCAGCCACCCCCTCGGTGTAACTAACGAACATCAAAGCGAACAATCGATGGGGAGATTCGCCTGAGTCTCTCTATTTATAGCGACACGACCCCCAATGCCCTGCCACGGGCTCTTGGCTCTTGCCTCTTGCATTGATAAACAGCAAACAATGCAAAAGCACAAAACAAAATTGAAAATTGAAATTGAAAACTATAGGAAGCAAGACGGAAATTAAAACAGACACAAGTTGCAGATTAAATACACTACATGGGTCAAGAAATAATATTTTAATAGGTCGATATATAACAATGTGGAAAAATGCTATAATCCATGTTGTTCGAATAACTTAAAGACACATCTGTAGCAATTTTCATAACGATAAGTTCAAAGCTTAACGAGTCATTTACATGTAAACTCACGTCCAGAGAGACAGACCGATAATATTGACTCAGAGTGCTGTTGCATAAATACCTTATCGGGTCTTTATGCATTGCAAAACATAATCGTAAATGTAAAGTACCCTTGGCTAGATAGTGTATGTGAATACAACTAAAACGATGCACATGTCCCATGTTTGACTGACTGACTAAATGAGTGTACAACAGCGTCCCGTGTCCATTCGTTGCGTCAGTTACAACTGACTGCATTCACAGCACTCGCCCCCTCTATGTCTCTCTGTCTGCGTTCTCTTTAGTGCCGTCTCTGTCTGGTGGAGGCTATTATCAAACCACATCCGCTGTGCAGCAGAAATGATATAGCATACTGAGCACACAGACACTCAGATGCTCGCAGTGGCATAACAAACAGCGGATATAAAAATATCAACTTGAATTAGAGCTTGAGGCAATGAGCATAACAAGAAATGAAAGCGGCAAACTTTTGTTGTAAACTACAATCAAACATAAACATATACTACGTGTACATACTATAACATATATACAAACTATACTGTAGGTGTGTTCAGAGTCGTAAATTATATTTATGCATTCTTCCCAATGAATGGCGGGGCTTGAGAAACCTATTATCATACATATGTACATACGCTTAGATTTTGCAGATAAATGGCTTGGGAATCTTATGAATGATGAATGAAAATGATGCAATATAAATATACAATTGAGCGTAAAGTTTTCTGTCAGCTACGCCAAATGAATCCCAAATCAGACAAGCCAAGTGTTAAAGATCACAACACATAACTTGCCTCCGATTCTACGCATAAGATTAGACACATTATAACGATATTTGCTCAAAGGGGTCTCCCACATAAAAAGCTCTTAACAATTTATTTATATGTATTCCCCAAGCAAAGACCTTGGGAATCTTATTGGTCCCCATTTTGTCGCCAGGTTACAACATTGTCACAATTTGGCCCGCTTGAAAGTCCTCTCAAGTGTAAATACTTAACATTGATTACCAGCGAGCGGAGCTTCCAAAGCGTTCTCCGTCCGTCTTCCCCGACCTACGCTCTAATTTTCCATCCCACTGGCTTTGTCTATAGTTTCATGTGTTTACACATAATTGTTGTTGACATTTCCTATGAGTTGTCGAGACCCAGACAACAAACGACAACTCGAAGAAAATCGTAGTAACATCTAGTAAATATGTATGGGGCCATAAATAGCCTGTCCAAAATGCCATCAAAATCAAGTACAAAAAACACGTCGAATCCAGTTGGGATGGGTTTGGGTTAATGGGAAAATATCACAAAAAGTGCGCATAAAATTGGCGTAGGCTCCAAATGAGTTTGTTGCTATTGTAGCTGGCATTTTTGTGGTGGGTTGGGTTCCCCAAACAACAACGATAACCACAACAAACCGAACGCCACCAACAAAACGTAGTAATAATATACAAGCCTGTGGTTGAAATTTGATTTCATGATTTAACATATTCATAATATTTTAATTTATGCATGTGAATAATGATTTTCGGTTATCGAATTTTTAAATACTGTTAATAAAAATCAAATTCCAGTAAGGGCATCCACAAGTCGACTTTGCCCGTTCCCCACTCATTTATTGCCTTTCGCACACACTTTTTATGCGCGCGCCTTTTGTGTGCATCTCCGCAGACAAGTTGGGTTTTATTTGCCGCTTTACCATTTGAGATTGACTTTTTTCCTTGGGAAAATGCCGTGTGGAGATGTTTTGTAATTTATGCGCGCTGTCCAATTGTTTTTGCTCTGTTGTTGATGTTGATGTTTACTTTACAGATGCAGTTGAATGGAGTCGATGGATAGAATGAGAGTGAGCAAAGCAAAATCAATAAATTTACAGCTCCTTTACTTCTCTTCTGCTTTTTGTTTTTGATGCGGCGATAAGAGAAGCTTTTGCTTGTGCTTTGATATTTTGGTTTTTCTTTTCCTTTCTCTTCTTTCTTTTTTTGTTGTTTTAGCTACGCACCGCAAACGGCGGCAGCAGCAGCGCCAGCTTCACAGCCCTAGGATGACGGATGAGTCAGACAGTCGCCTCGACAGTCAGCTGTGCTGTCGGGGGGGTGGCTGGGCGGCAAAACTCAGTCGTCGTGCAACCCTCGTCCAACGAAGGATTGGTCTTCGGTTCGGGTTCGTTGCACTACGTTCAATTGGCAGCGCTCTTCCTTCTCCTCCTCCTCCTCCTTTTCCTTCAGCTGCTGCTCGTCTGCCTTTCTTCGACTTTTATTCCTTTGCTTATTTTCGTACTTAGTTTAGTGCACTTTATCACACGTTGTGCGCCTTCTTTGCTCACCGCGTGGCGTCTGCTTCTCGCTTTTATTTATTTATTTTTCACGTTCTTTTTACATACACAAAAAACACAAGCAAATTGCCACAGATTTTGTATGCATTTTACGCGTTGTTTCTCTCGTTCGCTTTCGATTAATTATGAAAACATTGTACAACAGGGGGAGTTTTTTTTTTGGTTTTATTTTCTAAATTTTCGTATCACACACACGGTACAATTACACTGGGAAAAAAGTAGTTGTGTAGCGAAACCGAGAACGGTTGGACGGGACAACCTCCGCCAACAACTGTCGAAAACGCACTCATCGGCCAGGTCGAACCCGAGATCCGTGACAGCCCCAACATTGCCGTTCCCGTTGGCTCGGCTTTTGTTCTCGTTCTCGTTCACGTTCTCGAACGCTCGCTCTCTCACTCTCTTAGAACTCATCATCACGAACGAGGGTTGTTCGAGCGACCTCTGCCTACGCGTCGGCGTCGGTGTCAGCGTCAGCGTATGTCTGATGCTTACACAGTACGCTCTCAGGTAATTTTTGTTGAGGTCGTGGGAATTTCGCACCCACTCGCTCTGTTTATGTTTTTGACGGACGCCTCTCAATCATGGCTGCGTTCTGTTCCGCCCTCTCACTCTCACTCGCCTATTTATATACGCGAGCATGCTCTCGCACACACACACGCACACAAAAAAAGGGAAATTTGAATAAAGTGGACATTTGTGCTCTTAAATTATTTTGGCGAAAGAGCTTGAAAACAAACTCGCTGCGTTTAATTTCCAATTGATATTTTAGATGTGCAATATCAATGATTGTTTGGTTATGAAACAATTAACAAATGATGGGCCATTTAATTAACATAATAATTTATTTGCTAATGAGAGTTTTCCACTCACAAACGAAACGAAACTTGACATTTGTTTTGTTTACGATTATTTATGGGTCTCTTAAAACGTCTAGACAGCCGCAGCATTATTTATCTTTGAGTTTGATTTATATGATGAAGAAAATTAAATATCTTTTTCCACGTTCCGTTTAAAGAGTGTGTGTGTGTGTGCCAAATAACCACACAACTTTTGTGTGTGATACAATTATGCAAATACGCATGGCTAAAACATTGGCCTGTTTGGCCAAGTTTGTTTGAGCCGACAATAAAAGATAAAAGAGAGAGCCAGCCGAATGGCCGAATGGCCGAATGGCAATGCAATAAAAGAAAACACAAATATTAATAAATGTTCATTTACGTAACAGCCAATCAGACGTATTTTTTGTCGCATTTGTTTGAGGTAAAAGAAATTGGAACAAGTCGCAAGTCAATTGATCAATTAAGGATGCAATGAGCAAAACCGTCATGCAATCAAATGTGGCATGCCACAAGCCAAGCTTTTGACAAACACATCAAAGAGCCAGAACTGGATCGTGTTAGCCGCATTTCTTCACAAACTTCACAAAAGAAATCGCCAACAATGCCATTTAAGCCATGGCTTTGTTGCAATGCAAATTTATGCAGGTATTTGCTGAACCGTTTAAAGAAATTGATTTAAATGTGAATAACGAATTGTACGTTTTTATTGTTAATATTTGCCCAAAGTGTGTGAAAAAATACAAAACATGTGAATAAAATAAAACAATTAATGGAAAGTTTTGTATTTGTTATAATTGGCAAAAGAGTTAGCGTGAACAATAATATACTAAAATATTAAATATTTGAAATTATTCATTTATTATTATTTAAATGTGAATAACGAATTGTCAGTTTCGTTAGTTCATATTTGACAAAAGTGTGTGAAAAAATACAAAATATTTTAATACAGTATTTACTTTATAAATACATTTTTTTAACTAATTAATTGAAATTCAATCTTAAAAAAAAAAAAAAAAGTATATGTCAAAAGAGAGAATAGTAAAAATAACTATAATACTAAATATTTGAATTTAAGATTACATTTGCATTGAAACTTTTTCTTGCAAATAGATCGTTAAAATATAATAAATGTAAATTACTTAAAACCTTTTGTTGTAAATTTCATTTGACAATATTTGACAAATGAATTAGCGCCAATAATAAAATAACTATAATTTTAAATATTTCAATTTATTTATTAAATTTATTTAGATTGAAACTTTTTGGTGTAAATAGAGCGTGAAAATAAAATTATTATTATAGCGATTTAAAGCCTTTTGTTGTAAATGTGGTTTGACAATATTTGGCAAAAGAGTTAGCACGAAAGCGTCTTTTTATAGACCCAGCGAAGTTTATTTTGCGCCCCACAGGCGTCAATTAGTTGTATTAGCCGGAGTAATTATCGGCTCCAATGGGACGCACCTTTCTCGGCCCAAAGAGCAAGAGCACGCGGAGAAATGGTCAGATACTATATGTATATTCATGCGCATGACCTTAAAGCTACTTTCGCGTTACTTTCTATGCATTTTCGCTATACTTTCTATGTAATTTGGACACACACACACACACTCACACATGGAGATAGTTATGCATATTTAAGAGGTACGCGTCGTATACGTAATGAGAGTGCGGTACTCACCAGACTATCGGCCACATTTTGACTCATTATACGAGCACTCGATGGCGTCCAGCTGCTGCAATTACTTCAATGTGCGTGCTTTGACTTTGGTAAGATGCAATTGCTGTTGTCGTTGCTGTGGTGGCTGCTGCTGCTGCTGCTGATGATGATGACGATGACGTTGACGACTGGTATCTGTTGGATACGCGCATTTTGACTTTGACACGGCTTTGCGTCTAACGACGATACACAGATAATTTGTTGTTGTTTGTGATTTTCTCGTTTCTTTTATGTACAATTATTTTGATCTTTTTGTTGTTGTATTTGTTACTAGTAGTTGGGCTTGGAATTGTGCAACTGTTGCTGGCTGCTGGCTGCTGGTTGCTGGCAAGCGGATGTGAGCATCTGACGAACAAAACTTGCAATGCGATCGATGCGACGACGCGACGCGACGCACCAAATTTCAAGTTTTCTTTGGTTAGCGCAACTCTGCAAGAAAGCGACGAAAAATACAAATAAAGCACATACATAACTAACACAACACACGACGAGACAACACATTGGTAAAAGCAGTGAAAAGCATTTAAAAGTCGCACAGTAAACGCGTTTTCTATACGCTCAAAGGAAAGTGCGCAACATTTGTGGCCCGCGCAAATGAAATGGCCAATAAAAAATATAAAAAAATGCTCTTTACACATTGCTCGCATGCCAAAGACCATAGCCCCAATAACAGCCCATAGTCCAGAGACCCCCCAACTATAGTATGGGGATTTATCGTAGCAGACCGTAGCGACTCCCAGCGCCCCACAATCGCGACTGAGCGCAGCCGCTGAGCGTTGAGCCGACGAACGCGAACGTGACGAGCAGCTGATTTACGATATTAAGACACGGAAAGTAATGGCAGAGGTTGCCACTGTGCACAGTGGTTCCGTCACCGCTTCAACAATCACAGATTATCATCCGTCTGTCCGTCTGCATTGATGCGTTGTGCTCAGCGATCATGAGAGTTGTTAATGTCATAATTGGTATGTACTCACAGTTACTTCAAACGTAGCTCTAGCATAGTCTTAAATTTGAATTTCGCCCATACATTGAAAGAAATAATCTACTTTCATGTAATGCACTCAAGTCATTCATAATAGAATTATTACAGAAATTCTAAAAGTAACTACAATTAGTTATCCTCTAATACCAAGAGAAAGACTTTCAATACTTTCTGCATATTATTATATTTTTAGAATCAAGTCTAATAAACAAATATCATATTTTTTTAGAACGGAATTAAAGCAAACTAGCTAATTTCTTATGCTAAATTCTTCGCTTTTGAACTATTCTAGAAACCACACAACCATCCCAAATATATTTATAGATCAGTTATCTTTTCATTTCCGTTTATATGTTTAGCAGAAGCAATTTTTTTATATTATCAAATTTTAATTACAATTTCAATCTTAAACTGTTCTATCTGCCTTTGCATTCGTAAACATACTCATTGAACTTCTGTAACTGCGATCAGTTAACTTTTTATGTGCGTAAATAGTTTTACATATCATGTTTCATATGTCGAACTAAAAGGAAACTACTAATTTCTTTGGCTATAGACTTCGCTCTCGAACTATTCTAAGAACTTCACAACCATCCCAAATATATTTATAGAATTTCTTTAAGTAACTACCATCAGATATCTTTTCATTTCCGTTTATACTTTTGACTGAAAGCAACTCTAATATATGTTCAAATTTTAATTTCAATCACAAACTCCCCTTAAAACTTCTCTGTCATCCCACAGATATTCATAGAACTTCTTTAAGTAACCAAGATCAGTGACCACTGTGCGGTTGCGATGTCAACGTGAACGTCAACGTCGACGGCGTCGCTTGTCTGTCGCGTCGCACAAATGATGAATTTCTTTTTTACCACTCTCGTAATCGCGATGCCCGCTTGTCTTTGCTGGTAGTTTAAAAAGATAGCGGGCCTTGTCGAAATGTTTAGCAAACTGGCGACGCTAATGAAAGTTCGTATTTATTTTTTGCCAACCTCGTCTTGGATTAACTCGTATTTCGCGAGGTCTATGTTAATGTTGATGTTGTTGTTGTTGTTGTTGTTGCGCTTGTTGCTTCACTGTTGCTTCGCTCGGTATGTGTTCTGAATAGCTCAGCGATGGGCACATGAAAAAATGCGGAAAATGTTGTTGTATGCTCAGGCAATGTGCACAAAAGCAAACACAGCAAGCAAAACAAAACACAAAAAAAAACGAAGCAACAGGTAGAAGATTGGTTTTGCACGAGTATCGTAAACGACGCTGAAGAGAGCGACAGTGAGGCAGATCGTAAGAGAGTGCAATCGAAAGAGAGTAAGTGTGAGAACGAAGAGCGAATCAGTTGACTGGCGAAGCTTTTAAGTCAACTGATTATGACGTTGTTCTTTCAGATTCCGGGTATGCTAAATAAATACAGCATTACACTGCAAAACCGCTTCCTGATCTTAGTCATTGTAGTCATCTGTTGTTACGATATTCGAGGCGCATTAGGGGCAACACTTTTTGTATTCTAAACAAGCCATCATCAACCTTGATTACCTTGAGAACTACATAAACTGACCCTTTCACTCGCTTGGCGTGCAGAAAATTAACGAATACGAGCAGAAACACGATAGAGGTCTTAATTATGAGTTGGCAGCCAATTCATGCATATGTATCTGAGTATTGTATCTGAGCATCATCAATTAATTAGCATTTCAAATTTATACAAAACTTAAAACAAGCTTCCACGGTTCTGAGCTTTTTGCTAGATGCGACAAAAAGATGAATACGAGACGCGCGCTTTTTGATCATTTGCTTTTTACACCTCCACACACAGGCTGCAACTCCATATACGATATACAGATGAGAACACTTCAACGAATATACTTATTTATATATTGTGTATAATATTCCACTTGTTTGTTTTGCTTTAGTGAAATGTAAGCGCATTGTTTTTATTTTATTTTCGGACAACAACAATTGGGCTGGCCTTTTACGCTCCAGCAGAGCACAGCTTGCGCTCTTTCCCTCTTCCGCTCCCGCTCTCTTTCTTGCAGTTCTGAGTGTTTGTGTGTTGGTAGCGCGCTCTCTTAAAATATTAATGATCTCACTACTTGTGCTGTTCTCAATTTACGATATCAAAATTGCTTTATTAGCCAAAAAAAAAAAAAGACAATACCCCAAAAAAGCAGTTAAATCTTTTATATTCTCTCCACATATTTGGTGGAATTTCTGTTGTTGTTAGTTTGTTGTTGTTGTTGTTGTTGTTATTGCTGTGCTGTGTTGTGATATTCTTTTTTATTTTGTGATTTTGGACTTGTTTCGGACGTGTTTTCAGCCAGATTGGCCAACAAGGCAGCGCAAAAATAAATACAAGAGCAACAAAGTAATTTTAGATTTCGAGAGTTTATCGCAGGTGCTTGATAATTAATAGATTGATTTTGTTTTTCCTTTTTGTATTAATTTTGCAGTTTCTTTTCTTTGCTTTATGAATGGATTCGCAGTTTTCCATAAAGTGCCTCGACTGAAAAACACGTTGCAATTGGCAACTGGTTTACAGCTATGCAACGACACACACACATACACGGTTGCCTAGGTGTGCACACACACACACACACACACACACAGATACAGCGAACTGCAGGTGTGTAAAATGGCAAAATACTCGTACCATATTTTTCAAGTCGAAATCTTTTCATACATTGCGCGCACAGCAATTTGGCAATTAATTTTAATAACATTTGATTATTTTTACATTTTACATCGTGCAGATACTTTTTTCGTATATACCTTTTACATTTTCATTTGTTTGCCTACTGCTGTTGTTGTTGTTGTTGTTGTCGTTACTTTTGTGCACTTTTCACACACAAACTCGAAACGAAACAGAAAATGCCATTAATGATGTTGTTGTTGCTGCTCGCTTTTGTTGTCTTGAAAATTTTCGTTACGCTTTGGCAGACATTACGAGCCACACTCCGCACTTTCGCGTCCCGCTCTCTCGCTCGCTCTCTCTCTCTCTCTCACTCTGTCTCTCTCACTCGATCTCAGACGTCGGCTTAGTTTGAGACCGAATTCAAAGGCAGCTAAAAACGGACTCGCAACTCGCAGCTCTCGGACTCGTGATACCCGGCACCTCGTCTATCTTTGGTTACACGTAGATTGCGACTGAAACTGAAGCCAAAACCAACAACCGAAATTGAAACCCGCAGCACAAAACTGAAGCTGGCCACGACGGCGACAGCGAGAGCGAGAGAGAGAGAGAGAGAGAGTGAGTTGCTTGCACCCAGAGTTGCTCTTAGCTCGAAGAGAGCGAGAGCGAGATCACAGCTACCTGTTTTTTACCTGTTGAATCGATGATCGTAACGGGCAGAAGACAAAACTGTCGATGTTATGAAGGCGACCTTTTAACTATTCCATTCCATACCTATTCGAGATTATAAATTCTAAAAAAAAAATAAATTAATTAAGATATAGCTGATTTGGGGTGGAAGTGTTGGGCGATATCTTGTTTTTAACGCGTTTTCCCCAAAACAATGTTTTCGCAAATAGTTAATCGAAAACATTTATCGCATCGTTCAGAATTTCGTAATACATTCAAATATTCATATGTAACTATAGCAAGTATAATATATAATAATTAAAATCAGTAAAGTTTTTCTACAGTTTTTGATTTGTATCGTATTATTCGAAATTAAATTTAGTCTAGTATTTTGAATTAATGTATTTTCTGTTTGATTAATTTCTTTCGTAAATTAAACAATATTGGAATCGAATAACGTTACTGTGAGTGAGATAATACTCTGTAAAGACTCTTTTTGAGACGGTCAAAGGTATCCAAGTAGTTCACGACCTGCTCGATGTCATCGCGAAACGGCAGCAGATTGCCAGTGTCCTCGAAGGACTGCTTGGCACGTCGCAAGCGTCTTTGGATCTCCGGCACACTGTGCATCTGGGCAGACGACAATTCCATATCGGTTGACACCATGGCCGAGAGCAGCGCACCCAGATCCAAGCTCAGCTGGACTTGGGGAGCGGCAAAGGGTCCTCCATCCGGCTCCATGAGCATTGTTTGCGAGTTTCCCTCGCGACGCGAATCAGCAGTGTTCAGTCGGAACTCTCGCTGCAAGCGGCAACTCGGCTGGGCAGACTACGAAGATAAAAAAATTAAATTAAAATAGGAAAGTTCTACGAATACCTTGCTCCCATTAGTTTGTAATCATAACGGGTTTACACACATACACTCTAAAAGTATATATTTCTATTTTATTGGAACAACTTCTATGAAAAATTCTTTAACAAATATTTTTTGTTCTGCAATCCCGATTTTCACCAATTAGAGGGTATATTGAAAGTATAGTGCATAGATGGTTGACCAATTTATACATCATTACACCAAGGCCTTCTCATGATATACGAAATGTATATGAAGAAAATGGAACTAGGTATAGTATATATACATACATATATATGTATATACATATATACAAATATACCCTTTGTTCCATTTTCAAAGGGAACAGGGTATAAAAAAACTCACCAACAATTGCGGCAGTCGCTCTGTTAAATTGAAATCGCAACCAAGCTTTAAGACAAATGGTGCCTCGCCGCTCTTTGGGTGATATTGATAGCCTTGGGCAGTTTTACGAAATCCCGGATGCAGATCCAATAGTTTCAGGCGATTCTTCACTGTTTCCGTTAGTTGATAGGAATGCACCTTGGGCAAAACGTCGTTCAACAGAATTGCATTCAGTTCGAATGTGGACAGCTCGTTTTGTGCATTGCTCGATTCGAATTCTGCGAGTATCTCAGCGTCCTGAATAAACAGCAGTCTACAGGAGACTGTTGCATACTCAATTAGTTCCAAATGCAAAGCTATTCTATCACGGCTCTCGCTCATTTTTTGATCTTTACGTGAAGAACGCTCGATCGAACTGTTTATGGCACACGCAATTTGTTAGCAATTCATTGCACTGTTATTTAACAGCGACTCTGTAAGAACGTTAATTTCAAATTAAATGGTAACATATTATTTTGTCTATATACGATTTGAGGTAACATAATTATTAAATTTCAATTTCAACTGTTTAAATGGTTACGATTTATTTGGATTAAAATTACATGGAATTGCAAAGAATTTAAATTTTAACTGCCGTTTAGAGTTTAATCGATAACAAACGCCTGTTAACTGCAAACTAACTTTTATTAATAAATGAAACCATGTTGAGAAGTTTTATTTATAATGTAAATAATAAACGCACCTTTTAAAGAGAATTCGATTGCTTTCGTTTTGCAATAATTTTAAATTTTAGCTGCCGTTTAAAGTTTAATCGATAACAAACGTCTGTTAACTGCAAACGAATACGGTTAACATATAAAGCCATGTTGACAAGTTCTATTTAAAATGCATGTAATAAAATGTAAATTTAATTTTAACTGTCGAAGCTGCTGTAACACTCTGAATCCGCATAACAACCCTGCTTTCTCACCCACACGATACCTGCGGAAATATCGATAATGCCGCACACGCTGTATTCAGATGTTTAAAATACCACACTACTAGACAACGCTTCCCAACACTACTGAAACACAACGCCATTCGCGCATTTCTCAAAGAAGGAAAGGCTGAACACATCAAGCTCGAATTTGTTAATTAACTCTTTCAAATCATTTTTATTGCGATTTTCACCTTATAAAACCACTGGTCGTGTTCCGATTTTTGAGCGGTCAAATAATTCCCCCCTGCCCAAAAGTCGCGTGGTAACCTAAAAACAAAAAAAAAAGTAAGACGACACAGACACAGACCATGTCCCTGGAACAGCTGACAACGGACTCTGCGGAATTCGCCGCATTGTTGGAGCAGGCGAAGGGAGCGCGTGCTAAAGCCGCCTTGACGCAGGCCAAAGCGGAGGTGGATCGCGAGATCACCAACTTGGAGATCAAGGCGCGTCTTGCAGCCGAGCGGCAGGCAGCTGGCAACACGGCCAAAAGATACTTGCACGAATTAACCGACTACGGCTGGGATCAAAGCGCCAAGTTTGTAAAGCTGTTCATCACGCTGAATGGGGTGCAACAGTGCCAGGAGGAGGACGTCACTGTCGAGTACACGGAGCATTCGCTGCAGCTGCACGTGCGCGATCTCAACGGCAAGGACTTCGGGCTGAGCGTCAACAATCTGCTGTTCGCCATCGATGTGGCGAAGAGTTATCGCAAGGTGAAGACGGACATGGTGGCCATCTATCTGAAAAAGGTGGACGAGGCGCAGCACTGGGATGTGCTGACGGCGATACAGAAACGTCTCAAGCAGAAGCAGGATAACGAAATGGCCAAGGACAATGAGAATCCCGAGGGGGCGCTCGTCAACATCATGAAGAAGATGTACAACAGCGGCGACTCCAAGACCAAGCAGGCCATTGCCAAGGCCTGGACAGAGAGTCAGGAGAAGTCGCGTTTCAACCAGGACGGTAGCGGTGCTCCTGGCGGTAACCTAGGCGGTGCTCTGGGCGCTTTGGGCGGTCTCGGTAATCTGGGCGATCTGTAGTCTAGAGCTATGGATGTTTTCTAGGTGATATGCACATAATTGTCAAACGTGTTTGCAAAACGTAAAATTCCATAACTTTAAAATAAACATTAAAAAAAATATATATATCAAACGTCGGTATTTTTTCATGCGCAGTATTTTCGTTGTCTGTCGTGCACGGTCACACTAGAACATCAGAATTATGGACGACGAGCTGAATTTAATAAACAAAGACTTAAGCGATGTGTTGCACCAGCTGGTCAACGATGAAACACTGGACAAGCGCAAAGAGAAGGTGGCCATGCTGATCAAGCTGCATGTGCGGCACCTCCAACAGACGGTGATAACGCATCGCCGACGCCGCCAGCAGCGCGCAAATCGACGTCTCAAGCAAATGCGATCGTTCTTCATGCAGCAGATGATTCAGCTGCAGTCCAAGTACATGCAGATGTTTGCCACGCTCCGCCTCAAGCACGCCCAGCTCGACCAGGCGGAAGATGCCCAGCCGGAGGCCGAAGCCCCGCCAGCAATTGTGACCACGGCACAATCCGAGTTCTGGGAGCGAATCGTGCCCCAGTTCAGCGATGAGGAGTTCCTCAACAGTCTGCACGTGACGCGCAGCACCTTCCAGATGCTGTGCAGCCAACTAGCGGCCACGCTGCAGTCGGTGCCGGAGCTGTCATCGCCCCATCTGGAGCACATTTCGGCGGAGAAGTGCGTGGGATTGGCGCTCTACTTCCTGGCCAGCGGCGAACGCATCTCCATCATCTCGGAGCAGTTTGCGCTGCCCCGCGCACGCACCATCAAATGCCTGAAGGTCTTCTGCAATGCGGTGATGACCAGCCTGGGCAAAGCACTCCGTCTGCTGCCCCAAAGCGAGCCGGATTGCTCGAGTGTCGTGGCCGGATTCCGACGGGAATGCACCATGCCCGCTGCCCTCATTGGCGTGCTCGCCGTCTGCTGCATTCCGCTGCGTGGCAAGACCAAAGCGGATACCACGCTGCGGATGGAGTTCCTGCTGGACGATCGCATGCTCTTCCGCGAGCTGCAGCTGGGCAATGCCAGTGGCAACCGAGCGCCGTTGATGCCTCTGTTTGCGGACGCGCCCAATCCACTGTCCGAGCTGCCGACGCGCCGCATCAATGGCCGTGAGGTGGCCACTTTTGTGCTGGCCCCGCTCAACCAGAATTATCCGCTGCGTCCGTGGCTGCTGCAGCAATACGCGGATCCCGAGGCGCCGCACGAGTACGACTTCAATGAGGTGGCTGAGCATCTGCAGGAGCTCAGCGACTGCGCCCTGCATCGCCTCATGTCGCGCTGGCGTTTCCTCAGCCAGCCGCTGGACATCAGCTTCCAGACCGCCTCCTGCATCATCACGGCTGCCACGGTGCTGCACAATCTGCTCGAGGAGCTCAGCGAGCCGCACATGCTCGAGTGGGGCAACACCGTGGACGTCTCCCGCTTCAGGTCGCCTCCCATTGTCCCAATCCCAGACACCAGCGAGGAGGCCGAACGCGCCGTCGATGTGCGCGACTTCCTGGCGAGGACAATTAGCTCCACGGAAATCTAATCTCTTAGGACTTTAGCTTTACATCTTGTTGGCTTAGGAATTGTAAATAGATTAGCTAATTTCGATATATGAAATAAATACATACTAATTAATATTATACTAATCATTATGTTGACGTAATATATATATCAATTAATAAATGTATATTAATAATTATTTTGATACAAATATTTTCTTATTTTACATAAATATTTCTCCGCTCTATAACAATATTGGTTCTGGTAAAAATAATTGATTTTAGCATGGAATATTTCTCATTTTTAAGAATTCGTAAATATAATCTACAGAGAAATATTAAATGTTAGGAAAGTGAACAATAGGAAATTACTGAAGACTATTCAATATGAATATCTATGAATATCCAGGCAATGTTATCTTTAAAAAAATATACGAATTAATCTTCATAAGAATATTCTCTTTAAAAATCTATTAGTATCTTCAGAACCTGATACCTCAATCATCAAAGCAAAAATCTTCGCAAGTACATTCAAAACGTAAAATTTATTTTTTTTTGTTTTTTCATATTGTTAAGTGTAAAACATGGTGCGAACTATGTTTAGTACAGACGCTGGGGGGGACCCATCGAGGACTTGATGTGCAGGGAGCGCACGTTCTGCCAGTTCTTCTTGAGCAGGGAGACCAAGAAGTTGATGGACAAGCTGACGTTCTGGGTGAGTTCGTCCTGCTTCATGTCGACGTGGCCAACGGCAACGGACAGGCACAGCACCTTCTTCATCTGGAACTTGATGGTGGACTTGACCTCCTCGATCTTGGCCATCATCGACTCCTGGTGGGAGAGCAGGCCAGGGAACTTGCCAGCCTTGTTCAGACCGGGACCCAACAGACGTGGGATCTGCTTGATCAGCGACTCGGAAGCCAAGAAAGCGTCATAGGACTTGGCCAATTTCTTGACCAGCTTCTTGTTCTTGTTCAGCTTCTTCAGGGCCTCAGCATCCATGAACTCAACGCCGTTGGCCTTGGCTTCATCGCAATGCTGCTGATCGCCCAGAATGCACACCTTCATCTTGGGACGGGGCACGTGCTTCAACCTATAATAAAAATAAAAACCGAACTTGATTAATTGAAAGCTGAGGGAAAGAGTAAGGAGCAAAGTAACGGGTAAAAGATTGAGCAACATTTAGAATGGTGCAAAACTTACACAACTCGCAAAGGAGAGTTTGTTATTACGTATTAATCTAGGGTTCGGCATCATTGCTGATGCCTGCTCAATTTGATTTAAAGACCCTGAGTGCAGGTCCCGTCAAAGCCGAAGCCCGACTTCCTAACACTGTTTGTATACCCCACTAGGAGGTGCAGTGCAGGTATTTGTGTTTAGCCAACGTACTTAACAGTGCCTGAGAAACGCTTGTCCTTTTGGGGATCGTAGTTCTTGAGGCCAATTTGGAGTTCCACGGATTCCAAGAAACCGCGCTTCTTCTTCAGCGAGTTTTCCAGCAGACCGCTGACGCCCTCAAGGAGCGTGTCGCGAGACACTTTCGATCTGAAAATATCAATTGGAAATTAGTTTCAAATGCCAAATATATAAAAACAATATAAATAAATGTATATAATATATAGAAACATTGTTTAAGTAACGTGTAAATGGCTGCGACTTGCATGAATAGTCACATATTTAACACAGCAACTGCAATTTTAATTTTGCAATCATTTCCAAACTGATGTGGTCATTGATGTGTCCAAAAAGCTGGTTTATGATTGCCACACGAGCAAAATATTGTGCGGAATTCATGTAGCGGCGTATTAACTGTTAACATGCCTTGTAATTTCCTCATTATTTCACTTGATGCATTATATTTTTAAAGATTTTATGTAGTTCAAACTTACGCCATGTTGATCCCTTGACGACCGATTCACGAAAGAAAGAATGGAGTTGCAGCGATAACAAGTATGGCTGTCGACCAGAGTTGCTTTTTTACCTCCGATTGAACGGTAAATGCACCTCTGCTGCAAAAGGGTGGCAACGCTGGTTTTAGTATTTTCTTAACAAAAATGTTAATTTCACACAAATGAAATTTATTCGAAAACCTAAAAGAATTCTGATCGGTTAGATTTTTTGTCTTATTACAAACAATTGACTTGAACGTGATAATTTTGAGAAAACAGTTAAAGCATGTTTGACATATTTTCGACAATAACTAGCACGTTTAGAATTTAAGCTGCGGCCGCACTGGTTTCTCTCTTAAGAAAACAAGTTTTTCAACAAAGTTGCAAAGTGTTGTTTTGTTTAAGAATTAATCTGTAATCTGCTTGCAGTACGCGATCATGTTTATCAGCACTTCTGCCTGATGATCTAATGGCATAAAACCGAATTTGTTTATTAAATAAATAAGCAATCAGTGGGTCAAAGAGCACCCAAAGAGCACTGGGAGAGAAGAGCGCCACAAGAGTCTCGTGGTCTTGTTAATCGAAAGAGAGAGCCAATAATTCGTGGTCAAACAAAACAATTGCTTTCTCTTGTCTGCGGCTGTCTGCGTTCGCATTTCTCGTTGGGCCTGCGTTGCGTTTTCAAATAAAATAAAAAGTGCTGTGCCGCCGTCAGTGTCATCGAGTGTGGGTGCAATTCGCGAATTATATAATTTTTCCAAAAGTGCATTGATTCTGCCAGTTCCAGCAGTCTCAGCATCGTCTCCAGACACTCTTCGAGGACATGGCGCGTCTCATTGAGAGCAATGTAAGTTACGAAACACATTCGCAAGGCGACTTTTGCATAATTCCTAATACACAATTGCCTGGCATGATATGTATTCTTAAATTTAGCCAGCATTTCATAATTGTTAAAAATACACCTTTGTATGTATGCTGCGATGTACACACGGGCATTTCTTTATATGCATGTATTAACCATTTGGCAGCTCCCACAAAAGAATTCAATGAACATGCGGATAACTTAAAAATGTACCAGACATGTGTAGGAATCGGAATTCAACAACTCTGACGTCATGCGCTTAATGTTGACATCAAATCTATTACGACGAACTTGAAAGTGTGCCAAGTGTAACAGCAGCTTAGAAAGAGACAGATAGCTAACCTTAGTTACCTAATCAACGGACAAGAAGTTACGAACTACAACTATTATTATGATTACGCCTCGATGTCTGTCAAATAATTAATTAGGCATCCATGTCGTATGCGCAACGTCACGATACGGCTAATCGCTCACAGCCAATCAGCTGTTTGCCAGCCAAGTCTACTCTTCGGCCAAACATGCCTCTCTCTTACACAATTTGTGTTCAACTGCCATTGTGTGCTGAATCTCTTACTACTTTTGTGCCTCGTCAGCTCTCGCAGAGCTCTTTATATTTTTTGCGTATCATCGTTAGAAAATACTTACTGAGATACAGTCGGTCAATTAAGTATGAAGACGAGAAACTTGAACTTTGCAATGTAATCAAAAATAGCAACAAAGTGTTTTTTAATTATTCTGTTGCTACCAAATGCTTAGCAAACTGTTGAAACTTGTATTTGAATCACACACTGATCAAGTTGCCTCTCAGATTAGTGATAAGTGCTTAACTAATCAGCATACTGAGCAAACTCACTGTTTGACAATGCGTGCTGACTCGGCACCCGAGCCCGACACCCGATACCGAGCCCTCGTGTTGGCTTCACCGCGTTGACTTCATTTCAATTGGAAATTGTGCGCGACCGCGGTCGGTTCACCAAACGTTTTGCAGTCGGTCAAGTTCAAGAGCTGGAAAATTTAAATTACAAATCCAAATAATACTATTAGGGCATTGCTTAACAAGTGTGCAAGTGTGTTGTGTGCGTAAAATGACGGATTTCGATGTAAGTTCACATTTCCACATTTTTCGCAAAGAGAGAACTGTCTACTTACTGGATTATACTGCTCTCTCTCTTTGACTCTCGCTCTCTTTGGGCAGCCCAGCTGGGCGCACTCTGTTTATCTTAACTGCGTGTCAGTTGTGACGTCATAGATAATTATACGCCACCCGGAGCGCCGTAATGTATATAAATATTATTTATACTCCCCAAATGGACTATGATTTGAAGGTCGCGACCAAGTTGGTTAAATGTTGCTTGAATAACCTCAATTAATACGCTTGGCTTCTGTCGTATTGTGGGGCTTCAGTTGAGAGCGTTTAAAGTTCATAAGCACTACTATTAAATATAGATACTGTTTAACTCGAACAACGCATGATTTATGTATTTTACTATCTTCAAAAGGAAAATTTTCACAGCTCTCAATTCGACCTCTTATCAGCAAAGGCATCTGTCTGGCAATCACAATAGGAAACGTATTAGGTATTATTATTATGCGGTTGTCATAATATTATAACATACAGTCTAGTGTCGATAGTTGCAAAAATTTTGCTCCATTTATTTGTACTATAATAATAATGCAATAATCTGCAGAAAAAATATACCTGGGTTTATTTTTATTTTTAAAGCAATGCTCAACATTTGATAGTGATAACTATCTGACAAAATATTTGCTTATCCGATAAATGGCTCAATTAAAATAAAAACCGATTGACCATATATTTTTAAACCCCATATAATTTTAAGGTTGCTTTGCGTTCAACTGAAAATAATTCATTAAAAAAAAAACAAAATAAATCAAAAATTATTTACATGCTTCCAAAAATTGAATTTAAATTAAATGTTTTAGGTAAATGAGTTCAAAAAGTTATTTTTTTGTTTTTAATTATTGAAGACTGTATATTAATGTATAAACAAAATGTAATAGTTGAACTCAAGATTAGCTTACGAATAAAAAAATATGAATTTAAAGAAACTTAGAAAATGCATTTCTATTATTTGTTCCATGATTGTATATTTTATTTACTATATTTGTATCTTTTGCCTTTGCAGTTTGTGCCGATTGCTGTGGGCGTCATTGCTGTGGTCGCCGGCGCCTTGATTGTCCACTACTTCATCAACAAGAAGTCGACGAAGCCCCGCCGCGAACCCAACAGAACCGCTCGCCTGCGCACGCTCGTGGATCCCAATGACAAGTACCAGCTGCCGCTGATCGAGAAGGAGGTGCTCAGCCATGATACGCGACGCTTCCGCTTCGGCCTGCCCTCCAAGCAGCACATCCTGGGCCTGCCCGTCGGCCAGCACATTCATCTGATTGCGACGATCGACAATGAGCTGGTGATTCGTCCTTACACACCCATCTCGTCGGATGAGGATGTGGGCTATGTGGATCTGGTGGTCAAGGTGTACTTCAAGGATGTGCATCCCAAGTTCCCAGCTGGCGGCAAGATGACGCAGTATCTGGAGCAGATGGAGCTGGGCGACAAGATCTCGTTCCGTGGCCCGTCTGGCCGTCTGCAGTATCTGGGCAATGGCACCTTCTCCATCAAGAAGTTGCGCAAGGATCCGCCCAAGCATGTCACAGCCAAGTATGTCAACATGATTGCCGGCGGCACGGGAATCACGCCCATGTTGCAGCTGGTGCGTGAGGTGCTGAAGCGCAACGAAAAGGACAAGACGCAACTGGCGCTGCTGTTTGCCAACCAGGTGGGTGGAAAATATTCATATTAAAGCCAGTTGCATGTACTAATAATGTTGGTTTTACAGAGCGAAAAGGACATTTTGTTGCGCGAAGAACTGGACGAACTGGCGAAGAAGCATCCTGACCAGTTCAAGGTGTGGTACACTGTGGATAAATCTGCCGAAGGTGAGCAGCGCTTTCAGTTATTAAATCAGTCATCAGCGCATTTTCCATTCCACCGATTCATCAATTTATAGGGAAATAATTGAGAAGCTATACTATGAGTTAATAGCGAAGATATCATTTATTTATTTTCAAATATTCAAAATGTAGCTAGCGATTGTTAAGATGTTTTTCACGTTGCCAAATTGATTTTGTGTGAATCGATATTTAGTGCATGTTTTATTACTCTGAAAAGTTTTTATTATAAGCAGCCAGTAGCTATTTATAGGAATTGCGATTAGATAGATTTTTGTTGAGATATTTAGCGTTTCACAAGGAATATAGCATTGAGCATAAGCTTAATACTAATCGAAATGACTTCAATCGGTTTCTCGATCACACTCGGAATGCATCACATCGCCAACCACAACCACAATTCACAAGTAGTTGCCATCAATATTGTCACCAGCGTCGATGTAACTGTAGCACTGCTAAAAAGCCATCTATTATGTTGAAAATTTCGTGTTTGCCCCCTTCGCCACATGCTGCCCTCAAACGGATGCCCCGCACGGCGCACGCGCGCTTTATAGCCTGGTCCTACAACACTGGCCATGTCAACGACGACATGATGCAAGAGCATCTGCATCCGCCCGACCCAGAGACACTGTGTCTGCTGTGCGGACCGCCGCCCATGGTCAACTACACCTGCATACCGGGCCTGGAGCGTCTGGGCCATCGGTCCGAGCAACGTTTTAGCTATTAAGTTCAACCAAGCTAGCCATCTACTTAGATTGTAAATTGCAACACAGTGTTTTGCTTTTCATCATTTCACATTATGCAAGGGAATGGTGAACGCGTGTAGGTTAAACAGTTAGTACTAACAAATCTTAAATAACATTCAATGATACTAATCTATTGATCATTTATCTCTTTAATGCAGGCTGGAACTATAGCGTGGGCTTCATCAATGACGAGATGATTGGCGCTCATCTGTTGCCGGCCAACGATGACACGATCGTTCTGCTTTGCGGCCCACCGCCCATGATTAACTTTGCCTGCAATCCAGCGCTTGACAAGCTTGGCTTTCATCCGGACACACGTTTTGCGTACTAGAGACAGAGTGAGAGAGAACTTAGGACCAGTGGAATCCATGTGGGGAATATTCACATGCATTGCAGACAATTATTTGCATTTCTGTTTGTCGATTTCTTTTACGCTCAAGAGTTGCATTTGTAACTGTATCCGAACCAAGACGAATTAACAATGAATACTCCCAAATCGAGTAGCCACATTTCTAGGTGTGCGTGTCCAGCTCCATATGAGGATACAAATGCATCCTCTTAACTATTTTACTTTGTTTTCCTTTTTTTAAATAAACAACTGTTACTACAAAAAACGAATGTATTTTCAATTTCCATAATCAATTTGCAGTCGTCGAACTCGGATTTAATTTCGCTTCGAATTCGATTTGATTAATTTGTTGCTTGCTTTTCATTCATTCACTTCGTCATTTCATTCAGTTGGGCAACATGAGTATGCTAATTAATGTTATTCATTTACAATCGGAACTAATTTAGTGGACTTATTCACAGGTTTCATGTTCAACAATTAGGAATCAAATAAGAATTCTTTAGCTTTAATGGATTTATTTTGTGGAATCCTCAGGTTTAGCGATGGCAGTGGTCTTGGTCATGGGTCTTGATTTAGCAGTTTTGATGCAGGCTAATATTGCATCATTGTTATCCTTATACTTAAAGTTAGTATTCTTAGCAATTTTTGTGCAAAATATTTTCAGCTTAACAGCTTTCAATTTTAATAAGTAACAAATGACGTTTGGCTTTAATGGGTTTATTGATGGTTTAGTAAAATTCGTCGTACAAATGTGATTACAAATAAAACAGATTCTATTTAAGTGTAAATAGTTGTTGAAGCGAATTAAACATCATCCAGCGGTGGCCAAATTGATTTTCCATTTACTGCACTAGGCAAATAAATAATGAATAATTACGTACATACATTAAAATGTTGAACTAAATGTGTAGTAAGCGTGATTAGTTTAAATATGTATAGGTAATGTAAGAACTAGTATTTTTTTTTTTTATCTTGGCGAGTTTCTAGCGTACAATTTTGTATGGTCGAGGGTCGAGGTCGAGTGAAATGTAACTGTTGTTGGTGTTAAAATGGATTATATTTCTTACATTTGTTGCGTGGTTCACAGAACATTTCAAATAGTAGCCTATTTAGTTTAGCATATAGCATAAATATGTTATGTTATGTTGTTTCGACCGAGTGTTAGTTGCGTATTTGAAAGTGAAGAGGGACAGATCTGTATACTAGTAATATATCTATATAGCGGTATATAAATACGTAAAAATAAAAAAGTACAAAGAACATATATCATTCACTCAATGCCTAAAAAGGTATATGTTAGTAGCCTACGATAGGGTTTTTTTTTGTTGTGTTATTTTGTTTTTGTGCTTATATTGTTAATAGCAGTATATAATTTTATCGTGTGGTGCTTGTTTTTTCTTTGCATGTGTTCCTTCTGTTAAATCATTTGCTGCTGCGCACGCTTGGCGTGACAAACTCGCGCTGAGGACTTGGCTCCGGATGGGTTTATCTTGTGGGTGTTAACGGTGTTGTTTCGCTCAGTCAGCATATTAAATCGTCCAATAGCTCGCCAGAGTAATTTGTTCAAAATTTGTATCTAAATGGCAGTGCTCGTTTCATTCCACGTGCGCTTTGACAGATGATGATAGCTGGCAGCAGGGTCTCAACTTAATCGTAGTACTTTACACTAATCTATAACGAATACAACTAGATGTAGAGAAGAAGGGTTTTACAGTGCAAAACGCTAACCTACGAATAGAATACAATTTGATCATGGCTGATGCTGGTTAAAAAAACACTTAAAACTTATAAAACAAATTGACTTTCGAATCCATATTCAGGCCAGACAGCAATTCCGCTGAGCAGGCTGCCTTGTACGACTGCAACAGATTCTCCATGTTCTCTTCATTGAGCTCTATGCACTCGATGTTTGCCACCTTCTTGTATCTGCAAAAGATTCATAAGTTAATTATAGGGCTTGCTGGGCGAAAGTGTAGTTAAGCTTGCTTACTTGTCGCGCTTGTATTTCTCTCGTATAGCTTGAGTGGTTAGACCCTTGGCTGCCTTGTGCGTCTTGCAGAGCAGCAGCACCACATCCTTCAGTTGGTCCAATGAGTATGTGGTAATCTCTTCCAGCTGTGGCGTCCACATCGGCATACCCAAAATGTGACGCGCCAAAGCGAGCGAGGCAGACGACATCAGTGACGGCAAATATTGCATGAAAGACTCTCCCTCCATCAGCGACAACTCGCAAATGAACTGCAAATCAAGTAAATTCAAATTAGTTAAGATCCAAGAGGAGTAGTTGTTGCCATCACTTACCAAAGTTAAGTTCTTGAGCTTCTCGGGCATGTCGCTGAGCACGGCATAGGTGTTGACGAACACATAGGGTGTGGGTGTGCTCAGGCTGAAGTTGAGAATCTTGAGGAACACTTGCTCCATGCGCAGCACTTGGGCCTGTGTGTAGCTGTCGTCGGTGAGGAAGACAAACTCACCAACATTCGGTGGGTAGATCTCCTCATATTTACTGCAAGCAGAATAAAGCCGGTTACAGTTTCAATTGTCAAAGGATAAACGATATAATTTGGCCATTGAGTTGTAATATATCTCAGCACCATTAGCCACTTGGTCACTTCGTCCCTTGACACAACAATTTGATTAGCTAAGTGTGCGCCGTTATAAACTATCAATCAATCATATCACTGCGAGCACATTGCGTTAAATGGCGACATGCTGAGTCCCTAAGCTACAGCTTGGGCATACGAGAGTATAGTGGGTGGGTGGATTACTTACGCAGCGACGTACATGGCCGCAGTGCCAACCAGCTGGAGCTTGGCGCGTTTCACGGACATGTGGCTGAGGAAGCGGTCCAGATAGGACACTGTCAGATAGAGCGTCTCCGTGTCCAGTTTGTATTCCTCGGCGACCTCAACAAGCCAATCAACCAGAATGGCGCGCATCGAGTGATTGATGTCAGTCTGGCGACGCATGTACTGCGGCTTGGGGCGATGCTTCTTCTGCAAATACGTGAAAGAGACGCCGAGATGCGAGTTAATACCATATCTAAGCAAGTGTGAAGTGGTAAATACGAAAGAGGCGCTGAACTAACAATCGGCGTCAATCAAAATTGATTGTGTACACACACAATTATAGGCTGGTAAAACAAAAGACTTTGCGTTTATTTGACAACTCTTTATTTGTAGATTTCACACTCGTTAATATTCGTCGTTGGTTCTTTCGAGCAAAACGTAACCAAAACTTGCCAAAAACTTTAACCACGCTTGGGAACTAAACTCGTTCGCCGCGTAATTTCCCCTGCACAACACAACGCTTTGCTTCCTCTCGCCTCAAATCGAATTTACCAATTTTTATTTGTTTATTGGTTATTTCGTTGTACGTGAGCCGCATCCAAAATGTGCGAGAGTTGCCCACGACACTCCCCGAGCGCAAATCTTGGCCGAGACCGATATGTGCATTAGGTGTTTATTTAATAGCCGGTTTAACGATTATTGGACACGCCAAACGCCACCGGAAAAGCCACTAAAGAAACCGTTTGAGAGAACTGTATGAAATTGTGATTTTTACCTAAATTTAGCAGATTCTACGAAACATTCATTTTACAACTATATTCTTAAGAATGGGAATTTCTAAAGGTTATTTAAGAGAATATATTAGGGATAAAAGATTTAAGAGGATATATAAAAGGGTCATTATCTGGAGAAATAATAAACTAATCTAGGAGTTCGATTGAGGTCGTTTTATGAATTCTTAATTATTTACGATATCAGATCTACGAGATACAATATTTATTTTTCTTTATGTATTTAGAAGCGTTTTGAAAAACATCAGGAAGTATTTGTCGCAACAAGTGGACACCTATAATATTTTACTAATGTTTTATTGCTATCAACTAGGAAATACTACATTATAGATAAAGGCATAACTTTTGCATTTATTTAGAGGGGTTGTAGTCAGGCTATAGACAATAGCAACCCACCAAACAATCGACTCGACCCGGCAACCAAACAACAAACAAACTCGATACATAAATTCCGTTTGAACTTTAGTTTCAGAAAGCAAACAAATTTCACACCGAATAGACTATATTTTTAAGCATACATTTATAGATAGGAGCTGCAGTTTTAAAGGCAACAGGATGACGCTCAAGATGGCATTGTGCACCCAGGATGATCTCAGCGAGGCGATCAAGCTGCAGAAGCGGGAGCAGTACGAGGAGGAGCGCAAGAAGCGCATCTTCAACGCCAAGCAGCGACTCTTTGGAGTGAGTGCAAAGCGTTGTAAGCTCCCATTTTTAATGCTGTCTCTTTGTTAGCTCGATTTGGACACCCTGGAGCGGCAGATCAAGGAGAAGAAGAAGCAGGAGAGTGAGAAGCTGGAGTGCGACAAACGTTTCGAGGAACAGGAGCAGCTGCAGAAGCGTCTGATAACGGCCAAGGAGAAGGAACTGGAGAAGGAGAAACGCATCATGGATTCGGATTTGAATTTCTATCGTTGCCGCTACCAACGCAAGGATCAGCGTCGCGAATTCGATCTCAACGATCCCAACCACTTGAAGAAATCGACGCCAGTGCGTGTCGCCGATGCTGACATCACCCTGGGCATTTCCAGTGCCCAGATCTTCTACGGCGAGGATCTCAACAAGAACGATCGTCAGGTGCGTCAGCGCGAGCAGCAACGCGCCTGGCTGGATCAGCAGGTGATGGAGCGCAAGCAGGCGGAGGAGGCGCGCCGCCAGGCCGACAATGTGTACATGGAGAGCGTGTGGTGTCGCGACAAGCATCTGGAGGAGATGGCCAAGTCGGATCATCGCATGCGCCATCAGATCATCCACAAGATACGCCAATTCAACATCAATCTGGCCAAGCAGAAGCAGGAGAATCGGCAGCGCAACAAGCAGGAGACCTACGAGGACGACATGGCCGAGATCTACAACATGCTGTCCAGCGACATGCTCACCGAGAACCCAGATGTCGCCCAGTCGCGCACCAATCCCAACAAAAAGATCGCCTTCATGTATCGTGGCATGACGCCCGACGAGCTGCGTGACTTCCGCAAGGGCCAGATGCAGCAGCTGACGGACACGCTGCAGCGCAAGACGGAGACCGAGCTGATGGACAAACAATGGGAGCAGTATGCCGTCAACATGGATCGCACGCTGATGCACAAGCAGATCGACATGGATCGCAAGTACAAGCAGCAGCTCGATGATCTGGTCCGCGACAATGCCCAGCTGGCCATTGAGCAGGAGCAGCAGCGCAAGGATTCGCTCGAGAAGCTCAGCAATGCGGTCTACGACGACTTTTACGATCAGTTCAACAAGACTTCGCGTTAACTTGGCCCATTTCAATGCCAGTTCTGTGTGTGAAACTGCTTTGGCAGCACTGTACTCCCAAGTATTGTTTTGGGCGGACCAACTGCGAATGCAGTTCCACACACGTGCAAGGCAAATTGAGTTAATAAAGCTTAAATTGAATGTTGACGTCGTTTGTAGTTGTAGTTTTAATGTGGGGAAACCTTTAAAAAATGGAGGGCCAGCTGCGCTCGTTCCAGTTGCGCAATCAAGCCACAACTGGAAGGCATTCCAGCCAGAGCGGGACAGCGATACAGCGCAGCAATGAAGACGGCGCCTGGTTATTCCGAATAATGGTAAACAGAACCAGCGATGCAGGCAACAAAAAGGAAGATGCAAAGAAAAGAAAAAGGCAGCGACGCGCGAAGACATCGTCACCATTAGGGTGCGACAGGGTTCTCTGCTCACACAAACACAAACAAAAACACAAATGCAGTGTGTGTAAGTGTGTGTGTGTGTATGAGTACATACGATTAGTTGACGGAAATGGAAAATGGCTTTGGGTAAGAGCGTGACAGAGACACGCACCAGACGGAGGACACAACTCAAGAGTTCTGATGAAATTCTTAGAATAATTACAGCGAACGTTGCTGATAATTGAGGATAGGCAAATCCAATAATTTTCTATTTGTTGTGGTACTTTACATTAAATGATATCAGATAAATATTTATTTAACCCTTTTTTTTCATTATAAGATTAAAATCAGCAAATAACTATTTTTTGTGAAATTATAATGGAAATAAAATGAAATCAGATAAGTATTTATTTTAGGCTAAACCCTTTTTTATAATTTTTTTTGAAAATAAGAAATACTAAGAGTTTGTACAGAAATTATAATTTTTATGATATGTTTGTGGTTGCAATAATTTAGGTCGATCCTACTCTATACATTGATTTTTGTTAGGGTCCTTTAGATTAGTATTGAACATAAAATTAAGTATGGAAATAAAATGATATCATTTCAATCTTTATTTTGTGTTAAACCCTTTTTTTTTTTAAATTATTTTTGTAAAATATGATTAACTATCTCATTATAAAAATTAGCGAATAATTCTTTTTTCTATAAAAATTATAGTTTTTAGTCTCTATTAAAAACGAGTCATAAAGTGTGATATGTTTGTGGTTCCAATCACTTAGAGCGGCCCTATTTAATATTTAGAAGTTTGTTTACTCACCTCGCTCTCGCGGAAATTCTCCAAGATGTCTTGTTGATACTGAACCACCTCGAAGAATCGTTGCCGATCATTGCGTGGTATCAGCTCCGATTTGGCAGCTACAGAAGCATCGATGGAGCTATGAGGGTCCTCGGATAGGCTGGTGTTCGGTTCGGCCATCGACCGATCGACGGACATGGGCGAGAGCACATCGGTGACGGACATGGGCGTGTTATCCAGATCAAAGTCATGTTCCTTGGGCAGCGATTCGCTACTAAATACACATAGGAATAGTGTAGAGTGGAAAATGTAGAAATTGCAATTTCGTGTTGATGGGCAGCACTTACAATTTGGCGGCGGCGCCGCTTTGAATATTCTCCTTGTCGGCGGCATTGATATTGAGGTGCACCTGTGTATCAATATTGTCCTCGTATACCGAGAATGTCTTGAATTGCTCCACGGGCACAGCACTCGATTTCTTAGGGCCGACGCCATATCCAGCCTTCTCATCAACGCGTTGATTTCCAAGTGGACGAAGAGGCTAAAGGGAACACATGCACGCACACAAATGCATAAATTAGTAAATATGTATGTGTGTGAGAGTGTGTAAGTGTGTGCAGCGAACAAACAATCGGACAACAACAACAACAGGCGAACGCCAGTCGCTGTCTCTGCTTCTTCCCTATTCGTTTTTCACTCTGGGAAAAATCCTGTTACGCAGTCGCATTTCATCGTAGTTGTTGCTGTTGTTGCCCTTTGCAGGCTTCCCTCGCTCTCTATCGCACGCACACACGCGCACCACGTTCACTGCTTGCGCATGTGTTTGTGTGAGGTGAGCATAGCAATTGCATTGCTTGTTTGCTATTATTGCGCTCTCTCTCTGCAAGTCCCTGCGCTCTTTTGTTGTTGGCAGCTAAATGCGCGCCAGAGAGTGAAGTACTAAAGTGTGCATTTCTAGGTTAGTTTTGCAGATTGCGCGCAAAAAGTGCGAATGCATGGCTTGCATGTGTGTGTGTGTGTGTGTCAAATTCTTATCTGTAAATTTGAACTGCGTGCACAAAGCGGACAGAGAGACACAGCCAGATAGACAGACACAGACATAAAACCCACCACTAATGGTGACTGCTCGCAGGAGCAGCGATCGTTGCCACCACCACCACAGCTAAAGAGAGAGAGCGAGGAGCAGCTGCAATGGAATTGTGATGGAAGGGAACCTTACCACTTTGCCGGAGGGTGCGGGAATGCCGCGCGGCACATTGTTGTTGTTGGTGCTGAGCACGCCCAAATTGGCGCGCGGTGCCAGCGCCTTCTCCTTGAGAGAAGCCAGTGGCTGCTTGCCACCAGCTCCCGCTCCCAATACCTTCTCCTTGTGGTTCATGATGTGCGGATTCTCCTTCTCGTTGTTGTCGCGATGTATTTGAAAGCTTGCCATTTGTCCAGGTAATTCAAACGGTAGTTGCAATTTTATTTTGTATCCAAAGGCTTTAAATTGCTCTGTAAAATGGTGGTTTATCAGAGCTTCTCTTTATTTTGTGCGTGCGTCTGTATGCGTCTGTGTGTGTGTAATTTTTGTTTCTTTAGCTCAGCTGCTGCGTCGGCGTCGTCGACTTCGAATTGTCGTCGTCGTTTGTTGAGTCGCTTCGGTTTTCACTCACACCAGCACTTATGCTCGTGTACGTGTATATGCTCAACGACGCACACATTCACACACACAATGAAGATTTATCATAAAGTAATTTCAGGCACAAATTGTAGCATTCAACCACTCACAACGCGTACGATATTTTTTTTTTATTTCTTTATTGAACTTTCACTAACATGTTAGCGTTTTGAAGGCAATTGAGCGAAATGCACAAATACACAAAATACGACAACCACGTTCACATTAACATCAATATCAACATCGCTTAACCTTTTTATTTTTGATTCCGTCACCGTGTGCGCGAGTCCCGAATTTATGCTTGTCGTGCGGCCAGAGAGCTATTGCTTTTTGATTTTTTCCCGGTCAACTGCAAAGCGAGCTCGCATTAATTCGATCATTTCAGTGTGACCACAAGCTGCTTGTCAAAACACACCGGTTTACTTCGAAAAATATACCAAATATACCAATTCCATACTTGGTTACACTTTGTAGTGTAGGCTGCCTTTTTCGAACTTAAATTGTAATCGCTTATCGAAATGATCGTTATTGTAGTTTTTCAAATTATTTATGTTTATATTATATTCAAATGAAATGCTTCAGAAATATATGAAGTTATTCACATCATCATTATCAGTACTTTTAATTAGCACATTTTTGATTAAATTAATCGAAATATTTTCGAATATTCAACCTTTGCATTTTGGCGCCTTTTAAATATATTTGAATATTTACAGCCAGTTGATTTTGAAAGAATCGATACGATGTTATGCAAAATTATATTACATTTTAAAATACAACTTTATAACCAAAAATTCTTAAATATGGAAGTCGATTATGAATCGATATAGAAAAAAATAATGTAGTTGAAATTTAATGATAAAATAATTGAACTGACAGACAGAACATTATCAGTTATTGATATGTATTTATAATTTCTTAATATTGTTTATCCAATACTTATTCAATTTTTTTTATTTATTTTAAGTAAATTATTAAAACATAATTAACATTGAATTAATTTTAATTGCTTCACATGGAATTTGCTGAATTTTAAGACAAGCATAGGTAGTTTTGTGAGGTCTTGGGAATCACCTTGATCCATTTACTTGCACATAACGAAAGTATATAATCTATATTTACTTGGTATGTGATAAGAATAGCAAAAGGGATCTGCACTTTTCCTTTGTGCAGTTTGCGCAACAATTCTCTGTTGCAAATCGCAGCAAACGACCTGACCTAACCTCAGGTAGAGACGACCTCAGAGAGGCGAAGACGAGGGAAACTTCTGGTCACACACAGCTGCTGCCACAGTTGCTTGTCTTTGACTCCCGTTGCCAAATGATAAACATCTGCAGCGCGGCAAATCTCCTCAATATACATACTTACCTATTTGGCTTAGTAAATTAGTCGGGATCTACGCGGAGTCTATGAAATTCCGAATACTGTGGCTTAAGGCGACACCCGTGTCAGCTTTCTGTTTTGGCCCAGTTAGAACAATTTGACAACGAGAGCTGTCAATTGGCCAGGTTGTGGGTGGCTTATCCTCAAAACAAAGTGAAAACTTTTGACTTGGCGTCGTTGTTAAGAAACCGCAGAAAGTTTGAAGCATTAACTAGGTTTGTATCCTTAACGCGTAAATACTTAAAGCAGATTAGTTACTTGGTTCTCAAATGGGAAAAGGGTATACTGATTTTAGGTATAAGTGATAAGTATTAACAGTTGAGTTTATAAAGTTTGTTCCGACTGTCTGTCTGACCGTTCACTTGAACTCTAAGTTCTCCGTGTCTGTGAAAGCTAGAGCTATTCAATTTGTAGATAACACTCTTCTGAGCTATAGAGAATCTTAGCTAATTTCAGATTTCAACAATATTTATATATCAACTAGATATGAATAAAGGAAATATCAAAGTCTTGTTTTTCAATGTAGTTTATTGATGAGTTAGTTAAATTATTGCCACTTGATGATAAAGGTGCGAATCTGCATGGGATTCAGTGTCACACTGAATCTGGATGAGTCGTCGGCAGCATTGACATTCAGTGGCTCGAATGGAGATGTGAAGTATTCAACAGTCTTGGGCAGAGAACCGTCGTGATGGAACTTAAAACGTTTCATCTCATCCAATGCCAAGTTACCGTCCAGAGTGGTTTCCCGGATCTCCTTGCCGCTCAACGAATCGAAGATGTGGCGAATGTTGAAGCTGACAATGTGACCCTCACTCTCATCCATAAAGTTCTCCACACGCAACAGGATTTCATCGCTGGAATAGGGCTCCAAGGTGAGCAGATTCACCGACTGTGGGAAGTCGCTGAAGTCGGGCAGCGATTGAGGTTTCAGCGAGCTGGCAGTGTTCGAGTTGCTGAAGAATTTCCAGAAGGGCAAATGAATCTCCTGCTGAGCTATGCGTTCTGCAGACGTGGGTTTATTCTCAACTCCATTCAGGATCAAAAAGACTTTGCCGCGAGCAATCAGCCCGGTGCCAAACTGTTCCTCGTTCAAGGCCTCGCCAACACCAAAGGCATCATCATTGAGCAGGCGACGATGCAGCATCAGCTCCAGCTGTCCATCATCCAAACTGGATCCACCTTGCGCACGATCGTTCAGCAAGGCAATGCGCTTCTGCTCATCCTCGAGAGCGATGCGAGCAGTCACAGGATAATAGTTGCCACTCACCGACTCGGACATGTCGGGTTCGAAGTATTCCCGCAGGTTTCGCTCACGTTTGATCATCTCGCGGCCATTGGAGTCGGTGTAGAAGACGCCATTCGAGGCGAGATCGCTCTTGAAGCGCGTGACAATCTCGCGACCAGTGTCGTCATCAGTGGGAATTGGGCCAATCAGCCACTCGAACTCCACCCGATTGACGCCCTCGTAGATGCGAACCACCTGAGAGATCCACTGGTTAAAGTGCTGATGCACCTCCTTGACGCGTTCGCCCTCGTAGACGGTATAGTCCACATTATCGGCGAGTATCGTGACGTCTCCATCGGGACGGAAGATGTAAGCGCCAGAGGAACGCCTCTCCGAAGCGCCATTGTCGCCACGAGCGCCCTTATAGATGGCAAAAGTCTGCTCGATGTTCTCCGAGACGCCGTTCATCTCGATGGTTTTGAGGCGACCAGTTTTGGTGGTGAAGTTCAGCTTGATGAGCTGTCAGAGTAAAAGAGAAAAGTCGTATAGTACTGACTGATTCACTCACTGAACTAAGCCCATATTGGAGCTAGAAGTCTGAAATTTTTACTCAGCATTGTTCTTGGAATTCTATGCTGTCCACTTAAATTTCAGCGTTAAAGCTCGCTTGGATGCGAAGTCAATAAAATAAAACCTACCGAGTTCTGGATAGTGAATTCCTCATCGGTCGTCTCATCGGCTAGAGGCGCCTTGGACAGACGCTGCTTGATGGCGTGCAGCTTCTCGAAGCGACTGCGCGTCACTTGCTCCACTTGCATTGCCTTTGGAGCAGGCAGCACTCGGATGTAGAAGTTGGCAATCTTGTCCACGCTGGCCTTGAACACCAACTCATGCTGAGTGTTGTTCGAGCGATGTTGGATGGACAGAACTTGCCAAGGCACTGGCACCAGTTCCGAGGGCACTTCGTGTCCCTTCTCGTCGGTGACCAGATAGTAATCCTCCTTGACGGGCACGCGCACATACTGAGAGGAGGAATGCGCCAATGGGTTGAACAGGGTGACCACCACATTGTTGGCACTGTCCCGCGTGAAGGCGCACACACTGATGTTCAGCTCCAGGCAGCTGTCGAACTCGCCCGTGGTCAGATTGGTCAGCACACGCAGAGCATCGCGAGCATTGTTCTGGGAGTCGACAATGGCGTCGGTCAGCAGGCGATCGTAGTCTCTGGCCACCGCTTGCTTCTCTGTGCCCGTGATGGCATCGTGATGCTGCATAATGCCCATCACTTGACGCAGCTCATCCAAGTCCTCAGTCTGCTGTTCGTTGGTCAACTTTGCAAAGGCGCTCAGCTGCTTGACGGTCTGCAGCAGATGATTGCCGTCACGCTCGAAGCGTTTCTGGGTGGGACGCGAGGTGAAGTAGCCGGTCCAGTAGGAGTGCGAGTCGCTGGAGTAGGGGAAGAAGTCCTGCGTCTTGTTCGGCCACGTCAGCATCATCTGATGCAGCTCATACAGATAGCACGAGGGCGTCGAGTAGAACACATTCACCTTTGAGCCGGACACTTGTCGTTCGTTCACGTATCTAGAAAATAATTTGGGATTAGTTCAACTGCAACGTGAGCTAAAAACAATTGACAATTGTTATCTACGAAATTTCCAAGTTATTTGTATTGAAACTCTCAGGAACTAATTTATATAATAAGACCCTCAGTTTCATTCTTTACAATTTCGCTAGCATGTCTTTTTTTTTATTTCTTGGGAAAAATTTGAGAATGGTAGAATTCTAAAATAAGCTTTATCAGGGTCTAGCTCAAGAGAGTTATGTCGCAAAATTTGGAGTCTCTAACTTTCATAGTCTCTGAGAACAGATTGTTCATACTCACGGACAGACAGACAGAGCGCTGAACTTATACTTTCTAAAAACTTACTTGATTAGCTTGTCCATGTTCTTGAAGTTGATTTCGGCATCCTCGTACTGGAAGTCGTCGCCCATGGGCACCATGACGTGGGTGGCCCTGAAGGAGTTCGACATGGTCTTCACATAGTTGATGAAGTCGTCCACTCGAGACTTGACGTTGTTGTCGTAGCTCTTGCTGTCGATGATGGGCTCGTCGCTGCAGAGTATATCGAAGCAGAAGCCGGGCGGCGCCGAATAGTGGCGATAGAGCAGGCCAGTGAAGATGTCGGAATCCCGGAGAGATTCGCTCGACTGCCAGAGCATTTCAATGGCCACATCACTGAGACGTTTACTCTTTTCCTTGTGGTCCATGCGGGCAAAGAACTCGCCATTGAAGCCCATCTGAGCGAAGATCGAGGCCATCTCACGGGAGTGGCCAAAGGGATCGATCTGCCAGCCAATTTGAGGACGAGCACAGGCGCCAAAAGTGTCGTTGAGTACTCTGTGGATAAGCATCGAGAGTATCAGAATCATTTGTAAAATTTCAATTCCATTGTTGGACTCACTTCAATCCCAGCGAGAACTGATCGATGACGCTCTGGTAGTGCACGGCAGCCTCGTCGTTCATGCTCCAGGCGCCGCCAGTGAACTCGAGGCGACCCTCGTTGACCAGTTTCTTGACCAGACGCTGCACTTGCTCCGTTTGCTCCTGATACCACTTGAAGAAGAACGCAGTCTCCACCTGGATGAAGCGACGGCTCGAATCCTTCAACAGCTCTTGAACGACAGAGTCCAAAATGTACTGGACACCAGCGTGCTGAATGTTGTTCCTGGCGCCATAATAATACTGATCCACGGTCTTGAGCCAGCCGACATCGTCATGGGAATGCGGCACCAGATGCACATTGATCATGTTCGCCTTGGTCGCCGGACAGGACTGCAAAGTGGCATAAAAGAAAGTTGTGGAGTTGGGGGGGAATTTATTTTTTGTGGAACACTTACATCATAGCCACACATTGCCTCTGCTTTATTGATGCCAGTGGCCAGCAGCAGCAGAGCCAGCAAAGGAACTATTCCCCAACGGATCTGCATTGTTCTCTCTATCCTCTTCTATATCCCGATTAATAATTCACTCAGCTTCGCGGAACGACTCTGAGAGACAACTGGAAACTAAGGCGAAGTGAAACTGCTTTTATAGTCGCTGTTTGCAAGCAACCCCACGATTAGACCCCACGATGAGCCCCTTCTGGCGATAACGCCAAACGCGCCCGGATTAGAGGCGCACACATACTATATAGTATTTGGCACTCAAGCATACTCTTTGAGAGTATAGAATTCGTGTACTTGCGGCTGATTATGTGTGGGTATATTACTATTGAGCTCTTTAAGTTGTTGATAAACGCTCGACAGTGGGGCTTAACTAGCTTGGAAACAATTTATGCTCATTGGCAATTCGTGGAGATCGGTCTGCAGTAAACTGAGGGGGGTTTTCTCTAGATTTGACTATATTTTTGTTATGGTACGACTATTAATACTTAGTAGTGGAAAACTTCAAAGAAAATGAATTGTTGATGGGAAGATTAAATACACTTCCTCAACACACTCAAACAAATCTGAGTATAATCTATGTATATTATATTGTAATCAAACTTTCAGAATGGATGACTTATTTCTAAATAAAAAAAAAGGTTTGTCTTAAATTATTTCAAAAAATCTGTGGAAAAAAGAGTAGGAGATTAAATAGTACAAAATACGATTTTATTGTAAGTTTAAAAATTAAAAATTTCAATTTTAATATACGCCGAAAAATGTAAAGGAAGAAAAATGTAAGGAAAATAGTACAGTGTATATAATTATAATTTGTTTAAAAAATAAACAAAAAAATTAACATAGTATGTTTAGAAATAAAATTCTTTGGTTAGCTTAGCAATAGTAAAAATGTCAAGGATTGACGAAGTGGAACTTCTTTTCCGGGTAAGGGTTTTTGGTTTCTCCATGTAGGTCGGTCGTAAGTATTTGCGTACCGTGATCATAATAAGCGTAATCTCAAGTGGCAATTGCAATTATTGATGTTTCGCATAGCAGAAGCACTCGAAATTTCAAAGTCATATAAATTGTAATCGTTGCCTTATTGGTTTCACTTAAATGGATTTTAATTGATTATTTGCCCAACAGCTTTACTCTTTACTATATTTTATGAATTCGTACCAAGTTACCAAAGTCGCACACATTCGCATTCAACACTCGCGATAAGCTCTATACACTTTCATTCTTGAAAGATTAATTGTTTATTGAACGGAATTTAGACTCAGCCCGTTAAGTGTTTATTCGAGAAAGACACTTTAAATGTTGCTCTCTAGACGCCTGTGTTGCAATATTCAGCTATTACATTCGTGATCTACGTTTAGAATTCGGAAATTATTCACTATAATAAACTCTTAGAAATGAACGATTTGACAAAATTGTTGCAGCAAACGACAGCCATTAATTAATATCAGTTTTGACAGGTAACCATTTAAGATCTATGTCCTTGGCAGGAGAAGCGTGGAGAAAAACTTTCACACTTAATGTCCTGCTCTCAAGGGACTTGACTTAAAAGTCTATTAAATCATTCGCAATGGTGTTTCACTTCCATCCCAGTCCAGACACTGCCTCAACAATTCAGGCGAAGAGCATTAAAAATTTATGCTCAATTAAACTGAGTAAGTGGAAAAAGTGGACAAATCGTCGCAAGAACTTTTCTCCGTCACACAATAAACTTCTTTAAAGCAGTTGCTCAGAATATTAATTTGGCTAAAAATATTTTAAGTTAAATTGTTTAGGTAAAGATAAGTGCAATAAAAATAATGTTTAATCAATCATGAATATATTTTGCACTCTCTTTTATCGATCTGAGTTATATGGATTGAGTCAAGTTAAATCAAATATAAAATGAAAATTATTTCATAAATAATTTTCAATATAATGTTGGAGCCAAAATTAATTAAAAAAAAAACCCATATAATTAAATATTTAAATTAGATATATTTATTTATTTGTTGTGATGCAGCCACTTTGAAATTTACTAATGAATATATGTATCTTTGTTGCTGTCCATATTGTAGACAAATATTTATAGCCATAGAAATATATCTCAAAATGAAATACAAATGTTTTTAATGAAAGCTAAATTTAAGATTGCGATATAAAGCCGAGGGCTTTATTGCATTGGGCGTTGTATTGATAAATAAATCTTTCAAGAGTCCACAACGAGTTTAATAATGTTGCAATCTTAAATAATGAAATGAAGTTTTAGAAAATCACAATTGAAGCCCATTGTTTATGAACTTTATACAATAAAACGTTTAATGGGGTCCGACCCTTGTGCAAACTGAGCTTTATGTGCCCTGTTGCTCTTTTGCCAAGCAAGAGCAATGCATTAAAGGGGAGTAGAGAATATAAATAGATGACTTTGGCAGTGGAATACCCTGCTTTAAAATATATATTATTAGATTCATGGAAAGGTTAGACAGATAACAATTACTTAATTGATCTGATAAAGAACAACTATATTTAAAGTTTATGGCACCGTTGAATGAATTACTCATTTTATAAGCACTACCGGCTTATCTTGAGATTATGAACACTATAATCGCTTGGGGTGCAGTATTAGCATAAATGTTTGTATAATTTATGGTAAGTTTGCTGTATCCGAGTCTGGGGCAGAGTATTTGCAAATGAAAGTCCACTCATATCTATAGGGTGTAAAGACTGCAACTCGACAGAATTCAGTAAAAAAGTATGCAATTTAATTGGATTTCTTCCGAGTTGATGGCATGGATGACGAGGCGGGGGGAATGGAAAATTACGGAAAATGCGCTTAGCTGCCCTACAGTTGCTCTGGCACTTAAAAAAGTATTTAGTGGAGGAGGAGCCACTTGAAAACGCGACAAAAATGTGTCCTTTTGCCATCGTCGACAAAGTTGCGTCAGAAGCGCAATTCCTTCTGAGTCTATGCAACCGCCACTTGCCCCAAGGCACTTCTTAATGCTCTGGCTTTCACCTCTTTGTGAAGACTCAAAGCGGAATTCTTGCGGTTTCATTTAATTACGAAGAATGACCTTTAAAGTAAGATATGTGGAATATAGAATGAATATTACATTTCACTTTGAGATGCGCGCCACAAAAATTAATGCAAATATATTCACATAAAGTTCAAACTATCGTTGAATTATCAAAAAGTTTTCAATTTGCTTGGGAATAATAAGCTAAGCTTGTTCCTAGATGGACGGGCATACAGGACGTATACTTAATATTGCTGCTTAATTCTACGCTATTACCATAAATAATGAAATATGTGCGAAGCAGCAAATAATAAAGATATTAGACAAAAACTGAAATTTGCGCAATTTTTCCATTTTCCTTTCTTCTATGGCTTCCGTGCTACCAAAATGTCAGTAAATCACAGTTAAGAACCAAATGCTGAAAAGTCAAGAGGCAAGACTGAGAGAGAGAGGGCAAGAGAAAGAGAATTTGGGGGAAAAAAAGTTTAGAATTGAAATGTGCAACTTGGAGACTTTTGTGAAAGGATGAAATTGTTATGAGTGGATGGACGCTTTGAATGAGACTGCGGTTTTCCATGCAAATAATAATAACGGCCAAATAGCCGAAATAAAGGAGCCTCAAATAAAAGTTCTTTCAGCATTTTGTCCCTTTTTTAGGGTTGCCACTTGAAATTGTCGTCCCAGTTGCAAACTGTTTAACTGTTGATAATTTGTACAAAGTTTCAGCTGCTGTTGGGTTTTCTCTCAATGTTTCCAGGTATTTCTCGTCGGTCCGAGGAAGGGCAGTCAATGCTGGGCCGGAGGAAGAGGGCTAGAGGCTGGCCACTTTGCCGTTTCGCATTGTTGTTGAGCTGATTTTCGAGAAGCACTAAATGTTGATGGCCTTTTTATTGACTCACCTGCAGCCCGGCCGGGCAGCTCAGGTGTTTTCTTCATTTCTGCTTTCATTTAAAATGATTTGAGCTCTTCAACGTCTGGGACCGGCGCTCAACTAAACAAAGAAGCTCTTCTATCTATAATCAGATTAACATTCTTAATCTAAGCAATTATTTATTTAATCGCATTTAAGTGTGTCCTGAATGTTTTTAATAGGCACTCAAAGGGCTTACAAGCAGGTCTGTTAAATCCTTGCATTATTGTTTAACCTCGACTCTTTTTCGTTTCCCTTGATTTTGCATTATTCACTTTAATTTACAGTTAATCTGTTTGCCGTATTGAACGTTGATTATTCTTATGGGGGGATTAACAGCAATGTGGATTGCATCTCAAGCTTAACAGTGCAAGAGAGCGGCGAGAGAAAGCTTTCACTTTGCTTTGGCCATTAAGAGAGTTTGGGGATGAAAAATGTTACGTGCTTCGTCTTGCTTAGTACTCGGCTGCCTTTCATTCATCATACATCATAAACAATAGTCATAAGGAGGCGCATCGCTACGCTCTACGCTCTGTTGTGTTGCCACAAAATTAATGGCATCATTTGCAAATCGTCATGCTTTGTTATCGGCAAATGTGTAAAGCGCCAACAGCGGTGCCTTTAGAAATATTGACGAAGGGATTTAGACAGCGTACGTCAAGGTTTGGGAATCCTTTGTGCAAATACTTGAGCAAAGCGGCGGAAAAAGCCTCAAGCAAATAAAACATTTGGGGCGAAAATATGCTCGTTGACAGCGGCTCAAATATGTTTTTCCAAGCAAATCACACGAAGGATTCATGTGCGCTGAAATGTTACTTAGCTAATCAATTTGCAAAACATTAGCATATATTGTAAAGGACATCACAGTTTTTCAAAACAATAATAAAGGTATTCATTTAACAACTTGAAAAATTAATCAACAACGTAAATTGCAACGTTCGTTCAGTCTACATTACGGATCATTGCGGCAAATGATGGAAATACGACGTGTCTTATTGATGGGATTGCCCAAGAACTGTGACTGCTCTTTGGCGAGGATTTCATGTGTGAAATTGTAGCGTGCCGAGTGGCTCATGATGTAGAGGGAGCGACGAGGCAGGAGCAGATCCGCATAGAAATTGTTTTCCAGCTTCGCCTCTGGTTGATGGCGATACGAGTCATCGGTGGAGTTGTCACTGGCTTCTTTGATGGGCCCATCTCCGGCGCTGCCTTGTTGATACTTTTCGGCACTTGTGCGCACCAGGCGCATGACGCTATCGCTGAGCAAACTGATGCCCGAGATGGTGTTGCCGCAATACTGTGAAGAGAGGGTTTTAATAATGGTTTCTTGAGTGGAGTTATTGGACTCACGCGAGTGCTGTCCACATGGGGCTTGATGACGCCGTCGGCAGCCAGATCTAGCACATGCACATAGGACATGATGGCGCCCTCGAAGGCTGCCTGGCGGACGCGCTCCAAGACTTCGCGATTGTTGGGATACCATTTCTTGCGTTCTGTTTCCCTGAATCCATGAATCGCCTGCAAGTCTCTGATGTTGTTAAACAGCTCTTAAATTATGCTTTCCGCCACACTCACATCATCCCAATGGTCGAACTCGTAGCGCAGCCGGCTCATGTAGGGCTCCACTTCCTCGTGCAGTTGCTGTTCCTCGGCCTCGCTAATGAAGTCGGGAATAATGCGCATATGCTGCTCGAAATCCCTTTGCTCCGAGGTCGGCCATCGTCCGTGGTAGCAGGTCAAATTATTATTAGTTTTTGCTGCAACTAAAAAATTATTTGAATGTCATAACGCTGCCACTACGGATTGTATTACGTTTAAAAGCACGTGATTAACAGTGATTTAACAATTAATTGCATCAGACTAAATACCTGCACGATGACAGCGCCGCAGAATTTGTCCAATTGCTGCGCTTCTATTAAAAATAACCATTTTGCAATTCAAAATATTATTTATTTTGATACAGCTGAAGCAGAGCGACCGCAGCCGAACAGCCGGTCAAGTTGGTATATACCACTTTTGAAAATGCTGGCTACACTTTTTTCGGTATAGCAGTATTTTCGCATTACACGTATAAATAGGCGCGACTTTTTGAAAAGCTTTTTGTTGCGCACTTAACATTAGATTGCCCGATTCAAATTTTTTTTAAACGAATTTCATTTTTTTGGCAGTGAATAATTAAAAAAACAAATAAAAATACAATTTTCGGTCACACTGAAGCAGCTTAACTAACTAAATCCAGCCCTGTGCGCTTAATTGTCTACTATCATGTTATCGAAATCGTTATCGTTATATTCGTTACATTTCAAATGTTCCACACAAAAATGGGTATGTAAAACTAAATTTGATTGTGCATTATGCATTTAAATTGTAATATTATTACTTGATTACTTGCGCATTTGATGCCATTATGAATGTAATTTACCGCTTCAGCGTGCTGGGAAAGTTTTAAAAATCAAATGTCAGCGGTGCATAAAAAGCGTAAAACTCAATCTATTTTATTGGATTACAATTTACGTATACGGGTTTTACCTGCCACAAAATTAAATGGTGGTTGCGTAGAATAACAAACAATTTGTAAAACAATATAAAAAGGGACGTTGGGCGAAAGAACGTGATGGAAAAGGGTGGTGCGAAAATGTCCGCACAGCAATTGAGCGGAATGTGGGTTGGAATTTTGATACCCTCTACCCTGGGAAATGGGCAAGAAGGGTTTCAAACAAGGCTGACATTTGAATGCTGCTTTGAATATATTTTAAGTTTGCACAATTAAGAAAATGTAGATGGATAAAAAATGTGTAGGTATCTGTAAGTCACTCATGTTTTTATGTTGTTGACCAATTTGGCGAACAGGCCGCAAGCTGATTACATCAATGCAAATATTATGGTTGCTATGACTGAAAAAAAGGGGAGTGAATGAAAATTGGGCTTTTGACCGGTCGCAACCGTTGCCGGGATTCGCTTCTTTGGGTCTCTCCGGGCACTCCATGCGCCTATATTAAATGTTAATGGCATTTTTCTTTCAGTCTACAATAGAACTCCACGCGTAAAACTCTCTCCTTGTCTGTGTATCTGGCATTGTTCATCTGTGTTAACGTGCGTTGGTGTGTAAATGATAAATGAGCGACACCGTCATCGGAACGTTCGTTCAACTGCTCCGGCACCTAAAGCAACGCCACAATAACGGGCCATTACGCGCTATTGTCCTCTTGCTCTGTTTTGTTTCATGCTGTGTACTTCTCGTGTAGTATTCTGAACCCTACCGTGAGATGCTGTTTTCCTGGCCATTACTCTGCCTTTCACTTGTGCCGAGTTCTTTTTTGGGATAAAAGCTTCTACGGTTGCGTTGGGTATTAGGACATTTATCTGTTGTGAGATACTGAAACTATTTCGTTACTTGGAATTCCGAGAAATAAACAATTAGCCAAAGTTAATATACTTTATTTCCTTACGGCTACCGAGTATACATAAGTGCACATGTGAAAGTTGAAATAAAAGGTAACTGTTAAGAACATATGCATGCCATATTATACAAACTCATAATCGACTTCATAGATAATTAATTAAATTGGAAGCATATAGCGCAAATCAATTTCTTGACATAGAATTAGTTGTTCATTGTTGCTTCTTAATATACATATTGTATACATATACATACAATTGTAAAAGAGTTGGTATTGCTTATGTTAACATGTACAAATTCAAATAAAGTTGCTGACTCTGCAAATTTTATTATAATAACAAATTAAAAGTGGACTTCAGAGATATTTAAATTCCAAACAAAATCAAGTCAAGTTCTTTGCAGAGCCAGCTAACAATTACAGCGCGGTTGATTTAACGGCTTAATAATTAGTTATGATTAGTTAAAATATAGTTAAGTATATTTGGATTGGTACGTACCATCTCAAATCTATTTGTGCACCAGCTTTTGCTTTCGTTTCTGGCGATGCGTTTGGGACAACTGAATGCTCTTGTATGCCGAATGTGTACAAAGGCCAAAGGCTTGCAGAAACAATTCCTGGGAATTGTTCATTTTAGGTTCACCAATTGGTTTGCCATGTTGGCTAAATCGGGCGCGCTTTAAGGCTTCCTGCAAGTTAAGACGACTGGCATTTACCGCCTCGTTCTTAATGGCAACCTCCAGCAATGGGGTTGCTGCTCGTTTCACAGCTGTACGTGGTGCGGTTGGTGGAGCACTTGGAGTACTTGCAACAGCTGGAGAAGGCTTCTTGTTTGGGGGCACTATCCTTGTTGGTTTCGGGCTTTCAGCTTTGGCGTTCAACGGAGTTCTCGAGTCTGTGCTGTTGCTGGGGGTGAAGTACTTGCGTAGCAACTGACTTTCAGTCGGTCTCTCTGCCACAAAGTGGGGCTTTATGAGCAAGACGCTTGCACAGACCTGAGGAACAATTGCCTCGCTGACCATGTCGCTGATCAGGTTGACATTTGGCTGCATTTGCTGCTCTGTAAATGGCAAACAGAATCGCCCGATATTCTCCTCTAGGCTGACCACCAAATATTGGCACTCGGCATTGATCTCGTGCAATATGTCCTCTATCTCGAGCAAGTGATTCTCCTTGGCTACAACATCCTGCAAGTGCAGTACAGTTAAGATCTGGTTGCAGACATTGAGACTAATGACAACTTACTGTGGCTGTGTTATTGCGATAAAAGTTTGTGATTCTCTGCAAGATCAAACAGGGTAAAGAAGAATATTTCAGTGGGAAGTTAATATTGATACACACCTGATGAACACTAAGATATATTTTCATGGCGCGTTGGCAATAGATAATGTCGTCGATTATCTTGGTTGGCAATTTATAGAAGCGCTTCAAGTAGTATTCGAAGAATCGTTGTGCACTCTGCATTGAATTTGCAGTACGCATTTTAATGAGAAACGCTTTAATGATTTCATGGCGTTCTCTTATGCTAAAATCGTTGAAATTAATGGACTCCATTTTACAGCAAGAGCGAAATTAATGCGTCGTGATTTTGTTTTGATTGTTTTGATGCCACTTTTGCCGCTAATTTGTGTCAGAGTGACAACAATTTAAATGTTCGAAAATACCATAACGATTCTAGTTAGTATTTTGGTATAAGGTCACACTGTTAACAGTTCCTACGATCGTTTTTATTTTATTTATTTTTATTTTTTAGTTAGCTAATAGTTAGCGTTTTATTTAGACTTATTATTTATTTATTTTTATGTATTAAATTAATATAAATGATACTGGTTTGTATCAAGTTTAAACAAAAGACTAGTTTCGATTATTATTTTGATGGTGCTTGGCAGCACTGTGAAATAATCTAACCATGTGATCGACATGGCGGCATAATTCAAATGTTGTGTTCTCTGCTTGAATAATTAAGACGAATTTCAAAGTAATTATGTTATGCTATTTTCAGCACTGAATTTTCGAAACACCCCGCAGTTCTCAACACCAATTCACATTAGTAATTGTGAATATGATTGATTACGCTGGCTGTGGCTGTGAATGCATCTGATGTGTTCTGGCATTCAACACACCCACGCATATGTACAACCATATATGTATGTATGAATATGTTTATGAATATGAATGTGTGTTTTGCTGTGTGTTTGTGAATGGAAGAAATAATTGCTATTTAATTATGCACTAATTGATTCGACCAGCTGAATATACCCATTAAATGTCACAAAAGGAACAAATTACATACCGAGCTCAGTTGCTATAAATGTAATTTAATACAGCGAAAAAGATTAAGAAACGAATTGATAAGTCGCTTTAACACTATTCAAAAGACTTTAAATGACTCACAAATTAATTTAAATTTAAATAATGCCGGTCCGTAATGATAACTCAGGCGGCGTTGTTGGAAATAATATTTACGTTTATTATTGAATAAGAATTTTTCTATTCTCAGTTTACATCTGGAAATAATAAAATGGGTCGTGTAATGTGTGCTAGCGTTTTCTTTTAATTGCTCCAGACTGGTGCTACATTAGCGATATGTCTAGAGATTTTGCAGTTTTGAGCACTTCTGCTTTAGGCGTTGAGACACGTGGCATTTGTTGTTGGTCCCTTTACGCTTATCAACTATGCATTTTGTTTTGTTTGGACGCTTCTCAGATACATATTCCTTAATGCCTGCTTTGCGATATCCTTCGCAACTTAAAGGCTTTTCGGCGTTGGCATATACTACTTCAGCAACAACAACGTAAAAGTTTTCTTTGGCGACGCAGAGACCGCAAAAGGGTCTGTCCAGTCCCACTTCCTTCTGACCAGGACGCGCAATAATCTTTGAGTGGCTTTGGCGTTGCCACAGCAACAAAACTCCTGGCGAAACTTCAACCAAAAAACCCCACAAAAAAACAAACTGAAATCTCAACATAAGCTCTGTCGTCCGCTTTCGAATGCCGAACAACAAAGAGAACTTAAAGTTCAGATTCTGAACTCTCTTTGTTGCCCATGGCGTTTTAGCTACTGTCGCGATGGTCTTGTCTTAATTAGTTCTTGAATTATCCAAAATATGTTCAAGCATTTGCGCTTTATTGAAAAAAATTCGTTTTACATTCTTTACATTTTCGTACACAATTTAAAAACGTAAAGTGATAAATATGAAAAGTAATATGTATGTATGTACATGTATCTGCTTTTCTATTTATAACATATATTACAACTTCTCTTTATCTGAATGCACTATAAAATGTATACATATGTTTTTATACCAGTGATATCTTTTTAACTTTTGTTGTTTTGATTTTGTATTACTTATTTGTGTAATGTTGTAAATATGTTTTATATTTATACCCGCTACCCATAGTTTTTTTTTAAGTTTGGTTTTCAATATCTTAAATATATTTTATATGTTTTTTTTTAGGTTTGGTTTTCAATATCTTAAATATATTTTAAATTTTTACTTTTTTTAATAGACACATTGTCTAGGAAATATTTTGTATACATTTTTTTTGGTTAAGTTTTCAATATTTATAATAATAATATTTATTTAATATTTATATTTTTGTTAAATAGACACATGGCCTGGCTAGAGAACCGAATGGTCGGTGCAAATATTAAGCTGAAAATATGGAGAGTGCTCTCAAGTTTTATGGCTTACCAACCAGAAAAGTTCTCTATTGTTTACAAAAATACGAAAGTGCTTCAAAAATGCAACTTCATTTTGCTTCCGTTTGTGAACAACGACATTACGATGCGGCTGAATAATAAACGTCTTCATTTTGTTGGTTTGATGCTGAAGTTTGCAGCGCAATGAAGCTTCGGTTTGTTTGCAATGGGAGCAGGCGATGCAGGTGGATCCGATTTGGTTACAATACCCAATGCCATTATCTCCCTCAGCAATAAGTCCAGTTCTTCGGAGGTTGAAGAGTTTCCTCTGCCGTCGGAGCGCACAAACCGGCAGACTATAATGTATTTCGGCAAATCGAAGTCCTTGCCATGCAGCTGATACATCCTCATTGTCTTCTGGAGCAGTGAGGCACGCATCGCGCGATCAACGATGGTCTTTTGCAGAGCTCGCAGTGCAATGTAGCAACGACTGTGCTCCAGAAAGTAGCCATCGGTTTGGCAACTGCTGATGACAGCCATCAGCACCTTGGATGTGGGTTCGCCCAGGGCTGAGGCCAGGCGCGGTATATCATTGTGGGCAAAGACGGCGCCGGCAAAGGGCGTGAGCACGATCTCATTGCGCTGAACCAGATAGGGAGCCAGCTGGCAATATTTGGCCACGGCCAGGAGACTGGCCTGCTTGAAGGTGAGCTTCAGACAGCCGTCCACCATGAAAGGCTGATAGACGGGCGGTGATTTGCGAACATGTGCTGTAATGATCACCTCGGAATTTATCCGCTTGCCTTGAGTGTCGCAGGTCTCCAGTCGAATGCGCCAAGTCTTGTCCACGCCCATGTGCTTGGCCACATGCGCCTCCTTGCTGCACTCGAAGATCACTTGCTCGGCGAAGCGGCGACTTTCGGTCGCTCTCTTGAAGTCCGGCTCAGCCATAAAGTCCGGACAGATTTCCATGAACGTGTGCATTAACTTCTTGAAATCAAAAATGCATTTGCTCATCTTGGTTGCTTTTCTGCAATTGCAATTAGCATTTATTATAGTTATGGCATTTGATGCATTTGTTTTTTGTTATCACTACCAATATTGCAATGTTCCGCTTTGATGTACGAACTCGAACTGAACATCGACAGATCAAAACACTAGCAAGCAACGTCAGCACGTATCCACTATGAATACATACAAAAACTTACACGAATATATGTATGTTCGTACATACAGTGTTGATATCTACATACTCGAGTGCTGATTGAGGAATGCTCAACTACGAATTATCCTAACACAACATTTGCATATATGTATGTGTAACAGATTAAATTATAGACAAATATAGTTTCATAATTAGTTAAAAAATTGTATTTAAATTGTAAATTAAAATGATGGTCCTACTTTATAAGCAATAGCTTGTGTGCTAAGAATAATAACCAACAAATAATTAGATACATAACATAATTAAATAAAATAAATAAATTCATTAATAAATGAAAAAATAAAAAGTTAAGAATGTAAACAAATTAAACATGCAAGGCGATTCTATAATAATTATTTGTGAACTTTATAATTGACTGGGACGTGACATTCTTATTTCAAAATTCACAGTCACAGAAAATATATATACACATACATATGTATATGAAGAGATTTACGAGTTAAAGCTGGCAAATGGAAAAGCACACAATAAACAATCGAGGGAATTTTGTTGATTGTGCATTATCTCGCTCAGTCTCTCTCTCTCTTTCTCTGAGAACTGAAGCATTTGGGTTCGAAGTGTTTTGAGTTGTGAGCTGAAAACGATACAAACAATCGTTGTTTGGCCGTCAGAGGCTGAACTATCGCGTAATTGGATTTGTTATGCGGTGAGTCACGTTTGTTTTGTTTATGTTGATGCCTTGCTGATCTCGATTTTCGATACGCAGTAGAATAATGGACAGCGAAGTGAGCGGACTTGACTTTAAGAAACTATGTGCAACCTTCGGCGAGATTTGCCCAGACTTCCAACAGTCGCAGCCTGACAGCTCACAGAGTTTGGACTTTGCACACAAGGTCCTCTTCGAACTGGGACCAAAGATGTTTCAGATTAAACAGAGCAGCTCGGGTCAGATGTGGCGTCTCATCTTCAGAGGTGGCGGCAGCGTTTACATCTACTCCTACACCTTTAAGCATCCCATCAACGTGAATCCGCGCATCAAGGACCAAAAGCTGTATCTAACCCTCAAGCAGGCTGGCCTCTTGGCTGCCAGTAAATTATGCTGCACGCTGCCGGATCAACATAATCCACGGGACAAGGTGCTGCTGACACCGCTGGCTCGAGCTGTCTTCGCTCCTCAGAATATTTCGAGTATTGCGACTGCGCTGACTGCACGACTTGGACGAGTCGTGAACAGCGGCGAGGTGATTAAGGCGGTGATCAGCAGCTGCCAGGCCGATGGCTTCCACTTGCAGCACAGCCAGTGCGCAATTGCCGTGGTGGCCATCGAGGTGACGGTCAGAGATGCCGCTCAGCGGCAGAAGCTACGCGAGAAGACAATGCGACTCTATGCCAAGCGTGGCAAACCCTTCGACGAGGCACAGTATAAGATATATGCAGAGCACTCCAGGCAGGACAAGAGATTGCCCGACTTGGAGCAACTAGCGCCGGATCAGGAGGCGAGTCAGCCAAGCCAAAGTATTGACACTGTGCTGCGCAGCATTGCCAGAGGAGTTGCTGATCCTTTGACCGGTGGCACACTGGAAGTGAACTTCAAGGAACCGCGAAAAGCTACGCAGCAGCCGCAGGAAGAGGACGAAGTTTTGCCGACGCCAACCGATGTGCATGTGGGCAGCACCAATCTGGACAGGATTAAGTATGTGCACTTCTTGGCAATCAGCCCCACTTAGATATGCAAAGTAATTCAATAAAATATTCGTATGCGTTTTCTTGAAAATTATTCAAAAACTTATCAACTGGCAGCGAAAATAATGGACATTAAGCTATGCTTTTTACATCCTCTACACATAAATAAGACGGGTATTTTAACTACAGAAAATAGATGTAAGAATCAGAAGCAAGAGACTATGGCTGTCAGTCCGTCTATGGGTCTTGATCTAAGAGATTATAAAATTTTGAACAAATCCATTTTGTTTTAGATTTTGGCGACGCCCCTTTTAGCTGCTTCAAATCGGAAAAAAGAAATAAACGAGTTATAACTACACAAAAAATTGAAGTCGATGAGAAGAACAAAAAGTTATTCGCGCTTAGTTGGATTTGTTGACAACGTGACCTATTTTATTTGATTTTATTTTAAAGTTTACTATGAACAGTGAATATTGAAGAAATACTCGTATTAAATACAGATAACGATAATAATAATAATAGTAATAATAATAATAATCGTAAACAATTTTGAATTAAAGATGTGTGAGTATCGATATATATTATAAATTTAAACATGTAAAACCAATTTTTAAAATTTAAATTTAAAAAATTCTGTTTATATGGGTATTATGGGATACTGATAATTTAAAAGCTTATTCGTATACCAATATACTTATTGATATATTTTTGTATATTATTTTATTTATTTTACCTTATAAGTGTTTTTTATACTCTGGGTAAAAGGAATCCCACAGTCGAGTATTCTCGACTGAAGCTTTCTTGCTTTTTTTGTTGCTATGTAAATTTTGGTACTAAATAATATGTGGCCGTTAAGTGAAAATTAAGGTAATTGGGGAGATGGGGGCGCAGCTACGTTTACTTTGTGAATTTATTAAAGTTCGACTCTCCTTGGAAATTACTTTTCTCCATCACACACACACAGGCACACGCCCCACACACACACACACACACACATACACTCGCAGACAATGTGTGCTCAGTTGCGTTCCGTTTAATGCGAAACATAAACAATTTTTCGCTTCGCTGAAATGTGGGTGTAAAAAGTTTTAAGCATGCGGCAACAGATAGTGCAACATTGAGGCAACTATTACACTGCAACAATAAGCGAAGCGGCAATTCAATCCGGCTCGATGGTTGTATTTAAAAATTCTTAAAAATTTATAAGTTCTTAAATATGAAAAACCAAATAATTTGAAACAATCAATTTGGAGACTTCTTCACTTCCTTTTGCGGTGGGCCGCAACGATTTTAGCATTGCTCGAATCGGACGTGCCCTCATGACTGATCTTCTCCCGCTGGGAACTTAGCAGGGCCATAACGCCATCGGCAATCTCGTCCAGAGACACTGGCCGATTGTAGCTCAGCATAACGGCTGTTACAATGGGCAGCAATATAACATTATAGTCTGATTCCATTGAGGAGATGCCAGTCGCACCACTACACGAACAATTTGTCATTGATTTGGCTAAATATAATTTAAAACTTTTGTCTAAAACTGTGAACTCTCAAAATTGTTTTGCTTATGACACTCGGAATTAGTAAAACCGACAAAGCGACAGCTAGAGCCAAGCGCACTTCAACTGGACCACATCAGTCGTAGTCATCTATAAGCCGATCCCCAGTAGTCACCAGAATGTGTCGGGGGCCAATGAAAAATTCAATTTGAAAAAGTGTCACTTGTCAGTTAGCGATATCCTGTGTACGCTGCACACTGCTTGCTGCTTGCCATTGTTGTCCTGTTGTCCTGCGAGCCTTTTGTTGTCATTGCCATTTTAGTTTTCCATTCTGTTGTGCATTTTTGGCATTGTAATATACATACACACACATAGTATAGTATATATCAATAGCACACATGCGACATTTCATATGCAAATTGTTCACTACTCATAGCCATAGACGCAGTCCTGAGTCAATATCAAATATCAAAAAGCCAGCGACGCAAATGCAAATGAGCACAGGGCTGACAGCAACTTACTTCCTGCCTCCAGTTCGAGTAAACAAATAAATAAAAGTCTGATATATGCATTTCTATTCAATTTACGCACCAATCGAGAGCGATTTGGGCTAAAGCTGCGAAGCAATAATATTACTGCAAGCACGGAATATTTTAATTCAATGTTGTGCTCGGCAATTATTATTGTTAATTCTATTAATACTTTGTTACAGACCTATTTTTGCATGCTCTGAGTATTTTAGTTGGTTGCATTCAAATGTTCAAATGAACTCACAAAGCATTTTGATCAATTTTGTTAATGTTTTCATATACTATGTTATAAGCTTTGTCCTTTGAGTAGCAGCTTAGATTGTTTATTGAAACTCTACCGGCATAGGGTAATTAAATATTATATCATATTAAATAATTATGTATTATATATAAAATAATTTATATTTATTACGATTATTTTCAAATTTTATGCTTAGAAATAATAATTGTCAATTTTATTAATAATGTCGAAATGGTAAAGTTGTCGAATACAAATTTATCATCTGAGTAGCTACTTTGAATTTTTATCGAACCATGAGGCACTTAAACGTTCTATCATAATAAATAATGCATAAATACGCAATTTAATTTTATTAGTTTAACGACTCGTCGCAGTGAATAATTGATTGATTTAATTTAGATCAATTTTTAAAATAAATAAATAACAATTGAAGCTTCAAGATCAAGAAGAAATAAAATTAATTTTCACTGTAAAATAATTATAAAATGTGATATACGCTTGGGGTAAACTTATTTTGTAGGGTGTATAAAGGAGGAGCCGAAAATGCTGCTGTGCTTAAGTTCAATAACAAATTGCCAATACGTAAGCTCGCATAGTTTTCTCTCTTGTTGCCGCTTTCAATTTAAAGCTCCACGCAAGTATTTTGCATGAACGCGTTATTTATGATACTGTGTGTTGTGTATATGGTATGTTATGTATCTTCGATCTGGTGGCGTCGTCGGAGTTTAGGGGTTATTGATAGTGTCAATCGGGCATTAGATTCGAGGACAGGCGCATGCAAAGAGCGAGTTCAGCAGCGATAAAACTAAACCTTAAGACATAGTAAAATGTTTACGCATATCCTTGAGACCCATTACCGATGATGATAAGGCTGCGAGCACAATGTGCGAGGGGCGAAAATCTGACCACAACAGACGCTGCTTCCCCAAACAAAGACCACGACACAAAAGAGAAATTCATGTGAACGTTTAATGGAATGGGAATGGGAATGCGAATGGGTATGGAAAGGGGTACTCGACATGCATGAAGGAGGCAAGGATGCGAATAAAAAAAACTGTGTTCACAGTTCATAAAGGGAACGAGTCAGACTGACAACAAAGCAAATTGGTGGCAACACTGGCGAAACTGGTAAAGCTGCTGAAACAGGCAACTGGCAACTGGCGGAAGTGCGCATCAACAAATGTTAGTCGCCAGGCTGTCGTCCTTTTACGACCCGACCTACAGGACACTGGCGAAAGCGAGCTTATGGCGGCTGTTGCGCCATTTCTAAGCTTTGACATGGACATGTCACCTACAGGTAGCCAGCCTACCGTTGCCCTCCGTAACCTCTCTTGTGCCCCTCCTCGCTGCAGCATGCGTTAAGCGCCCTTTGACATGACGGTGAACGTGGGGCCATTGTGTGCTGTTCATGGCCCTAAAATATTTGTAATTTCGGCAACCTCACCGAAGCTTCCGGGTGTAAAATCTGTACGGTGAGCACTCTCACTTCCTTTGTCTCATTAAACTTAAAAGCAATGGCATTATCGCTGACAAGGAATTTATATTACGTTGTGAAATAGTACAACTTGCAGCCGTTTCTGAAATACTGCCAAATAGTGTCGACGAAAATGTATTAAAATTCTTAAGCTTCTAGAAAAGTATTTAATTTTACATATTTTGTATGTGCTCAAAAAGTAACCACTTTATTGTAGGTATACATTGCATACCAGAATTAATCTTATAAACATGAAAATATGTTAAATGCAAATTGAAAGTATTAAGAAACTATTATTATAAAGAAAGAGACAAAAATATTCCATTAAATCTCTCAGCAAATAAATAAAAACAATTCATTTAAAATTTCTTCAGACTTAAACTTGAAAATATGTTTTGCTTGTTGACATAAATTTGTTGTGAAAATTATATTATTTATTTTCTACTCATTCGTATGTACTCAATTGGTGTTTGTGCAAAAAAAGAGAAAAATAATTTGCATGCTGCACATTACGTATACGTTCATAAATGTCAGGTCGTATACGTAATATTAGCTTTTTGCTTTGGCGACTGAAACAGATAGACAATAGCCATGTTGAAAGCATGCATGAATGGCGATGAATGCTTTGAACAATGCTTCTTTTCAATTGCGATATCTGAAATCGAACAGCACATACAGAAGGCAGGAGTTCGCGGTGGAAGTGAAGCCGTAAAAATCAACAGCAAGAGGAACACGTTTCAAGGGGCGGCAACACAATAAATAAAAGATGTTCGAGGGAGCTGATAATTGACAAAAGCGTAGAGAACTTCAGTCGTGATATGCTATATCTACTTGTGTCCCAGCATTCCCGATGATGTTTACGCTGGATATTGGGCCACTCGCCGCTGCCAAATGACTCCCTCGGGCGTATTTTAGGCGCACAGAGAACCTTCAATAAATACGTTGTAGACCTTGCGAGTATCCATTTTGCGTTGTCAGTGCTCGGTGCTCTCTTTGAATTGCTTTGAATGTACCTGAGCTGTTGGGCCCATTGAGCTGCCATTTGCCAACCATTTAATTGATTTCTGGCTGCGTTCACCTCCAGCGTTTTTAGCCTTCGTTGTCATGACTCTCCTTCGTCTGGCCCTTAATTAAGATGGGCGCAAATGAGTGAAGGAAAAATTAAGTGCGCAGTACACAAAATTATGGCTAGTCCCATTGGCCTTTTGGGCGTTCTAATGTTCTCTTTGCTACTTGACAAATCGATGAATGTACTTTAATTGTAATTTGTGTTTCATTTATTGCAGACGAGGTCATTAAGCGCATTTTGTCCTCGCAATTTCCATAATTAAGACAGTAGTCCAGTGTCTTGGAAAACAGTTGTAATGGTTAGCAGCAGAAATTTGTTCTACTCGAATTTTCCTTTCCTCTGTTTCTAGTTCAATCACACATTAATATATATTATTTCTTAGTATTCGCAGTTATCTCTAACTAATTTATGTTGGGTTTAGGCATATGTTTAATTATTACAAAACTAATTTACATTTGTGGGAATTTACAAATATTTTATTTCATTTTATTTATTTGACTAAACGACTTTTCGAAAAATTACAGATTTTAATTTTGACTAGGAAATACAAATTTTGAAAGCATCTTATTCAAATTTCGTTTAATTTATAGACAGCAATTATGTATAAATTAATGATAAATATAATAAATATTCAAAAAGTTTAAATTGTTATTCAAAGGTATTTTCCTACAATTATTTTATTAACATTAGGAAACTTTCAAGTATCTCATGGCTAAAAATATTAAATTATACCCCAAATATGAATCAATAGTAATTTTGTATATTATTTGATTACAAATTAAAAAGTATGAATTTAAAATTAAATATTTTTTAAAATTATTTAAACGCTTATTTCTCGTTTAACATTAAAAGTCTTTTTTATTTAATTGTTTGTATATAGTATTTTATTCACAACAATTTATTTATATTACTTAGCTACTCTGGAGTCGCTCCTTAACGCACATATCTGTAAATCAAGTTAATTCTTGGGACTTCGGTCCGCCTTTGCCTTGTCCTCCAGTCAGTATTGGGGCGAATATGCAAATGAGCAAATCGATAAACTTGACAAGGACTGCAGCATGTATGCTCAGCAAGCTCTCGACAAGCTCAGACTGTTTGCATTTCCCTTTCCCTCTATACACAGAGTATTGGAAGCCAAAGAAACTGATTGAAAGTATGCAGTGGATTTAGAAAGGAAGCAGCTTGAAGATCATTGTCCATGGTCGACAGTTGCTTCACAATTACTCGAGTCCATCAATCAGAACTAAACCACAGACAATAAATTCCGATTAAATCTGGGGCACAAGGCCAAATTGATCGTTAGTTGTTGGCATGGACTGTAATGATGTTTGCTGGCTTTTAAACAAATTTGAATGCCAAATTTGGATTTGGTAAAATCAAAAAGTTTATTTATTTGCGACAGACTTCAAGACTGTGACTCGGTTTCAACTCATTGGCAGCGGCAGTAAACGGAGAAGTTGGATTTTCGTTTTCCCATTTAATTTTATTTATTTTTCTTGTAAAGCCTTTATTTACTTGAAGGAATTGGCGTACGCGTAAGCGCACATGACCTAATGCCAATAGAAACAGAAGCAGAAACGGTGAAGCCAGCTTCTCCTTCACTCAATATGTGTGTGCACAACCAGACCGACACACATTCTGTCGTCTTGTCTGTGTATTCCAACGATACTTATGGTATTTGCCCACCCGCTACGTCCTTGGCAGGAAAAAAAAATACTTATTGAGTAGATTGGCAGAGTCCAGAGTTAACTCGGCTGGTCTAAAAAAATCGTATTCGTTTTTCCCAATTACAATTACGAGGCACTCGCACTTACATTGCACTCTAGCGAGCAACATCTTGCAAGCAGCTGGAAGTGATCCCACATTATTGCAGAAAGATTCAGGATGTTTACCAGCATTCCACAGTCGCAAGACAAATTAAATTTTGAAGAAGCTGCTCGCTGTATTTGTATTCCGCAGCAGTTGCATGTTTCTCTCAGTATCTGATTGAGGCACGTGTCTATCTGAAGTCATAAATTGTATCCAATGCTCGTGGTGCACAAAATCGAGGCCAAGTAAAGAGTCTGGCAGTCTGGCTGTCTGGCATATTGGGCCCGCAGACGAAAATCAATTGAATTGTAATTGAATTGCAAACACTTGAGAGCCAAAAACCGCCGAGGAAACGTATGAATATTTTACGTGAACGATTTGACGTCGAAAACAATGAACAAAGGAATGCCCTGCGACAGCGTGTTCTTTTCATCAGCCTCCCTGAATACTCTTTGGCATCGAACAATAATCGAAGTGTTGGTCGGATAGTTGAACATGCGAACCCACAATACAAGTTGTATATTTCTTTGGAAGTGGAAAATTTCATTATAGATCCCAATATTCTTTACTATTATAGTGGAAGCGAAAGGATAAATGCCTGGCATTGCAAGAGCATCTCGACACTCTTTCCAAATTGCCCACAAAATATGCAAAAGCGGAAAATAAATTTCACCCAGGGAGTGGTGAAATTTTCAAAATATTCATTTGGCTGCGGGCAGAGCGAACAAAGACAGAGTCAAGAGTAGTCGAGTAGAGCGCGTACCACGGAGCGTATGAGCGACGACAACAGCACGTACGCATATTCGTCATATGCAGATGCGAAGAGAGGGGTGGGCAGGGGAGGACAGAGGCAGCGAGAGGAGCAATTGGCAAAAAATCGAATTGGAAATGTTTTTTGAAGCCACCCAGAGGCTCTCGAGTCGACCTCGACTCGACTCGACTCGAGACTTGGCTAAAGAAAAAAGACGGCGCCGGAAGTGTAAGCAATGCTGCTGAACTGAAAACGAATGAGGAGCGAAAATGTTGATGTGGTCATGCATGAACAGTAAATGAACAGCCCGATAGTCCTACTGCCTGTCTGTCTATGTGTGTGTGTGTGTCGCTGTGTGTGCAAGTGTGTGTGTTTCCGGCGGATGCGTCGCAAGTACGCGAATACGAAAGCGCGTACAACGTTTTTCAAGTAGAAAAACAAATTAAGTGGCTTTCATGCGAATGAATTTTTGACTTGAAGCGAACCATCTCCGGTTGGCGCGTATCTTCATTTCTATTTCAAAGCAATGCTCGCCATTGGCCTTTAGAAAATTGGAAAAACTCAAAGGAATATTTCAACGTGGTGCTGCTAGATGACATGTATACCCTCTAAAATAAATTCCATTTTATTTCTATTTATTATTGAATTATTTGTAACATTTCTTTTATTGTTTTAAAATATATATTGACGAATTTTGTACGTATATAAATTTAATGAAGGGTATCATTGACACTTTCGTTTTCTTTTCTAGTTGAAATAACAATGTTGTCAATACTTCTATTCTCTGTGCTCATTCAACTGCAATATTCAATTTAGTCGTTTTGTGGTGTATTCTGATTTTAATGCAAATTCGTTAGAAAAATGTCTAGAACAGTGGGATTAAAAGTTTTTAGTATAAGTTTTTCTTGTTGCAAGTTTCCTTTGCGAGCTTCAATCGCAATTGATTTAATGCACTCAAAACTGATTCTCTCATGCCATTCATATTAATTGAATTTATAATATTCTGGGCAACTGCAAATTAATATTTGCGCGGCAAATAATTTAAAACAAGTAGAGCGTAAGTCTTTGTATAAAATATAAATAGCCAAATAAAATAATTAATGATTGTTGTGATTCAATATAATAATAATTAATTATTTATAAAGGGAAATTATGTGTGAAGTCGAAAAAAAACCGAAAATATTAAAATATGGGAATAAAATAATTATTACCAAATTACATTTGTTTCTACTCCAGTTTAGCAATAAAAATATTTATTGCCAAGTAGTTACAATAATGACAGATAAGTCTGTCGGACTCAATTTCTTTAAGAACATTTGTCAGTAGGGTATATGAGTACATCGGTATATATGTTTTTATGTACTCTTGATGCTTGCTGAAGGTGACCCGTTGGAAGGCTGTTCGGTCTGGCAGGTGGCGCAAGTATTTGGACTGCTGCAGCCTTTGTTGGACGTGTCTTTCGGTCTGTTGCTGTAATTCATCTTTAATATTTTCCTTATGCATATTTGCCAGGACCTGTCAGTCAGTCTGCGGCATCGGTGCGTGGATGTGCGTGTGTCGCTCTGGGCAGTGCAAATGTTATTTCGCTTAACTCGAATATGCCATTACACAGAACACACATTGTACATTCTTGTAGATACATAAAGGTAGACTGCGTGTTGTCTTGGCATAGAGAGAGGAGACCGTGAAGTTAGTAACTTTTATGATTGCGCGTGTTGTTGCAGTTTCTGCTTCAGCGCCAACGGCTAGATTGTCATATTGCACGAGATAACGACCTGCCAGATGGACAATGCGACAGTCGGCGAGGCACGATGCTGACGCTGCAACATACATGCATATCCTTTTCCTTACATGTCGAAGCTGTGATGTTGCCTCCCTTTTATGGCGCTGGGAAAGCGTGCGAGCTCCTTCTTTACGTCTTCCGCCGTGGAGCGCTTCCTCTGTGTGCTCAACGGCAAATGCATTTCACAAGTGCAACTGGCAGCATCAGCAAACTGCCAGCAATAACAACAAAAACTTGTTGATTGTCGTTCAGGTGCGCAACTCCCCCAAACCCAAACCCAAACCCAAACCCAAACCAAAAGCAAAAGCCTCGGCATTTGAAGAGAAAGTATGTTAAGTGTAAATGCATTTCACTTTGAATTCATGTCCTGCTTTAAAGCACACAGTCCCAGGCCAAATTACCAGAAACGCCAGCCTAGGCGAGGCGAGCAAGCGAACTTCAGAAGAGCCCTACTGCAAAGCACTTTCATGCCTGACAACATGGAAATTAGATGTGCGTTACACGAGTGAGTGTGTGTGGCCAAGTGGCCAAGTGTTGAATGGTCGCATTGCCTATGACAGTGACAGACACTTCCTGACTACGCCCTCATTGCATCAACAAGTACTCCGGCCTGTCGATTAGAGCTCGTGACAAGAGCGATTTTGACAGTCGGGGAAATGAAGTGGAAGTTCTCTAATTTCGCAGCGTGTTGATTACGCAGCGTATTTGCAAACTGCCATTTAAATATTGCATATGAGTGGAAACAATATCGCATAGATATACTATACACACCAGCCGTGTGCCGCCAGCCGTGTTTTCATTCGAGTGAATCTATGATGACCAACGGGATCGCATTTCCCTGGCATCGCATTCGAACGTGCGCTTAGATATTTGACTGCAGTTTGCATAGATAACATCTGATTTGCATTCGCACGTGCTATTTTTATACTCGCTGCATATATAGAGAAGTATCCACCATGTACTCGAATGGGAACAGTCATTAAATAACTAGACAGCTGCTACAATATATTTATGAAAATTATATTAACTTACATATTTATTTCCCTTTCGAGTATTTGTAAATTTGAACTGCTCTCAATTCCGTCTGGACTTTGTCAACACCCAGAGCTCAGTTTCTTTTTTAACTTAACAAATTACGACACATTCTTATCATTTTCATGAAACAGTCTTAAATTTTAAGGAAAAATCGTAACTATTTAAAAGAAATCTCAACTTTTTGTTTACTTTTCATGAACAAATCTATGTTTTTTAAGGAAAATTCTTATTCCAATGGAAATAATTTAATCTAAACATTTTCAGGAAAAATGTTATCTTTTAACACTTACAGGAAAAATCGTAACTATTATTGGAAAAAATCTGTATCTTTTAAGAAAAATACTTTACATGAAAAATAATAACCTTTTAAGAAAAAATATTCACTTCTTAAGGAAAAAATTCTACATTGCCAAAGTTCTTATCTTTTTAATAAAGAGTCTTAACTATTCAATGAAAATATTGAACTTTTCAATAATAAATATGCCTGATAGTTTCAGCACAAAAAATATACTGGCACATAATTATTACACCCTCATAAATACTTACCTAAACACATTACACATAAGTCCCATAAATAAATACCTTTCAGCAATGATTCTCGTGGTTTAATTTGAAGATAACTTGTTTGTTTACGAGCACATCCGATCAACAAACAATTTTGAGAAGCAAATAGTAGAATACTCAAGTAGGAAATAGTTGCATATGAATTGATTCAAAATATTACTATGCATTGTAATAAAAATAAATTATTGTATAGATTGATTTCGAATAATGAGCACAAAGAAGGTTGTTAGCGAAAAGCCAACTTACTTAGCTGGTATTGTAATAATAATTATATTAAGTATAATTGTACATATGCCGATAAAGCCGATTTGTATGTTTTGCTCGTCGATATCACCTTTCGCACTACAAGCGTTCATTGTGTTGTGTGATTGCCTACAAATAGCAGAGCAAACACATTAGATACGACCACAAAGGTCGAATTTATGGCAGTTACGGCTTAACTACACATTGGGGACGCTCAAGCGCTTAATTACAAATGTGTTTGGCCAACTATTGCGATGCTGTTCCATGGCCAAAATGTACGTGCCAAATTGGCCAGAAGCAAAAGTAAATCAATTTCGTTGTGGTAAGCTCAAGTGCAGATGCAGGAACGTCTTAAATTATGTTCAGGCTTTTACAACTGCTCATTTGTGTGTGTGTGCTCGCAGGACAACGGTCGTAAACAATTCGCAGCCTGTCAAGGCTTCCTTTCGCCCTCTTGTGTCCCATTTCGATCTGCTGCAAATACAATACAAATACTTACTTAAGAATGTGTGCACAGCTGTGTGGCAGCAGGCAGCTCTGGACGGGCTCAAGACACATGCTGATGTGACATGCTGATGGACAGTGAAGTGCATGTTGAGTGGATCCCCCAAAGGCACTTCAGATTCGTAAGCTATCAGCACATACTGTATGCATAGAAATGATGACATATCATTTGAAAATGCATGATTATTATTTTTAATCAAACAGAATGTAATATGTATTCAATATTTGACCAAGATGAATTATGACAAGATAATGCCATAATTGACTACTGTTTGCCAGTGCAAATACCGACATCAGGAATGTTCGTTCAGTGTCCCGCATCATTCCTTGTATCCAATTCTATACCGGGGTGTGTCTGTGCAACAAGCACATCTCTCTGCTCTGTGATTTGCCATGTTCTGTGGCCTGGGGGCAATAGACAATTTTGCAAATTTCCTAATTGCACTTGCCTTGCTGCGCTTTGCCTGCAAATGATGTCGCTCGGTTTGCCACACAGCCAACAATTTTGGGGTTTTGCAAATGTCAATGAAAGCTGGTGGCAAGCAGCAGGCGGCATGTGGAAGGCGATGGGCCCTGGGGCGGTGCAACTCATTGCTGCAGCTCTCGTCGCATCATTTTAAGGGCCAATTTGGTTTTTGGGCATATACATATGCATTTCTAATGGCAGTCCTTGCGGCCACCAGGGTCAGAAAAGGCAACAGAAGAAAGTTCTCTGCCTGGCAAGTGCGGTTTATTCAATAATTTGAAAATTAGTTATTATAATTTTGCTACAGCATTCTTAGCATAGATTTTACCTAAACTTAAAGCGCGTAAAGTCATGGCAAATTATTCGTGACGGATTACGTTGCGGATTAGTTATTAATTCTGCAATTTATGTGAGTGCTGCACATGACAATAGATTCTCACAAGTAAATGCTTGCAATAATAAATTCAAATTATGGCATTCCGAATAAAATTAATTTCCTTTTTAATCGCTTAGGGATATGCAAAAAATTGAGCGCAAAAATCAAATTGTCCTTGATATTTGCATATTGCACTACTGGTCGTATACGTAATTTATGGACGTGAGGCTGCATATCGAATGAGGGCTAAAAGAGGGAGTTCGATGTGTTTCTAGTTTTATTGATTTAGGAACTTGTCACGCTTAACTAATATGAAATCTAGGTGACAAGGCGCCAACACAAAAGAATTTTATTCGAAATACCTGAAGAATTGATTGCAAACGGAATATAATTCTGGTAAAATTATGCATGCAAAGCAGCAGAAGATAATGTGAAATGAATCCGACAGACAGAATGGGACTTTTCCAAATGAATTGCTCGGATTCAAAATGGCAGTGCTGGAAATTTTCGGTTGTGGCAATTGCACTTTGAAATTGCCAGCAAGAACGAGAGAGCAATAAGAGAACAATTCCAGCTGATTTTAGTCATTATAAATGTCATCAAGCATTATTTTTTCCATCAACTCGCCGCAATTGGACATGGCAAAATGTTTATCGCTCTTTTTGGTGTGCGACAGTGTGGCAGCGTGGCAGCGAGAGGATGGGGCATGTGGCATGAAGTGGGACTGAAACTGCATGACAGTTTCCATTAATGCTGAAACTTGAACACAATGTGCCATAGGGGAGGCATTTTTAATGAAACGAAATTAAACGGGAAATTGAAACCGGACGGCGTGTTAATGAGAAAGCTATGCGATGACGGCCCGGCCGTTAACGAGCGACTTTATTTTCGGCAAGCACTGGACGCCCTGTTGCCAACTTGTTGTTAACGTGTCCTTAACAACAGGTTATTACGTTTAATGGCCGTATAAAAATAAATACCAAAGTTTATGTATATAATGACTCGCCCCAAAATAAATAGTAATACTATTCCTTGAACTTCCATTCGATTCTTTCGGAATCATAATAAGGCGTTCTCCACCTTATTATTAATCCATAAATACACGATTTTATTTGATCTTTTTACTTGCAAACTGCAAACCGAAACTGTCTTGAAAGATTAAACCGAAAGAGAGGGGAGAGAAAATCTCATTAAGAAATTGCCAAAGAAATTGTTTAATGTTGAAACGCTTTCATTTGGCAAATTAACAGTTCGCATTGATTTCTATGTAATCAAGACAAAGTAAGTGGCTTTAGAAATATTATTGCCTTTGTTGGCGGTCTCAACAAATACGACGAGTATCTGAAAATTGAGCTGTCTTTAATTGGTTTGTGCTGTAATGGGAAATAAAGCTAAAAAAGCTGCGAAGCAAAATCAAATACTTTGGAGACATTCGGGGCACAACAATTAGTGTCTCTATTATGCAGTGGCAGAAACAACAACAATGATAAACAATCGACCAAAGATGAAGTGAGTAGAGCAGAATAGAGCGGGCCAGGGCAGGGGAGGAATAGGTCAGGCGAGTCAGCTAGAGATAGAGAGCGGGAGGGATTGGGGAGTTCAATGCCAAGTGAAGAAAAACCTTAAGTCCTCGTGTAAACAACAAATACATTGTTATCAGACATTGATGGCGTTGGCGCCGTCAAGGCCCAAGAGACAGCCCAAAGAATCGTTAGCGAAGATTGGACTTGGCTGTCTTACTGGATGGTGGGTTGAATGGGAGGATGATGCTCGCCTATTCTCGTTAAAATTTAAGCAACTTTCAATGGACTGTAAATGAATAGAATTTACTTGGTGCTGCAGCAAAGTTTAAGGACTTTAGGCGCCGGCACTGATGTTCTTTCTCGTCCCGAATGCCAATATCCGGTTCTATTTGTGCTCTCTCTCACTCTCTCTCTGTAAAAGCCAGTTGCATTTTCTTTTTATGTTCGCAAAATAGTTGAAAATAAATACAAGCGCACCAGGAATAAGTCCAACCGGCAGTAAAGAAAAAATCACAAAAAAAAAATTATATATATAGAGGGAACTTGGTGAACTTTTCTCATGCTTGCTGAATTTTGATTTACGACCACTTAACGTTTTTTATGGCCTCAGACAACAAACTGCGATTCTGTGTGTCTCAGCACTTATTCTTACAGTTATATAAAACAGATCCCTATATCTCTGCCTGGCTCTTGCCCATAAAATATGCTTCTAGTTAAGTTTTGTGTGTCCCAAGTAGTTGAACTTGGCAACCTTGTTAATCAAATAAGCGTCTTTCGGTTGAGATTGCTCAGCTAGAAGTTACTCTAATCAGGTTATACTTTAACAATCGCAGAGTAATAAACTTCAGCTCCAAAACAATTGTTCTCGTGTGAGACGAATTCCCAAACTACAAGTGATCAAGCATCTTGGACAATCCCTCATACTAACTTTTCCATTATTTCAAATTAAGTTAACAACTTAAGGGAAGATGAGTTGTTGGCTGGAAAAGTCTTTAAAGAAGAAACAAGAAATGCGTTATTTGGGTGATTTTTAATTTTATTTATTTTATGGAAATGCATTTATTTCTATAAGATATTCGCGTTTGCTTTCCTAAATATTTATAAATACGATTATGCTGAATTTCTGTATATTTCCTGTGTGCGTGTGTATCTGTGTGTGTGTGTGTGTGTGTAGCAACGCATACAACATTTTAATCATTACATTTATGTATATATTATGTCGTGTTCTAGCCTAAGACTGTTCGAATTACAAGTGCACAATTGCAATCATACAGCGTACAGTGGGTAAAAAAACAGAATTCTCACTGTTTTAACATATTTTTTTTATTTTGTTTGGGTTTTTTATTCGTATCATTTCAACGTTGTGACAATTTGCATTCAATTTATGGGTATAAAGAGTTTGCCTCGTAATTACTATGAATACATTATTTATTCGTGTTAATTAGGAATAATTATGCTTTTCGATCAAATATACGTATTACTTATGGCGACAATTTAAACTTGTTTATTTTATAATACAGTTTGCAAATTGCTTGCTATGCGATTCGTTCGATGTTGAATTGTTAATCTACCGCGCATTAATTAACGAAATGCAAACATAAAGCGAAAATAGAAAAAACATTTAATTGCAAATACGTAACGCGTATTGTTATCCTTATTGATTAAACACACACATTTTTCAAGAGTGCATTTTAAACCAGTGCAAACCCAGAAGAATCTGCTTCGAGTACGTGCTGTGATGACTTCATCAAGTTCGTCGTCTGTCACTTGATGACTTGCAGATTCGAAGTGCAGGTGCCAAAAGAACACTTTTGTGTTTGCAAGAGGAGTGTGTTAGACATGAAGTCCAGAAGTTGTCGATTCGTCCCGTTCTAGCGCACGGCTGCTCTGTATGCTAATTCACATGGCATGCAGAACATGTTTCATTATCTGCTTTCTCTCACACGCTTCTTTCGTGACTGCTTTTGACTTTGTATGCATGTGTGCGTGTGTGCAATTCAAACAAGTAAGAACGCTCTAGTCGAGACTGCTCGACAGCGAGATACCCTGCCCCATTAGTTTGTAAACATAAAAGACATACACTTCAAACGAATATATATATGCTTGGGAATACTTTCTAAATAAAATATAATTAAACGAAAATCCCTTGTTCTGCTAGTTCGATAGGGTACATAAAATAAATGAGCATTGATAGTTTACCAAATTATATATTGTTACATTTAGACAAATGTGACTTGTTCATGATTTTCGTATGTTGTTGGCAAAGTTGTTGACGTCCAAAATTGAAAATAAACTTGATATGCATAATGAATTCAGGAATATATAGTACACAGAAAACAAATTTGTTCTCTAGCAATAATTGTCTCTGAGATCCACGCATTTAAACGGACAGACAGACAGAAGGACGTGGCTAAATCAACTCAACTGATAAATATTGTACATATGTGTATACTTTATTTTTTTTTCCATATCTTCAATGGGATCAGGGTGTAAAAAGTCAACGGAATTGTGCAGTTACCGTTTGAGAGAAAATAAATAAAATGGAGCATTAATTAAAGTGAAATATAAATGAAATGAATCGTGAAACCCACGAATGCCTTTGCCTCGCTTATGCGTTACTTATCCATATACTATACGTTATGTTTATTGCACGCGTCTCGACGTGTCTACATTAAATACACACTTATTTTTATTCCTCGCAATAAATATTATCATTCTGTCATTTTGATTCCTGCGCTAACGTACAGAGTATATATCCAACCTTTCAATTTGCCAGTGCATCGTGTTGATGTTGTTGTGGCATTAAATAAATGAAGAGCGTTAAGTCGGCTTAACGACATTGCCAGCTTACTGCAAAACGCCGCTGACTGTGAATGCTGTTGGCATCGCGGTGGCCGTCGCTGCCATTGCCACGTGCTGCACTCGCGTCTGATTGGCGGCAGCAGGCGGCAGCTGATGCCAGTGCTGAGTGCCGGTCGAAGCAGTTTCGGTGTGGTTGGGATTGGACGCGGGCTCATCGCGGCGCGTTCGAACCGCCTGCGGCAGTGGTCACGACGACATGTAGGTGCACTGCGTCTTGGGCTGCGGCTCGGCCTGCTCGATGGGCTGGATGGCGGCCCGCTTCCAATAGTCGCGCACCGTCTCCACCGTTTCCATGATGCGCAGAAAATTGCGTCCGGCCAGCATGGCCACGTCCTCCTCGCTCCAGTTGTGATCCTCCAGCAAGGCGGCCAACAGCTCTGGGTATTTGGACACGTCCTCGAGGCCCAGCGGCGGCATCTCGATGCCATCGTAGCCGGCGCCGAGGCCAATGTGTTGAATGCCCGCAATCGCTCTCACATACTTGATGTGTTCTATCACATCCTGCAATCTGGCCTGACGGCCACAGGCCACGTCCTCGGGGTCAAAGCTCAGCATGATGAGGCCCCCGTTCTCGGCCACCAGCCGCAATATGTCGTCGGGCACGTTGCGCGTCGAGTTGCACAGCTGGCGTGCGGCCGAATGCGAGAAGATGACGGGCGCCCGTGTCACCTGGAGCACATCACGCGCCGTCGCATCCGAGCTGTGCGACAGGTCGATCATCATGCCCAGCCGATTCATCTCCCGCACAATGGCCTTGCCAAACGGCGTCAGGCCCTGCTCGAGCGGAGAGGCACTCGACCCGGCCCACGACACGTCGCATCGATGGGTCAGACTCAAGTAGCGGGCTCCCAGCGAGTAGAAGGAGCGCAGCACGCCCAGCGAGGAGCCGATGGTGTGGCCGCCCTCGATGCCGATCAGCGAGGCGAGCAGGCCGCGCCTGTGCGTGGCCACGATGTCCTGCGAGGATGTCGCCAGCACCGTCTCCCTGGCGTACATGTCCGACAGCCGCCGCACTATGTCGATTTGCTCCAGTGCCAGCTGGACGGCGTCCAAGCCCTGTGCCTCGCATGGCACGTACGCCGACCTGCAATTGCAAATGGGAAAAGTTCTTAGGGTTCGGCCGACTTCGACTTCGATAAATTGGTTGGGGTCAAACAATTGCAAGATTGAAAAAATCACGTAAGTAATACTTGTGCCTTGGTGCTTTGGTATGACATGAAGCCCAAAGTTTATCAAACTTATAATAATTGTCTTATTTCTACTCTCATGTAAGGGGTTCAACTGTTTTGAATTTGAGAAATGTAGTCGGTAAGTTTACCTTAACTATATTGCTCGATATGTCTTCGTCGTACTAACAGCATTTCCATATATAAATAATCTACATTTTGGTTGAATTGTAGTACACCTATTTTCCTACGACAAAGAAAACAGCGCGCTAGACCGAATCGCCGAATGAGTGGCTTCAAGTCGAATACTGTAAATTTCGAGTTGAAACGTGGCATATTTAAAAAAAATACTACTTCAAATATTCAAGCAATTTTATAAGTTCAATAGACCATGCCTTAACCGACTAACCATATAGCAACATGACGTATACGTGATATTTAAGAAACATTGAACTGCTTCAGTATAACTTTTAAAAGGAACGCATGTATTTGAAAAGCACTTTAAAATTCATTCCTTTTCGAATTTGCAATGAACCATCACATAACTTAAAAATAATAAGCGTATATATTTTAAATTGTAAACTTAAAAAGCAGCTTCAACAAAAGAACTACACATAGATACTTATATAATTACAATGAAATAAATATAGAAATGGGTAAATTAATAGTTGGATTACAATTGCAAATGTTTATAAAAAATGTCGTATAAAGTTGTAAAATTTAAGCCGTAGGCCTAAGCAGCCAGTGCTGTTGAAGTAAGTTATTCTTCATTTTAATTATAACTGACTTTTATAAATAAATAAATAAAGTTGTAAAATTGTAATTCTAAAGTGGTATAATGATAGTAACAGCATCAGGCGAATTTATAAGATTTAGCTGGTAGAGCTATAAATAAAAATAAATGTAAAGGGTTGGTCACAGATATTTGAATTTTCGATACTTGTTTCGTAGTAGTTAGCCAACGAAGCGTCGCATGAAAACAAATTCAGTTACACTTTTTAGTTGAATTCAACACAATACAAAAAAAACGAGCTCACTTGAAAAACGAGAGATTCAATAAGATGCACAAGACATGGGCACGGGCAGAGCAGGTGCGATCTTGCAAGGAGAGCCATCAGATATTTCCCACCGATGGACCGCCGCCGCGTCGCCTCGCGTTCTCCTCGTCATTCGAGAAGGAGGAGCCCTCGATGAGTCTGTTGCTGGGCTGGGAATATGGTCGATTGTGGCTGAAGGAGCATGAAGAGTTTGTGGTCAAGGAGTTGACAAATGCAAAGCCGGTGTTCATAGATCCCGACTTCGATTGGTGGGTGACTAAGCGTAGCGCTGTCTTGGATCGTCGACAGTTCTACTTGAAGAGCAAGCAGAATCCGCACATGAAGAATTGCAATTTAAGTGCATTTGCTGCCATCAAAACTCATCGTCACCGTAAAGATGGCAGCTTATCGGAATCGGAGAAGCGGGCTCCGGCTGGCAAAGAGAATCGAACTGAAAATTCCACTTCGCGTTCGAGTTCCAATTTAATGCCGAAGAAATGCAAGTGCAAGGATTGCGTGCAGCGTCGCAGAGGCGGACGGGAGATAAAGTCTGGTTCATATGGGCCAGATAATCGGAAGGTCTTCTATGTTGCCAGCAAGAACTTATCAATGCCTTGGTATTGACTGCGATTTTGTTCGTTATTTATTGGGTATTCTACGAAACATCCATGTGAAGACGACTCAATGTCTCTCATCTTTTATTTTTTGTTTAGTTCAGCACAGAAATCAATAAAAAAAAATGTGATTCGTTTATGAAATAGCATGAAAAAACGAAATGCTTTTGACTTTATTGCAGCCTCAATAAACTCTCATCTATTTAATCCTTTCATTTTGATGTGAAAAGATTTTATGACTCGTATATTTTTGGACGGTTTTAGTGAACGAATTTTGCTCATGGTGATTACTGATTGAACGAAAACCAGGCAGCCGAAACGGTTGAGTGCCGCAGACAACACTTAGCCCAGTTGCATGCCACACCCGGCCAGGCCATTAAGATGCAGTTTGCATGAATCCCATAAAAGTGGTTAACTAACAGCACATTTGAATTTCAAATGCAATGATATGGCAATAACGAGGGCCGGCAGCAACAAAAAGTGCCGAGCTCACACCGAGCAGAGGATTCGAGAGCAGAAATTGAACAATGACGACCACTGAAATTAAATGCAAAAATTGCCGAAAAGTTGCGCTCGGCAGTGCAGCGCCATCTGGCGGCGGCCAGACTGCACTAGTCCTTGGTTTTGTGGTGTCAGAAGTCGACCAAATAAAATCAAGTCGATTGCCCATCAGCATTTTTCCTGCCACTGCAGCTGTCTGCCTGCCTGCCTGTCAGACCGAGCTCGACTACGCCAACCAGATTTGTTATTGATATTGTTGTTGCTGTTCCCTCACAGTAGCTGTTGCCAAATTTTATTCTGCAGTCAAATTGTTGGCGTTTCCTCTTGTCTGTTCTCTTTGTGACCTGTGCTGGGTAATTGTTATGGGTCGATGTCTGTGCATGCTTGATTGCATCTAACTCGCATACGAGTTTCAACTTACCAGACTTGCACACCGACTAAGCCCTGCTTAAGCCGCTCCATGTCCGTCTGGGCCCAGGCAGGTCGCGACCACATCGACTTGTGATCGAGGTCATGACTGAGGTGGACTAGCTCGAGACTGCTGTGCGCATACTTGCGCACGTTCCACGCAAAGTTGTTGTGTCCATCGACGAGCGGCACTTCGCGCAGGATGCGCCTCACGATTCTCAGTCTTTGTGCATGCGAATTGCGGCTGGGCGACATGAAAAAGTGCTGGTATGCCAGCGTGGCCGCTATCGCCAACAAGCAGATGGCGCTGACCAGCGTCAGGGCAACCATCCAGGAGCCGCGTCGTGACTTGTGCGCTGCCCCCGAATTGTTTCTGCCCTTGCGAGCCGCGCTCTTGCCGCCCTTCGTCTTGCCGGAGGCGCCGGCTGCCGACGATGCCGCCGATGCCAGCGAGGTGGGCGACTTTGTATCGAGTGCGATGCCAGCGATGTCGCTGCCAACAACAACGCCGCCCGTCATCGCACTGCCGTAGACTTTGGACTTCTGTATGCTGGCGATTTCGCCGCCCGAGTCGCTGTTGGAGATCGAGTTCTGGCGGGAGAGAGTGCGGCGTATGTTCGAGTGTTCCGTTACGTCTGGCAGTCCGCCAAACCCGGTTGTCTGCAAAGTGCAAAAAAAAAACGAGAAGAGAAGAAAGAATGTTAATTGTATGTTGCACATTACCTGGCAGCAGAAGGTGCCAGCTATCCAGGCAGCCCTTTCGACTGCTTTCGAAAAGTTGCTTCATCAGAAGAAGCACGTCAAAGTTTCGTTCGTTGATTTTGCGCTCTAATTAAAACTGTTGCAGAACTTTGAACGGTTTGCAATATTCATAACTGGCATGAAACATCAACAAACTTTTTAATGAACCAAATGACCAAATCAAATCAAATTCAAATCCAATCTCAATCCCAGTCCCAGTCCCAGTCCCAATCCCAATCAATGCATACTTTTAGGCCGTGTCACAGCTGCTCGGCTAATCTCGGCTCTAACATAATTAAGCCGTGGCAATAATTCACATGTGTCCCCCAGCGCTCGCTACATTGACATTCTCGCCCAACTTTTTGTGGGGCAACAAAACTTTGTAGGAAAGTTTGCCAATAATTTAGTTGCTTCCCCGACTATCTGCTCGAATTATGCGCAGCTCAACTGGGCACCAGTCCAAGGAACAAATCAAGTTTGATAACATTCATTATGCTCCTAAATTTTATACACTGCAAACTCTCTCCGCCATAATATCATTTTTAATTCCATTGAATATTGTTTTCTATGGCGCTTTGCTGCGGATTCATTTAATACCGCACTCCGCAATCAAGAGCGTTTAATCCTTGCAATGGTTATTTTAATCGGACCATTGCTTGTGGGCAAATAATATGCCACAACCTCTGCTCGCAATCGAGAGTTTTGTTGCCTCGCGCTTTTGTTTGCATGTGCGGCTAATTAGCTGCACCACACGGCGTATGAGCAATGATAATAACAAAAAGAGCAAAAAGTTGTATAACTGTTTTGCATGGCAGCTCAAAAATTAATTAAATAAAATGTGAGTACAAGCGGAGCAGTAATGTGAAGCTTTTCAAACCGAATCGCGCGGTTGTTACATTCGCAACTATTTTAATTATGAATCTCGCCCAGCATCAGGCAGCCAAATTAACTTTTATTAATGCTCGCGAAACTTTCGACTTTGTGAAATCAACTAATAAAAAGAACGAGACGAGCGTAAGTTTCTCATACACAAAAAATGCACAAGAACATCACAATTTATTAAATTTTTAATAAAAATGTAAATATTTTTATACTATGCAGCGACCCAATTGTGCAATTTATACCCTGCAGTGAAATGTAGTAAAATGTTGACTAACTTTTGTGCGCGATATACAAATAGATCAAATAAATATGGGAATATTCAACTTCTACAGGATGTTTGCCAGTCGAACACTCGCACAGCCATAAAATGACTTTTATATAAATTTTTGGCAAACTTTTTGGGTTTTCTGCTGCTGCTGCTTAAAGCGCGCATCATTTTGGTCGGGCGTTAGTTTTGCATGTCGGCTGCGGATGCAAAAGTTTGCAGTTGGCAGCGCGATGTCGACATTATCATTGGCGGGGGCAGCCATTGGGGGGGGGGGGGGGAGGGTCATGTCCCCTAATCCGGAAAGCAGCTTTAGCCACATTTCGCGCTCGCTGCCTCGCAGCGCGAAGGCGTCAAAGCTGTTGCAAAATTCATGGGCGGTGGCACGAGGCGTTGACCTCACAGCAGCAGCAGCAACAGCAGCAGGTGACAGCCATGGGGACTTGTTCAACATTTTGGTTGCCGTAGTTTGCACCCACTTTATAATTAGTTCAATTCTAGTTTGTCGTTTGTCGTGTCAAGGTTCAAGCGCTGCTTATAAATAGAGTTACATTTTGTGGCAATGTTTTAGAGCAGCCTCCGACAATGTTAATCAGAGTATCGTTGAACTCTGTACACTATTTAACATTTCAATTTGTGTCAACTGTAGTTTTCAGCCATTATAAAATACATACAAAATAATATAATCTAAAAAACTTGTTGCGAATTTTAAGCATGTTGACGAACCAAGAACTAGAGCATGATGTGCCCATATTTCGCCCCCTAGGACTGGATATCGATGCAGACGAAGATCTGGATGAATTGTTGGACGTGACGCCTGATGAACTTGCTGAAATGATCGACGAGATTCAGCCAGATCTGTGGGCATTTATAGAGTCATTAGTTGAACAGGACGTGACGGCTACAGCTGAATGAAGTTTAAATTATTTAATATCAGTGCCAGCGTAAATAAAGGTTGTCGAGATTTAATCTGAAGCTTTATTTTCCCCCAGATGTAACCTTAAATAAAAATGGAGCAGGCGCTGAAGTTGAAGAAAGTACTTGCAACAAGCATGAGCAGAACTACACAATTCAGCAAATCATCAGAGCAGATAGAAAGGCGGCAGCCGCGTGACACAGACGACACGACGACGCAGCAACAGGAGCCGCACAACAACAGGACCAGGAGCACGACCAAAAGGACAATGAGAAACATGTACATACAATAACAAATGGCAGATGTAACAATGAGAATAACAGCGGCAAAAATAAAAAGAATACGTTGTGGAAGGCTTTATAGTTTTCCGCAGTTATTTTTGTAGCTTTTCCTTTCGAGGGGGTGCAGTTTTTAGAAAATCTCTTTTAATACCCTGTAACCATAACAACGACACGACTTGCTTTTATTAAAGCCCTCTGTCCTCTGTAAAAGTTAATTCCATTCATAAGTCTGCTGGATGGACCTTTTAAACAACTATGTAATTGTATAAAAAGAACCTTTTCCAGTCGCACTTTTTTTTGTAAGCTGTTGTTATCCCTTCTCTGTATGTGCAGGGCATTTCTCAGTTCAGCAGCACTGCGATAACTATATTTTTTTTTGTACATTCTAACTTTGTGATTTGTATCTTTTGCCTGAGCTGTGATTTTGCCATTCTCCCTGTTTTTTTTTGGTGTGAAATAAAAACCAGAGCTGGGAACTGCGCAAAATATGCAGGCAACAGAAAGTATACGCGTGGCAAGTTTTGAATTAAAGTTTTCTCTGAATAAATATCTCGTAGATACAATGTGCTCATATATCTCATGGATACACTATTTTCGTTTCGGCTTATGAATTATTGTTTATCGATAGAATTGCTTATTGTGGAGTAAAAGTCTTGCTATTGATGTTATTACTTATTCTAATAATCTATGATTTTCTCTTTATTATTACTTATGATATTAATATTTACAAGAATTGAACTATGTTTAAGACTTTATTTAATGGCAAACAATTATTGTATTTCAGCGTGGCTATCAAAGTTATCATTTTATTATGAGCTGCGCTTAGTAAATTTTATTTTATATAGCGTCAATTTTGTGAAAATAAATCTTCAACTTCAGCAAGCAAATAAAATGAAATTTCTAATGAAAAGAGAGAGAGAGAGGAAAATACGTAAAGTATTATTGGGCATTTTCAACAGTTTGCAATGCTAAAAGTTTAAAGCAGAGCAAATGGTTCGTTGCAACTTTTAAAAAGTTTGCAATATTCGTGCGCAACTCTCGACGTCGAGGGTGAAAAAATATCGATGCAAGGGAGTAATGTTGAGCGAAAGTTCAATAATAAAACGGTCGAGCAGTATTTGAGTGATGATTATGATGGATGCGTTCATAAATGTTGATAAACTGATTTGTGGCCAACTTTGGTGATTCTCGCCCATTGTGGTCCATTGTGGGACGCTTGGCCATTACAGCCTTCTGCCTTCATGGCACCCTGTGGCGCAACGGGGGCGGATCTAGTGAAGTTGTCGACATCGTCCGTTGTCCTGTTGTCGTTACTGTTGTTGTTGCTGTTGTTTTTAGTGCTATTTTGCCGGCTGCTGTTCATGTCAACGTCGGCAAGTTTTTAGTTTTTCAAATGTCATTGGGGCATTTCATGCTGATGGACATGGCCCAGCAATAACGGCAACCTCTGCCCATCTCCTCTGTTTCTCGCTCGCTCGTCTCACGGCTGACAAGCCACAAGCCACCGCACGGCTGTTGTTGTTGTTGTTGTTGTTTTGCACTATTTCTTGCTTGTACATCCAGTAACCGCCATGTTGTTGCTTCGTAATTTTCCCCCCCGCTCCCATTCGCCAAGCAGGAGAGCAGAAAAACCACTGCTGCTGCTGCTGGTGCCGATGTCTGTGTTAGTTTGCCATTTGTTTGTTTGCCAGTTTGCTTCTACGACTGTCTGTCCGTCTGTCTGTGCGTCTGTCTGCCTGTCTGTCTATTTATTTGTCTCAGAGTTATGTGGGCGATGACCGGCGTCTGTCTGGTCTCCAGCGTGTGTTCTTAGTTCTCGTCTCTTATTTGTATTTGTATTTGGTAGTTAAGGAATTGCAGCTCTTTAAGTGTTCATTAAGCAATTTAAAGTTTTAATCGCATTTCTTTTGTTCTTGCTTGTCCTTGTGTGTGCTGCTCTACTTGACCCCAAATGCGAGTGAGTTTGCGGCTAAAATCCCCATTAAATGTCAAAGTTTTGTCTACGATGCTCTGTCGCGACTGCTCGTATTTTTGGTCTTTTTGCCTGCGCTAAACACTTCTCAAGTTTTCTCAGAATGAGCTTTAAATATTGATAATTAAACGAACCACGTATAATGTTGCCCGATTTAACATATTAAACTAGTTAAGTAGCTCTAAACTTTAAAGTGAACGAGAAGCAAACTAGCATAAATTTCGTAGCATACTTTTCAGCATCATATTTTAGCTTGTTTCACTGCAACTTTGTTGGTTGGCTCCGTGTGAATTGTTCTGCATTTCGTGCAGTCGAGAAGTTGAAGTTTATCGATTCTGCTTGAAGCACGTCTCACGAACTTCCTGATTCAACTGATAATAAGTCATGATTACAGTGTATTTTATCATGATGGCTCTCGCTTGCTCGCCCGAAACTCTTGAAACAAAAAACTAAGCCAAAACGTGAGCTGACATGAACAATGGCGAGCAGCAGAACCCAAAAATATGCTAGTCAAACCCAAACAGCTGTGCTTCACTATCGCTGCTACTTCCACTGCCACTTCCACTTCTGTTGCCACTGTTGTTGCCGCACACGCACCCATCAATCAAAGAGCGGTTCCCTTTGCTGAGCATGGTCGAAGGAATTCAGTTGCCCAGCGTTGCAGCAGCTATCGAAAATGAATTGAATGGATGCTTTAGTGAGAGAGCCAGAGTAGAGCAGAGCAAAGGGGACCAAATCACCCGAAACGAACGATGGAAAGTAAAACGTTGCATCTCAAATTGGTGAGCAACACAACAGCTAGCAGAGCCAACACTTAAATGGAGCATGTCCCAAGCAGGGTTCAAATCGGAAAGTAGCGAAAATGTACTCAATCAGGATTAAATAATAATAAAGTAAAGCAAGTCTTTTTACAGTTGAATCCTTTGATTAAAGTGAAGTTTACTTCAAGACTTTTGACTTTTTATTTTAACTGTATTTAACGATATCTATATCTATATCTATATCCATATCTATATCTATATCTATATCTATATCTATATCTATATCTATATCTATATCTATATCTATATCTATATCTATATCTATATCTATATCTATATCTATATCTATATCTATATCTATATCTATATCTATATCTATATCTATATCTATATCTATATCTATATCTATATCTATATCTATATCTATATCTATATCTATATCTATATCTATATCTATATCTATATCTATATCTATATCTATATCTATATCTATATCTATATCTATATCTATATCTATATCTATATCTATATCTATATCTATATCTATATCTATATCTATATCTATATCTATATCTATATCTATATCTATATCTATATCTATATCTATATCTATATCTATATCTATATCTATATCTATATCTATATCTATATCTATATCTATATCTATATCTATATCTATATCTATATCTATATCTATATCTATATCTATATCTATATCTATATCTATATCTATATCTATATCTATATCTATATCTATATCTATATCTATATCTATATCTATATCTATATCTATATCTATATCTATATCTATATCTATATCTATATCTATATCTATATCTATATCTATATCTATATCTATATCTATATCTATATCTATATCTATCTTTAATTGGTTATCATTATTGATTTAATATTATTGTAGTTTTATATCTTTTTGGAGTTGGCTATCGCGGCAAAGCTTTTGATGAAACGACAACCGAGTAAGTAATCTCCTTGCCGTGCAATGGGGAAAGGTCAGGAAGGAGTCCATGAGGCAATAGAGCGCGAAATGCCGGCGAATGGCGAATGGCGAATCGTGAATAGCAATGGAGAGTGGTGAATGGCGAACGGAGCTGGTAAGCGTGGCAATAATGACGGTATTTATGGGTTTTGGCGGAACGCATAAAAACGCAGGTTCTGACAGCCAAACAAACGCTATGTTCTGGAGAATACTTGGCAGAAAGAAACTGGATAAATGGCATGCTGCAGAAAAGAAACTGAAGCTGAAACTGAACGACACTTGCAACATTTAATTTATTATGCAAATGTGAACAAATGGCCCCAGTGGCCAAAGATGACAGTCGTCGTGAGTAATGGCATCACAGGACCATTGTCCTTCCCCATGCAACGCTTCATTTGTATGTGAGCGTACTTATCGCAAGCTCGAGGACGGGTATTCTTTTCAGCTTGACTCCTTGCAGTTACACTCAGTCTGTCCCCTGGTGGGCCTTGATGTTGCCACAAAGTGGTTTGCTGCGATAACACACATGCCATGAATTCGGGAATCTGATACGCAAAGTCCAAACAAATTGAGTTACATGCAGATAATCGTTTATCAGATACGCTGGCAATGTGTCCAAGCAAAATGTTTCTGAAATTGTGCGCATTACTCATGGTCGTGTTCGAGGAAGGTCTCATGGTCCCACATTTAGCGAATTGCAAAAAAGTGCAATAAAATAAAATGCATTCCAATGAAAAAATTACCATCAAATAAAAATATGTAGAATGTTTGCTGTATCGATTCTGGGTTTTATATCCAATTGTTTCAGCCACGATTTTTTTAGGCGAAAATTATATTCAAGGAGAAGTGTGTACATACTATGTATATGGCCATAATATAGAATTGAAAACGTGATATTCATATGTCTTGTGGATTTTATAAAATAGTATTCAATATCAGATATCACATATAATTTGATGTTAGGATATTTGTTTATTAAGTAGTATTGTTTCTTTGGTTTTTACTATTTATAAAGAAATTTTCTCTTTATAAATGTTTGATAACATATGATGTTGCCAAACATAAAAACCATTGGAGGGAAAATACTATCTTTTCAATTTAGAATATGACTTTTTGGGGAGTTGTAAGTTTGCATAACTTAGTATTGATCTTAGAGCTCAAAGTTCACACAACCTATAGGAATTATACCAATAATTACACGAAGTATTGATTTTATGAATTCAATAAATTTGCTACTGCGATTAAATACGTCTATTTTATTTAATGGTTTGTTAATCAAAACCAAAAATGGCAACAATTTAAAAATATTAAACGCACCGCGTTTTCTGTCAATTATCTTCTGCTTTGTGCGCACAAATCATTTATCTAAATCAAAGCATTTATTGTATTATGCATAAATTGATGGAGAGTGTATTGATAACCAAGAGCAGATGTCTCTTTCTAGTCTGTTGAACTGCCAGAACAAACAGAGAACAGTGCTGAAGCTCGCTTCAGCTTGCCTCATTTAAATCGCGGCACGAACCAAATGCGCGTCAATAATCGTAAATGTGTCCCCATCACAATGGCGAAACAGGCCATGAATGCCAATTAGAGAGATGGCTTAACGGTTATCGCTGGCCAACGAATACAAGTTGGCACACCCACCTGGTAATCCATGTAGTTGTCGAAGTGCATGTAGGAGCAGGCGCCGCCAGCGCCTGGCACTGGCAGCGGTATCGGCAGCCCGTTCTCGTCCAGCTCGACGGCTGGGGGCGGTGGCGGCGTGGGCGGCAGATTGTCGCCCTTGAACGAGACGCGTTTGGTGTGTCCGTCGGGTCGTCGATTGCGCCCCAGTGTGCCTGCAAAGCGTCCAGCATGCATGGCCCCGCCAGCGGCCAGAGTGCCCATCATGTACGACAGCGAGCCGCAGCCGACGACGGCGTCTTGGCTGGGATGCTGCTGGTGCTGGGCCGACTGAAGGCCGCAGCCGCCGAAGCGAAAGTGCGGCATGCATGTGGTTGTGGTGCCCCCAGCGCCGCACTCGCTGCCCTCGAAGTCGCTCTCCACGTCCGTCACAAAGGCAGCCGGCTGGAAGCCGCGCGGCAGCGTCGCCGCCGTCGACGCATTCATCGCTGTGGCTGCCGACGAGGCGGCGGGCGGTGCTCGGTTCAGTGTGCCCGTGCACAGTATGTTCACGGGCTGTGGGTGGCCTGGTATCAAATGTGGATGTGGATGTGGATGCTGTTGCAGTTGGATGCTGTGTGGAAACTGTTCGCCGCCTCCGCTGCCTTGCAGAAGCGCCAATTCGCCGTTGATTGCGACGCTGCCCGCTGCCGCTGCCGCTGCTCCGTCTGCGCTCGCCGTCAAAATATGTGTGGGCTGTAGCTGATAGTAATGCTCGACGCCGCCGCCCTGTGGCTGCGCTGCGCCGGCAACGTTCGCTCCTGCTCCCTGTGTTATCAGTGCTGTGGGTATCACCATAATGGGCAGCATTGTTGGTGTGCCCGATGCCGGCGGTGCTGCGTTGACGTTGACGCCGCCGCCGCCGACGCTGCCGGCTTGCAGCATTTCCATTTGGCACATCTCCTCATAGCTAAGCGGTCGCAGATGCTCCATGTCTGTGTGGTATTGTGGGCGTGGCAGCCGTCTGTGTAGCCACTGAAGAAATTTCAATACAAGTTTGCACCTCGAGACACGCAAAATTCACTCACGCACGCACGCACTCACACACTCACACACTCACACACATGTGTACACCGACAGCGAAGTCGTCTCAGTCTCTGCACACACACACACACGAAGCGGGGGTGCGAATTCAAAAGATTTCGCGCGCGTTCCTCTGGCAATTCATTCGCAGGCTGCCTTCGCTGCTGCTTGCGCCTGGGCCAACTTTATCTCGCGACAGTCCTGCAGCAACTGAGGCTGAAGCCATTTCAATGGCGATTGCTCAACGCACTTTGAATTCGCCGTCGCCATCTTGTGCAGCGCTCGCACATGCGCTCGCCGCGCTCTCTTTGCGCTCTGCTCTTCGCCGCAACTTGCCGTTTGCTTTTCGCCGCGTTTCGCCGCTCGGCGTTTTGTTTTGATTCCGATTTTGTGGGTACGTCGGGGCATTGTGGGCTTGTGGGCGCCCTCAGCTTTGCCATCGCTGGACTACTGTTGATTGTCGAGGGAAATTAAAATACTTGAAGCTGCCGCGGCCAGACTTGAATGCAAGATTTTAATTGGCGCGCAGCGAGAATCGCATCGCATCGCAGCGCAGCAGGGAAAACAGCGCTCAAGTAGTTTTTGGGGCAGTGGATAGAGCGGCTTCTGACTCTTCTTGACTTCTGCGGCGACGGTTCCCAGCTGTGCAACCAACTGTTGGCCCAACTGCGGCCAGACTGCCAGACGGCCAGACTCTGCATGGTCAGCTGAATGGGCTCTAATTGTGGCAGCCTATTCAGCATGCGACATCGTGACTTCTGCTAAGGAAATTTCTTTCTCTGAGTTATTGCATTTAGATATTGTCCTACGCTTGATGTGGGTTCGTTAAAGCCGTTGCAAAAATTAAAATTAATATATTACTTACTTCCGACGAAAAAGAAAGTTTAGTTTTTTAAATTGTTTGTATATCTTTAACAATTTCAGTTCCCGAAATCATATATACTAATATATATATAATTTTAAAGCCATTGAAATATTAATTTATTAAACAGCCCGGTTCTTTATCTATTTATTTGTAATCTAAATTATTTCTCTTTTGACGTATACGTTATTTCTAGAGATACCGAATTTATCTTCTTATTAAGCATGAATTTTATTGAAGGTCAGTCTTAAGAATGACCACAAAATTATGCATTCCTGGAATGGAATTTAATTACTATTAAGCCATCGATTGATTGCGTCCTTTGAGCTGTCATCCCGCAGAGCAAAAAATTATAATAAAAGAAGAACAAACTTTTCTTTATCTCAATCTTGCTGTCCATAATTTGTCTGCATCTGTTTGTATGTAAATATCTTTTCAGTTCTTAAGGCACTTAAGAACTCCACTGCTTGCGAAGGTAGTCGCCCGATTCGAGCTACAACGAGTGCTGCTCCTATTATGTATGCATACTCTTGTATGTTAAAATTACACTGTTGTCCATTTCATAAAGTCGCAATTTCTTTTGGCCCCGAAATGGAGAGAACCAGAAACCGAAACAGAAACAGAAACAGAACTGCTGAACTGCTGCCTGCGGCGCTCGATTCCATTTGTGTGTGAAAGACAAAGGCAAAAAACACAGTTGGAAATGTCTTCTGCAGATTTTTGCCTGAACTTTTTTCGTTTTTATACCATATATTTTTGTTCTTATTTGTGTACAATTGCCACCAGGCTCAGACTCCCGTTTCCGTCGCCATCTCTCAGCACCCAGCTTCCATCTTCCATCTTCCATCTCCCAGGACCTCCATTTACATTTGTTTCATCCTATTATCCTGGTTAACCGGCTCGTTCGCTCTGTGTGCGTTCTACACGGCCTTCCGTTCCGTTCCACTGTCTGCCTCCGTCCCACGCCCTGCCATTTGTCAAGTAATGCGCCCAACTCGACTTTTTGTAATTATAAAAGCGCGGCGAAGGCTCAACCAATGAGGGAGACTGAGGGAGACAGACGGGGCAATGGAGAGGACGAAGAATGGCGGCTCAAAAAGCATCGTGTTGGGGTTTTGTGGTGCTCGTTAAAATTTGTTGCTCTCATTTCGATTTTTCAACGTATTGTTGTTGTCGCTGCCGCTGCCGCTTTCTGTTATTCGTGTTATTATTGTTGTTGTTGCTGATACCGCTCTGCTTGTCGTTGTTGTTGGCTGTTGTGTTTGTTGGGCTTTGTTGCCGCCGGTTTTAGTGCTTTTTCATATCCCAGCGGCGGCAAAGTTTACGCTGTGTTCGAAGGTAAGTATTTTGCTTAAATGTGCGAAACGGATTTAAAAGCTGTCGTGATGCCCGGCGAGTCCGTGATTCGCAGTGATTTATCCTGTGATTGGTGATTTCACTCGAAGCGCACTTTAAATGCATATTCAATTTTTTCCCCCACTCCCCTCCAAATAAAAGTTTTTAATCATTCACCAACTTTTGGCTAGTTTGTGTCGACGAACTACACATAAAGTGGCCTGCCAAAAAACTCAGCTGGATACAATTTGATGCGCCGTCATTTAACGCTTGGTTAACCACGCAAACAGCTGAAAAACGGAAGCGTCCAAGGGGCAAGGAGCGTGCATAATTTGACTGCTCCAGACTGGACGGCATCAGCTCAAAGAGAACGTGGACTCGAAAGCATTTCGCTTCAAAATCTGAGCTGTCAGAAGGCGAGCACTTTTAAATAAATTATTCCAAAACGACAAACACGCTCGATTACATTCTCTGACTACGAGTATGAGTACGCTCCAAAATTGCTAGAGCATAATTAATTATGCAGTAACCTCAAGTCCTCTAAAACCATGTTAATGATTATAGTTATACACATACACATGTAAGGTTGCCTCTACCATTGATAAATTAGCTCGCATTAGCGACGTGGGTTGGTATAGATTAGGCTCGATTAAGTTGGCACAGCAGCTGCCATTCGAATGAAGGTTAGACGAAACAAAGTTGTCGGATTTGGCACAAACAACTCATTAAAAAAGCGTGAGTGCTGACTAAATAAATGTCTAATTAAGTAAAGGTAACTTCTGTGCGTTGTCAGTGCGACGCCTCCCCCCCCCCCCCCAACAAAACTGTGAGGGATTGCCGCACATGCCACCTGCCACACCACCTGAAGAGACAAGACAGACCTCTAAGCAGGCTTTTCTTTTCTTTGTAGGTGGAAAACAAAACAGGATTGAGAAAAAGCAAGACGCAGTTCAAGCTGCTGCCTCATGAATACTTTGCTAATTAAGTAACCTGTTATGAGGGACTTAATGTCGTAATACATTTTTATGATCGCAAATGGAATTATAACTGCGAACACAGATACTTCATTGCGAGTTTGCACTAACAGATACATTTGCAGATACACATACAAAGATACAAATGTGTATAGAAGCCAGCAGGTGGTGGCTTTTGATTAAGCATGCAGCAGCAGTTACTGGACGACAATTTCTGTAATTTCATAGGAAAACATCATTGACATTTCTGTTTGAATGCTCCAAGCGTCAATTAAGACTCAAATGCGCTCAGCAGCTGCCGCTGTCCGCCCACACAAGTGTCGACAGATACATTTGTAACTTGTATCCTGTGTCCTCGTCTAGCCAAATTGATTTTGTCGATGAATGAGAATCATTAGTAGCGACTGTGAGTGGTTAAGAATTTTCCAAGGAATTTTCGATGCAGAAATGATGATAACCATTAAAAAAATGTTGCACCTGGATTCGCTTTGATAATGCCACTTCAGGAAATTGCTATTAACTTGTATTAAGTACACAGAGACAAAAAATTACAAATAATATTTCGATCTGTTAAAAAACTTTTGTTGAATGATTGAAATCTTGTTTCAACATTTTTTAAGTTGAACAATTTTCAAATTTAAGAAATTTAGTTTTGTAAATTTTGATTCTAAAATAAAACGTTTAATATAAAAATAGTAATATTAAAAAAAGAACAACTTATTATAAAAATAATATCAAATATTCAATAAAATTTATTTTAAATTAAAAATGTTTCTCATCCTAATAAGAATGAAAACAATCTTATTTCAAGAATATTCACTCGAGAATTATTTTAGAAATTTTGCTTAATTTTCTGGGCTTACTTTCAAATGAGAAGGATTTGAAATTTGTTTTGCTGCTTTTAATTATGTGTTTATTCGCTTCTGTATTTCTGCTCTATCTCTTGCACCTGTATATATAAATCATTTGATCTGCATTGAGTTATTGGCTGTGTTATTTATATGTAAATTAGTTTAGGTGCAATATTTATTTAAGCATTTAAATACTTATTTATTGCATTACTCAATTACCTGTGTCTGCTTTCGTGTATTTTGCGAAGTGCCTTGTTTATTTATTTAAATGTAATTTAAATTTTTAATAGTAATCATTTAACTATTTACGTATCTATTGACTATTTATTCATTTATTTATTTTTGTGGTTATTTTCGCATTGGCTTCAACTAATTTGCATTAGTTTAGCACTTAAGAGCAGCTGGACCTAATGACGCCCTGACTGATTTGAATGCACACTCGGCAAAAGGTAAACACACGCAGCCGCCAACACGTTTTCTCATTTAAGAGACATTAACCGCACACCCACACTGAGAAGTGCTGAGAACACACACAAATAAACTGTCACACAAATACATGCATATATATGTATGTTACTAAACATTAAAGAGGTAAGCGCAACCTAGCTGAGCAATGTCCTGGAACCGAAAACTTTGCCTGTGTCCTCTGTGTGTGTGTGCCTTGTGAGCTTTTAAATTAAATCACAAAATACAGATAGAGAGTCAGTAAGGCAGCAACCAGAGCGAGGAGTAAACCAAATAAATGAACCCTTTTGGGTACACTCCTAAGTTGTCCTTGTGCGCGCATCTCTCTGCTCGCCTCCTTGCTTACGACCAAAGCCAGATAAAGCGGCAGGACAGGAAGTCAACTTGCCAGCCGGACGATGACGATGACGACGATGATGGCGATGGCGAAGGCGATGACGATGACGCTGAAGCTGTCGCTGTGTCGCCGTGTCTCTGTGTTTTGCTTGGCAATTTCAGTTTCAGCAGTTGGAAGTAGCGCTTGCGTTGCCAGGACAGCCAAAAAAGGATAATGGCATAAAATCCAGCAAAATGAAAAGAAAGCGGCAAATCATGTTAAGAGATTTAAATTGGATTAGTCGACGTGTGTGGCTGTGTATCTTTAGCACACACAAACACACTCTAGATACTCGTTAGAAGTGTGTGTGTGTGTGTGTGGGGTGTGAATTCGCGTTGGCCGTGAATGGCTTTGCCAACCAACGAGACAGAGACACTGCAGTCCAGGACGAGACGCGTCTTGACATCAATTTTGTCACTTGATTTTTTTTACATTTCGCATTTTACATTTTTTATGCTGCTCGGGTTTTATTTGGTGTTCTTATGTTTTGTATGCTTGACACAATTCCTCGACGAATCGAGTCGAGTTGACTGTTCACAGCTTCGGTCGATGTGCCCTCAAGTGGTCGATGGCATTCATTCCACAAGCTGCTGCTCTAGCTGCTCTTTAGCAGCCGCCTTTCCTTGCAGCATTTGATGTGTCCTGCCAGCAAAATAAATACGCCATCAATTCAATTTGAATTTAAACTACACTCGGAATATATGCAGTGATAAATTCGGAGAATATCAAAGCATCCTTTGCTCTATGTGGACAATACGAATGTCAGCAAGTCAAGCGTTTTATTCGTGGAGATTTTTTATTCTCAGTCTGAATGCGAAGGTGTTTAAAGTGCACAACTTTAAACTCCATATGTGTATGTGGTGTGAATCGAAATATTTCAGGTCGCAAATTGCGAAAGACAGTTCGCATTTATTTCGCCGACAAAACCTTAATCTTTAATGAGCTGGCAAAGGTCATGTGAAGGACCCACATGTGTGTGTTGCCACAGACAACGCACAACGCACAACACGCGACACACGACAGAATAGAAGACTCTCAAACGATTCATCAACCCGACAACTTTGCAGTCGACTTGCCCCTTTTGTGGCACTGCGAAATGAATATAATCAAATAATCCTTCTATTTAAAGTTTACACCAAATATGTTTTCAAACGAAGTCAGTTCGTCTTCGCGTTGACTTCCCTCTGATTTGCTTTGATGTCGCACAGAGTGCGATACATGAGAGGCTTGAACTCATTGATATGCAGACGGTGGACAAAGGCTTTTGATGGCAAGAGAATTAGGAGAAGTCGTCACGATGGCAACTGCATTGCATTGCATATTAACTTAATTCCGATTTAATTGTATGCGCTTAAATTTTACATCAAATATGTACGAAATTGTTGAAACTCACGTAATAATTTTATAAATGAACAGTTGATTTTTCTTTTTCTTTGTTGTCTATCAATACAGTACGGTTCTTATGTGTCTTTATCGTCTGGCTTCTGTTTCTTCTTGTACTTCACTTTCGAGGTAAACACATCGTAGCCCAGACTCACAGTATTATCGTAGAATACACGATATTTTGGCGCCACAAAAAAGAAGTTGATGAATTGTGCGGCTGGCCAAACGGTCCATTCGGCCTTATACAGGGTCACAGCCTTATCCTTGATCTCTTCATGGACCTCCTCCCACGACTTGTGCTCCAATATGCCCATGGTGAGGAAAAATATACTGATGTAGAATGGTGAGCAAATGAACTGATCCAATAATATCTTGCGAATCACCGTGTGAATTGTCCGCTTCGGATACATATAGTCTAGGTATTGATACCAATAGTGGCAGACAATGCCAACCGTCAAGCCTGAGATGCCCATGCGCAGCGTACGCGTTCGATCCCAGCCAACGATCTCGCCCTTATAACGCTCATAGGATTGCTCCATGGTGTCCCCCAACATGCTCAACGATATGGATATTCCGATATTTGTGTAGAGCAGAAACTTTCTGCTGAAGGCTAGGTTGTGCCATCGGCTGATGACCTTCTGGACGCTATACCATTGTTCACGATAACGCATTTGATCAAATGTCAGGGAGCTACGAGGGGACGAACGCCCTTATCAAGTCAATTTGACAAACTTAGTAAAATATTTTTAACATATTTCAAACAATGCAAATTGTGCTGACACTTGGTTCAAATGTAGTACTAAAAAGTAAAAAGGTAAAAATTATTATTTTTAAAATATTTTTAGTTTAAAGTATTTTCCAAATAAATTAATAAGTTAAATGTGGTTTTATTTAAATATTTGCAAATACGCAAAATGATATTTACGAAGGAATTGAAATTCCTCAAATAAATTAATATTTTAAATGTAATTTTCTTTCAATTTGGGAATTCTTTTATTTAAATTATTATTATTGAATAAATTTCTAGTTATTCTTATTATTTCTGGGAATTCCTTAAAGCGCAAATTCGCAAATGGAAAATATTTCTAAGTATAAATATTCTGCAAATAAATAAATATTTTAAGTGTAGTTTTCTGCGAATATTTGTAAATTCTTTTAAGTGATACTAGGCAAAATGGTAAATGCTATGAAACGGATAAAACACTTTATATTTGTAAAATATTTCTACTCATATGTTAAATATTCCGTAAATAATATTTGAGATATAATTTGGGAACACTTCAAAGTGCAAATACGCACAATGAGAGATTTTAAAATATTTCCGTTTATAAGTATTTTGCAAATAAATTAATATTTTACTATAGCAGTTTTCCTGGAATATTTGGGAATTCTTCTAAGTGAGGGAACTGAGGCTTGTCATCCATTTAGCTGTGCAGAAACGGATAAGTAAGCAAATCAATTTGACGCCATCAAAGCAAATGAGTTTCAGGAGGATTTGGGCAGAGTTCGGTCGAGCGACAGAAATGGTCCAAAAAGGGATATAAAAGGGTTAAGTTCGACTGCGGCAAACACACGCCAAAGAAAGCAGGCTCGAATTTAGCTCCCGTCTCTCGATTCCCGACTCCCGACTCTTCTGGGCATTTGAATAATAACAGCCACAGCAACAGCACTAACAACAGCAACAGCAATACCACCGCATTTGGCACATGTTGCTCCAGCAGCTTCAGTGGTTACGCCATTCAGACTGGTGGGATGTGCTTTATTTGCGTGCTGGGGAGTTGATTCCCGGCAAATCATTTGCACGCGATTCCCAATACTTTTCGACAGTGTCCCAAGCAAAAACCGCAGCCCTTCTCGCCCTGGGGAAATCATCCTTCATACATATGCTTCCCGTACGCTCGACTGAACGAGCAACCAACCATGCTACTGAATTGAAAAATATTTACGGCATTCTACATTTTACGCTAAAATCCAATTTTATTTTTATATTTCGTCGAAAATCCGCCATAAAATGTACCCACATCGTCTCCTCCCAATTCCCACCGACCCGAACCCGAACCCGAACCCGGCCAGGCCAAGTGTTCCCGCTTGGTGTATTCCATATTCGTGATCCCGTGTCCGCGTCCCTCCCCTCGTCAGTTCACACCGCTTCCACTTGCCAATTGAAAAGCAGCCGCCGTAAATTCGGCTTTGCATTTTATTTGCATTTGGCGCCGCAGATGAGCTTCAGTTTTTCCAGATTCCCCTGTCAGTCGATGTTCCGGGACGCAATCGGGGCGCCTTCTGTTTCAATAGCGAGCGCGCGACAAATGAATTTATTTCGCTCCATTGTTGTTGGTGTTATTTGCGCGGGTTAAATATTCCAAATTTGCGAGGTGTCCAATTGATGTGAACACACGCTCAGAATCCACTTCATGGAGTGGTATTATAGTACACGCCATGGGAGACTGTGTTTTCTATAAAGCACACTTATGTTTTTGTGTTAATTAATTGTGTGCATTTAAAGATCGTCATGTATATAAATCTTTTGATTTTAAGCTTTTCAATTAGTCTTCGAGAAATCTATAGATTTTTAGCCATCGAAACAGGATCAGGTATGCTGGCTAATGAAATTTGTGTATTTATTTAAACAATTAGGTTGTGCCACCAACTTTGTGGTTAGTTAGTGTTGCAAAAACAAGCGATGTAAAAAACCGCTAAACAAAATTGTGTCATTTACAGAAGTTATTTAATTATTTTTTTAAACAGAGAAAAAAACGTAACAAAGTAAAAAAAATAATTATTCATGCTCAAATAATATCAAAATAGATATAAAGCTAAATTGTTTAAAATCAAAAAACAATTGCAGATTGCATAATATAATATAAATGAACTCGAATTATATTACACCACATTAATATAAGATAACAAACAATTTAATAACTAATTGTTAATTCAATTAAAAATCATTAGACGAATTTTTCATCTGTCATCTTGATAATAGAATAACAATTCTGGACACTTAACATTGCAAATATAGTCCGATGCATTAATTTTTGTTGACAATCATTAAAAATAGTGTCATAAACATTTATTTGTTAAATCTTAATTTAAATAAAATTTGTAGGTCCATTTGCATTCAGCTTGTTGCCTAATCCGTAAATGTGTTTAAAATTTAAAATTATTTGCAGCGTTCATTTGTACAGCAAGCAAAATAATAATAATAGTTCTTTTGTCCTTTCTCGGAACGCCGCGGGACCTAAACAAGTAACTACAACACGCTGGACACTTGCCAGGACCATGAAGCGCAACTCAACAGGGTGTATTAGAATGCCAAATACCCTACAGAAGTATCAAAATAAAACGGGTGTATGAAATAAATAAAACCAAAATTGAATATAATCGTAAATTTATCGGGGTTACAGAAATTTCCATATGCACGCTTTATGGGATAACCCCATTAAAGGATTTGATCGAGGGACTTCGAATGCCCCAAGTGCAAACAGGCAAGTTGCAACAAATGCATTTCCATAGTTTTCACTTTGTTCACTTTGTTATGCTGATTTTTCACATTTTTCGTTTGCGTTTTCGTTTTCGTTTTGGTTTTGGGGCCCGCTTCTGTTATTGTTTGGAGCGTTACGCTCTCAATATTTTTGTATTTTGTATTTTTTTGGCACTGAACTCTGAATGTTGTACGAATGCGCATTTTAATTGAATTTTTTATTTCACTCAATGAAAGCAGAAGTTGAATATGCGAGCATCGAGGCGTAAAAAGTGTCATAATCCCATTGCCTCTGCCCACATCAACATCAATTTGTCCTTGTTTCCCCCTTGGACCAGGACTTTGGCCAGGCTTGGCCCCTTGATGCCTTGATGTCCAAACTGGTGGAAAACTGTCCTTGGCAAGAGTTTATCATTTCGGTCATTTGTATTGAGTCGTTGAGTCGTAACATGAACATACATACATAGTTGAATGTATCGTTTGATAAATTTTGGAATCATTCCCTAATTGGTTTGCAATCGATTTTGAATGATATCCAAGTGCCGTCCGTCTTGCGCTTCCGTTTTCGTTTGCCAAACTTCCGATTTATGCAAATAAAATCGAGATGTGTTTTTAATGAGATTTTGACAGTGAACCGACACAGACTCAGCCTAACGATGATGCAATCTTCGAGGGCCCAACTAGCTCATCCTTGGAGAGCTTGGCAAAGCAATCAATTTGACAATTTATTTGAACTCCAATTAGTTTTGAAACTTCTACTCAGCTGTCTCATAAAGCGTTGCGTGTCAATCGTAGCAATAACCAAAGCATTTTCGTTGCAAAATCTGTGGTAGTTAAACTGTTTCCAAATTTAATACAATTCTTTTTATTACCAAGTTGCTTCATACAGATTTATGCAAGTCATTTGCATACTTTTGAATAAAGCTTGAAAGTTTCACAAAACTTTTTGTATTTATTTTATTATTTTAATTAATATACATATAAGTTTGAATTCAGACAAGCACAAGCAATCGTGAATGGTGTCAACTTCATTTTCCATCTAATTTTGATTTATTTCAATTCAAATTCAACCGATTGCTTGATATACAAATTTTAATATAATGTAACTAAATTCATATTTATTAAATTGAATGAAGAATTGCAAGAACAAATGCCTTGGCTACAATGTTGAAGCAATTGTTGAAGACTTAAACTGCAGTTGACGAGGTCAAGCAACTTTTGCCGCATTTAAATTGCACCATTGAGGCAAATAAGTCAGTTCACAGAAAAGGTAAACGAACAAATTGTCAACATGGCCGCAAACGACAGTCGCCCATTGCCCATTGCCCATCGTCATTGCCCACTGCAAGTCGTACCAATTTCGTTAAGGTAAACAAACAGCGTCCTTCTCGCACTCCACGAATGGCGAGTAATCAAACAAACCTTCCACCAGTCGAGGATTGCTACGAGCTGTCGGTCGGTGCAGGGGAGCAACAAAGGAGCAGCAAAACGGTGAGCAGCACGTGAAGTGCGCTGGATTGCGGACACCTGATTACCAGCCGTTGAACGTGGCTGTTTATGAGGCGCAAAAATGTCATACATCATGCGACACGTGCAAGGCATAGCCCATAGAGTGGCAGTGACAGCTACAGTGGCTGTGGCAACGTTGCCGCCTGCTTCTACCTCTAATTTAGCAGCTGACATGTTTCTGGGGCATGGCAGCGAGGCAACTGTATCAGAGCGGACGGTTTACACATGGCAAAAAACAACATTTGAATCCGACGAAAAATTGCGGCGGCCTCTTCTCTTTTTTGGAAGTGTTCGCAACTTGCAGCGTCATCTACCTTCACCATCAGCATCAGCATAATCATCATCAGTAGCAGCAGCGACAACGACAACGACAACGAAGGCAAAGTGAATTAAGCTAAAGCCAGGACACGACAGGACAGGTGTGTTGCTATGATATTCTCCAAGTACGCATACTTTTGCATAAATATATATGTGTATATATGTTTTGTGTACTCTTACTCATACCCTCGCCAAGTGGCACATGACGCGTTAAACTATTAAGTACTTTTTGCATTATGTTGCAGGCACTTCACATGAGGCGTGACTCGAGTCCCTGTCGCACAACGATCCCATAAAAATTCTCTAAAAAATATTGCGTACGCTTTATTGCACAAAACTAAATAAAATTGAATTGCAGGTCGTGAAAATAAATATTTATAACATTTGTTTTTAATGCCAGTTGACAAATTGTTGGCATAATATTTGTATAAATTTATTCAATAAATTTGCATGGCCTCGAGGCAATTAGTTAATTGAAAGTTGAGTCTAATAATTGAGACAACTGCGCAGGCAAAATTCTTTATAGCTGCTTACGTGATTAGCTCCATTCATTTGTAGTAATTATATATGCACGGTACAGAAAAGGAACTCGTGATAAGTGTAAACTGAAATATTCAGTAAATATAAAGACAGACGTGAGGCGAGTGGAGATAAAAATACCCTTTGAAATGTCTGCTAATGGTTGGAGCAGTTCATAGTGCTGACAAGAGGAGGGACGGTTGAGGGGAGGCTGCGCTCTAATTAGAATAATTTCGCGCTGCGCTGCGTGCGCCAACTTTGGAAATGTTCTACCATCTGTCAAGGGGTGGCGGCAGCAGGTGCTTGCCTGCAGGACATTCACACACACACACACAGCGGAGTGCACAACGCAAACAGTTGGGAGCTAGTGTGTGTGTGTGTGTGTGTGTGTATATATAGCATATGGGCTGGTCGACTTTGTCGAGCATGACGAGCAAATGTCAGAGCAAAAGGTCACTGAACCTGACTCTGGCGACGAGGACAAAGTGACATAGCCTCAAAATAATCACCACGAGCGCCAGCAGCGACATAACACATAACACACAACACACATGGCACACATAACACACACACCACACGAACACTCATGCACACATAGAGAGAGGGAGCACACACACACACACACACTGTGCACACACATCACACACAGCAGCGCTGATGGCGTTCATCTTTAAATTACAAAATGTAATTAATTTGTGGGCGATTTTTCATTTCCTACCTCCTGACTTTGTACTTCTTCAGCTCACAGTTCGCAGCTCGTAGCTTTCGGCTTCTTCTCTTCTTCTTCTTCGCCTGCCACTTTCCATTTTTCGCGTAACTAATTTCCCCATCATTTGCGGTTGCGTCGTCGTTATTGGCAGCAGGCAGCAGGCAGTGAGCAGCCTCCGCTTTCTCCATAAGTTGCCACATGCACACAGCTTCATGCGGCTTAATTTTAATTAATTTCAATGTGTGTCTGATTTAGTTAATGCGGCGCCAAAGATTTCTGCTCGTTATAAGCCGACAAGCTCAGCGTGAAGCACACAGCCAATTTTCATTTGCGAAAAATGTTTTCAATTTCCCTCATAGCACACAAAGGTACAAGAGTATTTTAATTTAGTGCTTCAATATGTGTCAGACATTTGGGGAGCATATTTGACCACAGCATTAATTTAATTTGCATAAATAGACGACTGAATGAAGGCTTTCTTTATAAGTACTTCGAAAGAACATAGCAAATGTATGTTACAGACTTGAAAGTAGTTCCATTAAATGTTTTATATACATAATTTTTGTGGATTTACAAAATTATGTTTATTTTCAAATATACAAACATAGTGCTTAATTAAGAGTATTAGCGTAGGGGCTCATTTTGTTAGTTTCTTTTAAGAACTATGTATTGACAAAATCTATCTTTATTTGTAAGTTTAATATTTATTACAAAACAGTCCTTGAGGGCGTAGGACGTGTGTATATTAATAATATTTTAATTTTTGGTGTCTTCAATAATTAATGAACATTTTGGAGATTAGAAAAAGAATGTAGTAAAACGTAAATGTGTATTTCACGGTCAGAAAAAATATCGGAATGTTTACAATATAAATACGAAAGTATTTACGCAGTATTTCTCAAGCATGTGTGTTTTAGTAGCTACCTTAATGAATTCCATGCGTATATAAATATGCATAAATAAGAAAACCACACATGAATTTCCGAACGTCAAGAGACAGACAGAGAGAGCAAAAACGGCTAACGGGCGACATTTTATCTGTTTTTGCAATGTTTGTTAATGCTTGTTTAGCTGAATGGCAAATACGCATCGATGTCAGCATCAGGATCAGCATAATTTGCTAAGATTTTGGTTGTGTTTGGCAACAAATGCATAAATCAATTCGAACTGTTTCCAAATCATACTTTGACATGTTTTTGGCTCTGCCAATCGATCCATAAATAGCAGAGTGTCAACAAAATATAAACGAGCGCACGGAAACAAAGCTCAGATGGAACCAAAACAAAAGTGTCGACAATTGAAAACGTATAAACTTGAGGTTGGCAGCAGGAGAAGCAGCTCAAGTTGGAACTGAAGTTGGGAGTGCGGGTAATCGAATAAGGCAAAAGCCAAGGTATACACAAAAGTCAATGGGAAATGACGCGCACACACACACATACTGCACACACACATACGCTGTGAGCGAAACGGAAACGGAAACAGAGAACGCAATTTTTGTGGTACAAATACTATACAAATTTAATGGTGCGCAAATTTTTATTGTTTTTTGTTTTTATTTGTTGTTGTTACTTTGAAAGTGAATTTCGCTTCTTTTTGTTTGAATTCACGTTTTATTTACTTGTTTGTTCGCCCGCCGTCCGCATTCGCATTTCGCATTTCGCATTCGCATTCACATTTTATGCATATTTCTGATTTGAGTTGCGCTATTTGCTTTGACCGCCTCCCCATCTCCATCTCTAGTAAATTGACGTATATTCAAATTGTTGCCAGTCTTTTTGGTCTCTCTTCGTTCTTTGCTTTCATTCCGTTGTGCCTTCCGGCTTGCTTTGTTTTTGTGTGTGTTTTTTTTTTGTTTTTCTGTGGTCTGTGTCTATTGAAAACCCCAAACGGAAACTTTGGTTGTCAATGTAATTTGAGTCTCAGACTCAGAGCCACAGTTGCCACGGCTTCCATCTTGTGCTTTGCTACCTATGATTACGTATACGCTCCGTTGAGCATTGAGCAAATTGTAATTAGACGCAGTGGCCGCATTGCCCGCCCGGAATAGTTTCCGCCACACGGACCACAATAAGCACAGTGTTTTTGGGACGCAAAAAACGTGAGACGATTGAAAACAGATGCTAGCTTGATTGCAACAAAGAAGCACAATTGTAAGCAGACATTTTTTGCGTTCCAAAAAACAATTCTCTGCGTGAAGCATTTTCATGATTCAGTCATCTAGCAGTCGTTTAATAAAAACAGACACTTAAACAAAACATTCCATTTTAAAATTTACGATTTTCATTGTTTAATATCCAGAATGTTGAAGAGTAGCGGCTTCTCAACCTTTTATCAAGATGCTCTAAATCAATGTTTGTTTGAAGTCAAGACCAAAGACCCACGGCTGAACCTTGGTCTTGTCTCATTTATCCCCACGTTTCAGTTGGAAAGCGATTTGGATTTGAGTTTGGATTCGAATTCAAACTATGCGACGAGCAGAAACGAATTCGAAATGGACTTTTCATTGCCCTCGCATCGGTTCAATGACTTTGTGGCACCTGTAAACAAGCTCAATGTGCTGCCAGACAAAATTGACTTTTCAGAACTCTTGTCATTTCAAAGTGAGACGAGTTCAATTCCAACAGAGATAACATCAATCAAAGAGTTTTGCCAGCCAGCCGATTTCATGCAAATGCAAACTCAATTGATCTCCATGCCTGAGGAATCAACCGAAATTACTGCTGACGATGCAATAGAGACTCAAGGGGTGCAATTAAAGTCGGGATTATTTAGCGAGTCCTTTAAAAGTAATTCTCATTGTTTTATTGCCGATGCTATGCGAACTGGAGTCAAGTTTAGAATGGAAGATGATTCAAAGAGCAATTATTCAGTGGATTTCGTGGAAAACATAAAGAAGGAAATGCAAGAGGACTGCACAGAAGGTGATTACAAAATATGTTTATTTGGAGTTCATCATATTATAGTATACAATACTAAAATTATTTTATAATAGACACAGACTGCTAAAGACTTCGACTCGACATCATTTATAATATTCATTTTAAATAAAATTTTTTTTAAATTCATTTTTTCAAGGATCTATTTTGGATTCCTATTACAAAGCTAATACTAATACTAATGGGAATAAACAGCTGTCTACTCTAACTGAAACAATATCTAACAAAACGTTGGAAGAGGCTAAAAAGACACCTCTAAAAGAGAATTCATTGAGCGTAATAAGGCCATTTTCAGCTAACAAATTAAAAGGTCCCATGCAAGAACAGCATGTTAAAAAACTGGAATGTAATAAGGAAATTTCCAGGAAAGATAGTAGGATCATAGTTGAAGCCAATAAGATTCGAGACATTGGAGTGCAAATTTTTCGGAAGCCAACAAGACTTTTCACTTTCGATAACTTGAAGGAGTGGAAGAAAAAAGGTAATTATATGAAAATTTAATTTAATTCTTAATTGACTAATTTGACTAGGCGAAAGACAAATTGAGATTTGGAAATTGCAACAGTCCGATGAGGAAATCTACTATATCCTACTGTGGGACAAGTGCACACAAAAGCTGCTCATCCACATGCGACTGGACAGCAAGTGGGGCATCGATTACTTGACCAACAGCACCAACAGTTGTCGGTGGTCGCACTACAATTATGCCCATGGTCCAGAGGGGGTGCGGGAACACTTTGCCTGTCGCTTCAGAGATTCGGATGTCGCTGCCCAGTTTATTAGCGTCGTTGGCAAGTGCACAGCCAATTCAAGCTTGCATTGAGTTTATACACTATTGTGTGTTGGCCGATTGCTGATGAACCAAGTCTAAAATTAACAATGAGCAATAGTGTGTATATGACCAAATTCGTTACACTTTGACCCTTTAACGTTATTTGTATTTAAATAATAATATTTGATTTCAACATTTAATTTCTATACTTCCATATTTGTTCTTATGGTAAGTTTGGTATTTTTTTAGATGCTTTGTGTGTTTTAGTTTGCAAGATGATTAATTAATATTCATACAAAAATAGTTATTTTATGAATCATTAGTAATTCAATGAATTAATAATGATTATTTGTCTTGTTATTGGGAAAAAATAAAACTCAAATAATAATTAAATTGTGAATAATCATATGATCCTATTAAATCGTTATTTAGTGCTTAAGTGAGTATTGGATAGTTTAGCCATAAAAAACAAGTAAAGTCTCATACAGTATAATACAAAACAAATGGGAAATGTTTTATAAAAAATATGTTCTTATTAAAAATGTTAGTTGGAATAGCTTTTGAAATTCATAAACATAAGGTTTGTGTCTGGACTATTAATTGTGGGGCAAGTCAGCTGTCGTTGGTCTCGTTGCTAACAACACAGCTCTCACGGTTAAAGTGTGTAAATATTTGGAGCCGGTCTCACGACGCGTTGCCACAACAAATTTCCGACTGCATCGATCTAACAAACGCGCAGAATTTAATAAAAGTCCAAGGTGAAGGAACTGATTGCAACGAAATAATGGAGTCTGATAAACTAGCCGAACTAAATAGGCAAATAAACGAGATAAAGAAACGCATTTTGCTAGCCGGTAGAGTAACTTTTAGTTTACAAAGTGAATCAACTAATTCAATTGTTTTTCAGAGGGCCAAAAGACGGCGAATGCTGCGGAATGGCAGAAGCAGAATCGCATTAATTGCGACTCAATTGGCTCGCTTAAGAAGGACATTAAGGAACTGACGGTGAAGGCGAGTCGGCTGCGCAATCCGCTACAACGTCCTGTGGTCATCAAGGAGCCCAGTGCTGAGCCGCGCAAGAAATCGGGCGCCACGCCCACCATCATTGTGGGCAAGGCGACGTATCCGATTGGAGCCAAGAACGCTGAAGATGCCATATTTCTGACCGATCTGAAGCTGACAGAGAATCGCAAGCAAACGGATCTGGTGCGTCACAAATTCAAGGCGCGACAACAACATTTTAGCCGGCTCGTGGAGCGCTATCGCGAGCTGTTGGCCAACAAGGAGGCGCAGAGCCAAAATCTGGGCGAGAAGCCACCCGAGACGTTAGAAGAGGACGCAAATCGCAAGGTGAGTCAGGATAACAAATATTTTTTAGAGTTCAGATAATATGTGATTATTTTTGCAGCTCGTTTGCCAGCTGGAGAATGAGATTCATCGTACCAATGTGCAGTGGATGGAGGCGGAGCACATTCGCAAAAAGTACAGATCCATTGAGGCGTCTCTGATGACGGATGCCGAGCGCTTTGAGCGCAGTTTACGCGAGTTGGAGCAGTCGCTGAATGAGCAGAAGGCGGAGATCGAACGACTGCAGCAGGTGCACAACGAAGCCATCGAGATGCGTGATGCCGCCAAGGTGATCCTGCAGCGCCAGGAGCAGCAGGCGAATCTCTCGCAGAAAACACGCGAGCGTCAAGCGCTCGATTTTCGCAAGCAGGTCGAGGCTAGGAAACTGGAGCTGGAGCGCATTGGACGCAAGCTGTTCGCCGAAACCAAGACGCTGGTGCATCAGGACAGCGTGGGCTCCAGCTCGGGTGATCAGCACACGGCCAAGACAGAGAACGGCGAGGAGGAGCCCGTGTCGCAGTTGGAGAGCGTCACCAGCGACATGGAGTCGCTGTTCAAGCAGCTGATGGAGGCTTCAGGAGCCACCTCACCCTTTGAGGTCTTTGAGCGTTTCAGTGCCCAAAAGGAGTCGGCTGCTCGTCTCACGTATCTGCGCAAGGCAGCCGAGGCGGAGAAGGCCAATCTGGAGGCGGAGCGAGAGGCTCTAACCAGCGAACTGGAGGCATCCAAGTTCTCGGATGTCAAGGAGAGCGAAGTGTAAGTTATAATCTATATACAATGAACATTTAATTACATCAATGTTTTCAGCAATCAAGAGGTTATCGAACAGATCAAAAACAACATTGGTGTGATGGAGCAGGACCGCAAGAAGGACACAGATGCGGCGGACAAGTCGATGGGCGTGTTAAAGTACCTTAAGGAGCGCATCTGCGAGATGATCTTCAAGGTGCAGGAAGTGGACGAGAGCAACATCGACATGCGAGAACGCAAACTGCACATTAGCGTCGCTGAGTTGCCCGATTTTCTGGCAAACACTGCTCAGGATGAGGACTTGATTGAGATACTCAAGCTGAAGATCAAGCGTTGCCAGGAGCTGAGCAAGCCCGAGGATGTGCCGCCACTTGAGATACCCAAATTGGACTTGGAGGAGGACGAGGACGATGCCTATCAACTGGAGCCGCCCAAGTCGCCGTCAGTGCAGGAGGGCGAGAAACCGCAGCCCATGCCCATGTGCTATTACAATCTGTTCGCTGGTCGAGCACAGCGCGCAGCCGGAACTTCCTCATCCTCGCCAGAACAGGCTCCTGCAGTTGGTAAGTGGAGTAGACGCTGGCTACCTGATATCAGCTAATAGCTAATCATTTTGTCTGTTGTGCAGTGGCTACAACGGATGACGATAACGAGGTGCCGTCTCGCAACTTCCTCAAACGCCAATCAGTGCTCATTGTGGACTCGAAGTCGCGTCGAAAACCCTTCAGACCGCCACCTGGCGGCAGGAGGAAGTAGTTTGGCATACGGCATTATTAACATGAATACCTTTAAAATAAAGAGTTAAAGCACAATCAAAGAGTTGTCAACCGACTGGATCTATAAAGAACATTATATTGAAGTATTGCAGCCAAAATTAAAAAGAAAATCGAAATCAATATTCGCCTTAATTCATGAATTTAGCATATTAAATAGATAATTACTGCTGGGCCGGAACTTATACTGAGAGAAAAACAAGTAAGAAAACTACAGTCGAGAGTGCTCGGCCGTAGGATACCCGCAACACATTTCGAGTGAAAACAAAAAACTTAATTTATATTCGAACAAAATACTCCAAAAAATATATATGATGAAAATTATTAAGCAGAAATAAATTTTAATTATAAATTTGTTAATTTTATAATTATCTTTCCATATGTTAAGACCTAACTTTGATTTCACTCTGTGAGCCTTGCCTTTCATAGCATCATTATAGCGATACCCATTGTGGTTGAAATTTATGCATGTTTTAATTACTTAAATTAAATTTTTTTATATCATTTAGCAACACAATTATTTCATTATTAAATGTGGCATGGTACGGTCATTTCATTAGTTTAATTTAACCAATTTAATATGGACAATATTGTGAGTCATTCACCTAACCGGCAAGTTATTAATTTGTAATGAATTCAATCGAAATCTATTAAATAATTGCCTGTTTCCGATATCACAGATTCAGGATCTATTCTATACAGAAAAAAATTAAAATTCAGAAGGAAATTTCAATCAGTGTACAATATGTAAAAATCAACTGATTATTATTAACATTATATGATTATTTTTAATAAAGCTCCAGAAACCATTTTTGCTTAAAGGTCAGATATGTGGTTATTTGAGTTTATTTCAACCGTAACTATTGCTTTGTGAAATTTAAACACAATACCGACTTACAAAATGTACGATACAAAGTTAGTGACGATCCACGACAAACTCAAGCGTAATGTTCTAATATAATTTATTGATATGCACATAATTCGAAAAAAAATTATGAATGACCTTACCTAAACATTTAAATTAAATAGAACATTATTATTACTTATTCTGATATTTCAGAAGTTAAATATAAGTGCATAATTTTGTTAATACATATATTAAAAAATAAACAAATTCATTTATCTTAAATAAAATACGTAAATAATGTCGACGAAATTCCTTCCCAAAACCCACACGGAGCTGCTGAAGTACCAGGCGAACATAATCGAGTAGCAAGTAGATTTGCCAAAAATTTAAAATTTCAGAAGTTGGGCGGTTTTTCAAATTTGAATTTGAATAAAATACGTTAATATTAACGACGAAATTCCTTCCCAAAACCAACGTCGATCTGCTGAAGTACCAGGCGAACATAATCGAATAGCAAGTAGATTAGCCAAAAATTTAAATTTTCAGAAGTTGGGCGGGCTTTTCAAATTTGATTTTGAATAAAATACGTTAATATTAACGACGAAATTCCTTCCCAAAACCAACGTCGATCTGCTGAAGTACCAGGCGAACATAATCGAGTAGCAAGTAGATTTGCCAAAAATTTAAATTATCAGAAGTTGGGCGGGCTTTTCAAATTTGAATTTGAATAAAATACGTTAATATTAACGACGAAATTCCCTCCCAAAATCAACGTCGATCTGCTGAAGTACCAGGCGAACATAATCGAGTAGCAAGTAGATTTGCCAAAAATTTAAATTTTCAGAAGTTGGGCGGGCTTTTCAAATTTGAATTTGAATAAAATACGTTAATATTAACGTCGAAATTTCTTCCCAAAACCAACGTCGATCTGCTGAAGTACCAGGCGAACATAATCAAGTAGCAAGTAGATTAGCCAAAAATTTAAATTTTTAGAAGTTGAGCGGGCTTTTCAAATTTTAATTTGAATAAAATACGTTAATATTAACGACGAAATTCCTTCCCAAAACCAACGTCGATCTGCTGAAGTACCAGGCGAACATAATCGAGTAGCAAGTAGATTAGCCAAAAATTAAAATTTTCAGAAGTTGGGCGGGCTTTTCAAATTTGAATTTGAATAAAATACTTTAATATTAACGACGAAATTCCTTCTCAAAACCCACTTGGAGCTGCTGAAGTACCAGGCGAACATAATCGAGTAGCAAGTAGATTAGCCAATAATTTAAATTTTCAGAAGTTGAGCGGGCTTTTCAAATTTGAATTTGAATAAAATACGTTAATATTAACGACGAAATTCCTTCCCAAAACCAACGTCGATCTGCTGAAGTACCAGGCGAACATAATCGAGTAGCAAGTAGATTAGCCAATAATTTAAATTTTCAGAAGTTGAGCGGGCTTTTCAAATTTGAATTTGAATAAAATGCGTTAATATTAACGACGAAATTCCTTCCCAAAACCAACGTAGATCTGCTGAAGTACCAGGCGAACATAATCGAGAAGCAAGTAGATTTGCCAAAAATTTAAATTATCAGAAGTTGGGCGGGCTTTTCAAATTTGAATTTGAATAAAATACGTTAATATTAACGACGAAATTCCTTCCCAAAACCAACGTAGATCTGCTGAAGTACCAGGCGAACATAATCGAGTAGCAAGTAGATTTGCCAAAAATTTAAATTATCAGAAGTTGGGCGGGCTTTTCAAATTTTAATTTGAATAAAATACGTTAATATTAACGACGAAATTCCTTCCCAAAACCAACGTAGATCTGCTGAAGTACCAGGCGAACATAATCGAGTAGCAAGTAAATTAGCCAAAAATTTAAATTTTAAGAAGTTGGGCGGGTTTTTCAAATTTGAATTTGAATAAAATACGTTAATATTAACGACGAAATTCCTTCCCAAAACCAACGTCGATCTGCTGAAGTACCAGGCGAATATAATCGAGTAGCAAGTAGATTAGCCAAAAATTTAAATTTTCAGAAGTTGGGCGGGTTTTTCAAATTTGAATTTGAATAAAATACGTTAATATTAACGACGAAATTCCTTCCCAAAACTAACGTCGATCTGCTGAAGTACCAGGCGAACATAATCGAGTAGCAAGTAGATTGGCCAAAAATTTAAATTTTTAGAAGTTGGGCGGGTTTTTCAAATTTGAATTTGAATAAAATACGTTAATATTAACGACGAAATTCCTTCCCAAAACCAACGTAGATCTGCTGAAGTACCAGGCGAACATAATCGAGTAGCAAGTAAATTAGCCAAAAATTTAAATTTTCAGAAGTTGGGCGGGCTTTTCAAATTTGAATTTGAATAAAATACTTTAATATTAACGACGAAATTCCTTCTCAAAACCCACTTGGAGCTGCTGAAGTACCAGGCGAACATAATCGAGTAGCAAGTAGATTAGCCAAAAATTTAAATTTTCAGAAGTTGGGCGGGCTTTTCAAATTTGAATTTGAATAAAATACGTTAATATTAACGACGAAATTCCTTCCCAAAGCCAACGTCGATCTGATGAAGTACCAGGCGAACATAACCGAGTAGCAAGTAGATTTGCCAAAAATTTAAATTATCAGAAGTTGGGCGGGCTTTTCAAATTTGAATTTGAATAAAATACGTTAATATTAACGACGAAATTCCTTTCCAAAACCCACTTGGAGCTCCTGAAGTACCAGGCGAACATAATCAAGTAGCAAGTAGATTTGCCAAAAATTTAAATTTTCAGAAGTTTGGCGGGCTTTTCAAATTTGAATTTGAATAAAATACGTTAATATTAACGACGAAATTCCTTCCCAAAACCAACGTAGATCTGCTGAAGTACCAGGCGAACATAATCGAGTAGCAAGTAGATTTGCCAAAAATTTAAATTTTCAGAAGTTGGGCGGGCTTTTCAAATTTGAATTTGAATAAAATACGTTAATATTAACGACGAAATTCCTTCCCAAAACTAACGTCGATCTGCTGAAGTACCAGGCGAACATAATCGAGTAGCAAGTAGATTAGCCAAAAATTTAAATTTTAAGAAGTTGGGCGGGTTTTTCAAATTTGAATTTGAATAAAATACGTTAATATTAACGACGAAATTCCTTCCCAAAACCAACGTCGATCTGCTGAAGTACCAGGCGAACATAATCGAGTAGCAAGTAAATTAGCCAAAAATTTAAATTTTAAGAAGTTGGGCGGGTTTTTCAAATTTGAATTTGAATAAAATACGTTAATATTAACGACGAAATTCCTTCCCAAAACCAACGTCGATCTGCTGAAGTACCAGGCGAATATAATCGAGTAGCAAGTAGATTAGCCAAAAATTTAAATTTTCAGAAGTTGGGCGGGTTTTTCAAATTTGAATTTGAATAAAATACGTTAATATTAACGACGAAATTCCTTCCCAAAACTAACGTCGATCTGCTGAAGTACCAGGCGAACATAATCGAGTAGCAAGTAGATTAGCCAAAAATTTAAATTTTTAGAAGTTGGGCGGGTTTTTCAAATTTGAATTTGAATAAAATACGTTAATATTAACGACGAAATTCCTTCCCAAAACCAACGTAGATCTGCTGAAGTACCAGGCGAACATAATCGAGTAGCAAGTAAATTAGCCAAAAATTTAAATTTTAAGAAGTTGGGCGGGTTTTTCAAATTTGAATTTGAATAAAATACGTTAATATTAACGACGAAATTCCTTCCCAAAACCAACGTCGATCTGATGAAGTACCAGGTGAACATAATCGAGTAGCAAGTAGATTTGCCCAAAATTTAAAGTTTCAGAAGTTGGGCGGGCTTTTCAAATTTGAATTTGAATAAAATACGTTAATATTAACGACGAAATTCCTTCCCAAAACCAACGTCGATTTGCTGAAGTACCAGGCGAACATAATCAAGTAGCAAGTAGATTAGCCAAAAAATTAAATTTTCAGAAGTTGGGCGGGCTTTTCAAATTTGAATTTGAATAAAATACGTTAATATTAACGACGAAATTCCTTCCCAAAACCAACGTAGATCTGCTGAAGTACCAGGCGAACATAATCGAGTAGCAAGTAGATTAGCCAAAAATTTAAATTTTCAGAAGTTAGGCGGGTTTTTCAAATTTGAATTTGAATAAAATACGTTAATATTAACGACGAAATTCCTTCCCAAAACCAACGTCGATCTGCTGAAGTACCAGGCGAACATAATCAAGTAGCAAGTAGATTAAAATTAAATTTTCAGAAGTTGGGCGGGCTTTTCAAATTTGAATTTGAATAAAATACGTTAATATTAACGACGAAATTCCTTCCCAAAACCAACGTCGATTTGCTGAAGTACCAGGCGAACATAATCGAGTAGCAAGTAGATTTGCCCAAAATTTAAATTATCAGAAGTTGGGCGGGCTTTTCAAATTTAAATTTGAATAAAATACGTTAATATTAACTACGAAATTCCTTCCCAAAATCAACATCGATCTGCTGAAGTACCAGGCGAACATAATCGAGTAGCAAGTGGATTTGCCAAAAATTTAAATTTTCAGAACGACGAAATTCCTTCCCAAAACCAACGTAGATCTGCTGAAGTACCAGGCGAACATAATCGAGTAGCAAGTAGATTAGCCAAAAATTTAAATTTTCAGAAGTTAGGCGGGTTTTTCAAATTTGAATTTGAATAAAATACGTTAATATTAATGGCAAAATTCCTTCCCAAAACCAACGTCGATCTGCTGAAGTACCAGGCGAACATAATCGAGTAGCAAGTAGATTTGCCAAAAATTTAAATTTTCAGAAGTTGGGCGGGCTTTTCAAATTTGAATTTGAATAAAATACGTTAATATTAACGACGAAATTCCTTCCCAAAACCAACGTAGATCTGCTGAAGTACCAGGCGAACATAATCGAGTAGCAAGTAGATTAGCCAAAAATTTAAATTTTCAGAAGTTGAGCGGGCTTTTCAAATTTGAATTTGAATAAAATGCGTTAATATTAACGACGAAATTCCTTCGCAAAACCAACGTAGATCTGCTGAAGTACCAGGCGAACATAATCGAGTAGCAAGTAAATTAGCCAAAAATTAAATTTTCAGAAGTTGGGCGGGTTTTTCAAATTTGAATTTGAATAAAATACGTTAATATTAACGACGAAATTCCTTCCCAAAACTAACGTCGATCTGCTGAAGTACCAGGCGAACATAATGGAGTAGCAAGTAGATTTGCCAAAAATTTAAATTTTCAGAAGTTGGGCGGGCTTTTCAAATTTGAAGTTGAATAAAATACGTTAATATTAACGACGAAATTCCTTCCCAAAACCAACGTCGATCTTCTGAAGTACCAGGCGAACATAATCGAGTAGCAAGTAGATTTGCCCAAAATTTAAAGTTTTATAAGTTGGGCGGGATTTTCAAATTTGAATTTGAATAAAATACGTTAATATTAACGACGAAATTCCTTCCCAAAACCAACGTCGATCTGCTGAAGTACCAGGTGAACATAATCGAGTAGCAAGTAGATTTGTCCAAATTTTTAATTTTCAGAAGTTGGGCGGGTTTTTCAAATTTGAATTTGAATAAAATACGTTAATAATAACGACGAAATTCCTTCCCAAAACCAACGTCCATCTGCTGAAGTACCAGGCGAACATAATCGAGTAGCAAGTAGATTAGCCAAAAATTTAAATTTTCAGAAGTTGGGCGGGTTTTTCAAATTTTAATTTTAATAATATACGTTAATATTAACGACGAAATTCCTTCCCAAAACCAACGTAGATCTGCTGAAGTACCAGGCGAACATAATCGAGTAGCAAGTAAATTAGCCAAAAATTTAAATTTTAAGAAGTTGGGCGGGTTTTTCAAATTTGAATTTGAATAAAATACGTTAATATTAACGACGAAATTCCTTCCCAAAACCAACGTCGATCTGCTGAAGTACCAGGCGAATATAATCGAGTAGCAAGTAGATTAGCCAAAAATTTAAATTTTCAGAAGTTGGGCGGGTTTTTCAAATTTGAATTTGAATAAAATACGTTAATATTAACGACGAAATTCCTTCCCAAAACTAACGTCGATCTGCTGAAGTACCAGGCGAACATAATCGAGTAGCAAGTAGATTAGCCAAAAATTTAAATTTTTAGAAGTTGGGCGGGTTTTTCAAATTTGAATTTGAATAAAATACGTTAATATTAACGACGAAATTCCTTCCCAAAACCAACGTAGATCTGCTGAAGTACCAGGCGAACATAATCGAGTAGCAAGTAAATTAGCCAAAAATTTAAATTTTAAGAAGTTGGGCGGGTTTTTCAAATTTGAATTTGAATAAAATACGTTAATATTAACGACGAAATTCCTTCCCAAAACCAACGTCGATCTGATGAAGTACCAGGTGAACATAATCGAGTAGCAAGTAGATTTGCCCAAAATTTAAAGTTTCAGAAGTTGGGCGGGCTTTTCAAATTTGAATTTGAATAAAATACGTTAATATTAACGACGAAATTCCTTCCCAAAACCAACGTCGATTTGCTGAAGTACCAGGCGAACATAATCAAGTAGCAAGTAGATTAGCCAAAAAATTAAATTTTCAGAAGTTGGGCGGGCTTTTCAAATTTGAATTTGAATAAAATACGTTAATATTAACGACGAAATTCCTTCCCAAAACCAACGTAGATCTGCTGAAGTACCAGGCGAACATAATCGAGTAGCAAGTAGATTAGCCAAAAATTTAAATTTTCAGAAGTTAGGCGGGTTTTTCAAATTTGAATTTGAATAAAATACGTTAATATTAACGACGAAATTCCTTCCCAAAACCAACGTCGATCTGCTGAAGTACCAGGCGAACATAATCAAGTAGCAAGTAGATTAAAATTAAATTTTCAGAAGTTGGGCGGGCTTTTCAAATTTGAATTTGAATAAAATACGTTAATATTAACGACGAAATTCCTTCCCAAAACCAACGTCGATCTGCTGAAGTACCAGGCGAACATAATCGAGTAGCAAGTAGATTAGCCAAAAATTAAAATTTTCAGAAGTTGGGCGGGCTTTTCAAATTTGAATTTGAATAAAATACTTTAATATTAACGACGAAATTCCTTCTCAAAACCCACTTGGAGCTGCTGAAGTACCAGGCGAACATAATCGAGTAGCAAGTAGATTAGCCAATAATTTAAATTTTCAGAAGTTGAGCGGGCTTTTCAAATTTGAATTTGAATAAAATACGTTAATATTAACGACGAAATTCCTTCCCAAAACCAACGTCGATCTGCTGAAGTACCAGGCGAACATAATCGAGTAGCAAGTAGATTAGCCAATAATTTAAATTTTCAGAAGTTGAGCGGGCTTTTCAAATTTGAATTTGAATAAAATGCGTTAATATTAACGACGAAATTCCTTCCCAAAACCAACGTAGATCTGCTGAAGTACCAGGCGAACATAATCGAGTAGCAAGTAGATTAGCCAAAAATTTAAATTTTCAGAAGTTGGGCGGGTTTTTCAAATTTGAATTTGAATAAAATACGTTAATATTAACGACGAAATTCCTTCCCAAAACCAACGTAGATCTGCTGAAGTACCAGGCGAACATAATCGAGTAGCAAGTAGATTAGCCAAAAATTTTAATTTTCAGAAGTTGGGCGGGCTTTTCAAATTTAAATTTGAATAAAATACGTTAATATTAACGACGAAATTCCTTCCCAAAACCAACGTAGATCTGCTGAAGTACCAGGCGAACATAATCGAGAAGCAAGTAGATTTGCCAAAAATTTAAATTATCAGAAGTTGGGCGGGCTTTTCAAATTTGAATTTGAATAAAATACGTTAATATTAACGACGAAATTCCTTCCCAAAACCAACGTAGATCTGCTGAAGTACCAGGCGAACATAATCGAGTAGCAAGTAGATTTGCCAAAAATTTAAATTATCAGAAGTTGGGCGGGCTTTTCAAATTTTAATTTGAATAAAATACGTTAATATTAACGACGAAATTCCTTCCCAAAACCAACGTAGATCTGCTGAAGTACCAGGCGAACATAATCGAGTAGCAAGTAAATTAGCCAAAAATTTAAATTTTAAGAAGTTGGGCGGGTTTTTCAAATTTGAATTTGAATAAAATACGTTAATATTAACGACGAAATTCCTTCCCAAAACCAACGTCGATCTGCTGAAGTACCAGGCGAATATAATCGAGTAGCAAGTAGATTAGCCAAAAATTTAAATTTTCAGAAGTTGGGCGGGTTTTTCAAATTTGAATTTGAATAAAATACGTTAATATTAACGACGAAATTCCTTCCCAAAACTAACGTCGATCTGCTGAAGTACCAGGCGAACATAATCGAGTAGCAAGTAGATTGGCCAAAAATTTAAATTTTTAGAAGTTGGGCGGGTTTTTCAAATTTGAATTTGAATAAAATACGTTAATATTAACGACGAAATTCCTTCCCAAAACCAACGTAGATCTGCTGAAGTACCAGGCGAACATAATCGAGTAGCAAGTAAATTAGCCAAAAATTTAAATTTTCAGAAGTTGGGCGGGCTTTTCAAATTTGAATTTGAATAAAATACTTTAATATTAACGACGAAATTCCTTCTCAAAACCCACTTGGAGCTGCTGAAGTACCAGGCGAACATAATCGAGTAGCAAGTAGATTAGCCAAAAATTTAAATTTTCAGAAGTTGGGCGGGCTTTTCAAATTTGAATTTGAATAAAATACGTTAATATTAACGACGAAATTCCTTCCCAAAGCCAACGTCGATCTGATGAAGTACCAGGCGAACATAACCGAGTAGCAAGTAGATTTGCCAAAAATTTAAATTATCAGAAGTTGGGCGGGCTTTTCAAATTTGAATTTGAATAAAATACGTTAATATTAACGACGAAATTCCTTTCCAAAACCCACTTGGAGCTCCTGAAGTACCAGGCGAACATAATCAAGTAGCAAGTAGATTTGCCAAAAATTTAAATTTTCAGAAGTTTGGCGGGCTTTTCAAATTTGAATTTGAATAAAATACGTTAATATTAACGACGAAATTCCTTCCCAAAACCAACGTAGATCTGCTGAAGTACCAGGCGAACATAATCGAGTAGCAAGTAGATTTGCCAAAAATTTAAATTTTCAGAAGTTGGGCGGGCTTTTCAAATTTGAATTTGAATAAAATACGTTAATATTAACGACGAAATTCCTTCCCAAAACTAACGTCGATCTGCTGAAGTACCAGGCGAACATAATCGAGTAGCAAGTAGATTAGCCAAAAATTTAAATTTTAAGAAGTTGGGCGGGTTTTTCAAATTTGAATTTGAATAAAATACGTTAATATTAACGACGAAATTCCTTCCCAAAACCAACGTCGATCTGCTGAAGTACCAGGCGAACATAATCGAGTAGCAAGTAAATTAGCCAAAAATTTAAATTTTAAGAAGTTGGGCGGGTTTTTCAAATTTGAATTTGAATAAAATACGTTAATATTAACGACGAAATTCCTTCCCAAAACCAACGTCGATCTGCTGAAGTACCAGGCGAATATAATCGAGTAGCAAGTAGATTAGCCAAAAATTTAAATTTTCAGAAGTTGGGCGGGTTTTTCAAATTTGAATTTGAATAAAATACGTTAATATTAACGACGAAATTCCTTCCCAAAACTAACGTCGATCTGCTGAAGTACCAGGCGAACATAATCGAGTAGCAAGTAGATTAGCCAAAAATTTAAATTTTTAGAAGTTGGGCGGGTTTTTCAAATTTGAATTTGAATAAAATACGTTAATATTAACGACGAAATTCCTTCCCAAAACCAACGTAGATCTGCTGAAGTACCAGGCGAACATAATCGAGTAGCAAGTAAATTAGCCAAAAATTTAAATTTTAAGAAGTTGGGCGGGTTTTTATACCCGCTACCCATAGGGTAGAAGGGTATTATGACTTAGTGCCAACAGAAAATGTATGTAACAGGCAGAAGGAGGCATCTCCGACCACATAAACTATATATATTCTTGATCAGTGTCAACAGCCGAGACGATATAGCCATGTCCGTCTGTCCGTCTGTCCGTCTGTCCGTCTGTCCGTCTGTATGAACACCTAGATCTCAGAGACTATAAGAGCTAGAGCTACCAAATTTGGGGACAGTACTCCTATATGTCCTACGCAGATCAAGTTTATTTCAAAAGTTGGATGCCACGCCCCTTTCCGCCCCCAAAAGACTGTAAAAGCCGTAATAATAGACCTAGAGCATTGAAATTTGGTATGCATAATAATAATTATATTCTCAATGATTCCTGAGAATTTGGTTGAAATCCAATAAAAAACAAGGAAGTTATTAAAGAATCAATTTTATATGCAAAATTCACTTGCAGCTGCCCGCGCTTTGTTTGTTTAGTTGACAGTGTGACCATAACGGTGTTGCGGTATTTTACCCGCTATTTTCAAATATATACAAAAAAACAAGTTTTAGTATATTTGGTATGTTTTTTGTTTAAATATAATTTAATTTTTTTGTTTTTTCTCGAAATGGGTTGCGGGTATCATACGGTCGAGCACTCTCGACTGTAGCTTTCTTACTTGTTCAAATTTGAATTTGAATAAAATACGTTAATATTAACGACGAAATTCCTTCCCAAAACCAACGTCGATCTGATGAAGTACCAGGTGAACATAATCGAGTAGCAAGTAGATTTGCCCAAAATTTAAAGTTTCAGAAGTTGGGCGGGCTTTTCAAATTTGAATTTGAATAAAATACGTTAATATTAACGACGAAATTCCTTCCCAAAACCAACGTCGATTTGCTGAAGTACCAGGCGAACATAATCAAGTAGCAAGTAGATTAGCCAAAAAATTAAATTTTCAGAAGTTGGGCGGGCTTTTCAAATTTGAATTTGAATAAAATACGTTAATATTAACGACGAAATTCCTTCCCAAAACCAACGTAGATCTGCTGAAGTACCAGGCGAACATAATCGAGTAGCAAGTAGATTAGCCAAAAATTTAAATTTTCAGAAGTTAGGCGGGTTTTTCAAATTTGAATTTGAATAAAATACGTTAATATTAACGACGAAATTCCTTCCCAAAACCAACGTCGATCTGCTGAAGTACCAGGCGAACATAATCAAGTAGCAAGTAGATTAAAATTAAATTTTCAGAAGTTGGGCGGGCTTTTCAAATTTGAATTTGAATAAAATACGTTAATATTAACGACGAAATTCCTTCCCAAAACCAACGTCGATTTGCTGAAGTACCAGGCGAACATAATCGAGTAGCAAGTAGATTTGCCCAAAATTTAAATTATCAGAAGTTGGGCGGGCTTTTCAAATTTAAATTTGAATAAAATACGTTAATATTAACTACGAAATTCCTTCCCAAAATCAACATCGATCTGCTGAAGTACCAGGCGAACATAATCGAGTAGCAAGTGGATTTGCCAAAAATTTAAATTTTCAGAACGACGAAATTCCTTCCCAAAACCAACGTAGATCTGCTGAAGTACCAGGCGAACATAATCGAGTAGCAAGTAGATTAGCCAAAAATTTAAATTTTCAGAAGTTAGGCGGGTTTTTCAAATTTGAATTTGAATAAAATACGTTAATATTAATGGCAAAATTCCTTCCCAAAACCAACGTCGATCTGCTGAAGTACCAGGCGAACATAATCGAGTAGCAAGTAGATTTGCCAAAAATTTAAATTTTCAGAAGTTGGGCGGGCTTTTCAAATTTGAATTTGAATAAAATACGTTAATATTAACGACGAAATTCCTTCCCAAAACCAACGTAGATCTGCTGAAGTACCAGGCGAACATAATCGAGTAGCAAGTAGATTAGCCAAAAATTTAAATTTTCAGAAGTTGAGCGGGCTTTTCAAATTTGAATTTGAATAAAATGCGTTAATATTAACGACGAAATTCCTTCGCAAAACCAACGTAGATCTGCTGAAGTACCAGGCGAACATAATCGAGTAGCAAGTAAATTAGCCAAAAATTAAATTTTCAGAAGTTGGGCGGGTTTTTCAAATTTGAATTTGAATAAAATACGTTAATATTAACGACGAAATTCCTTCCCAAAACTAACGTCGATCTGCTGAAGTACCAGGCGAACATAATGGAGTAGCAAGTAGATTTGCCAAAAATTTAAATTTTCAGAAGTTGGGCGGGCTTTTCAAATTTGAAGTTGAATAAAATACGTTAATATTAACGACGAAATTCCTTCCCAAAACCAACGTCGATCTTCTGAAGTACCAGGCGAACATAATCGAGTAGCAAGTAGATTTGCCCAAAATTTAAAGTTTTATAAGTTGGGCGGGATTTTCAAATTTGAATTTGAATAAAATACGTTAATATTAACGACGAAATTCCTTCCCAAAACCAACGTCGATCTGCTGAAGTACCAGGTGAACATAATCGAGTAGCAAGTAGATTTGTCCAAATTTTTAATTTTCAGAAGTTGGGCGGGTTTTTCAAATTTGAATTTGAATAAAATACGTTAATAATAACGACGAAATTCCTTCCCAAAACCAACGTCCATCTGCTGAAGTACCAGGCGAACATAATCGAGTAGCAAGTAGATTAGCCAAAAATTTAAATTTTCAGAAGTTGGGCGGGTTTTTCAAATTTTAATTTTAATAATATACGTTAATATTAACGACGAAATTCCTTCCCAAAACCAACGTAGATCTGCTGAAGTACCAGGCGAACATAATCGAGTAGCAAGTAAATTAGCCAAAAATTTAAATTTTAAGAAGTTGGGCGGGTTTTTCAAATTTGAATTTGAATAAAATACGTTAATATTAACGACGAAATTCCTTCCCAAAACCAACGTCGATCTGCTGAAGTACCAGGCGAATATAATCGAGTAGCAAGTAGATTAGCCAAAAATTTAAATTTTCAGAAGTTGGGCGGGTTTTTCAAATTTGAATTTGAATAAAATACGTTAATATTAACGACGAAATTCCTTCCCAAAACTAACGTCGATCTGCTGAAGTACCAGGCGAACATAATCGAGTAGCAAGTAGATTAGCCAAAAATTTAAATTTTTAGAAGTTGGGCGGGTTTTTCAAATTTGAATTTGAATAAAATACGTTAATATTAACGACGAAATTCCTTCCCAAAACCAACGTAGATCTGCTGAAGTACCAGGCGAACATAATCGAGTAGCAAGTAAATTAGCCAAAAATTTAAATTTTAAGAAGTTGGGCGGGTTTTTCAAATTTGAATTTGAATAAAATACGTTAATATTAACGACGAAATTCCTTCCCAAAACCAACGTCGATCTGATGAAGTACCAGGTGAACATAATCGAGTAGCAAGTAGATTTGCCCAAAATTTAAAGTTTCAGAAGTTGGGCGGGCTTTTCAAATTTGAATTTGAATAAAATACGTTAATATTAACGACGAAATTCCTTCCCAAAACCAACGTCGATTTGCTGAAGTACCAGGCGAACATAATCAAGTAGCAAGTAGATTAGCCAAAAAATTAAATTTTCAGAAGTTGGGCGGGCTTTTCAAATTTGAATTTGAATAAAATACGTTAATATTAACGACGAAATTCCTTCCCAAAACCAACGTAGATCTGCTGAAGTACCAGGCGAACATAATCGAGTAGCAAGTAGATTAGCCAAAAATTTAAATTTTCAGAAGTTAGGCGGGTTTTTCAAATTTGAATTTGAATAAAATACGTTAATATTAACGACGAAATTCCTTCCCAAAACCAACGTCGATCTGCTGAAGTACCAGGCGAACATAATCAAGTAGCAAGTAGATTAAAATTAAATTTTCAGAAGTTGGGCGGGCTTTTCAAATTTGAATTTGAATAAAATACGTTAATATTAACGACGAAATTCCTTCCCAAAACCAACGTCGATCTGCTGAAGTACCAGGCGAACATAATCGAGTAGCAAGTAGATTTGCCCAAAATTTAAATTATCAGAAGTTGGGCGGGCTTTTCAAATTTAAATTTGAATAAAATACGTTAATATTAACTACGAAATTCCTTCCCAAAATCAACATCGATCTGCTGAAGTACCAGGCGAACATAATCGAGTAGCAAGTGGATTTGCCAAAAATTTAAATTTTCAGAAGTTGGGCGGGCTTTTCAAATTTGAATTTGAATAAAATACGTTAATATTAACGACGAAATTCCTTCCCAAAACCAACGTCGATTTGCTGAAGTACCAGGCGAACATAATCAAGTAGCAAGTAGATTAGCCAAAAAATTAAATTTTCAGAAGTTGGGCGGGCTTTTCAAATTTGAATTTGAATAAAATACGTTAATATTAACGACGAAATTCCTTCCCAAAACCAACGTCGATCTGCTGACGTACCAGGCGAACATAATCGAGTAGCAAGTAGATTTGCCAAAAATTTAAATTTTCAGAAGTTTGGCGGGCTTTTCAAATTTAAATTTGAATAAAATACGTTAATATTAACGACGAAATTCCTTCCCAAAACCAACGTCGATCTGCTGAAGTACCAGGCGAACATAATCGAGTAGCAAGTAGATTTGCCAAAAATTTAAATTATCAGAAGTTGGGCGGGTTTTTCAAATTTGAATTTGAATAAAATACGTTAATATTAACGACGAAATTCCTTCCCAAAACCAACGTAGATCTGCTGAAGTACCAGGCGAACATAATCGAGTAGCAAGTAGATTTGCCAAAAATTTAAATTTTCAGAAGTTGGGCGGGCTTTTCAAATTTGAATTTGAATAAAATACGTTAATATTAACGACGAAATTCCTTCCCAAAACCAACGTAGATCTGCTGAAGTACCAGGCGAACATAATCGAGTAGCAAGTAGATTAGCCAAAAATTTAAATTTTCAGAAGTTAGGCGGGTTTTTCAAATTTGAATTTGAATAAAATACGTTAATATTAATGGCAAAATTCCTTCCCAAAACCAACGTCGATCTGCTGAAGTACCAGGCGAACATAATCGAGTAGCAAGTAGATTTGCCAAAAATTTAAATTTTCAGAAGTTGGGCGGGTTTTTCAAATTTGAATTTGAATAAAATACGTTAATATTAACGACGAAATTCCTTCCCAAAACTAACGTCGATCTGCTGAAGTACCAGGCGAACATAATGGAGTAGCAAGTAGATTTGCCAAAAATTTAAATTTTCAGAAGTTGGGCGGGTTTTTCAAATTTGAATTTGAATAAAATACGTTAATATTAACGACGAAATTCCTTCCCAAAACTAACGTCGATCTGCTGAAGTACCAGGCGAACATAATGGAGTAGCAAGTAGATTTGCCAAAAATTTAAAGTTTTATAAGTTGGGCGGGCTTTTCAAATTTGAATTTGAATAAAATACGTTAATATTAACGACGAAATTTCTTCCCAAAACCAACGTCGATCTGCTGAAGTACCAGGCGAACATAATCGAGTAGCAAGTAGATTTGCCAAAAATTTAAATTTTCAGAAGTTGGGCGGGCTTTTCAAATTTGAATTTGAATAAAATACGTTAATATTAACGACGAAATTCCTTCCCAAAACCAACGTCGATCTGCTGAACTACCAGGCGAACATAATCAAGTAGCAAGTAAAATTGCCAAAAATTTAAATTTTCAGAAGTTGGGCGGGCTTTTCAAATTTGAATTTGAATAAAATACGTTAATATTAACGACGAAATTTCTTCCCAAAACCAACGTCGATCTGCTGAACTACCAGGCGAACATAATCGAGTAGCAAGTAGATTTGCCAAAAATTTAAATTTTTAGAAAATCAGCGGGCTTTTCAAATTTGAATTTGAATAAAATACGTTAATATTAACGACGAAATTGCTTCCCAAAACCAACGTCGATCTGCTGAACTACCAGGCGAACATAATCGAGTAGCAAGTAGATTAGCCAAAAATTTAAATTTTCAGAAGTTGGGCGGGCTTTTCAAATTTGAATTTGAATAAAATACGTTAATATTAACGACGAAATTGCTTCCCAAAACCAACGTCGATCTGCTGAACTACCAGGCGAACATAATCGAGTAGCAAGTAGATTTGCCAAAAATTTAAATTTTCAGAAGTTGGGCGGGCTTTTCAAATTTGAATTTGAATAAAATACGTTAATATTAACGACGAAATTTCTTCTCAAAACCAACGTCGATCTGCTGAACTACCAGGCGAACATAATCGAGTAGCAAGTAGATTTGCCAAAAATTTAAATTTTCAGAAGTTGGGCGGGCTTTTCAAATTTGAATTTGAATAAAATACGTTAATATTAACGACGAAATTCCTTCCCAAAACCAACGTCGATCTGCTGAACTACCAGGCGAACATAATCGAGTAGCAAGTAGATTTGCCAAAAATTTAAATTTTCAGAAGTTGGGCGGGCTTTTCAAATTTGAATTTGAATAAAATACGTTAATATTAACGACGAAATTTCTTCCCAAAACCAACGTCGATCTGCTGAAGTACCAGGCGAACATAATCGAGTAGCAAGTAGATTAGCCAAAAATTTAAATTTTCAGAAGTTGGGCGGGCTTTTAAAATTTTAATTTGAATAAAATACGTTAATACCAGAATACCAATCAAAAATAAAAATCTTATTTATCTTAAACAAATTTTTAAAATAAAATTACAATCAAGAATTGAGTGTTGATTTGGGTATTTGGCTTTTAGGTTCAATGTTCACAATTTTCATTTTAGAATGTTTGAAATCTTTATTTGAACGAACAAATATATCAGGAATGCAACAAAACTATTTTAGGCACAATAACAACAAAATAAACCTTTAAATATTATATGCATTCGGTTTTCATATTCTTTGCAATAAATCTGGCTGAAATGTACGAATGCCAAACGACGAAGTAATACAAAAGAAGTTCCACTTATTAAAGCAGAAGTTGCTCGAATGCATGGAGACGAAAATGTTATGCAGAAGAGAACGCAACGTTTGCACTTAAGCGAAAGAAGATGTAAGTAAGCCAAAGTAACAAACAGAAGACGTTGCTACTAGTTAAGCAGAAGAAGTTGCTACTAGTCAAGCAGAAGAAGTTGCTACATAGTGATCAGCAAGAGTAAAGCAGAAGAAGTTGCTCGAATACAAGGAGACGAAACCGTTAAGCTGAACAGGATGCTACTTTAAGTGAAAAGTACGAACGAAGACATAAGAACGCCAAAGTAGCAAACAGAAGAAGTTGCTACTAGTCTAGCAGAAGACGTTGCTACAAGTCAAGCAGAAGAGGTTGCTACTTTTAGTACGAAGTACCAACGAAGATGAATGCAACACAAAGTCTCAAACAGAAGAAGTTGCTACTAGTCTAGCAGAAGAAGTTGCTACATTGTGATCACAAAACAGAGGAAGTTACACGAAAGCAAAGAGACGAAAAAGTTAAGCAGAAGAGGATGCTACTTTTAAGTACGAATGACGATGTAAAGCAGAAGAAGTTGCTAGTTGACGCTTCGAGTGCGAGTGCGAGCGAGTGCGCACTAGACGATTGGCGAAATAAACGTTTGCTGATCTTGTCTATCACACGCATATTAGAATAGTTGATTGTTCGTGTGGGAATTTTTGAGTGTGAGACAGAGGACAGCTAGAGAGCGCTGAAACTCACACGTACAGAGCAATTCATATATTCTTGTATGTATTGGTAATCTTACATATTTATAATTGCATAGACATACAAAAATCATTAATTTAGTTTATGTTACAAAAAAAAAAATTAATATGGAAAAAATAATAAATTTATGAAAATCAAACTTTTGGATATTATTAGTAAAATATTTATCGGAATATTGGTTTAAGATTACTGCCTAAGTGATCATTAATCTATTTAGTTGATTGTATTATTTGAAGTTGAAGTGTATTATTTAAGTTAACATTAACTTTTTACTTGCTTGTTTTAATGCGTAAATTTAATTCAAAATAATTATTAAATCACTTGAGCTGCATTGCGTTATTTTAAATCTATTTTGTCTTCATATACATACATATGTACATATGTATAATTATAATATGTATAATTGAAATGATTAATTTTGTCTAGCAATATGACAGTTAGGTTCATAAGTTTGGCGAATTTACATCTTCTGCCTATTCGGGTTTTTATTTCAATAAATTCTTCATTATACACCAAAATGTAAATAATAATTCATAATTCATAAGATCGCGCGCTAAACTTAATTGGATGAAAAATGAGATCTCAATCTGTAGTGCATCCTAATCCAATTTGTCAACATTTAGTAGCTTTATGCCGAAACAATAACAAGTTGCAAACGAGTAGGAGAGACGAGTTGAGATAAGTTGCTGTTGCTGCTGCTGCAAACTGCAAAATCCTCTTGGTCCGAATTAATACTTATCGAAGCATGTTCTGGCCATATTTTCTGGGTGCTGTCGCTCTCGGCTGGATGAATGTCAACGGATCCAGTGGAATGACATAACAAATAGCAGTGCCGGACGATGCAGCAAGGACGTAGCGAGAGTAAACAATATTTATTGCTGCACAGAATGAAGGACGAGCTGACGAAGGACAAAGCACGACGACGATGAAGGACGACGAACTAACGGCCAAATGAAGTGCAAAGCGAAACAAAGTGCGGACCTCGGCTGTTGCAAGAGAAATAACCTTTCAAAAATTGTTTACACCAGTGGAAGTAAGGATGGCCTGTCCTGGTTTGTCGCTGGCTCTGACCCAAGCAGCCAGGCAGCCAAGCAGCCAAGCGTCCAGGCGACCAGCCGTCTATCGTTCTAACTTGCAGTAATAAAGCGCAGCAGCTGACAACGAGCAATCAACTGGAGATGGAGGAGGAGGCGGAGGCGAAGGCGTAGGCAATGATGGCAGTGGCAGCCTGCAAAGCTCAGTGGCGATGGGCAAACAAAGGCGCCTGATGATCTATTACATGGCGTGTTGCCGGAAATGCACGAGGCTGTGCGGGGCGATGTCAACTAAATGTCAACAGCGACGACTAGCATAACACAGCAACAGCAACAGCAACAGCCAAGGACTAAGGACTAAGGACTAAGGACTAGCTGCTGAGCTAGATTGAAGGACTGCAAAGTAAAAAGGGAAACTTCACAGCATTAGAATCTCGCCTCTCGATGCTGGGGCAGAGTGGAGTAATCCACTCGCCAGACTGGCGAAACAAAAGCTCCGTCGCACACCTCGGGGCAAAGGATGCTAAGCTGAAGCTCAGGTTGATATTAGACGCAGTAAGCCCTTCGCTGGTGGCATTGGCCCTGACGACGCAGAAGGTTGCGAACTTCAAGGATAATGCCCGCAGTTGAATTCATTTGCGGTTGGGGGTTTGCGATTGACACCCAGTTGCTCAGTAATGCATTTTTAATTATTTCCTTGCACAGAGAAGTTTTTCTGCTGCCATTGCCAGGTACCCAGAGTTTTTTTATTGCCCCTGCTGTCAAAAGATGAAATGACCTGACATCAAATGTAATGAGAGAAACCATTTGAAAGTGACAGATGGCATCAGACGTCAAAATGTTTGCGAAATATGTAACTAGTCATTTGCAATTTAGATTGGATAAATAAATTAGTTTGCTGGCTTGAATTGCCCCAAGGAGCAGGATGGCTGCTAGCAGAGTAATTCGAAATCCGCAAAGCAGTCGCCTGGCGTTAAATCACCTGCCTCTGGCCACGCCCAATTTTAAAGCAATTAGGCAATTCAATCTCGCATCGCCGGTAAATCAAACGCCCATCGATTGGCGAGCCCGAGCGCCAACTAATTTCAGAGGGAGAGTGAAAAAGGGCGAGGTTCAATAAAACCGCAAAACAATAAATTTAAATTTCGCTTGCCAGCACGTAAAACTTTTTAACAGTGCATAAACTACGAGACCAAAAAGAGTCATGCGTGCGTATGTATGTGTGTGTGTGACAGTCGGGCAAATAAATGAGCGGAAACGGAAACGGTTTGGGTTGCTGCCGCGTCGAGGCAAGTCGGGTCGTGTCGTGTCGCGTCTAAAATTCTTCTGCTTCTGCTTCTGCTGCTGTCGTTTCGTTGCGTTTCGTTTCGTTCCGTTTGGTTTTGTCGGCCGCGGGCAACACAACACTGCGAATGATAAATAACGTAATTTCTTTATAACTTTTCATTCAAATTTTTGGCCACGCTTGTTGCTGCTGCCTTTGCCCCGTTTGTCCCGCCTCCCGCCTTTGGGCAACGCCTTGGCTCGTTTTACTGCCAGTTGTTAAGTAAAATAAATTGCGATTCCATGTAATAAAAGTCAATCATAATAATTCAATGACTCATCGTAGAGGCCACTCTGATTTCGAGGCCACAGCGACACGCAGTTTATAATGCTAACACATACTCGCAGACAGCTTCAACTGCGAATGCTCGTACATTAAATTGTTATAAATCCTTGAGACTATTGTTAAAGCGTGTCTTTGTTTTCTCAACCACATACGTGTGCCAGTTGCTTGCCAGATGTTGCACCGACATTTGACTGCGCAAAAAGACGCTGGAAAATATTGGCAACACATAAATCTTGTCTACGCATTCGCTCGACTTTCTCAAACCGTTTTTGCTAATTTTTTTTCCCCACTGCTGGTCGTCTTGGCTCGTGTTGTTGTTTGTGTTTTGCTCCCTGTAACAAATGACGGCTGCTTCGGCGTGTTTATTTTTGAGCGCCTATATTTGTGTTTCTCCATAGACAACAGATGCACGAACCATTTATTATCTCAACAGCCTGATAAAAAAACAAGCCAAATGAATATTAGAATTATGAGTATCTGGCGCATGGAAATCAAAAAGAAAAGTCCAAATGAGTTAATTATGAAAATGAAAAACTCCAGCTATTAATTATGCATAAAGCAAACAGTATAGTTGGGAAACTCATCCACACAAACGCCGCGTTTCTCATCAAAATAGGGATAATCTTCGGGGCATTTAACCAGTCTGTAGGATGTCTGCTCCTTACAGAATATATAATCGGTGCAGCCCGTATTGATGGCGGCCACAAAAGTTGCGTTCACGTTGCCACAACGATCAAATGGGCAACTGTAGGTGTCGGGATTCACGCACTTCTGACTCCACCATTGAAAATGCTTCCCCAGCGGACAGCTGAACCACTTGCCAATGGCAAACTGAGAGCTGCAAGCGTAGTATCCTTCGCAGGTTAGGGCATCTGAGATGAACTGGTGGCCAGCACGATCCGACTGATAGAACCGGGCACAGACATCGGCATCTGTGGCAGGCGGCATCTGCTTGGTCACCTTGAAGCCATCTTCTTCGCCGCAATGCTCCGGCTGCAGCGTTTGGCAGTTGCCGGTCTTGTAGTTGTAGTAGCGTCCAGCCGTGCAGACTTTCGCCGTGCTCACGCCATCCTGGCACTCCAGCGAGAGGCCACAGTTCAGAGGATCTCCGAGAATCGTGCCACTCCGCATGAAGGCGCACAAATCGATATTGTTTTGCGGACAGCCGCCGCCACTCGACACACACGTCTGCAGGCTGTTGCTGAACAAGTAATCGGCAGGACAGCTGTGCACCTCATCGTCGCCACATTTCCTGTACTTGCGACAGTCGAAGGGTTCGGCTAAAAAGTCGCCCATCTTGCGCTGAGCACAGTGCTCCCAGTCCTGAGGTGCACAACGCACCTGCTGTGCCAGTTCGCACTCTCCCGATGGGGCATCGAAGAAGTATCCCTTGGGGCAGAAGCCACGTCCGGCCAGCTTGTTGCTGTCGCAATATGCCCAGGCCTGGCAGTCACTGGCGTCTCCTATGTAGCCCGATCCGTGCCAGTAAGTGCAAACAAACTCCATGGAAATGCCAGAAGATTGCCACAGCAGCGCTGTCCACAGCGAGACACTCAATAACTGATTGGAAACTAAAGTGAAGTGAAGTTTAATCTAGCCAATCTGTCCACAACAAACGCAGTTTTCTCTCTGCTTCTACCTCTCATCGTACTGAGACTTCTTTCACCTTCAGTGGCAGCCACACAACTGAGACATTCCAATATCAACTTCAGCTGTTCTGCTCAACGCCTCAACTACTTCATAATTACTTGTAATATTGCGAGTTTGGTATGCTGTCATTGATAAGAGTCGAAAAGTTTGTGGAACATGCGAATGAAGTGCATGTAAATAGATACAGACGAAATCAGGAGCCAAGCTGATAACACACGGTTTATCATTGATAGACTTCGATTGAACTACAGAAAATCAAGTATGTCAACGGTTAAAAATATCTAAAGGTTATAAGTTAAAAATTGTATTAAAATGTATAATTCATTTAAAGCCTTTATATCAAAGGCTGTGCTTCTTATTAACAGACCTTAATTGCACTTCAGAAAATCAGGTATGCGAACAGTTGAAAATTTGTAAAATTCGTTGAATATTTTAAAGTCAATTGAACTGCACTAAATCAAGTACACAAACATTTAAAAATATCTAAAATAATAATTTTAAAAACAAGTATGCGAACTGTTGAAAATATTTAAAATATGAATGTTAAAAGTAGTATAAAATTAAACTCTTATTTTAAAAACAATTGAACCACCTTCAAAAAGATAATTCAATTCTTTAAGTATTTTAAAGCTTTTGGTGAATTTCTAAAATGTGATAAGTAAGATTATTAGTTAAAATTAAACTGCTTCTGCCCCAAACTTGGTAACTACACTAATAGCCAACAAGTGACTGTTAAAGTCTTATCAATGCAGTAAATGATCGATGACTGCTATTGTAGCTAACTTTCTCTACAAAATCTAATCGAGGCGTCAAAAGAGTCAGATTGAGCAAACATATTTGTTTTGCGAGAACCAAATCCACCTCGAAAGAAGAAAAATATCGTCAGTGCCTTGGGGCAGCTTAAAGTAAAATGTTGTTCACCCAAAGTGGTCTTTAGTAAATGGCATTTATGAATATGAAAACAAGAATATCCCAACCAAAAACTGTGCGTTTTTTGATGATACTTTAAGTGCCTATTAGACTCAAGGAGTCTTGTTATCCCTAACTCGATTTCACATTTTTTCTTTCTCTTCTGCTTAAAGAACCTGAACTGCACTCGAAGCACTGCACAGTCGGAGCAGCAACATCGCAGACTCAAGCGACTTGTCGAAGTAACATAATCCATCCAAAAGATAGAAGAAGTGGAGAAAATAAGAAAAGAAATTGATGCAAAAATGTTCGAGCAAGAGTTGCTTTCCATACGTCTGGGTGATTGTAAAAAGAAATGGAGGCGGAACTGGCGCCTTGGCGCTGTCGTGCATCCAATGTAAACTACTTAACTTCGGCTCGTTGCATTTATTGACATTTTATGCTTAAGGACATGTTTAATATCCTTGACGCACTGCAACGAACACGACTAATCCGGCTGCCTGCGCTCAACAATGGAATAACAGACGCTCGCTAGGTGGCTATAAAAAGATTTGCTAAAGCGCTTCATTATTGCTAAAAAAGACATTCCCGAAAAAATCTAGTTAAGATAATGTGCCGTCGGTTAACTGTTACTGATTGAGAAAACAATCCTCGACGACAGTTTTCCATTCCTACTTTTATGGCGCAAACTCGCTGCCATATATCATTCAATGACTTTAGCCTCGCACTGAGACTTGTTCGGTGTGTGTGTGTGTGTGTGTTTCGTAGGAAAACAGACACAACAACAAGGATGTCAATTTCGAACATATGCAAATGGCAAGAACCCACTTTGGGCCCTTTGCTTTTACCACTTCCGCTGCACAATGTCGAGAGTCCCAGCAGCGGCGCCATTCGCTTCCGTTTCCGCTTGCCATGCGACATTTATGGAGCTCATCATGCCCCTGATTGTCCCTCCCGTCCAACAACGGCCAACTACTTGCCCTTTATTCTCTATTCAATCAGTGGCTGTCTGCCTTTCACCGGTTTCCCTTTCTCTCGCTTGGCAAATTGCGCGCCTCCATTGCCCCAGCCCTCTCTTTTATCTTCAACTGCCTCTCCGTCTCCATCTTTGTGCTCGTCCTCGTCTGTAATGTCTGTTATGTCCACTCATCCATTCCTTTCCATTCTTACTGCCTTGTTTTTCTTGCTCTTGTTTGCGTGGCGTGCCGGCTTTTTGTGCTGTCCGCTCGGTTGCCTTCGTAATTTTTTCCACATGTTCACGGCTTGAATATTTTATGGGCTTAAGTGCTTTCAGTTAGAGTCTTTTGCATTGTTCGTGTGCGTTTTGCACCTTGCACTCCGCTTTTGTACAAGGACTCACATAAATTCATTAGATTAGTTTTCTCCTCGCCCCAGCACACTGCGTGTTTAATGTTGCTCCCGAGTCCCACGACAGTCTTACCTGCAAATAAGAAATGAATACAACAAACAGTCAGATCAAATATCGTATAAATGCATATGTATTGTGTTGCCCATCAACTAATTGCTTTGATTTTCAAATTGATTGGCAGGCAATTGATCTCAATTGATTTTAATACAGCTGTACATGAAATCAATGTTAATTCGAGGTACGTACATTTCGGCACGTGGAGTCCTTCAAAGGGAAGCCCCAGCAACGGCCAGCAAAGTGCAGAGGTCAAGGATTAACGTTGCCGCTTGTTACCTGGGTCGTATAACTCATTTTAATTAGGTTAAATATGCAGTGAAAAGTTAAATGTGCCGAGCAAAGCAAAAAAGGACAGCGCCAGATAAACAGATGGCCTGAAAAAAAAAGGGCAGGCGGATAGGCACGGATAGTCGGGAAGCAGCCAAAGAAGAGCTCTCTAGGAGCCCTTGACGAATCGCGGAAGCAACTCAAAGGAACGACTGTTCATAAACACGAGCAACGAGCTCAATGAGATGCAAAGGACGATAAACAAACCCACAAGCGGCGAGAATGTTTGCCGCTAGCGAAATAAGGTTGCGAGTCCTCGACTCCCAGCCCAGGCTGCTTAAGGACAATGCCAAGAAACGAAACGTGGCAACCAGAAAACCAAAACCAACAATAACAACAACACACACAAAAAGCCCAGAATTTCACTGTCGAGTGTGATCGACTGTGCGATACCCGCTACACATTTTAAGAGAATGTGAGACAGTTGTATGATCAACAAGCGACTTCCATAAATACACTTTAACAGTCTGTAACAGTCTGGCATTTAACAGTCCGTAACTTAACAGCGAACTAACATAAATGTAATTTATTTGTATGAGATGACCGTCTATATAAAATATTAAACACTAAACAATACTAAATTATTAATGAAGTTAAACTATATAACATTGTTAACCATTCACACATTTATGTTTTGTTAAAATACCCTTCAGTCATATGCGTATCGGGTATCAAAACCCCAAAAAGAAAAGTGAAAGCAAAAGCGAGAGAGCTTGCCGTGAAAAGAAAGAAAAGAAAAGAAAAGAAGAGAAAAGAGAAATGTGCAAAAGGAGCCACCAAGTCATATTTTTACTCACCAAAATGAAAACGCCAACAAGCACAAAGAACGAGAGGTGAACAAGCGAGGGAGTTCAGGGGGAAAGAAGGCGGAGGGCGAGAGGCGAGAGCGTGCGTGGAGTGCGAAAGAAATTATAGCAGCTTCGGTTGAATGGGGGCGACTGCGGCTAAAGGGGGGCGTAGCGAGCGGGCGTGGCACGTACTTGGAGTATTTTGGCAAAATTAAAATTTATGAACAGATAAAAAAGCGTTAATGGGCACTCGCTGGGGTCAAGCGGAGGGGAGCGGGGAAGGCAGGACGAATCTAGATGTGCGTGTGTAACAGTTTGTAACGAGTGGCAAATAAAGTAAACGCTCGGCGAAGAAGCAAAAATTAAAGACAAACCTCCGCAACTTGGGCCATAAACGCTGCATTTTTATTTCGCAGGCCCAACTAAGTGATGTGGCACCTCTTCACATTGCGGCAGGACTACTGGCAAAGGACCTCTTGAGAGCTCTCCTAGCAGCAGCAGCAGTGGCGAAACATTAAAACTCACCAAAAATAAACAATGTGGCAATTTTGTAAAGTAAGCAAAGCAAGCACTTCAAGCCCAAACTAAAAACGAGCGAGTGTCGACAACAAAAAAGCAAAAAAACAACAACTTTGTAATTAATTGTGTTGTAAAGTTTAATAATCCCATCAGCAAGTCACACTCAAGACTCTTGAGAGTGGGACTAACATGGACTAAACACTTCAACATTGTGACATTTGTCGTGTGAAATACGAGTACGACGATTCCATTTGTGGTAGCTCCAACTACGTGTTAATGACTTTGAAATACTTTTATTGCCTCTTTGCCTCGAGTCGGCTCTATTTCTGCTGCTGCCACGAACCGCGTCTTGTCAGCCATTTCCATTGTCATTCACCATTTTGGCCATTATCTTAGCAGGCGGCAGCAACAACAGAATGCTAAAAAGCCATATTTTTGCTCTTGAAACAATGTCAAGTCGTCGAGAACATTTTTAAGTGGGCCCTTCGCGTCATGCCAGGGCCAAGTAACCAAGCAGCAGCAGCAGCAACAGTAGCAGCAGTGAGACCTAATGGTATTTACATGTTGTTGTTTCAGCTCTCGTCCTTCGACGAGTTGCCAGTGTCATGCACGTGTACAGCAGCGGCGCAGAGGCGGAGGGGGAACGAGTTGGAGCCCAGCACTTTGGCAGGATGCAGGATACTACTCTACACGTACAGCCAACTGACAACTGAGACTGGGACTGTGACTGAGACTGGCCCTGGGGTCGAGTGACAGCATAATGTGGCCGTCTGCCTGCCGTATGTCCTGCGTCCGTAAATGTCCCTTTAAATGTGCGTCTAATTATGTTTACGTGACATCCAAAAAACTTGCTACAAATGACTGAATTTTAAAGCGCATGATTTAGGTACAGAGGACAGAGCTAGGTACTGACCCAAATCCATGTGTTGACTCCTTGTTAATTATGCAACTTTGGGCGGCACACTTCGCGCCATCTTGACGCGTCCGCTGCTGATTTGGGTCCGCTACAGAAAATTGCATTAAAATTTGATGGTTAGCAACAGGTTCGACTTTCAACCACTTGCCCATTTATCAACTTCATGAAAATGTGTCCAAGGTGTGAAATTACCGAAAAGTTTTGCTGGTGTCGAAACCCAAGAAGGCCAAGAAGGCCGCCAGCTTGTGTTTGACAGAATACCTAATGAATGTTCTCGTATGAGAGTTAGCATTGCGAAAAGTTTTCCTTTTTGGGTTATTAAATGAATTTTGTAGTAGCATATTTTCAATATTGGCGCTGGTTTTAGTTCTGCAGTTCATCTTAATGTCGCCATAAATTATTCATAGTGATAGGGTTCAACATCGCTCATTGCCGCTCGTCGTTCGTCGGTCGACGTTGGGGCCACAAACTGTTTCTGCTCCTTTGTAGCAACATTAATTACTTTAAAAGCTTCCCGGCCACATCCTGCACTGTGCATACAATATACTACATTGTATATAACATATAATATATTTCTTTTATTTTTAATATCGCATATTGCCACGAAATGTTAATTAATATTGCTGCCGAACTGCCGGAGGAAGCCCATGGGAAATACGCTTAAATGTGGGCGTGGCAACGCGATATGTTGCTTTTTAATCACAACGACATCAAAAGGCAGCTTGTGAGATGAGATGCGGGGAGGTGAGGCTGAGACTCAATACCAGGTATTCAATTATGACGAATTATGTTTCGCTTGAAATTGCGAAATTGCCAACGCAGAAAATAGCAAATAATATAGACTGCTCGAAGCGAGTGTTTGGAAAGATAATATTTTATTCAAGGAGTCGTTAAATGCAAGCGCAAAAGACATTCGTATTTTCTGGAAGCGGAAACAACTTCAAGTTATGAGTAATTAGCTATGCAGCCATTCGTTTCATTGGCCCATCCCGAAACTTGCTTTTGATGACAACGATTAAAGAACGAGCGAAATTAAAGCAGAGAATTAGCTGTGCTTATTTTCGCATTTATGATTGCTTTTTAAGTAACGATTGCATACCCTAACAGCGGAGAAGACTCTAATTCTTAAGGGATCCATTTGCGGTATTCGAATTTTGGAATTTCCCGCTTCAATTTATAGTAATTGAGCCGTGTTTGAGATTGTCTTAAGTATTTGTTTTTCCTAATACATATTTGAAGGGTATCTGTGTACCTGTGTATTGCGCCCCAGGGAATGTCTTTGTCGGCGCCTTAATATGTTTTTAAAAAATGCATTACGACAGCAACAACACAGCAGCAACAACAGCAACAAAAAAGAAGAGCAGCAGCCACCGAATGGCAGCAGAATGGCTGGCAAAGTGGGCCTCTAATGAGGGAAACTCATTTGGGTAAAAGCACAGAGGCAACGCGCTCTACCATTAAAAAGCATAATAATAAATACTTATCACAGGACGACGAGGAGGAGCCACAAAAACGCAGCTATGGCAAACACGTTGTCGCATATATGCCACGCCCCCTCCCCGACGCCAGCCCCCTACACGCCCCCTGCTGTCCGACCAACGAACGGCGCATATGTATGGGGAGCAAATGTCGTAAAACAAATGTAAAGTGAAATTGCTTTTGCCGCTGCCCGCGACCTGTTGGCTCCACGCCCAACAAATGAACGACACGCAGCCTTCCGTGTGTCTGTGTGTCGGTGTGTATGTGTGTATGTGTGGGAGGTATGTGCGTGTCGACAGACGGATGCGGAAACGGATGTGAAAAGTGCAGTCATAAATGCGCCGCCGCCCGTAAGACTTTAATAATTGTCGAGCAAGCGAGCGCTCGAGGAGGCGGCAACGGGAATTGCTTCGTGTGGCAGCCACCGTCAACCTCCGCCAGGGACGCCATCGTCGCCGTTGTCGTCGTCGTCGTCGTCGTCGTCGTCGTCGTCGTCGTCGTCGTCGTCGTCGCCGTCGCCGTCAACGTCAACACCAAAGAGATGAAAATTTTGAAACTCGCGTATTTTCTTTTATTTTATGACCATTCTTCTTATGTGTTTTTTGTTTTGTTCTTTTCGGCTCCCCGTTTTTGCTCGACAGCTGTTTCCAAGGGGCCGTCGCCGCTTTCTAATTATGACAAATGCTAAAATATTGTCCATGTGTGCGTGTGTGTGTGTGTGTGTGGGAATGGTTATGTGTGTGTAGGTGCCTCAGTCTGGCAGTTTTGTGTTCTGTGTCTGCGTGTTTGGCGCTTGGGATTTCTGATTCTGTACTTGGTTGTGTTCCGTTTTTTGTTTTTCTCGCCGGATTTCAGTTAAGTCTCAGAATAAACATAAAAATCCGTTGCAAATCCGTGCCACACGTCATCTAAATCAAATCCTTATTGCCGCCATCTTGTGTTTTCATTTCAAATAAAGGCGCTCACAGCCGGATGCGGAATGTGTAGGGGTTGAGAAAACAGGCTCCGAAATTAATATAGTACCAAGAAATACTCATATCGCATAATGCCAACATTTAAGAACACAATTCTCAAGTAAGGATGCAAAGTTATGAGAAAACAGCTTCCAAAATAAATGTACAAAAAAATACTCATATCACATAATGCCAACAAATATGAATACAATTTTAAATAAGCTGGTATGCAAAGTTATGCAACAAGTAAAATAAATTCTCATTAAAGAAATTTCTTCATGCCAGATTTTCAAAGTTCTTTAAAAATACATTATATAAATTATAGAATTGGGTAACTAACATCATTTGAACGGATGATTTAATGGTTAAATTAAACGTTTCTTAAATATTATTTAATTGTATTATACATTTGTTTTCTTAATTTTCACAAATAAATAAATGCAATAGTGGAATTTAATTTTAATTTTCCTAAATTCAATAATTTAAATATAAATAAAATAGTTAAAATATAAATTTTTTCTTAATGCCCGATTTGAATTCATTTATGCTAATGGAAATATAATTGTCTTTTTTATCCTTTGAATGTAAATTTTGATATTTAAAATATTACATATGTTGAACAACAAATCGTAGTTGGCTGAAATGAAAATTTAACCTAGCAATAAAAATAATTGTTTACATCAACGGAATCATAAATATACCAAATTAGATTTACAAAATAAATATACAAAATTTACCTCGTTTAATTTTCTACCAAAAGTATTGAAAATTAAAGATTTCCAAGACATGCAATGATATGTAAATAATTAGATTTAAATAGAAAAAAGGAAACAGAATTAATCCCATTTAATTTTGTACCCCAAGGAGCGAAGGAGCTGATAAAGTTGTTTGCAGCATCAAAAATTGAAGATTTCAAAGACAGCTCATTTGCATGAAGTTCTATTACAAAAGCGAATGTGCCTTAAGAATACTAAGTAGCTGTTAAACAAATTATACTGAGCTAGTCAACATGCTGTGGAAAGAGAGAGCTCAGTGCTTATCTGTGCTCCCGGGCATAATAAACAAGCTTCCATGGTTTTCTTGGCGGCCATTCAATATTTTTCAATTATATGCGATGCGTTCCCAAGTTTTGCCTTCTCGATGTCCTTTTTGGTGTTGCTTTTGTTGTTGCTGCTGGTCAACTTGTTCGCCAATGAAATATAAAGTTTAAATTGAATTTTTGCGGTTTTGTCATTGTCCACAGGCGGCTCCTATCGACCGTTTGCATGCAACACGCAGTGCAGTGGGAGGAACGCACATGTGTCAGCCTGTCCGTAACTTTGCCACTCTCTTCCTCTCACTCTCTCACTCTATCTTTCTCTTTCTCTATCTGCGTCATCAAATGCATCTCCTTCTGTCACACTCCCTTCAGCAGTTGCGGTCGTTTTGTTCACGGAAATGCGTTTCTAATTCAATTTTCTGTCAACAAGCTACAACAGCAAACAAAAAAACTAACGCAAAAAAAAAAGAAAATTCCGCTCGTTGCGTTTTCATTGCCCCGAAATTGAATGGGCGTGTCATGAAACAATTTCCAACTCGCGTTCTCTAGCTTTTTGCGGTTTGGGAAATTATTTCGCTATAAGTGATATCTTTTAATTTGCGGAAATTGCACAACGAATCCTTGGTGCTTTGGTGTTGGCTTTGTTGATGTTGTGCCGGAAAATACGACTGCAGTTAATGGCCAAATACCAGAGATTCTGTTTACACAGTGTTTAGGCGGCACAACAACCATTCCAAATTCCAATTGCGTATCAGATAATAAATGGCATTGAGGACATCCGTTTGCAGTCAGTTTTGTCGCCGGACAAGCGATGACAATTAAAAATTATTCAACTGAAATTCATTTCAATTTGCAATGCAATTAATTCACAGATTTGCCGGCAACGATAACTAGCTCCACAACTTTCAACGCAACATATCGAGGACATATCCTGGCAATGCCAAAAAGTATGCAACACAATGGCAAACATGAAAAATTCAATTTACAATTTTGTTTTTTTGTGGCCTAAACATAAAAGAAAATATTAAAAATAAATTACAGACTGAGCAACGAGAAAGTGAACTTTAACTGCTCGCACTTAACTTTGCGATACTCAAATTTAAATTGTTTGCACTTAAATTTGATTTAAATAGACCAGCCCATTTGTTGATGATTTCAAAACAAACTTAGTGTCACTTGAGAGCTCAGCAAGGCATATCTCTGGAATCAGAGATGCCAAATTGAATAACAGTGTTAAAGTTGAAGTCACTTTTGTCAGTTGCCAAAGTATTTATAAAGCGCTTTCCTCACATTAAACTTAATTTTTTATCTCTTGTGTCTGCGTATGCGCAATTTACCACTCGCTTACACTCTGTCTACTCTCCACTGTCTACAGTCTCCTCTTCTACTGTCTCCTGTCTGCCGTCTCCTGTCTGCTGTCTACTGTCGAGTGTTGAGTGTTTACAAAGCAATTTGCGTGGTCTACCACCGACTTGCCGAGAGCCTGAATCAGTTTAATTCGATTGTTTTCATGTCTCTGAATACAATTTTCATGCGGATGGCAAATTATGGAAACGGATTTTGTTTGTCTGATGAGTCACGATAACTTGATTTATTACAGCTACGAGTAGCACTTGATCTTGATTTTAATACTTTGCGATATTCCACGACATTGTTTATGTACATATTTATGAATACAAAAGTTGCCAGGGGCAACACATCGTGTACGAGGACGAAAAAAGTGTAATAAATAACATTCCGCAAATTGCATTAGATATACGGCAAAATAAATATTACGAAACAGAGGAAAATATTGATTAAATAAGCCACAGGAAAATGCAGAGTCTACATTACACAAGATATCACATGCCACCTCATGTCTCAGTTATGCTGTGCACTCTGACACCTTTATCTATTGCCAGGCAGTTGCAGTTCTCACAGCTTCAACATCACGCAGAAATGTGTCAGAAGAATAAGGACATGATGTGTGCACACATCTTGCCTGTAGTTGCAGGTGCATCAGTCGGAAATTATACCAATCTCTTCTACTTCTACTTATATGGGATCTACTTGCAAATGCTCTAAAACAATATTTAGATGTCAGACAGTTTTGCGGGGGTTATTTAATTTGTATTTAAAAATGAGCAAAATTTATTATTTATTATAATTAATAATTGGGAATAATAATATGTGTTTTGAAACAGATTTTTTAATTCATTGATTTTCTTTTGTTCTATTTATGTTTTAGTATCTCCGACAATGATTTCTATCTACCGACAATGATTTGAATCTACTTTCAAATGCTCTGAAACAATATTCACTTGCCAGACAATGTTGCGAGGGCTGCCATATTAGTAATAATAATAATTATTAATGAAATATTCAGTGAGAATACAGAATATGGTTTTTTGACGAACTAATTTAGTTTTCTCGTATTTATATATAATTTATTATAATTATTTATTGAGCATACAAATAAGTATAGTTTTCTGTTGTCTTGTGATATCTCCAACAATTATCTGAATCAATCCTGATAGTACTAAATAATATTATTTTTAAATTATTTAGTGAATATTTACATTTATTTGAATATTTCTGCAACACTGTTTATTAAAAATGTGTGTTTGCTTTGAAATGTCTGTAGTCCTGTTCATATCGGAGTTTCTCCGACAGTTGCTTGAATCAACCCTCGCACAGCTGAACCGCATGGATGCGTTTGTCGGTCATGTAAGTCGCATCGTGTGACCAACTGCTTAAGTGCTGTCGATTACTGGCAGCTCCTGCAGCAGCAGCCGTGGCAACTTTGAGTCTGTGGCCAGTTTAAACGCATCCCAAATATTTGGGCAACGTGTGGATCTCTTGCGTTGCCGCACCTCGTTTTAATTAACCACTGGCCACCAGTTGCTATCCTACGTGCTAATGTAATCCTCGTCATTTTAATTACAAAACTCCACAAGCTGACGCTGGCATTGCGCAAGGTTCAAGTGGATTGTGTGGACTGTGGACGGGGGCCAAAAGCCTTTGTTCCAAAAAAAAACCAAAGCCAGAGTCGAGCTCTGTGCGGCCGCTCATTTAATTCACTTGCTACAAGTCTCGTAAAATTAACGTAGCATACTCTACGGGGCGCCAAATCCAGCCCTGAGCCGCTTAGCATTGTTTTGCACGCTCTACGTTCCACGCTTCATTCTCAATCCCAGCGCTGACCAGACCCTGCCTCGGGTAAGTCATCGTCATCATGGGTGACTTGACTGCGGCTGTGGCTGCGACTGCGGTGCGATGGCCATTGCCGTCCATGGCCTGAAGCCAGGGTCGAACTGCGGCGCCAACATCCTATGTAAGGCGATTTGCTGCTCGTCCACGCTTCCATGCTTAATTAGTGAAACTGCCGCCTCGACACATTCGACCGGTGCTCGACTGCTTGGCGCTTTTGGCTCAAAAGGCTTTTTGCATTTAAATTGATGGAGCCGTTGCCGTTGCTGTTGCCTTTGCCGTTGCCTTTGCCACTGCTGCTGTGGTTGCCATTACCTCTGCTGGGGTCCTTCACGCCCACCAGCAACAAACAAAACTTACTGATGACGTGCTGCCCTCTTGACGAACTTCTTTTGGCCGGCTGCTGCTGCTGCTGCTGCTCCTGCACGGCATACACTTAATTATACGCTTTAATTGGCTGACATCAACACCACGTGAGGCCAACCATGCTCGAATACCCAAATGCCGTAAGCCCCGGCGGCGGCGGCTGCTGCTGCAGAGCAGATTCAATTCAGCGCAGCCATTCAAATGACTTCCAGACAAATGGAAACTAATTGAAATTCAAATTCTCATTTTTGGCCACACTGAAGCGTCCAGCTGGCTTAAATACTCAAATTCATGCTCTGAACCGCACTATTCTGCGTCTTTGTTAATGGCAAAGCCACACGCAAATTTCTCTGGCTTGTATTTAATTCAAATTTAAATGGAAATTTAAACAAAAACAAATCTAAAGACCAAACTTTTATTCTGTCTGCACAGTGATTGAAATATGTAGAGGATTTGTAGAAAAATCTGTTGGAATTGTGCAAACAGAAGTGACAAGTAAGATATTTGAGACACCGAGAAGACAATAAACAAACTATTTGTTTTGTGCCGATTTTAAAGTATTTCTTTTAATATTTAGTCACTACATTTTAATGCAATTGAAACAGTTTTATTTCGAATAATATTGTATTTAACCAACACTTCGCTAAGATGAATTTCCAAAAAATGTAACTTCTTTAATGACTATAATAAATAATAATAATGCAATTAATAATTAATCAAGTCATATTTCAGTGTCCAATAATTATGCATGTGAAGCCAATTATTATGTCACATGTGTGACCATAAATTAAACACGAACCGACCAATTATATTTACTCTTTAAGAACTACAGACTTAATAGTCTGCCCATCCATCAGTCGAAGCAACTATAAAATCCAATAAGCACTGCAACTTGCTATTGCAATTGCTCGAATGCTTATTGAATTTAGCTGTAATATATGTGAGTGTATTTGGCCCAGATGCTGTCCGTAAGATATAGCTCCACTCAGCAAAGATGTTTTCACAATTCGTTGCTGTGACAACCATAATTAATACATGCCATACATATGCCTCGAGGGGCAGAGCTCAGTCAGAGTTTGCCCCCACTTAGGCTCTGTGTGTGACATTGGGTTCCAAAACATAATGACAAGAACAACAATAACACTGAGCAGCAGCAGCAGCAACAACAAAATGGCAGAATGGCAAAATGGAGAAATGGAAATGAATATGGCTATGTGGAAGCAAGCCAGCAAGAAGGGGTAGAAATGAAGCAATAACAAGCGGCAGGGCGTCTTGTTTTTAATAAAAATAAATCGCAGCATGTGGCGGCTGTGTTGGAAGCGGCAACTGGTTTCGTCAATGATTGAGAAATCTCCCTCGGAGCGGCACAAACAAAGCAGGAGAGACACCGCGTGCCTAGATGCCTAGATGAAAACACATTCTGCTACAAACATGACTGACGAACACAACAAAATAGGCATATTAAAATATTTATGCACACATTTAAGTACACACACAAACAAATACATACAAGTACGCGTTTATTTTTGTATATATGTTATGTATGTGGATTACATTGACGCAAATTGATGCAAATTTATAACTATGCATATGAAAAGCATTTTTTAAATGCATTATATAGTATATCTTGTAAACCCTTCTCTCGTGCAACGTGTGCAGCTTAAAATGTATTTAATGCTGCAGAAAAATACATTTTAATAAATCATAGAATGCAAAATAACTATTAAGCCTAAGCATATTTTGTGCAATTTCTGAATCAAATACGCAATTAAATAAGTTGAGAATGGAGAATAAAATGTACATTTCGATTGCATAGTTGGTAACGTAGTAGATTAGAGCTAAAATGTAGTCTTGATACAATTCTTAATTGTGCAATCGGTCTAGCAAAATGTTAAATTATCATTCAGCTTAATCAGTAAGTTGTGCGATCATTTTGGATCACTGAACTATGTCGATCATTTTGTTGTTTCGGTTTTGTTTCCCACTTTGATCACTGCTGCTCATCGTATGTTTTTATGCATAGTTGGTTTTCATTTATCGTTCGTTTTCGCTTTTTTTATATATTCGTTTAAATGTATATAATTGTATTGATTAGTTATGGAAATTAACGTAGAATATTAAAAGTGAAAATTAATTTTTAAATTACAAAAAAAAAATTTTTTTTATTATTATTTCGAAAGTTAAAGGCAAGCATTTTAAATATATAATATTATAGTGAAGATATAAGAAGTATCAGTAATCAAAAATAAAGCAAGTTAACAAGAACTGAAATGCATAATTCAACTACTGAACAGAAACGGACGATGAAACAGAATTAATTTAGTTTACTTCCCAATCATAGTTAATTTCGAAATAGTAATAATAATCTAATTCGATGTTTCCTATTCCAATCTGCTGCTCAATTTTGTGACTCCGAAAAATAGACAACAATTTAAAAGAAATAAGCGACAATTTAATCCCCTTTAATCGTTACTTCCATGGTCTAAACGTTTGTATATGTATTTGACTTGGCGATAAGTTCAACTGACTGCGTCAAGTGTGTGTTACACAGTCTGATTGTGTGTGTGTGTGTGTGTGAGTTAGTGTGTGTACTGTTAGTGTGCGTGTGTGCGAGTATGAATGTGTGCTGCTCTCAGTGTGGTCTTGATGTTTGTAAGTTTAAGTGGTAGATATTATTCAAAAGGAATTAAGACTGAAATGAAAAGCTTGTCGACGATGACGAGGAGGAAACGACGCACGACCCAGGACGAAGGACGAAGGACAGGCGATAGAGGATGGGCAACGTGCAATGAGCGACGTGAAACGTGAGAGATGCGAGACGTGAGACTTGAGACGCCAAACGAATGCTGCTGGTGGGGTAATGGGAACCACAGGACGAACGCTTTTAATAAATATGACTGTTTACAGTTGCAACTACGTATGTGTGTGTGTGTGTGCGTGTGCTTACCGCTTGTTTGTTCTGTATTCGCTGTGCTTGTGATGCAAATGTCAAGAGAAAAGAGCAGCGCCAACAAGGGAGGAGAGAGGTAGAGGCAGGCTTCGGTACACAAGATAAAAGCCGTGAGTTAGGGGAGGACAACTAGTTGCCCACTTTACTGCCATTTAAAGGCGGCCTTTGCATAATGTCAAACGGCAACTGTAAACTACAAAGATCCACGATGGTTGCGGAGCTGCGGTGGCTGCGGTGTGGCAAGGAAGCCAAAGTGTCAACATAATAACTTCATTACTGCGGCAAGGAGCAGGAGGAGGTGGCGCGGTTCAAGACGAAGGCGAAGGACATTCGTGCTGGCGAGGCCAATCCAAGCAGAAACAGTGAGACAACATTGCCCTAACTGCAACGATGATTGGGTTAGTGGCGAACGTAATTCCCCCTAAACCGACAGCCAGATATGCAAATTAAGACACGCGCGGGCGTCGGGGCGGGGCGGGTGGCATGTGTGGTTAGCATATTTGCTTCGTTGCGGGCCAAATGAGTTTGGATTGCTGCACATAATTTACCCCGGCTGCAGTGCAACGACTCATAAAGCAAACTGAAGACGAGACGCCGTTTAAAAAGGGCGTTGTCAGCACAAGAGATGAAAATAGTTACGGAAATGCTAATCCTAATCAATCCCTTCTGCTCTTTATCTGTCTTCTAACTTCCACAACTCGAAGCTCGCAACCAATGTGACCAGAGCGAATCAAACAGTCAAACAGTCTGTGGCACAAGTGTCGCAAATAAGCAAAATGCAATTCAACCCTCTGGCTGAGGAGAGCTTACTCGTATGTGATTAACTTATTTGGATGTTAGTCCAATCTGCACGTTGTTACCACACACAAGCACACACACACACGCACGCACACACAGACAACAACGCCCACACACTTGTGCTCACACACACACGGACACGGAGGCTTCTGTAGCTAAGCCATCTCATCAAAATCCTAATAAATGGACATGTCAAGCGCCAGCCACCCAATGGAAAAATCATTTGAAATTCCATTTGGATGTTTGTGGTCGTCTAGTTTAAATATACCCTACCTCACAGCACTATGCGGGTATGCACAACGGCTATAAATTCGTTGAAATCTTTGCTCAACTCCGAACAGAACTCTTAGTTTGTACTCTCAGTGTGCAGAACTTTTACGATAGTTTTATGGGTCTGCATACATTAATGTTTGATTATTTTTAATTGGGTTTCCTTTATAATATGTTTGCCCACTAGTTTGTGCAATTATCTGGGGCCGCATTAAACTCGCTTTTATTTCCCTGGCAAAGTGAGCGAGCGTGTTTAATTCTCTGTGATGCTATCCAGTTAATCACTTCAATAACTATTGTAGTTTGCCAACAACATTCTGTCGGTCGACTCATTTATCTGCAGCTCTTTAAACACAGTCAACGTGGCGTATGCGCGATGTCCGTGGGGCGAGTGTTTAACTGTCAATTACTCGTATATTTGGCTGTCAAATGTAAGAGTGCAGTTGGAGCACTTGTAAAAATCAATTTCCGCACAATGACAGACAATTTCAATCGTACTCAATCAATCATAATCAACTTTCGAGGGCTTTGCAAAATTCGCACTTCGGTCAAGCACAGCAAAAAGAAGGGAAAGAAGGCAAAGAAGGGTTTGGGTCAGCTTTAAAAGCCTCTGCAAATACTACTTGCTGCGCAGTACCAAAAAAGGGTTACCATCTCATGCGAAAGGCAATAAATCTTTGCGTAATAAGATTAAATTAAAACAAATGAGTTCATTTTGTTTCGGCAACAAAAGGAAGTAAGGAAGCGAAACGGACACAGGAAAGAGGATAGCTTGTCTCTGCTGTGTACAGCAAGAAATTATAATTTGATTATGTCAAACAAATACATCTTCATTTAACATTTTTGTAACTAGATCGAGTAAAATCTAATTAGTTTTCAATTCACCTTTGTGCTTTCGAATTTAGTTGGAAAGAAAGTAAGAAAGTTTAAATTTTGAATTAATATTCATGCGAAATTCGTATGCATATTTGCCTTGACTCCGATTCCAATTGCAGCAATGCCATATGCGGAGTCAGGGTAAACAAGGATTTATGGTTCTGGCTCTGGCTATGAATAATATGCGACGTGGGCTTGTTGAGTCCGAGAAAACTCAATGCCAGCGGCTAATTTGATTAATTTCATGCTCATTCGACGACGCTTGCAAATTTTCACAGATTGCATACGTGTTGAATTATGCGACCCTCCATCTATCCTCCACGTCCTCTCGTCGCCACGTCCAGCCTGATTTCTGCTTGTGTGGACCTTCCATTCAGAGCCATTTGACCGGAAGTGACAGGTCAGCACAATTGTCCCACTTACCTTGGCCATGGCCATAACTACAAAGAGTCCTATATGTCCCTTATGCGAGGCCGATTATGTAGGCATGCCTAATCATCCGTGGATGTTCACAGCAAAAGCCACACAAGATACCATTGTGCCTTTCGTACACAAAACTGTGTGTATGTCAAAGTTCCCGACTCTGCCTCAGAAGAAGTACATTAAGAATTCGATTCAATTCGATTTGAAGCAATAAAAATTGAACATTGACTCTGCGTTCTCTCGTTTTTTTTTTTTGCATATATATGCCCACACTTCCGTTAACGACGTTTCCATTTAATGCCTTTGCCTTCCGCTCCTAACCGGATGTCCTGAAGCGGCAAGCGGGGCAACATTTTGGGGGCGGTTTCGCCATTTACCATGCACACCATTTATGATTTTGATTAATGTTCCTGGGCATTAGGTAAACGTTGCTGTCCATCAGCACGACAGAAGAACAGCTTCTAGCTAATGTTTATTTGCATTTAATGTGTTGTGTTCAATTTTTTGCGCACATTTTAGCCACATAGTAGCACAAAGTCATATTTCATTTCAACCACACCCGAATAATGCATAATGATTCCTGTTTATTTATTATTAATTTACCCTAATTGATTGCATTTGATTTGCTTTCGCATGAAACTGTTGGTAATTGTTTATTTCCACAGAAGCCATAATAATTATTTTAGTTTAATTCAATTCGTATTCCCGAAAGATATTATTATCGATGGGGCAAATTCAGTTGGCAATAAACTCAAATGAAATGTTGCAATCAACAGTAATCAATAAAAGCATTTTGCATTTCCATAATCATTAAATGAACGATTTTGCCTGTGATATGAGTTCGTAAAATGTTTTATGTAATTACCGCCATATAAATGGGAATTTAATCACTCGATATATGCATATTTATGACCACTATTTGGAGTATCTTCTAGTCGAGCATTGCCCACTGAAACGCTTTAGTATGACGACCACAGTTGGTGCTATTTCGCATGAATTTGCCTTAAGGCTAACCAAGCGAGCTAAGTTCTCTTCGTTCTTTTCCTTTATTTTGTAGAATTCCATTTAAAATGTCTCTCAAATAATTTTCTCTTCTTCCGCCCAACAACATAATGACGATGATGATTCGAGCGTAGAAAGGAAAGTGAAGCAAAAGCATCAACTTTAATTCGGCTTAACAATTTCAATGGTTATGGAAATCTTTGCTTCGTTTCTCCCATGCCCACTGGCGATGGTTTTTATCATGTATCCGATGTGTCGACGCGTTCGGCAGGCAACTTTTTGGGAAGTCAGTAAAGGTTCTTATGGCCAGGACATGGCCATTGTTGCGAAATGTCCTATTTTGTCTTTGCCAACAAATTGCGGCTGTGTTTTTTTCTGCTTTCCTCGGCTTCTTTCTGCAATCTTTCATTGGGTCTGTCATGTGCTTCATTTCGTTGTTATTCTCCGTCTCATTTGTGTTCATGAGCCTGCAGAGTTCTTTGAGGCGATTTAAGCATTTAAATCTGCTGACAAAGCTTATGGACGCATGCACTTTTAATTCTCGAAAATAAAAATGCATTTAACAGTCAATTGTGCAGATAATAGCCCGAGTTGAGCTAAACTATACTAAGCTGCGATGAGCTGTGGAGCTGTGCCTCGGGTGCTTGCTGCCAAATCAACCTCATTAAAGTTTTATTCGCTTAAGTGTGAGGGAAATTGCAAAGACAAAAGCGAAAAGAAGCTGAGCACGGAGCTGAGCTGGGATCTAAGGCGACTCCCACTCAGTCAGACGATTAATCAAACGAATCAATAATTTAGCAAATCAACATCAAGGACGAGTATAACAACAGGACCTTCGCTCGTCTGCTCTTCGGGCCCTGCCCTCCGGTCAGCCTTTAGACAAGCAGTTGGCCATTAGCCCGAGCATGAAAATCAAATCACTTGCATTTTCACATCAATTTGTTCACTTTGCTCTGGCTTTGTTGGCATTCTGCTTGTGAATTTGCTGTTTGCTAAATTCAAATGGCACTAAATGTTTGTGTCAGCTCAATGCTTTAATTCAGTTTAGCAAAACTGTACGCAAAAGACAATAATAAGTCCATATTAATAAATCATTTTGTTGAGTGAAATTGAAATGGAAATCAAGGTCATTCAGTGTATAATGTTAAATATGTATACGAATCGCACTTGTATTTTTATTTGCATTTATTCAAATTTAAGTAAGTTGTTGATTTACCCTGCTGGCAGCAGTTGTTTGCTTTCTATATTCTACATCTGTCAACCGCAAAACTATAAACACCGACTCGAATGCAACCTTCGGCAAAGAAAACGAGAACGAGAATGAGAAACCGCAATTGAATTTCAAATCATATTTTCGAAATAAATTCAAGAGTTGTGCGTTATGCGCCCCATGATGCCGCATTTATAAAACGTGGCATGTGGAAAGTAAAACTCACAAATACAAAACGATTTGAGTGAAAACCCGGCACAGGGCATTTAATAATTTACATTCGATTAACATAGGTCTTAAAATATTTTTAATATGCACAATTTTCAATTAAACATCAGAACTGTAGAGCAAGAATGTCAAACATTTATTTAACAAAATTAAAGTGCTTAGCTTAGAAACTTTTGAACGAAAAGAAAAAAGTTTGTGGTAAAAAGTGAAATTCAAAAATTGCATGGCTTCAATCTTTTGTTATAAAACCGATTTCAATTAGAACAAAGAAACAGAAAACATATTTTGTAATTTATTAGAATTGTTTACGACATTGTTTCAATCCATTGTTATGAAACTGAAATCCATTGCAACAAAAAACTATTACTTTTTTGTGCAGCTCACAACAATCCGTTGTCACAGTTGCTCCTGCTGATAGATACTATAAATGATGCTGATGCTCTCCGTGGAGCTGAAATTATGATGTTGTTATGAAGAACTTTGGCGTGAGTTGCAAGTGCTCAAGTTTAGCTGCAGGTGCTGCAGATGGTTGCCAACAGTTCCCAGGTGCTGCTGACTTGCAAACTGCTCGCAAATTTATGCAACATTCAGAGAGCGAAAGCTGAATTAAGCTGAACGCAAAAAAAAACACACATTGTCACACACAGTCTAGCAAGAAACCTTGCAACAAACACATTATGCTAAAAGTGGAATAAAGACCAGCGTGGGCCGCCAGGGGCAAGTATCAATCCGCTTAGAGTATGGAGACAGGAAGCAAAGTAGGAAAGTTTCTAACTCGTTACAGATATGGGTATAGGGTACTACGTTTACAGGTGTTATAGCTCAGCGGCAGCGCAAATCAGTTGTAAATGATATGCTGCACATTACGTATACGCAACATGGCCGGAACTTATGCAAGAACTAGTTTCACGACATTGCATGTTTTTGCGGTTAGAGTTAGATCAATAATCCTGCAGGCCATAATTCTTTCCAAGTTCACACCGTGAATACCATTGAAAATTAAAGTAGAAAAAGAAAAAAAAGATATATAATTAAGAAATTCAACATAAAAATAATAATATTTGTCCTTATTTAAAATGTAATTCTTTTTATCACTTGACTTAGTCGTTATCAAATACATATATATAATAATTAATATTTCAATTTGTTTTCATATAATATTTACTTTGGTATTTAATGGACATTTTTAATAAATAAATAATAATAATAGAAGAATTTGTAGGTTTAGCTTTTAATAGTTCAAATCTTTTATCATTTTTTTTATTATGTTTTTTTGTATTATTTTTTCAAATATAAATTTTCAATAAACTCATTTGTGTAATTTATTGACTTTACTAAAAAAATAAATAATAACAATACAAAGCTCGCTCGCAGTATTTATTTTGAATAGAAACGCCAACAATGTCAGATCAATTGGATCAAATTAGCCAATAGCCGAAAGTGGTGTCCAATTGAATTTGCGCTGAAACAAGTCCCGGCACGAGTCGTCGATTTATGGCACAGATATATACGAATCGATGGGTTAAACGGACCTCAACCATGGCGCGTCCTGCTCCGAGTAGAGCCTGGTGTTTTCATGGCATTGATTTTCAATTTGTATTGCGGCACGTGAAGTTCTTCTGCTTCATTTGGTTCTGCTTTTGCAGCGTAGTAGTTTGCTGGCTGCTTGTATTTACCTAAGCGGATAAACATGGCCACTGTGCCGAAGGGTCTGCGTTTGAGTTTGAGCTTGGACTCGGCTATTTATTCTGATAGCGCAGGCAAGCAGAGCAGTTGAGCGTGTCTCCCTTGTGATTTAGCAGAAATTGAATTAATTTAACCGCATCCGTTCGATGCACAAACTCTTGTTGCTCTGCATGTAGAGTAGAAGTTGTACTTTTTATAATCCTTTGAAATTAAGCCTTAATTTCAAACCATTTTAAATTGTTTCACATTTCATACACGAGCTCATCCAATGCAATTTATAATTGAAGTCGGACGTTTAATTTGTGCAATTATTATTATTATTATTTTTATCTTTGTTTTTTTTTCTTGCTGCAATATTATGACATTGCTCGTATTATGACATTGTATGCATTTAAAACGAGGCTGATAAATGCATTTTAACGCATGCCCTACACAAAATGCAAGTAATTATGCAGGAGGTGAATTAAAATTTAATTTCATGTTTTGTTCTCATTTTTATTTTACAGTTCCGAGTGCTGCCAAAGTGGTTGACGCTGATCGGAGGAGGAGAAGCTGGCGGAGTAAAGCGGGCTTCCAATGAATCAATTTGACGCCCATATCGACAATGTTTATGGCTGCATTAAATTTTAATTGAATTACGCGGCCTATTGGGTATTCAGTTAATGCATGCGTTGCCAATAAATGCGCCACTTTTTGTACGGCAGCCAAAATGGCAACACGGCGAATGGAGAATTTGTCGACACACTCGATATGTTCACGGTCACACTCGATTGCAGCGGTATTCAACTTCAGCATAATTTGAATTCATTTAGCAAATTAACGATAATGCGATCGGTGCTTAAAATAACAGTTCTAGTTGCTGTCGCATCGATTTATAATTTGCATACAACGCAATAATTAACACAGACAACACTGAATGAAAGCAATAATAAAGAGCTCTAAGAGCTGAAGGCCAAACTACTTGAAATCATCATTAAAAGATACTCAAAATAATATTTGATGTTGTTATTGCATCGATATATTTTTGACATCAACAATTTTCCCCTTCATCGCATGATTCGCAATAAATAACTCCGACAACACATAGTTACAGCTCTCAAATCTGAAGGCCCAACTGCATGAAATTAGTTTTTAAAATTACTTCAAAATATCAGTTCTTGTTTATTGTCACATTGATTTATTTTTCCCATATATTCAACTTCGCGTGATTCATTCGTTAGCTGTAACATCTGAAGAATGAATTACTTGAAGCTATTGTTATAAATTAAAAATAAACAGCTATTTTTGACAACAACATTTTTCCCCCTTCTCAAAATTTGCATAAATCCCAATAATTAACTCAGACAACGCATAGTTGAAGCTCTCAAATCTGAAGGTCAAATTACTAAAATGAGCAAATAGTTGAAGCACAAAATATTTGCTACACTAGGAGGGTAAATATTTGGCGCAGGATAATTTCATCCTTAATTTGAGTTGATGCGCAAAATTGTCGGGATGCCTGCGAGTGATCTATATTAATTTAATTTCTGACATTAGGATGGGAGCAGATGTGCACAGGCATCGATACACAATCAAGTTTCTGCCCGAGTGACAGTGGAAAAATTTATAAATACTTGGGCCATCCACAGTTTTTCACAATTTTTGTTGTTGTTGCTTTTTGCTGTTTACCCTTCGTTGGACAGACAAGGAGAGAAGTTTTCGTTTTGTTTCGATAGTTTGCCATGGATGGAATGGAAATGATTGTGGGTCAAGAACGAGCCAAAACTGCACCCCGTCGCCCCTTTCACTGCCTTGGTTTCGGCCTCAATTACGAGAATGAGCACAAATCATTAAACAAAATAATAATTCCCGCAAGGGGCGAGCGACATGCCGGAATAAGACCGGAATGAAAGTCGAGGACCCAAACAGAGTGTAGGATGAGGATGGGCAATGTGAGACGAGCTCGACAAATTGTGTGCAAAACAAAGGACACACAGTGCAAATTCTCAAACAAACGCACATGCATGTGGCAGGGGTAGCAAAAGGGGAAAACTCTTGACACGGGGCACACACAGAAATCAAGCAGGCAGCAGGCAGGCGGAGGTAGGCAGAAGGGGGCCAACAAGGACCTGGATCTGAGCAAATACCAAATGTCAAGTGCAGGGCGTTAAATTGTCGCAATGTGTGAGGAGGCAACGTTGGAGGAGGAGGATGTCGTTGTTGCCTGACCTTTCTGCTTTCGCCTTGGAAATCACTTTAAAGTTCTTCTCGCTCTCGCTCTCTGCGAAAACATAAATAAACGCAGTTTCCCCTGCCACTCTGCCATCTTTGCAGCACTGACCCATTCTAGATGCTTTAACGTGCCATTTGTTATTTCCCAGCAGAAGGCACAGCAAATGGTTAGTCTGAATTCATTGTGAGTAAGAATGAAAATTGTCAAAATGGGAAAAAATGGTGGAAAGTGAAAAGCAGCCAGCTCGTGAAAAATGCGTATAACTTTGCTAATAATTTGCATACTTTTTAGCGCGTTGAATAAAACTTTTTTCCCCTCCCCATTCTCATTCTCAACTGCTCCTCCGCATTCACTGCCTGGCCTGACTATCATACACGCACAGTGGACTGGACATGGCCAGCTGCTGCCCTCAGCTTTGGCAACCTCAACAGTTTGTTGAATTCTTGGCAACGTTGAAATTAGAGCGCGCAAAAGCTTCAAATTTTCACACTTTTCGACAGCGCAAACAAAATTAACGTGCACGCAAACTTAAAGGCGTTCAACTTACACGCCCCTTTTGCACTTAGTTTTTCCCACTCCAGTTGCCCGTCTTATTCTCATTCTCATTCACATTCACATTCCCATTTCTGCTTCCTTTTGCGTGCCAGCAACCGCAAATGCCGCAAAAAGTTGCACGAATGCAAAAACCTTTGGCAAAAATGTCACAAAAAAGCGGAGCCCGCTCAAAGCGAGTATTTTCCCGTACTTTTCCTTCGTTCCGGTCTTCCCATTTACCATCCTCATCACGAATTTCACGCGACGCTGTCCACCGCCTGCAGCAATCGGATGTTGTCGCTTCAGCTTCAGCTTCAGCTCCAACTCCGGCGTTAACAAACTCAGCACTCCACTTTCACTCTCTCTCTCTCTCTGCGTCCAACAATTCAGTTTCGCGTCTTCCCTCTTTGTTGACGTTGACGTCGCTGTTGCCTTCGTTTTTTGTGTGGTTTCGACCAGTTACAGTTCCATCCCACTCATCCTTTAGCCACACATCCGCGGTAACTTATCCTGCTCGCCAGTTTGCATGCGTCAAAAAGCGAGTGACTCTGCCACTGTCACAGTATCAGAGTACCAGAGTGATGCATCAATTAGCGACACTTTGCACGAAACGAGTTCAACTTCAAATGAAAATGTAAATAACGACTGCACAGATGGAATAGCTGAGAATGTTTTCAATTACCTATTGATGGATTTCTAATCATTTCTAAACAAATGGATTTCATCAAAGACAGAAGTGTGCATGTCAATATATTAGATTTATAACACACTAAAAAAAAAATTGTATATACAAAATTAATGTTAATACGGGAAGCGAATAATTTTAATTATGCTTAATGCTTTTATTGGACTACTCGGAGTAGGTAAATATTTTAGATTCATAATGAACTAAAGAATCACCTTTAATTATTAAAAATTAATTAAAAAGTGTACGCAAATATTTATAATAAAAATTTGACTATTTATGTAATAAGTACAAATAAAAATTGTTAGTGACTAATGGCAAAAAAATTATATTAAACTTGTAGTACTACATAGGATCAATAAAATGTTTATTAATAAATTAATTACAAAGCTTATACTCTTCTAAATAAAAGATTCAATTTTGTTCTAATATATTATCAATTGTACAATACATTTAAAATACAAAAAAATTAATACATGTCTAAACTATAGTTTAAAATTAATTTGTAAAAAATAAGTCATTGCAGCTAATGGAAAATCTGTGTATTGTTCCAAATGGTTCACTTGTTTGCCATTATTAATAATAATGTGAACAACTATACAGATATAAGAGATTGTGTCGTGTTTTGGTAAGAGCATCTGTTGTATCTTGAAGCTAATGGTTTAATTTCCGGGAGCTTAAAGAACGCAATCCCACAAATATGAGACAATAACCTGGCACAAGGCGATGATAATGCTACGCATTCCATATACCTCGTAGAATATTCCCCTGCAGCTTTCTGCGAAATTAAACGTACGAACATATTTGAAAACATTTCTGGCGTTTCTGCTGTTGTAGTTGTTGTTGATATTGTTGTTGCCGTTGCTTTTGTGCTTTTGTGCTGGGTAAATAAAACTCAAAACAAATGAATACAAATGTGAAATAAACTAAGTAAGTTCTGGCCAACGGATGCTGCAGTCGAACTCCTTTTACCAACCATCCAGGCAGGTGGAGCAGCAATGTTGATGGAGTGAGGTGAAGAGGCGAGAGGAAAACCATACGAAATTGCTGGAGAATTTTCGTTGGCTGTTGCTGGCTGGTTGGCTGGCGCTTGTGCTATTACTGCTGTTATTGTTTGATATTTTCCATGCTCATCTTTGCTCGTTGCCAACAACAAAAACAATGCCACAATGAAAACAAAGAGCCAAAACTCAGAGAGAGACTCGGCCAAGTCATTAATGGAAATGCATTGCAGCCCAGGGGGTGAGTGTGGAGAGCGGTCGAACTAGCTGCAGCTGCCGTCAAGCACTGAATGTTCATATTGGACAACACCATCTGCATTACTCATGCGTCACGTTGGCCAGCACAAAATGGAAAAACAGTAAACGGCAAGCGGAGAACGGAGAACGGAGAACTGTATAGCATTGGTGTAGAATTCCACAATAAAATGATGAATGAAAACGTGCTCTTTAAACTGAGCGTGTTTTAATTTGCGCAAGCAAAACAGTCGGCAATGGTAAAATGGCAAAATGGTAAAGGAGCAAGAACAGTTACAATCTCTCAAGCACTTCATAGAGAAGTGCAAAAAATAAATACTCTTACAACAGTAACGCTGCTAAGCAATTAAAGAGCAAATTTAAAGCAATTGCAATTTCAAATCAAATATATATATTTATTTTGTATGACCTACGCATCACCTTTCAGTTAATATATAGGATACGATATTTTTGATTTTTACATTCCTTTCATGTTATAAAAATCAACTTTATAATTTTTTTAAAATTTAAATTTCAAATCAAAACCAAATTTCAAAATTTTTTGTATAATTTTTATAATACATTTTGTTATTATTTATTCATTGCTGATTTTTATTTGAATACACATTTGGTCATTATTTTATTTTTAATTTTCATTGATTGATGCTCTACCTAAATTTAATATTAGAAAATAATTATTTTTATTTCCCATAAAAATTTCAGTTTTCACTTAAGATTTTTTGATGGTTTTTTGTAACTCATAATAATTATTTGCAGTCCCTGAATAACATAAATAGTATTATTAAGTGGTATACAAATTCAATTATGCAATTCGCTTTGTATGGCACACAATTAATGACTTATTCATGACATCCACTGCAAGAGCAACAAAGCTTAACGGAGTCGACCAAAGAAAGTTATCGCCAGAGATAATATTTGCAGTTTCCTTTGTTTGGCCTTGATTATGCATTCTCATCCTGATTTCTTGCTGTTTTGGTTGCTACCTGACATGGCCAAGGCATTTGCTTGTCTCACGTTGCTAAAACGACAGTGTGTTTGCTGCATGGAGATAGAGTACTTGATGTGCCGTGCTTCAAAAAACAGTTCGGGCAAGAGGGGGAGAATATTCCCGAGTGCTTGTTTATGCAAAACTCATTTGACTGCCGAGAAAAGACTTCAAGTGCGAAGATAGATAGAGAGTGAGAGAAGAGGAGCAAACGCAATGCATTTCTAAGTTTGCTGTCCTCCATTTGACACCAGCTGACCAAGTGAGTAAAAAGTGAACAGCAATGAAGGAGGTGAAGGCGAATTTCATAACTTTTTGCGAACGAACTTAAACAAATGTTTTAGTCTAACGCAATTTGAATATAAAATGCAGGAATATTGTTTGTACAATCAATTTCTACAGCGTAAAAAATACAACAAATGCATGTAATATTTTCTTGATTGAATCAAATTCCACATACACAGCTCAGTTAAATTCAAATAAATAATTCCGTTTGAAATATCCAATAGAATTTGAAAATTTTAGTTTTTTCACCATCATTGAAAATCAATTATTTCTGTGTATTTTACACAACATGATTTTCACACTTGGCACGTAAGTTTACAATTAAAAGCTGCTAGTTATGTAAAGGGAGTTTTATTTGTTATGTACGGGAGCAAATAAAAATTTAGCCAAATAATATTTTTGGACAGCTTTAAGTCGTTAGGAATTTAAATGAATTTGAGTCCGCATATTAATGTATTCAGCAGAAGTTAGCCTCACCTCATAATTTTTCATAATATTCATGAAGGCAAAACTTTTAAGCAAAAGTTCAGCAACGAGGGAGCCATTGCATTGTGGTGAGCACTGTACAGGGTATGCGAATAGCAGGTAGAGCCACAAACAAAGCCGAAAACAAATGTAAACCTAAATAAAACAAATAAACCAAATCCAAAATGATTTGCAGTTTCGCATAACTGAAATAGTTTGCAGAAATTGCCCAGAGAGGACCACAGAAAATAAAGTAAAACTTTTGAAACTGTGGGCGCTTCAAAATGGACCTTGCTTCAAAGCTAACTAGATGGCTGTGTGCCAAATGCTGTTCGATGCTAATAACAAACCTTTTGAACCAAAGATACGTGTTGCAGGTTGATGCCAAAAAAGAGAGAAATTACTAAAAATTAATCCCGGAAAATACATAAAGTTTGAAAAAGGGATGCACGATAAATTTCAGCATATCGATTTATATAGAAATTCTTGTACAAGAGAAACTGGAATTCTTGTCTGCATAGCCTTTATTTATCTTTAACCACTTGCGAATATTTTGCTTTAGAACTTCCATCGGGCTCGACTTCAATTCATTTAGAAGCACTGAGAGAGGAAAAAATCAAAGTGCTAGCAAAAGGCATTCAGGGTTAACGCATTTCCATGTTTCCCAGGAACTAACCAACGAATTTTTCCTAGTTTCATTTTTTCTTTTCTCTTTTTTTTTTGGAGCCCACATTTGATGGTCACTTTTTATGGACAGAGGCGGGAGGCAGACAGGAAGGAAACGGGCGGCTAAAGGTGCCGCTCATGGGATGGGAGGAATCATAAAAATAAATGAAAAAGGTCACTTTGTATTGGTTGTGAGACAATTTAACACAGGCAAATGTGTGTGCAACTGTAATTTTTGTGCCGTTGCCGTCAGCAGCAGCAGCAGCAACAATTGTGGAAGCATCTCTCCATCCACATCCCAGCAGCAGCTACCACATACAATGTACACACATATCTATGTGCATATGTGGCACTTACATACATAGTAAATAGTTTCGGCTTGGACTTGATGTTAAGCTATGGATGGGGCAAATTGCTGGGGTGGTATCATATTGCTGTTGTTGTGTATTGTGTTGCGTTGTGGGCAAAAGTATTTATGTAGCTTGTTGTTGGTTTTTCATTTGTTGTACTCACTCGTGGATGGGCAGACAAACAGATACGCAACAACACCAAAAACACCCACACATTTAATCCTTAACAAAGCCCACACACATGTGGCCAAATGAACATGTTAAGTTTTCAACAGCCATAAATTATTTCTTTAACAGTCTCTCTGCTCTTTTTTTGTCCTACTCGTATATGTTAAACGATCCTAAATGAATATAATTTATTGTGGCCATTAGGACTGGTCATGGCAAGTGCCCTTATTCCATTCTATATTCCATCCTGTCTGCCCCAAAATACGCAAATACAATCCATAATCTTAACCAGGACAGCCTAGCTTGGATCAAGTACGAAGGTCTGAGCATCTACAGCAAAGTACGCGGGAAGTAGTTTAAGGATTAAATTAAAAGACAATATTTGTATACAATTTTTACTTGTAACTAAAGTAATTGTTGTGGACATAAATACATCAGTATAAGGCTGAAAAGGTAGTAGACATAGAAGAGGTAGTATCACATCTACTACAAGCAGCTTTAGTAGTAGTAGTAATGAAAGTAGAACTACTGGTAATAATAGTAATTGTGAAAAGTAATGGATTAGTAGTAATAGTAGAAATTTGTTAAGCCTACAGTAGAATAAACATAACAGGAAGTATTAATAAAACTAGTAGTAGCTATTGTAGAAGTATGTAGTAGTAGTAGTATCAGAGATGTAGCTTTAGCTTTAGTAGCAGTAATAAAAGTAATGGTAGCCTTAGTAAAAGTACAACTAATAATAATTGTAGTAATGAAAGTAATATAAGTAGAATCATTTGAAAGTTATTAAATAAAAAATGAATTAGAAGTAATATCAATAAAAATGCAGTAGTAACTTCTGCGTTGAGTAATTTATTTAACTTTTAATTTTTAATTTTAAAGTCAACTAAGAACAGGCAACATTGATCAAATTTAATATTACTTAGTTAAGATGTGGAAATAGAAAATTGTAAAGTGTCTGATAATTAAAAATGTTAATTAAATAAAATTATGCAAATATGAATAAACTATTAATTTAAAAAATATGTAAATGCCAATTATAGAATATTCATTATAATCTTTGCAACGAATTGCTCTCTGTGCTTAATCTGTGAGAAGAATCTTTCGATATGGTAATGTTAATGTCGATACTTGGACCTGCTGTAGATGATGTAGTAGGTATTGAAGAATTGCAAGTATTTATATTATTACTGGTAGTGGAAGCATTGCAGCAGCTATAATAGTAATTACAGATGTAAATAGTCGCAGAATTAATATGCAAGTTAATAATAATAAAGTCGAGAATCTCTCGATGGCAATCAGAACTAGAATCGTGTATTTGTCACACTCCCAAGTCTTATCTGTGGTTTCACATTGAGAACAATTGAAATGCAAGTCTGTTTTTGTGTGTTTAGTAGGTGCGCGGAGCAGGGGGAATAGATGCCAGAGTGTCGTCCAGGGTCTCGTCGATGACAGCGCGGTATCTGATGGTGGCGCAGCCGTCGTCGCTGTCCAAGAAGGTCATGGTGTGCTTGCGCCAATGCTCTTCGAAGCATTTCTTCTTTTGTCCTTTGAGAGGGGCGCTGTAATCGTACTCATCCAGGCGCGTCTTGAAGTCCTCACGAGCATGCGAGCCACGCGACTCCTTGCGGTTCTCCATGGCCGTGATGATGTGAACCGCATTGATGAGCATGTTCTGCAGCTCCAGCGTCTCGACCAGATCGGTGTTCCACACCATAGTTCGGTCGTGCACTTTGATGTCCTTGAACTGCCTGTACAGATCCTGAATCTTCTCGAGTCCCTCCTTGAGCAGTTTGCCCTCGCGGAACACAGCCGCATGAGTGGTCATCGCTCGCTGCAGCTGATCCCGCAGCTTGGCGGTTGGAATGCAGCCGTTGGCACTGCGCAACTTCTTGAAGTTGTCCATGGTCTCATCCGTGCAATTGTCGGGCACGTCGGGCGGAGTGTCGCCCGGGCAGCTGTTCTCGGCAATGTCCAGGGCGCAGGAGCGGCCAAAGATGATCAGATCCAGCAGCGAATTGGCGCCCAGTCGATTGGCGCCATGCACCGAGGCGCAAGAAGTCTCGCCACAGGAGTAAAGACCCTCGACAATGTGCGACTCGCTGTCCTCGTCGACGGTGACCACACGGCCCATGAAGTCGGTGGCCACGCCTCCCATGTTGTAGTGGACGGTGGGCAGCACGGGCACCGGGTCCTTGGTGACATCGACCTTGGCGAATATTCTGGCAGTCTGCACAATGCCGGGCAAACGTTCGCGAATAATGGCCGGATCGATGTGATGCAGCTGCAAATGGACGTGATCCTTGAGCGGACCACAGCCATTGCCAGCCAGCACCTCCATGGTCATAGCACGAGCGACGACATCGCGCGAAGCCAGATCCTTGGCCTTGGGCGCATAGCGTTCCATGAAGCGTTCGCCTTTGGAGTTGACAAAGAAGCCACCCTCGCCACGCACGCCTTCAGTGATGAGGCAGCCTGCTCCATAAATCCCGGTGGGATGGAATTGCACAAACTCCATGTCCATCAGGGGGAGATTGGCCCGCGACACCCAGGCGTTGCCGTCGCCGGTGCAAGTGTGGCCGGCGGTGGTGGAGAAGTAGACACGACCACAGCCGCCGGCTGCGACGATCGTGTTCTTGGCAATGAAGCGATGGAAGGTGCCCTCGTCCATGTTCCAGGCCAGGCAGCCCACGCAGGCGCCATCCGACATGAGCAGATCGAGCACAAAGTAGTCCACAAAATAGTTGCACAGATCCGCGTACTTCAAGGTCTGGCCGTAGAGCGTGTGAATCAGAGCGTGTCCCGTGCGATCGGCCACGGCACAGGAGCGAGCAGCGACGCCTCCCTTGCCGTAGTCCAAGGTCTGTCCGCCGAAGGGTCGCTGGTAGATCTTGCCATCCTTGGTGCGGGAGAACGGCATGCCGTACTGATCGAGTTCGTAGACAGCCTCCTCTGCCTCGCGGCACATGTAGTGGATGGCATTCTGATCGCCCAGCCAGTCGCTGCCCTTGACGGTGTCGTAGAAGTGGAACTTCCAGTCGTCCTTGTTCATGTTCGACAAGGCTGCGTTCACGCCTCCTTGGGCAGCCACGGTGTGGGAGCGAGTGGGGAACAGCTTGGAGAGCACGGCAGTCTTGTAGCCATTGCGAGCCAACTCGAAGCCAGCCCGCATTCCAGCTCCTCCAGCGCCCAGCACAATGGCATCAAACTTGTGGTCCTTCATGTCGTACTCGCAACTGGAATGGCGAGCGCAGGACACGTTCAACAAACGCGTGGAACGCTTCGAGTAGTCGGAGATTGTGGCTCGAAGTAAGGGCAGTGTCTTTAAGAGATGCATTGTTAATAATTATTGTTCAAATTTACTCGTTGATTATTTTTGAGTTGAGTTAAATTAAGTTACTTTCCCTGACAAGCGCCGCACATCTACTAGATTTTATTTATATTCGAGTATACTTTATGACTACTTGCATGTTTACTGAATATTTGGAATTTTATCACAATTCAATATGTAATTTAAAGGTAAGAAATATTGAAATTCGTATGTACATCATATATAAAAAAATTAAATTTGTTGATATGTGTATGCTTCTACATTATTATTGGGTTATTTTTTAATTATTCTAAAAATTATTGGTGTTAGAAACACAGCAAGTCAAGTTCTTGCGCTCGACTTTAATCTTTTCCCGGCTATTTTGAATTGCAGTATTACTTTATATTCTTCTTGTTTATTGGCACACACCTTCCTTTATATTGCAAATTGCTAATGATAATATTAAAAATCATTCAAAACATTATCTAATAAAAATAATTTTATAAATGAAAAACTATATTATTTTGTTAGGGCTTACAAATATATTCTTCAAAATAAATTGTCACAACTTCGAAATTTTTTAAATGAATTTCCATTTTTCCTCCCGTTCAACATACGTGTTTTAATTAAATTATTTAACAACGACAAATTCGCAAAGTATCTCTTTTATACAAACAATAGTGCAAATAAAATTTTTAAACACATACAAAAATGTTAACAAACATTTTAATTTTTGTTATATTTTTTCAAATTTAATAAGTACAATGTAGCTTATTATAATATTATAATTTCATTTGAATATAATAGCCACCTACTTTCAATAGTTCGAAAATTGTTTGAAATCACAATGTTAAATTAAAATGTTAACTTATACAAATATTTCTTATTGCCATGTCAACAGAAATGCGCGTGATTTCATACATATTTGAATACTATGTTATATGCTCCAAATAATTATCGAATTGTTGTGCATAACAATAATTGCATTAATAACCTGCGCTGACATTTTATGAAAATCTAAGCAGTAATTAATTTCAATCCATATTTGATTACCATCTACATTAAAGTAGATTTACAATTAATATATTATAAATCTCAAAACGATTTTAATTTGTATTAAGCAACTATCTGCTTCAAATAATTTTACATTTATAGTGTCAGAATATGATGTTCCGTTTCTAATTTTACTTATTTTGAAATTAACTAGAAGTCTCTTGATTTATTGTGAGTTATCTGATTTAATTTATATTCTTGAAAATATAAATTCCCATTTAAATTTGTTAATCTTGTTATCATATCAAGTAAAGCATTGCATTGCTGTCTACAAAAATCTGACTCCAGTTTAAAACGGTCGGGATTGTTGAGCTGAGATCACTGCTGTTGTTTCAGCTGTTGTTTATGAAGTAACACCATTTCTAATATTAGTTGCCATTGCCGTGCTGGAAGTCGAACTCTTTGCCATTGGACCAACTAAAAGCTACATTTTTCCACGAAAAATCCTCCCATCGGCAATCGAGTCGAGCACAAAGAAGACGCGACGCGACGCGGCGGCAACAGCAACAGCAACGGCAACGGCAACAGCAACGGCAACAGCAACGGCAACGGCGTCGGTTGCAAACAGTTGATTGTGAGGGCAAACAGTGAAGCCGGCCTCGATGAGGGGCTGCTGCGGGGTGGCAATGTCTACGACGTTCAGGCCATGCCCATGTCGAGCAGAGAGTAAACATACTTAAGCGAAACGAAAACACGAATTACACCGCTTTTTAGCCCGGCCAGACGAGGGCACAAGCAACATGCAATCCAAACAACGCAGCCTAACTCATCGCAATATGCAAATGAGTCTGGCCCTGGTCTTCTCTATGGGCAAATAGAGTGGTAGATGCCGCCGGGCATTAGGTAGGCAGGTCCTAGGCACAACCAGGGGCAAGGAGAGCGAGCGAGAGGCGAATGCGAGAAACGAAAGACTTGGAACACGAACTCTTACTCTAACTCAAACTGAAACTCTAACACGAACTTAAACTTGAACTTGGACGAATGGATATTCCCGACGGCAATGCATGCCACTAATTGATGCCCATGGTCTGCTGTAAAGGATGCCAACAGGACGAACGGTCCGCGTGTTTGGTTTATGAGTTTACAACCTCAGCCTAATTGAGGCGGGGAAATTCGCTTAGGCCGGCCATAAACACGAATTGTTTGCAAACACAAGCAGAAAGGATTTGCCATAAACTGGCACAAAACGTTGCTACAATACGGTGTGGTAAATATTTAGGGCAAGGTCGCGGCATAATGGCTGCAGGCTTCCGCGTAGACACACAGCGCAACCATAACAAAATCCTTTTCGCGTATCCTTTCCGCTGAAATGCTTGTGCACAATATTTTCATTAATGAACATGGTACTAGTTGAATGAAGCAGCTAAACTCGATTCATCCGATATTCGTTTGTTAGATTAACTTCGCCTCACTGCCTCAGATGCTTTACGATTCGAGTTATTTCACAGCACTTTTAGCCATTTGATTTCTTTTTATTAAAATTTCATAGTTTGTTGATTCTTCTCATTTACCTCGCCAGCATTTGCCGAGCATTTGTAGGCCTGCAGCTGTTGCCGTAGCTCTGTTTACCTTTCAGCGCCATAGTCTGATCAATATTTTTCGCCCCACCCGTTTCCCGTTTCCCTTCGCCCTCCAACTCCAGCTCTGGCCGTCCATTGACACGCGGCGGCAACTTAAGAAAGAGCAATACATCGATCGCAACGATTGAGCAGGCGCGTGATCTTCAAAAACACGAACAAGTTATAAATAATTTCAAAATAGAAACAAAAGCCAAAGTTTTGGTGACTTGCATGCAATGCTTTTCTTTTCAGTATCGCAGTTTGCTTTCTATTTTAGGCAATCGAATTCTAAACCGGATTCAGGACTTTTAATTTTGCTATAATTATTTATCATTTCAGTCGACAACAGAGCAAAATACAGAACAAAATTTAAAAGCAACGATTATGTGAAATTGAATGATTAATCTTATATATGAAGAATGTAAATATAAAATTTAAAAAATAAACAAGATATAAATTTATTAAACCAAAACATTTTGACAAAAGATCATAATATAGTAGTCAATTACAATATATAAAAAGCATAATTTTAAATTGAATGTAAAATGTTTATTAAATCTTAAAAACATAAATGCAAAATAAAATAAAAAAATTAATATAAACATATTTAACCAAAATGATTTATAGAAATTCATAACGTTAAATTTTATGTATTAAAACAAATAAATGAAATATGTTATGTGAAATGGAATTATAAATATGTACATTATGTGACAAATATTTAAATGTTTGATTAGAAACAAAGAAATGGTTGAACACATTCAATAAATTGTACAATTTGTACAAAAATGAGCGGCAAAGAATTATGCATTTCATTAATGAATAATTTCTCACACTTTAGCTTAAAATGAATGCAATTTGCTTTAACATTAAGTGAATAAAAAAGCTCAACTTGCTTTTTTAAATCAATATTCGCAGCTGTACTTCACTTATTTACTTTCTTTCCAAATTGTATTTTCATTTCAATTAATTTTGTTCTCTTTGTAATCAATTTAAAGAGTTCTCAAATCGTCAGCCAAATGCAATCAATATGTGTGAAATCTGGAATTGGTGATGCTCCAATTGAATTGAAGAGCAATTTCATTTGCAAATACACAATTGCATTACACTCAGTGGAGTTGTAAAAATGTTAGCATCATAACCATATCAAATGGAGTGCCAAATTTCTAGCTATAGTATTTTGACCTCACTCTCCAGCTCCAACCAATTTTTATGTACTAAATGTATATGTGTTGTATTTGTATATTTTGGGTGTTATATATGTAAGAGTTGTCGGTTGTGGTTAAATGTTTACAGCTTAAAATTCAACTGAAAATTAAAAAAAAAGACTAGAAAAAAAAACTAAAAACGTGTAGAGAAAAATGCTTAAAGCGGCAAACCAGTTTTAGGTACAGACACAGGCCAACAACAAACAAACAAAACGCCGTAGAAAAAATATACAAAGTTTTAATTGGTTGCGCAAACAAAAGCACAAAACGAGCGTCTAAACAAATCGAATCCACTCAGTCGGCGACTACGAATAGTACAATACTCGTGCTCGAATGTAGGTCCAGTTGTCGGGGTCTCTATCATAATCTCGGCAAACACCTTGCATTTAATCACTGGCGCATGCAAAGCTTGAGCTCGAAGGGAAACTCCTCAGGATATCTGCAGTCCCAGTGTTAAGAGGTCAGACAGCGATCACGTTCGAACGCATTGAACGCGCAACTGCCTCGTTCTCATGAATGATATTCAAACCAATATCCAAAACCGGAATCTGCGACTTCTACCTGCTGCGATGACGATGTGCTGTAAGTCAGAGCGGGACGGCGAGCATTTGTCTTCTCGCTTGTAGCTGTTAGAAGGTGTGGCTAAGCGATCGATACGTTGTGCTTGACTGGACGCGAGAGCGAGCGAGACGACTGTATGTCGGCATGTGACGTGCGTCGACAATGGCTGAGAAAGAGTTGAATCAGCCATTGAGCCAAGCGGGCAAACAATATGGCTTGGCCAGCAGGTTGGCCAAAGAGAAATAGAGGTAAGCATCAGGCATCGAGCATCGAGCACCGATTGTTAAAAGCAAGCGCGGCTTGTGATGGTTGAAAAAATTAGCACCGATCGTCGATCATTAGCTCGGGAACGGTGGCAACGCAAACAACGCACTCGACGGCGGCCCGAAATTCGACAACGAATTTAACGACGGCAACTCGGAAGGTTCCTCACTAATATCGGCCACAGAGTGATACTATATCTTACCTCTTAGCGCCACGTAAAAATAATACTTTCGATATCGGCGACATCTGACAACGTTAAAAATCTGACAAAACATTGATAAATACATAATCGGTTATTGTGTCTAGTGTGTGCCCTAGTGTGTTATCTACAAAATCAAAGCTTATCACCAAATCGATCTGATTTTCGAAGGATTATTAATTATAGCAGCGCCGGTGTGAACCAGGGAATATACTGTAAAATATGTAAGTTTAATTTCTCTTAAATCATATTATAATTGATTATGTTGGAGTAGCCTAAATTTTACTTTTTCTGAGGTAACCTAACCTAAAAAATTGAAGTTATTAATGTTGGCCAATGTTGTTCCACAGTTCGTTTTACAATCATTATACAAATATTTTAGGTATGTCGTATTATTATATCGTACAACAATTTAAAATGACATAAAAACCTCCACATTTTAAAAGATTCAAATTTCAGTCTTTGATACTTTGTATGAATTTAAAACAATTTTAATTTTATGTATACTTTTTAACTTAAAGAATAAGTAATAAATTTTGGAAGTCCAATTTTAATATCTGGTATCTTTTAGCAAAATTTTTAAATTTTTAGAACAAACAATTTTGTAAATAAGAAGTAGGTAAACATTTAAGCACGTTTATAGTACAAACTCCTTTCACTAGCGATAAATACGAGGTATTTATAAAAAAAATGAATTTTCTTCATCGAAATTGCTTTGCATTAAATTCATGAAAGTAAATGTTTATGTTTGCATTAAAAATGCATACACAAAATGAGGCTAGTGTATTTACGATACTATATTGCATAAAAACCATATTTGTGCAAATAACTAATTAAATTTTAATTATAGAAGACGGTTTATTGATATCAGCTTTTTTACATGTTGATTTTGAGTATTTATGTTTGGGATTAATTTGTTTATTTGTATATTAAAAACCTTAAAAAACTATGTCATAAAAAACGTGGGAAAAATGCAAATCAGTTAACTAATTTAGAATTTAATCAGAATGCTTTGCACCGTCGGAATGACAGTGCAGATTTTAGTTAGCACAGTCAGTCAGTAACTGTGTTTTTTGTTATAATCATTTTATTTTATGCAAATTAACAATTGTCCAGCCTATTTAAACAAACGTGTGAAAATCAAACATTCAATCCAAACACTGTCCCAAAGCGCCAAAATTCACAAAACACAAAATTTGACACCCAAATCTATTCAACACTTCCCAAAAAAGAAACCAGCGAGTGACAAAAACCGATATTAATGATCCTAATAATAACTCTAATAATATAAAACAGCAGCCCACGCGACTCGCATAGGGGCTGGAACCGCAGTCACAATCGCAGTCTCCGCAGCCGGAGCCGAACAGCAATGTTCACACGCAAATTAGGAGGGACATAAGAATTTGCTTGTGCCGCATGAGGCCGCAGGCATTTTAATCGGCCCCAGCAACAACAACCGCAGTAGCAATAACAAAAACAGCGGGGACCAACACAATTGGCCAGAAGCAACAACGGCAGCAGCAACAACGGCAGCAGAGCTATGTCAGCCAATTACGACGCATGTGAAAATTATCCTATTAAATGCGAATCAAAAGAGCCAAGGAATTCTCGCCCACACTTCAGCATTGCCTCAAGCCAAGACCAACAGCCTCCGCTTCCCCCGCCCGCCAACTGACGGCGAGCATCCCAGTTTAGTACTTGACAAATGCTTACTAATTAATTACAGTTTGTACAAAATTTTAGTAAGCATCTCATAAAGTGCGTCTATCTGGCCAGGCGAGAAGTGTGCAGAAAACAAAAGTGTGATAACTGCCACGCCCACTCTCTTTTAAACAGGAGCTGACCCACACGTAGCACAATCGGCTGCCCCTTCAGTTGACACGAAGGGAGTGTGATGCACGGCCAGGGGCTAAATTTAAATTGGGTTTATTTTTATGTAAAGTGAAGTGTGAAATTTAGCAAATCTGTTTAATCGCCGACGATAAGCTACCTGCCATTCGGCACTGCCAATGTCCTTAACAGGTGTGAACTCCTGTGTGCGTCTGTCGGAATCTGAAATGCCAAATTATCGATACTTCGTGCCAATTTCCGCACAGGATACAGGGCTTAAAGTTTTCAGCGTCAATGCGATGGCAATGCGATGTGATGCGACGGCAATTCAAGCAATAAAGATAAGAGTTCAGTTGGCACAGCAGCGACTTTTGGCAAGTGATTTTCGTACTAATTTAATTTAGAAATCGATGCTTTAGTTTGTAGAAAAGGTGTTGAGCGTTTATCGAACGAAATTAACTTGAATACACAATGAGTGAGCGTGCGTAGCAAACACAATTTCCATATTATAATGCCCGCAGTTAGAGTATTTGAAAATGGTCTGAGTAAACATCAAAGTCACGAAATCATTCAAAAATCAACATCACCAAATGTATAGGAGGAAAAAGTCCAACCCAACCCGTCATGGCAGCCATCAAATGTTAAAGTACATAGACACACACACGCACACACGCGCACTCACACACGTCCATGAGAACATGAACACACAAACACATGCGTAATCAGACAACACACAAAAACAGCTTTTCATTAAGCTCCAGTGATGGAGCGCTGTGCTCCACGTTGATATTCATACATACAGCACACAAAGCATGTATCACGAATCGAAGCACGCACACAAGCACATACATACACATACAACCACATATAGACAGACGGAGCTATATAAAAATCAACTTTACTTGAATGGAAAATTTAATAACTTTCCCAAAACTAATCTAGAAACATAAATTGGCGCACAAGCCAAATTTTAATCTTTCATTTTTAAAAAATAATCAAAGTATTTTTGTGACTAAGAAACATCTGAATTTACTCAGAAAACGCTTCCATATTTGATCCGATTGAGAGCATCGTCCTCTGTCCGATCAGCTGATTGAATCACGATCAGAGGGATACCTGTTCTGATGGCAGCAATAAATTAAATTTATGACAAATGCGAGACACATTTTACGGGCAAGATTTGATGATGCCTAGAAATCAATTGAAATCTGACAAGCAATTTAATCAAAAGCCAACGAGGGTTCGGCATAATTCGGTTTGGAAGAACAATATTCGAATTATATAATCTTGTGGCCATTAAAGTACTAGCTCCAAAATGGGAAAATGTATATTGTACAATGGCAGAATCACGTCGGCATTTTCAAGTCCAATTTCGTAGCACAATAAAAGTAAACAAAACAATTAATACATTTTGTTAATTTATGATTACAAAACATTGCGAGAAACACTTTCAGTGCCAGACCAGAATTTAGACATCACCAAGCAGATTTTAAGCGTTCTGCCCTTTTTTTTTTCTTCTCTTTTTCCCGCCGCCGCATTTACAATCCCAGTACTGTCCGGGATTTCGGTAGAGGTAGCAAGAGAAACAAAAATAGTGGCAGCGACGGAGTAAACAGAGGTGTTTGTTGCTGTTGCCACGGCCATAAATAAAAAGGGTGCCCGCTGTTTATGACCAGTCAGCCAAGCAGCCAAGCAGCCAGCATCCAGCCAGCTTCGTTGTCCGAGGTTCAAGACCTGTCGGAGTTTAAGTTTGAATTGGAGTCTCAGGCATAGCTAAAGTGTGCAATATAATTAAAAGCCGACAACAGACTTGGACGGGCATTCTTCTAATGCGCCTGGGACAGTGTTGTAAAGGTATAAATAAAGTGCCGGCGGGTCAACCCGCTTTGATGTAAAACCACTGCCAATCCCAGTCCCAATCCCAATCGCAATGCATGAACTCTGCATTCCAGTAACTCGCATTTTTATATTCCCAGAGACTATATGCACTCCTACTACCTAACACATAAACACAGCTATTGGAAATTATTGAGCCAGTTTAATTGTCGTAAAACTGTTATTAACTAAAGGTGCAATGATCTAGTCTGTAAACAAATATTTAAAAAAATGCATATGTCTATTGAATCGACGTTTAATTATATTTAATTTGGAATACTCAATTTGGGCTACTTATAAATTTGATAAGATTGACAAGATATCACTTTAACTGCGAAAAAGTAAAATATGAAATTTAGAAAACTTGTAATTTGAATAATTTTCTTAAAATATAAAAATTATTTTAATTTGAAGTTTTAAATTTGATTTGATAGGCTGCACATACTGACACTGCAAGTAAATAATAAGAATTATAAAACTATCACTTTAAATTATATTCTTTAAATATCAGAAATAAATATTTGTATTACCAGCATATTCATAAAAACAATAGCTAATTAGAATTAAAGTGATATTCGCCTTTTTTTCAATTTAAAATACATTATTTTGGGCTGCTTATATCTGCTAGATATAATTTATAAAACTGATTATAAAATTAAAAGTAATTTTAAAATATCAGTTATTAATATTTTTGTTTCCTAAAATCATAATTGCCTAATTGTTTGTATATAATTAGAATTATAGTAATAATATAATATTATTAATTTTATTGCAATTAAATTTAATTTGAAGTATTAAATTTGAATGAATTGAAAAAAACGAGAATTTTTTTAAATATCAGAAATAAATATTTGTAATTTTTCCGAAATATCTGAACTAGTCAATAATTGCCTATATTGAATTTATCTATCGTTATGAAAACTATAATGATAATAGCTAAATTTCTGACAGAAATTAGGTAATATTCGTTTTTTATTACAGTTAAAAATGTTTACAAATTGAGGTGTATAACTTTTGATTGCTTCACTCTGGTCACTTAATTAAGCCCTTTGCTAACCCATTCGTCGTCTTCTCTCTTTGCAGTGGACATGACCACATCACACATCTTATCCGCAGTGGATCCGACAACGGGACTAAACGGAAATGTGTCAGCGGGAGGAGGAGGCGCTGGAGGCGGCGCTCACTCGCCTCAGCACGCAACCCACAATGGACACGGCCATGGAATGTCTGGCGTTGGCGGCGTGGTGGCGATGGCCTCGGGGGGAGGAGGAGGCGGTGTTGGCGGACATCGCATAGCTGGAGGCGCTGGCAGCCCCAATGAGCTGGATCGCAATCTGCGAGTCTCGCTGGACGATCGAGAGCTGTGGCTGCGCTTTCAGAATCTGACCAACGAGATGATCGTCACCAAGAACGGCAGGTGGGTTGTGAATCATTAGCTCGGCCTGCTTACTTGTTGCTTGGCCCTTCTTCTTTGGGCAGCCGAACGTGTTAAATGGAAGTTAACGTGGCCAACAACGACGACGACGACGACGACGACGTTGGCGATTGCGGCGCATTTTGTTTTCCTATGCAAATTGGCAATGAGATATTTTTTTTTGCTGTTTTTGTTTTGCGCTTTTGTTTTTGCTGCAATGATTTTTCATTTGGCGCTGTTTGCACCTTATAATGAAGCGTTAACGTTTCTGTAGCACCACATATACGTCTATATATACACGTATATATAGCTGGGCATATACATAAGTCTACTCGTATTTATTTACATGCGAACGTTTGTCGAAATAACTAAAAATATTTATTTACCCATGTGCCAGAGTGCATGTGTGTGAGTGTGAGTGTGTGTGCGAAACGCGCTTAGAACTTGTACTTAAAGATCCCTCGCCTCTCTCTCTCTGCGTCGACACTCTTCTAGCGGGGCAGGTGCTAATTAACGCGGCTCGGCAACAGCCGCCATCTTGTACTAATTGTTGTGGAACAGTGCGCGGACGGCGCGTTTCAATATTTGTCCGAAAGCAACGTCGGCATCGGCATCGACAGAGAGGCGAAGACAGAGACGGAAAGCCATCGAGCTGAGGCCTCTTTAGAATCTGGGCAAGGGCAATGGCAAACAGGCAACAAAGCAAACTGAAGAAATGGAAATGCTGGCCAGCATATTCATGTGGCTTCGACTCTTGCATAACTGTTAACTGAATCTATTTCCATTGCCATTAACTTCATCTCTCCATTTCCAATTTTTCATATTCTTCTCTCGTTGCAGGCGCATGTTTCCGGTTGTGAAAATCAGCGCCTCCGGCTTGGATCCGGCTGCCATGTACACGGTCTTGTTGGAGTTCGTGCAAGTCGACACCCATCGCTGGAAGTACGTCAATGGAGAATGGGTAAGAACGAACCACATTCAAGCAGCGAGCAGACAAATAACTATTTGAGTCTGAGCCACAATCGAGCAAACAAACAATTATTCGAGACTGAACCACATTCGAGCAGACAAACAATTATTAAAGTCCAGCAGAGTTGCAAGTTGTCCACATTCATTTCCACATCACGATTTTTTAAAACAATTTCTTTATTATATACAACAAATTTGTTCAATTGTCATTTCATTTATTTTTGAATTAATGACTATACAAATAGCGATTAATTATAATATTTGTTTGTCATATATCTGAATAGATTCATAGCCAACGCATTTCTCACTCTCTCTTCTGTAGCGACGGCAATATGAGTTTCTTTTTTGTCTTCTATTAAATAGTATATAATTCTGTCCGTTGCTAATTATTTACATAAATCACAGTAATTAGTAATAAATATACTAGCGGTCAAATTAATACATTTTTAATATTTATAAAAAGCTATTATATCTGTTAAAAAGTCCAAGAAATTTGAGCGATTTGGATTGCAATTGTTGCTGAATTAATGACCATACTGAAAACGATCCATTATTAAATTTGCAATGTGTTCTGTCATACACGAATTGATTTATTCCTTACACAATCACATTCTCAACTGTACAATGTATTTTTTTGTTCAAGTTATTTTCATATTACTTTTGAATAAAATATATGTAATTTTGTTCAATTCATTTGAAAAATACATTGCTGATAATTATTTATAGAATTCGCAGCTATTAAAAGGAGAGATACTAGTGGCCATTTAGTTGACTTTATTATATTTTTGAACCAATGCAATGAAAACTGAGATTCTGCATTAAAAAAAATACTTCCAAGTGAAATGTGAAATATGGGCATTAATTAATACTAACTAACAATTTTCCTAATGTCTTTAGAAGAACATTTGAATTGTTTTCGACATATTAATTCAATCTATAATACTGAAGATAGTAAATGTACAAAAATTCACTTTATAGTATTTATAAAACCATTTATTCAAAACTAAGATTCTAAAAAAGAAAATAAAATACTCCGAAGAGCAATGCGAAATGTGAAATATAATATGACTTAATAACATTTCTAAAGCCATTAATATATTAGATGTGCATTTTAATTATTGTTTGGAGACTTAAACCATTTTATAGATAATACGAAAATTTCACTATAAAATTCAGTTAGTGAAGAAACGAAAATTCTTCGAAAGAAAATGTGAACAACTCTGCTATAGTTTTTAATTATAATATGCAATTTCATATATGCTATTTAACAGGTTCCCGGCGGCAAGGCAGAAGTTCCGCCGTCCAATCCGATTTACGTGCATCCCGAGTCCCCCAACTTTGGGGCACACTGGATGAAGGAGCCAATCTCATTCGCCAAAGTCAAGCTGACCAACAAGACCAACGGAAACGGCCAGGTGAATATCGAATTTCTCCATTGCAAAACTATAATTTATAACTCCAATTTTGAACAATAGATAATGCTAAACTCGCTGCACAAGTACGAGCCTCGAGTGCATCTGGTGCGCGTGGGATCCGAGCAGCGTCACGTGGTCACCTATCCGTTCCCGGAGACGCAGTTCATCGCTGTGACCGCGTATCAGAACGAGGAGGTCACCTCGCTGAAGATCAAGTACAATCCCTTCGCCAAGGCCTTCCTGGACGCCAAGGAGCGACCTGACACGCTCTATCCCCACGACACCCACTACGGCTGGTTGATCCCGCCGCCCACACACTACACGAGCGCAGCGGCAGTCGCTGCTCCGCCACCGCCTCCGCTGGCCATGAGCCAGACCCACAGCCTGGTGGCGTCGTGTCCCACCTCCGCCTCCTCCTCCAGCGTCGCCTCCTCAGCGGCCGCCACGGGCAGCTGCGATCGCTACGGCCGCTCGCTGTCCACGCGCAGTGCAGCCTCGAATCGCAGCACGCCATATAGCCGACCGCGCGTCGTCTCCGCCGGCTCCAATGGCAGTGCGGGCAACGGCTCCTCCTCCTCGCCGCAGCCGCCGTCGGCTCCACAGACGCCCACCAGTCTGCAGTCCAGTTCAGCCATTGGCACCGCCAGCAGCGCCAGCGGCAGCAATACGAACGCCGCCAGCAGCTCTGGCTTCTCCAGTTCCTACTCGCAGTCGAGCTTCATGCCCGTGGAAGCGTCGACGCCATCCGTGTTCCCGTATCCCAGCAGCTGGCAGAGCAACAGCTACAACTGGAGCTCCAGCAGCGTGCCGGGTCCCATGCCCATCAACGTCTGCAGTCGCGGCCAAATCTGTAAGACCACAATATCCTCTGCAATCCCAGACTCTTATTAATTGAATGATCTTTGCAGCCACCCACAACTCGCCGTCGCCCACGAACGGTTCGCCCAGCTACACGACGCCCTCGCCAGGCTACACCATCCACCACCTGACGCCGCACAGCCATCAGTACAACATGTCGCAATCGGATCTGTACGCGAGCGGATCGACAGTGGCCTCCAGCTCGCCACAGACGTATGTGGCGCCTGGCCATCAAGTCTACCATCCGACGCCCACCTCGCCCAGCCATCAGCTGTACACGAATGTGCTGAACGCACCCTCGGCTCTCAGCTATCCGGCCGGAGGCTGGCACAACGGATCGGGCGCGGAATACGGACTCTATCAGAATGCAGCGGCGGCTGCCTATTATCAGCCCGAGTACATTCCCCTGGAGATTGGGTAAGTGGGAGCATCGATGGGCGCGAACTCGACATTCAATTATCGCTAAAGTAGCTATCAATGATCTGTCTCGACTCGCAGCTACGCCTCACACCCGCTGGAGCCCGTGGACGTCACGAAGTCGCTGGAGCAGCCGCAGCCACAGTCCGCCATGGAGCACAGCTCTGTCATCACCTTGGAGTGCAGCACGCTCAAGTCTGCCCCCCATCACAACGAGATCAAGCTGGAGTCCCTCGAGCATCGTGTGGATCAGAGTGTCGCCGTCTCTGTGCCCCTGCCCACTGCTGTGCCCACCTCCGTGGTGCAGACTGCCGACACCTGGACTCCACTGACACCTCCACAGAGCACGCTGCAGTGATGAGTTCATGAGATCATCGCACAGACCCAGCCCTTAGACGCATGACCCCCAAGCTACATGGATCGCCCTAGCCCTAAACAATTCTATTATTATCTACGAGTTATTGTAAATGTAGCAAAATGTTTATCTCTCTCGATACTTATTTTATTGTAAACTTTCAATTGTATTTCTATCAGATTATATATAAATATATTATTGTACAAACAACATGCCAAATTCTTAATTGTTTCTCGACTAAAATAGACATTTTTAGAAATATGTCATCTACAATATTATAAATAAGTAAGAAATGTTGTGTAGGTATTATATATACAACTCATTTTATTTTATTTGTTTATAATATTGCTTACGGACAGAGAATTTGTATTATTACAAATACTTATTTATATATGTTTCATAACTGGTTCTTAGAGACATGAAGAGGCAGCTGCAATTATTAATGAAAAGCCATTTTTTGCATCATAATTTATGCAACTATCTATAAGGGGAAATTCAAATAAAAATGCATATCGCTTTATTTTTATTTTACAGCGATTGCAAAATATACAAAAAAAAGTTATTAAATATCGTAAGCTGTGCTAATAACAACTGTTGTGCAAATAACTGAAACATTTCATAAAAAATATTGAGCGTAAAATATTCTGATTTAGCAGATAAGCATTTAACAACTGTTGTGTTCATACAAAATAAATAATCTAAATAATTTACAGCAAATAAATTGTATTGTATTGAATATGTACATACAGTCACTCTTTTCGAAAACTCGTTGCAAATTGCCAATTTCGTGTTGTTACATTCACCAAAAATTTTAATGCAGTTCATTAAACAAATAATCAAGCTGTTGAACAATGAAAGTCTTGTATTTGACAAAAATCGCTTAGTCTTTTTAACCGATTTTAAAGACAATTTTATTTTTGTTTAGGCATAAAAATTTTTTTTAATGTAAATAATAAATTTGGCAATAAAATTATAATAAAGGAAACTTAATAAATATGATGTCAACCAAAATCTGTATGTTATCTGATAGATTTTTTAAATTTAAATTAAAATAAATAACAAGCATATACATATCTTAAAGACTACTATGATTCTTTACAGATAACAAGCTTATTTTTGTATTTGCAAAAATAACTTAATTCCTTTATTGTTATTGTGTATTTAAGCATTAGACCCAAACGGTATTACCATAATATAATTCCTAATTATTATGCAAGAGTCAAATGACTTATCAATTCATGGATAGAGACTAGAAGAGACGTTTGAAACTAGAAACAAGAAGGAACGTTTAGATTAATATTACGTCCGAATTCCCAATTATGCACAGATATAAGCATTGAAATTCCTTGAAACATGTCTATTGGTCCCAATGCATACTGTATATGTGTACTATATATATATATGGATAGATATCCAGCTAACTCAACAAGCAAAGCATAGTTATTGTTTATGTTCTGCTTCAGTTCAGCTAACATTGGTCAAGTTATCTGCAACATTTCGATTGGCTTTATGCCAACTTAGCTTCATATTTAGTATATATTCACGCACCATATTTCGTCAATTAAACTGGAGATTATCAGAGGGGAAAGTAAAGATTCGGAGCGGTTTGAAAACGCACTAAACAATTGCATGCATGCCATTAATTAAGATTGAGATTGTGGATGCGGGGCTCGGCTGTTGCTCAAGACAATAACTGACAACAACTCGGGCTGGAAGTTCGTCTAGCAAAACAACCAAATAAAGTTAGTGCTTAGTTCGTTTAGCTAAACTTGTGCGATTCAAAGGAGCATTCAAGTTGGCCCAAAACTTGCGCTTAACTTCTTTGGCCACTCACGTTGAAACAATTGAGACCTGCATGGCATGGCATGGCATGGCAGGGCATGGAATGGAAGTTGAAGGTGGCTGCCACAAAGTGTGCTCGTGACGGCAATCTGGTTGCGTCAGGAGCAGAGAGCAGTGTAATTCATGAGGCAATGAACACAAAATGCACCACAAAGCAACGTGATGATAATGAGTCGAGAATTGTACGAGTCGAGTATGTAAACTTGCAGCAGACAATTGAATGTGCCACCATTACAAATGTTCCCAGCTGTCAGAGAATCGCTGGACACCCACACACACACACACACACACATACACATTGTCCATTGTCCAGCTGGAGTATAATTAAAAAGACATGCCACAATCATTTGCAAAGGAATGCGCTTCAGCAAGGCGCCGGGTTAGAAAATCCTCTTAACTCTAATGGGAGAAACGAGAGAGGGGAGAGAGAGTAGAAAGTGCAGCTGACTCACCTGGTAGTCCATTGAATTGCCGTAGCCCATGTGATTGCAGGAGCACGAACAGTGCTTGATATGTTGCTCCAGCTCATCGTCAATTGTGGCGCCAGCCAGCGTCAGAGCATGACCGTAGCAGGCAGCGCTTAAATCCTGATGGTATTTGACTTTCTGCTGGTAATGAGCCTCGTTTGTCTGCTGCTCCGCCAGCTGATTTGCGGCCGCTGTCAAGCTCATCCTGCCCAGCGGTTGACCCATAAGCTGTTGCTGTTGCTGCTGCTGCTGTTGTTGTTGCTGTTGTTGCTGGTAGTTCTCGGCGCCCGCGTCCAGCGAAGCGGACTTGAAGATTCGCATTGTGGATTGCATTGGGCGACCGCGGTTGGGACTCGGGCTGGCGCTGTTAATGCTGCTGTTTATGTTAGTTTGACTCTCTTGCGCTGTTACTGTTAGGCTGCTGCCGCGTAAGAGCGTGCGCTCAAAGCTCTTGGGTCTGTGGAAAGCTTCGTACGCAACAGTTTCGCCAGCCAGCACATCCTGCCTCATCGACCCACCAGTTGCTGCCGTCGTTGCCGACGCCGCTGCCGCTGCTGCTGTGGCAGTGACAGCCGAGCTGGCGGCCGTCAACATCATGCTGAGGCGCAGCAGCTCATTGGAGTCCGCCGGCGGCAGCGGCACGCTGCACGAGCCCGTCTCCGTGGCGCTGTCCATGGCCTCCGACTCCAGCTGCTCCACATTCGGTTCATCCGAGTTGCTGGACTCCAGTTCGCTCAACTGTTGCTGCTGCTGCTGCTGCTGGAGTCTGGCGCGCTGTCCGATGATGGAGGCTGCTGTGGAGTTGGCGCCATACTTCCAGTAGGTCTTGTTGGTGCCCACAATGCGCTGCAGCTGCGGCACGTGGGCGGTAGATGGGGTGGAAACTGGTTGCTGCTGCCGCTTCTGCCGCTCCAGCTGCTGGAGCGTCTTGAACGTCTTACGCACCGGCTGCGTGTGATGCAGCGTGGCGCAGCGTCGCATCGGCGGCGGCGTGTACACCGGGGAGACGCTGTAGCTGTGCGAGTGTCGCGACGGCGACAGCGAACCACTCGACTTGGCGCCCACCAGTCGCGCCTTCAGCTTCTTGCCAAAGCCGCCGCCATTGCCGCCTCCGCCCGCCCGCGGCGACAGCGAGTGGGCGGAGAGCGAAAGAGCGCGCGTGAACTTCAAGCGTGATCCGCTGGTGACGCTGGCCGCGGACTGACGCTGGGCGGCGATGAGCTGGCACTCGTCGATGGTGGGCAGCTTGAGCAGATGCGGATGCAGTTGCGAATAGGCCAGCGACGGCTTGGCGGCCAGGCTGATCGGGCTGCCATTCGACTCCACTGTGGCTCCTCCTGCACCTGTTGGCAGCGGCGGCTCAAACAGATTCTTTTGGCTGAGCGCCAGAAACTCCTTTTGCTCCTCCTCCTCGAGCGCCTTCAGCGCGCGCAAATCCCACTCGCCGGAACTCATGGTCAGCCGGGATGCGACAGTCAATCATCACCACACTCACTTGGCGAGTTATTCGTATTATTGCCTCGCTTTTTCAACACTCACATTTTCACGCGCCACACGCAACACGTTATCGTTACCGTTAGCACACGAGGCTGTCGGCGCACTGAACGCGTTCAGCACACAGCATCCTTGCTTTATAACGGTCGTGGCCAGCGAACGAGCCAAGAGGAATGTGGAACGTGTGGAGCGTGTGGAACGTAAGTGACCTAGCTTAACATCTGAGTCAGTGTGTCGCTCTGTTAAGCTTCCTTCTGCAGCTGCTGCTTCTGCTGCTGCTGTTGCTGGACTGCACTGAGAAAACAAACTCGCATAAATTCCTGACGTTTGCGGAAGGAATTTGCATTCGGTAGGAAAGCTAACAAATATTTTACAAATATATAATCTCACATATTTTGCTAAATTGGTATGCTGCAAGCTGACAACAATTCGGCATAAAAACCATATTTGTTATTTTGCTTAAATCTGGATTGTTTGCCCTTCCGATAGACGCCCAAAAATGTTATTGTACAAAAAGTACAAGTAAATATTTACAAACAATTTTCTGTTTTCAGTTTGAAATAATTAAAAATAAAAAGTGTAATAAAATAATTGACGAATTAAAATACATATTTTATTACTTTATATTGCAGTTGCTATAAAGTAAATACTGTATGCATATAATAAAAAAAAGGTAGTTAACTTTAAAATTTGCTTATATTTATATTTTATTGAAGCAGAAATTTACAAGAACAGCAAATAAAACTATCAAATATATATATTTTTTATATTTTACAAATAAAAAAAGAATTTCTACACACAAAATATTTATTTTAATACTTTCTGTTGGAGCATTGTTATAAGCTGATAAATAAAGAATATGCGAATAAATATATATATTTTTTTTTAAAAATTGCTTTTTTAGAGTTTTTTAGATTTTAGGGTAAAAGAATATTTATTTCAGTGATTTCAATATAAATAAATACTCTATGCTATTTTTTTAAATACGTTTATTTAAATTATTTGATCATAAACAAATGATGATAAACGCCAACTAATATGTCTGAATATTTTGGGTTTCTATTTTATTGAACCAGAAATGTTCAAGATTAGCAAATAATACTTGCCTTAAATTATTTGAAATTACATAATTACACTATAATAATCATGTTTAGCTCCATTCTACTCGGCTGGTGTAGAACTCGTCCATGTGTAGCTGCATCCTGACTTATGCATGTTCGGCGAGCAACGTGTTAAGTGTTAATGGCTGTGGTACTATGAAATATGTACGAGCATTCATTCCACATCCAATTTTGCAGTCAGCTACATGGCGCTGTTGCCATTTTTGTTAACCTCAACGGTGTTGGCAACCAACCCACCTGCCCCCTCCCCTTGTCGTGTTGCCCCCTCGCTGCGACGGCATCCGGCAGCCGCTCATCATTGAGGTGACAGCGGAGTGACATCAGTTAGCGCCACAATGCGTCGCTATATATATATATACATATATTTATATGACTTACACGCACACAGAGAGTTGCAAGAGTGTGTTGCAAATACTTGCATGCAACGCTCACATTCGTATACTCTCAAGAGCTCTCATCCTTCATCTTGATGTATGGCCATCACTTCTTAGCTGCTCTCTCCGAACTGTGTTAATGAAATTCAAGTCCGTGCTGCAGATTTTGCACTGCTACGATGTCCATATATCCCAGATGTATATATATGTACATGAACAACTACAAGCAGGTGCGAACTGTGCAGCACGTTATATAATTTTGTAGGTTGTGGGGCAAATTATTTATATGTCGATAAGGGTGAAGGCAAACTGATTATACTATAAATTACAATTTGAAGCAGCAGTTATATAATTAGTTTTTATGCCTTGGAGAATAAATCTCTAATTGTGGTTGAATTTTAATAAAATGTATGTATCTAAATAGTTGTTATTATATTGACATAATTAAAATTATTGTTATACGAAGTTATTGGTTATTTATTAATTTAACCTACAGCTGCGTAAAGTGTATGTGGAATTCGTTTGACGTGTTGTTAGCATTTTAAATTAAACTCTTTAATGTTATTTCTACACATGAAAAATAAGAAAAGACCGCATGAGTTTCAAAGCAAATGACGAAGTTAAAATACCCTGTTGAATACATTTACATTATTTAAAATATATATTATAGCAGTCAGATTACAAACAGCAACAACTTTAAAATACTTAAATTTAAAAATATTTAGATTTAAAAAATTCTAGATACAAAAAGTCATCCTTGAAAACATTCTTGAAACAATATTTCAATCTCGATGCTTTATTAACATTTACAAAAATGTCGCATTAATTTGATATACAAGAACCAAAGGATCAAGTTTGTAAAATTGATTCTTCTTGCCCAATTCGTCTGAACTGAACCACACTTTAATTTATGTGAAACAAAACTTGATGCGCTGTGCATGTTGTGAAATATTGTAATAAGCTTAGTAAGTATTTTAAAATGCATTTAAGCACATGAGCTTAAATTAAAACCACATCAAATTTAATAAAAGTAATTTCCTGGCTAAAGCAGATAAATGGAAATTAGTTACAAAATACATGCATTCAAAATAATAGTACATAGTACGAGGGCAGAAAATGTTCACAAAAATATTAAAATGAAGCAAATTAGAAATTTATCGTGTTTTCATGGTCAGAATAACTATTTCTGGGACTGCCCTCGTATGTTAGAATATTTCCTGATTGAAATGCCATAAGCCAAATTCTTATGCAAGAATAGTTTGTTTTGCTACAAAGTTTCGATAATTTGCGCTCTCAGATAAAAAATACAGAGCCAACATGATAAACAAGTTAACATTGCAAGTTTCAAACTGTATTTCAAGTCGTTGCGCAGCATTTGCGATGAAAAACTTGAAGAAACCAATGACTCACGAACGTTTTTAGTATCACATTTGATTTATTAGCATACTTAAACGGAAAGAAGTGAAAATGCAGCATTTTCTGAGAATTATGCAACTTAATTTGAGCCAACCACAAATTTTCGTTGCAATGTTCATTGTCACAAGGCTGCAGCCTCAGCTTCAGCTTCTGTTGCCGCTGTCGCTGCCGCCGGCAAGCCATAAATTTAACAGGACACCCTCGAGCCCATCCCTTCCAGCCGATGCTCCTTGTTTCGCCTGCTCATGTTTTTTTGGGGGCTGAGTCACGCCCACCAAGCCAAAACTTTTGTGTACGACGGAGCCACAGGCACAGGCTGCGTTGCAGCTGGAGCTGGAGATGGCCGGATGGCAGAAGTCAAGATCAAAAACAAGCTGCTGCTGTTGCTGTTGCTGCAAAGCCAAAGTTGCAACAAGCGACCTCGTTTAGGGCTCGGGTCAGGGATGAGGTTGGAGTTGGGCTTGAGGTTGAGTGTGCGGGGGCAGGCGCCTGTTGCGGCGCTGCATTTAATTTCATTCATGGACACATTGGAATAAACGAACCGAAATCGTATCGACTACAAAAATAGGTGCATGTAACAGTAACAAATATGGCCACGCCCACCAACGCCCATTCTGGTCTCTCCGGCAAAAATCGAAAGCATACTTTTCAGAGACCAGACAACCAGAGTGAGAGTCAGAGTCAGAGTCACAGTCAGAGTCGCAAAAGTTATTGAATTGAAATTCAGTTTCAGTTTAAGGACAACAACGTAATGGGTCTGTTGTTTGTGCCACATGCTGGCCGTTGCAAGTTTCCACTTCCGTGCAGCACTTTCTATTCTCCTTCCACCGGTTCGGCCACAAAACTTGTGCTGTGCGTGAATACTCGGATCTACTCGTAATGGCTCAGTTCGAGTACCCGTTTACTGCCACTACAGACTCAGCAACGTTCAAACGCATTACTCAATAAATACTCGTATACTCGTATACTGTATACTGTAGAGTACAATGTGTGGCAAGTGGCAAGTGAAAGAGTGCAACAAAATTATTCTCGACTTGTGCAGTCCGCAGCTGCTGCCTTTTAAACTTTTAGTTGCAACTAATGAGCTCATTGAATTCAAACACGCAGTCCAACTGCGTTCGATCTGCGAAATAATTAACTTCGCTGGCATTTATATTGTCGTTAAGTAGATTTCCAGCAACATGACTTCGCCATAAAGTTGCGCACAAGAAATTGTACAGGAAAAGCATCGCAATTAAAAGCGAAAACTCTTCAATGTCCGATAATCAATTTTTATTTGTTATTAATTCTTTAACGTATCTGCGTTTTTCAGCTATACAGATAAAAATTAAAATTTATGGATAAATATAAGAACAAAATACTTATTTTTGTCTATGAGAGTTAACTAAGATTAGAATATGGTAACAGCTCGAATTTTCAAAATTTTTTTTTTGTTTGTTAGATACAAATAAATTCAAAACGATACATATCAAAATTTTGATGCGTTTTTACCATGCGAAATGTTAATTTACAATCAATTTTCATTTACTCAAATTTGAATACATCAAAATACAATAATTTTATAATATGTAAATAAATATAATGTTAAGCACTTTATAAATGCAAATTGTTTAACCTATACAATTTTTCTAACTTAGATTAGAAACTACGCAAGCAATTAAGTTTTTCAAATTCACAAAAATATATATATATAAAAATAGATATAAAATATATATATATAAATATATATTATAATTTAGTATAAATAAACGTATATAAAAAAAATAATATTACACAACTACTTGATATTCATGTTTGACAATGCACATTGCTAGGTTAGAAATTTGTAAATAAAAATCTATAGATTTTGTATCGCTATGAAAAATTCACATAAAAAAGGTATGCAATTATTTCTTTAATTCGACTTAACTCGAAATACATAAATTTAGAATTAATTTATACACACTAAAGAATTATAATTAGAATGACAAACTTTCTAATTTAATTTGAATTTTATTGTAAAGTTATTTGCTTAGTATACTACTCTTTACACATCAAACATCAATTGAAGGCAATACGAATTTCTTGCTAATTTAAAATATATTTTTTGAAATAATGTCACGACGCCAGCAGGAAATTCTGCGCATCGAGCGTCAGGTGAGGGCCAAGCTGCCGTATCGCACCTTCCGCGACATAACCTTCGATCGCGAGCAAATCAAGGCCAGCATCGTGCCGCTGAGTTTCCTCGAGGCACGTCGCAAGCGCGGCCCGATCTACGAAGCGTTGCACGACGAACTGCGCCACGAGGGCTGCCTCATGATGCCGGAGTTCGTGCGCTGCCTGGCCGACAAGGAGCAGGCGCTGTTCGACTCGGTCAGCATTCGAGCCCGCATCATCGACGATCGTCCGCTGCTCTACGAGGTGATCGACAAGCTGAAGCGCGCCGAGCTGGCAGTGATCAAGCGCAAGGTGAAGGGACTGAAGGAGTGCTTCACCCTCTTCTATGAGACGCTGCTGCTGCTCGAGCCATATCGCATGAAGTACGAGTATGCGCTGAACGCCGTCATGGAGCACATTGTCTCGCTGTGCCACAACATCGAGGGGCAGGAGCGCGATGCCGCCGAGATGATCGCCCGCATCTACCACAGATACGCCATGTTCCTGGAGAACACCGGCCAGCGCGTCAACGCCATCACCTACCTGCAGGCCACGCTCGAGTTGGTCCGTGGCCACATGTGGCTCTCCGAGCCGGACAAGGGCTCGGCCAGCCCCATCCTGCACGCCCTCGTGGCCCAACAGCTCGCCAGGCAGCTGCTCATCCACGGCCGACAGTCGGTGCGCCAGCAGCCCGAGGAGGCGGTCGACATGGCCAGAAAGGCCACAGTCCTGATAGCGGAGAGTGAGTCAAGATACTTTAACTATTATTTTATTTATTACAACATTTTACATAATCAGTTTAACTAAAAATTATTATTAGAATATTTATTTATCTACACAATTTATAGCCATATTTATATACAAGTACATATTAATAATTTATTTACATTTCTATAAATTATTATTTTATCATTCATTTAACTATACACAGTTTATAGTTATACTAATTAAATTGTATTTTTGATGGAGCGAAGTCCAAAAATTTTAGTTATTATATTAAATTATATTGTGTATTCGTGTATTAATAATTTTAGTTATTATATTAAATTAAATTGTGTATTCGATTATTAATTTTTATATGACATTCAGCTGCATATTTGGGTATATCTTAACAATTTACAATTTGTATCTGCTTCTCAGTTGGACGCCAGAAGAACTTGGACATCTTTTGCGACACGTTCCTTGAGCGCGCTTTCTTCCTCATGGAGGCAGGAAAATATCATGCAGCTCAGCATTGCTTGGAGCAGATCAAGTCGGAGATTGTGGCCTGCACAGAGTACAGATTCGTCAAGCTCAACATCAAATTGTATCTGTATCTGGGGCAATGCGCTGAGAGGTAAGATCTGCTTAAGAGCAATATTTATCTGTATCTCTATCTATTCATTTAATCTGTTATATTTAACTGTATCTATTTAATTGTATCTATATTTTGAATCTGGTTCAGAATATATATTTTCTATCTGTATTTATCTGCATCTATCTATCCATTTCATCAGTTTCTATATTTATGTATCTGTATAATTTGTATATTAAACTATATAAACTAACTGTGATGTTTATCTGTAATTACAATTTGTTAGCTATATATACAAATATCTTTATATTTATATTTGATTCCAATCTGTATTAATATCTATCACGAAATCTATCTTTTTGTTTAATCTGTTTCTGTATTTATTTTATATTCTATATTTATCTTTGTTTCTCTGTGGAATTATCCATAATTGTATCCTTTAAATATATGTATCTTTCCATTCCGTATTTAAATTAATTTATCGATTTATTATGTATTCTATTTTTATATTTGTCTTTATTATTATATATTTATTTATTTGTCCCATTTTATATGTAATCATATTGTATTAGCCATTTCTGTATGTATTCGATCTGTAATCTTTCTCAGCTTCGATCACGTTGACAAGGCCATCTCCAGCTTCAAGCGAGCTCTGCGTCTGTCGCGTCTGTACAATCACAAGGACCACGAGGCCGAGATCCTGCTGAATCTGGGCAAACTCTTTGCCCGCGACACCCAGAAGACGGGCATTGCCAAGAAGTGCTACAACCAGGCCAAGAGCATCTACATTGACTTCAACGACAACCACAGCAAGAAGACCGCCGTCTTTCTCATGGGCAAACTGTTGGCGGATGAGATTACTCCATTGTACATGGCCATGTTGAAGGCATCGAATTCGCGCTATTGCGCCTTCTTCAATCTGCGGCAGTGGAAGAATCGCTGTCGTCCCTTCTGGCACAAGCTGGGCACCGAGGTGATCAAGCAGGAGTCGGACAACATTTACTGTCTGCTCGAGGAGGAGAAGGAGGATCCGGTTTACGAGCCCGCCTTCCTCGATCTGGAGGGCAACACATTCAAAGTGGAGGAGGGCGACATCTAACTTAGCTTCTCCTCTGCCAAATTGTTATTGTTTCCACGTTGCATGCAAAACTGTGTTTGGAACTGCACTGAAATCGTTTCCAACTGCTATTTTCAGTGCAGATCTAAACGCAGCTGTGGCTTGAATTCAGTCAAAATAAAGCTTTAAGTGCCGCAATATGTGGGAATATATTAATAGATCCTCGCACATAAATTCAATTCGGGCTGCCGATGCAACAGTAACAAATTGTTAGCGGTAACAATAACATGGCAGCAGCCACCCACAGCACCGAAAACATCAACAACAGCAACAACAACTGCAACTCGTTGCAACCCGCTGAAAGCTGCGTTCAACGCTGCACTTTCAACAGCGCCGCAACAAATGTTGCCGTCGAATGTTGGCGACGAGGGGGAAGGCGAAGGCGATGGAGAAGTGAGGGAGGAGATTGTAAATTGGCAATGTAATGCGAGCTGCAATAAATTCTCAAACAACATGTCGGCGCAAAATTCTTTAAACATTTTCAAACTGCATATTTGTCATGGCAAACACACGTACACACGAACACGTTGCGTTGTATTTGTGCTCTTACATGTGTGTGTGCGTGTGTGTGTGGCCGCAGGCTGAAAGTGGCTTTAATAACAAATAATATCAACCAATCATAACGCTAAGTACGGATACTCTGCAGATGTATCTATAGATATTAAAATAATCCATAGAAATTATTACTGTATTTAATATGCGAATCGAGAGATGAAAAGACTATTTAGGAGAGGAGATATAAAAAAAAATAAATTTAAATTATTACTATGCGAATCGACAAATAAAAAAACGAAGTAGGAGAGGCGATATTAAAAATATGTATTTAAATTATTACAGTATTTAATATGCGAGTCAATTTGATAAGAGCCAGCTCCATTTATAATAAAATTAATATTATAGACAGATAAAAAGGCTGTGTAAGAGTGGAGCTACTACAAAAAAGTCTATAAATTATTAGTTTTTTGAATTTGCGAATCGTTTTGATAAGGGCCAAAGTTTCAATACAATATCCAACAAGATACAAATTTTTACTTATTAAAAATATTAGACAGATAAAAATCCTAATATGGAGCTAAAATAATTGTAGATCATATGATCATAGAATAATTGTCCGATTAGTTTTAAAAAGAAGCAGAGTCGCTTTTAAATATACATATGTGAATATTTATATAAATTTACAAACCACTTTTAAACTTACTTGATTATATCTGTATATAGCGAAGCGAAATATGCATTTAAAATAACAGATTTATTCAACATGTAGATCGTCATCTTTTCTTCTGAGTATTTATTTACTTACAATTTGATGACTGCGTATACGTAATTTTAGAAAGTTAATATAAAGATTACCCCAATATAATGAGCTGCATTATGACGTATACGTATTTTCATATAACATATGTTATACTGGGACTGTATCAATTCATTCATCTTTCATACGAGCGCTTGACCCGTTCATGTTCGATTCGGACGAGAATTGTTTGGATGTGATTGAAATTTTTAAAAGAAGTTCAAATATACTCGAACATGCTCGTTGCAGTTCTCTGATACAGAATATCATAATATAATAAGCTGCATCGTGACGTATACGTAATTTACTGGGACTCTTATACGATCTGTTTTGCACTATTGTAACGTATACGTAATTCCATTAAGCAGTTCAAAACTAATAAAAAACGTATTGAATGAAAAGTCAGATGGTCTCTGAAATCGATGCAATCCAAAAGCGTATTTGTGCCTTAATTTTGCAATTGTTTTCACTCACTAAAAAGAGCAAAAACGTGCATAAAATGCGATTAATTAAATTCTCAACTTTGCAGACTGCGGCAATTTATTAAAATTTATATGCCAATAGATACACTCGATGTCTCCCAACCACATCTTCAAAGCGCGGCGGCGTTGTGACCTGATTTGCGTGATATTTATAGTTTTTATCATAATACGTATTAAATCTATTCAGAAACTCTCAAATATATTGCATAATTACAAAGCCACGATGCCAAACTCGTTGCTTGCATTCGACGGCAATATTTTGTGTGTGTTTCACGACGTTAGGGCGAAAAGTTGCCACCGAGTTGCAACAGAAAAGTTCGCAAATGAAAATAAATGCCTAAAGTTGGTTAATTAAAATGAAAATGAAAATGAAAGGCACTCAACTCGACGCTGGCACTTCTCGGCAACAGCAACATGAGCAGCAGTAACAATTAAATGAAGAATTCGTAGACCAGAATTCGCAACCTGTTTCTGCCTCGGATTTCATAGAATTAGCCATCTAAAATGCAAATGGCGCCAATCAACAAAAGTTTGCTCAGCTTGTTGAATTCCAAATGATTAAAAGCATATCCAGAACTCCAAATTAATGCTAAACTACTATATAAGCCAAAAAGGAAAATTTACGCTCCCCACTCCTTCCACATACTCGCATAATTTTCTTGTGATACAGCATTATTAGGTCAACTACACTCCTCAGCCTCCTCCTCCTCCGCGGCATCGGGAACAGGAAGTTTTCGAAAACTTTGTCAATTAAAACTTTAGTGCTCGAGGCTGGCGAATTTCTGTGTGACTCGCGAAATAATACAAATAACTAAATTGAATGTGGTCAAATGATTTGTGCAGCGATTTAATTCCCCCCACTCGATTCACTTTTGTGTGACTTTCGACTATCCAAATTATTTGCGCGTTTCGATTGGTTAATAAATAAATTAGGTGTTTATTACGCCTTGGGCTGGGCGGCTGGAACGAACTTAAAGTAACCGTGTGCCATATAAATCTGGGGATCGGCGGGTCCGCTGCCATCCGGATTGGTCTTCCAGCTGATGGTCAGGCACGGCTCGCCAGGCTGGGCGTCTTTCTCGATGGTTATCTGATAGTTCTTTGCATCCTCGGGGCTCGCGTTGTTCTTGATAAATATGAACGGCCGTTCAGGGGGCGTCACTATCGGAGTTGAAGAGGGAACGTGGGGTGAATCATAGCGACGCGTCATCGGAAACTAATCCACTTACATGGCTGGCAACGGGCGGATGCAAAGAAAACAAACAGCAGCAGCAGCAGCGGCAGTAAATTCTTGTGCAATGCTTTTGATTTCATCATTTCGAATGAAATATAAACAAAAAACTAATGGAAGCGTCGTCGGATTTGTTTTATATACTAGATGCTGCACGCGTCTCTATATAAGCATGAACTACGCTTATGTACAATAATTATCAAACGACGTCTTGAAACAACGCGATCTCAGCTCGAACTGCTGGAGGTTTGAGCGCTTTCAAGCGGAGGAAGCTGCAAGTTCTCTCTCTCTCTCTCTTTTTAATCTCACTCTGCCAATCTCTATTTATTTTCTTAGAATTATTTCACCTGACGGGAATGCTTTAGAATGATTAGCTTATCGGCTGTTTAGGCGTGAATGAATCGCCGATCTATATGTATATTCCCAGTTGAGACTGAGATTGATGCTCGAATTGTAAACAAAGCCGCGCAATTGATATCAATGCGAACAAATGCCCGCTCGGATGCTGCTGATAGAACTGAGAACTGAACTCAGCAAACACAAAGAGAATGCTGTGGGGCTTCAACTGCGCTTTTGAGGTCGTAGACACACCATCATCGAGTATTTTTGTATTGCAACAGCCTGAGATAATTCCAGTTTAAAGCAGATTCAAAGTGTCCAATCATTTTGTTTAACGATTGATATATATTCCAGAGTTCACTTATAATTATTATGTATAATAATTATTGTTATTAAATTAGAATTAGATTGTAAAATATTTGAAATTTCAATCTCAATTTATGCCATTTAAATAATGGCGCCACTTGGTTGTGCAAACTGCTTGCTGTCATACAACTGCTTGCCACGAACAGAGGCTACTTGACCAGTTCTTCTGCATTTTTTTGACTTGTTTTTGAATTGTAGAAAATAACTAATTCACAAAATTAAAATATTAAATTAGTAAGGCAAGTCATACATATATATGTCGGCCGATTTAAATTCCATAAACCACTCATACCCAGTATAACAGTTGCTTGAACTGCTTTCCGTTTACACTGCTTTGCTATCAGTAAACTGCTTGAATGGAGAATAGTTACAAGCGACACCTGCTAGATGGCGCTAATCTTGGTTTGTTGATCTGGCAACCTTCAAGCGATAGAGCATCTTTCCATTTATCGAAACTTTAATTTAAAAGATATAAAAACGTGCTCAACTCCGAGATATCGTTTGTCGTTATTCCGATCCACCCATGCATATATTCTAAGCGTATATATATAATAGATATAGATCATAGATCATTGATTCTTTACCTAATAACACGTAATTACAGAAATTCTCAAGTTATATTCATTTCACTTCAAAATTATTTTCTAGTTGTGGCTTTTCAAGTATTGTGGGTGTGAAAGAAAGTGAAAAAATAGTTAAACTATTATTATTAAATTAATATTTGGTGACCCTAGTCATTATATTTTCTGAGATCCACGCGCTTACACGGACAGACTGGCAAAATCAATCAATCAACTACATATACTTTAATGTCACAAAACTATTTAACCCACTTTTACCCATTATTAATTTTCAACTCAAAAAAATGCACACAAACTTTAATTTGTTATTGCCTATATCATAGTTTGATTTGTAATTTTGTAATAGTTAATTTTAATTTGCATTTAATTTATTATATTTGTAACTTACAGCGAAAAACATTAAACTTATTTTTAAACAAACAAGCTTAAGTGTATTATGTATTTTCATATGGTTAACTTAGCAACAATTGTTTATATTTTACATTGCAAATTAATGAAATCTTAGCCTAAATCTAAATCGTTACAAAGATGGAAAGGTATTCTCTATTTAATTTGATTTGTTTGATTTGTTTTGATTTGATTTGTAGCTTGTGGAGGGACTGGGCCTGGGTCTTAAGGACACTTGAGGGATGGTAAATAATATATATATATATATTGTTAATGAATATACATATTTTTATCAAACGAAATGTCGAATGGAAATTAAATTAACTACATTGACTCTGCCCTTGGACGGAAACCGTTGCTTACAAACAAAAAAAATGCCTGCCATTAAACAATTTAATCAAAATTAAATTAACCTCTTGTTTAGAAACAAATTAACATTGCGACTTATTTGGAAGACAAATGAAAATAATTTGTTGGTGTCCGTATTCATTCATTTCTTTTCTGTCTGCACTTTAACGAAATCTTGATTTCTTTTTTTTCCTTTTCATTCAATTTGCATTTCTTCAAATGTCGTGTTGTGTTCTTGCTACTATACACAGTCTTTGTAATTGTTTTGTTGTTGTCTGTCGATTCTGCTTATTTCGTATTGATGCTCCTCTCGATTGGGGCCCTTATCTAAACCTCTGTGCTGTGCGTTTGGATGCGAACCTTCTTCACGCTGCCATTGCGCCGCATCGGCGGCGAGCTGCCCGACCCCGAGTAGCCGGGATTCTGAATGCCCAGCGTCGGATCCGGCCGGGGTCTCGGCTTCTTGAGACTGGAACGCAGCGGGGAACGCGTCACCGAGTCCAGCGTAGAGCCATTCGAGACACTGGTCACGGTGGTGCTCATGGAAGCGACGCTGCCCGCGGTTCCGGCTCCATTGCGAATGCCGCTGTATGGCTTGCCGGAGGCGTCTGTGACGGAGACGCCGTTGCGAGTGCGCGGCTCCTTGAAGCCGGGATTGTTGAACGTGGTCGCGCTGGCTGGCGAAGAAGCGTCCAGCGCCATTGTGGGATCGCCGCCCGAGCTGCGCGAGTAGATGACATCATAGACGGCGGCCACGAACAGCGCAATCGATAAAACAATCACAACTATCTGCGAATCGTAAAGAACAACGGGGTCAATAACTGGAACAGTTTATCGGAAACTACGCCACAAGCTGAACTGACTCACCTGCAGGTAAAAGGAAATGCCGCGCGATATCTTGAAGCCGAAGCGCTCCTGTTCATCAATCTGCAGCGCAAAAAGCACAGCGGCTATGATGGCCAGCAAACCTGCAAGTCAATTTGAATTAATACGCGCAGAGTTGGAAACTATTGGCACAGAAATATGCTTACCACCCAGCAGAGCGAGTATGAGTTTGACGATGACCAGCGATGTGTAGGACATGACCACCTTCTCCCGCGACGATATCATCGCGTGCTGGATGACCGACAATATGCAGAAGATGCCCAGCAGAGCTGAGCTGCCCACAGCCAACAGACCGCTGACGAACACGGCGTCTGCAAGAGCAGGTATTAAATAAATAAATACACTTTTATAGCTCCGTTAAACAATTGTAATTTCAAACAAAAAATAATGTATTGGTTTAAGTTTCATTTGAAATCTTGAGTAATTACATATTAAAATAGGTACAAAAATTATATTTTGGAAGAATGGGAGTTCTCTTAAGTGCTTCTGCAAAGAATTTCTTGTAGGTTTTCATTAAGTAATATTCTATCATGAAAACTAATTAAAAAACGGCAACAACAAAAGTCAAAGTTCAATGAGCTCAGAAATGTTATTGGAATATCTGTGAATATATATAAAATAAGTCTAACAATGAAAAGTGTATGAAAGAAGATAATTATTAATGAGAAAATTTACGGGCTATAAGCTGCGAGATTCCATAAACTTATAACATTATTATGCATACATATGAATTCCTGCGATTATTGAATGAATTCTTTTCATAGCATTCCATTTGAATTTTACATTCCCTTATAAAGTAAGCGTTAAATATGCAATTCTATACAGCAAATAAATAAAAAGGATACCATACAATAAAATGAGAATTTGATCACTTTTTATGTTTTTAGTAAAACTTGTTATTTTCAAAATATAACAAAATTTACAAATAACAAAATTTTATTATACTGCCTCCATTAAATATTGATTTGTAGAAAGAGTTGTAAAAAAAAATTCAAGTATGCTTGCAGTGTACTCATACCCTATATTATACATATATATTCTTTATATATTTTTGACTCGCAGACAGGGAAAGTGACAAGCAGTCATCGCTGTTAGTGATTGCTCAATAAAACTTTGTATCGGACTGCGTATTTTTAGGGCCTATTAAAGCCTTGTTAATTGCCTATGCTCGAATACTTACTGCTCAGCCGGAACTTGGAGACATCGTTGCCGCATTTCTCGCGATTATAAGTCAATTGCTTGCACACTTTGAAGGGCCCGAAATAGCCGCGATCGTAGTCATAGCCACCTGTGAACGTGGAGCAAGCCGAAAAAGATTGTCGTCCACTCTCGTGTGCAGAGTATTTTAATGAGCACTCACCTGATGGACTATCGTAGTAACCCCAAATCGGTATGCCAATGGCGACGGAGGCCAAAGCGAAGCACACGAAACCCAAGCAGGTCACCCCAGCAACATAAAGTGTCGACGTTGCCATGTTTTACTGTACAGCATAACGATGGGGATGACTTGCGAGTGTTCTCTTGCTAAATACTGAGATCCAGGAGAGAGAGAGACACGGAGAGAGAGACACTGCAAATAGACAAGAAAATAGACAATGATTAAAGGCAATTGCTTAAATATTTTTCGTATTTGCTTGCCAGCAGCTGGCACAAGATATTTCAAAAGCAAATAAGATTGTCATCTACAAATATGTACTTGTAGACAGCGAAAAAAGAATGCTTAAATCAAGAATTAATTGAATTATTCAATTTATAATTAATTATTAAACTACTAAAAAAATAAATTTGATAATCAACATTTTATTACAATTCTAAATTGGTCGATTTTAAAATGAGATTGTTTAAGTTTTTTATAGGAATGAGAAATATTTAATTGAACCCTGAAAGAAAATTCTCGAATTAAGACCAAGTTGTCGAATTTATTTAGTTATAGAATTTGTATTTAATTAAAGAAGACAGAACTCATAGAAAGCATTTTAAGCATCAGTTAAATTAATCCACATTTTAAAATCTTGTGTCAAGAATTTTTCTAGTGATCGAAATATTTTCAATATTTTTTCTGTTTTTAAATCGCAATTTTTTCTCTGTGTAAATGCCTCGTCAATTAATGGCATATCATTTATGGAATGTCAATGTTAGATGTGGTGTGGGTTTGGGATGTGGTCTATCAATATCAAGCACATTCATATGCTGAGCTGCCACCCAATTTGCCACCCACTCGCAAAACAGCAAAAGCAGTTAGTTGGCCACTTGGCCTGATCACCTTTCGCTTCGCTTCTTCTTCGCAATGCGAAATGTAATCCAATATTTGCTCATGTGATTGCATAAGTAGAAGGCATCTTCCTCTTGCACTTCCACTCGTAATCGTAAGTAGTATTACAGAGCCCACGAGTCGGTCATCATCGGCATGGAGAACAATTAGATCTCATTCATACACAAAGAGCCGCACTTGCCGCTGACCTTGAAATGCGGAAAAGCTTTCGCAGAAGTGGCACGTTGGCTCATTGTGCGATATGGAGATGCCTCAAACCATGTGCATGTGTGTGTGTGCCGAGTGTGTGAGTGTGTGTGTGTGTGTGTTCTCATATTCTCGTACTTAAACTGACAAGAGAGAAACAGTTGTCTCAACTGTCTGACAATTTAAATGCCTGGCAAATATTTGTGCTCTAAAATAAGCCGATTTTCTAATAAGCCGATTTCCTGTAATTAAATGTCAATTACAAGCATTTGTATCTGTATCTGTATCTCTCGCTGTATCTGTATCTGCAGCTGTACTTGACTTTGTATCTACAACAATATGCAAGTATTTGAGCAATTCTAACCATGTTTTTGGCAACGTTGTGCTAATTGAAAGGCTATTAACAATTAGCAGCGACTATTTTTGGGTGTATCTAAAAGTAAGCAGCGAAGTAAATCATATTAAATCAGATACATTTATTGCAATAAAAATAAAATAAAAAATATTATCAGCTCTTTCTCTAAAATAAAATTTACATTTTTTATTTTCAATTTTAAGAGCTTGCCTCATAATGTAATAAAAAGTTAAAACGATTAAAATAAATGCATTACAAGTGCTTGAAGTTATGACAAATGCAATTTGATGTCGCTTAATAAATTGTTGAATGCCAATTACCTGAAAGTTGATATCAGATTTTAAAATACCATGTGGATTATCTTAATTGGAATTGGTGTCGAGCAAAATACTTTCTACGAGTCTTTGCTTGTCTTTTATTAAATCAAAATTCTATAAATAATTATCATTATCTGGTTGAACTACACGACTTCATATTAGTTTATTATCTGCAGTGTTTTGATCGAAAAGCATTAGTTAGATGCAGAGATTAGTTGGTAGCCAACCTGTGGATGCAATAAAACAAAAGTCGCAGCTGAGTTCTCAGACTCTCAATGGTACAACGACGGCATAACGAGAAACTAGTCCGAAACTTAAGATGACAAAGCCGATACGGCAATCGAGACAGTGCCAAAACAAACAGCATAGCGAATGGAATGGAAGAGTACCAAGAAACTGAAGCTGAAGCTGAACGCGACTCTTGAGAGCCCGGTTGGTGGTGGCGGGTCTCCAACTTCAGGCTGAAGCCGGGCCGGCGTTCGCTGTTTGTTGCTCTTAGCGGTAAATAGACAACAACAAGCCAGACGGACAGACAGACAGACAACCAGAAACAGCGGCAATAAAGTGAATGCAAAAAGTCAGGCGAGCTTCTTAAATTACCAGGCGAAAAAAAAAGTAAAAAAATAAAAAGAATAAAAAGACGTCGCGTTCGTTGGTTAGTTGGTTCTGCTTCTTGGTTGCTGTTGCTGTTGCTATTGCTGTGGCTGTTGGGAGGCCCGACGCGTCGTCTATGGTCGCTTGAGTGGAACCATCAGCCATTATAACTGTGCGGCGTTCTACTTATGCACAGTGGAGGGCAGGCGAAAAAAAAAAAAGGCAACAGGTTGTCGAATTTCGAAAGGTTCTCTTTTGGTGGCACAATCGAAATATACTCGTATGATAAGTTGGCGCACATGACCCGATTCCAGCACTAGATCAAGAGATCAAAGACCCTACCCCAAGGCAATGTTTTGCTTGCCTCCTCCTCAAAGTCAACAACTGATCTTTTCCCAATTGTATCACGACTTTCAACTTGCATAAATTTCCAAGCATTTCGTCGCTGCACTTCGAGTTCGCTGTGTGGCCAACAACAACGCGGCAAGTTTATGCTTTTAGCCATTTGATTTCTTTTGGTAATGCATGCGTGATTTAGAGGCGCTGTTTGCCTGCACGTGCAGCAATGTTTATATGATTTACACGATTCACGTTGCACCAGCAGGCGAGAGGAGCAGGGCGAAGTTTCGTAAGTAGCCGACACGTTTCTCAAATTGTCAGCGGGCCGTCGGTCACAGGGAAGACACATCATGTCTGGTTGCTGGTGTCGTGTTTGGTCACAACATGCAGTTTGTCCCCATAAATCTTGGCCTATTTTTAAACCAGCACACAACTTTAAGCCCTGGCTTTAATCAAACTTAACCCCTTCGCTAAGCTTCGTGATTCAAGTAAATGAATTGCGGCTCTGCCACAATTTAGGCCCAAAAGTCATTAGTGTATTTTAAACAGAAAATCAATTAACAGCCAGTCTAAATAAAGTAATTTCGCACTGACCACAAAGCGTCGGGCCAACAACCCTAAGCCCTGAGAGAGTCGACAGTTGGCGGTTGGCTGTTGGCTGTTGGACGGCACTTAATCAAATGCGCCAAATCGCAGGCTGGCAAGCCGAAAGTTGGAAAGCCGAAACCTTAACAAAAGGCAACTTAGACTAATGAAAAGTCGCTTTTCCGCGCTCAAATTGGGTCAACACAACAAATGGAGAAGAAGGCAGGAAAACAGGAAATTCAGTTCAATTTGTCGGGTTGCCTGGGAATCAAATGGCAAAACGTGTCGCGGTCTCGGACATTGTGGCGTTATTATTTCTAAGCCATTCAAATTGTGGGCAACTCAGGTTTGTAGTCTAACCTACTGTCTAACCTCCTCCCCTGTCGTTGAACCCCGAGCGAAGCCCAAAGCAAATTTATCGATTTTCGCCAGAATCGTGGTCTGTTTATTGCTGTTGCTGTTGTTGTCAGTTGGCAACGCGACTTGGCCATTGTTTATGCCAACCTGCCTAACTGGCAACTGGCAACTGGCTTGCACTTGTTGCCATGGCAAGGTGCGCAAACTTTTTAGGCCACAACACCAAACAAGAACAGCAGCAAAAGCAGCAACAACTACAACAAGAGTTGTCAACTTTTGTTTGCTAAATTCGTTCTATAAAATGCTGCGGCTTCGTTACATTTATAAATCGAGTGTTGCAGCAGCCAGCTTGCTGCAGCGCGCAGAGTTTCATAGCAGCGAGCTATGAAAAAGTTTAAGCGGCGATCTTGTTGCTTGTTGCATAACTCATTAGTCAACTGCTCTGCAGTGTTGCCAAACTTCACGCAACCGGCCGCTAACGGTTCACCAAGTTTTTGCTATCTAGTTAGCTGCTCGGGGCGTTTAACAGCACGCAAAATTATGACCACGTTAGCTGGCATCGACATGGACACGTTCCGTTGACTTCTGAGAGCCAAGCCCAGTGTAAATACGTACATATATAGTATGTGTGTGCAACGAGAGGCTGCAACTGAGAGTCACCTCTTGTCGTCGCCCCGTTGCACTTTCTATTTGGCGAGCCAGCGAACCGTACGCAGCTCGAGGCTGGAGTTCTACTCGTGTATGCGTCCCCAATGCATTGGCTACTTTAGCTAATGACTTTATTGAATCGACGAAGCCGATGCCAAGCCGCCTCCCAGCGCCCAGCTCTCATCTGGCATCTTTGTCTGTTGACTCGTCGTGTGACTTTTGCCCATCGAGCGCAAAATTAGCGCGGACAAATTAAATGAATAGACAACGGGCCATCGTCGTCATCATCATTATCGTCATTAAAATATCAGGCAGGGGGCCAAGCAAAGCAAAGCGCTTTGGGTGTTCACAATGACACAAATTGGGTTAATAGTCTCAACTAAACGTGCATCGATGGAAATCGCATGCAGATTATCTCACTCTTGTCGATTACAAGTTCCTGTAATCATCATCTAGAAGATGTACAGTAGCTAAAACAACTTTATCGATAACAATCAATATTTAAATCATTAAACAGATTATAATAATATTGAAATTGATGCAAAGTGCTGGGCTGTGAGTAATAATAACAGTAATTAACAGCAACAATTAAAATAAAATACTAAACAAGAATTTAAAAAATAAATAAATAAAAAACCTTTTCCCAGTTTCCTTAACGATGAAAAATATAAGTTAAATTTTATTTTAACATGTATAACATAGTATAATATTTATGTATTATACATTATTATTATTTCAATGTATAGGGCTAAAAATTAATGTAAAAACATAATAATATTCAATTATTGTTGTTTGAAGAACTGTTGAGCAACAATTTTCGCTAGATTTTTGCAATTTTGTGTATTTTTAAATATTCCCCTATATATGACTTTTAACATATTAATAAACTTATGAATTTTGAAAAATTCATGTTATGACTTTTTTGCATTTCAGCAACATCATTTATTATTAGCCCAACGCCAACAAATATATATTGCCAATGAACTATGAAAATGCATAATTTAATTTGGGTTAATAAGGGTTGTTATATGAACGAAAGATTTGGAAGCGTTTTGTGTTATCGTACTGGAATATCCTTCAAGAAAATTGTATAGCAATTAAAGTTAATTGCTCTGCCCTAGGAAAAATTGGATAAAAAACCCCGTTTCATGTCAAGAGCAGCACTTGATGTGTTTTCAAAAAACACAGCAGTGCAAGCGGAAGGTAGATACGACACAGAGAGAGAGTGAGAGAATAAAGCGTGTTGTCGTGTGGAACGGACATCATCGTGACAGCCACAAAAGCTATTGTCAACCAGGGACTAACAGTTGGCAGTGCAGCAGAAGAAACCAGAGAGAGAGACGAGAGCCAAGACTGCTGAGCAGCGTTAATGACAATGTCAACGGAACGACATGCATGTGGGGCAGGAACGTTGCAAGCAGAAGGTGCAAGTTGTGATAGTGGAGAGGCAGATAGTACGAGGCCTGTCAATGTGGTACTTATGCATATTGTCCGGCCACGGGGCGTTGGCAGCTTGATTGTTTGCACAACTTGCATATTTTTTGTCCAAGTTGTCATAATGAAAGATAAATACTTGCCACAAAAAGTTTAGACAACCAGCTGACAAGCTTTTCTCGAAAAAGGGCCCAACGCTTTTCCGAAAGGGAGCCAAGTGGGGGAGCGAGCGTTTCGTTTTTGCAGCTGTGTTAATTGAAAACCCTCCAAAGCTGTTAAGAAAAACTTTCACCGAAAACAAAAAAAAAAAAAATAAACGAAGCATCGAGTTTGAAGACGTCACAAAGTAAAAGTTTTTCACGATGCACTCAAACGTGAAAATGGAAAAAAAAATACACACAAAAAAAGAAGCAGTCGAAGAGACGTCAACAGCTTCCGTAACGAAAGCCAGAAATGTGGTAACTACAAATCAAACAAGAACAGCACCAACAATTATAATATAACATACAACATAACCGACAACTCGCCAGATGACGATGGCGATGACAACTCGACAACCCATAGTGCAGACAGATCCCCCTCGAAAAGTCGCTGTGCGGTGACCCATTTCCATGGTTGTCGTTGTCGTTGTAGTTGTCGTTGTTGTTGTCGTTGTTGCTACCTAAGACTCGGTCTCCATCGTGCTTGGTGTTTGGTGAGAGGTTAGCGTGCATGCAGCTTGAGAACCTTTGCTCTCCATGTAAAGCAGAGCTCAAGATTAGCTCAGGCCAAGCACAACTTACAAGCTGGGACAGGAAGAGGCAGAAGCTCGACTTTATCTGCGAGATTTATGTCGATTCTGTTCGTATTAGTGAGGAAGTTGCTGCCATTTTGCTACTTAACAACTATGTAACTGTTGGCTGACAGTAAACGACAACGACAACGAGAACGAGAACTCTGCTGGGAACTGAATGATCAAAGCTATTTTCAACTTTGAAGACGATTTCAAGCCCAAATTAGCTCCACTACTTAAAGCTAATTATTTAATTATTGGGCAGATCTAGTTGCAGTATTATAGATACTCAAATTCGATTGGAAAACTCAACATGTCTTTCCTCTTCGCGTTCAATTGCTAAAAGTTGCGCTTGTTATTAGCGTGATTTCTGTCAACAACTACTGAGACAATTAGTATCGGCTTATTAATTAACAATTGAACAGTCGAAGCTGCAAAGCTCTCACGATGCTCATTGTAAAGCTGGTTGTATTATTAAATATAAATTTGAAAAAATTCAATATATATTAATGTACGGCTTTCAACAGTTAATTTCTTTACAACAAATAATAATCAAATACCATAAATCAATATTTGATTGAAGAACTACAATACTATACTATTAAAGAGGACTCAAATGAAATGATTTTATTGTATTATTTTTCTAAATAAGGAGTACAAAATGATTTTCATAAAAATCATTATTTTTGGACGATGGTGGATATTCCATGACTTTGAAATTTATGATTTTTAATGTTCTTCTCAAACATTAATGAAAATTATAGTAATTAGCTAAATAAAACGAGAATACAAAAAGTTGAGCAAAATAAAATAAAAAAAAAAATGATAATGCATATTAAATTACTTGAAAGTAATCTCAATTGTTGAAGAGAAACATTAATAATTAAAATATAATCATTATCTTGTAATTTTGATTATTTAACTCATAACTTTGTATTTCTATTAATGCTAGTCTGATGTAACATTTTAATTACTTTAAATATTCATTAAAAACTATTCTCTTATCTACGATCATTTTGAAAATGCATAATCAAGTTAATTAAATGAATAAATGAAAGGGGTTTTTACTACTTCTTCTAAAGCGGCAGCCAAACAGTCGCCAGGGTTATCAGACACGTGTCCTATCGGCCCCATCAGAGAGTTGCCTGTCAATGCCTAATTGCCAGCCGGTCTATCTATGTATCTATATATCTGGGCAACTAGCTGCCTGTTTAGATATGGGTGTGAAAAGTGTGCAAATGTATCTTGCAGCTCATCAGCTGACACAGCATAAAAGACCAAACGGAGCGAACGACGGCAGAGACACCGAGGCGCACTTAAGATAGCCAAGCCTCGTTGAGCAGGTGAATCCCTGGCAACGTGTGAAGCTGGAGGTCAGGGAGCGAGAGGTTTCTGCTTTGATGGGGATTTCACAGTTGCCTTTGTTGTTTACACATTTCGCTGGAAAGGCACAAATTGTTTATTATGTGTAAATTGAGAGGGTTTACGAATAAAAAGAGAAACAGTGTGTACTGCATAAAATTATATGTCTTTTGCAGCCAAGTTGTTTGACTAAATTGAATATTTAATATGCACACATTTTATGAACAGTAAATTTTTAAAGGCATGTATAAATAAATTGAATGCATAAATTTATGCACAGATTGAAAAGTGTGCATGAATAAATTGAATGCACAAATCGATGCACAGCTTGTCTTGGCTTAAATTTCACGCAGTTTGCTTAGAAAAAGTAAGAGTACTCGACTTAAAGTGACTTCAATTGCAAGTTTCCATTTGACAGAGGTAAAGGTCAGTAATGAGCAGAAGCTGCAAACAAGCTGCTAATGAGACCGACAGAACTTCCATTGTGGATAATTTTGTTATGTATTCAATAATTTCGCTTCATTAAGTACACATTGAAAATTATGCATGGATTGACTCAGCCAAACAACTACAGCCTCATCATCATCATCTTCATCATCATCTCCATCGTAAGCGCCTCATCTTTTGGCCGCTGCCCTTTCAATGTATTTCAATTTATGCCTTCCATTTCCATTTGTCAGTTATTGAACCGGTTGCTATTGTCTGTCGTTGGCAGCGAACGTGTTTTTGGCATTTCTTTATATCATTTATGAGATATTTTAATTCGATATGTGCCAGTCTGATTCCTCACCCTTCTCCTCCTCTCTCTGTCGTCTTACGCCGCGTATACATAATATTTCGAGTCGTGAGCATAAAGAATTCTCGAAAATAAGCGAGGCGCGGTTTGGGTTAATAACCTTGACCGCGAATAAAACTGAGCAGAGTGAGAATATTTTATTTCATAAAAGTAAATTAGAAGCCGCTGGCGACAAACAAAAAATGCCAAGACTTTTGTTTACATTTCTTACAAAAAAGGTCTCGGCTAACAACTGGCCCTTAATTAATCAAAACTGCTCAAGAAATAATAAACTCATGCCATTTATTTTTGGTTACAATGACACAAATAAATTATACCTTTTTTGAATCAGCATAGCTTTTATGTCAAGTCATTTGTTACTTCATATTATATATAGTAATATTTAGTCCAAGTTGTTCTGTAACAGATTATTAAATACTTCTATTCAAGTTGTCCCCAAATTGATACCTGATCTAGAATTAGAATAACATAAATGTCATGCAAGTAATGAATGTAATTTGTGTGAGTTACGCAACGGTGATTACAACACATGTCGTCGGATGAGTTACAAGTTGTTTATGAGTAGTGCATAGAAGGGTCATAGATCGAAGCCCAGTTAGTTAGTGATCTTCAGAGAAGCCCGCTCAAAAAATGCTTGCAGAGGTCACAAGAAGTCGCGGAACTTGCGCAAACATCTTTTGCTCAAAACGAAGAGTCGTATTTGCGCAAACTGGGCAAATTGGTGCTCGAATTTGTGTTTGAGTGTATTCAAAGCAAAAAGTGCTGGCTGGCACTCAAAATATGCTCGCAGTTTAAGCACAGTTTCTATTCGTTTAGATGATGAAAGGGGTCAATTGCACAATTAATTTGTAATTTATATAAGCTACCGCTGTCGCTGTTGTTGGCAACTTGCCCGCGATACTTGGCTACGGATTAACCCCAACGAAGCCACAACTATTATTATTATTTATTCAAACTTAAAGTATTCGCCATACAAGGAATGCCATTTGAAAGTCATCAAATTAACAATTGTCGAATTTCTTTTGATTTCAAGAGATTTCCGCCCACTCTCTCACGTTACACTGTCTATCGTGATTCATGCAATTTCTAGAGTTTCCAATTTTATGACGGCAGCGCCCTGTCTCTCCAGATCACAATCCCCAGTAATCGGTTTTTCTGTTTTTGTGGATTGCATACAAATTGCCGCTGTTAATTGTGAAATTTATATACCCTGCAGTTGACACGTAATAGGGTAAGCCAAACTGTCACCATTCTGTTGACATTAAGTGCAAATATCTCAAGAGTATCCCATAGTCAATCAACTAATTTATTTACCCACTCAAAGTCAGTCTTGGGGCTTTTACTGTGGGTGGTTTGCCGCCAGTCAACGGTAGCTTAGTAATCCAGGTGGGTCTCTGGGTAATTGCCATGCAATTTCATTGTTTCTCCGATTATTTACAATTTGCTTAGTGCTTAGTTCCGTCAAGGCATGATATGAGTTGATAAGAACCAACACAATTCATATGTGATGTGGCAATTGCCATGGCCAAGATGTGTATCGTTTAATTAACGGAAGTGGCAAGTGAAACTTGAGCTCGAAGCATGTGAATTTGGATATTTCGATTTTTACTGCTTGTAATAAATACCCAATTAGTTGTATAGTGAATAGTGCTGAACAAATTAAGAATGTCATTTCACATTTGATGACATTACTTCAATTATACATTATCTCAGTTTATAAATCATTTACGATCTCAGCTTTCAACCCGTTTTCACAATATCGTCTCGTCTGTTGACACTGATCAAGAATATACATACATATATACTTATGGGGTCGGAGATTCCTCCTTCTGCCTGTTACATACATCTTCAGTCGCCACTATGAGATGCGGGTATAAATACCATTATTTAAACGCCAAATAAATTGTGTTTTTATGAACTACCAAACTAATTTCCTGTTTGTTTGTTGCACTTTTGGAATGAAATCAATGCAATAAGCTTTCTACCTTCCTCAATACAAGGAACAAAGCCGAACTGCAGACTGAGAACAGCACAGAAAAGTTTTGTTATAAATATATAGTAGTAAAAGCAAAACAGCAACAAAACATGGGAAAAGAATCACTGGAGCGCAGCCTTCTCACTGCATCGCTCCATCACGCTCACTCCCACACCCACTGCCACTAGTGCTCGCCCTTTCTGGCTGATGCGCTTAAGCAGCGCATTTAACTAGCTGCATAAATATCAATTAAAAGGCAGAGAATGTAACAAACAAAGCAAAGAGATATTGCGACCATTCTAAAGAGACAGCATAAAGGCCGTTGCTTCAAAACTCAATTACCGGTCACTTAATTACGTAGCCTGCACAAACCTAGCCTAGAGCGACAGCGAGAGCGGGAGATCGCGAGAGAGAGGGAATGCAAAAATTTGCATTCAACTGGTTGTTCGCTCTCTTAGTGCTCGCATCAAATGGCCGTGAAGCTGACGCCCAAAGCTACCAAAGCATGCGTGCCGCTCTCCTCACTCCCTCCCCCCCCCCCGTTGCACTCGCACAAAAGCTGGCCACGCAACTGTGACGTGTTTTGTTTTTATTATTGTACGGTTAGTCAACCAAAGCTTTTCTCTCTCTCTCTGTCTCTCTCTCTCTCTCTGTGTCTGTTCGCTCACAGGTTATGTAAATATGCATGCATGTAAACGTGTAATCGTGTATGAAGTTAAGTCTGTATGTGTGTGGGTGTGGGCGTGGCAGACTTGATAAATTCTTTTACTGTGCGCAGACAAATTTCGTTTTTTTTTTCGGCTCTCATTGTTGCTGCTTCATTCTTTGTGGAAGGAAGCGCAGCAAACAAAAAGAAACAAAAACAATATGAACAACAACAACAACCAGTTTGGCTTCCATTTGTTGTTGGGGCTGTTGCAGGGCTAACGGGGCTTTACGTCACCTACTTTTTACTCAGTTTTTTGGTAAATAAAATACCTGAGTGGCAGGCATGTGAGAGAGTATGCGTGTGTCTGCTGTTAACTGTTAAACCGGTTCCAACAATTTGTGCATTGAAAACGAAATGATTTTTGAATTAAGGTTGAAATTGAAGTTGAAGTGAAGCGAGACCCCGCGGCGATTTGACCAAGTTAACACAGAGAACGCGGATGACCCTTTTTATGGGGTCTATCTATTGGTAAAACCCATCGAACCTTATCAACATCCATTTCCATATTCCTGGCATATTTCATAGCACTTGTATCACAGCTTTCCCCGGTTGCCACATTTGCTGCATTTGCATATTTCCATCATTATGGCCAACAACTCGCAGACATGTTCAGTAACTTGGCCGATAAGACGCACAAACGTGTCCATAACCAAATTGTCTGTCGCCCAGAAAAACTGGAAAGCCGAAATACTAAAATATCTGTCAGCAGCCGAGAACGCGTGCCACGGCCAAAGTCTCCGATTTATTGGGCCAACGAGTTTCGGAAGAATTCATATCGTGCTCTACATTTTAGCGATAATCCCAGATTGTCTACTCAGAATAAAAGTAAATAAAGAACGTCGAATTATAGTAAAATGTATCTACAATGTGACATGCATTTTAAATAAATTCTATTCATAAAGACAATACCGAATATCTGAATTTTTCTATTCTGTATATCATTTATTGTAAATTGGTTCAATTAGATTGCAATTGTATTGGACTATTAACTTTTTTATAAAATTAAAAATTTGTAGTAATGACATTATATTGAATAATCAGCAAAATAGTAAATTACTATGCAAATTATTTGAATAGCTTACATTATTTTGTAGTAATAATAGTAATTTTAATATGTTAGATATATAACTGATTCAATATATGTAAATGAAATATACATATCTATGTGCCTTAATAATTATGATTACATTTAATTTAATAATAATCATTTACGTTTAAGATTGCCTTGAACCAGTATATCTTGGACATTTAAATTCCAATGATTTTCAAAAAGTATAAAGATTGTTAAAAATATCAATAGATTGGCAAATTAACAAAATAGTAAATAGCTATGCAAATTAATAATGTATATACATTTAATTTGTAATAATAATTATTTCTATTATAGTATTATACCTTATCCTATTACTTATATGCATTCATAATTATGATCATAAATTTATTAATATTTGAATTACAAGTCGTGTAAGTTCAAAATTCCCTTGGACCATTTTCTCGCGACCCCTTTCCATAAATAAATCAACGTCTTATCAGAGGTCCCATTTAATATTAGAAAATACGGGTTGTACGAGCATTTGCAGGGGTAACTCTTCCACCTCCGACTGCTCCTCCTCCTCCTCCACCTCCACCTCCACCTCCGCCGGCTTTACCTGCGGTGCACTGAACATGCTTAAATTAGCATAGTTGGCCCCATTTTGGAGCTGGGAAAGCGGCTGCAGCTGGTGGCAGAAGCATTGTACATTTATAAATAATTATATTGTACAGCGCCAGGCAACAGCCAAAACACTTTAAATGACTTTCAGTCACGGCAGGTAACAAGTGCAACAACAATAATAATAATATTAACAAGCAGACTCGAGGGGGAGGTGAAAAATGCAAACTTTTCAGCGGCTGCGAAAATGTTGCACTGTGATAAGAGCCTTAAAGTTTTTCAACTGTAAAACTTAATTAGCAAATGGCAAAGCAATTAGAAAACTTAAGATTTTGTTTGAATGTTGTTATCGTTGTTGTTGCCGTTGTCGCCAAATGTCGCAGTGCAGTGGCAATTGCGAATTGTGTATTTAAATATGTCAACTGCAGCAAGCCAGTGAACTGTGAGGCCGAAAAGCGAAAACTAAATAAATATAGAAAAGCACACACAACATTTAAACGATAACGTTGACGTCATGTGGCCAACTCCAACTCCAACTCCAGCTCTCGAGTTGTGGGTGCGCCCAGCTGGCCAGACGTCACATTGTCAACCTTGGCCAAAAGACTCGTAACATTTCGCTATAATTTAGCCAACGAAAAACTTCCTGCTGTGCCTCCGATCTTTAGCTTTGGCTGACACGCATGGGAATTTCATTCATTTCATGTCGCCGGGTTGCGTTGATAAAAGGTCGAGTTTAGATACTGACCTAAAAGCTAATTACCAAGTCGCAACTCACATTCTGGCCAAATGGGTGCAGCCCGCCCAAGCCATTGCCATCGCCATCGCCATCGTCGCGTCATCATGTGACGACCTATCCAATCGAATGACCTATTAAACGACTGAAATGGGAGCACTTGAGGTTTGGCTGCGCTAAGAAGACAATATTCTACGTGATTGTTCAAGTAGAAGTCCGATGCTTTTTTCGTTAAATTACTACCATAGTTTTTATAGGCAAGACCGTCGAAGATTACTATGAATTTAATTGAATACATTTTTGTTAAATGTAGATATATTTCTAAGCTTTTTCATTCAAACACTAACATATTTGTCATCCCTACAGATTTGAGCTCAATGTCAAAGTATCTAAAAATGTACAACGATATCCACTTTATTTAATAGAGCTTGTTAATAATAAAAATCAATTTTAAAAAAATGCGCACTAACTCGAAAGAACTAAAATAAATGGAAACATATGTATGTAGCTATAGGTATCGTTATATATGTACATATTTATATATATAAATATATGTTCATTTTTTACTTCTTTTGGCTTTTTCTGACACCTTTTCGATAGTATAGACCCATATAATTTTTGTTTTAGATATTTATATACAATAGAGCCTACTATTTTAAAAAAATTTAACAAGAATTTTATTTGATTCAGAAGATGACGTACGAAAATTTTTTCTTTAACAACTTTTCTTTCACGCAAAGTAAAAACAAAAGAAGTGAGAAATTATTTTTGATTTTAATAATTGGAATAAGTAATTTTTATTTATTATTTTGTAACATAACAACTACTACAAAAAATCTAACAAAATATTTTCAAGCAGTCTTGGTATAATTTTTTTATTTTGTTTAATTTATTTTCATAAATGTTAAAATAATATTTAGCTGCTGCATAAGAATCGTCTTTTTTTATACACCTGATGTGAATAAACTGTGTTTTTTTTTACTCAAAAATTTAGTTGAAAAGTGCATCAACATCCATGAATGAAATTCATTAATAAGCTAACCAATAAACTTTTTTAATAAATCAAAAGAGTAATTGTAATTATACAACTAACTGTTTGATGCAAGTTTATTATTATGTCATACAGAATTTCCAGCTAAGAATGTTAAAATTCCAGTTGCTCAACAGTTTTTTATATCGCACTTGGAAAGAGAAACATTACGATTAGAATCTTAATATGCGAATTGCAAATTAAAAAGATTCATTTGCATTTCATGATCTCGCTCACTCTCTCAGAATCTTGAATTCTCTCTTAGTTTTGTTCGTTAAATCGAGTTTATGTGAGCAAAAAAGAAAGGTAGATTTATGTGGTGGTCGTAAAAAAAGAAGAATAGGTGGGAAGCTAGAGGCGTTAGCGTCATCAGGTCCTGGCAACCATTGGCTTAGAAGGCCAATTTAGCAATAAAACAAGAAAAGAGGTTTGGCCAACTCTATTTTTGGTAACATTTTGATGCCTTTGGTGAGAACACGAAAACCAAGGTGTAAAATTAAATTTCTTCATTTATAAATATATCTCAAGATATTTATAAGATATCTATTTTATATAGATCAGATCAGATCCAATCAGTCACGTACGATTTTAATATAGATAAGCCAAGAGTTTGAAATCTGCGCTTGTCAGCAAACTATTTACAAAATTTGCAAAATTACATTCTGTTACTTATAAAAATATCTTAAGATATGCATAAATTTAAAAGATATATTGTTATCTTTGATTAAAAATTAAATCATTTGTATATGTTAGATATTAGATAGCTCTGATCAAAAATTAAGTTTCTTTACTTATAATAATATCTTAAGATATGCGTAATTTAATAAAATAAATAAGATAGCCCTGATCAAAAATTATAATTCTTTGTTTATAAAAATATCTGACCATAAGCGTATATTTATAAAATATATCAATATGTGTAAAATATATTAAGCCATCTTTTAAATTTGTATATTAGATAAATCACATCGAAAACTAAAATTCTTTGCTTGTAAAAATATCTCAAGTTGTGCGAATTTATAAGATATATTAGATCAACTCAGATAGAATCAGACACGTACGATTTTGATGTGATAAGTCGAGAGTTTGAAATCTGCGCTTGTCAGCAAACATTGCTGGCGAGGAATGTGCAAAAGACAATAAAAAAGAAAAAAGTCGAGAACAAAAAAAGGGGAAATGAGAGAACTTAAAGCGAACGTGTCAGCTGAGTCATCTGATAAGGAGAAGGGATAAATAAATGAGATTAAGTAAAATAAATAATTCAGGTAATATGAATCGCGAGTTCAACGCAAATGATTAACAAATCAAAGGCAAATGCAAATGCAAAAGCAAATGTAAAATGCATACAAATGTAAACAAAAGAGACAAACGGAGCAACAAAAAAGAAAAAAAATGCCAACCAACCTGTAGACGGGTCTAACCTGTTGCTGCTGCCGACGCTACGCCGACGCAAGCTGAAGAACTTTGGCTTTAACTTTGAGTTGAAAGCTCGGCTTCGCACTTGGTCACACTGTCTCACTCACACCACTGCGCACACGACTCACTCGCTCACTCACACACGCACACGCACACACACGCCAGGTGAGCTTAGGCGAAACACGTCGCGCAAGAAGAAGAAGCAACAGCAGCAGCAATAATGAATGATCGTCATGCATGCGAGTGTGTGTGTGTATGTATTTTACTTATACGAGTAGTTTATACTTTTTCACGGATACTTTTTGCACTTGCATTCTTTTTTTTTGTGCCCAACAGCTACTTAACAAATTTAGAGGTCGTGGCTTTATATCTTTAAGATGTAATTACTTAACATGGCAATAACAATAATACACCGGCGACACACAATTAAGTCACTCTTATACACTCTTATACAGCCCGGCAAGCTACTACTTATTTGAGATGTTTTGTGTAAGCCGAGCTTTTATTTGCGATAGAAACTGACAAAAATATGGCTATATACACATGTATATGGCCCACCTTTTATTGGCGCATTTCCGTTACTGTACGTTCTTAAAAATTCGTCATTTCAACAACATTCTACTATAATTTAAAACAAGTAGCAGAACTTTTGATTACGCGCGACGCACGTCCGACCCGCTTGGTGTTGTTTATGCTTCTAAAACAAATGTTTATCCAAACGTTTTTTTCTCTTTGAAACAAGAGCTTTCTTTAAGCTGAGATATACTAAATTACAGAAAGCCCGATAACTGAAACTGCAGAGTAACCGCACTTAACATTTTGGTATATTTTTAAGAGCACATTATTTAAACCGGCTTGCTATTTAAATATTTAAAAGAAAAATCTATACGTTGTAGAGCATATTTTTTTCTCACCATTCGAATGCCCTCTCGCTGCTAATTATATTAATAATATATTTTTTGAAAATGCTCGTAAGGTTTTTCTGCTGTTAACGCAGTAAGAGAAACGGAGCGCAAACAGAGGCTCAACTTAACAGTTAACGGCTTACTGTAAAATACAAGAACTTGGTGGAGCGTCGCTGTTAAGTTTTAACCCAAGCTTGCCAGCCTATTGACATTGCGTTGCCAACACAGTGAATATCAAAATTAACGTCAAAATTAATATTCATTATTTTGACTTGGATACGTTTTAACTGTAACTTAATAACATCTACAGTTACATCCAAAGTAAAACCTTATATGGAATTCAAATTATAGTTGGAATTATCCGTTACTTTTTGTTATCGTGCTTTTAAATTTTATTTGTTATTGAAAATTAGTGTAACCAAGTTTGAGAGTATAAAAACAGTATGTTTTTGATAAATTCGCAATGGTAACACTATGCACAAGTTTTGACATTTTGCGGGAATCGCAAATCTCAGCGACTCGACTTTAGCTTCAAATTTCACTTCGTGCAAGACTACGTATTATTGTAATTAACTTTGTGTGACTGAAGCTTTTATTAAAAGGTAATTTATACGTATTGCATGCGCATGATGTGATATTTTTCATTTATTTACATACTTGCATTTATAACGGCATGTTTCCAAATCCAAATGCACGCATACATACATATGCAAGTATGCACATTCACACTCACATACACAGTGTTAACATTTCTTGCTTACTCAACAAATCTCCGGTGTGTTTTGTAGACTGCCCAAAATGCCGCCCAAGAAGAATGGATTCATGACGTTCGTCCTGGAGTGGCGCAACACCACGGCGGAGGGTCGCCGCCTGACAATTCCGCAAGCTGTTGCCCAATGCGGCGACATCTGGAAAGTGAGTACACACAAATATTATTGTTTATGTCTTCAACTTTTAATTGTGTGTAGGGCATGAGTGCGCAGCAGCGCGGTCCGTATAATTCGGCTGCTAAGAACGCCATCATCTCAGAACGCGGCACAAGGGAGCGCATGACGACCACTGGCCAGCTAGTCTCCACTGTGGAGAGAGAGCAGCGGGCGGCGAATGAGCAGATAACGCAGATGAAGTGCGCTATTGAGCGCATGGTGCTGAAGGGCAAGGCGCAGTATGGTGGGTTTTCGGCGTAGAGTACTTGCATTCTCACCACACTAATTGAGTGTCTTGTTCACCACGCAGATTTGGAGAACAGCAAATTTGTTTTTGCCGCGTTCAACTACTTTGACAAGACGCAGAATAACGGCATTTATATTCCAGCCGAATTTGCCGCTTGTTTGTTTTCACTCAAGTCCGGCAAAATATCCGTATATAGCTCGCTCATAAATCCGGGTAAGATGAAAATCGAGAATCGAATATTGCTCTGTCCTCAAAGTAGTAAGTCCCAAAAAACCAAACCAAAAAAGTCCCCAACAATTTTTATGGGAAAGAACAACAGCGATTTATGATCAAATTGTTAATTTATTTTTTAAATGAAATGTCAATAATAATGGGGACTTATTTTGTAATGAAATAACACCCCAAAAATTAGAAATATAAGAAGGCCCTAAAGCTTTTATTACGAGATAATACTCCACAAATTGGGGCCTTTTTTCGTATTTGAAGTTGGGGTATTATTTCATTATGAAAACGCTTTCCAAATTTGGGAAGTTATTTCGGTTTACCATTTTGGGTCTTATTTCCAGAACCCATCGAACATAGTTGTCATTATAATCGAGGAATATTCTTGGTATAGGTCAGATTATCTTTGGTCAAAGCAGCGAGTCACAGCATCATTCGGAGACGACGCATCTCTTGCCGCTGCCGCCGAAAGCCTTGGGGGAGTCGGATATGGGAAAGCTGTATGTCAGTATTGTGCAGTACTTACGGGGCTGCCAGATCAGTGACAATCCCAGCGATCCCTTGATCGTGTTCACCAGCACTGAACTGATGCCTGTGGTACGAGGCTGCTTCCGCTATCTGGCCAGCGACTCGGATATGCAGGACACTGAGATACTTGTCTACGACATACAATATCTCTTCTATGTGCTGAAGAAGGAGGTGATGGAGATCGCCGATGTGCCGGACACCGGCATTAATAAGAGTATGACCGACACCTTTTTTATTAATGACTTTTTCGAGTATCATTCGGGCATCTCCTGCCAGGTGGGGCAAAAATGTAGTTGAATGCATCAATTACTTTATATGAATTTTTTGCAGTTCCACGAAGATAACGATCGTAGCAAGTATTGCGTTCTTTCCATGGTTTTGCGTTGGGCATTTGTCTTTAGCGATTACATGTGTAGTGATCTGGCCATCAAGCCCATACCCGGAAAACATATGCCGCCGCAGCAGGAGCCAAAGTTCCGGGTGATCAGTGATCCACTAGATGAGGACATCACGAGTACTTCATTCGCCTCGTGCCAGTCGTCGATAAAACCGGAAAAGGAGAACAAGTATGTGCCGACCGACAACACGGCATTTTCAGCCAGCATTAATCGGGAGGATGATTTTCCAACACTGGGCGGGCGAAAATTAAAAACTAGCCGTCCTACGGCCACTAACCATTTTAGACCGACTTCGCTTAGGAATGACTGGAATGTCCCTGCGACTAATCGTAGTGCTAAGGACGTGGAGGCAGCATTCAGCATGTCTCGTCAATAATAGAACATCCAGAATAGTTACTACTTAGTAATATAAAATGTGAATTCATATTTTTGTTCTTTATAGTTTTCAAATGAAGTGACGTATAAATCAAAAAAGCATTAGCACACGGATGCACCTATTTTTTGTTTAATAAAATAAACGTAACCCTGAAATTTTAAATGTTTTCAGCTATGGTGGAAATTTTAAACATAGACATGGCGAAATGCATAAATGTTCATACTTGAAATACAAATATATTAGTTTATTTCCATTGCTCGTATGTGCAATAATTTACTATTAAAAGCAACATAAAACAACTAAGAAAGTTGCAGTCTAGGCTGATAGACTGTAAAATTCCCGCTACCTAATTTCGTGGCAAGGTGCTAAAGAATCTGTATCTACTCGTATAGCGAATGCACGGCGCTATCGGGTTAAGGTATTTCAAATGTCCGATCATTATCGTCGGCATTCTCACAGCACCCATATTGAGAACAAATTCACTTGCTTCAAGTGTCAACGAAAGTATATAATCGAGCCAAAGTTCAGGAAGCATTATCCACGATATCCAGGAACACGATTGCCACATATGTCTCAAAGTGTTTAGATTTTTAGACATGCAAAATAATCACCTCCAAAAATGTGTTAAAAAAGCACATGCTCTTGAGAACTTTGCAAAACAAGTGACTAACAATGGTAAGAACTATATAATGTTAATATATGTACATACATATATACGAATATATATATATATTTATTTGATGCTAATATCCGATTGCTTTCCAGATCAATTAGAGAAATTTGCAAAAAGTCTTACAGACGAAATATTCATCGAAGAGTTCCAACAACTTCTGCGCAAGATTGGCAACAAAACATTAAAGGATCCCGACTTGATTAGGGTACTGACTGAGTTGACCAAGGAACTGCAGAAATTGCCATCAGAAAATTACTGATATACAAAATCTTGGGCCACTTCATTAGATCACTCAATTTGTCATTAAGTATTACTTAAATTATTTTTACCGATAGTGAATTTTATCTAATAAAAGCACAAGATCTTGTCATAAGGCTATGAAGTCAGTCAGATCATCTCACGATAAACATTGGTTTCTCTGTTCATAGTTTAATATCTTAATATTTAATGTTAAAATCTACGAATTGTTATTTTTTTTTTGTTTCGTCCAATGAATGACAAGTCAAGCCGTTAATAGACAGCAGAAAACCTGATTAAATATATAAAATTAAAAAAAATTAAAATAATTTAAGTAGGCTTTGGGAGTTTCAATAGATTATTTACATTTGTTCTAAACAATATAGCAAAATGTTGCACAAAAGGTACCCATTTTGAATATATTTTTAGAAATGATACTAAATGGTATTTACATATATTATTTTAAAACGATTTCTTCAATGCTTGATACTGTTGATCGAAATAATAATACCTTAATTTTATCATTTTGTATATTAGTTTTTTAAATTTAAAAAAAGAAGACTTATGTAATTCGTATACAAAATTATTTGTTATACCTAACTTATTTTAAAAATGAATTGATACGTTGAGAAAATTTAAAAGAATTTTTTTTTAATTCTTATTTTGAATATATGGTAATATAGTTGATCTGGCAGGAAGTCATTCCTGCGCATGATAATACATATTTCCTAGCGGCCGATCGAAACTAAACTGACGACGTATTTGCAATCTGTATCGCAAATCGTAGGGATTTAAGCTTTGATAGCCGCATTGTTCATAATGATTTACACTTTGATAGACTGGATTCAGCATTGGATCTAGATTAAGGTCCATGAGGCTCGGAATTGTAGCAGTACGAGAAGTAGAGATTGTTTCAATTGTTTTTGAATATCCAAAAAAATGATATGGATCTGTATTATCAAACAATTCTCGAGCTTTAACCTGCCTGTTTTGGGAAAAATGTCGCGAGTCGTAATTGTATTGAGCACTTTCATGATTTCCGTATACATTTAAGCTCCGCTCAGGAATGTAGCCGAAATATTGAAAGGGCGAACCTCTTCTGGATTTCTCTCGCGGCAGAAGATCTGTGTTTCCTCTGCATGGACTCTGTAAGGGATAGTGATCCAATCTTGAAGGTTTTCGGCGAACTTTTTGACCTGGGGACATATTTCGACTTTTTGACCTCGATCGGCAAGATTTCATCCGATTTGGGGAAACATTTAGACTGTTAGATCTCGCCCGGTAAGGTTTTCTCCGAGTTTGGGAACTATTTCGCCTTTTTGATCTAGATCGCCAATGTTTTTTGAAGTGTCTATCTTTCGATGCACTGCGACTGTATCGATTCGGGGAGATACTTCGACTGTTCGATCTGGATCTCAAGGATTTCCCACGAATTGGCGAAATATTTCTATTATTTGATCGCCAACGATCATTTAATTGTGTATTACCCGACGCGCTCCCCCGACTTGAGGAATTTCTTTTAAAATGTCTATTTCCCGAGACACTTATACGACTTGGGGAAATATTCTGACTTTTTAATCTGGAGCTCCAGGGTCTTCTTAGGCTTGGGGAACTACTTCGACTGTTGGATCTTGATGACCAGCGTTCTTTTGAATGTCCATATCTTGGGGTCCTTTTACGACTGGGAGAAACATTTCGACTTTTTGATCTAGAACGCCAGGGTCTTCTACTCCTTGGAGAAATATTCCCAGTGTTTGATCCCGAGTGCCAACGCTCTCTAGAGTGTCCGTTTCTTGAGATACTTTTGCGACTGGGAGAAATATATGGACTCTTAGATCTGGAGCGCCACGGTCCTCGAAACCTTGGAGAAATATTTCGACTGTTAGATGCTGATCGCCAACGTTCATTACGACGTCTGTTGCTCGCGGCCCTCCTTCGGATTGGTCTTGAATTTTGGTTTTTAGATCTAGAGCGGCAAGGTTTTCCAAAGCCTCTTTCTCTCGACACACTTCTTGAGAGTTCTGGAGAAGGTGGTGGTGAGTACCAACCATTATTTTCTTCTGTAACTTGGTTAGAATCGATGCTTTTACCACGAACGCAAGTTTTGGTGTTTTGCAAAATTACTTCTACACAATTTGAATAGTTGGCCATATCCGGATTGGTAAGAGAACTTTTTGCGACTATGACGCAGCTTTCTTGTCCCTCTTCTGACAAGCTGATCAAAGGCACTGGCGGCGGTGGAGGTATTTCATCCTCTTTGTTTGAAGAGTCCTCATCTAAGTCTTTCATATGGTTATCACAGTCCCGAGTAATCTCGTCTTTCCCCAATTCAATGGCATTTTCATCTTTAAAGCCGCCTACCAAAAAATCCAAATCCAGGCTGTTAAGCGCCTCTAATATCTCTGGATCACTAAAAAAGTCATTCGTTGTTGGTTCGACTTTTATAGTAGGCTCCTTCGTTGCATCCACAGGGTTTTCGAGGTCTTTGTCCGATTGCATTTCAGCAAACTTTAATTCCCAAAGTTTGACAGGAGTCTTCGCACAAAGATTTAAGATCTCTTGAGGTTCGTGGAGCTCACAACTGATATTCGACAAGATATCTTGTTGATTTAAATCCAATTGAAAGCTATAGCTTTCAAATGACTCCGTAGGCGGCAAAGTGCCAGTCTGGCAAGTGGCCTTTAGTATATAGAAAAGATATTCGATGGAGTAAACGCTCAGTTCTGTGGCCAGGCCACCGTTGAGGGATTTAAGAGATTTGTAGACCTCGGGAATTTCATTTTGTAGGGTGAACACGGGAGCTGGGTGAACGAACTCCAGCAAAGCTGTGTAAATTTCCTTCAAGTCCTGCCGGATAATTGCGGCCCTTGCAGGTTCTTGGCTGACTTCTACAATTAAATAAAAAAATATATATTTATATTTATTTGTGAAAATGAAATTGAAAAGTTGCAAGTTCTTACCAGGATCGATCAGAGCGTAGAAGATGCTTTGCACACCTTCCTGCAGGGAGAATTGATCGACGACCAGCTCCTGAAGGGCCTTGTTATCCTTGCCAACATGTTGAATCTTGAGAAAGTAAAAATTCTGGGTTTCCAGCTCATCCCGATCGATGCTGTTCTGCACTAATTTCTCGATTTGGTCTCGCATATCAAATTGATTTGACACCAGCTCGAATTCCATTAAATGCAACTCTTGCACTTTATCCAGGTATGGGCGACGATCCAATAATGTCATATTCTGGTGAAATAAATAAGGATTAAATATTTCCATATATTAAGGTTGATCTAAGTATGTAAGTACCCATAGTATGTGGTATTGATTATAGAGAAATAAAATTACAAAGAAATAAAAGTAAAAATAAATGTCGACTTTTATGTTTATTTTGTTTTAAACCAACCTGCCAAATCGGAGTCGCTAGATCTAGATAATTTTGCCATGACAATTTACGGGTCCCAAGATCGCGCCATTCTTTTACAAAGTAAATAAAAGCTTTTGCCTGTAGCTCCTCCTGTTGCACTAGAAACTTATCGCGCATATTCTTAGAATGCTGATCTCCAGCATGTGTTTTTAATTGGCTTAGTGCGCGATATGTTCATTACAATACCAAAAGAACTAACCCCTAACAGCTGTTCAGCGAAATATGTCCGTTAATTTAAATTGCATACAAATTGTTGTTGTTTAATTATTATTATGTCATTTTGCTGAATATTTCAAATATATTAACTTTATAAATAAGAATTGAAATTATTTGAGGCATTTTTCAAACAATGGTTTACTATTTTGCGGTTGATGAGCGGAACATCTGATGACTATGCGATACATATCGAATACAGATGAATCGATGAATGCGGCACAGCTTTCCTAATTGAGTAAAGCTTGGAACTAGTTTATTTAACTTGGTACTGAACATAAATTGAAGTATGCCTTTATATTTGTTTTTGTTTATTGATCTTTGTTACCCTTTATAATGTTTAATCTAATGAGAGTTTAGATTTTAGCTTCAAATTGAATTTGCAATTTCGTAATTTTGTTTGCTTATAATTTGTTTTTATATTAAGAAATTAATTACACATTTCTTTAGAAGTGAACTAACACTTGAACTATTTTTGCATTAATCATTCTATTATTAATTTTAGTATCTTTATAATAATTAAATCAAATTTAGCATTGATGTTGAACATTTAACAGTCAAGTAGTATATTTGGTATATTTCCAGTCTTTAAATAGCACGTTTTGAACTGCCACTCTGAACTCGCATCTCTAGCGTGAACGTGGAAGGGGGACTGGAACGAAAAACACACGTCAAAAATTCTTGAACACGAATAGCAAACTACAAAGCATTTAAATCGCTTACAAATGCAATTCATCCAAATTTTAAAAGGTCTGATATAAGTCTGGCAACAATCAGCCGACGTCGAGTAGCAGCAAGTGTCAGTGAAGTAAACCCCGTGACAGCAAGACAACCAGAAGAGAGAAGAGGGCAAAGCACTCAAAGTTGCAGCCACGAAAACAGTTTACAAATTGATTAATTTCGAATTCAGAAGGAGGGAAAAACACTTGCCAGGGAGCAGAGCAGCGTCATCATGTCGACGGGACCCACAAAACAAGAGATCGAAGCCGTTTTCAGTCGGCTGCGTGCGCAACCCGCTAATAAGGTCAGTCTCAATCAATCAAATTGGACACCAAAAAAAACTGATATTAATTAATACATTTGTTGGTCAGTCCTGCTTCGATTGTGCAACCAAGGCGCCCACCTGGTCCTCGGTGACGTACGGCATCTTCATATGCATCGACTGCTCCGCCGTGCACCGCAATCTCGGCGTGCACTTGACCTTCGTGCGCAGCACCAACCTGGACACCAACTGGACCTGGCTGCAGCTGCGCCAGATGCAGCTGGGCGGCAATGCGAACGCCGCCCAGTTCTTCCGCTCCCACAACTGCAGCAGCAGCGACGCCCAGGTCAAGTACAATTCGCGGGCGGCGCAACTCTATCGGGACAAGCTGACGGCGCAGGCTCAGCAGGCCATGAAGGTGCACGGCACCAAGGTGATTATCACAACTTGCCCCACGTTAAGCGTTGCGTTACTTTGTTCTACTAACTTTGACACTGTTTTTGCTGTTCTTGTTCTTTGCTTTGCTTGCTTCCCCGTTCCACACACACAACACATGCTCACAAAACACAGCTGCACTTGGAGCCGACGGCGGACAAGAGCGAGGGCAACGATGCGGCCAAGGAGGAGGCGGAGGAGGACTTCTTTGCGCAGTGCGACAATGCTAACGACAATACCAATGCCTTGTTCGACAACAACAACATCACTGCCAAGGTAACGGACACCTAACACACTGTCTTTGCTTGTTTTTCGCATGTTCCCATTCCATCTTGACAGTCAGTCAACTAATCTGGCTAATCTCTCTTGCAGCTGGAGCCCAAAGCAGCCACGACGCCAATTGTGGCTGTTGAAACGGGCGCGCCCAGCGTCGATCTGCTCAATGCCTTTGTGGCACCCACAGCGCTGCCCTCCTCCATTGGCGTGCGCAAGATACAGCCCAAGAAGGGCGCAGTAAGTAGTCTATAAAAAGCGTTAATTATAACTGCAATTAAATCGGTGGCTTTCTCTGCAGCTCGGAGCACGCAAGGTGGGCGGCTTGGGCGCTACGAAGGTGAAGACAAACTTTGCCGACATCGAAGCGCGCGCCAATGCAGCGAACGAGTTCAAAACAGCAGCGGCTGCTGCTGTGGCCGACAAGCCGCAAACAGCCGAAGAGGAGCTGGAGACGGTGGCCAGCATGCGTCTGGCATATCAGGATCTGTCGCTGCAAAAGACACGCGAGGAGGCCAAGCTGAAGAGCATCGATCCCGCCAAGGCCAAACAGATGGAGCGTCTGGGCATGGGTTTCAATTTGCGTGGCTCCGATGTAGCGCATTCGGCGCTGAGCGACATGGAGACACTGCAGCAGACGGCGGCACCCAAGTCGAGTGCACAAAGCAAATTGGCGGCGCTGGAGAACGACAACTTCTTCAACGATCACTCGCTCAATTTGTATGGCGTCAGCGAGAAGAAGGAGTCGAGCACTGGCAGCAGCAGCAGCAAACTGGACAAATTTGAGCTGGATGCGTTGGGCTATGAGACCATTGAGCCCATTGGTGGCACGCACAGCAATATTACCTCAATGTTTGCGGCCAGCAGTGACTACGACAAGCCCAAGGCGACCACAGGAGGAGGAGCAGCATCCACGGCCAACAAGAGCAAAAGCAAAAGCAGCAACTACAATAGCAACGATCCTGTGGCGGCACAGCAAAAGTTTGGCAATGCCAAGGGCTTTGGCTCGGATCAGTTCTTTGCGAGCGAGCAATCATCGGCCGATATTAGCGCGAATCTGAATCGATTCCAGGGATCGCGAGCCATATCCTCGTCGGATTACTTTGGCGACGGAACGCCAGGCGGCGGCATGAGCAATCGCAGCAGTAATAATTTAAATTCAATTCCATAAATTATGGATATTAATTGTGGTGTGATTTTTGCAGGTTCTGGTGGCTACTCGACGGCGGTGAACTTTAATGCGCCCGATCTCGACGATGTGAAGGAGAGCGTTCGCCAGGGAGTGCACAAAGTAGCCGGCAGGCTGAGCAATCTGGCCAACGATGTCATGTCCTCGCTGCAGGACAAATACGGCTACTGATAGTGGAGAGAGTAGAGAGCACTACTCAGCAGTTGCCGAGTTAGTTTTAATGTTTTTTTAATGCATACACGAGTATATACATACATACATACATATATATATATATCTATGTATACACAGATATATAGAGTAGTCTCACTTCACTTTAGCAAATGTGCGAAATGGGTTATAAACAAATTCCAAGCCGACAGCACTCCCATTGCAGTTGCATTGAATTCCAAAACAAAGAAAAACCACAACAAAAAAAAAAAAGAGAAATCCAAGTTAAGCGTAAGCGTAGTGTCTTCTGAATTCATATACACCGAAATAATTATTGTAAAATTAGCGCATTGAATGCAGAGAAGAAGCATAAGCATAAGCAAATGAAAAAAGAGAATAATCTAATATATATATATATATACACACAATGATATCACAATTGAGGAACAACCATTAGCTCTTAAGTCCAATCTGATGGCTGATGTTATATTTTTGTTTTTTAACTATTTACCGATTAAGGCATTTACTTTGCTAAGTTTGCATTCTGTTTTGTTAATTGATTTTTCCACTTTTTTAAAGCCTTTGGTTCCGTCTAGTAATGTATTAAGTTTGAACTGCTTTTGATTTGTTTTGAAATTCCAACTGAAAGAAGTCTATGAAATAAAATGATTGCATTGCAAGAAAGCAAAACTTGAATTGAATATGGAATCGAATCGAATGGAATGCAGGCAGGTGAGTATTTAAAAAACAGATAGAACTTTTTATTGTATTTACTGCGTTTACAATTCGACTAATTATTACAAAACTCTGTTACAGACTTCGAAATGAAGAAGATATCGTTTGCACCTGGGCGAGATGCATTAGCAAGAATTGGTGGTAAATCTTAAACTGGCGTTTTTGCATTGGGATTGAGCATCAGTCGTGGATCTGGCGACGCTTAATGGCGACGCTTGCTGGGATTGGGACGGACGCGAGCGCGGGCAGCATCGGGAGAGCCATAAGCGATGGCGTGCGAGGTGGCAGAGCCGCCCTCACCTGTGCTGAACGAGTTGGCAATGGCGATGGCGCCGCCGTTGGTGCCACCGAAGTCGATGGGGAAGAAGGTGCCGGCGGGCAGAGGAGCGGGCTTCTTGGTGGGCTTGCCTTGCTTGGCAACCGGACGGCGAGCAGCGGGAATGCGAGCTGGACGCTTCACAATGGGACGGACGGGCTCGACAACATCCTCATCGTCCTCCTCGACATCATCGGCAACAGCGTTCTCGGCCTCCTCATCCTCGATGGCAGCCACTTGAGCCTCCTCAACATCATCGGCAGACGTGTCCAGCTCAACGATGACCTTCTTGGCGGGCAGATAACGCTTGGCGGGCACAACGGGGGCAACGGGCGCAATTGGAGCTGGGGCGGGCAACTCTTCCTCAGCGGCGGCGGGCACGGCAGCGGGCTCCTCAGCAGCGGCTTCCTCGGCGGCAAAGTTGAAGTCACGTGGCACCTTGGCGGCATCGTCGCTCTCCTCAGCGGCAGCGGCAACGGGCAGCTCAGCCTCGCTCTCGGCAGCGTTGTTGGTGTCGACGGCAATCTGGACGACTGGCGCCTCCTCGGGATAGGCCTCGGCCACAGAGGTGGCACCGTGGGCATCGGCAGCGCTCAGGACATCGTCGGACTGGGCGCTCTCGGCGCTGCTGTCATCAACGCTGACGGCCACATCGGACTCTGCGTGATTGCAATCTTCGTTAGAACAAGGGATTTGTTGGGATCGGGTTAGTTTGTGGGATGACAACATCGAATGCTGGGCTTACCCTTCAGATATGTGCCAGTGGCAACAGTCTCGCCGGCAACGAGGGCGCTGGCAGCCTGCGTGGAGCGGGCATGAGTGCGTCCAGGCTGCACATACTGCATGTACATGAGCCTCTGCTGCTGTCCAACACCAGCGCCGTACCATTCAGCGGCAGCGGGCTGCTGGTAGTAAACCATTCCTGGAACAAAGTATTGCCGATCTTCAGTAAGGTCGTTGGATTGAATGTGGATAGCAAGAGCGTGAGATGAGACAGAGAAAGAGAATGAGAGGAAGTAAAGATGAGATCTCCTGGCGGAGAGTATTGTGATTTTGTCGAGCGTATCCTTTGGGCGGTTGTCACTCACTTTTCCTGGCAGGCAGAGCATCGCCGATGGCCACAAAACCGACGATCACCAACAGAGCAAACGCAACACTGAACTTCATGTTGATTGGAGTTGTTTTGAGGTGAATTGAGTAAATCCTTTTGATAATTTGAAAATGTAGGGAATTATATTTTGCTTTGTTATTAGATTCGCGCACTGATCACAGCAGGAGCTAAACTTGACACTGAAGTTTCCACCAAAGAAGTGATGACTATTCAACGGAACGCGTTAGATTTATATACGAAAGCAGATTGGCAAAAAAAGCATATAAAATGAGCATAATGAGCTCTGTTTGCTAAAACTCGGATATACCCAAAGTGGGGCCTCAGCGCCCTCTGATTAGTATGCGGCATTGGTTCTCTCTGGAACCGACTCGACTCAACTCGTCTTGAGTCCGAACGTGCGAACCGCCTGTTGCCAGTCGTCGACAGTTGGCAGTTTAGCAGCTACCAGCTACCAGTTGTCAGTTCCCAGTTGCGATGAGTTGGATCACTCTCGGGCTTTACGAATTTGCATTGGCGAATGGCGATGGCGATGGAAGACAAGACAAGACACGACAAGGCGAGAAGCTGTCACTTTATGGATCTGTTTATGGTTAATGCGATCACCCTAAAATGGTCAATTCAAACAGCTAAAAAAGAGAATTACCCGCACTCGCCCAATTATTTTGCAAATTTCGTTATTCTATTTACCATTTGCCTAAGTTGAACACTCGTAAATAATGCACGCATGTTGACCATAACAATAAAATTGCTCATTTAATTTTAAGGTCATTTTGTGGAGTCGTCGTGGACAGGTGGCAGGTGGAAGCGAAACGAGGTTTATGGGTGCGTGTGCGGCTTATCGCCGCTGATAAAAGTGCGCCGCCTAGAGAATTACAATAAAAATAATGCTCCAAGGCATGCAGTGCATAAATATAAGATGGCCATGGTCTGGCCTGGCCTGGGATCGGGAGAGGATCACATCGGAAGAGGAAGCCTGCTGGCGACGACGACTCTTGTGATTCATCCTGAAGCCTAAAATAGGTGCACCTAGGAGTTTCAGTCACCTGAGTCAACTGACGTCAGCGCTTCTCTTTTGACGTCGTTGACGTCTTTAGTTGGGCGCCACCTGTTTCCTTTTAAAAGTCAATTATTGGCATTTCCCTTGCTCCTCCACGACGTGCATTTCATCATTAATTGAGCCCTGTCTCTGTCTCAACTGCTGACGCTTCCTTTTGCCCGCTTTTTGCTGGCTGCACTTCGCAAATGCATTAATCATACGCAACGTGGTGCGGCGGCTTCTTAAGAGACGAGTTTTTCGCTCAAAGAAATGCATTTTTGATTACTCACAATGATCAACTCAAATATAGTAAAATCAAAATGTACTTATTTATTTATAGAACTAGATCGAGCCTGTAATTGCTGATTTGATAATGCGATCAGATAATGATGTCATTTAAAAATTGGGAAATTCAAATGCTTACGCAATTAATTCCAGAAGCGTGTAATGAATTTCTGTGCGTTCTGTAATTATTCATAAATCAAAATGCGTTTACTGAATATTATCTATTTGTCCATCTATTCTGGCCAGGCAACCACGTACATAATTCGAAATTAGAAAGCGGCGACGCGATGAATACTTAATAATTGAAGTAGCATAAACGAACTTCCTCTTGGAGGAATCCTCGTATATTGATTGAGTCGAACTAGAAGATTTTTATTTGTCTGCTCCTCGAACATTCGTTCCTTGGCATTGGCAGACCACCCAGGAACAGTCATTATCTCGGCGCAATTCCATTTAACTGAACCACTTTATGATTTATCCAAAACACATGCCTCTAATTATCACGCCTTTTATGCAAATGGCCAACTGAAAAAAAGAAAAGAAGCAACAACCGCGTGTGCCCGGCATGATAATGTGCACACGCTAAGAGCGTTCTACGCAATAGTTTGCTTACGGAAAAAATACACAAAAAACAAAGGAAAGAAACATTTAATATCCTGTTGAACACCTGTTTATCGGGCAACGGGCATTGGGCATTGGGCATGGGGCATTTATGCAAATCGCAGGCAACTTTTTGAAGCAGTTAGCTTTTTACGTTTCATTTAATTCCCGAATTCGGAACACCCAAGACCATAAAAATAAATATCCATTGCACTAGATAGCCATGCCCAGCAACAAAAAATAATCCAAATAGAACAACATGTTTTCTGTTTTGCGGGACAACCCGAAAAAAAAAACACACACACACACACCAACCAAAAATATATTATACAAAAAAACAAAAAAAAGAGTCAACTTAATGTACAACATTATTGGTGAAGCGCAAACGGAATTTCAATGAAATTCGCGCGGTGCTTAAAAAGCAATTTGAAGAACAATTGTTGGATGTGGCTGGCGACTTTCAGAGCAGGTTCGGTTCAGATGCCTGAAACTCGAGCACCCGAGCGAATAGTTTTGAGCCTCGACTACAGACCGTATTGCAGTCGCAATTAAAATGACATTTGGCTCCAAGTATGTAAATATATTTGATATTATTTTAATTTATAATTAAATGGCACTCACATGTGCTGCAGCAACGCGTCGCTCAATTGCATTAAAAAGCGTGGCTGACATTTAACACTTGGCATGCGGTTTCCATGGGTGCAAAAACGTTCTCGATTCTCCGAGTCCCCGATGTGCCAGGACACGCCTGGACACGCCTGGACATTTCATCTCGCATTCGCCTGACAATGCAATTAATCAACGCAAATTAAAATTAAGTTAATTCCATGCAGCCGTCATTGCGGTGAGCGTATTTTAACAACCGTTTTCTTACATCAATTCCATTCGTTAATTTCGGCCTCATTCTCTCTCGGACCTGCAAATTCTCAGCTCAATTGCCGCTTGCAATTATCAAGGAAATTATTTACTTCATGTCATCTGCCTTAATGCACGCATCACTCGTGCATAACAAGATTTCTTGAGGCTCTCAATTCATTAACTGCACATTTCTTTTCTACATCAATTATAAAATTACACGGTTCAAAAATTTTGAAAAATTTATTTACAGAATTTAAGTACGGAAGCTTTTAGAACATTTCAATATATTACTATACAAATAAGTTGATGTAAAAAGTCGACAATGTTTTTCAATAAACTTTAGTATTTATTAGTTGTTAGTTAAGCTGGGAAAAAATAATTTGTTTCTCATTCAATCATCGTAATAAATGTGAGTAACTGTTGAACAATCTTGCATTAAAATCTTAATGGCAAAAATAATTGTCAGTGCCATAAATTGCGTTTTAAGTTATTCTGGAATTGTAAATTAAACTTAATTTCTATTATTATTACTGCAATTGTATTAAGATGAACAATACTTTTCCAGACTTAAATTAAAGTATAATTATTTATATTTAATTAATATAATTCATAGAATTCGTTTACAGGCTTACAGTAAGAATACAATCTGAAGACTACGATATCACAACTAAATAAACGGAGTATATATATATATATACGTATTTAATAATTAATAACATTAAATATTTTTGTTCATGAATTTATGTATAAATTGGGTTTTTTTTTTACTAATTTTAATTAATTAATTGACTTTTTATTAATAAACATTTGAATTGGTTTTTAAGTTATTACAATTCTGTACATTTATTTTAGTATTTATTATTAGTATAGCCATGTAAATTTGATCTGTAGTTTCCCAGCTATTTATTAGTATAAAGTCATTTACTTTTTAATTCATAGAATTTATTATAAGTTTCATGAGTATGTTTAATTATTTATGCCTAATAAATGAAGATAAAACAATTAAGTTTAACTGAATTGCAAATATAGAACTAAAGAACTCTCTCTTGGACTTGGCTTTGTGTTAAAGGTCAGTTATTAAGCTAGAACTTGCACAATAGAAAGCGCAAACGTAATTCACTTGAACCACGCAGGTGTCTCATTTCTAAGCCGATAAATTTCAATAGAATTGTGATATATTAAAATAAAGGGAGTTATAGTCGGACTCAGAGAGTCAGAGTCAGAGTCGGAGCCAGATCCAGATCCAGTGTCGAGACTTAACAACCAACGGGCGGAGGCGGCACAGCTGGTCACAGCAGTGATTAAGTGCGAGCCTTGGCCAGGATGTGAAAGCTCGTGTGGGATGACGGCAGAAAAGGACTTCTAGTTGGACTGGTCCTTGGCACTGGTCATTTTTCTCGCTGCCTGTCACTTGAAAGTTGGCAATTAAATATATGTATAAGTGTACACTGCTTGTTGTTGTTTGTCCCCATTTTTATTTTATTTTCACTTTGTGCATATAAATTGTTGCAATAGAAAAAAATGCAACAGATGTTTTTAGTGAAGTTGGAAGCGGAGTCGCAGTCGGAGTCGAAATCGGAGTGAGATACATGCAAACGAGTTGGGATCTCCACCTTTTGCACAATTTATTTTCACACTCTCGAGGACAACTTTCAGAGGGCGCCACATGGCCTGCCTGGGGCATGTTGCATGCTGTGTTGCGTCTACTCCGACCAGAGACTTTGGCGCAGTCAAGATGTTGCCATTTGGCATGTCTGCTGCAGCTTTAATGGCTTCATATTTCCTACAAAATTAGAGAAGTTACTTTTGCTAACATTGCCAGTTGGCCACTCGACGCTTTGCACCCCACAAGCACTTTCAGGTTGTGTCTTTGTGCAACTTTCTGCTGCAAGTTGCTCGCAGTTCGCTGCTCATTATGTGCCACACACACACACGCAACAAGCAAAACACATAGTGTCTACTCCATTAAATTGTAATTTTTGGCAACATTTTGGTTTGCATAAATCTTGGCCTGTGCTGTAGACACTCGCAGCAGAGAGCTTGTTGCCTGGTTTCTGGTTTGCTGGCTGCTCGTTGCTGGCTTCTCGTTGCTGGTCCCTGGTGTCCTTGTGCCGCACGCGCACAAACAAAACATTTGCTCATGTTTTGAAGTTTATTAAAAAGTACTCAACATATTATGGTTACTTAAACTATTAAAATAACAATGCTCTTCTCTCGTTCTGCGACTCTGTCTGGGTGACACGCCCTGGGGAGATCTTGGAGCCTTTGGCCATTCTTTGCCTTTTGGCTGCCTGCTGCAGATAATGTCGAAATAATTTGAATGCAGACAATGAGCTGCTGTTGTGAGCATTTCAATCATTGCGTTCGCTGTTTAAATTGCCGACTATCTTTAATTACTACTGGACTAAGTCGACCTACAAAAAGAAAGCACATCGAGGCTAATGGCAGGCCACGTACAATATAAATCCATTCAAAGTGCACATTTGCATATGTCAAGTGTGAATGGAGCAGCTCAACAACGACAACGGCACCGACACCGACACCGACACCTCTGTCCTTCGTCCTACGCCCACTTTGTTGATGCGTATTAAAAACACTCTCAAGTACTTGAAACGCCGGCAATGCCGCCATCAATGTTCCGCTCTCCGTTCTCCAGTCCACTTCACTTTACTTTCCTATCTCCAGCAGCATTGCTAATTACGAAGCAAGAATTTTCATTACGTGGGCGGCGCCAGTCAAAAGTCGGTCGAGCAGCGGAGACGAAAGGCCAGGGCAGGAAACACTCGAGTGCAACGTAATGAAATCCTAGGCAGTCACTTGCTGGGGTCGCCTCCTAATGGGAGCGCAAAATTTATTAGAAAATATTTACAGAGCACTTCAAAAATTGTGTGCGCCTCAAAGTAGGCAATGCCATTAAAGTGCAGCACTCGTCACTCTCACTCGCTGCTCGCCATTGGGAACTCGTCGGTTAAAGGAAGTTTAAAGAAGCTGCCGATTAATCGTTGACTTCAATAGCTCGACATTTGTTTTCGCTTGCGATAGTTAAATTCAAATTCAACACGTTTCATTTATTTTCTGTTTTTGAAATGAGAACTCGTTATTCGTTTCTAGTTACTCGCTATTGGGGTGAATTCAGTCGCTGGTTTAAATATATTTCTGTTACTCGCTGGTCCCATGCACTACTCGCCATTGAGAATCAGGCTTGGTTTATAATCATTAAAGAAGGTGTCGATAAATCGTTGACTTTAGTTTTTTACTTTTTTTGGTTACTGTGCGTTTAAAATTCACTTTTAATTTTATATTCTATATTAACTTATTCTGCTTAAAATTAATAAATAAAGAACAAGCACCTTCTTGACACTTATGCATAGACAAACATATCACTTATTTTTAAAGCTATTTATGTATATAAATTATTATCTATGATGTATCCTCTTTTGAATAAAACTCTCGCTATTGGTAACTCGTCACTTTAACCTATTAATCCAATTTGACAGCTTAATTTCAACTCGTTCTTCTCTGTCACTTTCTCAACGAGTAAATTTTAACATAGGCGATTTTTAACTCGCTTATTCCACTCGCCACTCGTTTTTAACTTTAATTGCTTAAACTTTAAAGAATAAGCTCTGCGTTTTCTGTGAGCCTATAAAACTTTGACACTGCAATTGCAACCGCGTGACATCCCTTGATAAACCCTCGCCAATCCCTATGTCTCTCTAGGTATATATTCCTATATGTGTGTGCTCTATCTCTTTATTTGTGTGCGGTTAAACATTAGTGGTCATTGTTGTTGTTGCCGTGTCGTGTCCAGTTTGTTGCTGTTGGTTTTGCGGTTTTTAGGCAACTTATTTGTTTTGTGACACTATCGCAGTTCGTTGTTCTTATCGCCTCTCTGCCACCCAGGGGAGCCGCAGTCGCCGTCGTTGTTGCAATAGAACTCGACTTCCTCGTCGTTGTTGTCGTTGTCGTTGTCGTCCGCTACATTGACACATGACCAGCAGAACAGGAGCATTACATGCCATCCCTGAACCCATTTCAAACTGTCCCATTGTTTGTCACGCTGCAGTTGTTATGCTTTTTGTTCCACCTGTTTCACCCGAATTCATTTTCTTGTTTTGGTTTTTGTTTTTGTTGCCGACTTCAATTTATTTTATGGTCAATTCTGGTTTCTCTGCCTCCATGACCAAAAAACTTTTCTAATGAGCCTCATACGAATTTTGGGGCTTGTTGTTTCCACTGCAGGATGTGCCACAATAAGCATACATAATTGTATGCACGACTCTATTGTTTCCGGCCAACAATTCTGAATGTTGCCAATTCAACTTTAAATGCCACTTGAGTTGAAAAAATGTTTACTCACACATACGTTGAAATGAAATAGTGGCATAATTATGCGACATTTTATATTACAATCTGATGAACGTACTTTTATAAACTAAATATATTCATCAGCCGCTAGACAATAGAATATTAATCAATATTATCTATCGGGCTGGAAATTTAGATTGATATGGTGCATGTGATCTAACAAATTATTATTATGTTATGTATAACAACAAATGTTTGTTAAAAAAAAAAGAAATCAAAAATTTAATTTTGAATATTTTTATGTCGAGAAAATCCAACTTTGCTCTCAGTTCATTAATTTAGTGCAAAGAAAATAAATCCATGTACATTGCAAAATTTTTATTTTATTCAAATCAATTGACTTAGTTTCAGTTTTCAGATCTCTGTATAGGTGAATTAACCGCGACGACCGACTCTTCTTCTGATGCCCAATGAACGCCTCCTCACAGCGCCGATGCGACGTCTACGGCGGATTACTGCTACACGACGTCTTCTTTGGTTGCGTGCTCTCAAGCGACGGAGTATTTCCTGAAGCTCATGTCTCACCTCCTCTGAAATTACGGTGTCACCGGAGGAAGGGGTGGTATTTGAAGGAGTGGAGTCCGAAGGCGTAGTGTTCGAAGGTGTGGAGTTAGATGGAGTTGATCCAGAAGGAGTTGAGCCCGATGGCGTTGAGCCCGATGGAGTCGAACCCGATGGAGTCGAACCCGAAGGAGTCGAGCCCGAGGGAGTCGAACCCGATGGAGTCGAACCCGATGGCGTTGAGCCCGAGGGAGTCGAACCCGATGGAGTCGAACCCGATGGCGTTGAGCCCGAAGGAGTCGAACCAGATGGAGTCGAACCCGAAGGAGTCGAGCCCGAAGGAGTCGAACCCGAAGGAGTGGTGTCGGCGCATCTAGCAACAGCCAGGCAGCTGACGAGTGCGATCACTAAAGCCAAGGTAAAACGCATTGTGAAGCTTCTTTATGATTAGAATGCGAAAGTCACAAGGCTTTTATAGCAAAATCTTCTAAGGGTAAAGATGTTCCAAATGCTTGCAAATATAAACAGCTGTTTTAAAAGTCGTTTGTTTCTCCGATTATATGAAATCTTTTATCCCACGCTGCTTTGTTGATTTGTCTGTCAAATCTCAATTTAGGCAGAGCGCATAACAAAAGTTTATTTCTTATTTGTTCGGGGGATTAGCTTGCGGAAAGACTTTATTATTTTAGAACAAAGTCTATTTGCTTATATGCATATATAAATGAGTTATAAGTGTAGTTATGGAAAAGATCACATGTGAACTTACTGAAAAGATTTCATCAATTAAACTGAAGAGTTAATATTAAATAATATTCATCAATAGCGAATCGAAAAATAGTCGAGTGAATATAAAACAAATGAATTTTTACAGAGTAAATATGCTTAAATTTCATCAATAGACACGTATGTATACGAAATCAGATAAATGTACATATCTTTATTGCCTTTAAAAACCAATGGAATTTAAAATCGATTGATAAACATCAAAGAAATAATTGTACAATGTATAATTCTGCTAAAATGTATATTTTATTTTTATTAAATAACAACACGATTGCGATTTATTTAGACCATTTCACTTGTCGTAGGTACATTGTTTAGCTGATACAACGCATTTAAAAATTCTTAATGATGATCTCAAATGATATAAAAATGTCAACAATTTTGTCACACTTTTTTATTAAAAATAAAATAATCTTAAAAATAACAAGATTTTACGATTTGTTTTAAACTCTACAGCTCAGACTGTACATGGATTTTGTGAAACAAAAATAATAATTACGCCGATTATTTATTGACGTTTTGTTAATGCAAAGTAGTTGTCACATGTCTTAGAAATAAAGTGAAAATATATTGAGCGATCGTAAGCCTAAAAATATGAGTATTCGACTTACGATTGCTCAATTTATTATCACTTTATTTACAAAACATGTGACAACAATAAGCAAGTATAAACGAATATGAAAATCAAAGAGAGGTATAATTATACAACATTTTATGTTGATGAAAATACTTTCATTAAGTAACTATATTCATCACAGTCACAAAATATAATAAATAACAACGGGCTTAAAGCGTTTTTGAGAGAATTGTGTTTGACTTTTTCGTGTCCTTACTTTTATCACGTATACGTAGAAAATTAGTTTTATTTTGTTAGTTTACAACCCGAGGAAATTAATTTTAAAAGTAATAAACGATTGATCATTTGAAATTGACGAACAATTTTTGAAGTTCACAAATAATAAAACCATGTGAATATGATTGATTGCATATTAGGCATTTTATTCAAATCAATTGACTTATTTTAACTCTTAGATCTCTGTCTTGGCGGATTATCCGCGACGACCGACCCTTCTTCTGATGGCAACTGGACGCCTCCTTACAACCACGCCGATGCGAGGTCTACTGCGGAGGACTACTACACGACGTCCTCCTTGGTTACGTGCTCTTAAGCGACGGAGTATTTCCAGAAGCTGAAGTCTTTGCTCCTCTGTAATTACGGTGTCACCTGAAGGAGTAGAGTCCGAAGGTGTGGAATCCGAAGGCGTGGAGTCCGAAGGAGTGGAGTCCGAAGGAGTGGAGTCCGAAGGAGTGGAGTCCGAAGGAGTGGAGTCCGAAGGAGTTGAATCTGAAGGAGTTGAGTCCGAAGGAGTTGAGTCCGAAGGAGTGGAGTCCGAAGGAGTTGAGTCAGAAGGAGTTGAATCCGAAGGAGTTGAGTCAGAAGGAGTTGAGTCCGAAGGAGTGGAGTCCGAAGGAGTGGAATCCGAAGGAGTGGAGTCCGATGGAGTTGAGTCCGAAGGAGTCGAATCCGCAGGAGTGGAGTCGGCGCATCTAGCTACAGCCAGGCAGCTGGCGAGAGCGATCAGTAAAGCCAATGTAAAACGCATTGTTAAGCTTCTTAATGATTAGATTGAGAAAGTTACAAGGCTTTTATAGCAAAATGGTCGGAGGGTAAAAAAGTCAAAAATGTTTGCAAATATAAACAGCTGTTTTAAAAGACACTTCTTTTTCGGATACTGTGTAATCTTATATCTCAGACCTTGCGCCTTTGTTGACTTATCGGCCAAATCATAATTTAGGTAGAGCGCATAACAAAAGTTTACATTTCTTATGTGTATGGCTTAGCTTGTGGAAAGTTTCCATTATTTTAAAAATAGGTTTATTTGCTTACTTTAATTAGCATAAAGCAACGAGCTGCAAGTGTGTTTATGGAAGAGCTCTCAAGTGTCTTAGAAAATTATGTGTTATGGACTTGGTTACTGATAACACGGAGAAAAGTGTAATAATAAAACTCAAAAATTAATCTTCGAACTATTAATTAAATAAATTCATTAATATCGGATCGATATATGTTTATTAGAGACTCTAAAACATGTAAATTTGTTTACGGGACACACAGTAAATATGCTTTAAGGTAAATTGCAATTTATAATCGATCGGTAAGCAACAAATAATAAAAACAATACTATTATTCTAAAATTATTATAATTTTATTCACATTTATTTATTTATTTAATATTCACATCCCTCTGACATATTGTTGCCGATGCAGTTTCTTCAGGTCACGATTACACAAGTTGAAGACATGTTGCTAAGCGTAATCCTCTTAATGATGAGATTATGAAAACATCAATATTTTAAGCAAAACAATTTTTAGAAGAAACTGACGCAACTCATCTTAAAAATAACCAGTTGTTTCAATAGAGAGATTTGTTTTGAAACTCTACAGCTCAGACTTTACATTGCTTTCATTAAACAGAAATAATAATTGTCTGTCTGTTTATTTATAGAGACACGTTTTGCTAATGGAAAGTTACGCATATTTTCTGGGCTCGATTTGTGTTCACTTTATTTATAAAGCATGTGAAAACTATGAGAATGAATGCGAGAATATGCCACAAAGAAATGCTGTTAATGGCCAAGTTCTTGTTTTAAGACGCTGTCTGCTGGGACAGGACATAACAGCAAAAAGGGTTTGTCGTTTGGCCATTTCGATTGAGGAAGACATTGGCGACATTTTTCCAGCTGGCTTGGCTGGACAAGCAAAGGGGCCGACAATTGAGCGATGATGAGAATGGGAATGCGAATTGAAAAGGCAATGACAGTGGCAATGGCAATGACTATGACTGTGGCAATGAAGGGGCTGATGATGACGACGACGACGACGACGAGGACGATGAGGAAGCGTTCATGTTGATGTTGATGTTGATGTTGCTGCTGATGCTGATGACAAAAAAGGGCAATTGAGAAGCAGCTGCAGAAGCGTGGCAGGCTTTGAATTGATTTTACTTCCACACACTCACACACACACATGCACGAAACGAAACGGAAGCGGAAGTCATGTTGTGCTGCAATGGCCGTCGCTCGGACTGAAGGTAGACACTTTTTTCTTACTCTCTGTCTCTGTCTGTGTCTGAGTCTCGGGACGGCACGTCTGCGCAATTTCAAAGCAATTGCAAACGTTTACCAAAGCGCAACCAGCACTAAAGTAGGAGAAAGGATTGCAAAAGTAAGGCGGAAGTGTTTTTCAAGTCTTTTAGCCCCCCGCATGGTTTTTGCACTACGGGTGAAAGTCTTTTTAATTGAAGTGGACACACACACACAGTGTAGTGTAGTGTAGTGTAGTTAGTCTGTTAGTGTATTTTATATTCAATGATGCAGCAAGCGGTCAACGTCTTTTGAGCTGCCTTTGCAAAGTGCCTCAACAGCGCAAAAGAAATGAAAAGCAAAAGCAAAGAACAAAAAAGAGTGGCCGGAACAGCCACTTGTGCCTGGGCCGTGTATATCATTAAAATTTACAATCTATTTTGCTTGCTAATTGGCACTCGACAATTGCCAGCGTTCGCTGTGTGCAGCAGGACACCAGCCAGGATCTCTGGCCATCATAATCATTACTTGCAACGTGTGTCGACTTCTGGGCCAAGCAATTAGAGGACAAGAAGCCAAGAAGTGGCAAAGCAAATGTTGCGTGCGCTTTTAATTATGGCCAAGTGTTGATTATGGCGACAGTTAAGCGGACTGTCTAATGCATCCCACAGTGCTTGCAATTATTTGTGGGCTACTTAAAAACGCTGGCATTTAAGCACTGCTCGAATGGCTTTCAATTTGTAATGTGTGCGATCAATTACAAAGCTGCAAAAAGGCTGGGGCGCTATTCCAAATCCGAAAATGGGCTATGAAATGCACAGTTACAAGCAATAACGAGTTGGCAGCTCCCCCATCTGGCAGTTCCCTCGCACTCTCTGGCAGTCCACTTTTGCCTCCCACTTGGCAGTCCCCACAGGCAAACCAAACTCAGCCACAAAAGTCAAGCCCCATGCGCTGTGTGAAGGTTTGGGGGCCATGACTCTGCATGTAAGTATGTATATGTAGTGGGTGTGTATATGTGTGAGTGGGTGTTTGTGCATGTGTGGGTGTGTGTGCATGGATGATTTCCACTCTGCCCAGCAGAGTCAGTCAGGCAGGCAGCCACAATCCTTCATTGTTGTTGCAGGCAGCAGCAGCAGCAGCAGCAGCAATGCTGGCGATAAAATAAATTTGCATATGAATTGAGAATTAAGAACATTTTGCACATCGTCCTGCGCTCTGTCCCCAACCCCCCAACCCCTCAACTGCCCCTTAGCCCAGCCTGCCCTCACCTATGCCATGCCCCAAAAAACTCCTCCACTCCCTGCACCTGCCAACCAGTTGCCATTTTTTGATTGGGTTGCCTTGGACGGGGACGACGTGTTGCCATTGTGGCTGCTGTTTGGCCTTTGAATTAGAATTCACACTCACACTCACTCTCACTCACTCACACACACTCACACACACTCACTGGCAGTCGACCCATTTGAAAGTGTGAATGGCTTATTTCGTTGCCGTTGTTGTTGTTGTTGTTGTTGTTTCAGTTGCTGCTCTTTTGGCCGCTTTTCGCCATTTTCCATTTGCATTTGGCCTTTTTGGCGAGCAAATTTTTAGACGCTTTGCTCTTTTGCTCTGATAGCAACAACGAAAGAAGCATAAAAAAAAAACAACTCGTTAGCCTATTGAAATTGAAAATGTTTTTGGCTGATGCGATAAGAATGTGCAGGGGATTATGGTGTGCTAGTGTGCAATTTTCAATGGGAGTCTGTGTTTGTGTTGCATGTGTGTGTGTGTGTGGAATAACTTTGTTGCAAAGTTATGGGTCAAATAATTGCGACTATGTAGGTTCCTATAATTGGATTTTGATGTGCAGCTTTCACTTGATAAACGACGCTTCGAATTTAAGAAAATCCTTGAAAGCTGCATTTTTAAAAGTGTGCAATATATTTTAGGCAGTAATACAGCAATTTTTGTAAAATAAAAATTTCAAAGTTATTGCATGACTATTTTATATAATATAAATTATTATTTATCAATTATTCATTTGATAGGGATAATTTCGGGAAGTATTTATAATTTATTAATTCATAAATGCAATAAAATGAAAGTTTTTTTTTCTGACTATTTGTTTTAATGACTAGAATTTTGTATAATACAAAAAATAAATCAAATACAAATAAAATTAATAGGAATTATCTTTTATTTCATTTGATTTTTTAGCCAACTATGAGAAGTTGACGTTGAAGAAATAAACAAATCATTTACATATCTTATTAATACATATATTTACGTATAGTTATACATTATAAATTACAAATTTAAAATATGTATAAATTATTAATTTAAATTTTGAATAATGTAAAATAAAAACAAACTGAAAGTTTAAAATTTTACATTTTGAATTTAATATTATTTATTAATTTGTTGTTATCTAGTTTCTGTTCTAGTTTTCCGTACCATATTAGTTATTAATATTTTCTGATTTGAGTAATACAATATTTGCAATATAATTGAGACAATTACCATCAATCAATGAAATAAATCTCAGTAGTCAGTGTGATTGAAAAGTAATTGTAGGTTTGAATTTGTTGGAAGATTTGTAATTTGAAAACTATCAACAAATAGTTGTTGAGCAACCGCAATGAAATTTTCGAAAACTTTGCTTCGAAACTTTTTGCAGCGAGAGTAACAGGTGAGAAGAGGTGTATCGAAACGGGGAAGGGAAGCGGAAAAGATAGAGATAAATGCAAATTCATTGATTTCACATGCGACTCCTCGCCAACAATTCTGGCTACACAAACTGCATTTACAAACAATTAGACAAGTAAAACTCACGTACAAATTCGAGTCGAGGGTTGCCTGGCCCGCGGCTTAACAAAAGGTAACCGTAACTGGCAAAGTGGCAAGCGGCAAGCGGCAAGTGGCAAATGGGTAGCTGGTAACGGTTAAAGGGTAACGGGTCGGAGCATCCCACACAATTGGTCTCCTTGTTTTATTGTGGGGCATTTGTGAAACTTTCGACATGCTCATAAAATTGCTCGTTTAACTCATTTAACTTTTTGTTGCAATTGGGGTGGTGCGTTCCTTATTTTTTTGTGAGTTTTTCTTTCACTCTGTTTATTTTTTTTTTTAGAAAGTTTGCATAAATTGTAGCAACAAGAAAAAGTTAATAATGCCAGAAGGCAGCAGAGTAGAGCAGGGAAAACGGAGAAGTAGTTGGATTTCGTTTGGGGGCGACAATGAAAATAATTCAATTAAAACACTTTTCCAGTTTGCGCCCTCGCATGCCAAGTTACAATTACGTCCAACCAAATTAACACATAGAGCGTGTCGCTCCCCCACCATCCACATTCCCCCCCACCCCCCTTTAAGCCCTGCTTCATGTGTGTGCATTGCTCGCGGGCATTTTGCATAAAGTTTCGCCGGGTCGCCGTAGCCGTCGCCTTTTATGTGGTCAAACTTTGGCCGCCTTCCCTCCGGTACCCTTGGCGACATCTATGCCATGTTTACTTTGGTACTTAGCCATTGTTGTTGTTGCTGCTGCTGTTGCTTAAAGCCACAAAGTAGCTTTTGGTTGTACAAATTTAAATGCTACCCTAAGCTCATAGACACCTCTTCAATTGCAGACTGTGGTTTGGTGTATTATTTTAAGATTGCTTGGCCGTCATGATAGTCAAGTTGGCTTTGCCCTGCTGTTTGTTCAGTCTGCCGACACTGATTAGCTTTTGCAAATCAATTGGCCTGCTATGCGCCATTTAAATGATAATCCATATGGCTATTGCCTTGCGCTAAAAGTCATTGGCATCGCACAGGGGCAAATATAAAAAAACTTTTGCCCGTTTAATTGGTCACTTCAAAGTCAAAAGTCCGTGCGGCAATTTAAACAAAAATACTCTCGCACTCGTATTTCCATCATTTTTATGCACTTTTAACCCTTTAATGCAGACACATGGCGACGATTTTCACCAGTTTAAGTCCATTAAAAATTGTTTTTCCATAATTTTTTACACAAGATCCGAGCGGGCAAAACATTCATAGCGCTTCGATGGTTTCACTAGCGTCCAACGTCACGTTGTCGCTCGTTAAAAATCAATCCCCAAGCGTCCCATCTGCCCGCGCCCCCCATCGATCCCAGCCTGGATTGCGCAGTCACGAGGATTGGGCATTGGACATTGTGGATTGTGGATTGGCATTGGGGATTGGGGCTTGGGGATTGAAGGGCATCAGTGGGTTCAGCGTGTTGTAGCGAAGGTGTCGCTGACTCTGCCCCAGCGCGGTCAATATGCGAGACTATAAGTCCATATAAGCGCCGTTGCCGTAGCATCAATATATCCCGATATCTTTCGGTTTCGGTATCGCTATCGCATCGATATGTGTGAGTGTGTGAGTGTGTTTGTGTGTCGTGTGTCATGTCTGTGTGTGTTGCCTATGGCTGCGTGTGTGTAGCGAATATTTGTGAATTTGTTTTGTCATATCGTTGGGTTCTTCATTTGTTTTTTCCCATTTTTTACACTTTACATAGTGCGCTGTAGAAAGGAATATAAGGAGTTTTAGTGAAAACTTTAAAACCATCTATTTCTAATATTCGTATATTTTTAAAATTGATGTAACATGATCTGATGATTACTTGTCCACAGTGTGAAAAATGTAGAACAATATTTGATTAAAAATTTTTATTTTTATTGTTTGAAAACTTCATTTAATTTTTAATTTTGTTGTAATTAACTAATATATTAAGTTAAATTGTTGTACTTAAAAAATGGATAGGTAGATAGAAATAGTAAGAAATATATCAATTGTTTTATTCGACATAAAAATTTGTAAAGTGTCTTATGTCTTTTAATTTTTATCACATTAATAAAAAAAATTTTTATTTTTTCGTTATATATGTATTTATTTATTAGTATATATTTATTTAATGTATTAAGTTGAATTGAAGTAGATAAGCAGATAAAAAATGATAAAAATGAAAAATAAATAAAGAAGAAACCTGTTTGAAAAATTAGAATGATAAAAAATGCAATAGTAATTTTTGAAGAGCTTTTCCTTTACCATATTTTAGGTTGAATCTGTAGAGCAATTTGCAGCCTTATTTGCCGGAAGCAGCTCCGTTGAGGCGAATTGAAGCGCAACGTCCAATCTATGTGGAGCTATAGATTTGGCAATGTGTTTGTGTGTGAGTTCGGTCTGAAAAAGTGTCCAATGTAACGCCACAACAAAGAACGTTAATTGACGCCAAAATGCTGCTGCAGAAAAGGTTGCAACGAAAAAAACCCAAAAAAAAAACAGTGAAATAAAGAAAACAAGTGAAACAAAAATTGTTGGCAAAATCAAGCGAAAATGGAATAAAAGAACGAAGCATGTGTAAAAAGAATTTGTCCAGTTGGACACATTCTGTAACAGGCGATACAAGGAGCGATACGGAAGCGATACCAATGCAATGGGCTCTTGTCTTGGCTGCACAATTTTAAATTCAGCCCAGGACCTGTGCCCCAAGTGGCTTGATTAACCCCAGCGATAGCCGAGGTCAACCTGAAGTCCTTGCGAGTGGGCGTGTGTTGAATCAGCACACGTGATTAATGGCCTTTAATTATGTCAGAGCGCGACGGCGACGACCGCCCACCAGGATCGCTAGATCCTTCCCGCCACTGAACACATTTAAAACACACACAAATTTCGGAGTCCACAGTCCACAGTCCATGTGGCAGTTTGGAGTTTGCTGTTGGCGTAGCTGTGACTGCTGCTGTTGTTGTTTGACTCAGACATTTGTTGCCAGTCGTCGTGATTGTGTGTGGGCGTTTGTCTCGCTTGTCGCTTTTAATGAAAGCGTCATAAATTATGTTGCAGTTGACGAAAGCAACAGCCCACAGGGTTCCATCGTTCTATACGGAGTCAAGGGGTCTGGGGCTAGGCATACTTAGCATATGGGTAACATATGTTACTCCAATACAAGTGGAGTTGCAGTTTCTCCACTGAGAAATGCTTAAAATATGCTAAAAGGCTGACAACTCAAGTGGAAAATGTTTGCATCTACTTGAGAGATTTAATATATTATGTGCCGTACTGACCGCTAACCCCAATCGCCATCAATTAATTGACTAGGTGAATTTGTTACGCGTCGCTGAAGGTTCGAAAGTGGTAAGCGAAAGCATAATTTATGATTAATCGAAAGGTTCAATCGATATGTGATAGAAAACGTATTTTTAATTTTGAAATTATAAGTTATTGAAGTGCTATCAATCTATTCGTTAATAACTTTTTAACATTTTATGTATTTCAGAACAAGGTAAAAACCAAATACAAATATAGACAAAAAATATGCCATCCAAATATTTAGCATAATTTTGTATTAATAGAAATTTTTAGTCATGTATAAATTATAATAGTCTATTTATTATTTTTTTATGGCACGTTTTGGACATTTAAAAACAAACGAAGCCAATATATATAAAATAGAATGCCATTCAAATATTTAGCTTTGGTTATGATTTATCGATATAGTATAGGCGACCTACTAATTGCATTACATATTTCTATTTACCAAATAAAAAAGTCTTGTTATCACTTTTTCTAACAGCACATTTTATGTATTTTAAAACAAAGTAATAATCAAATAACAAATGTAGACAAAAAAAAATACTATCCAAATATTTTGCATACAATTTTCACTTGTTCTCCATGACAACGTCTGTTCTTTCTTGGCAAGCTTTGAGACTGTTGAATTAAAGCGATGACTGGGCATAATGTTGAATGTGATAGATCTCAACAGCCATGTGTTTTCACTCGAAGCCTCTCTCGCCAAACGTTTCACTGAACTCTTCGTACTGTCTTCAGTTGCTTTATGAGTGCCAAGAGAGCTTGAGATGAGTAGGAATGCATTTCCCAAGATTAATAGCCAGAGATAATGCATTGCCGTACTGCATTCAGCAATTATCTGAACACAACTGTCGCTGCTTAACATGGAGACACGAAAATTTTGTTTTCGAAGAGAATTGCTGAGATCTTCTCCGTCGCTATAGCAAGATAATGTTAACAGTAGGGCGCATTTGTTTATTCTGTAAACTCACATTGAAGTCTATGTTTGCTTTGGCAACAGGTGTTTTTTTCTTTTTTGAGGGTGATGCCAGATGTGTATTAAATTTGAAATGAATTTAGATATTTAACTGAAGATTTGCACAAGAAATTTGTAAATGATGACAACAGTTGAAAAGGAAACTTTATGCATTTCAAATTACCTACGTTGCGAAAAGTTGCAAAAATATTGTCATTGTGCGAGGGGCCAAGAAAGGATTTCCACACATCCTAGACGAGTCGAGTCGAGACGAGTTGAGTCGAGTGATTGTGTAGCAAATCAAATAATTATAAAAGTTGAGCAACAAACCAAGCCTGCATTTGCCTTTGGCAATGTTTGGCCAAAAACTTGAGGCATACTGCGAAAGTTTGCTCAAAGGTGCCTGGCAAAAGTTTTGCCAAAAATTCATTTAGGCGCATTTAGGCAAGGATCTCGCTAGTACAAGCATGCATATATGTATATGCAAATACATATACATAAGCAATATGCCAAGCCAAAAATATATATTTTTAAAGCCCAACTGCCATTTAAGCAGCCAAATCATTTTTTGGACACACATTTTGTGCAGGCTCAGCGACGCCGGCGAAAGTTTTGCCCAGCAGCGTTGGCAAAAAAGTTTTACATGACAACGCCGCCGTCGCCGTCGCCGTCGTCGTCGTCGTCGCCGTCGTCGTCGTCGTCGTCGTCGCCGCCTTGGTTGAAGCAGGCTTTCTGTATTGTCCTCTCGCTCTCGCCAGCGCTTTGTCCTGGCTGTCTTCGTGTTGTGCCCCTCGCCTGTCTGCCAATTTGAGTTGCACAACTCCAGCGAAGCGTGTGAAATGCGCTGCAGCCTTGGAGCATCCATGGTTTGATGGATTTGCAGCACCCGAAATGAGAACGCAACGAGCCGAGTCGGTGACCAGGCCACAACAGACCCACAACCCACAACTGCCTTGCAGCCTCACAGAAAACTTTAGACTTCACACCCTTGCGCTTTGTCTTTCTGCCATATTTGGTTATTTTCTATATGTGTGAACTGCAGTTCTACCAAAGGCTCAAACTGCATCGTCTTTTCTTCTGTTGTTATCTTTTTTTGACTTTAATTATTTGTGAAACAAACACTTTGACTTTTTTTAATTTTAATAATTGTTAAATCATAATTTAAATATGCATATTAGCAGTCCTTGATTTAAAATGTTATTTTTAATGTATTTTAGTTAAATCATCGTAATTTTCTCTATGTCGACTTTTTAAAATTGACTTGAAAATAAATTTCATAAAGTTATTAATTATTAAAGAAGTTAGAATATGTTATAACCATGTTCTTATGATTTTCTTATATTTATAGTAAATATTGCAGCTTTAATTATTAATATTTGACTTGAAAATAAATAAAATAAAATAAAACAAAACAGTTGCCGTGCCTTTGGCCAAAGTAACCCACTTTTAGTTGGGGTCTTATATTGGATTAAGTCGCAATAATTTAAAAATCGTGTAACTATCAGATTGATTCGCATTTCTATTGACAAAAACTATCCATTTTATGCCTATCAATAGATCAACTTAATTTCAACGAGTTAAAAAGGCGCTTTGCCAAATCTTTTGGAGGCTTTAACACAGCATTAAGCACAGAAGAAGCTCATGGCGCATTGCTGCACAATCGTATCCGCACTCAGCTGGCACATACTCGTCGTATTCAATCCACTCATACTCGCGGTGAGTATTCAAATCCGCAAGCAGACAATTGGCCCGCTGGTGGCGCTCTCCAAGGACTTTATTATACCAAGGATTGCGCGTTTCTGGCGCGCGCTTAAAAATGCTTTTCTTGTAGCAGCTCAGCCAAGCAGGAATCAAATCAAATAAAATATTCATTTTGATCTTTGAACTGTGCATAAATATGCACCCGCCGACTGACGACAGTCGATTGCCAGGCATCCAGCACATAAAAATGCGGTTTGGTGCGGCACTTTATCATCATCCATCCGAAGGACGACGACGACAACGTCAATATCCTTGTAGTCAGGCAAAAATAACAAAAAAGTAAGAAGAAAACCCTCAGGGGGGAGGGAGTGCATAGAGTGAATGAATCAGTATAACAATTGTATCCTTCCCACTGTCATCCCCCATTTCTTTTTCTCATTTTATTATTATTATTTCTTGATTGTGGAGTGAATTGAAAAATTGATATGAATAGGTGGGTCCAAGGATTAGGGTTAAGTGGTTTACTCCAGATACTATAAATTGAGCGACCTAAGCATACCTTTGTGCCTGCTAATTGTTCGTCTTTCAACAATTTCTCCCATAAACTCTGTCATTCTGGCCTTTTTTGTTGCCATCGTTAAACTAAATTTGAGTCTAATGCAATCCACTTACAAATGCTTTATCAGATTTACAAGCTACAAAATTGCATTTCCAAGAAACTTCAATTGCAGACCGGGCAGTAAAATGCCTTTAGCCATTTGGCAAAACTTCGCCAAGGTGAGAGAGAAGAAACAGGCAAGAAACAGGAACAGCAAAACCTTATTGTTGCTATATAGTATTTATTTTCCTGTCCTGTCGGCTGTTGTCCCATTGTCCTCTCGCAGACTGTCGCAATCTGCCATCAATGTTAACTCTAAATACCAGCCACCAAAGAGGATAACTTTCTTGCTGCTTCCCCCTTTGGATTCGTCTTCTTTATCAGCTTAGCAGCAACCTTGAGTCCTGCATATGTTTTGCTATTTGCAGAGTTGCTCAATTTTTGTGCTTGATTGCGCATTAAACTGAGTTTTTGATGTGGCATTAACTTGCAGCATGTGAAATTAACAAGAAACTTTTGCATAACTCAAATAAAACTTTAATTTTGTCGTCAAGTAATTGAAAATAAACAAGAGATATCTACAGAAGACAGGGCTGAAAAATAACATTGATTTTTTTTCAGATAATAAAGCATTTCACAGCAGCAGTTTCAAGTGTTCTTCACACCACAACATGGAATTGGCCTTGTTACGGATTTAAATGAGATTTCAGATGTGCAATTTGGAACTGGAAAACAAAAGATTTATTGCTCTGCACAAAACCCAAATAGAAAAGCTATACAAGCCTCCTCCTGCCCTCAACATAATCAACTAATTCAATAATCCAACTGCAAAAGCGAGAGAAGGCGGGCAACAGTTTAAGTTTGGGAAATGGGGAGAGGCCAAGTAACATGGGACATTGTGATTTATATCCAGCGAGTGTGAAATACAACAAAGCATTTCCTGATTTCCTGGACATTGCATCGAAGTATGGAGGACACGCCTGGTATCCTTGTAGCAACAACTTAATGCGCAAAAACAAACAACATTGCGATGGCCACAAGAAAAATTGTTTGACCAAAAGGAGTGCCGAAACAACAACTAAATAGAAATGTTATGTTGGATTTTATTCTTCATAGCGCCCAGAGCAAAAATGGTTAAGCATGTCGTTTGCTATTCAAACAATTTGCATATCCTTTTAGTGCAGCGAGCGTACTTAAGAAGCACCAACAACAAGTACAAGACCAAGAACAAGAACAACAATAGTCCTGCATTGGCATTCCAACACGACAGTCAACCGAAATCCAATGTCAGCTCAAGAATTTGCAAGTGAGATAGAGAGAGAGAGAGAGCGAGTGAGCTAAAAAAAGCACAAAAAAGCATTGAATTTTATTTAACACGTACGAGGCGGGCACAGAATGCTCTGCTTTAATGCCACAGGGGATCAGAGAGAGGGAGAGGAGGGCACAGGACACAAAAGTATTGAAGTGAAAAGTGAATGGAGAGGCATCGCATAGTGCCATGCGACAGTCGTTTTAGGTTCTCCTCTTTTTTTTGTTGCTCTCGGCCAGTTGCCAGCCATAATATTTATGCGCAGACGTTGCTCAATAAGCTGCTCAAGGATTTATTAGCCAACTGGACAGATTTGACTGGCTGACTGGCTGTGAGGTTCTGAGGCTGTGTGTGGCTGTGACGCTACCAGGCTGCTGAGCCATATGTGGAAGGACGAAGCTGGTTCAATATGTTGCATTAAAGGACACGGAAACAATTTAGGTAGTCCCAGTTGACAAATAAATAGTTTTTTAACATGCGAATAATTTAAAGACTATAAAACTATCCATTAACTGATTCAGTAAAATAAATAAATAATTGAAATATGATGTAATTAAAAATATTGTGTATTGTAGGTAAAATTTAATCAAATATAAATTTAATTCGAAATAAATCGAAATAGTTTTTTAACAGTTATTGTAATTTGTATGTTTATTTAGATGAAATATAAGTAAAATTAAATACCCCTTAAATATGGCTTTCATATATGTACTTACAAATTTTGCAGTGTATCGTTAAATTAGAGATTTTCATTGTTTGGTACGTACTTCGCAACCAATAATACATATCGAATAGTCTCGCCGACTTCTAGCCAACATATTGATGAATGTTTTCAAAACGTTTGCATTGAATGGCAATTTTTCAAGATTTACAACTCGAATGCAGAGTTCGACCGTAAGCTAAAGCTGAGCAGTTGCCAGTCTGACCAATTGGTAAGTATTGTAAATGTGTTTGGAGTTCAGAAGAACTGATTTCACTGTATTCTTGCTTAATGGAGCTGAAATGGTTACTGAGCTGACCATTGAACCCTTTCGCGACAGTTCGTTAAAGTTTATCATGTTCAACACTGGGAAATCAATTTCACGTTTGCAATGGAATACGTTTATCATAACGAAGTGATCAATTTCACGCTACATTTTTCTACAATTACTATCAATCTTCTTTTTTTTTACAACTATTAACAGTATGTAGTTCAGCTTTATAATTAATTTTCTGGATGTGTTATTATAGTTATAGAAATTTGTTTGCTTTTCTAGTGACATCATTGATAAAATTATTCACTTTATGCATTTATTCACTATGCAATTATACGGACATCAATTGTACACTTATTTCTCATGGTCGAAATAATTATATGTTCCTCAAAATACATGCATATACATAATATTAATATGCCAGTTTGAGAAATATACTTTTTACTATTTTTACTATTTAAATAAATTTTATTAAATAACTTTTATTATCCAACTAATTGAGCTTGAACTGTGCATCTTAATATAGGATTGTCGTCATGTTCCCGAAACTTGCCATAGTAAAATGTGCCAGCAATGCGATAGTCACCCATTGTAAGAAATGGAGGCACCAAATTCCCATCCGACTTCCATCCATGCATATAGTAGCTGGCTGGTGGTATTGGACATGAAGTGGAATAATTACTTAATTTCATCATACTGAGATACCATCGACGAACTAGAGCATTGTTTGTCGCCTTGAGGACACTACAGTAGTCAAGATCTAACTGAAATACGCTCTGGAAAGACTTCGCTTTAGATGTGCGATATTCAAAGCTCAGATGGCCTCTTAAGCCAACATGTAGGGGTTTTACTAGTAACATATCTAAATAAATTTTGCCATTAGGTATGCGAAGAGAGAAGTTTGAAAAGAAATTTCGATTAAAAGTGCAACGTCCATTGTTAAACAACATCTTTTTGGCCTGTTGAAATAAGTAAGTAATGTTAAGTTTGTTTCTTGCAGCAGTGAGCTCCATAAATTACCAGGGTATTATTCATTGAAATGAATAACAAACTAATGGTAGTTAACCTTAAGACAGTTGAGCACATTTTTGGTTTCAATAGCGGTTTAAGCGGCGTTACCTATCTTTCGATACTGATTATTGAGCTTAGCTCAATTGCTGCTGATATTCAACGGGGCGTTGAGAAAAGTATTTTAACTAAACACTGATCATATTTATAATAAACATTAATTGCAGAGTTGACATGCCAATTTAAATAAATTACATTTTTGGTAAATGCATACTTATTAAGATAATAATAATAACATATACATATATAATATAAATTTGAATATACCAAAAGTTATCCTAGATAAACAGTATCTCTTGAAAATACTTTAATTTAACTCCTTTTTAATATTAATATAAAAAAGTATATTCAAATAAATATCGAATTGTTTTTCTTTATTCAACTAAATTTATTTGTGCCGAGCATGACATTAATGGATTTTTATTATTTTCCTGAAACTTTCCATAGTAAAGGGTACCTGTAACGTAATAATCACCCATTGTAAAAAATGAAGGCACCAAATTTCCATCGATTTTCCATCCATTCAAGACGTAGTAACCTGGTGGTAATGGGCAAGACGTCGAAAAGTTGCCCTTCTTCTGCATACTGAGATATATTCGTCGATTGAGGGAGTTCCTATTACTATTGAGCATTTCGCAATAGTCAATATCGAAGTCCAGCACGCGATGAAAGAATTTGCTTTTGTTCTTTCTAAGTTTTAAGCTCACATGGAATCTTATACCGGCTGGTAGAGATTTTATTCTCCACATTTCGAAATTAGCTGTTCCATTAATTATTTGAATATTTATGTTGGAAATGGCATCGCGATTGTAATTACAACATTGATTGCTCATCATCAGCCATTTTGCCTGTTGAATTAAATATTATAAAACTTGTACGTTAAATGTTTTTGCTTGGACTTACCAAAGAAATGTTCATTAAGATAGTACAAAATACAAAAGTGGTTAAAATATACTTAAAGATATTTATGCACATTTTGAGTTTTTAAACTATTCTGTCCACACACACTTTTAGACTGGTATGAGATTGGTAGATGAGTTCAGTTTAATCGGCACTGATACTCAACGAGGCGTTGAGAAAAGTATTTTAACTAAACACAGATAATATATGTAATCAGCATAAATTGCAGAATTGACCATTTAAGTGTTGTGTATCAATATTAAATATATTATAAAATACAAAGAACAACAAAGTCAGAAATAAAATCCCTTATGATGCTCGTTATCAAATTTATTTATACAACTAAATTAGCCTGAGCTGTGCATGACAATAATGGCTTTTCGATATTTTCCCGAAACTTTCCATAGTAAAAAGTAGCAATAATGCGATAATCACCCATTGTTAGAAATGACGGAACCAAATTTCCATCGGCTTTCCATCCGTATAAGTAATAGTAACGTGGTGGTATTGGGCAAGTCGTCGAAAAGTTTCCCATCTTCAGCATACTAAGATACCACCGACGACTTAGAGATATCCTAGGATTGTTGAGCATTCCACAGTAGTCAATATCGATGTCGAACACGCGGTGAAAAGGTTTGCTTTTGATCGCCCTCAACTCGAGGCTTACATGGCCTCTTAAACCAACTGGCAAGGTTTTTATCATCCACATATCTAAATAAACTATTCCCTTTGGTATTTGCAATGTAATGTTGGAAAACACATCACGGTTGTAATTACAATGATGATTGGAAATCATCACCCACTTCGCCTATTGGAATTAATTTTAGATAATAAATTTTTTAAATTTAATTTAGATAAGAAAGAGAGCTTTCGGACATACCAAAGCAATATTTATTAGCATGAATACAACAATTGTTGATATCAACTTGAAGACTATGAAGCACATTTTAAGTTTTGTTACTATTCTGGTGCATACGCAGTTTTAGCAGATGTAGCAATCGTATGAGACTGGTAGGTGAGCTGAGCTCAATTGGCCAATCTGATGCCTAATGGGGCAATCATAAACGTGTGTAAAATTAATATTAATCTTATTCGCGATCTAAGCAACTTTTTTTATGCATTCAAAATTTATATTTAAAAATAATATAGGGTATTTAAATAAACGAATCATATTTATAAAATGATAAAAACATATAAAAAAAAGTTCTGAAAGTATTCATTGCTGTGCTGAAGAATGAAAAGTGACAGTAAAAAAGTAGTTTTCGATGAAACTTTGAAATACACGAATAATTATTATTATAATTTTTCCAACCGAAAAGTGACAGTAAATAAAATGGTTTTTGATTAAAATTTTTTGTTTATTAAGTGAAAATCGTACAAAGAACAGTATATAATAACATCACAATTCAAAATGTAAAGCCTTCCCTCAGGCGTAACAATGATTAATAATGATCATCTATAACAAAATTATAGCTGGAAAATACTTCAGATTCTTAAAAATATGTAATAGGAATATATTAATTTTATTATTACATTGATTGTTATGTGAATATATATAATTTATTAATCAATTAAATTGGCATGAATTGAACAGATCAGTACAGACATATTATTATCTTTCCGAAACTTTCCGTAATAAAAGGACCCTGAAACGCGATATGCTCCATTTAGAAAAAACGATGGCACCATATTTCCATCAGCTGTCCAACCATGCAGGTAATAGTAACCGGGTTCCATAGGACATGTAGCTGAAAAGTTACCTTTTTTCAGCATACTGATATACCAACGTCGAACAAGAGTGTTTCTGGTAATTTTATACATAGAGCAAAAATCAAGATCGTACTGAAATATACTCTGGAAGTTTTTGACTTTGGGCGGTCGAAATTCGAAGTCCAGATGGCCTCTTAGACCAACATGTAAGGTTTTTATTATCCAGGTGTCTATATTAATTATTCCATTTTGTATTTGAAGACTAAAGTTAGAAACATCTTGTCGATTGAAATTACAATAGTACTTATTGAACATCATTCTTTTTGCCTGCTAATAAAATGTATAAGGAATTGATTGATAATTAGGTTCACTGATTTTTAAGACTTACTATATTAGTTTGGATTGACATAAATAAACACATTGTTATAATTAACTTGAACATATTTGACCACATTGAAGTAACAGTTTATACAGCGGTATCAATTGTATACAACTGGTCGCAAAGCTCAGCTCAATCGCATGTGTTTTTAAGTGAACATTTCTAATTAAAGATAATATTCATATTAAAAATCACACGAAATCTGTATAATTATTTATTTCATATATCATACAGTTTTATATTTTTAATAATTATAATAATAGCACTTATTAAAAACTTTAAAATTCTAGAATAAAGATGTGTTCGTGAGTTAAGCTTTTATCATAAATTTGAAAGTATACATAATTATTAAATTAATATATTTGGTTCTCAAATGATACAGTTGTATTTTCGCATTATATGCAATTTAATTTAATTCTTGTTCAAAAGTGCAAAAATAGTCATGTCCAAAACAAAATGCTCATTCCTGGTTTTAAGTTTGCCAAAGAAAAAGTGGGTTTTAACACGATAATCTCCAGCATACAAATATTGTGGAATAAGTTGTGGTTCCAATTTCCAGTTGTGCAGAAAATAATGACCCTCTTCTACGGGGCAGTTGTACATAAAATTGCCGTGCTCCAGCATGGACTCGAACCAGGCCTTAAAGATATTGTTTTTCACCGCAGATACAACGCCACAAATGTCCATAATTTGCGTAAAAACACTCTGATAATGCTTTGTTTTTCCCAGACTGATGGAGAAGTCAACGTGGACCTTAAAGCCACGAGTGATTCGCTTTTTCATGATCATGTCCAGATTGAGGGTGTTGTTGATAATGCTGATGGTAAAGTTCTCGAAGAATTTGGGGCTATACTTACAATCGCCAGATTGCATAAGTACGCTGGACTTTAATGAGGATTTAGGTTTCGATTTTAATTGAAAAAACGATGATACTTACTGCTTTGGCAACTGGTACATTGCAAGACCCAATCAGCAAAATTACTCCGATTATAAATCCGTGCTGAAATAATTTCATCATTTTCTGGGCAATTTCCATACTGGAATGAGGTTGACAGTAATTGTTTTATTATCAAGCGTGTGAGACGAGTTACACTGAATTGCATAAACAACTCTATTTACTAAGCGAGTTTTAATTGGTTTTTTATTCAACATTCTTGCGTTCGATTAAAATATTCAATCAGTCGTTCATTTATTTTAATTTTATTTCTACAGAACATGAAATAATAAAATCTTTACCTCTTCCCTCATTCTTATTTTGTACTATGCTAAATGATAAACGGTAAAAGCCAGGGAACAAAAATGTCGGAACATTAAGATCATTAACGTTATAATTTTTTAAATAGTAATGGTTTGGTGGGACTGGACAATCCCTCTTAAAGTTGCCATACGAAAGGAATGTTGAGAACCATCGCTTAAATAAATTATTCCTTAATTTGCTCATCAGAGTACACACGTCAAACGAGTATTTGTAGAAATTGTAATATGGTTTCATGTTTTCTTTTTTGTTATAGAACTCCAAGTTGACTCGTAATCCCAAAACTAGTGGGGTAAGCAAATCAAAGTTTGCATTCAGTTGGGTATTTCTTAAGCATACAGACAAATTACGAATATATGAAGTATTATAATTATCACATTCTAGAGGCTTTAGAACATCAAACTTGGACATCTGAAAATATACTATTATAATGTTTTTATTATTTTTTGATTTTAATATTAATATTTACCACAGTGGACACATGACAAAAACTTCCGATAAGTAAAATGAATGTTGATGGATTCATGATCCATTAAACGAAGCAAACAAACTACTACTAAAACACGTTTGAACAGAGTTTAGTATTCATTTCATTCCATTCTTTTTTGTAGCATAGAATCATATTGACATATTAAAATATCTGAAATTCCAAACGTCTATATTTAAATCTACTTGATTTGATCAAAGTTCGCTGTGCTTCAACACTGAATCTGATAAAAAATTAATTACATATCATAACATACACAGTGAAAAATAGAACAATTTATTTAATCAGTTGTGTACAGCAAGAATAATTATTGAATTTATTGATACCCAAAGCTTAGTTAAGTTTATATGAAAACTTATTTGACATTTTCTCTTTTATGAAGTTGAATCTATTTATGTATTGAATTCGTATTTTACACGTTTTGTTAGCAAAAAATGAAGGAAAGATGAATGAATTTCGGAAGTGTTGATATTTATTGTTTATTAGAGTTAAAAGTTTAAATGACTTTAAATAATATAATATTATTCTACAAAATCAATTATGTCAAGTTAAACGACATTTTCTTTTTATCGAATTGTAATTTACTGATAAATTAAATAGTACTGACATTTATTGTATATTTGCATCAGTAGCTAAACGATTTGACATATGAGAAATTCAACAAAATTATTATTTCCATTATATTCATCATTTTATTTTTACATCCACATTGCACGATAATATCAACTCTTTAACTTTAGCCGGTTTCTTTTGTTGAAGTATATTAAATGCCACGCGATAAGTGCCAGTGAAGAGAAATGTGGGAATTACAAGATTATTAACATCATACTTTCTTAAATAGTAATGATCTGGTGTAATGGGACAATAAGCCTTAAAATTCCCAAATGCAAAGAATGATAAGAACCACCGCTTAAACATATTGTTCTTGTGATTTCCCATCATTGAACACAAGTCGAACGAGTATTGATAGAGCCTCTGATATGTTTTCGAATTATCCTTTCGGGTTTGGAAATCCAAATGTACGATAACTCCTGAGATTAACGGACTGATTATATCCAATTCGATATTCATTTCTGAGTTTTTGAGGGTCAAAGAAAAATTACGAACATATGCTGGATTATTGCTGGAACAATCAGGAGTCCTGACAATGTCAAATTTGCACATCTATGGATTAATACTCGTAATAATGTTTATTTATTTTTTTTTTGCGCAAAAATTCATATTTACCACATTGGGAATTAGACAAAAGCATCCAAAAAGGATAGTTATGGTTGATAGTTTCATGATCTAATATGCGATACAAACAAAATTATACTAAATGTTAGTTGAATATAGTTGGAACTTATATTTGAACAGACAAATTAATTTTGTGATTTCAGAAAATAATTATAAAATTGTTCGGGAAGAAACTCATTATGTATTTTATCTAGTAAACCATACAAGCATAAAATATTAAAAAACATAACAATTTGAATGATCAAAGGTTGTTGTTAAATTGACTTGAACTTTCAATCTTATTAAGAATTATTTACATTGTCAAAATTGATTCGCAAAAAAATTAATTATCAAACAAATTTCTAATAAGTTTTTCTTTTATTCTCGAAAATGCATAAAAAAACAATTTGTGTTTTTGGTTCAACATAACATTGCAATTTTATTTATTTTGAATCCATGTTTTTTCGTGAATTTTATTTAATTTAATTTCACTTCTACAGAGCATGACATTATTAAATCCTTACTTTGAATTATAGTTAATGCGACTCGATAAGAGCCTGCTAGAAGAAATTGGGGAATAATTTGGGCATTCACATTAAAATCTTTTATGTAGTAATGGCTTGGAGGAAAAGGACAATGACAACTTAAATTTCCAGATGCAAAGAATGATGACACCCACGTTTTGAAGACATTGTTCCGCTTATTGGTTATCATAGAACATAAGTCGATAGTGTATTGGTAGAAAACCTGATACGATTTCGAATATGGCTTCCGGATATAAAAATCCATTTTTAGTTTCAGTCCCAAACCGAATGGTTTAATTAAGCCCATGTCTACACTCAGTTCAGCATTTTTTAGGCTCAATGAAAAGTTCTGGATATATGTACGGTTTAGTTTTGTACATTCTGGAGAACCGATCAGTTCAACCCTGGACATCTGAAAATAAATAATAATTTTAATCATTTTATTTCGTTTGGATCGTATATAATAATTACCGCACTGGAAAGCTGGGCGAGACACCCAAGAAGCAGAGTCAGTGTTGCTATATTCATGATTTAATAGACCAAGCACACAAAATACAACTGAATAAAACCGGACCGGCATTAAAGTTCATGTTCTGCGATTTTTTAATTGTAGAAAATAATTGTTCGAATATTTAACAAGAGCCAATTATATTTTACAGCGGAAGCTATTACCCTCTTAAGATACAGGATTTTGATAGACATATTTTCGAGTTTTAAACACAAATGGTAAACACAAATTGATACAAAAAGATTAATCATTCGTCAATATCCATGAAAAATTGTTTACACGGCTCAGTTTTGATTCTGTCATTTGAAAAATAAGGATAAAGATATTTGAGTCATAATTCTGGAAAGTAATTTAATTAAAACGAAAACTTATTTCAAATATAATTGTTCATCACCTAAGGCACCAATTTATCTGAACTAATGTCGTTTGCATTATTATATCTATGCCCCTATATTAATAAATATGCTGACTTTTTAAAAATAATTTCATGGTATGTATATTGTTGATACAATAAATGAAACTGGGGTTATAATAGATGTCATTCAAACTGTCAATGTTTGGACAGTAACTTATTGGCATTCCCTGATTGTGTTGTCGTTTTATAGTTGTGTTCAGAAAGCTGAGCACGACCAATAGCAAACAGTCAATTGGAAAAATTTAAATCGAACAAAATGCACAGCTAAAATCAATCGGCACTCGCATAAATCATACAAAATACTCACGAAATCATCGCGATTGCCACTTTGCAGTGCAACAAAGAAAAAACAATAAAAAAATATTGCCAAAAGCACTCTTAAAATTCGCAAACTGTCACGGCGAACACAATAAACACGACGCAAGTCACAAACATTTTATTGCAAATATATTGAATATTAATTTTTTTTGTATTTTTGCTGTCTATTCTGATGGCCCATTTGACGGCCCATTTTAATTCAATTTGTGCAATTTGCGCGAAAATATGTAAATATCGCGTTGCGGAGAAATATGAACAATTTGATGACAAATGACGTTGATGGATATTCCAAAAGTGACAGCTTTAGACAATTTGCAGGCAATTTACGTCTAAGTATTAAGTCGTGAGAAGCTTTGGTAGCTCAGTTAATTTTAAAGCTGAAGATTTTTATTTAACCATTGAAAAAAATATTACTAAATTCAAGATAGTAAAACTCGTTTTTCAGTGGAATATATTTATTAAATTTCAGAGAAAATGGAATAAATGAATTTTAATACCATTGGAAATATGTAACTTAAATTTGGGATGTTTTTGGGGCTGAAAATCAAGACAGTAAAACTCTGTTTTTTTTGGCTGCGCTCATTGGCAACTGTATTGCTCATTGATAGATAAATAAAAAGTTGATAGACAAATTAATAGAATACCATTGAAACATTGAAAGTGCTGATTAAGAATTGAAACTGAACTCCAGTTGCGAGGCCTTCTCTAGTACATCTACTATATGAATATCTAGGGCGTCTTGGGCAGCATAGCGAATATGCCCGGCTTCAGATTGTTCACATCCTGTACGGTGAACTCGCCAGTGAAGTGATCATTCATGATGAGTGTTCGCTTCTTGCTGGCATCCAGAAGATTGGCTTGGTAGAAGATTTCGAAATCGAATTCGGGGAGGATAGCGGTAGTTGGATCCTCGGGCCACCAAAACTTGTTGATAAAGTAAGATCCCTGGAATTTACGTTTAAAGCGTAAGTGACGGGAGAATTTGTATTTGCCCTAGAAATGTTAGTGTAGGATCAAAAGGTCCACACAGTTATCGGGTACTAACCTTAGGAATCGGACAAGTATCGATGATGTTGCCATATTCACGAATAAAGCCGTGCACGAAGCGACCAACAGGCGACTTGTTGGCAAAGTTGAGGATTCGGCAGATATTGATGGTAGTGTTCAGCGTGGTTGTGTAGGTCGGATCCAGCTTATTGGAGATGCGCGCTTCCAAATGGATGTCCACGTCTTGCAGCTCCTGATGCACTTCCATCGAGAAATTCAAATGCGGATCGGCATGGTCATAGACAACCTTGTGGCTGACCATTTTCTCCTCACTCCAGATTTTGATATCCTTGAACTTGGGCCGCAACATTTTCTGTTCAAAGCAAAACGAAATTAGTAATGGGAAAATGTGTTTGTGTTATGGATTACTCACCTCAGCCAAGCCACCCTGGCACAGGGCCAAAAGGATTTGCAGCAAAGCCAGACCGTTCAACAACATGATGAACTCGATGATGTCTGACAACTCTGCATAAATTCCAGCTATTTATAGCGTTTGGAAAACAGTCGCCGAAATGGACAAAATCATTTAGATGCAATGATATCGGAAAATTGCTTAACAATAAAATGCCTCAATGATTTTTAAGCGACCTCGGACTTGGCTGACTAAATAAACTCGATTTGTATCTCATCTGATTTGTCTAATTGCCAACAGAATTAATGCTGCGTCATCCTCGACATACTCTAATAGATATATATAACTAATGTGTAATTGAAAAAGGTCAGACGATAATCGAAAGAAGATGCGTGCACTGCATTTCCCAAGCTTCCATCTCCTTCTACTTAGTATTCTACTAAGCTGTTCCTTGTCATCAGCATGGGTATGTTTGAAGTGGCAATAAATAGTTACATTTTAAATAATAATAATAGTTCTTCCTTTTGACTTTAGCGATCTTTCAAAATCATCTTCACGGACTTTGAATTCGAATCGAATGCCAAACTTATGGATGTGAAAATTCAGGTTGAGAACAATAGTGAGAGCACCTCCCTCAACACTGACATCGATGTTCTTGAGCCATTGGATGACGTGGAGCTGTCCATTAGGATTGGTCTGCAGAGCGAATGGGGCAACTACACGAATGTCTTGAGCCACAAAACAAACTTCTGCAAGGTATTGAAGGATCGTCTTGCAGAGCCATTGATACGCCTTGTCTACCAGGATATGCTGCGATTTGGCCAGCTGTTCAAGGAGTGTCCGCTGCCCAAGGGCAAATATACACTGCAGGGCTATCATATTGATGAGGAGCTGCTGCCCAGCTTTTTGCCCGAGACCAATTTCCAGTTGGGTCTTCAGTTGACGGGATCCCAAGGTCAGCAGATCTTTGACGGCACGCTTGCTGGACGCATCGATAAATCGAAAGGTTTCAACAATTTGAAAATGTTCAGCTTGGGCTGAGCTAAATTTTATTATGCATATCTGTGTTCATAATGTGCAATACTGTTGTCGTAAATGTTATAAATTTGTCAGCACTTCAGTCTTCAATCTGAATTATTCTCATTTTGGGCACCGTCTTCAGTGTCAGTCTCCCTGCTGCTGTTTGTCTGATTTTAGTATGCAAAATACCTTTTGTCGCACAATTGACATCATTGTCGGCTGTGAGGCGTCATCGGCATCGGATAGTCGGACACCTCGTCCTCTGCTGCCTGCTCATCAGACAGAGCCATAAGTAGATGCATAGACTGAGGCAGAGACAGAGACAGAGGCGCAGGCAGAGTCACCATCAAGTCAACGTCACGTGTTTGCCAGCTCGACTGCGAAATTCGCATGTTTACCCGACGGTGACAAGCTGTCTGCAGGCAGCGAATTGATGACGCTGATAATGGCAACGGACGAGCGAAGCCAAAGAGAGAGAGATGCAAAGTGTGTGTGTGACTGAGAGGGATGGAGGCCAAGACGCTGCTGTGGCCCAATGTGAAACAGACGACAATGATTTAGAGCGTTTGTTTGCCGCCGCCTGCCTGCCTGCCTGCCTGGCATGTGTTTGGAGGGGTTTTGGAGCACTCGTGTGTTGATTGGACTGATATCGCCCGCTAGTGGCATAAATTAAGGGTTCTTGGAGGCAACTGTTGCCGAAACTACGCGCAGATAACATTGCCCATTAAATAATGGCAGCATAATTCATTGATGCACTTTACAAGCAGCCAGAAGCTGATCATTACACATTCTCGCTACTCATTACTCATGCAAATCGTGTCAACCCAAAGGCCACGTAATCGAGTCGGAGCTATAGTACTACGAGTTGATAATTATCCAGATAGATATGCGCAAAGTTAACCGACATCTCTTTGCAAATACAATAAAAGCTTGCAAATAGTTGAAGTTCTCGCTTCGCTCTTTCTTTTTGCAATTCCCGAGTTTATCCCGAGAAAACAAGCAACAAACCCACGGAATGTCTGGTTGAGGGGAATACGACTAGAAGGTTCTCAAGCCTCGGGTCGGGTTCTGTTCTCTTTTCTACTTTCTGTAATTAAGGATGCAATGCACATCGTTTAAGCTAAAAGTCGTTGACAGCAGTAATGTCTCGTTGAATCTCGTGACTCAGCTGCTGGTGGAGTAAGCAAAAAATACTCACTGCTACTCGTACTCGTGCATCTCCTACCCACAAATAAATTTTGTCTAAGTTAACTCGTAAAAAGACAGCGATAAATTCTCGCAGAGGCCTTATTGCACTTAAATAAGTTTCGGAATTTTGTGTGGAACGCTGAATTTTAGAATATTTCATTTGCTCCGACAATTAGTTTGGTGTAAACTCCAAATGCATTTAAGCTGATATTAAAATATCAAATATTATAGTATGTATGTATTTGATCAAATATTTAATTGATCGATGAACTGTCTTTAAAAAACAAACAGTAAACTATTTTTTGTGGGGCTTCAATCGGAACGATCGACATTGTCTTGTTCTTTAGATAAACAAAAATATTTATTTGCTGTAATTAATTGTATAAATTTTAAATTATCTCTTCTGCTCTTTTTTCCGTCTTCAATTCGTTATGTTGTCTGAAATAGTAATATGTAAATTAATATTGCTTATTTTGTTTCGTAATCGGACCCCGAATATGATTTTATTTTCTTTCTTTGCATTTGTCTGCTTTTTCACACCTGTTTCAATGTCCTTCCATCAACGGCTGGTCAACCAAATTTATGCCATTTGTGTTTCGCTTGACTTGTCCAAATTAAATTTGTTACATAAAAATGTAAATTTGTTGTTGTTCTTTTGTCTTTTTTGTTTTTTTTCTTACGGTACGCATTTCAATTATTGACATTTCAATGACTTTTATTCAATTTATTTGCTGAGCTTACCGTTTCGAATTTTTTGCATAAAGCAAAAAACGTAAAATTCGCGGATTGTTGAACAGCACCTCAGTTGATACAAATGTCATGAGATTGACTGTAATTGTTGTTGTAAGGTTATAAATTGAATGTGCGATTTATAATTGTTATTATTACGATGGTGTTGCCACGAGGCCCCGTGAATAAAAAGTACTCCAAATGAGCATCAAAAGTGGAGCAGTCTATTCTCCTTTGATCATGGAATTCTTCTCACATACAAATTGGCGGCTTGCCTCTATTTAATGACTCAGCTTAGAAGTGATATAAATAAAAGCAGGTGAGAATAGTTTCCTTTTTCTGTTATAGAATATTTAATACTCTACAAGGAAATGAGCTAATATTATCATAGTTTTATTGTTATTATTAGTGATTTTATGATTATTAATTTGATTTTGTATTTATAACTTCGAATTGAATTCGAGGGAATCTAGAGCAACTCTTTCCTTCAGGCTAATAATAAATGATATTTTACAATACTTACCCTTATTACGAAATCAAGTCTACCATATATTGCCTTAATAATCATATTATTCCGTTATTATTGAACTACTTTCTACCAGACAGTTCTTTAATACTCTTTGTGAGGGTATATAGAACCAAAATCCGTCTATAAATTGCGAATAAACAAGTTCCACTGGGAAATCCCAAGTATAAATTATGTGAGGTAAAAGAAGCAAGTCCGCAAATAAACTTAAAGTAATGTGAAGCATTTCAAGCATCCGGATCAGTGAGAAGATCGATTTAAAACCGATTTCTATGCAATTGAACAGTGAATCGGTAGAAGAAAAAAAATCTAAAGATATAAATAAATAAAATGTGGGCAAGACATGCAAATTGGTTTCTTTGAGTGGCATGAGAAATTCAACTGTTGCGGCACGTGACTGGAACAGGGATAAGAAACAGTCGTGAACTTCTTTCTAATATATGCCACGCCCAGTTATGATGAGTTTATTGAACTATGAATTAATAAGAAAAAAAAAAACACCGTAATGGCCATTTTCTATGATTATATCATAATTGGCAAAAAGATTGGCCGAACTCGTTAGTTTATGCGACAGCTTTTACATTTTAATGGAGTGTTCAAGAGTGTGATTCTGAGCAATTTAAGACCTTAACCTCGATAGCTAAACGACATTTAGCTGGTTCTGTGGGTTAGCATAGCTTTGGGGTTTTCAATTTGCATACTCTTCAAGTTTTTGGTTTAGGTTTTTTTTCTCGTTTTGCCGTCACAGTCTGTATCTGCAGTCGAAATCGCAAACGCATTGGCAATGGCAATCGCAATCGCAATCTCTCGGCATATGAAGTTGGCATAATAATTTTTGTCACACAATTGAAGTGCTGGCAAATGTAAATGCCTCTGGGGCGGCAAAGAGCAAAAAGAAAGGCGAAAGGGGAGCTCTGGGAGCTCTCGGTTGATAGTCAAACTCGGTCTCAATAGATGTCTTATCGTGGATCGCACGAATTTTGATTAACTTACCAGTTGTGATTGTGATTGTGGGTTCAATGCCCATTTGCTAAAAGTTTCACTTGAAGTTTTTAATTCGCAATTCGCTCAACTATGAAAATTCACTTACAAAAATTATGTTAATTGCCAGCGAAAAGACAGTCGGAGAAATGAAATCTGATTAAATCAGCCCAAGTATAAGCCTGAGCCTGGGCATGGCCAACAAAAAAGGATAAGCATAACCGGCAGACAATTGGCAAACAAACAAATTGCCAAAAATAACAGTCGGCAATGAGAAAAATATAAGCGAGCTGAAATTTTGATGAAATGAAATGTTGTCTGCCAACTGCTTGAGTACTCCTTCTGGTAAAAAGAAGGAGGAGGCTGTCTTGGGTTGAATCATTGCTGAGACTGAGGCAGTTTCCTTCACTTGGCTCAATATTTGCACTTTGAGGCGTTGCCAGCTGAGAGCTAATTTTGACAGTCGTTGCCTTGGGGAGAGAGCGAGACTTGGGGTTGGGGGTCTGAGGATGCTAGGTTGATTGCATCCTACTCTGTATATGTATATACTTATGTATATATTCATTCCTTAAGACGTTTTGTACATTATTGGCTTGGCAGTGCCAACAGACTCACATTCTGACTTTTGGAGTGCTTGGTAAATACTTGTGGAGAAGAAACTGTTATCAGTTTTTCGTAAAGTTTTTAATGCGATTTGCATTTAAAATATGCTCGACTTGTATTTATTTCATTGCAACTAACAAATTTATTTTACCCTCCAGGTTGCAAGCGGCAGCATCTCTTTTTAAAGAGATCATAACCTAAAGCTATCGCACACTTTGCAGGAGATATTAAAAATGCGCATAAAAATGCGTTCAGAAACGCCAAATTTATTGGCTCCTGCACACAAATTGCCCAATCTCCTAGAGAAACGTTGCTCCTGGGCGCCGAACTTATTGCAAATGCTACAAATTTTAACATAAATTTACGTCGTAGTCTAGTTCTCGCCTCTCTCATCAGATACGCGTTTTATGCAGGCCGTTAGCATTTTTCCAACACCTCTACGTACGTCTTTTTTTTATGAGTTTTAGCATTTCGTCTTCAGTCTGTGCTACCTTTTGAGCAAATTTTTAAGCCGGAAATCCACTTTCAATTGTTTGGGGCGCTGCCATCGGCATTCTGGAGGTTTATACATTGCTCATTTTAGCGGCAGGAGCTCGTCGCTTCGCTTATTGCCGCTGTCTGTTGAAGTGTAAACATTTTCACAGTAGGTGTAAATAAAATCTTGTAAAGCGACGCCGTTGGCGGACATCCTTAGCTTAGTTGAAGCTGAAGCTGAAGCCGAGCGGAAGTCAGTAAAATTCGTATTACCATGGGGATTCTTTTTCCCTGATTGTTTGTCTTTCTTTTCTTTCCTTTTCTCAAAATCCATCTGCATTCTGTTTGCCATTGTTATTGTCAACAAATTACGCAAACAATTTACAATTGTCATAATCGTTGCGTTTTGAAAAGAATTGTTTATTTAGTATTGTCTGATTTCGTACCAGATAAATGCTAATACTCTATACACGCAATAAACCAGTTTAATGGCACGCAACCATAACCAAATACAACAGCAGCAAATTGTAAAACGCATCGATTAAAACGAAATGTTGTTTATTTTTACGAGATTACAGTTTGCGTTGAAGTGCTCGCTTTCAGTTCGCATCTATGTCGATTAAAAGGCAGCCCACCACAAAATGCCTGCTAAACTGATAGCAACACACACATGTGTGCGCATGTAAATTAACAACAACTCAATTATTTTAAATATATGGTCGAATTTGCTTTGTAAATGAGAAAAGGTAACCAGACCATTATTGGCAATGGCTAAAATTAAAAAAAAAGTGCTCACATGCACAATCGTTTACATAGCAGAGCAAGGTTTCGATCCTCGGACCTCTGGGTTATGGGCCCAGCACGCTTCCACTGCGCCACTCTGCTGCTTGTTGAGCGTGTGTCAAAGTGCGTATGAAAGGGAAGTGAGCAAGATTTTGCGGATACAATTTTCATTGCACACTTTTAGGTGCCAAGTTTATATTTAGCAAAGAATTCTTTTAGGCCGCACATATTTATGACAGTCCCAATTACAATTTGTATAAATATTAAAATTATAATAACATAAATTGTATTAATATTAAATAATACATACAATAGTAATATTAATGAAAATCAAAAAAATCGAAAATAATTAAATAAAAAAGTAGTTATCCAACTAGCAGAGCAAGGTTTCGATCCTCGGACCTCTGGGTTATGGGCCCAGCACGCTTCCACTGCGCCACTCTGCTGCTTGCAAATCTGCCGACAATGCTTTTCTCAGATCAGTTGAAAAAAATTGCAACCCCTGAGATACTTATTTCACATTTGCATTGAACATTCAGATACTTATAATAAGAATCAGAATTTATTAATTGAAATCAAATTTACAAATATATAAAAGTATTTCAAATATTTTAGCCGTAGAAAATATTAAAATGTTATATAATAATTATTTACCGATAAGTTATTTATTTTCTTTTTAACTACAATATAAATAGCTATTACTGAAATTAATTTGTAGAGTTATTAAAGATAAAGTTTCTAAGGCCTAAATTTCCAAATATATTAAAGTGTTGAAAATATTCTTAGCTTTAACGAATTGGAACACTTTTATATTTCTTCTGCAGAAAATATTTGGTGTCCACTGTACATGTGCAGTGGACTCGAAGTCTGCATAAGTATCTCATTGAGCATTATTGGAGCTTTTCCGCTTGTCCAACCACTGCTGGCGACGATTGTTGTGTATCGCAAGGACAGGAGTTGCAGCCATCGCCATCGCCATAGCCATGTGTGGTGTCTATTTAATTACAATTGTCGCCGCAATTCGTGTACGTGTGCATCACAGCGATGCAGCGGCAACTGCGCCAACAGAATCGCTGCAATTAACGCGTATTGCAACTTGGGGGCAAGTTTGGGAGTTGCTGGCGGTGCAAGGATTTTATCGATGCCCCGAACATTTCATGCGATTATTTTACGCTCAATTATTGTTAAATATTTTACAAAATGCGGATATTTATATTTACGCATTCCCCAAATGGCAGTCAGTGTCTCTACGATGGCAACGGCGATGGCGATGGCGATGTGTGCGGTATCATGTCCATGTTGTGTGCGCCGTACAAAAGGGGTGTCCTAATGAGATTGCAATTATTTGGCCATAAATTTTTATTATTTGGGCTTTAAAGTTCATGTGCGAGTATTTTTATGGCACATTTTTAACATGCAACTGTTCGTAATCCACAAAAAATGTGCGTAAATTGTGCAATGACATCATTTAATTTGAAATTATTTTATAATTAATTGGCCAACTATGCTGAGTGGACATAATAATTAAATATTTAATTTATGGGCGTGCGTCGAAGTTTACGCTGATCTAATTACGCTTTGGTCATGTTTGTGGCATGCAACGCTAAAAGGGAGTTCCGTGCAAGTTGAAGTCTATGCAAGTTTTTAAAACTCTAAACAATAGACACATTCTATGGAAACCACAGCTGATGTCGAATGTTACAACAAGTTGACCGCTGCCAGCATTTGAAGCAAGCAAAGAAAACAAGAGGCTAACACAAAACTTCTGTCCAAATGGGTCCGCCCAGAAAGCCAGCATTCAACGGACATGCTGGCCACATCCGCTGTCCACTTCAATGGGAGTCGTAGTTGGGCGTCACAATTGGCAGTTGCCCAATTATAAAGTCAACTTTAAGAGAGAATTGCCCGCTTTTAGACTCTGGATTTAATAGAGTTTCCATACTTTTAGGCTGGCCTTTTAAAAAACTATCAGTCACGTTGGCAACAACGATGAGAGGTGCTGGAATACAGGCTCGACAAATATTGAACAACATTGGCTGGGAATATTGAAATACTTTCAACTACAGAGACAGAGCTGTGCGACCCGATAAACATACAAAAACAGAAGGGTTCCCTATATGCATTCCCTACCTAGAGTATTGGAAACGTTGAATACAGCTTGTAAAATATTTAATTTTAATGAAAACAAACAAGAAATGCACCAGCAATAAAATGAATATTTTTCACTTAATCCTTTACATTAAATTCAGCCTATGTGCTTTGTTAGGGTATTAAAAATGTAGCGTGTTGGAAATAGTATTTTTTTGGCTTGTTTGTCTTTGGTTTTTGTGCTGCCACCAGTTTCCACTGTCTGGCATCTCGTATCTGGTTGTTTACCTTGTGTGCGACAGCGTTTTGTTAGCCCGGCTTGGCACAGTCTCCGAATTTATTGCAATCACGCACAGGATTTGTCGCTTTGGTGTTCAGAATCCTAAAAAATGGCGCACTGCAACCGCAAAATGCTGCAACTATGTAAAATGTACGATATGGCGGGGCGCGAGTCAAAAACTCACTGCGCATTAAATTTAAACTAATTGTCGGACATTTGTAATGGCAGCCACTGCGTCAAATGTTTTAATTGCGGTGCGGGTAATTTAAAAACCGAAACAGCAGCAGCAACACCAGCAACATCAGCAGCGGCAACAACAACAGCGAAAACAACATCAGCAGCCGCTGCATTTACAAATTATTGGCAGACTTCAAAAAGCCAATGCGCCAAAAAAAAAAAATAATTAAAATAAAAATATAAATTAATTTGAGGGTTGGGTCTGTTTGCGGCAATTAATTTAAACACACGGCTTTAGCTTTGCCGTATTTGTGGTTAACCCAGAGCCCCCAACCCCTAAAGCAATCTGTACTTGGTTTTTCATGTTTATGGCTTAATTCCACCAATACATAAAATACAAGTATAAAATTATCCAGCACAAGTTATAAATTGAAATTTGGTTTGCAATTAAACAAGAGTTCTTAATACTGAAAATAAGCATACAACTTTAATTTTAAATAAAGTCCATTACCCATTGTCCAATTTAGCAGATTTTGCGCTGAATTGTTATGAATTTTCTTACGAATAGAGTTTTGAGTAAAATTTCTGATTATTTTAAATTATTTTATTGAGTAAGCCGAAACCAATAAACTAATGAAATGCAGATTATTTTGGCTTTGACTTTGCCTTCGCTTTGCCGTAGAGCTGCTCCGGGGTGGGAATGTCGCTGACAAAGTAGTTGGCCGGTATAAAGTGGAATATCTTTTTCAGAATATCGAGCATAATGTCCTCGATGGTCTGTGTAATCACCGAGTACAAGGCATCTGCCAGCATGCGCCAGTTATCGTTGAAGAACTTGTTCGTGCTGTCCTCTGCAAACAGAAATGAAGATTTGTGAGCGATTCCAGGCAGTTCAGTTACTTACCTAGCTGCTTGTTGCCGTTGAACAAATTCGAGAAGTACGACTTGAGGCCATCCATTTTAAAGTCCACGCGACAGCTGGTCACATTGTAGAAGGTGAAGCCGCCCTTCTCATACAGACGCGTCTTTGTGTGCATGGTGACGGTCAGGTTATCTGTCAGAGCGAGAGAGAGAGAGAGTCAATTAGCCTTGTGTTCTGTGAGTGCACTGAGATTGTTTGCAGCTTACCTGCATCGAGAAATACCTGGCCACGGCCATTGAGCGGTATTAGGAGAATGCGGCCAAATAGACTGTAATTACCTTGCAGCTTCATCACCGGCAGCGTGAATGTCGTCTTCCAGCTGTAATCCTTTTTGAACACCCTAAGAATAAAAGGTGTAGGTAATGCATTTAACTGGTATTCGCCCACTTACAGACTCTCCATGACATTGGTGTGTCCGAATCCAATGATTTTCACATTGGCCAGCTCCACTTTCAGATTAATCGCATTGCTGTTGCCCTGCGATATCCGGATGCGATTCAAGTGGAATGGATCGAAGCTCTTGATGCTTGTCAGGCCCGGAATGCCTGCAAGACTCGAACTTTAAGCTAAACTCTTGAGGAACTCGCCTCGACTCACCATCGTTCAGTTTATCGAAGAGCTGCTGTATGCTTTGGGTGGAACAGTTGACGAAATTCTTATCGGCAATTTTACATTGCTTAATGTAATCTGCTGCGGTTCGATTAGAATTTGGGTTCAGTTTTTTTTTTATTTTCAATTGAGTTGAATTTCAAGATAAAACGATACACATAAATGCAGAGAAACAAATCCGGTTTAGTGGTGCAATATTTGGCAAAAGCTTAAAGTGGGTTAGTTACAATTATGTGGCGGCCGTCCAATGGCCGCTTGGCATGTGAATGTGTGTGTGAATTAGAAGTAATCTATAATCATTTGGCAAAAGCACTTAATTAGAATATGTGCAATCGATCGGAGCACTTGAACTCAGCTCGATTGATTAAGTGTCTATTTTATTTCCGATTTGGGCACAATCCACAAGTCACTTGAAACTTACGAGGCTCTGTCAGAAAGCCATCGTCGCCTCGAACTACGCTGGTGGCCAATGCCAGCAGCACAACGCGCCCAAGTAGATGCCACATCTTAGCCACACAATCCGCAAATCACGATTACAGTTTGATCTATTAATTAGTTTTTTTTTTGCTAGCAGACAGCGTGTCACGTCCAGCTTCAGCTAGCTGTGAATGAAAACTGAATGAAACGCGCGAAAATCATTTTACAATTTTCATATTTTGCACTTCACTTTCATTGAAGCCGCTGGCTACAAACTGGATTTGAGCGCGGCTTAAAAATGTCGTAACTGCAGCGGCAGCGGCAGCAGCAGCGGCCGCAACTGCAACAAACATTGCTGTGGCATCGACGTTGCGCAGGCGCCTCAGCCTCAGCCTCAGAGTGGAACAGCTGGTCAATGGGCCACTTTGCCGACAAGAGAGAACAGTTAGCAGTTGGCAGTTGGCAGTTGGCAGTTGGAGTTACCATTTCGTCATCGCCTATTTGCCGTTTGTCGGTTTTCTAGTTTCTCGTTTATTTTTCGGTGGGGAAATAAAAAGACGCCAATAAAATTCGCAAGTGTACGCAAAGTTTTGACACTTGGTTAGCGTGCAAGTTGCAACATCGGCAGCAAGCAATTGATTCTGCGATTAGTTGCATGCAACTAATCGATCCGGCCAGAATTATAGCTGGCCATTGCACTCGCTAAGCTAAGCAGGCTTGAACTTGATAGATCGCTGCACTTTGAAAATATGCAGATATCAATACTACATCAAATTAATGTCGAATGCATTTAAAATAATATGGTTTTTCTTCTCCATTTTGTACTTGTTCCTTTGATTATTAATATATGACAAAAATACTTACAAAAATATAAAATTACTCATTTGTTATATATTTATAATGAATATTAGAAGTTTTAAATATAACATTATCCCGAACAATAAAGCTTAACATGAAACAAAATTAAATGGGACGCTCAGTATGAAAAGAGATTGACCATACAATATTACAAAAAAAACCTTTTATAATAAGGTAAATTAATGTTTAAATACACGCAAAAGGAAAAATAAATAAACAAAATATAAATAATTTGAAGGGAAAAGCAATGTATGATATGAATGATTTTGCTACTGATTGGAAATTCTTTTCATACTCAATAGCTAACACAATATAATAAATGCATGTTTTAATTCAAATTATATTTTTTAAAGCTTTACATGAAACATTTATATTATACTGTTCAATTCACTTAAACGTAGTAATATTAAGTACAAATTGTTTACAGGAGAATGCAGACTGTCGTTGTCTGTAAAAAATCTTAAATTGGTATCCAGTAAAATACTTAATCCTAAGTTATTCTTTTATATAACTTAATTTTTATCAAAAATCATTTCTGAATTAGAAAATGGCTCTGCCAAAAGAAGTTGCGTAAAAAATGTAAATATGGGAAAACTTTGGTATCAGCACAAAGGCTAAGGGGATTTGGAGTAGCTGAAGTCAACCATCCTTTTTGCTGTCCAGTGGGCGCATTACTGTCCTTCAAGTGGCTTCTTAGTGCCTACGACCAAGGAAACGGACCAAACAAACGACACGAACTTAGTCGGACATTGTGCAACGTGCAACGTGCAACAAAAAAGAGTTGAATGCATGTCCAGCCATATATCAGGATAGATGTCATGCCCTCAGACGATGGCAAATCAGCTGCAGGTCTACTTCCCCCGGTAGGCGGCGATATTTTTCGACATCTTTTATGCGCCCAAGTATGTTTTCTTCACAATAAGTCCTTCGCGGGTGTGTTTTTTCAGAGTCCAAGTGCAGTCTGCAAGGGAAAACTTTTAGTATCTCTTATCGCCGGTCGCATGGTTGTTTCTTGTTTACTTTTCAATGGAATTACGAGTACGAGCTTCCTCCCACTGTCTGTGTCCATAAGTTTTTCTTGTGGCGTCGCCTTTGCCTGTTAAGCTCATTTTTCAATTATTGCAAAGTTAAGCGCACATTTATTTTGGGGGCAATTACGAAAATTAAATCAATTTCCAAAGTGCTTTGCAAATGATAGATGTGTGATATAAAAGATATGCAACTCCTTTTATTTAATAAAATCAATTTCATTCAACGGGAAATTTGCTGATTAATAATTTTGTATTTAATATAAATATACATTTCATTTTTCTGGTATTTCACTGATTTAGTTCCCAAATACAAGTAAAGAGTAAGTACTTTAAGCTCTTTAAATATAAATACTTTAAACTCTTAAAAATAAACTTAAGTTACCGATTTGTTGAAATACATTAGTTAAAATAATAAAAAAAATTTGAAATCAACTGCGAAATGCAAGGAATCAAATAAAACTCAGCAGCAAAATGCATGCCAGAAAAAGCTAAGATAAAATCAAAGCATGGTTTCAGGTTTATGATTTTGTTCTCTTGCTGGTTCAAAGTGGAGTTTTGGTAATTCGAATTCGTAAATTCCATTTTTGTGAACTTAGTAAATTCTGAAAGAGTTAAAAAGCATATAATTTAATTTGTAAATATGCTATGCCAAGAATTCAGAAATACAAATCCTCTTTTTTGCTTTTTACTTTGTATGAATTTCTACGAAAACATGACAGTTGGGTTTCAAATTAGGAAGGGAAAAGGCTTTCGACCGCAGCGTAAAGCTGGCACAATATCAGTAAAAGTTAACCAATTGTAGCCATCGTAATAATAATTTGGCAAGCGAGGCAAACAAGATTTGCATCAACCCAACGCATTATTGAGTTCTAAAACAATGAGCACAGCATTAAAAATAATTATCTCGTGCTTCAGATCACAAGAGTAAAACCCTTTGCCGAAACACCTTTCAAGATACGTTTTTGGCAGTTGTTGAAAGGCCACACGATGCGAAGACTATTACAAAAATATGCGTATTTTAATTTAAAGAGCAAGGGCAGGAAGAACAAACAAAAGAAGGACAGACCAGGCTGGCAAGAAGGCAACGAGGCAACGAGGCAAATAAAAGCGCAACCGGGCAGGTACGGCCAAGGGTAGAAAGGATAGCCTCCTTTCTAGGCAAGGACAAAAGACGGAGACGAGGACAGAAACAGGAGCAGAGCAAATATTAATCCGCAAAAAGGAATTGTCACAAATTGTGTGCTGGCTGAGGTGGCGGCTGCCCGCTGGTCAAATGGCAGCTGCAGCAACAGCAGGACAACAAAAAAAGGTCCTTTGACTGAGGGATAGGGTGAATTGGGTTATGGGGTGACGGGCTGATGGGGAATAGGGACGAGGAGGGGCGACCTAACCTTGCCAGCCCTGATTGTTTCAAATCGCAAGTTTGGCTTACCTTTTTGGGAATTAATTTGGCAAATAAACGCTGACAAAATGCAGGCAACTGGACAAGGACAAAGCTGGACTCTGCATCCTATTGTATGGGCCAACTAATAGGATTTTGATGATAGTTGCCTTGGTTTGCCTTCCTTCCACCTTCTGCTTTGACCCTCTGGCGTTACAGCCGCCACTGCCGCCATAATCAATTTTTGGCCAGGTTTTTTCTGTTTCGTCTGCTCCTCGGTGTGTTGCTTTGCCCTCTCGGATGATTGTACTCTGTGACCCGTGAAATGAGTTTTGCAATGTGTGTGAATATATGAGTGGTGTGCGGCGGGTGCAAAGGATGATGGTCAAATGAAATTACCAACACATTCAATGCAGAAAGAGCTGGCGCTGAGTTGGCCAAAGCCAATGCCAAAGCCAACAGTAGCATCGCATTTCATATTCATAGCCTTCTTTTTCTCACTCGCCCGAATTTATCTCCCTTTCTTTATCTTTAAATACGATTTTTGTTTTTGACTGTGTGTGTGCGAGTTGTGGCATTATAATTAATTTCAGTGGTCCAAATATGTAAATTTGATTACGAGTAGAAACACAAATAAATGCATAAATATTACGCATACGCAGCGTGCTTCAAAAAGGGCCAAAGGGTGGCTTCTAAGCCGCTTAAATTGACTGGTTTCGAGATCGTATGAACTACTGCTGGAAGCTGCTGCCACATGTGACCAGGGCCATCTCCACGTCCGTGTCGCAGTTCATCAAGGGACAACTTTGGCCGACTGCCTCGTTATGGGAACGAAACTTTTGTTTCCCTTTGTCCTCGTTTTTTTCGCGACTTTTTGACTTCAACTTTAAATGAATTTCATAACAGTTTTTATGTTTGGTGCGTTTTGCAACTGCAGCTGCAGTTGGAAGCCAACTTTGCATAGATTAGTCACAAGCACAGCAGACAGAAAAAGTTGCCTCACTACCGCATTGCATACTTTCGGGGCTATTTTAATTAGCGGCAGAGTTGCCAACTTGTTCAAGCTAATAATTAATGGCCAGCTCTAGACAAAGCTTAACTTCATCTGAAAAACTAGTATTTTTAATAATATGAGAGCATAAGAGTTCTCAAAGAATAATATAGGAAAAGTAACTTAATAATTTGAATTAAGTCGAAGTTCATGAGTTGCACATTTTTTTGTATAGAGAACAATTCAATATTTAACGCTTTATATGGTTGTTATGAATTTCTGGAACATTCCGTTTCAATGAAAGTATTTTATAATGTGTATTCCAAAATGGTTGTTTTTGTTACACCTTATTATATCGAATTCTCAACAGCGCTTACTTTTCTTAATTATTTCGAAAAAAATAAAAATAAGTTGTGGCAAATTTAATTGGTTTCGCATTTGATTTTTATAAAAATATTGAAATTAAACATAAATTTGATTCTTATAAAAATATTTAATTTATGTATGTAAATATTATTTTTATTTACTATTTATTAAAATGACAATTTCGCTTTGTTGTTAGCACTGACTATCATATTTTTCTAAAATCAAGGTAATGCTATAAAAACAATAAGAATAATTTAAAAGTAGTATATTTGTTTTATATTTATCTATCAAACGAAAAAAAACCATCCTGAAATATTTCTCATATAGAGTTTGAGTTCTTCCCCCTTGTTAAATACAAACTCTAAATATATACTTCGCCATTCAAGTTTTTATCTGCTGCAGTAACCAAAATATAGAAGTTTTCTGACGAGACTGGCGAGGAAGCTGTATAAAAGAGTCAAGTAATTTTGTGCGGGCATGAAGAACAAGATGAAGGTAACAACAGCAATAAGAAGTATGTCTAAATCTTTGCAAGGAAAACCTATTAGTTGTGTGCCATATGAAACTGTGAAGTTTGTAAATTTCAACAGAGCGAGCTAAGCAAAGTTTAGAACAAACAGCAGAAACAGCTTAAACTGCCGCCAGGGCACATAAGCAACGATGAACAGCTATGAACAGGAAAATAATGCATTGAGTTACAATAATGTTTGAATGAAGATTAAGGAAGCGCAAAATATGCATTAAAATAAATATTATATTAAGATAATTTTGTTAATCTGAATCTTCATCCTTCGTCAAAACAACGACGCGATTGTAAACAGGAAAAAAAATTCAAAATAAATGTTATTTAAAAAAAAATTAAATAAAGAATTTATTAAAGTTCAATTCAAAATCATGGCATCGTTTTTTATGTGGCGTTTTAGAATAGGTCGTTGTCAAAATGATGAAGGATGACTCTATGTATAAATATAATCACTATGAGCCCTATTTGTGTGTTCAGAGCTGTAGGTGAAGGACAGGCGCAAGGACAGGATATAGTCTTGTGTGCAGGCAAACAAAGCAAAGTCATCAACGGCTGTTGGGCGCTTGGCTGTTAACTGTTGGTTTCGGGGTTTCGAGGTCTCGGTGTGAGCTATCATCATTTGCGAACCTTGGCAAATAATTTGAAAAATCAACACTGACATTCAAGCGATGCGTCGATCCGCCTCAAGACGACAATTTGCGCCAAAAACTACACTGCAAAATGCGCCAAAGTTTATGCTGCTGCCTCGAGTTGTTGCTGTTGTTGCTGTTGTTGTTGTTGGCCTTGAAATTGACACAAAAGTCAGATTTGGAAAACATACTTTTGCCATTTTCGAAAATCACACTTAGCTGCTTGTTGTCGTTGCCCTTACTGCCTTACCGACTGTCGACCGTCGACCGTCGACCGTCGACTTGTTTGTGTATTTTGCTGTTGCTACTTGAGCACTGAAGTAGATGAAAGGCTTTCGACATCGCCTCGCCAATGCGTAGACTAGGTTCAGAAAATGGAAAATGGGAAATGGCAAAAGGGGAACCTGCTTCTTGCTTGTTGTTTATTTATCGCAGCGTGTGCGGCTTTTTTACTCTAAACCTCTGGCTGTCGCTTTCAAGCTGAAGTATGTTTGCCAATTGAAATGCTAGACAAAGTATCTATATACTTTCACGTTGATGATGATGATGTTGCTGATGTCTGCACAGCGATAGATGTAAGCCATAGACATAGACTCCTTCTGCATTGGTGGCTTTGGACTGGTTTATTTTGTGGCTTTAAACAGACGCGATGCGCTTTTCAAGAGCAAACTCTTAAATTGATTTCATTTTAGACTATTGCGAAAAATTTACCGAGCGTTTATCTGTTGAGACAAACAATGGCAAGCATTTACATACTGTCCGTATCGTAAATGCATTTCAGCCAATATTTTGCGCAATAAATTTTATTCATTTCAAATCGACTTCGACAAAAACAATTTAAAAGTTGAATGCAGATTTCAATAAATCTAAGAAAAGGATTTACGACTAAGCCTCTGCACTCGAGCATTCAATTCATTTTGTCCAATAGCAATTGATTTAAAACTAAATTTGCTGATTCAACTGAAATAATTATTAACGATTTTGTTAAAAACAAATGGCATCAAATGAAGTGACAGTTTATTTTTGCAGACTGCAGTTTAAATGCGCATAAATGCCAAATGGAAATATCGAACAGCAGCTGCCATGATGACGAGACCTGAACAAAATTTACTTTGGCAGCTAACGAAAATTTTGTGCTGAGCGCGTGAAAATTAATTAAAATATTCCTGTTACTGCCAAACGCCGCCGGAGCATAACTGAATTTTAATTGAACGCAATCAATGCGAATTTATGGAGTCCGTTTATACCCCCCTTCACTTCTCCCTTCTTATATTTTCCCACCCACTCCATGACTTTTAAGCAGTTTGTCGGTCCTCTAAAGCTCTTTTGCAATTGGTGTTAATTTGTCTGCGAGAACATTTTAAATGGAAAAATCAACTTTACCTTTAGATTCAATTCAATGGGAATATCCATCTGTATGTCTGTCTGTCTCTCGCCAGCAGCTCGGTCCTAGATAAGGGCAATGAAAACGTAATTAAATTCAAGGAATTTCGCGGGACATCCTTTATGATGCCATGAGAATTCATTTTGGGTTCGCACTTTTTTTTTGGGTTTTGGCACTTTATTGTGTTGGAAGTTGTTTACCTCGCTTAGATGGCAAGTTTAATTTAATATACTTTCATAATTTGATCACTTTAAAAAGGGTTGAAAATGTATTGAAATGGATCCTTAAATATTGCAAATATTAATATTTAAGAAATGACTTTCTAGTATAAATTATTTAAAGTTATTTTCATTTGATAAACACATTTTAGTGCTTACAATAGGTTGAGAATTCATTATAAATCGAACATTTGATATTTGTAAATATTCTTTTGTTTTTTGCATTTGAATGCGTCGCTTACAATAAGTTAACAATAGCAAACCAAAACATTTAATTGAAGTATTAATATTGTAAGTTATTTTTATTTTGTTAAACACATTTTAAATCTTAGAACAAGACTTGCAAATGAGTTTTCAATTGAACCTTAAATATTGCAAGTATTGTTTTGTTTTTCGTACTGGAAATGTGTAACTTACAATTAGTAAACAATACATTTATTTTTATTTTAAATGTGCAGTTATTGTTCTTGAGATTATAGTGATTTTATCTCCACTCCACAGACACTGTTCAATTGCTTTATATTCTTTTATATCTATTGGATCATAAAATGTCCGGCTGCCTATTTAAATCTCGAGTTTACTTGATACTTGCATAAAGTAAATATGAATGTAATTGTCTCTGCACATACACATAGTGCAATATTATGTAAATGTAAATGCAATTAAATATATTTACACATTCCGAGTGCTGCAATCTGATATTTATTTGGATTTTAAAGCATTCAATTTGTTGTTGCATTGAAGTCGAGTATAAATTCATTTCGATATCAAAGAGCAATGGGCAGAAACAACAATGGAAAAGTCGAAATGAAATAAATCGAGTAGAGAAAATCAGTGTGACAGGAAGAAACAATTTAAGCACGTTGGACAGGATAAGCCGTTGGGCGTATTAGTGTCTGTAACAATGCAGTAATGCACTCACACACACACACTCACACTCACACATACATACGGACAGGGACAAGTACATGAGGATGGCACTGCAGTTTACACAGTTTGAAAGCGACATGCTCGTAGATTCTGCAGAAAGGATTTTAGGAGCAAACGAACCGAAAATTGTACACGTTGACGACGACGACGATGAGGCAGCAGCAAGAGAATGGCGACATTTTCTAATGCAATTGTTATTCACCTAGGTGCGAGAGTATCTGTGTGTGCGTGTGAGAGTATCTGTATCTGTATCTTGCAGATGCTGTGCTGTGCCTCACTCAGTCTCTGCGCTCGCTGGTTGTGCGCTTGTGTGTGTAATTGATTTTATCGGTCATGTTAATTTTGATTAAATATGCAAATCGACGATACAAATTCGCATTTGCCACAGCCCGCCACACACACACATACACACTCATACACACACACCACACGTTCAGTTGGAAGGTGGATTACCTTTGCAGGAGTTGGGAACGCGCCTTGGCCTCCCCCGCATTGACAGTTATAATGTTACGGTATTATCTCGTTATTTATGCAGCAGATGACAAATGCAATTTGTTGTTTGCACATTGGACCTGCACTGCAAAATGGCAATAGGCAATGACTGTGGCTGTAACTGTGGCTGTGGCAGCCAAAAATGGATGCAAGGACATGATAATTTCCAATCATTTGAATAATCTTCTCTAAACTCTCTGCCACGTTCCTGTTCGTGTCCATGTCCGTGTCCGTGTCCACCGTGGGCTGTGAAAATATTAGCTTAAGAAAATGTCTAACGAGCTCTACGTGCTGCGGCATGCGAAAGTGTTGCCGAGAGCATTGGCTTCAGTGACAGTGGTTGACTTTGCTGCGGTTTCTGGCCATTGATTAAAATTGTGGCCAATGTGATTGGCATGAGATGCATCGATAATTAGCAGAGCGCATTGCAACAGCGAACCTTCCTGGCAATCAGTTCAAAGTCCCAACCGGTCTACATGGCAAAGAAATCCATGTGCTTTGTTATCACGGCTGCATAAGCTGTTTACCTATGTTCAAATTTGTAATCATAAATCGAAATCACTTGTTTAAAAGTGGCACAGGCAAACACGAATAGGTCCGGCGACAACATTATATACTTACTCGTTAGTTCATCATATCTTATCAGGGCTATAAACGGCTCTAAATTTTAATATAAATGGAAAAGGTATAAAAATGTGGGCCGCCAACTTAAAAGAAGCGTGTACAGTCCCAGCCAAGCGAGCAAAAGGAAAACGACAAACAAAATGTTAGAAAATACTTACAAGTATCTGAGAAATATTTCTTTGCTTTTGGGGTAAATTGATTGATGAACAATGAGTATATTTAGATTAGTTTTGGTTGCCGTAAGATGACTTCGATAAGAATCAAAAATGCATCCGCCGTGATTGATGAGAGATATACGAATTTGTTTAGTACAATTATAATTTCAAGATCTATCGGAAGGGAAGAAAGAAATTGTACTATAGACATATATGTAGATAAGGAACCCCTAAGCGATGCCTACGTGCCGCAGTTTATTCACCCTTTAGTCGAGTGCAAAAAAAAAAAAACAGAAATAGAAAACAGTCATAAGGCAAATCTAATTGCCATAGAGCTTGACAAATGATGCCGGGGTATATGACTGCTTCGTCGGCACAGGACACAAAGGACAGCTGCAGGTAGTTGGCATTTCGATGGCGGCTGCAAAATGTTGCAATTGTTGCCTCCAGCGACATCCACATTTAGTCGGCAACAGGCAGACACTTCCCCTTCAGACCAACCTGACTTCCACAGAGCTCTCTCGCTTTGAGTGTGTGAATGGTGTCATTAAACGATTTTTCATTGCAAGCTGCCGCAGGTGAAATCTGCCCAGGCTTAGGTCGATGCGATTCCGCAGTGTGATGGGTTTGACTTTTGCACGGTCCTCGACCTTTTGGCACAGCGAACAACAGCCATTAGAGCGCTTTAAATCGCTTTAATTTAATATTTTATTTTTCCCTTTTCTCCATTGGCCGGAAATTGAAAATCATCTTACTTGTGGGCGACAAGGGCGGAAATTATTATTTCTTTATCAATGAATTTCCACGCACACCCAATTTTGACAGGCCAAGTTTTTCATGAATTGTTACCTTCCCTCTCCCTCTTTTTACCTCATCAATATTTCAGCCCATTATAAAAGTTACTGCAGTGGCCAAGACCCAATCAGACAGACCTCGAATGCTTGCAGGGGCGTTTTGTGCATTCACCTTGATTATGCAATCACAACACGTAGTTTTTAATCAGTTTTACGTGCGAACTCCGAATATTCCCTAAATGTGCTCCCAAAATGGACAAATCGACGGATGGACAGTGGCCTGTCATTTGTGGAATTTAATTAAATTCTTGGAATTGTTAGTGCCAAGCATATTGCATTGATTATTCGATTCTAATAATATGAGGGGTAACTTTCTTTTCGGCAAATTATTGAACTTTGCAATTGTATAAACTTTGATAAATGCATGAAATAAAACACAAATAAAATACTTGTCGCTCCACTTGACAAGTTATCAATAAGTGACTGAATCACTTGGATTGGCGCCATTTTTGGAATGGCCTAACACGGATGTTATGCCGAACCCTCATAAAAAGATTATTTTTTAGTTTACTTTGTAAGAATTTCCAATGAAATATTGGTAACAAGGAAGTTCATTGATATACTGTCCACTTGTTGCAATTGTCATTAGTTACAAAAATGTATTAATGAAAATCGAGTACGTTCGATTACTATCAATGCAACGGATTTATATATATTTCCTATAAATTAAGTTGAGGCAACCTCTATGAACCTTTAAGAAGTACAAATGCTGTCGTACAAGGCATTCACCGGATAAGCACTCGCATTTCACCAATCGATTTATGGGCAAGTTAACACACGATGACTAAAGTAAAGAGGCATATGAAATCTTAGAAAAAGTACATACAAAATAGTATATATATTGTCAAGATAAGATATGCCACATTCTTTTTGTGCACCCAATTATCGAATACGAAGAATAATAGAAAATTTCGGACTTATTTACTCGCATTTGTTAGTTAGCCATGAGGCAAAGTTGGCTTATGCAATCCAAAATGTTAGTTTACTAAGTAAGTGTTGCTAGCGGAAATAGCCAAGCATAAAATTGATTAGACAAGAGATTTGGGTTAATGTATTTTAAGGGCCGTGTTGCAATAGGTGTGAATTATTGTAAAACCTATTGAGAAATTCTTTATGAGCACAGGTTGCTAACGACACAATGCCCTATTTTTAACTCCGAAACGTCATTGGAATTATTTGGGAAAGTGGATAGCAGAGGTATGGCAAGAATTTGTCATGAAGTTTAAGAATAAGTCAAGCAGATATTGAAAGTAAAGAATGAGTGTCAAATTCTAAAAAGCTTTTTTGTTGCACTTACTATCAGATACTTCGATAATTGCTGTGAGCCAATCCCATTTATAAATGACTGCATATTTTATTTTAAGATTTACTCATTGACGATTTATTTATAGCTACTACTCGACTAATCTAATTATTATCATACATATTTAGTAGTTACGTTTGTACATACTTTTAAATAAATATAGAAGTATTTGCATCCAAACTCTATTCTCAGTTCTCCATCGTTTACTATTTAGCTATATTTTTGATTGATCTGAAAGATAAGATTTTCTATTTGAGAGGGAGACCTTTTCACAGTTGAAGATTAAGAAACTCTTTTCGAGTATTTCTATTTAGATTTTACAATATTTGATTATCCCATGAGCAGAGTTTCGAAGTTGTGTTGCTACCTTCTTGAGTTCTTCACCTGATTGGTATTTATCAAAGGCAATGTCTGTATCTTATCTGACCGAGTTTACTGGTAACTGCCGCAGTAGAAGCAAGTATTGATATTATTACCGAAAACACAGTATATATGAACATATTTCGAACACACATACATATGTATATGGTAGGTGAAGTACATATTGCAGTGAGTATATACGAATTCATATGTGGTTTGATTTTTGGGGTTTCTTATCAACGACAACGAGTCGACACGTTTGACGACCTTTTACACAATTTCTGTTTGCTGTTCGCTGCTCGTTGTTGACTCAGTCCGAATCGCAGGTAGTTCTCAATACCTGGCCTCAACTGGACACTGGCGATAAGGTGTGTGAGGGAAGTAAGCTGAAGAAATAGTTGCACTACTAAATAGTTTAAGTTACTTGGTAAATACCTTGGGGGCATATTTAACCTGTTGGCCCGTTTCGTCATATCTATATTGAACCTTTTCACTTGGCGCTTTTTATCCATGGCACATTCGTCATGAGCCCGTATCCGTATCAGTATGTGACTTGTCACATTCACAGTCGACGCTTGCCACTATTGATAAGAGTGCCCAATCCAAATCCAGTTATCTACTCCTCGCACACACACACACAGGCAGCTATTGGTGTGTTGTCGGAAAGATATTGCCTGAGTAAGAGGTAAAGTAAATAAAAAACGCTCGTCAGATAAGGCATATCATATAAAAAGCGATATCTATGAAAATATGTCATTATTTCGTTATTGAACTCCCAAGTATTCAGTTCTCTCTCTGTTCTGCGCTGCGTATTTCGTTCCGTGTTCCGACTGCAGATTATTATATTATGGATTCCCTATATATATTGAACATGATGTGCGAAGGATTAAAGTGTGTGTTGTGCGTGAATTGATCTGCTAATTGGATCGCAAAAGTGTTTCCAAAACGGTTTTCGTGGTGTGGATTGGCAAGTAGAATAGCAGGCTTATCACACGTATAAATCGACCAAGTGTGAGATTCTTCTATTCTACTTTCGACAAACACCTGCCAGCTTCGCTTTTGGGAAATGCACTAGAATGAAACTACATCGAACTGCGAGTAAGTTCTGCATAATTGCTGTGGTGTGAATATCTTATGTAAATATACTGTAATGTATTTATCTTGCCTGATAGCAGTCACATTTCATACGATAATGTAGCATGGGTATGGCTGGGATTCGAAAAAGGGCTGGCTGTTTACCTGTTTTTCGATTTCATTTGAAATGAATCACGCCACATAATGCTATATCTTTATAGGCTAAAGATATAGGGTTGGGCGGTTCACACGAATTTCACTTTTATTGAAATTAATTTTAAAAAGTCATGTCATCAACATAACCTGCAAGCACCATGTGATTTTTAGCGATCTTATCGATCCCACGATTTGGGTTAGACAGTGCATAAACAAGTTTATATAAAACCTGCTTGTGAAATCAATTTCCCGCCGCCAGTGCTGCAGATAAGAAACGTTCTTGCGGCATTTCTATTTTATTGATCAATTTATAAGACATCGATAAGGGGATCCACTTTTACTGCGCGTGCTTGATATTATATCGCTATACGAGTATGACTTTACTTCTTTTGTAGTATCAGCACTAAAAGCTGAGCGGTTATGTAAGTTTTAGTAAGGACTATGGTTACTACTACGCCTGTTTCTTATTATTATCTCTACTGAAATGAATCTCACTTCAGGGCCGTTTAGTCGTTTGCCTCGCATTGCCTAGATCCATGTCATTTGTCTGTCTGCCCTCACTGACTCCGGCTCTGCCCGTCAACATAATGAAAATGCAATTAATTTTTTCCAGCAATTTCTTTTTCGCTCTCCCCCAAGTCAAAGCTGCCAGCGACTCCAACTCCAACTCCGACTTCAGACTCTAACTTTGCAGCGATCCCAATGCTGTTGCAATATTATGACTCCTGCTGTTTGCTCTGACAGTCAACACAGGACTGAGGACTGAGGACTGGGCGCAGAAAAAAATGTTGATGTTTATTGTGAAGCATATTCCTACTATGACGACGGCGCAACGATTGCAATGTTCCCTTCTACGCCCTGCCAGCTTGCTTCTGGCCAACCATTCGCATTAAATGAGGAAACCAATTATTCGCGCTTATAAAGATTTACTGCCACACACAGTTAGACAGCTACAGCTGCAGATACAGATACAGATAGTCGTTTATATGCCCAGTTAGTGAATCTGTAGTGTGAGTCTTGGCTTTGTTTTGATTCCTTTTTGTGCGCTCTTAAAGGTGTTTAACCCTGCGGGGATTCTATTTAAAGCTCTGACACATGACAGTCTTGTGAATTTCACTTATTCCCATTCCCATCGGGCACTTATCTCTAATGTAGCCACAATTTCCGGTAAGCCGAATAATTTTGTACATTTTGAGCGTTGCTTTTCGGTTAACAATTGTCGACAGGCCAATTTTTTGCATTAACGATGCCTACGAGATGGGCCCAGACTATTTGGTCTGTTGATGGCATAACTTGTCATTTGTCTAGGGCACCCTGCAGTGGACGAAATCAGAGCGAGAATTTCGCTAAAATTACCTTTCATTTTGTCATCAAAAACCACTTGAATGGGTGCCAGCGACAACACTAACGACGACGACGACAATGACAATGGCAACAGTTGCCGACAGAGTCCTGTCCGTGCCGTGTCCTGTCGCAGCCGCAGCAATTACAGACGGCAGAGTCCAGCCCCTCGACCGGGGAACGTCTTTGCCTTTTACTTAAAGCTTTTTAGCCTTGGCATCCGGTTTTCTTTTTTGGCTTTTGCTTTTCTTTCCTCCTGCTGTATTGCACTTCTTGAAACCGAAAGCGCATTTGGCTGTGCCTCCGACGGGGCCAAAAAGAAGCGTTAAATTAAAACGTAAATACCACTTAGTTGGCCGTAAAGCAAGTGGCCAAGTGGACTGCAGCAGCAGCTGTAATCAGTGGGTAATTAACCAGACAAACGGCGTGTTCGAGCGTGCACCTGAACAGAGCAGAACAGAACACAACTCTGGCGCCTTGAAATTGCTTAATTTGTGCAAGGTAATTTAATCACTGAACGTTGACTTGATGCAAAACTTAATGCTGCCTAAACCTGAGCTTACGACTATCAATTAATCTCAGCACATCATCAAACTTTAACTGACAGCTTAATCCCCACTCGCATATATATGTATATATAGCTAGCGTGTCATTTCCGATATCGCTGCAACTTCATTTCATGCCTGCACGCTTATCGAGTGCGCCAAGTTTTTGGCACCCACTTTGAAAATTGTATACGCCAAACTATAAATAAGTTTCTAAACGTTCATTTTGACAGTTTCATCGACACAAAGCGAGCAAAAACAAATGTGCAATCGTCGAGAGCATTCGACTACGACATACCCTGCTCACAGCAATTTTCAGGGTAATCATAAATAAAGAAAATCTTATTATTTATGTATATTACTTGCAGTAGTCTCATGAATCTTAAATCATACAGAATTTCATTTTCATAATATTAATATCTTATTAGTATTTTAATTTTATCGAAAACGCCAAAATAAAACACGACTTTTTATTTGTTGACAAATTATTGCATGCATTTCATATTGGGAATCTAATTCGGAATATTGGAATTGAATAATAAAAAACCTTATTTGAAAAGTTTTAATGGTTTTTGTGAGACTTGTACTTTATTTAATTGAATTTATTTGGGATCATGTACTATATTCAAAATAGAAATTCAAATAAAAATATGTCTGTTTTAAATAATTATTTATAATTGGAACTTAATTTTATCAAAAAATTACAAAACTTTAATGATTTATTTGGTGAACTAAATAAACAGTTTTGGGCGAATTCAATAATTCGAAACTGGACTCTGGGATTTATAAAATGTAGTTATGCTTAATTAAAAGTACACTTTCCCGTTATTATTATAATTATTAGTGCATGTAGGGTATAAAAAGTACAGCCATGCCGCAATTTTCTTTTTCCCTTGTCTTTTTTTTTTGTTAGCAACATGGCGTCGTATCGCAGTTTGAAATTTTTTCGTGCTCTCTGCTCGGTTCTTGGGCAAATTGCAACTGCTGCAACATTGAGCAAAAAATTCTAAACTGCAATAAATTCATCAAATGTGCAATGGAACATGCTGTAATGTCACACCCACAACACCACCTTACGCCCTACATCCAAGTGGACCCCTCGAGAGGGGGCAGAAACTGCCACAACAAGTTGGGCCTGGCGCCCATCTGCATACTCCATTAAATGTGCACTGCCCTGAATTGGGCGATATTTTGTAGGCAAATGTGCAATAAATTGTAAATGTTTGTGAAACGCTCTCTTCCTGCTGGGATGGTTGGCAGGGGGCGGGGAGGGGAGCAAGAGGAAGAGGACTGCGGTGGGACGGCAGCTGTTCCGTTGTAAATTTGTGACGCACCAACGAGCCGAGTTGCCCCGTAAAACTTGTCCGCTGCACGCCTGTCAAGTTTTACAAGTGTTCTGCAGATTGTTTTTCGCTCCGTTCCGGGCTTAGAATGGAAAAAATGACGCGCTTGTTTCGGAGCTGCGATAACGCGGACTAGCAACTAGCAATATGCAATTTAGTACCAGTTTAGCCTGCAACTGAAACGACACGACAATGATTGCACACATTTGACATGAATCTCTGGGAAGCAAACACCAGAAGTTTTTCCAAACCGAACTGTTGCAACGATTTCCACTTTTAATGCGAGGCGAACACGAATTTAGTTATGAAATAAAAGCAAATATTAACAGTAGGGTTGATATCCGTATTTTATATTTGCTTCTATTTTAGTGTATATGATATTTTTGTTTTCTTTTTCGGTCATCTACAGACAGTCGACTGCATTTAGATTTATTTTCATATTTACTTATTTATGAGACTTAATATATTGTGAGAAGACTTAATATCCGATTACGCTTATATTTAGGATATGATATTTATTTGATTTTCACTTTGCAGTGAACTATCCATTGGGTTTAGATTGAAATAAACATTGAATGCAATATTTACATTACAAAATAATAAACGCTACGGTTATTAACAGTTCACATTTAAAAAATGTTAAGTATCTTATAGTTTTAAATTTTAAATTAGTTATAAATTTACAATTAATAGCTTAGATTTATAAATATTTCGAGATCGAAAATGTAATAGTCTGATTCTGGATACAATTTGTGGTATTTGGATTAAAAGTAATAAATGATACGTAATATTTTATTACTATATTTGCATGCTTAAAATGTAATTAGGAATAGTTTAGTTTTCTAGTTTAATATTTTATTATCTATATTGACAACTATGTAAATATTTTAAATTTATTATTTTCCCAAAGTAAAGATTGAAAAGAGCAATGCTTTTATGCTAGCTGCGAATTAGTTGAATTTGTTGAAAATTTGATGCAATTCTTAATGGGCAATTTGTTTGTGCAATGAATTGGCCTCCTCAATTGATGGTCAACAATTTGTTGACTCATTACTCGTAATGTTATTATTTGCAACAATAATGTGCAACCACGCAGCAAATTTTTACCCGCAGCGCATTGGCATTGGCTGCATTCAATTATGCAATTATTATATGACTTTTATTTAATGCAATTAAAAGTCAAAAGCGTTGGGCCAGTTGAAGCTTGCAACAATGCTGCGTGTGCAGATTCTCACACACACACACACGCACACACACAGATGTAGAATGCAATCAGCCAAGCGCGGTTGGCTAAAAGGTGGCGAGCACAGACACTGGCTCAATGGATGGGTTTTGTGGGCATCGCAAAGTTGCCTAACGCAGCAGAAATGTTCGCAGACCAACACAGATACACCCACCCACTCACACACACAGGCATACAGCTATGGCTTAATTTAGCTATTAAATCGCATTTTTATTTTTGGCCAGGGATGCTGCAATTTGAAGGCATGCTCCCAGTTCTCACACGTGCAGCAGGCAGGCAGCCAGTTCTTGCCACTTGCGGTGGCCAGAGGCGAGTGCGAGTGCGAATGCGAGTGCTCATGTTACCCATTTGTCTGTGGCAACATTTTTGCAACGCATCGGAAACGGAAAATGTTCCATTGGCCGGTCTACAAGTGCACTGCGCCCAAAAGCCACGAGCCACGAGCCACGGACCAAGAGCCAGAAGCCGCCCAATGCGAAAGACTTAAATGTAAATTTTGGTCGGCTTATTTCGGACAGTGTACCCACTGTATTCAACAACAGCTTGACACAGTGGAGCGTTAAATTAATCGTGGCAGCTGCCCAACTGCCCAACATCCCGCCGTTGATGCCGATGCCATGGATGCTACCACAACAGACCAGAACCCCGAAACTTTGGAGGGCCGCAGCAATTCATTCGCCCATTTTTTATGCTTCGGTTTTTGGGGCTGTCGATGTGAGCGCTTTATTGGTTTGATGCAATTTTTGCTTCACTTTCAATCGTCTTTCGGTTCTCCTTTGGGTAACATACGAATTTAAAATATTAACCAAAGCAGACATTAATCTTGGACAAAAAAGAGGGTATAAAATTAACGCATCCATTGGGATATTTTTAATGGAAAATTAATGGCTTGATAACCCAGCCAATTATCAATATTTTAACTTAAAACTTTGACCAGTTTTTAAAAAGTTTTCTTAGAGCATCTTAAAGAATGCTTCATAATCCTTTAACAAAAATATGAAGTTATTTCGGCAAAAAGCAAAAAAAAACATTAGTTTTTAAGTATAATTTTTTGTTCTTAAGAAATATTTATATATTTTGTCTATTTTTATTTTCGTTAAATTAGACAAATTTAATAAGTCTTATTGAAAAACAATATTTTACATCATAAACTTCAAAGAAAATGTTGTTTTTAGTTTTAAATAAAAAACACTGATTATTTTTTTACTCTGCTTGTGATATTAATAGCAAATAACAGAGTCACAGGAAATATATATTTGACATTTCTTAATACACATTGAGAAAGTCCTGCTGCTAAAAAACATCACAGCCATATAAAGCGTTAAGTTGTCAAAGTAACATAATTGTTTGTATTTTACTTCGTTTCACAGCAGTTTAAAATTTATAGATTGAAACATTTTTATTTTGTTAATTATCTCTCCATTTAAAATTCTTGTACCCATTGCCAAAAATCTTATAGGTGAGAATTGCATTGCTGGCAAAGCAATTAGGAGGCTAGAAAATGACTCTATCCCAGAAGTGTTGGCCAAGTCACCCCTGACAATGTGTTATATACTCATACTTAGATATGCTCTGCAGTGGCGCATTTTAATCTCGGAGTGCAACCACAGTCACAGTCACAGCCACAGCCACAAGCAGAGGCGCAGACACTGACAATTAATATTCAAATTTATTAGCCACCTATGAACCGAGTGTGTGCATTATCAGCAGGCACTGTACGCTGCCCACCCAGACTCCTGTCCTGTCCTGTCCTGTCCTGTGCCTTGCTGCCCTGTCTATCTGGCACGCAGTGCAGTGAGATAGACAAAAGTATAGGCGACAATTGGCACGATGGGACCTAAGGGAAATATTTCAACGGCTGACCGTCTGTCCGCACGTCCGCAGTCCACAGTCTCTGCCGGTCGTGTCAGTACGTTTAATTATTTGCATATGATTAGACTTAATGGTCGAGTGAGCTACTGTGACTCGGACTGGCCTGACTGCGGGGTAATCACACGAGGCTGCTGTGTAATTGTTAATGATGATTAGATTCAATTTAGGGCATCATTAGTTAGCTGACGTGGCTACACAGTTGCCGTCATTGTTGGCTGTGTCCTCGCCTCTGACCAACTAAACCGAGTCTCTTTAAATTTATGCCAACGCCGCATGTCAGCAGTCAGGGCCAGAGCACAATGACAGGAGACAGGAGACGGTAGATAGGAGAGGCTGACGTTGACCCAAGTGGCTTACGTGAAACGCTGGCGATGGCTGCTAAATTACAACGTGACCTGAGGCCGCCGAGTCGAGTCTGAGGTTAATTTCGCAAAATTGTCGAGTCAACGGGTAGCCCATCCTTGCAGCTCACTTTTTCCCCTCTCGTGCTGTTTGAATAGTTCAAAGTGTATGCAAATGTGAGGCATTGTGTGGTTTTACTTATGCCGGAAGGCGGATGGAGACTGGACTGTGGAAGGAGCTCTGGTCATCTTCTGCACGGCTGTCCATTGTGCGATTTTAATCACTCTGAAAGCATCGATGGAAAAAGTCAACTAATCGCTGCCCGCTGCCCGCTTCCCACTGTTTGTACATGCTAATTGCTGTGGGCGTGGTCGAAGCTCAAGAGGTACAATTAGTATAATTGAGAGATGGAGAGCATTGCGATTGCCCAGGTAAAACAATCGAAGAAATCAATTTTGCAGCTTCAACGCAATTCCAATTAATGCGCACTTTAATCATAAATCTAAAGTCTACGCTTTTTTGTACCGTATTGATGTTTGTATTTTTTAATTAGTATTCTAACTCTAGTTAATTATTACTTTTGCAATATTAAAACGAAATTCAAATTCAATTCAAGTATACTAAAATATATTTTTTTGAAGCGCATTGATGTTTGTATCCTTTACCATAATTCCAAATATTTCTCAATTATTTTCAAATATTAAGGCAAATTAAAAAGTAATTTTAATATTTGTATATATTTTAATATTATGTAATTTTTTTACAACCGAAATTAAGGTGCATTGATTATTCTTTAATCAAAACTCTAAACTATACTCAATTATTTTAAAAATTCAGAGACATCCAAGTAATAATATATACTTACATTTGACTACGATAACCAAATTATAGCGCTCTGATGTTTGTATTCTTTAATCAAAAATCCAACGCTTACTCAATTATTTGCGAAATTAAGCGAAATGCAAGTACTTTAATATATTTTTAATTAAGCCCAGAAATTATTTTTACTGAAACTTTGAAACAGCTGGGCAGGCTTTGCCCATTTGGCCAAATGCTGCTGGCAATCTGCCTCAGTTTCAGTTTATTAACGCAAATTTATTGCAATTAGCGATGGGAAATTGCAGCCACAAGTGGAGACCACAAAAAAAAAAAACTGAAAAATAAAATAGAAGTTTTTGGAGGGTGAAAAGTTTTTAATTTAAGCATAGCTTATTATCAGCACTCGGCATAGCTTCGAATAGGGAGGAAGTGATTAAAAAGTTATCTCAGCCGATTAGAAATGCAAAGTTATGCGCAGATTTAATTGCATTTGTTGTGCTCGAAGTATAAAAAATATTACAAATATACGCGCAGTTTTTTAGAGTGTGTATCGACATCATTCTAAGGCTGCTTGCGATGGCACCTTTCAAGAAAAGGAATTGCTGCTATGAAAACACTAACCATTCAGCCATGAAATTAACAACGCTCTCGAAAATATTGCAAAATGCAAAAATATTGCTCAGGCTTTCAGCCGGCAGTCGATGACGGTGCCGAAGTCGAGAAAGGACAAATTTTTAGCTACTTTTCCATATATTTTTTTTTGGGGAACGGCGTCCAGACAGCGAGCGACACAAAGGAGCTACAAATTCTATAGGTATTTAAATGAAAATTATATGCACTTTGGCTCAACTTGCAGCCCCAAGATTTATGGTTATGCTGTGCTGTGCAAAGAGAAGTAAACGAGATTGAACTGTGAGTCGGCAATAAATCGAGGGATGAAGCTTACTTATTACTTATTACTTGTTACTCTACCAATTAAAATTGCTGCTCAGTGCAGTGCAATCAACAAGATGCAATTTTGCAATCACATTTCATCTATGGATAGATGCCTTGTGTCATGTGGCAATTGTGTGGCTGACTGGCAGAAAAATGAACTCCGCACACAACAGAGTGCCTCAGGGTATAGTTGGATGTTGTATTTCTTTTTTTTTTTGTATGCTGCTTTCTCAAGTGCTTTTTATGGCAAAATGGGAAAGTCATATTGTGTGTGTGGAGTTGCTGCACTTGAGTTCACTTCATCGCAACATATGCGCAAAAATTGACCACGACTCTGGAGCTCGCTCAGCCCGAAGGCACTTGACTTGGTAGGTGCACCAACTATGCTCCAACAAATAAGTTGGTTGAGAGATTGGGAAAATAAAGAGTGAAGTCGTATGAAAACATGAGTGATTGGTTATTGTAGGAAAAGTAATTGCCAAGTGGAATGTTTGAATTTATTTCATCAATTTGTGTGTGATAATGTCCTTTCTTTTAAACTGTAATCCTTGAATTTAAGCCCGGCAACTCGATGGAATTTAAGCAAGGCCTTTGAGAACTTGAACAGCTGTCAAAAAACTTGTCTCGCTTCAAATCGAATTAAGTTCAATTACATTTTGTGGGGTCTTGTTCGAGTCGCACAGTCTGGGGGGCTAAACTGCCGAGTTGCTGCCGAGTTGTAGCCGCTTTTTTTGCTGCTGCTGCTGCTGCTGCAAATGGGAATAAACTCGCACAGCACAGACAATTCACACACGCATGCACACCCATTGACATTCACACACATGTGGCATAGGGTGTTTACTGCAGTAAAAAAGGTGAGCCAAAGTGTGAAAACATTTTTGATTCATTAAAAATTTAAAAAGTTCAAAGTGTTTTCAGACACAGACACAGAGACCCACACTCGGTGTGGCCGTCTATGGAAATGGAGCTTCTGTTTTTTTGTTTTGTTGCAAGCACCTGAATATTTTTCCAAATGCAAGCCTTCAGGCACGTTTGAATAGATCAAGAAAGACGGATGCAGGTGTCGCAAATTGAAAGGATTTAAAGTCTCTCGTTGATTAATTAAAGTTGCAGCTGAAGTTTAAACTAATCATAGTATTGAAATCAAATACAATCCAAGTCGATGATACTCAAAGTCACCACGAAGTATTTGAGCACTCAAGAAGTATCTCAGAATGGATTCGGGCGCCAGCGTTTATTGTGGTCGCACTTGTCACGCAAATATGACCGGAAATTGCTTGACATGAAATGCGCTCAAAAAGGATTTCGAGGGCAAAATTATTAAAACGTTGCTTTTCATTTGTGTCCAAGCACACTCAGAAAGCCATGCAAAAGCGAAGACAGCTTGCAAGGATGCCCGAATGGAGGATGAGCAACTGGAATGGGGCATGTGTAACTGAGACTGGGGCAGCAACTTGGCTTTGATCTGCTGTCGAGATTTTCGGCTTGCCCTCAAACGAAGTGCAGCCGAGCGGCAATAAGCGCACCTGCGTACATCAAGACGATAGATGGACGATGCTCCATCTCTAGCTCCAGCTCCAGCTCCAGATTTGTCCTGTCTTGTCGTGCTCGATGGGCGTATAAGCAACGAGTGAGCGAATGAATGGGCGTTGTCACACTTACTGCTCACAGCTCACAGTTTCTACGAGTAGCTCACAGTTCCCTGTTCGCTGTCCTTTTTTTTGGGGGGGCCGAATGCAGTGAGGCGTGCCACAAAACGATGAACACATTTGAGGGCGAACATCTCAGCCTGCATTGTAATCACTTTGACATTTATGCATATCAAGCAAAAGACGCTATGAGGTGAACTCCCTTTGGCGCCCTCAAACACTCATTCAAATGTGGCATTTTTAATGATGTCCAAATATTCCAACTTCACTAAACATTTTAGCATATCGGCTCTCAATTTCTTTTCGACTCGCTTGTATTTTTATGCTGGTCTGATTTTCATTTCATTTCATTTTAAATGCAAATGAAGTAAATGCGCATTCATAAGTATCTGTATCTGTGCGATTTGCAAAAATGCGAGTAAGTGAAAACTTCAAAGCCCGTTTGAGGGATTTATTAAATTCGAAAGCGTTTTGTTTGCCAATTGTTTAGTCAGTGAAAGTTTTTAATAGCAGCAGAGCAGTCGCATTTTTTCTATCTGTGTGTCAGCAAATTCAAATAAAATTCAATGCGATCGACATTTTATATAAATTTAGTTAGTTATGTGCAGCTGTAAAAAAATAAAGTGTTTTTCAACACGTAGATTACTTCTAGCTAAGTTTATAGAAAATAAAATAAGTATACGTAAATTTAACGATTTAAATTTTTATATAAATTTAAATTTATTATGTGCAAGTTCAATGAAATTCAAATTCTCCATATAATTTTTTAATAGTTAGTTCTATCTAATTTTATTAACAGTAAAATAAGTATTATAAATTCAAACGATTTGATTTAAAGTTAGACAAATTTTCTTTTTTTTATGCAATCTACTTTCTTTGAGTTGAATATTTTAATAACTGAAAGCAAAGATACCAATTTAGTTTAGTTTACATACACAACAATATTTTTACATCGATATCTATTATTACATAGTAATTATCATTTAGTAATTTATTTAACAATAAGTAATCTATACCTTATTTGCGCATATTAATAATTAATAAATTGTTGTATTTTACATTACATTTTATCTTATATCTTCTATATTTTACATTACATTTTATCTGTCGTCTGCATTTTATAATTATTAAATTTTTGTTAACTAGTTTTTAAAGCCTTAACTTCAACTGTGGGGCGTTCTCCTTTCGAGTTCTATCAACTTCCATCTCTTGGTTGTTTCAAAGCCCACTCCACTGTATTCTAATACCATGCCAGTCTCTGACACGAGCCGTGTCTAACACAATGAAAGGGCTTTTAAAAACAATGTAATGAAATAATTTCCATTGTTAAAATGATAACAATATATCAAGCAGACACTGCCAGCGACTTTGACTCCAATGCCAACCTTAAATGACATTAACAATGCTGGCAAAAGCCTCGACGGCAGCAACAATAACAGGGCACAAACAATTTTGGTCGCGGCTGGCTTGACAGTATAGCGCTGAGGAAGGCGGGGAGAGTGTTGGCTGATGTTTATGGGATTGGTGGAAAAGGGGGAGGAAGGGGCAGAATGTGGACAGTAGAAGGCTTGTCTGCGTATGTCTGTAGCACATGTTGGAGCTGCCAAAAAACCAATTTGTTATGCGCTGTACAATTTAACGGCTTCTGATTCGCCAAATTGCGTGTATGCATTTTGGGAAGTGCAGCAGGAACAACAGCAGCCCAATGTGAAACAGGGCTAATTGCAGCGTTCTCAATGCCAAACACGTGGAGAACTTCTTTTTAACATTTTATTGCAAAAGTTTTGCACTTAGCCCAAGACCATTTGTATTGTGCTGCCCGAAAACTCATTTGGTCATGTTAATTCATTAATACAGCCTTGACCAAAACCCAAACTCAAACCCAAACCCAAATCCCCAACTTCCAGTTCACGTCTAATGTCTTAGCTTTTGCCCACGCTAATTGCCATTTTGCAGAACGAGGAGTTGAGCTAAAATAAAATGAAAGTTAAATTTTCTATATTACGTTACGCGACCTCTCACCACGTTCTTGTGGCCGAGTAGCTTTAGAAAACTGATTCCCCAGCGCATTGCTTCCGCAATTAGGCTCGTTGTTTTGCGCTTTTTCAAAATCGAACACACAGCTTACAGAGAGGAAGAGAGAAAAAGAGAGGGAGAATGAGAGAAAAAGAGAAAGAGAGAGAGAGATCCCAACCCTAGTTTATCCAATGTGCTACTATAGATGTTATTTTCAGCCTTTGTAATGGCTTACAGTGGACACAATTTGTTTTTAAAATAATTAAATCAGCAACTTCTATATTTAAAAATTAAACAAATATTATATTCTGCTTTTTAGTATTAGTAATGATTACGCACATTTATTTATTGCTCATTTATTTTTAATGCTGATGTGACAAAAAGATTGACATAATATTAAAAAAGGATGCTTACAATAAATTATGATACACGATTAATTAAAATTGATATTGAATTCTCATAATCAGCAAATTAAATATGTCGAGCCAAATATGCAAAAGCAACGATAATTAATTTTTATAGCTAACTTTAATGTTGAATGATAGCAATTGATATTGTAGTTAGAGCGATAACTTAATTATTATACTGAATTGGTACTTGACATTTGGTAATTATCTACATTATACAAAAAATTAACAAAATGTCGCTTACGTTATTTTGAAATATAGGACTCGATTTATTGCGCAATAATTTTTAACGTTATCGGGTATTCGCCCAGTGTGGCCCACTGTGCGGTCGTTGATTTTGTGCTGATTTTAGCGCTTCTGTAATTGGAAAATCGCAGCGTATATAAAATGAAATCAATCAAGTGTGGAAATGTGTGTGCACTATTGTGGACTCTGCTCGGTTTCAGATACGACAACTGGGGTTGGCCTATGCCATTGGTATGCTCAAAGCCATTTTGTCTAGCTGTTGAAATTAAGAGAAAAACCAAAGTTTCTTCTTTTTTTTTGTGTTTCGGTTCATTTCTTTATCTCTGGCTTCAGTTTATTTCCTTTCACCCATGATTTTTTTGCTGTTGTTAGTTGCAACTGTTGGTAGTTGATAGATAGTGAAGGGTCAAGTGAGGAACGAGGGCAGCGTTGGCGTTAAATTAATTTGGTCGCTTTGTTCTTTACTGCCACATGCTGGTGAGCACACACACATTCGAATGTATTTCTTTGGATTTTTGATGCTCTGTTATAAATATTAATGAACTGTTCGCTGAAGCAGCATTTTTACTTTTTTCCAATTTAGTTTGCATAGCCTTTTTTTTTGGAGGTGTCGACCAATTTGAATTAAATCTGCAGCCATTTATTTTGCTACAAATGGTTGTAATTAGAACTGAAAGAAGTGCAATTTATGTACCATTAGCAGGCATTGAATTATGCAATAGTCACCTGACAATTTACGACAAAAAGAGACTCTTTTTTACACTTTACTTATTCTTACATGCACCACAAGCAAATGTAGCAACTTTTGAGTTAAGTATACGCATTCTTAATGCGACTGCAAGAACAATAGTTACAAAAATTGCCAAAATAAGCAGCTGAGAATGCGGGTTTGCGCATGCAAAAAAGCCGAGAATTGTCTGTGAATTGAAAGCGAAATGTGAATTCATTTTAATAAAACATATGCGACACTCAACACAGGACACAGTGCCAGGCACCGCATTACTTGCCAATAACTCTTGCACTATCTTAGAAGACCCCAGCAAAGAAGTGCAGACAAAGCCGCAGTCGCATTCACAGTCGCATCGCAGTCACAGACATTGCGCCTGAGTAATGTGTGAGTGAGTGTGTGTGAGTGTGTGTGGGGCATGCCACACCCACGTACTCATGTGGCACTGTGGCGTGTGTGTGTGTCCGCAAAGTACACACAATATTTGCCAAAATGTGCAAACGACACAGAACATTGCCCCACTTCATTTCTGTGTTCATGTTGCCCGCTTTTAGGCGGCGAGCATTGCCCAGGCGAACACATTTTGCGGCCGGCAACAATAAAATAAAATAACTTGACTGAAATGCGACAAGAAAATTGTATTACAACAATGGAAAGCGATTGTGGCGAAAAGTACAATAAAATGTCGCTAAATTAGACATGAAAGCAACCGCAGAGCAGAGGAGGAGAGCGACAGAAATGTAGCATGGAAATGTTCTGGGGCAACGATGAGTTGAACTGTTGTAGTTATAGCCTGAAATCGCCTTTAAATAGCATAAATATGACAGCCAGACGATTAGCGTGCTTAAACACTAACCACACTCGACTCGACTGGAATTTCAATTCGACAGAACGCAATTTTCAATTCACCTTAAGAGCAACAGATGAGCGAGAAAATTAAAAGCAAAGTCACGTGCGCCATTACGGAAAACCATTTAACAATACAGTTTTGACGGACAAAAAATAATATGCAATAAGTGCGAGACGTAAAAGTTCTGCCTAATAGGCGCAACCCTCAACCCTCAACCCGCTTAACCCTTAAGGACATTGCTGTCCAGGGGCCCTTGAAATTATGCGATTATCTTGATGTCAAGGCGAGACAATAAAATCTACAGAAGCCGCTTAAAATGTTATCAAAGCTGCACGGCAGTGCATCGGTGGAGTGCTTTGTCTGGCATCGTCTGAAGGCACATCCTGCAAGATGACAGGACAACAACAAGACAGGTCGAGGGTGGCGACAAGGACGGGGGAGGACAGGCAACGAGACGACACGCGAGAGCAACTTTACCCACTTTGTGTGAAATAATTGCTAGGAATTTTCACGCGTATTTCCCGTTCCGTTTTTCCCACTCCCCGTTCGCCGTTCCCCGTTGCGTCTATCCGCAGTTGAGTTCGTCGTCTAGCTGGAACAGGGGGAATGGGGAAGGAAACTCCTAAGATATTTTCAGCTCACCTGCGCGCAAAGCATTTCCACAGTTCAGCTCGTTGCGATTTTAACAATTTTATTAAATTGAATTTATATCATTTACACGCTTGTCGACTTCAAGTCCTTCCTTCCTTGATGGCGCCACCTTCGTGATAGTCCTCCTGATGCCGTCGAGTCGTGTTGTGTCGTGTGCCATGTGCCTTTTAATTTCGCGCTTTCATTTTATGTGGCATTTTGCCGGCTTCCCGGCTCGGAAATACCCGTACTCTCATTATTTCTAGGCATGCGGCCCGCTTTGCCAATTTTTGCTTTCATGATTATTGATGCGAGTGAAATTTAATTGGTCGGCTTGAGCCAAATGTATCTGACTGCCGGGCTGTCTGGCTGAACGTCAGACAGAGAGACAGACAGCCAACAGGCTGGCAGACAGAGAGGTAGTGAATGGATAAAATAGGATGTGGATGTGGCTGTGGCAGACCTTTTGTGCCTTTTGGCTGCCTGCTTATTAGATCATATTTTTGCCGGCAAACGAGTTGAAGTCGAGGGCGCTCTAAGCATTCTTGAGCAGGCGTTTCACCGGAATGGACTCTAAAATTTTGGTATCACAAAGTGCGCTAATAAGCAAGCAAAAGTTGGATTTCAACATAATAATTTGATGCTTGTAACTAAAACGATTGCAGCGGAGCGGAGCGAACTTGACGTATTTCGGGGAGAGAAAACTTAAGTAAAAAGAAAATAACCCACACGTGTCTGAGCCGAATGCAAAATTTGTTTAAATAAAAAAAGTTTTCTTATTTCGCGTTAAGCGAAAAAGGAGTAAAAATAACAACAGTAGTCAAACAAATAAGCAAAGGAAAACTTCGGCGCCGATACAATTTTGTAAAATGTCGAAAACTGTGATTGCGTAGCAGGCAGCGAAATTTGCAATCTGAACTCGACGAAACAGAGAGCGAGGGGGGAGAAACCAACTTTGAACGAAATGTAAATACTTTGGCTGGCAAATATTATCACAGTTTCAAGAGATACTAAACAAACGAAGACAGGCAAGACAAGTGCTTAGCAGCAGGGGGGATTGCTTTCAGCATTTGTGAACAGCATGTAGACTGAACAATCTGTGCATCAATACCATAATAATCAGTTTAATTTGTATGTGCTCGAGATGGATTAAAGTCAAGCACTTGACTGTGCCAAGCATAATTAGGCAAGCCGAGAGGCGAGACATAAAAATTCATTGGCCAAAAATTGCGTATACGCCGCGTGACGCTCGGCAAACTGCAATGCGATAAACTTGAAGTGTCTGCAATGACGACAACGAGCATAATGATCGTCATAATGATGCTGACGATGACCACATGGCCATTTAACGGCAACGACAACGACAACGACACCGACTAGAAACAGAATGAGCCCAGCATGAACATCGATTACCATTTGCCATACCATGGAGAGAGCGAACGGGCTGCGGATGTGGATGCGGCTTGGCTTGGATGCGATGCCAGCCTGCCATATTGCGGCTGTCAGTAGTAGCGCCGGGCCATATTAATCTGGTTAATGATGAAACTGAATCAGCGTTTTAAACGAGCCACTGCACAATGGAGTGCCGGCCGATGGACGCTGCCCAGACGATGTCCTTTGCTGCCTCGTGTCTCATAGATGGTCGACGAGCCTGCAAATAAATTAGCTGTGGCTTTGCCTGTGCTCGGCCGTTGCCCATAAAGTTGACCGAATGTCTTTTTTTTCTTCTGCTGCCTGGGCTCCCATTCATTCGGTCGTTGAGTGAACTTTAACGCAACTTTATTCGAAGGGATTGTGCTGCATATTTAATGGCTGCTCCTTTTTTATTTAACCATCAACCAAATTTGCTGAATAGCTTATGCATATCTTAATTCTGATTTATGCTCATGGCCAACGCATCAAACTGATGATAACGAAGCGATAGCTTTAAATTCGATGTGCACCTTGTCAACTATTTGAGCAAATTGCCCGAAATGCGCCGAAAAATTGCTCAATTATTCAAACGAATTTAACGCTTTTAATTGTGTAAATTTAGCCAGGCATGACATGAACGCCGGCTGGTCACCCTCTCCAACTGGGCAGTTCTCACTCCTGATCTGATTCTGAATCAGATTCAGTTGCAGAACGATGGTGGGCTGGCTGGCTAACGGAACGTAACGTCATAATCACCCCGAAGCGCACGTAATTGGCCAATCAATTGTGTCATTGTTCGCATTTATAACGCGGCCTCCGCTCGGGCCAGCCGTGATTTATGCGCCTGTTGTGGGCGGATTGCAACTGCCTGTGTGTGTGTGTGTGTGTGTATGAGTGTGTGTGTACTAGGCCTAACTGTGCGAAAAATAATAATAAAAAGCAAGAAGTGCATGTCGCTTTAGATGCTTGTACAACACAGAAGTTTTTATGCAGTTGTGGGTTTGTTTCTTGCTTTCTTTCGTTTCGACTGTAACTTTCGACAAATGCACAAAACGAATGACAACTTCCGTTTCCGCTGCGGTGAAAGAGGGACAGGGGAGGGAGGGGGGCATCACTGCCTGCTGTCACAGCGAAAAATTACATGCCTTGCGTAAAAGTTTTGCCTCTTCATTATTCTAACATCAAGTCGAGCTGGAAGCGGCAAGTCGACACGAGTTGCGGCTTGCAATTTTTCTTCGCTCCGTTCTCCGCTCTCCGCTCCCCTCTTCCACTTTCTGTGTGCCACAGTCAGACAAAAGAGTGTGAAACGAGGCAAAAAGTTCTTGGGACGCACATGCTGCCAGACTCAGTCTCCGACTCTAGTCAAAGTCTCAGACGCTGCCTGCCAAGGCGTGCCAAAAAATTATACGCTGTATTTTAATCACAATTCAAATTCTACAGAATCATCGTCATTATTCCAGCAGCAGTCGCGGCCGAATCGCGTCGCCTGCATGTGCAAAATGGAAAAATGCCACTTGAGCAAAACTTTTCCATTACACTCCCACTGCTATCCACGAATGAATCCAATGTTACTCTTGCTGCTCATTAACTTGCCAAGCGACAGTTGGTGACAACAAATATGCTAGAGTTTTCGGAAATAGAGTTTCTGCAGCTCAGCAATTGTCAGCGAGCTTTTTTTTCTTATCAACGAGGGAATGGAAATCGTATATGGGATGCAATATTTTAATTGAAGGTTCCCAGTATGCATTGTGGCATCGTGAAACTTGGCCAATTTATTAAACTTTTATGATACGTTAATATAAATAAAGTTAAAATAAATATCACCTTAATTTTTTGCCGATTCCGAACTATTGATTGTTAAATTACAATTGATTCATGTCGTTGCTATTCTTATCTTTGTATCTAGAAATTTGCAATATAAATGTATTCAAAGAGAAAGAGAATCTTCCATATTTTACAGACCAGTCAATTTATATTAGCGTTGAAATAATTGAAATTAAATTATTATCGATCTTGCAACTTCAATTGACAGTACTCTGTAAACACTTTCGTGTATGTTGAGCAATTATGTTAACTGCTCACTCCTTTTCACATGCTGAAAAAAAATCTGATTTTGAAGTTTAACAGGTGCAAATATGAACAGAAAAACAATCAATTAAAAAAAAACTTTGTTTATTTATTGACTTTTATAAAATAACCTTTTAACACGAGATGCCATTTTGAAAGCATGATGAAAAAGCAATGTAACAATAGTAAAATGTTAACGCCTGATCTAATAATATTGTTTCATTCACAATAATTCATGCGTAAAAGTTACGAATGAAATTGAGCAGACAATTGCACGATTGTTCAGGTCAGAAAGAGCGTAAACATTTTTAATAGGCGTAAAATTACAACAGCAGTTTAAATGTGATGGAATTGGAACTGAGAATAAAGAATAAAATGTTTTATTGTATGCAGCAGCAGAGGCAACAATATTACCACGATAATTACATGCTGCAATGGATTGCACTTGGCCAATTTGATTCTTGCATTTATATGATTTATTGAGGTGCGGCAAATGAGATTTTCGATAGTTTGACACATTGGTATTGCGATAAGCGCGCCACAAGCTGAGGCAGGGAAAGGAAAAGTGGAAAATGAAACTGTCAAAAGTAAGCAAAATTCACTGACAGCTGCAATTGGAAAAAGTTTTAGTCCAGCAAAGCAAAGGAAATGAAACGAAAGAAAAGAAAAGAAAAGAAGCTGAGTGAGACAGAGCGATGTACTGTGTTTCGATCGTATCGTGTGGCAATTAGCATTTTGTGGCAATTTCGCACAATAATTTAACGAGGCAGCGGGACGACGGAGCCACAAAAAGGGAGAGAGAGAGAGAAGAGATGCCTGCAATTGTGTAAAAAAGGCAGGACGATGAGGAAAAAATTATTTGATTATCCTGCGGCCATGCGCTGTCACAATTTCGCAGACTGCCCGCCGAGCGTGGCCATGTCCCGTGTCCATGTCCGTGTCCGTGTTCAGGTCCATGTCTAGTCGCAAGTTGCGACTGCACAGCGACTCCTCTGTAGTGGCAGCAACACGAAAACTGCCACATCAGCGAAAGTCTGTTAACTTCCGGTTTATGGTTGCAGCAGCTTATGGAGTCATTTCCGCTGCTTGCCCCATCCCGTCTTGCCCATTCATTCGGCTCAGCCAACCAGCTGGCGGTGCCCGCAGACCATTCTATTAAATCATCATTTCATTTTGTGTTCGCTTCTTCTTTTTCTTTTTTTTTTTTTAGTTGCTTTTTTCTCTTGGCAGGCAGCTAGCGAGGACGCAGGACACGACAGGACAGTGCACTGCGCTTGCGGTAATTTTTTCCAAGTGCTTCCTTAGATTTATAATTAAGATTTGGTTAGCAGCAATAGCGGCTCTTTTTGAATTTATGTGCCAGCAAATGCCGTCCGACTGCCGTTGCCGCTGCCGCTGCCACTGCGGCTACATTGCAGCTGCCTCTTGAAGCGTCAATTTATCATATTTCCAGCGAAGGTCACCACCGTGGGCAACTGTGGCTGGGCGGCTGGGTAAACTGTGAGGCGGTGCAATTTAATTACGCTGATAGATTCTTACCTGAAGAGGCCGCTGCACAGCACTGCAGCAACTGTTATCAAGGTTTCACCAGCAATTGTGTTTAATATTATATCTTTATACATAAAGTGCCTTAGCCCATAAATGTCAAATAGAAATTTGGATAGACAATTAATCTTTAATTTACTAAAATAAAATTGATAAAAATTCTTAAAGATTAACTTCTTAATTGGGACTTGAGTCCGAATGAGGTCAGTATTAAAGACAAAACCAAAACTATTCCTACAATATGTTTTTATTATTATTAAATTGTCATAGCGGGAATAGGTATAACACATAAATATATATACATTATTATTTGATTTGGTAGAGTCAATTATGCCGAAAAGTCTGTATATATCAAATCTGTTTCAACAAGTTTTGAAAGTCACAGATTTTTATTATAATAAAATAATAGTTATTTATCTACAACTTTTAATATTCAAAATAAAAATTACATAACATACGTTATCCGACAAATATGTAGGATACTTACTAGTCGAACCATCGTGAGTTTACGTGTTGGTTAATGAACCGTTTTAAAGTCACAGCCAAGGCTAAGCGAATAATTATATTATCTAAATTACAAATTGAATTTGGTTGACGTATTTTAATTCACAAGAGAATCAGATTTTAGTGGAATCTAGTTATGGATCGGAGTACGACAATAATACTGCTCATTATAATGCTAATAAATAATTCTTTATTAGTTTCAGGCCGTAAGGTAAAGTCCAGGCATTCAACAAATTATTTAAATTGTAGAAACATAATTTATTCTTCAGGCTTTCAATTCGCTGCATTTTCGTAATATTTCGACCGACTTCGGGCGCAAATACGCTTCGAGTTATGAAGCTCGCATTAGTGAAGATAACAAGGCACTAACCATGACACTGGATGTGGTCAGAGATTTAACTGCTGATGTCTGGCTTAAAGTGAACATCACTCAGAGAGCGACGAAGAATCGTTACAAAAACATCTTTGCCTACAATATGAACTTGTGCCAACTGATCGGCAGATCAAAGGGCATAAATGTGTTTACAATTTGGCTGCAGAACATTTACAGATACACCAACATGCCCATGAGCTGTCCCATTCAAGAGGTAAGCCACAAAATGAGTAATTGGAATAATTTCTAAAAAGTACTCGTCTCTAGGGTCAATATTACTGGAAGGAACTGCGACCGGATAAGGATAGCGTACCTGCTTTTATTCACACAGGACACTTTCGCATTGATGCGGTGTTCTACATGAGGGATTGGGGCAACGCTATGCTGACGAACACCTCAATGTTTGTGGATATTAAAATGAAGTAGAATTAGTCACACATTCGATATTGAATTTATCTGTCTACATCTGATCGACAACACCATTTTTCACTTCCAATTGAGAAAACCGTGGCACGTGCACTTCACATAAATAAATTAATGAGCTTCAAAGCTGGCAAATGGTTGAATTTGTTGCGCACGCGACGCACGCTCGTTTCTGGACAGGGATATTGACAAGAGTACAGCGCGAAGGACGTGGCTGGACTGGCTGGACGGACAAGGACATGGACATGGACACGGACTCGGACATGGACACGCAACGGCGGACAAGTGCAGCTGCTGTTGGCTGCGATTTATGCGAGTGGCAAACTAAGCGCAAAATAATTTAAACACTGACAATAACAGTTCGCCAAAGTATTTCCCTCGACAACTCGACAAGTTTGTCCGGCTCCCCTCTGTCCTCCTCCTCCCTCCTCGCCCCACAACACTCGACACGTTCGCACGCGCTGCAAAGTATGCAACGTCTTCTCAGCGACATTTTCTCTTTTTTTTCCCTTTCGTCTCGTTTTCCTATTGCTATCATTGCACTTCCGCTGAAATCAAGGCAAAACCAAAGCGCAATTTCTTGTATTTTGTCGCCATCGACGAGCAACGAACAGATCACGGTGGAGAGGGGGGTACAAGGGGGATTCATGGAGCAGAGAGTCATTGAAAACAAACGCAGTGCATCTCGGAGTTTTCGGGGGCGGCTCTTTGAGAGACAATACAGCGTAATGGAGGGGGCGTGAGCATCGTGTACTCAAGGAAATTGCCATCATTATAGTTGTCGTGCTTTGTGTTAAATAACGTTTAACGTTTGTTTGCCGTGAAATTGATTTACAATGGGAAAAGCAAGTACTTTGGTTTTCGCAAGTCAAACAACTTTGAAATAACATTCTGCCTGGCTAAAAAAATCTAGAAATACTATATGCTAACTATATGTAAGTTAAATGCAATATTAAAGTCCTACATATTAATGCTCTCCAATAATAGCTTGGTGTGGAATAATTTTGAATTTTCGTTGGAGATGTGATTTATTTGTATGTTAAATATAATGGAAAATAAGGAACTTTGGTCAAACAACTTTGAAACACATTTCTGCAAGGTAAAAATTTTAAATTGTTATTATTACAGAAAAAAATATAAACTCAAATATAAAATCTTACTCCATTTAAAAGTACATTTCAATTACTCTAAACACTTAACAAAAGTTGGCAGAATATCCTCTAAAAATAAAAAAAAATTTTATATTTTACTCAACATAAAATATGGAATATATTTTGAAACCCCATATTAAAGTCGTTCATATTAAATAATAGCTTATTACTAACCAATATTGAATTTCCTATGGAGAATTGAATTCCTCGTGAATTGTACATAAATCAAATGTTGATGCAAGATTCGAACATAGGGCAATTAAATGCCTCGGTAGGCATTGAACTAATTAAACAAAGCTTACCTGTCTTGCAGTCATTAGCACAAGTCAAGCGGACAGCACAAATGGCCGCAGGCGCTGCCAGGTACAGGACACAAGACAAGAAGAGAATGCGAGAGAGAGTGGAAGAGAGAGATGGAGAGAGAGACTATAATTATACCAGCGGGAATCGTGGCAAATTGGCGAGCACATGAAACCATACACATGCATGGCCCGGGGCAAATCATTGGAAAAATGTGTGAAAATTATGCCAGGACTCGAGGCGGACCTCCCGGGATGCCAAGGTGGAGGGCGGCAATTAGGAAGCGATAAGCGATAAAGGACATACACAGACACAGCTGAGACAAGTTGGCAGACGACAGCGACAGTCGACAGACGGAAATCGGCAGTCGGAAGCAGAGATGGCGACAGGTCAAATGCAGTTAAAGAAGGCGTCTTCTGCTTCTGCCTGCGACAGCTGGGACAGCGTTAAAGGACATCGTCGATGATGATGATGATGATGATGACATGGACGATATAGAAGCTAAATTGAATGTTCCATTTTCGATTTCATTGTACGCTCTTTCTCTTGACTGCAGCGCAGAATGTGCGCCATAAATAATCAACAGCATGCCACATGTTGCAAGCCATGTACAGGATATTATTATTTCTCAAGAAGCTGCTCTGCTGGCAAAGGATAATACAAAATGTTGGCTGTAATGAATATATTGCACACTTAAATGAAAATGTCAACATCATCGCCGTTGCTGATATGCACCTTTATTAAGTTTACAAAAGGTAAAGGAGAAGGTGGCTCTATCTTAGTTCGATATAACCGACTCCACTAATATGGACAGCACACGGTCTTCTGTCTTGGTGTGATATTTGCCATAGAAGAAGTTGATTTGACTGCGATAATCGCCAGGATACAGAAACTTGTGCATCATCGAGGATCCCATTCGCCAGTCGCGCAAATAGTAATGTCCCACCTCGACGGGACAGTTGGCCATGAAGTTGCCGTACTTGGACATGCTCTTGAACCAGCTCTTGAGCAGACCATCCTTCACAGCGCTGACCATGCCACAGACATCGACGTGGCGACTGAAGATCGACTGATAGTTCTTGGCATTGGCCATGCGCAGCTGGTAGTCGATGTGCACCTTGAAGCCTCGCAGGATCGGCTTCAGCAACACCATATCCATGCTGACGGAATTATTCACAATGGATACCGAGAAGGTTTCAAAGTAAGTCTGGCTAAAAGTATAGTTGCAATTCGTAAATTCCACTCGTCGATCCTGCAATATACTCGAAATAATTATCAGATCTTTGAGAACTCTAATGAAACTTACCCCTCGACAAGGATGAGCTGCAATTAAAAGCAGAGCAAGAGCACAGAAAATAATGCGCAATTGCTCCATTTTCAGACCCAATTAGAATGATCTCAGTTTGCAGCAGAATATTCAATTTATACGAGCTCATTAACAATAATAAATCAATCAGGCACACGTGGCTCAAGTCGCAGTGATAATCATTTATTTCAATATAATACATTTGTCAATCATTTATCGCGGCATCGGCACTACAGCTCATTATGAAGACCTCGTCTTTGGCCCTGTACCGGCCATAGAAATTGTAGGTCTCCAAGCGATACGCCCCAGTCGTTATAAATGGCGGCAGCAGATTATTGCCAAACTGCCAGTTGCGTATATAGTAATTACCGGCATTCAATGGGCATTGTTGCAGAAAGTTGCCATATTTGAGCAGATTGCTGTACCACTTCTTGAACAGATTATTCTTGTAGACGTTCACAATATTGCACACATCGACTGTGGTTGAGAAAATACTCTGAAACTTCTTCGCATTGCTGACACGCAGTTGGAAGTCCAGACGAGCTCGCCAACCCTTGGGCAATGGTTTCTTCAGATTCATGTCCAGAAATACCTTTCCATTTCTTATTTGGAATGTAAAGTTGCCAAAGTAGTCGGGGTTAAAGTTACTCTGGCCCACTGTGAGCACAATGTTTCGTTTCTGAATAACCGGAAACCGATCATTTGAAAGTCGTTCAGCATTTGTTTAAAACTTGTAACTTACGGACTTCACTTTGCTGCCGCTTATGATTAGCAACAAGACCCAGACCCAGAGCCGTAGTAAGCTCCGCATTGAATCTCCCTGAAATAACTAAACTTAAAGTCTACGATTCGGCTATTTTTATATTGTCAAACCGATTACATGAATCAAATACTGCATTCGGGCCTGACGATCGCACTAAATACTCGCCGCGACACGCAATTGATAATTGTTTGAATCATAATATGTTTTTATTTTTCCAGTCTGCGATAAATTGGATTGAGCTTGAAACGAAACAAATTAAATATATGTAAAGAGTGGCAATATCGTTGAGCATATATTCGCTTTATGGCAATGCCGCAATATATAGTGCACTAAATCGTAATCGATTATTAGAAAAGGATAAGATCAGAAAAACACAAAAAGAAAGTTGAATTCAAAGTAGTGAAATTGAAAAAGTCAAGAAGCGACATCTCCATTATTATTATTATTTAACTGTTAAATTTAATCTATTAAATATTATAACTTTAATAAATACGTATATTTATTGGTTAATAATCGAATCTGTCGGATTGTAATAGCTAGTTATATTTTGTAGTTTAATAAGTTGGCTTTGCTTAAGTCTGTAGTATGGCTTCCATGTAGCATTCTAACAAGGGATTGTCGTTGTTTTTTCTGTACTTTCCATAGTAAAAAGCGCCTCCAACTCGATAGTCACCGATGTACAAAAATGAAGGCACCAAGTTTCCAGTAAACGTCCAACCCTTTAAGTAGTAATTGCCGGGTTGAATGGGACAACTTTTGGCGAAGTTCGCCACCTTCATCATGGACAGATACCAGCGACGATAGAGCGTTGACTGAGTTCCCTTGAGTAGACTGCAGTAGTTCATATCGTGCTGAAACACGCTTTGGTATGACGTGGATTTGGACACTCGAAACTCAAAGCTGACATGTCCTTTAACTCCATTGACTAGGGGTCTGACAAGAGTCATGTCCATTTGCAGTTTGCCATCGGTTGTAAGCAGTGTAAAGTTGGAAAATACCTCTCGATTGTATCTGCATTCGCCGTTCTTGAATATCATTTTACTTGCCTTTTAAAAAAATAGGTTTATAATAGTTGAATGCATAATGTAATGAGTTGTTGACATACCAAACTATTTGCTGCGAATTCAACAATAACAAATGTTATAATTATTTTGAAGTTATTGGTCAACATTTGTGGCGCTATTGGGGTGAACTTTATTGGCAAGCAGCTTAGACAATTTGAACAATTGTTTTCAATATTATAATGTAATTCAGTTAAATTTTGTCTCAGACCCAACGATGCGTGAAGATAATTATTTCACAATTAGGCTATTTTTAGGTATAAACAATATCAATTTCCAATTGGCCAATTAAGAGGTGTGCAACATAACTAACTCGACCGGTGAAATAATAAGTGAAATTTTCCATAAATTCAATGAATACGATTTTAGACCACAATTATATTTTTGCATTGTATTTAGTTCCGATTTTAGTTGGTTTTCAACACTGCAAAGACAATCAAATCCAAAACAAAATCCTCCTGTTTTGTCTTGAGTTTCCCGAAGAAAAAGTGACCTTTGACACGGTAATCCCCGGCATACAAATAATGAGGCACCAATTGGGTATCCAACTTCCAGTTGCGCAGGAAATAATGACCCACGACCACCGGACAATTGTACATGAAGTTTCCATGCTCAACCATTGTCTTGAACCAGGACTGAAAAATACTGCTCTTCACCGATGCCACAACTCCACAAGTGTCTATAATGTGTGAGAAGACGCTTTGATAATGCTTCGTTTTACCCAGGCTGATGGAGAAGTCGACTAGAACCTTAAAGCCGCGGGTAAAGGGCTTTGTGGTTATCATATCCAAGTTGAGGGTGTTGTTGATGATATCAATGGTAAAGTTGTCAAAGTATTTGGGACTGAACTTACTCTCGCCTGATTGAATCAGGACGCTAGACTTTTTATTACAATTAATAATGTAATAGAAATTTATTTTATCTACTACTTACGGCTTTGGTTGGTTCAAGTTTAAAAATCCAAAGAAGCGCTATTATTTCAAGGCAGCACGAGTACTTACAAATAATGAACAGATTCATGTTAATGTTGATATTCAAGTGAACTTTATTACAATAGTTTTGGGTGATCGAGCCACCGAAGTCAGACCTCACGACTAATCTAATTATAATTGCCTTTCACAATACAAGTATTTAGTTCATCTATTTATACGGTGTTAGTAATTCTTATTTCTTTTTGGTATGAGCCAAAATTCATGAACTTCTGCAAAACAATTCGATATTTCTTTGAATGCAAGAAAAAAACGACTCATTATTTCAGATTTTCCTTCATTATTATTTAATGCTTACAGTAACACACAAATTATTCTAAGAATAAAAATGTTGTTCAATTGAATAACAAAGATTGCCCTATATTTAATTTTCAGTTAAATCTATAGTTACTTTAAAACTTACGTTCGATTATTTAACATCTAATTGGAAATCACAAGCAATTAGCAGTTCTTGGTTTTTACTTTTATTTCTAGTGTGAAGCATTCTGATAGACATGCGATAAGATCCAACAAAGAAGATCGATGGAAGTTTAAGTTCCTTAGTGTTGAAGTCCCTTAAATAATAATAATCTCTTAAAATAGGGCACTTTGTTGCAAAATTCCCATGTTTTTTAAGTGACGACATCCACTCCTTGAATATATTGGCCTTTAGACTGCCCATCATGTGGCACATATCCAGTGAACATTCATAAAAACTTTGATAAGCCTTTGAATTGTGTTTGCGGGAGAAAAACTCCATGTTAACAAGCAGTCCTGAATATATTGTAGTATTCAGATCCACATTAACATCTAGTTTCATTTTCTTCAACACGATCGAAAAGTTACGAATATATTTTGTATTATATGGTCCGCAAATTGGTTCTTTGGAGATAAACACTTTCGATACCTAAACGGGAAAGGTGCGTCAGTTAGACAATAATAATTCAAACCATCATTTCAGAAGTTACCATTGTGACACACTGGATCAGACACAATATGATGAGCACTTGTATCAAAGGTTTCATGATGCCAACTTTTTACACAGAATTTAGTTTCACAAATGAAAGAATCAAATGTTATGTGAATCGACAAGAAAATTAATATTTATATATCATGAACCATAATTATTCGCCAATTGGAAACAGTAATTACATAAGCTTTAATTTTATGATTATCTGAATAATTGTTTTCGTCTGCTGATTGATATCGACCGCTTTTTGTAAAATTATCGTATAACACTTACAATCATTTTCGCAATTAAGATTTTGATGGAAGATATATTTGTAAATGACGATGATTGAATAAATCGATATGATATTTGGAGCAATGTTTTAATTCATAATGGTAAATAGATTTTTTGAAACATACGTAATTTTTGCAAAGAGAGGTCGTGATATAATGTATTAATTCAGAGTTTATTCAGATGCCATATAGTCTCTTATATGAATGTATATTAGGTAGTACAAAGTGATATGCTGGTTTGATTATATTATTATTATTATTATAATTATTTTCTCTGTGATAAAAAATATATATCATATTTAACTCTCCATACCACACATACCGTGGTCTAAGTCTAGTCTAAGATGGACAATGTAATTCCCCTGCCTTAGCCACACAAAAAAAGGAAACTATTATTATTCTTTCACTTTATTTGCACCTCGACCTTACAAGCTATAATCAAGTCCTTGAGTTGGTCTCGATGCTTGTGTTGAACCATATTTATAAATATGCGATAGCAGCCAGAGAACAAGAACGAAGGAATAGCGAGATCATTTATATCGTAGTCCTTCATGTAGTAATAATTTGGTGGAACTGGACAAGTTTTCAGGAAATTCCCGTAAACGTGGAATGTTGAATACCATTTCTTGAACAAATTATTTTTCTGATACCGCAACAAATTGCATATGTCCAATGAGTAATGATAATAGTTTCGGAAGCTAGTTGAGTTCGAACTTCGAGCGAGAAAGTTCATATTAATCCGCAGTCCTGCGTGAAGAGGACTTATTAAATTCATTTCCAAATTTAATTTGGATCTTTTCACGTTCAGAGAGAAATTATGTAAATAGCTGCGGTTGTAATCATCACAGGACGGAGACTTCAAAATAATAACACTGGACATCTATGATGAAGTACTGATAATTTTGATTTACACATTAATTGTTTTAAATATTCAATATTACCACACACGAACAAAGAAAAAGATGCACAGCAATTACATGAAATCTTGAAAGATTCATATTCAAATGTTTTTTTGCACTATTGTGGTTAATTAGAAACAATTCTGCATTGGAAAACATAAAATAGAATACTAAATGAAAACAGCGCGTGCGAGTCGCTGACCATTTTTTTGGGCAATTGAAATAATAATAGTAATTACATATTTATGTAATTATTTTTGGAAAACTAACAAAGCGTATTAAAATATTTCTTTAAAAAAATCAACTGCCACTAAATGCTTACCATAATTTTAGTAAATGCATTTCAATATCAAGAAGTTTGAAATCAAATAACTAATTTATTAATTTTGATGGAAATGAACAAAAGTACTGGCAATTAAGTTTAAAATATATACAATAACGAAATATGTCATTATTTGAGCAGTTGATCAATAACTGATCAGCCATCCAAACATTTAGGTTGTTCAACAAAATGCAATGATTAAATACGAGTGTGACAGCTCATTACAGATAGTGGCCTTTTTGCCTGAGTTCATTCGATATTAAAATCAGTATTTCAAAGTCCGTCGCTATTCAAAATGAACACTGAATACTTCATAAAACAAGTTTTTGCAATAATATTTTTGATATTTTCACTGGTTCTTCGCGAATTTTTTGCAGTAATAATCTATACTAAAATATTAATGAAATTAAGTTAACAAAAAGTCGCTTGTTACAGAAAAACATGGAAATATTGAGCAATGAGTGTAAACACAATCCAAGGAACTTTAATATTTTCAATCTATCGATAGTTAATAGCAGAATTTATGCCGAGATGGGAACCAAAACAAAAATACAGCAGGGATTTAAGATCTATCTTGACGTCGAGCTGCGCTTACAAAATGCGAAGAAATACAACAGTGTCTTCAGCTATAATATGGATATATGCCGATCCCTCATGTCATTGCGGAATACGGTTTATAAGAGATGGGTCGCTAGTATTCTTACATATGGAAACTTTTCGGACAAGTGCCCAGTTCTGCCTGGATATTATTATCTAAAGGAATTTAAGATAGAGGAAGATCTAATACCCGGCTTCATGTTTTCAGGCGACTATCGCATTCAATTGAGAGGTTTTTACGGTCGCTTTAAGGTGAATTCCGCAGATGTTTTTATGCATTGCATATTTATTGTAAGACTTGCTTAACCATTTGAATATTTATTAATAAAATCAAACATTAAAATGCAATATTTCGTTCCCGAAAATAATTAACTGTTTTGAATGCTTTTCTTTTTGAAAATTTTGGTAAACCTATATTAATACGTATATTTTGTTCACAGAATTAAAAAAAAATTATATTTATTTTTGTTGCTTCGAGTTAAACCTGTCATTAATTTAATCACTATAGACTCTACATTTTAGATACATTTTCATGAGCCAGTCACAATTAGTGAGCATGAACATGCACTTCAATTGTGTGCATTAATTTATTTTAAACTTTTTTTTTTGTTTTTATACTACAACCTTTTCTATTTAAGTATTTGTAATATGTTCACATATATGTACATGCATTTTTATTAACGTCACTCTCTTCAAATGATTAAAAATAATCTAAGAGGAAAATTTGCCAATGACAATGCAAAATGGGTTTAATCTGAAAGTAAATTATTTCCAACACAAAATTTCAATATTTCTATCGATTAAATTGTAATTATCAAAGTGCTCTATATAAGTACAATTTTGTGATTAGTTTTCAATTTTGGTTAAGCTGTTGGTTACTGTTACTGTTTCAACCATGAGGTGGAAGTTGAGTTTCGCATTTATTGTATTACTGGCCGTAAAAACAATTTGCAAAAAGGTAAAAGTTGACATTGAAGTATCGAGAAATACTTTTCTATTCCTACTTATTTATCCTATCCATATTTTCCAGAGTACTATTCGATTTTTGGGAATGAATATAACTGGAAATCCTGAGTATATAGAACAATGTATAGTGATTATTAAACCCGATAGAGAAAGTTTGGATGTTGACTTTAGTGTGGCTCGTGATCTACATCCGAATTTGCGAAGTTCTCTCAGTTTCAGCGGCAGTCTAATCCAAAAAAATCCCACACCAGATTTTCAATTCGATTTGCCCATTTGCGAAATAATTAACAACGGCATGAAGTCCAAAAGCCAAATAATAACCAATTCGCTGAAGAACATCTTCAAACAGGGCACTCTACCAGCCAAGTGTCCCATTTTAGCGGTGAGCTCAAAGAAAATAACCCGTTCAACGATGCAGTATTAAAAGCTTTCCTTTTTGAAGGGTAACTATACGTGGCGAGGCTTGAGGCCCCGCAAGGAACATATGCCGACTTTTGCGCTGGGCGGCAATTTCCGTCTAATAGTTCGATTTTACACAAAGCAGGACATGTCCGATGCACAGTCGAGAGATGTCTTTGTGGACAAGGATGGCAAAGTTACTTTATTAACGACAATCATTTTCTTTACATTGATGTAGGTGTAGGCAGGTACATGTAATATATATGATATTACCATATATTTAATCGATAAAAAAATGTATACCAAATTGTCACATGTCAAATTTGACAGTAAAGCAGAGACATGAGGCAATTAGCAGAGGTCAGTCATTTAACAGACATATTAATATGTCATTAATCTATAAAATCTTTTATATATCGAAGTCATCGCAATTAAAATATGAGTCTCACACATCACTACTAAGTTTTAATTGAAATACACATTTATGCAAATAAGTGAATTATATATTCTGTGTTTATATCTGTTTTGTAATAATTAAACTAACCATTTGAAATGTAAACTAAATTGTCATCAGTCACATTTGGCAGAAAAGCTCTCGATTTTACTTTAAAAAAGTAATTATAGTATTTATTTTGCACTAAGATATTTCATCAGAGACATTGGGCGTTTAAAAAAGGCCTGCTTTTTAACAATAAACAATTCGTCGATAACTATTTCTACATGTTTGAGTGAGTTCCAGCCAGAAGAAATTATAAATATAAATATGTGAATATGGAATATGGAATACATTGTGTGCCTAATTTCTGATTAATAAAAATGAAAATAAACATTTCAAATATATGTTAAATGGCAGTTAAGCTATCGGATTTAGCGCAACTACTTTAATTGTCTGACAAACCCATCTGACGTGGCAAGTACGTAAAGTAACAGCATTTATTTGCAAAAGCTGGCTGACTTGGCTCAGTTCAACTCAACATTTCATCGCAAGGCTCAACGCTCATCGTTCATCGCTCATCCGAAATGCAGTCAATGTGCCTTTTGTTTATTTGGCGCAGAACGTGGACCGTGGAACGTGAAACGCCGTGAAAACAGTCGCATCTCGTATATTTATGTACACGAACTGGACTGCGGAGAACAATTGCACGTAATTCTGCTTACGCCGTAACATTGCAACAAAGCGCGCAGCTCGCCAACGTATTTGTTTGAATTCCTTTTGTTTTTTCTCTACTGTGGTTGCGGTAGTCTAATGGCTAGACAGGCTGACAGTCAGTCAGTCAGTAAGTCGGGGCAGACAGTCTGTCGAATGACAGGCGACCTCTGCCCTTAATCAGAATCGTTGCCGTAAAACTAAGGCGCAATTTTCAATTGTTCCCACATCGCCATCGCCATCGCCATCGCCATCGACATTGACGTAGACGCTGCCTGGCCGATGACTCGCTTTTGGTCTCGGTCTAACCAGAAACCAGAAACAGAAAAAGAAAAATAGAATGAAAATGTCTTTGCAGGTTTTTTTTACTGCCTGTGCTTTGCTTTCACTCCGACTATGTGCCTATGTGCAGTGCATTTATTTACATAGGCCTGGTGGTCGACTGTCTGCCCGGTTGCCTGGCTGACTTTTGATTTAAAGCTCTTAGCTCCTAACTCGATTCCCTTTCGAGTTTGCAGCTGTCAGTCCGCCAGGTGCTTACTCGTGTGTGCACGTGTGTCTTATTCTGCCTTAGACCCGGGTACATACATATATATTTGCAGATGCATTTACGTGCTGCTGCCGTTGGTTGTCGTGGTGTGTGCTGTGTGCTGTGTAAATAGGCACACAGGTTGCAGTTTGTCGAGTCCGTGACCATCATTATAGTAGGCTCTCTGCTCGCCACAGTCTGGGCTGATGTGACTTTTGTTTCTTGAAGCTGCAAATATATACAGAGGAGTACTAAAGAGAGTCACAGTTGTAAGCCTTCTGCTCCAATAACATGGTTTAAGTTGAAATGCTGGTTTCAGAGTTGAAACAAAACAAACAAAGAGGGCTTAAAGGATTTCTTTTAAAATTAAATACTTTATTTATTATTAAAAGACTTGGAACTCTGCTTTAGTTCATACATTTTTTAATGCTGATCCATTCGACGACGACTCTGGAATACAAATGGAGTACATTGATTGCCCACTCGTCTAGAGAATGCGATTGCAGAGTCAACAATTTTAACCACATTTTTGATTTACACAGAATACTATAGATAGATAGTCACTTCTATGGAATGGCAATATTTTTTGTGTCCTCAGCTTTGTCACTTTTTGTGTGGCACTCCAATTTAAACAGCAATCAAAAGTGCAACGGAGGAAAACGTTTTCACACTTGGCTCTGGCAATGGAGAAATATTTTGCTGGCAAACATGCTGACCCCAAAATAAACAAGAAGAATGCAATCCCAGGCAGTCGGAGCACTCGTGCGCGCCAAAAGAAGACATCATCATAATGCCCCCAGAGAAGAGTGGAGTTTGTCGCAGCAGCAGCAGAAGCAGCTGCCTCGTAATCAGAGGCAGGCCCAGCAGCAGCTGCCTCAAAATATGCAATGCGAAAAATCAACACAGCAAAAGACGACAACAGCGAAGAAGAAGATGGTGACGATGACGATGGCGATGACGATGTCGACAACGACGATGACGAAGACTATGACGATGTCGACCTCAATTACCCTCGTTTTGCAATGTGAAAAGAGCTGCAGGAAAAAAAGAAATCACTGCATATTTACAGGCGTTGGCATGAAAATTTGTCACCTAGACTGCACAGCACAGCAACAAAGCAAACACCTAGTGTGTGTGTGTGTGTGTGTGCGTGTAATTGAGCCTACAGATATGCAACGATTGCAGTTTGTTGCTGTTGTAATCGACACTTGGGCGGCGCCCAGTGGGGCAAACACAGTTGCCTTTAATGCCCCAGCTGCGATTGCGCGCTCTTCAAGCTGCCTGCCTCGGCTCCTCGACCACATTGAATGCATTTGTAGGGGCAACAAATGCAGAGGGCTCTTCGGGCGACTGGAAATGTGCAAGGCTGCGATTGGCCGTTGGTAAATGTGCTTATAAAGATTGCAAGGATATTGCTGATTGGCCAAAGCAGGCTTAAGGGCAGCTTCCAATGCGCATGCGGCGAGAGAGCGGCGAAATGAGAGAGAGCTGCAGCGGAACAAAGACAGAGAGAGCGAGCGAGCGAGAGTGATTGTGTTGTTGTGATTTGCTCAGCAAATAGTAGGAGCTCTTTTACAGGCGCCACATTTTGTTTGCCTTCTTTTTCGACTATTTGCACCCGTTGTCTGGCTGGCTGGCAGCCTGTCTGTGTATGTGTGTGTGTGTTTTTGTGTGTGTGCGTATCTGTCGGTGATTAAAGCTTAGCGCGTGGTGAGAAATGGTTGGGGAATCGATGCTCGCTGAAGTGGTGGTGGTTATCGCTGTCTTTATGCGAGTGTGCTGAGCACTAATTGCACTGGAATGTCGTCGCACTCTGTTATGCAGGTGTCTGTGTTTGCATTTGCTGCTCAAATGTTGACATACTCGTAGATGTCATTTCAATTTGTATCAATGGGCCAAATTCCACACAGTAGTCCTTAGCATTTTATTTAAAATAAACTTTCTTTTATTGTTAATGCAGGAAAAAAGTAATAAGATTTTTTTAATTTCCATTTAGTCTATTTTGTGGATTTCTTTTATTCATATTTAGTAAAATTGCTCTAATTTACATTGATGCTTTATATTCATTTGTTGTTACTTTACTCAAAGCGTTCATGCTCGAATTCCATCCCCCAGTTGCTCTCTTGGGTTCAGCTTTTTTGGAGACTTTGCTATCTCGCTCTTCAGCTGAGAACTCCCTTTCTCTGTGTTACTGCAAAAAGTCTACACATACATGTTGACTTGCAGAGCTTTTTGCACTGGAAATGTTTGAAAATACATACGATTTATAAATGATAAAATAGGAAAAACAATTATAGATAAAATTCAAAATGATTATATTACAAAATATACAAGTATAAAAATATATAAATATAAAATATAAAGTATGTAAACAAATCTTTCTCCTCTTCAATTAATTGAAAACACTATACAACAGTTAATTAATCTAAGTTGTCGCAATTCTTAAAATAATATTTAATACTTTGAAAGTAATGCTTCAAAAATTGCACCAAATTTGTTCAGTGTAATAATTGCGGCTTTGCCAAAGCTCTGAAGCAAACTGCTGATAGGTTACTGTGGAAGTAGAGAAAGTTCTGTAGGGATGTTTGTACTTGTTGCCGTTACTGGTTGAGAGTTTGCATTTGCGGCGAATTCTAGCAGCCAACATGTTCGATGCTGTCTCTTTTAGGGCAATGAGATTTTCGCAGAATTTTCTACGTATTTAATACATAAATCTGAAGTTGTGAATTAATAACAAAAGTTATAGTAAAATAAAATGAGAATTATAGTTAAGCACAACGACTTAAGAGAATTCTTGATTCTTTGCTACATGTTGCGTCTGCGAATGCAACAAATCTTCTTTATTGGTCCAGACGGCGTCGCCCCGGTTGCAATCGTCGCGTCGTTAGCTCGTCGTTATTTGCCGAGATTTGCACTTGGCCAAAAATAGTAAGGACAAGCCCAAAGTTGTTGTTGGTAACACAAAAGCGGTTGTCTGCCGTCCTCACGTTCATTTGCCGGCATCTGTTCGTTGTTGCGCCTCGTGTCGTGTCGTGTGCCGACATCGTCCTCATCGTCCCCATCGTCGTGGCTTTCGGCTTGCTCCTCGCCTTGGCCTCACGGCTCGTGCATTGTGCTAGGTTCGTGTTCGTTGCACATTCGACGCGCGATGCCAAGCAGCAGATTTTTTCGGAATGCGTTAAGGATCAGTTTTACGCGAAATACGGTTACGAAAGGTTGCTAACGACAAAGAGCCGGCGTCTAAGCAAACATTTCCCTGTCTTTATCAGTGTACCAGTGTCCCAGTGTGTGTGCGTGTGTGTGTGTGTTTAGTTGGTGATTCGCGATTTTTAAAACACTCTTTAAAATACTCCAACTGTCATTGCTTGATAGTGAGAAATTTCGACAGAAATGCAAATAACTCGAATTGTTTTGTGAAATGCTAATTAGACACCGAGAACTGACCTACGACAATGTACTTAGAACGGTACTGACAATGTAACTGACCTATGTCAAGTATTAACTTCAGATGCAGGACAATACTACACAATTGAATTAAGAAAGATTTGCAAACATTTTTAGGCGTTTTTGAACAACCGATTTACAGAGAATAACATTTTGTGCGCAGTAATAATAATTGAAACTGTAACAGAGACTGGCTTGATACAATTGAAGAACCTAGAATAATATTTAAAATAATCTTAAAGTAGAAAAGAAGTAAGATTAAGATATAGCTGTAGTCGGCAGTAGACAACCTAATATAATTACGCCAATTATTACTTTAAAGTACCATATCATTTGCATTTCGACAGCAAAGATCTTAAACACCAAGAGAATGCAAACAGTTCTATAACTTCTCGAATTCTGAATCGCTCGCTTAAATATTAATGGTTGTGAACAAATACTGAAAGGTATAAACGGAAGTGGACATTAAACAATTCAAAGCTATTCAATAATCATTTAGGCTTCCTCGATTAATTTAAGTAAATTTAGCCTAAAGCGTAGATCAGTATTTGCTGTTGAACTCTCAATCTAGACACTAAATGCTTAATAAACGACAACTACACAAACAATATTTTCATATCAACACTTAAATATCGATATTAAAGTAACTTTGCTAGTTCTTAAGGTTTGGTAATATCAAGTGTGCTAGAAATACAAATTTAAATACATGTCTATCAAATAATTTGAAAGCAAGTAATAAAATCTCTAAGTGTTACAAAAGTGCAAAGATATTGAAATAAAACACAAGACCAGAGTCACCAAAAATATCACAGATGTTGTGCTGAATGGTAAGCATTAAAATTTTATTATTCATATGTATTTATAACAACCATTTACTAACAATTTAAACCATATTTGATGTTAAATTTAAAGCGTCATTGTAGTTGAAAACTGTAGGAAATTGCAACTGTTTCGCGGCTCTTTTGTGCTATTGATTTTGTGGCAGGCTCTTTGACCCTTCAGTTTCAATTAAAATTTTCGGGCAGCATTGTTGCTGCTTTGAAGTGCGACATCAGCAAATTGTGCTGCCTTGCGACAGTTGCTAAACAAACGCCAATCTCAGCAATTTCAAAGCCGACTGCATCCTCAATACAGAATACTCAACATTCAATCCTCAATTTAAGTGAGACAATTTTCCGGGCCATATAAGTGATTTTTGCATTGATCTGCCTAAATCGTGGACTTTCAGGGATGTCTATGCACATATGCATATGCGAGTGTGCGTGTGAGTTTCCATTCAAGTGTGGCTGTTGTCTGTGTGAAATGAATTGCATAAATGTGCAAGCTGTTCAAGTGATTTCGAGTGAAACGGATGAGTCTCAGACTGAATGAGATGCATTTTCTCTTGTCGTATTATGTAGCATACTTTGCTGCGTCATTAATTCAATTGATGGCTCTGAAGATGTTTATTAAACTGCTGCAGCACGACAAAGCTCGACGAGTGCTGCTGTGAAGTAGTTTTCATTTGGAATCATTTTAGTAACAAATCGAATAATTCTCAAAGTAATGCAGCTAATTTCGAGTGTTGAATCTCTTTCTAATTAGGCTGACGAGCTCATAAATCGCCAAGCAGATCTTAAATAATTCAAATCAAATATGCGAATGTGAGAGTAATTATTCAGGCCTTAATAGAACAAGAAAGCTAGAGGGGACTTACTGAGAAAATAATCAAAACATTTCATTAAAATCAACGCTGAAGAGGGAGGCCAAACCAGCAGACGAGGAAACAAGAACAAAACAGACTAAAAGCGTAAAGATACATATAGCCCAATAGTGAATAAAATGAAAATGGTACAACATTCAGGAACATAACAACAATCACAACGAGAACAACAACAAGCGGCCAGATGCCCGACCATACAAATAAATATGCAGTCAAAGGCAATCAAAGTCTGTCCTGCTGCAGCTCAGTCCGGCCGCAGTTGCCGATATTTGATTTGAAAACATTTCAAAAAAATCAACGAAAATGATTTTTTGTTCAGTTCTGAATGCTTGCAACATTGACTCAGCATCCCAACAAAATAAACAACGTCAGGCAGGCAGGCAGGCTCACAATTACAATTCGTGTACACATTTTGACAATTTTTTTGTTCGACCGAAACTCTATTATTTCCTTTTCTCGTTTCGAAATGCAAAAAATTACAGACAGTTCGTCACTTGATGTTTTAATTTGAAGACTGCACTTTGTAATTTCGGCATGCATTGTTTAAAAAATTCCACAAAAAACCGTGGTTTGATAAATGAAATCTAAAACCTAGTTTGCCCACACTTTAAATCGAATCACTGTGTGAAGGGCGACCATGACGAATTTAATTTAGTTAACTCTGAAATTTAAAAGTAAAGAACAGTTTATTAATTCTTTGTAATGTGTTTAATAATTTAAATATTTAAATGAATAACAAATTAATAATTTAAGCTTTAAAAGAATTGAAAAAATTAATATTTTGCTTAATTTAAATATTTCAATGTTTTGTAATTTAAATTAATTAAATAAAAATGTTTCAACAAGTATGAACGCAAATAAATTATATACATTTACGCATTTAGGAGATGAAAACTATCGTGATATTTTCTATATTTAATGTCGTGATATATAATGATATTACGTATACGCATTTAGGAAATGGAAACTATCGTGATATTTTTAATAAAATGTCGTGATATGAATTGATATTACGTATACGCATTTAGGAGATGAAAAGTATCGTGATATTTTTTATAAGATATCGTGATATGAATTAATATTACGTATACGCATTTTGAAGATGAAAACTATCGTGATATTTTATATATTTAATGTCGCTATATATAATGATATTACGTGTTCGCATTTAGGAGATACAAATTATGCTGAAACATTCTTTCTACCCTTTGAATTGAATGCTGCATAATGACGTATTAAAGGTATTATATGTGAAATACATTTTACACGTGTCTCAGTTGTGTGAAATATATATTTTTTAAATATAGTGTCTCATTTGCATCAAAAATATAAGAATTTTGCTTACATATTTCTTCAAAAGAATTTTATTTAAATTTTGATCGCACTTGAAAATATTTTTCAAATAAATACATGAACTTTTACAAAATTCCGATATTGTTTTTTTTTACAAGAAAAAAGGTAATTACTTTAAAATCTCTGAATAGGTATTGATTTTGAAAACGGTTCAGTAACATATTAAAATATTTATTATCCATAAAAATAAACACAAAACTTACAATGCAAAATTAATGTAAAAATAATTTTATAAATTTTAAAATGTTAGTGAAAAGTTAATGTTCTATTCATGAGGAACATATTTGTTTTTTTTTTTTTTTAAATACTAAAGCATCCAAGTGAAGTGCTTCCTTTTAAAGCTTTTTAAAAAACACTCTGGCTAAGGGTTCTACAACTTTTAGGACAAATTAAAAAAAAAAGGCTTTGCTACATATTGCCAGTTCGACATCCTGTTGGATCTCAATGGTCGGGGTTTCGTCTGTTATTTCGGTTCGTTGGAGTTGTCCTCGCATTACAATGGCAGGCAGGAGAAGGAAGACTCGGCGCTGAAATCGTTTAAGCGTCTGCAGCCGTATAAAGTTTAATGAGCCGCAATTAATCGTACATGACAACACTATAAAAACGTTTACGAAAAATTATATTCTTTTTTTCTTCCACCGTTTGTCTTTTTGCTCCTTTTTACAATTTGTGTGATGCTTCTCCGGCATTTGGGATTGTTGTAATTGCTGATGTCTTTGTGTGGCAAGTCTGTTGGGTGCCACTGTTGTTGTAATTGAGTGTAGCAGCCAGGATGTGAAAGGACTGGCAGAAAAGAAGGTGGGATATGCAGGTCTTATATTAGGCTAGTTCAATGACAAGGGCAGCAAGTACTTATCCATAATCTATTGTTAGCATTTCAGTTGACAGGTTGCTCTGCAATCGCAATCGCATAGTTTCTGATCACAACATTTATTTAATTTGTCATCGGACGAATGCAATTGCTTTTCCTAATTAACAATTTAAATAAATCGCGTAACGTTTGTAACGAAATGTTGCAAAGTGAATGCAATTTAATTGGAAATTTAATTGCTTTTGTGGTCGGAATGTGCAACGAGTAGCCTTCTATCGGTTCCCTTTCACCTGGAAAGGGATGGTTTTTTTTTTTGTCATTCATTTATGTTTGTCGAGCTCTTAATTTAGACGTGTCATCCATTGAAATTTGTCACTGGCCGCTGCAACGTTTGGCTTTGTTGTTTTAATTATTTGCGGTTATATTTATTTAAATATTTACCAATTCAATTAGGGTTGCATTTTTTCTGTGTATAGATTCGTGTCGTGTAATTTATTATTTAATTGACGGGCCATTGGCAACATTTTTGATGACTTTAATTGACTTTAATGCCGCTGATCCCACGCTGCAATATAAAGCCATTTCAATCAATAGATTGTCATATCTAACAAATAGTATCTGCAGACATATCTGCAAGATCTGAGCACGAGTCCAGACGAGTGAAGCAATAAGTTAACTGAAGACCACACAGACAGTCAAGATTTTTCTTCAACGTTTTTTTTTTGTTCATCATGAAGTTGCTTTTGGCTGGCTGCGTGCCAATTATAAAAGTGATTTTGCTGTAAGCTACACGTCCCAGGCAGACATAAGACCCAAACACACGCACACTCGAACACACATTCATATGGCACACACTTCCGTCAACGGGAAGTCATAAGACGTATGAACTTGTCGACAGTGCAAAGCCAAAGCCAAGTCGAAGACGAGCTCAAAGTCGCTGACGTTTTGTATGTTTGGTTTGGGCCAAAAAATGCGATAAATTGAATGACTGACGATGCCGTAAATACTTTTCAGACATCACAGAGAAAAAGAAAGTCTGTGTGAGCTTGAGGGACTCGACTCTTCAGTATCGCCAAATCGCTTGGATCAATTTCAACGGGGACACACGACAAATTGCGCGTGGTTAGATTTTTCTTTTACTCCCGTTCTCGTTGTCGTCGCTGTCGCGTTGACAAGGTGAGAATAGAAGCCAGGCTTTCGCTGGCAAAAGTAGTTGCAAAATTCGTGACAGGATTACGAGGAACTTAGCACTGCAATCGAGTTCATTGCGATTGTTTTGAAACTATCAACGAACTCCATTATGTCGCTGGCTTAGAGTAACTAATTTTCGCACACACATTTCAATTAAGGCAAATCCATTGCATTTATCCGCTTTGCGGACATTATCCTTGACGTAAGCAATACACTAATTTAAATGCACAAAAACTTGCTCAAGCGTTGATTGTGTTTGTCCAGAGTCTCGCTTCATAATTTTTGCGCAAATTGCGGTTTTTCGGTACCGGCATCAACAACAACATTCGAGAGCCGCCAACAGCTTTGGCAACTAATAAAAATGAGCGCATTGCACATGTGTAAAAATTTACACCACGTCCAAGTGGGCAAGAGGCCTGTGGGAATGCTGTTCATGGATGAGTCTGGCTCCAAAGCGACGGCTGAACGTTGCGCCAATTCGTTAGCCTCAGACGGGATGGGATGGGGAGTGGGCAATTCGGTGGCCATTTTGTTGCCAACTCGACATATTTCAATCACGTAAATTTATTACGTAAACATTTGCTTTGCTTTTTGCACACAATTACGACAGCCAACTGCAGGAGGCAGCCACAGAGCGTGGCCGGGAGAATGGGGATGGGGAAGGAGGTGCAGCAGCATAGGTTTCTCTACTTTCTCTCGAACCACACGATAGGGAGCCGCACCGACATCAACATCGACAGCAGCACAATTTTAATTTCAATCTTTTAACTCGGCCCCCTTTTTGCAATGCCAATGCAGACTGCACACACACATGGATTGCGGGCTCATCGCTTGGCTGCCAAGCTGCCTTTTACTCTCCCGTAATATTCATAATGGATTTACCAATATGGTGAGCAATTTTTATTAATGCAGACCGGCAAGGAGTCGGGGGCGAAGAGTGTTCGAGGGCGAGCTTAAAAAGCGAGTGGTCAGTCATTTTTCAGTCGATGCCATTCTGCTTTGCTCCTTTCTCCTTTCTCTTTGCTCTATCAACAACAGTTGGATGGAATGCTTATGTGTGTGAGTTTGTGTGTTTGTTTGCCCTTTTCGACTATTTGGCCCAGCGGGTCAAATGGGCTTTTGGCTTTTTGATCTTTAAATGTTTGTACAACGCTTTGATGTTCGCATGGTGACCTGAAAAGTGCAGCTGCTGCCACTTTTTTTTATACGCATTGCTCAGGTCTTGTTTTTATCAGTTGTAATTTCATTTGCTACTGTCTTGAGCAACGATTCATTGTTCATTTTAATATTCATCAAGCTCATCAGCAATCATCATTTGAGCCCTGTATAATGATCAATTGATGGCGCTAAACTTCGCCGCTGGCAATTGATAAAACATTTTGGTGTGGAGTGAGGCAAGTGGTTTTGAAATTGAGTGGATTTCTCGGCTGTTGACGGGCCAACTTCATAATAATCAATGTTGAGGCGACGACGACGACAGCGATAACGAGATAATAAGTCAGTCCTGACGCGCCTGGGATAAACACCTCGCCGCAGGACCAACCAACCAAGGACCTTGCCTTGACGTGGGTATTTGCGACAGCCAGCTGCGAGTTTCCAGTGAATACTCTTAAAGGGAAACTGAAAATTGGTGAATGGAATTATTGGCTGGCTTTATGATTTGCATAATTATTTCGTTGACTTAAAGAATTTAATTAAAATACTAGAAGCGCATTAAATGATGAAACTCCAAATGAATCTCAAGAAGCGCATAAAACACTGAGGGAGAGAGAGAAATATTTGTGAAAATTAAAAGTTTTTGGCACTTAAATTTACTGCAAAACACAACTATAAAATAAGCAGGCTCTTGCACACTATGAAAAACTTCGCGTTTGCCCCGTCTAAAGAGGAGCTAGAGTCAAGTAGTAGGAGTTGCCGGTCGACAGTCGACAGTCGGAGTTGAGAGTCGAGAGTCAAGAGCGGCGGCGGCGGCGTCGTTGTTGGCAAGGCATATGAACATACAAAATATTCCCTACAAAGGAGTTGATTACACAAAGGAAAATTACGACGAATCATTTCCGCTGCTTGGCTGCTTACACGACCAGGGACTGCTGCTCTGAGACCTATGCGGAGGCGTGGCTGTGGGCGGCGGTGCTCGGCTGGGCGCGGTAAACGGCTGCAAAAACAAAGCGCTACACACGATACGAAAGTGGGGGCAGCGACAGCGGCGTTTGGATAAAAATCACAAGTGAGATACCAGCAAAAAAAGAACAGCTCAGATTCTTCCCATTTCGTTTTTTTTTGTTTCTCCCCACCGAAAACTACTAACGAGCAACAAACGACGCGAGCATTGCATACTTTTAGGCGTTAAATGTGCGAGCAACGGCAATTGTTGAAACTTTAAAGCCCACGCATTGCACCGTGGAGCAACACATGAATACACATAGAAAAAATAAAGTTACAGAATCAGGATCATTTTTGTATCAAGAAAAAGATATGTCAAATTTGAGCCCAGAAAATAAATTCTAAATTAGATTGGTTTTGGGTTAATAAATAATCTCAGTTCTAGATTATATTATTACAGAAAAAATAGAAGCAGGGATTTTTTTGTTTTTAAAAGAATAATATTCTTGAATTGGCTCTTCTTCAATCTTCCAATATTTTTGAGAAAAGACTTCTATCTCAAAAACAGCTTTTATTAATTTAAAAAAGCTTAGAATTATTTTATGATTGTAATCTATTATAAAAAATGTTATTTTGAAATCGAAAAGTTTTCAAATTAAATATTTGAATCTAAGTTTTTTTTATCATAATTTTCTTTCTGTGTGTCCCGTATTTAAATATTTATTGTTTCCAAAGTAAGTGTCAGAACATTATTTTACGATTATTGTGAAAATATTATTTGACAAAATATTTTAATAGAAACTTGTTATGTTATTTAAAAAAAAAGTATGCAGACCACAATTAAATTATTAAATTAATGTTTTTATTAGTATATGTTTATGGGAGTTTTTAATTTTGAGAAGTGAGTCACACGACTTTTAAGACATATTGTGGTAGAGACTACCATAACTTTTTTTGGCTGACTTTAGATGCAGTTTGACAAGTTTTGGGCCACATAAATTATATTTAATTGAAATTCTTGCGAGGTGCTCAACGAAAAAATTAGCAAGCATACGCCAAAACAGACAGCAACAGACACCCAACTTTAGTAACGGGGTGCTCATAAATCGCTGGTGTCAGGACATTAGCATAGGCTAAAGCGACCCACCCTCCGCAACCCTCTCCCAGCTCTATAAGAAAAAGCAAAGGGGACGCGACGCGGACTTGTAAACGTCAACGATCGTCTAATGTTTCCATGCGTCATAAATTTCATTGAAAAGCGCTTCCGTTGCGCCATTTTGTGTCGAGGCCAGGTTGAGTTCGTCTTTGGGGTCGGGTTGAGTTCAGTCAGGACTACGACTACAACTACGCTATGGACTTGGTCTTGAGCTGAGTCTGGTCTGGTGGCTCCACCTGGGTATGGCTGCCGAGTCGTGGCTGCTTGTAGCTGCTACGAAATGCATAAGGGAAATGAATTGCTTTACGGCCACCGCAGTCCCAGACGATGGGCTCCGTTTAAGAAATGTGCAACTGTAAATCAACACCGCAACTGACACCCACACCCCCTCACACACTCACACACACACACACACACACAAGCACAAAGTGAAATAGTTGTGGGGGCGGCCATTTTGTAGGCGTTTATAAGCTGTCGAAAGTAGTTAAGCGTTTTTCATAATTTATTTATGGACGATGTTGAATCACATTTAAGCATGTTTCATTTTAAGTGCGCAGTTTATGGCCTAGGCCATAAAGAGGAATTAAGTAGTTGTATTAGTAGCGAGCATGTGGGCGTCCCTTTATCTCTTTCTCTGAGTGTGTGTGTGTGAGTGGGGCACTTTTTGCATTTTGTAGGTTATGCAAATTGGGATTGCCACAGTGCACTGTGGGAAGAATTACAATTTTGTTGCAAGAAATTACCTTTGAGAGCATTTACTAAATACACAAAACGTATTTCTTTACATTATTAGATAAAATATGTGACAACTTAATCTAGTTGTAAAGACCAAAAGACAAACAACTTAGATTAAGTGTGTACTACAATTAACTAACTAATTAAAACTAACAACTTTTTATAGATATAGATATTTCAGAGACTATCGACTAAGCTACCATAGCACCATCCTTAAAATTAATAGAACATGAACAAATACAAAATATGTATACAATCAACGCATAGAAAACTTTAATATCGAACTTCCAATTTGAAGTTTTCGTTAGATGTTAAGTTACAAATTTATAATTTTCCCACTTTTGAAAGTGCAAAATTCTCCCCATAGTGCAGTGTTTAAAGCTGGGTCAGGGATAATTTACACAGCAAACTTAAGTAAGCAGTAAGCAGGAATTTGCGAAACTCCTTTGGGTCTCGCCTCTTGCTGCTTAATTGCCACAATGGTAAACTTCATTTACAATTAGTGGCCATGTTCGAAGCACTTACTCAGCCATTGGTAAACGTTTATCCGCAACTTTTGGTTACTAACACGATTATAGCATTTACTAAAATAAAACTTCAATGCCGCAAAACTTATTTGCTGCAAGCGAAAACTATGAGAAAGTGCAAGCAGAGCAAACTTATCCCTAGAATTGAAGTTGTTAATGAAATAATTTCGTATAACGTGCGCAAAGTTTTTTGGGAAGCTTCACTAAGAAAGTGAAACTCGGCACTTCAGCTCATTTCGGTTTTCAGTTTGATAATTTGGCATAGATTTTATTTACCTGTGGCAACTTCTTGACTTGCATTTGCCACATTTACTTGTATAAATCCTGCACACTCTTTATGCATTGCTTCATTATGCGCAACTCGTTTTATTTGACTTGGTAAAAACTGGAGAAAAAAAGAAAAGGAAAACAAATTCTGTAGCTCTGTTTCCATGTTGCCTTGTTGCCTTGTGCCGCACTTAACTTGTGTTTTATTGCCTCTCAGTCTTTCACTGTCCATTCACACTCATCAAAGAGGGGGCAGCCAAAGTTCTTGCCATTCCCATTGCCATTCTCATTGCTATTGTGCGCTTTGTTTAATGTTATGTAAACTTTTGCTTTTGCTTTTGCCTTGGCTACTTTTTGCCAGTTTGGTTTTTGGGGCCCCGTTTGCCGGCTTTGTGCATTTCTTGGCTCGGCTCTTCAACTTGTGTATTTCTATCTATTCAACCATTAATTTGACTGTGTTTTTGCGGCCCTTCGTTATGCTTTGTTGTGTTTGCATTTCTCCCGGATCCGCACTTAAAGCTACTTAAAGCTGCCAGCAAATTGACTCCAAGGGAATCTGGGGCCGCAACAAAATCTCTTAGGCGCAGCAAGTTTCATGTCACGATTTACGCGATTTCCCTCCGCTTCCCTTTTGCATCTATTACGTTCTGCTATGCTGACAAATTTCGTGGTCTGCTGACTTTCCGAGCTCCATGATTGATGACTTTTCAATATAGACTGTGATTTTTATGTGGCAAACGCAGCCGCAGCCACAGCCACAACGTGTGCCCAAATGTAAATATTGGGCGCCCTCGTCTCAGTCTCTTTGTTATATGTGATCCAGGGTTGGTTGCTTATCGCGGGGACAGCCCCCTTTGGAAATCAACTTAAGCACTCAATTCTGGATTACATGCGTTTTATTTATGATTTTCCATGCTGGTATTACAAAATGTTTTCCCTCCGTTTCATTTTTATTGTCATTGCGATTTTAGTTGTTGTTGCTTGCCATCGTCATTGCTATTGTTGGGCGTCGTGTTGTGTTGCCTTCGATTTCAGCATCAACTTTTCTTTTTGCTGTCCAATTTCAGCTTGACAATTTTGCACAATTTTTGCCTTAACTTCGAAGCTTTCAAACTTTTCTATGTGCAACTTTTTTACCAACTGGCAACATTTAATTGCTCAGAAAAATATTTTCAACAAAAAAAACCAAAATAAAAAAAATGTGAAAATATTGTCAATTGTTGTATTTTATTATGTTGCCTGCGCTTGGACTTTTAGGGTTTTGGTCGAACACTTCAACAATTTTGTAGTATTTTATATTTGGTTGTCACTGTAGTAGAGTTTAAAAACTTTTGCTCACTTTCGCAGGGGGGAAATTTTGAATTTTGCTTAAAGTCGGCCAATCGAAATCATTTAAGCATCGCTTCATTTGAATAAAGTTAATTTAATTAATTTACCATTTAATTTGTGTATTTTCAACTTGAACTGCGATAAGTGCATAATTAAATGTGGCATTTTAATTGTGATTTAAGTGCTTAATTACATATTCCCACAAGTGATCACTTTAAATTCATAAGCATGACACTCATTTAACTAAACGTTTTCACCCCCATTTAAGCCACATTTTTTCTAACGGCCAAAAGCACGAAATCCGTCCTCGGAAAAAATAAAATAACTGGCACATGGCGCGACCTTTGGACTGTGCTGCATGCGAGGCATATAATTAAAGAATCAGTTAAAATTAGAGCTCTCCAGCACTTAAAGCGCAAACAGGACGAAACAGACAGCGTTGCATAGCTCCTGCCACATCTCCTTAGTGTGTGTGTGTGTGTGTTTGTGTCTGGACAGTGGACTGAAGAGAGTGCATTGTGGGCGCTTTGTGTTTAGAATGATTCATTCTTTTGCTTGCCTGCCGATTGCTGATTCTCTGCGCTGCTCTGCTCTGCTCTTGTCCTTACTGCGGACTGATGTTTGTTGTTCGCTTGCTGCACTTAATGTAATTAATTTTAATTAAAATCCAGCATAATGGCACAGACCGAACACATAAAAAATTGTTACAGTAATGAGCAAGTTGCCTCCTTTCGCCTTTCGGTTCGCATATCTTTTCGCGCCTGCAGATGCAAGGCAACAAAAAATGTAGCTTGCATTTCAGCGCCGCTGTCCACGGATTAAGCGCAAATAGACAGCACAGACGAGCCACAGGCAAACTCAAACGCCCCCACACACTCATACACACGAATGATAGCTTTCTATATGTATGTATATACTGTGTGTGTGTGTGTGCTCGCTTGTGTGCATTTGTGTGTGCTTGCCTGTTTGTTTAGCTGCTGGCCCGTAAATTTACGTTACAACTAGGATGAAGCGTTTGGTAAACATTTTAAAGTAACCAGTTTAAATTATGTTGCAGATGCCACTTCGAAACAGTTGCTCAGCATCGACAGGCGAAGGAAGTGAGTGGGGGGGGAGGGGAACGAAAGGGCAAGGTTTAACTTCTGGAAAGGCACTTTTGCTGAGCACGCATGTGTAAATTGTTAAACAAATACAGAACAGATATAAAATAAATGAAAGCATATTTTTCATTGGTGTAAATCAAGTGAATATGGAAACATATTTCTAAGTATCCAGTTAAATGGAATGTTGCAATAAAAATCAATTTCATGCAACTGACAAAACTAATTTTATATGTAATTTATTAACATTCATAAATATATATGTAGCTTTTAACATTCAATTTTAATTTCAATGGGAATTGAGATAAAGAAAACAATTTTCCCACATTAAATATATATTTCTTAACACAATTTCATGTAGATTTCAAAACTTATTTGAAATTTTTTAAATAATACTTCATTTACATATTCTGGTTTTAATTTAATATGTAAAACTAAAAGATAATTATCAACAGTATTTTTTAAATGTCCACTCTTCAAAGTATTTGAAATAAATACAAATATTTTTTTGTTGAACTCTTCTGGTTGTTGTTTTCTATATATCTTTATTTATACATTTTTTAAATTATGTTATAGAACATTTTTAACTTTAGTTTAATTTATTTTTTAATGAATTCATATTGGATATCATTTCTTTTAATTTATATATTACGATTATGTCGTTTCATCAGTGTCGATTGTTCATAGTCGACTTTAAAATAAATAAATATTTCGTGTATTTCAAATTATGAATACCTTAAATATATTCAATTTAAAGCATATTTTTTGTGCACACATTACTTTAAGAAGGAACAATGAGCGACAAATCCTTTTCACTTTTTACACAATTTATGGCATGGCAAACTGATTACGACGGCTTCAGCAGCATGACAGACAGACAATAGAAACACACTCACACATGCACAAAGAGGGGCACATGGATACACTCGGCTAACATTTTTCGCCCTACAGGAGTATTGACAATGAGTGTTGCACCTACACCTGAATCGAGGTTAGAGTTTTGCTGCTCTTTGACTGCTTTCGCTGCCTTTGCCTCCTTTGCTGCCTTTTAGCCGGCAGCAGCGTTGCACTTTTTTGTGCCACCATTTGCGCTATAAACAAATAAAATGTTCTTGCTCCTCCAGCGTTTTTGCATACACTCCCAGACGTTGCACTTTTGCCTCTCACACGCCGATTCACGCGTTGCTGCACAAAGCAAAGTCGGCATTTGTCTGCGTGCCCCGCTCCATTTACCCGCCAGCGAAGGCTTTCAACTTGGCTGCCGAGAACGTAATGCGCGCAGTCAAATGAATGGAAAAATGCAGCACGTGTTTGAGTAAACTTAAACAATTCGCAAGTTTCATGTGGAAATTTGCAGAGAAGACAGCTTGAATTTAAATTTTTCCCCAAAATTATTTGGGCTAGCAAATAAGCTGTTAACTCTTTTTAAAACACAAACAGAGTCAACGCTGAGTGCTGATTGTGCCAATAAGGATTGCTTAACCTCAACACAACATTTTGAGAAGACCGAGCATAATTTTGGTGACACCAGCTCCGAGTGTGCGGAGTCTGGCCAAAGAGGAGCTGCGACCTCAGCATCAAGTGAAACTTCAACACAGACGACGGCGCCTAATCACATGCAAAACGCACGCAGGACGAGCACGAAGGATGCAAACGAAACAGAACAGAACAGAACTGAGCACAAACACCAAACGTCAGCTGAAACTGACAGTGTCGCAGTGGCAGTGGCAAGTGGCAAGAGGCAAGAGGCAAGTGCGGCAGTGGCTGTGGCAGTGGCAGTGGCAGCCGGCTGCAGTTTTTGCGGCGCTTGACAAAAGTCAAGAGCCTGGAGGACAAGGGCAGCCTGGCACTGTCGAAAGGCGTCAGAGGCGATGGCGGCAGCATAACATTAATTAAGTTTGTAACGACAAATGCCAACACGACAGAGACGTAAACACACATACACCCATAAACACACACACACACATCGTCACACATAAATCAGGCAGGCAGAACGCACACAAATGCAGAACGACAGCTCAAAGGATGTTTTGGACCGTGACAAGATGCACAGTGGAAAGTGTGGGGTGCAACGGCAGTTGGAAGCCGACAGTTTGATGAGCCACGGTGGCTCCGCTCGAATGTCATGACGATGTTAATTTTATAAACTCTTCAGCTTTTGGACCGCTCACAACGCCCATCTTCGCAGCTCGCTAATGCCAGAAAATGAGGCAAAAACAAGTCACCCTTTCGACTTCATTCTTAGATTTTAAACTATCACTGCAGAATACGGAGTGTGCTATTTTTTAACTTTTCTAGCTCATTTAGCTGAAATTTTGAAATACGATTTCTTATTCGTCGTATTTAGTGGCAATGTAGTGTTTAAATAAAAAAGATTATTCGCTATGCAATTAACAATTAAGAAGATAGTAGATTATTGATTGAGAAAATTACTTCTACATATTACAAAGGTTTTTTTTTTAATAAAATCGTAGCACTAAAAATAATTGTAAATCGTTGATCCCCAATAAAAAATTATAATTCATTATATTATCTTCTCATCTCTATATACCAAAAACTCTACTTTTATAATTATTCTCTAATAATAACAAATAATAACGTGGTGGAGAAAATAGACAAGTCCCAACATACAATAAGATGGGGTTATTTTCTAGGTCTACTGGATTAGTTAAATATGGTTTAAATACCTTCTGAATTTTTTATAAGCTATAGATTAGTTTCAATTGTAAAAGTTTTTTTTTCTAATTTTCATGAAACTTTTTCAATGTCGAAAAAATTAATTATTAAAATTGTATAATAATTATATTATATTCGTTGCTTACCAGAAATGGTGATATTACTAATTTTAAAACCATAAATGTGCTAGAAATCTTTACATATATGCTCTGAATTAGTTTGTCGGATCTTTAAGAACTTTGAAGAAAATATTCCACACCAAATTCTCAAGCTGCTGATTTAATGCTTAGCTAAATATCATTGCAAGTGGCATATATAGTAGAACAATACAGCTTCCTCAAACCCTTGGCTGGCAATCCCATTCATTTATGAACTCTTTTGAGATCATAACAACTTAATTTGCTGCAATGTCGGCAAGCAACCGGCGTTCACCTGGATACCCAGGTAATTTTACTAATTTGTTAATGCCAACTGCTTTAGCTGCTTTAGGTGCTCAGTTACGTACTTGTATTTTGCCAGCTCTTGAGAGTGACTTGATTGTTTGCCCGCCTCGCAGTGCGCCCGACTGCGTGCCCGTTGTTTGTTATTTGACTTAATTTAATGAAAATGTTGCAACCTGCAATTTACAAAACTAATGCCAACAAAACTTGAAATTGTTTACACTAGACGCCCTTGTCCTTAGCAGCAGCTTGAGATTGAGCTTGAGTTTCAGCTCGTAGTTGTGATGCGGGCTCACTTTTAAGTACACATGAAAATCCCCAGCTCATCCTTGGCTGCAAGGTAAACAAATGAACGAATCCGAGAGGTTTTTGCGCTGAAGTTGCTAAAAAACGGGAGCGATAAAATGGTGAAAGATGGACAGTAAGATGATGATGATGTGAAAAGACTTTGTTTGCTTTAAGAATCATAACAAAATATAATGTACACAAAGTTGCTTTTTCATTCGCATTAATTATATTTCCTTCTTTTGCAGATATCATTGTGCATTTTATAGTCGATAATCGAATTGCATTCGTCTATGACCGCAACACATTTGAAATGATGAGTTATCAGAAGGGTAAGTAGGCAGTCTTAACTTATGATGAATAACTCACCTGACTGTGCGTGACATTCAGCAAATTGGCTAAGGCAGCACACAAATCATGTGAATCAACTGAGGTCGAACGATTTCCATCAATACGAAAAGCAAATGCAAAGCAATTCAAAATTAGTTGGACCTTTTTTCGGATCCCAATCAATTTATAAACGTCGACAACATTTTCTCTGCCTCTAACACAGTTTATCTGCCCATTTCTCGATCTCTCGCCGGCAATACAATTTACAGTAAATCAAGTAGAAGTGAAATTTACGCGGGTCATTCTCAAACAATTTGTTAGAGCATTAACGAACGACTACAAAAGATAGAATGCGTTCAAGCATTAAAAGAGAAGTTGCCCCCAGAATTCGATACAGATAAAATACACATGCAGTTGCGACTTCAACTCGACTCGCCAGACATCCTGTAATCCACAAGAAATGGTCACAAAGGAAACTACTTCTAGGGGGAAGGTAACTCATACGACCCGTTTGCCTAATGAGCTCGCATGAATCGGCGATTTGTTACGGCGAGCCTCGCCAACTAGTTTCCAATATAATTGCCGCCATTTTGGATGCGTTCAGTGGCTTATGCAGCATCCAGCATTCAGGATCCAGGCATCGAAGCGTCGTCGTTCAATTAACTTGTGCGACAATCCAATCAAAAGTGTATTAAAGGCCCCGCTTACAGGCGGCGCAACGGGCCCATTTCGAGCGCTTGTCGATAACAGCAATTACATAAATGTTTTTATGGACGTCGCTGCGTGTGGGCGTGGTGGGCGTGGCGGCTGCGGCGGCTGCCTATCGCAAAGTGCCAAGGACAACGACAATCGGCTGACCAAATGCGCTTTAATGGCCTCGCCAGCTGCAGCTGCTGTTGTTACTGCTGCTGTTGCTGCTACAATGGAAGGGTTTTATTTTTCACAAACATTCCGTGGATGGGCTTTGCAATTAAGGCATAAATTCAAATTAACATGCATAGGCGATGTTGGCGGCAGAGGGGAAAGCGAGTGGACATGAGTGTATTCAATGGCTCGATTAACATTTCGTGCATTGAGGACTCTTCGCAAATAGCTTATTGTTATCATATTTCAATAAATGCGGATTATCGCTGGCCACTCGAGGCATTGTTCTTCCTTCACATTATTTACTTTCGAAAACTTTTATAATTCTGTTAAAATTAAGCTGAATACTTGCATCGCAATCGCCGGCGAGCTAATGACAATAAGTTTGGGCGAAACTTCTACGCCAACATTCCAATCTAAATAATGCTAAATAAATTAAGGCGCATAGAAAAACAATCATTAGACTTGGCCCACAGGCCAATTTCGATTAGAGAGCCGCACCCTTGCACTTCCACTTCCAATCGCAATTCCATTCCATTCCGAAACAAAAGTACAACTAACTTTTACTTACTCATTCATAAAGCAAATGAGCTTTGAATCGATGAGCAGAGAGAGAGATAGATAGATAGACAATGTCTAGGCTGAAGACGCACGTATGAGATTTCTTATTTACGATAAGGAGACACACAAAAAATAGCAAAATAGCAAAAATAAGAAAAGAAAATTGCAGACAAATGCTCCAGTTGTCTACTTCCACCCTCGGAGCAACCTGCTCATTGCCCCAGCCACACTTGGTGGCTAGTCAGGCAGAAAAAGGCAGACAACGGGACACAAAACAAGAGACAGTAAAAAGGCCAAATATTGAATTGTGCGTAATTTACGATAAAAAGGGGAAAATTGGAAAAGTTTCGCCCAAAAACAAATCGTATGTGAGTAAGCAAAGGGGCGAAGGGGAGCATCTTTTGTCGTTCCCTTATTTATGTAGTTCGTGTCGAGAGGGCAACGCACGTGTGCAGCGAACCAGAGGAAGATGTTCAAGCTCGAGGCTCGAGGCTTGAGGAACCGACGTAAATAAAAATTCTGATTGCCTCAGTTTAGGCGCAGGGATATGCGTGTGTGTGTGTGTGTGTAGTGTGAGTGTGTGTGCGTATCAGCAAAAGCAATTGAGCCGTTTTTATTAAATATTACAAGTAGCCAAATAAATAAGATGGGTACATAAGTTGTTGCCTAGGTTTTCCACACGTACAACGATAAAGCGCAAATCGCTTGAGGGAGCATAAATATTCCCGCTCCTAAATGATTTACACGCCGATCTTTTATCTGTTTTACCAGTTTAAAGTCACTTTACATTGTGAGAGGCGAACGAGCGATGCTCACATTTGTTGCATGTAATCAAGACTGACTCAAGCAGGATCTGCAACTTTTATATGACATTTTAGTAACAAAGGCAATGCCTGCAAGGAGTGCGATAATATATGTTTTCACTACGCTTAAAGTTTATTATTTGGTAGTGAATTTAAATTTTACAAAAATGATCAAAGCTGTGGACCATTAATTAAAAAAAAAGAGGTTCAGAAACAAATGTAAAAAGGGAGTAGATGGTGAGAATAAAAGTTTGGCAGTCGTGTAGAAAAAAAAAACAAAATTGAAACGATTATTAAATAAATGAATTAAAACACAAATGCAAATAAATAATCATGTTATTTCAATAAAAATTGTAATTCCTTTAAAAAATCTCTATAAGATTTAACATACTAAGAAGTTTTTAAGTTTTTCTCTAAATCGTCAACCAACAAAGCGTTTTTCACTCACATTCAATCTATAAAATGAACGTATTTAAATGGTTTGCTAAAGAACACAAATATTCCTACTTGTAAATGATTTACGAACCGACCATTTAAGTGTGTGCATTTTATTGTTACAAATTTGTATCCAGTTACCCGCAAAAATTTTTAATTAACTAAGCATTTTAATTTCTGTGCTAATATTCATCTAAGTGTTTTGCTTTAAGTCGGCAAACAACAAAGCTTTGTTCACTCTCGTTCGTATTAAAATGGAAGCATAAATATTATTTTATCTGTTAATTTTCGTATTGAAACTTTCTATCAAGCTAAAGGTTTAAACTAATTGAACACTTAAAATTCTAAAAAAGTATTCTGTCTGTGCTAAAATTCAGTCAAGTGTTTTGCTTTAAATCGGCAAACAACAAAGCGTTCGTTCAGTCTATAAAATGTATGTTTTAAAATGGTCGTTGCCGCTGCATACAAAATCAGTGCATGACAACGACCTCAACACGCCGCGTCGTCATACCTACAGGATGGCAATGCCCAACGCTCCTCGTCCCTCGTAGGCTGCGTCTACTGTGGCTGCTGTGCGCCCAATTGTATGCAACGGCTTTTGTGTCAAATTTTTATGCCATGCATAGCACGTAAACGTGTGCGAGAAAACGTAGACCCGAAACTACAGACACGCTGCAGCAGCAACAGCAACAGCAACAACACCCATCTGTGGCTTGGGTAGTAAATTGAAAGACCAAAGACAAAAACTGTAGACAGAGCAACAGAGTGGAGCAGTAGAAGAGTGTTTGGCAGACGAGCAAACTGATTCAATTAAATCAGTCCAATTGAAGCGACTGACGAAATGTGTGTTTGCCTGTGCATGGAATATTTAAGCTGCCTGAGGTCCGGCCAAAGGACATTTACTGTCACACACCCCAATTGCTGTTTAAATTTCAGCTTAAAGGCATCCCCCTTCACCTCCCTCCTCTCTGCTCAGTTGTTGGTCGGAGTTTACAGGGTCGGTCATTAAGCAACAACTTCATTATCGGTCCGCGATGCTCTGACCAAATGTTGTCCCGAAAAAGTTGTCGCCTGTCGCATTTTATACAAATAACTGCACATTTTGTTTGCGCAACACTTGCGAAACATTTTTTAATGTCTCGACACTTTTTGCCACATGTTGAAATCAGCCAAGCGACCAACAACAGCAACAGCAGCAGCAGCAGCAACAACACAACAACTGCGAATGCGACTTCTGTCCCGTATCGTATTAATATCTCAATTTATAGCAATTTATAAAAATATGAAAAACGCCGATAGGCTTCAAAAATGCTGAACAGGGCAACGGGCAACGGGCAACGACAGAGCGATGCAAATAAAAATTTAAATGTGCATTTTTTTTGCTCATTGTTGGTGTTGCTTTTTCGACATTTGCATCGTCTGTGGGGCCAATGGAATTGCCACTGGGAATCCCAGCAATATCATTTTAAAGCCGATTTGGCAAGCGCCTCTTGTTGACTTTAAATCCTGCACATTTTAAACATAAGCATTTTTGTTTATATTTCCCATTTTGATAACTGCAGCAAATTGCAGGAAAGCCTCGCGAATCCCAAAGAGAAGTACCGATTTAAGGGAATAAAAAATAATAATTTCAAGTATAAATATTTTAATTTGGTATTTAAAGATTTATCATAGGATTTACTGTTTAATTTTTAATTGCGTCCCACTGTGCGGCGTTCGACTTCTGTCGAGACAAGGCAAAAGTTTTCAGCATCGAGCATTTTCTGTGTGAAAATCACTCAAAATTGTGTTTAACTAAGCGTAAAAATTATAAGCAAATTAATTTGCGAATTCACAGCAACAGCAACAACAGAAACAACAAAACAACAACATCAATAGTTAGCTGGGCGGTTGCAGCACAAAACTTTTATGAAACAATCAGGCAAGCAGCCGACACTCCGGTTAGTTCCGTTGGGAGCCTTCCGTCATGCTCCTTGCTCCTTGCTCCCTGCTCCTTGGTTCCTTTGGGCCTGGCCAGAACAACTGACGCGACGCCTGTAAAGCCAACCAAACGAAGCGTTACGCCAGCGGGAAGGACGTTGCGACGCCAGTGCTGATGGGCGGTATGGAATGGTGTGGTGTGGCAGGGAAGGGGATGGGGGGGGGGGGGGGGAATAACCGACAATTTATCTGCATAAAAGCGCAGTGTGCAACTTTGACGTAGCCTTCATGGGATTGATGGGTGGCCCAAACTTTGTTGGCATTTAGTGAAAATTTAAAGCAGTCTCTGCCATTCATAGAGAAGCGTATTTTCAATTAAAGTCGCCACAATAAAACTCAATTTGTATTTCAGTTTTCTTCTTTTAAAATTATCGATTTGCGTATGTTTATTTCTATTAGGAAGAAAATAGTCAGTTTATCAGTTTTTCAATTTATTGAACTTTGATGTCTTAAGTAAACATTTAAAGCAGTCTCTCATTTCTCATTTATAGAAAAGCGAAAGAGATTAAAGTGTCAAAATTAAAGCTCAATTTGAATGACAGTTGCTTGCTCAACAATATCGGTATTTTTATGGTTTATTAGAAAAGAGTATCAATTTCTCAAAATATTTGAAATGATACAAAAGACATTTGCTACGTTTTGTAAGCATCTATCACAAATAATTAACATTTTATTTAACTCAATATTTCTTTTAAGTTTGTTTAAAACCAATAACAATATTATTGATAATTTTTTGTATCTTTAATATTAACAATTGAATTAATATTTCATTTCAAACCAATAAAAAATATTTTGTTATATTTTTTTAAATCCTGAATGGATAATTGTGTATCTCAATATTATCAATATTGTATGTTTAGTACCTTTATGCAATAATAATAAGTTTCTCAATTTAAAGGAGATTTTTAGTTTTTGGAATATTTATTTTCCTTCATAAATTACTTTTACTTTTATTTAAATGTTCCTAAATTTAAAATGCGAAAATTATTGACTGCTGCACCTCTATCTGTTTATTAAGACAATTTGTCTTCTTCCATTAAATTGTTTCTCCACAATACTTTTTAAAATAAATGTTTGTCAACGACATTATTCATATATTTGTTTAAACAGTCACTTATTTAACACAGTTACTTATCTCGAGTTTTTAGGTATCTTACGATTATACAAATTGACGTTACATTTCTGTTTCGAACTAATTTTATTTACTTTATTATTTACGAATGGCTTTAATTTTTTATTAGACTAACAAATATATATACTATGCAGACCATCAATACATTTCAATGTTCTAAAAATAATTGATTGTTTGTTTAGTTGAATCGATATATTTATGGAATGTTCACTTAATGTTATTTGACAGGAATTGGCCAATTACAATTAAAACTTAGAAACAACATTTTATAAGGAAAATAAATGAATCGCCGTCTTCATCCCCACTTTGGCCGCCTGCCGCACTCTTGATTGTCATCATTAATTTGCATGCATAACAAAAGGCGCAGAAAGGAGACTGTTGATGTTGAGAAGGGTCGGTCAGCTTAAGGCCACGAAAGTGAAGAAGGCGGCACGAGGGGTTAATGGACTTCCCCAAAATGCTGTTTAATTGTGGAAAACTCTTGGCAATATTTAAGGAAAACTCTGTTCAGCAATTGTTGTTTTTCAATTTTCGAAAATAAACACGAAATCACGAAGCGCTTTTCCGTTGCCACATGTGGCATTAACCCACCCGAAAGTTGTCAATGATTTGCGGGGGCCATTGCCCGAGGCCAAAAAGCAAAAATGTTCAAATTTATGGCATGACTTGAAGCAGGCAGACTGATTAGAAACGAGCAGAGAGCGTCGACCCATTTGCATTTATAAATTGTTGCTGAATTATTTGGCATACCAAAAGGGGGCGTGCCAGGCAATGAATGTGCCACACTCTGCCGCATGCTGGGCGTCGGCATTGTCTGTGTTTAATTATGGCCAGAAATAAATGTCTTTCATTTTGGGTTGTGTGGCAGACTTTTAATGAGCTGCCAAACGGGGAGGAGGTGATCTGAAGGTGCTGCAAAGGATTGGTCGACGCCACTTCTCCTTGTGACGCCCCAATAATTAAACTCAATTAATGACCAAGTGACCAGTCAACTGCACATCAAAGTTGTTGCAATGCAACGGAAATCAAAGCGACAGCCGATAAGCCCCAGCTAAAGACTCATTCAGTCACTGAGTCGCTAACAACTTCATTTGTCTTTGTTAAGTCCTGCGACAAACTGCGTTTCGGGAATCCCCCAAAACTCTCTCTCTCCCTCTCTCTTTACCCTGTGCTGACTCACTCTGTTATCTGGCCGGGCTGCCACCGAGCCGAGAACCACATGCTGTGTGGTGCTTATCTTGACAGCAAACATTTACAAAAATAAGCAGCTGGCAGAGGAGACGGTGAAACACGTCTTTATCGCACCCAACACACAACAATTTTCCCAATTTTCCCTTTGCTACACTTCCAAATGGAACTCCCCCAAAGGCGCATCTTTCTTTTTAAATACTCTAGAGGTAGATTAATCATTGCCCTGCTCGACTTTTGCCCCTTCACTGAAGTTACCTGCTCAGCAACTTCTCCCAAATCCAATTATAATTGCGCTTATCAAAAATAAGTTTTCGATACTTTTTCCCTTGTCGGAGTTTGCCACTCAATGGAGTTCTCTGTGCCCTGTGTTCAGTGTTGTCTCCGTCGCTGCCAATTTCGCCAATATGGCAATTTAATCCACACAATCAGTTTAAGGCATCGTCATTTATCTTTGGGGAGAGCCTTGCTTCCCTCTTTTTTGTATATCTTCCTGCTGCGGTTTTAATGCTTTGTTCGGGATTTCCTTTCCATCGCTGTCAATTACCTCAAGTTTAATTGAAGGTGAAATTGCGCAAAAAGAAAGAAAAGTTTGCTGTGGTCATGCAGGAGTGCATGAAACTCGATATCTTATATGACATAAGACTGGATTAGCTTAGATCCTAAGCAGTTCTGAAGTGCCGCAGATAATGAAGAAGTTGCTATGTAACCTGTGGAGTTCACTTTACTATCAGCATTTGTATGCAAAATACGTAGTTGAGATCATCTAACTTCAGACTCGTGTTGGCCATTTCTAGAGTTAAGTATAATTGGCCCTCTTCCCTGCCGATGTTTGACGGCGAACGAAGGCAGTTCGATGAGAAAGAAGCCCTGGTTTAATTACACTTAAAATATACATCCGATTGTGAAATAAATGAGGCGACTTTGAGGGCTCGCACTTTTCATTTCATTTTAGGCAAATAATAAATTTTCTCTTGAAATTCATTTCATTAAACATTTTCCATGAGCTATGACACAAGGACACAAAGGCAGTCAGCAGTCAGAAGAAGTGTGGAGGGGGAAGGACGCCGGGTCTGCCTGCCCCGGAAATCTTTTGTTTATGCTTCGCTCCGGTCCCGTCGCCCGCTCCCCGACTCGATCCCGGACTCGGCCAAATTAAGCAAGCTGACAATTTTCGCTCTAAACTGTATAACAACTTAATGAGCCTGCATAACTTTGCGACAACAGAGTCAGAGTGAGAGTCAGAGCAAAAGCCTGTCTCTCATTTTTGGGGGAAGAATGACTGATAAAAAAAATACTCGTAAACTTGGCCCGAAGGCAACGCAGCTCGACGACGACGACGACGACAACGAGGACGGTAAAAGTCATTATTCAGTGTACTAGAAAGCGACTCTTTGCCCCTCCTCCAGCTCTTCGGCACACTGCGTGCTAAAAATAATCAACTTTTCCAGGACTGTCACACGTTGGCAGTGCCACAGCCTGGTGGCAAGTTTCGCGCAAAGTTTCATGCCCGGCGTGGAGATAACTTCCGCTGGAACAGGAGCTGGAGCACTTGCCTCTGGCCCATTTGGGTCGCATATGGCCATGTCCTGACTAGGTCCTGACTATGTCCTGGCCATGCTCCCTTACAAATGACGCATTAATGAAGTGATTTCGCCTGCGTCGTGGGGTTTGAATTTTGTGGATTTTCTTTTTTGTCATCCTCCATCTCCATCTCCATTGCCAGTTCCAGTTGCATGCCCCCCCTGCCCCGCCCACACGACAGCGCTCATTAACTTCCGTTTGAGGACGCCCCCGCCCCCTCCACCCGCAACAGCAATCCAGCCGAAAACCAAACCTGAGCTGTGAGCTGTTTGTTGCTTTATGCAAATGTTTTTCTTGTTATTATTGCTCGCGCTGCGGCTTCTGTTGTTGTCCTCCCCCCCCCCTTCCCCATTGCCTGTTGTTGTGTTTGGTTTTATAGAAAAACACGCAAAGTAAACAAACTTTTGGCTCTCAGTGTTGCTTATACGCCTTACACGACAACGACGACTGCGACGGCGACGGCGAGAGATTGCCAGCTTCCCGGCTTGTTTATACATATTTTAATTACGCGTCTCTGATTGGAGTAACATTTAAGCGAGGGCGAGCTCGGGAAAGCGTGGAAAGCGCGGGTGAGCGTGGAAAGCGTTGACATTTGTGCCCAGCTGTCGTCAGTCCGCAATTTCGGTTGTTCCAAGTGGTTGCCCAGCATTGACATTGCCATTGCCATTGCCCGAAAAGGGTGTTTCTCACCCACATGCTCGTATACAATTTTTATTTTCGAGTGTATTTGTTTTGCGTGAATAATATTTGAATATTTATTCGTCTTAAGTGGTTCTTTACAGTCTGCGAATTCCTTAAAGCATAACAGCCATTAATATTATTTGTTTTATTCTGTAGTTGTTTTTTAAGGATACTACATTATTTTCAACTTTATATTAATACTAGCCAGAAAATAATAATTGTAATAATATTTTAACATTTTCTTTTTGCAAATTTTCTTTAAGCAACATAGTTCACATAATTTGATCGTGTAATAAGTCAGGGTTTATTGAAATTCAGATTCTAATGCATTAAAATTATTATGGAAAACCTAAAGGTTAAACTTGATTTTCTAAAAATTTAAAAATAAAGTTATTTACTATAATTTGTGTGGGTATTTGTTGAATTACATTATATGTAAATCACATTGACCACCAAAGAGCTTAAAGTCGTGAAAACGAACCTGATTTATTTTCTTCAATAACTTCTAAGTTTCATAAACGATTCGATGGTTTCGAGGATGCTTTGTGAACGAAGCCGAAAGTAAAGCTTGCATTTTTTCAACTAGCATTTTTATTAATTTCCGTAGTTAGTTTCGTTGTAACACTTGCTTGCAGGAAATTAACATTTATGAGGCACAAGAATGCCGCAACACTCCAATAAATAAATTTCTGTTTCTTCACTCGACTAAGCAGCCCAATAAACAATAAACAATAAACAATACTCCCGCATGTGTTCATGCAAATGGAGAACATCAAATGGAGAAGCGAAAGTCTGAGCCAGCTGGCGCTGCTGTGAAAGACGCAGCAAAAGTGTGCTACAGTTTTTGTATTGAATTTCATATATATTTTTTTGGCAGCTGCAAAATAAGAATCAGCATTGGCAACATGTTGACTTGACAGAGGGGGGGAAACTTCGAAGCAATTGACACCCTTTTTCAATCTGACACTTCAAGCTGAAGTCAACCCTCAACGAGTGCCTAGTTTATAAGGGTAATTTCAGAAAAATAAAATATAGTAGAGCTCCAGCCCCCAACGATGAGAATTTTTGCATAGCGCGAAATCTGATTATATTTTATTTTTGTATTTTATTATGTGCGAGTGATGTTTTGCGTTGTTGGTTTAGGGTTGGCTTTTTTTTTTTGTGGGCTAACAGGCTCACACTTTGGCAATCAATAAATCGATGTGAAAAGTCATTAACATAAATTTCAGCAACAGACAATTAACAATCGACCTCCAATCATCATCAACAATTGGCATAATCCACTCAACGTCAACACGACTCGTTCGGTAAATTGCCTCGTTTTAAATTGTAAATAAATTTTGATGGCATTAAATGTTATTAAGCGCGCTGCATACACATATATTGTATAAGCCTGCAACATGTACTATAATGCCATCAGCTCTGTTAATTGTGCGCTTAATTAAATTTTCATGCAGGTGTAATAAATGATTTTCGCTCCGATGTCTAATTAGATTTCCGCTTTTTATGACTTCTCGCACCGTCGTGTTAAATGCCTTAGGTCATAATTATAGGCGACTGATTGAACAATTGACAGACTGCACAGCAGATTTGCAAGTTGCAACAACAATAATCACAATTATTTAAAAGATTTTAGATCTAAGACTTGCAATTTATATTCCGCATACGATTCACACCTAGTCCCATTTGTGCATCTGTCCTGGAGTGGGCAACGACTTCTCCTTCTTCGTCTGATCCTGCTTGCAATCCTTTGAATCGGCTGCAGGTTTGGCTTCAGTTTTTGGAGCTGCCCCAGTTACCTTGCCACCTGCTGTCGCTTCCTTGGCAGCTTCGGCAGCCTTCGCTGCCTCTGCTGCCTTTGCTGCTGCTTTGGCGTCGTCTTCTCGCTTCTTTTGCTCAACCAGATCGATGGGCGGCTTCACCTGACAGCGGGCATCCCTCGAGTAGTAGGGAGCACCAGAGAGACGAGTCTGCGACTGCTCGAGCGGCTTGTGAGGCGGCAGACTACGTGGACTCAAGGTTTCTGCGTGTCGATGGCTTGTGACGTGCTTTCTACCGAGAAGAAAGCCGCGCAACAGTTGCAGAAATGGTGAAACGTCGCGGTGCTTGGGCGGCATTATCTGACTAAACTAAATGATTTGAATGGGTTCGTTACAATAGAAATATTTCATAAAATTCACAACGTAATAAAATGTAAAATGTGTTAAGAATTGTAACTGAACCTAATCTGTAGACTGAATGCCTACTTCGCAGTTATTCCACTCGATTGTTTCGCAACTGTTGCTTTGGGCAATTCAATAAGCGTCAATCGCATGACGGATTCAGCTGTCAATCCATTGCGCAAGCCGCGTCAATGAATTTCAATAATGCCGCAGAAAAACGGCAGGAAGTGTGTGAAGTGCTGCCAAGTTGACCAGAAATGACGAGATATTTATAATGAAATCTTTCGGCAAAACAGAGACATTGTCAGAAGTCACTCCAATTGGAATTAATAAAAACACTCGAATTTCCGATGCCAATCAGAGAGTGCAAAATGAAGACCCCACAGACAGACAGTTGCACGCGCCAGGCTTTACTGTACTTTTGTTACTTTGTATTCCACGTTGTACTTTGTCTTTAACGCCCCCGCATTGCCTAAGCTGTCACTTTGACAGCCCCACGGCCGGAAGTCTGCCATTCAAGCAGTCAGCGAGCCGAAGCCGAGGCTGAACGTGTGAGATGTTTATCATATGGCGAGTGATCCTTGGCAGCTTGGAATGCTGCTCACATTTCATCAGATAAGCAGCTTGTCGAGATTTACGAAATCGAGCTGATTATGTCTTTGTGATTGGCGAACGACAGCACACAACCGGGACGGGATAGCAATGGCAATGGCAAAGGGAATGGGAACAGGTCGCGTGTCAAAGGGTGGCTCAGTTTGAGACACAAGTTGCCTGTTTACCTTTTGGCTTTTGAATAGGCCTCGAGGCTGCATAATGAGGGAACGGGGGCATATATTCAGTGCTTAGCTCGTGTTCTACAAGCTGCATTGGCTATGGGAAATGCATAAATCAGCTTGACTCCTCTCAATTTGATTCTAATTTACGGCACACTCTCTACTCCATCCATCCTCTGCAGATAAGCTCAGCTAAATATCAGGTTAACAACGTTTTCCAAACGGAAATTGATTTTCATGAGAAAAAAAACTGGTTTTCATAAAAAAATTGCAAAGCGACTGCAGTTGAAAAGGCACCCTGCAGTTTAGTTATTACAGCCTTCACACTCATATTTGTGTTTCGCTTTCGTACTGCGAGCGGTAGATGGCGCCAGGAGCTCATGGAAAAGGTTTCTTAGTTCAAGATTCAACATTGATATCGTTAAGCTAACACAAAATAATTAATTTTATCCGACAAATAACAATACTGAAATACTTTAATTGTAATTCGTATAATTAGATTTCCTGAATATACAAATTTTCAAATTTAACGGATATATATTAAAATACAAATGTTTATTTTAATTATTTTATGAATTATTATTATTTAATGAATTATTTTAAAAATTAAATAGTTTCCTACTTAACGTATTGTTTTTGTAAATACTATAATTATAATTCATAAATTTTTGTTTTCATAAAAATGTTTGCCAATGCAAGTATTCAATGATTACACACGATAACAGGAAGTCATATTATTTAAAATCAAATATTGAAATTAATCAATAAACTGTAATATAATTAATTAATAATAAAAATTAATTTTCTTCTAATATCACGTTGTCAAAGGTTGTCATTATTTGTTGAATACTAATTATGTAATCTAATTAATAAATAACATTAATATATCAGTATTCATGTTACTTTTAAATTATACATTTTCTTATTAAATTTAAATAGTTTCTCAATTAAAATTTTGTCTTTATAAATACTACATTTATTAATACATCAACATTACACTGGCTTTAAACACAAAAATTTCATATAATAATAAATGTCGTTGTTTGTTTAAAAGTAAATATTTAAATTAATGAATAATTGGAAAACCCTCTTCCATTTTAGTTTTTTAAGAAAATAATGATTTATAATAAATTTCTTTCATGTAATAGGATAGTTTATTCTGCCTTTGATGTTTGAGTTCAACTCTAAATGTGATAATTATTGGTGTCAAATTAATTTGAAAAGAAACACTACAAAACTTTTGCCCCTGAAACACAATACAAAATCAGTGCGTAGTGTAATTGTAAACTGTTACACAGAGTGTATCACGTTCAGATATTTAAGGGAATGTGCATGGCGACAAATGTGTAAAACTAATTGATATCATTTTTTATACGGGGAAAAGTGCTTGACGGGGTTGCATGAAAACCGAACTGATTTCCGTTGTTTTTGTGTTTTTGTATATTGTGAAAAACTGCACGCACGAATTGGAAAACCTTAAAAGTGGCATTAAATCTGCCCCTTGGCATGGCCACACATCTTTTGAGGGGTGAGTGTGGTGTGGTGTCGTGATGGTGGTGGTGATGATGGTGGTGCCATTGGTGGTAGCACATATGCGGTTGATGTGTTCTCGCCTTCTGATTGAACTAATTGACACATGTGGCAAAGGAGCAGCCTGAAATCGAAATCGATTTGGGAATTTGGAAACACGAAGCGTCGATTGAAAAGAGGCTGCGGCTTTAACTTTGCCAAAGTTCAAGCAGAGCTTCTCACTTTCCCGATCTGTGCAGTGTAATGCGATATGTCAACAGTGCTGGAAGGTTGCAGAAAATTTAAAGAAGCAAAAGAAGTTTTGGCGAAAAGTAAAAGTAGCGAAGGTCAACATCATCAAAATGTCTGGCTAAACTTGAGCACAACAACCACACACACACATGCATGGCACTTGCCATACGCTGTATGCCACATGCCATATAACCTGAGGCCATTCAAGGAGCAGGTCCAGGCTAAGAAGGAACTGTTGTTGGTCCTCGTCTTGTAGTGAAAATGATAATGTTAAAGTTTTACAACTTAAGTCGTCAAAGTCAAACACACTCTAGGGAAATTACAAACACATTCGTGACAAGGATGTGAGTCTGCTTCGGCTTCTACTTCTGTTTATGCCCCTGCCCCTGCTCCTGCCGCACGCTGAGGTCAAGAACTGAGGGTGGCGACTCAACTCGCCCCGAACCATTGTCTTTGTCTGTGATGAAACACACTCGTCCAAAAGTTTTACCTGCTCAAATCTTAAGCTCTCCCGACTCTGTTTTGTTTGCCAGCGAGTGCAGTAGTTACTTGGCTTTGGCTTTGTACTCTTTTATGCTTTTACAGCGCTTCGGGGTGGTATTAGTGTAAAGCTCGCCCAGGCGCCACTTTGGGTGTCTTAACTTTGAGATACAACAACAATCGCTTGTACTGCTTACCCATTAGCATAAATAAACGCGCTAAGTACGCCCCATAAAGGTGTAAATGCTTGATATTATTAGCCATGCCAGCTGAGCGAGGACGACTCCAGGCATTGGCCAAGCCCGAGACCGTCGTGGAACATGGAACTGGGGGAAAACCGCCAACGGCCTCAGCCGGGGGACTTTTGCTAGCGCTAAAATTTTATGCTGCATCAACACATAAAATTTGCTCTCAAGTATTTCATAAAATTTTGTTGCGCATCAAAATGAGTTGCATGCCCCGTATACGACGCGACTTTTGTTTTGTTGTCCCATCAAATGAAATTTTATTAAATGACTGCCAAGTTTGCTACTTAACTTGCTGGCAATTAGCTGACCGATGCTCGCTGTCTTAACTTAGTGTGCACACAAAATGTGTCAGCTTTAAGAGTTCAACTGAATACAATATTATTTTATTAATGATCAAGTGTACTGACAACAGTGAAAGATTACTTAGACAATTTATATTATTGTATAAATCTAAATAAATGATAAAAATGTATAAAATGAAAAATAATCTTAAAATATATTATCTTTTTAGTTATTAGTAATTTATATTCTACAAACAACAGCCTTGATATGAAAGATGTTTATTCAATAGGCATAATATTCAACTAATGTCATCTTCTTATTTTGTATTTTTTATTTTATAAGTAGTGAAATGATCGGCAATGTTACTTTAATCATCATATTTATAAATAGTATTATACACCACTATAAATTCTATACTCTTTACATAAAATATTTTAATTTTTTAGGGAATGAACTACAAATTTCACATGAAATAAACTCAGATGCTCAGATGTGAAAAATGTAAATTCAATAGACCATAATATTCAGCAAACGTAGACAATTTAAAGGAGAGACGCCTCGCTTGGCATAAAGTTTCGCTGTAGACATGGCTATAAACACTGCAGGTGCCTACAGATAGATAGCTGAGAAAAAGGAGCACAAATAATACCCTCATTAAAATGCGCAAACGTTCTGTTTATGCATCGAAATTGCGTTCGAGTTGCGGCCCCTTCATGGAAGTGTGGCTCTCTATTCATGTTCGGTGCTAAATGCAGAGGAACCTTTATTCATTTGATGCCCACGTTTATTGTTTTCCAAGTCATTTTCAGCATCTTATCAATTTGACTCAGAGGCACAGGCAGCAGCTGCTCCAGCTCCAGCTCCAGCTTCAGCTCCATCTCCAGCACCAACTTCTCTCCTCTGTCAGATCTGGTTCTGGTCGTGGCAATAAAAGAGTAAGCATTGTTTCCGTTCGCCTGTCATTGATAATGAAGACACCAGCAACATTGTCTTTGGGGAACGCCACCCGCCCCACTTCAACTGGCTTCCGTGGAACGTGACTCTCTTATCAATGCGACTTACTTATTTTCTGAAGGCTGCTCGTCCTCCCGCTTCTGCTTCTCCTTCCCCGGCTCCTGCTTCTGCCGTTCCTATCGCAGCGGCAATTAAAATTTGTAGCTATTGGTAAATGCCGGCAACAATGGGAAGCTGCGACGCGACTCGAGTTCAATTCGATTTCATTTCGTTTGCGCATCGTTTGCAAATCATTTCGCAATTGCCCAGAATGGGCATGACTTGAGGGCAACTACTTCCCCTGCCCTCCACTATATTTCTATGCCTCCCCCACAAGCCTCCTCCCACTCGATCACTCCCCCGCAGAAATGGCGGCCTCATTTTTCACTGTGACAGCGCAATGGGCGTTAATTGCGGGGGTTTGCTTCAGGTTGAGATAAGCGCGCGTGATTTTTCTACGAATTTTGCGCCCAGCGGGCACAAAAGCACTTCCTCAGCTTGGATTTTTTGGGGTGTGTTCTTGGAGTTTTGAATTTTGAGTCGAAGGCACGAGTTCCAGAAGGCACAATTCATACTTTTTCTGCTCTTCCTCTACCACCATTCAAATGACTTGTTGTCGCTGCCATAGATGCGATAAGAGCATTGCGGGCAGGAGGTCAAAGTCTATATTTTTTTGAATTGGCAAAACGTGCGGCAAATGGCTTAATTACATCTGAAGAGTCAACTTTGATCTTGACTTTTGTAGCACAAACTCAAGCCTTTTGGAGGGGTCGATATCTCGAGTTTAAGATTCTACAACCTTTCAAATGAACATCAAATTTCAGCTCCAGAATTGTAGCTTGCTCTTATTGATGGCAAGCTTTACAAAAGATAATTACAAAGACGTAAACAGACAAGTTTGGCATATGGCATAATAGGGCAAAACTCAAATTCAGCTGCATTTGTTGACAAAGTTTAATTTTATATAATTTTGTATATATGTATACTAAAAATGTTTATATATGTTGAATTTGAATTTTAAGGAAAGTATATATTTTTTTATTGTATTATATTGACTGAAAAGTTGCACGGATTATGCATTTCTTGTACTCAATAAATATTCAAATTTAATAAAGACTTGACAATGCGATAAAAAAGGTGTATATTTAATTTGTAGAAAGCCTGTCGCTTAACGATGTCTTTAAAATGCTGTTTGTCGTCTATCTGGAATACACAACCTGTTTTGCATAGATTGATCAGTTGGTCATCGCACAGTTGGTGTGTTTTGCTCTTTGTAACCTGACAGGACTGTCTTCGCACATTTTGGGGGCGGTCAAATGGGTCGCCCACCTGTATTTAAATGCGCATATTTCACAGTAAACATGACTTGACAACATGCCTGGCTTTTTCGCATGGTCTAAAATATGTAAACAAATAGTTTTGGCAATTGCCAAGTGGGGCATGTGGAGGCCACAGCCGTCATTCTATACGGAGGCCGGGTCAGAGGAGCCATGCCTCAGCCAAACGACTGTGCTGCATGTTGTGGCAAGAGTGTTGTGTGTGTGCGTGTGTGTGTGTGTGTGTGGTTGCAACAGTAACAACAGCAGCAACAACTTTTGCAACATGCGACCAACGAACCAGACGAGTCGACTCGACTCGACTTGGTTGGCTAAATAAACGAGGCCTTAAATCGAACTTTGTACACGGCTTGGCTTGGGTCGCTCTGGATTGTTCTGGGTCGTGGCCAGGACTGAGAGGCAAGGGCTCGTTTGGCTGCCTCTGGTTGCCGTCGTCTCGTTTGAGGTTAACATAATTTAAGCTGCCACCCAGGCGGCTCTAACGATGCAGCCGGCGATGCGAGCCCGGCTAACTGCCTGGCCATTTAACATGTTGCCAACATGCGTGGCAATTTTGCAAATTATAAATTTTCCACCTGCGCAATATGCATTGGGAAGTCGGGACGAGACATGGCTCTGCAACGCCCACATAACTGTTGTTTAAACTTTTAAGCGCACACGCTTCCTGCCAACAACAACAACAACATCAACAGCAACAGCGAGCAACAACGACAACTATCCGACAATTGATCGTTGTTTCCGGGTTTGTTGCTTGACTCGACTAGATTCAAGTTGGCTTCTAGCAGCCGTCTGGCAGTTGAGATTAAGTCGACACCGAGACAAACATGGCTTTGTAGACAACTCAGCAACAAGACTAGAACACCTACAACGTACAACCTACAACATACAACATGGAACATTCAACAACCTATAACCCGCTTCCTGCAACATGGCCTCAGCAAATAGTGCTCACATAGTTGGCAATACTTTTTGCGTGTACTACACGGCGTATGACGCATGTTGCGGGCAAAGTTATTCAGAAATGGGATCTTTGGAGAATATAATAAAATCTGTGGAAAATGTTTTCTCGCATTCACACATAAACCAATTTGCACATACTATATTTATTTAAATGTTCAATGTGAAATAAATTTAGTGGGCACAGAAGGTCCATCAATTTTTCAAGCGAGTGAAGAAATCTGCATGAAAGCGGCTGCAATTTGCGTAAAAGCAAATTAAATATTGTAGCTGTAAAATAAATCTGATATGCAATATATCGAAGCCAAAGTGCAAAGGACAACAGGAGGTAGGCAGCAGGACAACAGGACAACTGGACAGAGCGGACAGCAGGACATCAGAGCAATCGAGTCGAGCATGCTTCCGACGACCGACTGCATAAACAAGACTGCAGAAAAATATAAACAATATGCAAAACATGCTGAAGACGTGCAGCTGAGAGACTGAGACTGAGTCCCGAGGCGACTGCAACGAATGTCAAGTATACGCACTGTGTGTCGTGTTGTCCGCCCTGCTTTTGTTGCGAAACTTTGCATACAACAACAAGGAGCAATCGGAATTGGTAACAAGGTCAACATTTTGAAGGCATGTTGCCATCAATTTAACATCAAATGCCCATAAATCTCTGACAGCACATAAAACATGTTGCGTGTTTTTCATAAAAGATGCTAAATAAATATTTAATATATACATAAACGACAGACAGACAGACAGCAAGCTTGCCCCGCAGTCAAATACGTATATTGAATCGAATTGCGAACCAATAAAAAATGCGACACAAACTTCTGGAACAGCGAAAGCAAACTGACTTTATGTCTCAATTGCGACATTAATTTGCATTAAATAAACGCCAGCGATGAAGGCAAAATTAGAGCAGAGCTCCCTTCTCACTGTGATTGACGTTGCATCAATATCAATCAAAAGTCAACAGTGGTGCTTTATAGTAAAGATATGTATATATTTTGCATTTAAAAGCATTTCTCTGCTCCGACTTTTAAGTGATTCTTCTTTTGATTGTTTGTCTTTCAGTTTGCTTTCCGTTTGCCATCGTCGCGTCGCGTCACATCACGACGCAGAGACAAACGCAACAGAGACACATCCCCGACAAAGTTAAAATATTGTATCGAGAATGGAATTCATTAAAAAAATATCGAAACATACAAATGTTTCACTGAGTTGAGGCTGCAGGGTGCAGAGTCAGACAGATGGGTGGTTGTTTGGTGGGCGGCTGAAATTCTACGAATTCATTAATGTTTAAATGCTTGTGGTGGGGTTGCATTTGAAAATATATCAATAAATAAATAACAAATACTTATTTTCAAATTCATTTCATCTTAATATTTAATTATGTATTAAATCTACTACTTTTTATTTAAAACTGAATAAATATAAAATAATTAGTTATTTTGTTATTAAAATATATAGAATTAAAATTTTTCAACATTTCTAATTTATGCAAGTGTAATTTTGTTTTTAACTATATGAATTAGTTTTTAACGCCGTATATTTTAATTCTTGTCGTACACTTTCACTTGAATTTTAATTTGTATTTTTTCTTTACTTATTTATTTAAAAACTTTAAAAAAAATATAATTCAAATTTTGTTTTCACACTATACAATAGGATTTCAATACTTTGCAATGATATACCAATTAGTTGTGCAGTTTTAAGCTCGAAAAGAGTTTATTTGTATCGCACTATCGCCACTTAAATCCATTTACCGAGCTCTGACCAAACATTTTTGCGGATCTTTCAGCAATCCGCACACTTAAAATATTTACGCAATCAAAATTAATGCAACTGTCATGTTCTGTCCAATCCCCCTTCTCTGGCAATGTATTTAGCGTTAAATGCAAATACACTTTAGAATTGCAGCCAACCACAGCAACCCCTTCATTCTCACTCTTTTTCCTCTCTCCTGCCCCTATCGTCTCCCAGTTGTTGGCATTCCCGGTTACAATTCCGGGGAGTGATGCATGTTTAAATTTAAACAGTAAAACCAAACTCATTACCAACAACAAGCGAGTGTCCTGTAGTTGAGCTCGTGCGTTCTGGGTGCGTTGTCAAATTACCAAAATGTCCTTTTGCGCAATTTTGTGGACATTGGAAATCGCTTTGATTGAACCGCATGCTATGCAGACAACAACAAGATCAGAGAGGAGTGTGCGCAGCAGAGGGAACACTACAATGGCCGCACATAAAACAAACAGGCCACGTCCTGCCAGTGTCCTGGCCACATCCACATCCACATCCACAACGAAATCCACTTGCAATTGCAGCTGTAAATGCGCCTCGCTGCACTTACACGCATCCCAGCTTCGGCTTCAGCTTCAGCTACAGTTCGATGTGCAAATTGTCCATGCGGATGCAATGCGATGCGGATCGGGGATTGGGGATTGGGGATTGAGCATCGGTTTTATGTCGCTTGCGTCTGAATGGAGACGCATTTTACTGCCCTGCTAATCTCTGAGCGATTTCAATGCGTTGCAAAAGTAAAAGCGAAAGCAAATTTCCATGCGATGGGAAGGTTTGTCAGCTCCGGCGAGTTGACTTTGAAAATCAATTAACAACATCAAACAGACACTCTGCACGCTGACGTGGACAGCTGTCGGTTGGCCAGGATAGAGAGACAGGGCGGGGGGTGGTGGTGAACTGCATCGAACCCAAACCTCGCTGCCAAGTGTGTAAATTGCAACTGTAAATCAAATATGACATCGCAGGCGATGCAAAATTTGCATGTGTGTCAGTCACATTAATTGTCCGCGCCAACGCAGCAGAGGGTGGGCGGAAGGGGGCGTATTTTATTGTTGTGTTAATGAGTGTGCATAGCAGCGCCGTGGGCTCAGGAGCCCAGAGTTGGTTTGGAATGCCAGGGGCTGGTTTGGTTATCTCTGTGGACACTGCAATTTGCTGATGTGACACAAAAATATGTTGCCATAAGGCAAATTTTAATTAATTATAGTATATATATGTATATGGGGAAAAGTCACCCAAATAGAGCACATTAATTGCATATTAATTGCATAAATGATGAATAGTTGCCAAATGCTGCTCTTAAATATTAAAGTAATCCGTTTTGCTTTCTCTTTCTGTGTGCTGCTGGCTGTGTCTTAAGACGCTGTCCGTCTGCCTGACATTGGCGGTCAATGTCCAACCGTTGTGCAACTTTTCTAATTAAACGGACAACAAGTTTATTCAAACAACTTAATCAAGTTGCAAAGAGCATAAAAACAAACACACAAACGGGCAGACAGACAAAACTCTAGAGTAATAAAATTATTTACCCAACACAGACTGCACAAAATGCGAAAAATGCATGGAAATTTATGATCACGTAGCTGACATAAAACGAGCTGGATTTCTTCCCTTTCTCCATCGTACTTTGCATGCAGCTCGCAGCGCGGCATGACGTGATAATTTACTTAACGGCCTATAGCCGTCTCCAATCCCTTAAGTCGTAAAACTACTCGACTCCTTGCATCAATCAGAGACACTTTACAGGGCTGCGAACATCAGAGTTTATGATGTCTAGGCCATAATTATGCGTGTTGCGATTTGTTAAGATTCTCAGCTCAGCGACAAATTTAATGGGTAATTTATGCGAGTTCATTAAAGATATCAACAGATATATTTTGGGCTTTGAAATTGGCAGAATAAAAGTAAACGAACTCAAATATATACAGCTAATTTGATTAGATTATAGTGTGGCGGCATTCTTGAACTTTGTGTGTCTGACAAAACAATGTCTGCGCTAAGCTGAAGCTAACTGCAATTAAAGCGAAACCGCATTATCTCGTTCCCCTTTGCTTATCGGACTGCTAAGCTCTTTTTCTATCTATCTTTCGGCTTGGGGCCAATCCCGACATGTCTGCGGTATGTGGAATGACGGCATTCTCCCATAAGACCGCGCTGCAATCTTGTCTGTCCGGCTAGACACCATTTAGACTGAGGCCAAAGGCCACAAAGAGAACGAGAGCGAGAGCTGACTGTTCAGTCTGTTTTGTGGTGATAACTGGGAATTAATTAAACGCCGACGCGAATTAAATTAAAATAAAACCGCAAAGACGCAGACTTAAAGACTATCACGGGCTATTAATAATGGCATAAGAGCCCGATACGAGTCGTCTGATAGCTTCACGCTATTTTTGGCTAGCTTTAAGCCCAACCCATCCAAGTTCTCCTTCCATTTGCCGATTTCATGGCCCTGTGGCTCTTCGTCGGGTTTTTTCCCACTCACGTTTGACGTCTGTTTCCGCTGCTGTTGCTGCTGCTGTTTCTTGCATTCACTGAAAGAGGCATAACAATAAATGGGACCCCAACAAGCAAACAAAAGCAAAGCAAGCTAAAGGCCAGAAGGCTGGCGAAACGAAACAACGAATGCAACAAATGCAACTCTGGCTGCGACTTTCCACTTCCGGCTGCACTAAAAGTTTAAATTCATTTCCGCTCAAGCTTAGATTTCTGCGAAAAAAAATTAATTAGAAGTTGCACAAGCACGCAAAGGACTTTTGCGGTAGTTGTCTTTGAGTTCGATGCCAAAAGGATTTGTTTGTTTTCGCCTCTTTTGCTTTCCTTTTAGTTTGTGCTGACCCTTTCGACTTTTATTTCCTGCCATTTATGGATAATCTTGGCAACGACATTTGCTCCATTTCGGAGACTGTGCAACAATTTAATAGACACTCGACAAATTGTCCCAAATGAAGAAAAATTACTGCAGCTTTTGTTGGCAGAGTCCAAATGTTTTTCCAATTGTTTTTGGGTTCAGTGAAATGTTACACTTGTCAGGTAATTAGTTGTAATTAATATAGAAGTATTTGATACTAGACAGATAAATTCTTTATATAGAAATGACAGAGATTAATTGCTTAGAAGAGAAGGAATGCAAAACGTTCAACTATTGTTTGCTTCTCGTACCTATTAGCAGTATTCTGATCTTTTATTTAATTATTTATTTTAATAATCTACTTTCTTTTCGTTGCAGGCCTGAAAGATCCAAATTTGGATAGGCACACCACTAAAGGTAAGTCTTAACAAAAATGCGAGCAGTAGTTATTCTACTTTATTGCATTTTTGGGACGAATCAAAAATTAATTAAAATCCCACTTAAATATAAATTTTGTAAATAATTACAAACCAAAATTTGTTGCTCAAAAGGCACCACAACACAGCACAACAAACCCAAAGTCGAACTCGAACCCAAACATAAGCCCACACACTTTACCACAATAACTATAAATTCCCAGGCCCCATCGTCAACCGCATGGTTGGATGGCAAACCCAAGACAGAAGAGAAGGCGTTGCGTAAAGCAGCAAGCAGCCTCTTTAAAACGCAATCAAGCTGAAAATTAATTAAAATTTTAAGCGGGATATGAAAATAATGTGCAGCCGAAAGAAATTACACACAGACACCAAAAACAGGACCATCACCTCAACTAAACTCATCCTCACCCCAGACCGAAAGTTGCGTGTTTAATTTAAAACTCACTTGTTACATTTTTAGACGCTGACTTCGACATTTCCCCCTGACTTCCTCGGCAGCTCCTTCGCCAGTTGAAGTGCCAGTTCCATGGCTGTCGTCGCAGTTGGTAGTCGTCTCGATTTCATTAAAAATGTTTTTATGCTCACATTATCCTTTTACTTTAGCGTCGACTTCACAACTCTCTCCCTCGCTGTTTTAGTGAGCAATTTAATTTGACTATGAAACGCTTGCCGCATCCTTGACACTTTCGCTTTTTCCACCTCGTTCTGCTCACCCTTGCTGCAGGTATTTCCTCAGTCGTACTTACCCCTTTGCCATTGGCTTGTTTTAAGCAGCTTAAGCTTGTCGTTGACGTCCTCGTCGTCGTCGTTGTTGTTGCTGCTGCCGTTAAAGGGCTCATAATTTCATGCTCGTCGCACACTCTCGTTCCCCTTTCCCTATTCCATTCCCATCCCGTGTGCTGCACCTGTGCCAGCCACTCGTTCGTGGCCTTTAGCTGAAGAGTTCCCACTGAGCTGTGAGTGTGTACACGCTGGCTGTGTTTGTGTGTGCGGCCACAATTTTCACCAACATTTTCGCTTCTTTTGGCTTTGAGTCGCCCGATTCAGACGGAGAAGACATCACTTCAAATCCAATAAACTTAAGTGCGCTGCCACTGACGATGTCGCTGACGGTGGCCTCGTTCTGGCCCCATTTCTGGTCTGGCTTATACCACTTGGCCAACGTTCTGGTTTGTCGGCGTTTGCTCAGCGTATTTTTACGGATGCATGGCTGTTCTAGTTTCAGCTTAAACTTGATTATTGCACACTATGCTTCCATGTCTAATTTATTTATAGTATTTAACTAAAGATTATATTTAACACAAAACTTCTACTTCAAAATTCATTTAAATTTATAAGTAATTTTCCATACAAAAATATAATTTTCAAATTATCTTGCATCTAATCACTTTTGGTTACAAATTATATTTTAAAGTGCTTCGAAATATGTATAATTTTAAAAATTCTTTGCAAAAGTAAAACCTTGAAATACAACTATTCAATAAATCTCTAGTATTTTGTATGAATAAATACACAAAAGCTTTCAAATACATTACATTTTCAAGTACCTATTTTTTTATTTCTGTGGTTCTAAATACATTTAATTAAGTACTTCACAGCAGTATTAGTTAAAAATTAGCAAAAGATAAATTTTTTACTTATATATTCAATACTTGATCATTTTAAAATAAGTTAAATTTTTATGTAATTATTTGTTTATTTGTTTCTACTATTTTATTTAAAGTAAACAAGATTTATGAGTCTTTCACCAGTTGAGTTTACGTTCGCTTCCCCATAGATATATTTATTTCTTAATATTTTTGTATTTTATGTATCTTTCATCACCTGAATTTTCGTTTGCTTTGTCTACAGTTCTGCTTTCAGTTTCGCATGTTTTTTGACTATTAAAATGATGGACATTAGCATTTGCTTGTACTCGTATTCGCAGTTATGGGTTTTTAAATGGATTGGCCTGTCTGTCGAGCTACTGTGATGAATGACTGCCAGACTTGCGAAGAGAAATCCCAAAAAAAAAACTGGATAGACTTGTAATTATTCTAAAGTAACTTCCGAAGTTACCTTTAGCCCGACTTCAATTGCAATTCATGCCGTAGGCAAAAATAAACTCATCACATACTCGTCATATGGGGCACTTTAATCTCATAAATCAAACGACAACAACAAGTGGGGGCAGCAACAGGATAAGAAGCAGTCTGCCAGGCAGGCGCATACATATTATAACATTTAACATATTTCACTTAGGCAAGCATTTAATCCCACAACTTGTCTGTGTCTGCCTGGTCCTGGTTCGTGCTGCTGCCGTCAACATTCTCATTTCCTAGCAAAAGTTTTATTTTTATTTCTTATTACACCTTATCAAATAATGAATATCAAATGTAATGCTTATCATTTATTTGCCGAGGCGAAACCGAAATGTGTTTCGATGTTGCACCTCAACCGAGGGCTGGCTGGTGGCAACATATTATAATATTTACTTAATTTTCATTTCTAATTTTTTTCTTACCTTCTCCCCCAATGGCGTGAGGCATATGAAATTGCTACCAGACCAGACCAGACCAAAGTGAAGACCTTGGCCATGGCCAGAGACAGCGATGGAGAAAAAAAATGCTGCATAATAAGCGAAGCTCATTGCGATATTTGTTGTGGCCAAAAGTCAAGTGGGGAATGGGATCGCTGTGGAGGGTGTGTGGATATGAAAGTGGATGGGGATGAGGATGCGGGGTGGCTGCTGTCATTTCTTGCAGGTGGCTTAAGCTGGCATCTAAAGCGATAAGCGGGAGTATTTGAATTTTTAATAAAATGAAATGCGAATCCCTCCAAGTTTGCCCCACACTTTGATTCATTTGCCACTTGTGCAGACGCGGCCACAAATACCAAAAAAAAAAAAAAAAACAGAAAGAAAATTATTCAAATTCGGTTTTGTAGTCGCCGCCATTTTCCTGTCACTGGCTGTGAAAACTCACAGCTTTTGCCGCCCCACCACCGCGGTACATTTCAGCTAATCTTTTGGTCAGCCAGCACTGACACCCGCCTCGACCACGACCACGACTGCCCATCCCTTCTCCGTCTGTCCCTCTGTCCGTGTGTCTGTCGCCTTGTTGTCTATTCGCTTTTTGAAATTCCAATTTGAATGCTTCGTGGTCTGTTCCTCGTCCCTACGATTCGGGGGGCTTCCAACCAATATTATTTTATTCATGCCATCCTACGTATTTGTCTTTTTCGCACTGTTGCCGTCGTTGTCGTTTTCTTTATTGTACTTGAAAAATCGTAATTAGAATTGGTAATGTATTCAAATTGACTTTCATTTCCGTTCGTTTGTTTTGCCTTCGTTGTTCTTCATCAAGATTTTGCGCTTTTCACGGAATGATTCGCAGCCCACACTCCCCATTTGTTTTCCCTTCCTTCCAACTTGACAATTGGTCGATAAGTGAGAAATGATATTATCTATCTGATAATCGTCCATGGGAGTCAGCTGAGGAATTACCTCATTTCTTTTCGTTACAACTAAATATTGATTCTGTCAGTCCACAGAAAAGATCTACTGCTGGAATTACCCATAATACCAGTAACTATCAGATACTTTTGCTACCATATTTCAAAATCTTTGTTTGCCCAGCCAAGAAGGGAAAAGTTGTGTCGAACACCCAAAAAAAGTAACTGAACGTGCGTCGGCATTGAAAATAGACAAAACCCAAAGAGGAAGGACAAAAAGGAAAAGCAAGAAAAATCGGCGGCAAGAAACTGAAACTTTTGCAGGCGAAACCGTAAAGAATTCAACTAATAAAAATCAGGCACTCAAGTGCGAAAAAATCGCGAAAAGCATCATCAAATAATGTGCCACTCAAGCCGAATGCCAAGCGTGGCCAGCCTCGGTCCCCCGCCCCCTCTTTACCCGGGCAAAGACAAATAGAAAACAAAAGTAAAAAGTAAGTTGAAATAGAACTATGCTACGCGCAGTTTGGTGAAAAGTTGCGGCGCCAACCCGGAACCCCGAAAATAATACAAAATTGCCAAGGAATGCAACCACACGCCCCTCCCACATCCCGCCCCCTTTCGGCTATACGTCATCAGGACCAAAACTTCGATGGGTTAGCCGAAGCGCGCTGTCTCCATTCTTCGGGGAGAAGGGACAGGGACGCGGATGCGTTAGCCACATATTTCCGCTGCCACGAAGCGTGCTAGGTATTTTCCTCAGTTAGTTCGAGCGTGTGTGCGTAACGGAAAAGCAATTTTCCTTTGTGTCGTGCTCAGGTTTCAGCTTCAGCTCGGATTGTTTTCGTCGTCTGCGTTCCTTTTTTTTTTTTGTATTTTTGGGGTTTTCCGTGAGAGTTTTTCCTACGCGCTGCATTCAGCTGGCAAATTTGTTGCAGCAGAAATAAACACTTTATTAAATGCATTGGAATAAACGCATCCAAACGAACGAGTTTCTTTCGTCCTTCGGTCCCCCTCCCTTGTTCTCCTTCTTTCTACTCGTATTTGTCTTCTTCGAGCCATTCACTATTTACTCACATGTGTGGATAAGCTGCAGGGATAAAAAACTTGGCAAGTCCTTCTACTTACTATATCGCAAAGTGAATTTGGTGCTAAGCTCAAGCAAAAGATTCTCTTTCGCGTCTGGTTCTCGAACTTGATTAAAGTGTGCAAAATACATTTTATTTTCAGTTTTATTTTTGTAACTAGAAATCAGTTTTAATACTAGAAATATTATAAATAGGATTTATGCTTTTTTCTCATTAATATTTTTAATATATCATATAATGCATAAAATGATTTTATTTATTTTTTTATAATTTTAATTTTGTAACTAAAAAACGCTAGAATTATTTACTATAATTTTCTTTATGTTTAAAATGTAAAATGCATGGTGTGGTAAAAATGTTGAATTTTTTTTGCAATAGCAACATTGAATTGTGATTTAATTTGTAGCTAAATGATTATCTATTTTACTTTTAAAATCATTTTTGCATACTTGCTAACAATAATTGCTTTTTTTTTTTTTTTTTGCAAAAGTAATATAATTTGGATCCTATTTAATTTAAATCAATATTTCGCGAATTATATTTTAAATTTGTAATTATGTATTATAACTTATCTAAGTTGTACTATATAGTTTAAGAAAATATCAAGTCAATGAATTCCTAAAATAAATATACAATATTTTAAACAACTTTTGTGAATTTATGGAATTCTTTTTATGTTTTCAAAACAGGGAGGAGTCGCCTGGCCTGCGGCTCAATTTAGCCATTGATGAGTATACAAATTATGATTTAAGTATTTATTTACTTTTTGCATTTGCCCCCAATCCAGGACAACAACCTCTAGGATCCCCACACACACACTCAGACGCACAGATACACAAATACGTTCACACGGATAATCGAAGGCAGGAATCAAATTATGCTAGAATTGAGATTGATTTTTTATTCAATTTTAATGCGACAAACGAAGGCAGAAGATAAACAGACACCGACACCGACAGCCAGCACAGAATCAACTCTGATACTGGCACACACATGTGTCCTGATCCTTACTCCGTGCGCCCTGCTCTCTGGTCTCTGGCCCGTGGGTGCTTGGCCCGTTGGCGATGGATTCGATGGATCCTGGCCCACATATACCCATTTACAGGGTGCTTAAAATCACAGCCAAACACGTGGCCATAACCTCTGTTCTCCGCTTTCTGCTCTCTGCCTCAGCATCGCTGGCTGGGGAGGAATTATAACAACGATGGGACACGAGGGAGCGTCACTGGATTAGGTCGTCGTTGCTGGCTGTCGTTGCGTTGTCGTGGTCCTTATGGGAAACTTTTTGAATATTACAACATAAATCGATTAGCTTCCAGCAATCTGCATCGCATGTGTGTGTGTGCGTGTGTGTTTGTCTTGTCTGCATGTGTGAGTGTGTGTGTTGTCACTGATTGACACTTGAAGCAACATTTTTTGCTCTCCACTTTTTGCTGTCGTCCATTGATATGCGTCTGCCACTTGACTTGACTCCAGCCAACGATGGCTCCCAGCATTCATCTCCATCTCCAACTCCAGCTCTATCTTTAGCTCTTGGCTGCGCTGTGGTGGCGGCTCATCAATGGCTCTTCATCATCATCCAGGCAAATTGGCTTTCTGTGCTGCCTCTCAGCTATCGGCGTGTATGTGATGCATTATTATAGATGACGACCTCGATTTCTAGCATAAATTGAAAGGAAATTAAACATTGAGTGGAGGAGAAGCTGCAAATGCTGCAGGGGAAATTGTCGTGTGATAATTGTCTTATATCTCGGCTAGGCACAAATTGAATGTTAATTGATAATGTGGGTCAAGCAGCAGCAGTAACAGTTTGAGGCTTCTCGGGGGAGCAGTTCTTTAATCAAAGCGGCAAACATTTACTTATATTTGTTCAGCAGATTATCCCATTTCTGGCTGGTAACAAAATTACATTGCAATTTACAGCAGTTCAACATTTCGCTCTCTAATCAAATCCCAAAACCCAGAGAGCAATTCAAGGAGCAGTCAACAAATCTGCTAAGCAAATACTGAAGTTCACATGCGGCCCAAAGGCCTTAACCTCATGCAAACTGCAATTAGCGCACACAAAGCGCAAACAGGACTAAATTTTGAAGAGATCGATTTAGGGGTGGAATCCGTTCACCTTCCCATCGCTCTCCCCTCTCAATCACCACGCAACGACATCTGTAATTTTACACAAATTAAAAGCAATGCGACGCGAATTCAGAATCTGAATCAGCAGCAGAAATCGAAATCGAAAGGTGAACTCGCATATCCTTTGCCGTGTCTGGGCTAGACAGACAAATCAGGGGTCTAACATGACAATATTGGCAAGAGAGCGGGCTATCAATTGTCTTGGCAACAGACAGCCCAAAATCCCATTGTACAATATTCGGTCTAAACTCTGTGCTTTAAGTGACGAAGAAGCAGCCACAGTTCATTCAGCTTTGTAGTCCAATTAAATGCGCTGAAGGGTTCACAACCAGAAGAAGATCCATTGCAATCCCACTTTCTCCCCTCACAATTCTAATTGTTCGACATTTTTTGTGAGCTACCTGAGCTGTGAATTGAGTTTCATGCTCCGCTGGCCAGCAATTTGTTGTGGCAGCAGTTAGCTTTGGCTTCATTTCCATTTTCCTTTCTATTGCCATTGCCATTTCCATTTCCATTTCTATTTTTGCTTTTGACTTTAAGCTTTGCTTTAACTGTTCACTTTTCTTTCGTCACAAATTGTTGACATTATTTTTGGGCTTCATCGTGACAAAGCGTTTTCGCTTCACTTTTGTTCTAGCTTTTGCAGCCACGCGTGGGAAACTTTCTAAACATGTCAAGTTCTCATCAGCATCAGCAGCATCGTCCTCGTCCTGTTTATCCTTGTGGCTGGCTGGCTGGCTGGTTGTAATTATCACGCTAATGAATCAAGTGTACTCGCTTGTAACTAATTGATATGAGAAAGTGACATGGCTTTTTATTGTTCCAAGGGGGTGGCTGCTCAGCCAGATAAGCAAACCAAGGCCACAAATAAATTCTTGATGCTGCACATTTTCCGGCATCACGTGTGCTAGTTTTCCCTGGTTTTTCCGCGCTAATTTGCATGAGAACTTGGCAGTTTCTTCCATGTCAATGTCCACAGCAACAATATTTATGCAACTAATCAGGAACACACAAAAAGGCAAACTCTTGAAACGGTGCGAACAACAACAAACCGAAAATCCAATCCAATCAAAAAGAATTCAAAGGGGATTAAGGAGAGGAGAGGGGAGGCTGGTAAGGGTGGCAAATCGAAAAAATAAACTTCATTAGAAATTGTGTTTAGCGCCTTGTGACAGCTTCATGGCAATTGTCTTTAACTTTTTACTCGTGTAAACTTTGCCTAAATGAATTTTGCACAAGCAACGCCCATAACTTTCTGTTCTGTTTTTTTTTTTGTGGGGGGCATTTTACTTTTATTTCTGCATTTCTTTTTTTGGCATATGGCCCCAGGGAGTTGAAAGCTTGTTAAGCGACTTTCATTCAGGTGACGACGATGATGATGTTTGTACTCGCGATGATGATGATGATGATAAGTGGAATGCCCGGTGCTGATGACTACAGCTCCCTGGAGTATTTTGTCAGTAATAAATGTGATTGTTTTCGCCAAAAGGCAGCAGCATTATTTATATTTATGTTATTTAGCATAAACAACTTTGCTTAAATTGCACAAACTTTGCATAAGCCTCCAGCCTCTGTTCTCTGCGGCAATCAATTTCAATTTTAAGCCCTTTACAGGGGAAAGACAACGTTTTTAATTAATCGTCGGATTACCAGGAGCTGCCCAACTGTCCTTCGACGTGGTCGCATTGCTCGCCAAAGGTTTATGCTCTTCTCTGCCAGCTGCCCATTTTTTCGTTTTCATTATCTCGGCGATTTATTCTATTTTTGCGACTCAACTAAACGAGCGACAAATTGTCGAGCGTCCTGCGCTGATGATGAACTTTTATTGCCGCTGCTCGGTCGCGTCCTTAATCCTTTCACGCTTTGTGTCATCAATGCCGGCGCACTTCTGACGGATTTACCAGGCCACGACTACAACTCGCACTCATAGTTCTGCATTGTCCAATCATGCCATATGGACCAGAGAGCACTCCACACAGTCATGGCAACACGTTGCCTGTGGCACACAAAAACAAAAAAACTGCATCAACTTGTGGTTGTGGCTATATTAGCCGAACGCTGAAAATCTGTTTTGAAAGCCAATAAATCTGAATTATTGGCCTGCTGCCAGATGTCAGCTTCATCGGTCTGCAAACTATCGAATATTCTTCTTGCTCTCTAGTCTCTTCACTGAATGATGAAGTGCTTGTACTGCGATTTACATTCGGCTTATGAATTGGCTCACAATTAAATGCAGATGACTTGGCCATGACTTGCATAAACGCTCTCAATATTATGACTCCAGCTTATTTGCTAATCATCGAACGTAGTTGACCAGTCCCTTGAGCCATGGCCATTAGAGCCCCGCTGTCTGCCCCAATTATCAGCCAAGTCCATCAGCAAATGCCGCAAGCGAAAGCCAGAGTCATAAATTACAGAAGGTGCTAAAAACCACACAAACATATATACATAAAAATTGTTAAAAATAATGGCACATTTGCCACAACTCCACTGGGTCATCAGCGGAATCTGCACATAAAGGGCAAGGATGGGATTGGGATTGGAATCGGAATTGGGGTTGTCCACACATAACGATGAGGAACATCATCATCGCTCTCGTTAGAGGCGCAAATCTGCGCTGTGGGCGATGTTATTGTAACAATCGACACCCGACGCGTTAAACACACACGAAATGATTGCCAGGCAGCAGAAATACAAGTATGTAGCGATGAGGAGAGAGGGGAAAGGGGATTGGACATTTTTGCCCGTGGCGTTTCGGTTTTGACCACAGCCATTGCTCACCGGGGTGTTGACAATTCAAACGCAATAATTGCGACTGCTCTCTGCAGCTCAACAGCCGACGCTCGACATTCGATGCTCGACGGGATCGAGGGAAAAAGGTATGTCCTGGAAGGGAGGAGGCGGAAGGTGTGGAAGGACGCGTGTGCCTCGCCTTTGGCTCGTTATTTCGTGTTTGACACAATGTCAACTTTGTAATAAGTTTTGCTTGCTGCGAATACTATTCACATACAAAAAGAAACCAAGTAAAACATTCACATTGCAGTTGCTGTTGCTTTCGCTTTGATCTCTTCGCCCCAGTTTAGGGTAGTTTTTTGCACCCCGATGCGGCGACAGTCGCGACGCACTTTTAATGAACCCTCCACTCGCCCCTCTCCCCTCGCCGGCTGCTCGTTGCCGATTCCTGATCCTATTGCCATTGTGGCCATTGTTCTCGCACTCTCCTGTTCGCATTCGCATTCGTATTCGCATTCATCATTTGCCTTTGAATGCGCTCGCTTTTTGTCTGCTGTTTATTATTAGCCAGGCAAACACATCCGTCCGTCTGCCCGTCTGTCTGCCACTGCTTTTTGTGCCTACCATTGTTGGGCATTGCTCAATGTTGGTTTAATGAGTTGAATATGTCAAATGTCACCCCGCGTACGACACTCATTGTTGCTTTTTGCTCCTTGACTGCGACGCGAAGGGCAGCCTCAAATGTCGTCATTAGCATGCGGAAATTACGCAAAATATTTGAAACTCAAATCGAGAATTTATTTCTTCATAGACTTTATAATCTTTATACACTTTCAATAAATTTTGTTACTTCTCAAGGGGATCAAAAACTGGCGATTGCAAGAAATATGTATATCTAATACTCTTTCTCAAAGAGACTAAAAGATCTGAAACAAAAAAACGAAATTGTAATTTATGTTTAAGTAATTTTCATTTGTGTTTACTTATTTATCCTAATGCTACAAGCCACTGTTTTTTAATTAGTACTAGTCCCTAGCACTCGTTATACCCATTTAATAAATTTGTGTATTTTTGCATTATTTAATATTGCAATTACAATTTCTTTCCCTTTAACACTATTTATTTCATACAATCTAATTTACTCATATTTATATTTATTTGTTATAATTGATTTGTTTATTTATTCATTCTTTAATATGACAATTAATTTCAATATTAATATTTTTGTTTCACTATCTTATCAATTTATACATTTATGCTTGTAATATTAATCATTATACCGTAAGAGTATTTATTTTTATTTTTATTTATTTATACATATATTAGACGACACTTGGGTTTTTAAACATTTTCTCAATTGGAAGCAAAGCATTTAAGCATTTTTATTGATGGTCTCAGACTGGTGCAGAGTGTTTTCTAATGCCTGCTGTCTATGCGTGATAAAGTCATATGGTGAGCCCCCTTTCTGAGAGACTAGAAAACGCATTAGCAGTGGGATACTTGAACAGATGTCTTCACATTTCGAATTCACAAAACTAAAAGCAAATGCAAGGCCAGAGAGAGAGACAAAGAGGATTCCCGGGTTGCCCAACACCTTGGTTGTCACCCTCTGGACAGAAATTCGCACAGCTGAACGCTGTTAATTCCTGGCATGGCTGGCAGTGAATGCAAAAACGGCTTAGAGGTGAAGTTGCCAAAGTTTGTCGCGTCTCTAATGCATGTTGGCATTTACATAATTCCCTCGACGCGACTCCACCAGGGAGCAGGAGGGGGAGGAAGCACTTGACTCGAGGCAAGCAGCCAGAACCGAAACAACAACAGCAAAATCAAAACCGAAACCAAAACCAAAACAGAAGCCAGAATTAGAAGCAGCCCAGCTCAGTTTTGAAGCAGAGGCAAATATCAATTACAATCACGCAATCTATACAATACTTGGGATCAGGGACAATGGCCAGCAGGAGAGCGAGAGCGAGAACGATAGAGAACTGGAGAAAGAGAAAGGACAACAAGCAAATTAATTGAAATCAATGCAAATGTCGGCTAACCCTCAAGGGTTGTGCTCGGCTTCGTTCTGGTTTTTCAATTTCTATAGGCAATCGCATTTGTCAGCGGCTTAAGTCCGTGCACCGCTTTCCCCCCCTCCTCCTTCATCACCACTCTCCCTGGCGTCACCAACGGCCCATTGTTGTCAAACATGTCAAAGCAATCGCAAACATTTGGGCTGCTTTTAATTTATCAATGCAAGTTTACTCAATTCGCTTATTTTTTTGCTGCCGCTCGCCGCGTTGATCTATGGATTCCATTTCGCGGTTTGCTGAACACATGCAACATCAGGCGTATCAGCAGCGGGAAGATAACGCGTCGATAAGCAACAACAGTGGCCTGGTTGCAACTCATCGTCCTCAGCCCTGCTCTCTGTGATAAGTAACTCATTTGGTTGCCGAAGGCACAACGGGCTCCGATCCAATATGTCCTGATGTTGCCTCGTGTTCCGCTGTTGAATCAGCGGTGGCTTCTGCGGGTTGTCCATTCCATCTTCCCCCGCGGGGAAACAGCTTGTCTTTGTCGTCGACGGCACTCTTCAACATATGCCAACAAAACTGTTCTATTCAAATTGGATGAACGGGTGAAATAAACCCCGTTAATAGCACTTGATTAATATGATGCCATTTCCATTAATGACAATTTCGAAGGTAGCCTCCAGCTTAAGAAATTGTCCGCAACGGATTAATCTGTTTTGTTAAGAAGCTAAGAAGAAAAGCACCTGAAGAAAAGCATTTCATTTATATTGTTTGAAGCATAATAATTTAAATGTATCTTTAAAGTTGCGAGCAAACAATGCATTCAATATGAAAAATAAATGTTTATAGGAAAATTGTTTATATTTGAAGCACTCTAGCCTGTATTTAACTTCATGAAATTTACATAATTTATTTATTAATATTTAATTAATTCTTTATAATTTGAAGAATGCAGCAATCACATTCAGCTAATTAATTTAAGTTTTTCTTTCCCAAAGATGTTGAAGACATTAAGACCTGAAAATATTTCCTTCGAAATGATTTACCATTCCAATAGGTCAAAGTACTTTTAAATATTTAACTGGAATAAATTCCTCGATATTAAAGCCACTCATATTTCATTCAAGCGTTGACAATACTATTATAGTATTTTTCATTTCATTTATCGCAGTTTTAAACTACTGCGCATCAATCTACGGCATTGATTGCCATTTCATCAGCTCAATTTGCTTATCGACTTTTGTTGTGCTTTTGGGATCTTTAAAGGTCAGTTATGGCTCAATACAATGCCAATTTCCGGCACATCAGAGGCCGTAAAAACGTTTGGCAACACGCGTCGCGGTTTAAAAACCAATGTCAATAAATTTTCACTAGAGCGAATTTATTGGTAAGTCGTCCTCCCCTTTCCCCATTACCCATCGCCATCGCCGATGGGGGAGACGGCTTTATGACAGGGCCGCAGGCACGATTCTTAACCCGTTGACGACGCGGAAATTGGCGGCGCGTCTGAACGTCAATAAAGAGGACGTCGCATTTTGTTGGAAACGCTTTTTAAGTATAGGCCACACAGAGCCAAGGAAATCTGGGCAAAATTGTGGGCGAGCATCATGTAGGAATAAGTCTGGCAATTGCCAAGTGAGGCGCGCATCGTTTGGTGACAAAATGATGACATCAAATCGCATAATTTGAGCGCCAGTCGAGCCCCAAAAGGTTTGCCAAGGGTTGTTCCAAAAACAGCAGCAGCAACAACAACAACGGGGATAACTTTATACAAGTGAAAGTGGAGGAAGCGCCATTCAAATTGCCTGATTTAGTAGTCGCTTGGGGCGCAACGATTCAACGATTCACAGAGCAGAGATGTGGCATAAAGCATGCTCCAAGGATACTTTGCCACATGTGCTGGCAACTAGCAACAACAGCAACGACGACAACAACAACCAAATAAATATAAAAATGCTCGGCAATAAAATTTGCGTAAATAGTCCAATTTGCATTGAATGTTGCCTTATTTATGTGACTTTCTTTTGGGTTGGACGTTGGGGGCCAGCAAAAATGAATCACACTTTTGCCCATTGTTACGCTTTTCAATTTCTATTGTTGTTTACGCTGTTATTTGCTGTTAGTTGGGGAAGTGTAAATTTGCCAAATTTACTTAAAAGCAAAATAAAAAATAGCCATGGGAATAAAATGGTTATGGAAATTTTACTCTCGCCTACCCATGTTTCTTTTTGAATTATTTGACAAATCAAATTGCGCATATTTATATTTGGGGGTGCCAACTGATTTTGGGGATCTAATTAAGCCAAGATTTAAAGCGTTGGTCCTTGTCCATGTGTCTGTGCATTGTGCCATTATGTTTCTCAACTTCTGCCAGACGAAAGTGCTTCAAAAGTTGTTCATACTCAAGCGAACGAACGGCGAATGTAATCAAGCCTAGCAATTAACAATCGATGCTTAAAGCGCTGCCAATTAACAATTAAGCTTCCGAGCCCAAAAAGTTGGCGGAAAGTTTTTCAACTTCCGAGCGCACATTTAACGTGATTCTCCACAAATAAATGCGCTTATTAATTTACAATTTCCCCAACGAACATACGTATGTAAAATGTAAACGAAGTCCTTTTTTTCTGTGGTTTTTTGGGTCAGCACGCATATCAGTTGTCGAGGCCAATCAATCGATTGATGACCACACATAGGAAATTCCATTGGCATCATTTAATCAAATGATAAAGTATTTGAATTTCACACGCACCCAAATTCAAATTATAGAATGTTAAAGTAATTATGGGCTTTTTTATTAGATATTTTAATTGATGCAATTAAATGTGCTTATTAGGCAGGCTAAGTTGCGTGCTTCGATCACACGGTGAGCAAGGACATCCCACTAATAGAGTGAGTGTGTGTGTGTGAATGTGTGTTAACTGAGTTATTAGCTCGTTATCTTTCACACTTAATATTTACACAGTTGGCTGCTGAATTGCGGCACAACATCAACCAGCAAAAAGAGCGAAAAAGAAGAGCAACGATGTTGTCAATGCCAGAGAATCGCTTGCTTAAAATTCAAACAATGTGTTGATGCCTTCACACCAACAAAACATGCATAATTAATATGCAAAAGAAGCAACAGCAATAACAACAGCAACAGCAGCCAGAGAAAGGAACAACTTTTTGGCCGAGCTGGAAAATTGAAAGGGTTAGCAGAGTTTTTTGGGGGCAGCGGAGACGGGGCATTAGACGACATTTTGCTGCTCTGCCACAGCTTCATTATTACAGCTTCCGCGTCAACATCATTTCCGTAAACACACACACACACACGTACACAGCAATTCATACACACAAACAGTTGCCATTATTGTTGTTATTGGCATGCATAATTCATATGTGAAAAGCAACAATAGGTGGCAAAGCAAACGAAGCAAAAACATAACCTCAGACCACATGAATGCCACTGAAAATGCTTTAATTGGGGCTCACACAATCCCCCCGCCCTCCTCTTTCGTCCCTTCAACACATTTGCATATTTCAATGCATGCAATTAGGCGTGTGGAGGATGAAGGCGACTCCAACTCAAACTCAACTCAGCACTCAGCAGTGTCAAGGTAGAGAGAGAGAGGGGAATATTTCATTTTTTGTTTAAACTTTTTCGAGACAAGCCAAGCTATAAGTATTCTCTTCTCTTTTGCAGCAAAATCACGCCATTTTACGGTGAATGGTTTGAGTGCTAATAACACGCTTCAGCAGCAGCAGTATAACCTGCAACAGCAACAGCAACAACAGCAGCAGCTGCAGTCGGCGACCGACACACGCAACATTTACAATAATCCCTACAATCCACAGCAGCAACAACAACAACAGCAACAGCAGTCACAACAACAACAGCAACAACAACGCACCGCACACCTCTTTAAGGCGCTGGCTGCTTCTGCTGCTGTCGGTGGCAACAACAGCTTGAATCATCCTTACGACTTCTCGAGCTCGTCCTCGTCGTCCAACGCCAACAACGAGCAGCAAGGATCCACATCCTCAGAGGCTGACAATGCGTTTCTAACTCATAATAACGGTAAGTCAATATTACAACAAATTATTTCAATATACTTTAAACAATTAAATATTGCTTGAATTTCAAAAGAAATTCATTTACGAAATTAAAAGAAAAACTATCAGCAATCGACTGTGAATCAATAATTGGAATATTAAAATCTAGCAGCTGAGTTAAATGTTAATTAACGTTAACATTTTATGCCAATTTAACCATACTTTAAATTTATGATTTTACAATTCTGAAAATGCTAAGTAATATAGCTTACTTGTCTAAATGATAGAGATCTTTCATAAGTTCCGACTGCAATTGACAAAAGGGAACAGTTTTCAATGATATTAAAAACTACCATTTGAATTAAATGCTAATCACTAATTAAATTATTTATGGAAATTCATTAAAGTAAGGGTTAATGATTAATCATAATAAATGTAAAGTGATGAAAATATGATTTGATCTTCACTTTAATTTTGATACAATTTAAATCGGCAAACTTGATAATTACTAGCCACTAGGGCTCTTGACACGCCAAGTGAAAATTGTTCTTAGAAGATAGAAATACATATTAATATTATAAGAAAAATAAAAAATTTTAAAATGTTGGAGGATAGATGTAAATTAACACTATCCACAGACAGCAGAAAACAGATAAAAGAAGAAAGTTAGTGAAGAAACTAAAATGAATAAAGAGAGAGAACTCTATTATTAACCCCGAAAGGGATTCACAAAAATATTCACATAATCAAAGCGCATTTATCGCACTTTATTACGAGCACTCATTATTTGCTTGAAGTGCATCCGAGACTCAGGCGAATCCACTGGGGATCGCAAATTGAATTAAAAACTGAAGCAATTAGAAAAAGAAAACAACTTCCGAGACCGTAAGTAATATTTCCTCTCTTGAATAATTTTTGCCTTTGGGATGGCACAACAAATCACAAAAAACTTGCTCACCTGTTTGTTCCTGCTTGGCTAGTCTTGGCCAGCTTGCCATAATTTGCACGCAATTTGCATTTCAAGTGGCCAATCCCGAACGCAACCCAAACCCTTTCCCAGTTTCCACTCAATGCTCAAGTTGGCCAGCAGCCTTTCCTTAACTTGACTTGGCGCTGCCTTCTAATTACAGCACAAAAAGGTGCTCATAGCTCATTCTCAGTCTGAGTTCCTGCCTCTCTCCTTGCAACTCCTTCTCAATCTCAGTCTCTCTCCTCTTGTGTCAGTCTGCAGTCTTGGTGCCAGGCTCGAAACCTTGGCACCCACAGCGCTGGCAATAATTGAAATTTATGTGAGTGTTCATAATTTGTTAAGGCAAAACGGCAGCAGAGAGTCGTGTAAAGTCATGGCTTAGACGCAGCTACAAATTACAGAACAGGCCAAAAGGTGTCTGAGATGCACACAGCTGAGTGAAATAATCAACGAAATGATTGCAGTTGAGAAAATCTCTTCTCACTGATCTAATCATGATTGCCAGCTGCAAATCTTCTGCTGAAGTTTGCTGGCAGTATTTTATGCCAGCTCTGAAGCTGCAACATTATCAACAAATCATTGCCGCAGTAGCCTGCGAACGGGCGAAACTATAAAATGTGGCAAAGTGCAATTGCCTCACAGGACAATGGCAACAGCTAAAGCAGACGTAGACGGAGACTCGGACTCCGACTCCGACTCCGGTTTGGATGCAGACATGCGGAGGGCAAGCACACGCCGTCAGTTATGCAATAAAAATCATTAAAAAATATAAAAATGAAAGCGGCAAGTTAACAAGGCGGTTGGCTGCTGGCTCGATGCTGATGAAGCCATGGAAAAAATTGAAAATCTTTGTAGAGAATGGAAACAACAACGGCAACAGCAACGGCAACGACGTCGGGTAACAAGAAACTAAACGAGCGCCCAGCGCCATAAACTTAAATCACGATTAAAAGTGTGATTATCCTTGTGGCGCTACAAATCGCCGCTGCAGCTGACAGAGCACAGAGCAGAGAGAGCGGCAGCCAGACGACGCGACGGTCTCAGGCCAGGACAACATCGTCCTGTCGGCTCTTGTGTGGCCCGTTGTTCTGTTCTGTGCTGTTCTGTTTGTTGTTGCAGTTGTCTGATTTTATATCTTTACAACCAGGCGCGGCTGCTGCTGTGGATGAGTAGTCAAACCCAGACTCAGACTCAGACTCAGACTCACTGCGAGTCCGAGTCCTTGTCAGAGTCCTTGCTGCTGTTGGCTTTGTTGTTGCGCATCTCTTGTTTTGTTTTGCTTTGCTTTGGCTCGAGAAGACAGCACACACAAGATGTCGAAGTATCAACAGCTAACTATGAGCTACATATATGTTTATGCGATATAGTTGGTAACTTAAAGTTCAACTTAAATTAAAGCCATGAACAAACTTGTATAAAATGCAAAACAAACTTAACTATGCATGTAAAGCGGAAATAAAACTCGCAAGTTTTATTTTGTATTTACACCCGAATTGACTGGAATTAAATCAGGCATTATTAGCACTCGCATTTGAAATTAGTGGAAATCAATGCAGACTTCCCTGCATACATGTGTCCGAAATGTCCATCAATTGTTTGGGACAAGCCCTAAGCCTAACCCTTTGCTCTTGTCCTAAGCTGTCGATTGTGCTGCAGACTTTTGCCAATTTCACAAAACCGAACATCGCAGGACGATTGGAGACTCCTGCCTCGATTTCAGTGCAAATACAAACAGCAACGAATGCAAATAAACAAGGCGTAGAAGGCCTATAAACAAAGGAGCATTCGAGGGTGGACACCGAGTCCAGCACACAGGACTCTGAACCCGACTCTGCCATTCTGTCGGTCGGCTTATCACAATTGACCCATCACACGAGCCAATGGCTCTCTCTTCCCCTCCCTCTCTCTCGCTGGCTGTCTGTCTGGGCGTTGGGTTTAACCCCCCAAATGTTGAATGCGAACAATTGACTCTCGTATTTCAGTGATGAACTTAACTTATGTCAAAATATGCGATAAGTAATCCTTTTCGGCTTCGACAGTCCACTTCCTGTCCGGTCCCGTCCCGTCCCGTTCAGTCGAGCATTCGACTGTTCGGTCGCCTTTCGACCCATTTAGAGGCAGTGTAAATATTTTGTTTCTAGTGATAATTTCGAGCGGGGGTTTGTTGTTGATGGCCCTGCCATTATTGTACATTTTGTACATTTGTCACGAAATCTAAAACAAAAACTCTGTTTACGTTTCTTTCGAGAATCTTGTGCCCCTAATGAATTGTGACAGCAGCGGAACTCTTGATGCCGGCCTGGCGAAGAAGGGTCAGAGTGGTCAAGGCGTCTTTTATTTGTTCTTCATTTGTTGCGACCTCACTTTTATTTTCGTAATGAAAAGTTGGCGCATTTTGTGAACACTTGGAAAAATATTTGAAGCCTACTAGTAATAAAAAGGAAAATAGAATTATTATTGCATTTTACGACATTAACATTTATTTAAAAAAATATTCTTTAACATTTAATTAAATGAAAAATATATATTCTTTCTGGATATAATACATCGAAATTCTTACTTCACTTGAAAATCAACAATTTTATTTTTAAAAAAATAAATTAAATAAAAAAATTTTCCAGAAAACTAATACTAAAACATTATATCAAATACTCTTTGAAAATTAAATTATATGACAAATACATTATTTTTAAATCCACATTATTTAATTTTTGAATAACTGTTTAATTTCATTTAAATATTGTGTGAACTTGTTTTTAAAATTATTTTGAACTATTACCGCACTTGAGGATTACAAAATGTATATTACTTAACATAAATATAAATTATATAAATATGTAAGTGTTCATCTCTTTGAGAAAATTTAAGAAAAGAAAAACATATTATTTTTGGTGTACTTAATTTCTGTCAGTGCACTCCAGTTGTGATTGTGTGTGCCCTCCAAACACTGAGTGACAGATCTATCTTATATTTGCCCCCGTCTTATCAGCTATCGACTATCAGTCCTGCCCAGCCATCAACCTAACGCAACCCTAAAGATTCGGATAACTGCCCCAGACCCCAGTCCGCAGACTGAGATTCTCAATTAGGATAATCTTGCAATGACTACGCAAATAGTAGTCAAAAATTGGCAAAATTCGAAAATTCGCTGCGGACGTTTCGGTCAATGCATTGGACGCAATTCGACGATGGGAGAAAGTCATGATTTCCAGTTCCCAGTTCCCTGTTCCGAGTGCCTTCCTCGCCCGACCGGGATCCCAATAACTGTTTATTTTGGCTTGTAACTGTTGTTGTTGTTGTTGGTGTTTGTAGAGGCATTGCAAATTTCAGTGTCTCCTGCTTTTTCCGGCACATAAAATTTTCCGTATTGTCAGATGAAATGCGTCTCCTGGGGGCGGCCTGGACGATTGGGCGGGTGTTTGTATTAAGGGCGAGGACGAGGGGGCGTGGACGGGGGTAGACGGGTCGACTGCCCTCCATTATATGCACATAAAAATAAATTCCAAGACTTTATTATGCCCATGTACTTGTCATTGTCGATGTGTGTGCAATGGACTGTGCTCTCCAAAGGGGGAAGCGAGCAGCAGAAACCCGCCTGCAATTGCAATTCCGATTGCGAGCTGCAGAAGAGGGCGCGTTTTGCATTCGTATTTGTTTTGTAGCACAGTGTAGAGCTGTGTTTAATTTTTTGCAAAATACTCAATTGAATAACAGGCGACTGCTTCATTGAGCTGCATTTATTTGCGGATTATTGCAGCAGTTGTTCTTAGCTTTAAGTGAGTTATTGACGTCTTCTATCTGGGGCAAATCGTGTGTGTCCTGGCACAATCAACAGACGCCTACTCGAATCTGGAGACAAACAAAAACTCAGTCACTTATCGTGTCGGCGCAAACAAAATGACAGTTTGATGCACTGAAAAACTTGCAATTGGCCCAAAGTGAGAGAGCCGCCTTTCAGACGCTGCCAATGCAACCGACGCCAGCTCGGCTGCCAGGCAAAAGTTTTAGCCGTGCAAAAACAAGTTGTGCTTATTGATAAACTCCGAGCTCACTTTAAATTGTCCATTTGCAACTGTAATTCCATAATGTGAAGTAGTCGACACAAAAGAGGCAGCAATCTCATCTCTTGAAAATCACATGAATACATTCAACATCTCTGAAGCACTTGAGCATGCCTTTTGGTCGCTGTCAAGTGGGAAATTGTGGTCAGGCCATTATAACTTATAAGTCGGTCTCTGCCCACCGTACTTTGCCCATTGTCCTCAGCTCTCAACTCTGAACTCGTTCTGGCTTGCCTGTCGCTCAAGTGGCGGGCGGTTTGGCAAATTTTTAGTCATGCCATTTTCCAAATGAAATTCAAACTGACATCGTATCAATTTAAATCAAATGAAGTGCACTTTTTGGCTCTCCTTCTCTCTCTCTCTCTCCCTCTCTCTGTTCGGCTCGGCTGCACGCAAGATTTGGGCTAAAAGTTCAGGACAGGCCGGAAAGCAATCGAGCGTAGCCTTTAAGTGCTAAGCCGAAAGTGGCATAAACTTTAGCATAGTTTTTAGTAGTTGGTCTGACATAGTTTTGGCCAAAAAGCAGCATCGCAGCACGTGCGAATGCCACGTGAAAATGGAGTTAAAGTTGGGGTTGAGCTGCAGCTCATTACGTGGCCAGCAGCACAAATGATGTGACAAGTTGTTGACCAAATTAGAATTTTGTGCCAGCAATGCGCACAAAAGTATGCAACAGTATTAGGAGCAAGGACTCTCCGCTCTCCAGTTGCCACCTGCCCAATTTACGACTCCCTCCACCCGAGAGGAAACGATGCCAGCAATTTAATGAGCTGCCATTTATATAAAAATGAGCAAAGTGGCCAAAGGTAGCCAAATATTTAGCAACGTTTCGAGTCGGAGCCAAACACCTAAGGGTACTCGGGAAACGAGTCGAGTCGAGTCGAGTCGAGAGTGAGTGTGTGTGTGAGTGTGAGTCAAAGTGAGGGAGGGAAGTATTCACATGGATGCGAGTCCGTGATTCATGCAATTCGCACAGCAGCTGGCCATAAAAATGGCTTAAAATGATCATCATAAACGTTGAGTGAGCAAATATTGCAATAAAAGTAAATGACTGAAGGACGTCGTAAAATATTTATACGTGATGCACACACACACACACACACACACGCACACAGACACTCACATGGAGTCTCATGAATATCATAAAAAAAAGCAAAGGAGGAGAGCTGCAAAATAAAGGCAACAATTGAGCAAGTCGAGCAAAAAAGTGCTAAGCATGCAGAAAGGTTTCAAGTCGCTGTGAGTTTTGACCTAATGATGAAGTCTTTTAACAAATTGAAGCCAACTGCAGGTGTAACTATGTTATTCGCTTAACACTATTTATAGTGCCGTATTATGGCACAAAGTTTGTTATAAACTCAATTTTATGATAGTTGCAATCAACCCACACCAAAGCTTCTCGCCCGAGAAGCCATAAAAGCCTGAAAGCATCGGGTGCCATAAAACTGTTTACAGCGTTGGCGCCTAAAAGTAGGCGACGACCAAAAAGTTCATTCAAATTGAAAATTCAGCAAATTTTAATATGCTTTGCACCCTTCGCTTTCATATTTACGTCATAGGTGCGATAAAAGTTCGTTTTTTCCATATTTTTGTCACCAATTCGAATAGTTGGCTTTAAACTAGATTGTAACTGATTGAAATTCCAACGCTCGCTTTACAGTCATGCCGTTAAGCTCGCCATCCTCTGCCTGTTATGGAAACTGCCTCGATGTTTGCTACCCCTATTCGAGAGTGGGGTGGTTGTGACTTTTTTTCGCTCTCACTGTTGCTACCCCTCGCTGTTAACTGTGCAGAAGTTTCGTCAAGTTCTCAGCTACCCCTTCAGCTGCAGGGGTAGTTAGATAATGTTAGCGAACATTGCATTGCAGGGGTTTTTATAGAACACAACTGTTATGCTAACAGGCTGTTAAAAAGTGATGTTAGTAGCAACTATAGTTGTCAGATATGAAGTTTATAACTAGTATTTAATTTTATTTTATTTTGTAAACTCTCTTCTTTGATTTGATATTAATATATTAATAATTTTCAGTAAGAGATTTGTTATTCGCGGCATATTTTATTTAAAATCCTCCACTTTAATGCTGTCTAACAGTTCGTTGTGCAAAGCTTGTCATGCAGAGCTTTTATGGAGCTTTCTGGCAGTATAAGAGCCTTGCAGCTTGCTTAGGGGAAGCTGCCCCTAAGCGTGATTTAGCAGCAAGCTCTGCGATAGCTTTTCGCCCCTAAAAGCCAACTGCAAGTTACAACAGGCTGCGATGCCACTTACAAAGGTTGTTGCTCATTAAAGGCTGCTCGCAGCGACGTCAGCGTCAGCGTCGACGTCGACGTCAACGGCACACACACACACGCATGCAAGCAGTCAGATACGATGAGAATGGATTGTTCGGGGCTGCATAGTTTGGGGTCCGGTCCGCTGCTATTTTGGCTTTTTGCATAACTTTTATTGTGTGCGACAGGCAGCCAAACACAGCTGGCGAATTTCGGTTTCGGTTTCGGTATCGGCGAGAGAGCGAGAATATTGCGGAAGTGAATGCTCAGCTCTGCTTCGCTCGCAGCCGTCGTCGTCGTCGTCATCGTCGCTGTTGCCGTCGCAGTCGCTGCCAGCGTCGGGTTGTTGCTCATCTCCGAGTGTGCTGTCTGTGGCTCTGTGTGTGCGTGTGTTCAACGGCAGCAACGATGAAGCTGATGCTGAAATGCGGCCGGTAGTCGCATCGTCGCATCAGGCTAACGCCGCCATAACGCAACGCATTCAATGTGGCAAGCGCAACAATGAGCTGCCGCTGCTGCTGATGTTGCCTCTATAGCTGCTGCTCTTCGTCGTCATCGTCATCGTCATCGTCGTCGTCGTCGTTATTGGCGTCGTCGTCGTCGCTGTCGCTGTCGTTGTCGCTGTCGCTGTCGTAGTCGTCATTCTGTCGTGTCGTGTGTATGCAATTTTGCATTAATTTTTGTTGCTGCGACCGAAAACTTAACTGCAGTTTAGCGTACATTTTCAAACGACGTGCTTCGAAATTGCCGTTCAAATGGCCAATTGCAAAAGTGCTGTGAACATCAAGTATACGCCGCTTGCGCCGCCACCGAACAATTTAGCTGCGCCATTCAATGCCACACATCGAGTGTAGACAAAAACATTATTCCATTTGGCGCCAAAAAAGCAGCAGTGCAACCATTTTGAAGTGATCTCTCCCCCATCCCCCCGTTCCCGCTCTCTGCCACAAACTGTGAGTGTGCGTCGCATGTGTGTGTGTGTGTGTAACAAGTTGGCAAACATAGAAAACAGAGAAAACCCAATTTTCAGCGGCACACAACTAAATTGTCGAGCTGTGAGTGTGTTATGAACCTGCGTCATTAAAGCCTTCGAGTTTTACTTCGTTGCAGTCCACGCTGCGTATGCGTAATATTCATGCCTTTTAAAGCAACTGAGTTTCAATCAATAATTAGAGCCCTTTGGCAGCACGAACAGCAACAGCATCACAGCGATTAGCAAAGTGTAAAGCAAATCAAGCAGAGTCGGCCACAGTTTGATTTAAGCTGTAAATAAGTTTGTGTGCTCTCTGCATCCGCATATCTGCTCGCATATCTGCCTGTATGTGTCGCTGGGCGCACTTAATAAACATCACTTTCAATAATAATATAAGCAGCCGCAGGCGGGCCATAAATTTAGTTGAGCACTGGCTCGACAGCTGCCGCCGCTTTCCTCTGCCGCTTTCCACTTGCCGCTCTGATAATTCGCGGGCAAATAAGGCAAACTCTTGAAACTGAAACTAAACAGCGAAACTTTGGCAAATAGCCGACAGCGGCATTGGCAACATGCGCGAACATATCCAAAATTTAAATTAACAAGCAAACAGACAAACAGACAAATAAACACACAAACATACGCGCACAAATAAATAAACAAAGCGCCAAGCGAGCAAATAAACAACGCCCCCCCAATGTCTGTGTTGATCAATATTCTATAATTCTAGCAGCAATCTAAACTGAACTGAATATATAGAAACAAATTTAAAGACTGCGATTAACACGAATTCGCTTGCATGCTGCAACTAAATGTACAATGAAATTGATTGTCCAAAAGGTAAGTGTAACAATCGATTGATTATTGCCAGTATTAAACTAAATTAAAGGTGCATAGTTAATCCACCGATATCCACTCGGAGCACTCCTCACTTGTTGCATAAATGCATGGCCCTTAAACTGTAAGTGGCCACATCAAATGGGCTAACAACGCCTTGTCTAGAGACTCGTTAAGGAATTGAACGAAGGCTTTTAACGCATTTGCCAGACCACAAAACGAATGCAGCTGTGTGCGTGTGCGAGTGTCCGTGTGTGTGTGCTCGCCTGCTGAGTTACATATTAAAAGAAAATATAAGAAAATGCCGGCAAATATTTTATCAATAATGCAGACAGACGAACGAATGAATACAGAGAAAACCAGAAAACCAAAGCATGCCACGAGCCATTGGGGGTGTCAGTCAGTCAAAGGCATCCTCTCCAGCTGGTTGCAAATGCTTACACAATAAATTCGTGAAACCATGCAGGACGCCCTGCCCTGATAATCATATTACACATACGACCCGGCAGCCACGTATCCAAAGAGGACCTCTTATGTAACATACATACATGTACAAAGGTTTCTTGGCTTCAACTGTACCCAAGACGCTTTCCATTTTGTCGGCAGTTTACATATTTTCATCTATTGTCTCTGCCACAATTCGTCTGTCCATACAGAAACTATATCCAGAAGTATGCCTCATCTGTTGGGGGTATTTTCAGCTGGTTTTCTGCTAGGTGTCAATGAAAGCTAAATACCTTAAATTATTTAGGCATCGAGCACAGTTATCATACTTTCAATTCATGTAAACGTATTCAATTAAAGGCTCGTTTTATGCAATGTGTGAACATGTAAAAATGCAAATTTTATTTAGAACTTCAGACTCGAATTTATGTATAATGCATGCCAGCTGTCAGTAGTATACAAAATTTTATTGTATACATATATTTTATTTTTCATCTAATAATAATAATAATAATAATAATAATAATAAATAAATAAATATATTTTTGACGCACAGCGTAAATAGCTTTGTGCAAGCCGATTTCCATCTAATGTAATAATGGGGTTAAATGTGCTGATAGAGTGAACCCATCGTTTTAGCAGAATATTGGCAGTCCATCTTGATTTAATTGTTAATTTTATTAATATTAATTTTAGCCTTAAATACGAATAACGTTCATATATTTTTTAAACACAATACATTTTTAAATAAAGAAACTAAATTATTATACCTGGAAATTAATTATTTAAAAATTGAATATTTAAGATATTAAAGCATTAAAAACTTTTTTTGAAGGCTCGTATATTATAGTAGATCATAGACAATCCAATTAAATATTCTAATTAATTTTATTGGCAATGGTGTTCCTATTAATCGCATTAGAAAATTAACCTTTCATATTATTGACCATTCAATGAATATTATGAAAACATGAAGTGTTCTATGATCAACTATTTTGTGATGGGATAAAGTCGGCCTATCGTTCTATAGAGAATTTCAATTCCCATTCACATCGAGCGACAGAGAACCGCCTCAGTTATACTTGTAAATGCTTTGAATTCAATAATAAACGTTGCATACTTGCCGACTAGCCTAGGAACGGTGTCTCTTGGAATTTTTCAATTTTATTTATGTATTTTCTTATTTACACACACCCAAACACACACAACACACTCACACCTACGCACACATATGCAGATGCAAGTCATTTGTTGTGCTGCTGTTTTGCCTTCACTTGATTCGCTTTACATAACATATATGTTACATACATATGTATGTACATATGGATGTATTCACACACAGACACTCACGCATACTTGAACACACACTTGTATGCATAAATAGATGTATTCATACGCACGCCTAGTGCCAGGACAGAACAGAGCAGAGCAGAACAGCCAGGATACAAGGGCAGGAACTCGAGCAGGAACCACATGCGATTTGCATAGGGAAAAATATCATCAAGGCGCTGGCGGTTAGTTGCTGTCTGTGTGTGTGTGTGTACGGGTGTGTGTGTGTGGGTAAGTACGAATGAGATGTTGCGCTAGTGATTGTCTCTTCTTGTTGCTCGATTCGCCTTTCTTTTGTTTGCTGCTTGCACTCTGCTTGCTGCTCAATGGTTGCCCAACAACAATATTAAATGAAAAGCCAACGCAAATGTGCTTTGTGTGTGCGTGTGTGTGTGTGTGTGTGTGTGTGTGTGACATACGCACACTCTTAAATATACATTTGAATTCCGTTTCAAGTTAGCGGCAACTGCGCAACAAAAATAAGCCAACAAAATGTTGAGCAATGCCCGCGGAAAGCGAATCAGGGTGATGATAGAGGGGGGGCTTAGAGGGCGCGCTGCAGCTTGGAAATTATTTTTAAAGGTAAGAAAAATATGTAAAAATTTATCCTTTCGCGCGTACGCGTGTGTGTGTGTGTGTGTGGATGGGTGAAGAAAACGAAACGAGAAATAAAAATTGAAAAGCTGGCAACACATAGCTGGGAAGCCCGAGAGGTCCTGAGGAAGGTGTGGCGGAGGCCAAAGATGCTTACAAAAGGCGCCGTGGAAATAAAATAAAAATGTTAAAATAAAAAGCAGCGATGGCAGCATCTGCCGCCAGCAAAAGGATTTGCATGCGTGTATCTGTGTGCGTATGTGAGACACAAGTATGTATGTGTGTGTGTGTGTGTGTGTGTGCCTCCATTTGCCTTTTTTGCCAGAACGGGACTCGGCACTCGGCACTCGGCGCTGGCGACTCTCCCCGGGGAACTATTGTTCTTATTGTTGCCTTGGATATTTTCTACGCTGTTAAGTTGACGCAAAAGGATCTCCGGATCTGCCTGCAGTTGTGTGTATGTGTGTTTGTGCGTGTGCGTGCGAGTGCGAGTGTGAGTGTGTGGAAAGGTACTAAGTCGGAACAAAGCTCAAAATTATGCAACATATTTTTTATTTTATTTCCGCTTCTCGGGCTGTTTTCTTGCCTTCTTCATCCCTTTGCTTCTTTCTTTTTTTTTACATATTTATTGCGTATTAAAGGAGAAGCTGAAGTGCCGAGGCATTTGCCTTGAGGTTTGCCCTGCCAACGCTCATAATTAAATTAGGTATTTTTCTTTGAGATGGAATTGAACTGATTATGAAAACGCAATGCGATTCCATTTGCCATTTGTCTGCTACTTATTTGCATACGAATATAAGTACATATCTATTTATACTTATGTTTATTTGTGTGCATTCATGCAAGCCACAATTACGAAATGGAAGTAATATATGTTCATGTTAGTTAATAATTTATTTATTTATGAATTCTGTAATTAATAATTATTTAGCGCAGAGTAATAATGGGGAAATATCTATAAGTTTCAATTTATTTAATAACTTATTGATTTCTATTATTTATAATACTATTATAATTATTATATACAGAAAGAAATATATATTTTGGTATACACAACTGCTGGAACTATATAAACATAAAGATATTAATGCATCGGAATCTCATTTATTATGCATTTCTATGCAAAAGTTAAGCCAAATAATTCGCATTCTAAATTACTTTTCTTTACTCCTTTAAACGAACGACCAAAATTGCTCAATTATGTATCTAAAACGGAAATGTCCGAAAATTTAATTAAAATTGCCAAACTTAATTTTGCTTCACACAAGCAACAAAAAAATGCCTGCAACAGCAGGAAGAGTGGGAGAAGCATAAAATATCTAAATATTCAGCCACACACAACATACAACGCAACAAGAACAACAACACGTAGGAGAGAAAACAGCAAAAAGCCAAAGCTCCTAAATTCTCCACTGCTACTTTTGAATCTGACATACACATATAGTTAGTTATACACTATATACAGAGAGAGGCAATGGCGATGGGAGGCAAGCGAAAACTTTAGTTTCAGACTGTGCACTGCGTTTTCAAATGAATTTAATTCAATGTCCTTTCAGTTATTCGTACAATGGACAACGGCACACGTTGCTGCTCCGACATTGTCCTGCATTTGGTTGCTTCCCAAGGTGAAACTTTCAATGCGATCCATTCAAGCATCAGTCTCGGTCTCAGTCGCAGTCACAGTCACAGTCACAGTCCCTGACTTTTTCGGGGAGCTTTCAATGGCTGTGATAAGAGTGAAAGGGAACCTGCCCGAGAAGTTCTCGATGTATGCAAATTGTTGGCGCCAAAGAAATGACCAAAAGCAAAACTTTTTGACACTTAATGAATTGCCGGAGGAGGCCACGTCAAAGCAACTGGGAACTGGGAACTAGGAGCTGGCAACTGGGATTGCTTGATTGGCTGTGCCAGTGGCTAGAAAGTGGAAGTCTACGCTGCGTATACTTAATATGCAAGCACATGTTTACTTTGACATACTTCTAATTGGGCTCGACGAGTGTTGCACCAAAAATACTAAAATCCAAGATCTAAATTTGAGATTCTCTCCCGTTGGCTTCAAAGTTATTTAATAATAATTTCCTTTATTGATCTCTGCCCAACTTGTGTAATAGTCATCTTTGGGATTCTTTTGTTAGTCAACTCGTATCCACACAGAGCCAAAAGTTACAACAACCCAATTCAAGTTGTTCGCAATCAAGTTCATACAATTCGTCGTCGTCGTCGTCGAGCAAAACTAACAAAATGTCTTAGGGCATATTGTCGTTTCGGGTCCTGTGCAAGGAAGGCAATAAAAGACAAAGCGGCGCTCGAGTTGCCAAGTAGCTTAGCATAAAAGAAACGAACTTGGCATTCGTTCCGTTTCCATTCCTTCGGCCCACTTGGCATATGGTCATGCATATTAACAACCTATTTTTATAATACCAGACAGGAGAGGACCGAACAGAACAGGAGAGGACACCAAAATACGCCCGACTAACTGACCAGAACGGCTTTTCTCGAAATGGCCAGCGTCCCATTAGCATGCCATGGTTCTGTCTATTAGGGAGGCAAGGCATCTTAGCAACTGGCAACTGCCACTCATGACTTACTCAAATGCACATTGGCAGGCGTTGTCAAAGGCAGTTCCAAATAGGAAATGGGCTGTGCTCGTCGTCACCCTCGCCCCGCCTGACATTTTGGGCATTTACTTAAACGGGCAACTGAAACTGGAACTGGGAAGTCGAGCAGTCGAAGAACTGACTGAAGTGGCCTGCTCGCCAGGCATTTAAATTCAATCGTCGCATTTTTTATGCGTTTCCTTTTCCTTTTTAATTTGCTTGTTTCATTTCATCTGCATCCTTCCCTCGCCCTTTTTTTCGGCCATGGATGTGTCCTTGACGTCCATATCCTTGTCATGTATGACTAACATGTTATTTTTTACTCTGCTTTGACTTCCGTTTCAGTCGCATCCAAAGCGATCTGAGTGTCTGTCTGTGTGTGTGTGTGTGTGGCTATGCTGTCTATGTCCTGCGGATGTAATAATTGTCAGCAGCACTTTGCGTAGTTTAAACGCAGCCCACGCAAAAATAGTCAGCATGCAGGAAATGCTAAAGTGAATTTTATGCAGCAGAAGCTCTTCTATAATTCTCCACTCTCTCTCTCCATCTTTTCCCTTATGCAAATCGATTGTCCAATTGAATTTTAAGTGTTTTTTGATACTTTTTACTGCAAAGTGTTTCACAGCTTGCGGCGTGTTGGCATATGAAATGTAATTGACCAACCCTAACTCGTCTGGCTATTCATGATTTATATTATCAATATTCAAGCACTTCGAGTTGCAAATCTGTGTGTGACTCAAATACTCTCAAAAGACTACTTCAATGAATTTTAAATATCGTTGAAAAACGGATACAACTTTTCATAAGTCCAATATATATTTTTGTTAAGAGTCGGCCATTGCATGTGGAAAAATGTCGAATGCTGTTTACAGAGAAAATGCATTAGCAAATTTTTTAATTCATGCCATTTAAAAAAAAAGAATACAGTAAATAAATAAAAATTTAGTTTATAGTAAAATTGTAATGATAATAATTATTATTGGTTTTCAGCATTAAAATTGTACTTAATAATTAAAAATATTTTGTTTAAAAAAGTAACAAAAAAAGTTAAACCTTTTCCTTCCATTCCAATTAAAAATAATTACTCTGACCAGTCGCTCTGACCAAGGATAAGACACGACTCGCATTTTATTTTCGTGATATCAAACTGCCGGACCTATTGCAATTCATTATGGTTTAATTTACTATTTATTTATTTAATTTATTTATAGTTAGATGTAATGTACTTAATTGTATATTGTAAATAGAACAAATTATAATGCCAACTCGGATCCAACCGATAAAGTTAATGCAAGCCAACAATTTATTATGTTATTATTATAATGCTAAACAAGCTATTTTATTTTCTGAAGCTCGGCTCCAATTAAATCACAAATAGGCAGCGCTGACGCTACATCGAATTACCGGCTGGCAATTACCGGACGCACACACGCAGACAGCACACACAACACACCCAACACACACCACACTCACGACACACACACGCATAAGTATAGCAACAAATGAGCGCATTTAAAAACATTAACGCGCCGCGCGACGGCTGCAACAAAAGGGCCACAAGGGCGACTAACAGGACAGCTGAAGGAAGAGCAGTAATAAAAATGCAAGCAAGGATGATGCTGAGCGAGGGGGAGCGAGGGAAAGAGGGGGATAAAAATTGCGCAACATGACAGCAAAATGCATATTATGCATAATTAACTGTTTATGCGAATGAGTGACAAACGAAAGGACGTGGACCCGGCCACGAAGCGGCAGAGAAGGAGAACGAGCAGAGTGCCAAGGGGGAAGCCTATGACAATGCTGACGATGATGACGATGTTGATTATCATGATAATGATAATGACCAGCAGCGTCATGATGAAATTCGTTGAAAGTGAAACAATGCAAACGTTGCCCTGCTCTCGTCCTGATTATGCTTTCCTGTTGGGTTTCTGCTAATTTAGACGTTGACTGCTGCTCCTACAGCTCCAGCTCCAGCTCCAGCTCTTGCTTCGGCCGCTGTGGCTTTTAATAATTCACACCCCAAAGCCAAGCGAGGCGAAGAAAAAATGGGTTAAAAAGGAAAGCACGATGGAAATTGTGTATGAGGGTCGCAGGATCAGGCAGGAGGCGTGCTGCTTTGCTTTGCTGATGCTTCTGCTGATGCTTCTCCTGCTGTTGCTGTTGCTGCTGCTGCTGCCGCCTTTGTCATTTGGCCGACGTCGCTTTCACTCTGCACACTGTCAATTTGACATGTTTACCATGTGTCTGGGCCTAGGCATGTGCCTCTTTCGCTCTATCTCGCCTCTGCTCCTGTCCCTGTCGCTGTCCCTGTCTCTGTCCCTGTCCTCTGTGTTCTGATCTCATATAACAAAAGGCTTGTTAGAGAAAAAAAACCATAGCATACAATCCCGGGCAGGCTGACGAGACACATTTAGTCATTGGGTTTCAGAGAGAGCCGAGCAAAACTTTTTAGACTGCTCTGATATTTTTGTGGTTTTTTCTTCTATTTTTTTCCTTTTTCAAAAAGTTGCTCGTCGCCGCATCGAGACGACAACAACAATACACATGTATCCAAAGTCTCCTCTCCGGCCCTCTCCCCATTTGGGTTTAGTTGTGTGTGCATGCGTGTCTGGACCATGTTTGATGACACGACAGCAGTCATCATTGTCTTTGTTGGCAGAATGCGACTTAATAGGTTGCTGACTTTGATAAGCCAGAGCGGCCAAATAGCTCAACATCACTTAATGGCCTTGAGCAATACTTATATTATTTCAAGAATTTTATTTTATATTCCATTCCAATATAATCTGCTCTTTGAATATTGTCTAAAAGGATTGAATTTTACCATGTTTTAAATATTGGGTAATTTTAGGATATATTGTTATATTTTTTGTTCTAATTATCATTATCAAATTGGATTTTTCATTTGAGAATATTGTAGGATTTATTGAAATATTTATTTTTTCAGGAGATGCCAATTTTTATAAAGTGTAGTACATGTGTTTTTAAGCCGAAAATGTTTTTTAATTATATTTAATTCAACTAATTTTAGCGGAAATATTAGAAGCTATGGGAGGCGCTCAATCACACTCCTTTCTTTAATTAGCGATCCATAATTGAATAAATTATGCCATGGCAATTGCAAATTGTGCAGAACTGCAGTGAACTATTCAATTCCATTCATGTGCAAATATTTTATTACTCAGACTGGCAGGAGATATAAAGCACGCAAATATATATGAGTATATATATATGGATGTGCAGTCACACAAACATATACATTGTGAGATACGCAACCGCAGCAAATTAATTAATAACACACTCAACAATGACAATTTTCCGCATGGAAAAACTACAAAACGTTGACTTAATAACAACAGCAACAGTCACGGCAGCAAAACAAAGACACCAAACTGAACAAAAGTCAAAATAGAGAGAAAAGCAATGCAATTTCATTTGATACTGATCAGCATCAGCAGCTGTCTGTCTGTCTGTCTGTTAATGATGCGGGTCGCGTTGCCGTTTTTAATATTTGCGAAATGTTTTACATTGATCAACATAATTATGAATGTGGCGCCACCTGGCGGCCAAGCCCCCAAGCCAACATGTGTCTCGTTTCCTCGTCGCCTGTCAGTCACATGTTATTTTTCGCCATTTTTGGATTTTTGGTTGACTTGTCACTGAGTTTTGGATGTTTCGCAGCGAGATGTTCCACACTCGCGTGTCTCGCCGACTCTAAACTCGACCCCAACCACATCTCAGCTCCTGTTGGCGCTTTGTTATCGCTGATGCTGATGCTGATTATGATTTTGTTGTATGGCAGCAGCATCTGTGCACACGCGGGTTTTTTGTTGCTATTGTTGCTAAACAGCAATGTGATTTCACTCTCGTCTTTCTTCTTGTGAATTTGTGCGTGCAACTCTCATTCCTCTCTCCCCCCTCAGCGCTCACACATTATTATGTGAGTTGCATTGTCTGTGTTTGTGTGTGCATACTTACGGCAGATGGCACTTGACGTTTTTGTAGAACTTTAAGGCCAGCTGATGCTCACGGTTATTGTGAAATGTATTCATAAGCAAGCAGATCTTCAAATGCTTTCAGTTTGAAATGATTTTTGCAGAAGTACATTAAATAAAGATTTAAAATAAAACTATTGATGAAAGTAACAAAAATTAAAACAGTAAAAAGCTGGAATACTTTTTTAGTATCAATTTAACTTATATCAATTTAAAAAAAAAAAAATATAATCTTAGCAACAAAATTAAATGAGCACAGAAAAATGATTTAAATTATTGATAAAATATGCATAATTACATATATTCATATTAGTTGTATGTTTTTAATTTTTAAATAAAAAAACAAAACTATTTTCATTATTAAAATTTCTTAAACTGATCTTAGCAAAAGTAAATACATAATCAAAAACATTTAATTTAAATTATTTATGACATTTGTGTATATGGCACACTTATTTTTACATTTTTTTGTATGTTATTTTAATACTAAATAATTGGAATTGCAACTTTATCTAATATTAAGAATTCTTTTATTAGTGCAAATAATTGATCTAAATGAACACAATCTTATATGAACATGAATTCCAACTTATTTTGCTACTCCGAAATGCATCTCAGCATTTTGCATGGTTTGTGCATCAAATCCTTGTCGCAGTCGCCTGGTTTTTAATCAAAGGGCCTTAAAGCTGGTGGCAACTTCAAAGGCGGCTTTTCTTTAGTCAGAGTCTCTTGTCTCGCATCTTGCATTTCGCATCTCTCGTTGCTCTCATTGCTAGACTCGCTTTTTAGGGTTTTGTCTTGGCAACTTGAGCTGCGCTATCTTTGGAGTTACAGCTGCCGTTTTCAACTGCTGGCTGCAATTTTAATTTAATTTGAAAGTGCTTAAAACGCGCCTTTCTTTCCCATTTTGTTTTCAAGAATACCATTGCACTTGCCACGTGTGTGAGTGTGTGTGTGTGGATGTGTGTGTGAATGTGGGTAAATTCCTCTTTGTGGTTAGGCTGTGCTCGCTAGCAGAAGAGGCTTGGCTCCTTCTCCTCCTTGCAATCCCGCCTGTCCAAAACTGTTTACAACAGAGGAAAAAACTGAGCTGAGCTGAACAGACAAATAAAAAGGCAGCTGGCGACTTTGTTGCATTTGTAAGCGGAGTTGGCAACGTTTGTGCATAAATGATATGACTCGAATACTACTCGTATGAGTGTATGTGCGCGTGTTTGAGACGGCAGCAGCTTCATTGTATTTGCCATACGTTGCGCATACGTCGCGTTGTCAGAGACACATCGCAATGCAACGTAGAAAAAACGCAAGTCGAATTCGCGTTGAGTTGATTAATTCATAGATACCCTGCCGCTAATCCAAAGCATCAAAATATTTTATTTATTGAATGAAAAAATGAATAACATTAAATATAAATATGGAAATAAATAATGTAAAAGTATCTTATAAATAGATTTGCAGTTATAATCAAAGTTTGCAAATATGAATAAATTTAAATTTAACAAATTACACATATTACAATATCAAGTTAAGGATATTGTAGAAATTAGTACTACATTCCTATATACATAAATAACTTTAACTATTCAACTGATCGAAATTAAGTAATCAATACATTTAAACTGTCTGAAATATTCCATGAAAAATTACGTTGTACAATCTAATGATGAAGGGACTGTTGTATTAATTTATAATTATTTTTATTTTAAGTCATTCCTTTAATTATACCAAATAAACATTTAAGTATTTTCTTTAGTTACTTACAATGTTTATAAAAGTGAAAAATGTTTGTGCTTCAGCACATCTACAGCATACCGTAGTTGATAGAACACTGGGTATCAAAACAAAAATCAACGCACACAAAGCAAACATGCACAATTATACTACGTGGTGAGTGCTCTGCTGGGTGTGCGTGTGTGTGTGTGTGCTGCGTGCGTGTGCCGGCCGGCCTGCCAGTGTTGCCAGAGCATTGTGATGTTTTGGCTGGCACGCTATCAGAGCACACAAGTCCAATGTCAAATATGCAACTGCTCGCCGTCTCTCATCTCTCGACACTAGACTCTCGACTCTCGCCGTTGGCAAACAAGACAATGAAAATGCTTGTCGACTAGCTGCGCAGTTGGAGTTGGCGTTGGCATTAAAAAATAAAATAAATACACCGCACACACTCTCACTGAGTCAACTCGACTCGACTCGCCTGTGCCTGCGAATGCGACTCGGTCGCTGGCAGCGTCATTTTGTCATTCAGCCAAAATGCGAGAGAATGCGAAGTTTGTCGCGGCGCTTTGCGAAAGAGGGTCCCTGGCGAACTTAGTCGTCACATGGCAGGAATACAATTGCTTTTATGAAATTAAATTACGACACACATATTTAAACACTCCCAGAGGTTGAGTACAGCCCAGCATATCTCTGTGTAAATAAGTGAACGAATGTGAGCGGGATGCAGGGAATCGACTGCAGTCAACATAAAACTACACATTTGATTTCAGATAGTAAAGCCTTCAAAAGCCATGCGGAATCTGTGTTACCAACGAATATTGTATTGAGTGACTCAGAAAATATTTTTCACAACTTTTGTATTGTTATGAATTATACACGATAATAAAATTTATATAATTGCTTTTTACTTCATATTATGAATTGGAATATAAAATTAAATAATTTTGCATTTTTAGTCAATAGCTTAACATTATATTGGCATTTAGTTGTCACAGAAAAGAGGAAAGATCATTTATTTTAAAATCAGCCCATACTATTTAATTCCGAACAATATCTATGCATTATTTAAAAGGTTTTTTCTTATTATTGTTATATTTATTGATGGCTTGGGCTTAAAATTATTGCGTGTTGAATTCAGAGAATTTTAATTATTAAAACGGTAGTTTTTCTTTTAGTTTGAAGAAGCTACCATTAAATTTGGATTAAATTTAGGATTCATTTGTATGGCTGTTAAATTAAGATAATTTTTAATGTTATATGAATTATGTTATTAGGTTTACCCTATTTATGTTTTTTGATTTTCAATTCTGATCAAATTACTGTCAGATGCGATTTGTGATTCAAGAACCCGCAGCATAATTGATTTTAAAAGGCATTCATAAGAAGTACAATTTGAATTTCGAATAATGGAGTTCCATTTAAAAAATTTGCATATTGATCAATCAATGGCAAATTGAATGCAACTTGGGTTTTTTGTCACTTGTCGGAAGTCAATAGAAAACGCAGCTAAGGTAAATTAAAAATCTCATTTAAATTAATCCTCAGTGTGGGGCAGTGGTGATTGCTACTTCTCTCACTGGGCCAACAATTCCCCCGCTTTCTCCCCCTCTCTCTCTCTCGCTCTCTCTAAACTCCACTTCAGCTTGTTGTTGGAGCTGTCGTCGTTGTCGTTGACGTTGTCATCGTCATCAGCGCATTACAAACAATTCCACTTTAGGCACGCAGCCACAGCAGCTTGTGGTTACACGGCTTGTGCACATTACGAGCGATGGGCGTGGCACTTACACCCACACACACACACACTCACACGCTCACCTAGTAGTCTGGTCAGTCTGTGTGTGTGTGTGAGCTTAAATCTTGTTTAGCAATTTGGAATTTTTAAATCCCATTAAATTTGCAATCAGCATTTGATTTGTTTGTTAAGGACTTGGATTCGAACTCGGACTGTGCTTCTGTGATTGTGCTTTAGAAATGCAGCTTTGCTGCTGGAAACACGTTCCACATATTGCCCAGACAATGGCCATTCAATGATTCAATAGTTTAATTTCCAATTTCCAAGACCATAAACAAATATCCTTTCAGCCAGACGGGCATCTGCCACAGCAATAACAATTACAGCCTTCTATTTAGTTTAGTTATTAAATATATCCATTTCCACTTTACCAAATTATGCCGCACATATTGCCAGTCTATGCCACAAACTCCATCGTCAAACACGTGGGCATCTGTTCATGTATTTGTATCTGCATCTGCAGCTGGATCTTTATCTGCATCTGCATGTGTAATTAAACAAAAGTTAATAATGTGTTGATTCGAATTTAAAGTATTTATGCAATTTCCGTTTATGCCTTCCATGAGCCAGCCAAGTCTGCCAGTGTGTGATGTTTTCCTTTCACTTTACAAATACTAATTGCAATTATTTAATTACATTTCCAGCTGCAATAAAGCATGCACATATCACCGTTGCTCTTGGCAGCGTGGAATTTGTTTGCAACTTCGCTTATTTGGCACGTATTTAATAAGGAGCCCAAGACAAGTAAAGCTCAAATTTAACCGACATTCCCGACAGACAACTCACTTTAAGATTGTCCGCTTTGGCTAACTGGCTTTGACGAAAACAAATTGTTCAATGGGCTAAAATGTTAATTGAATTCCACAAATCTGCTTTCATTCAACGTCAGCAGGTTTTACGAAATGATAAACTACTCGTAAAGTATTTCACTTGATATTATTAAAATGAAAATATGCTTTTATCTTATTAACAATCATGAAATAATAATCTGTTAATTGTGGTATGTGCAATATAGTCTGGAATAAAATGGAAGACATTTCAGCTGATTAATGGTAGTTTATTATTTGTGATTGTGATTCCGAACTAAGCCTACTTAATGAAGTGCTGACAGTCCTCCTAGCCAGTTTTGTATAATTCTTTTGTAGGGATTAGAAACAGAAAAAATATGTTGTTTTTCCAGTTGAAATGTATGTTAATACCAGCTTTAAAATATCTTGCAGAAGTAATGAAACAAACAAATTCAATTTCTTTTAAATTTATTATTACAATTAGTTAAGCTGTACTTGAACAGATTTCATTTTAAAATTATCGAGCCTGCTATAAAACAGATTCAATTTTTGTGCTCATTATTATTATTTAAACAGTAATTAAATATCTAAACTAAAATAGATTATGTCTATAAAAATTAATTTTATTTTATTTAATAAAAAGTAAAATGTAACTGTCGATTCTTCATAGTTGATATAAGTGTGTAGAGCTTTCATTTTGAATTTACGCACTATTTAAATTCGTATCATTTAATTAAACTTAATACACTTTTTAAGTAATTGGGCTTCTCAAATAAATAAGAAAGTGTATATAGCTAGTCGACCAAGCAGCTGGCTGAATCAGAAATCATTCAATATTCTCAGCGAGTGGCAAGCACGCAATCAGTTCAACTTTTGGGATGCCAACCACGAATTCTCCAACTGCATTGTATTGTAATTCAAAACCTCTTACACAGGTCAACTGACAACAGTTGGCACCGACCAGCAGCAGCAACAGCAGCAACAACAATAACAACAACAACAACATCAGCATCAGCAACGCAACAACAACAACAATACAAATACAATGCAATTTCGAAATGCCAAGAAGAAAATAGTTTAAGTGCAAAATTTTACGCTTTATCGAATTACCCGCGGGTGCTTTAACTTACTCCAGAACTTTTCGGGGGCCAAAAGTTTTACTGCGCACTCATTGCACAAGGGGAGGAGAGCGGGGAGAAGGTTGAGGGGCTGGGAGGGAAGTAGACGGTTCACAATTTATGATTGTGAGGTGTTGCAATGGAAACTAAATGCAATTTTTGCTCAGTTACCTGCGACTGAAATTTGTTATATTTTCTTACTGTCAGCCAAGCCATTTGTTAAATGAGTTAGCAAACCTAATCGAAGATGCATTGCGAAATTGTTAATTTGCGAGAGTTGCCGAGTTTTCAGAGTTCTCGAGAAGTTGCAGCAACTTGCCTTGACCCCAATCCCAGTTAGCCAATGACCAATGGCAAGTTTTGTTTTTCGCTTGCCCTTTTGCTGGTCATTCGCCCAAAGGCAGAACAACAATTTAACCCCATGCAGCATACGCTACATCGGATCGGAACAATAAAAAAATAATTTATAACAAAGCGGCCGTAAAATGGGCAAAAGACGAGCGAGAGAACGACCAACTAAAATTGCCCCAAAATACTAAAGCAAGATTTATGCAAATCGGAAGTAAACATTAATCAAAATTTTTTTGTGTGTTGCCTGCACAATTCGCCCACAAACAGTTGCGAATATGGGTGTGGGTGTGTGTGTGTGTGTGTGTGTGTGTGTGTTGCCGTGTTGTGTATGCGGCTGGCAGGCATACAAAAAGTAGAGGAAAACGAGTGGGAAAAAACGTGGCAAACTTTGCGGCGCCATGCGAAGAGATTGCACGCTTATGATTGCGGGTCAGAGATACCCCAAAAAAGAATCGCCGGAATGAGCGGAAACCGAAGCCGCTACAACAGCCAAAAGAAAACTCTATGGAAACTTGGAGCGAAAACTTTTCCTTGCAGTTGTTGCTGGAACTTCATAAATTACAACTTCATATGTCAAAAATGGACACGCAGCGAGACTTTCTATGCTTTTTGTCATTTATATGGAAACGTCAAATCAGCAAAACGTGTTTCGCCTGCTTTTTTTCCACCGAATTGCAATACAGACAGCACAACTCTGGCGACAATTAGTCATCGTTTAGTGATAAATTGTTGTGTTGAGTAATTTTGCTAAAACATTCCCCAAAGCCAAACTGGACTGGGAATCGGACAGTCTTTTGAGCACGTGTGACAAGAATATCTTAAAACAAACTGGAAAATCGGTGTAATTAACTGCAGCACGAAGCCGGAGTCGGATCGCGACCCGAACGTTTGGTTATCGACAGTCTGGTGAATTCCTCGGCAGTCGTCGGATGAATGCCAACCGTATTCAGCAGGGTTTTCACTGTGAGCCCCGACTTCAGGGCCGCAGCAAAGCCTTGAATCACCTCGCCAGCAACCGGACCCATGTAGTGCAAGCCGAGGATTTTCTGATCCCCCGACACCTCGGCCACCGCCTTGAGGTAGCAATGACGCACGCTCTTCTGGGGTATAAAGAACTCGGTGGGTTTATAGTACCCATGGAACACCTCGATGTTCTCGGCGCCGCGTGACTCGATGGCCATCTCCTCGGACATGCCCACGCAGGCGTACTCCAAGGGCGTAAACACGGTGGTCGCCACATCCGTGTAGTCCATCAGCTGTGTGGAGCCGGCAAAGAGTCGCCGAGCCAGCAGACGACCCGATAGGATGGCAACGGGCGTGAGTTCGGGTCTGCCATGGATAATGTCGCCCACGGCATAAATGTGCGGCACATTCGTGGCCTCCGTGTGATCGACGACAATCTTGTCGTTCTCGGTTTTGACGCCTGCTGCCTTGAGATTGAGGTCATCGATGAGCCCCTTGCGGCCAATGGCCCACAGCACGGTGTCGAAGACATCGCTGCCCTCCGCATCAGTAGAAGTATTGTGATGCTTGACTAGCAGACTGCCGTTGGGCAGACGCTCCACGGCCGTGGGAATTGTAGTGCCCAGAAAGCGAATGCCGCGCTCGGTCATCATGGCAGCGAGCAGCTCGGACATCTGGCGATCGAAGCCGCGCAGCACAATCGAACGCACCATGACCGTGGGCTCGTAGCCGAGTCCCTTGAGGAAGCAGGCGCACTCCAGGCCCACATAGCCAGCACCCACAACCAGAGTGCGTCCCGGCTCCTTCTCGTAGCTGAAGATGTCGTCGCTGGTGATGCCGAACTCGGTGGCGCCGGGTATCGACGGATAGCGAGGACGTCCTCCGACAGCCACAACCACATGCTTGGCGGTTAGTTGTCGGCGTTCTCCTTTCTTCGTCCAGTACTCGATGGTGTGGGCGTCCACAAAGCTGCCCATCGAGTTGACGTACTCCACTTTCTTGTCCCGCAAGTCGACGCGCGTCACCCAGTTGACAGACTTGATGTGATCCTGCACGGATTTGATCAGCTTCTTCCAGTCGGGCTTGATGTTCTGGGTGTTCACGTTCCAGCCATAGGCGACGGCCTCGTAAACAGCCTCGCCCAGCAGACAGGCCTGATGCATCAGCTTCTTGGGTATGCAGCCCACATTCACACAGGTGCCGCCAATGCCCCACGTGGTGCCCACAGGCGTGGGCTTGACGTAGTCAAAGCACAGCACTCGAGCGCCGCACTCGACGGCTTCTTTGGCACAGGCCAAGCCTCCAGAGCCGCCGCCCAGCACCACGAGGTCGTAGTCGAACTTCTGGTTGCCAAAGCTGCTCTTGGAGCGCACGAGACTCTTGCAAGTCGACAGCCTGCTGAACGTCGATTTCCTTAGCACCTTGAAGAGCAACATTTCGAGCAGACTTTTGCTTTTTATTACAAATTTTGAGATTTCGTTAAAAAGCACCTTTGCGTGTTTAAATGTTAATCGTTGTCAACTCGTTAAAATTCGAGCAGGCGTTGACAGAGTGTTGGCTGCAAGCGCTGCCAACTTTGTGCAAACTAAACCTCAAATATTATAGTGTTATCGAAAGTATTTTTATTTATATTAGCTATATTGCAAAGAAGATCAATAATTAATTATTATTAACTTGCTAAGACTAATATTGCAGGAAATGTTTTACAAAAACAATTTTTTATTCAAATTATTTTATGGCACACTTCATATTTTGTTTTTGTTTTTTTATTATAAATTTACGTTAAACAGCTGAATTTTAATTATTGTTGTATTGTATTGTTTCTCCAAAAAATGTTGTTTCACATTCAACTTTATTTTTGCATAACTTGGCAACTCTAAGAAACTTGCAATAAAAAACTTTGTCGTGTGGCAACGCTGCTCTACCGATTATTTTTGGAGAATAAGATCAAAGTCGCCATTGATAAGTAAAAGCGGAAAGTCGTTATCGAAAAAGTTTAATAAAGTTGTGAAATTAAGCCGAAATGTTTAAATTCAACCTACACAATTTTATAGTTTCAATTATTATACATATATATGCATATATTACATTATATACATATGTACATGCAAAATAATACATTATATGCCAATTAACTGATCTTGGTAAAAACTAAAATATTAAATTCAAGTTAATTATTGATTAGTATACATAATGTTAGCCGTCCCATAAGCATCGCGCTGAACACACTTCGAAGTCTTATTGAAGCTCTAACAGCTTTGACTATTGGCCATCTCTCACCTGCTCTTAGCCAAATTTGGCCGATGGCCAGTGACCTAGATGTCGAGCTCTTCCCCTTCTCCAAGCCAAGTGCACCCATCAATTTTGCTCCAGTTACCGAGTTACTCGACGACTTCCAAAGCTACAACCGGTGTCCTTTGCAATACCATCAACATCATCCCAAAATCACGGAATGCGAAAGTGCGTGTGTGTGTTTCCGTCAGTCGGCGTTCTGCGCTTTCAATTGCAGCATGATTTATTTGGCCAGAGTTTTTATGCCGGGGCCCAATGTGTGATCTAGAAGGGGCAACCCGAAGGAATCGTAGCTGTTTAATGCGTACATGTCAAGTGCCTGAATATTTTAGTTATTGGTCATTTTACTTCAATAGTTTTTTCACTTCGAGCATCTTCAAGGCAAATGCCTCCCTTCACCTCTCGCCTTCCCACACGCCAGTCATGCTTAAATGTATGTATTTTTGGTTTGGGGAAACCTTTTGCTGTATACAAATCCAGTAAAATGGTGAAATGTCAGTTTCAATGATTTATGTTTCACCATGGACCATTTGGAATTTTTGGCAGGCCGTTCGTTGGTTGCCTTCTCCCCCGTCCCCCGTCCTGCTCCCTTCCCCTTGGCCGTGACCAACGGCCCGCAGCCCTCCCAATCGAGTAAATGGCGCTATGGTCTGTTGCCTGCCTGCATGCTTGCTGCCTGCTTGCTGCCTGCTTGTTGGCCTGTCCTGTCCATGGTTATCCTAATTTCTAATCTAATATTTTTGCGTACCATGAAACAAAAAAAAAAAAACAAGCAAAAACGAGAGAAGAAAACGAGCATTGGGAAATTCTTGGCCATGTCCGATGTCTACTTTCGGTATGATTTACTTTTGCGGTTTGTTTTTGGTGCGTTTAACCGCAAATATTTAATGGTTTTATTTCCGAGCCCTTTGCAGCCCTCAGCTGCGATTCATTTGTATATGTCGAGGTCTGCTTCGGTTTCGGTTTCTGTATTTTTGGCATATTTATTAGTTGAACCAAACGACCTAGAATTTGTAGTAGTGTCGTATAGTTTGTGTGTGTGTGTGTGTGTGTGTGTGGCCAAGGTTAAAACCTAAGCCTGTGAGTGATTTGTGCGTTGTGTGCCGACTGCCGAGTCGACCCAGTTAAGTGGACAAACATTAATTCAAATGAAGCTCATCGCCTATTGGCCCATCCTATAGCCGTAGCCAAATCTCTGTCCACTTTCCGCTGCTTTCTCCGTCGCTCCAATTTCGATTTGGCAGCGGCCACAAACGATTGTCGTTGCAGTTTTAAAGCTCGATAAAAGAGATTCAAATATAGGCCGTTGATGGTCACGAGCAAGCAAATGATAAAACCAAAATTCGAGTTCTCCAGTTGGCTCTTCCACAGCGAATAAATGAGCAGCAGTTGGAAGCAGAATATTCGTTGGTAGATGAATATATTCCAAGCGAGAATCGCACCGAACAGCCAGGCAACTACACGATTCTAAGGCAGACATTTGATAAATTATATGTAGCTACTAAAAGTGATTTCGATTTACCTGAATGAAAGCTGGCAACATCAGCAGTGCATTAATGGGAATATTCAAGTAGAGCATCAAAGCGAGGAATTTGCAGTTTCCAGTCTGTTCGAAGATCGAATCCTTGAGTGACTTGGAGTCTCCTACAATGTGGACATAGTTCCAAATGGAAGAGGGCTGCTTGACCGCTTTCTTAGAGTCGCACTCTGCTAATTTATATATGTAAATAATATTTAATAAAATTAAACTTATAAGCTTACCGCCAGCAATGCGAAAGATATTTCTGATCACGAAGCCGATCAGCGCATTAAACATGAAAAGATTTAGTGCAGCAAGCTTGAGCATTTTTATCAAGTAGTAAATATCGAATTAACACACATTCAATGCCTGCTGGCTAAAATACATTTTTATTTTTTCAATTTATTTGTCTTACAATTAAAAACCCAGTTTATATAATAAAATAAAAATGAATAAATAAATATTTGAAATATTTGTATCAAGTCTTAAATATCGAATTAAAACAGACATTCAATGTCTATATTACTTTTATAATATTCCAAATGTTCTCAATTTAATGTATTTTCATATGCTTTCCTATCTCTTTGCAGGTAAGTGGCAGCTAAATGCAAATTGACTTGAGAGAGCCAGAAATTCGTAAGTACTCGAAGTTCGCATCATTTGACTTACACAAAGAGATTATTTCAGAGAAATTTGTATTTGCATAATCTGAAAGCAAAGCAAAAGCAAAAGCTAAAGCTAAACAAAGCAACAGACCAGACGCTCGGTGTCGAGCCAGACAAATTTAAATAAACGAATTAATAGCAAAAATTGTACAACAATGATTATTGCCAATAGCAACAGGGCTCAAAAGTTTCATTATGAATTGTGAATGTCCCCGACTCCACGCTCCAGTCTCCACTCTCCATTCTCTCATTGGCTGAGATGTGCTCCATTGTAGGCCATAATGTGCTGACAATCGTTGGATTGCAGGCCTTTCACACAAAACGCAACTTGGGCTATCTAGATAATTTCAACTTTAAAATGACCAGACGTTGGCTGGTTTCTCCAAGTGCTCCTCCAATGACTTGGAGCTGGGAGCTGAGCCTAGGCAACGGGCAGAATTACGGCTCCAACTTTTGCCAAAGCTGTAAAAATGCAAAAGTTTGCCCAATAAACATTAGGCATAACTTTGTTGGCAAAACTTTTCGCGACTCACCTTACATTTTTATGGTTCTAGTTCCCCATTGAAATGTCCCCACATTCCTTTCCACTCTCAGCGCTCCCTCCCCGCCCTCCTTTGGAGTCTGCAGTAGGCATAAAAGAAATGCTCCAATTTTTTGTTGTTTTTTTTTTATGCTACCTGCCAAGCGACAAGTTTATCAAATGTTTTACAGCGACTTTTCCTTCGTTTCCTTCTTTTTTTTTTGTGCAAAACAAATGAAGTTCAATTTGTGTGACGGTAGGTTTTCCATTATGGAAAACATGAAAAACTTATCATTTCTTGAGTGTTGCGTGTCTCGTGTTGCCAGGCACTTCATTTTTTTTATGATCTCCACTCGGCAATCTCAGTCTCGAGGGCTGTTTAAATACGTTACGCGCAACTCACAAATGGACAAATAATTCATCAAATATTAATTAAATTTGCGCCTAATTAGTTTGATTCATAGCCCTAGACAGCTGAGCGAAAAGACCGAAAAGGCGACGGGTCGGAGGTAAACATCAAAAAGGTGTTTGCTGCTAGCTCGCGGCAATGCTTAATAAAAGTTAAACAAAGGTCAAGGAGAGCTGCAAATGCCTAATTAACGCCTTAATGAGCGATGCGGAGCAAAGAGTTCAAGTCAAAAGTCAAATAATTGGTAATCTGAATTCGTTTTAAAGCGAACAACAATTGTACAATTCATTTGGCAAAAAAACAATTTGTAACAAATTCGAAAAATACCAATTGAATAGTTGTTATTCATATGCGTATCGGCAAAAAAGTATTCAAAGGAATGCGGGCTGGGGCAAGGAAAGGGATTGCAGCAATTATATAAATTGTTGTCGATGTGCCAGGTGAATGCTGCATTTTTAGTTTGTAGTTTAGTTGTTGTTTCCCCCTCGTTGCCCGCAAATTTTCATCTTGCACACAAATATTTAATTTAGTTTATTGAAGTATTTGTTGTTTGACTTGTTTGCCATTAGTTTATGCATGTGGTGATTGTGTGCTTGGTTGGCTACGCCTCGAGAACTCTCTCCCCACCGACGCCGACGCCGACAACCAAACCAACAAGCAACTTCTTGACCAAATTCTCAGAAAAGTATTTCCCCCAGAGAGGAGGGAGGGAGGGGCTGAAACGACTCTGGTTTTGTTTGTTAAGGCATTGCTTGCCTTAAAACTATTAGTATTACTTTGTTGATTTTCACCACTTGGCAACACAATTTTATTAATTAATTTCCAAATCGCCTAGTCCCCTGGTCTGCAAAAAGGATTTGCTTTTCTGGGCTTTTGCCCATAAAAAGTCAATTAGTTTTTAGGGCCACAAAGTTAGTTAAACATGAGTTGTGTCTGGGTTTCAAATGTGTGTTGTGTGTGTGCATAGTATTTGTTGACCTCACCATATCTTCACATTTTATTATAGATTGCGACTATGGGCTATTTATAATTGATTTTTTATGACTCTCATATATTGTTTGTACACTGCGTTTTATTAATTATTTTTCGTCTTTGATGCAGAGTGAAAATAGGGCTGAATTTTGGGTCATAACTTGAGCCATAAAAATTCCAATTGCTTGAACTCAAAGCGACATTGGTCAGATATTTTATGATATCTCGAATTTAAGCAGAAATGTGTGCTAAAGTGGGACAAGCCCTTGCTGAATATTACCCCATAAACCGCTTTAATTCTGCATATTTTTCGGCTACGAGCCCAACAGTGATAGCCACAATTAAAATCAGAGCAACCGAGCAGAATTGTCTATGCATCCCGTTCCCTCTAAACATGGACAACGTTTTATATTCCGCAATCATGCATACGACATGTTAACCGGCATGCGGTATGCGTAGAAGTGTGTGTGCGTATGTGTGTGTGTGTGTGTGTGGTAAAGTGCGAATTACAACACTTCCAGCTGGGTTTGCTTTTGGGGCATGCAAAACTGCACAAAGTATGAGAAACGCCCGATTGTCTCGAAGCTAATCGAATCCCTGCATGAATCCCAAATGAATTTCCATCTGCATCTGCATCTGCAGTCTGCAGTCTGAATGTGAATGCGGAGGTTGGCATTGCCTAATCTGAGGCCACATATGCATTTTTGGGCCGAAAATGCAACACAAAATTGAAATCTAATCAAGCTGAAAAGCCGTACAATGCGTTTAATTGCTCGCAGTTGACCGAAAAAGACTCAGCATTGGGAATTCGGTTGGTTTGGCTTCGGGTTGAAAGGATTCCTTTTAATCAAGTGCAATTATCTGCACAAACCCGAATAGAAAATGGTTGCATCTTTTAAATGCACATTCCGATGATGCTTTAATTCAAATTTAATATCGCCAGCCGTTTGAAATTGCATTTGTTAAAATGCTATAACAATTTGTCCGAGTTAATTACAAAATTAAATGCTGTAATTAATCATCACATTAGTGCTTAATTGTGGGCAGCTCTTTAAGAACAGAATCGTGTATTTTGCACGAACACAATGCTTCAAGTAGAGAAGTTTTATTGCATAAATCTAGTCGAAAAGATTTTACATGTTTGTAAAAGTTTTCCATGTTTCCACTCTCCTGCGAACAAAAGACAGGTAAAGTTCAAATGCTTTTTGCATGTTACTGTGGTTTTCCAATTGCTGCCAAGTACGCTGAGTGTGTATAGTTGATGGATGAGTGTGGGAGTTGTATTGAAATGATGACTGAATATCAGCTGAATAAAGTCAATTATTAAGCAGAGCATCTCGCAATCAGCGCAGGATTTTTCTGTAAGCTTATCCTATTCATTAGATTAACTCGCAACTCACAGCAAAAGCAATTTAACCTCCCCGAGAAATTTTGGCATCTCGGCATTTTGCTGATGGGTCTCAGCAAAATAATAATAAATCTTATTAAATGCACAAAATTCGCTTTAAGATCCATAAACGAATTTTAGCATCGCAGTAAAGACCCAGAGAAAAGGGCTTAACTACCACACACACGCGCTCACACACATGGCATACATGAAATACATGTACAATAAATCTAAGCCGATTTAATAAAAGGCATTAAAAAATATCTATTTTTCAAATGAAAAATATGAAATCGACATGAAGTCAGCAGAAAAAAGGCCAACAGCATCCAGGCATCCTTGGGCAAAAGGACACACACTCAACTTGATTGGAAAAGTGGCTCGGCCTGGCTATTAAAAAGCAGCAGACGAAGATGAAGACGAAGCCTATAAACGGCAGATAGAGCACCCAAAAATATACACTCCATATATATATGAACTGAAGCCACACGTCCCTACATCAAACGGACTCCACACGCGTGATTAAAAAGTCCGAGTCTGAGGCCGAGGCCGAGTCGGGTTCAAGCACTGGGGTTAGGCCGGGTCCAGTTGGCTTGGGCTACCTTTCAAGTTGAGTAAATGAGCATTCAAGCGTTTCAGATTATCAATATGCGTGCTCTGTGGGGGAGGGAATGGGACGAGCTATAGCCGATTGACCAAATTGTACTTAAGTTCAACTGGACAAGCTGGCGGACAGTTAATAAGGGATGGCAGCAGCTTTGGGGCCAGTTTCACTTGTGCGAAGCGATTGCGAATTTTGATATGTGTGGCAACTGAAACTTGGAGGCTGTCTGGCAACTGAAGCGTTTCTCGCTCCTCCTCCATCCGCGGCAGCTCAGCGCACAATAAGAGGAAGTTGCGGAAATACGTTTGATTGCAAAACGCAATAACGCTTGTCTGTCTGTCTCTGCGTCTGTCTTTCTGCCACATTGGCACTGCCAACTAGCGTAGCGAAGAAGTCTCAAGCTCTGCATTCTTACTTTCTTTCTCCGTCTCCGTCGCTCCGTCGGTGTCTCTGTCTCTGATACCGCTCATAATTGCTGGTGCTGCCAAGTCAGCGAGATGTGGATGTTCGCTTGGCTGCACTAATGCGTGCCACATGCAAAATGCTTAAGAACTCAATTAAGTGATGAAGGGCGACGTCAATTGCGCCAAACTAACAGTACACATAATGCACAACAGCAACAGAGACATCCAGCTCTATGTGGCTGTGACAGCTTCTGCAGCACAGCACAGGCACAAGTTGTGTAATATAATTAGTTTGCTGGCAAGTTAGTTGCTTACGATGCACGTGGCTGGCTAATTGAGATGTGTATTTAACATTTATAAATATCTATGATTACCACCCGTTTCACTTCGAGAACACATTAACTAACTTCAATTTTAGTAATCGATTTAAAATCAGAGTTACGTTTTAGACTACTGGTTATCGATTTGGTCAAATATTTATAAATATATTTCCATAGTTCCTGTAGAATACTAAATAAGCTTTTAATTGAATTATAATGTATTAATATTTTTAAAGGGAATGCTAAAAATTTAAACCATCGATTTGATCAAATGTTTCTTCTTATTTTTTATCATAAATATAATTTAATTAATAAACTATTAAATAGTAGTAATAATCCAGTCGAGTATGAGCAGTCGTCACGATTAGGACACAAAAGTTACGAAATTAAATTAAATAAGTAAAAATTATTAATTTTAAAAATGAAAATCTAAACGTGTTTGTCATTCACAAAAATTCAAATAATCAACTTGATTACTATTTTTCATTTCTTTAATTTAATATTTCTTATTAAATTCACATACAAGCAGCAAAAAGTTCACCAACACACATACAAATATGCGAATCGGTGTAGATGTAAAATTACTGCGCTCTCTTGCTCTTCTTCGCTCTCTCACTCTCTCCTTGTTGAGCTACATGTGGAAGTAGCAACAACAACAGCAACAGCTAAACGAAAAACCCCGTTGCATGATTCGCATGCATGCATACACAAACAAACGTCTGCTGTAATGTGTGTGTGGCAGACGCGATCAGCGAACGTTTACTATCGACTAGTGCTCACTCGCTCGCACTCGCACTCGAAGCGTCAACTAGCAACTTATTCTGCTTTACCTTGTCGTTCGTACTTCTCAAATGTAGCATCCTCTTCTGCTTAACGGTTTCGTCTCTTTGCATTCGAGCAACTCCTTCTGTTTAGTGATCACAATGTAGCAATTCCTTCTGCTAGACTAGAAGCAACTTCTTCCGCTAGACTAGAAGCAACTTCTTCTGTTTGCTACTTTGGCGTACTTATGTCTTCGTTCGTACTTCGTACTGAAAGTAGCATCCTCTTCTGCTTAACGGTTTCGTCTCTTTGCATTCGAGCAACTCCTTCTGTTTAGTGATCACAATGTAGCAACTCCTTCTGCTAGACTAGTAGCAACCTCTTCTGCTAGACTTGTAGCAACTTCTTCTGTTTAAGACTTTGTGTTACTTTCATCTTCGTTCGTACTTCGTACTGAAAGTAGCATCCTCTTCTGCTTAACGGTTTCGCCTCCTTGCATTCGAGCTACTCCTTCTGTTTAGTGATCACAATGTAGCAACTCCTTCTGCTAGACTAGTAGCAACTTCTTCCGCTAGACTAGTAGCAACTTCTTCCGTTTGCTACTTTGGCGTACTTATGTCTTCTTCCGCTTTCGACTTTGCTTTTGGTGATCACAATGTAGCAACTTCTTCCGCTAGACTTGTAGCAACTTCTTCCGCTAGACTAGTAGCAACTTCTTCCGTTTGCTACTTTGGCGTACTCATGTCTTCTTTCGCTTTCCGATTTGCTTTTGGTGATCACAATGTAGCAACTTCTTCCGCTAGACTAGTGGCAACTTCTTCCGCTAGACTTTTTATTAAATAAACTGGACAATTGATAGTGAAAATTTTGCATAATTTTTTTTATCAGCAACAGCACTTAATTATTAATATTTTGTATAACATATTTCATCTACAATGTGTTTCAAAAAATAAATGTTAAATTTTTCGGTGATTATTAATTTGAATTATATCATAATATTACTGAAAACAATCGTGAATCCAGCGCGTACGACGTACGACCAAGATAATAATTTTTTAATTCATTTATTCATTTTATTCTTATTAATATAACTTTATGTTACACGCTGCACATGTATATTATATTGCATACTATAGCAATTGACATACATTTTCATAAGCTCGAACATTCAGATTATTAAACTATGAAATGCTTGTTTTTAAAAACAAATTGTGCTGTCATGCAACTAAACTTATTTGCCAGTTAAGGATCGCAATTAAACTGCCAAACGATCACCCTAAATTCCTAACAGATTCCCTAGAATTAGAGCCCATCAAGATGCATTTGATTGCTATGACGTGAAGTCAATAGGAAGTCAATTGTTAAGCTGTAAATTGTGAGGGAATTTGGCATGAGTAATTTATGGCAATTAAATGTAGGCACGTAATTTGCATATTTCTCACTTTGTGCTGAACATTCTTGCAATTTGACACAATTTCAGAGTATTTGGTTGGCAATGTCTCGACCTCGTTTTCGACAACACGCACACACGCACACACACACATTCACCTCATGAAAAAACATGCCGGTCACTAATTATGATTGATGCACTTTAAAATTGTTGGCAAATTATTATTGCCAAAAGGCAAAAGAGGAGGCGACGCCGCCCAACGCGATTCCTGTTTGCCCCCCACGCTTAACTCAATTAGTCAACCTGGCCGGGCAACAATTTTCTGCTGCTGCTGCTGTTGCTGTTGCTACCTCTGCAGCTGTTGCTGTTGCTGCTGCTGCTGCTGACGTTGACGTTGACGTTACCGACGCGTCGGTCCTTCATGCTTTCGTCCGGGCCAACTGTTGCAACGAAATTACCACAAAGTTTTCTGTTTGCTGCATAATTAAAAAGTTTGAAAAGCTTTTGCCGAAACCAGGCAACAGTCAACCTACAGTTTCAGCAACCCTCCCCACTCTCTCTCTCTCTCTCACACCCCATATCCTTCTCTCTCTTTTGGCTTGATTGTGGGTCCTGCTGCTTCTGGTGCTGGCCGACAAGCTATTATAAACCAGCGGTTATGCGGCGGTTGCAGTTTTTGCATGATTGACAACCCAACAACCCGTACCAAGTCAGGAAGCAGCTCCTGCCACAGCTCGCCTCCTTCTCCTCCCGCACCACAATAAAAAGCTAGTCAAGGACATGCAAACGCATGTGCTTTTGCCTTTTGTGTAGCAGAAATATGTTTATGCGAAGGCATGCGAGCACATTTCGCATATTTTTTGCAACCGAGTCCTTGCACACAAAATATTTATATTTTTGCATCCAATGAGTTTTTGATAATTAATTTTACTGCCAAATGAGAGCACCACACACAGCGTTAAAGTGCAATTAGAGCATTCCGCAAATGCGGGTCAAGGCCTTGCACCACCGAACACCGAACACTGCAACTAATTGCAGATTAAAGACATTTTCAGAGTCTTTAAGCATAGTTTTTATATTCCATTTTCATTCTCTGTGTAGTCGAGCGCGAGCTCGGATTTCGCAGACTGACAAACACGCTGGTAGCGAACTCATTAGAGCTTCGCTTTTTGTGAAAGTTTTGCAACTATTTATGCTGGTTGCCCCAATTGTTGTTAACGTTCTTGTTGCTCTTGTTGTTGCCCTGGACATGTGTGCAACAAAAAAACCACAAGTGTCAACTTACATGAAAAGAGGGAGAGGGAGAGTTTGGCGTCATCGGAGGGAACGGGGCTGTGTCTAATGCGAGGTGTGTCAGCCACCTGGCTCATTAATCATTAAAAACAGACAAACAAACAAAGAAGCAAGCAACAACAAGAACAAACACAAGTGAAACGCAATTTGTTTTATCGTCAGTCCAGCTGCCGCCCTCTCCTTCATGTCCCTGTCCCAAACACGTGTCTCTTCTAACGCGCTCTGCACTGATTTTATTCGCACTCACACACTCACGTTTCACACCCACACACGCACAGTCTGTTACGAGACCTGACCGCATGACATTCAACAATTAAAATAATTACGCAAATCTCTCATAGGATTTGTCTCACTTTGGCGTGAGCTTGTTCACTTTTCTGAACACGCCACACACATCACATCAGCATATCAGCTATTTGAACAGGTTTGTGCGCTGAAAAACTTACGCACTTAAAGCTTGATGTCAAATATTTGGAATTATTTCAATGTGATATAGCTAAAATTTCATTTCTGATTAAAATTGTTTTTAATTAAAACATCAATTTAATAAAATAAAATGAATTGTGTCGCTGTTGTAACTATTTAATTATTTATATACCCGTTCAGTTTTCAATTCTGATAAATATTTTATTTTGATATTTTAAAAAACACCAATGTATCTATGGCTACTACTAGAACGCAAATATAAATGATCACGATGCTATAACTATTTAATTATTTATTTATTATTATTATAAAGAAACTAAAAGCCTGTCCAGATACGTCAGCGAGTGATAGCTTATATTAAATTGTTAAAATACTTCCAGAAATTCGAAAATTGTTTTTTTTTTCAAAACCTTAATTTAGTGAAAGTGGTTTTTTAGTCGACTAAGTCAATAAAATAAATGACGCTATTCTTTCGAACTTAATATTTATTACTGCATAATTAATTATTTTATAATTGAAGAGCATTAGTTATTTAATAATTGTAATTTATCTATTTGGGAATTTTTCTGTCATTCAATTGCACCTGTTTCCTTCACTCTCTATAGTTCTCTTTCCTTCTGTATTTGTCTCTTCTTAAATTTAACCATGTTTTTTTATATCCCTTTCCTCTAAATCTCTCATTCCTTCTTTACCACTAATAACATTTACTACATTTGTTTGTTTGATTGATTGATGCCCGACTGTCTGCTCACGAGTGTAGTGTGTGTGTGTGCGTTGTTGTGTCTATGTGTGGTTTGCAAATTGGTTGTGCGTATGCTCTGAAAATTAATTAAATTTTTAATTGACACGCCATTTATTTGGTCATTGCTCCTACTATATATCACCATCTCTTTTATTCTGGCTCATTTAATACATTTTTTAAAGCATTCAATTGATTGATGTTATTTATTAAAATTATATTAATTTAACCATTAAATGTTAGTTTAATGCAATTTATTGTCATTAGATGTCGAAAGTATTTAAAATTTATTATTGCTAATGGATTTGATAGATAGGCACTTAACATTTTAGTAAAAGTTAATACGACAACACAATATTTACAAAGTCAAGAGAAATCTAGAACGATGAATATTAAATTCAAAAATGCGATGTGCGTTAATTTCTCTTTGAAATTAAGTATACGTAGCATTACAAATTTCTGCAGTATAATTAATAATATTATATGGAAGTATTGAATTGTATCAGATAAGTCTTTTTTATTGTGTGCAAATTGTGTTAGGCAATCTAATCCATTAGGTGCTTGCAATGCAAATCTTGGCGGTTATTGGGCTATAAATACAAGAGTTAAGTTGATATAATTCTTTGGTTTATTTACCTAGCTATCTATGCAATAAAGGAAGAGCTTGTCTTGAATATCTTAGTTCGTGGAAAAGTAACCGGCTGGGTCAAATTAATCTGGCGAGTCAAAGCCACTTTTAAACTAAAAGCCAAAGGATTAACTGGCTCCCTGGCCGTGCATGTATTGCAGAGGGGATATGTTAGCTAGGGCAGATGCGGGGTCGGTGTCTGTGGGCATTATTTGCCTAGGCAACCTGCAAAATGCCTGATAATGGATTATTCCATGCCATAAATGTAAATGCAGAACAGCGCGCATATCTCTTCGTGCTTTTTTCCCCTCATTCCCCGCCACTAAGCACCCATCAGACCGTCAGACCATCAGACCATCCGACCAACTAGCCGAAGAGCCCAACAACAGCCAAGCAATCTAGCAACGGCTGCAGCAACAACAACAACAACAGCAACAACAACGGCTATGCGATGACGCCATTTTGTTGCAACAGTGGCAACAGTTATGGCCGCCATGAAAAAAACAAAGAGCAATGCAAAAAAGCAGTCGCTAAAAGGGATAGACGCGTTGCGATGCGGGACAAGGAGACTCAAAGTAGCGGCAGCTTTTTATGGCCACAGTAAAGTCGCAACAACGACGAAAGCAGCGGCAGCGGCAGCGGCTGCAGCAGCGGCCACGGCAACTACAGTCAACAAAGACGCGTAAATTATTTTAGATTTACATTTCTGCATTTCATTTATGCAGCGCACCCACTTGGCCCTTTCCTCGCTTCTTCACCGTGCAACAGCCGTCCTGACTGCCTGACTGCCCCAACTGGTGCAGGACTCGACGTCGGTGTCTGCCGTTTGCCGCCGGAGGCGTTAAGCAAGACGGCGTCGGCACATAATTTATGCAATTTTTATGATTATTCATTATGAGTACGGATGCGCCTGGCCAAGCCACAATGGGTGCTAAAGCCCAAAAGTGACTACAAAAAAATTATATAAAAAGGAATGTAATTTTGATTATATTTATCAGAATTTAAATAACAATTGGCATTGAATAAATCACTTTGTTCTATTGCATTTAATTCCTTGCTTCATATATATTTAAGTATCTTTTGCTTAATATTTATACAAGTATTGCATTGGAAATAATCATTTTATTGTATACAAACCTGATTATTCCATTTTGATTTAAATGTTTAAATTTTGCTGAAGTTGGTTTTAACAAGTAGTTTTTTCAATAAGAATAACAAAATTTTAATGACAGTGTTGTATACAATAAGATTACTACTATTTCTATGCTGCTTATAAAGTCAATATGTATTTTTTGCTCTAATTTTTCAGACCACTGTGCAGCATAGTTTTTTGTTTTTGCTTCGACTGCCATGTCCGCACCGCATTTGTTTCATATTTTATGCATCTTCTTTGGCACAGCGGATATGCAACAAAACGTTTGTTGAGCAAAAAAAGAAATAACAACATTGGGTGGAGTGGGAATTTCAGCATTTTTTTCCATCCTTAGAAATGCGATGAAGGCGAAAAAAAACCGACAAACGTCGCTCATATATTTTTCAAGTAATTAGCATTAATTTTGCCAACTGATAATTCCCGCAGCTTATGGCAACCATTGCACTAAGGAAAGAGGCCAGCACCAGACTCTCCTCCACTACCTTTTCGCCCCCTTTGCGACAACGGCTCACGTGCTGGCCAATGTTAGGATTGAGACTGGGGTGTTGTAGACCGGCAGTTGGGACAGCTCTGCCTGGCTGGGACTTGAGCATTGAGCCAGGGCTTGTTGCTCTTGTAGGGCTGGGGCTTTATCGCCTGGCTGCGGCATTTGCAAGTTGTTGATTGCGTTATGGCCAAAGTTAATAAAGTCATTTGCATCTTGCATTAAGTGGCTCCATGCTGAATGCCAGTTAACTGTTTGCTTGTGCGTGAGCATGAGTTAGAAGCGTTAGATGCTTTAATTAGCACTCAGGTTGGCATGTGGGTCACCGAGATACATAACTTGCCTAATGCTAAAGCCTTATGATGATGAAATATGAGCAGGAGCAGGAGTACGAGATCAAGCTATTATCAGCGTGCAGCAAAGAGTATAAAAACTAATCCTCGAAATTAATTACGCAACCTTAGCAGCAAGAAAAAAGGATGAGAGTAAAATCCCATAAAGCGCTTTCGCTGATACAATTGGCAACCCCAATTTGAAGATTTTTTGCTTCATCTGTGCGTTTTTTTTTGCAATTTGGGAAAAATAAAATACAATTTTAGTGCAGCAGCAAGAAAACGTCAATCTAATTGAAATTCTAGACAAAATCTTCCGCAAATTACCTTCATTGACAAAAATCTCTAATCCCACGATGCGAAACCTGAAGACAAACTCAAGGGGCGCCCCGAACCCCGACCCCGTTGCACGGCACGTTTTGCCCGCTTGCAGCAACCCTCAATACAAGGCACTGACAAAAAGAAGCAGAAACCTTTGGCTGCTCTCCGGCAAAGCAGCGAATCGACTTTTCCTCGATAAGTTATTGTTTGAGAAAGGGTCATGGAAGGGGAGAGAAGGAGATTGGCAAACAGGAAACATACTTGAAATGAAGCGCAGAGCAAAAGTAGCAACAGCAACAGCAACAGCAACAACAGCTTCAAGCTGAAGCTGAAGCTGCAGCAAAACCAAAGCAGCAGGAAACGGAAGTGCAGCTTGCATTGTGCTGGTATCTGTGTGTGTGTGTGTGTGTTTGTATCACAATTGGGATGCAGGTGGAGAAGATGCTGCTGACGACGCGTCGTCTTCATATGCCAGGCAGGCAGCCAAAAAAAAAAGATGAGAAAAGAAAACAAAAGCAAAAAAAAATAGGTAAATACTTTGCGGTCGTCGTTGTCGCTGTCGCTGTTGCTGTCGTTGCTGTCGACGTTTTCTCTGTGACTTTGTCGCCATTACGCTGAGTACATTGGCCGCAGCCACGCCCCTCGGGGCAACTCCTTTGGGGCTGACTGCATTTTTCATAGTTGCAACTTCGGCTGCTGTTGCTGTTGCTTCTTCTGCTGCTGCTGCTTTAGCGATTTAATTTAATCAACTGAAAGCGCATTTGCAGCTTTCCTAACCGCACATACACAAAGCCACACACACACAGACACACACACTCTGGAGAGTTGCATTTGCCTCGCACCATCATCTGGTTGTGCAGCTCGAATGTCTTCCTTTTGGAGCATCGCTGTCATTCAACTCGCTGCGGATTGTGGCAGCTTACCCATCTGCCCCTTCCCCCTTCCCCTCTTTAGACGCTACCCGCTGCCAACTTAATATCTCTTCATTTTGATCTTCAACGCATTGATTCCGCAGATGTTGCTTTCGTTTTACTTATCTTTTTGTCTTCTGTTGCATCTTTTTATTGCAACTATTCTAGTATTGCGTATACGCAATGTGAGCTACAGATCAACGAAGCGCATAAATGCAACTTAATGCCGAAAGCATTCTTTTGTGCCCAGATATTGGTTGGAAAATGCAGTTTATAATGAAATGCAAGATTCCAATGCATAATGGAATTGTCAGAACCATTTGCAGTTCTACATTCATTTTTTTAAAACATTATATTAATAAGAGTAAAAATGGAGAAGTAGCTGATGGTAGCATTCGCTGCCAATAATTAGCTAAAATAGTTGTTTCATGTTGTACAAATAAATTGGATTTTTCAGCATGTTAGACATACTAATTTAATAATATATTATGGCAAAACAAGTCAAAACATTTTGTTTTCAAATTAGAATTTTTAGAGATGAGCCTAGAACCATAAACTGACTTAATTATATGATTCTATAATTCGGTTCTGTATTTAATTATCTATAATGTGTTGTTATGCTCAAAATTTTCAGTGTGGATTCTACACTTAATAAATTAATTGCAAAAAAAGTAAATAAATTACATTAATGGGTTCAAACACACATAACGCTTTCATAATCGACTTACTTAATATAGTTTTGATAGAACTTAATCCTTTTTAATGCTACTTGTGTATGGCAACTAAAAAGCTATACACATTATTAAGTTAAACTTAATTATTAAAAGGGGTTTTGCAGCTGAAAGTAGCGAGAACTCGCTTCCTTCTTCATTCATCCTGCATTTGCAGTTCGCAGCCTAATCCGGCTACAAAAGTGGCTCTTGAATGAGACTTGAGCATGAAGACGCCGCACAGTTGGCTGGCAGCTTAATCAACGAGAAAACACAAACAACCACTGCACGGTATTTGAAATTGTGACACATGCAACGTTCGAGCTTAACGCTTGCCCCCGCAGCGAGCACAGCAGCAATGATTACGCATCCTCTGCCTCTTTCTTTTTCTTACTCTTTCACCTGCTCACTCTTTTGCTATCTGTGCAGGTGATAATGGTAATGAGCCTCTCCCAAATCACCAAGCGTGCAGAATAAAAATAAAACAAAAACCAAAAAGCAACACTTAAAAGCTGCAGAGAAATTTCGCTTGAGCCTGCTCGAAAGCTGTGGGAGGCATCGAAGGGGAAGGGCAAAGCAAATGAGGAATAAAATGTGTGCAACAAGAAAAAGAAGGAGGGGGAGGGAAATAGTCCAACAGGCAGCCCAAGGCTACAAAATGTGGGTGAGCACCACAGACACTTCTCATAGCATCTCTCGACTCGCTTTTATCCCAGTGGATTTATAATTTGCTGTTGCTGCTGCTGTTTGCCGTTGTCATCTTTCTTCATGTTCTTGTAGTTGTTGTTTATTCCTGTGGCTTGAAGTTTCCTTTTTTTTTCTGCGCTATATATATATAATTCTCATTTGTAACCGCGTGTGAAATTTACACGCATTTTGAAGTCTAATTTGACATTAATTCAATACCCTCAGGATAGTACGCATTACGCTGCTCTGCTCTCTGCTCTGCTGTGCGTGTCTATAGTGTGTCTGCGTCTGTGACTGTGTGTGGGTGTGTGTTTGTGAGTGGTTGTGTGGTTGAGTGGTTCAGAGCTTTGTTTGCTCTCGGGCGACGCGTCGGGTTTGCTGCGTGTTCAAGTTTTGCAACTACAGGCAACTTTATTGTACATTCACCACGCGGAATTTGAAATGTAAAACGATGTGAAATTACGCAAAGCATTCGCATGTGAGTGCGTATTCATTTACCGCACTCACAAACGAATAATGAATATGAGTTACATGTATCGGTAACTTTGTGAACCACACTTAATCAATTACAACCAAACGCATCATTTACAAAATGGGTCACAGATTTAATTAAGTAAAAGTTTAATCCTTACTTCATTTAACAAGAATTTATATGACCTATATTATTTTCAAGTATGTAATTAAATTCCTATTTATAAATTAATTGAATAATAGTTTAATAAATATATAGCGGTGAAGAAACTTTCTTTTTTCCAGTAGTTCACATTTCTTCATATTAATTAAGTAATCAGATAATACTTAATAAGTATTAATTATAATATTGAGTAATTGATTTAATCTTTAAGTAATTTAAATCAAATAAATTAAAAATCAATTTATTACTTTTTATTGAAAAATTTTATTGTAGAATTAATAAAATTGTTTTCTTCTGGCTTTTACTCCTGCAAAAATACAAGTTTATATTTGTTGAGCACATGTTTTGCTTTTCGTGCGAAAAGTTATTGTCCTGAACCTAATGCAGCAACTTTTAACTCATTGGCATTCAGCTCAGTTGCCAAAAGGAAACCAACTGCCAATTAAACTCAATTCGTTTCGCGACAGATTTCGAATTTACTTTTATAGCAATTTATTTTTCGTTTTATACATTTCGTTTGGTTTGGTTTGTTTTGTCTTTTTTTGTTTTTTTTTTTTGGTTTTCGTTTCGTTCTGGTTCGGTTCCCATTGCCATAACCAAATTTATTTAAAAACTTGAAACTCGACTAAAATTTGCACAAATGCTGCCAATTTTGGCCAAACATCAAACCAAAGTTGAACAAGAAGCAAAAAAAAGAAGCTGGAGAAATTGGAAAAAATAGAAGAAGCACACCAAACAATGAAGCTCAGTTTGGTCAAAGGCAAATACCACTGATTGTGACAATCAGCGTGACAATAAAATTGGCGCCCAGTTGCGGAGCATTGGGATCTGGTTGGGATTCGGTTTGGGATTGGGATTGAGACTCGGGTAGTTTGGGATCGCTCGCTGGGTGCTAAACGATGGGCAACAGCTGGCAGCTTTGGCAATCAGAGAAAAACGAAAGAAAATCGCAGACAGACAGGCAGACACACGGACAGACGGGCTTTAAACTTTAACAATTTCCATGCCAACAAAATGCGATGAAAGAATTTTAAAATTCCGGCATGTCAACGGCAATGTGGAGGAGGCTGATGGCTGATGGGGGCGTGGCAGCCAAAATGACAGGCTTGTGACACGCACAGACCAACTGTCACACCCGCTGTGCGTCTCACTCTGGCCATGTGTGTATGCGGGTGTGTGTGTGTGTGTGTGGCTAACCCTTGCAAAGCCAAAACGAATTTTATAAAATCGTCATGGCAAAAAAAAGCCAAGTAGAAAAAGAAGGCAAGGAAATCGAAAAGAAAAGAAAAGAAAAGCAGCACTAGATGATGGCACTTTTTTTGTCCCTTTTCTAATTTTACTCTGTTGCTGTAAATTCTCTTGTTGTCATTCTCGTTGTTGTTGCTGTTATTGTTGTTGCAGCAACTGTAACATTATCTAAGCTAACAAATTGTCAACACGTACAAATGCGTTCACTCAAACGTAAACGGGGTAATAACCATTTTTCGTAATAATTTTATGTCATAACAAATCTAGGTTATACTCGACTCGTACGTAAAGCGTTTTTTCCTCTTTCTCGTCTTCTACTTCTCTTTTATTCTTCTTTGGCTTCTGTTATCCCTCTTATTCTACCTAAATATAAAGAGTTTCCTTGCGAAAAGCCCAGCTGTGTTTCGCCAAAGAAAACACGAGTAAATGTGGTGGGCAAAATGGCTAGAAAGATGGAGTCTTAGCCGTGTAAAGATTGTTGACAACTGAACTGTTTTAATAGATTTTAATATCGTATGTTGTGCTTCACATTATTATTATATCTAATGAGTAGAAACAGATATTTATATAATAAAACCAACAAAGTGAAATTTCGAGTGTTAGGAGTTATTATTTGAAATTATTAGTAAAGATTAGAGGCAGATGTGTGATCAAAAAATAAAATTAAAAGTTTTTTTGATATAGTGTAAAATTATAGACTCAAACCAAAATACATAATTATTTTAATAGAACTTTACATTCTTTAGTATTTCTTTTACTATTAATTAAGTACAAGAAATGCTGAACATAAAATAGTTATTTCCCTACCCCTCTTGAAAGCTTTTTTGAATATTTATTTGTTTGTGGACTAAAATATGAAATTCTTGACCAAATGCTCGCAAAAGTCGATAACCCCGTTGTCGGAGCTATACATGTGTTATGTTCATTGGCACAAATTGCTGACTTCCTTCAGACTGCTGCTGTTGCTGTTGCAGCGTTTGTCTTCGCAAAAACTACAACAGCAACACGTCGTCTTCAACAGCAGCAGCAGGCTGCCGAAACAGCGACGCAAAAGTCCTGCTGAGAGAGAGAGAGAGAGAGAAGGGGAGAGTTGGCGGCGTGTCCTGAGACGCATAATGCGCCCGTTCAACTTAAGAAATAAACTAAAGTTGTCACGTAAGCGAAGTTTATGGCCAAAAAGCAAAAAGGAAGCCCAGAGATGCCAGCGATTTTGCCAGCAGTTGCACAGTGGAAACATCTCTCGTTGGACACGCGCCATGCCACCAAATCATCTGCAGAACTGTCCATCTGCCCTCTCCTTCTCTCTTTGCTGTTGCACGCTCAGAATGCGTTTAACATTTAGCTGCCTGGCTGACTGCAGACTCCACCAGGGAGTGGGGCGTCATGAGGCAGAGGGGCGTGGCTTTGCCACTGATTGACCAAATGATAGACAGCCAACACAGACGGCACTTTTTAAGCAGCAGGGCAGTATTGCAACGAAGCAAGCAGGCGAGTGCCGAGTGCAGAGAGCAGAGTGCTTACATCTTGCATTTTTGCCTTTGATTGCAACTTTCTTTTGCCCATTTAGCACGTCTTGACGTTCGTCGATTCCCATTCCCATCGCCCATTGCCCATTGCCACGCCCCGCTGTCAGCCTGTTAAATATGTATGCAATTTGTATCCTTTACGATTCCCTTCAGCCATGTCCCAGAAAGTGGGGCGTCCTTGCATCTGACGATCCGTCGAAAACTTAATAATTTTCTAATTGTTTGGCAATGTATAAAAAAGTATAACACTAAAACATAAAAAGGCTATAACACTATTTAATTAGGAATGTTGAAATTATGTAAATGTGCCAAGTCTTTTGCTGATAAATTTATGTTTATGTATTCTTATGTCTTGTTATTTCTAGATGCATAATTGGGCTTTTTGTGAATGATTAAATTGCATTTTATTTCAATTGATAACACGAGAAAGTTTCAACAATTCGTCTAATTTAAATAGGTACTTTGAGATTGTACTATTGTTAAATACTAGTTTAAATTTTTATGCTAAAGTCTTAAATCGTTAGTCAAACAAAATTTGGGAAAATCTGGGACGGACATCCGCTTAAAAAAAAAAACAACAACTGTGAAATGTTTTATTTTTTATTTATTAGTTCAAAAATAATTATTAAGCTTAAGATCAATTTAAATGTTGGTTTACATTTTTTTAATTATATAAATTAGTTTCAATTTTTGTAAAATAATTATCTTGGCTTCTTAGCACTCGTTCGTTCTGGACCATATTTTTAGATTTTTATTTTTGTGAACTCATAATTATTATTTGCGGTCTCTGGTTAAATTTATTTCGTGCCTATTCTTAAATTATTGGAAGCTCATTTATGCAGTGCTGGCTTAACAGCCTTGTTGCTGCCGTCGCATGATTGTCGCACATTATATTGCCTATTGTTGTCAAGGCCAATCATAATTGCACAACACTTTCTCATTAGCATCGAGGACATTTGCAAGGCCTGGCCAAGCCACATGGGATGACTTCTTCCCTTGTCCCACGCTCTCACCCATCTCATTAGTGCTCGCAAATTTGTCAATGCAAATGGCGAAAACGTCGCCTAATTGGATTTTTGACAAGTGCCACGTTACGACATTACGGCTTTGACAGCCAGTCAGGACAATTGTGGGGCGGGGAGGGGATAAGACCAGGGGGCAAACTCAGCTTTTATGAATGCAATTTGCGATTGTGATTGCCAATGCGAATGTGCAATATTGCAAATTAATGGCGAAAATTAGCGCAGAATTTCGAACTAAAACACGAAATTAACCAAAGTTAGTTTTACTAATTAAACGCGCATTCAATTACAATCCACAGCTGATTGGCAGCTCGTTCGCAGTCGAGTTGCCCATGGGGAGCATCGTGACGTGTAAACTGTCGTTGTCAAAGGCAGCTCAGTTGTCCCAAAGGATGTGTGTGGCTTTTTTTTATTTCAAGGTTTTTAATCAAAGACGTCATAAATAATTAAGGGGACTGATTTGTTCTTAGCAGTGCTTTCGCTTCCCTTGCTGAAGTGGTCGCTGTCTTTGCCCAAGATTTGTGCAAATAATTTTGCAGTTCCATGGCAAGTGTAACGCACACAGCATAATATTTACCCATCAACACGTGTCTGTGTTTGGCCTTCGATTCGCCCCACAGTGCATCAAGGGTGACTCGACCCAAAGCGAGAGAGAAATGTTTTGTCCTGATTATATTTACACAGTGTGATATTAGCTCAACAATCAAACACGTGTTGACCGTGGACGGATTGAAAGTATCGCATACGAATGCTAGCGTGGGGAGCAAATAAAATACCCTTTGAATAATCATAACAAAATATATAAAGTGTATTGTTAGCAGCATTCATTGCCCCATTGTGAACTCTAGATTATCATCGATGCTAACGAAATACGTTGGCAATATGCCGCGACCCTTGACATACGTCATCCCTCGATAGTCACACACTATGCCGCAACGCTGCAGAATTTCGGCCGATTCCTGAGTAACCTGAATACAGCCCGGCAGACCCGTCGAGTCCATGCGCGATGCCATATTCACGGCATTGCCCCAGATATCATAGTGCACCTGAGAAGCGCCCACCACACCGGCCATAACCTGGCCACTTGAGATCCCAATGCTCAGCTCACCAACAAATATCCTGTCGATGGGAATGTTTTTGTACGCCTTATTGATGGTCCAAATAGTGCGCATCAGATCCAAGGCAAACGAGGTTAAGACAAAGACAACTTCTTGGTTTTTCCGAGACAATCGATGTTTTTTGCCATCAAAGATATCCATGTTCTCTTTGGCCCGTTTTACTGTGAAGGGATTGTTATAAATCTGAAATGTTTATTTGGTATTTGCTCACTTTCTTGGTTGAGAGAGTTGGCTCGCATATTGGAAGGACGAGACCTTGATTCCATATAACTAGTCGTCTTCCGATCTTGTATATGCAAACCACAGGCTGCCATATAAGTGCAGCCAACAATTTTGATTTTCTCCACGAGAAACTCATTCTTGTAATGGGATAACTTCAAAGAAAACACAGCTCAGTTAACGAGTTAAATCGAATTCGAATTTACGCTTACTACTGTGTCGAACTCGGAGATGATTGCATTGAGAAAACGCAGCCTGGTCATGTCCATTTCGAATTTCTTGAGGGTAGCGAACATGACTGCAACCAGTTCGTGGCTCTCAAAGTAAAGTTCGTGCTTCTCCAGCGAAGTCAAATACAATTGAACTACATTGATCATAAATAAATTTATATACAATATTAATTCTAATCATTATGGACTTACCGACATGATCGGGCAAAATATTGTGCAGCAATATAGTTATCGTTTGATTAGTGATGTTAGCATCTTCAATCTTATTTATCAAGTCCATTCGCCACCTATATGATATGAAAAGATATGATAAAAGGCTATTGCTATTTGGCTTCTACTCACTTGAAGTTGATCTTATTGTTAAACTCCACTTGGCGTTCCATGAAGTAGAGACTGAACAGTGTGAAAAGCACCAATAGAATATGCGCATATTGTGCTTCGAAGGTGGGATTCGTGGTCAAGCTGTCGTGAAACAAGTAATCGAACTGAAAGTTGGCGACAATCAAGAAGGTGAACGTCTCCACGATGCTGATCACAATTTTCAACATCAGCGGAACTCCTGTGAATATCATTGTGACGCCGATGATCAGACAAACCATTTTAGTGAGCACCCAAGGATGGACACAGACATGTGTGTCCATTTCGTATCTGTAGAGTTTACTCTCAATGTGAAGCAATGTATATTCATCCAGATCGCAATCCTCCTATGCAGATGGATAATGGAAAAACATAAATACTATACTTAAATTATATAGCATATCAATATCTGAAATTATTGTCAATAATCAATTTTTTAAGCGAACTTATAAAATTCATGAATATTATTTCCGAACTTATTATGATTATGATGATGTTATATAAATTATGAACATACATATTTTTGTTGTCTCTTAAATCATGAACTTAATTATATAAATAAATTTGACAAATTTTAACTCACCAACATCAGGCCTACGATCAGAAAGTACATCGTGATAGTGAATAAATAAATGCAGAGACGGATAGCGGGAGTGCGTTGTATTTTATAGGAGCAAAAGAAAATAAAGCAGCTTAATCTTGAGTATCTCTCAAGCTCTGTGTACCGCCAATAGCACATATTTTTGTACCACACGACGAAGAGGATCGCGGAATGGACCAAGAAACTCAATACGTCAATCACATAGTTGACGGTGTACAACCGCTGATGATCCATATACTGAATATAGAACAGACTTATGTAGACCCACCACGATAGAAGTATGGTATACTTAAGCATGGGGTCTGGCTCCTGTATATACTTGTACTCGAGCGTAGGATCATTAAAGTTCAAATATACAAATCCCATTAATGCACTCATCTTCTCGCGTCGCATTTCTTTATGTGTTCCACAGTTACACATGGAGCTGTCATAAAAAGTACTTAGGTAGTAAATTTATATACTGATTACTTGAGTGCACTCACAATATTATTCCCGTTGGCATCTGTTCAAACTCTTTATGCAACTGCATTTTAATGTCGAATTCTGTTGGCGCGCGCCTGTCATTTGTTGGATTCTCCCGAAAAATCGTCGCCACCCTGACATTATCAACAACCTCAATGAGAAATGTCTTAATGCCGTGATCGAGGAGGTAGTTATCTTCACGAGCCTGTTGAGGACCCGGCAGGATATTAAAGGAATGATCACCCAAGTGAGAGAGTGTTGCTTCGCTAATATGCAAATGTCCTGGCACTCCTGTCGCCTCCAGCTTATTAGCAATCACAACATCTTCTCCTGAACATTACACGGAGTAAATTGGCTAATATATTATAATGGCATGCAAAACTTTTACCCCAAATGTCAAACTGCAGCTTGGCAGAACCAATAACTCCAGCAAAGATTCTTCCCGAATGAACTCCGATGCGCATATCAATGTCCAAGTTACGCGTTGTCCTAAAATAATTATGGTTAAATAATTAAAGTTATGATGCTATAGCAATGTATATCCGCTTTTAGTTTTTTTGAGTGAATATAAAATACTTTAAAGGGAAGAGATTCATTCCACAGAGATTAAAATCAGGTTTTTAAATCATTAAGCAAATTCGCAATTCTTGAAACAGTATATCATTACTAAAATTTAAAATTTTCATTTACAACTGCCTTCAAACTCACCTCACTTCACGAATGTGCTCAATCATGGAGTGTCCCAGATTGATGCAGCACTTGGCATGATCCGGATCGGGCTTCGATAAGCCAGCCACACAATAGTAGCAGTCGCCCAAGAACTTGATGCGTTGTGTCTTGTAGATGGAAGCAACCAGATCGAAGTGACCGTACAGCTCGTGCAGCAGTGTGACCAGCTCCTCCACCGACAGCGTAGTGGTCAAATAAGTGTAGTTGACGACGTCGGCATACAAAATAGTCACTTCAGGATGCGTCTGCATGGCCATGATCCAATCCCTGTCGGGTTTACTAATACCTCTATGTCGCTTACCCGACGTCGCGATGCGTCTGCGAATATCGTCTTGGAATGGCTTGGCGATTTGCGGTGGCATAATGCTGTGTAGGAGCCTTCGCTCCTGCTCGAGCGCACCCTTCAGCGACATGTCCTGCCTGACGTATTGATGGCGCTCGAGAAACGATGAGCGCACAACAATATTGGTTATGAGGCGAAAAAAGACGCCCAGCAGATTGAAGGAAATGTAATCCGTCAAACCACACAAAATGTCCGACCAACTTTTGTCATCGTCTTCAGTGTCCATTCGAATGATCAACTGAATACAAGAGATCACGATGTATATCAAGGTTGTCGAACAGCCAAGAATGACGGGCGCCATAATGCCGGGCATGGGCAGAAACATATAGATCACAAAGACCCCATAGGCATCGTATAGGAATTTGATAGTCCAATGGTTGACATAGTAATGATAGAAATGAAGTGTTGTATCTGCAAGCGTGACATTTAAGGACTTGATCGATAAGTCTTTCTATATTATACATACCTACTATGACGAATATCGCAACCACAATTATCGACGTTGCGTATACGACCCATTTTCGATTCGCCTCCCAATAGTTAATGCTCAGCACCGAAATAATGGACACCCATGCTACACTGTACAACACGAGATCCGAAGTGATTAATTGACGGTTCTATATTTAGACATTTATATAAATTTATTCAAATGGGGGGTATCTTGGTTCTCTTTGCGAAATTGTCGTTTGGCACTAAAAACAAATTCAATTTAAAATGTAGAAAAATTCTTTGTTTACTAAATGGTTTTCCCTTCGACAATTTCGCGAAAAGATGTCGATTATTAATTTAAATCAATACCCACCGCAGCTGTTTTCACAAGCAGAAAACAATGCAAAATTGTCATTACCGTATGGAGCATTATAAGCATGGTCATTGCATTGAGGCGAATGCGTCTCTCGTAACTTAAATATTCCTTTTCCACACCCACTTCCACGCATCGTTTCTGCAATTATTTATGAGAACTCATAAGATAAGGATATCTTCACATTTGTGTTTAGTACCTTCAGGTTTCCCAGATGCAAGCTCTGCTCAAAGCCAAAGTTCAGTTTGCAATTTCTCCATTTTTGTTGAGGCATTGTGTAAAATTAAAAAAAAATAACGTTTACTGTAAAATCGAGGAGTGTTTTACATATGAGAATATGAATGAATGTGATTCATAATAAATAAACAAGTGTAATTTTAGAAATTGGTGCTACAAATGAATGTTTAACAATTGGTATAATTTTAAAGAAATTATGTTTATTGCTAAACTTATTATTTTCCGTTTAGCGAACATATCTAAGAGGTGAACAATTAAAGAAGCATTTGCGTGGGAGGTTGTTGAATGTGACAGCTAAAATACATTTTTTACAATTAAAACCCAATTTGTGCTAATTTTACGTGTTTGTCTCGCATTACGCAATGCGAGAGACCAGAGACAAATATTATAGCCAGCGCAGATATGAAAAAGAGGGAGATGAAGTGCCGAAGGAGAGCGAGTAAGGCAGAGAGATATCTCGCGACTATGAAAACTAATTGAAACGCTTAGACAAAAGTTGGGAGCGACAAGCACTTAATGCATTTAATAGAAGTCTAAGTGTTGCCTTACCGTTAAGTGGAGTTACGGGTGGCAAAGGGAGGCGACGCCGGCTGACGACGGCAGCGAGAAGCAATTTAAATCTTACTAATTACTCGGGCGACAAATTACGCAGCAAAGCATCAGCCAGCCCCCCAGAACACACACTCACACGAGTATTTATACAGATTTTTGCACTTAAAGCATAGAACAGGTGTCGTCTCTCTGCCTCCTTCCTCCTTCCCCCCGTCGCCCCATCCACCTGGCTTACTATCTTCCCTGGGGCCTTGGCGCTAGAGTCGTCGTCTATTTTGAAAAATTAAGTGTCATTTGGTTGTCTCCTGGGTTTATTGTTTCCAACGTGGCAGAGACGTCTTTGCTCCAGCTCCAGCTCCAGCTCCAGCTCCTGTTTCTTCTCTTCTTTTGCCAGCTTGAGCCTGGGATTGGGGTTAAGCTCATCGGCGTATAGTTGCCATTGGCTTGGGTGCCGCATGTTTAATTCAACGACTGGAAAACCTCGCTCTCTCTCTCTCTGGCGTCTGACTTCTCACAATGAGATAGTTAAGCGTAATTACCAAGGCGGCAAATGAATAAGAGAGATTAGATGAGCTCGCCAAGCAGCCGAGTCGTCGACTGGCGACTGGCAGCTGAATTGTCAGCTCAAGGTATGAGTAGCTTTCTGCATCCTGCACATTAATTATTAACTCGCAGGCTTTTGTTGATGATGGTCCATAGATGAGGCGCATTAATTGACTTTTGCATTGGCCAGCTTGGCTTATCCTTTGTAATCCATGGACACGAAGCGATATTTCTTTAACACAACTCAATAAAATTGCTTTTCATACTCATACCTTTAATTGGCCTTAATAAATGGCCAACAATTTGTGCCGCATGTAATTGCAAGTGCAATTTGCTAACAATTAAAACTGGTTGACATTAGCTGTTGTTCCCAATTGACAATAAATACACACGTGTCTCTGTAAGTTGCATGTCTTGGAAATGCACCCTGCACCACCCAGCGCCCGACTTAACTATTTTGCATAAATTATTGACGAGGCAATAAACAAAATACGGCACAAGCTGAGAACACACACAATAGCAAAAGTCCTTTTAGCACTCCATTATCCTTGCTGGCACTCTGGCGAAACTCGTTCGCAATTGTTGGGAAAATTGTTTTCAATCGTTCTCGTCATTTGGCTGTCGATAACGAGAAACAGGCTTGTTTGTTCACTCACTTATTCATGCAACAAAATTCTTGATTTGACTTCCCCTTAAAGCCAGTCGACAACATTGTTTCGGTTATTGCTTTAGAAGTACATCTGTACCGCTGTGTGTTATTTATACTGCAATTGTACATGATGAATGTTGTTTAATATTTAATTTTGATCTCATTCGACTCAAAAATCCGATGTACTGCAATTTTACTGGACATGAGCCTCTATGGTACATTCAACAATTCCTTCGCCATTCACTTATCGTTCCATTTATTTTTTCGAGACTTAAAAGTGGCCAGGGACAAGTCTCTCCCTTTTCCCCACTTCCCACTCCCTCTCTCTCTCTGGTTCATGAAATGAATTAAAAACATGCGGCATCTGCAATTTGTTTCTCGTTGTTCGTAGTGCACAATGCATTGCACTTTCTCTGCAATTTTTGGGCTATTTTTCTTCTGACTTAAACCAAAATGAAAAACAACAATAATAAATGGAGGATATCCTTACTATTTTCTGGCTTACTTGCAACAAGCTGCGAAACAATAGTTCTTCTAATATTTTGTAAGAAATATAAATATTGAAATATGAAATACTAATTTAATTTTTTAGCATTATAATAAACTTTAATTTCGTTTTGATATCATATAATAATAATTATTTCCTTTGCACTTGATTTTGGCTTTACATATAAATTGTTCGACTCGTGGTATCTTAAATCTTATTTAAATTGAATGAATTATTTATTATCAGCTATTTTTGCAGCTGGAGAGTCACATGCCTTGTGCCAGATTGTTGAGGTCGAGGATAGTGTATGAAACGCAGCAATATTGTTGGATTACGTGTGGAAATTACTTAAAAGATTTTCAATTGTTCTCCGGCTGCGCATTTGTAGATGCGTGTCACCAGCTCCTATCCTCTGCTCTCATTGTTTTTCACTGGCCTGCTTGGTAACTGGTAACGGCTGCTGTTTATTTTCAGTAGCAAAAGTTGCCCGTCTTCGAGTGGAATGTGGCTGGTTCCATGGTCCGATGGCCGGCCAAGTGCCAAGGTTGCAGTTCCACAGCAGCACAGAAATAATGAACTTTTGTTGCGACATTTATAAATTTATGGCCACCAACAGCAGCTGGCCAAGCCGAGGACTGCCCAGGACATCTGCTGGTGGGGCACAGATCTTTGCTCAACCTGCAACAAAGTTGCACTAAAAAGATCCTTAAAGAGAAATACAGAATACTCATTGTAATCCTCTCTGAAAAATGTTAATTTTGCAACCGAAAATGTTCTTCACATTTGCACTGCATGCGCTTAGTGAACATTTCTAGCTTATGATGCATTTCTGTTTTAATTATGTGCTAAAATCCGCGAAAATTAAAACATAAATCTATGGGAAAATTCTTGGCAAATGGCGGTGCAAATTATGCATAACGCACACAAGTCTAGAAAATGATGAAAAACTGCTAAGCTGCCAACAGCAGCAGAATATGTTGCACAACATTCAGAGAGAGAGAGAGAGAGGAAGAGAAGATCGAGGGGACTTGAGGTCGAGTAGTCGTGAGTTGCAGGAATCAGAGCGCTTGCAACGCCAACTCATTTTAGCCAAGTTAAGCTGTATTCATTATATCTAAACTATGCTTTTTATTTGCGCAACCTTTCGCTGTTGTTGCTCTGAAAACTTGTTGATGTAGTTGTTGTTGGGGGGATTACTAGAGCTGCTGTTGTTGGCTTGTTGTTTGGCATTGTAGAACATTTATTGATGCTTGGACTGGCACAATAACAACTACGAGAGAAGGACGACGCAGCTGCCAGGATTTGCTTTGGGATTAATAAGCAATAAAGACGACGCCGACGACGACGACGACGATGACGCTGACGAAGGCAACGTTGCATTTCATAATAAAATAGGAGACCAACCGAGTGAGGCGACGGCGAGGAGCAACAAAAATGTCAAACCTCATCTCATGCTCTCGAGATGAGGATGCTGACGACCGGCGGACCACTTGCAACTTTATTAACTGCGCTTTATACCTTTTTAATGCGTCTCGACTTTGGCTGAGAGTGCGGGTTTGTTTGGCATTTGCTATTTGGCATGAGAGCTTCACTTCACTCCACTTCGCTTCGCTTCGCTTTGGATTGGTTTGGTTTGGTTTGTTTTGCATTGCGCCTGCCAACTGCAGTTAACGGCGTTGGCTTATTAGTTTTTCTGGATCAAAATACCCTGCACCATATACCAATAAGTCGCGGCTTATGCAGGCCAAGTAATATGGCATCAATCAATGTTGCAAAGCAAATCATTTTCAAAAAAATGTTTCTTCTGGTTAAATTTGTCTTAATAATAATTGGCGCTTAAATTAAAAAGCTTAGGAGATTTATTCTGCAATTCATAAAATATATTTAAAATATTTACTGAATTTTTATTATATTAAATTAAAGTGTCTTTCAAAATATGTTTTTTTTTGGTTTTAATTATTTAATTTTATTCATTCCAATTACTGCCTTTCAAAATAAAATCATAAAGAAATTGTATTGAGTTATACAGAAAGTCATTATCAATTTTCAGTTTTAGTTTAAAAAGTTAAGACTTATTGTGACTGAATTATTATTAGTTATCTTCGATATTAATTCTTAATTATCACTTGTAGTTTAAACTATATTAGTATTTATTGTTTATTATTTGTTATGTCACTAGTCAACAACCAGTTACTAATACTAATTAGATTTAATTGCAGTGTAATTTTAAAACTCAGATAATGAGCATCTGCTAGTCAATCATTGCTGGCTGTGTCGTGTTTGATTTTTTGCGCAATGACTTTAATTTGCCTTAAAATGCAGTCAACGTTCGACTGCACTTTCGAGTGCTCCGCCAATTCTCAAGTCCGTCCCAGTAACTTTTCAGCCAGTTCTTCGCTGCTATGCTTTTCTGCAGCTCCAGCTCTGGCTCTACTTGCTCTTTGGTCTCCTAGAATCCTGCTGGAACTCCACACCCACCGCAGGATTTGTCAGCGTTGTTGGCTGTGCTGTGTGTTGCCTTTAATTTCAGTTGCAGTGCGCCGCCAAAAACTTTGCAGCTTGTTTGTTTGCTGTCGTCGTTTATTATTATTATGTATTTTTCGGTTTCGTTCCCGATGTCCCTGCCACTCCCATTTCCCCTCTCTTCGTTTTGCCGTTCCCTCTTCCGATTTATACGGCCGGCGAGCGCTTACCGCGCTTTATTTAACTTTGGGCAGTTTGATGGCAGGAAATAGAATTTTAATGGATTTTGTAATATCCTCAACAACGACGAAGACGACGCCCAAGTCGCTGGCAATGGCAAAAGTTTGAGTTTCTCTTGCAGCAACAGCAGGTCTTTGGTGTTGTTATATTTTTGTTTTTGGCATATTTTTCTGCCATTTGCTTTTGAGAGAAAATCGCGAGTTTTGTGCTATTGACATTTTTTGGCTGAGGTTTTCCACAAAGTGCACGGATTAATTAAGTTGCCTGCCGCAGAGCTCAGCGGTTTGGGTTGACTGCATTTGCATTTTGTCAGCAATCGAGAAGGTCACTGGCGTTGTGAAGGCATCTGATGGTGTTAAGTATGGAAGAGTCTGAAGTATTTTGGAGTCTTTAATGACAAGTAATCTTAAAAACTAAAGATCTTAGTCAAATTTCTAGACTTCTAAGTCATTTCAGGTTTAAGTTAATAAATTAATTCAAAATATTATAAACGGGAACATTTTCAATAGATTTAGGAATTCAGGGAGGTTTAATTATCTAATGTTCTAAAGCATTTGAGGGTCATACGTATCTTGATTAATTAAAAGGATAAGCTAACTGGTCTGTTGGGTTCACAATTATTCTTTAAATATTGCAATAAAAGGAATATTATATAAAAGTTTCAAATTGGTAACTGTCTTAAGTCAAAGTTTTTCATTCAAACAATTACTTTTTTCTAGCTTTTAATATGTGTCAATTTATTGAATTGTTCACACAATTTGGAACAGGTTTTTCTTTCTCTGCCTTTTTTTTTTGTTAATCAGGCGTAGAGAAAACGACTTAAATTTTATTTGTTCGATTTGCACGACTTTTCGGGCATTGGCAATGTCGGAGCTGCTGTCAATGCGACGGGCACTTGGCTAACACGAAACAAACTGTCGACAGAGAGAATGCCAGCTGGCGGGGACGCCACTGTCAATGAACAGTTAATATTTCTGTGATGACGCGTAATCTGTCAATGACAGGCGGTCTGAAGAGCGTCTCTCTCTCTTCGTCTTGCAGCTCGGGATTGGGGGGATCAAATGCCACTTGCGACAGAACACAATTTACTCGTAGTTTATAAATTACACGGTGCGTTCATGTCAAAGGTTGAGGCTTCTCACTGAACACCCGACATTTTCCTGCTCGTCTTGGCTGACATGGCAAATATTTTCACCGTCTCTTTCCCTCGCTCTCTTGCCATCACACTATCAGCGTCTCCTTCTTGAGGTGGGTGTGTCGATGTGTCTTTTGGTCGCCCGCCCACTAATCGTCTCAATTAGGCATGGATTTTTGCGCTGCTTTCGTTTTATATTCTTTTATTTGTCTTCAAGATATTTTTTTTGTTATCAATAAATGCGTTGCGAGTGCTGTGAAATGGGCACTGGGAATTGGAACGGGTGGCGAGAATTCCGGAGGAGGGAGTTTCGCTTATAAATTGCCAAGGACCCGCAGCAATTTTCCGGTTTCAATGTCGCCATTGACGTTGTCATCGTCTCGGCGTCTCAACTGTCCTCACAGCCGACGTCGCATCGTCTGTAGTCATTCGTCAAAGTGGCTGGAGAAGCTCCCCACTCCCACTTCCCCTTACCCTCCCTTCCCTTCACCCCTCTACCCGCAGTTTCACTGGCTTTGATCGTTGGGCGTTCCTGTAGCTCATATTTTTTGTAGTCCACCCAGACGCATTGTCAGCATCCCCCTTAAACAGAAATTGTTGCTACTGTTCTTACTTTTTATTCTTTGTGTTTTTGCTTTTGCTTGTTTAATTTTTTATTTTTAAAAAACGCCCTGTGGGGCTGCAGCTCCATGTGTGTGTTTGTGTGTGTGTGTGTTTGGGGCTGACGTTGATGATTTTTCATTGCTCGAGTTTTAATTTTACACTTGAGTTGAGTCCAAGCCTCCCCCAAAAATACCTACACCAATTGCCCTGTGTCGATGCTGCTAAATTGCAGCTGTTACAGAGTTTGTCAACCACAGCAGCTCAAATGTTAGTTAACCTAATCACTACACACTCAAGTTATTTATGTGCTCATAGTAGATATTTTTAATTCGATGCTTTTCAATTTAGGCTATTGAAGCTGTGCTTAAAATAAAATGTTTTCTTTTATGTAAACAAATAAAAGAGACTTTCATGAATCACAACTAACATACTGCAATATATTTTCTACAACTTTAAGACCTTTTCTAAAATATTGCTCTAACTTAATTTAATTAAGTTAACTTAATATTAATATCTAAATTAGCATTGGAAGAAAATTCTATATATTTTTAAAGTCTTTTATTCTCAAAATTTTTAGTTGGATATACATATTTGATTTCTTGATTTCTGTTATTATATTATTGCAATGAGATGAAATTATTGTGTGCATGTGCCTAAACAAAAATATTCTTAACACATCTGAAATCTTTTGGCGGATATTTATTTTGTTTTTTTATTTTAAAATTATGTCATTTTTTTTTTCAGAATAATCTTTAATCAATTTATTATTTTAGTTATATTCTCATTTCAACTCAATTATATTATTGAATACAGGATACATTGTAATATTTTTATATAGTTTATATACTGTATCTATGATTATATTTATTTTTTCTCAATTAAGTCGTTTAGCTAAAGTACATTGACCCTTAAGGCAACGCATTTTCTACGCTCCAAGACGGCTTTAAATTGCTGTAAACTTATTGTTTCAATCTGCAGGATTTGTCCCCCTTTTTTGGTCATTCGCTGGCCCGTCTGTGATTTATGGCCATGGCGCGCGACGCTTTGACACCGTCCGACATTTGACAAAAGCTCTGCGAGTTGCCAGCACTCGGAGTGCCCGGCTGCCTTACCCCGCTGGCTGTGTTATGTAAATGGCTCAAAGGCAATGCTTCCTAGCCTGCCCCTGGCTCGTTGCTCGTTGCTCGCCTGACTCGGTTGTTTAGCAGGTTGCAGATAATTCATCGCTGACATTGCGTACCAATTTAAGGGTTGAATGATTCGCAGTCCGTCGGGCAGACAGCCTCAGCAGCAAGCAGCCATGGGGCGTCTGTTCGCTCTAACTAGGTGCGGCGTCTGGCCTTTTGGCCCTGGCCCTGGCCCTGACTCTGACTCCGACTCTGACGTTGGCCCTGATTGTGGCCCAGAGCTGACGCAGCCACAGCTTGTGGCTAGTGATTTAGAAAGAAGCAAAAAAAAAAAAGGTCATCAGCCAGCAAGTTGCTTGGCGAGCTTCACATGTGACAACCCTTTGGCTGACTCTCCCCCATCTCGTAGTGCCTCAGCCAAAGCTGGTTAATTAGACATGTGAGTTGGGAACTTTTGGGTTTGCTCTTGTCCGCATTCTTTTTTTTTTTTAAAGCGATCAAGTGTTTAAACTAATATTAATGGGGTTCTCTTTCCCCCCTTTTTTGTTGCTCTCCATGTGGGTTGCTCTTAATTGCAGCAATTGAAATTAAGTGTTGTCCTTTTTGTTGTCTCAGCAGGGACTTGGAATTGGCTGGAGGGGGTTGCATTTGAATGTTAAGCTTTGTTAGTTAGAGACGTAGCATTTAATGCCTCATTCAGTGGGCCAACATTTTCATTTCACGCCGGCATTAAGACTCGTTTTGATAGTTGCTGCAGCCCTAATAGATTTTTATAGTTTGTCTCTCGGAGTGACCCAGAATTCAGTCTGCATGTAGCAACTTCAGCAGGTAATCACCAGATGACCCACTGTGCAAAAGTGCCAAACACTTAAGAGCCGTAATTTAAAACCCAAAAACTCCTCTTTGTTTTTGGCCATTTCCTAGCATTATTTCAGATGGCATTAGGCATTATGTTGGCTTATTCAACAGCCATCATTATACGCAGGATACTGAGAGAGAGAGACAGAAATATTCTTTCTTGGCCAATGCAAAAGTCAAATGCGCTTTGACAGTTTCACTTTGGCCAGCAACCCCAAGAAGCAGCTGCCCAGCGCTGTTGGGGGAGCATTAGAGATTGACACGTGACCGTGCAATGATTTTCAGTTTAACGTTGTCACATGCGTTGTCTACAACCTCCAGCTCCAGTCAATGCACAGAGAGAAACTTTTCTTTTGGCTTTTGTTTATATAATTTGAAAATGTTATATGTTTTTATAATTGTTTTTTTGACTACTATAATTACTAGCCACGTTGCCATTACGATACAAATATTTTGAATTTTTAAGAAATTGATTGTGCTTTCATGATTTCAATATGCAAATATAAATTATATATTAAAAGTAAATTAAATAACATGACGAACACTTTCCTAAATAAAACTAAAATTAATATAAATTCAGCACAAATTTGACACTTCTTTCAATATCATAAATTATTATGAGAATTATTATTATATTATTATTATTATTATATTATATTATTATATTATTATGTTTTTATTAAAAAATAGCTTTTCATTCAAATTTTGAGCGGTGATCTGGAATAGTTGGAGTAGGAATATTCAAATGGACAACCTATCACAACGATCAAAGTATTTTATTTAAATTAAAGATCGCAAATACAGTTGAACTTTACTTTTGACTTGCTCTTACTTGCTCTGCATTCAAAAATCTGTTCTTGAAGTATATTTTTTGACATGATTTTAGATTGCAATTTTCTCTCAGTGTGTTGCTGCCCATGCCAACAGACATAAGTGAACATCTCGACTGAGCATCTCGCTTGCAGTTCAGCTTGATGATGGTCAAACCCCCAGCCTGTCTTGGAGTTTTCTGTTGTTCCAGATGAGGTAATGTTGTCTTGGGTTTCAGCTCAGTTCAGTTCAGCAAAACGTGTAAAGCTGCCGTTGATCCTTTTTTCTTAGCATTTTCCTCTGCTAGTTTTACTTTTACCCTCAGTCAGTTGCTTATGCTCTTCCTGTTTCTTTATTTCTTCTCTTCTGTTCTGTGGCATTTGTTATGTGGCTCGGATTACGCGCTTCACTTAAGTGTGCTCAGTTTGCTTCCGCTGTAGGATTGCATTATGGGGTTCAGTTTGGTGCGTATGGATTCTAAAAGAGGACATCAAGAATGTCTTCATTAACAGCATAACTTACGTAGTATTCACATTTATTTTACAGACATGTCTGCGCTAAATTGTAGAAAGTGTCGCAATTGATTTGCTAGCAAAAGTTTGAGGAAAAGCACTAACTACATATGATTGGCCAACTTCGGTCCGTCAAATCCCCTTACGCTTGACGCATGCCACACTAATCACTGGCATTATGATGCCACACGCCACACGGCCATGCGCCGCACGCCTTGTTAATGCCTCGACTGCGATTGCAGAAAGGCTTCAAATGCTTAACATGGCCAAATGGACAGTCGACTGGTCGCTTTGGTCGGCCGGACATGTGCGGCTTATTAAAATGGTGCCGCAAAAAAAATATGTATACTATATGTATATGGAGAAACCGATGCTGGTGCGTTGAATTGGCTTGCGGGGCTTTTTCGCTTCACTTGCAACGCGCAGCTAAAATCGGGGTTGCAACGTCAATTTCGGCAGAGAAAGAAAACTAATTTCAGTGCAAATTAGTTTCGCACCTCACAAAGCAATTGAATGGCGAACTGAATGTCCACTATATGGGCGTGAATGGTTGTGAGTGTGAGTGTGAGTGTGTGGGTGTGGGTCGAGCTGTGCTGTGTGCACTTAATAACCTGATCGAATCGCCAACACACAAAAACCCCATTGAAATGCCAAAATCAACAAGGCAGGAACGCGACGCGTTGCAGGGGCAAGTTGCAAGCTGCAGGCAACAGGCAGCAGGCTGAGGCTGCAGCTCAACGGTTGGTCGAGTGCGAGGAATGTGGCGCAAAAGAGCAAAATCACTGAATCACAATAATGCCTCAATTTCCGCTGGGCCAGAACCAAACGTCCAAACGACAAGCAACAGCAACAACAATGACGACGACGACGACGACGACGAATTCGAGTCGAAAACTCAGTTCAATGACGAGGGCGGGGATTGGGCGGTAGGAGAGAGAGGGCGGTAAGAGACGAGATAGATGAGAGATGAACGCGAGAGAAGAGGTGGAACGAAGAAGAAGAAGGCAGTCCAAGCGTCGTAATGAAATCGCATTCAATTAAACATAGCACAGCGGGAGGAGCAGCAGAGACTGAGCGAACGACTTGACTGACCGAAGAGAACACACCTACACACACACACACACACACACACACACACACACACACACACACACACACACACACACACACACACACCAACACTCACACCTTTCTTTCTTTCGGTTTCTTCTGTGTGCTTTGCGTGCATTTCTTGCATTTGCCGGCAGGCGATGAAGCATTTAAGGGAAATGAACGATGCGATTGGCACGGGACACAAAAATGACTTTTTATGCTCGCACGTTTACTTTCAACGTCACCCACAAACCTGTCCTCTCTCACACACACACGAACACGACAGCCGATAAAAAATGTAAGGCAGTAAGACAGAAAGAGAGAGCGACAGCAAGGGGCTGGAATATTTTGAAGAGTCGACAGGCAAATTTGTTGGCACGTCAATTTCTCGGACTGATTGAAAGTCGGCAACCTGCCTGGCGAGAACTTGCCCAAAATGTTGAAATTGTCCTTTTGCCTTGTGTAAGCTGGCAGGCTTAAGTGTTTCACTGAATTCGTTGCATTGATTTTTGTGGGTCAAGGTAGGCTCAGAGGACAATTCACTTCTAAGACTTTAGCTTTCCATCTGTGAGTTGTGCTCCTAGATTAAATAATCTTCAGTGTTCAAACTAGTAGATTGACATATACATAACATATATGTATTTGTCATTTATTTGGCCCAATTTTAAATCCCAATAGAAATTGTACATCAATCAAAATAATAGTTGCCAATTTAACCAAAAATATTTTGTTGTGAAGCTTAACTTGTTTGCAAAACATTTTAGTTAACAAATATTAAATGTATTCAAATTTTTAAATTTTATTTAGCTGTATAGCTAAACAATCCCAATTCTGAAGCGAAAACAAAATAATTAATTGTTATTTTACTTAATCTTCTCAGATTGAACATGTTTACATTTACATGTTTTATAGTTTTCCTAAATACTCTTGAATTTAAGTACTGTGAAAATCTGAGATCCTGCCGTTGAAATGTTGAACCTTTAAAAAATGTTTCCATTTGCAAATTGCCTCCGTTTGTCTTACATTCGTTGTTGTCGTGGGTGGCTGGATGCTGCTCAGCTTTTGTTGTTTGTTACTTGCACCTTTCGGAATTGTAGTTAATGGTGTGAAAGAGAGAAGCAAATTCCCGCTCCTTCCCTCTACTTTACCACCACGCTACCGTCGACCGCCAGGCGACAAAATTAGGTTTGGAGCGTAAATTCTTATGATTTCATTCTCAGAGCGAAACTTGGCGTTAAGGTATGCAGAATTTGTTAGAGATGGCGATGACGATGGAGTTGGGGATGGGGATGGGGATGGGAATGGAACGTTCCGCCAAAACTCATAAATATTAAAATGGGAAATTTTACGTTTTATTAATTTAACGGTGGCAATAGAGCTCGCAGCTCCAACGGTAGTTTGGCAGCCCGATCTGCAAGCTCTAGGTGCAAATTATGCAGAACAATGTCACAAAATGCCATTGCCATCGCCATCGCCATTGCCGTTGGCAACTGTACTCAGAGTGCTATAGACTTAATTCTGACTGGCCACTGAGCAGCGAGCAGCGAGCAGCGAGCAGCGAGCTGTGAGCTGTAAGTTAGTCCTGGCGCTGGTCGCAGCTTGGAACTTGGATGTTGCTTAGTTTTTTGGCAAAGGATTTGCATAAATTTGCATTTCGTTGCCTTAATTGAAAAACAGTCCTTCGTCGTCGTCTTCTGCTTCTTTTGCATCTTCTCGTCAGCCGTTGCGACTAGTGGCATTTTAAAGAGACGCATAAATTATTTACGATTTCACCAGCAGGGGCATAAAACAAAAATCGTTGGCTTATGATTTACTTGACGCCTGAACGCAACTAAATCATTGGCAAAATCTGTTTGGCGGCACTTATTAATATCTTTTCTCCTGGGAACCCAAACAACTGACTCTTTAAATTACTCGCACTTATTCGCAGTCGCCTGAGACATTTCACTTGTGACAAGGCACAACATGCAACACACAACATGCAACACACAGAAAGGGGGCACAAACATGTCGCATCGATGCCCCCCAACACTAATGAGCTGCGGTTGCAATTTTAGTGCTCCTACTTCGTTCGCTCGCTCCCGTTTTTTTCTCGTATTTTTCTGTTGGCATCGTCGGCAGCTGGCTCTGAGAAATTGCAGCTTTCACACGTGCTTCCCATTAAATGAAACGATTACAACGCGATTTCAACTCATAAGTGAAATTTATTTGCAACGCAGTCTGCTGCCATCGAAAATATATGAGTATATATCGCTTACTATATAGAAGTATGTTCATGTTCATGATTTTATGATTTAAGTCGACTGCGTCGCATCGGTGACTGAAACTGCCACTGGGAGGGAGTCTAAGAGGGAGACTGTGCCTGCAAGTCTTGTGTTTGGGGTGGGGAATATTATTTGTGGGGCGGCTGTTGGCGTCGCTCTAGCTAGAAGACTTGCGATTCCTGACTGCCTGACTGCCTGCCTGACTGCCGACTGCTGGCACTTCACATAAAGAAGTTTGACATAAATTATGGATACTAATGAGCTCTGTGTGTGCACATAAAGCATTTCATTTTCTGCTAGTTAGCAAAACGACATCGACAACCGCCAGACCGACAGACAGACGGGAACATAGCCCGCTTCATGATTTCTATAAATTTTACAAATGCAATAAAACGTTTCGTGCAAATACTTGTGACTTTTCTCAAAACTAAAAGTATTTTAATTGACTGCAAAGCAGCCGCAAGACGCAAATGATGTGCATACGAGTTGGAAAGAAGTGGGAAAATAGAATTCAGTATTGTAATATATTTGGTTTAAATAATACTACATAGTAAAATAATTCAAATTCAAATTAACAAATTTCTATAACAAAATAAGTATTATAAAAAAATATAAATGTCTTAAATGGTAATATTTAAATATATATATAATATATTTTTGTAACAATTCCTCAAACTCATACCATAATTTAATAACAAAATCAATATTATTTAATTCCGGATTTTCTATTTGAAAAAACATTATATATTTGAACTTATATTCAAATATTTTTATGCCGTCAATGTTGATCTATTTAAATTGAAATATGAATTATGCCAAATTAATTCACATTTAATTCTTGAAATTTACCCAATTCAAGATTATTTCTTTTGCTTGTATTTGCAAAATAATTTCAACTAATTTCAGTGCAATTAGAAGACGAAATTAACTTAATTTATTGATGCATTGCAGAATATTAAAATGTGTTAGCATTAGAAATCATGCAAGCAAGCTTTTGAGCAGTGTATTCACATGTGTAGTTTGCGGGATTTAATGTGTCGAAATGCAGGCGAATTTCGTTGTTGTTTATGAATAACGCATGCGTGGACTGGGCTAATTAACAAGCAACTGCCGACTGTGGACTATTGAGAGCTGACTGCCGAATGCCGACTACAGCTGACTGGTAACAACAATTGAGGAGCGGGTCAAATAGTTCAACGTGAGAATCAAGTTGAAGTCGAGTAAAGGACAAACAGCTCTCGACGCACAAATACTCGCCTAAGTACACGCACAGAAAGCCAAATTAATTATGCATTTATGTCGTTGCAATATGTTGCCCACACACACACACACACTCGCACACACACTCGCACACACACACATTTGTGGCCGGGCAACCTTACAACAATGGACCAAAGACAATGGCCGACAGTGGGACGGACAGACGGACCTGTCGTCCTGCCCAGCACATTTGACCGCAAACAATAAATGCTTGCAACTAAATGCACTTTAGGGGGCACCCAAATACACACACACACATAGTATGCGTGTGTGTGTGTGTGAGTGAGTGTGTGTGTTGAACGCAAATTAAGCACGACGAGCACACAAAATGGACGCCAGACTCGTTCTCATCGCAACCCGGCCAAAACGTGTCATGAGTGATGTTGTTTCAATTGCTGATTTAATGCGCCCCTCCAACTACTTGGCGGTTTAGGGCAATGCCAATGCGACGGCCACCAAGACGTACAGCCTGAGGGGGCCAGGGGGGGAGACACATGAGGACAGAGACAGAGGACAGGGGACAGAGGCTGTGCGTTGGCAAGGCAAGGAACATGCATCTTCTTGACAATGCGACAAACGATGACGACGACGACAACGACAAGCAACATGGCCCCTCGAACTCGAGACCGACCCCAGCACCTGCCTTGTGGGCAAAGACGATGGCACAAGGGCAAAAAGGGGGGGCAGAGAGCGAGGAGCAGAGACAAACAAACAAGCAAGCCAAGCGACATATATCAACAGCCTCCCAGCAGCCCATCGCACATCAGAGCATTTGCTCGTCTGTCATTGTTGACTGCGCTCGTTGTGCATCAGACGCCACGCACAGTGTGGCAAAGACGATTTTCAGTTTCTATTTAATAATGAAATGCATTGTTTAAACTACTCAAGTTAGATAAATCAATTATAATGATTAATATATTCTGACATTTTGAGGTGAGTAGAAATGTTATGCAAATGAAGCATAAAAATTCAATAATTAATGCTGAAAATTTGAAATATTGTATAGTGCATTATGAAAATACTTTCAAATAAATATTATAGATATTTGCGATTTTCTGATGTATAAATATTAATTTTCTTCTGAATAAATTTATTTATATATAATTGTACTTTCTATAGATTATAAACCAAACAAAAATATCGCTGAACTTCAAAATGAAATTAAATATTAAATTCCTAAGGGGTATGTACAGGAAGAACAAAATTAAGAAAAGGTTTCTTCCAATAAATGTTCTCTTGCAAGTTTATAAAAAAAACCGACTTAACTTAAATTTTAATTAAATTAATTTGGCAACGTCTAATAATATGTTCAGCCACTGTGCAGGTCTCAGCTCTTTAAGCTAACGAAAATGCAACGGGGACTTGGCTAGTGCCGGAAAGGGTTAACCTGATGTTTATGTTTTAGTTGTTGTTATTGCTGGTGTGCAGCAGTTGACGTTGTTATTGTAGTTGTAGTTGTTGTCGTTGTTGTTGCTGTGGTAGTTGCTGCTGTTACTTGGCTGCCTGTCTTTTGTTTAAAGATGATTAATAGCCAATGTCGCTGGCTGCAGCACTCAATGCATTTCCATTATCATCAGCGCCAGCATCACATCGTCATCATCATTATCATTATGATCATTACCCACATTATCATTGTTTTCATCACTGCTGGTGCCTTCTAACTCCTTTGCAGTTTTGCCCAAATTACTTAGCTTGCAGTAAAAACTGCCACCTTAACAGGATCAGAGAGAGAGAGAGAGAGCGAGTGACTAAGGGTTGGTTCTTAGTTGGTCTGTTTGGTTGCCCACTCACTGGCAAAGTCAAAGTCGTTTGCTATTCATTAATACTCTTAGTTTTTGCCCCCTCCTCGGCTGGCATTTGTCTTGTTTTGCTGAGAACTTGCACAGTTCTTGTTGCTGATAATTAGCTGCTCTGTCTGTTGGTTTTGCCCCAACACTCTTCACTGTTGTCTCAGCTCTCAGCTCTCGGCTCTCGGCTGTTGTTGTTGTCGCTTGTTTTATGTATTTTGTGGCTGCATTACTTCCGTTGATGTTTATTCTTAGCTGTTTGCATTTGACAAATGACATTTTTGGCATTGTGCAGCAAAGTTGCCACAACAACAACAACAACAACTGCATCAACACACAGTCCTTTTTTCTGTGCTCTTCTGTTTGCCATCCCTTTGGCAATTTTGCTGAGGGAAATCTAAATTATTTTGCAGAGTTATTGCAGTTGCCATCAATGTTTTTTTCCGCTCGCTCTCTGCTTCATGTTAGCCTTGGCAATTTGTCCTCTGCTGACACTGGACACGTGTCGTGATTAATAATTCTGTGAGATCAAAACGCCGAATGCAAATTGCCAACTAGCAACTGCCAACTGCATTCAGTTCATTCTATTACATTCAATCAGTTTCAATTATGGGCAAAAACAGCTAGCAACTCGAAGCGCCATCTAGCGGACCGAGTTGAATGTGTCCGTCGATATGGCAACGCCAGGCGCAATCAATCAAATTACGACGCAATTATGAAGCGGCTATTTCAACAGAAATGTTGACAGCTGTCATTAAAAACATAGAGGATGCCTGCAGGACGAACAGGACGCGGCACATAAATAAAGAACAAACAAATAAACAAGCCAGAGAGCCAAGGACAATTAAAACGTCGCCGACGGCCAATGAAAGCAGCACAGAGCACTCGATTCATTATGCACTAAATACCCTATAATTGGTATTATGTAAAGTGCAGATAAGTTATATATACTTACCATATCCATAGGAAAGATGGGTATTATAATTTAGTGCCAACAGAAAATTTTATATTTCTTAATTCAAATGTGTCTTGGTTACGTTTAAAGTTTAGCCGTTTATGGTATATTTTGTATTTCATGGTATGGATTTGAACATAATTTTCGTCTATCAAATATACTTTTTGGTATATAAAGTGATGCATATTTGTAAATAGAATATTTAACTACAGGGTATACTCAAGTGCAACTCAACATTTTAATTTTGTACTGCTCAAGCAATGCAATAATTATAAGGAATATAAGCAAAATACGCGTAAAACTCGTCTTCAACTTGTCAAAAACTCAAGTACAGTGCAAAAAGAGAAAGCGATAAAGTAGTGCAGGGAGAGAGGGAGTACAAAGTAGCTATATTTCTATTGGTTCTTCGTGGCGCTGTTAATAACTTGGAAGTCATCAAGGAAATTAAAAATTATTAATAAGGCTGCTCACAACTCTTGGACTCGCTACCATTTTAAAGTTTACTGCAGTTTGCTATTTACTGTTGCTGTTGCTGAGTCCCAGGCTCTTATTACCTCTCCCCATTTTGCAGTGGGTAAACTTTGGTGGGTACTATAATTTAACAGTTATATCTTTTTAGTGTGTGCAACTATTTTTCGTGTAAAACTTTTAATGGAATTCACAGGACCCAAGACTCGGTTCGATAGTGGCGAGAGAAAGCGCATCAAAAAATAGACTCCGATTTTGCAGAGGGGAAGATGGTGCGATGATGGTGTAGGGTGCCTAGTTGAGAGGGAGACATTTGTAGGAGTCGAGTAGTAAAATGAGCGGAAATGAATGGTTTTAAATAACAGCAAATTATGAGCTAAGTTTGGCAAAAAGTGGGGAAATAAGTTGAAGGGGGAGCACAAACTTTTCGACTACTTGGATGCAGTACTTGGATGGCTTTATAAATAATTTTTGCGGATGCTCAGATATTTTGGCTCGTAGATATAAAGTGCTAATTGTCTGATAAAGAACTTACCAGGGACAGTTATGGGGTATCCAGATTACGTTCAAGTAGTCAGACTTTAAGTTCAAGCTGAAAGTTCTAAAGAAATGAGACAAAGTAAGGAAAATCTTCGTGGATGTTCTTCTTTGGACAAGTCTATTTTACCTTTTTCGGGAACGTTTAAAGCAGCTCAGCTGCCGGGTTGAAAATCAACCCAGAGCCCGCGGCTGAAATGAAGAAATAAATGTAATGCAGTTAATAAATAAACAAATAAATTTGAAAGCGATCTCCTGCCATTAAAACCACTTCCACATCCACGTTTGGCCAAATGCAATACACCCAAGCATTATATTTGACCCAAAATGTCGAAAGCAAACCGGGTTGAAGGACTTGGGGTGAGATTGCTTATACAGCCTCTGGCTGTGTTTATTTTTTGCGAAATATGTTGGGCACATATTTACACAAATACATATGTAAACTTTCCAACACACACACACACACGCATGCACACGTACTTTAACACAGACATAAATTCAGAGGCAACAGTCATGGGATTCACTTCACTTTACTCCGACTCCGTCACCGTCTGCGTCTGCTTCTCGTTCTCGTTCTCGTTGTTGAACCGGCTGAAAGCTCGTTTTGGCGTTTTGCTCGGCTTTAAATTGCTTTGGCACTTAAGTGGTTTGTGCCACGCCCCCTCTGCCTCCTCTCGCACTCCTGAGAGAGGCAACCACGTGTCGTCGTTTTGCCGTTAAACGAAAATTACAAAATGTTTGTTTAATTAGAAGTTGTGCGTGCCTCCTCCAAAGCCCTCCAAATGATTATTCTAAGCCATTGAAAATATGACCAGCCAACCAAAGTTGCCTCTGCCCTAGTCTCAATCCAATCCACACACATTCAACGAGTGTGTGTGCGTGTGTGCGTCAAGTGGCTTGGCTGTGAGTCCCATTAAATACGGTCAACTTGGCGCAGAAGTGCCCTCTTCTGTGGTTTCGTTTTGTATAATTCAATTCGTGTTTTAATTTAGTCCGTTTAGTTGGTTTCGCTTCAAGTGTTTTGCGGCCTTTTTCAGAGTGCACTGAATCAGACTGAAGCACGAATTTGATCAGAATGCATTGAGGATGCGTGCTGACATTCATTTGCATTAAATAACAAACACAACCGATTTCTCTGACCCCACACAATTGTCGACTCTCGACCCGCACAATGCAAGTGCTGCTAAAGTAGCATTAAAAAAGACTTTCCTATTTGCTGGTCACCAAAGAATAACTAAGGAATGCAACGTGGCGCAGAACGCGCACTTCCGCTCCAAGGAAAAACTTTGGAAAAGCGGCACAAACTGGCGGCAAACGTGCAAAAAGTTTTGATATTCTTCCCAGGACCGCGAACAAAAGAGTGGGGGAGAAAAAACAGTATGTTGCAGCATTTTGCAGTTTATGTAAAGGATTTTCCATATGCTTCAACTTTAGCAAGTTTTTCCAGCAGTTAAATTGAAACTTATCGCAGTTACTAATACACATATTTTTCTCTCTCTGTTCCATTTCAGGTGAGTGAAGCCAAGTATTGGTATTAAGAAATTGAATTGGTTTAGAGGTAAGCCGGCATGCAATAGTCCATCCCAGCATGATATAATATAAATTTATCTATGATATTATTTATAATTTGAATATTACACGACGACCACAAGAAAAGCCGTGTGTGTGTGTGTTAGGGTAACTTTTCGTCCAACCCCCGAGGATGCCCACGAGAGACCTTAGTTTTAGACGTGTTTTGGTGTGTTTGGGAGTTTTGTTCCGATTGAAACCGTCCAAAACTGAGGCCGATTGTGGAGCGCAACCATCCAAATAAATGCGAATAAATCAAAAATCGAATGAAAAAATTATTTAAGTAAAAATAAACATGTGTTTTCATTTCATATTAAAAATATTTGAATTTTACATTTTAATAATTTATATTATTTAAAATCGACACACAATCAATTCCTCAAACCTTTAGTTCACAAATAAATATATTGTTTATTATGCGAAATATCTGGAAATAAATCAATAACAGCAAACAACAACAGAATTTATTTGCAAAAACAATAATCTTCAAGCACATTGCAAACATACATCCATATTTTGAATATTTTTGAATAATATCTATTTATTTCATTTTAATTGTCTGTGCGTGCGTTTAAATGATTTATTAACAATATTTCAACTTTGGGTCATTTACTTTGCTTACCAGCCTTTAAATTAACGTGTCAACAACGCAAAAACCCTACAAAATAAATGCTAAAAAAACGGCAACAACAAGTGACAGCAAAAAGTGATTCGAGTGTTAAACAAAGTGATAAATTAGTGGCATACAATGAAAGTGTCTAAAAAGAAGTCAGTGCAAATGTTCGTATAAACAAATAATAAAAGGACTACGACTCTGACTATGGCGACTACACAAAACCATTAACAATATGATTTATGCTTTTTACAACCTATTTACTTTAATTTATATCCATTTTGTGATAGTAATTCCACTTTTTGTTGCCATTTCCGATATGCTCGTTGTCGCACTCTGTTCGTATCTGTTCAACGTTTTTGCATGTGACCGTCTCGTTTGCCATGTTTCTGTCTGTGTTCATCTTGTACTCAACTCGTTGCTCGTTGCTGGCTAATAAAAACCCTGAAAAAACACATATACCCACATATGAATCCCTCTGCAAACAACATATGGCCAGATTGCACATTTGCCAGATTGCATTGCTGACCATAACACGTCATTCCGTTCAATAAAAATATATGAAACTCTTAACATAAATATTGACTTAAATTTGTATGCCAAAAATGTAATACTTTTCAGCTGATTACATTTTATTTGTAAGCCAAAAAGTAGAGAAGAGTTGCTGATATGCAAACAAATTTCTGCAGTTCATTTCATATACAAGAATGTTATATTGAAAGCCAACTAACTTTTCCAATAAATATTTTATTGAACTACATTAATCAATAAATTTAATTCATCTATCCAAAAGATTGAAAATAGCGAAAATAATAATTTCGTGTGATATTGAAGTTACATTTAATGTTTCCAATCTATATTTTATTAAACTGCATTTATCAATACATTTAAGACAACGCATCTTTTAATGATTCTTAACAATCTAGATAGTAATTTTACATTGAAGGCTAGTGTATGTCCAATCTATATTTTATTAAACTGCATTTATCAATAAATTTAACACAAAGCCATCTTAAATATTTCTTAACTGTATAGAAGTTTAATAGAAGCAAAAATATAAATATCTTGCGTCCCAATTACGAAACTATTGAATAGCCATAATAATAATAAAATTGCATAATGAATATTTATTTTTCGCATTGCACTTAAATCGCATGGAAATTCATTCATAATTTATGGGGAAGTCTTACAATGGGTAATTTTATATTGGTTGTCAAATGAGTCATTGGCTAATCCAGATACCACAGAATTAAATATTTATTTGTTGCTGGCGACTGAAAGCTCGTAACATCGTCAAATACCAAAATACTATATTCACACACTCGCGTATCGAGAGCGCAATCTACACTAAAAATAAAAAAAAGAGATTGAAATTATGGCACTGGGGAGCAAAAAAATTTAATGCATTTCTCTCTTCTGAAATTTATTGGCCAAATAAATTATCGTAATAATATCAAATAAAACGAAAGGAGCGCATTTCAAAAGAGAGAGAGAGAGAGAGGGATGGAGATGGAGTGTGAGAGGGATGGCACGTGTGCATAAACACGCACTGATGCCAAAGCTAACGGTTATTAACATATGCATGGCCAGAGAGGAGCAAGCGTGGTGGGGAAATGGGGAAAAAGCTGAGAGAGAGAGCGGAAGCTAAGAGCTGAACACTGTGCACTGAGGAATTTTCTGGCTGAGCCAAGTAGCAATGAGTGTGGGAGCGAAGAGTTGTGTGGGTTCGGTTGCGGGTTGTGGGTTGGACAGTGTTGGGCTGCGTTGCGTTGCGTTTGGGGGCAGCGTTCTGGAACAAAAATCCTCTACATGCACAATTTAAGCAGGATTTATGACTGGCAATATTGCCGAGCTGGGTAAGAAGAAGCCCAAGGAGACGGAGACGGAGAAGATGCTCGCAGTCCTGTGTGTACGACTGTGCAAGTGGGTGTGTGTGTGTATGATTTTGGAGCTTAGCTCGTCGATTGTGCGTGCAAGAAATTAAATTGCCAAATGCCCATTACCTTGCGAAAGGGTTAAGCACGGTTTGAGGTTATGAAAATGGCTAAATTATGTTAATCTGTGTGTGAATATTGAAAAATAGCTTGCGCAACTCAACACATAGACACCCGCCATCTTCATTTGCTATGCACGACGGCTTCTTACACATGGCAGATATGTATATCGAGGTGGAAATTGATTGAGAAATTGCCGAGGCGGTCAAAGTTGGCCCAGCCTAAAAGGCAGCTAAGAAATCACATTTTTTGCACTTTAACTCAATTCTATCGGGCCGTGTCTAACCCCATTTGCGGATTCCCTTTTGTTCGCTGACCCTTTTCGGCTCACAAAACTTATTACATTAGATGCGACACACAACAATGGCAACCCTGGCCAGGCATCCAGACAGACCTGTATCCATATATTCGCTTGTGGGTGTAAATATTTAATATGTTCGAGTATGGATGCCATTGGCAGTTGCATGCTTTATGTGTGGGGCACTCACACAGGTTATAAGCATTATTCGTGTATTTTTTTGCATTTCTATTGCTCTTCTGCCTCGCCAGAGATTTATCTGTTATTAGAATCGCATAAAGCATGACGACAAAATTGGGTTACCCTGCAGGGTGATTAAGTACTGCAATTTACGTGCGACTACTGCAAATAATAATCAGAGCTTAAAAGTCAATTTATGCTCCTAATATGGGTGAGAGAAATCAACTGAGATCTGAAAAATAATCGATTCTGATTTTATTTTTTATTTTATTTAGTTTTGGGCATTTTGTTAAAATGTTTAATTCCACTAAAAGTTATGATTCATAGCTAAATTAAAAGTCAAAGCTTCTAAGATTTGTGATAGAAAAAATGTGAAATCTGAAATATAATTGATTGTAATTTTCTTTTCTATATTAAATCATTTAGTGCATATATATTTTTAATATTATGGACGAGGGAAAACTATAAAAAGAAATAGATTCATCTAAATATATACAGAAGTATACATTTTGTAGGCTTGGAAGTTTAATTGTTTAATGAAAATAAGTGAGCCTTTGCTTTACAATCTGATGGGTTTATATGATTTGTATGCAAATCGACTTAATTTTAAATTTAAAAAGCAACGTGTTGCTGTTGTTAGTTAAAATACATCAAATAATATTAACTCATCCCATCAATCAATTTTGATCCTTCAAAGACCGTTAAAACCAGTCATGAAAATAAGTATGCACTGATGCTACAAGTTTGCGCATTAATACCAGTTTCAACTATAATCATGAGTAAATAGCAGGCAGTCTAAGTGCACTTGCTTTAAGCTTTCAAAGGCCCAACCATCCCTATTAGTAATACAATCACAAACTTTTCACAATAGCAACAACAGCAACGAGTCTTTGCCATAATATGCTATATACCTTTAGAGCGAGAGTTGAGCGAGGGAGCAGTGCGGAAGAGGCAGGTATATTGAACAGAATTTGCCAGACAACTAACCGACAATCAATCGCAGCCCGAGCCCCATTATTATCATAAACATAAAGGCGTAGCTCCCATAACTTCATCCCTCTCAGTGTACGCACCTGTCTTGTCCAACTGTTTGCTCCCCTTAACCCTTATTTTCGCTTCGTCCAACTTTCCGACTTTGTGATTGTCCGTCTGGCCGTCCGTCCGTTCGTCCTTCTGGCTGTCTGTCTGTCGTTAGGCTATTGAAAAGTTAAGTCGCGTAATCGATTGATTTGCCGGGCATTTCTTCTTAAGGTGCGTCAAGAGCTATAAAGTTTTTTGCCTCAGCTGTTCCTCCCTACCTACCCCGCATCCTGCTTTCGTCTTTGTGCTGAAATTGAGATTTATTGCAAAATTTGAATTATAATGCAATTTATAATGTAAAATGGCAGACGAGCGACGCAATAGCAGCAGACGCCGCTGAGATATTGAGCATCATAATGATGATGAAGCTCTATATACGTTGTCGGCAAGGGTTCAGATGGTAATGCAGATGGATAATGGAAGGAGGAGAGGGAGAAGGAGCCCTCGAAAATGAGGGGGCGGTTGCGTGCTCTTTGTTGCTAATGTTGTTGATTCAATTTGACTTTTGCCGTTGAGCCGATCGCACAAAAGCCGTTGAATGTCGTTTAGATTTGAGACGTATTAAATTGACAAGTCCTTGGAATTAATTTTGCATTGTTAATGCCCTCGAATCAAATCGAATCGAATCGCATCGAATGGAAACGAATGCCGATTTGCATAGCATTGAAAGCAGCGCATAAATCACAAAAGTTTGCAGCGCTTTCAACTCGACTCGCAATTGGAATTGAAATTTGAATTGTGTTCAAGTTGGATAAGCGTCCCCATCAGCAGAAGGCGCAGTTGAACTACGGTATTTGTCCAGTTATTAAGTCAGCTAATATTTGCAAGTTATCCCCGTAAATGCTACAATTGGATTGGAAATAGGCTGAATTGGTGTACTATAAAATTTAACTGTAAACACTTATTTCCTGGAGTTAATTGCAAATTTCTAAGCATTTCCTCCCAACAATAACAGGAGCCAAAGTTGTTGCCTTAACAAAAACAAAATACAACTTTGAAGTGGAAGTTCAAGCCGAACTTTTAGTTGATGTTGATGTTGATGTTGATGTTGATTTTGCTCCTGTTCTCCAATACAGGCTTTTAGGGAACCGAATTCAATACTTCTATGTAATTTTGATTGAAATATGCCTGTTTACGGTATACAGGAAAACACAAACACTGCAAGTTAAACACACACACTCGCATAAACAAAGTCACTCACACACACACACACACACACACACACACATTTGAGACAAGTGCATATGCTTAGAAATGAATACAATTTTTTAGTGCTCCTTGCCTCAATGGGCTAGACTGGGAGAAAAAACAAGAGTACAACTTGCCATAGGAAAATATAAAATTTAGGATATAATGAAAATACAAAACGAAAAGTATTTTTTGAGATAAATAAATTATGTTAGAGAATTGCTTTATAAGCTATTTATATTTGTATAATAAAAATAATAATTTTTAACCAGTTGCTAAAATTATGGAGAAGATGATATAATTAAGACTATTATAACAAGAAATATATTTTTAATTCGATTATTTGTTTAAAGGAACATTTTACGCTTTTTAAACAATTAATAATTGATTGAAATAAGCCAATTGATTAAGCAGCTAACGTCAGTCAATTAGCGAGAGTGTAATTGCTGATATCAGAAGGTATAAAAAAATAAAAAGTATATGGCTATTTTTGCCAGATGCTATGAGAGTATTTCTTATCGGAATAAAGTGTTTTGTACTTGCAGCTTATAACGATCTGTATTTCTTATCTGAACCAAGAGTTTGTCGGCTGCAGATAAAATGCATAATTTAGTAGATCTATGCCTATCAGCATTATTACAGTTATATGAACTATTGTGTTAATATGCCAATAATTTTTTTTCTTATCTGGATCGATTTATTGTTCATTCAACTTTTTTCAAATTTAATAGAAAATAATATTGATAAGTCAACAAAGTAAACTTCTTATCAGCATCGATTTAATCTTCATTTTAAATTTCGAACTGTTTGTAATATTCTACAGTTACCGAATATTTCTCACAGTGCACAGAGCAGAGCTGTGTAATGAAGTGTGTGCGTAGGGCAGACAGGCTGTCACTTGAACAGAGGGCAACCGAAACTATGGCTTAGAGTTGCCAGCCTATGCTGCGTATTTGTTAAACCTTGCCGCCCCCGCCCCCTCCTTTCGTTTTCCGCCCACAATTTTAACGAATCTCTGCCTGCCTGCGTCGGGGTAGAAGTACTACAAGAGTGTGTGTGTGTGCGTGTCTTTTTGCTTGTAAAGCAATATTTCAATCAAAACAAGAAATAAATTACAGGCTTCACTAGCAGAGAGCAGAGGCAGACACGAGCTACGAACTAACGCAAAACTGAACTAAGAGCTGCAGAGAGACAGCACAGGACATGGAAAAAGGCAGGCAGTAGAAGGGTAGGCAGCCAGCAGGCAGCAGGCTGTCAGGGTTAAGAAACGAAACGAAACGAATGCACTTGTAGGCCGGGATATCCTTTAGGGGTCTCGGGACATGCCGGGCGGCGACTGCGACTGCAGTCAAAAACAATGCAGGCAAAAAGTTGGGGCAGCAAAAGAAGGCAAGCTAAAAAGTTCAAGTAGAAGTAAGTACAAAACTATTTAGTAAATACGCACACACACACTCACACACACACACACACATGCGCATGCCGGCAACACTCGAAAGTTGCAAGTTGCAAAATGAAGTGTAACGTAGGTGAAGCAAAGAACTCGCAACAGGCCCCGAGAAATGCCTACAAACAGAACACAACACAACAGAACAGACAGCAGGCGGCACTCGCAGGCAACTCAAAATGTCAGTCGCCTCTCAAAGGTAACATGAAGCGAGGGGACAGCGAGGGGGGAAGGAGGCGGGTTACCACGAAATTTTAACTAAAATATTGTATAATGAATAAAAGGTATGGATTGGTTAAAGTCGACTAGCAAATACTCTGCTAGGAGATGTGTTCTAAATTAGTTCATAAAAATTATAAAATAAATAAATAATAATTACTGAGTTCCTAAATCCCCCTAAGTATTTTTATAATTTTTTTTTTTTAATTCGATCAGTCAATGTTAAAAACAATTATCAAAATGAATTGAACATTTCAAGGCAACTTATAAAAAATTTAACATTATAATTTAAATTGCATTTGATAGGCAATGAAATTTTTTTTCGTCTGTAGTTAATTTCACATTCTTAAAAACTTAAACTCTATCTTATTAAAAAAAATTATTTTAATTGAAAATCGTAGTTTATTTATATTTTTAATCTACATTTTAGGATTTACCCTGGCAATAGTATTTTTTCAATGTTGACTTAAAAAAAGTTACTTAAGTAACATTTTTTTTAGCTTTTAATCAATTAAATATTTTCCGAAGTAATATACATTAATTATAAAATTCTTAAAGATGAAAACTGATGAACTTAGCTGAACTTCTTATGCGCCCTATTTGAACTTCAAAATAATAATGTAATAATTTAATACAAGTCCATGCGCTTTGAGTGGCTGAAATTTTGAGTTGAAGCTTTTAAAATTCCCATAGGTGGAAATATGGTTACTGCATTTAAGATGGGAACAAAGACCCAGTGAAAGCTCTCAGTGCTTTAGCCTTCAGAATCGACTGTGGCCATTGTCTCTGGGGCTGACTTCTTAATGACTTGAAATAAGTATTTGCTGAGGCATAAAGGCAAATATGAAAACCAAAACATAAGGCCACAAGTGTTGAGGCCTTTAACAATACCTCTGTGTGTGGCTTTAAGCACAACAACATTGTTTCACACACATCTTGGACGAAGCAATTCATTTTCATTTCAGTCGAATGCATCTTTAAGGTGCGCAATTAAGTTAAGTCCGTTCGACATGTCGAAATGCAATTCGGTAAATTCAGAAACTTCAATAAATTTGTAAATTGGCCTTAAAGTCATCTACCGCAACTGGCAGCGAATCGCTCCACTGTTGACTTATGTCATGTTCATTCTCACACGCTGCGCCCCCTTTTTTGGGCCTGACTGAAACTGGAACTGCAAAGAAATAAATATCAATTTGTACCTGCAGCTACGCGAATCGAAATGAAAAGTATAACGCAAATTACATAAATAACAGCATATGGTCCTGCACCATTTCAGGTCGCGTCTGTATGCAGACCCCAAAAAATGAAAATAACAAAAAAGAAATAAAAATGTGTACCGTAAAGGGCAAGTGAAATGCCATAAATCGGTAAAAATCCATTTTAAATATTATTATACGTATCAGAGACAGACGTTTCAGGATTTCATGCTTTTATACGGACACTGAGATTTACTTTTTATTTGAATGAAGTCTGCGAAATGGATATGTGTAGTTAAACAGAGACAGGACAGGCTGTAAATACGTTAGGGTAGTTTAACATGTTGTTCGTTGCGAAATATTAAATTCATGTTTATGGCAAGTCTGAAATTGAAATTATTACCTGACTTTCTACAATCGCCGACTATCTTGAACGTAACTTAAGCCGTGAATCCGTATAATCTTCAAATGCATCTATCTATTGCGAGAGACTTCAAAGGCTTCGGCGGCGGCTTTGACTTTGACTTCGCTCGAGTCTCGGCAAAAGGCGTATTATCTGAATCCGAATACAAAATAAAATGTGAAAAAACGATGCGCCAACAATTTTATTATAATTCATAAAGCGTGTGGATGAGACACAAAAGCATCTGACAACTGACAGCCCAAAGGATGCTGGCCGGGCTCAATGTGTCCGCTGTCCAGCAAATGAAGTCGAAAAAAGTAAACTTTTTATGAAGTCAATATTCTACGTTGACTGGAAACCACAACGGCAATGGCAACAACGATGGCAACTGTGATGTCGGCAGATTTACAGACAGGCCAATGACATGGCCAAGGAGAGACTGCAGCAAAGTTGTGCCATGTTTCCTTCATTCTCCTGATCCTGATCCTGATTGTGATGGTGATGGTGATTGTGCTCGTGCTTGTGTGTGTCGTAGTTCTCAAAGCGGACCAGACCAGACCAGACCAGACGGCGGCGGCGTTAACCTTCGCTGCCATATTTTTGTGCCTTCTCTGCCTTTTTAGCATTTTTATTCAATTTCGATGTCTGTGTGTTCTTGTAAGCGAGTCTCGATTGCAACTCAATAAGCTGCTGCCAGCACAAGCATGGATTAGAGCAGTGGGAATTGAATGCATCGCATTATTATTCATTGCAGCGAGGAGTGCACATCAGTTTTGTGGCTGTTGTTGATGATGCCCCAAATTGATTTACCTTTAAGTTTACCTATTGCCTTTACATTTCAGCAAATTGCCTGAAATAAATATTTAAGTTGGCCAACAGCTTCAGCTGCTAAAGTTGCCAAGGACTGTAGTGAGAAGGACCAAGGACTCGTTTGCTGACTGTTGCTGACACTTTCGTTGCATTTCTCCTCAGTTGGCTGCACTGCATTGCCTGAATGCCTGTCAGTTATTTCCAGCTAGTGTCCAGAGTCCAAAGTCGACAGTTCACAGTTAACAGTTAACAGTTAGTTAGTGCCCTGTAGGTGCTTTCTTTCACAACCGAGGTGTCGGACTGTGCATTGCTCTGAGACGGGGGCCTGTCAACTGTCCAACTGCAACTCCAACTCCCTCTTTCTGTTCTCTCGTGTCAGGTAACAACACCAGCGTTGCAGTCCTCCTGTCATCCACAACTTAGCAGTCGAGTTGCCTCTGCTGACTTTTAATTTATTTTTAGAAATATTTCCCTCTGATATTAATTAATTATTTTAGCAAAACATCCATCTGAACTTACAGCTCTTAATCGGTCAGCATTGATTAAAACTTAATATCCAAATCAATGAAATATTTCAAATTGATATTTATTAATCAGTATAATAAATAGCAAAGTCGAATGGAAATTTTATTGTATAAAATAAATTATTATTACTTGTATAAATATTACTTTCATATAATTCATTAGTTACTTGAACGAGTAATTTGTCATATTTGACAGCTCAATATCATTAGGTTTAATTTAAATATTTTTATTTTAATATCAAAATCTAATTATTAATTGTCTTAATTATTTAATGAGCATCTAAAGAATCTTGAGATCTTCTTTTTCACAAAAAGCTGTTTTGGTATTTTTGGTACTTTTACAATTAATCATTTTCCCAAACAATTCATGAGAACTCTTAATCCTGAGATCATCTTATCCAAGAACAGTTTCATAACTTGTGTTATCCGAAGCAATTTAGTAATTAACTTTACAAATATTTCTATCAAATTTTCTCTTAATCATTTGTTGTTTCAATTGAGATTCAAGATCGATGCCAATCAGTGTTGGGCAATTAAGCAAACAGATGTGCTAGGGAGAAGAGAATGTCAGGGTGAGAAGACCTGCTTGTGAGCGAAATCAATTAGACAGAAAGAAATAAACGAATATCGACGGCAAAAGCGACAAATAAAACATTTTGCCAACAAAAGACACGTACCATAAACACATCTTAGATTGGAGACAATAGATGCCAGGTGAGAGCCAACACACGTTGAATAAATATGAAAAGATGACAGCAGAAGCGAGGAGATAGAGAAGGAGAAGCAGAGAGAAAACGAGGCGCAGCAGCGAATCAAATCTCGGGACACACGTAGGCAAACACTGAGGGCCAAAAACTCCATCGTAAACTATTCAGTGGGATGGCGGGAAAGGTGGGGAAAGGGGGCATCAAATAATTCCATTAGTTAAATAAATAAACAAAAGCGAAATGAATGATTGAGCAGCAGCTTCGAGGGCGGCTCAATGGAGACTTTAACTTCCCTGTCACGAGCAGGCGCCGACGACAACGACGATGACGACGACGACGACGACGACGACGACGAGGAGGACTTAGGACTTGGGACTCAGGTAACCAGCTGAAGATGCCACCAAATGAGTACATGGGACACGTGACAAAGGTTAGGCTGTCTGCCCGACGGCACTGCGTGCATAAACTAAATGCAAACACACACATGCACACACACATAGTGTGTGCAATCCGTGTGAGGTCTCAGAAGATGTCACTCGATTGTTTCCTGGTGAATATTACATGAGCGAAGCGCTGGGCATCATCACGAAACGAAACGCCCGACATCGCATCGCTAGGCAGGCATCGCTGAGGCACATGTGTGTGCAACATATATTGACCCATTTTGACATGCTCAAACAATCCCCCAAGCGGAGTAGACGCCCACCTGGCCGTAGTTTTGCTTAATAAAGTCAAATGCCACCAAAATCAAAAGGAAAATGCCACTTACGCCTCATGGCATCAGAGAGCTCTGCAGTTGACAGACAGACTACAGGAGAGAGACAGACAGACAGACAGACAGACAGATAGAGACGGAGACCAGCCACAATACGCAGCGAACAACAACAAGGATGTTAGGCCTCGTCAATGGGGCCGCAAGGCAACCGCCAAGTAGTGCCCCAAAACAGAGGCGACATCGTCATACGTCCTGCGTCCTGCGTCCTGCGTCCTGCGTCCTGCGTCCTTCGTCATGTGGTCGTGAGTGAATTGGTGGATTTTTAATTGAATTAACGTGCCTGGGCCCGCAAACATCGGCCGGGCATCCTTGCTGTGTGCACTTAAGTGCGCGTGGTCTTCAAATATTTGGATATTGCTTCATTTGATTAAGTAGTTGCTCCAGATTTGTCCAAATTGTGACGGTTCTATGTGCATGTGTGCTCCTTTATAAATTGTGTGCCTTTGACTGCTGAAGTCAGTTACTTTGTCGCCATCGACTTTTCAAAATACTCTTTGGAAAAATTAAATTTTATTCAATTACTCACTATGAAAGTAAACTATGAACAAAGCAAACATTCGAAAAGTATTCAAATCACATCAAAATAAAATTGTATAAAAAATTGAAAAATTACAGAATTTGTATTTGAAATTCAACAACGATTGAATGGTATTTATAAAATGTTTAATTAAATACATTGTAAAAGTGAAAATAAATTCATCATTTTTATATTATATTCAAAAGCCTAACTTAATTGCTAAAAAATTATAGTACATTTACATTTTAAATTGCAATTAAAATATTTAATTCTGAAAATACAACTTACCAAATTAAAATAAAAACCATTGAATTAAATCATTATTTTGTAGAAGGCTTATTCAAATGAATTTTAAGCAACTCATAAAAGTGAAATAACATTCGATTATTTGATATTTAAGTCAACTCTCAACAGTTGCCAATTAGGTACAATATTGAATAATATCTAAAACTATGATTAATTTAAAAGTATGAGAGATACAAATTTTTTGAGAACTAAAAATCAAATTAATTAGATTCCAAATTTACTAATGATTTTAACAATATTAAAAAAAAATGTTTTTCTAAAAGGTTTTAATTACAAAAATGTACTAATTGACAAATTAAGGAAGTTGATTACATGAAAAACCAACAGATACATTAAGTGATTATTAATTAATTATAAAAACTCGAAATTATAAATAACAAAAGTTAGAATGAAAAAACAAACAAAGAAGAATTGGTGGAGCGAAATTAATGGGGACTGGTGATCAAGTGTAAAACAAAACATTGAGACTAAGCAGTTAAGTTCTGATAATGTTCGTATATAAACCGCGTGAACGCTGTCACTGTTGAGGGAAGGAAAAGGGAGGGAGTCTAAAGTGAACTGGCGAACCACAGCAGAACAGCAGCAGCGGCAACTGACCAGCAAACCGAAACCCTTTCAAGTTACATTACAAGGACTCACACCAGCATCCCTTTTCTGCTCAGATTATAATTTTTGCAGCGAAGCAATAATAAGTCCCGAAGCACATGTGTGCAGTGGTTAAGTCGGTTGTTGGGTGTCCCGCTGGTTGCATGCGAGATACGAGCATAAAATCATATTTAATGAACAAAAAGGCAGCCAAATTGATGTCGATGCGTATACGTAATTTATGGGAGCACATAAACATGACAGGTGAATTGAATGAACTACGAATTGTTTACGAATTTGCATACTTTAACGAGATTATGACCCATTTAATGATGGATTGTGCTGGTGTCAATGATGTTGGCCGTCTGCAAGATGGCCAAACTGCTTGTTCATTCAGCAGAATCATTTGCTGCGGCTGCCATAATGGCCTTTTTGCTGCCTACTGCTGAAGGTTGTGTTCAATGCGTTGCGCGGCGTTGCGTTGCGTTGACTCGGAATGACAGTACCACCGAATGAAAATTAAAAGTGGTTTGAATAAAATCCGTAAAGTGTGTCAACGTCAGCAGCAACAGCAACGAGGTGGGCGGCCAAGTTGGCCACGGGTTGACAACTTGTTTGACATAATTCAGCACGCAGTGGCGAGAACCTTTCTGACAGCAATTAAAAGAGCATTTCCAACCAATGCGCTGCGATGCGATGCGATCCGATCCCAACTGCAGTCCCAGGACAATGGACTCTTGTTCATTTGAGCTGAAGCGTTTTCCCAGGCGCCTGGAGCAATTCAGGGCTGAAAGGCAGCGCGAAAGCTTTTGTATTTTTAATGCTTAAAACAAATAATTGCAAATAAATGAGTGTTCATTGGAGAAAACAATGACACACATTGACACTGGCCGGACTCGCATCTTCATCATCATCATCATCATCATCCGATTGCATCAGTGCCAGCTTAATATGAAAATTTAAATTACAAAATGCAGAATGCAGAATGCAGAATGCAAAATTGCAGGCTCACTCAAGTGCAGTCGAAATCATATTAATAAAAATAATGAGTCGCTGTCGCCGTTGCTGCTGCTGTTGCCGAAAAGCAGCTTGAAAAACCGATTAAAAATTGAGCAGCTCTGCGAGCCGCATGTTAAGTAGAAATGTCAATTTGACAGCTGCTTCTGCAAGGGGATGAAGAGGCCTCCTCTGCGCTTAAAGTACTTCCAATTCCAGTTCAGATGTCGTGTTTGTAAATACTACTCATACTTATTCGGCGCATTCATCTCACTGGCAGCGCTGCACTCGAAATTATCCTGACAAATGCAGTATTATCCTCGTGTGAAAAACCTGCAGAACAATACAGCTGCTTGTTATTGAACACTTACAGCACTTTGCTTATACGACTAAGGCGGATGCCATATATGCCATTGATCAGGGTCTTAAAAAATGTAAGCGACTGTTGAAGTTTTTCATGGTGAATCAGAGAAGAAATGCAGGGAATGGAATTTATTCTGAGAAAATTATAGAAATGTTTCCAGGGAATGATTGCATTAATTATTATTTGTTTATAAATTTTAATTTATTTTGACAAACTTAATAAACGACTCAATACAAAACTTATTATCTTAAAAAGTATTATTTATTTATATTAGTAATTGTTTTTGATATTTAAATATTGTGATAACTTTCAAATATTTACTAGAGAAATAACTATTTGCAATAATAGTGTATTCTGCAGAGCACTATTAAATAGAACGATTTTCTGATATAACATATGTTAAATGCAAAGAATATGTTTATTATTATTTTCTTAATAATAAATTGCCATACTTATAACTGTGCTGTTACATTATTAAATGTGTTTTATGCACATTTACTATTATAATTTCCAAACATTTACTGCACTTTAAAAAATTAGGGAATTTAAATTTGTATAACGTCGTTGCCTTCAAATCGAACTCAAACATTTTCCAACAAAAAATTTATGAATAGTAAATACTTCCTTCAGCATTTCCATAATTCGAGAATGTAAATTAATGAAATGCAGTTAGCAGTTAAATAGGACAAGTATAAGAGGGATTAAGAGAAGCACCCATTGAATGCTCTCGGCACCCTAATACTCACAAATGGTACTCATTAATCGCTTGTTCTTCAATTGCTAGCAACTCATCTCATGACTTATTGCCAACTTCTCTCCGTGCTGATTGCCATTTGAAGTCCTTATTGTACACACACACACACACACACACACACTCACTCTCACACAGACATTCATTCGCATGGTCCTTTGCTCGACTGCGCGCTGTTTTCATCCATTGTCCGGTGATTGCCTCCATCACATGGAAGTTATCCATCCAAATGAATATGTATTATGAGAGAACTATGATTCTTGTTTTGACATTGTTTCGCATTGGCTTATTGAGTGGAAAATTTTGCAATTACTCGCTTAAATGTGAACAAAGCAGCGCCAGCAAATGGAAATGGAAATGCGCATTGAGAAATTATATCCAAGGGGAGGGATTTGATTAAGTAGAGATAAGACACCTTATGCGACTGATAACCTCACACATTAAGAGTTTGCCGGCGCTTTCAAGGAGTGCTTCACATGCTTCTACGAAATTTATGGCAGCTAATAAATTGCCAGCTACGAAGCAAATTATTTTCTAATTTCTGCTAATCACGCGCTCGTCCGTCCACAAGAGGCAATGGATGGATACGAACTTAAATCGATGCAGTCGACCTCAGGGTCGAACAGACAGACAGAACGACGGATAGACGGTCTTTTATCTATCTGTGTCGCCGCTTCATGTTGTTGGTGGCGACATCGTGGCTTCGACACAATCTGGAGACATTTGACATTGATTAGTTTTCCAAGAATTTTTAATATGCATTCAACGCAAAGCGACGCGACACAACGCTACGTTGGCCAACGGATTTTCGCCTTGCCTTTCGACTTGGCCAACGACTTGGTCTTCGACGCGGTCTCGGGGCTGGCAATCAGGCAGTCCATTAGGCGGGCGTGTTTTGCCACGCTTCATTTACTCATTTCATGCAATTTCTTAATATCAATTTTCTCTTGATTTTTGTTATTTTTTTTTGGGGGGGCTCGCTTTAGTTTTGAGACACGCAATGCATTTGGCTGGCAGTCGTTATTATCCCTCCCCCCTCCTTGTCCCTCCGCCTTCGACGGTTGTCGCCTTTGTCCTGTGACTTGCACGCACTCCCCTTTGCAGCCCCTTTGCCACTCCCCTCGGTTCGAACTGACAGCAAATAATTTGATGTCGTTTATATTTCTCCTTGCCTCGCCAGCATGACTTTCTTTTTCTTTCCGCCTATATTATGACAGCATGTGAGTCCGAGGTATTGATTGCCTGCTGGCGAATCCGCACCAACTGCTTGGCTAGGTGCGGTACAGACGATGTAGCATGTCATCAAAATGTCAAACTAAATTATTGAGCGGCTACATGGGTATCTATATCATTATGACTGGCTGCAAAGACTTCTTCAACCTGTCAGCCAACATATGTATAAATACAGTCAAGCTGCAATGAATTTAACTACAGTATAACGTTTATAGATTTATTTAATAGCCAGGTGAAATGTATTAAAATTACACACAGCTAAATGTGATCAAAAAGCATGGAAGAAAGCTTCGAGTGTAGTATGCTATATTTCACTGTAAAATAGTGGTGCCAAAACGCATAATGTTTGTGAAATGTTAAGCAAACTACGTTTTCTAAAAACAAAACAGTTTTTGAGAAATGCGAAAATTTTTCCAAGTGAGTTTTCGAACCAAGAGAATAAACCGCTTTAACCTCACTACTATCCAAAACAGTACAAATGAATAATTTACGTACGTTTATTAAGTTTGCCGAAAATCGCATGACCACACAAAAACAAAGGTTAAGAAAATGTTTTGAGATCTAGACAGACATACTCGCCTGTTGACTGTGATCATGAAAATATATACTAAATCGGATTAATTATTTATTTACATTTTCTGTTGGCATTAAGTTTTGGTTCCCTTCTTAAAAATAAAATTCAAAAATTTGCTGTAATTACAATTCTCATTTAATGTGTACAACGCATAGTCTTTAACTGAACAATTACAATCTTGTTTTAAAAAAGTTATTTTTCTCTCTGCGCTCCTCTCTTTTTTTGGCAAATAAAAAGCACTAATGGTAATTGTAGTATGTTTTCGAAATGTTGTTGGTACTCTCAACAAAAAACAGCAGAGAAATGTCAGGTCGAGAGCTGGCTGCTTTTGCATTTGTTTGATTTAATTCAATTTTGCCTTTCATGTGTCGCTTCATGCGAATGCGAATGCGATGCGAATACACCTGCGTCCTGGCTGTTCCGCTGTGTACTGTCGTTGTCGCTCCATTGCACAAATACACTTAATACAATTTATTATTGTAACACAATAAAAGCGAATGCCGTTGCCAAAAAAAAAAAAAAGGGAAGAGAAATCCTCATAAAAAAGGAGTTAAATCTGTGAATTGTCATTGAATCGAGATTGAAAGTACACACGTATTGTAAATTTGATTCGATTTCCTTTATTTCACATTTCGTTTAAGACAAGATGCGGGCCAAGGCTTCGTTTGCTTCCCTGCTGCAGTCCTCGTCAGACATGCACGAGTATGTAAATCAATTTAACCGGAAATTTTCTTTCAAGATTCGACCTTTTCCTGACGCCTCTTTCTCGTTCCTCCAGCTGCAGATTGCACGTTCGACTGCAGTTGAACATTAAATCGAGTGGACTGCATTGAGTGACCAAGTGAGCACTTGATTACGAGAATAGCATGCTCAATACTATAATATACCATATATTTTATAATGTTAACGACACAATTGCGCACAATTCACGTTATTTAAATCCCTTTATAAGTAGGAGAATGAGTAGCGAAATCAGTATGCAGTTAGTTGTCCAAAAACAAGCTGAATTTTGAACTCTAGCATAATGCAATACCGAATGATCAATAGTTTTCAATGCGCGATTCTTCATATGCAAGCATTGGTCCCTGAGCTTGGCAAAATATCGCATGGGATAATCGTAGCAGTGGAGCTCCGACGACATCATCGTGAGCACAAAACTATCGCATTTATATTTCTTCCATTCCATCACTGTCAAATTTGAGCAGGCCATCAGTGGCGAAGAGTTCATGGTAATGAGCACAAAGGTCCGATGAACCTTCGGTTCAAACATCGCATAGTTTGAGTTCTTTTCCGCAAGTTTATCCGGAAAGTTGTCGCTCAGATCCCTGTTGAGGGAGCTATTGCAAACCCACTTTAGACTTACTCCAAATAAACGGGTGCAATTCCCATTTGGCACGGACTTTGTTTCGACCAGGTTCGTCAAACTTAATTGAGCTATCAATATGAGTTGCAGCATAATTAAAATATTTATAAACATGCTGTGTGGGGAAATTTCGGATTGATTGAAAATAAAAAGTGCACTCGATATCGAATCCTTACTGGAACAAACTATTAATTTTAATGAAAGAAAAAATAAATAAAAGCAGAACACAAAATGAAGGAGAAACTTTTGGTAGTCGAGCAATTACTTTCATTCATTAGCTACTCAGCTTATTTCTTTTGGCATCGCACGTTCGAATGAAGTGCTCAGCATGTGGTGCCCACATCGTAGAGCAGCAAGAGGCATTGACTTTGGCACACTTGTCGTATACATTATATTTAAGAGCAAAGTGAATGCCTTCAACTCAACCCTAAACTAAACTGCTTAGTAATTAACCAAATGAAATCAGTTTAGTTTTGAAAATAGTTTCAAAAATAATTCATTAGCTTTTAAGAAAAAAAAAATAATGTATTTTTGCAAAACATAAAAAAAAGAAATCAGATGTATGTCGCGTAACTTATGCCAGAAAAACCAAAATTCCCAATGATTCGACTAGGATTGCTACTTCTCAGCATGCTGGCCGTTCGGCGACTAGCAGCCCATCAAGCACATGACAATAGCCTGACACCCGAACGAAATACTGGAGACTGTTCGTATATGCATCCATATGAATTGCAAGCGTTTTGTAAGGCGGCAGTCACAAAGGAGATTGCAGAGCAGTGGGGAGATGAAAGAGCCCCTGAGCACACGCCATATATGATCTTCAATCATGAAATAAACGATGAGTTCATATTTGTAACTTTCCAAAAGTCATCATTATTCCGAAGTAATATGTTGCAAGTCCATGGCAAAAACTATTCGATTTTCGGAAGGCATTCTAGAACGGGCCTCCAATATATGTCCGATCTCAAGCATTCGGATATGCACTGCATCAATACACCAACGACCTATCCAGCAGCCTTGGTCGCCCACTGTTTTAACAAGCCGTACAAAGAGGGGGATAAGTATGATGAATCGGTGCTGCATTATGCTCGTTACAAAAAGAATCCGAGTTCGGCCAGTGGACTGAGAATGTGGCAAATTTTCTACATACTTTTAGCTGTTACTGCAATTATATTGTCAATTAAATTGTCAGAGTAGAAATGTCATAAAATGTCCTTTCATTTCTTAAATTTGCTTCTATTTGCCGCAAGTATTGATTCGAATTTAAAATATATAAATATGATCTTTGGGCAAACATTACTAGTGTATTTTACTATCCATATCATTACTCTTGAAAACAGTTTAAAACATAATTCGTTCAGTCAGACAGGCGCAAATACAATAGAGTTTATCGAGTAATTAAAATTGGTTGTAAGTTTAGAAACAGTATAGAAACGATTGTCAAAAGAGGGAGGACATTTTTTGTGTTTTTGTTCATTTATTTTGTATTGTAAATTTTGTAAAACATTTGTACACAACGATTTTAGTGTCTCTGATGAACAAATTGATAGAAAATGATTTTAGAATCATTTGTTGCAAGACTTTAGGACATGCCAGTGAGCCCCCAGAACGCAGGAGGTCGCTACAATATCCATTTGATTGCTTGCTGGCTTCTGGTCTTTCTGCCGTTTCTGCCAACCACAACGCCGTCGAACGGGCTCAATAATTGCACCTTTATCGACGGCCACATTCTGGAGTTTGTTTGCCAGGGATTCTATGATCATAATCTGCGGCTAATGTACAAGGATCGCATACCGGCTATCGATGCGCCCTATGCCATCTGGCAGAGAGCCGATTATTTCGGGTCGTCAATGCTGCTAATTGTGTTCTACGAGGGTCCGCTGTCCAATTGCTATAACCTTGTGTTCGAGGACGGTAAATTCTATTGCGATGGCCGCAACTATGCCATGGACGTCGAAGACTCCATTCTTGTAAACTGCATGCCCTTTCAATTTACCTACGCCGATGAATTGCACAAGCGATGCAGACGTAAGCAGAAGACAACTGCGGCGGAGACGGTGTCGTCAGTCATCATTTACATGGAGTCGAACATCTTCCAGAACTCAAGATCAACAAGGCCACAGTATTGTTCGTCTCTGTATTTTTTTGTGGCCACATTGCTGGCAGCTTTGCACATTTCTTAAAGCTTAACATCAAATTTTGTTGGTACACACTTTTTAATACAAAATATATAAACCACAGATACAAAATGTCTGCATTTGGATCACTCGTCTGCAGTTCACGTTCTATATATTTATTGAAATATTAGAGTTTGCTGCGTAACTTGCCATTAAAATCGATTAAACTGAAATTTCAGACATCGCAGGCTGGACAATGGCAGACAAATGCACTGGACAGCGTACACAAAGCAACTGTCCAGCTGCCATTTACACACACTCAATACACCCAACGCACACACACATATTTATGCATACACTAACTGACACTGGAGCATAGCATTTCATTGTCATTGGCGATGGCGATGGCGATGGCGTTGGCGTTGGCGTAATTTATATGCTCATGTGAACTGCCGCCATATTGGCCTGTGGCGCCAACAACAACAGCAATAAATAGCCAGCGCAGAGCTTTTGTTTCTGCTGGCTGCCGGCCACAATCTTAAAACAGCTTAAAGGCGAATGTGTTAACTATCTGACTTCTGAAGTGACATGCTACAATCGAAAACACTAAATTTCATTTTGGAAATGCGCAATAGGAAGCTATCATTTGTGAAAAGTTTATGTTAGAATTTTAAATTTTGAAATATCCAAGTGGCAATAATTTATAATACAAATAAATAAGTAAATCAAAAAACCATAGTTGTCAAATATATATTGGAACTAGAATATGAGTATAAAGTATTTCTCAACCATTATCTGAATTCTTCCAAATTATTTGATCAACTTTCGGATTAATTCAATTTCCTTACAAATTACAAAAATAATATAACAGTACGAAAATAAATAAATTACTTTAATTTTAATAAAGTTTTTCTCAAGACATCCAAAACATTTTCATTATATTTTCGAACCTTTTTCCAATTTCTTCCAAATTATTTGATCAACTTTTTGATCACGCGCTGCCAGATTCTTCTTGGTTTTGGTTTGCTAGCGAAGATTGCGGCCCAACTGAGAATGTGGCCAAAATGGAAGCGATCCCCGAGCTCTGTTCTATGAATTTTCCGCTCACATTTTTTTTTTATGTAAAGCAAAACAAACATGGAACAGAAGCGCATATTCCACAAGGTCCAACAGTTAAGCATGTTGATTCATATTTTGAATTTTATAAAATATATTTGACAATAATTTCGCAACCAAAAAATAAATATTTGTGAGTATTTCAATTTTGATGGAAATGGAAATCTATGGAAATGTTTATGAAATGTTCAAGCAGTTTTTAAATAGTTTGCATGTGAATTTATACTTCGCTGATTAACCGATTGGTAAATGTAAGTCTTTTAAATTCTGTCCACTACATTTACAATATTTAAGTCTTTATAAAGCACGTTGTATGGGTCGTTTAACTATGTGCTTATTTGTTATGAAAACTGTGTGTAAGTCACTCGGTGTTGGTTTAAATTTTTGTTGCTTTGGCTTATCGCAACATTCACACTTAAATGACATCGCACAAAGTGTGCGATTCTATTTCGCATAACATAGCACATAAACAGCAATGGCAACGGGGCAGCGATGATTATCCTTTGATAGAAAAGCAGCAGCGAGCTTTCATGTTTTCTCTTTTTTTTGGGCAACAAACAACACAACATAATACACAGAGGAGGGAGATAATCACCATTAGTTCAGAGCATGCAAAATAAAAGTGAACAAAAGGTTTTCCTCTCACGCGCATGTCCTGATTTTTACGCATGGCTGATAATGCACACACGCACTGAAAGGACATGGAAAGGACACCAAAGAAAAGTGCGCATTTGCGCGCGGCTTTTTATGAATTTTATTTTGAAGCAGCCTTTCGCTTTTCACACACACACATTCACACACACACACTTGCGATCATATAAATACGGTTCTAAAAATACACAAATGTAGAAAATAGAATGCACAGAAGTATGTGTGTTAAATGTGGCAACAAGGACACTCGGCATGGCAGGAGACTGAACAAGGACGTTTGCCAAACGATTTGTGAATGCGCGCACAGTTGGGCGATGCATTTGATATGAATCTTTATCTTTAGTCAGCGCTTTTCATTTCAAATTCTATAAAGGATCAGTTGTGAATCCTTAAATTTCAATAGCAGCTTTAGTGCAATCAGTGCTGCGAGAGCTCTTTAGTTTACATATTTGCTGAATCCATCTAAACCCATTAGATGTTTTGCCAATTCAAAGGCAAAACTGTCAAAGCTGAATCCAAATCTCAGCTCAAAAATGCGAGTGCATAGTGAAATATTTTATTTGATTTAATTTACTTTGATTGAATTAAAAGTCATAAATGGGACGCCGGACAGCTGGACACCCGGATTGCGCGCATAACGTAAGCAAATTTAGTTGACTTCTCTTCTCCCTTCACCATCTCTTGGGGTCGCTTTGAGCAATTAAAATTTCTGTGCGCTGTGTGCCATTTTTTATTTGTGTTTTGTTATTGCCGGCGCTGAATGCATTTTGCAGTGCTCCTTTTTTTTCAGCCAGCTTGTAAAATAAAAATTACGTATACGCCAACAACTTCAAATGGCGCAACATGGCGTATGCGTATTCTGCTCGTTGTTGTTATTGCCAGCACACATATTTCGCTGCACACCGGTTGCCATTTCCGCGCCAAACAAAAGCCAACCAGCCAGCGACAACGCCAGATACAACACCTCGCGACACTCCCTTCCACTGAGTGTGTGTGTGTGTGTGTGTATCTATAAAATACGCAATTACAACATGTTGCCGCAGTCGCAGTCACATGCTCTCTTTATGAATTTATACATATCCCACCACAGTTGCTCCTCCTCCTCGTGATCATCCAGTCCCTGCTGCTGCTGCTGCTCGAGGGCCTGCCGTGTATCCCTCTCCTTACCTCCGTGTGCCCTTTGCATCAGCACACGCTTTGTTGCATCCACTCAGCAGTTGCCATTAGAAGTGAGCTCTGCATGAAAAAATGGCAGCGCTTCAGCAGCTCACCGAATTGAAAATACACTTCAGGTGCACAGAGAGATTATCAGATGGTTATGAAAATATTGTATTAACATTTTATTGACACTATTCTTGCACTTGTTGGTTCAGTTATTAGAAATGATGTTGCATTTCAATGAATCGTTGTAACTGCATGTCTTGAAGCTATATTTATTGTATAAAATAGTCCGTTGTTTGTATTATAACAAAAACAAGTATATTACAAAAAAAAACTGTATCTTGTTAATAGTATAAAGTATTTAAGACCTTAAAAACCTTATTAATTCAGTTTATATTATATAAGTGCTCAACTTCATATCTGTAATTGTGCATTATTTTTAATAGTTATATATACATTTCTAGCAATTTTCGTGTTTTCTTATCATATACTCAATAGATAACTTGATAATTATATAAATACATAATAAATTATATAAATTATAATAAATGAATAAAAATAATTGTGAACGTTTTTCGAGAATGTCGATTTATATAATGTTTCTATCCTGTATACAAAGTATTGAAAATACTACAGAATAATGATTTCACTATTTTACGATTAATAACGCGAGGAATTATAGCATTCATCACATGCTTGTTGCTTCTTTAGCTGTGACAATTACACAAATATACTTGTATACGTATCCATCTCTTATATTCATGTGATGCTTTCTATATTTCCTCAACAATTCACTATATCCTCCAAGTGCTAGGGCATAAGAGCTGTTGTGAATGCTAGTGCAAGTATTATAGCAATATTTTAGTTTAGTCATATCTAAAAAATGGGTAACTACTCGACCGCGGGGGGTGTAAAGCGAGGACCGAGGGTTTGGGGACCGGCAACAGGAGACTGGGCCAATCCTCTGGCAGTCACCTCAGCGACGCTCGTTAGAATTGGTTTTGTACTCGGTGTTGCTGTTGCTGTTGCTTTTATTATCACGGCTGGACTGTTGTCTTTGTGCAGTCAGCTCTGGGGAAGGCTGTGCCATGCATACCCGGGATATCCAGGTTGCATTGTGAAGTGCCCGTATTCGTATGCGGGTTCTCATGAGTTATGCCCAACGATATGCGGCAACTAAGTTAGTTTTTGTATATTTTATGTGCAGTTAAGCGTTTGGATTGTGTCATCTGTGGAACTGTTGTCGCGATAGGGTCGCTTGCTCCACACAAATGCTGAGTGGCAAAATGCTTGTGTTCTTAATTGGCAGCAGCCCGCGCTCTTGTTGTTGTTGACTCGCGACTGTTGAAAATCAAAGTCGTCAACAACATATAACATAAAAACAAAACTCAACTCAAAAATCTGTCAACAATTTGCTCACAATATTTTCGCACAATTGGCGCACAAAAATGGGAGAAAACTCAGCGAACACGACTCGATAAATTTAAACGCAAGTTGAAAAACAAAAAGAAAACAAAAACAAATAAAAAAGGAAATCGAGGATGTGGATGAGAAATGGGAAATCTACTGAAGTGTCGTATACGGCGAGTACAACATGAAATAATTGGAGCAATAAAACCAGAAAACCGTGTGAATAAAAATAAAGAAGGCGACGTGGAGAGCACAAGGATAATGATGCAGTGTGGCAGAAGTGCCAACCAAACGAGAGACAGAGCCAGAGAGAGGGCGAGAGTGAGAGGAAGAGAAATGGCAGCATCCTGGCAGGTAGTAAAGAAACAGAAATCAAAATAATAAATCAAAATACTGGATGCCACTGTTGCTGTTGCAGTTGCAGTTGCTGCTACGGTGGCAGTGGCAGCCAACTCCTGCGACTACCTGGAAGGCCATGCGTGTGTGGCATCGCCATGTGAGTGCACCTTTGCCTGGCTATCCGCCCACAGTTTTCGAATTGTTAAAAATTGCAAATAAAATAAACGTAGCAAAAGTGCAGCTTGCCACTGCAAGATGTGGCATTTGATTTACGTTTGCAGCTGCATCAAGCTGTTAAATAGCGCTCTTTTATTTTTGGCACCTACAGCAATCCACATCAACTAAACACTTAAACTTGTAAAAGGCAATACGTAGGACTATTAAATTATGCTTTTAAATATTCAAGAAAATGTAGAGGTGTTTTTGCTTTTGCTTTCGTTTTATTTATTTATATCCTATATACTGGCATTCTATATATAGCATTTAATTTATAAAACATAATAATAATATAAATCCGTTGACATTGGCAAATTAAGAGATGCAGAATTCAAATAATTTGAATAGAAATTTCGAAATGAAAATTGGAAATTATCAAATGAAGAAAAGCATTAAAAAATTAAAAGGTCTCCCTCTTACAAATTTACAACACATTGCTCAACTTTATTTATTACTCATCTGCTTTGAAATGCAATTAGGGCGTAATTCAAGTAAGTCTTGCAAGTGCTTTTATTTGTCGCATATGCAATTGTCAGTTGACAGCATTTGTTTTTGGCTTGTGTTGAGTGCGAGTGCGAGTGTGAATGTGTGTGTGTGTACTAAATATATGTTTAATTGCATGCAATATTTGAAAATCTGGGTCATGAACAAACTGCTGGCAGCAAGAACAACAGGATGAGAGCACAACAAACAAATGACAAATATTATGCAAGAAATACTAGAGGAGAGATTTTGAGTGCGGGAGGCGAGCTAAAAAATAATAACAACGCTTGACAGGCGACAGTCGACAGTCGACAGTAGACAGAACGACAGTCGAGTGGCGAGAGAGTAGACAGGCTGCAGGCTGCAACACACTTTTAGCATTTGCAGCACTTAAAACGCCATAAAGTATGCAGCAAAATGCGACGACATCGCGACTGTCGTGCATTTTGCCATAATAATTCAAATGAGATTTAAAGTCGAGCCCTCAGTGGGCCCTGGGAGGGGGCTCTCTCTCAGCTCTCATATGCAAAAAGCAAACAGCGTTGATGGCCGTATCCAGCCGCAAAGTATGCAACGATTTATTTAAATAACAGAGCTAACGTCTTTCTCGGCTGCCGCATTTGCACAACACAAATGTAAGCACTTTCAGTTGCAGCAAGCAAGCGAGCAAGCGTGCAACACCATGGCCATGCCACAAAGATAAGCAACACAATGCGCCAATGGAGGATTTGCGACGGGATAACGCGCCCAGCACCAAGAACACCCTGAACCAAGCACACACAGTGTAAACATGCAAACAAAACGGAGCACAAAGCGACAAAAACGAGCTAGTGAACTAACGAACAAAACGAGCTCCAAGAATACTTTATGCAGAAGAAGCAGCAGCTAACGCTCCAAATAGAATGCCAAGTGCTCAACTCGGATGAAGGGGTTACCCCTAATGATGTTAGCAACACCAACAGCGCCGCCATCGTCATCGCCATCGCCAACACCATTACCAGGACAATAACTGCTCTCCTCTCCGTCGGGACGATCGTGTTTCTAGGCTCAGGGGCTTTGGCCTCTGCAGCTACAGCGGCAACTGCGACTAGGATGCCGCATGTGGCATGTGGGCGCAGGATTATGCAATTGTAAATGATATGCGAGATACGCATTTGTGCTCTTTTGTCTGGGCTCCAAAAGTATTCAAGCGGAAATTCTTCACATCGACTAATGCACTTTTATAAGCTAATGATCCAATATTAATTTATTGTCACTAACGTTAAAAATGTGGGGAAAATTAAAATATCGAAACGAACTATGGTCTGATTGGATGTTTTCTAAATTAAAACTTTTATTTAATTCATTCTTGTAGTCTTTAATTGAAAAAGTATAACTCTTAGATATTTAAAAAATTCTTCTTTCATAATTTAAGTTTAACTTTCTTTAAATTTAAATTGATAGCTATAAGATGCTTTCACATTCTTATTTTTTATTTTTTAATTATCTTATGTTATTTTTCCAATGACCCCTGGATTGGATAATGTTGATAAATCTACACCAAAATTGGGCAGGCAATTTGGTCTTTAAATTCAGGCTACAATTAAAGGATTGATAAGTTTATTAGTTCCATTAGTTTAAAACGACTGTTGTAAAATTGCAAATGAAATAAAAGGCAATTTCGTGCGTCGAATACAGCAAACAACTGCCACACCCAGAACACTGGCAACCTAATACTGGGTAATAAAACAACCTATCAAACTTAACTTAATTAACAATTTTTATAACCAAGCCAACTAAGCAACGGTAACGGCGTCAAGTTTTACAACCCGGAAAAAATCGAAAAAAAAACATGGCCCGAAACAGAAAAAGGCGAACCAATTTAATCGGCTTATGAACCCATGGCCCCTCGCCTAGTCCAATCGAGTGGCTGGCCACGAATTGGGCTGCAAAATACAAGAGTACAAGAGTACAAGCGTACAAGAGAGCAACGAGCATCGAAATTGCCACTTGCTGCGATTTGGGGTACAGCAAATCGAGGAAAAAGTCAAGCGACGGCATATACCACAATAAATACCGCACAATAAAAGCAAATCTATAAAACCAGCGAATGGAGGTCCACGTTCCCCTCACGCTTGCCAAGCCCAGAGGCCCAATCTATTCAGTTGCACGCAAAGAGCTAACGAATTGCTTGATTTTCCAAAAGTTTTTCCCATCGATTTTCGCATGTTGCCGCCGTCGTTGTGTTGTTAGCTGCCTTTTTTGCATACATACTTCACGCCATTGACGCGCCCGCGGCCAGAGTGCCAACCCCTGATCCTGATCCCGTCGCTGTTCCCCGTTCCCATTCGCATTCCTCCCCGTTCGATTTCCGATCCCCTTGGCTCACTCCTCAATCGGGCAAACTGAACGGAAAGCGCACGAAATCCCCAACACTTTATTTTATTACATTTTAGTGTGAGTTCTGTGTCCTGCTTCTGAGTGCGAGCAATAAAGGAATGCGAAAAAAAATCCTGTGCTGTCCTGCACAACAGAACACATAAAAAACACAACCGAACATTGCACTAAAGTTCACTTAGCCCCATGCCAAATAGGCATAAAATCGTCAGGGATCCTCATCTTCCCCCCACTTCGATTATTTATTTGTTATTGCAGCCCTTTGGATGTACAATTTTAATATCCCCTTTAATCTGATTTTTTTACATACGCGAATCGTGCACAGATCTGCAATCCAAATTTGTTGGCCCTGTTTCTAGGTGTGTGTCCTGCACTGTTGTGCTCCCCTAGCTTAGGCTTCACCCACCATGAACACAATCTCCATTGCAATGAGAAGTCTGCACGTAGCTGGTCATCGATTTAAAACTAATTAGCAATAAGTTGCATTCTTAGGGGTCCAGTATTTAGCACAGTGGAACCCAGCAAACAATTCAATCGGGCTAGTAGATTATTTGTTTAATGATTTCTTCAACAAATTGATTTCATTTTAATGGGGAACTGTTTTTTTGTCGTATTTTTTTATAATTTCTACGTGCATGTTTTAAAACAAATTTATTTGATTATTCGTTTTATTACAAAACTGTCTTGCCTCCCAATTTCAAAAGCAAATAATTTTGTATTATTATTGCACAATTGGAATTAAATTCAAAAGTATAAAGTCTGTAGCCTTTTAAATATAAACTAACATTTAATGAACAATAAATAATAAAAGGGATATAAATAAAAAAACGAAAATGTAGTGTTGCTTTCTAAAAGTATATGTACATACTTTTTCTTGCTGCTGTCAGCAGAATTGATTATTTATTTAATTTTATTAATTTACAACTATCAATCATCTGTTCGTACTATTTAAAAAATACATTTTTATAGCATTGTTTTTGAATTTTATGAATTGATAATTAATTTGCTATACATTTCTATAATTTTAAGTTTGAGGACTATTAGGCTGAAGTAAATATAAAAACAAATACAACAAATTTAAAACAATAGTAATTATTTATAAATAACAATTATTCGAATTATTTATTAAATTGGTTTGTTCTGTTTTGATGTATTTAATTCATAATTTTTCCCTATTGTTTTGACATTATTTATTATATTTTTATCCAAAGACTTGCTTATTATTATTTAAAAACATTTTAAATTACAAAATGGATATAGAAAAAAATGAATATAATGCTAACAGAGTATAATGAGCTATTATCTAATATAGTAGTCGGTAAAATGCCCAAGACTAGAAATAATTAGATTCGTTTTAACTTAACCTTAACCTTAGTGAGACGGAAACAATTTTCTGATCATACGCCACACTCGGATGACATGACATTGTATTCCGCCCCAATCCTGTTGCCTTCTCCCACTGTGGCACTCAACTAGTTTCCGTTATAATTGCAGCAGACACATAAATAGTAAGCTGCAATAAGAGTAAAATAGCAAGAAAGGATGGCATAGAAAAGGGGGCAGGAGCAAGATATATGTACCAAGGCGGGGCGAGGCGAGTCGAGTGGAGTAGAGTCCTGGCGAGGAGTTGGCTATCAAAAAGTTGCCAGCGACGCTTTGGCATAAAATAAAAGCAAAATGTTGTAAAACGATTGCAAAGTGAGATTGGAAATTACCGACACATAAACAGAGCGTGTGGTGGTGCAGGATGGTTGGGCGGTTGGCGGTGCGGTGGTGCCGCCAGGTCCATGCCATATGAACGTGCTAAAATAACAAGAGTCAAGCATGCACACCCCGAGGAAGGGACAACTCCCGGGTATATTGCTCTGGGTGGTAGCTATTTCGCATTACAATGCAATTATTTCGGACTGCTTGAACTTTACAGGCAGGCAGGCAGGCTGGCAGGACTTCAGGCAGGCTGGCAGACAGGGGAACCAGCAACAACTTGACGCGTCCTCTGATTGCCAGCCGAAGGAGAAGTCCACCCCAAACAGAAGTCGAAGTCAGGCAGCAAACGGGTTGCAAAAAGGGTTAACGATCGACGAAAATTAAAGCGAAATGAGAATATTTTCGCCACGACGCCCATCACGTGACTGGCCGCCTCAGCCAAGCCAGCTCTTGGCAATTGCGTTCGCAAACTAACAACAGCCACTGTGCGGACGAGCAGCCGATTGCACTTTGAACTTGACTGACGTGCTGAAGAGCTCAGCTGACTTCGTTTTGCTGGTTTGGTTTGGTTCGTTTCGTTTCGTTGCCTGCTTTGGCTGGTCGATTATCGCGTGCTTGAAATAATTTTCGAAAAATGCCTCGTTAATGTTTCTATTAACGGATTAGAGAGACGAACGTTGGTCCCGTCAATCAGCCAAGGAACCATAGCATAGCATGGCATGGCTTCCCTCACTGCTCCCTGGCACAGTTTCCCTTCCTTCGCCACGAATTCGCTTTGTTGACTTTGCACGTTCGCCTTCGCCACAGCCAGTTTGCATTGGGATCGGGATAATTTTGCTTTGCTTTTTAGTTTTAGTCACATGCTGGACGCGACGCTTGCTGTGTATTTTTTTGTTGTTAGCACATTGACACGGTTTGCATAAATTTGCATTCAAATGTGTCATGGCAAATGAGAGTGGCATGCCTTTTACTCGGATTCGGAATCGGATTCGGCTTCGTGTTTGATTGAAGACAGCTCGAAGCACGGCTCAACAGCAGTTGACATGTGGGACATTCTTTGTTCTACATGCACTACACGGTGTAATAGAGCAACTTAAAATTGAATCAAATGTTTTGTTTGTCCTTCGTCCGAGTAATCCAAAATACCTTAAACACTCGACCTTTACTATGTGAGCTATTTCCTAACATACGCAATCTCTGACCTGCTTATGTTAATAACACAAACAACGAACGAAATTAAAAACGCGAGAAATCTGAAATAAATAAAAAAAACTTCTAAAGAAATAATGAAACTCAAAAATAATATTACCGTGGTAGATTATAAAGCAAAAACAAATTGTGTGTGGTGACAATGTAATGCAATATACAATAAGTTATTGCAATTATAGACAAATAAAATAAATTGCAAAATAAATACAGCTAAAAGCGATTACTGGTTATATTGATTAATGTGTAGATAAAACCGAGGTTAGTGATAAATAGGAAGCGTAGCAAAAAAAAGACGTGAATGATCTTTGATACTAAAATAAAAAATAAAATTAAAATATGTCTTGCCATTTGCAGTGCATAATTTTTAGCAGGTGACTCGAGTACCCAGCAAAAAAAAAGATTCTAATGAATGTTTGAGCAGGGCAAAGGGTTGTTAAGGGGCAAGTGCAGGGAATGAACCACATTTGCATTCTTTTTGGCGGTTTTAAATTATTCAGAGAGTGCACACAAAAGCCGACAGCAGCCAGAAAAAACATAACAAAAAATGATGAGAGTGGCCAACTAGAGGGACAAACTACTTTCGTGTTGCCGCTGCCAGTGACAATTAAGCTGCAACTCAAATTGCTGGCGGCGGGGCCACACACTCGCTCTGCCACATGCCACATGCCACACTCCACACGCCGTAAATATGCAACAAGATTTTTATTTAAATACCACTCCATTTTTAAATCAAATTCCGGCACAGCCAGTGAGTGTGAGTGTGACAGTGAGTGCAAGAGTGAGTGTTCCCTTTGGCCGAGTTGCCCGCTTTTAATTTTCATCTTGTTTACTTTAACGTCATTTTCAACTCTTCGGTGTTTTCTTGAGCGCTTTTCGCGCGCTTTGTCTTTGCATAGCTCCGTCTACAGCTTCGGCTTCTGCTAAGATCCATTGTGTTCCTTCGTCCTCGTGCTCATTCTCATCCTCATCCTTGTGCTCATCATTGTCGCGTGTGTCGTCAGAGTCGCTTTGCTCCTTGCGCTGCTCGTGAAGTGGCACTCATCCGCCCTTTTAAGCCCTACTGAATTCCTTTTATCCCTAAAATAAATATCTTCATCCACAGCAGCAACTCTCAACCGTCGCCTGCTGCATCTGCCATTGTTGTTGCTGCTGGGCGCAAGGTTTTTATAGGCAAGGCGACAACTTCGGTAGCAAGTTCCATTGTCTGCTACTCCTTGTCGTCGTTGTCGTTGTCGTTGTCCTCCTTCTTGCAGCCAGCTACCGTTGCTGCTGCTGTTGCTGCTGCTGCTGTTGCGTCTACTTCATCATCTGCTTTATACTTTAGCGCTCTAAAAGATTTTTAATAGAGTTCTTAGGCGACACTTTCGATTGTCATTGTGTGCAACTTATGTGCAAATTAAACATGAAGTGAAGTCGCACGACTTACGGCCAGTTCAGGCTTTAAGCTGGTTAAACGCAACTCTCTCACCCTCTATTAAAGTGCACATCAAATCGAAGCGTTTGACGTCCATGTGTTGTGCGGATTGTGCTTCTATTGGTGCTTCAGTCGAATGACATTATAATGATGACAATTGGCATTGGAAACACAAAAGGATGCGCTGCGATTCGACAGCCGTTTTTGGGTTGACAGTGGCGAAACAATGCCAAAGAAATGAGATGCAAAGTAAAAATACAAATCAAATGTACCGCAAAAGTGAATGAAGTCAACAAAGGACATCCAACTGACTTATGAACTGAGGCAGTCAGCTTGAAGGACGCAGAAAGGATCGAGGGAGAGTGTGTCGAGTCGAGTCGAGTGAGTGGCAAATAAATTGGCGATTCCCATGGGTAACCATTGCCAAAGCTACACAACTCTCTCTGTCTCTCTGATGAGGCGGGGAAACCATTGTCAAATGCTCACTTTTATTGTTCAGCTACATGAGTGTCTGTGTATCTGTGTGTTAAGCACATAAGTTGAAATATTCCAATTGAGTAACTTTCATTATTCGAGCAGCAGCAACAACAAAGTGCACATTTTGTATAAATAAAACAATGACAACGATTTCAACTCATTTAAATTCTGTGCTGTGATAAATTGGACTGCATAATTTCTATAGATACTTTTTAGAGCGTCCATCCCACATCACACATCTGACATTTGGCATTTTCCGTTAAGGCTTTCAGGCTTGTTTAGCACTTTATTTTCCAATTTTAGTTTTTGCATTCCTCAATTTACTAATAATTGCAGCACGACATCAATTTGTCAATTGCCACAAATTCACTTTAGTTTTTCTCTTGCTTTTACATAGATGTGTCATGGGAAATGTAAATTTTTGTTGTTTTGAGCTCACCCTCAAAAATGTGAAAATGCTAATTAAAGTGAAAACGCAATGTTGCGGAAAAATGTTTACAGCAAGGCAAGCAGGAAAATGGAAAACTTTAAGGTTTATGGTGTTGCCATTGTTATGGCTCTGTAGCTGCTTTGAATTTTTACTGGCCCAGCTGCTGAAATTGCGCTATTGCTCTCTATCTCTTCTCTCCTCTCCTCACATTTTTGTCAACTCTCGTCTGACTGTTTTTGTTTATGGCGTAAAATTTAAAGCAAAAAGTCACAAAAAAATTATACTCGATTTAATTTTCCAGTCCAGTTGCCGCTCTCAGTCCTCCATCTCTATCTCTATCGCTCTCAGTCTGCCTGCTCGTATTCGCTTTTCGGTGTCAAGTTTAGCTCCGGTTTTGGGCTTGTGCTTGGGCTCAGACTCGAGCACGGACATGCTCGGACTCGAGTAACGGTTAACGGGTAATCGGGGTAATCGGGGTAGATCGGGGATCGGTCTCTGGTTCCGGTTTCACAGTTGACGTTATGCATTGAAATTAATTAAATCACAGCAAACTGTGGCACAGCCTCCTCGCCTCCGTTTGTTTGTTGTCTTTGTCTTTGGGTTTTGTCATTGTTTTTGCTGTTGCTGTTTCTGTTGCTGTTGTTGCTTTTGTTATCATCTTCCTGTTGTTGTCAACCGAACACCAAAGCAGGCGAGCCTGGCGCGTTTGTAGCCTTTTAATTAGTTGGCTGGACCGCCAATAGAAGCAAACAGCAAGAAGAACACAGCGAGAGCGAGTATGGTGAGGGAGCGAGAGAGCGAGAGAGAGGGCGAGATGTGCAGCTGGTAATTTGTAATCGTTGACTTATTGTCTATGGATGGTTTGCTTGTCTCCCCAACAAATCTCTGGAGATCTTTGAGGTTTTCAAGTATGTGAAGTGCTTTCCAATTATGTTTTTTACGCTTCACAGCAGTCACAAAAACAAGTTAAACAAGTTAGCGAAACAATTTAAAAATATTCTATGAAATAAATATCGTAATATTCAGAAGTAATTTTTAAATTACTGTATGTTTATATTTAATTAAATACATGACATACAAATTCTTTCATCAATAAATATTGTCTTAAACATTTCGGGGAAATTTTTGAGGTTTCAAATGTAAATTCTAATATGCACTCAAAAACAAATAAATTTAAGATTAACTAAAAAAAAAATTATTAAATAAATGCATGTGCACAAATTCTTCATATATATATATATTCCAAGACATACTTATATTAATATTTAGAATTGCTTTTAAAATGTACGCAAAAATAAATAGTTTTCAGCACATCAAATTTTGTGATGCTGTTGAAAATAATACCATATCATAAATAAATATGCACAACTACTTCAAATTTATTGCATGAAATAAATAACGTAATACTTCAAACTATTTATTAATTACACGCCTAAAATAAATACGTTTACATTCAAAATCAAATAATAATTTCGTGCATTTTAAACATTTCGAGAATAGATTCATTTTGGAATTACATTTAAACACGAACTGTTTATATGACTTTAATACGACTGTAATTTAACCTAAATTGGGTATTATTTGCCACCACTAAAAACGCTGCTAAATAAGACTTTAATCTGTTTTTACTCGGTTGAGAAAATTCGTGTCATTAAAACCAGACAACTCCCTAAATTGATTGTGATTATTTTTGTGTGAAACATGCAAAAAACGCAACTAAAAATGCGAAAATACTAATCAATTATTTATACACGTTTATTTGCAGGTATGTTGATAATAGAAGCAAACCATGAAATTATTTTTTTGTGCACAGTCCGAGTAAGTAAACTATTCAAATAACTAATAACTATTAGCGTTTTTATGCTTTCCACTCGCTGCATCCACAAATAATCCTACAATGAATGCCAACAAAAAACACAGCTAACGAGCATTTGGTCGGCAATTCAAATATATATATATGAAGATAACATATATATAGATTTTTGACTGTCGGGTGGTGGGCATGAATGTTCACACCAGCATAGGAAATCCAACACTAATAACACCTAATGGCACCGACTACAGACCTTCCCTGCTCTTCCCGCAATGTTCTCCGTGCTCGAGTAATTTATTTGCTACAGCAAAAAAAAGAAAGCAAATTTCATGTAAATTAATTTTTTCATTTTCTTCTTATGATAATTTTGTTTTTTATTATCTTTTGTGGCCGCATTTGAGAGGCGACTCGACTCATTTTATCTGGACCCTCAGGCCTCTGGAGCAGTGCCGAACGAACCAAGTTTATTAAAGTACATTTTGTCGAGGATTTTTGACTTTGTGTCATTTATGCGCCAAATTTATCACCTTTTTTTTTGTGCCTTGTGCCAAGGCGTTGATTTCATTACGATGGCATGGGCCAGAGATGTTGATGCTGATGCTGATGTTGATGGAGATGGAGACGGGGGTCACTTTAGAGATTTGCTTGGTCAGCGATTAAAGCAAATTGTTGGGCCTGGATCATTAGTGAGGGTTGTCTTCTTGTCTCGCTGCCTCGCTTGCAATTTGGGCTTATCTTTAATTTTGTTTTTTTGCTGTTTCTCTTTCTGTTGTTGGCTGGGCGAAAAAAATGAAAAGTGTCTTCGGCTAATAGGTTGAGCTGCAAGTTATGCTATTCATTTCGAGGCTTGTCAACTGTTTTGGAATCAGAAATCGCGCTGCGAGTTTGCTAATCACAATTAAAATTGAAGCATGTTTGTGTGGTTTAAAGATACAAATTAAGAAAACCTGTCACAATAATTCCCCCGAAATGTAAAATGAATTTGAAGGTTGCAACCACCGAACGAATCGCGACTGCGTCCTTTAATTTCGACAAAGCCAAAACCGTAACAAATCGCATTTAAATTTACCTGCCCCAGTTGACAATGGGGAAGGGGATAGAACGGAGAAGTCAGCACTACAACAACAGCAACAGCAACAGAAACAAAAACAAGAACAACAATCACCACCGAAAAGGATGCGATAATTTATAGCGTTTCATTTGGTTCTTGCTGCTGTTGTTTCCCAATTCTAATTTAAATTTTCCACCGTGGCAATAATAAAATTCGGCAAGGGGCGCGATGCGAGAATAGTAAAAGGTCACGGGATAGGGGAAGGGATACAGGACGAGGACGAGGATGAGGATGAGGCCTGCTGCAGCAATAAAAAATACTTGCGCAGATATAAGTATTTTTATTTATGCTTCTTAATTTGTAGAGCGTGCAGAACAACTACAAGTCGAGCCCAGCTCGGGTCCTTTGTCCTTGCACCAAGTGCAATTGCCCCTTATGAGCATTTTTCAAATGTTTTACACAGAAAATGTTTGTTGTGCTTTTTGTTGCGTACAATTAGTTAGGCAGCTACAACAACGACAATGAAACAAAGCGAATGACAATCTGAAAAGGACAACGTGGAACGACAACGACAACGACATCGTCAATAAGCACGAGGACGAGGACGTGGACGTGGCAAACGTCCCCTGGCTGCAAAGGTGACTTTTTAATACCTTTTGTGTTGTTGTTGTTGCTGGTTTGCATACACAAACACACTCATGCAGAGAATCACATCCATAACACACAAGTGTAAGGGTTAATGGGCAGGACTCTGCCTCATTCCTCACGCTCGGTTGAAAACTGCATTGCGCTGTTGCTGCTGCTGCTTTGTCATGAATTTGTTTTTTCTCCACTTTAATTGTTCAAATTATTGCATGCCACAATAAAAAGCAGCGAAATGATATGAATAATACAAAAAAAAAAGAATGGTAACTGTTAAAAGTTGGCGAGCTGCACTCGTCCTGCAAGTGCTCCTCACATGTGTCAGCAATAAAAATGCAGAGCAGAGTTCATTGTTCATGGCAATTTAATAGTCGGGACTGCAACGAAATGTTGACTATCATCAGAATGATTCAAGTAATTGCGGATTATTTGCTGCATAAACAGTCGCTGCAGTCTCCTTGTAAACAAAAATATTAAAATTCCGAGGATGTGGCAATCTTAAAACATCATCATTAAATTCATCAACATAATATCAAAGAGATTTGATCATTGCCGATTATTTGCCACTATTAACATTACAGCACATGTCATTAATGAGTAATTCATGGCAATATTATACTATGGGGAATAAATTGTTTATATGTCAATACAAATTATAATAAAATAAGAAACATATTAATTTCTTATTTTCATTCATGATTACAAATTTTTAATAATCTGAATTTTTAATTTGTGTAAACAAATCAATTATTTTTTATTTTTTCTAGGATTAAATGATTTTATAAAAAAAGTAAAGGCATTGTCACTAATTTTCTTATAGCAATCAAAATAATGAAGTGATACCAAGTATTTAATCAGTGTAGACTTTTTTTTCGCTATTCGCTTTACATTGGCAGAATATTCAATTATAAGTAAAACAATTCAAAAATAATATAATTACTTTAGCTTTAAAATGTACCAAATATTTGATTTCGTTCTGAAATTAATTTTATTTTGAATTTATTGTCAATGAAAATGTTATAAAATCGGATAATATAAGTTATTCATTTAATTTAAAGTTGCCTTTACATCCTGAAAGTACTTTTGGTTACATTTATTGCTCCCTAATAACTTTACTTCTAATTAAAGCTTCTTGCTCCCTGAAGCAACGCTTCCATAGCATCCGAGCGCCAAAGGTGAGCTAATGAGTAGAACTCCGTGTGTGCCATTATTTCAGTGATAACGAACTCAGTTGTGAAAACAGCTGCACACTCATTGCATTGCAATGCATACTCGAGCATACCCGTTTCTCACCTCTCTAATGAGAATTTCAATTGTTAAAGTTGCCGTTGTTATCGAATGCTTACGAGCAGTTCTCGTTCTCGTTCTCGTATTCGTAGTCGTAGTCGTCGTTGCATAGCTTTATGCTCGCTTGGGCACTCAAACAATTGTAAAACTAATATAAAAAGCAACTTTTCTAATCATCCTGCTGCTAAAACACGCATCACACTAGAATAGAAAAAGAGAGAGGAGGAGAGTTCTGATGTTAGTAAGTTTATTAAAATTATGTCCTGCAGATATTTGCAGACAGAGCAGAAGGTGTCGTCGACTAATGTCCAAGTTAACAATATAGTGGGCCATGGCCAGGTATTGTTAGAGTAGCCGGCAGGGGGTGAGGTGAGGAAAAGGGCAAACAACAACTGAAAGCTCTAATGGAAATTTGAATAAGAGTGGCGAACAGACAGCTAGGTATTAGGATTGAGTTGGGCTTAGCATGGAAATGGAAGTTGAGTTGAGGACAGTTGGGGATCGGCTCGAAGCGCCTCAAGTTGACAAATCAGTGTGGCAAACGGGGCGTGTCTCATGTGTGTGTGAGTGTGGGCGTGGCATGCAAATGAAAATGCATTTATTTTTAAAGCAAACGACAAAAGTGCCAAGTGCCAGCGAGGAGAGGAAGATAGAGAGATAGGGGGTGATGTGAAGAAAGCAAGTCCGTGTCGAGCAACAGGATGTATCTGCATCTTTCCATCTGTAAATGTATCTTTATCCGTATCGCTACATGGCAGGCATGGCGCAGAATGCAAAGCAGCACTGAACTTCACTCTACAGACTGTAGTGTGCACAGTGCAGTGCAGTGCAGTGCAGGGCACTTGTGTCTGCTGTCTAACTACCTATTGGCTGTGCACACACGGATATCCATCCTCATGCCACATGCCACATGCCAAATGCCGCCGGCCGCATGCCGCATGCCGCATGTTACTCGCCGCACACACACACACACACCCTCGCACACTCAAGCTCCCAATCTCCTTGTAGCTGTTGGCAATTTTATTGACAAGCATTCGTGGAGGTGGCATGGTCGCTAACCCCTCTTCCATCTTCCCTCTCTCTCTCTCACTCTCACTCACACTCTCTCTCTATCTCTCTCCCGCTTCGTGGTTACTCGTGTTGAGGGGGGGAGCAGGGGCGGGCAGAGGAAGCTGGTTGCATTTTGTGACAATGTTTATTTAGATTTTGCTTTGCTGCCAATTGCTGACATTGCAATTTCTATTCCTGGCATACACAGTCCAATGAACACACACACACATACAGTCTCCCACACACACACACACACACACACACACTCACACATTGAAATGTGCTGCGTTTGCGTTGCGCAGCATTGCATTCCATTTAAGCCACTGTGCATCTATATCCACTGCAACTGTATCTGTATCTGCAACTGCAACTGTATCTGTATCTGTATCTGTTTCTCTATATGTAGCTACTGCAATTGCATCTGTTTCGTTGGCTCGTTTTGTTTTTGCGGTCATGCGTTGTACTTTTCGGCATTTTAATTTCAAATTGTCAATTGGATTTAAGTACACTCGACAGCAACACGACCACAGATGGAAATGGCAATGGCAACGGCAACGGCAATGAGCATGGCTGGCTGGCAGCTGGGAGTTGCGAGTTGTCAGTCTGTCTCTCGATTTGGCTAAACAAGCATCCTTGTTATTTTTATATACATATATATTCCCTCTCTCTCTCTCTCTCTGATTGTCTTCATCGCTCCCTGAACGCAAATTGTTGGCAAATTTTTGCCTATTATGATCAAGAGAAAAGAATTCCTTCGGCTTGGCTTTTATTGTCAGCAAACATTTGCTTGGCCATAAAATTAGATTTTAAAATGTGTCAAAAGTGCTTTAAATGCGACACAATTTGATTATGGCCCTGAACACATCCTGGCGATGGCATTTTGATTGCCAGGCGCCTCGGAGACACATGAAGTACATTACAGGCATGTTGCAGCAGCTCTCTGAGATTTGGCACACCAATTGTTTGGGGACTGCCCCAATGAAAATTACTCTGCAACAACATTTTACAATATATGTACATATGTTACATATATATACGCATGCTTTGAATAAAATTTCGCATGCGGCTGCAACAATTTCAATTAACTTAATGTTATTTGGTTTACTGATCTATTGCACAAAACATTTACGCCATAATCTAAACAAAAACCCATAAATTGTTGACTGCACTACAAATTGGCCAACCAATTGAAATTGGTAATGGCAAAAACTGCCTGCACTCAATCTCCACTCTCGCCCCCGATTCTAATGGCTGCATAATGGAACCATAATTTCTAAACACATTCGCATACATTGGAACATTGGAGCATCGGCACATTGGATGTGTGTAAACAATGATAACTGGCAAACTCAAAGCAATTGATAGACAATTCGGCATTGGGCTTGCTGCATCTGTTGGCCTTTACCCAACTTTTGAGGGCCCTGCGGCTGGCTGCATGGGCTCGGTTCGGCTCATCTGCGGCTCCTGTGGCAGCAATTCATTCAATGCGAGCACATACTATTCACTATTCACCATTCACCATTCACCGTTCACCATTTACACATTTTGATTCGTCCATTGCGAATGCATTTGCCGCATTATCAGTCTGTCGGTCTCTGTCTCTATGTCTCTCTGTCTATTTCTATTGACGACTTTATTGCAATTACTCGCACCAAATATTTTTCTGTTTTCTGCTTTTCATTTGTTATTTGCCTCGCAGCTTTAGTTGCTTCTCTTGCCTCTTGTAATTGCTGTTGGTCCGATAATCAGGCAGCGGCAAAAATCAGTCCTAATACAATAGCCTCGCAGGGCAGTGCAGAGCAGAGCAGTCAATCTGTTACATTTCCACAGCCAATTGTTGACTCTACTATTTGCAATTAGTGTCAATTAGCGCGGGGCTTCTAGTTAGTTTGTGTAGCACCCAATATGTTGGCTGGTTGTATCAAAAACTATGTGAATTTGAAAAGGCTTTGGACTCACTATTTTATTTTTTCTATTAATTATAGAATATTTATAAACAGTCTCTCTTAGAGCTTTCGAAACTATTTATACTATTATATTTTGTACTTAATCTGATGTATTGGGATTTCAAGAAAAAGGTCAGCGGAGTCAAAAAAATACAATTAATGTATTTGAAACGTGTACATATGTGTATACTACGCATTTATAAAAAAGGGATTTTTTTCAAAAACATATACCGGGGAATTTTTTTACTGGATTATGACGTTTTTAGATTTTTCGTCATAATAAAAAGGTGCTAAAATATTCTTTCATCGTTTGATAGACTCAAACCATTTTATATAATTTATGTTTTGGATTTATTTTTCATACAAAAATAGACAAAAGTATTTTATTTGATTAAAAAGATGGTTTGCGAAAAATATTGTCTCGTTAAATGAAGTAAGAAATTTTTGGGTAATGTTAGAAAAAGAAAAACCAAAAAAAAAAGACTTCGAACTTATTTTTGCATTTCATTTTACTTCGCAGTGATGCAAATAAAAATAGTTTAAGAAAATAGTTGTGAACCAATTTTCGTTTTTGTTGTCAACTGATAGATTGTTTTGTTTTCACTATCATTTTGTTTTTAATATATTTATACTGAACTCAAAGGTGCAATAAAATGTATCCAGGCAGCAGTCAGTTTAGCTCGTTTTTATTTTAATATGTAATGCTTTTTTGGAAATGCACTTTTAACGATTTTTTCAATACAAATATTTAATTCGTTACTTGACTTCACATTGTATAAATTTTCATTACTGTTCAGTAAGATCTTCTGCGTTTCTTAAAGTACTCTTAATAAACATTGAAATATCGTATTTTCCATATATCATTTGTATACAAAAGAATGCGAAATTTGAAGCAGAATACTTTAATTCGTATAACATTCTGTTGATATTAAACTATAAGCAACTCTCTTCAAAACAGAAGTCCATTGTTCGTATGAAGAGGTAAACCTGGTCTCATATACGCACCACAAATATTTTATTTTATTTTTCTCCTTAACAAAAGTAGTTTAATAAGTCTTTAGGTTGGGCATAAGCTCTCTACTCTACCCTCTACCCTCAAGGAGAACAATTTGCGAACCCGAAATTGCACTCATTACAAATGCCGAGCGCATGCTAAACAGCTGACGCCTTACGTAAGAAATTCTAGGGGTGGTAGAGATGAAAAGTGGGCAACGAAATCGCATTATAAAGGTTTACGGGGCGAGCGAGAACCCCTTCAAAAATTGTGCAAAATATGCGCACTAGAATTGATGCCCCTTGTGTTGCCCCTTGCCTCGCCTGTTGCTGTTGCTTGCCACGCAATTTGAAAACTTGCCAAAAGGCAGAGGCGAGCACAACAACGAAGGATATTTTGCAAACAAATAATAAAAATCCAATTTTACATTTAATCACGCGCTCAGTCAAACAAAAAATACAAAAAAAAAAAAGGAACAAGAGCAGAAATAAACTTTCGAAGCAAGCTGCTGTCGCATCCCAAGCTGGCATCCCTTCTGCTTCTGGTCTCCCCCTCCTCGTTGTTCCCCCGCCCAGCTGCCGTTGTCGTTGTTCGAGGATCAAGGCTCAAGACTCAAGGTGACTCAAGTATTTTGCTTAATTTATTGCATTTTCTACGCTGAAATGCGCAAAAACTTTGAACAGCACTTGCTGAAAATTAGGCTGCTCAACAAAACCCCTCCCCCCGCCTTTTCGCTCACCTCTCGGCACAGTGAATAAAATGTCATTATAAATTTAAAAAGCGTGTTAAATGCGCCTGCCAGAATGCCAAAAGGGGTGCACTTCTCCCCTGCCCCACCATGAAATAAATTTCATTTTTCATCATTGCAATTTTTGCGCGTAATTTTTCGTACACGTCGCACATAATTCATTCGTCGTCGTCTCAGTCTCAGTCGCAGTCGCAGTTTGCATCCTTCGTCCTGTTCGTCCTGCGTTCTGTGCGACACATGGATTAAGTGCCGTGAAATGTTTCCAGGCGCAACATCCCTGCGCTGCTCCATCAAATAAGAGGCATTCTTCTAACACCATTGAAAAATTAACATTGAAGTGCTTTGTATCTGTGTGCGAGAGTGTCTGTGTGCCTGTGTGCGTGTGTGTTTGGCCTTTGATTCGCATTTCCTGTGTGCTCTCTCAAGACCTGAGCTCATGTGCTTCCCCTGCTCGCTGGGAATTTGGCACTTGTTTTACATTAGGCTTTGATATCAGACTGAAAATTAAAGCTGCTTAGTTGAATATTAAGCGATATCATTTGCAATTTTGAGCAGCCGCCTCAAGTGCATCCATGAGATTGTGATCGCCTGGTTATCTTTGGCCAAATGTCATCAGCAACTGTGCAACATTGCAGACAACTTGTCTCCGGACAGACGGACATTGTTGGCTGATTTTGACGGACGGAGCCAAAAAATCATGACGCATATGATAATGAAAATGATTGCACTGCTGACGAAGACGATGACGAAGATGAAGCTGGCGCTGAAGACGAAGACCAGCTGCGGCTGCTTCACGTTGCTGATGCTGATGACAACTGGCTGGCATGTTGAAGGGAAGGGGAAGGGGGCGGGGCAGTCAGCCAAGCGAGAAACAGAGAGAAACATGTGTGACGCCGACAATGGCCAGGAGGAGACATGAATGTTGCTTTTTACTGTCCCAGATTACGCTTGTTGTTGCTGTTGTTGCTGTTGTGTGACAATCTGCCTCATCCCCTCGTCGCTGTGTCTCAGTGACAGTTGTACAAGAAATACAAATTTGCAAAATAAGCAGAGGGCGAAACTGAGCTCTGTGTGTGTGTGTGGGGGATAAATGGCGACATGCTCAGGGAAGTGTCAACTGATTGCGCTGAGCTAGGCAGGCGTAAAAAAAGCCGTCGAAGGGAGCAGACAGACAGGGAGACATCGCAGCCCTGCGAACCTGCACGTGACGTATACGCCTCGTTTTGCGTGTGACGCGCGACAAATGACGAACAAGTTGCGGAATCTATGGGCTATGGCCTCTGACAATAAAACACAATAAAAAGAAATTATGAATAAATAATACGCAAAGTAGCGACGCCAACGAAATCGCTACAAAAACGCGTCATCTGTTTATGATTTATATATTTTTTAATATATATCAGACAGGCAGGCAGCGAGAACAGCCCTCAGAGTCGAGACATTTGTTATTCATGTGTCAAACAAAATCAGTGACCATTAGAGCAGCATTTGTTTGCCACCAGATTCAATTCAGCTTCGTTTTTCTCTCTCTCGTTTTGGACTTTGCCTTTTTTTTTTTCATTCCTGCGCTTTGCTTTTTTTTCTGTAATTTTAATTAATTTTCTCGCTATTTCCGCTATCTCTCGCACTCTCTGTTGGCACCTTGAAAAGGATTCGCCCGGACAGCAAATTTCTCATTAGCAGCTGTGTGCAAAGAAAACACGCCGAAATATTTCGGCTCTAATGAAATGTTTGCTCGACACTTGTGACATTCGCGCATCCGTTTGAGCATTTGAGCATTGAGCATTCGGAGAAGCTGTCCGGAAGTGCCACAAAATGGAGCGCCAGCTAGTCCACTTCCGGCCAGAAAGTTCGCCTTGATTAGTGTTAATTAGATTTCACCTGCCAAACTCAACAAACGAAGGCCAAATTGCAACTCAGGCAGAAATCTGTTGTCAGCTTTATTGACTTTATTGCTAGTCTTTGTTTGCCGCCCTCACCTCCCGCATCCATTGCGTGTACGAATTGATTCTGGTGAAGACCAGCGGCGTGCTCGACTTGCAGCCCAACTGATTGCCAAACGAGGCGATGCCAATGAGCGTGGGCGGCTTCAGGATCACCAGCGGACTGCCCGAGTCCATGCAACAACTTGTTTCCGCTCTCGGCAGCTGGCCACACATCATTTCGGGCATGATTCTGGCGCCGTAGCCGCTCTTATTGCAGTACTCGTTGGACACCACCTCAATTTGCATCACATGCATCTGAGACATTTCCTCTTTGGTGTCCTTGTGCTGTCCCCAGCCTGCCGAGTGATGCCACTGATTCCTGAACATGTTGCGAGTAACCGGCAATCGCACAGCGTTCACCTTGGAGGAGTATTTTATGTACGGCACTTTGATGAGCACAATGTCATGATGATACAACTTATTGAAGTCAAAGCGTGGGAAGAACGAAGACTTGCTGACGAAAATGTGGTAGCTGGGCTCCAGACGGTTGCCAGCTCCATAGATGATCTTCACTTGTCTCGCGGGATTCGTGCAGGACGCCACCGTCACAATCCAGTGACGATCGATAATGGCGCCAGCGCAGAACCATTGCTGCACTTTGGCTGCTCGTCTATTGCTGCTGAACTCCAGGGCCACAATGTAGGGCATATCCTCGGATTTACCCTCGTATCCGCTGTCAAAGCTCTCCACCTCATCCTGAGACATTAGGCGCACAAGTCTAGGCTTGAGTATCACGGCTGTTGTATTACTCGATGTCAAAGTCGCATTACGAAATTTCAGAGATTTATTACAGCAGGCACTTGAGTAGGATATCAGCAGTTGAATTATTACAATTATTAAACGCATTCGCATTCTAAATTGTAAGCGATCGGTGCGTGTTCTCGATGCAAAGCGAGTTCGAAAATAACTGAGAACACTCAGAGTGTCGTCGCTTCTGAAATGTGAATAAATGTTTTAATTGACCAGCTGCTAAACGATTAGTTCTATTAAAAATCCATTTAATATAGTGTTTTCTCAGTCACTCGACTCGGATTGCTGCTCTATATAAGCTGTGTAACAACTTGAAAAATAAGTTTGTAGAGCAGAATTGATTTAATGTTAATGGCACTTGCGAAAAACAACTGATGCTACAGAGATTGTATTACTTTAATAACAATTGAGTTGGTTTCAGCAGATAAAAACGTTCGGTTTTAAACATTGATTTTTTTATTAATATCATATTTTTCTCGAATTCATAGTATTCAAATAGGAAAATATCTGCAAAATTTCTGCACGCCGATGCTTAACAATTTACTTACTTTAAAAGAATAAATCATTTTGAGATAATATTATTTGTTTTAATCTTTTTTTTGGGTAATTGAATCTATAATTTGTTTTAAACTAAAATAGCCTTGTTCGTTTTTTCTGCGTATTTTCTTCGCACCCCTCAAGACTTTTAAAAGAAAGGAAAGTTTTCAAAGAATGTACAGGTAAAGGGTGCTCATAGAATGGAGCCTAAGGAAACTTTTGCATTTATGTCATTAACAAAATTTGCATTCTCAATAATTGATTCATGTCATTCATAAATGCACCTCACCTTATTTATAGCCGTGTGTGAAGTATTTCATAAGCATTCATTTCATGAAGCATTACCATAAATTTAAATTAAGACTAAATTCGAAATTGACAGGCGCTTAACCACAACGCTTGCAACTGAATATGAAAATATCACAAAGATGTTGAATATATAAAACACACTCGCACTGAGAGAAACAAATGGAATGCAAATATGAGCAGCAGAGTATCGACAAATGAAAGAAGCACACACGAGCACGAATGTGAAGCCTTGTGTTTGGTAGCACTTGTGGCAGACGTGATCGGAGGGAAGTTGAACAGCGGAAAATGAAAAGCTGGGTGAGAAAACAATTTGTGCAGCTGTTAAGCAAAAATGATGTGCTTCAAATTAAATTTGACTGCATTTTACAGCACATTTTGCGACTGGGCTTTTATGGTTTATGAAGTGTTGGGAAAATATCTGAGGATATGAGCCAAAATAAAGCGAAACAAAGCGAAAATAAAGAAAAAGAAAAAGAAACAGAGATAATAAAAAAACAAGCAGCGAATCGGCCAAGGCTTGGCTTCAGTTTGGTTTCGTTTCGTTTCGTTTGGTTTCATTTGGTGTTACAGCCCTTTTCTTTTCGATGGAAGGCTGCTGAATCAGCAGCAGCAGCAGCAGCAGCAGGCGTTGGCAATGTGTGGCAGCAACGAATGGAAGAGGCAGCCAAAAGTGCCACTATTTGGGTTTTGGTCGCTGGGATTGACGCAGGATGGGGGGGCGGACGGGGAAGTGCTCGTCCTGGCCACTTGTAACAACATGCAAAAGGATTTTCGACGATTTTCGAGTGCTTCTCGCTATGCGCTCCTTTGCCACATGTGCCCTGCGCTTCCTTTGCCGCTGCCATTGCCATTTGCCATTTTATTTTTCTTTTGGCCAACCATTTGGCGCTTCTGTTGTTGTACTTCTGTAGTGCAGTGTAGTGTACTGTAGTGTAGTGTTCAGTGTCATTTATTGTTTTGGCGTCAGTTGTTGCATTTCTTTTGTTTTTTCTTTTTATCTCCTTGCCAATCGCGCGTACTCAGCAAAAAGAAGCGATCCAGGCAAGCAGCCATCGCTGGATTTTTTTGGCAACTGTTGAAGTGAGGAACTTAACAAGGTATTCGCTATTAGCAGCGTTGCTTTGTTTTAATTTTGCGCTGTTGCATTTGGCTGCATAAATCGTTGCAATCCCTGTCATAAATTAAGCAAACTGACAAATCAAATTCCTATCAATGTGTGTACACAACTTTTCAAGGGCTAAAACAACAAGCGAAGAGCACAAAGCGTGCAGCAATAAATCCGCATGAAATCCTTAAACAATTACATTTACATACATGGAGTTGAGCCATAAAAAAGCCAATGGCCAAAAGAGTCAAACTGCAAGCGCAGCAAAGCAAAGCAAAGCATCGCACAATTAACAAAACGAAGAGCAAGAGAGATTGCTGACTGAATCCTTTTGCTCCATGCTTCATTTTATTTGATTTTGATATGCGGCTTATGACGTTACGCCAGAGGGAGACAGACCGAGGGAATGGGAGGCATTTTTACGATCCACATGGCTTCCACGGAGGGTCTTAAGCTGACGAAAGTGCGCCTCAATGATGTGGAGCCTTTCTTGGCCGAGTTGTCCAATTTGACTGCGCACTTCACACGTCAGCCAATTTTTCACTTTCGCAGCATAATTTCTGCAGCTTGTGACGTTTGCTTCCCCCCACCCCCCCCCCCCCCCCCCCCCTTGTCTTTTCTTCGCTCTGTTTATTTCTCATTTTTTGGCTGCGGCAAAATATTTTATATGCAATGCATTGCCAACGGCAAGGCAAGGGTTATCGCCGCCCTTCCCCCACCGCTTGTTAGTTTTATTGCCAGTGCAGATGATGGGCAGCAGCTGGACCGCAAAGCTAAAGCCAGAGCCAGGAGGAGAAGACTCGCTGCCCGTTGTGGGTTTTTGGCCCCCCGTTTTATGTGCTCTCAGCGCGTGCTGCTCCAGCGGCTCTGCTGACGATGTTGATTGGACGTCGGCGTTTTTGCCCAGTAGTCCACTTCACTAACAGCTTTGAGTGTCCTCCGAGTGTGTGTGTGTGTGTTTAGCATCTTGAACATGACGCTATAAACTGGACAGCAGGACAGACGGACGGACGGACGGACAGCTCGGCCCATTTTGATGAAGCGCTTCTGTTGCTGCAGCAGAATCAACTGCGAGACATACAAAGCATAAAAAAAATTCAGCTTGCCTCAGGGCCTCACGGGTTGTAATATTTCTTCATTTCCTTTGGCACGTGCACATTGCAATTTCGCTAGTGGATGCAGCACAGCTTGATATTTTTGGGGCCCTACATGCATCAGAGTATATCAATATATATGCAATATATATACAAGTACACTATAAACACACTGACCAAATGGCAGGAACAGCGTTTTTATGATTCAACTGAGAAATTTAATACACAAGCATATAAAAAAAGATAAGAAAGCATTTGACAAATTTGAATTTAAATTTCAATATATCAGGGACCGCTATTAATGAGTATTGTATTATTTTTATTATTCGTTTTTTTTTCAAAATAATTACTAACTTATGATAACTAAATGAAAAATATTTTATTATGCCATCAGATTTATATTTTGTATTTTTCTGATCAATAGGTAATTATTATATTTTGAATGACACTTGAACCATTATTTTTGAGCAGAATAATGAAAATTATGAAATAATGTTTTGTATTCGTGTTTCATTTTTGGTCAATAACAAAGAAACAAAACCGTTATTCATTATTTTCCGAGCGAATTTGTAACAGCCTTAAAATAATTGTTAGTTGCTAGTTCATATTTTAAAACTTATAGTGATCGTACATACATATACATATATACAAATAAGAAACTAAAAAATGATACTGACTTAAACTTTTAACACAAGTTAGATTACGTGGCTTAAAGTTAATAAGATTGATGTATTGTTTTAATAATCAATTAAAGTTGCTATCATTTTTAAATAATATTAAATCTTTTAAAAGAAAGCAATATGCACTCACAATTTTCGTGTAGGTAATCTGAATCAATATTCACTCATTAATTAGTCACTCTAGTTCTGATGCTGGTTTTATGACACGAGCTCGAGCATTTTTTGTGGCTTTCGATAGAGGACCGAGAACTGGAACTGTTGCTTAACTGGAATTGAAAGAGTAATCGCATTGCTGTTGCACACAACGGCGGCAGCTCATTTTCACACGCTCTCTGGTGACGGGCGAACGGTGCCCAGTTTCACCTCATCATGGTCTAATGAGGCTGGTGTCACCCATGGCGTCAATATGTTTGTGCTGACGCAAAACCAAACGGGCGACTGACGGTCGATATGTGGACATTACCTCTCTTTTTTCTCCAATTCTCTGCCACGCTCCCCATCTCGCTCTGTTGCTGGCTGTAATACCAAGCGTTGGCAGCTGTTGACCCAAACGCGTAACCAATTTTGGCAGGCGCCTGCAATGTGACATTGCCCGGCGGCCACTTCGACGTTGGCTGCTGCACTTCATCATTACCCGGTCGTTATCGCTTTTTTGAATTTAAATGATGGCCTCCCTGCATATGTGTATGTGTGTCACTGTGCGAGTGTGTGTGTGTGGCAGAGAGGCGAATGCGCGTCTGATTTGAAATTTGCGTCCAACACGTACGCCACCAAAATTTACTCCAGTTGCAATTGCTTCACGTCCTTACCCCACTTCCCCGCGCCTTCGCCCACTGCCACGCCCATTCCCAGGGTCCTTTTCGGTCTGATTGTCAATGTCGGTTCCATTGGAGCAAAAAATACAGTAGCCGACGAACCCCACTCGAAATGCTCTGGGGCTTTTTATCACACATACGACGCGTGTACCGCGGTCTCATGCATATATTTGCCCACCACCTCCCTCTCTCCCTCTCACCCCCTCTCCCACGGCACTCTTTTCGTCTTGCTGCTTGCCGTGCAACCATCGTGCAAATGCTCATTAAAATACGCGAAAATGTTGTAGGCGAAATGTTTTCGGTTTGCCTTTGAAATGTCATTTTCCGTTGCCGCAGGTCGCCTACTCCATTTTACGCAGTCTATTTCCCTCTCTCTTGCCCTCCGCCTGATTCTGTGCGATCGAAACGGGAAACAAATATAGAGTAGGAGTATATGTTTGTGTACAGTGACTTGGTTTACTTACGATAAGGCATATTCTGACTATGTTTGCGACTAGAATAGAATTTCATTTTGCTTTAAACTTTACAAATAGTATTTGGCAAGTAAATCATATATAAAATTCGCAATCTGTACTACTTTTATTTTATTATTAATAATTAAGTTACAAGCTGTGTTTAATTTTCAGTTTAAATATTCTATTTAATTGGATTATGATTGTTTTAATATTCAGAAAATCTTATAAATTTAATTTTTAAGGATTGATTTATTTTTTATTTAAATGTGCAGTTTGCAAACTTTTAACTATGAGATACTTGTAATTTATATTACAAATGCTTTATTTAACAATAGCACTTTTTTCAACGTAGACTGTGGACATTTAAATAAAAAAAAAAAAAACATTTTAAAATTGAGCAGTCACATTAATTGGTACCTATTATTGCTCTCTATAAAATGTTTTTATTGAAGCCTAAAAGTATGGAAGCTCATTTATAATCGTATTCTAGTGTATCGAATTTATGATCAAAAAACAATTTCTTTATTAAATTAGAAGATTTTACTTTAGAGTGGTTTATGTTAATATTGCATAATGTTTTTTGTCAAATTACAATAAATTTAGCTTCGGCAATGAATCGTATAAATTTCATGTGATGTTATATAGAATTTACATAAGCAATTGCAAACATTTAACTTTTCATTTCGGAACTCTTCTTACTCAGAAATCAGTAGCATTAAAATGGTATCGATTGTCCCTTGCGTGATTGTAATATATGAATCTATAGTCTATACATGCAACACGATATATTAAACTCAAGTGCTGATTTCGATGGCCGATTACGATATGACTTCTAAATATTGTCCTAACCACAAGAGCCATTTAAAATATGCTCGAAAACGATGCGTTTTAGCCCCACAGCCTGCCTGCCTCCGCTGTCTCTGCTGCTCACGATGATAACCCGTTGATGTCATATAAATAACAGATTTAGTGGCCCCATCTAGTCCGCTCTGCTCTGCTCTGGTCCTGGTGGCCATTTTGTTTATTTTGGACCTTTGCAAAGCGGCGCAGACAGCAGCGCCAGATAACGGCGGCTTTGTTCTGTGGGCCTGGGCAGGAGTTGCCGGACCAGCGAGTCGAGTTGGACAAGAGCCGAGCTGGTTTGCCTGTTTTTATGTGTCATAACCATGCCATGACGTCGACTGCAATTGTTTGGCAACTGCGACGACGATGGCGGCATTTAATAGTCGAAAGGGGGCGAAGTCGAGACGCGGAGGGATGGAAGCAGAGCAGCAGCAAACAATGGCGTAGGCTTCATTGACTGCGTTAATTGCTGTCATTCATTTGAAAAGTCATACGCGAGATTTTTGGGGCACAACGACAGGTTTCTCCACACACACACACACACACAGATACACACAAATACATAGAGACAGCGTCCACAGGGCGCCCACTGGTCTCAAGAGCCGTTAAAACTGATGATGATGCGTTTACTCTTTCGCTTTCGTTGACATTGGGCTTGCTTCTGAAATTGCGATTGGGATTCGAGTTGGGCTAGCATTTTTTTGGGCTACCATAACATTTAAGAGCAGCCATCGTCATCGCTCTCATCGTTGTCGGCAGTTTCGGCAAATCTTAATCCCCCATTGGGGAGGCAAAAACAATCTGCGCTTTTACTTTGCCATGTGCACAAACGACGCAATGTTTGGCTCTCAACCAATCATTTATGTCATATTATCTGCTTACTTACCCCAGCTCCCAGTCCTCGGTCCCCAACACAACCCTTAGCATATTTCACCCATTCGAATGTTGTGGGGAAGGTCTCTACTCCTTTTCTATTTTGCCAAATCCAATTTGGCTGCTAAGCCGAGCAAATTTTTGTGTTCGTTTATTGATTTTGCTCTTGGTCACACAGCAGCTAGCCACCCAATGAGTCAGCCCCCCCAACAGCAGCAGCAGCAGCCGCATTATCACTCATACGCTCCGTGCAGGTCGCAAGCGGGCAAGCGGCTGTTGAGGGTCACCCGGATGAACATTGCTCCCTCATCGCACATCGCACATCGCATTCAGCGCACTGCACATCGTGTTTGGCCTTTTTGTCACTTATTGTGCTGGCTTCTGAACATTTCAAAAGCTTTTTGAGCTCAACTCAATTTTTATTTTGAACTTTGAAGAATTTCATTTACCTTTGCAAGCTCAAAATACAATTTGTATATTAACATATTTATGGCTACACTTGCAAATTATAAAAGTTATTGAAATCTAGCGCAAATAAAACAAGTAGGTTAAGAATGCTCTAGGCGTGGGTTCAAAACCGTGAGATTAAGCTTATATATTTTAATATGGTCCCCAGGCATTAATTAAAATTCTGTTGAAAGTTCTATTTTTAGTCATTTTACTTTATCAGTTTATTCCAAAAATATTAATGACTTGAAAAGAAATAAATCAAGGAATGATTCACATCCAATTATCTTAGAATTTCCTGATGTGTTTGAAACGTTTTTATTTGTTCTGTGATCCGCAATATAAATTTTGTATTTATTTTTTTATTCTTGCATTATTATAAAGTAAACATTTTGTTAAATTTTATTGTATGTTTTCAAATATATTGGCCTTTTTGTCGGAGTTTGTTAACCTTTATATGTGTTTATAAAAAAATATTCGTTTCAATAGAAATAGATATTCGAATATTTGTAGAGAATTTTTTGATATGATTTAAGCGATTTATTGATACAACAAAGACTTTTAATTTGTTTTGTAATCTTGAAAAAAAAATATTAGAATAATAAATAGTTGTCTTGATAGTTTTTCATTACAATTAATATAATACATGTATGTATGATCTAAATAGTTTTAAAGTTTATATTATACTTAATTCTCCCTCTAAGCAGAACACCTAAATTATTTAAGTGAACAAAAATTAAATTAATTAATTTAATCCGTCAAAACAGAAGATCAAGGTTTTTTTAGTACAAAAAAATATAATCAATTTACCCTGTCAGCAGAATAGCAATATTATTTAACTGTTTTTTCTACAGAAAACCTTAACCATCGACTTCGTGAATTTGGCTTCTGTAACTGTTGCATATGCAGAACGAAAAGTTAACTCCTGTTTGTTTGTTTGTTTGCTGGTAATCAACATAAGCAAAAGTTGATGTTTCTACCTGCAGCATGCTGAAATTTTAATGTTTCTACTCAGTTGCAGTGACCTCTCCCAAGTCGGTTGACTCCCCTTCCCCATTCCCGACTCCCCCTTCCCAGCAACCTTCCCAGCGGATGCATATGAATTCCGCTCGTGTGGTTTTCCAAATGCATTATGACCACCCCAAGCGAGCCAAACCAGAGCCGCAGCTTCAGTTAGAGGGCCAGCTTCAAATGCAGCTCCAGTTGCGGGTGCAACTTGAAGCTGGGATAAGCTAATCAAGGGCTATGCCAACAATTTACTTAGCCAGGCCCTCGCTGGACTCTCGACGGCGAGGGAAGGTGGAATGCGGTGCAATGCCTTCCATTTAGGAGGAGCTTCCATCATGTGAGCTGCGTCCGTGTGAATTTCCTTACAGCTCTCGGTTCGTTTGGGGGCCTCATGCATAAACCAATTTGTTTTGCATAAGCTCAGGCGAACACCAGGGGAGAGAAGAGATAGAAGGGATGCAGCCAACACCGATTGCTGCAATTTTTGGCGTTCCAACGTCCACTTTATGCATTTATGCTCCTTTGTCTGCGGTTTTTTCTCTTTCTTCTTTTTGTTTTTTTTTTTTTTTGCATTTTTACACTCCCTGTCTGCGGCGTCGGGTCATTAATTTGAAAGCGAGCGCAGTCGAGGCTGCGGCCCGACGGCGACCCTTGCCCAATCAGACGGGAAGTCGAACTGACCGGCTGGCTAGGTTCTTAACGGCATTTCCCTAGTGAGAAATTAGGAAATTGCATTTGCTGGCAGCACGAAGTGAACCAAAACCGAACCCAGCAAACCAAATAGACAGAGGGCCAGACGGGCAAGCCGGGCAGACGGAGAATAAAGCGACGTGGTAACGGAATTTACGCGCTGCACTCGACCAAGATTTGCAATTGACGATAGGCAAATGCAGGCGGCGCAATTGGGCCAAGGGATCTGGGCAGGATGCAGGACTATTCAACATTGGCGGCAGGCGATTCTTCGACAGCTGGAAATTGGCAAAATGTAAATTTTCATATGCTGCCATATGCATGTATGGCTCCCCTTCGAATTCGGACTCGCATTCGAGGCTGTGCATATAAAATTTATTGCTCATTCGCGGCCTGTGTGGTTAGCGTCCTCATCATCATCAGCAGCAAGGGCAGCGGCAATAGCGTCATTATTACCGTCATCATTATTAGGAAGCTCCATTATCAGAAACGGGCAGCGCTAAAATATTCATAATCAATGCGACATTAGCAACGGCAACGTTTTTCAGTTCGTTGCGAGTTCATCTTACTTCCCATGTTAGCCATAAATCTACAAAGTATCTTCCACTCATGCACAATAGACTTCTAGTCAGTTTGCACTTGGCTATATATTTTTAATTTGTTAAATTGTTTTGTAACAACATATAGTTTTATGTCTTAGATAATCATTTATCGTTGTGTAAAAATTATAGTTTCTCTTTTGCCTTCAGGTGCTTACAAGAAAATGGTTCTATTTTTATTTATTTCGAACAAACGAGTTTTGTTGCTGATAGAAATTGAGCCCATCCTCTCAGCGATCGCGTTTGCGGTTCCCTGTTTTAAATGTAATATTAAATTAATTGTTTTGAATTCTTGCTTTGAATTTCTTGCTATATACAAAAATTGAAACATATTTAACAATAATTTGGAGTTTTTTAATGTTTACCGCCACTGTTCGCCTTTGAACCCGGACTTCCGACAGTTTTCGACTGCGGGGCTTCGCAACAAAAAATTAAGCATTTTCACAATATTTTTAAACTATAATTAAAGATTGCTCAAATAGATATTTTGCAAATATGATTCATATTGCACGATAGAATGTTTCGAAATGCGTTGTGTACAAATTGCCATTTGAGCTGTGCGTTGATAGTACAATCAGTGAGTGAATGAGAACAATCATCTTAATATATTTCAATGGAATTTATTGAAGCGACCATTAAGCAGCAGCACTGCAGACATAATGCTAGATTTAACAGCATTCAACGTTAACTACCATGTGAGCATCTCAAATACAACTAAGAACAGTTTCACAAATGTTTTTTGTTTTTTGCGTCGCGAGTATCTGATAGTCGAGTTTACTTTGCTTGCCCTGTTACCTGCCCCTCTTTGTCGCTTGGCAATCGCAGTTCAAGCACGGCGACAATAACAGCCATTAAGTGTGACCAACACGTAACTGGGTAATAAACAAGCGTGACAAATGATGCTGCTAAATGAAAGTTGATTGCCAGTTGACGGACACACACCTGTTCCAAACAGCCAGGACGCAGTAACGCGCAGTAGCTGCTGCTGCTGCACCAGTTGGACAGTCGACGGCAGCAATCAAAATTGTCATGGCAAAAAAAAGGAGCAAAAACTGTCAAAGCGAAATGGGAGTGTGGAGAAAAATCACAGCACGAGCTGCGACGCCTCGCGATGCAATGCCACGCAACGGAAGCTAGTGCAAAGGCAAAGGCAAAGGCAGAAGCAAATGTCGCACTCTGGAGCCAGACTCGCTTCCTGTGCCTGGCCAAATTAATAATGATGGCGATGGCGATGGCTATGGCGATGGCGACAAAACGCAAAATGGCCGCCGACGTCACGTGTCGAGGCTGCGTGTGATTTCTACGACAGGAGGCAAAACGGCAGCGAAATTTTCGACAGGACGCTGCGCCAATGCAATCGCTATTTTTGCTGCCCTTTATTGCAGTAAGATTCACGTTCGCAGTGTGAAGCGAAGGGAATTGTGGAGGGTCAGCAGCATCGTCCATTATTATAGCCAACGTCGTTGTTGTTGTTGCTGCTGAGCTGTCGCATTGTCACATTGAATTTGCTCGTCTTGTCAGTCGATAAAAATTGAATAAGTTCACAGCACGACGGCGGCAAGAACAGAAAACAGAAAACAGAACCGAGGAGAACAGAGCGGAGACGAGAAGCGAGCGAAGCTGCTGCTGATAAATGCATTGTAATGTGTCGTGTGGAGCATGATTTTAAATTAATTTAAATAAATTGAAAATGAATGGAAGTCGCTACAGCGATTTGAGTTGTTATTGTCGTTGAGAAATAGTTATAAAAGAATTCCAACTGTGAGTTCGGTAAATCTGCAAGATTAACCGAGTGCATATTGAAGGCAACGCAATCTTTAAATGGACACAACTCTCTGCTGGCTGCACCGTAGAGCAAGCAACCAGGCGGCAAACAAATTACTAATTGGCAAGCAAAACGCTCTACTTGTTTTCTAACAAACAACACAGCACAACCCGACAGAGTCTCTGCTGTGGTTGCCATATATAGGTAGAGCAGTGCTTTGGTCCTGCTCCAAGGATGTAAAGGATGGCAGACATGGCACACATGGCACACAAGCTTCATTAACTCAAACTATGCTGCATTTTGCGATTATCAAATTGTCTTTACACACATGAAACCAATGAGAAGAGGAGAGCAGTGGAGAACCCACAACCAGCGACTGGTGATTGGTGACTGCTGCTGCTGTTGCTGCTGCTGTTGCTGTTGCTGCTGGCAAATAGCAAGTGCAAAAGTTGCCAGGGGGGAGTCCTAGGCCATGGACAAACTGGCAACCGCAGAAATATGAAGCGCATGGTGCGATGATGACAGCAGCAACAGCAACAACCTCAAAGGTGTTGTCTCTATGGCTATAGAGTAAAGTAGAAAATCCCAGCCGAAAATGCTTTGGGACAGTTTGCTGAGCAAACTCTCAACTCTCAACTGGCAACTGGCAAAGAGGCATGCAAAAATGCAGCTGCGATGTGCTGATGACAACCATGTTGACGATGCCCCCCTCGCTGCACTGACAAACTGACTCGTCTGGTCAGGAATAGCGGGAACGACAACGACAACGACAACGAGAACGACATGCAACTGCAACTGGACACATGAGGCAACATTATCACACCTGACGGCGATTAGAGAGTCAGTCGTTGTTGCTGCTGCTGCTGCTGCTACTCTTAAATTTGTGCTGTCTGTGTTTGCGGCAGCCGCAGGACTCTCGAGTTTCCAGTCAGTGTCCATCGAGTGCGAGGCCAATTGATTGAGAGTGAGAGTTAAGCGACCTGCTGATTAATGGTTTCGATACCTCACACTCCTCGGCAATAGCAATAGCAGCAGCAGCAACACCGACATCGGCAGCAGCAGCAGGAAAAGCCATTAAAGTTCTGCTCGAAGGGGTTAAGCAGCTCGATGATGTTCATGAGAATGAACCGAAAACAGTTCAGATTAATTGGCAAATATCGCTGTGAGTTTTGCGCAATGTGAAAATCAGGTGAACACGAGGATGGAGGCAGAGAAGGCACATCTTTTCAAGCTGCTCTTTAACAACTTCAAAAAGAATTCAAAAGTATCAGGGACTATAGTAATTATAAGTTTTATGGTTTCATGATTTTTATAAATTCCCTGTAAAAATAAATAATTCTATTCCAGCTTCATTTTTTGCTCGATAATACATACTTTTTCTTTAATAAAAAAATAATTATTATTCGCTGACTATTACAGTATAACAAAACCTAAAATAAAAACATAAACCTGCAGTGACAATGATTTGTTTGCTTAAAAATAACAAATTAATTATTATTTGCGCTCCCTGGATTAGAGTCTTTCAAAATTACTCTGTTATTAGTAATCGCAAATGCGATTTAATTCTTGTTCTTAATTATGTATGTTTTTAAGCCCGAAGGTTAGTGCTCTTAACTGCAAGTTGGCATTGTATTAAAACGAATTGCATTACACCACTGAAAATTGTTTTATAAATAAATTAAATTACCCCTAAATAATAGATATTATGTTATGATACAACTGCCAGGGAACCTAGTTTGCTTTACTATTTTCACGCAGTGATATCTTCACTTCATCGCATTATTTTTAGACTTTAGAATCTCAGTTTTTACCTCGCCATTTGTCTCAAATAACTTTATAGGAATTTCTCGCGTGACTTTGCGCCACCTCAAGGCAGGTCTCTGGTGCAATGAGGATTTCTTGCACTTGCCAGCTGCTATTTGTTATTTCTATTACCCCATCTTATAAGTCTCATAATACTGCTTGTCGTATAGACTCGTTGGCGTGACTTCAGCCCTTCACTCTTCCCTCTCAGAGGGGAATATCTTTGCCTGCTCGGTTTCTACTTGTTGTTGCAAAGGCAAAAGCAAAACTTTCGCTTATGCAAAATGTAGGTCACTGTGTTGGATTGCAGCTAAAGTTTAGAAGCCGATTCCCCTTCGCCATCCCCCGTGCTCTACTCTCCCAATAGTTTCCTGCGCCAGCCGTTGCCATCCGCTTTTGTTGTTATGTGCAAATATTTTCCATTTAATTAACGCATGGAAACTAGCTGCAAAGATGACGGTGAGCGGCGCGGAGAGCGGAAAGGGCGAGGGGAACTCTGTCGCAGCAGATTAAAATAAATTGCATAGAAATTTATCATTCCAATCTCGGGGCAGACAACAACAACAACAAGAATAACAACAACAACTTGACACAGTTGCAAAACTTGGCAAGAAAGTGGAGCTTAGGGTCAAATTACAGCTGTACAGCTGTGTGTGTGTGTGTGAGTGTTTATGTGTGTTTTCGGCATAATTAATCATAATAAAACCAGAGACAGCAACGAACCAGGTAAATGCGAGAATCAGACGCAAAAAAAAGGCCACAATTTTCTAGCATTTTCTTTGCCATCAAAATAAATGAGCCAATTAAGCGAGCCACAAGTGAAAATGGCCGCCAAAAGCTTCCGTCTCCGTTCGTCCTGATGAGGGTAGACCCTCTTCCCCTCCCTCTTCCTCCCCACAAAAATGGGGAGCGACGCCTGAAGGAGTCTCTGGCTGCGGCTCTGTCTCAGGTGTTGCGCATCATCATCAGTGTCTGCGTTGGCCCGGTTCAGTGTCTCGTTGCCGGTTTCGCTGCCAATTTCTGCAGCTGCTGTTGGAAATTATTTATTTTGGCGATTCCACTTCAGTTCGGCGTGGTTATTTGGCGTTCGTGAGCTGCGTTGACTGTGGGTTAAGTCGTTTGAAAATTCCATTCTAATGGCAACTAAAAGAGCCGCTAATTGTTGCACCGTTCTTAAGTTCTTAATGCGGCGTCGTCACGCTGGCTTTTCGATGGGTTTTGCGCTCTGGTTGTTGATTGAAATCAATTTGAACGAATTCAAAGTTTAAATAATTTAAAAGTCAAGTGTTCGATTGCATGACACTCGAAAATGAAATATCTATTTTTAGCATTCTAAAACTATAATCACTTGATTGAAATCAGCTTCAACAATGTATTAAATATATACATATGTATATGTATATACATTTAAAATTTTAATATTTGATTAGCTGAACAGAGAATATAAATAAGTTTATTTTTAGAATTCAAAATCTGTAATCTCAGCCTATTCCATTATTATAATTATTAGCGAATATCGAACTCAAGTATTTAAAAGTTTATGTATGTATGTTTTAAATACCATAGTTGAATAATTAAACTTATTTTCAAAATTCAAAACCTGTTATTGAAGTGAAACTGAAACACCTAAATGATCAGCGAATATTAATTAAAGCAACTATAATCTCATTTTGTTGATTGAAGCCGATTTCAAAGTATTTGATTAAGAGAACAGAGAACATATATATTTTTTTTAATTTAAAAACTTGAATCTCCGCTTTGACAATTGAAATAAATTTAATTGATATAGAAGTAAAAGAAATATTTTATAAATTAGGTATGGAATTGAATATAAAATTTCTATTAATTCCAAGTAAATAATAATTGATTGCATGATCAGCGATTATGGATTTCATAAACAATAACATATTTTTTTTACTTCGCTCGTTTCAGGTACGTAATGATCGCCTTGTGCTTCCCGGCATTTCCGCAAATCAAAACAAGTTCCCCAAATGTTTTACGGTTTGTATACATAGAGATAGCACAGAGACTCTTCTGCTGACGTCAAGACAGTTAATATTTGCACATGTTTGGGAAGAGTTTCTGGCGAGAATTCCCATATTAATGCGAGATTAAGCAGTTGATAGAAGTGTCATCAAAAGTCAGCAGAATTTTAGCACACAGCATCAGCAAATAATGAAACTCAAGTTTAGACGTTAGTTTGAATTTCAAACTATCGCAAGAGAAAAAACAAAGACTCGAAACGTTTTGTTTAACTAACTTTATCTACGCTTATGCTACTTATTAGCTCAAATTATCGTTCATGGCTTAAAGCTAGAATGCAAAACGAAACTAATTGCTACTGTGGCAAGTAACTTCACACAAATCATGCGGCAACTGCTCCGCTGCTGTTGCCGTTGCTGTCTCTGCCTCCTCGTGGCTCCTTGCCACTGCAACTGCAACTGCAGATGTTTGAGGTCCTTTTACAGTTGCCTGCAGCTGCAATCGATGCTCCAGCGCCGCTCCACGAATGACCGCAAAAGCAACGCTAGCGCCCAGCAGTGAACCGGCCACAACATCCGACCAATGGTGTTTGTAATCCATGACACGGCTAAGGCCGACAAATGTGGCGAGTCCGACGCACATCAGCTGGCACAGGGGACGCAGAATTGTGGACAAGGGCAGGCGAAGGGTCTGCAAGTGCAGGGCCATGAACACCAGGCCGTAGAAGACCATCGAGGAGTGGCCACTGGGAAACGAGACGTGCACATCGCGCAGCATCTGGGGCGTGGCATCCGTCGACTCGCAAGTGTAGTCCGTGTGATAGACGCCGCCCTGGCGGTGCGCCTCGTCCGTGCAGAAGCCTCCATCGGCGAGCTTTGGTCTGCACACTGCAAAGAAATGCGGACGCAGCCGTCCAATTAGCTGCTTCGCCATGTCCTTGATTAGCGACTCGGCCGCATGGCCAAAGAGAAACCAGCGCAGCGTATTATAGACCGGCCAATATTGCAGCCAAGTCGAGACGCCGCCGGCAACGCGACGCCAGCAGCGATAGCTCTCGAGGATCACGAGTGCGGCGAGCGGCAGATGGAAGCTCATCCAGTGCAGCAGGCTGGGCGACACCGTGTTCTCCCTGTAGGGATACATCAACGTCTCGTCGTCGCAGAAGAAGCCTCGCGTTGTGGCAGCTCCCCAAAGTTCGCGCACATTCTCGGCCAGGAGCAGCAGTCCGGCCATCAGGATAATGTCCAGCAGCAGACGGACATGTCCTCGCTGCACTGCCCGCCAGTTGAGTCTCTGATCCATGCTCATGGTTCGCTCGGTTCGACGATTCACGCGTCACTGATCGCGCCTTCGAGTCGAGCTGCGGGTTGAAGCTAAAGCCGCCCGTCTTGATTATGCTGTCGCTCAGCGATCTCAGCTTCGGTTCAGTGAATTTCATGTGCTCAATTTATTTAACAATAACAATACACGCAATAATAATAACAATAACAAAGTCGAAGCTCGTTGTAGAAATCGGAGCGCAATGTTAATACCCTGATTTTTAGACTCTAAAGATTAGACAGTTGCCAGGCGACGCCTTTGACTGTGAGTAGGGGACTTACTTTATTTCTAGACAACAACTCTTACATAATTATAGTAAAAATATTGGCTGCATCAGAGTTTATAATATTTGCCCTTATAAAATCATTTAATTTCCAGCATAAAAAAAAATTGGGAAGTACTTAATCTATAGAATTATTTATAGAAATTATTTTTGTGCATATTTTACTTATGTATCAAATAAGATTCAATTTGTTATTTGTTTATATTATGAAATGTTTTATTCCGTAAATATATTTTAATTTAATAATTATCTTTTATTCTATTATTTTGTGCTTTATTTTCTCTGTAATATAAGCTTAATTTGTATATTATTTACATTATTTATTATATTCTGCTCTTTTATTAACTTGAAACCTTTTCATCATAGCTGATACACCCTTTTTCCACCACAAACTTTAGTAGTTTCATATACACGTGTTGTATTCTGACTTAATAATAATAATACTGATCGCTTTAAGGGGGTTCAAGTAAGTTTGTGATTTTGAAAATAGAACCAAATTAGAAATTCCATTTCGTCGGCTAATTAAAATTCGCACTTGACGCATCCGAATCTCAGCCTTGGCCAGCTGATAAGATGTTAATGCAGGGGCACGTTTTGAGACAACTGCGAAACTAAGATCTGTTATTATTTTTCCCATTTGTCTGGCCTTGAAAGTTCACAAAACACGCGAGTTATTTGTTGTTTATTGGCGGCACGGCATTTGAAACTGTTTATTCATAATAATATTGTTCGCTTGGAAACACAATTAAATGCGAGTATTTCTAAGTGCACGTTGAACGAACTTTGAAGCGAAGCTCTTAAAATAATTCTTCTCTTGCGATGCTCTCTCTTTATGATTGGGGTGACAACAGTCATAAATATTCACATAGACTTTCAGAGCGTGCATTTAATACGTAAATTCAATAATAAGAAATAATTTAATAAATAATCATCAAGAGCTTTTTGTAAAGTTATTGCTCCAAGTATTCGTATCTATTATAATATTTATTTGTTATGCGGCACACACGGGTTCCCACGATCATTCGAAGAGTTTATCGCTAACAAATCTTAACTCTAATTCAATTTCCCCAGTGATCTTGCATCGTCTGGATGACGCAGCAAAAAGGGTTACCCAAAAATGAGATAACATCTGCTGATGTGCTACAAAATACCCAATAATTAAGTGAAAGCTTTTACTAATTCATTTAAATTGCAGATTAAGGCATTTAATTTCTTGACTATATTATGTTTATTTTAATAGATTGCAATTATTTTAATTAAATCTCAATTTTGTTTTTGCTTTTGTTGAGTTTGCCCAGCATTCAGATTTTTGGCAGTCATTTCGCCGAAATATGTATTTAAATATTGTTTGTGAGTCACTAATGACGATCACGGCTTTCACGGTTGCTGTAGACTCATATCAAACAATGATTATGCACCACACAAAGAAAAACATAATTACTTAACAAATAAGATAAACAATGGAATTTAGCTCAACACGTTGCTGAAGCCAGACACATTATTAGGTCTTTTATTAATAAGAGGGCATGGAATTTATTTATTTGAAAATGAAGGTTATTTGAGAAAGTAATTACATTCCATAAATAATTATTTTGTTTTATTTCATTTTCTTATCAACTGAAATCATTTTGAATAAAATAACTTGACTTGTTTAAATTTATTTAATTTTCTTTCGACACTTTATTAACTCTTTTCTTTTAGACTGAAATGAATTGTTATAATTTTGTTTCATTTCCTTTTATTTTCTTTATATAAAGTCTGAAAGCATACATTATATATTTGAATTGTAATTATGACACTCATTTGAGTTATAGTTCAATAAAGTTTCATTTATGGCCATAATCATATCACACAATTAGTATGATATTAATCTTGAAAGACCTTCGAGTGCGGCAATCTCCAATCGCGTTTCGAGCAGTGTATTATCTAGACTATACACTGTCAGATGTGTGTCAAACAGAATGAGGTTAGCGTTTAGATCGCCGGATTAATGCGAATTATTTCTGTCTGTGTTGGGAGACAGCCAAGCATGAAGCCGGTAAATAAATACGAGTAGTCGTGACAATGCGTAATGTGGTTTTTAATATATTTATTACATAAATAATACGAGCAACTGAAAAACAGTTTGATGGAATACAATAAGTGTTAAACGAGGAATGACAACTATACAAATGCAGATGAACGATACGACAGAAGACATTATCACTATACTAGAAATTCTGATTGTTTGCTTTTGCTTCACAGGTAACTCTTTTATTAATAGCACGGGCGCGATTGCTATAAACTAAGTTAACTATTATTTATTTGGTATTTGGTATGGAATGTTTTTAATTGCTGCAGTGACGAGTTGACTTTGCACTTTATCTCGCATCTCGCATCTCGTATCTGGCACTTTTTATCTCCAAACTGCGCCCTATACTTTGGTACAATACTGATCGTCGTTGTAGCTGCTGTTCACGCAGTATGGCGGCGGGGTGGCGGGGCAAACCTCCTCCTGCAGCGTGGCCGAAGTGTCCTCCCTCCGCAGGCCACTGCCCAGCACCACGTCACGGAACTGCGGCCTGAAAAAGTGCGCAATGTAATGGGCGGTGATCAAGGCGCCAGCGACGCCAATCAACGATCCCGCCAGCACATCCGACCAGTGATGCCAGCTGTCCATGACCCGGCTGAGGGCCGTGTACCAGGCCAGCATGATGAGCAGGAACTGCAGGAAGTGTCGGGCCAGCTTGGAGCTGCGCCAGGTGAGCTTGCGCTGCAGATAGAGCGCAACGTAGACCAGCGCATAGAAGGCGATGCTGGAGTGGCCGCTGGGGAAGCTGAGACGCGTCTGCCGCACATCTGCAATCGTGTAACCCTCGCCGGCGCACTCGTAGTTCTCCACATAGCGATGCAGGTTGGCCGGATCCGAGCAGAGGCTGCCATCGCTCAGCTGCGGCTGGCAGACGGCCATGAAGTGAGGCCGCAGGCGGCCGATCGTATACTTGCCCACCTCGGTGGCGTCGAAGGTGAGCAGCATGCCGAAGCCGAAGTAGGCGAACTGGCGACCCAGCTCCACGTACCAGGCGGACATCTGCCAGCCGCAGAGCTGCACCGTCGTCTTCAGCTCGCCGGCACGCATGGAGCGCACATATTCGACGAGGACGAGCACGATCAAAGGCAGGGCTCCGGTGAGCAGGCCGAGCATGACGGGCGTCACTGTGTTGTCGTGGAAGGGATAGCGAATGCTCTCGTCGTCGCAGAAGAAGCCGCGACGCACTGGCTCGATGGCGAACTCGCAGATGCAGATCGGTATCACCAGCACCGTCACGACGAGCAGCTCGATGAGAAAGCGACGGGTCAGCTGCCGTTGGGCGACCGTCGTCCGCTCCGTCTCCCGTTCTCTTTCCCGCCTCGTCTGCGTCGATGACTGTGTCGATGTCTGTGTCTGGGTTGGGGAGGGGGCGACCCCAGTTGTGTTGTCCTCATTGGCGGCGTCGCGCATTTTTTATGTTGTCTCTCGACTGTCTCGATGCTTTTTTAATTAGTTAATATTCCAATTTTATGCTGTCTAATTAAGTTTTGGGTTCGGGTTCGGGTTCTGGTTCGTTTGTTTTACCCGTCGAACTATGTTGGCGTCGTCGCGGGTTCGTTGTCAGTGGCTGACTGATCCGACCTCGAGTGGGTAACGTTCTTTTAATTTAACGATCATTTCATGCTCCACGACGCCTGCGCTCTTGTATTTTGTTTACAAAAGTCTCTTCTCGCTCTCTCCCCAATTGTCTCTCTTTGCTCTCTGCAACCCGCTCTGACACTTTGTATCTAGCTGGCTGCGTCAGCGCAAGTTTATTACTAGAGCGCTTAGTCGAATGGCCGAGGAGTATTCTGCATTAGGCTAGATTAGACAACAATTGGCAGACGACGCAGCCCACTGCAAGAAAAAGTCAAGAGAGAAATTTATTTAGTGAAATGTGTAATATGCAATTTAAACTTACTTAAAGCTAAAAAAAAATAATTTGAATCAATTAATATTGACTTTTTTATCAATTAATATTGACTTTTTTATCAATTTTATTTTCATGGTTACAAATTTAAAACTTTAAGATACTTAAAAGATTCTTACTTCTAATTTCGGGTTGACAGCTGTAATTATTTCAACTGGATTTTAATTATCCTATAATCTTCATATAATAATTAAGTTTTTAACGAATGGACTAAATTCAATTAGTTTATATAAAATAGTTTACGAGACTTTTTAATAAATTCAGCTATAATTAATTCGTTATTGCGTATGCTATTCTAAATTAATAATCAATGCACATTTCAAGTACTTCAAATGCTTCCAAAAACTCTTTTGGCAATTACAATCGATATGTATTGCGCATGTGAACGATTTCACTTTCAATCACCAATTTTCCCCACAGTTTTTCTCTCAGTGTTGTAACTGTCTTACTGTTCGCTATACTCGCGACGCTCTCCGTGAAAAAGCTCAAGATTATTTTGATAAGATAAATCAACGCGTGTTCCAGATAACAGCAAAAGTACCCGCTCAACCTGCCCACACACAACATTTTTGCCAATTCACTGCAGTTCAGCTCATTTTAAGGCAATTGTGCAAATACTGCGAATACTGTGAATACTATGAATACTTGTCGGCTTTTGTCTGATGACTGATGTCAACGATTAAGCTAAGTCGCATTCAGATTTCGGCTTGTTTGCGGACTCTAAAATAAGTACAGCTAAAGCTAGAGATATAGTGAATGATTACTGGCCAATAAGTAGACGTATCTCGTATCTTGGGTCAATAGGCGCTGCGAGAGTGAGTCACTCACTCATTCGCTTCGTTTACTCATCACTGTCCCATGTGCTGGGCACTGAGTAGCTGTCTATTGTTGTGACCCAATGATGCATAAAATAGGCGCGTTGCACGCACCCGACTAAAGATTTGCATTATCATCATACAACGGCAGTAGCAGCAGCAGAAAGTGCAACAACAGAAGCGCAACACGCGGAACTCGCAGTCGACTCTAATCTGTTGCAAGAATGGCCCCCATTGTGCGTGTCTTGTGGCAACTTCTGCTCGGCTGCAGCTGCCCCCAAAAATATGAAAAGCACATGTGACATATGCACAAAGTTGAACAGTCGAGTGCATTAAAAAACCGACTCCCTCTCTAGCACTCGTACTTGGACTCGCACTCGCACTCGCACTCATTCTCGCACTCATACTTATTCGTTTTCGTAGTCACTGTGGGATGTCAAATGGCGCGACCTTTAATTGAATGAATAAGCGACATTTGATTGAATTAAGGCTTTGCGCTATGCTCGCTCTCTCTCGCTCCCCATCTCTCTCTCTCTCTCTCTCCCTCTGTCTGTAAGTTTCTCTCTTTTTAATACATCTACATATGTAATTTATATATATGTAAGTATATGGATGGCATGTGAACGCTGTGCTGTGGAGCAACTGGCGCTTATTTGCCTCTGTTTGACTTTGCTGTTGTGCGGGTTAACCGTTAACCGTTGCTATTTTAAAATGCACTTTGAACTCCAATTGCTTTTTATACCCTGCGCCCTTTGCAGAGTGCAGTCAAAAAGGGTAACATGGTTTTGTGGAAATTCAAACACGCATTTAAATACATCAGTATTCTATATATACAAAGATATATTTTAGTTGGACTGTCTCTGTTCGCATATTTCTGATTCCTGACGATTTAAAATTACTATATTAATGTTATTACATCAACGCTCGTATTCTATTTGTAATATCTCATTCCAATGCGATCAACATCTTTTATTTTTTTACTAAATTAACACATTAAGACTGATATCTATTCCAAATCAATCACAATTGCTTTATATTTTGAATATCGACCCCTTTTTTCTGAAATAAAGACAATTTTGGCACATCCTATAATTTTCGCAATTCTTAATAAAAAATTGTTACAAAGTTAATCAGTCATTAGCTGCCAAAATTATATGAATACAGTTGAATATTGTTGTCCATATACAATTTTTATTCACAATCCGCACATCTACAATATTTGACTCTTTGTCATTTATATATTGTAATTGTAATTTATAAACGTCAATTTGGCAAATATGGATATGCCCATTAACATTTTTTTTGTTTTATAAGCAGCTTTTCAGTTTACAAGCGAGTATATTTTACGATTTGTTTACTTGGCTTTTCCAAATGGATTTAATATTTGTTTTTTTTGTTAATCTTCTCAAATTTGTTCTGTGTGTTAAAATAATAGATTATTTTTGAAACTGCAATCATCTGCTTATTTTTATGATAGTTTCGTAAATAGTTCTTAGCTATTGAAAGTTCTGCCTGCATTGATTGCAGTTTCTATGCACTTACAGTGAATTTACTTTTTTTTACAAACCTCTCTTTTTTTTCACTCAGTTCATTTCGCATTAACTGCACACAGCTGCAGCACACACACACACAGAAACACACACACACCTCACTTCACTGGACCACGCATCGGAATATGCATTGATATAAAAACGTAAACAACATAAAAGACAATTGTTCAAGTTGACGACGACGACGACGGCGATCGATCGTTTATTAGTTTTACGACGACGCTTGGCCACTGTAAACTTGGAAGCGCCGCTTTGCGTTGCCGACTGAATGAAAACAAATGCCATGGATCGCAGTTTGTTGTTGACTTTGTAAACAAATCGCTCGGCACTTGTCTCTCCACTTGTCCGCATCGTCCACTTGTTGCTCGCTCAATCGGTTGGCAGAGCGAGAGAGCACGATAAAGAGAGCAAGCTTGCGCTTGTGGACTGTGTACTGTGGTCAGTGGGCTTTCACTTGTTGCGTGGAACGCAAGCCAACAGTTGGTTCGAAACCCGGCTGATCGCAGTCATTGAAACACGTTCCACTTCTGCATACATTTATTTCACACTTACAAAAAGACTTATACTAATAGCCGTAGGTGGCGCGATTATAGTAACCAGCGTAGCCATAGATCTGTTCGTTCCTCGGCCACTGGCGCCGCTTCACGCGCACCTGCCGGAACAGATGCGCCACAAACACGGCCACAAAAGAGGCCAACGCGGCGCCAAGGCAGAAGCCCGCAGCTGCATCCGAGATGTGGTTCTGGTTGCTGGAAATGCGCTCGAAGCACACGAGCAGCGCGATGGCGCCACAGGCCAGCTGCAGCGTGGAGCGCAACAGACGCAGCCAGGGCGCAAAGAGACGCGCCTGAGCATAGTAGATGAGGAAGCACATCGCGTAGCTGCTGGACGTGGCAAAGCCGCTGGGGAACGAGTGGCCCAGCAGCGAGAGCAGCTCCAGCGAGGCGGCAAACTCGTTGCACTTGTAGTCCGCAATGAAGCTCGAGGCATTGCCAGGCGACAGCAGCGCACAGCTCAGCTCCTCCTCCGCCTCCTCCTCCTCATCGGTCCAGCTGGGATGGCAGACATCGAAGAAGTAGGGACGCAGCCGTCCTGTGATGCATTTGGTTAGTCGAATCAGCAGCAAGGCGAGTCCCAGGCCAAACAAGTAGACCCCAATGATCTTGTAGCACTCGCTGATGAAGCTGGGAATGCGAGCGCCCACGAAGACGAATCGCTGCTTCAGCTCCGCGGTGCTGGGCACAAAGGCAGCGCGCAGCATCTCCACGACAAGAATGAAAGCAGCAGGCAGAGCCACCACCACAATGGTCAGGTGGATCTTGGTCAGCCAGGGCTGGCGATAGGGATACTGCAGACTGGCATCGCTGCAGTGGAAGCCACGCTGCGTCGTCGCCAGCTGCTGGGGCAGCACCACCAAGGCGACGCAGTAGAGGCCCAGCAGCAGCAGAAAGTCGATGATGAGACGCGAGAGAAGTCGCGTGTTTGGATTGCCGCACATTTTGACACTGCTGCAGACTCGAGATTCGAGCTGAAGACAGCTCTGGGTCCGAGAGGCAGCTACTTAATTTACATGTCTATCGCAGTTGCGAGTGGCCGAGTCGCTGAGTGGAAACTTGTTTCAACGCGCGCCTCGTTCTCAGTGCCGGAATCTCGGACAAAGCATCAAACAATGCACACAAGCTCAGAGTTTCCAAGTCCGAGTCGTCATGGCATTCCCAAGCTGTTTATCGATTGCTAAACTATGCAAATTTCTTGTAATTTATTCCTAATTTCTCAACACTCAAATCAGTTTGGGCCTCGACTATGTCTAATCTGTTGGGCTGGCTTTTGAATTGGCTTTGGCTTCGGCTTTTGGCCAACCCACAGATTCTTCGGGGTTCTAGGGGCCTCTAGATTGCGAAAAGAAATCATCTTTTAAACAAAAGCAAAAGTAACTGTACAAGTTAGCTGTAAACCTTGAAGAATTTCAAACTAGCATTATTAATAGAACATGTTCTCAACATGATAACTCTGAATTTGCTGCCTTACAAGAAGGTCAATTTAATATATTTCTACTACATGTCATATAAATCTAAAGCATTTCGTGTTTTCCACAAATCTGCTTTAGCAATATTCTCAGCGATCTCTTGTTAAACAAAAACTGATGTTCCTTGATTTCGTATCGATTGTAATCATATAATTTATTATTAATCCCTCGCCTGGTTAACTAACATTTCGAAACTGTTCTCAAAATAATCGCATACGGGTTTCTGAGTCATGGGATTTGTTCTTGGCATTTAACACATTTGATAAAAGCTCAGATAACTTGAAAATATGTGCTTCACAGATTTTCACTTCATAACTTGGAGATGAAATATTTTGTAGAAGTAAATAATTATTTGGTTCTTCACAGCTAAAATTAATTTTAAATTTTATGTCAGTTGTGCGTCCAAAGTATTTCCACTTTGTTGACTTTCAGTTCGGGTTTTCCCCAATTGATCTCAAGTACTGTACTTATTTTCATTGGCATCGCTGACTCATAAATTCAGCACAGAGTATTTTAAAATTTTCAATTTAAATAATTTCATGGATACTTTTTAACTAAAAATAATCAGTTTAAAAAAGCTTCCAGTTATTTATGATGAAGTTTTTACAACATAATTACCGATTTTAAATAAATTTCCATTCTGACTGAAAATAGTCTGTAATTAATAATTGGCATCGCTAATTCACAACTTCAGTATTTAATACATTTATATAATATTGCATATATTCCGTTTCTGGAATTCAATTTCAAAAAGACCAAATTTAAATATTCGCTAATTAATTCGAAATAATTCCACTTGCATTGATGATTAAAAGTAAGCTCTAACTAATTGTGTTTAATTCAAATCTTGTAGTATTAAACGGTTCCACTTTGTTGAGTTTCAGCGGCTTTCTGCTCTTCTTCTCCACTCAGCAGTCGCTATTCTCCATTCTCTTTGCACAACATCTTCACAACTCGATAAAGCCAATCGATGCGGCACTTTCTACCGAAGCTTAAGCATTATTTTGGGGGGCGATCAAATAACAAACTTTCTTTTAATAACATTAATATCGGCCGTTCAACAGATTAAAATATCATATATGTTTATTAAGCTAAATTAAAGAAAACGAAAACAGAGTTTTGTGAGAACACAAATACGAACTATACTCGATCACGGCACATAGCCATAGTTGTGATAGGTCTGGGCGTATTGCGCTTGGGTCGGATACGCCGCCGCATAAGGCAGGGTTCCAAAGGTGTAGGCGGGCAGAGCGGGCGGGACAGAAGCTCCTGCCGCCGCTGCCGCCGCCGCTTGAGACTGCGATTTGGTGGAGCTCTTGGGGGAGACCTGCGCCTTCCGCAGCGTGTTCGCCGAGTAGCCAGCGCGATTCCAGCGCTTGAAGGCGAACAAATCGGCAACAAAAACGCTCGTCAGCCAGGCGAAGAGCACGCCCAAGAAGACGCCGGCGAGGACATCGGACCAATGATGCCAGTAGTCGGTGATGCGGCTGAGGGAGACGTACCAGCCGAACATGACGAAGAGGAACTGCAGCAGATGCTTGAGCAGCTTGGAGATGCGAGTGCTCAGCGTGGCCTGCAGATAGATGGCCAGATACCACATCGCATACATGATCATGCTGGCATGTCCGCTGGGAAAGCTCTGATTCAGCTGGCCACTGAGGAAGCTCGTCATGTTGCCGTTGCTGCAGCTGTAGTTGGTGATATAATGTCCCACATTCTGGGCATCAAAGCAACTGGAACCGTCCTCCATCCTGGGCTGGCAGACAGCAAAGAAGTGCGGACGCAGGCGACCAATGCAGAGCTTGGTCAGCACCGTGCAGAACGTGATCATGGCCAGGCCAAAGAGATAGCATCCAGCCTGCTTGTAAAGCTGAGCCATGCGACTCCCGATGCGATAGTCATCCCGTTTGGCGACATCCCGTCCAGACGGGCCGGCGGGCAGCTGCTTGAAGAGCTCGACGACCACAATCACGGCGGTGGGCACGGCCAGCGTGATGACGATGACCATGGTGCTGCCGATGGTGTTCTCCTTGAGCGGATAGCTGAGTGACTCATCGCCGCAGAAGAAGCCGCGCTTGAAGGGCTTCACCAGCCGCATCAGCACCAGGCTGGCGGCGGTCAGTGCGGCCCACAGCAACAGGTCGCAGATGCCGCGCAACAATTTGCTGTACTTGCCCGACATGACTCGCTCGATGTGTGTTCTCAACCGAATGCCAAACCGCGCTTAACTAACCGACCAGCAACGCTTGAGTATCTTGTCTGGCTCTGGGCCCAACTTGGCCGTGATTTGACGACTCTCTCTCTCTGGGAGCTTGAGCAGAGAGTGAGACTCGTCCGCTCTACGCGTGCTACATTTGCACCCAGTCAAGTCGAGTCGCATTGAGTTTGAGTCGAGCTGAGTTGAGTTTGCTGCCCCCTCTTAGCTGTTGCTTGGCTACGGCCTAAGCTGCCCGTAAACAATTATTGTTTGTTTGTTTATTTGTCTGTTTGTCTGTTTTTGTGCTGCCTATAATTATACAAATCATTTGAGTATTCATTTCTTTGGGCCATCCAATAATTGCTCACAATTGATACATAACTCGACGCGAGTCCCACATTCGCTGTGCGCAGAAACTGGTTTCACTTGCCAGAGAAATTACTTGGCCAAAACCAAAAAACCCGTTTACATCGCGTTGGGGGTGGGAGCGGAAAAGTGGCAAGTTCTCCGCCTTCTTCTTCGGACTGCATCTTCACTCTTTGCCGATGCGTGTGCATAATTTCTGCCAGTGGTTATGATGTGGAACCTCGCACTGACCACTCAACTGTTAACCGACAAGAGCCCAGAGAAGGCTCGACTAATTGCCGCTGCTTTTTGCACTGATTCAAACATGAGTCTTGTGGGATTTTCTCTCTCCCATCCATGACTCAGACACGCATTTCGCTGGAACACAGATTCGCTGTCCAATGACCCACTGAACACTCGGATTCACCCATCTCCAACACCTGCAGCTCACTCGAAGCTGTATTGTGACGTCACAGCTCTGCCGCATTCCTCGGGCTATGGCGTAGTTCGCTATCTAACTCAGCTGGCTTATGGCTGTCGGAATGTTGTGACGTTCTGTGGCAATTGCACTCGAAAAGCTTTCAGATTCGCACTGCGAGATGCGAGAATGTCAGCGAAGCTTTTTTGAGCAGCGTGCAAACAGGTTTGATTAACGCTGCTCGCCACTTTTTGTTTCTGTTGACTTCTACACGCTTCATACACTGCGATCAGCAACAACTTAAATTATAGGGTATTCCAGCAGGCGTAATTAACGCTTTGTATAGCCAAGAAATTTATTTCGTTTAAGGAGTGACAAATAATTTGTCCACAAAGTCGTTAATCTCGCAGACTTTCAGACTTAGACACTTCAACATTCAAAACTTAAATGAATAAACATTTTTGAGTATTATGCTGCCAATTAATAACAAATTATTTTAATAAATAAAATATATTGGAAATTAAAAAAAATGAATTAATGACTCCAAATTAAAGGCAGTGCATCTCTTAGTCGGCTCTTGTCTAACGACTTTTTAGTAGTTGTTATTTATAAACTTTTACTAACACAAATCGCAAGTGGAAGCGGCTGCGGTTGCGCCTCGTTAACTCGTCAAATTAGCATTAGTTTTTTATTGTCTATCATTTTTTAAGCATTTTCTTATTTGAGTGTTAATTCCCGACAATAACAATTATGGTGATTGAATTTCGTTGCTATTGGGCAAGTTCGAATCAACCAAATTCACTTTTATATATTCATATTTTTCAAATTGCTCTCCCTAAGCGCAATTCAATTAAACTCATTAAAACTTGATAAACTTGCTGTTGTTATTGTTTCACCTAAGAAACTTGCTTCGCACTGTGTGCTTTCATTTTATATTTTTTTTTAGCATATTCTTGATTTATTTTTATTACTCGTATTTGTTGAGTGTTTATTATGTATTTGCATTCTGGGCATCAGGTTTATCTGGGCCGACGTCCAGTTTCCGTGAGTGCATTGCACGTGCACAGAATTAAAATCAATTTATTTTCATGCCACTTAAATTGCTCGAACTGAATTTTATTTATTTACCTTTTATTTTGGGGTAGGTCACTTTAGCCGGCAGTTTATTAAACATTTAGTTTAAATGTTACATTTTATTTATTGCGAATTTATTTGGACTTTAATCGAACTGCTGTCAAATGAATTACGTCGATGTGTTCATCTTATATGGCTGTTCTCCAAGAATATTCGACCTTATAATGGTTAACATAAATACTGTTAGTATTGTAGTTTATTCTGAATCAGCCATCTACAATCTTTTTTTTGCTTGTACAACAGTTTTTCTGTACTTGTCTTTATGGTTTTAAAAGCGTATAAATTGCGTATAAACATGGACACTCCAAGTAATATAAATAAGTTTATTGCCTGGTAGGCACGATCAATTAATCTGTAAGCGTTAATCAATAAATTAAAAAAAATTCTTTGTAATAACAAATTCAATAAAATTAACGTATTTGTATTTTTACAATTATTAATCCGCATTCCATAACAGAGATACAATTGATGTAGGAAACTCTAACGTTCATATTAAATTCTTTTCTCTATACTTATTCCTCTGTGATTCTGTTATTAATTAATTACCAATCCTGGCTTCATTTTAATATTACAATTTTATTATTCTAATTCGATATAACTATTTATAAATATGCAATTAGTAATTTAACTATTTCTATTTACTTTACAATTATTCTTATATTAAAATAATATGTCTGCATTTATACTTTTCTACACATACTTTTTTATTGATAATAAATTCTCATTTTACATTTGCTATTTCTGTTTTGGATTATTCATTGAATTAACCGATATTAAAGATTAAAATACTCGCCTTGAACATTTCTGCCTTTGGTTTTGGCATTAATTCAGCACAATTTGTGCTTATCAAACTTCCCCTTTAGCAATTAACACTCGCTTCCTGTCCGAATTGCTCACTGCAGCACATTCCGAATAAGTTAGTTGCCCCCAACCACTGACACATGTTCACGCACACAGATACACACTCACACACACAGATACGAGTGGTGTTTATGTGTTTATCAGCTTGCCCCGTGCACCTGCTGCTTTGGGAAAATTAACTATGACAATAAGAAGTGCACACAAATAAACAAGTCGCTGAATTGCAATTACCCCGATCTCCCCCTTTAATAAGTATAAACAAAAATATTGTCGCTACACAAACAGTTGCAGTCCCCCCCACGGTTCCCCTCATCATTATGAGATTTCACTGGCAAAACCGTGGAACTGAAGCCGCAACTCGAAGCTGAGACTCTGAGTTTTCTCAGTCTGCAACTGCGTCGTTGTCGTCGTCGTCGTCGTTGTCGCTTGCTATCAACACTTGCAATCGTAATCGCATTATTTTACACCTTTCGCTTATCAGTCACGCCTGCTCCCGCCTCCGTCACCTGGACGACAACGGAAGGAACGTTTCTATCGCCGGATTTAAAAATACACATAAATTTCAATTGGAATATGAAACAAAAAAGAAACAAACCTGAAGCGTGTCTTATTTTGCATAGTCAGTCGTTGTGCTGTGTGTGTTTAGCTTTTGTTTTATAAATAAAAATTAGTAGACATGGTCTCAGCTCTTTTGTTTACTCGTCTTGTGTAATCACTTGTGCACTTGCCTGCAAATGTCTCAGCCAGCTCAGCGTTTTTTATGAATTGTGTCAATAATTGATTGCAATTTATCGTCACATAAATTACAACAATCATGGTGTCCAGACTGATTGATTCCCCGTCTTAAAATGTCCGTCTAATCCCTGGCGATTAACGTGATCAAGGTGTGGACAGCGATCGATTATTGATTTTGACAATAATCATGACAAACTGACGATCGTGATCATGGTGAGCGGATATATCGATTGCTGTTGGCAAAAGCATCGATCATTTCCCGTTGAAAACCTTGCGCAAACGAGTTTTGCGGATCCATTCATTACATTTTATGGTTATGATAATCATGCGCAGTGTGATGATTCTGATAATGGGCCAATTTATTTATGTCTGCAGTAGGATTGTAGCATTGATGAAAGATAATATTCAGAAACAAAATTAGTTTCTAAGAAAAACAAAAAAAACATTTCTTACTCTTAGAATTTTTTGATCTATAAAAATTGTCTCAATCATGTTTTCTTTGTGTTACTAAACTTAGATAACTGTCAATTAATAAAGAATGAAAATATAAAATTAAAATAGACTATTTTGTTTGTTTTTTTTTTATTAACAATGATAACTCAAGAACTTGGTTCTTGGTTCGAGAATTTACTGTCTGTGTTCCATTTAATATTTTTGCATCAGTAATTTAAGAATTATATTCATCCTTATAAAACTCAATACAATCTTATTTCAATAACAGTCAGAATTTTGGTCGGTATTTAATATTTTTCTTCTTATTAAATTTTGATATCAAATTTTAATTAAGAAATTTATATTGGTTTTACAATTTTTTTTTATCTTTATGTAATCATTATCATCTTATTGTTATTCGGATTAACCCATTGTGATTCTAAGCTGCATAATGATCATTGCACAGAATAATATATATCAATATCAATATCAATAATAATATTGTAATTGTTATGCTGGTTAAAAAGGGGGATGAGAATCATTGCCATTTGTTCCAAGTGATGATAATGCTGAAAACACCCATAAAATCGCTAATGATTATTGTCAATGTGAAGAAATCCTTGGTTCTTTATTGTTATCGTGATACACAAAATCTGGAATAAACATTGTTGCCATGCACGCAATGCTGATGATGGTAATAAATGCATTGATTGATCTCCGATGATCATTAAATTCGTTCCAGATGCTAATGATCATTGCTGCACTGCAAAGCAGCGCTGATCGTGATCATGATCTCATTTCAAGTCCGTCGCGTGCTGCGGCTGTGGCCGAGTATCGTTGGGTCATTTCATCGGCTGGGCTCAGCAAGTGGGGCGTATTTAATTGCGCTGTGGTTTCGATATCGGTTTTCAATGGATATATGTGTTGAAGGGGGCCAATCGAACAGACTGCCAGATAACCTTCCATCGCTACAAAAAATGCGATAAACAATGTTTAAGATGCATTTTAAAGCACATTTTGCACTCAGAGCAGTTGGCTAATGGATATCGGAATATCGGTTGGTAGTCCGGAGAATTGTCGGGGAATGTTCATGCGGGTGTCGGGTTGAGAGAGTAATGTGTCTATTGCGAAATTAACATAAATTAGCGGGAAATATCGTTGGGAGTGCGACAAACGACAATTTCTATGTAAATTGAGCAGTTGCAGACTGTGGGCCATAAAGAAGCTCAACTCGTTGTGAAAATACAAAGTAGCCATAAACTTGTTGCACTTTATGAACTGCATTTCCACTGTGCCCAAGCACGACCCAAAGCAATGTTGTTGTGGTTGTTTTTGTTGCTGTTGTTGACGTCGTCTCCATTACCGCACACAGCTTGGGCTCGTAGCAACGACCTACATCAACAAATGCTATAAAGGCACGCAGCAACCGAAGCGATGCGATGCGATGCGGTGCGATGCGATCTGAGAGCAAACTCTAGCCAGCAATGACCTACTCCAATGGGGGAGGGGAGGGCAAGGGATTCGCAAGGCACTCCTTCATGCCAATGGCATTCGTCGGGTAAATGCAACTCTTTCATTATGCGCAAATGCCAAGAGTCTGCGAGCAAACAGGCCTAAACAAACAAGGGTACAGCAGAGAGGCAGCAAAAAAAACATAAAGTAAACCTTGAAACAATTCAGCAGTTTCCTCATTAGCGTCGCAGAAATACGAGAGTTGCAGCAGATTCCAGTTGCTTCAGCTTGTCTCCGCTCTCCGGGTTCTACGACTGCGAAGTCGACGCTGACGGCAACGGCGACGCCGACGCAGCTAAATTGATAAGAAAAACATAGCATTGAAATTCAATATCAGTGCGAAATACACATAAAACTCTGAAAAGAGCCTCCTCCACAAGCACGAGCACAAGCACAAGCAGAAGCAGACAGCGCTGTGGTGGGTTCTGTTGTCGCCTCAATCGACATTCAGCATTCGACAGTTGCTACCGGCAGCAGAGACAGCGACAGCGACAGCGACTGCAGCAGCGACTGAGGCAGCGCACGATCGTCGTCTACGTCTACAACTCAGTCACAGTCACAGTCACCGTCGAACGTCGAAGTCGCAGTCGCAGTCAGATTCGGTCTACACTCCAAACAAAACGACGACGTCGTCGCGCAGCACCGGATAGACAGCGTAGTGAACGCGGCCATCGAGGTTGCTTTTTGCTGCCCAGGAAACCCACAGCCCACAGGCCCAAAACCAAGCACAACAACAAACCAACCACCAACTTGCAACTTGCAACTTGCAGCTTGCCACAACTGCCAACGGTCGGAGACGTACGACTGACAGTTGGTCTAGTCGGCCAATAGCGCTGATTTATTTAATTTGCAACGACGAAAAGAAAAAACTGCCTGTGACGGCAGTTAAAAGCATTGCACGTGGTTGCTCCTCTGCCTCCGCTTGCTCCAGCAGCAGCTGCTGCTGCTCCTCCTCTCCTGGCATCGAGACAAAGGAAAATTCGCCTTTGAAGTGAGCGCGAGGTTTTTTGAAAGCCAATCGCATTGATAGATAAATGCTCGAAAATAAATAAATGCGCAATTCGTGAGCCGAAAAAAAATGTGAATGAACGCGCACAACAAGTGAAAAGTGTTTGAATACCCGAAATACCCCAAAACAATTGTTGCTGTGTCTCAAACCTTTCCTTAAAGCTCGATGCCATTATAAAACAACATCTGTTTGTCGTCGCCGTCGTCGATGTCGCGTCGTCGAGTGTCTAGTGTCGGGATCAACTAGTGCCACAGCGATAAGGCGCGTAAACAATTCGAAAACGCGGCAAAAAAACAATTTCATTCCGAAAACGTGTGTGGAAGTGAGCTACAAAAACAATAAATAAATAATAATTGGATTCAAAACAGTGTAATAATAACAAAAAATAAAAAATAAATATTTCTGTGAATGCTAAGTTTTTAATGAATACATAACATCATAACTCTTTTGTGTTGGTCTACTAAGTAATTTACTCTGCAAGAAAGTTTCACCTAAAAAACGATGCTAAAAGTACAAACTAAGTGTTAAAATTTGACTAGGAAATAATTTCGAATTTTTAAGTTAATCCATAACGGATTGATCAATTTAATATAAACAAAACAATATTTATGAAATAAATACTTTCAAATGAACACCAAATCACCTGTTAATTTAAAACATTAAAAAAGTGCAAATAAAATTCAATAAAGATATTGATTACCAACAATTAGCTACAAATTAATTGCTTAAGCCGGATCAAAGCTGCAAAACAACATTACCCCTAAAACTAGCTGGCAAGAAAGTCTGCAAAATTAAATCCAGTATCGGAAATAATTTCGAATTTTTAAGTGCAAGCAATTAAAGGCAGTTCAATAGAAACTACAAATAAAAATACCACCGAACACCAAAAAATACAAAGCTCAAACAGTGCAAAATAAATAAAACAAAAAATTATTAAAAATTTGCTATAGATAAAGTTAAAAACGAAAAATTAAAACCGTGAGCATTTGAAAACACCGAAACACACGAAACCCAAAAAGTTCAAAATCAACTAATGTGAATTCTTGCAAATTGACTTTCAATTCAATTTAATTTTAAAAAATAAATAATATTATTAAAAATAGATTTAAGTCATAAAATCGCAGCCATTTAAAAACACGACTAAAATAGTAGTAATTATTAAAACTATTTAACCATCGGAAATTAAATCCACCATCAATAAGCTCGCTCCGAATAATTTGATGAATCTAAAAGAAACTCTCCAATTAAATTCAATATTAAAATTAATTTTAAAAAAATAAAGAATATTATTAAAAATAGACTACCATTTAATAACACAACCAAAATAGAGTTGGTCCTAAGAAGTAATAATTAAAATTATTTTATCATTTCCGCGAAATTAATTCCACCAATTCAAACTCGCTTCGAATAATTTGGTGAAATTAAAAGATATCCCTCCACGATGCGAACGTTTAAGCGCGGCTTCTACTGCTCGGATCTGTCGCTGCGCTACCCGTACAGCGAGTGCACGATCACGGTGCCGATGCTGCTGGTGATGATGCTGCTGCTGCCGATGCTGTTCATCAGCGTGGTGGAGATCATGCGGATCTGCCGGCATCTGCGCATGCGGCAGTATCTGCGCAATCTGTGGCGGGCGCAGGCAACGTTCAGCTTCGGCTTCATCGCCACCTACCTGACGACGGAGCTGGCCAAGCACGTGGTGGGTCGACTGCGTCCGCACTTCTACAGTGCCTGCCAGCCGCGGCTGCACGACGGCACCAGCTGCTCGGACGGCCGCAACGCGGAGGTGTATGTGCAGCAGTTCTACTGCAGCAATCGCAATCTGTCGACGCGAGAGCTGCGCGAGCTGCACGTGAGTTTCCCGAGCGCCCACAGCAGTCTCAGCTTCTACTCGATGTGCCTGCTGGCGTTCTATGTGCACAGCGTGTGGCAGGGACGCGGCGGCAGTGTGCGCGCCATGCGGCACATTCTCCAGTTTCTGCTGCTGATGGCCGCGTGGTATGTGTCGCTGAGCCGTGTGGCCGACTATTGGCACCATTGGTCCGATGTCTTGGCGGGCGCCGTGTTGGGCGTTGTCTATGCCACAATCACGGCCATTTATGTGGGCGATCTGCTGCATGCCCGGCCCCACAAAGTCAATCCCGTTGCACTCGGCTACATGTGTGCCCCAACCGCCAACAGCGCCAGTTGTTGCTGCTGCTGCCCCCACCACCATCATCATCACAATCATCATCAGCTGCTCGTGGAGAATAACAATTCGACAACGTCCACGAAGGTGCACTTCTTGGCTGCCGCTGCCGCTGTGGCAGCCACGCCGCACCACATCGAAGCAGACGACAACATCGAGATCGACATCGACGACGACATCGACGATGACGACGACGACGACGTCAGCAGCGACGTTGACGGCGACTACAAGCTGCCCACGTCGAGTAATCCGACGCCGACGACGCCGACGCCGCCACCGCATTCTGGAACGCTGAGCTTGCCAAATGCGGTCTAAGAGCGACACTTATCTGCTGGCTGGTGGGGTAAATGCCCATTGTGCATTTCGACAATTTCGACAATTTTTCCATTAGAAATCGAAGCAAAACCGAAACCGAAACAGAAACAGTAAAATGTAAAATGTGATAAGCGCGCGGCGCAACTCTTTATACCTGATATGCACATAGACCATGCTCGGACCAAGTACTCTGAATGATTTACGCAATCCCATGCCTCGAGACACATTGTGCAACCCACCGTCTGTGTGCGGAGTGTGTGCTGGCCACAACAGTCTGGCAACGCTGCGAGCGCGCGCACAGTGGGCAGCAAATTGGATTCGAACCACTGCGACTATCTTGGCTCGTCTTGTGGCTACCACGGCGGCCGCTTGTTTTGTTTGTAAACAAAGCCGCAGCCGCGTCGCAGCCGCCGCTTTGAAGTGGCAGCAACAACAACGTGCCTCAATCAGCTGCTGCACAATCGGCAGCTGCAGTCGACGCAGCAGTCGCCGTCGACGTTGCATAGTTTTCATTGCTTGCCCGGAGATAAGACCGTATAAATAATGAACAAATTACAAATAACAAAAAAAATCAAAAACAATATTTAAAGAGACAGCTGTAACGTAAGTTGTAGTTAAAGCACTTTAACAATTCATTATAAAAGATTTATTGAACAGCGGACAACAACAAAAATAAAAACTATTTATTAGCATTTACTTAGAGTTAATTGAATGTGAGATGTTGTTTGTTCTCGTTGTTGGGCGACAATAATAAATAACACTTGTTTGTTTATTGTTCAATTGATTTATGGAAATTACTGAGGGCAAACATTATGAAAATATTTCAAATATTTTCTACGACTGACTGCGAAATTCAAGGAATCTTATCTGGCAATTTCTTGTGGTTCTAAGATCTCTTATCACACTGCGACAGATAAGACCAACGGCGATAGCTCTTGTCGATAAAACAAATATGTCTGTAATTGTGATTTACCCCCGAGGTTGTGAGTAAACTCGCTGCTTGTAGTACGAGTACTTAGGCGTGTTTCCTATCTAATCGCCTGCAGCATATACTAAGCAAACTTGCAGGTATTTCGTAATCATATCTCTTTTACTTTCAGCTGCGACTGATAAATCAATATAAACAAATTTCAATTGTCTTTGCACATCCATAAGACATTTGGCGCCGCGCTAGTCACACTTACTTTGTGTCAACAAAAGACACGAACTAAAAAATCGTATATACTTTCAATAAATTTTGTGACTTCGAAAAGGGAACAAAAGTGGAATACAAATATCTGATCGTCGCTCTATCAAATTGAGTTTCAGCTGAATTTCTTATTTTATGAATTATAATTTTTCATACTTATTTAATTTAATTGTATTATTTAATTGTGATATCACTATTATATCTAGACATTATTTTTGCTTCTAATATTAACTTTTAAATTTATTTAAAGTGGCTAAGGTTTTCAAAAATATTAGACAATTTTCACATTCACACGCATTCTGAGAGCAAAAGCTAGAGATACTGTTAAAACAAAAAGCAATAAGTCATTGGAAAATTCTATCGGATTGCAAAATTATTCTATTTAATATAGATTAAATGAAAGCTTTTAGCCTAAATACAAGGTTTTATATAAAATAAATTTATTTGTTATTTAGAAATAATCATAAAATAATTTCATTTACGAAACCGTCAGCAATACTATAACTATTTTTAAACAGTAATTTGAAAACATTTGACAACATTATTTTCCACCATCAGTAGTGGACAAATCCAGCCGAATTGCAACATTTTTCTTTAGCTGATATGGAAACTATTGGCCTAAATTAGGGCTTAATTCAAAGAAAACTTTATCTACTCTTTGGAAATCCTCATAAAACGTGCGTCCTATATTCTGATAGTATTCCTAGAATATTCGTTTGAAATTTGTTTATGCTGTATACTCGAAGAGCAACAACTGCGGATATTGAGTATCTCAAAGTAGGGGCTCACTTATGGATTTACTATTTGATTGATAATTACATTATGTTATTTAAGCATCTGAAATCAATTTGGTCTGCTGCTCTTGTGTGACCTCCGTGCATTTGCTTGCCGCAAATCCATTTGGATGGAACTCGTATTTTGCATTGGCATAATTAAGTGAATTGGCAATCTATCGTACTTATCTCCGCTCGTCTATATTGATTTTTGCTGTTCCCCTCGCCGTGCTGAATATAATACTTACGAGTACTCGTATAGTTAGCATGTCAGCCCAGCGTACGATTGATGTTTAAATTTGTGCAATTGAGGCGCATTACCTACTCACCTAGATATGCATACACTTTAGATACACTGAGGTACAGATACGGATACAGATACGGATATCTGCCGCGTTTGAACTGCCTTCAAGTACAACGACAAAAGAGTTTTGTGGTCCACAGATGCGAAACCACGAAGGCAAAGCGAAACCACAGCGGAAAGCCATAGAAATAAAACGCAAAACTAAAGCCGAGCAATTTATTTTTAAGCACACATATCGTAGATACTCGTAGCTACTCGAAGATGCCAATACAAGTGAATACTCACACACATATACAACCATTTTCGTTCATTCGAATAGTCGAATGCTGGGGCCACAAAAGATCTCTTTACTAATACAAAACAATTGTGTGCAATCTTGCAGATAAATTTCGACTATGGGCGAGTCTTCGAGGGTGGGGCAGGCATAGAAAGTATGCGTGTTTGTGTGTGTGTGTGTGTGTGTGTGTGAGTGTGCGTGTCTGTGCGCCATTGAGGGAAATGCTGCATGCAGCAGCTGCATTTTACTATTTTTTCCAATTACAATATCTGTTTCTTGGCTTTTTACCTTTTGCCACACATGATATTTATAAATGCCAAGGAATCCTGGCAAACAGTGGGAGGAACAAAAATTCGTATTTGCAATCGATAACAAAAAAATGTGTTACAATCTGTTTAAAGCCATTACATAAAAATTCAAGAAACAACTATCTACAAAATTCTAATCATTTAGTTGACAATTAAATACGATTAAATTTTATCGTACAGCAAACTCTGCTAAAACTCTTTCATTACATTAACACAGCTTGAATTAAATTTAATAAATACCAGATTTTAATCTCTAAAATTGATAGGGATGAAATAGAGTATACGCACTAGATAACCACGAGCTTAATAGAAATTAGCTTGCAGCTAAATTCATATAAATTAAAAAAAAAATAATTGAATGTCTAAAAATGGAATTGGAAACTTAATTAAAATGTAAAGTAACTTTACTACAACAAAATCTGTAAAAACTCTTTATTTACATTATTTCTGCTTTTACAAATTTTATAAATAGCATAAATAAATTTGCTAAATAAGCATATTAATTTGGGTTTAGTTATTATTATTAATTTTGGGTTTGGATTTCTTTTCTATTTTTTTTCTTCTATGTGAAAATAAATAACAAGTTTTACTTAAATTCTTTCATTGTTTTTAAGTTCTTTCTAAGTGAGCTCTCATTAAATTGTCATGAATTTTTTACAAGTGTTCCTTCTCAGAACTGAACATTTAGTTGTAACAACTAAGCTTATATTAGGGAATATTGAATTTTAATGGTTTGGCAATCACTAAAGGAAATCTTCAAGAAAAAAGACACTTAAACCAATTCAAATTAATATCAGAAATAATAATGTTAATAGTCTGGCTCAGCTTCTAAGCCACCAGAAGTTCCTTTTTTATTATTGACTGCTATCGAAACTGCGTTGACAATTCAAGTTCAATTTGTTGTATTTATTTTCATTAAAGATATTTGTCTTTGGGATTGTTTGCATTATTATATTAACGGATTATGCGAATCAATAATGTTATGCGAATCTTTTCGCAGTTTTCCACTGTTTCTGACAGACTTTTCTGCCGCCCCCGCATTCGAGCATCGGCATCGACATCGGTGCATAGTTTGTCTCTGCGACTCTATTGACATTTCCTCAAAAACTTTTCTCATCAATTCATGTCAATCTGCAGGAGTATGTGTGTGCGAGTGTGTGTGTGTGCGTGTGTGTGTTGGTACTTGTAAATACGACAACGTTTATTGTCATTGGAATTATTACTGCCACATGCGAGTGAAGCGAAGGCAGAGCAAGAGCCAGAGTCAGAGAGTCTGCCAGTTTTCCATGCCGTCTCCAGCGTCAACTTCATTGTAGGTAGACATCACAATGGTTGCTAGGGGAAAACCTGTTTTTCAGTTCGGCTTTTCTTTGCCCGCGGGCGGGGCGGGGACCAGGAACGGGGGCCAGCTCAGGGATACAGGGAACCAGGGAGTGAGGTCGCTCTAGCAATGTCTTGCGTATTTTTTTTTTTTTTTTTGGCGTATGCGAAAATTTAACGAATCATGAAATACGATAATTGAACCATGCACAAGAGTTCTTCGCAGTCGTCGCTAGCGAAAGGCATCTTGAGCTTCAGTTTCAGCGTCAGTTGCTGCTTTGTTTGCCCTCTGCTCCCCACCTCCACACACGCTAGCTCCCCGTTTCCATGTGTATGTGTGTGGCATAATAAAATTTTATTGTAGCCAAAAGTTGCTACCACTTTTTCACGGTAGTGAGGCGTAGTTTTTTGGCATGTGCAGAACTCTCGTCTCGTTATTGTTTGTGGTGTGTGCGCCTCCGGCTGCCAGAGCCAGAGTCAGAGACTTCTTTGGAATGGCAAACTGAGCACCCAGCTGGTTAGAAATTAGCGCGATGTGTGTGTGTGTGTGGCGTGTGTGGATTTGAAAGGTCTTAGTTGGATCTGGATGTGAATAACTGAGCACGCAACAATGTCATGGTTATAGCGTCAATGCCTTTGATTTAATTTCCACAGCCAACTCAAGCTGCGGTTGCCATTTTCTGTAGCATACTTTCAGGCGGCAGCTTAAATTTGCCTAAGCGCTGCTGATACGAGGCTTAATCAAGTAAATAATACATCAATAAATTATTTAATAGTCATTTGTGCGGTTAACTTTACTGTATTAAAATTCGAGTTGCAAGTACAAAATATATTTAATTATACATGAGTAGTAATGTTAAATTTCGCTGCATACTTCCAGGCGCGCTGTTTAAATAAAAATTATAGCCGACGACTGCCGCAAGCTATGCCTCAAAAATTGTTTAACGTATGCGATTTCGATTGCCGCTGCTTTGAATGTTCTTCAGCTGCTTCTCCACCTCTTTCAAGTACTTCTCGGGCAGACAATTCTCGCGCATCGCGGCAATCTTGGAGCTGATCACATGCTTGATGTTCGCATCCCGCTGCTGCTCCTGCTCCAGCCATTTTTGTAGGCGATCCTGCTCGATTTCCGCGCGGCGTCGTCGCTCCGCCTCCTTGTCCGTCATCTGCTGCTTGAGATCGCGTCTGTAGACTTGACTGCGCGCTTCTCGCTCGCGATCCAAGCGTCGCTGCTTCTCCTCCTCGTCCCGCATGCGTTCCAGCACCTTGTTGAACTCCTCCTCGGCATGGGCAATCTCCTGGGCCAGGCGTTGCTTCATCTCCTGCGCCTGCTGAGCACGTGACTCGAGCAGATCCCGCTCCGCCAGCCGCTTGGCCAACGCCGCCTCCTTCTCGCGCTGTCGATACTCGCGCTCCACACGATTGCGCTCCTTCAAATACTTGAGTTCCTCATTGGTTTCGCGAGTCTGCTGCGCCTCGGCAGCGATCGTGTAGATGCGTTGTTGGCGTCGCTCGAACTCCTTCTTGAACAGCTTTTGCGTGTCCTTGAGCTGACGCTCCTTGGCCTGCTTCTCACGCATATAGGCCGCCACACGCAGCTCGGCCAGACGCTCCTGCTCGCAGAGCATCGTCTTGAATACGGCGGACATGTCGCGAATGCGCTGCAGCTCCTCGCGGAAGCGCAGCTTGCGCAGCTGGATGAAGTTGCGCTGTCGCTCCTCCTCCTCGCGCAGCAGCTCGCTGGCCTTCTTCAGGTGCTTGGCCTCGGCGGCCACACGCTGGGCCTCCAGGAAGCGCTGGTTCTCGCGTTCGCTGAGCTGCTGGCGAATGTCTTGGGCGTATTTGGCTCGCTTCTCGATCTCGAGACGCTCGCGTTCGTCCTCGGCGCTCAGCGCTTGCTTGGCCCGCTCGTTGACCATTTTGGCCAGACGCTCGTCGTCCTCGCGCAGCGCTTTGGCCATTTGCTGCTTCTCCTGGATCTGCGCTTCTCGCACCGCCTTGCACTTGGCGTCGAGTATCATGCGATTGATGCGCTTCACGTCCTCCTCCTGCTCCTGCTTGGCCAGCAGCGCCCGACTCAGCACCGTGTTCTGCTCCTCCAGCGCAGCGTTGACTTCCTCGCATTGCGGCTCCGCTTTGCCGCTCTCCGCTTTGCGCGCCGCATCGATCGCCTTGAAGCGTTGCTTCGTCTCCTCCACCAGCTGCAGCTGTCGTCGGTGCTCGTTCTCGCTCTGCTCGATGGCCTGCAGCTTGTCATCGATGGTCTCCACCTGGCACTTTTGCTTCAGCCGCTTGAGATCTGCCGGACGCAGCACCAGCTCCTTGGCGCCCTGATTGCGTCTTCGTTCCCGCTCGTTGCGCTTCAGCTGCTTCTGATCGAAGGCCGCGAATTGTTCGCTGCGACGGCGATAGCTCATGTAGCTGGGTTTATTACCTGCCATCGATGTCATGGGCCTGAAGCCGCCAGGAGGCGGCCGGTAGGCTGCGGTCTGAGCTCGTGCTCTGAGCTCTTGGCATCGCTGTTTGAGCTGCGCCTCGGCGCTCACAAAACGCACATTGCAAGCCGACAAGCAGGGCATGTTGCAAGTTCCTTGAGGATGTTGCACACACGTCAGTTCAACTCGCTGCGAAGTGAATCTTTCCACTAGTAATAATTTCAAATAGTAACTATGTTGTCGCCAGTTTGTTTGTTTGCCTGTCTGCTTGTTTGGACCGCAAGCGAAGGTCTCCTTGACAGCGGCTCTGGTAACCCTGGCATTGCACACGCCTCACACCTCGTTACTCATACGCAGCGTTGGAGTGGGAATAACACGGTGGAGAGTTTCGTCTATTTTTTGAGGCATGCAACTCTTAGAAATAACAAAGACTTGTTTTTTTATTTAAAGCTAAAAATAGAGTTGTGGTCTAATATTTTTATACAAATTTAAATTTATTGATTTGCATTGTAGGCCCCTTAAGGGATGATAATGTTCCTTATCCATTATTAACTCCCACAAACATATATTGCCTAATAAAAAATATATGTACAAAAATCTTTGATTTATCGACAAGACAGGTTGTAAATAATATATTTACAAAATTACAAAATGTAGTTATTTTCATTTATAATTTCACAATATTTTGATTGAAATCAAAATTCAAAAATTAAAATAGCTCCTGTTTATTTTAATATTTTTAATAATTGTTTTTAGTGCTTTAATAACGATTGGACTAATAATATGAATTTACATTTTTTATTATTTTGCTATTTATTGTATTCAAGTCAACAATTTAAGGACTGAAAAATACAATTCTGCAAATTACTCTTCATTTTTGTATTACATAGTAAGTAGTTTTTTGAAAATATATTTCAATATACGATTGGGAAATAAAGGCGATGAAGGCTATTTATTTATTTTTTGTATTTACTTTATTTAGATAATATTATTTTATCTCGCATTATCACAATATTCACATTATTTTCATAATATTTTGCAAATATTATTATTTTCTATCTTAATATGTCTTTATTAGATTCTTATAGTTTGTATCTTCCTGTCTGCAAAACAGTTCATTTTTACCATTTAAATATAAGTTTTTATATGGCAACAAGAAACTGCTTAAATGCCCCACAGTGACAGCTCAACTGGCGACTGCAATTGATTTTTTTCCTTTCTTTTTTGAGGGAAGAAACATGTTATTCACTTTGAAGTCTTCAGCTCAGCAACTGTTTAGCTTGTTATCTATTTTACCCACTGACCAAACATTTGAGCAAACCCAAAGCCACAGAACAGAGAGCTGAATGCTGAAATTGAAGAAGGAAAAGGAAAAAGAAAAAGGAGGCGGAGGGGATTTTGAGCTAGTGCGTCCTTCGATTGCGGACATCAGAAATGCAACGAAGCATAAATTTTGGAGCCCTATGATTTATGCGTCATGCTCAAGGACAAAATGTCCGACAACTACACACACTCGCACACACACACTCACACACAGCTGGTCAATGATGTGTGTGAATGGGCAAAAGAAGTCAGCAATTATGCGGCATAGAAAAGCAATAAGCCAACAAAATTCACACATTGTGGCCATTGGGCATGTGAGATAGAATTGGATATGGAGATGTGGGAGGCTCGTAAGTAAAAACTCACTCGGATTTGGCAACTGGACATTTGAGATATCATAAGAGGATGTCCAAGAACTGTCTGATGCCTGGCCGCCTAGCTGCCTGGCTGCCCATCCAATCGGTCAGCAATGGCCAATGCCCAGCTGGGCGTGTTGCAAGTCTAAGCTGGCAAAGTTTACGGCCACACATACAAATTAACTTGACCAGAGAGCAACAGACAGCCCAGCTGCCACGCCCACATTGTCAAATACACGCACACACACAGTGACGGAGAGGGAGAGAGAGAGAACTATGTATACTGGCATCCAGAGCGATTTCTGCTGACTTTAATAAAAAGTTTGCGCAATGAAAACTTTCACTCTATGCCGAGTCCTTTTTCGGAGCACACTTCACACAGATGCATTCAGGCGTTAAAGTCAACTTAAGCTCACTCTGGCCTCCATTTACCGTTTCGCCCGGCCACGGGGGAGACGCCTCCTCCTCCATGGGGAGCACATTGCCAGCCGCAAATGTAAATTGACATTTTCGAGTGCACGATTGAGCAAATGAACGCTTTTTTCTTTTCTTTCCTTGCCGTTCCTTTCCCTTCCTTTCTTTTTTTTTTTGTGAACCTCGCCAAGGACCTTTTGGCCAAGTGTAATGGCAGTCAAGTTGTTGGATTAGCAGCAGAACAGAGCGGAGCAGGCCTCTCTGGCCTCCCTGGTGGTGGCTGAGAGGTCATGCATGGCCGCCGCCTTGATTACATGCAAAATGCCGGCAAAGGTTCACGCTCAGGCATCATTAGAGCATTCTTAGCCAAGCTTTAGGCCTTAATTTATGCGCCTACCAAGTTTCTGCCGTTCACGTAATTGAGACTGGGTTACGTCTAAAGCACACGATTAGCTGAGCTAGTTTATCACCCAGCGCTAGCTAATAATAATATCTTTCTTCTTCTCTTTATATATTTTCAGGTAAGTCGCCGCCAGGATAATGCCAAACAACACTTAAGACATCAGTCGTAAGTCAGAGAGCCAGACAAATGTCTAAACTTAAAACCCAAAATCCAGACAGCGACCAATTTTGAGCACAAAACTTTTTGGCTATTTCGCTCGAAATCGTCAGTGTCAAGTGTGGCTTGTGTTCGGTGTTTTTGGTGTCTGAGTGCATTACGCATACGCCACGTATGCGAACGTGGCAGCAGCACCCAACGGGCCTATAACAAAAGCTCTGCTGCAGCCGTCAAATGCCTTTTGCCATATGATTCATTGCTCCGAGGAGGAGCTGCCTCTCGCAGACATTGCGTGTGTCGACTTATTTGCATAAATTATGTCGGAACAGCCAAGACCACACTGGACTAGAGAGAGATGGAAAGAGAGAGAGCGAGAGAGGGAGCCAAGCTACTTACCAACAACTCTCTGCTATTTATATAAATTTCCCACTGACAGACGTTCGATTTCCGGCTGCAGATTAAACTCTCTCGATGTTTCGTTTCGTCCGTTTACATTTTCCATAAACATGTGCTGGGATTTTGAACCTTCATTCTGCCTGACAACTTTGCATAACTTTGGCTGAGAATTATTGATCGTCGGCAGCTTTCAAGTTCGCTTGGCAACAACTTCTGCCAGCCTTCCGCCTTTCCCCCACATTCAACTTAAGCAATTTCATGCAGTTTCCTGTCGTCCTCTGCTGTGATGTTCTCAGGACTAAGAGCACGTCATTTATACTCTACGCATACTTTTATTTATTTGCCAACATATTTCGTAGCCAGATCTCAGACTCACACACGCATTACTCATACGCACCGTTCAACTTATGTTTTGGTCAATTTTTTACAGCAAAGCTTGCCTCTTCTTTATAAATTTCCACACATTTTCATCGTAAATTAATTTTATTTTATTTTTTATGTGCAGCCCTTGCTCATTTCTCCAACACTTTTGATTCATTTGGGGTCATATGTTTTCGGGCATAAAATGCTGCTGTAATAGACCCAAAATGAACTGATTAATTGGCATAAATGGCAAATACAGCAAACTGAACTTTACAACTCATGTTTGCGATTTATTTACTGGCTCTAATCATCCATCAATTAATGCAGTCTGCAATGAACTAATTATTTTGGCCCAGTGTCAACTTGTGATTGAAGTTTGGCTTTCAATCAATGACTCTGGGAGTCAATTGAATGCAAATCGTTGCAGAGACACTGCAGCGTACATATAAGCAAACAATTTGTATTTGGCTTGGCCCTCTTTAATTTCTTCGAACTTTGTGTTGTTTTTGTTTGGCCATGTAAACAAATTTCATTGGAATAAAATTTTAATCATGCTGCAGTATGAAACAGGTTTCGCCTTGCTTCATTTTCTCGTGCTCTCGTACTCTTGTCTCGTTCTCGTTCCCGTTGTGCTGCAATCTTATGTGCATTCCACGGGAAATATAATTTATATTTAATCCACCTCACAAACAAGTCATTAACCATATTTGGCCAGCCAGGCAGCTTGCCATGCTTCGGCCACTGACATCTTCTGCTGCATGTAAAAATGAAATTTATGAAGACTGCAGCAAAGAATTACGGTCTCTGTCTGCGTCGCCGTCTCCCTCTCCCTCACCTCCTCTCACCCCCCGCTCATGTATTGTCACTGATTCGGCTGATATTTGCAAGGAACTTTCGGCCATGGGTTGTACCTTTTACTTTATTTATGGTGATGCCGATAAGATGTTTGGGTCAGGTTGGTCAATTGCTGCCCCATTGTGAGTCACTTGGTCATCATCATCATCATCGCCATCGCCATCGCCTTCGCCATGTGGGCTGCTCAATTTGTCATTGATGTGCGGCATTTAATAGACTCTTTCTGGAATCTGAGTTGCGCCCGATCAGCCCAATTTAAATTCAATATACGAGCGATGTGCGCTCGGTTGAATCAGCTGCAAATTCGCAGAATTCAAATTCAATTTATTCATATTCTGGGCGTAGTTCAAGCACTTGTATTATAGAAACCGCACGCGTACGTGCAGCGTTCCAGAGACAGAGACAGAGCGCAAGAGAATGTGAGAGAAACAGAGAAATTAAGAGAGGGAGAGAAAGATTTGTTGGCGCCGCTGTCGCTACGATGTCGATGACTGCGATTGTGATTGCGATTACGTGATGTTTTAATCAATTTCTGCAGTCGATCCTCTCCTCGGACAATGCTGCAAACAATCCGAATCCGAAGGCAAGTGCAACATTGATGGCAACAAAAACTCCCTGCGAAATTGTTTATGCAAATTCGCGAATGTTTTTAATTGATTAACGAGCTGCAAAGTGTGCCAGGCCCATCACATTTATCCAACAGTGTCGTGTCCATGCTGTTGATTGTTTATTGTTTATCGTTGTCGACGCCGTTTCATTCTTTTTAGAGGGGAAACATTACGAATTCTCTGTCTTCAAATTGACAGTTCAACAGTCGAGTTCAGTAATCATATTTGAGAGGAAGCAATTCAGAGAAGCGGCATAAATATTTTCATAAACTGCTTAAATTATAATTGAATTTGTTTTTCAACAATGTAAAGACAGATGTTACTGCATTTACATTCCATCTTGTTTCCGCAAACAAATTCCATTTTTGAGAATTTGGTCCAAGTATGATTTTCTAGTTGCTTTCCATTTACTGTATTTTTGAAGTTCGCGATGAACATCCATTAATGTTTTAAATTCAATACTGCTCACTGAACAAATTATGGTATCATTTGAATCATTACACACACACAACTTTTTTTTTAAATTAAAGCATAATATATTTAAAATAAATATTTTCATAATATGCACGTAGAAACATTTATAACGAAAATAAATTAATTTCACAAGGAATCTAACATGACGAAAAATGATTGCATTAATTTAAAGAAGAAATAAGTTAATAATGCAAATATTCGATTTCGTATGGTGCATTCGAAAGTACTTTTCTATCCTTCTTAAGCCTAAATAAGCAAATGAATTTATATATTTTACTGTAATAAAATACTGTATTATAAGTCGCTAGAAATATCACGAATTTAAATGTACAAAGATACGGGATAAGCGCATTTAAATGTACCAAAATACGGGATAAGCGAATTATAATAAGGCAAATCTTATTATAAAGTAATTTTATATGTGCTTGCTTGACGCTGCGCCCCTTCGTCACCCCAGTTGACGCCATTTTGACGTACGCCTGTGGCCACTTTACTATCCGACCGCAGCCTGGCCATTAAAACCAAAACTCAAACTTGACCGTCAGAGCCAACAACGTCAAGCGCGCCGCAGACAACAGGCTGCAGACTTCAGACTGCTGCAAGCTGCAAGAGAGCTGCACGATGGTGGGGCAGGGAGGGAGCTGAGGGAAGTGGAGCAGGCACATAAAGCTCCCAAGTGGAAAAACCAATAAACAAAACCCATGTCAGGGGGCACATAACTAGGAGGCGGCACCTATGCTGGATGCTCTCTCCCACGCACTGACCCGACCCACCGACCGACGGACAGTCGGGGAGTCTGGCAGGCCGACGGGAAATAAATTACATACAAAATAACTGCAATACATGTAAATAAAAGTGGACACCCACTGGAGAGTTCTGCATGGGTTGGACGTGCACTTGGACTCGGCTGGGGAAAAGCGGCTTCGTTGGGGACGTCGACGTCAGCGTCTCATCAACTGGCAGCCAAGTAAAAAGTCAGCCCAGGGAGCAGTCTGTCAGTCAGTCAGTGAGTCGGTCGGTCGGTCCATTGTCCTGGGGATATGTGTGTGCTGTCCAAAGGACTTTTATGCTTGCCACATGGCTGCTGTCCTGCACAGCGACATTTTGACGTCGCCAGCCCTGCGCTCGTACCCTGAGTGTGTGCCGAAGCGGAGAGGGAGCTCGGACCGCCCTAGGCCAAAAGTATCACTTGTCAGATTAATTTACGTGTTTGTGCTGCCGCCACAGCATCAGCTAGGACTACAGTATGTCCTGTGCTCTGCTCTGCTCTGTTGTGTGCTGTGCTGTGTCCTCTGTCCTGACAAAGAAATCAGCTGCTGCTGATGCGGTGCTCCACATGCAAAAACCGGAGCTGAGGCATGTTGCCGTCGTATTTACTTGAAGTAGCCTCCGCTCCCCACACTTCCCGCTCTCATTCTGGCTCGCAAGGACCTCTCCAGTGGGGCCATGCAAATTCAGTGCTCCCCTTGGAGGCTCAGTGCAAAGCACTTTAATGTGCTCAAATTTAAATGGACAACGCACTCACACACACTCACTCACACTCACACCTTCACACTGACACAATTGCAACAAGCTTTAATTTTGCATTTGCAATTTTTAGCCCGACACGCCCCCCAGCGCCTTGCCAGACACGCCCCATGCGTGCCAGGTTCCTCTCTCCCTCACCATCTTCCCCTTGTGTGCCTTTACACCCTGTGCTGCCTTGTTATTTGACATTTTTCAATTTGTAAGGCTCTGAAATTATCGGCAAGGCAGACACAGTGGGCACTAAACACAGCTAATGAAACATTATTTACGAAATTTAATGTATAATATATTCAAGTTAATAAAAGTAACTTTTGGTATTGATGGGAATAATTTAAATAAAACATTTGATTTCTAAAAATTATATATTTTATATCCAAAAAATATTTTATATATACATTTACAAGATATACTCCAAATATTGATGCGAACAGTTTCTTTAATTGTTGTTTTCCAAAAATAATATTTTTGAAATATTTATATAAAATAAAACAAATTAAAAACACAATTTAATGGCATAAATACCAGGAAAACAACTTTTTCACAACATTTATAACAAATATCTGGAGCCAAGCTTTGGTCTCCTAAAATCATCTAACTAATTTGTCATGTGCTCGAGTTTATTCCCACGAACTCTTCTCAATTTGTCTTTAGTTTATTCAAATATTTCTTAAAAACCCAGCTTTTTAATACCTGACGAGCATATCAACTGAGAAATCTGATAACTACAACTTAACTTCATTAAACTCTAAAACTAAACTATTTATTATGCTAGTCAAAGTTGTTATTCTTAATAGAAAGTAATTATTCATAGACAAAGAAGTCATTATCAATCTTTGCTGTTGTAGTTTAAACTGTGAATGGTAAAATAAATTGCTTCAAGTCCTTGACTTTAACAATAAATAAATATAATTTTAATATATACAAACAATATTACAACACTTTTGCTCTCATTATTTATCATATCAATACATTCTCTATATTCATGTTATATTTTACAATTTTATTTGCTCTAATTATTAATCTAATGAATCTATCAGAACAGCTGATTCGCTTCAACTTCTATTTTATTTCTAAATTTCGCATTTGATGTGATTGTATCGTCGACTATCATTTGTGGAGGTTGGGCCGTGTTTTCTGTGTCGTCGCTTGATTTTAAGTTTTAATTTATGCAAATTGTTGCTATTTATTGTCGTTGTTGTTGCTTTGCTTGCTGCTGTTATTTTTACACATGTGTTGGTCCCTTAGTGGTCTGTCTCTGTATCTGTGTCTGTGTTTGTGTGTGTCTTTATGTTTGCTTTAGACGCATTTAAATTTGTGCTGCCTGCACCCTGCGCTCTTCCCAGTGCCACGCCCCCATTTGTCTCCTCCCCTCCCCCAACGCACACAGAGGACGCAGCCTCTGCTTCGATGGCAACTCTCTGCCACCGATAAGGATAATGGAAAATTTATTAGTTTAATTGAATTTCTAAGGCGGAAGTTTTACGTATACGTAATGATATCGTCCTTAACAAAGTCCTGGTCCTTTGCTCTGATTATTGTTGTTGTTGTTATTGTTGCTGTGAACGGTGGCTGCGGCGGTTTGTATACATTGTTGTCCCTTCCTTTTGCTTCTGCTTTGTGCTTTCTGCATGTGGCTGCTGTTTTAGTTTGAGGTTTTGTATGCCTCGATAATTTATTAATGAATGCATTTGCCTACCAGTTTTTCAACCCCTCGCCCTCCCCCCTAAGCGGGCCAACTGAGATTTGCTTTCAACTTTACGTTTTGGTTTGGTTTTTGTGGATAGCGGTTTGCTTGCCACGTGAACGAACAAGTGCGGTGTAATGGGGCAAGTGTTCGATCCCGGAGGCTCCTTCATTAGCTGCCTGCTTATCGGGCAGAGGCGAAAAATAGAGACTAGAGACCGCTGCAGAATGCTAGACAAGTAGACTAACCACTTCCGTTGCAGTTCTCATTTCCTTTTTGCTGTACATGGAAAGCAAAGCAACTGCCCCGACTGATAACAATCGCATGCAGGAAGGAAAAGACGCCTAAAAGCAAGCTAGACAAATTTTTCATTGGCTTGCGCTGTCGTCGAAGTTAATCAGTAAACACAACAACAACTGGCTAAAAGCAAGCGCGAGATAAACAAAACGAAAGCCAGAGAAATAGATGTAGAGAGAGAGAAAGAAAATGAGAAAGAGAGAGGTGGCGCTGCTAGCCAAAACAAAACACTTAACAGCTGCCAAAGCGCTGACTGAGTGACCTGAAGCGAGCCTAGAGACTTGCCCGAGCACTGAGTGCAGGGCAAGGTAGCAATGCATAGAGAATGAGCAGGAGCAGCAGAAAGAGTAGAAGGAACAGCAGTACACAGAGAGAAAAATTACGTACTGCAAAGAAAGTATAAAATATTTAACTTGGAGATCATTATGATCTGCAAAAATCTAAGTTTTGTCTCAACATTTAAAAAATGTTGCTTTAAAATTTAAATAGCAAGTAATATTAAGAAAAGAAACAGCATATAACAAATTATTAATTTTTACAACGTTTTCATTTAATTATAATAATATATAAAGTAACTATATATAAATAATTGTTAATTATTAATTAATTCTACGTATTTACTCTTCTTTTAATACCTCAATTGAATTACGATTTATTAATAATTAATAATTCAAATTTTTGGGGAATTTGATTTCTTGGTGACTCATTTGAATAGGAAATATTTCACTAACAACAAGCTTATATCAAGAATCTCAGGTATATTTTTAACATTTTGGTCTTGATTTAAATCCTTATCTTCTGAGCTAAATTTTTGACATCATATGGAAATAATTTGATATCAGCCTCTTTTTATTTCTGTGTAGAAGCAGTGCAAACGGTAGCGGGCAACAGCGGCAAATGGTCAAGTGGCAACCCCTTTTTAGCTGCTGCCTGAAGTGGTCAAAAGTGGCGCTGGGGCGCAAATGGCAAAAGCCAAATGATGAAAGTGCTGCTGTTGCGCCAGCTCCTGGTGCTGCTGTTGCTCCTCGCGCTGTTGCTGTTGCTGCCGTCAAAGTCCTTGTCGACATGGAGCGTGCACATCAAAGGTGCGAGCTGCGCTGCAGGGTTCTAGATTGGCCACTGGACTGAGGACTGATTGCGGGTGATGGTTGCTGTTGCTGGTTGCTGTTCCGATGGCAGGTCCTGGTGCGCCACTTTGCATAAATGACGGGTGTGGGAGTGAAAATAATAAACTAGGAATACGCACGGACTGCGGACTGCAGACGACGGACGGCTGACTGCGGCACAGGGATCGATGGCTTGACTTGGTCGCTCCTTGCCGTGACCTTTATGCCTTTTAATGTGGTTTCGCCCGGGCAGACACCCCTGCAATTTGCAATTAATCAGCAAACAGGGGCATACTCGCTTCGAACAGAAGTTCGAGCAGCAGATAAATAGAGAACAGACAGACAGACAAACACACGGACAGACAGACAGACAGACAGACAGACGGATGACAAACAGTTACTGGTATTCCTGTTGCAGTTGCAACGTTGCATGGAGCACACATAAATTAACTAGCGACCGTGCTGCCTGAAAAAGGGTTAATTTTGTAAAATATTTTAATAGTCGCCACTGCAGTGCCATTTGGCATTTATTCACCTACTTGCCCCCTTGCGAGGGCTGTGTGGATCAACCCTTGTGCAACACTGCAGTGCCACTTGCCACTTGCCACTTGAAGTCAGGGGTTGTGCATTTATCTTGCATTTCGCAAGTTTTTAATTTCATTTGTGCATTAGAGTCAATATGAGGAGCTAACTGACTTACAGATAAACCACGTGCTCCCCATCTAATAGTCGTAATTATACCAGACTCGAGAGGGGTGAAAGGGTATAATAATTTTCTAGTGAAAACAGTATGAGTTATTTCAGATGCTAAAAAGATTTGCACATAATATTTATCAGCACAGCTGACGAATAAGAATGAGCAACTGTCTGCCCATATAAACAACATTTTTGTAACTAACTAAATAAACCCAGATTTGGACACAATAATTATTTGTATTATACGAGAGTTTAGATCATTTAAAAACTACAACGTCCTTAAAAACAAAATTTCAAAACGTGAAAAACAATGACATAAACATTAAAAAATTAATAAGACACCTACTTAAATAAATACATTATTTAAAGATATAACTTAAATACGCACTGTAAATATATAACTTAAATAAATAATACTAAATATGTACATTTGAATACATGATCTAAATACTAAATTTAAATATAAAGCTTAAAGACATTATTTTAAATTAATTTCAAATACATAAATAATATGTAAATACCTCCAGAGCTTTAACTTCTTAATTGATTTACTTTATACTTATATATCATTTTTTACTGCAGTCCTCAACTTTAAAGTTTGTTATTTCCACATTTGAATTTAACAAAAGCTAAGGGATTTTAAAGTCGCCTGTTTATTGTCGATTTACAAAAAATAAAATTAATAAATATTTTAAATTGTTTAGCTATGATTATAGGGCAACTCGGTGTCATGCAATTTCGAATAGTATTTTCCTCTTCGTCAGTCAGTTTGAGGGTATCTCATAGTTAAGTCCACTGAACTCTCTTTCTCTTACATTTTTTGCAATACATTTTAAATTGAACTGGAGTTGCTTAAAGGCACAAAGGACACAAAAACGCAGTAGAACAAGTCTAAATATAATTCAAAAAAATAATAAATGACAATTTCATGGAGTGGGAGATGTAGATGGAGACGAAGACGAAGCTGAGACCTCTTTGTAACTGTAGGTGTTTTGTCTACTTGATACACAAAATAAGTAAAAGAATAAGACATAAGAATAAAAGAGAGAGAGAACTCTGTGCCCTCCACATGTGTTTCATGCCGCAAGACGAGAGCTGGAGCTGGAGCTGGCGACTGCCAAAAGGCAAGTCGAGAAAATAAGTCATTAAAATGCGGATTACCCAAAGCGTAGAAGTGGATTTTTGCATGTTATTCGCGCGATGCGATGCGATGCGCGATGCGTTGGGTTGAGTCTCTAGTCTCTGGCTGGGCTCAGCTTTTGGTGACTGACAGGGCGCCCGGGAGGCACTGTGAACTGTGAATATGTTAAGCTCTTTCTCCAACTCCAACTCCACATCCATCGCAGTCTCTGTCTGAGAGTGTGCGTTAGGCCTTTTAGATTTGACAGGCAGGCAAAGAGCTCGAGACGGAGCGACAGAGCTGAAGCTGCGAGCGAGTGAAATATTTATTAATGATCCTTTTAAGATTTTGCGTGGAACGGCAACATAATTCATTTTGCTCATAAACTGAGGCTGACAACAACACACAAAATGAACATCAAGCAAAGCGCCTAGAAAATAAATAGTTTAGTTGCGGATCAACACGAATCTCAATTTGATCTGTTAAGCTAAATGCTTGAACACTTCTCATTTCACTCAGGCATAAATTTGTAACACACAAAATGCCAACAATCCGAAGAACGCCTTTAAATGCCAATTAATTTTTTGGACCGCCACAAAAACTGTCAAGTCGAGTTCCGAACAAAATTCCCAGAATATCCCACACGTTCAGGATTATTTTCTGAATATTTTTAATATCAAAAATGAGAAACATAATAAAAAAAAGCCAAACCAGAAAAAAAGAGCAGCCGCCTCCTCTAAGCTCGCGTTTTGTTTACGAACCTTTAAGCTTGGTTTATGACACCGCATCGATCGTTGTATCTTTTTTTTTTTTGCGTTGAAATTAGCAATTAATTTCGAGTTTGTGAGTTTTACCTTTATCAAGGAGGCGTGTGTTGATTTTTATTATTACTCGATCGCGCTGACTCAGCTCGAGTTTGTGAATGAATCGCAGCTGGCCGCAAAAGGCCCAAACAATGGGAAACTGGGTGTGGCCCAAAACTTGCAGCGGAAATTAAAAAGTATCGCTAAACTTTCGCGGATAAACTTCGGTCAGGTGCTTGCTTCCAAAGAAGGATTCTGTGGCATTGATATTAATCCAATGGGAAGCGGGAGGTTAATCAAAAGATGACAGTTCATTTTAATGCCTGGTCGCCCCAAGGCAGACATTTGTGGGCCCCGACTGAGGCTAATCCCCATTTAGCATGCATACGCGAATGTGTCGCCTTGAAGGCGCCATAAATTCTCATTTTCAATATGGAGACATGGAAAATTGCGTTACACTCGCAATGGAATACATGAAATTCAATAAATTGTGCAGCCGTTGGCCGCAATGGGGACGTGAAGCTCTTTAGATGGATTTCGCTGTTTGTTTTAATGTAAAAACATTTCCACATAAGCGATTTTGCACGTAAATCAAAAGGCGGCTCGATGAAGATGCAGAATCAAAGGGGCGCTGTGTGTATTTCAGCCAAGTTGAACATGTGTGTGCGCAGCGAGTTATGAGATTAATTCGTTCGCTTTTTGCTCGAGTGCAAATTACAGAATTACGCCATTTCCTTTTGACATTTCTCAATTTCTGGTGAATTGTGTGCGATGCGCGACATTGCTGCACTCGCTCGACAGTCGCCAGTCGCCAGTCGTCGGTTGCCGGTTGCCGGTCGCCAGTCAGGCGATAGGCGCTTTTGTTTTTCACATGAATTTAAATTTATAAATATTTAAGCACTATCTATGATAGAGTCAGACAGCTGCGAGACTGTAAACAGTTGTGGCTCAGAACCAGTCGACGGTCGACGGTCGAGAGAACTAGACTCGCTTCGAGTCCCAGACTCTGCTCGGCATGATAAAAATGAATCTTTGATGTCATTTGGGTTTTTTAATGAAAAAAGGGCAAGCATTTCAAACTAGACTCGCTGCGTTGTTAATGAAATTTGCTCAGGTTGCGCGCAGCTCGCTTTATTTGCCCAAAATATTAAAATCATAAATAAATGATGAGCTAAAATACGTTGGGCAAAACATCCCTCGGATTGCCAGTGGAATCTATTTTTGTGGCACTCTTGTAAAATACCCTGCAATCGCTTTCACTCTGCTTTGGAGTTGAGTCTCCAACACCCACAATCATTTAAAAGCAATCGTTGAATAATTATTCAATTATTTTCCCGCCTCTTCTCACACACACATACACACATTTTTTCTCTCTGTTGCATTATTCCTGTTGAAGCCATCTTTTGTGGCCAACAACAATCCAATTAACGTCAAAATAACGCCACACTCGTAGCTGGTAAGTAGACCCCTGAGCGAATGAGAAATCGTTTAATAGGCGCATCAATCAGTTAGACGTACTCATAAAACACCAGACGACCAAGCAGCAACAACACGCTGCCTCAAGTTGTTGCACGAATAGAAATAAAACATGCTTGCCTAGCATATCGAACAAGTACGAGTGGAAGATGCAACGGCCAACAGGCAACAGGCACATTCATTTCTTTTGAAGTGGAGTCGCGATTGTGGCAGCAACAAACAGCATGTAACATGCAGCATGTGTATCTTAAAGATGCAGATAAAACAGACACAACCAAGGAGCTTGAGAGAAAGAGAGAGAGAGAGCGAAGAGGACTCTCTTAATTGTTAAGACAAATCATACGCTAATGGCCGTAAAGCGAAGTGTGCAACGCAAAACGTGGCATGCCACAACACGGCTCTCTTGCCGCTGCGAGTGCACACATTAAAAATTAAATAAACAATTTGCTGCAGCTTCATTGGAAAATTGTGTGATTGAATGTGGTTCATGGTTCATGCCTCGCGCTGCGTTGCAAACGTTGCACGGCCGTTTTTTTATGACCATTTCAAGTAGCTTCCAAGTCTGTTTCCGAAATGTATTTGAAATGCATTTTTGCCTTTTTTTTGGGGGGGGCCATCAATTTTATGGCAAACGGATGTGTTTTATTTATTGCTTCTAAGTAGATGAATTGCAAGCGCACTTTCAGGTCATAGAACTCACATTTTATTTATCGTATTTTTCTGCGTTGGTCAACATTGTTTTCTCAAGTAATTTGTGGCTAGTTGGCAAAATTGTTGGATAGATAATTTGGACAATTTCGTGTGCTAATCGACGCATCCTAAAATTGTAGCTCGGGGACACGGGTTCCCATTGTGCTCTAGTCCAATCTGTATCCCAAATTTGCAGGCAAATCAAAGTTAATGCAAGTGCCAATTGCCATGCTCGACTGTCAATCAGAGCGAGTACTCGAACTCCGATTCGTATTCGTTTCTGTAACCCGTTCCTTTTTTATATGTGTTTCAGGTCTCAAGTCGTAACTCTTCGGGAAATTTGTTTCCTCTTCACTCTTCCTCTCTCCGTCTCTCTCTCTTATTTTTGTGCTGTGCGTTACCAATTTTAAAGTTGGGCATTTCCGGGAGGAGCTGTCGCCCCTTGCAGCAATTACGAAACCACACAACAATCGTTCAATGGCAAAATAAAAGCGACTTAAAAATAGACAAGGCAACTGACAGAACCCACAACCAGACTCAGGCCAAGGAATTGTCGGCTGCTGCTCTTGTTCTTCCTGTTGCTGCTGTTGTTGTTGCTGTTGCTTCAATTTCGAGACAATCGCAAATTGACAATCAAAGTCTTCAAAGACAGTGGAAACTGCTGCGGCGGCACTGTCGAGGAACAACCGAAACCGAAACGTGAAACAGCCAAAAGAGCCAAAAACAGCCAACATGGCATCTTTTCGAATCTTTTTTTTCACCCCCCTCGCCACCTCCTTCTACTGGCCCAGCGTGCATGTGTGACTGTGTGTGAGTGTGTGAGTGTCTGCGACGCAAAAGCATTTGATTTAAATTGAGTTTGTGAAAATTTTCGTTGATTTGATTGAAGCAACTAAACTTGCACCAATCCAAACCCAACTACAACTCTTTGCAGCAGCAGCAACATCACATACAACAGCAACTGCATCACATTCGTGGGTGTTGTAAGCGACGAGCGAGTGAATGAGTGAGTGTATTCGTTGTTGCTGCGTGGGCGAGTTAGCGGTCTACACCCTGAAGTGCATGAGAAAATTACAATATATTCGAGAAGAAAATATTCGACAAACGTTTAACTTTATTCAGTTCCTGTAAAACCTATCAACGGGACTGAGAAAATAATCGTTTGCACTTAAAAATATGTTTTTTATTAATTTTCCGGTAGTACAGTCGAATCGAAATCGGCTTGACATTTATTAAATATTTAATTGTGAATATTTGATCTATTCTAAGCTCAAAAATTAGGAAGGCACTTTACACTAACATAGAAAACGTAAATATTCAAAGAAGTAGATTTGCAAAATAATTTAATTTAAACTTTAAATTGTTATGTTTACTATGCGTCATTTTTAAATGGCTTTAACAAAAAGACTTAAACATTAACATTTAGTTATTTAAAATTTTAATATTCGAAGAAAAATAGGTACCAATTCGTATGAAATTAAAATGAATTTTAAAGTATGCGTCATGTTTTAATTATTGGTTTATAAAAACTTTGACGAAAAATACTTTCATTGTATTTAAATTATTTAAACGGACATATTTTGTATTAAATTTGAGTATTTGTATTAAAATAATTAATTTTTTTAAGTTTGAATATTCTTGAAAAGAACTATTGAATCATATGAATCATAAACTATTTTTAATTTCTTTTACTTTCCAATATATCAAAGTACATACTTATATTGATTATTTGTAAATATGCAACAGAACTGTTAACCGGTAATGAAAACCATTAACTTGGTTTTTCAGTCCATATTACATAAAACTTTTGGTTTGACTGGAAAAATGTCATGAAGTTGGCTTAGTTTAAAATTGTATTTTTTTGTAATCAATTAATATTATACATTAATCAAAAATATTATATATATCCTGCTTCATTCCTCTTCTACAAGTTTTTTTAAATAATTCACTTCTTCTTCAGAAGTAATACTTGCAAAGCGACAAAATGTTAGCTCTCATTCATTTGGAGTCACTTCAATGGGCAATTTATCTGGTTTTGGCCAGGCTGCTTGTTAGTGATGATGTTGTTGGCCAATCGCGACGCAATCAGCAAGCACTTGCTTTGCTTTCAGCTCAATTTGGCCAAAGATATCTTAGCGCAAGAATCAGAGTTGGCTAACGTAGTTGGTTGTGTTTTTTTACCTAATTGCCTGGCGAAAGACATTAAAGTGTTTGCCATTCGGTTGCTCTGTCTCCCTCGCTTTTCTTTCTAATCTCTAATGCTCCTGGCACTCGTAAATATTTTTATTTTACTAAGATGCTGTCCAAGTTTTTGGCCATGGCTTTCACCGGGCCCAGTATAGAGGAGGAGGCTCTTGATGGTGCCGTTGTAGCTACAATAATTTTGTCACCTCTATGCGCCACATCATCATTATCATCATTTTATTGTTGCCAGGCTCATAGCCGAAGTTGTTGTTGTTGCTGTTGTTGTTGCTGTGGCAATGTGGCACCCACATGCCCCGCCGGCAAACGATGCGGCGAGTGGCTCATTAAGTCGTAAAAACGTTTTAATCGCCAGCGTCGGCGTCGCCATCGAGATCCTCTTGCGAATCCATAAAGAGTTAATAAAAAACACAAAATCACGGCGGTCTCCGGCCCGAAGACAAAGCCCAGACAACCAACAGCAGACATCAGACAACAGACAACGGGCCAACGTTATAAAAATGAGGAAATTTATATGCCTAACTTGTACTTTGGTATATTGAAACCGCAATCTCAGTCTCCAGTCTTGTGGCCGCTGCTCTGGTTTTTATATTTTTAATGCGCACAATGCTTCATTACTCATACTCCACAAAGCAGGGGGAACTTGCTCGTAATATAAAATGTCTCATTATCATCTGTCGGTTGTTTGTTTACTCTGGTGACAAGTGCCACAGTTGGCCACGCGTAGATTTGGCTAATTGACATTGTGTGGCGGATGTGCAGAGGACAAATCTGTGGCCCGATAACCTCCCAGTTCGTCAGAGTTATGTATTACATGCATCGCGGCTTTTAATAGCCATTGATTGTCGATGTTAACATAAAGACGACTTGTAGACAAGTCGAATCGAAAGAAACACAAAATAAAACTACAACAGAAATCCATTTAAAGTCAACACAAAACGCATCAACGAAATCGAAAGACAACGCCTCCAACTCCAAGTTACAGTCTCCAACTTCAGTCGACAATCCCGGGAATGCAGTTCGAGATGGGAGAGACGTTGGGAGGGAAGAGAGGGCAAAACCTTGTTGGTTTTCGATTTCTGTCGTCGCTTTTGGATTTTTTATGCGCTCTGTTTTCATATAAATTATTGGGACACGAGCTCAGACAACATTTAGTTGGCGGTCCACGGTCCACGGTCCTTTGGCTAGCCTCCCGATCTTGAACTTTTGCCAGCCGCTTCATTTGTGCTGAATTATGTCATGGAATGTTTGTGATTTCACCTCGAAAGCGCTTTGCATATCCACAATAAAATAAAACAGTTTGAGTTTCGAGTTCTGCTTGGGCCCGTCCCAAAGGTATCCTACGCTGCGGGTCCTTGTGCGTGTATTTCGGCAGCCGTCTGGCATTGTTTGTGCTCTGCTCTGCTTGTCTGTCTAGACTGCTTCTTTTTTTCTCTTTTGATTTTTGGCAACCATGTCAAGGATTTCATGCGACGCAAAAAAAAGAGAAAAATTGTAATTTGTATTGTTTCTGCGCATTCATGCTGAAGTCGTCTCTAACTCGTGCAGTTATTTGGCAAAAGATGAGGCTTTTTGCTGATCACATTAAGCACTAAGTACATCGACTTTTCCTCCACCCAAAGTTCATTAGACCTTTGCTCGCACTGAGCTTTTTCCTACACACGCCACTCGGACTGCCCATCTAATCGCTGGCCACATGTCCGAGACCATGTTGCATGCACCATGCTCGACCCAGGCAAGCAATCAACCCACACACACAGTCGCTGCCCCTTCTCGCCAATTTCGATGGTGCAAGTGCAGTCGCTGATTTGAGGCTAGCTGGTGGCTTATGTGTGCACCGCAACAGCATCGGCTTTTGGCCACGAATGAAGATCTCATCAAGTGCTACATGCATCGTGCGTGCTGGCCTTCCTTCTCGTCTCCTCTGCCTTGCTGCCACCTGTGATTTTGCAGCGCAGCTTTTGGGTTATTTGTGTAAACTTGTGGCTGGTCTTTCGGCTTTATCTGCGGCCTTTAATTTATTAATATTCTTATACACTGGGAACTCACTTCTGGCCTCAATCGCTCTCTCTCTCTCACATTTCTTTTGCTCTTTGTTCTTTCGCTCGCACTCTGTGAATAAATTTTTCAATTTGCGATCTTTGAACTGCGGACAATGAATTCTTTATAGCTTAACCTTGTCTACTTCGACTACTTCTACTTCTGCTTCATCTTCTGGCTGCGCACAACACTTCAACGAGATGCTGCGGCTCTTCCTCATGTGGCTTACCCGCCTCCCTCGCCATCCGTGTGCATTTTATGGCATTTTTGCTGAAGGTGAATGGGCATAGGCCGTGATGAGTCGACTCCAGTCTCCACATCTGCTTGTGGAGCGTGGAGTGTCGAGTCTCGACTGTGACTGTGATCGCAGTGCGTTTATAAATAGCCAAGGTGCCAGTGAGTTTTCTTCTTCCATTTTTCATGTTCAATTTCCTGTACTTTATAACGGCACTTGCTGAGAAAACTTGCGCCGCACAAATCATTATTTATTTTCACAAATCTGAAATGTGAAATGTAAAATGTGAATTTGTTTTCCCCAAAAATCTCAGATCTCAGTCCTGCAATGACGACCCATTTCACACTGTGGCAAGACTTATTGAAATGAAATCCGATAACAGACGGGGGCCAAAGACAAATGCCAAACACGAACTTGGCCAGCAACAAACAAATTGAAAACGAAAAAAATAAGTTAACTGAATGATAATGAACTTCGCTGCGGCTGCAATAAAAACTAATGTCGCCCCAACACGAATACCCCAAAAACGCCAGCTGAAAACCAGCTAAAAGAAAAAGAGATTTTTGATGAGCCTCGGAATCTTCCCATAGCATTAAGTTGGCGGTCAATGCGATCACGAGAAGAGCAAAGCCACAACAGACTGAAATTGTAGTCATCGAGTATCAGCAGCCCGAATTTATTGATCATGATTGCGACGAGTATTGACGCCGCACAAGTTGTGGCAAGGAGCCCGAAGATGCCCCCACGATTGGCAAGTGCAGGCAGCAAGACAGCAAAACAGCAAGACGAGGCAGCCACGGGGCATTGGTAGCTTCACTACCTGTTACAGATACAGATATACATATATATTGCATGCCCCATCTGCCTGCCGCTTGCAGTTGCAAGTGGTTGCAATGGGAGCTGCTTCGTATCTTGTCGGAGTAATTCATACATGGGTGGTGTAGCTATATCTGCAGCGAATTGAAATCGGAAATGCATAAATAAACTTTGCCTTTTATTGATAAATCAAAGTGAAGTCTTGCTGCACAGAGTTTGCAGTTGGGATTGCGATTGAGGTTGCAGCCGTGGCATCTTTGGCATGTGGCATGTGGCACATGTGGGCTGGTTCTGTTATGAAATTGTGCAAGAAAGCAGAGGAGAAAAGGAATCACAATCAATTGCAGGGCACAAGCCAATGCTTGTATCCGTTTCCCCAGTGCACTAACAATTAAGTCGCTGCGGCTTTAAGCCAACTAAGCGAGTATCAAATGACTCACAGTCTCTCAGTCATCACAAAACGGCAATCATAACCACATCAAAAGCGCTTCACTTTACGACTTTTCCTCTTAACGAAAAAAAAAAACAAACTACATCCAAATATTTACATTCGACCATAAAACGCCAATTCAAAGCAATTCGGGCCATTTGATGGCTTATTAGACGCCACGAGAAGACAAATCGAACAAAAGCCGCTTTTGTAATATTTCCATTTGATTTTTGTTCGAACGTTTTTTAATTCCAAACATAAAGTTAAGTTCGCTGCATTCGAGCGAAATGATCTTTTTTATGGCTGCCCCGTCTCCCACCCTAAAAAAAACAGTCATCAAATGTCCACAAACAGTTTATTATGAACTCAACTATTGGGAACTATTAAGCTTAAACACTTTGAAAAAAATGGGATAGTTGTCACAAGTTGTGCGTAAGCCTTTGAAAAATAAAGTCAAGAAAAGTTGTCAGCTTTTCTTGACACTCTTGTCTTTGAATGTTATGTTAATTTCCCTTTAGCGGGCTTATGAAAATCAATCACTGGAAGGTGCATTATAGAGGCGCGAAGTTGTGTAATCTGAGAGGGCTTAAAACGGACCCAACTGATTTTAATATTGCATAAGCAGGAAGACTGACGAAAACGAAAGTGACGGAATTTGTCAAACGATGTGAACCAAAATCCAATCGATTAAATTCTTCTATTTTGTATTCAACATTTACATGATTCATTTGTGATTATCAATCAATGTGATTGCGAGTTTAAGATGCCATAAATTCAGAAATATCGACTGTTTTTCATTTTAAAAATTAAAATGTAGTAAAAACTGATCAAACAAATAATTAAATAAGTTTTTCAATATATAAGTAAAAATATAAATAACTAAATATGTGAAGAATGTAGTAAATAAAATATCGCAATTAATAAAATATAAATAAATAAATAAAGTAGGTAAATGAAAAAAAATAAAAATCACCAAGTATATAAATATATACATAAATAATAAATTACAAAATATATAACTAATTAAATAAATATAACAATGAAAAAATTAATAAATAAATTGGATAAGCAGAATTGCAAAATATACATTCAAATGTATGTGAATAAAGCAGTAGATAAAATATTGACATAATACTAAATCAACGAGGTAATTGTAAATAAATAAATATAAAAGAAAAACTAAATACTTTTGCTTAGTAAAATTTATAACACATAAAAAAATCAATGATTAAATAAATACGGCAAACAGTAAATGTATAAATAAATCAAAAATCAAAAATCAAATTTTCAATTAAAATTTAAGAACATAAATAAATAAATAGTGAAATGACTAAAGTAAATGATTAATATATTAAATATAAATATTTTTATATCGATAATAAAACCTGGCTATGTCTAAATTGGTTGCAACTGTTAAAGATCTTTTCGGTGGGTCATGCTCCACACCCACTCGGCAGAGCAAACAACAGAAGTTCTCGGTAATCCCATTAGCCACAGCATCAAGGTTTAACGCACATCCCATGTACCTGTATCTGTATCTTTGGGTGTGTAACTGTGTATCTGTATCTGCTGCTGTCTCAGTATTCGCACCGCATCTGTCGTAGTCATAGCTAAATCGGACATGTCAGTGTCACACAGTCATATCCATAGCATTTCACTTCGCACTGCAGTTGCTATTGCTGTAGCAGTTGGTGTTGCTGTTTGCTAATGAATACCGCAGACAGTTATCTGGCACCTCCGTCACTCTGCCCAGCATTTTGGCATTGGCCTTTGGCAATTGGATTGCGGCCAGGCTGCCAAGACAGCTTTATGGTCTCAAGTTTTGAGCGCGACAACTGCGCAATGCGAAAAATCCCAAACACCTACACTAAGACTTGGACTTCGCTTCGACTCAGAGTCAGAGTCAGAGTCCGAGTTGGAGCTGGAGCTTTTGTAGCGATATCGGTATAACTGCTGCTGCTGCTGCTGAGAACACGTCGAAAAACAAAAGTCAGCATATAATGAGATTAAAACTTGAACTTTTGCAAGCCAAAAAGTTTCGACAGCCAAGCAGGCAAGCAGGTAAATCATTTTACGCACCCGCAACGTGGAATGAACTTGAAAAACTTTTGCAATATGACAGTCAGTTCTGCTGCGGTTACTCGCCTCTATCCGCTTGACTTCGACTCTGACTATGACTATAACTATGACTGTGCTGACTGTGACTTATGAGTCGAGCTTGGTCGTCGTCGTCGTCGCCTGTTTGCATTCATTTCTCATTATCGACATTCGATAAAAATGCAAGCAAACTTTGCGTTTTCACAAGGTATTTTTAATATTTGGCATTTTGCCATTAGACGAAAATAAAAATATTGTTTTGGCTCAAAAAGTTGCAGCAGACACCATAAATATAACGAATAGTGAATTGTAAATTGTGTGAACTCGCCTCCGTCCGGATCACGCACCCACGTTGTGCCCCAGTCGAGTCATGGCCTGTCCACCACGTCGTCCATGGCGATATTCGTGGTGGAGTCAAGAGAGGATGCCTAACCAAGCATGCCCAATAAAACGTCGCCTTTGTATTTGTTTTGATTGTTTATTACTGCGGTAAATCGACTCTTTTCAAAGTGAAAATAAAAACAAAGCCAGAGCCAACGACAGCAGCAACTAAAATGGAAATTGTAATGGTAACAGTAATGGGAAAAAACATTGGCGATTTCGAAAATGCTCTAACACATTGTAACTATCGCAGCTGTAAATTAATACAAATTGTTGTGCATTTTTATCAGTTGCGAAAACAATTTGAAAATAAAATAAAATCATATTAAACTCATAGCTAAAGATCAAATAACAATTAGTTTAGTCTTACAACTTAGACAATGAATAAATAAATAAGCAAGTAATATTACAATTGCTTTAAATTTTTTAATGATTTGAAAACGAACTATGTAGATTATTTTTTAATCGATTTTTTATAATACCTGACAGTTGTATTTTGCTTACTTTAAAATAATAAAAAATATATGAGCAAATAATAATAATGGAATCATTTTTGAAAGCTGTTAGCACAATTGTTGAATATGTTGCGTATCATCAGACTAAATTAAATTTTTAATTCATAAATTGTAATTTAATTTAGACTGTGGTATATTTTCATAAATTGTATTGGACAAAAATCTTCCATATGATCGATGAATCTATACCAAGGCAATCATTAGCTTTAACTTCGAGACACATTATATATTAAAATAAGAATTTTTTCAGCTACAAATTTATTCAGAAAATTGTATCACACTCGCTGTTAAAGAGTATTCCAGCTAACTGCAGACAGTCTTAGATTTGTGTGTATGAGCATAATCAAATTTGTTCGAAAAACGCTTTCGTGTGGGCCTGCGAGACATGTCTAGACCCATTCTCCATCTCCGTCTCCATCTCCTCCAGTCCAACCATGTCCACAACGCGACTACGAGTCGCTTTCTTTCAGCTTTTGTTTTTGGTTTTCGCTTTTGTGTAATTTAGTCGCTCGGTCACAATTTGACAGGATTGAGACCTGGGACTGCATCATAAACTAACACACGCTCCACACACAGCACAACTCGTTGATGGAACTGGAGGATGGAAGACGGAGGCGATGGAGGTGGATATTCCATTTGGCTGTTAGCTGAATTGTTTTTCGATTGACATTTAACACGAACCATGCGACACATGGAACGACTGCTGATTGAGATTGCCTGTATTGTGTTACCTGCCACGGCAGACATCATCATCAAAACTCAACTTATTTAATGTACTTGTAGATCCGCAGAAGTCATAAAGTCTTCAATTAGCAGGTTTCGTTTTGGTTGTAAGCGCAAAACGGCTATTTATTAAGAAATTACTAAAGTTCATTTCTTGGTACAAAAAGTACGATTATTAATTTAGAAGTAAATGAAGTTAATTTTATTAGTCATGGAAGTTAAATTATTATCTCTCATTATGAATAATATTGTTTGTAAATAATTGAACATATGTAGTATTGAATTTTTATTAACTAAAACCAGCATTAAGAAATATGTATTTGTTTTATTTTATTTTAAAGTTGATTATGAACTGTCGACAGGAATTAGAGAAAATCCAGAAAGTTTAGTGCATAATTTATATTTTTAGTTTTCCACACCATGTTAGTTATTCGATAGTTTTCAAAATAAAAGTAAAAATATCAAAAAGAAAAACTTTCATCTATAAATTTAGAAGAGTTCCAAGCCCATTAAAAGAGTAAAACTCCGCACTGATAATAGAGTGTGTTGACATTTATTTTATGGGCAGTAAATTGGAGACTAGCAAGCAATAAAACTCAATCAACTCACAAATAGTTTAAATCCTATTCTTGCATTCAAAAATTCACTCAAGTGAGCATAAAAACAAAATACTTTGATAATTTCGAAGAATTTTTACCAGCTAGAATAAATATTTTTCTACTTAAGCGGATTTCGCAAATGATTTCCGTATTGTTTGCTACCCACACTTAATTCAGTCGATGTTGTTGTCGTTGATTTCGATGTTGCTGTTGTTGTGGCTGTTGTTGCTGCTGATGTTGTTGATGTTGTGCAGAGAGCGAGTGACTCATCGAGCACTCGAACAGCGCTTGGTCCAGTTTATAGCTGTCAGCTGTCCATTTATCGGGTCAACAGTGTCGACGATGCCGATTTTGTTTGCCTTATTTTAAATGTTTCTCTCTCTATCGCTCTCTCTCGTTGAAAATGCCAAAAATCGAACTTTGAACCAACAATTGATTCACAGCAAATGCTGCGTTTCGATTTGTGCAAAAATGGTTCAAAATGCGCGCAAGCATTATGCAAAATTAACGTATCTCTGTGTGTGTGCAGTGTGTGTGTTAGTGTGTGTGCATGACTATTCCTGATTTTCCTGGAAAAGCTCATGGCTACACGCATTATGTATGCCATGCTCCTGCATCGATAAATCAGTCAAAACTGTCAAATGCATATAAATTATATGCAAGCGCGCTCCACTGCCCAGTGGACAGTGGGACCGATGGACCTACAGACACTGTACAGTGGGTGTGCAGATGCAGTCGGTGCTGGAGATAGAGCTGGAGAGCCTGGACCCGGAACGCAGCCAGACAGAACAATAACAAGGCACGTATTGCATAAATGCAATATGCACACTGTGGAATAGAATGGGAAGAGAGCGAAGAGTCGAGTGCTGGGGCATGTGCGTGGGCTGCGGATTGTATCTGCATTTGCCATGGGATGCAGTTTCAGGTAAGCAACGTGTAGGAAGCAATACACACAGCTAGATAGAGCGACCGAGTGTGTGTGCGTGTGTGTGTGTGTGTGTGCCTATTAGAACTTGTTGAGTGCCGTTTGAGTGGACGACGATGAGAGGACGTGGGCAATGTCTCCGTCTCCGTCGTCATCCCGTATGAAGTTATGTTAATGGGCAATGACTGTTGGGATTTGTATTAGATAGGGTAATGTGAATGGGGCTGGCCATAACAGTTAATGCTTGAGATTACGAAGCGGGGGAGCTGAGAATTTGTGCAGCAAAGTTGAGAAATGGCATCGAGGGGCAGCCAAAGCAACTGCATAAGCGATTGCGTTAATGTGCTGAAACTGTTAGATTTGCCAGAAAGGTGACAACTGTGCATCACTCTTCAACCTCAACTGCTGTGAGATTGTTGCTCTTTGGCTATCTGTCGATTGACATCTCAAGTATGGCATCGCAGCCTGAATCTAATCTGAAAGCCTAATTTACATACGTCGCGTAGAGACGCATTTGAGTTTTTAATGATGCTGTTGCCCCATTTCGGAGATCATCTCGCCGAGCATCTCGCATCTCGCTGCTGATAGGCATAGAGACAGTCAGTCAGCGACCATAAATGCATTTGCAGCCGATTCCAACAATGATATGCTAAAATACGATATAAAAACAAAACGCAAGCGAGTGTGATCGACAGCAAGGCACTCGATTCAAATTAAACGAATAAATAATTGTAAACGATATATTTTAATCAATGTCACGTTGTACAAATAACTTAATTTTTAATTTACTCACAATAGGATAACTTTAAATTTAAATTAAAAAAAATTAAATAAATTCTTTATAATAACGAAATGTAAAATATTGAGTTTCCAAAATTAATTTTTGACATATTTAATCAATAATTAATTAATAACTTATTCATGTTTGCAAACAGTAATTTTAAAAAAATTCTATTTTTAACTTATTCATTTTTGCAATCTTTAAATTTGAATTAATTTTTGTAGTATTTCATTTATGATTTATTCATATTCTGTTATTTAAAAATTATAACTAAATTTTTATATTTTTAAGAAGTTGCTTTAATCTCGATAGTTTTTTTATTAGACTTTTAAATAAAATGGACAGACACAAGGAATACAAATTTATTATGGCTAGCCTGCGAATTTTTCCTTAATTGCCAGCAAGCCATCACACTCTTCCACATTTTGTGTGCGGCGTGTGAAAAAAAAAACCAACAAAAATATAAACAGTGAAAGAAAAAAAAACAACGTAAAGCAAACAAAAGTTCTCTGTTGATGATTTGAAATAATGTTGCACAATGATGTGGCATAAAAGTCGTGGCAGTGTTGTGGATAAATCAATAACTGGATTTGCCTTTGTTACGCTCAATGCGCGACTTCCCAACTACTCGGATCCCAAGTGAATCTGAATCTGAAGGCCCTCGTTGATCCAAGCGACGCGACGTGTTCGTGTGCGTGATTTGTAGGAAAATTATGTAAATTATTGTTTTACAGCGACTGAGACTGCGTGCAGCGCGATGCGAGCATAAAATACAATATATTTTTGTTAAAGCAATTATAGCTGACCAAATATTTACGCAACAATTATGATCTTTATCTGTGGGGCTCAGCACAAAACTGAACTTTGACCAAAGCCAGTCTGGCAGCGAGTGAGATAGAGAGTATCTTAATATGCTTGGCAGCAAAGCGAAATATGTAAATCATGTTGTTGTACATGTCCTATATACGAGATTTCCTTCACTTCGCTGGCATAACCCTTGAGGTGACAATGCAACAAAACCAAGAGACAGCCAGAGGAGAGACTGTCAAACAGTAGCCAGAGACAAAGCGACAAAGCGACAACGCGACAACTGACAGCTGCCTGTTGTTGGAGCTTATGACGATTGACGACAGACTGGCGAGGCAAGCACAAATGTTGCATGACGCCAGCCAAGATGCAAATGAGGCATGCGCCGCAGCGTAGGCGACAGCACGTTGCACGTTGCATGCTGCGCCGGCGCACAACGCGAATTCCAATTGGCAGAAAGAAAGTTGGAGTTGCTTTTGGTAATTTGTGCCAACTGTCAAAATAATGTAGTCAAACATCTCGAGACGCTGCCGCCTCTTGATGCTGCCTCTTCGCGCTGCCGTTGCAGTTGCAAGCACAGCGAATCACGCGCAATGAGCAATTAAATATGCGCAGTCGTGTGTGCCAGCCAGAAAGGATGAGACTGCAGACTGCAGACTTGCAACAGCAACAACTTGGGGCAGCTTCATCGACTCATCGACCTCAATAACTCGCTTGCTTGTCATTTAATGTGGCAATCTGCCTAGATACGCTAAAGATGCTGAGATTACAGAAAAGAAAGCTCCACTAATCGATTGTACTTATTTCTCGTTTTTTTCTTTTCTTTTCAGGTACGTACCATTTGAATACATGTGTGAATATTGTGAATGCCATAATGAGTGTGCGGTAAGTTCAGCGGTCCGACTGCGTGTGTGATCCTCGCATTGACACGCCTATCAAACAGCCGCATTTGAAACATGCCTCAAATTAAGCATAACAAACCCAGACTCAGACTCTGACTCCCAGACTCGGTCTCAGACCATTCGTAATCTCAAGTGTTTACGAACTAAGTACTTTGTGTGGCATGCCTCGAAGATCTCTAATAAGCGAGTCCGTATGCCATTGCATGGCGTCACAGTTGAAAGGCGGCTTTGTTCTCGCTCACTCTCACTCTTTGCCACTCTCACATTCTCGCATTTTCACAGATGCTCCGCTCCGTCTACCAAACTTTTTTGTCTCTCTGTCTATGAATAAGAAATGCAACTTAAAAACTCCACAAACGATAAAAACTTTTTACATGGCGGGGGTTGCAAAGAGACGGCGCCAACTTTGCTGGCATTGCACAAAATCAAAACACTAATTTATTGCACATTTGGCACAAACAACACACGGATCGGATCAGGAGCCAAAAACTCAAAGGCACCACTGGGACTCGGAGTTCGAGAAAGTCTCTCTTTGCGTCGTCTGTTGTAAGTAGCCTAGACAAAGTCTCGCTGAGATTCTCGCAGTACTCATAAATCACTTTCACTGCGGCGACTGCAAAAAAAAAAAAATAACTGGACTGAAAATAAAACACACATGAAACTTGCAGCTCATATAAATTTTTCAATAGTTTGCCCAATCCTAAGTGAATCTTCCCCAGCGTCTTTTGCCCGCCTGGCGACAAGCAAAAAAAGTGCAGCCTGGCGACAAAAAAATATTATTGCAGTTGTGTAAATATGTGGCTGACAGGACGCAGTTCCCAAATGTGTGCTTCAAATTTGCCTGTCTTTGTTTGTGTGTGCGTGTGTGTGTGTGTGTGTGGCATACAAACATAACCTCAACCCGGCTAAAGAGAAGCGTTTTCAAGTGCACTTTTTTGCATGCGAGTTTCCTGTGTGCCGCCGCACTTCAAGTGCTGCTCGACCCCCGCCCCGACCCGTCTGATTCCCTACTGTCTCGGGCCCAGCAGAGCACACATGCTGCGCAGCCAAAGAAATTATTATAAAAATTCCTGCTGCTTTATCCTTATTGCAAACAAGCGACAGTCCTTCTGCCCCTCTCCCTGCCTTGCCTCATGCTTCATCCCGGCATCAGCGTCTGCAGACGGCGCATTCTTTGTGACGGCCTGCTGCTCTTCGTGGTTACTCCGCAATGTTGGCACTTGAACCGTGGTTCCAAATGCTCAGCTCGTTAAATATGTAACGACCAGTTAAAAAATAATAATTTTTAAATGACTGTTGCAAAGTTTCAGCTGTTTGACAGCAAATATTTCACATACTCATTTAAAATAATACATTTTGAAGGCCCCACTAGTCTGAACATTATAATGGCAATTAAATACAAGACTTAATATAATACACCAAAAATAGGAAAAGACATTTTCTATAATTTAAAATTTTTAATCTAGGCCCTCAAAAGTAATCATATCTTACTGCATTCAAAATTCAAGTATTTTTTGTGAAATTGTAACTTAAAAATATTACATATTTAGATTATAATTACTTTCTGCTAAATTGATTTCCTGTTACTTTGAAAATCTTCGGGGAACCAAAATTTGTTTTTAAATGATATTGCTGATATACTATATGAAGCATATCAGTTTTACATTTTACGGTCTTCGAAGAAGGTTATAATAATTTATATTTATAATAAATAAAAGAATAATAATAATTGTGAGATAAATATATTGAAAAGCCACAAATATTTTTACTTATACCTTTTCTCTGGTAATGATTTGAAAAGGTATTAAAATACAATGTTGGCATATATAGTACAAAATTATTATTATGATGTCTGTTAAAAGTATAATGAACAATATTAAATGGAAATTATTTTATCCACATTTCTTTGGTAATGATTTGATTGCTATTTTGATTGATCCTAACCACAGTACGTAGAAATCAGCCGTTTTAGCAACAAAAAAGGATTTTCTCTAACAAGCGTCCAATTGTCCTTCTCTGTTTTCGCTGTCTGTCTCCCTCTAAATCTCTCTCTCTCTCTCTCTTCGTCTCTTTGTCCCCTTCTTTTCCCCTCGTCTGTCAGCTCGCTTGTTCGCAGTCTTCATCGAATCCTTTGCTGTTGCAGTGTAAAATTACACCAACATGCGGGCCTGCACAAATAAACATGAGTCACACACACACTCGCACACTCGTACATACACACGCACACTAATATAAATGCACTCACACATGCACAGGCTGCATCTACTGATGTATGTAGAGTAATTCCTTTTGCCAGCCTGTTTCACATCGAAACCAATTTGATTATTTTGCTTTACCGAAATGAAAACTAATTTCCATATGTGAAACTCAATATGCCGCCCCCGCTGCTCTCCCCATCTCCCTCTCACTCTCTCTCGCTCTCGCTCTCGCTCACTCCGCTAAGCACACGGCAGCAATTAACAATTTAAGTGGAAGCAATAAAAGAAATTAAGTCACTTCCCCCTGCCGTTTCTGCCAGTTTCATTGCATTTCGAATGGAGTGCGGAAAATTGAAAATCGGAAAATCGGAAAATCACTGCATGCCCAGCTGCCGCTTTTAGTTGCCTTCCCCCGCTTTCCCCTTCTACGATACTCTCTGTGCATATTGCTTATCAATGCATAATTTTAATGCAGTTGCTGTCCCGAAATGCATTTAATTTCATTGCCGTTGCTCTTATCACACACAGAGCTCTCCACACTGGGACTTCAGATATTTTTTGAGCGAGAGTGGAGCGCAGATTCATCGTCAATATTCGTTTGGCACAACGTCATCCCATTTTTGTTGTTTCCTTCTTCAATTGGTTTTTATCGTAAACCCTTTCGAGCCCCTCAATTATGATTAACGATGATGCCCCCAAAACCGGGACTATGTGTCTTAGTTGTTGTGGTTCCTCAATTCCCTTGAACTCCTCAGTTGTGAGGCGCTTCCAAAATTAGCTTGTGTTTGTCGCCGCGTCATCTACTCAACAATTTCAGTACATTAAAATTATCTCAGCGTAATGTTTTCTTTTTCTCTGTCTCTCTCTCAGCTGCAGTTGCCCTAAATGCTAATGCACATTGAAGCGACCCCCGCATCCTCAATTGTTATTGTTGTTGTTGCTGTGCTGTCTTTTATTCAGAGTTTTGTTTCATCAACTGTTGTCAATTGTTGATTGATTTCTTTGGGCTGCACCACAATTAGCCCCGTCTGCAGTTTCAGTTTTCAACTTTTTATAGGTTAAACATTTTGTTTGACATAAATCATGTGGACATGCGGATGCAGCTTGTCTGTTTTGTCGAGTCGTACATACTTACATATATGGGCACTTGAAAGATATCTTGGCTGCCATCAAATCTTGAGTTAAGATACGCATCATCCATGGGAGAATTTAAACTTTATCCCATTCTATGTTCAACGCCACTCGTAAATACAACTTTAACTCAACACTGGGAGTCGAACAGAGGTTGTGCGATGCTAAACTGCGTTTCAAATTGCCATCAGGTCTATTAATTAAGTTGGAAATCAATAGGCGTGGACAACAAGGCCAGAGAAACAGAGAGAAAGGAACTGCATTTGATTGCCAAGTCGAATTTTAAATGAACTATAAAACACAGTTGAGCTCAACACATCATTTTTGTAATTGTGTTAATCACGAAGTATTGAAAAAAATTATACTTGCAGTAATTATTATGAATTTAGTTATTATTTACTTATTTTGTATTTTATAACTGATATTATATAATTTTATAGTAAATAGTTTTCTTTTGATATATTTTTATTTTTTGCTATCTTATCTAACTTTGATTTGACTTTTCTGCTTTATAATAATTTAACTATTAATCAAAATATATGTATGTTTTTTTTTTAATTTGCATATATTTTTATGTATGATTTTGCTTTTCATTTACTTATTTTATTTTGTAATCTTATTTAGATTGTACTTTATTTTTTTACTACATTTTTCTAAACTGCATAAATACAATTATTTTAGTTCAAATATTATTTAAAATTCATATTTTTTCAACTGGTCTATATATTCCTGTTGCCACATAATATTTTCATTATTGCTAGTTAATTTTTAAATTTTAAAATTAAAAAAAAATTGTATTTACTGTACACAGATTGTACACAGACACACTCTATGAAGCGTTTGCGTAATAAATTAAATAATTATACTGCTCAATGTGTAGAGCATGAGATGTGAAAAGCCAAAACAGAAGCGAGATAAGAGCAGTAGATGAACCGTTGCACTGACAAGGACGGCCCCGAGTGTTGGGAGAGGAAGTTCGGCAAGTAATTAGATCATTAAACTTGGCCACATAACGGTTATGAGCATGTTGCATGGGGTGGCGACCCCCGAAATCGAATTTCCAGTTGTGGTTAATGCATTTCACTTACACAAAAGTGATAAAACCGAAGCGATAAGCCAGAGGTTTCGGTAGGGAGCGTCTCAGTTGTGACAGCTCGTGCGTGGCTTTAGAGTCCATGTTGACCCCCCTTCTCCACTCGTTCTTCAACCCCTCTCCATGGGCGTGTCTAATTGCATTACCGAACATCGACTTTGTCTTTTTTTTTTTGTCTTCTTCTTCGACTGTCAATCGTGCGTCGCATGCATTTCAAATTCTTATTTTCCTTTCTTCACCGTCGAAACTTCTAATTCATTCGCTGTCAGTTTATATATATTTTTTTTTGTGGCGCTCCTCGCTTCTTTATGTTGTATTTTGTGTAACTCTTTTGACAATTTATTAGAATCGCATTAACATTTACATTTCGACTGCGTGCTGCCTTCATTTCTTTGGTTTCAACTGCGGCATTGCCTTTGGCTTTTTCTTTTAATTGAATTGGAAATTGTGTTTTTGTACAATTCTTTTTTATGGCTTAGTCACGCGTCATTCGCATTTGAAATTCTCAGTACATTTACAGCTACATTTTTATGAGAATGTCAATTCTTTGAATTGTGACCGCCGAATTAGTCAATTAGTCATCGTAACTTTTGAGTGGTTTTCTAAAACTGTTTTCGCGATTTTCTCTTTTATAATGCAAAACTATCTTTACATAGAGTCGAGTGTATAATAACTTGATTAAGTTGTAAACATGCAAACACTTTCTGGCAACCGCAAACTATTGGCTGAAACATAAAATAAATAATTGTATTACACAATTTTTCAGGCTTTTTTTTTACGTTTTTATTTTTATTTGTTTGCTGTGCTCGTGTGCTCGTATCTCAGTTGGTTTATTGTAAATTGCCACTATATAAAAATAATTTTTTAATGCACTTTTAAATCCCTTTAAAAACACTCCGAACATGTATGTTAAAATATCCACACACTCTGACAATAATAAATTTAATTTAATTTACAAGCCCAGCTTACTTTGTGGATACACAACAGCATCAACAACAGCCACAGCAACAGCAACGGCAACAGCAACAAAAACATTGTACAAATAAAATGTGCAAACTGCTGACAAAGAAAATAAAATTTATTGCATTATGTTTGCATTTTAACAAGTTTATTTTATGTCAGGAAATGGAAATGGGATCATGAAGGGGTTTTAAGGCTTTGAGATGCAATAAATAAAATCTTTGAAAGTTTTATTAAAAATGCTGAACGAATTAATTATTTAATTATCAAAATTATTGTTCTCAAACAGCGTCCAAAAATTTACGATTTCGAATAGGGCAAATTAAATTAACACCAAATATTTTTTCGAAATCCAATCTAATTCAATAGGCCTTTAGTGAAAACTTGATATAATCAAATTAGCATAATTGACGACCATTTTGGCAAATCGATTTGAGGCAACCAAATAATATTCCATTGAATAAATGGAAATGTTAAAACGAAAAACGGAAAATGGAAAAAGGAGAGCGAAAGAAAAACAAAGCAACCCAAAATGAAATTTGAAATTTACAAGAAAATGCAATTTATAAATTAGCCATCTCGGAATCAAAGAGAAATCCAAATGGACGAATTGGCAAAACAAAAAGCAAAGCCTAGCGAAAATATCGACAGGATATCATAAATATTGCACGAGCCGAGAAAGCGAAAGGATTTGCAAACAAATTTTCATGCTTCAGTGAAAACTAAAGCACCCGAGCCCCTTCCCCCAACGCGTCCAACCCAAAAAAGGCAAAAATATTATAGAAAACAAAACAATACACGAGAAAAAAAAGGAAAGCAGAACAGCAGAAACGGGGCGAAAGGAAAACATGCTCGAAACTGGCAAAGGACTAAGGATAAGCCTGCATAATCAAGTGGTTTTCGATAAATAGAGAAAAGCAGCGAAAAGGACGCAAGCCCAGTTAATCGAATATGTTTGTTAAAAAAGTTTTGAGGCGTAAAAAGGCACTGCAACCGTTTCGAGTCCGACTCCAACTCCGACTCTGACTGTCCGAATCCTAGTCAGCTAGTTCAACCCTTGGAAAAGCTGGTGAAAATTTAATTTGGCTCGCGCAGTGACGGAGAACAAAGCCCCCCAAACTTGAGAGAACTTCTGCCAAGAGTTCTCTGCACTAACCTGCGCCTACCTGACGATTGCCAGTTTGCGGATTTTCCAGCTGGTTGTTGGTAGTTGGTCGCCTATTGACCCACATTCTGTGGGAGCACGGCTTGTTTTAATTTCCCCATTCCCTCGGCTGTGTGTTGCCATTCACTTTAATGCTCTTTCATTCTAAATTGCATCCTTTCCGCCAAGTAAGTGCGAGAGAGAGAGAGAGACTCAATTGTTGTTATTTCTCAGTCCTATTTACAAATGTTTCCACATTTCCGGGCATCTTTTGGCCTCATCCCGCCCTCGATTCTCGACGTCTTCATCGTCATCATCGTCATTGTCCTTCAGACATTATAATGATTTTCCGAGTGAGAATTTTTTGTGTATGTAATTTTCCTGCTTTAAATTGCTTTTATGCTTTTGCTCTATTTTTTTTTAGTTGTTTTCTGCTTTCCTTTTGCTCTCTCCATTTTATAGTATTTTATTTACTTTTTAGTTGCTCGTTGAGAGTTCTTGTTGATGTTTTATTTGCTCAGTTTACAGAAATAGTTTGCATAGGAATTTTTAATGAATTAAAGTGAAGCTCAACTGGGAGTTCCGGGGGCTTACCAGAGGTCAATATATATTCAAGACTCTTTTGTTAAATCCACTGAACATTCCCTGGGATTTATCAATTAAGTATCAAAGAGTTTTTCTTCACTAATTTAAGCCCTAATCCATTACACAACCCTTCTGGCTTGCACTTGCACGTGCCACGCGCGCCCAACAATCCGAAAGCTCTATAAAATTCAGTGAAAATTCTTTGGGACCCCATTTTCACAGTCACTGAAAAGCCAAGTCTACACAACAACAACAACCAAAAAAAAAAGAAAGCCGACCACAGCAGACCTTAAGACGAATCCCCAGCAAACTCAACCACTTGACAATACAAAAGATAATTAAATAAACAATGAATAAAAGGTCTAAATGAAAATGAGAAAATGTAAATTGAAAAAATATACCTTAAAACGTTGGAAAAAAAATCTCAACTCCATCCTTCATGAAACGAAAGTGTAAAGCCGTACAAAATCATTTGAGAACATAAAAGTGTCGTAATGAATAAAGAATTAAGGAGGTGTAAGGCTGAACGGGAATAAAGTAAAGAGTACAAGGAATAACAAATTTTTTTGTGAAAAAAAGTAAAAAAATGTACGCCATAAGCTGAGTTAAAGTGAGTTGTTATTATTATTGATATAATTATATACCTCGAGAAATGGAAAGTTGCTTTAAAAATTATTAGTATTGAACAAACCAAAAAATGATTTAGGTTTTAAATTTGTAAACTTTCTTAAACCATATCAAATGTAGTCAAATAAAATACGCAATGATCTGACCAAAAATAAATTGCTATTATTAGTTACATATTTATTGAAGACTTTCGACAAATCGGCGTTATGATGGAAATTATTTTAAAAATTTTTATAATTTCACTAGTTACTTGTACCAATGTATTCCGATTAAAATTTGAAATCGACTCTTGAAATTTAAGACTTAAATTTTGAAATTAATAATTTTTATAAAAGCAATAAGAATAAACAAATCCAATTTAATTAAAGTAAAGAAAGTGAACTTCAGAACTTTAGAAAACTTGCAAGACAAAACGCATAAAAGCTACAATAAATTTTAGAAAATGGAGAAGCTTTTGTATAAAATAGACGGCAAGTAAGCCAAGTTTACTCAATCAATGGCTAGAAAGCAATCCAGGTTTTCTTTGAGTTAAGCAAACATTTCACTTTTCATTAAATGCACATCTTGAAGTTTACTCTCTTCCCCTCTCCCCCCACCTACCTCTTCAGAGTACGCTTCCCCTTTCGATCTGATAGTCAAATACGGTGGGAGTCTGGCAACTTGGCCAACCTTTGTGACAATCAACTCGGCTGTAGAGTGAAACATTCTCCGGCAAACAAAATAAAACAATGCAAAGTAAAGCAAAGCAAAGCAAAGCGAAACGAAGTAACAACAAAAAAAAAACAAAACACAACACAACAAAACAAATAAAATTGTTTTGCGTAAAAATTGCAATCATGCAATGAAGTGGAAAAGTTTGCACAACGTGTGCGACGGCAACGTTGGCGACATTTGTCTGTGACAAACTTGTTGTTGTAGTTGCTGCAACAACAAGCACAACAAAATTGAACAAAGTATGGGCAAAGCAGTAAAAATGTAGGCCCGAGACAAATGCTGCAGGCCAGCACAAAATAAAAAATAGAGGAGCAAACTGAAATCTGGCTGGCAAGGAGAGCGCCTAAACCGGCGAGGTGAAGCACGAGCAGGAGCAGAAGGAGGAGCAGGAGTTGGAGCTGAAGTCGACGGCGGCGGCGGCGTCGTCATCAAAAGCGGAAACAGACGCCGTCATCATTGTCATGAAAGCAGTGCAACTTTCCGTAGGATGTGGGCGACACAACCCATTGCCCCTCCGGCCACGCGACGCGACGCGACAGTAGACTGCAGAGACGGGTGAGGGAGGGGGAAACGCATTGCAGGCACAGACGTTCATGATAATAATGTTGCGAACGCCCGAAAGTTGTGACAGCAGCTGATAGAAGCAGCAGCAGAAAGAGCTGCAGCTATAACTATTTACGCTACTATTTAAAATGCAAACTAAAGATTAAATTAAAGTTATTTTTATAGGAAGTATATATAGTTCTAGTTTAATAACTTATGGAGAAACTACATCCATTCATCGATATGTGTAATTAGTATTTACATAAATTGTATTTATTTCTTTATTTTTCAATAATGTGTTGTCCAAGTTAAAATTAATTGTATGGATTCTACACATGCGAAATTAATTTAAAAAATATATGATGAGAAATATTGTAAATTCATATAATTTAATAAATCTATGAGTCAGAAATATTTATTTCTTTATCTGCATTTGACCTGGTGCTATAATCTAACGATTATTAATTATGGCACTAGTCACTAACAATTTTATTATAGTAATAAAATTAGATCGTGTATTTATATTTTACTTTAAATAGCTGAACAAATATATTTATCTTTTTGTTGTTAATTATTGAAGACGGATTTACTTATGTTTTAATAATTTAAAAATTTGAACTCAAATTAGATTCTGAATTAAAAATACATCTGTAGGTAAAGAAACTGAGAAAAGCGTTTTTTTAATTTTTTCCTGAATGTAACAATTAAAATTTCTTCCTATTTTTATTTAGATATTTATGTCACTATTAAGTCTATACATATGTTTGTATGGTCAGTTCTTAGCAGCCTTCTTCTCGTCCTTAGTTCGCGAATATGATTGAATTAAAGTGAGCAGGTGGCTGCCACAAGCTGCAAAAACTACTGCTCTGGGTATTTGTTTAGTTGCATCAATTTCTCAGGCAAGTCGCTTTTCCAATCAGTCTCATTTTCACACACCATTTTCATTTTCTTGGCCATTTTTTTTGCCCCTTTGCTGCTGATCTATTTTGGCTCTCGTATATCTTGCTGGCGCTGATTTTCAATGGCTGGCCAAAGTGCAAAATGTTGTAAGTTAAATGGAAACAATAATGGGCTACGGCTTCAGCTAGAGCTTCAGCTTCAGCTTGTCCCTCATTCCCAGTCCTCATCCTCATCCTCATCCTCAACTCTATCGACGTCCTCATGCGCCATTGGTTAGTCTGCTTTTTTTGTTTGTGAGTTTTTTCTTTTCGGCTTTCTTTTGGCATTTTTTTGTGTGCAGTACTGTTTGGTTTATTGCTATGCACTTTTCACTTTTCACATTTCACTTTGCTCCACTCGATGCTCCAGCTCGTTGCACGTTGCCAATGTGTCATTGTTTGGTGCTTAGGGTTTTTTGTTGCTGCCCGTTGCTCGTTGGCCTCGTGCTTCATTTGCTTCAAGGCGCAATTGTTTAATTTGACAGATGAATTGGCTTTCATTGTTTGAATCCCTGGAGAGTCCATGCTGCATGCAGCACCTTGGCTGCTGTTGTTGACCTGCTTCAACTTTGATTCAACTCCTCTGCCTGCCTGCTGCCCCTTGGATTCCGGTCACAGGCATTAGCTGTTTTAATTAAATCTCGACTGGTGCTGCCGCTGCTGCTGCAGCTTTGTTGCTGGCCCTAAAATGTAGGCTCTGCAATTGCAATCTGCACAGCGACCGCGCTACAAGCCATAAGACATAAAAGCAAAACCGACGCTCCATAACAAAGCCAACCACAGCAGCAGCAACAGCAGCAGCAGCAGCAACAACGAGAACAACAACGACGACGACGACGACAACGTCTGCTGCAGAGGCAAAGAAATAGTTTGGACAAACTATTTGCCAGCCGCCATTTTCATATGCAGCGGCGCAAGTTGCGCCATAATTTTATGCCACAGCAGCACAAACTTGTGCGGTTTTCCCTCCGCCCCTTGGCCACGCCTAATAATAAGAAATTAGAACTTACGGCAGCCACTAAGTCTGTCCACAGCAGCAACCTGGCAGCAACCTCGCAGCAACCTGCTGCTGCTGCTGCAGCTCAACTATAATCGTCTTGGATGGCAGCAGCGACTTAAAGCTAACCGCAGAGTGTCCTGCCAGCAGTCGAAGATCCTGCAAAACTTTTGTCGTCTTAGCACTCGACAATGACAATGAGCCAACACCGTGTTTTTGGTCAGGCAGGGAATTTTGTTGTCTTGCCCCGTTTCAACAAACGATCAAAAACAGTCGCGCATTCAATAAGCTCTGCAGAGAGAGAAATTATGTTCCAATAACAAGAATTAAATTGTTAATCGATAGTGCAAAAATGCCTTAAGGAAAAATATTGAAAAAAAATATTAAAAGTAAAAAATTATTAATTAATTAGAATATTAAACTATAATTAAATTCAATAAGCTTCACTGAGTAAAAAATTAAACAAGAATTTAATTCAGAAACTTGAGAATGTTTCGGTCTTAAAAAATTCTGGAAACAAGAAACATTCTACTAACAAGATTTAAATATTCATTTTGTTTTTGGATTTCAAAAATTGTTTCTTGTGTAACTTAAAAATATTTAATAAAAAAAATAAATTTACAGAATATGAATAGCTAATAAATTTTGAAAATATAAAATTAAATTAGAAAAATATTTTTTATTTTGTAGTTAATATTTGTATATATTCAATAACTTGTTATTGATTGACGAATTTGCTTTTGGGTTCATTTTTGGCATTTTTACATTTTGCAAATAAAATATATATTTATGATTTGAGAGTGTTTTTTATCCCTATAAAAACTAAAAACAATCGATATCTGGAATGACCAATATAGAATGTTCAAAAACGTTTGTCTTTATTAAAGAATTTGTATTCCAGTTTGGCTTAAACAATTTTCTTGATTCTTATGAATTTTATTACGTTTATTTTTCCCTGTGTGCTGTTTGTGGATCCATTCCAGAGTATCGGCTGTTCTGTCAGCTCTCGGCTTGGTTTGATTCACTTTTTCTGTGGACAGGTCCCAGAGCACAGGCGTTCTGTGTCCTTGTTCCGCGTGTGCAGCGCATTATTTAGGATTTACCTTTATGTTGTTGTCGCCGTTGTCGTTGTTTGGCTCCTGCACTCGCTGCAGTGGCAGGACCAGGCGAGGCTCAAGCTGTGAGTCTCTCTAACTCTGCCACTATCTGTGTCTCTGTTCCTGCCTCGTTTATAACAGTGGAGACATTGTCGTTGTTCTTCTCATGATGAGAAAATGCGAGGCTCGTGTGACATTTTCATTATCGTTGTGGGATATGCGCTTTTCTCCCGCTGCTGTCCACCTTCAGTTCGCTGTTGTCGTGTGCTGACAGCGACGGGCCAGATAAGGTTACAAAATTATTAGTTGGGATTTGCATTACTCCAGTTAGAGTCCTCGTTGAGTTCTGGCCATCGATTTGGTATTAGAGCGCATAACTAGCTGCATATTTGAGCTGCTTTTTCAATCAATGAAATTGCGCTGCCGCACACTTAAATTGCCAGCAATTTATCAAGCGCTTTGTGCATTATTTAAAAAATAAATTCGCAAGTTCGAGAGTTTAACACAATTTCGACAAATAATGAGAGCATAATGAAACGCAGTCTGGAAGCATCGGCTGACAGGAGGAACTGTTAAACACACAGGACGCGACGACGATGGGAAGCGATTGGTAACGAGTGGGCGGCGATATTTTCCTTTATCATCATATAAATTCCACTTTTGCTGCCGCCTTGCTGATAAAAATGGCTATCGACTGCTGGATCCCAGAGACGGAAGGGGGGGGGGAGGGAAGGAAAAATGCAAGAAGGAATTTGAAAATTTCAATTACGCGTGCAATGAAAATTACGAAAACCCACAAAAGTCATTTTTCTTGATCGATTTTTTTTACTTGCTTTTTCCTACGTCCCTGGCCTCAAAAGAAACGCAGGCTAACAATGCAAAGGCAACAGCAGCAGGAGGTGGCGGAGGAGGACGAGGAGTGGAAAAGTGAGAGAGGGAAGGGGATTGTAGCTAGGTGAGGTTGGCGCTTGGATGAGAAGTTGGCGCGATGCTAGCTCGCGAGCAAAAGTAGAAAAAGCAATTTCGAAATCCCAAAGAAATTGCAAAATTCCATGTGGCGGCGACAACAACAAGCAGGAGCAAGGAGCAGCAGACAGGACACAGGACACAGGATGTGGGATACGGGATACGGGATACAGGAGAACAGCAGGATGCCGTTGGCCGGCGGCTTGTGGCTGCTGATATCAACCACCTGCAATTGCAGCTGCCCAGAGACACATCAGTAGGGTTAACTAAGCGCCGAACGAGGGGCCAAAAAGGGTTAAAATGATGCACTCGCCTCCTTTGCACCCTGTCTATGCCATTGTTTGTGTTGACATTTGCCAGCTTGGCTTTGGAGCTTCTTGTAACTCTCTGAGCGCAAGCAGGTAAGCAAAAGCAGCTAGGGGAGCAGCTGAGGGGGTTTTGGGGGAAAACCCAACGGCAGCTGCCTAAGTCTTGTGCTAGTTTAATGTCACCTTGCCAAGCTGCTGCTGCAGCTTCTTTTTGTTCTTCATCTTGCAGCTTTTCTTTTGCCAGCCATAATATTTTCATTTCGCTTTTCACTCACTTCACTTGGGATGCTGCTGAAAACACTTTTCATTATTATACCCTAGCAATGGGCATTGTTGCTCTCTGCACAAATGTGCAACGCACCGGGTTAATGCGAATCAAGTCCGTCTGGCCGTCTGTCCGCCACTTTTTATGCAAATTAATCTTGCATTTTGCTGGCAATCTTATTTAAAGTCGCTGTGTATACGGATTTTTACTACATTTATTTAATGTGTCGGTAGGAATTGAAGAGATCGTAGTACTATATATACTATTATATACTATACATCATTTTAATCTAATATTAATATATCTCATTATAGTATTAGTATAGTTTTCTTTTTAATTAAAAATAATTCTTTATATATTTTATTAATTCTCAACATTATTTTTTCAATTAAAATTATCTTACAATTTTGAGATATCTTACAATATAAATTAAATAAATTAATTTAAATTCGACTAATTATATCACAAAGCTCTAACACAGTGAAAATCTTCGAACTGAGTTGCGCTACATAAGAAAATATAATTTTGGCATTCCCTATCTAAAGTTGATTGCAGTCGTGAAGGGCATTTCAACGTTGTAGCTGAAGTGTTGTTCACTTTTCTTTATTCAGCTTTTCATATTTCACATTTTTGCTGGTGCCTGACAAGGAGTGGAAGCCAGTCTAGGGATCAGCACTTCATCCAGTGCTGTGGGCGGGGAGCAACAAAACAGCTGATGAGGTCATCGCAAATCTCGACCTCAAGGCAACGTAATGCGGTTAGTGCGGTGGCAATTTGGTAAAAGTACACGAACGAATACGTATGTGGGAGGAAATGTGAGTCAGAGATATTTGTGAATTTCCCGGAAAATCAGCCGCAATTGTTAAAGTATCTCAATTGAATTCGTATAAACAAAATACAAAGAAACTACGTCAATCGAATTGTTTATAAATGCTATTCGGCTGGCTGGAATTAATATACATTTCCAATGTGGAATGCAGCTGAGAGAGCGGAGAGCAGAAAACTGGACTTGCAACACAGAGCAAAGACACAGCTTAAGGGGCACGGCCTGCGCGGCACGATTAAATCTTTCAACGCCTCGCAACTGAGTCATTGTTGAAGTCGAGCGGACAGCAGCAGCTGTGGCAGCAACAACAACAACCACAACAACAACTGCTTGCGTTCATATTCAAATTTATAGAACGTGCAATGAATTTTGAATAACTGAAAATGAGTAAACACTCGAAGCATGAGGCAATTGCTGTTCGGTTGTTTTGGTCGCCCGTCTGCGGTGCCTCTTTGGTGACCAGCTTAGTCATGAGTAGAAACCACTGAGACTGAAACTGCAGCTTGACCTGCCATCAAAGTGATAACCTCCGAGCGGGGCTTTCAATAGACGACAACTTTGTGCGGCGATAACCTTCCACATTTCTTTGCCTCACTCGCTGATTACAGCGACTGAGACTGAGTCTCGTCTTTGTAGTTTTCTTGTTTTTGATTTCATTTATTTTTAGTCTGGTGCTCGTAAATGGTCAAAGACAAAGTGGTTCTAGTTCTGTTTTTATGATGCATTCTACTTATGATAAATTCTATTTTAAATATGCGTTTCCACAGTATAATTGAGAGTCTAGAGCAGCCAGTTTTTTATGGTGGTGGCTCACAAATTGTTATGGCCCTCGTAGCTGGCGTCATTTATGGCCTGCTCTTTGTTCGCAGGCGTTATTTCAAATCATTTACTTGGCTGCCCATCGATACGATTTGAATTGTTTACTCGGTGGTCCAAGAAAGTCTAGAAAGACTGAGAATGTAGATCAAGCTCCATTTCCTGCCCATATACATCGTCATTGTTTGCAGATCTCAGTCAAATGGGCGTTTGCATGACAATTTATTTGCATTGCAAATTCAATTTGTTTTTGCAACTGCAACTGCAACGGCAGCAGCAACAATGGCAACGGCAACTGCAACAAATTTCCTGGCCAATGCGACATATAAGGTAAATTTCCAAATGGACATAAATTTTGCTAGCAAGCAGCCAACAATTGATATACCAATTACCCAACTGCCCGTTGACCAACTGCTCAACTGCTCAACACGGACAGACAATCGAGGGGGCAACAATCTCAGTCTGGGAAATTAGCAGCACTAGAAGTGGCTTAAAGACCGGTTGAATAGCTCGAGCCTTAACTGGCAGCACAGTTTGGCTTGGCTCCACGCAAGGGTCAATGCGAGTGTGAAGCTTTTGGGTCCCTGGATAATTGCAGTTGGCCAACAAAATATTATTGGCCATGCCGAATAATTGGCAATTGCCATTTAGCCAGTTTGCCAGCCATATCCGATTCGATCTTGCCGCTGAACTGAGCTGCGCTTGCGCAGACTTTGCGAAGTTGCAACTTGGTTGCAGAATTGGCGATTTCATTGTCGCGATATGCGCTTCAATGGTTCGCGTAATGAGCCATTATTGTTGCGTTCGTTCGGTTTTTTATGGCCACGCGACCAACTGGCGATGCAGCTGCCCTGCGCCGGCATTTTGGCCATATTTGTCGCCTGTGTGTGGCACTCGAGTTGCCAAACTCAGCTCAAGTTGCATCCTTGAGATGTGCGTGAGTCGCGCATCAAATGGCAGCAGTCAACGACTCTTGACTCTATCAAGTACGACTCTCAAGTCGAATCAAATACCAGCTGATTTAAACAAGCCTTGTCTCCGGATGTTCCGATTTCAATTGGAATTTTTGAATACTCCTCATAATGGCACTGTTACATTGTAATCGTCATGCTGCATATATGGACATTGTGGCATCTAAGCTCTCATTTTTCTCTGCATGATGGTCAAATGGAAAAAAGCCATACAACTTGCGACTTTATAACTTTGAGAAAATAGCCGAAGAATATTCACCACTGCTATTTCCAAGATAATTAGGTTTAAACTTGAAATAAACTTTAACAATAAATAAAGTGTAAGAAAACTACGAACATATTGATAATTGTTCTTTGGACAGTAGTTTGAAATTATTTAAATTATGAGGAAACAAGACAGTTTGATATATAATTTAAATTTTATATGCATTTTTAATTGTGATTTTGAGAATTTTGGGCTGTGCCTTGATAGTTAGTTCTGCCAGGACAATCCATTTCTTTATATAAAAATGCTATTGAATGAATTGACTAATAAAAAAGTGCAACATTTTATTTTACATCTTTCGGTAGTTTTTAACATCAATTTTCATTAATCCCTTAATATTAAAATATTTAAATATGCATCTGGATAACTACTTAAAACATAATATTAATCAGCAGAAATATATAAATTCTATAATACAAAAAAAAATCCCACATTTCAGAAAGAACAAAAAGATTGCTTTCTATTTTGCTTTATCGCCTTAGCTAAAAAGTCTTGATAAATTTTAAATAAATACAAATTCTAAGCCAAAGGAATGTCAATGTCAAACATGATTCATAAAACGATTCTGCGAATTGAGAGAATGAAATCTTTTATTCGCTTAAAATTAATGATTTAATCTGTTGGAGATGTGGACATTAATTTCTTTCACAGACTATATATATTTGTAAAAATGAAATTTTAATATACGTCTAATAATCGATTTCTTCTATTTCTTTCTTGCAGGTGAGTTCAATGACTATGTTCACTTAATAATTGCGCTCCTGATTGGTAAGACATGTCTCACTCTTTTAGTTAATAGAATTTACTAAAACATCTTGTACAGCATCTTGTGAATTCCAAGCTAGAAAATCATACTTCCTGCTCTCGTTGCAATAATAATACAGAGTTTATGTTGAAGGGGCGATAACAATATCATTATCGTAATGACTCAAACTAAGTACATTTGCGTTGAGCTCTGTGGCGCCGCCACAATGCCGACTTATGTAAATATCAATTTTCACTTCATTGCAAGTGGAAAAGTATTTACGAGTATCCGAGCATCGAGTCAATGGGAACATCGCAGCTGCAAAGGCCAAACAACCAATTTTTTATGGTATTCTCTCGTTTGTTTTTTTTTCTTCATCTTCCACTATCAGCTATAAGAATAATGTACAATAAGTAGTAAAATAAATCGTAAAAACAATCGCGCAGCAACGGGCAATCAAGAAATGTATGCCAACAACAACCAGCAAGTAACAGGAACTTGCTGAGAATAAGCAAGAATATTGTTTGCTTGACTTGAGAATACCTCTAGAAGGATGTGGGGCTTATAAAGTTCGCATACATTTTTTTTTAAGTGTACAAATAAATAGGAATAGCTCTGTTTGGGGTGTAAGTATTATTAATGAATTGATATTATAAATGAATTTCAGATTTCTGCTGCTTAATGTCGCATATATCCGTTGCTTGATAAAAACATCTTCAATCTCGTTGAATTTCTTGCAGTCAGTAGGTTCTATTTTGTCTGACTTATTCTATATACCCATTACATTTCTTTGATTCTGGGTATCACTAGATCAATAGCCATCAGTACAGAGAGCCTCTCTTCTCTAATTATCAGCATAGCGACTTTGCTTTTAGCTTTCTTATGTTGTCCCCAGTTTGTAAACATTATAAATAAACTGCTATGAAATCGCAATATATAACAATACTAAATGCATATTTTTGTTACTAGGCACTCAATCAACTGCTTCACAGATGCGTACAAAATATTTGAATTAATTATTGTAGGGTATATTTAGAACATGTACTCATCTCTTGAACTACTTTATAAACCTTTTATTTATATATTTCTATTACTATGAACAATGTTTTGGACATTGAAGAAATTGTTTAATATTAAATAAAGATCAGGAAATACAAAAAGTTTAATTTATCTTTTAGTTAATATTTTTAATGAGAGAATGCAAATGAGAAAACTTTTAAATAAATGTAAAACAAAATAAATACAAAACTTTAACAATATCTTATAGCTAAAATTATAAATGAAAATATGAATAAACTTTTAATTGAACATCTAAAAATTAAAAAGTTGATACTTTTAATTTTTAACTTAGAATTAAATTCGATGATCAGATTAACTTTGTGCTTCTGGCTGAGTTAAAATTAATTCAATCCGTTTGCTCCCTTCGCACTGCATTTTGAAGCTAAATCGTTACCAATTCTTCTCTGAATTTGATGCTTTCCCTTAGTTGAGTATACCCACTTATAGTGCGCAGTGCAGGGTATATCAACAACAGCAGTCCTCTGTACTCAGCAGTTGCCGCTGCTGGGTTCTCAGTTTCTCTGCGCTGCATTCAACGCATTTTTTGTAGCTGCCTTTTCTTGTTGTTGTTTTTTTGTCTTTTTGGGTCGCCGCAACTAAACGATTTTATCAGCAGAACAAAATAGAAGTAGGAAAAAGCTCAAAATGAAAATTACCAAAACAATATGTATGTCTTGTAAATGTATGTACAGATAGATATCCACAGCTCAAATACTCGAATGTTCGAATACTCGTATATTCAATAAGATGGCGATATAATCAGCGAGCTTTTGAGGGAAAAACGCTGGAAAAACAGCGTGTATTTAGTTGGCTTGGGATTGTGTGGCAATTAAAGCGCAGCCCGAGAGACATTTGTCAATAGATTGGCCCCTCGTTCGGCTGACCCATACAATCGAGGCACCTTCAGTGCCCCCAAGCGAGCCTCAAGCGAACCGAAAATGATGTTTATCGGCTGTGCCATTGTCTTCTCTCGACCAAAAGGTAGTCTCGAAGGTTTTGCGCCGCCAACTTGGCTCGTTACCCAAATGCGTCAAATGACAAATGATTTAAAATTTATTATCGCCGACAGCTTCAGCTTCAGGTTTGTCCCCACAACTTTTGCATGAGCGAAAGTGAAAACGTTGCTCTGACTTTTGTGACATGTCTGTGTTAAGGTTTTTCTCTCGATGATTAATCGATGGCCCGAACCGATATCGAGCAACTTTCCAATTTCCTCATAACTGGCAAGTACTCAAAAAAAAAAAACGTATAGTATAAACCCTTTTGGCTAGTTGTTGTTGTTTTGTTGGCTGCTGCTTAAATTTGCGTAAATTCATAAAAGTAACAATAATTTACAATTCGTTGGGTTTGCTGTGCGCAAATTTGCAGTTTGCCATTTCGGGCGCTGCCTTTTGCCAATAACAACAATAACAGTGCTGGCAAATAAACAATGCACACACACATACACACACATTAAACTATCAAAATAAACAACAATGCAGGTGGGGGGGGGGGGGGGACGGAGGGAAGCTTAACTTCACATTGAACGCATATTAATCAAGCGCATAATTTGCTGCTCACTGGCAAACGAACGTGAATAACGAGCGATAAAAACTTGGCAAATATAAAATGCAAACAAAATTGGTTATAGAGGGGGGAAGAGTGGGACGAGAGAGAGGGGTGGAGGAGGGGGGCAGATTGCGGTTGTAGGGTAACTATAATGGCCGTCAGCCATTGAATTTGCAGCAGTTGTTGCCTTATTGTTGGTTAACCATTGAAGAGCCATTTTCAAAGCGGCCCAAAAATTTGTGCTGTGGCTGCCACACACACACACACACACACACACACACACACAGCAGCAGCAGCAGAGTGTATTTGCATTTGTGTGCATTTTGGTGGCTGCTGTTTATTTTAGAGTTGATTTTCAAGTGAACAGTTTACTTAATGCACGCAACGCAACGCAACGCAACGCAACGCAACTCGATGCAAATTACGCATACGCCAGAGTTGCCAGCGTTTGCGGTTAGCCAAGCAGCGCACATTCCCCTCTCTCTTCCCCTCTCTCTCTCTAGTTGTCTGCCATGCCAATAATTTTCGATAAGTGCCACGCCCACACGCATACACATCTGGGGTGATGGGGGCTGAGCTCTCTCGTCTCTCGTCTCTCGCTTCAGCGTTAAATTGCAGGCACTTTAGATTCACATTCAATTAATTAATTTAAGCAAATTGTTTGCTTCAAATTAATTGAATTTGCATTTAATTTGCGCTCACGAGAGACAGCAACAACAGCAACGACGAGGCAAGTTGGTCCGTGAGTGCGTCAATCTGTCAGTTTAGCAATTCTCGACCTGCTCTGGTTAACCCCACCCCTCAAAAGGTCGCCCAATTGATTGCCAATTTGAGACGCGCCAACAAGCCACCTCGCCTTGCCACGCCTCCTGCCTTGCCCCCAAAATCCACCCAATAAATTAGTGAAATGTATTAAGTAACTTCACTGCTGTGAACAACAGAACACCGCATAGCGGAGCACAAACAACAGTGCAACAGCGGCCGAATATCAATATTAAATGTTGCAAGTTCGAGGCGGGGCGTTGACTGCGCATTTTTGCTGCTGGCTGCCTGAAGGACGCCAAAGGGGTCCTGAATAAACTGAATATGCACGAGTATTTTGTAGCAGCCAGCATTCACGTATGCCGTGAATGCGTGAAAACTGCCCAATGAATACATAAATGGTTTAGCAAATAGCTCGAAATTCCATTGCGCTGCTGCTCAAAATCATGCAGTTCAATTGGCAAACAAACAGCATAGAAAATGCACGCTTCCATATAATAATTTTGGATTTATGTGTTAGACTCCTATATCCGGTCTTTAAACATCAATTTTACAACTTTTGTTTATTGGACTTTTATTCTATTACGAAAATTTGAATCATTGATCAAATAAACAACAAGTTTGCATAATTTCATTTGTCATACATCAATAAGACAAATTGTTTTATAACTTTATGTACTAAATTATTTTACGATTTCGCAATATAAATTCTCTATTTATTTCCTTAAAATTCAATTTAAAAAAATATATGTTATCATGTGTTTTAGCAATAAAAATAATACCTTTGGATCGACTTAATACATCAAGGTCGTTGTTTTTGTTTTTAATAAAACTGAATACCAACTAAATATTAAAACAACTGAATTAAATATTTAGAAATAACAGGGTTAGTTATTTTTCACAAATTTGGGAATATTACTATATATTCTAATTAAATTTTATTTTTTGTCAAAAATTAAGAAACTTTTCCCTAAAAAATTCATTTAAAAAAATGAGTTTATTATATTCGAATTACATTTTATTTTTTGTCATTCATTGTTAGATCGAACTGATATTTATTATAATTGTGTTATTGAATTTACTACCAATATTCAAAGTACTCATAGATAACAATAAAATAAGTAGAAAATTGACAAATTATTACTTCAACCATTTAGTAACAGTTTACTTTAAAAAGAACTCGAATTTATTTCTTTAAATTCGATTTCAATATTTTCGAGTTAATTTAATGCACACTCCACGTTAAGAAAACACATGTTAACACGGGCTTAATTATATAGTATAATTTATACAATGGCATGGTCGTAAAATGCAATCGTAACCGCTGGGCATGGAGGGAAATATTGAGTTCACCAACCTTTCGCACTTGGTCAATCGGTGGCGCGTTTACCTGCCACGCGGAGGCAAGCTGGACGACAGTTGAACACGAACTGATGTGAGGACTGAAGAGGTGACAAGACAAATAGATAATAATGCAAATGCTGGATTTATTTCATCATGCAGCAGAGACAGAGAATGGAAAACAAAACTAGTAAAAGTTTAGTTCAGTTTGTGGCACGGACAATCGCCATGTAGGCATAATGATAATACCTACATAAGAACATATAATAATTGCTATTAATTTTAAGCCAATTAGCGGAGATGGAGACAAGTTGAAAGCAGCCTGAAAGAGGCGCCATATAAAAAAGAGGCGAATAATTTGCGCTTTTCACACTAATTAAATGCGAATGCGAAGCGAATGAGCTGACAACTGGCAAATGAATTGCACTAAGGCAAGTGCAGAGACAGAAACAGAGATAGAGAGAGAGAGAGAGAGAGAGAGCAAATAGTGACAGAGATGGAGAGTGAGCGAGATTAAAGCAGTGTTGCATGCTACACAAATGATTAAAAATGTAAATTTTAATTCAATTTCGTCGGAGAATAAAGAAAAATAAAACTAGTAGTCGCTGTGTAAAGTGGTTTATTGTGAGCCAGCACAGGACACGCTGAGTGATCCTGGATGTGGGATGTTCGCAGGATGCCCCAGCTGCTGAGACAGACGGGCCAAGTGACGCGACAAACTTTGCCGCAAGGCAGCGTGAACAAAATACAGCAGTGGAAAAAGGACGAAAACGGCAAAAGAAAAGCCGAAGCTGATAAAGTAGTTTGCCGGAGGCCAATCAGATGAACACTGGGCGATGGAAGGTGGAAGCATGAAGTTGAAGTAGATGGGCGGAAGCTGCCAGCGACTCAGCGAGACAATTGCAGGGCGAGTGGCACGAGAAAAATCTTGAGACAAATCGAATTTCTTATTTTTTTCCCAGAAAAAAACAAAACAAAAAACGTCTTTCATCTGCGAAAAGAAACAATGGGACTCCAGCATATAAATTAAAGGTTTTCAATTGCATATTCATTTGTCATAAGCAATGCGAGTAGACTGAAATTACCAAATGTTTTCTTAGAATGTCGCATTTAATTTCGCTGATTTCAAGAACAATTATTTTTAGAATTTATATCCATTCAATTGTTTGTCCTTAATAAGATTTTTAATTATTGTGCAATTTTACAACTAGGAATCACAAAATTTGGGTTGGAATTAATTATACTAAACTAAAATTTTGCGATTCCCTTTATTTCAGTTGTTTGTCTAAATTCAATTTCAAAAGTTATTGTCGTAACAAAAATTTAATCATAAATAATTAATTGCATAAGATATAAATATAATACAAATTTAATAATAATATTCAAATCTTCATTTGTGTCAAAAAGAAAATTTAAATGGATTTTTAAAATCTTGGAGGACCACATTAATTGTTAGACGCATAAACCGTATATTTTAGTAGTATATCATATTTAATTTGGATAATTACAAGACTAAATTATTTTAAATGCATAATTTATGTGTGTTTATAATGAAGGCATTTTCTTTGAATAATCTCTAATTATATTTTACAAACAATTTTTTTTTTTGTGGGTGGCTGATAAATGAGGCTTACAATAAACAGATAGATGGAACTACAGAAATTATAACAATACCTTATGTAATCAGTAAGCTGCTGCAGTTAAGTTAATACACGTGTAAAAAATGTATAGACTTTAATGATTACTAATTAATTCAGGTGCATAGAGTCGGCACGTGTGTCACATTTGGCCTTTGTTTATATACATTTATTTATTTATTTATTTTATATTTGAATCGCTGGGTCGCGCTGTACTGTAAACACGCCAACTGGGCGCAGTTATTCAATAATAATTAATATTTAATAATTACAATAATATTTATGCTGAAATCAAGTTTTCAGATAAACAATATCACTTTTTTATTGTGTTAATTTCAGGGCGGTTGTCGAGGGAAAAGGGTCGAATGTGTGACGGGGAAAATGCGATTTTAATGCGCTTAATGAGCTCGGCTCGTTGAATGCCTTTCGCTGTTAATTGGCCAAGTTATAGTCGTTATAGTTCATTAATTCGATATGGAACTGGATCTATAATTTCCCCAGGGAAATTTCTGGGCTTTGTGGTCGCCGAAAACATAAACTGACTAAAAGGTTAGGACATCGTCGTTCCTTTCATCCTTCATCTTGCAGTGCTGAGTGAAATGAATCTGCAATTCTATTCCATTTTATCTGCTGCTCCATTTTGGTTTTTCCTTTTTTTCTGCTGCCATGAGGATGCAAAAGGACGCTGATGATGCCAGGTGTGGATTTAATGCGCGTCAGGTGCAGTTTGAAAGCGAGTTGGGGGAGTTGGGCTGCCATTTTGCTGGTTTCGCTCTGCGCTTTTTGCCATCGCGGCGGGCAAAACACTTTTCTCCTTCGCCACAAGCTAAGCCAAGGCAAGGCAAGGCAAGGAAAGGAAAAAATATAGATGTGGCCTCGACGCGGATTCGCGGACTCTTCGAGTGTAACAGATCCAGCAGCAAATGCAAATAACTTGCAGATTTTTTTTTTTTTTTGGTTTACGAGGCAAATGGCAAAAGAGAAACGCGGCATGCGAAACTGTGGCAAGGCTGTGGGTAATCAACAAACGTTTATGGATGCCACAGCAGCTTCAACTTCTGTGCACCTCCTCATCATCAGACACACTTGATGAACTCGTTGATGATCGCCATCGCCGCTCCAGTTGCAGTTGCACTTGGTCATTTGTCCCGCCGCGCTCTGTTTGAGCACTTTTTGATGAACCGCCGTCGAAAAAACGAAAAAACAGCAGAGTGCAGAGTCGGATGAAGGATTTGTGTTGCGCTTTTTGGTGGCAACTAATTGGCCAACCAATCAGCTTGCCTCATCTTATGCTCATTTCCACTTCCATAAATAATCTCATGTTCGAGAGTTTTGCTCTCTTCATTTATTTTCACATTAACCATCCTCTTAACTAGTCATCGATTCCATCTTCTTCCCTTGGCATATTGTGCACAGCGTAGACGCAAAGTGAAAATTCAATTTGCGAAAGCGCGGAATAAACAAATTAAATCATAATTAATAAATAAGAAAAGATACGAGCAACTGCAGAAGGGAAAATAATTGAAATAGCTCTGAGAGCTTGAACTTTAGCATAGAGCCAATAGAACTCGGCATGTTTATTGAACATTGTCCGTCGTTCTGTCTGTCCGTCACTTAGATATCAGACTACTCAGAGTTTTTGCATATTATAAGTGACTTTTTTTTACTATTAGTCTCGCCTGTAAATTTAACACATTTTTGTAACACAAACTTAGCTTGAGATACATTTTTTTACATTATTTAACTGCGTCTGTTTTAATATTCGCATTGGATAATAAACACATCATTATAACATTAAAAAGTATCTCGTTGGCAAAAGCAAAATAAAATAATAATTTGACTATTAATTACTCATCATTAAATCCCTTCCATTTTTCGTGGAATTCAATTTGTATAAAAAAATATTTTCATTTTTGAGAACAACGCTGCAAATTTTGTTTTTCTTAAACCACCTGATACTGTGTCATGTATGATATCAGACAACTTTTTGCTAGACAAATAAATTTAATTTTGAAAACATGTTCAACTATTTAAATGTTGCTGTGTTTCTTCCATTGCATAATAATAAAATTAATATCACGATATTGGAAGAATTCCCCCTCTAAATATTTTTATTCATTTTTTAATTCTTTCGACTTTTGGAGTATACAAATTGTATACTATTTTTTTTCTTAAAAACATCAGATACAATATTTTATCTTCTATTGCACAATAAACGCATATTGAATGAAGAATTAAAGCGTCTGCAATCTGGCAATTATTTACTCTTCTTGCTGGGTATAAATTATATTTATTTTGTTGGTAGAAAAACGCTGCAAAATGCAGCTTCGTTTTTATTCCCTAATTGGGATTTCCAGCTATCGCTTATGAGAATTATAAATTGCTGCACAAAAATGGATGTGCTTTCTGTGGGTGTGGCTGGAAATTACCAAAGTCAAGTGCAAACAGCTTCCACTTCCACAGGGGGGTAAATAAAATAGAATGAAAGTGGAAGGTGGCAAATCGAATTGCTTATCACCATTTTGGCCTGACAGGCATCAGCATTCGATTCAACGAGGACACATTCGTTAAAGTGCTCAGGTGACTCGTCTCACCTCAGTTGCGTCTGGCGAAACCCTTTTGGCATTGGCATATCCTCCGTATAGTTGACAAAATATGCAGCTGCGTCGTTAGCAGTCGGTAGGAGGAGGAGCAGCCGAGGAGGAGCTGGGAAATTCTAGTCAAGCCGCCCCACCGAAAATATTTGCAACGATTCGATTGTCAGGCCAATGCCACAAAACCCTGTGCAGCGAGCAGCGAGCAGTCGAGTTCGTTTTTCGGGGGTTATTATTATTTCTGATATATGCGGTCTTACTTTGCGGTTGTCACTCGGTCGCCCTGACATCGCGACGACATGGCCGGAGGATGTCTCTCGGTGCCTCGATGTGGTCGTGTGGTCTTCGCGCCATGTGTTGTCGCGTCATGGTTACATGCAAATGAAGCGTGAGTTCCCTGAAAGGTGTCGAAAACGACTGTGGCAACAACTGGGGCAGGCACAGAGTGGGAGAGAAGAAGTCGCCTGCCTTCGTTTGCATCTACATAATTTTATGCCAACCATTTCAACTTTTATTCCGTAGCTTTTTCATCTTTTGTTGACAGCCTTCTTCTCGATGACGATCAATAGTGCGAGCGAGTCTGTGTGTGTGTGGCCCTTAAGAGTGTGGCAGTGGCAGGCTGTGTGTGTGGCAAGCAAGCCAGGCAGTGTGGCAGCTCTATTTTCAGTTCTCCAATTCGTACAACATGCTGTCGAAATTGTTTCGTAATTGCAATGTTGACAGCAGCCACGTGGTGTATCCCCATCGAAGGTCCTGTCGCCCTCCTTTTGTCTGCCCCTCAATCTGTTAAGCCTGCGACTGAGACTGAGGCTCGAGACGGGAGACTGGAGACTGCAGCTAGGTGCCATTGAAGTCATTCCATTTGCATTTTTACGGCACTGCCAGAACCTCCCAAAATAGGTGAGGCACTCGGCTTATGAGCTGTCGCATAGAGAATTACGTCAAATTGAAGACACAAGAGTGGGTTAGGCTTGAAATGGATTTAGTTCATTTTGGGACAGTTCAGAACGTTTACGCTACGCCTTGAAAAATAGTAAAATGGCATTATAATAGAGAGAGCTTTATGGGTAAAATTACTAAACTAGTCTGCAGGTCGATATTGTTGCCAAAAGCAAGAACGATTCAATATATTTCAATTATCTGATCTGGAAATGCAATGAAATCTAATCTAAAATCAAGAAATGCTGAGTTTTAATCTCGTTAACTCTCTGATAAATGGGAACCACACAAAAAAATAGGAAAATCCATATAGTTAAACTATAAAATATTGTCCTAATATTTTGAATGAAGTAAAACTCTTGCATTTTTAATCCAGTTGCAAAGCAGATTTATGGCAAAGAAATAATTAAGATACAAGACATTAAACTCTGTGATACATTTCTTTAGTATGTATAGTATGTATGCTATTGGTCCTGGAATTGACTTTCACATTCATTAAAAACAATTTAAAATTAACCAAAAAACATCTAAAGGAAAATAAGTAATGATTTTAAACAACTAAATGTACCATAAAATAAATACTGATGCGATTTAATAAATAATATTATATGTGTAGATTTTATAGTGATCTAAAATGTAATAATTAATTCACAAACTCACCATTTAATTTTATTAGTATAAATAACTAAAAGTTGATAGTGACCAGTATCTTACTTAAAAAGCTTTAGCTTGTAGCATTAGCATGAATATATAAATTTAAATAAAAAATTCTTCAATTCAAAGAATTTTACTCTCCAATTGAAAATTCATTTCAACTGCACTTGAATAATAGAATTTTCATAAAAGTTTCTACATTAACTAAGGATTAGTTTTCAGCTACTTTTCTTTCAGCACAAGATGAAAACTGAAATTGTTTTACGAAAAAAGTATAACAATATTGGCTTCAAAGAATTCTTTCAATATGAATTAATTAACGAAATGGCTTTTTGAAAGTGATCATCGATCTTTTACGACTCTATAAAACTCGTACCCAGCTGAGGCTCCAGAATTCCAGCTCGATGAATATTGATAGCTCTGCTTGTCTATTGCAGAATGCACTTTTGCTGTTCACTCACTTCAGTTGGCTGTCGGCAAAAGACTGAGTCTGGAGTCTGCCTCCAGTTGTGTGCTGGGGCAAGTCGCCCGAATCACTTTGTGAATTTTGTCTGTGCCACAAAATTGCTAAAATGCAGCCAGACATTAACGTGTTTCAAATTTTACGCATGCAGCCAAACGAAGCGACACATTTGCAACTCCAGCTTCTGCGAATCAGCATTGAATTGTTGCAGCTTGTCTCCCCACTTCTATCGCGGAGAACTGTTCGAGCTGGTCGAAAAGCCACACATGTGTGTAATTTTCTTTACGAGCAGCCTGTGAAGAGGGGGAAGGAAAAGTGTCGTCTGATAAACGAGGCGAAACTCCAACTCCAATTCCAACTTTAAGTCTGGCTTCTCTGTCGAAATAGAAAATTCAAATTCAAATTTGAAAATATGGAAATGCTTTGGAGATGAAGTCGTCGCCCCTTTCTCCATGTTGCAACGTTGCAGCTTGGATCGTAATTCGATTAACACCTTTGGTGGCGACTATTGGCGTTTAATTGGTTGGCAGCGTCAGTGACGATGGCATGGCCTTGGAGCAACCGCTTCTATGGCGGGTCGTCGCCTGTCTGCGGCTTATTAGGTGCGGAAATCTTTATTGATTGATCCATTGTTTGTTTGGCTTTCCACGCTGATGTTGCCCGCCCGCAGTTTCCGACTCACACACACACACACAACGCTCTCCCCGGGGAATGCCACAGTTGCAGTTGCAGCTTGAGGTGCAGTCGTCGTCATCGTCGTCGTCATCATCATCATCGTCAGCGTCAGGCACTTGAGCACTTGGTTCGCTCGTAATTCTTTCAATCATATGGCGTCCTTTGTCTAAGTGGCAGCTGCTCGATGCCGGCAAGTTCAATCCGGCATCCGGATCTGCATATCGAAAGGGGGACGGACGGAGCAGGGAAAATGCCTTTTCCAACACGTGTTTCTGCTTGCTGCTTCTAATTGTCGATTCCATCGTGGGTCGCTTTTACTGCGCTTTGTTTACACTGCTTTAATTGCTGCAAAAGATTTCAAATCGGAAATCATTCAAAGAGAGCTGCACTTTTATTGCAGTTCTGAAAGAAAAATAAAAGAGGGAAAACGGTTCGATATGCGCAATTTCAAATTCTTTGTCTTAGTTTCGAGTTTTCAATCCCTTGGAAATCTATCCGTCTTCGCATTCTTAATCTTAAACATCAACAGCTAAAACTAAAATATATCGCGAGAAGAATTGGTGTTGCAGTTTCCATTTACTTATGAGACTCTGAAACGAGATGAATGAACAAAGTAAAAAAATAGCTTGTTTAAAAGTGAGAGAAGACTTTAATATTGCAACAAAATGTTGTTGTCTTAAAAAATCAATTTCGAAATATTGCCAATAGTCGTTTTTTTCTTCCTCTTTTCCTTTTAGCTAAAAGATTTTATCTTCTTGTATAAGCAAGAAAAAATTATAGTATAATACTATACAAAAGAACTCTTGTTTAATTTTGTTTATTCTGTTTATTTCTTCTGCTTTTAGATGTTTACCTTAAACTCTCATTTTTTTTAAAAGAATAATTAGAAATTGTGGTCACACAGCAATGTTGCTAGTGTCCTCTTTAATTATTCGTTTATGGCCAAAGAATAAATCAACCTATATACAAATATCTTTCTTACTTCTCACATATAATATATTTTGTATTCCTTTCGGTCATATATTTTTGCTAGTGACTTTAGATTAATTTTTAAATATTTTTCAAATAAAAAAAAACTAGACAGGATATAGAAAGAAAGAGATAGAAAGATAGAGAGATGTTTCTCATGTCCTTTTTAATTATTGGTCCCAGTCTTTAATTCGCAAGTTCAAAGCCTAGGCAAAGCTGCTTTCTGTCTCTATCGTCTTTTGCCTTTCATGTCGCTATCTCTTTCATTCTCTATCGCTATCCTCTCTTTCACTTTTGTCAACGACTTCAACTTCATTTGCAGCTCGCAAATTGCATTGCGCCAAGCTGACGATGGACATGAACAGTTGGCAAAGAAAAAAACATAAAAAAAACGGAGCAGAGAAATCCTCTTTAATTAGTTCGCCTTTCGTTTAATGCAATCGCGAAAATATTTTTTAATTTAAAACGCGTAATTCAATATCTCGCGTAATTTTATTTCTCTTACAAGCAGCGAGGATGGGGGGAGGAGAGGGGCAGAGGTCACTCGGCCAGGACATAAAGTGCCTGCCAGTCATTGTCAGGCTGCTCTTCTCTGCGCTTCTCACCGTGCATCCTGCTGCGTGTCCTGTTCAATTTTTATGCCGCTTGCAACATTTTTGCGTACACTTCGATCAATGAGAATACGCATATATATGTATATATGTATGTGTGCCACATGCGAGTATGTGGAGCAAAATGGGCTGCAAAATGAGCCGCTTGACGCGGCCGAAGCTCTAGAGGCTCTGGCGGCACCCTAAATGACCTGCATTCCAATGGATGCCATTGCCTCTCGAAGCGTTTTCCCCAGTTGTTGTTTTTCTGTGAAAATTGACGCAGGAAATGCCGCAACGTTGGCCCACTCGAGAGAGTTCGAGAGAGTTCAAAGCTGGCGATGATTTCGGGTCAAGAGTTGAGCAACAACAATAAACAAGCAAACAACAATATTGGTCACTTGTTGTTGCATCTCTTTAAAGTCATTGTCCACTCCCCCCATCCCTTTTCCTTTCCCTCTCTCTCTCTCCGGTTCGCTTTTAAGTGCTGATCAAATTTCGTGACTGAAGCTTTAAGTGCAAGCCAAGAGACAAGGGAGAGCCGAATGCACTGCAATGTTTGTCCTTTAACAGGATACTAAGTATCTATAGGAGAGGAGAGAGTTGGGGGCAGGAAAGTAATTGCAAAATGAAGCTGAAATGCAATAAATGCGAAAAGTCTGTCGTCCACTCCACGTCAGGATGAGGAAGAGGAACCTTTTTTTAATAGAAATTCGAGCTGTTCCCTCGAATCAGCAGGAAGTCAATTTAGAAGCAAGTTTTTATTTGGCAACTGTTAATGAATAACAACAACAATCAAGATATTTCATGGGAAACCAACTGTTCGCCAAACAAAACACTGAAACCATAAAAAAGAATATTTGATAGTGTAAAAGGATATTACTGGAACTTTTTAAAATAAACTAAAGTTATTCACATTAGTTAAAGAATCATTACAACGGAATGTAAAGCGATATTATGATTATGTGCTTGAAACTAAGCTTTCTATTTAAATTGCAATTGCTCCGAAAGTTGTGGAATGATCGCTCAATTAACACAAAACTTATCCAATAAACAAAGTATTTACTACTGCACCGCAAAACTTATTGTTCTGACTGAGTCATAATTGAGAACGAATCTGGACAAGGCCGTTAAATTAAAGAATGAAAAGAAATCAACTGAAAAATTGTTGCTTGAAATGGTCAAAGCAAAATCAATTTGCCAACAATTTTTGCACTGATGTGTAAATAACAAGTTGGAAAACCGTTAATCCTAAACCATTCAATATAAATTAGCAAAGCATTTACTTTATTATTGTAGATTTTTTAAATATCAATGATTACTATGCAATACCTAATTGCTTAAATTCTTGTAAGTTCCGGTTCTTACAGTTTAAAAATCAGCATAATCGAATAAAAAATATATATACTATATATGTATATATATTTATTCCAGTCAAATTATTTTCAATAGTTTTCATAAGATTTACAATACAAATTTTGTTTTTAAATTTTTTAATTTATGATTTGTTAAATTTTTAATTCATAATTTATGCAAAATTGCTCTCTTTACTTAAACATGAATAACTATTAAATACTTTAAAGTTTCTTATTTCCGAATATAAAGGAGGTTTTTAATAAATTGTAATATTATTTTGTTTAGTAAAACTTTATGCATTTTTACAATCTTTAATTATTTTCAATCCTTAATTTTTGTAATGGAGATTCCAATAATAATATGTAATATTACATTTTTATATTTTTTTTTTTAAGCCAAATGCATATTTGCAATACCTTAAAAATTAAATTTTTTTTATTTCCGAATCGTATAGAATAGTCGAGTTTTGCAATAAAATGAAATCAAATTTAAGATATCTCTTAATTATTTTAAATTAAACTTTTCTAAATTAAACTATGTGTTGTAGAAAACTAAAATTGTTGAGCCAATAATCAACTCAAGATCTCAGACTATTATGTCGTATAGATCTTCATGAAAATACACAAATATTGTGAGCTTCAGTAATGCATTGTGATTCTCGACTCGTCTCGCTTTTTTTGCCATCTCGAATCGAATCTTTGATATCAGAAATTACTATTATTATACGACAATTTGTTCACTCTGCGTGACCTCTTTCAATTCGAATGTCGAATGTCAAATGTCGCTGGCTTTCTCTCCGTCCCTCTCTCCCTGTCTCTCTCTCACTCTCAGAGACTCTTTCTCCGCGTTTTTTGTGGCATAATTTGCAATGTGTCAGTTGCAAGCGAATTGTGCCCGTTCCACTTCGTCTAGACTCGACTCGACTCGACTCGACTCGCTCTCTGGCTCTTCTTCGAAATGCTCAACATTTTTGAACACAACAGGAAATTGACTTTTCATCGACAGTCAGAAGACGCAGAAGAAGCAGAAGTCCTATGCAAATAATTTCAGTTTCAGGCTCGTGTCGCGTCATGCGGCGTTGCCAGATGCCGTTAAAAGAAGTCCAACGCCGCTTCTTCTTCGTCTGATGCTTCAAAGCTGTCAAAAGCGCTTCAGCAACAACTTCCGCTACATGAGCTTGTGGATGCGGATGTGGATTGCTCTCCCTCTCTCTCTCTCTTCATCTCTCTCTCACGCTAGTAACGGTAACCTGCTCAAAAGTTAAGCCATTAGCGAAATGTCCTTTACTTTGCTTATAACGCAATTTTGTGCTTCTTTCTCTTTGCTGGCCTGTCCATTGTCTGTGTGCTTCGTTAGCCCGAGTTTTGGACACACTGTGCGCCAGTGTGACCATATTGCTGTTGTTGTTGTGCCGCTAAATGACAACCTCACTGTCAGCATTTTAAACTTTTCACCCTCGCGCCCCTTTTTGGGAACAGCAAGCAAAGTTTTTTCGGTTGTTCCTCTCGCTGCATTGTGTCCAGATCCGAAACTTTACTGCAACGTTAATGAAGTTGAAGAATTTTTTGTGTGCTGTTTTGTTTTTTTGTCCGGTTTTCTTCCGTTTCTAATTCAGGTTTTTAGGGGCGAGCTGTTTTTTGTTCGGGATTTGCTTTGTTTCAGCCCCCAAAAAGGTGTAATTAAGTAATGAAATTTGCATTCATTGCAAAGTGCGAAAACTAATTTCATTTCCAATTCACCAACTTATAATGAATTCCTTTTTATTACTTTTCATTTTGAAAATTCTCATGTGAGGAGATTTCTTATTTCATCACCGTTAACAGCAGCCTGTTATGTTAGCTAACATTATGGCAAGTAACAGTGTCAATGTAAATGGCTGCAGGCATCGCGACGCCCTCGCTGTTATTACAGCACTGTTAACAGCTCGCTCTAACAGTCAGATAAGCAGATAAAATTGAACGAAACTGCTAAATGACAACTGCTGCGCGTAACACGGCTGCAAACGCAGCAGCAGCAACAACAATAATACTATACGTATCCCCCACCCGCATATTCGTAGTACTGTAAAACATTTCCCCTGCGCTGCGCTCGCTGCATGTTTTTGGCAAATACTTGAGAACGCACTTTTTAACCTTCAAAACTGCTTCGGCAGAGTTTCGTTAAGCATACGCACTCGCTCTCTGGCGCTCTGTCGCTCTGTCGCTCTCTCGCAGCGTCTGCACAGGAATGGTGGTTGTCGGCGGCAGCGCTGCCAGCGTTGGCGGCGTCGGCAGCGGCGTCATGCGCAGAGCAATGCTCAGCGCCAATCGACTCGTCAAACCAGTCGGGCAACAACAATGCACGCAGCATCTGAAGCCCTCCCACGACACTTGCGCTCTGCCGACCAGCAGCAGCACAGTGTGCTCGCGCTCTCAACGACACTCTCTCTCTCTCACCAGCACCACCGAGTGAGCAACTGAACGAAGGCTCGCTCTCGCTGGCGCTCTCGCAGCTGCCAGCATACAGAAAAATGTAGCTCGGAGCAAAGTTAGTTTGAAATCGTCGCTCGCTGAATTCACTTCGCATTTGAGCCGACCCGCAAGTCACGCGGCCGTCGCGCAACAAACAACAAACGACCGTCGAAGTCGAAATCGAAGTCGCAGTCGAGTTGAAGTTGAAGCAAATTACACAAAAATTTACCGCTTGTCTCGCACCTGTGTGTGTGTGTGCGCGTGTGTGCATGTGTCTATGCATGTGTGTTCGTTTTAGTTGCTGTCTCTTGTCCTGACTTCACTTCCATCTCCGTTTTCGCTTCTGATTCGCGTGTGTGTTTTTGTTCCAATACAATTGTTTGAGTGCAGAGCCAAAATCAATTTTAAATATTGTAAAATCACATTTCATGTATTTTATTGGCAAAATAAAAATATAACAAGTGCCGCAAGTGAAGAAGACAACAACCCAACAAAATGAAGAGAGAAAATACAAATAGAAAATCCAAATAAAAATCGTTCTTGTTGCGAAAATTGATAACAAGCAGGAATCGAAATTGAAATTGAAATTGAATGTGGAATATAAAAGAAACAAGTGCAGTGCAACAACAACAACAACAACGACAATCGAAAAGAAATAACAACAACAAGAGCTCCTTGGAGCAGTGAATTCTTCTTCTCTTCTCTTCGCTTCTCTTCGCCTTGCCTCTCTTCATCTTCCGTCTCTGTCGCGTCCGTGTCGAGTGTCGGCACAACAAAAAGCCGCCAAAATTAAGTTCTCAAAGCAGAGCCAACATCACGCATACCGTCACACGGACAATCTCTACGACGGTGGCACCGACACCGACGACGACGAATGTCCTTTGGAGTCGACCACAATGAATCCCTACGAGTATGAGTCGACGCTCGATTGCCGCGACGCCGGCGGCGGCCTCCCCCCCGGCCCCTGCCCCGGCACCCTGCCCATGACGGGACGCCACCTGGCGGCCGCAGGCGGACCCAACCACAGCCAAACGCTTCAGCATCAACAGAACCAACAGAACTTGCAAGTCGCCGCCGCTGCCGCCGCCGCCGCCGCTGCCGCTGCTCAGCAGTCGTCGCACTACGATTACGAGTATCAGCATTTGCCGCATCGTCCGCCGGATAACAGCGCGGCGGCCAACCTGACGGCGCAACGCACACACGGCAGACAAGGTGAGCGAGAGATTCATCAGCGATTATTCTCCTTTGAACACGACATGTCCGAACACGTTTAGTGAGGCATTGGGTTGCCGAAAGCGCACTGTGGAAACACTTTGATTCCTGTTTTTCTTTTGATTTGTTTTTACTTACAATCTATCTATAGAAAATTAGGAGATTTTGTAATGTTTTTATTCCTTTTTACTATTATTGTTTTTGTATTTGTGCTTTTATTTATAAATGAGTAAATTTTCAACATCTTTTTATTTATTCTTTTTATTAACAATCTATCTATATTATTGAAAAGTTAAAGTGAAAATAAGATATTTTCCTTGTCTCTATCAGTTTTCATTCGATTTGTTTTTATTTACAATCCATCTATAGTCAACTTGGATATATTGTAATTTTTATTAGTGAACAGAGGAAATATTTTGATTCTTTACTTTATATTGTTATTATTTATTCTCCTGTTCTTTCTTTCTTTATTTACAATTATTATTGAGCAGATTTAGCTGGTTTTATAGCTCACAGTGGAAGTACTTTTGTCTCTCTGTGTATTATTGAGTTGTTACACTTTTGTGTAACTACAAAACCTTTGGGAAAACCAGTTATTTGGTTGCCGAAAATACTTGTAGCACAGATTTTTGCACAATGTTGATTTTATTGTACAATGTGCACTCAGAAAACATGTTTGCTGCCAATTAAATTTGCAAAAAGTATACAAATATTAAACTTAATAATCAAACTATTTTAATTTATTATTCCATAATTTTACGCCTATAGCTTAGAATTGCGTTACATTTGAGAATATTTACATTTTAAATAATGTATTAAAAATTCATTTTGGCAGTGTAATTTATAAAAAAAAGTTGAATTGCAAAATATTAATTTTTTTGTGAGGCCAAGAAAATACATAACACTTTCTATTTTATGTGCAGAATTATAAATAATTTCAATTGGTTTTAGTGCAGTATTCTTCAATATTTTAAAAGAAGGCGTTTGCTAGTCTACAATTTAATTCAAATTTACGAATAAATAATTATTTGTATAAAGCAAGAATTCAACAAAGTTGTGACAATAAATGTGGGAAAGAAAGCTGAATATCATAATATTTTACAGCATTGAAAACTATTAAATAAATATAATGGGTCAATTATTTTAGACTAAAAAGTGAATTCAATAGAACCTAAATCAGCTGAAGATTGTTTAAATTTGTAATTCAAAAAATAATGTGCTCAGCAAGTGCAATAAATGAATACAAATTGTACATAATTGTAATTAAAATAAATAAGAGTGTTGGACGGTGAACTCTTGATAAGTGCATAAACCGCTTGCTTAGCGTCTCATTGCTATGAAAATTCAATAAAAAATAGCCGCTAAGCTATCGGCTATCAGCTGTACGCTTTAAGCCCACTTAAGCACTCTATGCATACATTTCCAGCGCTGTTTCGTTGGCCATGGCCGGCAAAACTTTTTGCATGGAGCCACTGAGCTGGCAAATGAAAATTGCGCAACTCATTTTCATCTACATTTTCATAAAGCGCGGACCAAGAACTGCGTGCCGTGAAAAACTTGCGACAACTTGGAACAAATTAGCGGCGCTTATCGCCCGACGTCGCCAGAGCTGCAAACATTTTGCATAAATTAAACAAATTAAGGAAAAGCCACGGCGGGAAAGTGAATTCAACAGTCGTCAGTCGACAGTCGACAGTCGACATTCGACGGGTAGAATGACATTGAGATTGCGATTGAGATTGGTCGCTGGCGCTGTCGTGGCTTTCCAGCATGATTTTTCCGGGTGAGCGAGCGGGTTTTTCATTATTTGTCTTATTAATAAAATATAAAAGCGTCTGCGGCAACAATAGAAATAGAGCCTGCGAATTATGAGGATGCCCAACTGGCTGAAAAACCTTCCAACCCCATCCGCCTCGCTTCTCCTTCATGCTGCCTCCAATCGCACAGTCGCATATTAAAGAATTCCGAATGCGATGCCTGCGGCAAGAGGAAAACCTCTCAAAAACCTCGAAAAACTCTCGAGCCGAGCCGAGTTTCGAGTGGAGTTTGGTTACAATTGCCACAGAGCAGCCCGCCTCAGTCTCTTGTCCTTTGTGCGTTGTCCTTTCGGTTTGTTTGCTTGCTGCCTGCATTTCAAAGTAGTTATCCCTTATCCTCTATCTCTATCGCTCTTTGAGTCGCTTTTGATAGCGTTTTTTTTGCAGCAAATTAAATTTAAGCCGCTGCCTGTCACATAAATCCCGTCTAGCAGCTAGAACTACCTAAAACCGAAACTCTGCTCGCCAAATCCTTTTACCGTGTTGCCAAACATCCTTTCTTTCTTTTTTTTATTTTTTGTTGCTTTATTTAGAAAAATGAGAATCCATAGTACAACTTATTTCTCTACGCATTCTCTCGTTGCCCTTTCTCCTCTCTACTATCGCAATCTGCCGCTTCAATTTTATTATTTCCGACTTCTGGCATTCGAACTTTTGGCCACACAATTACACATACATAAGCATGTGTGTGTGTGTATGTGTGTTTGGCATTTACATAACTTTTTCACTGGCATTTCCTTCTCCATTGCCCCGTTTTGTTGGTGTTATAAAAACAATTGCTGAACAATTGAAGCCTCTAACGAAATACAAGGGGCAGGGGGGCAAGAAAAAAGTGAAGGCAAGAAGAAAAGCTTTCTTTCTTCTATTCTGCATGCACACAAACACACACACACAAAAGTCGGGGATACCTGCTGGAAAAGCTGAGTGGAAAAGCCCGCAAAACAAAATTGTAAATTTACAACAAAAACACCGAAATAAATTTCGTAACTGCAAACAATAAATTACAAAACAGCTACTGCTACAACAACAACAACAATGACGACTTTCGGCACTTCACTTTTGGCGAAAGAAATAAAATTCAATAAAATGGGCGCTGGGGGGTTGGATTGGGGAATCGAGGGGTTGAGGGGTTGAGTTGGGGGCGCGGCTCGTAAATTTTGCACCACTTCAGTGGGCAGCTGGCAAAAGGCAACACAGTCTTCCCTACCTCCCTAACCTCCCTCCCTAACCTCCCTCCTCTCTTCGACCACCCTTCAACACTCCGGCTTGTTTCGTTTGTCTCCTCGTCGTTTGCCGCGCAGCTTGTCATAAAAAATGCTGAGCGAAAATGTTGCGCCTTCTTTTGGCTTCTTTCGGTTGATTTTTTGTTTTTTTTTTTTTTGTTCATTCTTTTTTATGTTTGGCATAAAAATCCGCTGAGAATGGAAAATGAGGAAAATTCTCCGCTGGCTGGCAGCTGTTGATGTGTGAAAATTTTGCAAAACAACAACGAAATTACGGGCAACAACAAAAAATAAAAGAGAGAAACAGAAACAGCAACGAGAAAATAGCAAAATTCATACTTATTAGAAATTTGGTGTATTTTTATTTATGGCTTCTGATTTGCATCACTTGCGATGTGCTTTTTTTAGCCCAGCTCCAATTAGCGAAATTAACTTGGCCACTCTGTTTTTTTTTTTTGGCCATGCCGCACGCTCTTGGCCAGATGGCCCCCAATGTCAATCACAAAGACGCCAATGAGCAGCAATAGCGAAAAAAAAGAGTCGAAGCCGCACGCAAGACATTTGGAAATTGAATGCAAACAAGGTCGTTTCAACCTCGAATCGAAATGTGTAATCGCTTAACAACAAATACAGTACACACATAAATAAATATATTTATGTGGCAGTTTTTCTCACACTGATTTTTCCAGCAGCGCAAAAAAATATTATTTGTTTATACCGCGCCTGATTGCTTTATGGCCCCACGAACCCCGGATCCGTGGAGCTAATGAGGCCGCTCCCTCCACATGCCACAGCAGCATTACTATATATCGTAGTTGTTGTTGCTATTGTTGTTGTTGCGGCATGTGGTTTTGGCCAGCGGTAGCGACTCCTGAGCAGCCACTTGGCCACTTTGAGTGCTCGCACTCAGCTCGCCTTGTTTATTTTTCATACTTTGCAAAATCTAATTCTATTTTCGGCTTTTCATTCAATTTTTATGCGTTTAACGCTGTGAGCGAGAATTGTTTCGACTTTTTCGACCAGCAGAATACCTCAGAAATAGGTTTCCCCGAAAGTTTCTGATTAAATATAATATTAATAAATAAAAATAAATATTAATTTGAAATAATATATGTATATAAATGAACAGAATAACAAAATAAAAATCCATTATAATAAATATAAAATGAATAATAATTTATAATAATACTATATATACAAATAATAAAATAAATACAAATAATGAATTACAATAATAAATAATAAAAATGAATTGAATTTCTTTTAGTAGTTTTACATATAATAGGTAGTATTAATTGTTGTGACCTTGTTCTTTGGCATATTCTCACCTTACAGGGTATCTGCTAGCTAGTTACACCCTCGTTTTGAGCAATTTGACGTGATTTGTATAAACACAGCAGAATTTTGTTTGTGATGTTTAGATTGGTGTGGTAATTATTGTTGGCGGGTGCGGTTGTTTCTTGCTTTTGGATCTCGATTTGCTTCGATTTGTTTTTAGTGGATGCCGTTCCGGCTCTGCTTCCTCTTCTCGCTCTTCCTCTTCTTCGCCATGGCATTGCATGTTTCAATAATTTTGAGCTTGATGTAGTGTTATGGCTGCCGTTATGGTCGTCTTGAGATATTCTACATGAAATCGATGCTTCACGTTGTGAATGCCATTTGCTGAATTAAATTTCCAATTTTGGTAGTTCAATTTACATACAAAATAGTCAATGCATGACTTTTTTAATACTTATTTTCAATAACGCAAAATGTAATATAATATTTGCTACTATATAATTGGAATTGATTTTATTTTAATACTGCACATCAAGCAAAAATACATTATTGCAGAATATGTGAGTAATGAAATGTAAATTGTATCCGCATAATTTACCAGAATGTATCTGCGAATGTATCTGGCAGATAGCTGCTCTCATTTGCCCTCGCAATCTATGTCGCAGGCATAACAATAATTTCGCTGCCACAATGGTATTAAAAACCTGCTTATCGACTCTTCCAAGTGATCTCACTGGCCAAAAGCAGCTTACGTCCTCTGCAGCCTGAGGACCTAATCCTCACTTGCCGCTAAGCTGCTCAGCAACTAATCCTTAGAGTCAACTTCATTGGCGAGCTGGCGCTAGAGACCTTTAATGACGCCATAAGCACAGCTGTCATATTATGGCTTGTTATAGGGCAGTAAAATATTTAACAATTGTCAGTTTTACATTCATAACTCGCCTCCTCTCTCTTGGAGTTCTTTGGGGCTGGGCAATCAATGGCAGCAACATTTGTAAAATGTCTGCAGCGATTTTCGCATCGCATTTTCATTTTTTTTTTTTTCGTCGTCGAGAGCTGCGGAAACTGTCAATGACAGCAGCTCTGACTAGGCGCCGTCGAGTGAAATTCCAACTTATTACTTCCTGACAGCTGTCAAAAAATATGCAAACACCCAACAACAACAAGAAATATGCAAAACTATGCGTCGAAATTGTGCGCAGCATTATGCAAATCAAACCGATTTGTAGCAGCCCAAAAAGGAGTTGAAAAAGGTAACAGCACAAAATTGACAGCGCCATAGACGGGATATTCGAAATGTCAGCAGCAAACACACAAACACAACACACACACAAAGAGGTTGGCAGGGAGACAAGCCATGGAATGCTGGGAAAATTACACGTAAACAGCATGAGGTCCTTTTTCTTTCCTTTTCCTTTCTTCTTTTTGCATCACACCGACAGGACACTCTGCCTCAGTGGCAGACAAAAGCCCCTTAAGCCCACACACTCAACCTGGCACACGAGTCCTGCGATAATGATGCGCAGTCCAACCGCAAATGAGCAGCATTCTCAGATAGAGGGAGAGAGAGAGAGGGAGAGATAGAGAGAGAGAGAGAGAGGAGCAGCGATAAATTAGCGCCGAAAATTTGTTAGAAAATAAAGCCGAGCTGAACCGCGTTGAACTCGAACCGAAACTGACCTGTTTGTGACCTGCTGCAGCAGCCCAAAGGTGTTTGCGACGTGCTCTGCACTCGAAGAAGTTCTTGTTGTTGCAGTTGCAGCCAGCTGATGGGTCGCTTTGTCATCTGGGATTAGCCCAGACTACGGATACACAGAATTCTTTTGAACACTATTCGTTTTGTGTGCTACGCCTCGTTGAGAACGAGAAACGAGAGAGAAAAAAGGATGCTCGTTTGCATTATAATTTGATTTTTGGTGGGGGTAAAAAGCCGCTTAACTCGAGCACAGCCTTTAATTTTATTAGTGAAAAGCGAAGAACCCTCGGTTCGTTTGGGCATTCTGTATTCCAAATTAATGCTGACTTAGTGCTAGATATTTTCGAATGGAAAATTGAATTGCTGATGGCACCTTGGGACCGCATTCTGCGTCGTTGGCTCCCCGTTCATTCGATATCGTACAACGGATGTGGCTTTGCCTAAATTTTGGGCTATGCTGATAGGCAAAAGAGGAAGGCGAGCAACCAAAAAGTTGTGACAGCTTCTGCTTGGCACAATCTTTGAGATTAGTCAGCACAAGCTGTGTGGACAATGTACGATGATTTTTATGACTGTTACACATTGTCTCTGGTCTCTGGCGGGGAGAGATTGACGGAATGCCTGACTGATGATTGTTTACAGTAATTGCAGGCAACAATTGCTCAGCTCCCTGCTCAATCCCCTCAAGGAATGAATGGCAGCCAGCACGCAAAACTCATAAAAATATGCGAATGTGTTTGCCTTTTTTTATTGTCGAACATTAAATTTATTATTTTTTATAGAATGTTTCACAACTGAATGCAAATTTGTTTCAATGCTCGCTTACACACAGCTGAGTTATTTCTTGGCTTTTACGAGCGCTCAGAATTTCTTATTTTAATTGCATTATGCTGCAACTCCAACTCCAACTTCGACTTCAGCTCGAAACTATAATAACAACGGCGACTGCTGTAATGCCGCTAGACAGGCCATAAAAAGAACAGAGTGCGGGGTTTTCCAGAAGTTGTAAAAACTAAACGCAATGACAGATTTGAGTGCAGCACGCAGGGATTGCTTTATGGCATTTATGCTGAATTCGGTGAACCTCGACTGCAGTTTGCGGTGATCTTGCGGTGGGGTCTATCGATTGATATCTAGAACTCGCTGGAGCCCGGCTCATTATGGCAGCTATCGCTAATAATATATCAGAGCTCGCTCGATGAATGGGGCATGCTTCAGCAGTGGCAACTGCAGCAAAGATTTCATTTATCAGCGCTGCGACGGAAGCGCTCAATGACACACAGCGAGGCTGGGCACAAACTTTTGACCGATATTACGTACATAATATATACTATAAATGTATGTATGTGGAATATATGCGTAGCCACACACAGCCGGCGCTGTAATAAACCCAAGTAAATAATAAAAGCAGCGAGATAGCAAAGGAGGCAAAGAAAAACACTTTTAATGCGCTGAAATCTGGGCACCTTAAAGCGGCTTAGAGGACCAAATTAGGCAGCAGATAAGAGACGACGGCCCAACAGCTGTTGGTCCACTAAAAAGGCAAACAAAATGCGGTCACTAATAAAATGTTGGCGCACAGGATAAACGCTGGCGAAGGACCAACTGTGCCTGGACATTTCATCATTAGAGCCGGGCGATAAAAATAGCAAAAACAGAACAACAATAATAACAGCAAAGAAGACGACAACGACGACAAACAACAACAAGCACATTCCATGGGCTTATCAGAAAGGAAATCCAAATGCAGTCACGTTGACAACTCAGAGCGAGAGAGAGAGAAGCACAAGAAATCAGTGAAAATCATTTTCATTTTTATGAGCAAACGCAAACGCAGAGAAAAGATGGGCGACAGACAAAGCCAAAAGACGAGATGAGACGAGACGAAACAAAACAATAAAATAAAATTTAAGATACATTTGAGACCAAAACAAATAGGCAGCGAAATAGGCGCACACACTACGAAGCAGCGGCAAAGCAGAGTGGAAAAGCAGGCAGGAAAATGGAAAATGTTGCTGCCTTGTTTGTAGCGTTCTAACATTAAAAATGTGTGTGCGTCGAGTGGAAACAATGTCGCAGCTGTACAGCCCAAGAAAGAGACAGCCACACAGGGAGAGAGTGAGAGAGAGAGAGCGAAAGATTGTGGGAATGCGAACATCAAATATGTGACTGGGACTCGCAGGATACGAGTGTGTGTGTGTGTGTGTATTTTCAGCTAGTTGTATCGACACTTGAAGTAGTTTTCATGCTGAGATACATGGGAAAAGAATAGGGGAAAATGGGCACTTGAGGCAGCTGAAAGCGAGGAAGTGATCAAGTGATAAGACCGAGAGCGGATTGCAATGGAGTACACATTGTTATGGCTATTCTATCTCACAGTGATTACCGAATCGCAGTGCGTATCCCACAGATACAAACATACACACTCGATATTCGCCAGTCAACGCGTTGTTTCGCTAATGGAACTTTTACGATAGTTACGCATTATGACAGCGCGACAATGACAACATCAATTTTTATATGCAACAACAGGCAAAGTATCTTTGTATCTTACACACATACAAACACTCGCATAGGTAGATGGATAGCGACACCACATTTTTAGCACATTTTCAGCATATCAACTTACAATGGACGCAGCGCGGCACGCAGGACAACGCATCAGGTTACACAGCCTGAAAGATTGAGACGACGACGCCGCCTGGTCCTTTTTTTTTTCTTTTTTTTTGCCTGCTTGTCTCGCATTTTATGCATATCGTATAACGTTGCTGTTGCTTTTGCTGCCCACCCTCGACGCGTCGCTGCTGAGCCTAATGAAAGGCCGTTAGTATCCTGCCGGACGGTTGAAAAATGCGGGAGCACAAAACATTTGAGAGTCGTAAAATAATAATAGTGCCTCAACAACAACAACAACGAAAAAAAATGAAGAAAACAGGTCTCAAATTGAGCCACACCGGTTTCTCTCTCCCCTCTCCATTTCTCTCTCTCTCTCTGACGTATGCGAAGTGTAAATGTTACCTAATGTTTTTATTTGATTAGCGTTTGCTACGTGCCGCATTGATGCTGCTCTTGTTTGCGCTTCAAGAAGAAAATACAAGAAAATCTTGTGCATTTTCCTAGGAATTTCTCTCGCTCTCCGTTTCTCAGCTCATTTGGAGATTTCTCCTTGACTGAGCTACGCGCCCTCCCCATGATTAATTGTCTGCGCGTAAATTTTTTAATTTCGTGGAAATGATGTTGAGCGCTGGAATTTAATTTCTTGAGCCCAGCTCCCAGATCCAGCAGACTGGACATTTGGGCAATTTGTTTGTGATTTGCTTGCCTTTATTTTTCATCTTTTTGTGCTTTCGGTTTTTTCCGTTTTCCCTCAGCTTATTTTTAAGCACTTTGAAGTAGCTCTTAGCTTACTTTTTGCCTGATCCATGTTTTTTAATCACTTTTTGTATGCTTTTTGGCTCTTTGCAGGTATGTAAATGTTGATTTGACTTCACTTGAGACTTGTGCTTAATTTTAGCATCGATGGTGAGTTGTTTTTACGGCAAAAGTGTGAGAATTATGCTACTTGAGTGGCTCGAGAAAGGGAAAGACAGAAATGAAAGTAAAATGAAAATCACACACACACACACGCACAGAGTAGAGAATGCCCCTATGGGCCACGCCCACACAATGCATATAGCACTCAGAGCTGGCTTTAATTGTGTCAGCCTTCAACGAGCCGAAAGAAGAAAAAGCCTAACTGGAAAGTGAAATGTTTGCACTTATTGCTGCTCTACCTAGCAAAATGTTCGTTCACATTGTGTGTGGTATTATGGCAAGTCCTTTTCATCCATTCTCCGGCTTTTTCTTCTTTTCTTTTCTCTTCTCTGTTGTGCTTTATTGCACTGCAATTTATTTGATGTGCTGCCTCACAAATTACGCATACGCCACGTTGCCAGCTCGGATTGTACAATTGTGTGCCAGACAAACGCCGAGAACGACTTTACAGTACAGGTAACAGCCAGCCAACCAACAATGGGGGAGGCCTCGAAAAAGTTTCAGTTGGTTGCCACAAGGCGCATAATACGAGTAAGCGAATAAAACTTGAGGTACAATTCTAGCTGCTGTTCTCGCCAAATAATTTACTTAAACTCTTCGCCTCGATTCGAGTTTTACGATTCCCCAAGCGACGCGCAGCTTCAATATTTTTTCTGATTGCTTTCGAAACTATTTCACTTGAAAATGCTGCGCACAGCAAAAGTTTGACTCGACAATAGAAAATGAAAAAAAAATATATATATGTTAGAGAGAGAAAATAGAAAATAGAAAATTGTGTGCTGACAGTTGTCATTTGATTGTTTTCATTTCATTTTTGGGCATCAATAAGTGGAAGTATAATAACTGCGGAGCAAGTACATGGTTCTGTGACTCGGTCTCCGCATCTGTCTTTGACTATCTCTGTCGCTTGGACATTTTGCTGTCAGTTTTCGCTTGGCATGTGTGACAGTAATCATGTTCAATCATGTTTTGTTTGGCATCGACAATGGACCTTTCCTTGCCTTGCCTTGCCTTGGCAATGTCATGAACGTGAACGGCACTCGGAACTTGTTTATGCCATATGTTTGGTTAATAGCACAAAGACTTCAGGGGGGGAACGAAAAGTTCTGTTTGCACAACTGATCAGCTTGTGGAACAATTGGAAGCCTGCTTTTCATTTGCTATCTGGACATTTTTCATCAGCTTTTCAAAAGCAAAGTCTACTAACAGTCGGCACTTTTAATAAATTCAACAACACTGCGCAGAGTCCCCAGCAGCAAAAAAAAAAGTAATAAAATATTAATGAAATTCCAAACACCTCTCGTGTGTAGCCAACGCTCCGCTCCGCACTCCGCCGCCTTACGCACCCAAAAGATGCTGGCGAGGAGCAAGCTGGAACTTGAAAACACGCAGAGGGCAGAGGGGAAGCTCTACTGGCGCCTGGAGAGTAATTTTTTTTGTTGTTGTTGCGTTGCTTTCGCTAACAAAGCACGCACCGGACGAGGCTGAGAGACAGACACAGTCGGACGCCACTTCCGGCAAACGTGGCTGGCACACCGATAGACCCGAGTCGGGGGAAGAGACAGAGACAGAGACAGACAGGTAATGTCAAGTTGGCCATATTTTCGCACCTCGACGTTGCGTTGGCAGCTAAACGTCACACGACCGTAAAAACACAAAAAAATAGGTGGTTAGAAAAGCTGATACTTGGTTGGTTGGCAGCACAAAGAATGCTGCTAACGATGCGCCCAATTTGCATGCACATGTGAATGCGAGCCAAGTTAATAGAATTTTGCATTTGGCTAGCAAGTGCATCGCCTGCGGCAGCAAACAATGCAACAATTTGTGGTTAAGCACAGAAAGAACACGAATTGCAATTGAAGAAACATCCCAGAAACTACCCCTGCCATGTAAGAGGCGAGTGAGCAAGTTCTATGCCAAATTCAATTTGGCCAAAAACTACAAAACAAAAGAGGGATGGCAGCAGGAGAGGGAGAGGAGGGGAGGGGAGGCACCACAAAAGTAGACGAAATTGATTTTAAAAAGCCAGCTGAAGAGAGCACTTGGTTATAGGTTGAGGTAGAGGCAGCGACGCAGGGCAGCAGCTGGGGACTAACCCAGTTAAGGGTAGTGGGTGGTGGGTGGAGGGTTGAGGGGATGAGGGGTGCCTGCTGCGGCGGCACGAAAAACAAATTAAAGTAAATTCCCCAATTTCATTTTGCGGCAGCAAAAGCACAGGAAAAACTACAAAAAAAAACACAAGCGGAGCAGCTGTAGAATTGGATGAAAGAGAAGAAAACGCAGCGAACTAAACAATTGCATTTGTTATGTAATTCACCCAGCAGGAGCAGGAGCAGGAGAAATAAATGGAAGATGTGGGGGTGAAAAATTGAGATTTGTTTCAGCAAAAATTTAAGCCAAAGTTCATGCATTTTTGGGTAGCACAAAACTGTCACCGAAACATGGCACTTGTAACGTCCTTGAGCGCAAAGTTTTGGCACGATATGAAAAACTTTTAATGATGATCATAAATCAGTGAAGAGTAAACAAAAACAAATCGAGTCGAGTCGAAGTCTAATGGAGAATAATACAAACGCCTTCGTTTTCATTATGAAAATGACAAGTTTTTGCCTAATGGGCCAAGGACAATGGGACACACAATAACAATACAGCACAGTGCACAGTACAATGGTCATGCATTTTCATAAGCCTCAAATTTGTTGAAGCAAAGAACTTGCTGGTCGCAAACTATAAACTCCAACTAACTTTCGACTTTTACTTTAGCGCTTTAATAAAGTGTGAAAATGTGAAAAGGACTCTCCAAGTCCAAGTCGAAGTCAGAATAATAGAGAAAGCCAAGAGACGAGGCCAACTTTGGTCTGGTCTCGTAAGTTTTACCATGAAAATCGATACGTGAGATTGCCCCCAAGCAGATTGCCGGACTCTCGATAGCTGTGTGTGTGTGTGTGTGTGGCAAGCAAGGTGTATCAAGGGGGGGAAAGACGAAGGGAGGGAGAGTGTGGGTGGGAGCTGTGGTGTATTTCATAAATTTTTCAACGCTTGAAAATGTTATTTATATTTCATGGCATGGCGAAAAGAAAACTTTGGCGCAGCACGAACGACTACAAATCGTGCGTACAGCAGTAGGAAGCCAAGACAAATCGTAGGTAGCGAGCAGACGGACAGACAGACGGACAGAGGGCAGATGGACAGCAAGGCCGACGGGGGTGAGGGGGGGGGGGCATAAAAAGCGAGCACAACTTTTACACTTTGCGATGCGACGATGCGGCGTCCATGCCACTTTATAGCTTCGTTTATTACGTGTGAAAAGGCGACAAGCAGAAGCAGAAGCAGAAGCAGCAGTTGTAGTTGTTGTTGGAGTCCTGCGTCCTGCGACATTCGCTCGACGTGCCTTCATAAAGTTGAGGCAGGACACGTGCCAATGGCCAAGTTGCGCCTAAATGCGATCGTCGATAGATACTCTATCGACAAGTTTGATGACTTTTCCGCTTGACTGCGCTTCCAACTCCTTTTGGTGTTCCCTGGTCGTGCTTTTGCTTTGACATTGCGCTGTCCGGCTGGCAATTTGGCTTTCACAATATTGCTAATTATAGGATGCCATTAGAAAATAAATAATAAATAATAAACAAAGCAATCGAAAATAAAAAGAAATTATCGCGGATAAAAATCGCTTTGGCCACGCGATACTTGCCCCCGCTGTGACCTCCAAAGGGGCAGACACGTGGCCACGCCATGACAATGGTTGACAGCTTGCCACCTGCCACCTGCCACTTGCCACTTGCCGCCTGCCAGTGGCGACCTAAGTCAACAATTAACTTTGACATGCAACTAACTGTGCAGCACACACACACTCGACTGCAACTGCGAATGCTAATAAATTTATTGTTGTACAAATTTGTTAAACAACTTCAACTTAATTATACAATTTACGCGAACAAATGAAACGAAACTGCCCCCCATTCAAGCTGTCTCTATCTCTCCATCTCTGTTCCACCAAAGTTTCTACTTCTGTCTGTGGGGTCTATAATTAACGTCTGGCAGCTCGCTGCTGTGAGTGTTAATTGGTTAGGAAAGAGCGAGAGCAGCAACTGACCGAGAGAGAGAGAGAGGGTCGAAAGGTAGTTGCAAAAGTCTGCTTGAAAATTGGTCAGTGGTCAACGGTCGGTGGTCGGCGGTCGGTGGTCAGCGGTCGGTCGCCCGTCGCTGGACGCAAGCGAATAATTGATGTTCCCCCCTTCCATCGCCATAGTTCGTTTATTGATTTATGCAAATATTGACACATCAATTAATATGCCAAAAATTTGGCAGAGTCGCGTGCGCTGATCTAATGCTAATTGAAATTTGTGGTCGGTTTCAGTTTTGCGGCTGCAATGCGGCCAACCATCGAATGCCAAGCCCCAAGCCCCAAGCCCCGAGGGCGAGTTGGATAAGGATGCGCATTCCATAAAGTCGTCAACTATTTGACGCTTTATCCTTTTGGCGCCATAAACAAATATTTTCATTGTCAAACAGAGGCCGCAACAAACTCAACAAATTTATGAAAATTCCATCTTTTACACACAACGCTTCGAGATATAGGCACAAGACGTTGCATAAATAAAATAAATAAAAATTAACATAGACAACATTGTCAGTTTGTTGGCAGGGAGCGAGGCAGCCACATATGTACATAAATAAATAAAATAAAATGAGATGAGACGGAATGAAATGAAATGAATACAGCCAGGACAAAATAAGAAAGCTTTCCAAAGTTCGTAGGGCTCGACAGCGGGATACCCGGTAGATAAAGTTACTAAAGGGAATCCACTTTTAATTGTATAAATTTGAACAATTTTAATCAAACCAGAATTGGGGAGAACTCAGAAAAAAAAACAAATCAGTTTAGATGAAAGTTGGATAGTTTATATTCTAGTTTTTCACATCATGTTAGTGTTTAGTTATTATTATTATATTGAGGCAATTTAATTAAATGCTATTTAAAATTTTTTGTTATCACTCAGTCATCAAACCCTTTTTACTCCACTGTTTATCGGGTATTAAAACACAAGAACAGAGCAAGAATATTTTGTCAAATTCTGCTTGGCATTTTATTTGCTCTTTTCCGTTGTTGTTGTTCTTGTGCGTTTGTCTTCATCTGGCCATGGAGGTGTTATGTAGGGCAATCTTTTGGGGTTGTCGGGGCGCCAGCGTTATAAAAATATGAGACACATGCAAATTATGCCTGCGCAATGCTCGGCAACTCTGGCCGCGATCTACATTCGACTTCTCATTTTATGATGCGTGAAAAAGAATAAAATCTTTTTATTTATTTTCACTGTCGAAATTTATGAAGAGCGTGGAGCAATCGGTGGAATCAATATGCATATGGGAATGGGGGCCACAACTGACAGGTGAAATAGAAGAGCTTGCCTAGAAGGGATTTCCAAATTAGTTGTGGCAGATATTTCCAGCAGATTTGAAGCAAAGCATACGGGTAACACTCATTGATGGATTCTCATTTCGGGTTGACAACTGACTTCTTGGCGCTCTCGACACCTGAGGCAAGACACGACCAACTGTGTGTGTGTGTGAGTGAGTGTGAGTGTGTGTTTGTGTGTGTATCTTGCATTTTGGGGTGTGTGTTTGAAAATATGCAAATTGATGCAAAACAAAGAGAAAGAAGACAAAGGAGTGGAAGGGAGAGCGAGACAGACACAGAATGAGCACGACAAAGGCGCTTTGAAGGCATTTGAAGGCAAATGCAGAAGCTGTGATGAGGTGAGGTGCGGAGAGGTGAGGAGAGGAAGACGGAAGCAGATGGAGAACTGAGCCAAATAACTGTGACTTTCTCCCTCTGAGCCATCTTCGTGTGGCGGAAAAAAAGAGCCAGCATAAGTGGTAAAAAGGAAAAGAAAACGAAAAGTTTTGCACGAAAATGAAAATCTGAATGAATGTCGTGGGTCACTGTGTGTGTGTGTGTTTTGGCAATTTAATAAACATAATGATCATGACGATGATGAAGTTGCGTCCGCTTCGTGACAAAATGACATTTCGCTACCAGCAAGCAGCACAATTCCAGACATGCGCCACCCACTCGTGAGGCGGGAGGCGGAAGGCAGGAGGCGTCTCGGCAGCCAACCTGCCACCTGAGTCGTCCCTCTGGCTGGCTGGTCGCTCGCTTGGCCAGGTTCAGGTTCAGCCGCAGGCTTAGGTAATGAAGCAACTGGCAATGAAGCAGAAGAAGTTCCAGAGCAAGACAGCACGAAAAAAAAAGGGAGACGCGTCGCCTGTTATTTTAAAATTTAAATTTCTGTATAAATATGTTCACGCACAACCGACGCATGAGTGTGTGTGTCTGCGTGTGTGTGTCTGCATGTGTGTGTGTGTGTGTTGGTGCATAAGAATGCCCCACAGTCGTCGACGTCATTAAAAGCCAAAAGGCGGTGACGACGTCGACGACGACGGAGAAAAACTCACTTAAAATTTCAGCGCACGTGAAGGAGTCGACACGGAGAAATTGTGTTAGAGTGGCTGGGGAGAGGGGCAGGTGTGGCAAGGGGGTAAAGGGGGTAAAGGGGCAACGCGTGAGCTTGTATTTTTCTTTGCGGCTCGTTCTCCTCGGTTTAACGGTAAAAGCGGCAAATTCCCCTGTATGTTTATTATGATTGTTGTTGTAATTGTTTCTTCCTCTGACTCGCATGAAATTTAAATATGGCCAAAAGGCATTTACAATATTAAGCAAATTGCTTGCGAAGTTTTTCGGCCAAATCGATTTCGCCCCAACGCCGCCGTCGCCATAAAATTGAAATTATTGCAAGCAATTGATATTTTAATGTTGTGTCGCAAACAAACTTGAGTTCCACACAAACATAAACTCTTGAGTCTTGTGGACCGCAAGCACAGCAGGATCGTGCTCAGAGATCGATTAGAAGTCTAGCGAAGTTTAGTCTGTGAGCAGCGTTTGACAGTGAAACTTCTTATAAAATTATGTTTGTTAAAGTTGCCGAAGGAAAACCTTTTGCAAATTTGAATTTTGTGATCAATTTAATGCAATCGAACAGTGACAGTTTGATTGACATCATACTTGATCCGAACAAAGATTAATTACGCTGCGATTGAGGCGCTACAATCGAAAATCTATTTTATTGTGGGTGAGTGAAATGATGACATCATTGCACAAGTTTTGGACCTTGCACTTGTTTTCGCTTTTAGTTTCATCGCAATCCCGACCTTGTCAGACACTTCGCCTCAAATTACCGAGTCGACTCTTGGATTGTGAGTCATGGGTAAAGAGATCAGTTTGTTTTCTGTGCCACTTGAAATTGCCTTAGACCGGCAGAAGCATTTTTCCCTATCCATCAGGAGCACGACGTCCTTCCTGGCTGTCGTAGAGAGGCTTTTAGCTCACACAGCTCGACTGTGCTGTGTGAATGCAAACAATAAATCCATTGTGGCCAAAGTGAAATCAGGCTCAGCGCTCTCCAAAAGCCACTTCATCGCCATTCATCCACCCCCACATGCTCTGCCTGCCATCTTCAAACACTTGAGACGTCGACGGCAGTTAATGCTAAGCAAGTGGCAAGACTGCGACCAGAGAGCAGAATAAGTCTGCGAACGAAAGTAAAATGTTAATCAAGCTGATTGAGTTGTCGAGCTGAGCACACGCGCTCGGCTCTGCCTCTTGGCTCTGGAGGTCTAATTTTAGGCGCTAAAGGCTTTGTGCAGCTCTTGGCTGCAACAACAACAGCCAACAGCAGCAGACAGCAGGGGTGGAGTGGCAACAACAACAACCAACAAACCAACCAAACAGAAAACACAAACGCTTATTAACATTGCCATTGGAGCATAAAAGCCAAACATGGTCGTCGGGGAAGGGGAGTGGAAAATAGATGAAAACGCTGGCTCAAGGTGCAAAAACCGACAATAAATATGCGTTAACTTCTAATAGAGACAGTGGCCCAGTGAGACAAGGGGGTTGGACAGCGCCAGGGAGGGGGAAGCGTGTGCAAAAACATGCAAATCCCCAAACAAACAATTTTAGCCAAGGGTATAAACGGAAGACAGCAAGACAGGGGTGGTGACTGAGCCAGCTCTTAAGTGCCAGTCTGATGAAGATGCCAAGCCAAGCCAAGCCAAGCCAAAATAAAAAAGAAGTGAAGAAAAGTAAAAAGAAAATCGATGCGGTGACATAAAGATGAAAGCTCGGCAAAAGGGCTGCAACGCATACGTAATACGTATCCGCATCTCTGGGGGAACGCGTGACAGTCGTTATTGTTTTTATTTTTAATAAAAAAAATTGTGAAGCCACTTAGCTGGGGGAGGGCCTGAAAGATGCCAGGAAGTGTCAGCATATACACAGCGAAAAAACGAACTGAAATCAACTAAAACTCAGGATACCAGAGTTGAATTGAATTGCGAAGATATCATTTAAAATCAAGACAAAAATTCTCAAATCAATAAAGCATTGTTTTTAGCGCATTTTGAAAACTTTCCATTTTATACAATTAATCCAAATTCTAGATTGTTAATAGAAAATTAAATCCAAAATATTTTACTGAATTAACAGCGTCAACACCAAACTTCGGTTAAAGAAGTACGATTAGTAGAACCAGATTTGAAACATTCGCTCTTCCTAAATTGGAAATGCTTGTTTAAAAATGTTCGCTTTCATGCCATATATTTTTCAACTTCTTTCTATCCATCTTGAATTTTAACATTTTTCTCTTATGAAGAATTTCAGATATAATGTTTTCTACATTTTAGAATTTTATTCCTGTAATTTTTTCTATGTGTAGAAATGCAAAGCAGAGCTGTTGAAACAGTGCAGGAAACGGCCTAGACGAAGACGCCCACAATTGTCACAGTGGGGCAGCGATTTATAAAAGGGGGAAACAAGCGATTAGTTAGCCAAAGAAAACTCTCTACTACTCTCTGAAATCCTTTGCGTTGGCGATCAATTTCGCAGCCAATTGAAAATGTCTCCAGCAACGAAATTTATGCACCCGAAAACACAATAAAAACAAACGTTAGTCCTTCAACGGGGGACAAGGAAGCTGCCACACGTATGCTTCTTGGAGCAGCTCGTTTCCGGTCTGGAAATGCGCCTAAAAATATGCTATACAAACTGTTCAAGTTGTTTACACAGGCATATAATGAGGCAGCGAGCGAACGCTTCCCAATCATCTCTGCTTCTCTCCACAGCGGCCATATTGGTTTTCCCTCCCCCTTTCCCATTCCTCTCCCCCCTCCGCGTGCCACTCTCCAGCATTTGTTTTTCTTTGCATAATCTTTGGTGCTTAATAATGTTTCAGCAAACGGCAAACGGCAACGACATTTCAGCTGGCGACACGCAAACTTGCGGCTCGTGATGATTTCTTCTGCCTCCCCCTTGCCGCATGCCACACGCCGCTTGCCGCATGCCCCACGCCACGTCCTTCAATGTACCTTGTGACGTGTGCGTTGTTTTTTCTGTTTCGCGGAGTGGAGAGGATGGCAGGAGGAGGAGGGAGGTGGGTTGCGGACTAAACGCACCATTAGTCTTTGGAAATAGCTTAGAGCGAAATTTACATTATTAAGCTTTCGGCTGGCGAGTGGATGCGGGGGAGGCGGAGGCGTAGGCGGAGGCGGTTGGACTTGAAGGTTTTTGGGGGCTTTGCTTTTTCATTTCCGTCGTCGGTCGCCATTTTGGGTCGGTGGCCGCGATAACGGTACTAAGGGGCAACGTTAATGCAGCGTTATTACAACGCAATGTCAATATTTATTTTTTGACAGTTTTCTGCAACTGTTTGACGACGGTTGCCGCCTTCAGAGATGGCCAGCGGGCCTGCGAGAGGTACCCATGAAAATTAAATAATATTGGCAACCCTAAATAAGCCGTGTGCTGTGCTGTGAGTGCTGCGACACTCTAATTGGGGCACGCTAAATGCTTGAAAAGGGCATTAGGTCAGACTTAAAGGGCCGTCCAAATTGCCAAGTAAATTTGACATAAATTTTCATGTAAATTAAATGTGATTACATATACATTTATAGGGTTATTTATTTTACATCTATAGAATAGTAAATTAAATTAAATATTTTACTTAATTTAATGTTATTATCTAAACCATTTTACATTTACTAAATTTATTTATTTATTTGTATACACTTTTAAATGTTTACCGCATACTAAACTATTGTTTTTATTTTTCTTGCAGGTATGTATCACTTTCAAAGCTCACTCCCACATAGATCAACTTTATGCGAGTAAGTCGTTTTTGTCTATCATTGGGGCAACAACAATTATCTAATGCGTGATCGCGACTTTCACTTTCTCAAACATGAACTGGGTACAAAGGTAATTGCAGTACAATAGTCTTTAGATAAGCAAGCGAGAGTCACAACTTAATCCCGTCCGAAGCAATTAGAGCTCCCAGAAGATGCGCAGCACAGTTTAGGTTTAATTTGTAGAAAGCGCACAACAATAGACAACAAAAGAGACAAACAATTAGCAATTTTTTGCTTTATTTTTTGTGCTCAAGACAAAATATGATTTAGTATTTGACGCTTGAACTCAAAGTGCACAATGGACCATTTTGTGTGATTATTAAAGCATCAGTTGGATCAGTTTTGGAGAGTCGCAAATATAGTATGGCAACGAGGCTGGCAAAGACCATAAGCCGCACAAGCCGCAGACGCAGTCGAAGACTAATTAATCATTTGCCCAAGTCTCGCCAAAAGACTTGTGAATGGCCTGAACACATTGAGAGAGTGTGTTTTGGGGTTCGGGGCCTTAAATGGAAATTAAATTGCTCGGGGCAAGCTGCAAGAGAGGGCTGCACTTAATGTTAGACGTCCTAGTCGAGTGTCGGGCAAATTTGCGCCACTTGAGTCATTAATTCTCATAAACGAATCAATTGGAATGCAGGTCGAGGCAGAAGCGTATTTAATCGAATTGAATTTAATGAAAATGAGCAAACGAGTCAAAGAATCACATGTTCAAATCAGCTGCATAAATTTAAGGCAAGTGCTCGCTTTTGATTCCCGGAATGAAAATATCAACTAAATCTACGAGGCGACGTCTTCGTCTTCGTCTTAGTCTGCAGTTGTTTACATGTTTCTCAGTTCGCAGAGCGCCTTGAGAATAACTCAATCAATCAGTTTGCTTATAAATTTGAGTGCCATAAAGAGCCCGAGACGCTGCAAGAAAAACAATAACAAACACCGAAGCCAAAAAGCATTTAAACAAGCCATAAAAATCGAGCAACCGCAAAACGCAAAACAAACAAAAAAACAAATAACGCGCAAACGAGAAATTGTGCTAAAATTGTGTTTTATTTATTTATGCTACAACTGAGAAGCGCGAGTTGAGAAATAATTCATCAAAGAGCCAAAAAATTTGTGAGATATTAATCAGTGCCCTGGTCTGCGGCAACACACACATGTGGCAACTGCCACAGACCCACAAATGTCTGCTGTGCCAAAGTCAATTTCGTATTTTTTGGCGGCGCATTTCAAAGCGGTCCTCCACCGCCCCCTCAAGACCCCAGACGGCCTGCCTTTTGTTTATACTTGTAGTTCAGGTCCAAGAAATCCGCAGAGGCGTTTGCCCTCAAAGTGAGCACAACCCACGCGAAATCTCGACTGTGACTGCGATTGGAGTTGAGCATGAGGGGAAACAATTAAAAACATTTGACATTATTTTGCTGTTTGGTTCGCTGCGCTCGTTGACAAGAATTTTGCTTTTGGCTTTCGGTCATTAACCATACTTAGAGGCAATAAAGTTGTCAATTTGGCACCGACACCAGTGAAAGGCATAATAGTGTGGCAATCACTTTGAGGCAGATGCTCAGGTAGTTGACATGCTTTCGATGAGAAGAAACCAGAAAGGCCATGAAATGTGAGACGACAAAACAAGCGACGCAACGATCGCTGAGGGATTGACCATGATATATGGCACATTAAACGGCATTCGAGTTCTTCAGTTTCGCTTATCGGATGGCCATTTCATTTGCATAGATCAGCTCAGATTTGACACTAAATAGGACGTGTGAAAAATGATTGAGTCGACAGCGTTTATTAACCCTTGCGGTACCAGGAAATGTTCACAGCCAACTCAATTATTGTTATCTAACCGCTGACAAGCAGTTCAAAATTGAAAAAAAAATAGATACAAAATTTATATGCAGTTTAAGTATTTCACCTGCAGCCTCAACAAAATTGTTGTGCTCGCGAGCATAAAAATAAATTGGGGAAAAACTATTGATTTGCGCCAAACAACAGCCAGCGGGTGATTGCATAAAAATCAAGTGCAACAACGAAATCGTAATAATAATAATAATAGAGTATGACGGCATATGAAAGTGAAATAGTACAAAATTGAAAGTGCCGCCCGCCATTCGATTGATCGGAGTGACCATTTAAGGTGAGGCATCAAATTGAACGCAAACTGTTACAGGGAAGCAATTAAAAGACAGCCATTAACTACAGTAAACATTCGAGACAATTGACAATTCAAGGTCTCAGCAATGGAAATGCATTAAACGCTTGAAATGCCCAACAAGCTGTCAAAGTTGTTGTTGTGGCAACAACGAAAAAAAAAAAGTTAAATCAAAAGCAATCAAATTGACAAAACGTCAGTGTAATAAAGCGTTGATAAACCGCAGCAGCAACAAACAACAAAAACAACAGAAACACAATCGAAGCTGGAGCTGAAATTGATTAGCCAGAGCAGAAGAACGAGACTGGTCTGAAGAGACGACAATCAGCGAAAAGCACGTTAACCGAACCAAGCAGCAAAAGTGGTTGGGCCGGACTGCAAACGGATCGAAGTTGGGCTCGGGACGCAGCAAATTGCACACGATTCACGATGCGTTGCAGGCAATGTGCCGCAAGAGACGAAGAGAGAGAGAGGCGGGGAGGGGCGGGGCAGAATGTGGCATTCAGACACGTTTGCCGCAGCGACAGCGCTGCCCAAGCAATTTACAATTTAATAGCGCGCCACAAAATCGAAGCGATCCAACGAACGTATCGATCGACGGATCGATTGGAGATCGAGGCAGTGATGAGCAGGCAGGTCGAGCATGAAATGAAAAGCGAAGAAATGCAACAGCCACTTTCTTCTCTCCCATCTTTTTCTTCCATCAATTAGCTCCATGATTCTTAACTCGCTTGTTTGGCTTTAAATTTTGTGCATCATTATAGGGGAAGTTTTCTAATCTTTTGGCTCAAGTAATTTTAATTTCAAGCTGCCTCAATTGGGCAGCGGCAACAGTCTGTGGCAGTGGCAGAGTGGCAGAGCCAAAGGCCTTTTGCGGTCAGCTAATGTCAGTTCCACCTCCATCCCCGATGCTCTTTTGGCATCCACATTAATGCGCACTTTTCCACGGCTTTTGTCTGCATCGTCGACGTTGTCGACGTCGTCGATTCTAGCCGGCTTCAGCTCTGGCTCTGGCTCTGGCTCGTATTGTGGCCTATGTTGACTTTTCATTTCCTTTTCTCATCAGTTGATTGTTCAAATTGTTGATGTGGTGCGGTGCTCGCTGTGCTGCTTTTGTTGCCGCAGTCGATGTTGCTGTCGATGCCCAAGTCCAGCCTCAGCCTACTTGCAACATATATATTGTGTATATATATATATATTTGCTGTGCTTATTTATGTGCGCGACCTTATAAGGCGAAATAGCAAAAGACCAAGGCACCACAACGACGTTAAGGCGATTGCAACTCGTTCTTGTTGCCGGTTGTGCGCAGCCGCTTTTGGCCATATTTAATTTTTTAGCAGAGAGCAGGCGAGTCAAGCTGCAGCACAGATGCACACGACTTCGGCTTCGACTTCTTTTGCGCCTATAGGCCAAACGTTTTCGGTTACAAAGTGATTGCTTTTTATTGCCCTCGCTGTTGTTCGTTGTACTGCACTTCGGTCATAATTTGTGCTTAGACATGCGTAATTTTCGGCTCTGTGTTTGGGCAGCTTGTTAAGCTGCAACACCCAACTTGGACTTGAACTGGAGTTGAAGCCACAATTCTAAAGGGAACGCACGCCATCATCAATTGGCGTAATTAACGTATTAGAAACTCGCCTCGCAGTAATTTGTCAAACTCCACAACTGCAACTAGTTTGCTAGTCTGCACATTAACCCATTCGCAAAAGCACTTAGCCCTCAGCAGGCAGTGACTTTGACAGCCTGCCTGCTTAGCCGGACTAATGATTTAAAGTTGATTTTACTAGCAAAGCCAAGCCGGAGACTAATGTTCTAATTAACCATATGCTACATCATTAACTGCAGGCAGAACGGGCTCCAACTCGGACTCGCAATGCGATATTGAGCAGGAGTCGAGAAGGAGGTCGTCAGGTTTGTGCTTCTGCGAAAATTGCGAATCATTCTTCATGCTGTCAAAATGTCTGACAGCTAATCAGCAATAACTGTCATTTAGCAAATAGTTGCTCATATTTGCACTTAAGCAAATAACCCGAGTCCACACACAAAGAGCGAGTGAGAGAGAGCTAGAGCGAGACTGACACTGACAGGGCGATGGTAATGGGTCTTGGACATCATGAACTGGCAGCCGAGGGACAGCTGAGCAGCTATCGAGGGCCTCTTCGTAATGTCTCATTGTAACACTTCCGTTAAAATCGCGTCGTCGTCGTCGTCGTCGTCGATGTCGACGTCGTTGTCATTGTCGTCTAACTGTGACTCATGTCCATAACAGTCAATAAACATAAACATGGCTCGTACATGGGGCCAAATGAATGATGGACATCGAGTGGCTTTTGCAGTCGCTGCCTCGCCGTTGATGCCACATTTGATACTCTCTCTCTCGCTCCCGCTCTCTGAAAGCGCATCATTAGCCCAAAAATAGTCATCGTCGTTGGACGTTGCCCCTCCGTGTGCCCATTTCGATGATTTCCTAGGAAATGAGCTGCTTAAATGTTTAGCAAAACGGTAAAGCGGTGTCCATTTCCAAGCAGGAGTTGCCGCAGCAGCCTCAGCAGCAGTCGCCGTTGCAAGCAGCGACTAAAAAGCGCACTCTTCCAGCTATTAACCTTGATGTTGCTGCCTGCACATGGGATCATCGGCCAAAAGCAGCCATGACTGGGCCTTGGGCACACACAGAAAATTCGACTTGAAGCAGGAGTAGAAAATGGAGGTGCTGGAGCATCATCATCATCATCATTATCATTTTCATCCACATGCAGCTCACGAAAACCGCAAGCTCAGCCAGAGACGATGGTTAACTGGCAGTTCTGTTAGTTCTTCTGCATTTTCGGTTGAGTTTTGTGATATATGCGACGCACGCCGACAAAATTGCCAGAATGTGTGCAACAAAAAGTAACAAATTCTCCATGTATAGTACAGGGAATCTAGCTGTCTAGCGTCGTTGTTGTCATTCCCGTTTCCCAGTTCCTGGTGGGAGCACGAAAAAAGGGGGCACATATGGCGGGCCATGTGTGTGGCATGGCACAGTTGCCATGAATGATGCGCTGCAGCCAGTTGATGAGCTACCATAATAAACCTCGACTGCCAATACTGGCATCTCGTTGCGTAACACTGCTTTGACGCATTCAACTAAGTGGGGAACATTTGTCAGTTACTAAATTAGTTATTAAATATGATATTTAGAACTAACAAGAATTCAATGTGAATTTTTCTAATTCTGAAATATTGTATCTAATAATTTTATCACATTTAAAAAATTTGTAGTAACAATAACATATGCAAAGGTTTTTATATGTCCTGATTAGAATTTGGACTTACTTTTGTCTTAGATTGGTTCAGGATATTATTCCTAATAATATAATGATTGGAATAGTCAACATTGGAAACAATAATAATAATAATGCCTTGCAACGGCATTTAAAATATTTTATTAAAATGTCATTTAATTAAATTGATTCAAGCAATTGAAAGCTGGGAGCAAATGTCTTAATTTAATATAAAGCTTACCTCCATTTATTTATTTATTTTTTTTTAAATGAAGATTAAACTTGAAGATTCAAATATATTGTACGAAATGCGTCTCTACTACTTCTTAATGCACGACAATTCTTCACTTAGTCGCAACTAACCAAGCGTAGAGTATAACTGGCAACAGAAAGCAGTCTCGCAGTTTATCTAAAGTCATACATCAGACTTTTGGGCAGGAGTGCGAGTGAAGTTGGAAGTGTACTGGAAGCAGAAGAAAGGGGGCGAGACGAAGAGTGGGTGGGTGGAAATGCAGTTCATGCTGCATGGCTATGCATACTCCATGGATGGCACACGATGTCGACGCGATGGCAGCTGGAGATGCATCTGAGCTCGGTTTTGCGGCTGCCTTGGCAACGCTTAAGCTGCACCGCATGTGATTACCCAGCAGTTAGTCTTGCACCAGCACCAGCAGCAGCAGCGGAGGTGCAGCGGCAGCGGCAGCATCTCCAGCATCTGCAGCAGCAACAAATAGCGCCAGTGCATCAACATCAGCATAGAGTCGCTCTCTCACTCCCACACGAACCGTTTGCATCTCTGCTGGTTGCCATAAGCTGCTAAATTGCCGCTGTGCAGCAAATAGAATTTTAAACTCAGCCCGCCTCGAGAGTTTCTCTCTCTCTCTCTCTCTCTCTCTGTCTCTGTGTCTGTTGATTGACCTTAAAGCTTGAACCGGCGACTCCACACGACCACGACCAACTAACTGTACCCTGGCATAGCACAGCACTTGAACTGGCTTCGACTCCAGCTTCAGCTCCAGCTCCAGCTCCAGAGTCGAGTGGAGCTTGACTGGTTTACCTGTCTGGCGGCCTCGTCATGCCGCGCTTTAATTCACTTATAATTTCAGTGCCGACTCTCTGCCCCCTTTGGACGCATTACTCGACTCACATTTCGCATACTCTGCACTCTCAACACTTGCTGCAACAACATCAACTGCTGAATTTCGCGTGTGTGAGAAAATAATATTTTCATTGACGATTCGCACAGAGCTGTGCGCATATTTTCGGACAGCAAATCGCCTTTGGGGCTAAGCCTCCATTTGAATCATAATCTTCCTTTCTGTGCATAGAACTGTTTCATCACCATTAATAACTATTTCATAGTGTAATTAATTGTTCAAGTTGCTTTGATTTGCGCGCTGGCAAACAATGAAGATTGCGTCATTGATTTATGAGCATTAAAGTTGGCCAAATGAAACCCTCACAAAATTGCCATATTTTTTTTAACAAGCTGTCGCATCCACAACATAACGTATCACATTAAGAATAACGAGTGTTCACCATCAGTATTTAAAATGTCAAAAGTGCCCCCACACTCGCCTAAACTTTCAGAAATAATAATAATAATAACGAGAGAATCGTGAATTATGTTGAATCTGCATGCTACATGAAATGTTTGTTCTGTTGTTTATTTTGTTTTTTTATGATTGATCGTTGCTTAAAGAGCAACTTAAACAACATGAGGAGCGACCGGCCCCGGTTAGGGTGGGGCCAAATGTATAGGGTTAAACAGTTACACATGGGCAGCAGCAGCAGGGTTGGTGCAATGTCAGAAAGAATTATTATTAATTCGGGGTTGGGTTCCATTTTGAGAAGTTGGCATTCAAATTGTGTCAGTCTCCCCCCCTCGTTCTCGTTCCCGTTCCCTACATGTATGTGATGTGCTTTTATTGCTGTTGTTCGCTGTCATGATCGATGTTGTTTCACAAAATGATGCTGCATTTTATATCGTACCTCATGATGTTGACATTACACACATTGAATGCATTTTTGCGCTCGACTTGCGCGAGACGAGAATTTCCAGCGAATTTTTGATTTATGCTTTGTGAGTGAAGTTAATTAACACCCCAATGCTGATCATTGGTGCCGAGCGCGTTTCGAGTGTTGTTAAGTGTCAAAAGTGACAGATCGCTTTGTAAGGCGTTGCCACATCGCCGTCGTCAAAGGGAGGCCGACAGTTCTGCGCCGAATTGTAATCCGATGAAGTGTTCAAAATTGTTGACGTCCCTCGACAGACTTCTCCTCCTCGTCTCCTCTGTCTGTCGCTTAAGATGAGTTCCTTGATTGCTTTGGCCAAAAAGTTTTAAAATGCTTCACGAAAAAAAAGAAAACGGGAACAAAAAATAAGTTTATTCTTCGGCTTCAGCTTCAGCTTCATCTTCAGCATCAGCATCAGCACAGCTTGTGCGTTTGTGTGTAAAATTTAATTAAAAAATTCTTGGCTATGCATAAATTTGCCTTTTGTTTTGAGAGGGACAGCGACTGAAGGAGGGAGAAAGAGCTAGCCATAGATGCTGATGCTGATGCTGATGGTGATGCTGTTATTGTTTGTTGTCAGCAATAAAAATGTCATCACGGCCGAGTCCTTCGTCCATTTTGCGTCCCATTCGCACACACACTCCCAGCTGACTGCATACTATTTTCAACGCATTATTTTGCAATAACAACGCCAGAGAAGAAGACAAAAGTGTTGCGACATTCACACACACACACCACACCACAGACACACACACACACACACACACACTGAGACACACACATAGCCTCGCACAATATAAATTAAATTAAAATGCTTTTCTTCTCTGGTTTGCTTTCTCTCGGTTTGACATTTCTCTCTGCTTAATTGCTTTGTTAATTAAATGTGTTAAGGCATATAAAAAGGATACGAAAACGCGACAGACGTGCGCTTATGCAAAGGACATTAAGGACACAACAACAGCGACAATACTGCGCTTACTAATATGAAATACATTCGCATTTCGGCTGTAAATTATCGTATAATTGCGGCACAAAAAAGTTAACTAAAAGGGGCACAAACTGAGGACAACTTAATTTCATGTTCAGTTCCCTTGAGCAGTTAATGATCCAATTATCATTCATCTTTTTGGCATTAGTTAATCTCGCATTTATTTGCTTGCCGTCATCAAGAACGCAATTATATCACTCCGCGTGCTCGGATGCTTCAGTCCCGCAAATATCATCTTGGTGCCGGGTATATAACGCTTGGGGTTCTCCAGATACTCGAACAACGTGTCCTCGTTCCAGACGATGGCTTTCGCTTTATTCGCCTGTGTGTAGGGATATCCTGGCGCCTTGCCCGTCTGGCGACCGATTAAACCATGCAGATTGGGTCCCATTTTGTGCTTGCCCCCTGCCTCAATGGTGTGGCACATGGCGCAGCGCTGCATGAACAGCTTCTTGCCACGCTCCACATCGCCAGCCGGAATGCCCATCGATAGAGTATTTAAATTCAGTAAATGTTTACGTTTACACTAATTATCTGTTAAACGAGATACATAAAATGACAAGTGCCTCAAGGCTAAAATAATTAGTTGACATTTAACTCGAGCAGGTTGACAACACTAATCGATTGTGAACACAGTTGAATCAAGGTGCAACCCTAATAAATTATTAAAATATGATATTTATATTGCTACTCAGCGAAAAAATAAAATAAAATAAAATAACTGTCACCATAATAATGTTGGACTCATCAATTGTTAAATGGTTCTACAGCCATAACAATTCATTAAATTACAAATAGTCAAACGATCAAAATAATATTAATATTAAAAGAATAAATAAATAACAATACCAAATAGTGAAATAATAAAATTAATAACAAGTAAAAAAAATTGTCTTGTTCCACTGTAGACAATTTGAAAAAGAAATGCACACTATAAAGTTGCTGGATAATTATCGATAATTTGATGGTTGTCTCATTAAACACTTGACATCACAATTGGGCATGCAACGCACTCAGCTTGCATAACAGCCAACAGCGATTGCCCAATTCGAAAGCCAAGTGTTTGTTTTTTCTATTTAAGACAAATGCAAGAGATGCTTGTTAACTAAAACAACACAAAACTTGTGGCAATTACACGCAGACGCAGCTGTCTTTGGATGTTGTTGTCGTTGTGGTTTGCGTTGCCTTCGAGTGTCGTTTTAGGCAAAGTCAACTAAACTTTTCAGCAAATTGAACAAAAAAGTGCAGAAATATGCGAATAAATAGTGGCAGCCTGCACCCAAAGACAACAAAAAAAGGCAACAAAATATATATGCCAAGCTGTCAACACGGACACATGTGGCCCGACCCCCTGACACAACAACAGCAACAGCAACAGCAACAGTGGCAACAATTGTTGCTATTAGACAGCAACAACAGCGAAACAGCGAAACAGTAGCCGGTTTGGGGCAATGGAGGCGTCTCTGGCATTGCGGCAGCAAAAAGCGTTTAATAAAAGCAAATATTATGCGCCTAGTGCGACTGCGCAGCAACTTGGAACTTGCAACACACCTTGACGCAGGCAAACAATCGGACAATTGCAACTGCAACAACGGCAACAGCAACTTAATTAGACATTCAGTGAAGCCAGTTGTGTTGGCTGTCTTTGGAGCTGCGCAGGCGCCACACTTGTGAGCCAGCAGAATGTTAATTTGCTTTTGCACATTGCCGACTGATGGACGGATGGACAGCAGACTGACAGCTTGCCGTTGATGAAGATGCACGAGGAGCCACCCGTGGTGTGGGTAACGTAGCTCAACGCATTAAGTGGCCATCAGCAGCTAACGAAAAGTGCAAACGAAAAAAACTAAGTAGATGGAAATATGGGGCAAGTTGGGGGAACAATTTTTGTGTTGAACATGTGTGTGTGGCAAGAGAAAGAGGCGAAACGCAGCCAAGTGGAAACGGCAAAAGGAAACAGATGCAAAGTCAAAGCAGATGATGAATTGGCATGCAAAAAAAATACACTCACACACAGAACTAAGCAAAGAACATAACAAACTATATATTAATAGAAAGAGAATTTCAGCGATGACTAATTCCCAGGCAGCAGCAGCAGCCGAGGTTGTGGCACGCACAACGCCCACTCGGCAGACGCCAGCTAAAAGTGACAGGGCTCCAACCCACGCCAGCTGCGACTCCGTCTCCGTCACCGACTCCGACTTGAGGAGGAGCTTCGACTTCGGCATGTTGCAAATTCTCAGCCGTCAGCGGCATAACTCATTATTTAATGTCAAATCTGGTCGATAGTTGTTGTTGCTGTTGTCGCTGCTCGTGGGGCAAGTCGTGCGTGCGTGAATCGATGGAGGGGCAGCAACTACAACAAATGTCAACAGTTTTGCAATGCCAACTCAAAGACAGCAAATCGATCCTCTGCGAGGAGGAGGCTGCCCCCCTCCTGGCCACTGCCAAACCAGTCCACTCCTTTTTATTCCTGCTCTTTTGGCGAAAAGCATTCTCCATTCTCCATTCTTTTTCAGCGGCCTAATGACATTTACACGCATGCAAACACACATAAATCATTTGCGTTTGTCAGTTCTGACAGCGCAACCCAGGCAAAAATAACAACCACAAAAAACCAAATACGACAACAAAAATACTATAAAGAATAAAATGGGAGAGAAGAAACATTCAGCAGCTGGCAGCCAAAACGACCGAAAGACTGACAGACTGGAAGACTGAGAGACAAGTCGCCCCCGCACAAGGATAAGTGCCTCTGTCTGTGGATTGAGTGTAGACAATCGATTCGTATTGGTTAATCACTCATATTCGTATTCATATTCATATTCATATTCCAACTGTGTTGGGCTCTCGGTTTCTGCTTTTTTCATGTCGAATTTCTTTCACTTCTTGATGAGCCAAGTGTCGAATGCATTGGCCACGGCCTGTCAAAGTTCTTGGAATCGCAGCATCCAGCAGGTAACCCCGCCAGGGTTGCCAGGTTGCCTTTCAATATCAAGGGAAAATCCATTTTTTACTGTCAGCATGTGATATAGGAATGCGACTAGGAGAAAAAATAATACAATTAAATAAAAAATAGAGAGAAACAAATTAAATTTGAGAATATATTTATCCTAAAAAAGGCAAGATACAATATTCATCAATTTTATTCTTAATATAAATATATAGCTTGGAGTATAAAATACAATAATAAAATTACTAAATATAAATAATTTTGAATTAATAGAAATAGTAAATGGAAGTGACTTTTTTTGTGTAATGTAATGTAAATTCAATAACTTTTTCATTATTCTAAACTTTTGTACTGAGTTCAATTTAGACAATTTCATATTTTTAATTCTTACTAAAACTAAAAACTATTTTTGATCCAGAATTGTTGTAGAATATTGTTGAATTATTTTTTAGAATTTATTTATTTTTTTATACAAGCACGTTCTTTTTCGCTGTGTAGTATACGTAATAAGAAAAAAGTTGTAGAAGTGGAGGTACAACTTGCAGTGAAAGTGGAGGAACGAATTGTACCATAATTCAGAGTAGAATTAAGAGCAGCAGAGCGAGCTGAGATTCTCCCTATCAACTGCAAGAATGATGAAAACTATACCATCTAAATTTCTCGACTAACATTTCTCTAGTGAACTGGGTCATGTGGCAAGCAAAGCCAAGCCAAGCCATCAGTTTTTGGCGGCCAGACAATTGGGGGTCGCCTCTAGCAGCATAGATGGAAACCCCAAACGTATGTCGCCACCATTTGGGGTTCTAAATTATGAAATGACAAGGATTCGCATTGCGTAAATGAGTCGCCAGTGCAGACTGTGATAAACCAGAGGGGATACAAACCCCGCCTCCCTCCCTCTTTGCCCCTTTCGCAGCTCTCAGCTGCTGCTGCTGTCAAGCCGTAAGAAAAATGTTGAAAAAGCAAAGTTAAGCATACAAAACAAACATTGTTTATTGTTGTCGTTGTTGTTGTTGTTGTTGCGCTCTGCTGTGGCTGCAAGTCAACAACTGACACAATGCAAAATGTCAACGTCACTCACCGATACCCTCCTCTTCTCTCCCCCGTCCCTCTTGCTTTAAAATATGTACACAAAAATGTCTGCACACATGCGGCGCCGCTTTAAAGGCAACCCTCTCCCACTTTTGCTGGCCAACAATTTTTGTAATATTTTGCATATTTCTATCCGCATCAAATTTCCACAGAACAAACCGCAACCCCCTCGCACCGAAGGGGTTGTCAATGAGCGACAGAGACAGAAGAGGATTTTAATGCTCAACACTCGGCCGCAAATGCCGCGGATTATGTTGGGCTTCCGGTCTGCGTTGCCAGGAGGAGTTTTATGCAGTTGTCCAGGCGGTGGCTCTAATGTCATTAGCCACAACTGTCAGCGCAGTCGTCGCAACATGTCTTCATAATTAAATGTGCAATGGCAGTCGATAATACTTAACAAATTTAGCGATTATCAGCCGCCCTCCGAAGGCAATAGACAACCCTAAAACCTAAAGCCAAAAACTCACCCCCAGATTGATGCAGCTAGTGAACACTTAATAAAAAATAATTAATTGCAGTTTTTGGCACAAAAGATTGCTGCTAGCCAGTAGCTGTGGCTGGCCATATGTTCACACCCCGATTCTGGGCAGTAGGGTTGCCACCTCCCCCCCTCTATCCCTACTACAATAGACTTGAGCACAATGCCAACTCTAGCGATGCGAGTATGTTGATGGCGTTGACAAATAATGACATTTTTATGATGCTACCAGCGAAAGTAGCGTGTTCTTTTGTTGAGGGGGGGACAACTCTGGTCGTGTCCCGTTATTGGCGTTGATAATGCAATTTAGACGCCGTGGGTCTAATGACCTGTGCCCGACCGTCATTCCGGGAGCGAGCCAGACTCTCCACACTCACAAAAACAGACTGAGAGACAGCGAGTCAGTTTAATGTTGTTGTTCTGGCTGTTATTGTTGTTGTTTTTGTTGTTGTTGTCGGCGGGCTTAATGACTTTTTACTTGATGCTATTGAACGCACAACTTCTTTTGCGACTTCCTCCCTATTCCCTTCTTTATTATTATTATTATTATTATTTTCATTTTTGTTTCTTGCCTTTTTTCCGTTTTGTTCGTTTTGGCAATTTTGCTTTGTTGTTGACCATTTAATGCCTCATAAACTTTTAATTTAACAAAAACTTCGTTACTTTTTCTATTGTTGTCACAGCATAGATGCTATTGTTGCTATTGCAGTTTGTTATTACTTTTATTGCGTCAGGCTGTCAAGATGACAGTTGCTATGGTAATTTTAGTTGGCAACTTTCAAGGAATCCCAGGAAGTTATTAATCTTGGAACTTACTCGTATTTTTAATAATTTTACATAATTAAAGCGAACTTCGTATTAATCATAATTTCGTATCATTCTTTTACTTGCAGGTATGTTGACGACACACATTTATCTAGCCTGCATTTCGGTTGAATGAGTGAGTCTGAAGAATGTTTGCGTGAAATACATTCCATGCATATTAAATAGATTGAAATGCCAGGCAGATAATTTAATTCGAAAACAAAATGACAATAAATTGTCCAAATATTTAGACATTCACGGTTCTCGGTCCTTGATCCGCTGCAGGTAGCGAAAAGCGGATCCTGGAGATTGGTATCATTGCTCAGGGACAATTGATTGAAGGGAATGAAATGACAAAATGTCTGTATATGCAGACAGACAGAACGAAGTAAAAATAGACAAAGACATAATAGACGCAATGAATTAGTCATTTATAGCACGTAGTGCGCGGAGGGGTAAAATGCGTGGGGTCTGAGGGAGGATTCGGGTACTCATGAGCATAAATTTAAGCGCTGCAATTAATAATCATTTAGAGTTGCAGCCACAGCAACTTTTGGCCTGTTGTTGTCAGTCAGCCCAGTAAGCTGCTGCTGGCCACTAATCCCCGAGTTCCCTTCGAAATTGTTGTCATCGCAGCTGCTTGAGGTTTGGCCCCTTGTGATGTATAGCTCTATTTCTGTATGCCTGCTAATGCCGTATTTAGACCAAAAGGATTAGCACAGCGAGCAGATACAAATGTATCTCGGACTTAACTGATGAGCTCAAAAAATACAGAAGAGATGCTGCAGACGGAAGTCGCTTTCGGGTAGACAAACTAGCAACAATTAAGCGAGGCATTAGAGACTGTCGCAGGCACAGAGATGGAGCTGAAGCGAGCGAATACGAATGTGTATCTGCAAGATACCTTTCCCCCAAACGATAATCATTCGTTGTCGAAGGAGTTTTACATACTTGTAGCTCGCAGCGCTCTGCTGCTTCCACATTTTCTCGAGCCCAGCACAAATTATGGGTTAGCGTTAGACATGCTTCTCCTCCGCGCCCCTTTTACCTCGCGGCCATACAGCAGAGACACGACGAAATCTTTTGGGCAGGCAGCCAAAAAAACAACACACACAATAACTTGAAGGGCAGCCAGCATCCCAAGCAGCTGCATGAATGAAACAATAGCCAAGACAGAGACAGAGACGGACACACAGAGAGAGAGAGAGAGGAAGAGAGAAGAAGACAAAGAAGAGGGACAACGACAACAGGTCCAAGCTGAAAGCGGGTTCCTCCACACAATGCGTCGGTTCAAGTGCCCAGTTAGCTCTCTTAGGCTCTGCCTTCTTCTGTGGCCACTTAGAAGTTTCCCTTGTATCTGTAGCTGTATCTTTCGTATACACATTTTTATATTCTGTTCTGTTCTGGTTTTCGGTAGCCGCAGGAAAAGTGCATAACATTCTGCTCACTCATTTCCCTGTCTCCCCGAAAATTGTGCCCAGCCCAGGGGCAGAGGCACAACTGCAACTGCTTTGCTGCAGCAACAAACTACTTTCAATTTGTAATTTGTGGTCGAGACGCGGTGCCCCAGGCGATGTGGCGTGTAGGAAGCAAGGGAGCCGTCGTCTAGGTGTGAAGGGTGCTATTTTGGGCTGGGAACTCTGATCAAATGGAGAGCAATGCTGGAGTTCAATATGCAAAAGTTTTTAACTAACTCTGCGACGTTCCCTGGCCTTGGGTGGAGACTCTAATGAAATATGCATGGCGAGCCAAAAGGCGACACGCCCCTCAATAAATCAGAATACAATACATATTAAGTGGCAGAGCAGAGCAGGCAGACCTTGACCTATGACCCAACTGGGCAAATGGAATTGAAGTCGCAGTGACTGTGAAATTAGCCCCCGGTCGCAGTTCGTAGGGTTGCTCGCTGGCGACTTTATGGATTTTAATTAATTTGCCAGCACTTGCAAGCAAGGCAGCTCCACGGCCGGTTGTAATAAGAAATTCAATTTCCGCTGCCTCATAATTATTTTCTTTCAATTTCAAAACAGACGCCGCGCCATGAATTATGGCCGACAGCTATGAGCCAGTCTTAAAGAGCCGGCCACCTCCCACGCATACATTAGCCAGGGCCAACAACTGAGACTGAGACTCAGACTGAGATTGCAATTGGGATTGAGATTGGGGCGGGCATGAACTAAAATCCAGCTGCATAATTAGTGCGAGCCATGCAAAAACTATGTGCAGCATAAATAGTTTTGGGAGAATTTATGTAGCAACAAAAAAGAAGCGCTCAAGAAGGGACAGCGTAAAAAACATGGCAACAAAAGGCCAAAGACGAGGCGGAATGAATAAAAAATATATATGTATATGTATATGTATGTAGCTAAACGACGGCGACTGTTGCGTGCAGTGAATTTAAAATTAGCCGCAAGTAGGAGCCAGAGGCAAGGAGTTGAGCACAAGACAGGCAGTGAAGCAGACAGTCACGGACAGCGCCGAAAAACCGTCATATATAGTTGATAAAGTTGACGGCGGATCCTGAAGACTCTTGAGTCTCGAGCCTTGACACAGGCAACGCGCAAAAATCTCAGCCAACAAATCTGAGCAGCGAACGAACGAATTGTGCTTTGCATAAAGATGTGACTTCTGAATGGGATTCGGATTGCGGATTGCGGATTTGCGGCAGAAGCCAGTGAACTGGATGACCGCTTGGAGTTGCGTACATAATTTGTTAATTTCATGCGAATCAATAATCAATGGGAAAGCGAAGGAAAAGCGAGGGAAAATCGTCTTGACCAACAACAGCGAACGCATCTTTGCAACCGGTTCAGTGGGCAGCAACAAACAGTGGCAAATGAACGAATGAACGAACGAATGGTCGAATGGTCGACACACTGCCCTTGCAACACAACACTGTGCTTAATTGAGGGGAATTAATTATTTATTTAAATTGCCTGGCGCGACTTTCATTGCTTCGCCACGTTGTCTCTCTCTCTCTCGCTCTTTTGTGGCAATTTGTGTCGGCAAACGAGGCATTTGCAACGTTATTTGATAACATGAATGTGCTTCTTGCCCCCTTTTGTGTGTGTGTGTATTTGCTGCACGCACGCGCACAGATTTGAATGCGCTGCGATTTTTTGCGTGTGTTGCGAACATTTCTCTCAAGAATCGCGGTCTCGCTAGGCACGCAATGGGCCAAGGACCCAAAAGCAACTTGGCGGTTTTCTTTCGCTCTCTGTGTCTCTTGGCTTGGCTTTTAATGTGTCGCATGTCAACGTTGTCATGTTGCTCAATTTTTTGTCGTTGTAGTTGTTTTCTAGTCGATTCCTCGCAGCTGCCAGGCAGGCCAACTTGGTTGTTGTGGGCGTTTGTCGTTTGTCGACTGATGAGCGAAAATTGCCTGTTTTGTATGTGCTTTAATTGCAGCAGCTACACATAGTTAGCACGTCGAGTGAAAGCCAAGGGAGAAAAAATAGTCAGTAATTTGCTGTGAATGCGTAGGTGTCGCCAGTCGCAAGTCGATCCTCTGCTTGCGTGTGCTGCACCCAACACAACACAGCCAACAAACAAACAACAACTGAAGTCGTTGCCCAGGCCAAGGCTGCAGCAGCATCTCCGCTTTTAAGGCGCGGTCTTGGATTGAGCAATTTATAAAGTTGAAGTTGGAGTCGGAGTTGGAGGAAGAAAAAAGATGAAATAACACTTCATTAGCGCAAGGGGCAAGTGGCATTTGGGGCTCGACACATGCAACCGACGTGGGTTGCATTTCGTTTCTTTCGCTTTTCGTTTTTCGGTTTTTTCGTTTTTTTTTGCGCTTTATCGAAATGAAAATAAAACTGGCGAAAAAAGCTTTACAGACATTTAATGAGCTGCAATGAACGGCACAGCAGAAGATGGTGTGAGAGATGCCCTCTTGAGTCGGACTAAAGATCGCTTCGATAATTCACAGCATATAATCACAGCACTTTCAGCTGATCGCAGCATTCGATAGCAGTTCAATCGAGCTGCTTTATGATGTAATGAAAAAGGCTGTAGCTGAAGCGACGCTAAGTAGAATGCGAAGCCATTATTCTTAACGTACGGAAAGTCATTTGGCCAGCTCGTAACTCGCACAATGCAACCCACACACACACACAGATACACAACAAACACACACAGCGACCCTTTTGCCAGAGCCGTAATCAAAAAGCACTGTACAGCTTAAGGCAAACTACACATGAAATGGCAAGGAATAGAAAGATAGATAGAGAGAGAGCGAGAAAGGGGCAGGGAAAATGAGAAAAGAAACGCAATTTCCCGAAAAAGCGTTGCCAAGAAATGCCAGCGAGTTTTTCTTTGCTTAGCTTTTCTTTTCCATTCTGTGGCAGCGGCTTATTGGCCCCAACGCAGCTTTGCTATTTTGGCTAAAACTGCGACTGAGGCTGTGGCTGAAGCCAAACAAGGCCTTTCCATCGAATCGGTTTGAACGGCCAAAATGCCAAACAACAAAATTGGCAAAAAGGCAGCCAAGACAAGGCAATGGCCAAACGGGTTGTGGTTCCTTTGCCCGGCCTGTCTTGTAATTTAACAAGCAAGCAGATTGCAATCGATTGTTGCTCCAACTGGACGGACGGACAGACGTTGTTGCTGGAGGAGCAGCCCACGCGCCTCACATATTAGCGAAAATTGTAATAGATTTCACTTAATTTATTATAAACAAAAACAGCCGCCACAAACGGTTCCAGCAATTTGCCCCAAACTCCTCTCTTCGCCTCTACGTTCTACGTCTTTGCCTATGCAATTTAGCAGCCATTTGCCTGTCGCCATTCGGCGTGTCTCATAATTCTTGGCCATATTATTGTTAGCTTCGTCTCGAGTTCGCTTTTCAGTTTTTCCACCTACGTGACGCCTCGAAGGAGACGACGCACAACATTCCATCGGTTACATTGCCCTCTCCCTCTCCGTCTCCGTCTTTTTCTCATGCTCCTCTTCCGCGTCTTCTTTATGGCTTTTTAAGTTTTTCCCTCTACCGTTTCAGTCGTAAGTGCTGTATTTATTTTAATTTTTATGTGCGTTCAACGCGACGTCGACTACCACAAAAAAAATAAAAAAATTAAGAGGCACAACACAAAAATAACAAAATAAAAAATTTAATTTTTCCTGCTTTGCGTTTTAATGTCGTTCAACTTTTTCAGTTGTGCTTAAATACCCTTTGTACGTTCGCTCACCAAGGGTATAATAACTGTCCAGCAATCAACGTAATTAATAGCAGCATTATTAGTCGAATTATTTGTCTGTCCGCTCATTAAAATATCTTTGCGATCCTTAAGTATTAAAGCTATTTATGTAGGAAATATATATTAGATTTATATTCGATTTTGGAATAAATTAATTAACAAGGTTTATTCGCAAACAGAGTTTAGTTTTTTAATTAATATTATCAAAATCGGAGTTGTTGCCACATAAAAGTTTAAAGATAAGCTTGGTTTTATTATGTCACATAAATTCACTTAAATTGTGCAATTAAATCAAGAATGCGGAGTATCTCACATTCGCGAAAGTATTTTACTTGTTTTATTTTTCACATTTTTCGTTGTTGTTTTTGGTGTGGTACGTGCCTGGAAAGGTTGAGGCTGAAGATGAGGCCGGAAAGTCAGTATTTTTCGACTTTATCTATGCATTGGCTTGACTCCGACTGCTCTGGCTTTTTTATGTGCCCCCTGCCCAGGCAGCTCGTACCGAGGGCCATAAAATGACCTGAAGTTTCAATTTTAATGACAAGTCACTTACATGTGTAGCATGAAGGTTATCTGCCATGTCGAAGACATACACACATTAGCTCTAATTGGCTCGCGACTCGACTTAACGGTTGTGGCACAACCGATTCTAAAGCGAAGGAAGAGATATGTTATGTATGTGTATTCATAACTGATGCAAGGCGATCTTTGGAGCGTGCACAATCAGGTCAGGAAAACACTTTTCATAATGCCTTCGGTACAATTTATTGGCTGTATTTTGTTACCCCGAACGAACAGTTTGCAGTTGTTGCCTTACCAACGTTGGGGCTTCGTCGTGCACACATTCTCATATGCGTGCCCATTATGGGCTGCCAGATAGATAAACGAGTCATGTGTGTGGGTGTTGCCTAGGCTCTGTGCGTGTTTTGTGCAAAGGATTTTTGCGTGTGTTTGTGTCGCTTCGACATTTTCGCATTGTGGGGAAAACAAAGCCAGCAAAAATGGAGAAAAAGGAGCAGGCGCAAAAAAAAAAAAAAAGAACTATGAAAATGAAAACCTATATAATGGCCTTAGGTGACTTGGTTTGGTTTGGGTTCGTGGCGACAACGCGTACCAAGCACCTCTATATACAGAAACGAACCCCGCTCCCCATCCCCGCTGCCGTCTCATTACGTGCGTTGGCGACGAGGGCGAAAATTGCGTGTCTGCATATTGGAAATTGGTGAAAACGGGCAGGAAAAACTGTTATGGCTGCCTGGCTACTCGCAGTCGGAGCTGCCTTTATTATCATGGTTTCGACTGGCATTATCTGCAGCTCTGAAGGCGTGGGCGCGTTTCGTGCAATGAAGTTGAGAGAGCCGAGCAAGAAGCCATCGAGTGTGGAGTGTGGAGTGTAGAGTGTAGAGTGTGCTGGCAAAAGTTTCAACTCTAATGGTGTTTTAATGTGTGTTTTTGCAATTTGATGCATGTTGCAGCGCTGCAGTCCGCAAATTGCTTCAAATAGTTGCCCAAAGTTGTTTGTTGTGCAAAATAATTGGTGCACCGTGGGTGTGGGTAACTTGTTAAGGACTCTCGACTGCACAACTAACTGATGTTTTTCTTACCTTCCACTTGCAGGTATGTAAACTGATAATCTCTTAAAGCTGCCATTACAAAGTGAGTACAAGCAGCTGCCCCTCAATACGCATTGACCATCGCAATTCCCCAGTTGCCATCGCCAACTAAGTAATGCAATCATATTATAAAATACAGCAAGAAAAAAAGACCGAAGAAATGAAATGATTCTCATAGTTGCAGCAAAAGGCTGGAAAAAGTGCAGTCCGGGGCATGTAATCAATGTAACTACAACTTGTTTGACAGCTCTTAGCATAAATACTCGACAAACAGAGCGAGAGACTACGAGGAGGAGCAGCAGCAGCCACCAGCCACTCCGGCAGCGCGTTGACAAGGAGGTGTGCGGTGGGACAAGCAAGCGACATAAACACAAAACCCTTGAACAGCAACAACAGCAACAACAAGAGAAAAAAAGAATATACGTTGAAATCAATAGCAGGTTGTGCAACTGGAGAGAAGGAACATTTCTTACTTTGGCACATTTAACGAGTGTTTTGCCGCACACTTGAGAGATACAGACAATCAGAGATACAGATACAATAGTATCTGCAGGCAGAGCGTCATTATGATCATCAACATTATGATTATTACTTTGCTCTGCACAACTTTAGAGCAGACTCCGTCTGTCTGTATATCTGTCCAGCCTTTTGATCTTTTGTCTTTCGCCTTGCGTCTTGTGTCCTTTTGCAATTACAATTATATTTTATTTGCCCAAGTTGACACAAGAGACGAGAGAGACAACACAAAGTTTCTCCACTGTTTGTCTCTCTAATAGCCCTTTGAAAATCAATTACGACTGCGGTCATAACCGACTGGACTGCAGCATCATGCTGCGAAACCTTCTGCTCTCCATCCCCTCTCTCGCTCTCTCGCTCTTGCAATATTATGTCAATAATTTATTTAGTTTTTATTTTATCCATGCGATTGCCAAGAGCTGCTGCTGCTGCTGCTGCCGGACTGGACTCAACTGTCAGGCAAGCGGGGCACGTACAACGGCTGGACACATGTTCTAGCAGGAATTCTACATTGGAAATGACATCAATTCTCCCGCGTATCGCGACTAGAGACCAGTCCCAGGGTCCAGTCATGCCTTTTTTTTTTATTATCGATGCTTTTGCCGCCTCGCGCAATTTGTTCGCCATTCGCGTTTCCTTACTTTACGGCTTGTACTTGGCCGCATTTGTAATTCGTACCGCTTTCTATTGGCATTCCTCGCTCTGATATTCAAAAGGGTTCCCAACTATATAGTACTATATTTAGTTGTAGTTATATTTATTGCGCAACCCGGCTCAAAGGCTCACAAAAAAAAAAAAAGGATAAGGCACGCAAAGTGCTTGAAATATATAGTCGTTGGCATAAATATAAACCCAGTTCGTGTATAAATTTCTCCCTGCACATAACAATACAATTTCTCACATAAGCTAACCAGGCAAAGAAATTCCTCAAGTACCTTTGTGACTGCTTTATGGGCAGTTCTCTAGAGCTGGGGGCGTTCCCCATGTGCCACACACGAAAAGTCCGTCTGCCTCCCTTTTTTTCTCATTCTCTCTCTCTGTCGCTTTTCAGTGACTGCAATTTTTCTTGGCGCGTGCTGCCTTTTGGTTGCCGCTCTGTTGCATACAATTGCTGACACTTTGTGCAACAAAATTGTTTGCCATTTGCTGGCCATATTTATGCGACAGCTCTGCCAGTTATCGCCATCAAATGATAGCGGTTGAGCGCATCCCTTCACATAAAGTATATTTAATTAAAATCGTTGTCGTAAATAAATGTAGAATTTCCAGCTGACCTCGAGACACACTAGAAAATTGCTTTGCTCGATTCGAGTTTTTTTTCATTCTTCTAGCTGACCTCTTGACCAATGTCGAGCCAAACATCTTTTGGTTCATCTCTGACCGCAGCTTTTCCATAAGAAAAACCTTATACACACATTTTCCCATTCTGACCGCAAAGCAACACAGTCGAAACAGGTTTCAGCTTCGCTCCAACAATAGCGCATTTTACATGCCTCCCTCTCGGTTCTCCCTCTGCTCTCAGTTCCATCGGCCTGCCTGTCTATAAGCTTCAATATCCATAAATGTCCAATGTTGCCGTTGCTGTGTTGTTCATGACTTTGTGCTTTGGTTGCCTCGTCTTCTTGCTGCTGTCTTCGTTGCCTTTTCTTTAGCTGTGTTGTTGTCCAGTTGCCGTTTTCGTCTGCTGGCTTCAAGATTTTTATCGGTTTCTACTTAAGTGATTGTCAGTCAGTCATTGCCTCGTACCGACCAACGGCCAAAAGGACCATTCGCTGGCAAGTCGCCTTGGCAACTTTTCTTGCCAGCAATTTATCGAAGGCCTTGTATGCCCAGTCAATGCCTTATTAAATGAAATAAAACGCAAACCTTTAGCTCGCTTGGGGATCCGCTCTGATAAGGCCAAGCCATCTTTGTCTGCGCTGTCGATAAGCGAGCGAGCGACACTGAGATCAACTGGCTGTATTTGGATGACGGTGCTTGTGCTGTTGATGTTGCTTTTATGGTGCGCCAAGTGGGAAGCTGCATGGAACCGGGAACCGATGAGCAGTTTAATTAGGTTTCAGCCAAGTGTGAGAAGAGCTCTTGCCGCTTTCGTCAGGCGCAAACTGAAATCGTGCAAGCGTGTGGAGTGGTGAGAGAGGTGCAGCAAACTGCAAGAATTTGTCAAGTGGCAACACACACACACACACACACGGCGCATAAAACCCTCTTGAAACTCGCACATGCAACGATATTACGTATACGCCCCGCTTGCACTATTTATGCGCATTTTTCATGAGAACTTTCGCTCTCTCTTTCTCTCTTTCTCTTTGCTATAATATTTATAATTTTATTTAATTTTCTTGCGTCGCCGAGCTCCTTTTGCTCCTACGCTCTCGGGTGTGTGTGTTTGTGTGTGGGTTAATTCTATTGAAATGCTGTCAAGCTCGCAAACCGAAAGCAAACGCATGAAACACCCACACTCGACTGTATGTGTGTGTGTGTGTGTGTGTGAATACACAGAGTAAAAAGGCAAAAGGGTCTGCCGCTAAAAATGAGCAAAAATTACACAGGAAACACATGCGTACTAGTTTTTCAAATTAGTTTTAGTTTTTCCGGTCCAAAAAGGGAAAAAGAAATAAGAAAATTCTGCAAGTATGTGTGTGTGTGTGTTATATAAATGGTAGAGCAAAAGCTGGAACAGCAGCCACAGCAACAGCCGCACTCGACTTGAAATTCCTTTACCACATTTGGCAAATTAGAATTTGCGCTCCTTTGTTGTGCTTGCCCTATATGCTGTGTGTGTGTGTGTGTGTGTTAGCTTGTGGTTTGATTTTTTGTCATTCACTCACTTTTATTTCTATTTTGTGAGCAAATAGCATAGTTGGTTTGTTGTTTACACAGAACTCATCGTCTCGCTCTCGCAATATGCAAATATATATTTTGATTAATTAAATTACATTTTCATTCGCTTTGTTGTTGTTGCAACTAGCTTTTGGCCCTAATGGCATTTACTACTCACAGCTTTGGCTTTGAGGGTTTGCCTCCAAGGCAATCCACACATGATCTCTTTTCCTCCCTCCCACTCTCTCTCTCTCTCTTGTGTGAAGAACTTTAGCCATTTGCATGTAAACTTTCATTCATGTTACACAAAATGTTCTCTCTCTCTCTTTCACACGCTTGCGGCCCGTCTCTCTCTATCTGTGTTCTTTGCCAAGCCGTAACATTTTTGTGGCAGAAACTTTCCAGCACTGTAGCACACAAAAAACTAAATTAGTAAATTATAAGCCGCTCAAAATTAATTGCAAAAAAATATTTACACACACGCGCAGCACTCGAAACTTGCCGCAGCACACAGAGAAACAGAGAGAGAGAGACCGGGAGAGAGAGAAAGAGTGAGATGGAGGCTGGGGCAACATCTGCCAAAATGGAGTTTTAAAATTCTTGCACACACACACACAGACAGACAAGGGGAGGGCGGAGACTGTGGCAAGTGCAGCAAACTGCATCAAAAGTAACGCAAAGTAGTTCGAGTGGGGAAAATGGAGGGAAATGTCTGCTGCTTGTTGGTTGTTGGCTGTTGGTTGCTCTGCCAGATAGTTTGTTGTATTTACAGCGCAAACCACTTGAAAAAATATTTTTTAATTAAATTACAAAATTGCTAAAGAGTTTTGGCTGCTTTTCGGTTGCTCCTTGCTCGTCGTTGCTCGTTCCGTTGAGCGGCTGCATAAAAATGTTTGGCGAGTTGGCCCATTTGATTACACTGACCAACAAAGTTTTAATTGAGTAGCTGACCTAATGACAAGACGCATAAAGCCTGTGGCAGCATTAGCCTTAATCTGGTGTTATCAGCTGTGCAACATCTTTGCAGAGCATTTGGTGTGGCAAGCAACTGTAAACTGATACAAAACTCAAGCTGCGCTCCAGCTGGCGTCAAATGTTTATTTTAATAACCTCTTTTGCCGTTTGCCGTGCAAATTTAAGTAAGCTCCACTTCCGCTCGCTCTCGCTCTCTCTTTCTCTCTCTCTCTCTCTCTCATTCTCCGTCTCTTTCGCTGGACACTTGCTGCAGTTTTAAGTGTTTCGCCAGGCTGTCGACTTTTGTCGTTGTCATCTTCTTTTGCTTTCGCCACCCGCAGCCAGCAGGGTTCATTCAGTCTCCAGCAGAGCACACAAATCCGTGTTGCATGCCGCATGCTGCAGGGTGCACGGTTGCGGAAAATGTAGGTGAATGCACCGCGCTCTGGGTGGCAAGCCTTTTTGTTCGCCAGCCTCGCCAGCTGCGCACCATTTTCTATTATTTGTGGCCACTTTTCTGCACGGGCGTTGACTTTGCCACAGCACTGTAAACAGCAATGTCTCAATCGTAGTTTTCATTCACGAAATAAAGTATTTGCATAGAGTCATTAAGTATACGCAGTGGGCGCCTCGGGCCGCGTTTTGTTGTCAAATTATAATTGACACTCTGCTGATTATTTATTGCTGTTTATGGTTTTATATTTATAGCTGCCCGATTTGCATATCAAATCGACAACTTGACAATGAACTGACAAAAATATCCACGATAATCATTTTGATAAATGTGATTATTCATTTATTTATAATAATTTGCCGCAGCTTGCGAGACGAGAGTTTGTGGAACGGCAAATAATAACTGCAGTCAGTTGCAGAGAGCCGCCACATCCGACAGCATGAACATGCAACATTTAAAACAAACAACAATGCAACACATGAGCGGAGGCTTTGTTTCAGCTGCAGTCAGGAGTACATCTTTATAAATGTGTGCCACATGCATTTTGTTTATAAATATTTCATTTTGTGGGCAAACAATGCGAGTACGCGACTCGCTTCCGCATTTTAGCAGAGTGCAACAGACACTTCCGCGTGCTGTGGCAGTAAGTCAACGGGGCAGAGCAGCAAACGACTTGCACTTGTGCCCCAATGCCAATTTCAATCCCAGACTCTAGACTCCAGCACTTTCTGTCAGCTGGCCGCCCAACAATTTTCTGTTTATTGAAGTCGCTCGACTTTTCAGACTTCAAGTGGCCGAGGGTTGCAGGGCACTTTAAATGGGGGAAACCAGAACAAGATTTTGTAATTTTCCATCTGCTGACATATGTAGTTCATTAGTGTCTTTTACTTTTGCATATGAATGCTACACGAGATTTGAATTAGTGCTGTCAAATCTTTGTCATACATCACAGCACTGACGAGTCAGAGCTGGAGTCGGTGGAGGAGGCGGGGTCAGATGCCACTCAATCAGAGAATAGGTTTAAAAACAATTGCAGCATGTTGCCAACCACAATGCGAGCAGCGATGAGGTTGATTTTTCTGACATTGCTGCTGCTTCAGCGAGCTAGTTTTGCCAAAATGCCAATCCAATTGCCACTGTCCACTGTCCGGCACCAGAATTGATTGATTAGCACACAGACTGCGAGCGAGGGGGCGATGAGGAGGAAAGTGAACGGCAGTCGAGCACGGATTCTGGCCATGCAATATTCATAAGGGTTGCCGGACCCGAGTGCGTGCCGTGGCTCATTAATATTTAGCTGGGGCGAACTAGCGCCGGCTTCTCTCTGGCATAATTAAAAGTGACTTTTCCAGGCAACCAGCTCGGCTTCACTCCGTCTGAACCCCTCTTCAACCCGACACCTAGCTGTAAGGTTGGGTAATGCGTTAAGTTTTTCGTCAATGTCGTCGTTGTTGTCGGCCTTCTAATGGCTGACAGTTGCTCGAAATGATGATGACAGTTTAGATGAATTAGTTTGCTCAGCTTGTTGTTAATGCGCCTAATTAATGCCTCAACTTTAGCTCCCAAAACGCTGCTCCAATCAATGTACACTACTCAAACTGACCCATTTCTACAATGCAGTGGCGAATATATAGAAATGTTATTCCCATTGACACATAATGTGACATGCACGATTTTGTAAATATTAATGCATTCATAAAACGAACCTCGAAAGTATCTTAGTGCAAAGGAAACGCATCTTTTAATGCGCATATTTATTTCATTTATTTATAACGCATCCAACTAATTGAAGACATTTTTCATTTCGTGGAGTTTGTGTTTTCTTTTTGGGGTCCACACGAAATTACATCAAATATCAATTAGTGCGTTATTGAGGCGGTCTGTCTGCCAGTCCCGCCCCTTTTATGGCCACTTTATTCTTTGACCCAATTCAGTGGGGAGAACATCTCGGGCAGCTGGCATTGTTTTTACTGCATTTTCACACTCAAATTGCGTCATAAAAATTTATATTAATTTCAATATTAGGCTCATTAACATGGCATCGTAAAAGCTTCGCAGGCAGGCCGTCGAACAAGTGTGTGTGAGAAATGTCTCAGAGACGAATCGTAAACTTCGAGTCTATAAATAAAATATGTATGTGCGCTATCTGTTATCTGCTATCTGCATCCAAAAACTATTAGCCCGAGTGCCAGTGCAAAATATTTCCAAAGAAACGCATCACAAATGCAAAAATAATCAGCAAAGAATCAACTCAACAACTCCAACTCCAACTCGAACTGGACTCTGACGAGCAAGACAATCGGACTATAGCCACTGAGGAGACTGAAGAGTCTGTTGACTTTGAGTGCCCTCCTCGTACGATGTATTATGAATGCTGCAATAAAAGGAAAAACTTTATACAAGAGTATAAAAATTCTGTGTAATCTACATCTGGCACCGCACAGTGGGATGCATTAAGTAAATTCGCCTACTCAGATCGCTGGAGTTGTGTCGCGATGTTTTTGGCATAAATTGAAATGAACTCAGCCAATTTGATGTCGCCAGCGCAATTTGCATACAGCAGAGGAAGGGAAGGGAATGTGGAAACGTGGCGCAATTCAAACGTTTTATCAACAAACGGAAGCTGCTGCTGGAGCAGCAATTAAAGGGCGAGCGATAAGTCCAGTTTAGAAAGCCAACCGACAGCTGTTGTATTTCATAAAAATACAGAAAAAATGTATATATATTTAATTACAATGTAGCATAAGACGGGGGCGGGAGCAAGTGCATTGACTTCCTGTAAGAGTATACGACGAGTAACTGAAGAACATCGTACTTCACCTACATATTCCAGAGTTTCAGTTTCGGTTGCAGAGTTTCTCAGTTGTAGGCGACAAAGTCATTCACTTGTCACCCCAGAGAAGGGGTATCGATTACATCAACACAACAACTGTGTAATCGAGGGGAAAGGAAAGGCATAAAAAACAAAACAAAAACAAAAACAGCTCGTGTGTGGCAAGCAAGATGACTGATAGCAGACAATGTGTGCTTAGAATTGAGAAACATTTAACACAAAGGGAATGTCTGACAAAAATGTAAAACAAGTTGTATAAATCATAATATTTATTCATTTCAAGAAATTGTAAACGAAACTCGTATATCATTAAATTCATTCAACGAAATTGTAAATGCACAATTTGTATTAAAATAATATGATTTTTATTATTCCTCGTTTCAATTTCGATTTCTATCCGATACTCAACTGTCTTTAATTTCAAACTATTCTTATGGAAATATGATATTTCAGTATTTCAAATCTTAAATCTAATCATAAATAATAAACTTTAAAAATATTAACCTCATTTTCTTCTCTCTCTGTCTCTTTGCAGGTATGTTGCATAAACTTGATACAATGTTTTTGTGGTAAACTAAATGAATGGCAAGAAGTTGAACTTGGGGTATGTCAATTAATTGAATAGAATTTGAGGAAAATGAATGGGGGCTTATTAGTGCTCCATTTGATGGTAGAAAACATAAAAGACAAACTTTAAAATGCATTGAAAATAAACATGGCGAAAGTTTATTTTTTGTGGCACGAAAACCGAACGCAAACAAATGGCAAAGTATACGAGCTCAAGCTCCAAGCTCGAAGCTAAACTATAGCAAAGGACACGCGCTGAAGGTCAACTGAAGGTGTGTGCGTTGCCGCCAAACAGGCAACAACAAGGACACAGATAACGGCGACGAAGAGGCGGGGAAGAGGTGCGCTGTGGCAGTTACCTTTTAGCGAGTTTGTGTTGCTGCCCCACGCAGAAACAGGTGAAAGCAAATAAACGTGTGGCATTTATATTTGTGGCAGCAAATTTATTTAGCATGCATTTTCAACGAGTCCAGAGAGAGAGAGAGCGAGAGAAAGAGAGCAGGAGAGCTGATGGATGGAAAAGTGTGGCAAATGCTGTAAATTTTCACTGACATATAAAAAATATAAACAAATGTTACGAGAAGCGGGGCGAGAAAAACGTGCGCGTTTTCAAATTGATTTCCACCAATGCCAAAGGCAAACACATGTGCCCAGGCGCGAATACTCGCATTCGTATTCACATTCACATTCACATTCACATTCACATTCACATTCGTACTTGCATCCATTCGAACAAACAGCTGTTTGTGGAATGAAGCGTTTTACAAATTACTTGGCCAACATATTTTATTTGCGGTTTAATTAGTTAGTTGGCCAACAAAACGGACAAACAACAAATGCAAGCAAATTATTTTTGTATTTCGTATTTTGTTTTTGTTCAAACATTTCTCATCGACTCATTTCCGTTCTTTGTGTGTTGGAAAACTAAAAGCCCGAGCCAACGCCTACACATTCCGTATTACAGTTGTTCACTTGTTTATACAGATTTTTTTTCATTTTGTTGCTGTATTATATATATCCGCTCAGTATTTTCTGTTTTTGGATGTGGGCGATGCGCGAGGCGAAGCTTATCATCTGCTCGCAGTCGACGATGATGATGAAATTGGCAGTCGCCTTGTTTAAGCTTCTTTCAAAAAGTTCCCCGCGCTCCCTTCATTTGATTATCAGCGGCATTTTGTTGTATTAATTCAAAATCTCTCGAGCGAAAGATTTGTTTCCAAAAATAATTTATTAGTCAGGCGGCGCTTTTGATTCGAGCTTGGGGATCACAGAGATCAATGTCGTCTTTATTGAGAATCTGGAACAAACGCAAGATTGCAATAGATTTATTTAATTATGACTGCATTCTGGCCTCAATTCAAGACATGGACTTGTAATTAAATCAGCTTAGTATAATTTCTATTCCGTATTCAGATTTGGTGGGTTCAATTAGCGCGGGACATAAACAGAGTTCGACTAATGACGGCTAATAAACGCGAACAAAACCCTGTAACTAAATGGGCTGGCGATTGTCTGCGTATGCCTGTGGGCGTGGCCGCAGCACAATGACGCGGTATAAAAAAGCTACTTAATAAAGAAAACTAAAAATAATATGGAGAACGAAAATGAAAACGACAACGACAACGACTAAAACATACAATTTTCAACGAGATATTTCAACGAGACGGACATGAATCGCATTTGCAGTCATTTAAAGGCTGGCAGAAAATACTTTTAAAAGCGATGATGGCGCAAAAAAAGATATATATGAACTCCCCCATACTCTCCACAAGACGTAGGTGTACCGAGAGACTCGTGTGTTGAAAGCAAAAGATTTACAAGATTTACACACGCATATATGTATGTATGTATATATGTAGCGTTGGCTTTATGTTAAATAATAAATAGCCACAAAAGAGCTGAGACCATGTATGAGAAATGACGGCGGCATGCCAAAGCGTGACACGGCAATTTCAGACAGAGGTTTTCAGTGGAGCCTCTCTTTCGCCGTGGACCTAATAATTGGTTATGCCAAGGCGTCAATTAAGTACTTTAAAGTCTAAAAGACCCCCCGAGGCATAACAAGGCGAGCCAAGTATTACATAGCTGCAGGTGAACGCCGCCTCATCGTATGCCCATAAGCCAAGATCGTAGCTCCAATTTCACAGACGTGTTTCAAATTCCTAGAATAGTTTTTATGACACAACTCAATGGGTAGCTATTGTGGAGATATTAATGATAAGGCACTTGAATTGTTCTCATTTTAATATTTTACATATTTTGTAATTATATTGAATTTCGTACGCAAATCTTCCAAATAAAAAAATTATAAAACAGAATAGTGTTGCTACCTACTTAAAATATATTTATTTTGTAATAAAATGAAATATTAATTAGAGCGCACTTGGATTTTTACTGTCATTACAAAGTTTTATATTGCTCATATTTTAATTACAATTAATGTTCTCAAATAAAAATATATAATAATGAAAAAAAATCTATATATAATCGAATAGGGTTATTCAATATGCCAAGATCGTAGTCCCAATATCTAAACCAACTTGTTCCTAGAACAGTTTCATTATCGTAAATCAACGTGCAGCAATGTCACGCTGCAACAGTTGCAGACTGCCACAAATGACCCACAGAAAGTGAAGAGCAATAAAAGCGCGACCCTCAAGATGCAACTTCGTAGGTAGGTCAAATCGCAGATTCAGCCAAGGGTAGCAGGTTCTGGACGGAAGCCGAACGACGAACGACGATCGTAAAACGATTTTCCGGTTGCTTAAAGAAAATTATAGGTTACGTAAAAAAAAGAGGCACCGAATGAGAAAACAGACAAATAGCAGAAGGCAATCTGACAATTCGTCAACGCTGCACAAGGCTTATTCATTTATTTATTAGATTGTTCTTTTTTTTTGTTTCAGCGTTCAGCTTAGTTTATTAGTCGTAAAGTGGTAAAAAATAAAATAGAAACAAAAAGAGGGGGTGAGTTGTAGTCATCGTCTTTTGCCTTTTATTACGTGGGGTCAAGAGTTAACTGAAAGCCAGCGAAGCGTGCTATACAAATACGACAACTGATGCAAATACGACTACGAATATATAAACACTCGAACCACAACAATGCCACATAGGAAGCCAGATAGACGAAGAGAGGGGCAAGAGAGCGAGGGGGGGGAACTCGCATCAAGAGTGCCTTCACTTAGCCCAGTTGTCGCCGTCGTTGTCGTTGTCGCTGTTTGTTGTGGTTTAAATATAGCCCCCATCCTGCTGGAACTGCTCTAATTTTATCACATGCAACCATCGAGCGTACCGAGGGCGTTTACCGGACGGTTTGGGGGGCGTGACAATACAGAAAAGAATATATTACTCGCCTTAGACATAGGGTCTAATCAAAGAGTGAGGTTAACGGCGGCGACATGTTTTCAGCTCGAAGATATGACTAATTGATAAGGGCACAAAGAGATGATGGGTTTGGGTTCAATCGATTGAGATCACACAAGGCATAAACAATATTAATAAATTTGAATAGTTCGAAATGAATTTAAGAAAATTAGTTTAGTTTTAAATTAACATTGAAATATTTGAAATTATAATGAGTAGTTGGAAATGAATTTGAAAATAAGTTTAGTGGGGTGATTTTAAAGCAAGTTTTGTCGAGTTTAATTTTTATGGTTGCCTTTGAAATGAATCTGAACTCGCCACTCGCTGTATTATTTACAGTCGGCAAATCTAGCGAACTTGCGTTCCTTCAGCCCGCGGCACAATTTCTTTTCTATTCATTTACTTTTTATTTGTGTGCCGTCAATGTTTTTTTTTGTATCGCAGAAAAGCCACAAACAAGCAAACAAACGCGTAACAAAAGTCAAACAATGCCAACAGTCAGGAAGGGGAGAAAATATTGAAGACCGGCAGCAGGAAGGGAAATCGTGGCAATCCTGCGTCCGGATCGGCGTTAAATGCCGCGAGTCTTCGCCTGTCAACGCAATTAGGAATGCACATGTGAGTTGTTGCAGAGCTGCTGCCTCGGCTCCCACTGTCCCCTGCCCCTGCCCCCGTCCCTGCCTCTCACTCGCCTGGCTGGCCCCTGCATAATAGCATATTAATAAAGCAGTAATATGATAGGCCAAGCGATGGCTATCGGCGCTACATGTCGTCGCAGCTGATGAAATTATTTATACCAAATGGGAGTAGGAGTCGTCACAGACGGCATGGAAAGGCCGCAAATTAGTCGTAGTTATGGCAGCCAGCAATATAAGTTACTAGCCAGAAGATACGCACACACACACACACACACACATATAGATGGATAGATAGATTGCTGGGAGTCGTGTCCAAGTAACGGGGCTGCGTGAGTGTGAGTGTGAGTGGTAATTGAATACCTTGTCCATTCGTTGTTGTCGGTTGCACACATCATTGAGCCTTCACGCAGGAGCCGCGGCGCGGCATAAAAGCCCTGCCTACGCCTCCTCCTCCCCCTTCTTGCCCAGCAATTGGACTTTGAATCGAACTCTAAATCGGTCAAGCTGTCAATCAGATGGGAAACGAGCAAGCTATGCATGTCTGGCTTTGGGTCTGGGTTTGGGTCTGGTTCCGGGTCGGGACACGTGTGAGTGTTTGAGTTTTGAATTTCCGTTCATGCATTTTTCATGGCTAGTCCCCCGCTCTGGGGATAAATGAGGGCGTTATCAGGCGATTTCCAATAATAACTGGACGCCAAATATGTATTTGTATGTAGTATATAGTACAAATTGTTGTTAACAAATTGTTGCGTGTGCTTAATATAATTAGTAATGACAACAACTAAAACTTGTAACTGGCGCGCCATTTGTCAGCTTTGTCAGTTGTGTAATTGGGCTCCACAGTTGGCATTTACCAAAAGGGTTGCGTTACATTTTCAATTTTCGACTTTCAAATGACTTCCCGAGAAAGGGATAATGCCAATAAACCTCGTTGACGTTCCCGTTCTCGTTCTCGTTTTCGATGTCGATGTCACAGTCTCTTGTAATGCGCTTTTAATCTCAGCCGGACAATTCCCAGACATTTCTACTTTCTCCAATTCCGTTTGTAGCCAGCTCAACTAACAGAACTTTTTTGTGTTCTCCGGAATTTAGACAATTTATTTGCATTAATGACACTTAATGCTGTTGTCTCTGATGTCGTTGCAGCATCGCAGACAGACAACGAGAAAGCAATTGTTAAAACAAAAAACAGACGAGGGATAGAAGAGAATGTGTCATTAACACGCATTGAGAATGCCAAGCTTATAGATGGAGTGTTAATGGCAGCCAAACTTTGAATAGATACTGAATATCATACGCAGACAGTTCTTTGAGAATCCCTTGGGATAGTTGGATAGATGGATAGATCTGTATGCAACGCATGCACTTTATCACAATTGTTTTTGTTTTTACAGCTTGTGTTTTGTTTATGGTTTGTTTGCCTTTTGCGGGAGGGGACAGTTCTTGCCATCATCATTTTGTGGATGGATTGTTTATACAGTTGCCGTCGATTTCATGCCATGGAAATTGACTTTGCCTCTCACGTACGACAACTTTTTAAGCCATCCAAATTAAGGGCATTAAAAAGTTCCACACACACACACACACACACAGACACAGAGAAATGCTTAGTTTGGAATGCGAGTTTTTCAATTTTCACGTACTTTTCCACATAGCAGCAACAGCAACAGCAGCAGCATCAGCTTAAAAATCAGCCAAAACTTTGCACGATTAGTTGGCCGTTAGGTGGAATTGGAATAGGTATTGGGATTGGGGATTGGCCAAAAGTTCAGGCCAGTTTTCAGGGGGAGACGACGGCACAAAGAATGGGAATGGCAATGAGCAGGAGGGGGAGGGGAAGCTGACAAGGGCAAACATTAATCATGGGATGCCTGCTGCACTTTTTGAATTGCAATTGGAATTTGGTTTGCCATCGGTTGCGAGTTCCAGCTCGGACTCGGCTTTGGCTTTAGCTTTGGCTTTGGCTTTGGCTCTGCAGCTGACTTTGGCTCTGGCTCTGACTCTGGTGTTAGCTGTGACTTTCGCCTGCCGATATCAAAGTTTTGCCTTCATTTGCATATCGCACAAAAAGTTACGTTATCATTTTGCTGCCTGTCTCCATTCCACTCTCGACTCTCGACTCAAATCCCTTTTCTGCTGTTGCCCATCGAAAGTCACATTGGATTAAAAAACAAAAATCATTCCATCTCTATCTCTCTTCGCTCTCTCTCTCTCTCTCGTTCGTTCTATTTCGTTGGGTGGCTTGTAAAAAAGGCAAAATCAATTTAAAGTTTTGTTGCATAAATTTGCACCACATTTTTCGTAGCTGCAACCAGGAGACGCCACGGGACCCTGGCTTGCCAATAGATAAAGTTCTCAGTTCTCAGTTTTAAAGTTCCTCTTGCTTTCTCTAATGTTGTCATGTTTGCTTTGTTCTCTCATTTTTTTTTTCAATAAAGCCATTTAATTGTTGTGTCAAACTTTTTTTCGGTAGACTAAACTTTGCTCTAGCCATTTGCTTTTTTTCTCCTGCCCGTTTTTAATTAATTGATTAGCATTGCGAGTGACAGTTGAATTTGTTAAAGGAATTAAAAGGGAGATATTTTAGTTTGTAGTATAACTCATCTCTAAAGCAGCATTAATTTCAACTCAACTTGTGCAACCTTTGCATGATTAGTTACAAATTGTGCGCACACACACACATTTTTGTGGCTTTCGCAAAGTTTTTGGGCAAAGAGAGAAAAACAGACCGACAAACATTTTTTAATTAAACCTCAAGCAATTACAAACGGTGCAAGTCATCAGGCGGCACAAAGGAGCAACAACTACAACGACACTGACGACGACGACGACGACGACGACGTCACCTCACACAGTTTACACTCGAAATGACATCCAAAGAGCGGAAGGCAAAGGCGCGAGGAGGGCAGGGAAGAGGCGGAGGGGATGCGGGATTGCGGCGCCCAGAAGAGCAAAGCAAATTTGGTAGCCCAAAAATGCGAGACAGGAGCTTCAGCTTCTGCTCAGCTTCTCTGCTGTGGCTTTGTGCGGCACTAATTGATGTGCCAGCCTGGATGCTGTCTATATGTCTATGACTGTCTCTGCGTTGCTCAGTGTTGCAACTGACATAGATTTGCACACCAGCAACAGCAGCAGCGACAACGACAACGACGACGACAGCAACACATAAAGATGAAGGAGCTGCTGCTGCTGCTGCTGCTGCAACAGCTGAGAACGATTCCAGCAGTTGAGCGAAGAAGCTGCCACAATTTTCTAATTATTCGCAAAATTTTATGCCAACAAAAGCGCACACACAAAATGCAGAGACAGCCCACCGAGGGCGGATTGAGGGGGCGGGGCGGCTTCATGTGGGGCGCCAAGTTTTATGCAACATTTTGGGTTGCCATTGCCAGCAGCTGTTGCAGCGTGCGGCAACAATAACGAACCGAACCGAATTTTTGCAGCTGTGCAGCAGCTGTGTGTAGATGAGTTTAGATGTGTGTGTGTGTGCGTTATAAGTATGCTTTTGTGTGTGCTAAATTTTACATTAGTTCGATTTTCATTTCATTTGCTGGCAGATATTTTTGGCATGCATTTTTCAAAATGACGCCAGCATCATGAACATCCTTTGCCCCCCTCCTTTGTCATGCTTGAGCTTTTGCTGCATCAGCGAATGCTGCAAAGCCAAATTTCAATCAGGCAAATGGCAAAATGTGGCACACGAAATTAAAATTTCACTCAATGAATATGTTTTTCATTCATAACGCAGTCGAATCTTCACACGAATCTCATCGGCAGCAACAACAAAATGTCCATCATAAGCTGACAAATGACAATTAATTGCCTGGCCTAATGAATAGCCATAACAAAAAGTGAATAACTCGAAGCATAAAACGGGTTATAAAACTGCTGCGCTGCCAACTGAAGCGTTACACAATCATCCAAAAGAACTGGGCGTGCCAAGACTCAAACACACACACACACAGAGAGAAGCACACACCTCAGGCACAACATAAATGTCTGAAACGCAAATTGAATTTTATGTGAGAAAAAGAAGGAAAAAAAAACAAATTGTCGCTTCATTAGTTTTTACTATAACAAAGTTTGCGCTTGAAAGACCAGCAAACAACAAAAACAAAAAACAAACAAAACAAAAGAAGTATAAGAAAACTTAGATGACATACTTAATGAAAGAATAGTTTTAGTAACTGGTATTAAGGTGGGGTTAATGCGGGGTTGAGTCAAGTAAATCTTGATTGTTTGTAGGTCATAAGAAATTAAATATATTTGTCCTGCTTTTTCTCTTGGTTTAAAATAATATTGCAAATTATACTTCCTTGGTAAAATAAAGAATTTAAAACAATATTTTTTTTGGCATTGATAAGCTTAATATAACTTATATATTTATTTTGTTGCTGTTTAATAAGGACAGTCCAATTTCAAACATTATTTAATAATTTTCGGATAGAAAGCAAACATTCAACATTCATTTAGAATGCTTTTAATTTCTGTATTTAATTGACATATTTTTTTTAAATAATTATTTTTATGCTGTTTAATTTTGTCTGTTGAATTTAGAGATCTATTAAAATAAGTCTGAGAAAATACCAAAATACTCAAGTATATTGTGGAATACTAAAATGTTCACATTTATTTAATATATATCCATTTACCAAATTTCTGAGAATCGCTTGCAATTAAGCCATTTAACAGTTTAGTGTCTTGCAGCCAGAAATAGTCATAGCCTTTAAGTGTTTCGGTGTTTCCTTGCGAGTGAAACAGCTAAAAGTTGATTTTCAAGTTAATTATCAGTTGGCATGTGCGCCAAGATGTTGCTGTTGCTGTTGTTGTTGCAAATAACTAACAGGCAACAACATCCACGAGGCAAGAGCAACGGCAGCAGCAGCAGCAGCAGCGCTGACGTTTTAATTGAGTTTGGCATCCATGGCAGCTGCGTTTCTCAGATCCTTTGGCAAGTGGAAGCCGCGGCTGCGTTCAAGTTAAATAATTTCATTACAAACAAATGTGCGTTGAAGGAATGGAGAGGGGGAATAGAGCGAGGGGCGTTAAGTGCTTGCAATTGCCGTTACGTGGGCGGCAATTTGATGGTTGTGATGGGCGTGTGTGCAACATCTTTAAGCGGCGCCTAATGGAGGGGCGCGCAGACCACGAAACAACAACTGGGGAGCATGTCCTGCTGGCTGATCGATTGGCAACTGCAATACGGATTAACTGAAGCAGCAATAACAATGCAAAAGCCATCAAATTGGTGCTAACTGTGCTGCCGCAATCTCTCTCCGGCGATCTCCCTGGGGTCAGCTTCACGGCGGGTTATTGTTTCGCCAACTGCAATATACATATATTGCAATTTGGTAGCCGATAAAACAGGGAACGAAAAACTCTGCTATGCGCATTGCGATGCGATTCAGTTTTATTCTATGCGAAACTGCAGCGACATTCGCTGGGGCGTCATAAAAATTGATGGATGCGCTTCGCTTAGAATAGTCCTGTGACCTGCAAATTCAAAACTCGCTGAGCTTGCAGAGCAGCCGCCCAAAATACGAGTAGTTGGCCCAGTTTCAGCACAATGAAAATTGTTGGGCGGAATTTGAAATAATAAACATTCATTCTTTTTACTTTATTTCAAACCAAAAAAAAAGAAGGGGCCATAAATTTGCCATTGAGCCATGACAAGTATTTATGAAGCAATCGAAAACTATTTCGATGCGCTGTCGTTGATTAAAAACGGAAAACGCTTGATTGTCAAAAATGAGAACTATTCCCCGCCCGCCGCCTCGCAACCATCTGCCTTCGTTGCCCATTACGGAAATGTAAGAAAAATATTTGGACAGCGCCTCCAAAGTCCTTCTCCCAAAACAGCAATTGAACTGTAAGGACGCAATGCCAAGAAAATGACGACTAGAATTTTTCATTCCTTTTTTTTTTAGAAAGAGCTTGAGACTTATATGGGACAGGGGCGGAGAAGCCTGCTTACTTGTTAAGACTGACAAGGACAGTCGCAAGAGATAGAAATATGATTGTTGAACACAAAAAAAAAAACAAATAAGAAAAAAGCTTGGCCAAGTGTTATCGTTTTCCTTTGTCATACTTCTGCGAATGCGAACAGAGAAAAGAGCTCTTCAAATTCAACTGCAGTGGCAAAATTATTTTATTTTTTGTTTTTCCCTCTGAGTGACAGAGAAATCTTTAAAGCAGCCTGGGAGCCGCTCAAAGGGTCAGCGAACTGGCCAAAGGACTCTCAGAGACGCTCAGACTCTGGTAAGTCGACTTTGTCAGTCCAGTCAGAGTTGTTAGTATGAAATGGAATGGAATTTAAAACTCTGCTTTTATGTACTCGAATCTTGTGCATAACTTATCTGTAATCCTTGTCGTGCATTGCAACGAATATTCGAGTATAGTGTGATTTTTATGGTCTGTTATTACATGCACGCCAAATGCACTGGAAAAACTGCAAATATCTTGCGATAATTTATGCAATCTTTTAGTTTTGTTTTGGCCAACGTTTTTCTTGGCACTTGCCACTACACAGAGTGGTGGCACCACTCTGTGTAGTGGCAAGTGACTGCGCCTAAAATGCGGCAAACATTTTATACGCCTGCTTCTTTTATGGCCGCTGGCATTTCGAATGCAGAGCCATAAACATGATGCTCAAAAATTGCTTTTGTCGCATTTCCTCGACACATTTGGCGAGCATTCAAAACGAGTCAGTTGATAAAGCAGCTCCCCCCCCAGAATGAGTTCAGAACGAGCTCAGCATGGAAGTTTGGGCTTTAAACTACTGCTAAATTGGCAACTGGCTGAGATGACCTGGCCTGCTTGATTAATCGCATTCCAATTTGTGTGTCGCTGCCTGCAGATAAGCTAATTGTGGCCAGTTTGGGCCAAGACAATTGACGAGACTTATCGCCAAATGCGCTCAAGTGGCCTCTTGGCCGGCCTGAAACACACAAAACGCCATTGTTGGACATGCTTGAAAGCAAATAACTTCAATTGTCTTAAGCTGCTTTTGCAATTAGACACACAGAGTGTGCGTGTGCGTCTTCGAGTTGTGTTGGTTATCTGCTGTGGTTCAACTTCAGTGGCTGCCCACACATGGCCACCACTAAACAAACTAACTAACTAACGAACTTATAAACTAAACAAAGCCGCGGGATATCGCACAGCATAAAAGGACTCTGCTCTGCCAGTGATAATTTAACACGTAGCAAGTGCAAGTTGAGTCTGTTTAGCTCCAACTTCTTGTCAAAGTCCAAGTCACGTCGCTTGTTTCATCATAATCAAGTGCTGCCAATGGCTGAGCCGCCGGCATAAATGTCAACGATTTGATAATGGAAGCTGGTGAGCTGAGCAGAGCTGTTTAGCTGGTTGGGAGCGTGACAAATATCTGGCTGGCTAGCTGGCTGGTCCTTGAGCACACTCACACTCTGCTCGGCATTAGTTGGCATTTGTTTTGGTCAGCCAAATGGCATTGTGAAAAAGCGTTGCCAAGACAAATATTTGAAAAATTGCACAAGAAATGGATGCTGTTAATGTCAGCGAGGGTTGATCGGGACACAAACACATCACATCACATCCTTATCCACACTCGATGGCGCACGCTATCGATTCGCCATGCCTATCAACAGCAGGCAATAAAAAAAAATAAATATATAGTAGATGAACAACTTTTTGCTACTGTAATCAGCAATTGCTTATTTGGCAGTCTGGCTGCAGTTGCTGTGCTCTATTTACTTATTAAATTTTGTTGAATTTGGCAGCAACAACAGTCTTCACCACAACTCCTCTCACGCCTCCTTCATAACTAACACATTTCGCCAGCTTCCAGCGGGAGTGTGTTTGCATTTATTACTCGCTTTCATTGGCATTTATTTTTGGTACCCCTCCCACTCCGCCTCCCACTCTTGCTCTGTCGACCCAACATGCTGTAAGCTGGTTGCGGGGGTTAAGTGCTGTGCTGTGAGTTTTTGGGGGGAGGAGACTCGTTGCTGCCGCCTCTGTTTGCTGCTGGTTTTCGTCTGATTTGGCTTTTGTGAGGCGAGGCATTGCTGGGTATATTGGTTGCGTGGCATTCCAATGCCCAAGTTAATACAAAATAGTTGAGAAATCATCACGCAATCTATGGCTGCGCTAGGTAGCAACCTCAGCTCAATAAAATTATAATGTTCGCCCATGAATACACATATATATTCGAGTATGTTATATACTTCTATATAGCCTGTTTATGGCCCACACCATTCAGTTGAACGTTTCCTTTTTCCTCATATGGGATTCGCCTTTGCTTTTCTTGGCTTCTTTTCTTATTTGGCCAACTAAATCGGCTTTGCCTTTGTGTGCGGGCTCACAATATGGTATTTCTATAAGCTACAGATACATTCACTCTCTGCTATACATACACGCTTATAAGAAATCCTACATATGAACAGAGAGAGAGAGAGAGAGAGCAAGCAAGCGTCTCGCTCTCTTTCTCTCTCACTCACTTGCGTTTTCAATTTGTTCGCTTTAATAATTCACAATTCAATAAATGCTAACAAATTGACATTGTCCAAAATGTTGTATAGATTTTCCTTATTCTTGTGATTTTCTTTTGCCTGGAAACAACCCTGAAATCATATGAGCGTCTTCAGGATAAAGAAACCGGGCAGGATATGGGAAACAGCAGAGGAGGAGGCTAAGAGATGGCGGCCCACCAATTACATTGCCGGGGAATTAACTTGAGCGACTTTTATGTCAATTCAATACATTTCATTTACTCGGCAACGACAATCGCCTGGCGGGATGCTGGAGGGGGAGTCACATAATGTTGTCTTCTAGCTGGCAGGCAGACGAGACGATGTGGCATATTTTCAACGTTCGACATTCACTCGAATCGTAGTTTTTGCGCAAATTTTCGGAAAATTAATTTGTAATTTTAGTGCGTCGACTCAGTGACTTAGTGGCTGGCGGACAGACGGACAGACGGCCTGACTGCCGCTGTCAACTGCTGCTGCTGCCGTAGCTGTCGCTGTCTTTCTGGCCAGGATACGCTCTCAGCCAATATCCTGCGGCGCTCACAAATTATGTGCAAATAAATTGCTTTTTGTTAAGTGGCTTTGCATAAGAAGTTCGACTTGTACATATTACATGTGTGTATTGCATATTTGCCAACTTACATATTCATGTGCGATCGAATCGAGGCGGAGGGAGGGACAAACAGAAGAGACATCTGCACACACACACACACACACACACACTCGAGTCATATTCAATTTATTTCTATTAATAGTCGAGCACATGCATTTTGTATGCTTTTTATCGCTTGCTTCAATCAAATATTAACCATGTCTCTTGTGGTTATTCCCCCCCCCGACGTTTTTTCCCTGGCATAATTAAACTACAAGTAGATACATTGCTAAATGGAAAGGTAAATCAATTGCATGAAAACTTTTATTGGGGCGAACTCCAGCCAAATGGCTTGGAAGCGATGCTCTCTCAGCACACGATATGCGAGCGATAATAAATGGCGAAAGCAATTTATGGAAAATTAACAAAACTGTTGATTAATTCACGCTGCTCGCAGCCCGACTCTGTCATCTATCAAAGTCGCGCTTAATTCACGAGATTAGCATCAAATTCACAGTAGATTCACAAATAATCGGCTTAAATGGCGCTATATGGCCAGGGCAACAAAAGCACTTTCGGGCCATACTTTAATTAATAAAACTCGTTACCGACAACTTTTTTTACGCTTCACAGCAATCACCGTTCATTAGAGACAACTCGAAAAAGCGCTGGAAAATGCTCAAGCCTCCACGAATATGAAGAACATTATTAATTATTATGCTCTCAGGGCTCCAGCAACTGAAGAAGCGTACAAATTGTCCAGCACCAGCAATGAATGGAAAGAAAGCAAAAAACCAAACAAAACAAAACAGAGAGAACAGTTTTTTGTGTTTTTTTTACAGTCCAACAAAGCGCTAATTACAAAAACAATAACAACAGCTAAAGGTTACCGCCACGTTAAGAGCCCAGCTATTGGCCAGCTTTATAGATATTGTGGATAGAAGGCAAACTGCCTCCGCCTACCGTCCAACGTAGGAAGAGAGCGGGAGGAGGGGAAGCTCTGCTAATGTCCATGCCGCACTCAAGTCAAAGTCATTTATATTAATTTTAATAACATTGTTAAGCCACAAGGCAGCCTAGGATTTGGCCCAACAACCGAAACTACTCGCAGTCGGGTGTTAACGATGAAACACTTTTCGGTTTATGAATTTTTGAGCAGATAATCAAGCAAGAGTTTCAGTTCAATATCTCACTCTCTCTCTCTATTTTATATCCATGTCTCTTTTGCCGCATATTAAAAACAAATTAGCGTTTTGTTCACTGCACCATCGAGAGTCGAATCGAGTCGAGTCGAGTTGATGGGTTTAATGTAAATGTGTTTTTAAGTGCATTGGCATTTTGTAGCTGCCAAGCTGCGTGTCAATTGTGTGTGTGTGTGTGTTTGTGTGCATTATTTTGCATGTTTTTTGATTATAATAAATTTGAATTTGATAAATTTTGCAATTCGCCAATGATCAAATGAGCCTCAGGTCGAGTTGCATTGCAATTAGCGTGAAAATGGTTTTTAATTGAGCCATAATGCGGTCTACAAGCCCCCAGAGAGCTGGTTAGTTAGTTCAGGCTCAGCATTTGATTTAGACACAACGAGATGGCCACATGACCCTGACCAACACACACACACACACACTCTGTGTGCTAACCATGTACAATTATTTGATTTTTGCATTTGCGGTTAACGCGCTGATTGCGTTTCGAAGCTCTCTAAATCATCGGCAGCATCGAGGGCTGCATTTAACATTGGCTTAACCTTCATTTTAATGAAGTTGGCTTGGCGAAGCTTTCTTTTAGGCCCGAGAGCTGACAACAGCAGCGACGCCAAAACTTTGGCATATTAATTACTTTTGTTGAACCACTATTAGGAGAGCGGAGTGATAATGACCAATACACAACGCCCTCCTCCTCCTCCCCCCAATACTATGTACTTAGCACTTTTCCGGCAGAGAACAAACACACACAAAAAAGGGAATAGGAAACCAAAAAGACCCCAAACAAAAAAAGAGAAATAGAAAAACCTCAACCAGCATGCTGCTGCCTGCCACATTCTGTGTTTGGTAATTAATCATCATTACATTTTCGTAAACGAAGCGAATTTTAAGTGGGATTTGCAGCTCAGCTCAGCTATCGCAGTCTATCCCGGTAGACAGTCAGCTATCTATCGAAGCCCATAACATGCTCATTTAGTAATGATTCTCTCTCTCCCAACAGTCGGACATTTCTTTTGGCATTCAGTTGAGCGTATTTTGTGCTTACTTCTTACTCCAGTCTCTGGAGCTCGCTGTGTGTTGTCAGTGCATTGACAGCTGGGGCTGCTTATCTGTCCTGCATTTGACATTTAGCATTAAAAACGCTTTAATAATAACGCAATAATAATGCCCTCTCAGCTCAGCTCTCTATCTCTTGCTCTTGTTACAAGACAGCGCCAGATATTTATCATTTCATCAATCAAATGGACGACGTCCTTTGCTGGGTTGAGTGGATGATGTTTTTCGGGGAGCCAGCTAGCGGGGGCCAAAGAAAACTTTTCATCATTTAATTTTGCCGCTACAATTACCCAAGTTCAAGTCTGATCCTGAGTGGGAGCCTTGAGACGAGTCCTTCAAAGCATCATCAATCTCTTTTAGCGTATAAGCAAAATGGCGTCCATTGGCAGGACAATAACAGAAATACACACAGCCCAAGAGAACTTATCAATTACAATGGCCGCCATTTTGTTAAGTAGCACACACACACACTCACGCACACATGCGCTCACACATAAATCTCATAAATGCATGTCATATTTAAAAGCCAAGCGAAAAGCCTCACAAAAGTTGCGCCCTTGGCTTTGTCATAGATTCTTGTTATAAGAAGTGGCTCAGTTTGTTGTTGTGCTCCATTCTTGGAGCTTGGATGGAGCTTGGGGCTTAGTTGAGGTCGCCAATCTCATTTGTTGTTGTTGCTGCTGCTGTGTTGCTGCTGCAGTTGAGTTATGACTTAAGCTGACATTTCATTAGTGCGCATTAAGTGTTCTGCGAATGAGTTTACTATGAGACACCCGACATCCGACACTCTCTCTCTCCCTTTCGCTGGACACACAATGTGAAGTCCACAACAATGTGAAGCGTCTGGGCTAGTTTTTGCGCCCAGTCTTGCCTTAATTAGTTGCTGTAATAAGGCACCATTCACATAAGCCAAAGCCATAGCTAGACCAGCTGAGAGCATCGCAAAACTCTTCATCGGTCACTGAATGACCCAATTTTATATAGAATTTCCACACACTCGACGAGACTTAATTCGACTCGACTCTACTCGACTCGACTCGCTTCGTTTCGCCTCTTCTCGCCTGCGTTCGATGCGAGCTCTGTTAATTAAACATTATTCAAATTGACCGCAGGCATGAAAACTTGTGCAAATGCAGTAAAAATAATTAATTGAGTGGCAAATACAACCGATAAACAACTAATCGATAAATGTATAAGTAGCAAACTCAACTATGCTCGGCGACATACGAACTGTTTGAATTTAAGCTTGCAGCTTATTAAGTTTTAATTGGCCCCAAAGCGGCGCAGACAGAACGACTAACAAATGCCCTTACTGCTGGATTAAGCAAATCAATAAGGAATTGATGAAAAACTTTTATATTTTATAGAGAGTCCAAAAAATATTTGAGAACATTATAATTGAGAGTTGCTTGGAGACAACCTTTTGATTTGACTAACACTAAACAATATGCGAAAATTATCATACATGAAATTATGTATGCGTCTCTAAACTACATAGATTGTTTATTTTAACATTATTTTACATGGGGTCAGACTTTGAAACACATCGTAAATGAAAACATAGAACAATGTTTAATCATGTAAAATATACATATATATTTGTATTTATGTAATTGATAATTTAGACAGTCTGGTTCAACAAATATAACCTTATCACATTAAGAATGTTGTAATATATACTTTGGACATCACAAACTTCTGCCAATAACTAAAATACCTTTGCTTTGCCGCACTTCCAATGAGCACAGAGTATAAAAATAAAAATTCGAATGAAATGAGCGCAGGATAAAGAGAAGACAAGGAGGGCAAGACAGTTCAGTTCAGTTCAGTTCGTTTCGGTTCAGTTCAGGTCGTTGGGGGATGCGGATACCGGGCTTGGTCCTCTCAAGTGGGCAAGGCACTCGAGTGGCCACAGCGCCACTTGAGCGAGTCCATGGAAATGAATGGAACTGACCACGAACTGCCTGAATGACTGACTGACTGAATGAGTGAATGAATGAGTGAGTTGAGCGAACGATTTGCATGTACACAAAACATTTGCAAAAATGGCAAACGCTGTACAGGAGTAAGTAGAGCAGACGAACTGAGGCAAAGATGGTGGAGACTCGACTCGACTGCAGGTCAATTAATTAAGGGTAAATTAAGTGCAGTCCTAAAGAAGGAAGGCAGTTACAGCTGCCGCTGCCGCTGCTGTTGTGGCCTGCTGGCTGCTTAGCGATTTGAGTGCCAAGATTATGAACTCGAGCTCTAACCAAGGGTATAGGATACGGCATAAATCCTTGACGTGCACACGGAAACGGTTTAGTACATTGCCCGGAAGTGGAAAAGCTTGAAAATGGTAAATGGTAAATGGTAAATAGGCAGCATACAACGGACACAACCCCAACCCCATCTTGAGCCTCACTCTCTCTCTCTCTCTCTATGTGTGTGTGTGTGTGTTATCCACATCGACATTCAGTGTGTGGGCGTGCAATGCACTCTGACACTGATGACGGCCAGCCCGCTTGATGAACTGCTTGGCCTGCAAGCAGAACTATCTGAGCTGTGAGCTGTGCGCTGTGCTAGCTATAAGCTCTGAGCATGTGGCCATGTGCAGATAAAGCTGCAATGCATTTGTATTTGTCAGGTTGGCATTCGGAGGCCATTAGATTGAAGCGACTATAAATGAGCCGTCGAATTGACAAAGAAACATGGGTCAGGAAATGCAAGCCGGGCAGCCGAAACTAGTTCAACTTAAACTTGCAAATTTAAATAAAAAGTTATGTACTATGCAAGGCAATTGCCTTGATCATAAAACGCGCTTAAAGATCAATTCAAACAGCGCATAAATTGCAACAAAATAACAGAAGAAAAAGATGCCACTCCAGGGCACGGCACGAGTCCCGGCTGAACAATGGACAGCACATTAAATTAGCGCAAAAAGATGCGCATATTAATGCACTACGGGAGTGGACTGAAGTGGACAGTGTGGGGAAAGTACACAGAGAAAAAACACTAGTGAAATTATATATAAATATATATAAAAAATATATATAATAAAGTTCGTTTTTAATTATACGTATTATGGTTGTAGAACACTAATTAATAGGAAAGGCATTTACTAAAAAAAGAAAAGATAATGTTAACAAGATTTCATTCTTAAAAACCTTCTTGAAGCAAGATATTAATTACAATTTATTTTATTCGTTATGCCTATATAATTATTTCATTTCATATTGGGTCTTGATAGAAGAATTTTCCTTCTATTTTTGAGCTGTGTAGTTGAGCGAGTGCAATAATAAACATAATGATAACCAGCAGCAATGACCACAATCAACAACAACTACGACGCAGATAAGCAGCGCAATAATAAACTCAATAAGCAAATAAGTAGCCGGACAGACGGACAGTTGCAGAGGGGCAGGGGCAGGGGGCAAGGCTGTGTCATATTTGCATGCGACTCGCAAGAAGAACAACAATGGCAATTTATGATGAAGCCGAGATACGGGGCACAACGAATGGACAATTGACTTGCCTCGTGGCATTGTCGGCAGTATGTAGCAAGTAGTAGGTGTAGCATGTTGTAGCTGTGGCTGCGGCAGGAGTTGCATCTTCTGCACATGCGAGACGATGCAGCGATAAATTAAAGCGCACTAACTAACCGGTCCGACTGCAGCAAGATAATGGCAAATGAAGCCGTAGGAGTTGCAAAGTCCAGACGCTGGCTTGAGCGGCGACTGCGGCTTGGGTCGTTGAATGCCACAACATGTTGCGCATTCAAATGAAGACCGCGTGGAACCCACACACAGAGGGCAGACAGACAGACAGACAGACACAGCCAGGAGCACGTTCATTCAAATTGTTCGACTGCCAGGCTCCAGTTGAGGCGCATTGTTTGAAAGCCGCCTTCGTTGCCGTTGCCGTTGCCTTTGCCTTTGCGCCTGCGCAGTAATTTATTTCATTTATATTTTGAATGCTGCCGCTTCTTCGGAGAAAGAGAGCGCGAGAGAGGAGTCTGCGTTTTATTATCATTGCATAAGCACAAAAAAGGTAATTCGCCTCACATTGTTGCTGCCGTTTTGCCAACTTCAAAAGTCATTAACTTGTGTGCCAGCCACGACCTCGCCCGGTGTTCTCTGCCTCTGCCTCTGTCTGTTGCAAGTTGCCTGGCAAGTTGCATGCTTGGACATGGGCTTGCGGCTACTGTACAACAGCAACAACAAGAACTCTCCAACTGATTGTCCGTGTTTTGTCGTTTCGGGATTTGGTTTTAGGAATTCAGTCTCGGTTTCGGGTCAGGCAGAATAGACAACCTGATGCTGCTTCTACTGCTGCCTACGCAAGAAATGCGAGTTCTTGTTGTCTGGCTAACGAAGCTTGATATGTGCAACAACGACTCTCGCTGATTAGCCATCTTGTGGCAGGCCCTGACTGGCTTATGCAACAGCAGCCCAGCTGCCTTCCCTGTGGTGCAGCCGAAATGCATTTCAAATGATCGCCGATTTATCAAAAACGAAGAAAAAAAGAAACAGTCAATTTCTGTATGCAGCACAAATTTCTCTCAATTACCAGCGGCAATTTGCATATCAGTTTTCAAATCATTTCACAGTTTCACGCAGGCGAAACAATGATAAAAAGCAAACACACCAGATACATGTGTATCTACAAGATATTCGACACGGAAACTGACATCTAATGCCGTTAATAAGAGAGAGATGCACAGACTCCAATCGATAAAGTCAAATCTCGTATCTCAAAGTCATACGTGTATCTGGTTACCGCGACTAATTTTTTGTCACTTTTGCCTTATGCAAGCACATTTTGATTTGCATTTTCATTTCGATTTTCATTTTCCATGCTTACCATGACAATGGGGGAGCAGCTTTCGTGGGCATCCAAAAAAAGATAGTTATGAATGCTGTAAACATTCATTAGCAAGACATTTAAATTAATTTTACAATTTTTATTATGATTTTACCAGCGATGAGATTCAAATGCCGTCTGCATTCGAAAGTTACGCTATAGAGAAAAGATTTTACAATTTATTATATCCCTAACTAGACATGTTGGCTGTTATTCACACCCAGAAATATGCGACTATTATTACATCATTTTTAGCAGTTTTTCGGCAAAAATATTTGAAGCTGTCAGTTGCACTTCACACACCAAAAAAATATGTGTTGCATAAATTTGTAAATGTTAAATCGTTGGTGGTAATTGCTGCAGGTGACATTGACAAAGCAGAACAGCATAACAACAGCATCAGCATACAGAACGAGCGTGGTTTGTAAAATAAATAATAACAATAACAATAACATCAGCAACAGCAAAAAAGCAAAAAAAAAAAAAAATAATAATAAACACAATCAGCGAGAGAGAGAATAATGCATAAAATGCACTGCGGTTACCCGCAAAATGCAGCCAAATTAAATTATTGCGAAAACTTTCATATTGCGAATAATGAAATTAAAGAAATGCAAAGTGCAATATGAGGAATTAAAATTGCAAATTTGATTCACTATCATCGACTCTTGCCAATTATCAACAATAATTATTATTGCCAATTAAGTGCCGCAGCATAACTAATCGATAATTTATTGTCTTCTATTTGCAGGTATGCAACGCAGCCAAATGAATTCCCCAATTAATTGTAGTGTCATGAAGAAGGTTTGGAGTAAGAGTAACTAACATCGCTTTAAGTAAATAAAGTTGGTTCGGTTTGCAGTTTAAAGCCTGCCAGGCAAACACATGTACCCCAAAATTGTTGGCCAGAAACAAAGGTGCCTGCAATACACGTGTCTAACCAATACAATAGATAAACTCAGAGCAGAGCAGAGCGAGCGGGTTGTCAACACAGCGTAAATAGTTTCAATAAAGGACAACAGGGATAACCAGGTGGCAGCAACAACTGTTGTTACACGTGTTGCTTACGCCAACCACGCCCCCACCTACGCCCACACACACACACACACACACACACACACACACACAGAGCTAAAGCCAAAGCCAAAGCCAGACAGTTGCCATTTCCTTGTCCCAGCATTGTTATTATTTATGTGAGCCAAACAGCAGCTTCCGTTTGTGCCACATGCGGCAGCGAGCAGCGAGGCAGCCAGCAAACAACACGAAAAGGAAGCGGCGAGCATTTAAAAAATACACGCAGCGAGGCCTTGACTGCAATATGTTGCCTAACAGCGGGCACCCCTCCTTCCACCTTCTCCACTCCTCGCTGCATTTTTATAGATTTTTACCAGGTCAGCAGAGGCAGCAACAAGGTGCACGGTGCAAGGGGTGTGGCACGTTGGCTTGTTTAACATTTTTCAACAATTTATTTAATCACGGGTTAGCTTCAAGTTGCCAGTTGCCGCGTTGCAAGACAGCAGCTGCCTTTACCCTCTAGTTTTGTAGCATACTTTTTGGCGGGCAGCGTTTAATGCGATGCAATGCGAGCGCAGCTGGCTGCAACATTTCTCGCCCTCCTTTTTCTCTATCGTTGTTGCCCCTCGCAACGTTGCAACGTTGGCATACATTTTGCATGCCATTAAAAGTCAGCGGTTGTTATGTGTGTGTGTATGAGTTTTTTTTTGCTGCTGCTGCTGCTGTTGCTGCATTTTAATTGCTTTACATAATGCTGCAAGTTCTAGTTGTTGCTGCCGCAATGTTTTTCCATTATTTTTAATTGTTGCTGCGAAGCCAAAACTGAAGAGTTGCCAAAACTTTGCATAAGTCGAGCAAGCATATGAATCTCCAATTATTAGTGAAGGCAGAAGCACCGCAATTAACCGACTTTAATTGCAAAATTAATGTAGAAATCAAAGCAATATGTGAACTTTTTAATTAAGTGCGTCAGATTGTGTAATTCATGCAAATCCAAAGCGAAAATGAATACTCAAGACGTGTGTGCATGTGTGTGTGTGTGAAAGTTTTCCAGATGCCCTTCAAGAAAGCGAGAGTCTGTCGATCAAAGTTTTGTTGTTGATGTAAGCCAAAAGCATCGCTGACATCGTCGTCGTCATCATCATCATCATAATTCGCATGCCTCTTTGCACCCCAAAGAGGCAGCTGGAAACTTTTGTGCATGCGGCAACGCATAATTACTAGGAACAAACTTCAGAAGCAGCTACAACTAAACTTGAAAAATGTTGTGCCTTCTTGTACATACGAAAAGTTGTTTGCCTCGCGCTCTCTTTAAGATGCTCCGGCAACAACATTAATATAAAAAACGAAACCACAAAGGGAATGGGCGAAAAAGGGAAAGCAAAAGAAAAACTAACCCTCAGAACTTTTGGTACTTTTCAATTTTTGTGTGAACTTTACAAACGCAAAAAATGAGCAAAACTGAAGTGCTCAGCGTGTGTGTGTGTATGTGTGTGTGTGTGTGTGTGTGTGTGGGGCAGGGTCAGTGTGCAACCCTCGAAATGGAAAATAAAAATTAAGAGAAGCAGCGAGAATCCCATTTAACGACTCTCCAATGTGCACTAAAAGCCAAGCTAGAAAGCAGTGAACATTTTTAAATTATATTAGCACAAATTGAGGGGCGGCTAGTGGAGATTGTGCAAAGAAGCTGCGGCAAGTGCTTGCAACCGAAATAATAAATAAACCAACCAACCAACCAACCAACGAACCAACAACGATAAGATGGCCTCTCTGACCTGTCGGCAAACTGCTTAAAGCCGCTGCCCCCAACTTCAGTGGAGCTCTGCGCTTTACGCTCCTTGAGCAAAACTTCTCTTTCATGTCTTACCAATTAAAGTGCTGTTGTTGTTGCTGTTGCTGTTGTTGCGCCCCCATTCAAAATGCGAAGCTGTAATGTGAAACGTGTAATGTATACGCCGTGTTGCCCCCGCACTTCTCAATGTAATGATGAATGCTTTTTTCGACGACCCGCTCTCTCGCTCTCTCTCTGTATATTATATGTATTAGATTGGCTCTGCGTTGCGTTGCGTTGCGTTGCGTTGTTTGCATGGCAACTTTTGTCAGCGACAAAAACGAAATATAAAATCCAATTAGCGCCAGATTCCTACAGATTTCGCTACAAGATCAATACAACAGCAGCAGCTCAGCTCAGCTGCAGCAGCAGCATTGGCAGCAAGGACAAGTGCCTGCCCCTTGAGCTGCCGCCAAGTAGCTTTGTCTTGCGGCACAAAGCATGAAAAATAGAGAATAGCAAGAACTAAGAAAGCGCCTCGGGTGATTGCACACGAACTGGGAATCCAAACAGAAGTGGGAAGTGAGAATTGGCTTGGGTCAGGTCATGTTGTCTGTCAGCTTGTTGCACTTGGCCTAAGGCTCATTAATAGTGCGATTATTTTTTCTTCGTTTCCCTTCATGTGTGTGTGGCTTGCCGTCGGCGTCTTGTTGACACTCATTGAGACAAAAGTGCTTAACTCCTGCACTTTTGCCACCACACACACCACATGCAACATGCAACATGCAGCACACAACTATGACTATTTTTTATGCAACTCGAGTTGCTTTATTTTCTGCTTTTGTGCGCTTCATTTGTGGGCTGCAGACAATGGGGGACAACAGTGTTGCATGCTGCAAGGCGCTGGCAGAATGTCAAGCACCTCGTGGCGCAAAGAAGGTTAAGCACTTGCAACACATTCTGTTCTGGAATGCGATTGGAATTGCCACTGCCACCGCCACCGTTTTGAAATGTTAATGAGCAGGCAGGCAAGTGTCGGTTATCTCTGGCCTTCAGAGTGCCACACTTGCAACTTTTTGCCACTGCATTTCCGGCGCAAAAGTCTGCGAATATTTCCATGCCGCATGGCATTAATTTGTGTAATTTCACGCGAATTGAGTGGCAGTGGGCGTTGTTGCACTTGGCGACCTAGTTGCACAAAAGTTTGCACCGACTTCTGCCTTGCCACACGAAACGCGCTCCAAATGTGTCAAATAAAGCGTTAAATTAGATTCCATTTCATTTTTATTTGCAGCACAAAAGTTATTTCGACAAGTTCTGCAAATAAATCTTGAAAATTGCACTTTTTAAAAATTGTCACTTGACGTTTATGATGTGCCACATTTCTGCGCCACGCTCTGTCGCAATTAAGACCAGTTTCGCCTTTAAGCCTTAAAGCGTTGACATAGCGTGGCCTGAGCTCGTTTCCCCGTTTTAGTTACACATCACACGATAGAGTGGAAACCGCAAAGTATGCTACGAGCAGAGAGACGACGCCGTCTAATAGGATTACGGACAGAGCTGCACTTGCCACTAAGTAGGCAACAGAGTGGGGCAGACGCTGGCAAAAAATGATGAACTCAAATCGTTTCAAACGGCTGGCCTGCGGTTTGTTGGTGCCGTTGACGCCATCGCCATCGCCGTCGTCATCTTCGTCTAGTGAAGTTTGCATGCCACAAAATCAATTAAGCGACGTCGCGTCTCTCGGCTTGACAAAAACTATCAAAAGCTGTCAAAGTTGGTTTGCCAACCGCAAAATGCGATGGCCGGAACGATGGGGAAAGGTTTTTGCTGCCACTGCCTCAACTGGGTCAGCGTTTAAATTTGATTAGCTGTGCCGCAAACTGTGCCCCAAAAAAAAGAAGAGCGACTGGCGGCAATGTAATCAAAACTCCATCGTGCTTTAGGTTAGTTGTAGCTTAGGGGCCGCATCAACATATCAACATGTAAACAGCTCTGATGCGAAGTTTGATCCTCGCCAGCAGCAGCAACAGCACCAGCAGCACCAAGGAGCCTAACAAGCTTTAGCGTTAGTCCTTTGTACCCCTCACCCCCCTCTAGAGTCCCCTCTGCAGTTAGTCTCTAACTAGCATACAAAGCATGGAGCCCAACAAAACAACAACTAAACAAAAAGCAAACAAAAAGAGCCCAACTTTTAGCTAAAATATGCGCATCGCGTGCCTTTGGCTTTTTACCTTTATATATGTCGTGTTTAGTATTAACGTACCTCTCTCTATGTGTGTGTGTGTGTGTGCATGTGTGTGTGTGTAGGTGTGTGCGTGCGTGTGTGTGTGTCTGGGATTTGCACACACCGTGAGAGCAACACGAAACGTGACTAAGCTGACAATTGTGTCGAAGTAAATCCAAGTTTTGTGGCCGTACACTCGGACTAAATAAATCTCCAAGCTAGGCAAGCGAGATAAAGAGGGAGAGAGAGTGCAAGGGAGAGGGAAGAAAGTTTGACAAACAACAGGCGTATTACTGCGGAGAAAGCAGGAGAAAGGTGCGTGAGCTGTGGGAGGCTGAAACATGACAAGTGACATAAATAGTTGGCCAGACATTCGAAGGCAACGAGGCCCGGAAACTTTGTTAAATTTAATAAAGACTCACACTCTTTGTCTGTACACTGAGAAAAACAACGTGATAAAATCAAGACAATTCAAGACAACACATTTTTGATTAGACATTATTGAAATACGATTGTTTTTAGTTTTTACAGAGATGAGAAAGAGTCTCAATTCAAAAATTTAGTGCTTATATAAAAATACAAAATACATTATTTTCAAATCAGGGACAAGTTCATGAATCATTTTTATTTTATAATTTAAATAATCATTAATAACCAATTATTCAGATTAAATTCTTGTTGCAAGAATGTTTTTAAGAATGAAATCTTCTTTTAAATCTTGTTTATTGTTAAGATCGAAATGAGCTAAAATCATAGAATTTCATTATTGTTTATGGAAAGTCGCTTTTCTCTCAGTGTATGTGGACAAATATAGTATATAGCGCCTACACACCTAAGCGATGTCTGTTTGACAAGGACACGAGTCTTCGTCTTGGATGAAAGACGTATTCGAGGCGAGTTGAGTTTAGTTGAGTTGCGTCTGTTTGCGTCGTGCCTATGGCACAAAACTTAACAGCTTTGCCTATAGTATTTATAGTTATGTATGTCAAGCACAGGCGGTCAAATACGCACCCCCATCCCCTCACGCTCCCCCAACCCTCCCACAGCACACGCATGAGTGCAAATGTTGGTGCAAATATCAACAGAGACAGAGAGAGAGAGAGAGAGTGGGACGAGCGACAAACGCTTACACGCATATAGATGGCCCGCATTATAGTTGTGGGGGGTTGGGGTGGAACGTGGAGCGTGGGGGCAGCGGGAATTGTCTCTAACTAGGTGCAGTCAACTGATGGCACATAAACAAACAAACTAACACATTGAGAGAGGCGACACACGTCGTTGCAGCTAAACAATTGTCAGTTTGAGCGCCTTTTGTTTGCCGCTGTCTGTGTAAAGTATGTGTGTGTGTGTATTTATGTCTCTCTGCGGCATCTGCTTATCAACAAAATGGCAGCGACAGCAGCAGCAGCAGCATCGGCATTAAATGAAATAAAGGTTGCAACCTGCAGCACATTGTTCGCATACATTGCTGCAACACGAATCGATGCGAGAACTTTTATCGATTGCGCAACATTTTGGTCGTTTTTGCGAAATGAAAACGCTCGCAAATAAATGCGTAAACTCGAGCTTAATTTGCATTTAACCCAAAGGGGGCAAATAGCGAGACGAAGTCCTGCCACAAATTCATGCTTAACTCACATTGCAGCTGTCATACCGAAAGTGCTTCGCATTTCTCTCTTTCTCGCCCCTGCTCTCAACAACGCAACGCAGATGAAGATGCGAATCGGGCTGAAGACGGACGAGGCGAATGTTGATGATGTTATTTTATTTTTGTTGTTGCTGTCGGCTGTTTGTTGTTGTCAGTTATTGTTGCTGGCACCTTGGCAAAAGGTGTTGGCATGCCTCCTGTCCCGCCCACCTTGCCACTTTGCCTGCTTGCCTGGCATTGCTTCATTCCTGGCATGCCACAAGCAGCTGGTGTCCTTTTTCCCTGCCATTTGCCACTTGCCACTTGCACTGTTAATTTAATTAACATTACATTTATATTTATTTTAAAGTCAACTATGAGCAGACGACAAAAATTACTAAACTAAAATTGAGATATAGAAAAACTTTGAAGTATTTAAAAAGTTTTATAAAACCATTAATATATTAAGGTAAATTCTTTGGATATTAAAACTCAATACTTAACCCACCTTTCAATTAAGTTATTACAAGCTACATATAGAACCATAACATCTTTCCAAGATACATATTAGAATCAAATTAGATTGGTGATTGTCAAATTAGATGCAAGGTTATTTGGGCGCTTGACAAAGTTGTGTTTAATGCGCAGTCGAAAGTTAAAACTTGCATTAGAAGCAGGGAATTACTTGCCGTGGAGCTGCTTTAAATACTTTTGCCATTTGCTGTGCTTATTTGCATTTGTTGTCGAGTGCATTATAAAAGCATTAAAATGCAAGCCAAAAAGGCCATCACGAGAGAGACAGAGAGAGAGCTGAGAGGGATGCTGAGAGCAGCAGATGAGCATAGTGATGGGAGAGAAAGCAAATGCCAACGCCAAAAGCGAAAAAAAACTCTACAAGCCAAATTTGCTTTGTCACGTACACACACACACTCATACACACACATATACAATGGCATTTGCAGTCGTGTGTGTGTGTGTTGCGAGTTTTTCATGCTCCGCCTGACGAAATGCCATTACACATTTTGCGTACCCAGAAAACAGCAACAGCAACAACAGCAACAAAAGCAATGACAACGACAATTCGCATTCAAAATGACAACGACAATGGCAGGAACAGCAACAGCAACAGCAACGGCAACAGCAACAACACAAACAAACAAACAACACCCACAGAAAAATAAACGCTGGGGGTTGTAGAAATGAAGATAAGCTGCTTATCAGCGCCATTGCCTGGTCTGGTCTGGTCTGCTCCGCTCTGTTCTCGTCTGGCCTGCTCTGTTGTTGTCGTTGTCTCGTTGTTGCTGTTGCTGCTGCTGCTGATGTTCCACGTTGTCGTTGTCGTTGTAGTTGCTGCTGCTCCGCGCTGTAGTTGCTCTCTTGGCATTCACATGGCCTGCTCCTGGCTGCTCTTACGCCTGTCTGGCTGCGGATGCCAACTGCCAAAGCGAAGCGACGACTGCAGCAGAAACTTTTGTGCTGCCAGCGCCAACACAATTGCGATTGTTGTTGTCGTCGTCAAATGTCGCCATTTTGGTTGCTTTGCTTAGCCCTTGACGTCGCGCGACGCAAGACACGGGACACGAGACCACAATTGACATTTTTGCCACTCGTTGTTTAATATTAAACTAATGCGCGTGTAAAAGCCACAAGCCACAAGGCGCCTTCTACACAACGGCTGCTTGCAAATACACAGAGAAAAAAACGAAAAACTATTATATCTAGCACATATGATGACAAAATATAACCCAGAAAAAAAAGTACATCTAGCGTAAAATTCTAGAACAAGTTTAGCTTAGCCTTAAATGAAATAAGATTGGATTGGAACATTGTCAATTGAAAAGTACATTTTTAAAGAATGTAAAAATTCAACAAACGAATTCTTAAATCAAAAATTACTTTATGAATATTCGAGTCAAAATTTGAGTATTGCAGCTCTGCTTAGACTAGAAATTCCTGTCTTGCAATTTGTACTTTTGTTTTGCTCATGTTAAGACAATATCAAGAATTAAATTTTAAATGGAAAACTTTCATCAAAATTAAATCTTGTTTTTTTTAAGATTGAAATACTCTCAAAGCATTTTGATATTTGTGTTTGCAACTGGATTTTTTTCTCTCAGTACATATTAAAAAACAAAACGCAAAAGAAATGTTTTCATCTGTTGAAGTTTGCGTATGCAAATGTCGCAAGATGAGCTTAACTTGTGCGCTTGATGGCAAAATAATTTGCTTGCAAATGTGCAATGGCAGTGGCTGAGATTAGGTTTTGTCTTTGCTCATTGCGCATACGCCTCGTGTGCCTGCCTAGTTTGGCAATTTCAATTTGTGCTGCTCATCAGCTGTGCTAAGCGCCTTAAATCTCAAAACTAATTACACACACACAGAAGCCAAAGACAAAAGTCCAAAAACATTTAAGCCGCAACTCGAGAGCAGCCCACTTTTTAATCACAGCTGACCGTTGAAGCAGCACCAATGAAGTGTCTGTGTGTGTCTGTGTGTGTGTGGCAGTGAAAAATGTGCCCAACTTTGTAGCTGTGTTTAACCGCGTGAAATAATCTTCGCTGGCAGCAGTCGGCAGCAGCCTGACTCGCGCTCCATGCCATGCTATATCGTGCAGTCGGGCGTGTTTCATTATGATGATAATGCGCAGGCCCTGCGGCCATTCCAGGCCAGGCATCCCAAGCTGGTGTCACATTTTCCGCAGCTTAAATTTCCCACTCAGCCTCGGCGCTGGCCACTTCTGGCTGCCGCGCAGTTTCCTTTTCCACTTCTGACCGGAGAGCCTAACGCAATGCGATTGGACACACGCACACACACACACACACACACAGACTTATATATTTCTATATGGATTGTCAGCAGGATATAATTTTCGCACCAAGCAAATCTCAACAATTTCGAATTTCACCCGCTGCTTGGCCGTCGGCGCTTCCGTTCGCCGTCATTCCATCCAATTCTCCATTCGCCGTTTGCTTTTTATTATTTTGTCGATTTCGCTTTTGGCATTTGAATTTGTCGAGCATCCTGTTTGCCCAGACAGCTGCTAGTCCTGCGTCCTCAAGTGTTGCCTGCCTGCCTGCCTGCCGTCGCTTTTAAGCCTATAAATGAGCTTAAAATTTTCTATGCGAATGAATGTGAATGCTTTTGAAATTTATTATACTCCTAGCACCGAGCATACTACATGACAATATATAAGTGTATGTATAATATATAAATTTGTGTGTGTGTATACTTATCAAAGGCATTTCGCGCCGACTTCTCGAGTTTTGTCGCTGACGACGGCATTCAAATTTTTTAGCGCAGTAAATTGAATTTTATTTCGATTTCTTTTCCTTGTCGCTGCTGCTGCTCCTTGAGGGGGAGTTGAATGCTTTTGATTTTCAAATTGCCTTTTGCTTGGTAATTTTCTGTATTTCAGAGATACATTGATATTTATATATCTCTTATATAAGTTGTTGTGGGTGTGTGTGTGTGTGTGTGTTTTTGTGTCGCAGGAAAAACAAATTCAATTTTGAATGCTGCTAAATAATTTCATTTTTTTGCACATTTCTCGCTTGATTTTCGTGCTGAGCTTCAATGCGCACTGATTGCATGCTCTCATTCCCATTCTCATTCTCCTACAGGCTTCAAATCCTGTCCGCCTACAATATCCATTGCCATTTCCAGTTCAGTTTTTGCAATTTGTAGTTGTTTAAATATTCAAAGCATACTTTTAGTGTCAAATGTGCAATGATCAACAACAAAAAAATACAAAACTCGTCTATATATGTTTTGCAAATTGTTGGGAAATTTTTACAGAATTTTATAGCGTTTGGCGATGAATGTTTTATAATTGAGAGACAGCAAAGATACGGGCTGGTATTAAAATATACATTTTGTTTGCCTGCGCTCACGTGACACTCTAAATTTTTTTCGGTTTTTTTTTTTGGTTTTTTTGCAGGCTTTCTCCTGGAGGGAGTCACGCCAACGGCACCACCGGATGTTCCGCCACGTAATCCGACAATGAGTCGCATGAATAATGCCCGTTTAATTACCGGCGCTGTTGCTAACAATCCCAATGATCTGGGCGTTGACTTTGAGCCATCGTGTTTGGTGCGGACGCCATCGGGCAACGTTTACATTCCTAGTGGAAATATAAGTGAGTACTCAAGCCAAACACTCTTTCTCAATTTTTTTTGTTTTTTTGTCTAAAACTGGGGCAGCTTCTGCATCCCCATCCCCTTGCCCCAAATTGTGGCATACGTGTGGCATATGCAAATCGTCTGACCTGCTGCAAAAGCCACTTGGCTCATTTAAATGTTTAGCGTGGGACGTTTCCATTCACCGTTTGCCATTGCCATTTTGCCATTTGCCATATTGCTATAAAAATGCAAAATAGTGAAAGGGAGGTGGGAGGGGCGTGGCACTCTCGCATTTTGCACATTTGCAGCTCTGTTGTTTTGGGCCATGCGCCTAAAATGCTGCAATACATTTGCCATTTATTGTTTTTTCAACCGTATTTTTTTGCGTACTTCTCGATTTTCATTTTGGCTTTTGTTGGTTTGTTTCTTTGTTTTGCTGTTCGTTTTGTTTATTTGTTTGTTCGCTTGTTTGTGTGCTCTGCATGCGCATATCCGCAAGCAGGCTTTAGGGATAAAAACGTACGAAAGTGGACTGAAAATAGTCGGCAGGCAACAACAACAGCAACAACAACAACAAGTGCGTGCCACTAAACCAACTAACACAAGCAACAAACAAACAGCACAAAAAAATGCTGCCAAACAGCCTCTGGGGCCTACGAAAAAAAAGGGGCAGCCAAAAATAAAACCAAAATTTTCGCAAACAAATGCGGCAGCCTTTTTTTGGCGCACATATGAATTGCTGCATAGAAATGGCAGCGAGGGCGGAGGAGGAGGAGGAGGAGGCGGGGCATAAAGTGCTGCTGCGTTTAACAGTTGGCGCAGAGGCTGCCCCCCAACAACAACAAACAACAACAACAACGACGGCCGCAATGGATTTGATAATGGCGAAGAGCTGTCGAAAGTGGAATTAAATTGTGAGAAAGTCAGAGAGAGAGAGAGCGACTGTGAGTGCGAGCAAGAGAGGGCGACGTAATGTGATGAAGTTTCGCGTCATGCTGCATGCTGAATTTCTGTTGCATACTTTCGGGCGCGTGCCTTAAAATATCAACAAATACGCGCTGAAGTAACAAAGAAGGCGGAAAACAAACGCATAACAACTCCCCCTTCACACTCTCCTCTCCTCTGTCTATTTCCTTTACATATGTATGTGTGTGTGTGTGTGGGTGTTTATGTGTGTTACACATTTGTATAGCATACTTTCGGGCTGTTGTTCAGTTTGCTTACGCGTGCGTTGTATTTGTGTATTTGTTTTTTGCCGCCTTTTGTTTACTTTTTTGCATTGTACAAATACACACGACGTTGCTTCCTGCTGTTCTTTCTGTTGTTTTTTGCTGCTCCATATTTGTGCCAAGCTTTGTCGCATACAATGTTCTTGCGTTCTGCTACAGCTTTCTTTTTCACCACATCAGCTTGGAGACTTGGCCGGCTAATTGCAATGTACAACTAAAGTCCAGTCAAATCTTTAAAGCCTTAAAGTGGCAGCTTTAAGCCGAGTGTGTTTGTGTGCATGCAAAACTAAATATGCAAGCCTGTATTGCCGTAACCCAAGCTGACATGGCTTAAGGCTTCTCGCATGCATAACATTAATATTGAATAGACTTTGGCCGCCATTTGCATTTTGCATATCATCATTTTTTGGCCAGGACCTCTCGCTCTCTCTCTCTCTCTCTCGCTCCGGTCTAAAGTGCAATTAAATGACAATTTATGAAATTCTATTTGCCTTCATGCATAAATTGATAAGCAGCCGAAAACGCAGCCAATTTCGACTTTTGCATTCATTGATCAGCTGCTGCTGCTGCTGTTGCTGTTGATGTGTCCTCTGCTCTTATTGATTAAATTCTCAGCAAATTGAGATTTCTCTCCCACAACTCATACCTGACTTCGGCTCTATATATACATATACATATATGTATTGCCTTCTGTTTGCTTTGTCGGGCTTTTAAGCATATTCTCTACACTCGGAAGTCCTTTGCTTGCCCGCGAAAGTATTCAGTGGATATTTTCATTTCATTTTTACAGCGACGATTTTTATGCAAAAATATTATTTGTTGACTTTTGGCACCCAGCACTCTGAGCGAGGATCCCCCTCGCCCCCTCCAAACACACAGCGCAAAAGTTGAAACTGAATTCGTAACGCCAGCAGAGTGGCGAAGGGGGAAGGGAGAGGGAGGCAGTGACAGCACCAAAATGAACGGGCCTACAATATTTTAACCTCTCTCTCTTTCTCTCGCTCTGTCTGTCCCGCTTTATGCATGCATACATATATACATATGCAAATAAAAAAAACAGAAATGCTTGGAAAAAGTTTTGCCCATATTATGCTATAGTTACAAATTTCCTGCCGGGTTTGACGGTTTTCATACCCTTTTGTCCAGCCGACTAACAAAATATAGACATTTCCTACTCAAAGTTAAAAATCTAATTAAGATTTTTGTAAAATCCAATATCGAATGTCAATTTTAATTTTTTAAGATTTTTAACATGTTCATCCAAAAGTGTAATTTAATCCAGTTTTGTAGCTGAATTATAAGTATTAAAACTTATCAAAAACTTTCAATAGTATAATTCAGTTTATAATTTTTTTTTAAAAACGCCTACAGGGTCTCTAAAAGTCTATCAATCTGTAGCCTTTGCCTTCTTACTTGATTTTTTTGTTGGTCGAGTATGAAAAAATGCTTATGCGCCATATGCAAATGCAAATAAAAATGGGCATTCTGCACGATTGGAAACCACACACACTCACACACTTACACGCACACTCACACACACATGCAGAACAGTCACATATGCATGTGCGCTGTATGGGAGTTATCATAAAGTGAAACAAAAGTTTGGCCAAGAGTTAAAAAATATATTTTCCAACATGTAAAAGAAGAGAAAAAATACAGCATAAATTGCTGCTGCCCACGCGCCAGTTTTTGGAGCGAAATCAACTCAAACAAAAGTCGACATACTCATATTGATGCTTGCCCTTTGCCCTTCCCCCCAAACTCTCCTGCTGCTGTGATTCGTTGCGGCCCAGAGCCAAATATGTTGTCTACTTTAGCTGCAGTGCCAAAGTCAACTGTAGCTTTAAAGAATAGCAGAGAAATAAATATTTAATTTCACAAAAGTAACCCAAACAGACGATTTTAATGCCATCAGGATGAACCGTATTGATTTGGGTTATTCTAAGAATACATTCGATTGTTCATTGTATTCAGTTAAATTTTATATTCTGTTTAAACACATTGATTGTAATTTCTTTTACTTGTTTGCAATTTAATTAATATATTTTTCCAATAGCTACTTGAGCTAAAAATATACTTATTATTACTTTCGGGCTGCCAAAATGAAAGGACTGGGAACTGAAAATAATACTAAGCATATTTCTGTAAGAAGTATTGTTATTATTTTCTTTTATTTCCAAAACTACTTGCAATTTATTTGATATACTTTTGCAATGCGTACTTGAGGTGAATAAAATAATTTATTATTATTTTCGAGCTGTCAAAAGTATGCGGTGCATTAAAGCACACTTAATTAGCTAATGAATTAGGAATAACTTAATTGTAAATTGTTAACGCACCCGGAGTCCTTGCCGTGCAGCCCCGAGTTCGGTCTCTAAGGAGAATAATGCGCTGACACAGACATTGCACTTGAAATGGCAATGGAAATGGCAACTGGACGTTGGCTATGCAAATGTTCGTTGGCTAGAATGGGGAAGGGGAAGGGGAACGGATATGGAAGTACTTCCTCTGCTTACCTCTGTACTTATTGCCGCTTTTACTGCGCCAAGTTGCATGCTTCGTTTTTATTATAATAAGAGTCCGTTGCGGCATTTTGATGCGGTAACTTTGCCCCAACTCGACTGTGTCTCAACCTGCTTCCATTTCCACCTTTTTTCAGCCACCTCTATTTATGCTTCCTACCTCCTCCTCTATTGCTGGCTGTCTCTCATTTACTGTTGCTTTAATTTTTTATCGTTTCGAGGTTAGTTTGCGAAACTTTAGCTGTCATTGACCGAGGCGAATGCTACGGCAATGGCAGCGGCAACGGCAGTGGCAACGGCAAGGAGCAAAGGCCAGACACCGACACAACTCGTCCAGTCGAGTCGAGGTCCTGCCTACGTCGCCTCTTGATGGGCCGCGCCCCTTTTGTCTGCTGGCAGGCTGTGTCCTTCAACTAACTTCCATGCCCCAGTACCAGTAGTTGTGCTCATAGTTGTGCTTGTAGTCTAGTCAAGTCCGTTGCGGTCTGTGCTGTCCATGTCCAGTGTCTATTGGCATTGGCTCGTCGTTATTGCTTTCGACTGGTTTGGTTTATCGTCGCTGCCAGCCATGGAAATACTCGTAAATTTCGAGCACTCAGCCGCCTCAGCCCCAGCCGAGTGGGTGAATGCTTTAAATTTGTATAAATACGACGAGAGGAGCGAGCACGTTTTCGGTTTTTGTGCTCTTTGCTGCCGCTGCTGCTGTTGCTGCTGCTGTTGCTACTAAATTCATTCATAATGGCTTTTTCACTGCACTCAGAGTCCCGAATACAAGCAGCCCTCTCTGCCCCCTGCATCCTTTTTGCAGCTGTAGTGTATATAAATTTTGCGTTTTTACGCAAACTGAAATTTATTATGGCGCATCGTAGTAATTTATAAATTTCATGCCTGCTAAGTACTGTGAGACTGCAGCCTCAGCCTCAATTTCTCTGCTTTATACGCACAATTTTAAATTGTATTTAGTTTGCATGTCCTTTGGCTTACCCTCTAATATGTGTTTATGCGCGAATCTCTTTTTAACCTGCTCCGATGCAACAAATTGCCAGCTGCTCGTTAATTTTGTGCTGCACTTAACTTTATCCACCAGCTGTCTCCCTCAGTCACTCTGTTTCTCTTTGCTACTGCTCGCATGTGGGAAATTTGTTGCAATTGCTGTTGCCTTTGGCACATGCCCATTGCTGTTGGCATTGCTGTTGTGGCTGGCAGGGCAATAACCATTTGGCAACTAGAAATTGGCATTTTATGTTCGCCTGTCTACCTATCCGCTGCGTATCTTTTGATTTTTGAGTGCAGATTGTTGGCAATTTATTGATATTGAGTGCGGTCGTCCTCGTCCACTGAATGAATGTATGGCTAGGAGGCGCCCCCGAAAATATACGCAGAGAATATTGCTGGCATAACAAAGTGCTTTCTCTGATCGCACACAGAGTTGAAGCTTTAAGGCATGCCACAGACACTTGAACATTTTTTGGGGCAAAATACCTGTTGAAAATGTAGTCGCCAAAAATCGCAACGTCTCTTCATTAGAGCAGGTTTTGTTTTTGCGCTCGCAATTTCTTAAAGCATACTTGAAGGCGCCGCATATGAAATAACTTTAGTCGGTCGCCTTGGCAATGCCTTTATCCGCTTTTATCCGGCCAAAAAGGCTGCGCAAAACCTCCCTCGAAAAGTATGCAACAAAACACAGTGGCAACTGAAGGCATGCAAAACATGAGCAAAACAATTTTTGTCTTCGAGCTGCGGCATTTTTATGCTTTATAATTATGCAGACGGGCATTTGAGACTTTTGGGGGGACAGGTGCATAATTTATATGCTTTTAATGATTTCTCTTCGGCTTTGCAAACAATTTTTAATGATTTCATATGCCAAACATAATGCAGTCTATGCGTTTTGTTGCTGCTTCCTCATTGTCGTTGTTGTCGTCTATGTAATTAAAATTGCAATGCACACAAGCAGAGAGCAACTCCCACACCAAGTCGCATACATGCTGTAATGTGGCTGTCGCTTTTGTTGCCTCTGAGCCTCCCCACATATAAATATGTTAATTAAAATAATGTTACCCCAGCGCGGGCGACAAAAGAAAAAAGCCAAGCAAATGCCTTAGAATAGCTTTACACACACACACATACACGGAGACAGATTCCCTGCAGGTGAGCTTTGTCGCCATTTTGCATTTACACGCCACGCTCAACGCCTTTCAAAAGGCAGCAGCAGCAGCGGCAGCATTCCCAGGCCAGCCTCATTACACGTTACGTATACGCAGCGTAGCACGCAGCAGCAGCAGAAGAAGCGTCGTCGTCGTCGTCGTCAGCAGAATGTAAACAAGCGCAAGTATGATGACTTCCGTTGTGGGAAATGCCGACAGGCAGGCGTCTCCCCATCCTAGGAACCTTTTGTGCTTTCGCTTCTGCGACTTTCGCATTGAAAATGAGTGAAAAATGAAAAGTCAGGACGTGAAAAATGCATTTGCGAGTAGTAGAAGGGTGTGCTGCCAAGCCGGCACCACATAATTATGAACTTGAAAATATTTGCGACCACACACACACACTGTCGAGGGCTCTAAGCTCTGAACGCTGAGCTGAGAACTGGAGAACGGAGAACTGGAAGCAGATTGTATAATTATTTAAACAAAACGCCGCTACACATTTCCCCCAGCGACAACTTTCTCCGACTTGAGACATGTCGAGTGGGCTGCTTCTTAGCTGTTTGCTTGCCACAACAATTTCGTATGAATTTTTAATTAAAATCTACAAGACGAAATATATGTTGGGTGATTAGTGATTAGATAAAGCGAAACATCGATTACGGCGAACTCTTTAAAGAGTTGCGTGTAAAGTCTTGGCTGGCTGGCGCAATGTGGTTGCCGTTGCCCGAGGTCATTGCAATTTTGTGCTGATACACGAAAGTGTCTAGCAAAGAGGGGCAGAGCAAAGGGGTGGCAGAAGAACGTCAGTCATCGTTGCGCTTGACGACGTTGTCGTCGTCGTCGTCGTTGTCGTCGTATATGAAAATTCATTTCAATTAGTGAAATGGTTTTGGGATTTGTATGGCAAAAACCAGCAACGAGTCGGGGGCAGAAAACTTAGCTCGTCGTGTGCAAGTTGCTTGTTGCAACTTTATTTACCTTTACGTGCCGCATAAATTGCAAATAGAGATACGAAATGGGTGTGCAACATACGAAGGATGAAGATGGCTTGATCCTTGAGCAGGCCATTGAACTGCCGGCGACGACTTTAAGACGCTGTTTTGTGTATTTAAAACTTGCGCATAAAATATAACTGACTGTATCAGAGTTTATCAGACTTTATCTGCACATATATTCGGCTGTATCTGAATGTATCTGAATGTATCTCATGTGTATCCAATAGCTGCACATGCTCGTCGCTCGCATACTTATCTAAACTGCGCTGTGCCAGCACAAGTTGCTCCCTCGACGACGCTTTTTCTGTGTGTGTTGTCTCGCTCTGTGTTTTTTATCGGGCAGCGCAACAAAAAAAGCGGGCAACAGCCACCAAATTTATGCAACTAACAAAATGTTTTTATTTTGCTTGTTGCTCAGCGTTTTTTATCGCTCTAAACGGGGCAACGGGCAACGAGCTGGCACAGTTTTATGTTGGTTGTGTTTTTTACTCCTGTCGCTGCGTTGCGTTGCGTGTGTGTGTGTGTTGTGCAGCCCTGCGGCAAGTTTTCTTTGCCGCTTTTTACAAGCGTTGCATGCAATCTGAGGTGCCAGGCATTGAGAGCAGCAGTGTAACAAATTCAGAGTGATAAGGACAAAGAGTTGCCAACGAGAGCTGGGGCTACTCATTAACATGTGACATCTTGATTTATATAAAACTTTGCAAGACTGCTTATCTAACCCCCTCTCTAACTCTGTGTCTCTCTTTTCTTTGGCAACTGTGTGTGCTACGCACAGACATTTTGCAAGTTTGACTTGACAAGTGTGACAAGTTCTGAAGGCCCATAACTAACAAACAAAGCAGCAGCAGCAGCAGCGGCAGCAGCAGTCCCCAAACTCTAATGGTGTGGTTTTAGCCCAGGCACATTACACATGTACACCAGGCGCAGCAATAATACCCAAAGTATTTTCCACATTTCTCTGCTGCCCCGTTGCCCCCTCTGAGACTCGAGTCTCGTTTAACTTTTTGCCATTGTAATAGTTCTGCTTGGCTGGTTTCTCTTTCTTTGCCACACACACACACACATGATTTCTGCTTCTCTCTGAGATGTCGCTTCTCGGTGCTTGGCTCTCGTTTATGCGCATAATTTATAGAGTGCGACAATATGTTGCCGGCTGGACGCAACTTTTGCACTCTCCTTTAACAAAGTAAAGATTTCTTTCGTTCTTTCTTTCTGTCATTTTGGGGGTCAAATGGCAGTCGAAAGTCAAGGCTATTAACACGCATCGAGCTGAAACCCGATTATCAGTGCTGGCTTTAGTAAATTATCCAATATTCAGACTGTCAACTCCAAAGGTGCGTCGCTCACACACAGACACACACAGACAGAAGGACACGCTTATGTGATTGATAAATGAGATTTGCGTTTCGGGTGCGCCTAATTGTATGTAACGGGAATGCAAAAGGGGGGGACAAGACGACGTTAGGCAGTGCAAACTCAGATAATCACAAAGGACATAATGACATCAATTACCAGCATTAGTTTAAAGTCAAGCGGCAACGGGCAACGGGCAACGGGCAACGAGACAATTAGTTGACCATTTCTAGTTAGCTCGACCATCATCCGACGTGTCTCAATTATGTAAGCCACATGGGATAAGATTTCCCCATTGACAGCTGACTGGCATGAAGAGAAATGTGAAGAGATTGCCGTGGATTGTCCCGACGCTGCTCTGCTGTGTCCTGGCTGTCGGCTTACGGCATAAAAGCAGCTCAAGTCGGACTACGGCCCACGATGAGGACCTGCGGCTGGGCTTATATTTTTGCCAAGTCTTGACGTTCATTATTCAAATGTCTCACCAGTTTCTTTAATGCGCTGCCCTAATCCCGGATTCGCCAATCATCGCCAACTGATTAGGTAGACAACAACAACAGCAACAACAACAATTGTCGTTTAATTAAAAAACCCGACGAAGTCCATCAACTGTTCGGAAAGTCTGTCATAAATCAAGGCCAGCAATAGCAAAGTGTTCATCAAGGGGTTGTGATGGATTGTCATTGCCTTACTCTGCCTTGTGTTCGAGCTTAGACTGTCTCATAAGCTGCCCTCATTAAACTTCAAAATCAAAGGGCAGGGGAAATAAAATACACTGCGAGACAGCGCAAATAATACTTTTCGAATATCCTACCAAATTAATAGATTAATCCCACACTAAATAAATGGATAATGGGGCAATTAAAAATAAAATATAAATAATAAGAATCACAATCTCGACCGGTTGTATTATTATATGTATGTTACTTATATTCTTAATTATAGCAGTTTTAATTTTTTAAATTTCCTTCAAATTTAAATTTATTCAACTGCCTAAATATGTGTGTACAATTTATTTTCTACATTTTTACAAATTTAAAATGATTCCACTGCCGAAATTAAATAGACAGTTTTCTATAGCATTCTCTTTGAAATGTTCAGCAAAAAAAGTGGTTTAAGCATCTCGCATTCCCAAACCTCGGCGCTCTGGTGAGGGATTTTTGTTTAGTACACTCTGAGGGGTATTCATGAAAACAGGAAAACAAAAGCAGCACAGAGATGAGATGAGATGAGAAGCAGCAGAGACTCGAATGGGGGTTTGGCATAATAATCAGATATACATGTGTGCTGTGCTTTGTGTGTGCATCTGACAAACATATTAAGCGATTTATTATAAATAATTAAAATAGTTTGCAACCCTCCTTCTGCACACACACACACTCGCTTTTGGGAGTCGTTTTCAGTGTGCGTTATTTACCAACAATATTTGGCTTTCCAGTTTTTCGGTTTTCGCTTTTGTTTTCTTGCTGCCGTTGTTGTTTTTGTTGCTGGCCATAATTTAAATAGCTTAAAATTTAGAGCACTTGACAGTTGGTTTTTTTCAATTACATTATAAACATTATAGGCAGGAATATTTCATATAATACATTTAAGGTTTATTAGTTGGCCGCAAGGCTTTTCCTGCCTGTTTCCGATGCAATTTAAACACAACATTTTCCAAATAACGTTCCATTAACATTAAAAGCCTTATGTGAATGTGTTTTTGCAAAGCTTCTGACTTCTGCTTTATCCGCATTATTTTTAAACGCCAACCTCTTTGACCCAGTCGTTATATTCGCATTGCCATGGCTGCAGCAGCATTTAAAGGCTTTTACAAATTGCCGATACGTATTCAATGCACAACAACTGGAAAAAATGAGGCAACAGCATTAAAAACACACAAACACATACACATACATTTTTATACATCACTTGTTTGTGTGTGGACAAAATGTTAGCCAATAAACTTTTGACCTCATTTTGTCAAAAAACTAGAAGCATACAGCAACTAAATGCTGCATTGGGCGACAAAGGAGGCGACGTTGACACTGCGGGGGCTGTTGGCCTCGAGAACAACTAACAAAATATTTGTGCAGGCAACCTGGTCCTCCTGGAGGTGGAGCGAAAGTAGCTCCTGCACACGACACTTTTGACTGGGCAGGAACTCAACAAAAAAAACAACATACAAAAAAAGAAGAGCTAGCAAAATATTTGCGCTCTCAGCGGCATTCAATAGTTGTTGTAGCTGTTTGTTGTTGCTGTTGCTGTTGCCGGTAGAGCAAGGATTATAAATTATAACAGGCTCGCACGGTTATTTATGTTGTGTCAATGGTGGCTGGTTGCGATGGTGCCAAGTGGATGCTCAAATACACCCACAAACACTCACTCACAATAGTAAATATATAATATGAGTCTCTCTCTCTCTGTGTGTGTGTGTGTGTGTGCCTTGCCAGCACATACATCATCAATGAATGCATGCGCGCTTAGTTGAGTGGAAAAAGGCTGGCGGATGCGACAACAACAACAACAGCAACAACAAGAGCTGCAAAAACTATAGAGGGTGGGCAACAGAGAAGACTGGGAGTGGGAACAGCTTAAAGCAGCTTCTTCTCACCAAATCACAGGCAGCAGACATCCTCTCGAAGCTTTTGATTTATTTGCTTGACGGCAATCATTAATTTGTTTGGTGAAATAAAAAATACGAGCAAGCTTAGCATACAGTTTCAGCTGGCTGTCAGCTTTTGGCGACACAAACAAACACCCAAAAAAAAAAAAACAAGCGGCAGCTAAGCAAAAGATGGCCAAGAAGCCAGCTACGAAATTTAAATAAAACCAAACCAAAACCAAACTGTAGCAAAACCAAACCGAACCAACAAAATAATCCGACACATGCGCTGCCAAATGATTGCCCTAATGCCGCTCCGCCTTTTCCGCTTTCCGCTTGCCACTTTTCCACAAAACAGGACGACTTGCTGCAAGCTCTCAGCTACGAGCAGCATCACACTAATCCCATGTGCAGAGCGTCTGCCATGCGATTGTCGTTCATAAAACTGAAGCTCAATTCATTTTATTGCGCAATCGCTTGCCAGTCTTGTGAAATTCTGAATTGGAAATTAGGAGAGCTTAAATCAAATGGCCTCTAAATTCTCCCAAAGATAAATACGAAATCAAATGAAAAGCGAAAAACGAACAACGAAAAGCGAAAAGTAAAAGCAAAGCAGAAACAGGAAACGGAAACGGAAGTGAAATACATTTTTTCAACTGCCTGCTCAGCATTTAAATTTCTGCTGTTGAAATCAAACGAACTATCCAAATGTTACTGAAAATCAAATACAAGAAATTGATATGAAAAAGAACAAATAACAAATTATAATTAAAATAAATAATACATTTTCTCAAATGCCCGTTCAACTTTTAATTTCTGATGTTGAAAACAAAACTTCTGCTGCAGAGCTAGTTGTTTAATTAAATTAAATTATGTTTTATTATCCTGTAGCTTTGCAGTAAACTCTCCGAATATCTTAAAAGATTCGCTAAATTGCAAGTTACAAATTTAAATAACTAAAATGAATATAAAATATTATAAATTAAGCTTCTTATGCAGAGCTAGTTGTTTGCCTTCAATTAAACAGTATTATATTATAATGATAGTTCGTCTGAGTCTTTCAATAAACTCTGTCGGTATTTTACAAAAGACTTGTTTGATGAGTCAATAGCTTCTACCTTTATCAATACACCGCTCAGTCGAGATCAACTCCACTTCGCCATTGATTTATTAGTTGGGGAAATCAACTGTAACCGAAGCGAAAGCAAAGACAGAATCCGAATCAGAAGCAAAACCAAAACCGAAACCAAGCCAAACCATCATCAGTCACGAAGCAAACAAATACGGCGCAGCGTCGCGACATTATAGGATATATACGAATACAGAGAAAAAAAAAAGGGAAACAGGCGGCTTCTGGCTGCCAACTAACTTGGCCAACACCAATGCCAAACATGCCAATACTGAAGCCGTCGAAAGCGTCGAAGACGTTGCCGTTGAGGGCGCGTGCTCTCGGCCAGAAACACGTACTGGAAATCATGAAATGTTGCCGCCATCATACCGAAAATTGTACGGTAACGTGCAGGCAATCAAAGTACATGAAGCTTTTGGGTTTCTCTGGATCTCGGCATCTCTGGCTGCTTGGCATCTTTGGTCTCGTTCCAAGTCACGGCTGCGGCACTGAGGCACACGTCTGATTTTTACTACACACGTGTGTGATGTGACGTCAACAGGAATGCCGACTGCCAACTGCCTAGCACCACAACAGCACACAGACAGGCAACGGCTGGCAACTGGAGTCGACTCCCCAGCCAGGCATTGAGGTAGCAACGCCACCAAAAATGTATGGCATAGCTGACGGCCCAAACGTGCCACGGCTGATGCGAGGCTTGAGCTTGCCTCTGCTTTTTGCTGTTTAAGTAAGCATGCAAATGTCACATGCAGTCGAATGGCAGAAGGAGTTGAGGAGTCGAGGAGTCGCCGTGATAAGCAGTCTCAGTTATCAACGTGCTAGGCGAAATGCATAGTTGTAAGTACCCCATGAAGTTGTGTGTGTGTGTGTGTGTGTCTGCCTGCCACATTCCATAAATGATGAGCCTGCCTCGCTTTGGCTCGCCTGTGCTGAATTTAGTGATTTCCCCAAGCATGTGGCATACTTTTATATATGATTTCTCGTTGTAGGCATTACGAATTTTGGTTTATGGTTATTGATTTTGCACGACTCCTGCTGCAAGAGGGAAATGGAGTCTTGACTTATTGCCACTGCTTGTGATTTGTGTCAGCAGCGGCAATGTGCCACAAATTGTTGCATACTTTTGAGCGGCGAACTTAAGACAGTTTCGACCTTATATGCCAGTCATTTGGACTACAATATCGTATTCCCCACAGACACAAAAACCAACTCATGATTATGGAGGAGGTTTCGCTTTGCTTTTAGTGCCAATCAAAAATTCATAGGATACATAGGGCATAGAGGTGTCAATAACATCAGCTACATTATGAACTAAGCTTGCAGCAAGGCCCAAAAAAAAAGATAGAACAGAAAACGCAATTTACAATTACTGCACGCACAGACAATTTATTTTCCACTGCTAACAAATAAGCTGAGCATTTTCGACTCGAATTGCGTCTTGAGAGGAAGATGAGGGCGGAATAAGGACGAGGGCGACTGTCTCCCAGGTGTATTGCAAATCAAAAAATCAGCCAACACGGAGGCGCACGCACACGCCCAGCCAATCAGTTAAATGTTTGTTGAACTCGCCAGCGTGGAGTCGCAACTCGCAACTCGCAAACTCGCAACTCGAGTCTCTGCGGAGCTGAGAACTTTTTTTTTTTGCCCGAATTGACTAGAATTGAGTTTAGTAGCGCCAAAACCACAGAAAAAACGCATACAGAGAGAGAGAGAGCGAAGAAAATCAAATGGAACAGCGACGAAGCGCCAAGTTGAAAAATCGTTTGTCGCAATGTGAGAAATGGGCGGAGAAAGGGGGCGAGAAAGGGGGGAGAAGTCTAAGGGCGAGCAAGTCTATCCAGCTCACGCGCAGACGTCGTTGTGATTTGGCTTTAAAATCGAAATAAGCAAAGCAACAAAAAATAAAACAGAAATCCTGCCACGTAATGAAACTGACAATTTAACTCGCAGTTGTTGTGTGCGTGCTGAAAAATTGTGTTATCGATTTAATGCGTTGCGCTATATAAGTTTATTTCAGTCACTGAGTGTGCGAGTGTGTGTGAGTGTGATTCGTGAGTGTTTGTGAGTACCCTGAGCAAAGCTCGGATTGCCGGAAGGGTTGGCTCTGTGCTCTGGCTGCTTCGATTTCGGTTGCGTTTTAGTTTGCTGTTTGTTGCCTTTGGCTTTCTGTCTTCTGCCTTCTGCCTTCCTCTGGCTCGCTGACTGACATTTTCATGTGTTTCTTGCCACTGTTGTTTCCTTTTGGCCCTATTTTTTTTTGTGCTGTTGTTGCGTCTTCCTAATGGTCGCCCTGACGCTCTCTCTGACCAAAAGCTTTTGATTAATTTGCAGCAGTTTTCAATTTGAAATTGCTTTAGTTCCCTTCGCTTTTTTGTTGTGCAAAGCCCCTGCTTGCTGTGTGTGTGCGTGTGTGTGCGTGTGTATGGCAATTGACAGCACTTCAGAGGCGTCTCAAAGCCTTTGGCCCAAAGTTGCCACTATCCCAGCAGATATACGACGTATGCCTTCGGCTGTGGTTGCAAGCTGCTTATGGCACGTTGAGTGATTTTTTATGGCATTTTTGAAGTGTAGCAAGGTTGCCGCTTCGCTGCTAATATGTTTATTATGTATTTCTTAGTAATTTCCTGTAACTTTTCTTCTTATTGTATTATTCGTATATTATAAAAATATAATTTAAAGTAAAGTCAGGTTGCTGCTAATCTGTGTAATATATATTTGTTAGTAATAATCCTGCAACTTTTCTACTTAATATTTCTATATTTATATTTCTTACTAATCTCCTGCAACTTTTCTTCTCTTTCTAGGTACGTATACGTAATATGCTTAACAGAAATGTGTTTAAGGAAGTCAGCAGGAAGTATTGAATGTCTTAGACATTTTTAAAGTCACAATTTAACACGCTTTTAAAGCGAACAAAGGCAAATTGTAATTCCAATTGCAGTCATGCATAATTGTTATGAGAATACAGCGCAAATAAACAAAATGTTAATGACGAGCAGCAGCAGCAGCAGCAGAAGTATTGAAATAAGGATACATGTGACAAGTGGCGTGGCTGGCAGACAAAAGGCAACTTGCAACATGTTGACGTCGCTGACGATGTGTTCATTACTATAGCTACCATATATAGTTGGGGGGGGAGGGCAGCAAGACGTCGAAGAATTTAAAGCACGCTCTTAGGCGTCGTGACAAATGCTGATGAACTGCTGAAGAGCAGCGGGCAATTCATTAGAGCTCATCAGCTAGAACTTGATGCACTCCGAATGCTGAGAATCGTCCCGAGAAATGCCACACGCATGTGTAATGTGCAGTGTGTAATGTGCGGCATGCAACCGATTTTATATGCTTATTATTATCATTACTGACAGTTTCTGTTGCTGCTGTTGCTGTTGCTATTTGTCTGCTGTCTCTGTTGTTGCCTGTGTCGCATACATTATTATTATTATTATGATCATTATGAAAATGCAAATGATTTCAGTTGCCAGTTGCCAGTTGGCAGTTGCAATGTTGCAGATGCAAATGCTGTTACAGGCATTCACTATTATTAATACAGAGAAACTGAAACGGTTAAACATGCAAAATGCTTTAAGCGAATTGCGAACAGAATTCGAAATGAATGAACGTACGACTGAATGAGTGAATGAATGAATGAATGAATGGCTCACTGCATATAAGGGTGAATGAATGAATGTAATTGCTGGCTAAAGATGTGCACAGACAGTCTGTCCCTCCCTCTGCATGGTGTATCAACAGTGGCAACATGCGACGTGGCACATTGTTTGTCAGTATTTTGCATACTCGTTGTTTGACTTTTTCCATAATATTTGTCATTATTGTTGCCGTTGCTGCTGCTCTTGTTGGTTGTTGGTTGTTGGTTGCCCATTAACATAATTTCAATTTGCATAAAATGGCGTTAAATATTACATTTAGGTAGGGGAGCTGCAACCGGCAGTTGCAAATACCAGTTGCAACTGCAACTGCAGCTTGACTGACAGCCATTTGGCACTCCCCTCAAAGTGGGCCACATAATTGCAGGTGTGAATGTGTCGCACTCTGTGTGCATTGCATGCTTCATTAGCCCCAAACAGACACACACACACACACACACACACACACACTATCTCGCTTAATATTTAATTTAGATTGCATTTTTGCATAAATAATCCTTTTGAGTTTGGCAATCGATGGCAATGCACAAAAATGCATACAAATTATATGCAATTTATTTGGTGGTTTCTGCGGTCGCTTTATGCGCTGCCCAACAAATTTGCTATAATTTGATGTATTTGCATTTGTTTTGTGTGCACATTAAACTAATTGATTGAAGTGCTTAAAGACCTAATTGCTGAAATTAGAGCACTGCAGTTGAATTTTCGCCCCTCTTGTTGGCCCACATTCAAGGCGTCGCCATCAACGATGCATTTTCACTTTTTAGCCCTGCCAAATATGTTGGCCAAGTGTCCCTTTTTTTTTTTTGGCGCTTTGGAAAACTGCAACTGACACTTGAGCACGCTAACAATTTTTTGATTTGGCAGCTCATTTGGCAGACGCCAAAATGCTCAACGATAAGTGGCAGCTGCAACTGCAAAGAACTCTCTCTCTCTCTCTCTATACTATGCATGCATAATCCATGACTCAACCGAGTTCTGTCTTCTTGTTGGCAACGATTTAATGCATATTTAATGGGCACAATTTCACTCTCAATTCATTTATTATGATGGCCATTCTTGACTTTTGGGCGAGTTCATTTTGGGCTAAAATGAAAAGCCTTTTGGGAGGCGGCGACTGTGGCGGCGACTTTAAGACGCAAATAGCGAGACGCAGAGCCATCAACGCAACTTTGAAGTATTTCCAACTCGATTATCATAACCCAACTAAGAATCATAATCAAATTTACCCATTTGACACTAAACTTTCGCTCAAAACCGTTGCGTAGTTTGGGGTTTGCCTCGAAGTTTCACTGTTTTGTTTGCCTAGTCGACAGTCGACAGTCGGAGAACAGCAACGTCATCATGAACTGCCGCCTGCCTTCAAATTGAGTTAGTCAATTAGAAATTTTGCGTCAAGTTTTCCACATTCAATATGCCATTGAAATGCTGGCAGCCAGGCAGCCAAAAGCATTTAGTTCCCCAGCTGGAACCGATGCTGGGCAATGCAAATGATGAGGTTTCACCTTGTCAGCAATTTCGGTTTGTTCCCTCCCTTCCAAAAAAAAGGGCCGATACAATTCCATCCCCTATTTCATAACGCTGTTAAGGTCCCCAAGCCGCTTTATGAACTCATGCTTACTCGATGCTTTCAGTGATACAGCAAAATCGAGCAGTTGCCCCAGTGCTTTTAGCTTTTTCTGCAAGCTTTAGGACACAAAGGCTCCACACACACACACACACACACACACACACGTAGATGCAGAGACATTGTCTGTGTATAAGCTCATTAAGCTGGCCAAGTTTTTAGCCTTAATTTGGCTTTGCATATGACTTAGCTGCCTGTTTGCGTACATATGTACAACTCTTTGGGCACAAGAAAATATTGTTGCATTGCCTGGCATTGCGCAAAAGCCATGCAAATAGGCCATAAATTCATATTTTATTGGCTTCGGCCAAAGCTTCGACTGACAATGCAACGAGCCAGCTAGAGAAATGCTCGAGAGCCTCCCACAAACAATTATTTCAACTATAAACTGGCTGTGTGTGTGTTGACAGTGGACTTTTGGCATTATGTGCATTATGATATTGCATACTTTCTATATATGTCTTGCCAAAACATCATAGCACAGAGTCATGTTGCCCCAGACGCAGAGTGTGATTTGGGCAAGTTTGTTTGTTTGTTTGCTGGTTTGTTTGTTTGACTCGATAATGCAGCTGGCAGCAGTCTGTGATGTCTTTGCCTCTCTGCACTCTGGCAATAAATTAAATAATAATCATTTTAAATTGATTAATATCGGTAGAGAAAATGCACTTAATTGCAATGTGATAAGCACACACACACACACGCACACACACACGTCCAGTGTTGAACAATGCCCGCATGCATTATGCATATCAGCTGAAGGTAATTCGCATATTTATATACACATCTCTCCATCTCTCCGTTTGACCCGAGGGTATTGGGAATGCAATTTAAACTGATTAAAATTCTAATTCCAATGTAATAATTGCACATCGCCCCCTTAATTGGCGCCGTAAATTAGCGCTGGGCGGCATAATAAAAACTATGACAACTGCATAATGTTGCCTGAATAAATGATAACAGGTAAAATATACGAATCTGTGACAGCAGCTACAGTTTTATGGTCACTGTTGTTGTTGTTGTTGTTGTTGTTGTTATTGCTTAGAGTACGACGAGCACTTAATACAATTTGCATGCGAACTCCTCTTTGCTGTTCACAACACACATACGCCCCATTGACCACTCCCCCCCCCTCGCTCGTTGTTCTTTCTGTATAAATTTCAATTTAGCTGGGTCAGAAATTTGCATTTGCAGCTGTCAAGCAAATTATTGCAGGCAGCTTAGCCTTGTATGTCCTCTCGCTTGTCCTGTTCAGTTCTGTTCGGTTCGGTTCGGTTCGGCTTGTTGTTGTTTTAATTAAAAAATATATTATTGTTGTTTTCTGTTGGCTGTTTGTCTGTCCGTCTGTTTGTACAAACGGACTCTGTTCGTTTGCTTTGCCATTCAAGTGTTAATTTTATTGACATGTGACAGCCAGCAAACAATTTGCCTGCTGGCAAATATTGTATTTAAATGTATGAAGTGCTTCTTCTGCTTGTTGCTGTGCTATAGTTATTGCTGCAGTTCGTAATGGATATTTTTAATGAATTTAATAAACGCAGCGCCCGAAACAATGCTCGTAATTCTCATTATGCCCACATTTGACTTGCAAGCCGTGAGAGAGAGAACCAGTAAAAGGAATGCCAAATGGAAGCGAAAACAAGTAGGAAAGCCAAGGTCGAGTGTGCTCGACTGTGAGATACCCGATAGCCAATTTGAGTGTATAGAGAGTATAGAACACTCTGATTATATTTATATGTAATTATTTTTACGCTTGACCTGCGCTCATTTATACTCTCTGAGATCTCAGTGTTCATGATGGACAAAGGGACATGGCTGGATATTTTATGCTTGACACTGATCGAGAATATATATACTTTATATACTTCAGTTGGCACTAATTTGTTATGCCCTTCTACCCTTTGGCTAGCGGGTATCAACACCCAAAACTCAGAAGGCAAAAGGTGAAGCGTAGTAGGAAAAAACATTAATCAGCGTTAAAAGTCGCATTAGCAGTAAACAAAATGGGCGCGGCCATCGAGGGGGCAGGAAAGGGGAGCAAAAGGGCGGCGCAAATTGCACGCAAAGCCAAAGACGACCCGACGACCAAACTAAGCTGAACCGTACGTACTGAAGAGCAAAGCGAACCCAAAGAGGACCCAAAACTGTCGAAACGCAAACGCAAAAGTCGAAGAAAATTGGAAAAATTGTTACCAGCAAGCGAAATCGAAAGCAAGAAGGAGAACGAGAGGGGAAGAGGGAGCGAGAGAGGAAGAGTGGAAGAGAAAGGGAGCTGGCAACGTGGCGAAATGAGTGACTGGCAGTCAAAATCATTAAAAAGTCGTAAAAATCCAGGAAAATGGTAAACAAAAAGCGAAAACGGCCAACAACGGAAAGTGGAAGTAGCAAAAGCAAAAGGGGCAGGGCAACAGAGGGAGAGGAAGAGGAAGAGAAGTTGCGGCTCCTGAAAATACGTACGATTTATAATTAGAATTTAATCAAGCGCAAATCGCAAACGCCCGCAATTCGCAGCGCAGCGAAGGGGGTGTGTGTGTGAGTGTGTGTGTGTTTGTGTGTGGTCTGCTGTGTGCCATTGTTTAAAGTCTAATTAAAAAGGCCGTGCATAAAAACCTTTTAGTGCAACACCAAACGAGATATTAAATTTCCCTGCAAAAATAAAAAAACACAAAATAAATAAAAGGCGGCCGGATGCGACACGCCCCCGCCGAAGGAGCATAGATTAAAAATAAAAAGCCATTAGGTCGGGTCACCTGACCTTGCCCCGACCTTCGGTAATTGATGGTGATGGGTAGAAAACCAAAAGACCAACAACAACAAAAACACAACATTTTCCATGTGTCATCTAACAAATGATGCGATGCGATGCGATGCGATACATTTCGGGAATCGGTTTTCGCTTCGGCCTCAGCTTTCAATCATTGCCAATCGAGGTGTGCGAGTGTGTGTGTGTGTGAGTGTGGTTTTGTGGGTGTAAAGTACATTTCAGTTGAATGCGAATCCTTGTTAATGGCGGCACACAAAATAAACTATGACGAAAGACGAAAGTTGCGCTCATTTCCGCACAACTTGCCACTCGACTCGGTTGGCTGGCAGTCCAAAAATAGCGAACTTTTGACATTCTAATTACTGGCAACAACACGACCTGCTTGTCACATATAAACTTTGGCCATAAACAAATTTTAATGGAGCAATTATAAGCGTCTAAAAATGAAAGAAAAGCCAACTCGCAACTTGCTTGTTGCCAGCGAAAATGCAAATGTGTAACACTTGGAGGCACGCAAAAGGAGTCGCAGTCGCAGTCGTAGTTGGCACGAACAGTTGCTGGAAGACGCAGACGATGACGCACGTCAGCAAATGCCTTTAAACGTCACTGGCCTAAAAGCATGCACTGGCATTTTGCCCCCTTCAGACTTCATTGATATGCAGCGAGCAGAAGGGGAGGGGGGAGGAAAATGTACTCGCTTGTCGCCTTTCGCCTTTCATGCTTATCGGTGGCATCAGCAACTGCAGTGAAATATCTTCATAAATACCGCCCCTGACGAGCCGTTCAACGCCGGCGCCGTTAACAGGCAGGCTGACTCACCCAGTTAACCCCTTGTAGCCGGTATTAAAACTCAGCCCAGTCTCTTTTGTCTCTACGTTTACGAGCTTTTTCTTTGTTTACACATTTCTAGTTTATTTTTTATTTTTTTGTTCGTAGTTGTTTGTTCGGTCTGTTTTTTGTTTGTTTTGCTAGCCTATTTCTGTGGCAGACGGGCGGGTGGCAATCTATTAAATGTTGTCTGTGCGCCAGACAATAAAACTGTTGAAGTGATTAAAAATAGTCGTCTTCCTCTACTTTCCACTCAACGGCGTGCACTTTTTTATAGCACACTTTTGTGCATTTCTTTTTTTTTTTGTGATTGGCAAACGGGCCGGAATTCGTTTTCGTGCGGCGTAGTCTTAGTCTCAGTTGCGGGTTTTAAAATAAAACCATTGAAAATCGATCAAGTCGATGGCGCGTTAATGGATTTCTGGACTAGACAAAAAGGTTACTGAACCGCATGACAACGACAGCGACAGCAAACGGACGACAATAGCTTTTAGATGTCCAGCGAATAGTGTGATTAAATTGGTCGACAAAAAGAATGGAAGAGCATGTGATAGAAAAATAAGTTGAAGTGTTTCCTCCTTGAAGCCATGGGCGTGGAGGCCTCGCCCATGACCCAAAAGCAAAAGCAAAACCAAGCCCAAGTCGCAACCCAAACCCAAACCCTAAACTCACGCCTACTACGGTAAAAATCTTAGACTAATCGTTTTTTGATTTCTTACCTAACCACAAAGGCTTCTGCGAGCACCTTGTGTCTTGTGGGCCAAAGGCAGGAAACGTGCGCAGGAAAAGGGTTTTCACAGCACGCGCCCGGTCACGGTCTCAGTCGCAGTCTTAGTCCCAATCTCTGTCTCAGACCTTTTTCTATCCATTGCAATTTCTTTCTTGTTGCCATCTCGATAGTCCGCTTGGGCTCGGAGCGAGTAATAAACGCCTATCTGAAGCCACGCGTTGGCCAAGAAAAACAGGCAGCGACAACGTCCTTTGACCCAACCATTTGCCTCGCAAGTCTTTTTGTTGCGCCTGTTTTTCGAATTTGTAACTTTGAATAATGTCGTTTTAATTACCGCAACACTTTGAAGGCCGCCTTCGCCGTCGTCGTCGTCGTCGTCGCCTGCTAAGATGGAATCACAATCAGCCGCAATCGCTGGCACAGGGAAAAAAAACCGAATAATAAATATAAGAGAAAAAGGCGCAAAAAATAAAATTCATTTTAATTAAACTCGACTACAGGAAAAAAAATATAAGTCTGCACATGAAACGTCAAGGCCTCTAATTACTTTTGTATGAGAGAATGAAATTGAAATTACTTAACGCCCGGCAAGGGACAAACGGGGGGGGCGAGAGACGAAGCTGAGGAGAAGCTAAGCAAAATGCTTGGAGATTTATTACCACAATTGAAGAGTTTTTAGTGCGCGTTGCTAATTTTGAGGCACGTTTTTTTTTTCACCTTCACTTATCCTTCGTGCTCCATTTAGAGCCGCTGCCTTGTCGACGGTTTGATTTGTTGTTGCCTTGACTGCGTTTAATTATAAAAACGCAGTTCGCCTCCACTGCTCACCTGTCTGCTCTTCTTCTCGTTTGTTTTTTTACAAGGCTGCCGCAATCCAATCATCCAATCAGCCGCTAAGCTCTGCGTTGATTAAAGGCCAATGTATATATATTCTTCTCTTTTTTTCTTTTTGGCTACATAAAATGCGTATCCGCTTAGGCAGCCCGCTAATTGACAGGGGAATGGGGAGAGAGAGAGAGAGGGAGGAAGTTACGTTTTGTAATTGAATTGAATTGATTTAGTGGATTTTCGTGAGTGCTGTCTTCTTAGCAGCAGCCAAAGTGCAGGTGTTAACGGCGCAAACGTGACGCTAATGAATTTGAAGTAGAAGCAACGAGGGTGGCAACCACCGCAACCACCACAGCACCAGCCAGCAGCATTTTTGGCATCGCAAATCAACCAAAAACACACACACACACACACACACGCAGACAATATCGCCAAAAGCAATTACATTTGCATGCATTTGTTGCCATCATTTTCATGATTTTCAATCAGTTTTCTCTGGCGCTCTCTCGCTGTTGGCAGCCGATTATCACAATTAATTAATCGGCCAACGGGCCTGCAGCCAGATGGAAATCATCGTTTAGAAAATGCATGGAAATGCATTCGTCAATTGGCAATTAGCAAAGCCGCAGTATAACAGTTTGTATAACACTCACCTGGCCACCACCATCGCTGTCAAACTCTCGCCCATCGTCATTTTTATTGCATAACAAAAATTGTCAAAATTGTCAGTCAGGGAGGAAATGCATCGCTCATGCACTGATCCCCTCTCCGCCTGTCCTATTTGATATCATTGCAAAATTTCATTTCCGCACAGGCGTGTCAGGTAATGTGTGTGTCCACGCCCCCTCGCCGCCCCTCCGCCCATTTGGGGTTGCCGTTGCTGTTTTTGACAATTTTCATGTTTCAATATTTCATTATATGCAGCAAGCGAATCCTTTGTTGCTCGCTGCCCGTTGATGCTGCTGCAAAATTATTTATGCATAATGGGGGCGACATTTTGGGCTTTTTAATGCCCGCTCTCTCTCTCTCCCTCTCTCTGGGAACAACAGGAAAAAGCAATGCCAACTGCTCACTCGCTCTTTGATCGATTATGTCGCCGGGTCGGGGAGTGAAAAGGGTCTGGGGTTAGGCTAATGCTCGGCTTGGAGTGGAGTGGATAAAACTATAACATCCGAGCACACCCGCATCATTAAGTCGTCGTTCGTCGCTCGTCGCGAACCCAACTCAATGACACTCAATACAGCTACAGTCAATGGCTATTGATGGAATATGTCAACCCGATCCCAATCTCACGCTCTCTCTCTCTCTCTCTGTGTATCTCTCTTTAATTTAAATCCAATCCAAAAATAAATACTACTCCGCAAGAAGGAGGAATGGCCAAGTTGTGGCAACTGTGCGTTAATGACAGTATAAAACGAAATCCAAACATAAATTACGCGCTTATCAATTTCATTTATCTTTCGCTTCGTTTCGTTTCGTTTCTAGCGTTTCGCTTTTATTTTTTGATGGTTTTGTAATTGAGTAATAAACTTTGGTATCGTTGCTTTTTCGTTCTTTCGTTTCCGAATGGAGGCCACAATAAATTTCAAAGTTTCGCCTCTTGCTTCCTTTTCGCGGCCATAATGAGGCTGGCCAATTGCCCCCGACGCGTCGATAAGCAGTGGCCATCGAAGAGACATTTATTGTTTCTGACGCCCTCGATAAGTGTCCATGAAATGGGCCATTATCAAAACTGTAATACTCCTTCTTTTCGGCTTTTTAATGAGTCGCAATCGGAAAAGTTTGCCTGGATGGACTAAGTGGGGAAGCGTGTCCTGTTCATTCATCTCAAAAACTAACCCCACGCTGAAGTTTTAAAGTTTATGGCCAATCAGTCAAATGAGACATGCGAGAGCAGAATCAACCCTCGAATGCCTGGCGAGCGCATATCCCCGTAAGCAAAGCAATTCATTTCAATTAAATTTAAACAGGCAAATAAATCTTGAACAACATATGACAAAAGCTCTTAAAGCTTTACGGAGCCAGGACGACTCGGTCTCCGGAAATTGACGTCTATCTGTGTGTGCAAATCAAAATTGTCGGTCATTGTCGCAGTGCGCCTAAAATGACACACAATAAATTTTTATTTGCCGCTTTATTAAATTTTATTTCAGTGCACAGCACTATCAAATACTCTACACAGCCAGCCGTCTGCCATTTGTCTGCCATTGGCATTGGCAGTGACAGTGCGGCATTGGCCATATAACAAACATATATCTACGCCCTGTCTGTGTCTGCGCCCCTGCGTGATAACTATAAATGCGTCGAGACAGCGTCGAGGGGGAGTCAAAGTTGGGGATTGGTTTGGCCTTTGGCAAAAAGCGTTGGACGTCAGACGACGACTGCCGCGTAAAAAGGCAAATTCATCAATTACTTAATATAATTACTTTTGGCTTTCGGATTATGCATATACACCCAACATCCTCTTACGCGCCCAACACACAGAGAAACAGCGTTGCACAGTGTGCGACGGCATCATAGCCAACATTAATACTTAATATAATAAATTGTAGCCCAGTCGGCAATGGTATCCACAGTCCGCAGCAGTCGCAGTCGCAGTCGCAGGTCCTGTGCCAATCCCCCTTCGCTCTCCCCTTTGCCTACGTCGCTCCCCTTGGCTGTGCAGCAGCCACAAAAACAGTAACCAAAAGCGAATGCCGCGTCTGACTTCGTTGGCCCTGCACGGTTCGACTCTGCACTGCAATGGCATACACGCAATTACCAGTAGCTGTGATGAAATTAACAGACTCCCGAACATGCGATAGCGCAGCCTATTTGCCATTTTAATGGCTTTTAAAGTGCAACTTCAATGGCAACGCAGCGGCGTAGTAGTATGGAGTACTATTAAAGTTGTGAGTTTAAAGTTTTTGTGGCATATGCGAAAAACTAATCAGCATGCACACTCAATTTATTAATATTTATTTATGCCGACACTTTCGCACACCCACCATTTAGCTCTTTTTATTGGCCACAATTGTCGTAAACTTCGACCTGTTTGGCGGCGTCATTTTGTGCGCAAATAAATTGTCATAATTTGAACATTTTGTCAGTTAATAATTTTACATTAATTTATTTATTGGCAGCGAGGGCCATAAAACCACAAATTAAAAGTAATTATGCAATCTTTTTTTCACAATCATAATTTAATGAAATATATGGAGCGGAAGGAATGTTGGGGAAAAAAACAACGCCAACTAAATCTATCGAATGTGAATTTAATTCAATTTGCAATTTGCAATTTACAATTTTGCCAATTGCCATTTACCATTTACGATTTGCATTGTTGTTGTTGTTGCTCTAAAAATATGCTGTAATTGCGTCAAAAATATTAATTTCATAAATTTCATAATGTCGAAGCAATGTTTAATGGCGCTGTTGCATATAATTAAAACAATTAAATGTCACAAAAATGCATGTGGGCAGGCAAACAAAAAAAATGAAAAAATCTGGCATAATTATACATAAATAATGACACGTTTTAGGGCCAAACACGCATTACGATTATGCATGACAAATATTGCAAATATTATTAAAAGGAACATTAATTGACAGCGCAAAGTCAAAAAAGCGCTTTACTGGATTTGCACAATTGTTTAACAAAAGCTTAAGTCACACTGAGCTGCTGTCACATTTTTGTGTGTGTAAAAATTGAATTTGAAAAGTGCCATCAAACTGAGGAGGAGGATTTTTTTGTGCATTTATATTTGTTTAAGCTGACCATTTATTTTATTTATTTATTGAAATATGCAAAACAATTTATTGTTTATTGTGCTCGCTTAGCTGCTTTATATATTAAACATAATGGCAATTCAATTGTTAGTCGCCCGCTTAACGGGCCGTTTCTATTAGCCAACAACGGGCGTTGTACTTATGCATACATGAGACTGGAAAAGCGTTGCGCATTTTTCCACCAACAGCAACAGCTACAGCAACAGCAACAAAAATGGACAGAGGACAGAGAGAGAGAGCGAGCAAATAAAATATGCAACGGAACGAGTACATGGTTCATTAAGTATGCGCCGTGTGGCCGGGCAAACAGACGAGCGCTCGAAAGTATGCAATTGAATTTAAATATTGCAAGTGCCTGCACAAATGTATGCGCACAACTGCATGTGTGTGCGAATGTGTGTGTGTGTGTGTGTGTGTAGTGGCACTTTAGTGGGCGCCATGTTTTCGCGGTTGTGTGTGCGTTAATTAACACAAACTTTATGACAAAATGGCTGCCCAACTTTAATGGCCGTCCACACACACACACACACACACACGCGCGCACATTGTGTGTGCCCCCAACACACTTAAGTAATGTGTATAAACATAATAAAATTACAAGTGGCTTGATTTTAATATAAATCACTTTTTACGCGACTATAATTAACGGCGTGACAAGGGAAGCGCTTCGTGACGGCTGCCGTTTAATGATTAAATGTCAATCCGACTTGCCCACCGAACAATTGACAGCTATCATCTCTGTTACGCTTTAAGTCAGCTCGGTTCGGCATTATTCGTGCTTTTTTTTTTGTTTAATAATTATGGTAATGAGCGCAGCTTGCAGTTGGAGTTGACTTTTGTGTTGTCCGTTTGGTTTCCCCCCGTTTGTTTGTTGTTTGTTTTATTCGTGTTTCGACGTCTGCTGCGCTGACGTTTCGACAGCCGCAAATTTGTTTGCCAAATGTGTGCTGAGGCAATTAATTCAATTTACAAAAAAAGTGTAGAGCAAGTTCCACTTAGCAGCATTTTAATTAAACTTTCAATTAATAGTTTATATTTGAGTTGCTCAGACGATGCTGGCGATGGGCCTAGAAAACGGGAAACGGTAAACGGGAAATGGGAAATGCTAAAGCCACAAATGGCCTATTACAATGAGTGTACATTAATTTCAATTAATTGCGATAACGCTGACAATGTTTATTGACTATAAAATAGGCAGGCGATTCTGCTGGGCACCAACCGCAATGTGAATCGCCAGCGAAATGGCCAGAACAACAGCAGAAAAAAATTATGAAATTGATGATAAAAATCGACGCTTGCAGTAATTTAAATTAAATGCATTAAAATTACAATAAAAATGCAACAACCCGGCAACAGCAACAGAAAACAAAGCAAATAAACAATAATAAAAATAATAATGAAAACAACAAAATTATGGCATAAAAAGCGCAGAAAAAAAAAGGTGGAAACAAATGCAATAAATATGGCAGCGCTTTACAGTTCATTAAATCGAAATCGAAAACAAAAGGCGGCCGCCTGCATTTATTTTACCTGGTCAATACACCAGCCAAACAACAACAAACAGTGAAGAAAACACTTTATTTAAATTCGTTATTAAAATACCTGCTCCTGCTCCTGCTCCTTCTGCTTGCAATAATAATAAAAATACGCAGTGCATATTTATCGAAGTGTATTTAATGCTGGCTTTATCGCAATTATTGCCATTAGTTTGACAAACGATACCACCGCAGCAATCCGAGCTAATTAAATTTAAAGAACGCCAGCAATAGAGATAGTCATTAAAGGCACTGAAAATTATGCTACACAATCTGCAGACACGTCGCAAAGATCATCTGCCATTCCGGCTCCGACTGGCTCGTATCTGATTTCAATGAATGTGCCTCGGTTTAATTGGTCTAAAAATTGCACGTCAACGTAGATAAATTTTTATTCGAAAAAGTTTATTAAACATTTGCGTTGCGCAGGCAGCGCACGTACCTGCCACGCCCCCCCGGCCGCCCATGTGTGTGTCCGAGTGTCCTCTGCTCGCAATTCGCTAGTGGCGTTTTTTATTGCAAACTTTTTTACAGTCGCTTTTTGGCATCGCTCGTTTATTTTTATTTCTACGATTTTTTTCGTTCGTTTTTTTCGAATTTTTGTTATTGAAAAAGTTTTGAGTTTTGTAAAAATTATATGGCAAAGTTTTGCTTTGTAATTACATGCAACACACACATACACAGACACACTAAAAACAAAAACAAATAGAAACAAAAAAAGAAATAGAAATAGAAAATTGTGCTGGCGGCCAAAGCCAGAGTCCAAAATGGTCCGTGGGGCAATGGAAATGTGAAAATTGTTTGGAAAATTTGAAGCACGTGCCCAGGACGGCATTGCGAATGTCCTGGCTGCTCCTTTTTTGGCTTGGCGTGTTGTTAATAACCAAGATTTTAATTAAACGTTAGCAGAAATAATATTTGGCCATGACAAACAATCAAAATACATAAACTAAGCTTAAGCCCTACACTGATAAGCTGCGGCATTAAGCGGCCAACGGCAAACAGAGCGAGCTTCCACTAACTGGGCAAACAAAGGCGAAGGCGAAGGCGAACGGACTCTGCTGAAAACTTATTTATGCCGCAGAGAGAGAGAGCTGAAACTGTTATCAAATAATTTATGCGTCTCACCTGCAACAACAAATTAAGTTTTGTTTTTGCGCCAAACAACACCTGAATGGGGCAACGGCAACGGCAACGGCAACGGCGAGTAATCCACGTGCCACGTCTTCCACTTTTAACTCATTAACTGTGAAGGAAAGTGCTGCCAGCTATGGCGTGGGGGCCAGTTCATCTCAGCCCCTGTTGGCCATTAAAAGACTTATTTTCACACTTGCATAAACTCATTTAGTGCGAGAACAAACTGAAAATTGTCTGCACAAAAGGTAAGCACGCACCGTGCCCCCCTTCTAAAGTAGTAGAAAGAAGAACTCGCCACCTTATCACACGGCACGTTGGCCACGGCGAGAGCGCATCGTGACATAAAATTAATGCCCAACCGACAATTTTAATCGGCAACAATTTTTGTCTTGAGTTATAGCTGCAAAGCGAAAGCGAACACCCGAAACACACCCGAAACACACCCGAGTCGCAACCCCAGACGAGGTCGCACAAACTTTGCAGCAAAGATTTCCAAGTTTTTCGGCAGCTCCAAGGGGTGAGAGTTCGTGTAAACATACAGACAAATAGACAGACATACCTACATAGCAGGCGGACAGGCAGGCAGGCAGTCAGCGAACCGGATGCGTATATTTAAAACTTATTAAATTGCTATAATTTATACGACTTATCTTGTGGGCGGTGGCAGACTCCCTTCCAACTCCATCGCCGTCTTAGTCTCAGTCTCAGTCTCCGTCTCAGTCTTTGTCTTTGCCTTGAGGGTTGCTTAGGACTCGTAAAAAACACGGCACACAACCGAAAAAAAATCACGTTGCATAGCTACAGGCACGAGGCGCGTACCGTGAACCTTGCGACAGTTCCAAGGCAATGGCAATTAATTTACATGCAAATCGTGCCAAAAAGTTTTCAGCCCCCACAACCCCCGCCAAGGCTTAAAGTGTCTTGGTGCCGGGTTATCCCCACACATACACACACACACGCACTTGATTAGTGCTCAAGATGGGACGCCCGCTGTGCACCGCCTGCTCGCAACAATATGGCAGGCGAGGACAGCAGACAACAGGCAGGATAACAACGACCCTTTTGGGATCGCGACTCACGTGCGTCGATGTCGACAGGTTGCCGCATCGTTAGAAGACCCAAGTTCTTTATTCTCCTCGCTGTTCGTTGTTGTCTGTGCCGGCCTAACAAATTGCAACATTTTCTTCTCTTTTTTCTGCCCACTGTTTTTTGTATTGTTGTTGATTTATTGTGCAACAACAACAGCGCGAAATGAGCGCACATTAAACATTTAGTAATGAGTTTAAAGTTTTAAATGGAATTTTTGATTACGCGAGAGCGAAAGAGAAAAGCGAAAGCAGGCGAAGCGTTGCCTATCGCAATTTGCTGGCCACTTAAGTCGACGTAATTACAAGACAGTGATTATTGGGCTTAGTGCGAAGCCTAGCCCCCAGTATATATATTCTGTACATCTATATAGAATGGTATTTTTTTCTCCTTGTTGTTGTTGAAGGTTGAAGGGTTTTGCCTGCTAAGCTTGTCTTTCACTTTGATTGCCTCGACTATTTTGTAGTGCTGCAGCTGGGGCTCCTTTTCTGCCCTTTTGTCAATCCATCATAAGCCTTTGGCAACCCCTTTTATGACAGCTTCTTCTGCTCGAACAAATCTCTGGAAATCCAAACACTTTGTGCACACAAAACATGCGAGCGTGCAGTGCGTAAACTTGTCTTCGTTGGCTTTCATTATTTTCATTTTCAATTTGCAGCACACAAAACGCGACCATTAAACGCTTTAAAATCAACATCGCGTCGACAGGGGCAATAAAGTCGACCCCAAAAATTGCTTCCTTCGCACATAAAATCCAACAACATGCTGAACCCAAAATCGTTCTACATGCCTAAAAATTCCTTTACACTTACCCACACACACACACACATGCTCGCACACACACACACAATTGCTGAGCTTTGCAGCCAAAGTAAACGAAACACTTTGGCAACCACCCCCGCCATACACTCTACGCTTCCCTCTCGCTTGCCGCTGCTTTGCCCACTTAATACTTAAATGCAAACGTGTAAATTATGTGATTTTTCCCCGGCGGCCATGTTTGTTTGCAAACTCCATTACCAACATGGCGGGAGCTTCCTTCGACCTGCCCTCCACTCCCCTCTCCCCTTTGTCTCAGTCACCTGTTTGTTTCGAGAAATCGTCGCGCTTTACCATTAAAACAACCAACAACAAGAGCAAGTAAAAAAGTACGAAAAAAAAAAAAAAGGAGGAAACGAAACGAAACCAAACCGAGTAGCGAATACCCCTTTATGTGTTTTTCATGTACTTTTATTTGATTGTCGCACGCTTCGGCGCCTGCCGCAGAGCCTAGGGATAGCTTGGCGGGGAGGCGGGTGGGAGGGGGAAGGGGAACGAGAAGCAGCAGCTTGAATTTATTGCTCTGTTTTAGTGCTTATAATATTAGCAAATGTTCATTAACGACTATGCAAATTGGCGTTAGTCAGGCTCACTTACTCACTGGACTCCAGCAATTACTCAAAAGTACTTAACACACAATTGACGAACGGAAAACGCAACAAGAGCGCTCTTAACTGCCCAGCGAGAGCTCAGTTTAATCTGCTCTTCTGTTCTTTTCTGTTCTTGGCTCCCTCGAGAAATTCCTTTCGAATTCCCCAACACACACAGAGACAGGCCAACGAATGGCCCCAAAAGTGTTTATTGGACTACAACAACACCTTGACAAGTGCTGCACGCATAAAATATAAATTTGTAATTTTAATATTATTAAAAATGTTAAATTACACGCAGCATAAATCTCATTTGGCTTAGGGGAGAGCTAAACCTCTCTCTCTCTCTCTCTCTCTCTCAGTGTGTGTGGCAGCTTGTTGGCCTCATTCATTGTGTGTGTGTGTGTGTGCAGGGGTTGAGTCCTTTACACACACACGCACATACGCATGCAGTGGTGTGCACATTATACAATAACCATTACGGCCAGCTGCGTACACCACACTATTTTTATTGCTTTTGTTGGCACGCCCCCTTTTGCTGCCCCCTTTGCTGCCCCTGCTGTTGTGTTGTTTTAATTTAAGCGATTTGCTTTTGGGTTCATAAAGCAGCCGCAGGCTTAACGAGCACACAACGACAGCCTGTCGTCCTGTCCACTCTCATCTCCACCTGCCTGTCAATTTTTGCATAAACTGTCACATTGCAATAAAATGAATAGATAAATGCGAAGATTACACAAATTTAACCGACCAAAATATCCAAAAAAATAACGCAATTTTATCTCTAACCTGCAGCAGCATATCAAACGTGTTTTTCGAACGGATTAAATGCAATTAAGCAGTCAATTTATCAAACTAATTTAAATGCATAAATACGCAAACAATAATCCTTAAACCGTACTCTCTCACCTACATATACATATATCGATGATTTACGTGGATCAGGATCAATAAATCGACAGCCATTTTTTCCTCCTTTACGGCATTTACGTTAGCATACTTTAGTGCGTTTGCCATTTTCTTTAATGAGGGGGAGCGCATAAAGGACCCCCAGAAAGCCATCAGTATCTCTCGCTGGGGCTGCTTTCACACCATCCCAATGGCAATGTCCTGTTTTTTAAAAGCACCCAAAGCCCATTAACTTGTGTGAATTTATATCAACGATTGCCAGCACCAGTCGACTACCGACAACCGACAACCAACTGCTATTATGCGTTCGTTAATTATTCAAACACACCCGCACACTCACACACACACACACACACACACAAAGACACAGAGAGAGCTCCCCCTGAATCGTAACACGTTTTGGTCATAAAAATCGCCCCTAGAACGGCACGCCCCCTAACGAGGCAACTAGCCAGAAATGAGACGAAACGCTTAACCTTTGGACCCTAATACAAATGTCTCTGCGGATCTATGGACATTTATGCATTCCTTCAGAGCTCCCTTCCTCCCCTTCCCCAGACAGAGGATCTTGACATTAAATAAATCTAACATCTCGTATAAGCTTAATGGGTATCTTTAATACACACACACACACACACACAGTATATGTATATAAAAAATGACAGACATTATTCACGCTATCATTGCACACAGAGAGCGAGATAGCGAGCGAGGGAAAGGGAGAGGGAGAGACACACATACATTCACACACACACATGCTTAGTGAAAGCGCTTAGACCATATCCATTTTGGGTAACCCAACGGCAAATCGTGGTGGCGATGCTCCATGCTCCATGGTCCATGCTCCACTGGAATGCGTCGCCCAGCTCGTTGACTCATTGGTGTAAAGATTCATCTGGGCAAGCGGTTGGCGGTGGGGATGAGAGGTTATTTCTGCGGCCAGAGGTCCTTTTGCCAGAAATTACAACAGTTTTTCGTAAGAGCGAACGTTTGTCACACACCAAACGAACGCACACATATTTACATTTACATGAATGAGTGTGCGAGTGTGCGAGTGTGTGTGTGTGTGTGTGTGTGCATGCATGCATATGTAATGTGTGCGTATAAGCGACACATGTTTGTGTTTCTCGCTCTCTGTGTCTGCGTCTCCATCTGCTGTCTGTCTGCCTCCGTCTGTCGCGCTGTCTGTCTGACTGTCTCGCTGTTTGCGTCTGTTACGCCATGTGTAACCGAGTCTGGCATACGTCGCCAGATAATTTCTTTTGGCAAACAAAACGAGTAACACACTAACACAAATGCAAACGCGTTAGATCAAAAAATTGGCCATTCACTTGACTAATCAAAGCTGACTGCTACATCATTACATGCGATGCAATCATGTTGAAAGTTCGCTGCTCTGCACAACCAAAAGCTGTCTGCTATAACTGAATGCCTAAATTCCCGATTCAATTATCTATAAAAAATAGCTGCTTACATATGAATATCTATTTAAAAGTAAAATTAAATGACAGCTTCTAATGGCTCAAAAAAAACATAATTAATTGCATGCGATGCAATCAAGTTGAAAGTTCTTTGCGCTCCACATGCTGCATTTCAAGCGAAAGCTGACTGCTATAACGGAAGTGCAAACGCGATATATCAATTCGTTTGACTAATCAAAGCTGACTGCTACAACACTGCATGCTCTGCAATCAACTTGCAAATGCATGACAAACGAAAGCTGACAGCTATAGAAATTTCAGTGTGCAAAACTTTACTTGTAATTTTCAAACTGTTTGCACTTGTGTCTGTCTGTCTGAATTGTGTGCTGATAGAAAGCTTTAAAAATACAACTTTATTTTTAAACTGTTTTCGCTTGCTTTTCAATGCCACATCGCCACATGGTATCCATATCATTTGATCCTGCTGGGCCCTGGGTTCTATTTAAGCACTCCTCGCCCGGCCGCTGCACATCAGCGTCGCATAATCGAATTATCATCATGGCGTCAACAAATGATTTCAACTTATGCTGTTACTGCTCCCCAGTTGTGTCGCCCCCTTCCTGACTGTCAACACGGGAGAATCCCTTTTTTTTTCACATCACTTCACTACCCACGTTGTTGGCCATCTTTTTTTTTCCTTCTTTCTGTTTCTGTTTTTTTGTTGTGCTTCCATTTTTTTTTTTGTATTCTGTATATTGGCAGCGTCATTGTCGCTGGTCATTTTCCCTGCTTACAACATTCGTTCTTTCGTTTATTCATTCATTTCATTCATTTTTTCGTTTCATTCTCTTGATTTTTCTGTTTTGCCATCGTTTGTTTGAGGTTATGTTGAATGTCAGTTTGTTATCCTTGTGCAAATCCTTTTACACAAATGAATTTTTCGCCAAATGGCGACGATAAGCAAAACACAATAGTGTCGTCGTCGTCCACTGACTCCGACTCTGACTCTGACTCCACAACCACAGCTCGAGGGTTGGTGTGATTTTAATGATATTCAATGTTGTCCATTCGAGTGAGATTTCGTACGTAATTAATAGATGTTTTTCTCTCTCTCTCACTCTTTTGCAGATATCAACAAGGGTTCTCCCATTGACTACAAGAGCGGATCGGCCTGTTCCACACCCACAAAAGACACACTCAAAGGGGGCTACGAGCGCAGCACGCAAGGCTGCCCGGTGCTGCCGCCCAGGAGCATGAACGGAATGCCCACACATCACTACTCGGCGCCGATGAACTTTCGCAAGGATCTGCCCGCCTGGTGCTCGGCCAACTGGCTGAGCATTGTCGCCTTCTCGGCCGTTGCCCTCTTCTGCATTGTCCTCATCCTGTTGACCAGCACCGGCAAGCTGTCGTGGTCACCAACGGCACCCTGCACCGTGCTCGTGGGCAACGAGGCGGCCGAGGTGACGGCGGCCAAGAGCACAAACACTGATCTATCCAAGCTGCACAATGCATCGGTACGCGCGAAAAATGGACAAGGAATTGGCATAATACAAGGACAGGGCGGCGGCATAGGCGGAGGAGGCGCGGGCGGGACGTCGACGGCAACGGTGACGACGGCCACCTCGAACAGTGGGACGGCCCAAGGATTGCAGTCGACATCCGCCTCGGCGGAGGCCACCTCAGCGGCAGCGGCTGCCACGGCAACATCCTCCTCGCAATCGTCGCTGGCGCCATCGACCTCGTTGTCCTCATCCTTGGCGAATGCCAATAATGGAGGTAATTATGCACAAGTTTTAATTATTTTTAAATGAGTTTTTGCAAGTTTCTTAAGACACAAAAGCGAGAGCGAGAGAGAAGACAGAGGCTGACAGAAATAGAGGGGCATTTAGCGCCCTCTGGCGGCGGACAGAAACTTTATATTATTTTTTTCTCTTTTTTTTAGATTGTTAGCGAAAAGTTTTCGCTCGCTTTGCATTTGACAGACGCTGCTCAGCGAGCAGGATTTAGCCAGAAAGTTCGATTATTCAAATGCCATTTGCATTGTGCTGCGTTCATTAAATGTCCAAATAAAAATGCGCTTATTGTTATGCAGCCTAAAAGAGTGTGCTGAAGAAAAGCGAACCAAATGAAACCCATTCAGACGGTAAAGGGTTTGGCTTTAGCATAAGTTTTAAATCTCTTATAAAAAGTGTGCTGAAGAAAAGCAAATTAAATAAAACCCACTCAGACTATAAAGAATCTAATATATCGATCCTTTCTGGAATGAATTTTTATAGTAGTGTTGCAGTAGCGATTCAAACTTTTTATAAAATACAAAAATAAATATGTATTTATGCAGTGTGTTAAAGAAAAGCGAACTGAATGAAACCCACTTAGACTATAAAGGATCTAATCCATCTACTATATTTCCTCATAAATTAAGCTTGAGGTTTGGCTTTAATATTTTGTCTGGAATGAGTTTCGAACTCTTAATAAAAAAAAAAACGTTATGGCTGCGCCTATTATTATGCAGTGTGCTAAAGAAAAGCGAACTAAATAAAAAAAAACTGACTCTGGCTATAAATACAAGTTAGGCTTGCGCTCAAAACGTCAGTGAGCTGAAAAGAAATGCTAAAAATAAAAGAAAAGGACTTTGCATATTTGTAGCCGCAGGACGCACGCATGACACTTAACATTTGGCAATTAAGCTGTCAAATGTTGACACTCCCTCTCGCTCTCTCTCTCTCTCTCTCTGTCTCTCTCTTTCCTTTACTGTCCTTCTCGACAGTTTCCCTGGTGCTGGGCTGAACAAGCTGTCAGCTTAATCCACATGCTTCTATCAAAATGCAATGAACATTTCTGACAACTTGAGACTGCTTGAATTGAATTAGTCGTAAAAAAAACATTTTATGCTTAATTTGAGCACGCATGGGTTTTAAACTGGGGATGATGGCTTCGGGGGGTGGGTAGTAAATACATACCTGGCTAACCGCAGAACGGCACAAAGTAATCTCGCACACACCCCACCTCGTTCGCACACCTGTAGCAATGTCAACGCTGCTGATTGTCAACAAGAAGCCGCGTCGCCAACGAAGAAGTTTAATGCACTGGCATGACGATGGCGATAGCGATGGTGATGGCGATGAGGATGAGCACAAAGATGAAGCCGCTGAAAGTTTCAGCGACTTAATTACAAGCGCAAGTGGAGTTCATATACAAAAGTATTTGGCTTCCAACGAAGCTACTGAGAAATTTGTCAAGCCAAAGGAGAAACAAGAACGCTCAGAGTCAACTGTCAGCGCAGCGGGTGGCAAGGAAAGCAATTACGCTGAAGCTTTGCACAAAATCGATGGAATATTGAATCTGACGCGGCAGGCAGGGCACGATGATACCTTTGTGGACGACATCAGTGACTATGACTATGAAGATGGCGATGTCGATGGTGCTGAACAGAAGGAGAAGGAGTCAACGACAGCGTCTTGGCCAGCGCCAAAAACTAGGCAACAATTTGGCAAATCATTAAACGGCAATTTAGCCAAAGCAGGTAAAATGCTCGCTAAGCCCAAACGGAAGCTGGAGTTGGGAATGGAGACGGAGACGGAGACGAACAACAGCGGCGATAACATTGAAGTTGAATCAGATACTGAGACGAGCAGCATTACTCCTGTTATTGATGACTATAATCAAAGTGACAGTGGCAGCACAAGCAGAAGATCAAGCGCTGAAGATGAGGAGGGTTCAGCAGCACTGACAACAACGATGTCGGGAAGTGACAACGATGACATTGTTGAAATCAACACCAGCAGCAGAAGCAGCGGCAGCGGCAGCAAGGAGACGACAGCCTCAACCGTCTATGTTATTGAAAATGATTTTCAAATCAAACAGCAGCCGAAGCTGGAGCTGGAGCTGGAGAACAAACCTGTCGCTGATGATAACAATAATGAGCGTGATTTGGCCGACAACTATGATGAGCAGCACAAAGGACAGGAGCAGGAGCGCATAAATCAAACCGTGTCCGATTTGATGCTGAGCGATGCGGCGCATTTTGATAATGAGGACATCGATATAGTGAAATTAGACGAATCGCCGCACTCCAATGAAGAGGACGTCTACAAGATGGCCGTCGATCAGCCCAAAGCGAAGCCATCGCCGCCAATGGCAGCACCGCCTCCGCCCAGTGAAAATGAGGTGCTTAAGGAGCAGGAACAGAAACAGGATGTGGTGGAAGCAGCCCACTTGACGCCACTGAAGCCATATGTCAGCGAGAGCATCGATCAGCCCAGCAAGCGGATAATGCTCAACCTGACCATTGCCACCGACGATGGCAGCGATTCCATCTACACGCTCCACGTCGCCGTGCCCATGGGCGGCGGCTCTCACAACGTGGAGCAGCTGCTGACCCACGAGCACAGACTGCCCACCGAGCAGGAGCAGCCCAGCATGGGCAGCTGCTCCTCGGAGCCGCCGCCACGAATGCCGGATTGTCCCTGCAGTTGTCTGCCTCCGCTGCTCGATGAGTTCGACTCGATGCGCGCAGTAAATAATAATGATAATGACGATGAAGATGAGCAGGCTAATGACATTGAGCCGGCTCCACTTGCAACCTCGACAGCTGCCACACCTGCCACCAGCATCACTACTAACTCCTTTGATACCACCACTGACAATGCTAGTGCTAATGATGTTGTAACCGATCGTGCTGGCGACAAGTTTGCATGCCCCGATGTAATGCCTATTCTCATACTGGAAGGTGATTGTACTGTCTGCTAACCCCACTCAAAACAACTGCTTCAAACTGACCCAACTCAAACGACTAATCGACTAACAGCATTGCTGCACAATTTATTAACGCTAATCTTAATTTAAATTAATGTAAACTAAACTGATGTTCATGATAATCCACTTCATACTTACCTTATCATCTGTATAAATTACCTTCAAGCATGAATCTATATGGCATCCACATCTGGCTTTGTAAATTTGCAGCGTTGTCATCATGTAGAGGAAACTAAATTACGTGCTGCTTTCAATTTTATTTTCATTCTAAAAATACCAAAACGATTGCAAGATTGTTCTAATCTTATTTCCTTATCATCGGGGAAAATAATATCGATCCCTTCCATCGTGTAGATTATGATATAAAAATATATACAATAATGTATATATTATAATGGTTGCATTTTATTGACCATATAATGGAGATAATACATTATCTCTATATGTGCGTAATTTAAAGTCCTTTCATATTATTTAGGAATCATATAAATAGAAAGGGATTTCAAGCATTATTTACTTTTCATCATATTATATGTACATACCATATACCACATTCACACTATATTGATAATGAATTAATTTAAGTGATTAATGCAATAACTAACCCGACATTTGTTTCGTTTTTTGTCTATCCATCCACCCATTGCCGCCTACTTGCGCTTGCTGCAACTCAAATCCAAATCCCACACTAGGTGCTCGCACATTCCCGGCGCGCAGTTTTCCACCCGACGGCACCACCTTTGGCCAGATCACGTTGGGCCAGAAGCTGACGAAGGAGATACAACCGTACAGTTATTGGAACATGCAATTCTATCAATCGGAACCGGCCTACGTCAAGTTTGACTACACCATACCACGCGGGGCATCCATTGGGGTCTATGGCAGACGCAATGCGCTGCCCACGCACACGCAATACCACTTCAAGGAGGTGCTGAGCGGCTTCAGTGTGAGCACAAGAACCGCTCGAGCGGCACACGTAAGTAACGCACGCACTTCGATGTCTACTAATGCCTTAACTAACTCTAAACTTTCACCTTTTATGTGGCACATCACACGTCATTGCATCATCTGCGCATCATCATCAAATGCAGCTTTCAATAACTCGCGAAGTCACACGCTACATGGAGCCGGGTCATTGGTTCGTCTCGCTCTACAACGACGACGGGGATGTGCAGGAGCTGACCTTCTATGCGGCCATTGCCGAGGACATGACTCAGAACTGTCCCAACGGCTGCTCCGGCAACGGACAGTGTCTGCTGGGCCATTGCCAGTGCAATCCCGGCTTCGGGGGCGACGATTGCAGCGAGAGTGTCTGTCCCGTGCTGTGCTCGCAGCACGGCGACTACACCAACGGCGAGTGCATCTGCAATCCCGGCTGGAAGGGCAAGGAGTGCTCCCTGCGCCACGACGAGTGCGAGGTCGCCGACTGCAACGGGCACGGCCACTGCGTCAGCGGCAAGTGCCAATGCATGCGCGGCTACAAGGGCAAATTCTGCGAAGAAGGTAGAGATCAGCTAACAGCTTATTATTACTATTATTATTGGACATGCTGAGTGCTGATGAACAGCAACATCAAGTGGCCCGACACGACACAGAAGATCACGAACATATAGCTTAAATACATAGTCAAAAGTGACGAGGTTGCAAGCTAGACAAATAATTTTAAATTAATTTAAATTTGTCTCGATATCTGTTATAAAACAGTGTAGTCAGAACATAAAATAGTAAAAGAGCTAAGGAGGTAACAAATTACTAGCAAACTAATTTGGCTGATCAATTCAGATGAATCGATTTCTCCAGATTTATAAATGATTTATAATATAAGTACGATAGGAAGGCAATGGAATGTTGGCTCTCCAAAGAAGAAGTGAAGTTTTCAGAATTTTAGGGATTGTCAAACATAAGTTTACGATCTAAATGGGTACCTAGATATTTGAGGGACGCAATACGTGCAAGAGGTTTCGCATGTTGAAAATACATTATGTTGAAAGTCAGATCAATTATGTCTGATACCAGTATTATTAGCTGAGTAGACAGCTGAAACTCCCAATGCAACTTGTCTCTCCTGCTCTAAATAAATGCTAATTAATTGTACTCTACTCTCCTCAGTGGACTGTCCGCATCCGAACTGCTCGGGACATGGTTTCTGCGCCGATGGCACCTGCATTTGCAAGAAGGGCTGGAAGGGCGTCGACTGCGCCACCATGGATCAGGATGCGCTGCAATGCCTGCCCGACTGCTCGGGACACGGCACCTTCGACCTGGACACTCAGACCTGCACCTGCGAGACCAAGTGGAGTGGCGACGACTGCTCCAAGGAGCTGTGCGATCTCGACTGCGGCCAGCACGGACGCTGCGAGGGCGACGCCTGCGCCTGCGATCCCGAGTGGGGCGGAGACTATTGCAACACACGACTCTGCGACAGTCGCTGCAACGAGCATGGGCAGTGCAAGAACGGCACCTGTCTCTGTGTGACCGGCTGGAATGGCAAGCACTGCACCATCGAGGGTTGCCCCAACAGTTGTGCGGCGCATGGACAGTGTCGAGTCAGCGGAGAGGGACAATGGGAATGCCGTTGCTACGAGGGCTGGGATGGACCCGATTGTGGCATCGCACTGGAGTTGAACTGCGGCGACAGCAAGGACAATGACAAGGGTAGGTTTGGGTATTAATTAATCTTGAATTGCGTTTAATCGTTAATGTATCACGTAGATGGCCTGGTTGACTGTGAGGATCCCGAGTGCTGTGCCAGCCACGTCTGCAAGAACTCGCAGCTGTGCGTCTCCGCACCCAAGCCCATCGATGTGCTGCTGAGAAAGCAGCCGCCCGCAATCACTGCCTCGTTCTTTGAGCGCATGAAGTTCCTGATCGACGAGAGCAGTCTGCAGAACTACGCCAAGTTGGAGGCCTTTAACGAGAGGTAGGTGCTTCCTTGTAGCCAATTATTGCAGTTCCACCGTTCTAGTTAAATTCATCAGAAAAAAATGAAGAAGTGCAGAAATTTGCTGGCCAAAAGTCAGTTGCTGAATTGGCACCCAGATAAAACTAATAATTCCTGTATATTATACAAAACATTTAGCTGGATATATATCTATATATACTTACTTACAACCAATCAAATAATAATCAAAAATAGTTTGCATAATTAATATTTTTATATGTTTAAATATTTACGTTTTTCGTTTTCGTGCCCTCGTCTAAAACAAATCCCGATAAAAATATACAATCCATACACAAAACCAATCAAAATCCCAATCTAAATCTTGTAAATATAAATCCTTATATGTCCTTTGTTTAAAACTTACCCAAAAAAAAAGAAATACTAAACAAATCCAATCAAATCAAACAAGGTTTCAAACTAAGTATTTTATTACATTTAAGTTAGTTATATTAATGATGGTGTAGCTTAATCTAAGCATTAGTTTTAAGAACGCCTTTCACAAGGGGTGACGATCACAATCACCAAACCCATTTTATCAATACAACTGATCCCAAACGATTTGTCAACAAGTTTCCGATACCACACACAAAGTTGAAGGGTTCTTGTGAAGGGTCTTTCAGGGATTTCGGCAATCGATCGAAACGAAGAGACTGTAGGAATCGAAATGTATTTTGGGACGGGTTTCATAACACAAACAAATTCTAGTGAAAGATACTCAAGACAACCATGCTAATTCAAATATTTTCTCTCTGCTCTTTTTTTCTTCTCAAACACGCGTGCCCTTTAATCCGAAATATAAAAAAAAAAATAAAAAATAAAACTTACTATTTACTACTACTACCACTCGCTCCTACCACTCGCTACTACTACTCGCTACTGCTACTCGCTACTACTACTCGCTACTAATTTCCCATCCAAAAACAAAAAAAAAAAACAAACACACAAAAACTCGAATGAATCTCGAACCAAATTCCAAATGCGCTTTGCAAATAACTAACGAATTCCATTCGCTACTTGTTCTCGCTGTAAATCAAATTCAAATACTAACAGCATTTTTTGGAATTATTTCAATGCAAGGTAAGCCAAAAACACAAGCGAAAAGCCGGTACTAAAATACTAAAAAAATACTACTAATTAATACTAATTATCAATGGTTGTTTGGTACACTCGTTTCCTTTTATTTTTCTTAATTTTCGATTGGTTTATTTAAGTAGAACATTATAATAATTATCGTTTACTTATGCGGGTGGGAAGATCCCAGACAACCAGACAATCGGTCAATCAATCAATTTTTTTTATTATCATTTACTATATAGTACACTCGTATTTATATGTATAAGCTATGGAAATGTTGTGCTTAGGTCAATGCTAGGTCACCATACAAATCGAAACATTTATACATACTATATACTACTATATAACTCTATATATATATATATTGTTCAAATTGTAAACCTTTATGTGTTGATACGAGTCTTATGTTATGTGCGTGTGAATTATCATTATGATTTGTACTTATCGCATCATTTAATTTGCCAAAACCGTAGTTGCAAATCCTCAGTTCGAAATGCTTGTACGAGTAGTTGTACATCTAGAAAAGAGAAACCGCATCCGACATCCCTATGAGATTCGTCTAATCCCCTCTGTGTTTATTCCCCACAGCCGATCGGCCGTTATCCGCGGACGCGTCGTCACCTCCCTGGGCATGGGCTTGGTGGGCGTTCGTGTCTCCACCACCACGGTGCTGGAAGGCTTCACGCTCACCCGCGACGACGGCTGGTTCGATCTGATGGTCAACGGCGGCGGTGCCGTGACACTGCAGTTCGGACGAGCGCCGTTCCGGCCGCAGTCTCGCATTGTCCAGGTGCCGTGGAACGAGGTCGTCATCATCGACGTGATGGTCATGAGCATGTCCGACGAGAAGGGCTTGGCTACTACCAGCACTCACACTTGCTTCTCCCACGACTACGATCAGATGAAGCCGGTGGTGCTGGCCTCGTGGAAGCACGGCTTCCAAGGCGCCTGCCCCGATCGCAGCGCCATTCTCGCCGAGTCGCAGGTGATACAGGAATCCCTGCAAATTCCCGGCACGGGCCTGAACCTCGTCTATCACTCGTCGCGCGCTGCGGGCTATTTGTCCACCATCAAGCTGCAACTGACACCCGACACAATTCCGGCCACACTGCATCTCATCCATCTGCGCATCACCATCGAGGGCATCCTGTTTGAGCGCGTGTTCGAGGCCGATCCGGGCATCAAGTTCACCTACGCCTGGAACCGTCTCAACATCTACCGACAACGCGTCTACGGCGTCACCACCGCCGTGGTCAAGGTCGGTTATCAGTACACGGACTGCAAGGACATTGTGTGGGACATCCAGACGACGAAGCTGAGTGGCCACGACATGTCCATCTCGGAGGTGGGTGGCTGGAATCTGGACATTCATCATCGCTACAATTTCCACGAGGGCATACTGCAGAAGGGCGACGGCTCCAACATCTATCTGCGCAACAAACCCCGCATCATACTCACCACCATGGGCGACGGTCATCAGCGTCCGCTCGAGTGCCAAGACTGCGATGGTTATGCCTTGAAGCAGCGTCTGCTGGCGCCCGTTGCCCTTGCCGCCGCTCCCGACGGCAGCCTGTTCGTGGGCGACTTCAACTACATTCGCCGCATCATGACCGACGGCACCATTCGCACCGTGGTCAAGCTGAACGCCACCCGCGTCTCCTATCGCTACCACATGGCGCTGAGTCCTCTGGATGGCACTCTGTACATCTCCGATCCCGAATCCCATCAGATTATACGCGTGCGCAACATGAGCGACTACGACAAGCCGGAACAGAACTGGGAACCCGTTGTGGGGTCAGGGGAACGTTGTCTGCCGGGCGATGAGGCGCATTGTGGCGATGGCGCCTTGGCCAAAGACGCCAAGCTGGCGTATCCCAAGGGCATTGCCATCTCCAGCGACAACATCTTGTACTTTGCCGACGGCACCAACATTCGGATGGTGGATCGCGACGGCATCGTCAGCACCCTGATCGGCAATCACATGCACAAGTCCCACTGGAAGCCGATTCCCTGCGAGGGCACTCTCAAGCTGGAGGAGATGCATCTGCGCTGGCCCACCGAGCTCGCCGTCTCGCCCATGGACAACACGCTGCACATCATCGACGATCACATGATCCTGCGCATGACTCCCGATGGCAGGGTTCGCGTCATCTCCGGACGCGTGCAGCATTGCGCCACAGCCTCCACGGTCTACGATGCGGAGCTGGCCACGCACGCCACGCTCGTCATGCCGCAGTCCATTGCCTTCGGTCCGCTTGGCGAACTCTTTGTGGCCGAGAGCGACTCGCAGCGCATCAACCGGGTGCGCGTCATCGGCACCGACGGACGCATCGCTTCCTTCGCTGGGGCGGAGTCCAAGTGCAACTGTCTGGAGCGAGGCTGCGACTGCTTCGAGGCCGATCACTACCTGGCCACCAGCGCCAAGTTCAACACGATTGCCGCGCTGGCTGTAACCCCAGATGGTCATGTGCACATTGCGGATCAGGCCAACTATCGCATACGCTCGGTCATGTCCAGCATTCCCGAGGCGAGTCCCTCACGCGAATACGAGATCTATGCGCCCGACATGCAGGAGATCTACATCTTCAATCGCTTCGGACAACACGTCTCCACCAGGAACATTCTCACCGGAGAGACGACCTACGTCTTCACCTACAACGTGAACACCTCGAACGGCAAGCTGAGCACGGTGACGGATGCGGCGGGCAACAAGGTGTTCCTCCTCCGAGATTACACCTCGCAGGTGAACTCCATCGAGAACACCAAGGGCCAGAAGTGCCGGCTGCGCATGACGCGCATGAAGATGCTGCACGAGCTGAGCACGCCCGACAACTACAACGTCACCTACGAGTACCACGGCCCCACCGGACTGCTCAAGACCAAGCTGGACTCCACGGGTCGCTCCTACGTCTACAACTACGACGAGTTTGGACGCCTCACGTCCGCTGTGACGCCAACTGGACGTGTGATTGAGCTCACCTTCGATCTGAGCGTGAAGGGCGCCCAGGTGAAGGTGTCGGAGAATGCGCAGAAGGAGATCTCGATGCTGATTCAGGGCTCGACGGTGGTGGTTAAGAACGGCGCCGCCGAGTCGCGCACCACAGTGGGCATGGACGGTTCCACCACCAGCATCACACCCTGGGGCCACAATCTGCAAATGGAAGTCGTACCCTACACAATACTAGCCGAGCAGAGTCCGTTGCTAGGCGAGAGTTATCCCGTGCCCGCCAAGCAGCGCACCGAGATCGCAGGTGATCTGGCGAATCGTTTCGAGTGGCGCTACTTTGTGCGTCGCCAGCAGCCGCTGCAGCCGGGCAAGCAGAACAAGGGAACGCCTCGTCCTGTCACCGAAGTGGGACGCAAGCTGCGCGTCAACGGCGACAATGTGCTGACGCTGGAGTACGATCGGGAGACGCAGTCGGTGGTGGTGATGGTCGACGACAAGCAGGAGCTGCTCAACGTCACCTACGATCGCACCTCGCGTCCTGTCAGCTTCCGACCGCAGTCGGGCGACTATGCGGACGTGGACCTGGAGTACGATCGCTTCGGTCGTCTGGTCAGCTGGAAGTGGGGCGTGCTGCAGGAAGCGTATACCTTCGATCGCAACGGACGCCTCAACGAGATCAAGTACGGCGACGGCTCCTCGATGGTCTACACGTTCAAGGACATGTTCGGCTCGCTGCCCCTCAAGGTGACCACGCCACGCAGATCGGATTATCTGCTGCAGTACGACGACGCGGGTGCTCTGCAGAGTCTGACGACGCCTCGCGGACACATTCACTCGTTCTCGCTTCAGACCTCGCTGGGCTTCTTCAAGTACCAATACTACTCGCCCATCAACCGTCATCCCTTCGAGATTCTCTACAACGACGAGGGCCAAATACTCGCCAAGATCCATCCGCATCAGTCCGGCAAGGTGGCCTTTGTGCACGACGCTGCCGGACGACTCGAGACGATTCTGGCCGGACTCTTCAGCACCCACTACACCTACCAGGAGACCACGAGTCTGGTGAAGTCCGTGGAGGTGCAGGAACCAGGCTTCGAGCTGCGTCGCGAGTTCAAGTATCACGCGGGCATCCTGAAGGACGAGAAGCTGCGCTTTGGCTCCAAGAACTCGCTGGCTTCGGCGCATTACAAGTACGCCTACGATGGCAACGCACGCTTGAGCGGCATCGAGATGGCCATCGACGACAAGGAGCTGCCCACCACACGCTACAAGTACAGCCAGAACCTGGGACAACTGGAGGTCGTGCAGGATCTGAAGATCACACGCAACGCCTTCAATCGCACCGTGATTCAGGACTCGGCCAAACAGTTCTTCACCATTGTGGACTACGATCAGCATGGTCGCGTGAAGAGCGTGCTGATGAACATCAAGAGCTTCGACGTGTTCCGCCTGGAACTCGACTACGATCTGCGCAATCGCATCAAGTCGCAGAAGACGACCTTCGGACGCTCCACGGCCTTCGACAAGATCAACTACAATGCCGATGGACATGTGATCGAGGTGCTGGGCACCAACAACTGGAAGTATTTGTACGATGAGAACGGCAACACGGTGGGCATTGTGGATCAGGGCGAGAAGATCAATCTGGGCTACGACATCGGCGATCGCGTGATCAAAGTGGGCGACATTGAATTCAACAACTACGATGCTCGCGGTTTCGTGGTGCGTCGTGGCGAACAGAAATACAGATACAACAATCGGGGACAATTGATTCACGCCTTCGAGCGCGATCGCTTCCAGAGCTGGTATTACTACGACGATCGCAGTCGTCTCGTCGCCTGGCACGACAGCAAGGGCAACGTCACGCAGTACTTCTACGCCAATCCCAAGACCCCGATGCTGGTCAGTCACGCCCACTTCCCGGAGCAGGGCAAGACCATGAAGTTCTACTACGACGATCGCGACATGTTGATTGCCTTGGAGCATGCCGAGCAGCGCTATTATGTGGCCACCGATCAGAATGGTTCGCCTCTGGCTTTCTTCGACATGAACGGCGGCATTGTGAAGGAGGTGAAGCGCACGCCCTTCGGTCGCACCATCAAGGACACCAAGCCGGACTTCTTTGTGCCCATCGACTTCCATGGCGGCCTCATCGATCCGCACACCAAGCTGATCTACACGGAGCGGCGGCAATACGATCCCACGGTGGGTCAGTGGATGACACCGCTCTGGGAGACGCTGGCCACCGAAATGTCGAATCCCACCGACGTCTTCATCTATCGCTATCACAACAACGATCCCATCAACCGCAACAAGCCGCAGGATTACATGATCGACCTCGACGCCTGGCTGCGCCTCTTCGGCTACGAGCTGAACAACATGCAGAGCAATCGCTACACCAAGTTGTCGCAGTACACGCCCCAGGCGAGCATCAAGTCCAACACGCTCGCTCCCGACTTCGGCGTGATCTCCGGCCTCGAGTGCATTGTGGAGAAGACCAACGAGAAGTTCAGCGACTTTGACTTTGCGCCCAAGCCGCTGCTGAAGATGGAGCCCAAGATGCGAAACCTGTTGCCTCGCGTCAGCTATCGTCGTGCGGTGTTCGGGGAGGGCGTGTTGCTCTCACGGATTGGCGGACGAGCGTTGGTCAGCGTGGTGGATGGCTCGAACAGCGTGGTGCAGGATGTGGTTAGCTCGGTGTTCAACAACTCGTACTTCTTGGATTTGCACTTCAGCATACACGATCAGGACGTCTTCTACTTTGTGAAGGACAATGTGCTGAAGCTGCGCGACGACAACGAGGAGCTGCGACGCCTTGGCGGCATGTTCAACATATCAACGCACGAGATTAGCGATCACGGCGGCAGCGCTGCGAAGGAACTGCGTCTGCACGGTCCCGAGGCTGTGGTGATCATCAAGTATGGCGTCGATCCCGAGCAGGAGCGACATCGCATCCTCAAGCATGCGCACAAGCGGGCAGTGGAGCGTGCCTGGGAGCTGGAGAAGCAGCTGGTGGCAGCTGGCTTCCAGGGTCGCGGCGACTGGACCGAGGAGGAGAAGGAGGAACTCATACAGCACGGCGACGTAGATGGCTGGATTGGCATCGACATACACAGCATACACAAGTATCCGCAGCTGGCCGACGATCCCGGCAACGTGGCCTTCCAGCGCGATGCCAAGCGCAAGCGTCGCAAGTCCGGCAACAGCCACAGGATGAGCTCGAATCGACGACAGCAGCAGAAATACGCTGATATGAGTGCGTGAGTGGAGGAGCAGGAGCGGGAGCTAGAAACTGAAGCAGCTGGCGAGGAGTATGAGAACGGGACAAGGGAAAAAGAGGAGGAGCAGGAGCAGGAGGAGGACTTGGACTACTTGATAGCAGTGGAAAAGGTTGCCGCCAATCAGCAGCGCAGGAGCAGCGAGGCAACTGAGGAGCAGTTTTTGTAATTACCTAGGTGAAATACAACAGCACAACAATACACACACACACACATTGAGACACTCACTTCAACTTAAATAATTAATATAAACTTTAATAGCATTTAAAGTTTAGTATTAGTCAGCAGCAAAAAACACCCTCGGCGAAAACTACATAAATTTCTACATAAATGGATGTAAACGATAACAAAAAAAAAAAGAAAAACAAAACGATAAATGATAAACAAAATAAGGATATGTATGTTGATGTTGAGTTTAGGCTAAACAATAGGCATATGATTAGTCCAGATGTAAACATTTAATGTAATTTTTTAAAATTTCAACAGCTTCACAATACATATAGTAAATGTACTACGAGGTCGAGAAGCTGAGCGAAAGAAAAGAAAAATAATAAGATGATATATAGAAGACAGCGCCTTTGTGTTTTTAGTCTACTGAAGTCTAATTAGCCAGTTGCATTCGATGTCAAACAAGTATTACACAACAACAAGAACAAAGAGCAGAACATACATAAATAAAAACGAAATATTGAAAACATATAAGTAAATACTACATACTCAACTAAGTAATCTATTAAATATATATAAATCATAAATTAATGTAAAAAGTTGAAAGAAAAGTCCCCCAATCGCCCCCAGCCTAACCCGAAACTCCAACTCCAAATGAAAATAGCAAGCGAAAGAAAAGCTTCATTTTCACAAATGCTTTGTATATACAATACATACTCGCACTCACACACATACACACATAAAAGCTTATTATCAATTACTTAATCATGCTTTAATCACACTCAACGAATCGCGCGTTACATATTTAATTGTTTAAAAGAAAACCTTTTCGTTTTTTAGACTCACAAAAATGCTCGAATTTATTCTTAACGCGTATACTTAATTTCGACAGCCAAAAATCAAAAGCCCTAAATTGACGAACTCTGTCTGCCATCTCCACTAGCATTTACCATTTTTTTAATCATTTTTATTCCGAAGGCAAAATGCATTAATACTTTTTACAAATTGTGATATATTTCTAACATTTCATTTGACCTGACGACCTGAAATGTTGCAAAAAAATAAATAAATAAATAAAAGAAAGAAAACGAATGCAAATCTCGAAATGCAACCGAAATCGAAATGGAAATCGAACGTTGAAAAAAACAGCAAAGTACTTTACTCATAACGCTTTCTGTTGCAATTAGTCTGTTAAGATTTTAGTTTTTTTAAAATGCAATATTTAATTTTAACACATCTTTGCCATGTTAATTTGTAAAAGCAATGCAGTTTTTAATGCCTTCAATCCGAATGCTAGATTAAGGTTTTCCCGATTTTATTTAAATCTTTTTATTCTTTTTTTTGTATCACTTCTCAATACACCAACTTTACCCTTTGCTAAAGTGTTTTTATTTGTTTATAATTATATACATATTATTAAACTATTTATAACTGAAACTAAACTATTGACTATTGAGATATAAATAAACTAACATTTAAACTAAGTACGCATACTCGTATTTAAGTCTTGAACATAAAAATAAATACAAATAATTCACCAGTTCCCCACAATCCCCCCATATGACATACATATAAACTAAATACACCTTGTAATATAGACACACACTCAAACTACACATCGTCACTAAGGATTAGGCATAGGTTAATGAAAGAAGGAAGGAAACTCGTAAAAACGAAACAAATAAAAACAAAAACGTAGCACTTAAATAATGTGAAAGTGAGCAAAATGAGCAAGGAGTTAAGAATAAAATGTAGAAGTTAGCTAAAGTGTTAGTAATTTTATTAAATAAAATTATAAATATAAAAAAAGAACAGAACCGAATGAAAACAAAAAGCATATATATATAAATACATATATAATATAATAATAAACATTAAAGGCTAAGCGAAAGTAAAATTCGAATATATGTATATGCATCGATTGAGACATGCGTAATGTTGTGTAAAGAAAAAGCATCAAGAAAACCAAATTTCACGTTTTCCAAAATGATATAAAATACTATTTTACACAAAAACAAAAACAAAACAAAAACGAATTGTATAAATGCAGCAAACGTATATAAATGTATATGTAGTAAAATTAAGCAGCATTATATTAACCAAAAACATAAAAATGAAATTATTGAAATCAGCTAAAAACAAAATTGTGACTGAAATATGTATCTACGTCTACTCAATTGTGCTTAAATTTACTCAGTATGTATATTTTGTTCTTCAGGATTGCGGTGTAAATTTTTCAATTTTTCCAGAGGCAACAATATATGTACACACACTTTCAATTCGTTACAACTCATGTTTACATTATGATCTGATACTGACACACACACATTGAGCAGATTGATAAAGAGAATTAAACACTTTGAAATTAACACTTGAAATAAATTATGATCAATATTTGTATTAAATGTACGAAATCGTCTCCACAAAACGATGCATAAGCTTCGGGCTATGCAGAGTGAAGCTAAGTCTAAAAAACATAATAAGAAAATTTGAACAACAAAAGTTAATCGTACACAAAGCAGAAGAGAACAAACACATAATACACACGTTTATGGCAACCCGATATATATGATAAAACCATATATAATATCTAATAATATAACGAATAAAAGCGATTTCAATAAAAATAAAAAATTACAAAAAAAAATATTCTCCTGTTTTCATTTTACTACAGTTTCAGCGCTAATGCATAATATGTATTATAATAAAATACATTTAAGAGTGTTGTTGGTATTTTGAAACTTTTATAAGCAAGGCTTCCAACCCGGGACTTCTGGACTCAAAATACTCGGCTGAAAAGAATCTTCTACTTGTTACGATTCAGTGGGGACTTCTGGACTGAAAATACTCGGCTGAAAAGAATCTTCTACTTGCTACGATTCAGTAAGACAAGAACTCAGTATTTTTCAAAAAGTTTCCGTTTTTTATTTTCGTATTTCAGTTTACAATGTAAATAAATACTAAGCAACCTGTCGTTCAATAGAGCTTTCGAATCTACACCAGACTGTGACCCTTGGGGTTCTCAGTAAAAACGGTGCTTCCAGATTGATTGACGAACTTCGAATAGGGAGCTGCATCAACCGCGTAATCCGTAGACTTGCGCAGAGCATCCGGGTTGCTCGAGAGCACGAGCAGCTTTCCACTGAGGCTTTTATCGATGGTCTTTAGTTCCGTCACCTTTTTCTGCTGATCAACCACATACAGTTCAAAGTTGATGCCATAGAGTCCAAATAGCACTTCAACTTCCGTGCGCAGCGTAGCCAATGTGATGTATTCCTTGTTGACATTGTGCTGCAGCAATATGGAAGCCTTATTGCTGTTGACAAATCGTGGTTGCAGCTCGCCAGCTAGCGTCACATTCAGCCACGCCAGAGTCGGCAGTTGCAGCTCCTCTGTGGAGCAAATGGTGAGCGTGAGATCGACGCCCTTGAGATCGACAAGCTCCGTGATGATGGGACGCTTCGTGGCAGCCTGCTTCTCGTTGAATGGTATGAACTCCGATTTGACGGCACCCTTGATCATAGCCCCATAGTTGACTAGAACCTTTTGCAGTTGAGCTTGTGTCTCCAGCACTTCCTTTTTGGCATTCTTGCTGGCACTGAGCGCATAATAGATGATGACAGGATCCGTGGGAATCAATTGAGCTTTCTTCTTGAGCTTCTGCACGCGATTGATGATCTCGCGAGCCAGACCCTCCTCGAGCAGCTCCTCGTTGGGCGTCATGTCCATAAGGACGAGCACTTCGTTGTCGCTATGCGCCTCAAAGTTGCCGCCAACCTTATCGGACGTGCAGTAAATCACACGCACTTCATCCAACTCGATGCGCTGATCCAAAATGTTAAAATAACCCTGGGCTACTTGCTTCTGGATCTCCTCATCCTTGAGCCCCTTAATGGCAGCCATAACAGCCTTAAAGTTGCCCTTGAGGCGTTGGCCTAGCGTCTGCAAATAATAAGATTTTAAATTGGAATTCTTGGCTTTAAAAACTAGATCTAATGACTCACCTTGTGGTCTGGTTCGGCACGCAGTGTTACACCATACTTTTCCTTCTCGGAACTGAGCGTCAGTTTGCGCACATTGAGTTCGCTAAGTATAAAGTCCTGCAGACTCTTGATCTCCTCCAGCGTCTGCTGATCCTTGTGGATAACAATGATCTCCGAAATGGGATACTTCACGGGCAGCGTGCGACGATCGCGCATAACACGTCCCAACTCCACCACAGACTGCATCAGCGCCACGGATCGTTCGATGTCACTGCGAATGAACTTGCGCTGACTCACAGGCATCATCTGATAGTGCACGGAGTCCGTGTGCTCCAAGGTGCCCTTAGGCTGGAACAGCACCAGGCGCTGGAAGATGTATTCGGTCAGATAGGGAGTGAAGGGTGCCATCATCTTGACCATTGTGTAGAGCACATCGTAAAGGGTGTCCAGTGACTGAATGCACTGCTGGGTGCCCATTTCACCCTTGATGCGGCGACGGTTCAAGCGCACATACCTTAAAAGTTGAAAGAGTTTAGCAATCAGGACTAGATTAGGGTCGAAAAGTCGACTTACCAGTTGGTCAACTGGTCTATGAACTTGGTGAGCCTGGGCACCACGGTGTACAGACGATACATCTTCATCTCTGTGGCAAAGAACTCTAGCAGCGACTCCTTGAACGACAAGATCCACACGTCGATAACTGAAGCACTCTCCATGCTCTGCAGATGGCGCGTCCTTTCATAGGTGTACAGCGATTTGCCTCCCAGCTCCTCCTTCTCGTAGCGCACAATGTTCTGCAGCAGGAAGCGATAGGCGTTGTACCACGGCAAGAACACATCCTTGATTATGTCACGCACTCCCTCCTCCTTGAAGCGCAAGCTCTCGGCGCGCACAACTGGCGAGTTGATCAGATACAAACGCAGGGCGTCGGCGCCATACTTGTGCACCACCTCCATGGGATCGGGATAGTTCTTCTTGCGCTTGGACATCTTCTGGCCATCGGCGGCGAGCACCAAGCCACTGGCAATGAGGTTCTTGAAGGGCGCCTTGTTAAACAAGGCCGTCGAGATGACCAGCAGCGTGTAGAACCAGCCGCGTGTCTGATCAATGCCCTCGGCAATGAAGTCCGCTGGGAAGTTGTTCATAAAGTCCTTCTCGTTCTCGAAGGGGAAATGCTGCTGGGCGAAGGGCATCGAGCCGGACTCGAACCAGCAATCGAAGACGGGCGCAATGCGACGCAGTGGCGGATTGCCGGGCACAGCCGATGGGATCTCGATGTCGTCTATGGTCTCGCGATGCAAATCTTCCACGAGCACGCCCGACAGCTCAGCCAGCTGCTTGATGCTGCCAATGACAACAGTCTCATCGCCGCTAGGTGAACGCCAGATGGGAATTGGCGTGCCCCAATAGCGATTACGGGAAATCTAAGAAGAAAAGAGGATTTTAATAAACTCAGCACTTTGCAGGCATAGATTTCTACTTACAGCCCAATCCCTGGCCTCCTTCAGCCAGTTGCCGAAACGCTTCTCCTTTACAAAGTCAGGCACCCAATAGGTCTGCGAGCTGCAGGCCAGCAGGTTCTTGGACATATGCTCCACACGCACAAACCAGGAGGGAACCGCCTTGTAGATCAGCGGCGTATCTGAGCGCCAGCAGAAAGGATAGCTATGCTTAACCTGACCGCTCGACACCAAATTGCCGCTGGCCTTCAGATGAGCCATGATGTTCTTATCGGCATCCTTGACGTACTGACCCTCAAAGTCGGGCACCTCCGCCGTAAAGCGTCCGGATTCGTCCAGGGGGCAAATGACAGCGCTGGACTTCGTTATCAAGCCACCGGCCAAGCAGACGCGGTAATCGTCCTCGCCAAAGTAAGGTGCGTTGTGGACAATACCCGTACCCGAATCCTCGGTCACATAATCGTCAACGAGCACACGATGTGCCTTCACCTCGGCGCCACGCTGGGCGAAGTAGGGGAACAGCGGCTTGTAGTGCAGTCCCTTAATCTTGTCGCCGGTGAACTTCTCCTTCACCTCGTACTCTGCCTCCGTCTTGTAGACGTAGCTCAGACGTGACTCGGCCAGCACATACAAACGATCGGTCTTTACATCGCGCACCTGGTAAACAATATAAATGGTGTGTAGAAAAATAATTAATCATATTTGATTTCAATGAAATGTCGATGGGTGTATGCGTTAAAACTACAGTACACAAATTTAAAAAAAATATTGGCGTCGGAAACAATTTTTGGAATTTCGTCGTTAATATTAACGTATTTGATTCAAATTCAAATTTGAAAAACCCGCTCAACTTCTGAAAATTTGAATATTTGGCTAATCTACTTGCTATTCGATTATGTTCGCCTGGTACTTCAGCAGATCGAAGTCGGTTTTGGGAAGGAATTTCGTCGTTAATATTAACGTATTTTATTCAAATTCAAATTTGAAAAAAACGCCAAACTTCTGAAAATTTAAATTTTTGGCTAATCTACTTGCTACTCGATTATGTTCGCCTGGTACTTCAGCAGATCGAAGTCGGTTTTGGGAAGGAATTTCGTCGTTAATATTAACGTATTTCATTCAAATTCAAATTTGAAAAAACCCGCCCAACTTATGAAAATTAAAATTTTTGGCAAATCTACTTGCTACTCGATTATATTCGCCTGGTACTTCAGCAGATCGAAGTCGATTTTGGGAAGGAATTTCGTCGTTAATATTAACGTATTTTATTCAAATTCAAATTTGAAAAAACCCGCCCAACTTCTGAAAAATTAAATTTTTGGCTACTTGCTACTCGATTATGATCGCCTGGTACTTCAGCAGATCGAAGTCGATTTTGGGAAGGAATTTCGTCGTTAATATTAACGTATTTTATTCAAATTCAAATTTGAAAAACCCGCCCAACTTCTGAAAAATTAAATTTTTGGCTAATCTACTTGCTACTCGATTATGTTCGCCTGATACTTCAGCTGATTGAAGTCGGTTTTTGGGAAGGAATTTCGTCGTTGATACTAACGTATTTTATTCAAATTCAAATTTGAAAAACCCGCCCAACTTCTGAAAAATTAAATTTTTGGCTACTTGCTACTCGATTATGATCGCCTGGTACTTCAGCAGATCGAAGTCGATTTTGGGAAGGAATTTCGTCGTTAATATTAACGTATTTTATTCAAATTCAAATTTGAAAAACCCGCCCAACTTCTGAAAAATTAAATTTTTGGCTACTTGCTACTCGATTATGATCGCCTGGTACTTCAGCAGATCGAAGTCGATTTTGGGAAGGAATTTCGTCGTTAATATTAACGTATTTGATTCAAATTCAAATTTGAAAAACCCGCTCAACTTCTGAAAATTTGAATATTTGGCTAATCTACTTGCTACTCGATTATGTTCGCCTGGTACTTCAGCTGATTGAAGTCGGTTTTTGGGAAGGAATTTCGTCGTTAATATTAACGTATTTTATTCAAATTCAAATTTGAAAAACCCGCCCAACTTCTGAAAAATTAAATTTTTGGCTAATCTACTTGCTACTCGATTATGTTCGCCTGATACTTCAGCTGATTGAAGTCGGTTTTTGGGAAGGAATTTCGTCGTTGATACTAACGTATTTTATTCAAATTCAAATTTGAAAAACCCGCCCAACTTCTGAAAAATTAAATTTTTGGCTACTTGCTACTCGATTATGATCGCCTGGTACTTCAGCAGATCGAAGTCGATTTTGGGAAGGAATTTCGTCGTTAATATTAACGTATTTTATTCAAATTCAAATTTGAAAAACCCGCTCAACTTCTGAAAATTTAAATTTTTGGCTATTCTACTTGCTTCTCGATTATGTTCGCCTGGTACTTCAGCAGATCGAAGTCGGTTTTGGGAAGGAATTTTGTCGTTAATATTAACGTATTTTATTCAAATTCAAATTTGAAAAAACCGCCAAACTTCTGAAAATTTAAATTTTTGGCTAATCTTCTTGCTACTCGATTATGTTCGCCTGGTACTTCAGCACATCGAAGTCGGTTTTGGGAAGGAATTTCGTCGTTAATATTAACGTATTTTATTCAAATTCAAATTTGAAAAACCCGCCCAACTTCTGAAAATTTAAATTTTTGGCTAATCAACTTGCTACTCGATTATGTTCGCCTGGTACTTCAGCAGATTTAAGTCGGTTTTGGGAAGGAATTTCGTCGTTAATATTAACGTATTTTATTCAAATTCAAATTTGAAAAAACCGCCAAACTTCTGAAAATTTAAATTTTTGGGTAATCTACTTGCTACTCGATTATGTTCGCCTGGTACTTCAGCAGATCGAAGTCAGTTTTGGGAAGGAATTTCGTCGTTAATATTAACGTATTTTATTCAAATTCAAATTTGAAAAACCCGCTCAACTTCTGAAAATTTAAATTTTTGGCTATTCTACTTGCTTCTCGATTATGTTCGCCTGGTACTTCAGCAGATCGAAGTCGGTTTTGGGAAGGAATTTTGTCGTTAATATTAACGTATTTTATTCAAATTCAAATTTGAAAAAACCGCCAAACTTCTGAAAATTTAAATTTTTGGCTAATCTTCTTGCTACTCGATTATGTTCGCCTGGTACTTCAGCACATCGAAGTCGGTTTTGGGAAGGAATTTCGTCGTTAATATTAACGTATTTTATTCAAATTCAAATTTGAAAAACCCGCCCAACTTCTGAAAATTTAAATTTTTGGCTAATCAACTTGCTACTCGATTATGTTCGCCTGGTACTTCAGCAGATTTAAGTCGGTTTTGGGAAGGAATTTCGTCGTTAATATTAACGTATTTTATTCAAATTCAAATTTGAAAAAACCGCCAAACTTCTGAAAATTTAAATTTTTGGGTAATCTACTTGCTACTCGATTATGTTCGCCTGGTACTTCAGCAGATCGAAGTCAGTTTTGGGAAGGAATTTCGTCGTTAATATTAACGTATTTTATTCAAATTCAAATTTGAAAAACCCGCCCAGCTTCTGAAAATTAAAATTTTCGGCTAATCTACTTGCTACTCGATTATGTTCGCCTGGTACTTCAGCAGCTCCAAGTGGGTTTTTGGGAAGGAATTTCGTCGTTAATATTAACGTATTTTATTCAAATTCAAATTTGAAAAACCCGCCCAACTTCTGAAAATTTAAATTTTTGCCAAATCTACTTGCTACTCGATTATGTTCGCCTGGTACTTCAGCAGATCGAAGTCGGTTTTGGGAAGGAATTTCGTCGTTAATATTAACGTATTCTTTTCAAATTCAAATTTGAAAATCCCGCCCAGCTTCTGAAAATTTAATTTTTTGCCAAATCTACTTGCTACTCGATTATGTTCGCCTGGTACTTCAGCAGATCGAAGTCAGTTTTGGGAAGGAATTTTGTCGTTAAGGATAACGTATATTATTCAAATTAAAATTTGAAAAACCCGCCCAGCTTCTGAAAATTTGAATTTTTGGCTAAACTACTTGCTACTCGATTATGTTCGCCTGGTACTTCAGCAGCTCCAAGTGGGTTTTTGGGAAGGAATTTCGTCGTAAATATTAACGTATTTTATTCAAATTCAAATTTGAAAAAACCGCCAAACTTCTGAAAATTAAAATTTTTGCCAAATCTACTTGCTCCTCGATTATGTTCGCCTGGTACTTCAGCAGATCGAAGTCGATTTTGGGAAGGAATTTCGTCGTTGATACTAATGAATGAATAAAATATATTCAAATTCAAATTTGAAAAACCCGCCCAACTTCTGAAAATTTAAATTTTTGCCAAATCTACTTGCTCCTCGATTATGTTCGCCTGGTACTTCAGCAGATTGAAGTCGGTTTTGGGAAGGAATTTCGTCGTTAATATTAACGTATTTTATTCAAATTCAAATTTGAAAAACCCGCCCAACTTCTGAAAACTTAAATTTTTGCCAAATCTACTTGCTACTCGATTATGTTCGCCTGGTACTTCAGCACATCGAAGTCGGTTTTGGGAAGGAATTTCGTCGTTAATATTAACGTACTTTATTCAAATTCAAATTTGAAAATCCCGCCCAGCTTCTGAAAATTTAAATTTTTGGCAAATCTACTTGCTACTCGATTATGTTCGCCTGGTACTTCAGCAGATCGAAGTCGATTTTGGGAAGGAATTTCGTCGTTAATATTAACGTATTTTATTCAAATTCAAATTTGAAAATCCCGCCCAGCTTCTGAAAATTTAAATTTTTGGCTGATCTACTTGCTACTCGATTATGTTCGCCTGGTACTTCAGCAGATCAAAATCGGTTTTGGGAAGGAATTTCGTCGTTAATATTAACGTATTTTATTCAAATTCAAATTTGAAAATCCCGCCCAGCTTCTGAAAATTTAATTTTTTGCCAAATCTACTTGCTACTCGATTATGTTCGCCTGGTACTTCAGCAGATCGAAGTCGGGTTTGGGAAGGAATTTTGTCGTTAATATTAACGTATTTTATTCAAATTCAAATTTGAAAAACCCGCCCAGCTTCTGAAAATTTAAATTTTTGGAAAATCTACTTGCTACTCGATTATGTTCGCCTGGTACTTCAGCAGATCGAAGTCGGTTTTGGGAAGGAATTTCGTCGTTAATATTAACGTATTTTATTCAAATTCAAATTTGAAAAACACGCCAAACTTCTGAAAATTTAAATTTTTGCCAAATCTACTTGCTACTCGATTATGTTCGCCTGGTACTTCAGCAGATCGAATCCGGTTTTGGGAAGGAATTTCGTCGTTAATATTAACGTATTTTATTCAAATTCAAATTTGAAAAACCCGCCAAACTTATGAAAATTTAAATTTTTCGAAAATCTACTTGCTACTCGATTATGTTCGCCTGGTACTTCAGCAGATCGAAGTCGGTTTTGGAAAGGAATTTCGTCGTTAATATTAACGTATTTTATTCAAATTCAAATTTGAAAAAACCGCCAAACTTCTGAAAATTTAAATTTTTGGCTAATCTACTTGCTACTCGATTTTGTTCGCCTGGTAATTCAGCAGATTGAAGTCGGTTTTGGGAAGGAATTTCGTCGTTAATATTAACGTATTTTATTCAAATTCAAATTTGAAAAACCCGCCAAACTTATGAAAATTTAAATTTTTCGAAAATCTACTTGCTACCCGATTATGTTCGCCTGGTACTTCAGCAGATCGAAGTCGGTTTTGGGAAGGAATTTCGTCGTTAATATTAACGCATTTTTTTTCAAATTCAAATTTGAAAATCCCGCCCAGCTTCTGAAAATTTAATTTTTTGGCTAATCTACTTGCTACTCGATTATGTTCGCCTGGTACTTCAGCAGATCGAAGTCGGTTTTGGGAAGGAATTTCGTCGTTAATATTAACGTATTTTATTCAAATTCAAATTTGAAAAAACCGCCAAACTTCTGAAAATTTAAATTTTTGGATAATCTACTTGCTACTCGATTATGTTCGCCTGGTACTTCAGCAGCTCCAAGTGAGCTTTGGGATGGAATTTCGTCGTTAATATTAACGTATTTTATTCAAATTCAAATTTGAAAATCCCGCCCAGCTTCTGAAAATTTAAATTTTTGGCTAATCTACTTGCTACTCGATTATGTTCGCCTGGTAATTCAGCTGATTGAAATCGTTTTTTGGGAAAGAATTTCGTCATTAATATTAACGTATTTTATTCAAATTCAAATTTGAAAAACCCGCTCAACTTCTGAAAATTAAAATTTTCGGCTAATCTACTTGCTACTCGATTATGTTCGCCTGGTACTTCAGCAGATCGAATTCGGTTTTGGGAAGGAATTTCGTCGTTAATATTAACGTATTTTATTCAAATTCAAATTTGAAAAACCCGCTCAACTTCTGAAAATTTGAATTTTTGGCTAATCTACTTGCTACTCGATTATGTTCGCCTGGTACTTCAGCAGCTCCAAGTGAGCTTTGGGATGGAATTTCGTCGTTAATATTAACGTATTTTATTCAAATTCAAATTTGAAAAACCCGCCCAAATTCTGAAAATTTAAATTTTTGGCTAATCTACTTGCTAGTCGATTATATTCGCCTGGTACTTCAGCAGATCGAAGTCGGTTTTGGGAAGGAATTTCGTCGTTTATATTAACGTATTTTATTCAAATTTAAATTTGAAAAAACCGACCAATTTCTGAAAATTTAAATTTTTGGCAATTTTTGACTTTGGCTGGAACATTAATTAGTTTTACTAGATAAATATTGTTGTATAATCTTTTTGTTATGCGAGATATTCTTATCAACCTTTGCACAAAAATACAACTTCACATATACATATTTTAATATAAATATGATAATGACTTAAAGTGCCACGTGCGACAGAGCTTTAAACTGCATTTTTTTAAAATATTTATTTTTCTTGTATAAAATAAATGCATCTGTAATGCATTGAAATTAGTGGCATTCAAATATTGTCTCAGGCAATAGAATTAAAATTTGAATAGACAGCAAAATTGTCGAAAAACAAAGATTATCACCCTTTTATTGAAGATAATTGGAAAACTAGATGGTTAGGCTTACTGGCAAAATAAAAATCTGTTTTCTATTTACTTTTTTACGGGTGCAATACGTTTGAATGTCAAGTGCGACATTATGCAAATGATTTAGTACTATTACAACGCAATTATTTATACGCACCTTGACGTAGTTCATTTTGGCGTTGACGCAGCAGGCGAAATTCGAAGGCAGTGTCCAGGGCGTTGTCGTCCACACCAGGAAATAGGTGTTGGGCAGCGTCACAGCCTCGAGGGCAACCACAACACAGGGATCAACCACCTCCTTGTAGTTCTGATTGGCCTCAAAGTTGGACAGCGATGTGGTGCAGGCGGTGGAATAGGGCATCACCTTGACACCCTGATAGACCAGGCCCTTGTCGAAGAGCTGCTTGAAGATCCACCAGATGGACTCCATGTACCAGGGATACAGCGTCTTGTAGTCGTTCTTGAAGTCGATCCAGCGACCTACGCGCGTCACAATAGTCTCCCATTCGTCGGCATAACGCATCACAATCTTGCGGCACTCAGCGTTATACGCTGTGATGCCCATCTTGGCCACATCCTCGGGTCCCTTGATGTTCAGCATCTTGTCGATCTCGAACTCCACCGGCAAACCATGACAATCCCAGCCAAAGCGACGATCCACGTGATATCCTTGCTGATAGGCATAACGAGTCACGATGTCCTTGATGGTTCCAGCCAGGATGTGGCCGTAATGCGGCAAGCCGGTGGCAAAGGGCGGTCCATCGTAGAACGTGTATCTACAAGAATGTGTGTGTGAGTCATTAGAAGTTTGGCTGATGCAATTGCCTGCGCCACTTACTTCGGCTTTCCCTTTGACAGCTGGCTGCACTTTTCGAAGATCTTTTCGTCACGCCATTGCTGCAGCACATTTTCCTCTTCAGCCGGAAAGTTGATGTTCTCCGGCACCCGACACACGTCGGCACGCTCAAGCTTTCTTGTCGCGCTCATTTCTGTTACAAGCAACAAATTATTCGTATTTAACTATTTCAATTACAAGTTCTTACACACCTTTGCTATTGCAAACGGAATTGCCAAAAGAAAAACTGCGGTGATGGCAACAACATGTGCTGATCGAAGTGACCGCAAGCGGAGCGTTCAAATGCGCAAATTAAAGGCCGAAAATGTACCAAAATATACCGACTGCTTCAAAATCCGGCCGGGCTGCACTTTATTTGTTACGACAATCACTACACTATAAAGGTTGAAACATTTTGCAGAGTTTTTTTTTTCGTAATTAATATTTAATTAAACCACCACAATTTGCATAATAATTCGTTTTGTTCTTCATATCGATACATCGTTTCAGCATTGGCGGTAAGGCGATAAGAGTACTCGTGACAAGTAATGGGTACCGTGACTCAATATTTATTTTTGTGAATGCAACTTATCGATAAACGCAAAAAATAGAGAATGTGTACATTTAGCTGTGCCGTGTTTTATTAGCTAAATAAAAAGGTCAATAACTACAACAACGCGTGCAAAAAGCCAAACAGTGTCAAATACCGTGCGTCGCCGTTGTTTGGCGTATTTGACGCTACTGAAAACCAACTATTTCCTGAGCCAACAACAGTAGCGACTATTTGTCTCATTGGAGCGATAAAATGGCACGCCCAATTTTTCCCAATCAGCAGAAGATAGCCGAGAAGTTGATCATATTGAATGACCGAGGCCTGGGAATACTTACGCGCATCTACAACATAAAAAAGGCATGCGGCGACACCAAGTCCAAGCCGGGCTTCCTCTCCGAGAAGTCCCTGGAGTCCTCCATCAAGTTTATAGTGAAGCGTTTCCCCAACATCGACGTCAAAGGTCTCAACGCCATCGTGAACATCAAGGCGGAGATAATCAAGTCGCTGTCGCTTTATTACCACACCTTCGTCGATCTGCTCGACTTTAAAGACAATGTCTGCGAGCTGCTGACCACCATGGACGCCTGTCAAATCCATCTGGACATCACACTCAACTTTGAGCTGACCAAAAACTATTTGGACCTGGTGGTCACTTATGTATCGCTGATGATTGTGCTGTCCCGCGTGGAGGATCGAAAGGCGGTGCTGGGACTCTACAATGCCGCCTACGAGCTGCAAAACAATCAGGCGGACACCGGCTTTCCCCGACTTGGGCAGATGATACTTGACTACGAGGTGCCGCTCAAGAAACTGGCCGAGGAGTTCATACCCCATCAGCGGCTGCTTGCCAATGCCCTGCGCTCCCTCACAGCCATTTATGCGCTGCGCAATCTACCCGCCGACAAGTGGCGTGAAATGCAGAAACTCAGTCTGGTGGGTAATCCTGCAATTCTGCTGAAAGCTGTGCGTACGGACACCATGTCGTGTGAGTACATTTCACTGGAGGCTATGGATCGCTGGATCATCTTTGGGCTGCTGCTGAACCATCAGATGCTGGGCCAGTACCCCGAAGTGAACAAGATCTGGCTGTCGGCCCTGGAGAGCAGCTGGGTTGTGGCGCTGTTCAGGGATGAGGTGCTGCAGATCCATCAGTACATTCAGTCGACCTTTGACGGCATCAAAGGCTACAGCAAGCGCATCGGCGAGGTGAAGGAGGCCTACAACACGGCGGTGCAGAAGGCGGCGTTGATGCATCGCGAGCGTCGTAAATTTCTGCGCACTGCATTAAAGGAATTGGCGCTGATAATGACGGATCAGCCGGGCCTGTTGGGTCCCAAGGCGATATTCATATTTATCGGCTTGTGTCTGGCGCGTGACGAGATCCTTTGGCTGCTGCGTCACAACGACAATCCGCCGCTGCTAAAGCACAAAGGTGAGTCTTTAGTTGAGTTGTAATGTTAACCATTAATTGTGGTTTACTCGCAGGCAAGAGCAACGAGGATCTGGTGGATCGGCAGCTGCCCGAGCTGCTTTTCCACATGGAGGAGCTGCGTGCTCTGGTGCGTAAGTACAGCCAGGTGATGCAGCGTTATTACGTGCAATATTTGTCGGGCTTCGACGCCACAGATCTTAACATACGCATGCAGAGTCTGCAGATGTGTCCCGAGGACGAGAGCATCATCTTCAGCTCGCTGTACAACACAGCCGCCGGCCTGACCGTCAAGCAGGTCGAGGACAACGAGCTCTTCTACTTCCGACCCTTCCGGCTGGACTGGTTCCGCCTGCAGACCTACATGAGTGTGGGCAAAGCCGCGCTGCGCATCACGGAGCACATCGAACTCGCACGTCTGCTCGATTCGATGGTGTTCCACACACGCGTTGTGGACAATCTAGACGAGATTCTGGTGGAGACATCGGATCTGAGCATATTCTGCTTCTATAGCAAAATGTTTGACGATCAGTTTCACATGTGCCTCGAGTTTCCGGCACAGAATCGATTCATCATTGCATTCCCCTTGATCTGCAGCCACTTCCAGAACTGCACACACGAAATGTGCCCCGAGGAGCGGCATCATATACGCGAGCGATCGCTCAGTGTGGTTAACATCTTTCTGGAGGAGATGGCCAAGGAGGCAAAGAACATCATCACCACCATTTGCGACGAGCAATGCACCATGGCCGATGCGCTGCTGCCCAAGCACTGTGCCAAGATTCTCTCTGTGCAGTCGGCACGCAAAAAGAAGGACAAATCCAAGTCGAAGCACTTCGATGACATTCGCAAGCCGGGTGACGAATCGTATCGCAAAACACGCGAGGATCTGACCACCATGGACAAGCTGCACATGGCGCTCACGGAGCTGTGCTATGCCATCAACTATTGCCCCACTGTCAATGTCTGGGAGTTTGCGTTTGCGCCGCGCGAATATCTCTGCCAGAATCTGGAGCATCGCTTCTCGCGCGATCTGGTCGGCATGGTGATGTTCAACCAGGAGACAATGGAGATAGCCAAGCCCTCGGAGCTGCTGGCCAGCGTGCGCGCCTACATGAACGTGCTGCAGACTGTAGAGAACTATGTGCACATCGATATCACGCGCGTCTTCAACAACTGTCTGCTGCAGCAGACGCAGGCGCTGGACTCGCATGGCGAGAAGACGATTGCGGCGCTGTACAACACCTGGTACAGCGAGGTGCTGCTGCGCCGCGTCTCCGCCGGCAACATTGTGTTCTCCATCAACCAGAAGGCATTTGTGCCCATCTCGCCCGAAGGCTGGGTGCCCTTCAATCCCCAGGAGTTCTCCGATCTGAACGAACTGCGCGCCTTGGCCGAGCTCGTTGGGCCGTATGGCATCAAGACGTTGAATGAGACGCTGATGTGGCACATTGCGAACCAGGTGCAGGAGCTGAAGTCACTGGTGGGCACCAACAAAGAGGTGTTGATCACGCTGCGCACCAGCTTCGATAAGCCCGAGGTGATGAAGGAGCAATTCAAACGGCTGCAGGATGTGGATCGCGTGCTGCAGCGCATGACAATCATTGGCGTCATCATCTGCTTCCGCAATCTGGTGCATGAGGCTCTAGTGGATGTGCTGGACAAACGCATTCCCTTCCTGCTCAGTTCCGTGAAGGACTTCCAGGAGCATTTGCCAGGCGGCGACCAAATACGTGTCGCCTCCGAAATGGCCTCAGCAGCTGGGCTGCTGTGCAAAGTGGATCCCACGCTGGCCACCACACTTAAATCAAAGAAACCCGAATTTGATGAGGGGGAACACCTGACCGCTTGTCTACTGATGGTCTTTGTGGCCGTCTCCATACCAAAGTTGGCACGCAACGAGCATTCCTTTTACCGGGCCACCATTGATGGCCACTCGAATAACACGCACTGCATGTCGGCGGCGATTAACAACATCTTTGGCGCCCTCTTCACCATTTGCGGACAAAACGATATGGAGGATCGTATGAAGGAGTTTCTGGCATTGGCCAGCTCATCGCTGCTGCGACTGGGGCAGGAGTCAGACAAGGAGGCCACGCGCAATCGCGAGTCCATCTACTTGCTGCTGGATGAGATTGTCAAACAATCGCCGTTTCTCACCATGGATCTCCTGGAGTCCTGCTTCCCCTACGTGCTAATTCGCAACGCCTACCATGGTGTCTACAAGCAGGAGCAGATACTGGGCTTGGGTCTCTAGAATTCACGCGAGGCACAGCTGCAGCAGCAGCTGCAAGAGATGCGTTTTTCTATCCCGAGTATTTTCCTAGTTGCTGCTAATCGTCGATAGGCGATCAATGTGCATTATGCCAACGAATTGCGAGTACATAATTATTATTCTATTGTTAAACATATATGATAACCTCCCTGATGATATAATACCCCCAAAAACAAAACTAAACCATGTCTAAACTGCACTAGGCACAAGTATTCAGCATTTTGATACATTATTACATTATAAATAAAGTACACATGTAAACCAAAGCCGGAGAGTTTTTGTGTCCCAATTCTTTAAAATCCAAGAAGAAAGATATAATACTAAGTTCGCCTAAATGATTTTTCTGATTAGTCCAAGAAACCTTATTTCGTTCGTCGAAGTTGTGCCGAAAACAAAGCTGAAGAGCAGATCCTAAAACGCTTTCTATTTGTTCGCTATTCAAAAATGTACGAAACCAAATATTAAGTATACGTATTGTACTTACAGTATTTACTTGCGTTTATTTGTATTACTCGTGTGTATATTAAATGTGTATTTAATTCTTGTTCTTTACGCTTTTCTGGGGAAAAACCTTCCACAATATTAAATTATTTGGTCACGTTTAATGTTACTTCTTAGGTTTGTGTACAAATACTTTTTTGTTTCGTTTTCATTTGTTTGTAGGTAAGTAATAAAATATGTTTAGTTCTTCAATGTGAATTTGATGTCCCTAGCAAATACATATGAAAGTATTATTATTTTTATTGTGTGTGTTTTGTGTGTAAATTTCAATTCCACTACAAGATTTATCGTCTGCACTTAATACCATGTCAGCGTCAAATGTTGAGGAAATTTCCAAAATTAATGTTGGTGCATAAGTATATAGTCGTAGTTTGGGATTATCTCAGTTTAAAGCCTGCAGCTGCCAATGAAATAAAAAGACTAGTGGCAAAATAAATTATTATATCTCAATTCGTGAACTCAGAATAAAATCTAAAGAAATTGTTAATGCGGAAATCGAAATAATATTTGATAATTTGGACTCGTCGTCGTCTCATCTAGGTGAAACCAATTTAAAAACATATTCGTCTCGTAAACCTAATCTGCTGAAGTCCTACAATATTTTTGGTTAAATATACCACAATCACTACTTGCTGCTAGAAAGCTGGCTGTATTAAATCGTAATCGTAACAATATATTTATCTTTATCTTTAGTTATCTACATTTAAGTGTCACTAATTATACAAATATTGTATTATCAATGCGCTTTTCGAATATTTGACTAATTATTATGATTCTTTCATTAGATTGAGTTTTGTTCTGTGAAAATGTTTATTTCTTAATTTTGTTAATTGCTTCATAGCGTTTTGTTTTTGTTGTTTCATTTTCTTTTGTTTTTCAATCAGTCAGTCAGTTTAGGCATCTGTTGACTTACAAATTGTCGTCATTGTCTTTTGTTTTGTTTTGTTTGTTTTCTCAATGTATAAAAACAATTACGAAATTCAAGGGGGAAAGCATAGAAAATTTATGTTTGTTTTTTGTTTGTGTTGTTCCATTGTTATTAAATTAATTAAAATCGCAATGTTGCTAAACTTGTTTAAAGCTCTCGAGTACAAAAATTGTGTCAAATAAGAAAAAGCTTCGAAAACTCCTCGTCCTCCTGCTCCTCTTTTTCCTCCACCATTTCGCTGTGGACATTTCCACTCAAATTTCCTCAGTGTATATTATTGCATTCTTATGAATTTTCCTGTGTATATTTTGTTTGCATTCTGGTTAACGCTTAACGCTAATTTAGCATAATATTTCGTATCGTAACATTAGTTCCTCTATGACAATCATCTTTCTTTTTCGAATATAAAAGCCTACAAATATGAGTACGGTTATATTAATGCTTGAGTGTGCTAGACGAACTCCTCCTGCTCCAACCAGGGATGCTGCAGACACTCCGCTGCCGACGCCCGTATGACCGGATTGTACTCCAGCATGGGTAGCAAGAAGTCCGAGAACTTCTTCGCCTCCACCGGATCCCAGTCGTATTTCTCCACCAGCACATTCAACAGACTCCAGGGCTTCAGCTTTGTGATATTTCGTAGACTGCCTGCAATTCACAATTGCCCAAGATATTATCACCATGATCTTTATCAAATAAGTGTTGGTAATAACTTACCATAGCTCGTGAAGTACTTGAGTCCATGCTTGCCACGCAGTATCACCGACTGCGGTATCGAGCCGAGCAGCTCCACAATGTGCGCCAGATGATCCTCGTCTCGGCTGTACGACTCGCCTGCGTGCGGATCGAACAGATAGTCTCCCGTGGCCAGCTCGAAGGCCAAGCACGCTGTGCTCCAGATATCGGCGGTATAGTTATAGGGCGCGCCCAGCAGCACCTCAATGGAGCGATACTGTCGTGTCTGTATGTCCTCCGTGAAGTGATGGTACTATGAAGATGGGAAAAATATAATATTATTATATTATTGAATATATAAAAAAAATATAGAAATTAAATTATATATATGTAAGTAGATATGCCTTAGTAGAAAGGCCTGTACTATTATACTATCATATGTTTATTACAATTTATTTTATTTATTAAGATTATTTGAGTTTATTCAAATATTCAAATATTATCATATAAATAATCAAGTTTGTTAAAATAAAGTGATCTAAATAAATTAGCTTATTATTAATATACGTTTAAATATTGATTGAAAGAAAGCCAAGACTTGAAATAACTAGATTTTTAATAAATGGTTAAATATTATTTAATTGAACACCGAAACCTAAAATATTTATTAATCCATCATCCATTATTATCTTAAATGATTTGTACACTATTGAGAATCAGATAAAAAGTATCGATCATTGACAATTCTTTTAAAGTGAATTGACGATTTATTCAAATACTAAATTAAATTTTTTATTTATAGATCAGTTTTGATTTTTTAAGTTCACTTATCCATCACTGACCTTCAATTATTTACTTGTCATCGAAAATAGACTACTGATCGTTCGAAAATAGATTTTAGATTAAATGTACTCACATCGTAGCAGGCATTGCCCAGATCGGCGATCTTCACCCTCACGTTGCTGTTGTTGATCAGCGATTGTATTGTGTGCGTATAGGATTGCCCCTGACTCTGGCTCTGGTTCTGCGAAGGAATGGCATTGGCATTGACATTAAGTTTAGCAGTTGCAGTTGCAGTTGCAGTTGTTGTGGTTGTGGTTGTCGTTGCTGTGGCTGTTGCTGTGGCTGCAGTAGTCCTGCCGATATTGTCAGTGCTTGTTGCAGTTGCAGTTGCAGTTGATGGCGCCACGATATGCGTAAACGAGTACGTGCACGTGCTTGTGGTGCTGCTGGGAGCTGGAGATGGTGCAGTGGCAGTGGCAGTGGCAGTGGCAGATGTGGCACACACAGAGGCGGGGTCAGTTTGGGATGTGGTTGCGGTGGCGATTGTGGATGTGGTAAGCGTGGAGTTGGTATTCGTGTTGGTGTTGGTGTTGGTGTTGGAGGTGGGGCTGTTGTTGCTATCGTGGATCGTGTTGCTGTTGCTGTTGTTATGTTGCTGTGGTGTCGTGCACGTGCTTTGAGTATTTGAGTTCGCATTCGAGTAGTTGTTGGTGGAGCAGTTGAAGTTGCTGCCGGCATTCGAGTTGCTCACGTTCGCATTCGGGGGCAGCTGCTTAACGGGGGTGTATATATGTATGTATGCATGTATATATATATGTAAGTGGTATGTTGTATGTATGTATATCGATCACACAAGGAAAGAAAAGAAGAAAAAAGAACACACATTTTTTTTTTGGTTTTTTTTGGTGCAATGCAGAAAACATTAATTAACGACTTCACTCGGCACTCAACCCGATGCCATATCGATCGCTTTTTGAATGCCGATTGGAGTCACAAAGCGGTACAACATTCAGAACACAATTCACAAGTAACTTGGGCGACACAATAACATTCTACTCGGTTCTTAAGCTCGGGTAGTGGATCATGTTTTATTTTGTGGTGGCATTATGTCTAAAAGCGTGTGTGGCAAACATCTAAAGCTAAAGCCAGAGTCGTACACTTAATAAACACATTAACTTCATAGCAGGTGTTCATGGAGTTTATGGACTGGATATGGGTTGTGTGTAGATCTCGGCATGGTTGAACATTTGTGTGTTAATACAAATAACGTAAGCATTATGATCAAAATCAATGGAGAAATGATAAAAAGCACTAGCAATCTCTAACAATCATTTATCCCGAACAACAGTTTGTTAACGAGTAACTAGTAACGAGTAGTGAGTAACGAGACTATCACCTCTCGAAAATCGATCGGTTGGGGCTTTTATAGAAATCAAATAAACACTTTAAAAATATTTATCAAATGGAAACTAGCTCTATGAGCTCCTAATTAACGAGAACGAGAACTTTTAATCTTTCATATCAAGCAAAATGAAGGATCGAGCGAGTACCAGCCCTATTCTCTCTTGGAGAATAGATTGGCAGGATAATTAAAAAAGCAATGTTATCAAATGAAATTAATTTATAGCTTTTATAAATGATAATTGGATGCTCTAACGAACTCTATTAATCCCCAAACCCAAATATAAGTTTAGTAGCGAGTAACAAGTAACGAGAATGTTCAACTAAGCAGTTAACGAGTTAACAAATTAGGAAGTTTTGCTCTCACTTCTTTAGCAAAGCATTATAAACAAGTACAGAACGAGTGGAAGCCAGAAGAAGCGTCCCCTTTCCTTGGAGAGAGAGGGGAAGACTTTAGACATTACCTTATCTAGATTTGGGCAGACGTTATTTGTAATGAGATTAACGTCGTGCTCGGTAGGCGTGTCGCTGGCAATGGTGCTATAATCACCGAGGGTGTCGTTGTCAGTGTCCTCGTCAAGGTCGCGGTCAATAGAAGACTGCGCCGGTGAATAAGGCCGAAAGATGATGATGATGAAAATGAAGACATTTTTTTTGTATTCCAAAAGAAAATCAAAACACAGAAAATCAAATGAAAAATTAAGAGCACATACATATACTTCTTATACGGTATGTATGCATATATATATATATATCTATATGGTATTGATGTCTGTATGCAGGAACGAGTTGAGTGCAAATTGTCGCGACGCGAGACCTGCAAAGTGCGAGCGAGAGCGCAGATGGGGGCGAACTCACCTTGGCAGTGATTTTCTTCTCGGCGCGATAACGATTGCCTAAATTCGTGGAACCTCCTCCGATAATGGGACTGTCGACGCCGCCCACGCTCAGCAGACCGATGCCATTGCACTCGTTGTCGCCGAGCAGGCTCGAGTACTTGGAGGCCAGCGAGGAGGTGGTGTTGGAGTTGAGCGTGGACGAGGTGGTGGTGTCGTCCTTGTCCAGCGAGGACATGACTATGGCGGCCAGTGGCGTCGATGATGTCGAGTTGTTCGCTGTGCTGTTGCTCGTGTTCGTTGAGCCGTTCGGTTCGATCAGCGGCCACTTGGCGCGCGTCTTTGTCTGCTTCTCTATCGAACTGACTGCGGGCGGAAAATTTAAACATTAAAAAACATACAGCAGAGCGAGTCAAGTTTGCTCGACTGGGGATTACTTGCTACCCATCTTTTAGAAAGAGCGAAAAATTAATTTTAAATTTGATTCCTGAATAACTTGAGAGATGATAAAACAATTATATTGAAATTATCAGAATACAATTATCAGGTAGTTATTTGGTCCTTCACTTTAAAATTACTTTCATAATTATTTGTTATCCATTTTAATTGGTAAAACGCTAAGAGACAATTAATCTACTGAAGACACACGAAACGGGTGATAAAAGGAACATTACAACACTGTCAAAAATACTTTCATCAGTCTTATACCTAGTACTTTTTTGTTCAGTATTATAAAACTCTTCTACCCCTTCGATATTAATTAAATAATGCTATTAAACTACTTACTATATGAATCGGGAAAATCGGCTCCCTTGACGCGCAGACTGTTGATCTCGTCGTCGATCTGCTGATTCATGGCCGCCGCATTATCGATCACCAGCAGAATGTTCTCGGGCTTGATGTCCGTGTGGATGATGCTGCACTTGCTGTGCAGATAGTCGAGACCCTCGAGCACCTGCTTGATGATGTTGCGCACCTGTGTGATCGCCAGGCCCTGGTAGTTGTTCTTCACAATCAGCTTGTACAGACTGCAGCCCAGGGCCTCGAAGACGAGGCAGGTGTGGACACCGTTGACGCCGCGCACCGTAAAGTGATTCATCAGTCGGACAATGCGCTCCCGCTTCACGTCGAGGGAATCCGCATCGCGTATCGCCTCCAGCAGGCGAATCTCATCGGCCGCAGTCTCAATATAATGCGGAGCGCTCTTCACCACCTTCAGCGCCACGTACTTCTCATCCCTAAGGGCGAGCAGAGCGGTTTAATTAATCCGTAAATTAGGCAGGCATATCGACCACTCACTTGAGATCTCGACAGAGCCAGACTGTGGAGAAGTGACCCCAGCCAAGTTTGCGCACAACACGAAACCGATTGTCGAAGATGTCGCCAATCACGACGGGATGATAGCCACCACGGCAATACTGCGAGGCGTCCTCCTGCTCCTCATCAGAGCCGTACAGACTGCTGTCCGGCGAATCCGGGTAGATCTCATCCGTGGTGCTCAGCGTGCCGCGTGGCTCCGAGCTGCAAATAGAACAAGCAATCAAATTAGTTCGAGCAAGAATATTTCTGTCATCAAAGCATATTTCGATTTGATCCCAAACCCCTTTCGGCAAAGCAACCCACATGAAAGTGACCAGGTCCACATCCTCATGCTGCCCTCCCACGGGAGTTGCTTCTTTTGTCTCCACTTGCTGCTGCAACTCCAGCTGCTGTGGCTGCTGAGGCTGCTCCACAACCGTGGGCGGCAAATTAATCGTCAAGGGTTGCTCCCTGGGCGCCAGATAGTTCTCGAGTATGCGCTCCCTGGGCGAGATGGGCTCAAAGTTGAGGGCGGAGCGACGATGACCTTTGGGTCGCTGTGATTGATGGCGCAGTGCGATGAGTATCGGTCCGGCCGAGACACAATTGCGCTTCTTGGTGAATCGCTTGCGACGTCGCTTCTCCTCCACCTCCAGCATCGCCTCCGCTGCCGCCTCCTGCGCCGCCCGCTTCTCCTGCTCCGACACAAAGTTAAAGTCACAGCTCAGCTCCTTGGCCACCTCGATGGACTCGCCGGTCGGTGACTCAGTGACCACCACCACCGTATTCCAGCGCTTGAACAGATGCATCAGGTAGAGAAAGAAGAGCAGCAGGCAAAACTTCACGGCAAACACAAAGACCACATCCTGCGACAACGTTCCAATGATGTGATCCAGAAGCTGACTCGCTCTGCTGGCGAAGATCGCCAGCAGCTGATAGTAGTGGATGTAGTGCTGTCCCAGCTGCGACCAGTCGATGCTCCAGGGCAGCGACTGCGACTCCTGTGTGGCATTGGCCTCCTTGGGGCATGTGGCAGTCATGAGCTCGCCGCTGTGATGCATCCACCAGCTGTCCATGGTGTGGAATTACTGTTGCGATTCGATTGAGTGTTCGATTGGTCTTTTTATTGGATTTGCCGATTTTCGCGCCTACATTGCACCCCTTCACTCGCAGGGGGGAAGCGGGTGGGTGCGAAGGGTGGGTGGCTAACACCGACGACCTTGACTTTCTTATGCGTTGGCGGCTTGCGTTAGTTTTCGCATTGTTTTCGCACGCGTTGCAAACTGTTTGCACTTGACTTTTTTATTTGGTAGGCGCTTTTTTGTTTTATATCTTTTTTGTACTATTGAAGACGCCTTACATAACGTTGCCTCTGCCTCGGTCGCGTCGTCGTCGTCGTCGTCGTTGTCGGGGAGGTGGCAACGACGACGTGAACGTGAACGTGGAGGTAAATAAATAAATCGCACAACGCAAAAATTTTAATTATGAAAAGTATCTGTATCTGTATCTTTTCGTTGTTTGTTGCTCGTCGACCGTTTCGCTGGCGAGAATGTTGAAAACTGTTTGCGCTTCTGTTTTTCCCCAAGTATTTTCCCCCCATCAAATGAGCAAAAGAATTCAATTCGTGCCATCGTTTGGCGAGCATTTTCCTTCAGTTTGGTTCAGTTCAGTGTTGTTGTCACTACTACAACTAAAACTGCAGATACATACATATATACATAAATACACACATATGTATCTACTTATACTACATCCAAAATGTATCTATATTTTGGCGTCATTATCCAATGTACTTCATCAACTCGTCGTCGTCGTCGTCGTTGTCGCTGCCGTTGTTGACGACGCGTCGGCAAGTGCCGGTCATGGAATACAGAGCGAGCGAGCATGGCACAAGCGACTTCATTATCATCAAAGCGTTGATCATCATCATTGCGTTATCTTCGGCACTGTGCCAAAAATGCCCTCTGCAGAGGGGTATTCAACATGAAGGATTTCGATGTTCGACTTTGCATCGCATGCGTCGTCCGACTTTAATTTCAAGTTAATTTAATTTTAAAGAAAGCCCAAGCAGTCTGGGAATATTGATTTCTGCCCCTCCAACTCCAACGTTTGTTGTTAATAAAGCAGTTGTTCCATGCATGACTCACCCTAATGCACAAAGCGAATCACACACGCACCTTGCATCTTATGCTTAGCTCCCTCTCCCTCTCCCTCCCTCTCTCACTCACTCATTCACTCTCGCTCGCTCTCACACACACTCACTCTCAGTTTGCTGACGAAAAAAAAGCAAGTGTAATTTTCAGTCTCTGCTTTGGCTGCTGTTCTGTTCTTGTGTGTGGTTGTTGTTGCTGATTCCTCAATATTATTATTTATAGACGTGGCATATAAAAACAATAAATCGCTGTAAAAATATGTGCAAATAACATACGAGCCACTTTTGCGTGTGTGTTTTTACAGCTGCATTGAAGTGTGTGTGTGTGTTTGCGAATGGAAAAACGTCATAGTTTACTCAAATGCAGCATAGGTAACGGTTGCTTGGCATGTATGAATGCGAATGTACACACAGGCATACATATGCACGTGTGTGTGTCATTTGGCTTTCCTGCAGGGGGGCACGACGTCCGTTCGGCGTCACGTGGCGATTTTGTGGTTGAAGCAAATTAAAAACGTAAACAAACCAAAGTAACCGTTGGAGTGGTCGTTGTATCTATGTATGTATGTATGTACATACATATGTATGCCAGCTAGTGTGTATTTTGGTATACTCACACATTTCTACATGCGCTGGCGTGGGCGGAAAATAAAAGTTCGCTGCGAAGCTAACCGCAAATATCGAAAATAATATTGAAATTGTTGTCCTATTTGTTCAGTGAAAGCACAGTGGGCAGAAAAATAAAAAATTAAATCAATTTAAAATAACAACAAATTAATTTCTGTTAAATAAAAATATTAAAATAAAAAAATTTTTAAACTTTAATAAAAATATTAAAACCAATAAATTTTTTAAAAAATATGAACACAAATGGATATCAATATTTATGCTTAACAGGTTTATATTCAACCAAAAGAAAAATAAATTAATTTGTCTTCAAGTTTTCATTGTTTCGAAAATCATATTTTCTTATTAAAAACTATAAATGAATTATTGTGGAATATGTTTTAGAAATTAGTTAATAAAAAATTATTACAACTAAAAAAATACAAATTTGCCTTATAAAATGTAAATGCTCGTTTTGGGACAAGTATAATTGTGCATCTGCATACATATTGTACATCGAAACAATTTCTATGGTTCAATCATTGAAATGGTAAATTGAAGGTCTCGTTCTAATTTAGTCTCCGAGATCCACACCTCTCTACATATGGGCGGAAGGTCAGACGAACAAGGATAAAGTTTCGGCTGTTGCTATGTACATACAAATATAATGTAAATATACGTCATATGGTACTTAAGTATAAATAGTTGAAAAAGTCGTATATCCCTATATACTCTGTACGTTTGTTAAAACCTAATGCGACCATTAACTAACTAAATGCTCACTTATCGTTGGCAATTCGATCGAGTGATTAGGTGCAGCCCCTCCACGCTCCGCTCCGCAGCCGCCACTGTGCGCAGCCCTGGGAACACAAACACTCGGTTGACCTGTCAACACAATGCTGAGGAGGTGCTCATTGGCTCGGTGAATTTAATTGAGCCCACGTCGCGACGTGGCACGTGGCGAATGCCATTAAAGCCAAATCTAAAAATGAGTTTAAATCTATGACTAAGTCGAGGAGATGGTGCCACTCGCTGCCTAACGAAAAGTCTTTGCAAGGTTGTCGAAGGATGTGGGACATGGTATATGTTAAGTGATAGATCGAATTTATTTTAAGCTCAGCGGCAAACAACAAGTTCAATGACTACGAGGTTATGAGCAACACTATAAACAAATTTGTCAGATTTTCCAATGACTAATCTGTGCAAGTATTTTTCAAGGATTTCGAAAACAAAAATACGAATTTAGAGTACTAGACTGTAAACTACCCTTTTTTTATTTATTTTCAGTTATTAATGCATATTACAAAAAATTACTTTGTTGTTGATTTTCAAAGAAAAAAGGGCGTGGTTAGAAGAAAATATGTGTTGATTTGAGAAATTTTAGCCGAGTCCTACAATCCAAAATTCTAGTTTCTTAGAATGACAGCAATAAAAATGTAAAGACGAGCGAATAGGATATCTCACAAAGTGTAGTCTACATTACAGCGTCGTAGATGACTTCTACACATTTACATTTACGTATACTTAATATTTCTTCTACACATTTACACTTGCGTATACTTAATATTTCTTTGTTGCGCATTTTCAATGAACTTAGGGTATAAACTCATATGCATACGCAGACAAACAAAGAAGTTGCAAACAACGGACGATAGATGGCGTCACTGATGTTGTCCTTGTCGCTTTCTATACTAAACGCTTCCTGAATCATTTCTTTGTTTCATATTCGGGACCCCAATGATGTTATCTTTATTCCTCAAAATACTAAATGTGTCTAAACCATTTCTTTGTTTCTAATTGTAATATAAAGAAATGTCGCTGATGTTTTCCTCGTTGATTAGTTGTCCTTGTTCCTTAATAGCTTAAATGTCGCTTCAATGAATCATTTCCTTGTTTGAAATTATGGTTTAAGGGAACTTTATATCATTTGAATCACTTCTTTGTTCAATATTAGTTTAAGGAATCGTCACCACTGAAGTGCTTTCTTTGTTTTAAATTATAATTTAAGACGAGGTCATTAATGTTTATCTCCTTGGACTGTATACTTATTTCATTTCTTTGTTGTTATATGTTATAGTTTAAACTGAAGTTTAAATGTCGTTGTTTGAAATTAAAATTTAAGAACAAAGCACTAAGAAACCAAACGCTTCCGGAATGTATTTGCTTAATATTATAATAGTTCCTGGAATCGTTTCCTGGTTTGAAATTGTAATTAAGGGATATATCACCGCTATTTTGCTTGATGTATCCTGAATAATTGATTTGCTTAGAATTGTATGTTTCCCTTTTATCCCTTTCAGACTAAAAGAACAAGTAGATACTCACAGGCTGACGAAGGGTCCTCGCAGGGCCGGCATGTCGCGACGTCGGTTGAGCGGCGGCGAGAGGGACAGCGAGAGGAAGTCCTGCTGGGCCTTGTCCTCGTCCACGAGGCTCGTCGGAGTGCTGTAGATGCGCGTGGTTGGCAGATAGCCAATCTGCTGCAGAAAGTCGTCGCGATACGAGAGCTTCGTGGTCGACTGCGAGGATGTCAACGTGCCCAGGGACAGCGGCTGATGCACTGCGCCCGCGCCATGGTGATGCAAGTGCAGATGATGGGCGGACGCAACCGCCGGCGATGCCACATTCACATGGTGATGTGCCGTTGGATGGAAGTGGGGATAGGGTATGGGACCCGCAGTCGCTGTCCCAGCGTTGCCAGATCCACTGCCGCCGCCGCCACCGCTGCCGCCTCCACCGTAGCTGGCGTGTCCGTGGGCATGGGAGAGAAAGGGCGGCGCAATGATCTTGTCGTCGAAGCTGCGACGGAAGCTGAATCCCTTCAGCGAGTTGCTGTAGTTGCGATGCGACAGCGGCGAGCTGCCCAGATCGATGCTGGCCGCCGGACCCAGCAGCTTCATGGTGCTCAGGAAGTTGGGCGAACCGCCGCCGCCACCGCCGCCGCCCGCCGGACTCAGCGTCTGAGCTGGCGTCTGCGTCTTGCCACTGGCCGTGGCCGTTGCACTGCCCAGCATGCTGAGGGCGGGCGAGGTGCGCAGCTGGGGACTGCCGCCGGCTGTGGTCGAGGCTGTGGTGCCGCTGCCCACGGAGTTGCCCGACGAGAGCGGCGGCGAGATGGCGCTCAGCGTCGAGATGCCGCTGTCGCTGCTGCAGATGCCGGCCGGCAGTGTGTGTGTGTGTGTGTGCGAGTGCGAGTGCGTGTGTGCGAGCGTGTGTGTGTGCGCGTGTGTGTGGCTGAGTGTGTGGCTCTGGTTGTGCGACAGCGGCGTGTGCGTCGGCGAGATGAGATGATGCTTGTAGCCGCTGCCAGTGCTGCCATTGCTGCCGCCGCCACCGCCGACGCCGCCGCCATTGGCAGCACTCACCAGACCGGCCATGCCGCTGCTGGGCAACACTGGAGCCAGCTTGGCAAGTTGCCCAGAGTCCGTCGATCGAAGTTCGGGCTGTGCTCTGCGGTTCAAGACTTTCTTTGTTTACAGCGCTTGGCTTTGTTTTATTTTCTGTTATTTTTTTGTCGAGTTTTGTGGGGGAAAGATTCGCGTCGTGTCGCCGCCTAGCTACATGGCGTCCTCAGTCGTTGTTGTCGTCGTCCGCATCCTTGTCGTGGTGCTACTGCGGCTGCTTCTGCTTGGGCGGATTACGCGATGGGGCGAGCTCATTGCCGATTGGAGTCGACATCGCAGCGATAATTCGAGTACTTGGTTTTGTGTAGCATACTTTTGTGCGTAGGGAAAATCAATGAAGCCCCTCTCGCTCTCGCACGCGCTCTGTCTCACTCTCACTCGCTGCGGTACTGGCTATAACAACATTTTAATGCATTTTAAGCAGCCGTTTTTCCATTTTTCGCTTTTCACTCTGCTTTGTTGTAACCCAAATTGCGCATGAAAAATCAACACACATGCACACAAATGCCGTACACCATACACACACACACACGCACTCACACACCGACCGACACCAGCACCAACACCAACACGAACGCCTATAAATTTTCATCAACTGCTTTTCGCTTGGGTTTGGTTTCTGTGCTCTTCTCTTTATTGCGACCGTTGCAATTTGAAATGTATTTAGCTTGTGGCTTGTGGACACTTTTATGGCGATTTTCAGTGAATCTTGGAATTGGAACTAGCAATGAAAATTAAACACAATGTTAATAGCACTTTGGATTTTTCAGTTACAACTTTGCAGTGCGTCGCGCACGAACTCTCCGACTGCCTATCGGTTTCTGACCCGTAAAAACTCTGCAGCGAAGTTTCGCCTCCACTTACACTGCCCAGCCTCAGGTCTCGCTCTCGCTCTCGCTTTCTCTCTCTCTCTCTCGCAGTCAGTGGCCGAAGGACAGCGCATGTGTCGGCTTTACTGACTGCAAAACCATCTCCGACAAAGCACCAACCAAAACAAAACAAACCAGTGCAAGAGAGAGAGCGAGAGAGCGCTGAGCCAAAAAGCTTACTTCTTCTTCCATCTGCCGCCAGTCAGCTGTCAAAAGTTTTGCCATAACACGGTAGGAAAACAAACGGGACTCGGCCAGTTTGTTTACCAATGCAAAGCGAGAAATAAATGAGTTGAGCTTACAACAGGCTGCGAGCTTTCTCTGCAACTCGATGCGCCACTGACTGACCGACGTTCGCATACCCTAACTGAAAAGGCAAAAATTTGTGTTTGTTTATATAGTAGTTTTATTGATTTCGGTTTCATTCTGTTTTGTGGCAAATTTAAATTTGAAAACAATTTGTTAATTTTAAATGTAAATTTTGGAATTGTTTTTTTTTTTTTTTGTTGTTTTGTTTTGTTTTTCGCTTGGACTCGTAAGAACAATAAATACACACGCAAAACTTTAAAATTTAATTATCATTAATCGAATTTTATATAAGTAGTATATATAAGTATGTATGTATAGTTGTGGTATTGTAATTGTATTGCATGTGTGTATATACTGCATACATTACGTTGCTGGTTCTTCATAATTGATATCAATGATATAATAACATGCTCGATACTATTCAATTTGTTTGGGACTAATTGCGTTAATTTACAAAACACATATATATGCATGGGTGAAGAATAAATATTTCATTGTTATCGAATAAAATACGCGTATGCCGAAACAGAAGGCTAAAATCCAATATAATTTAAAACTTTTAAATAATACATATTTCTTTGTTAAAGTCTGCAATACTTTGTGGACACTATATTGTACTTTTGCAATTTTGAATAACATTTAAATGGGTATACTACTTTCGAGTGGCCTGGATTCAATATATATAGTGCTAGCAATTTCCATTTCAATCGGGTGCATTTCTAGACTGGTTTGTTTAACGTGACTTATGTATTTACATTTTGCAGTTCATAATAATGGGCCTCCTGCGATGCAGCGACCCATTGTTTAACAAGAGCAACAGTTTATTGGATTTTCTTTACATACATATTTTTTGTTTTAACAATTTAGTTTGTAAACCTATTTGGAAAATTAAAGAGACAATACACAAAATGGTCACAGGTTCCGCACGCCACACGAAAGAGCGATTGGGATTTAACAATAAACAATTACATTTTTCTTGAATTTTCTTCTTTTTTTTTTTTTAGCTAAGATGCAGATTGCATTCACAGAAACAGACACACACACACTCTCGCAAATGCAAAACTAAATTATTGAAATTTGTGTAAAATATATAAGCTTGCAGTTTCAACAGTTTACAATCCGATGCAATCAATTAAATCAGTTTGAATCAAATTGGAATCGAATCAAGGTCAGCAAATAGTCCAAAGTGTTTATAAATTTCGTTACGTTTCTTTATAAATATAGTGTATATATATAAGTATTTAATTAAGTTAACTTTTTGCTCGATCTCACTAAGGTTGACATACATATGTGTGTTATAATTGTAAGTACGCGTATATATATCATTGTTTGTTTGCTTGATACGGTATATGGAAATAACACTTTGGGTTAGTAGTATCTACGTAAGTATCAAATATCGTAATTGATTAGATAATATGCATTTGCAGATTAAATAACTACAGCATATGAATATTATGAATATTGATTACATATGATGAACTCGAATGTATGTGTATGCACCTGTGCGATGTGTAAAATATTTTCAATTCAGTTAGTATCTCTTCGTCTAGGATTTTGGAAATAATTGAGTTTGGATCGGATCGATTAAAACTTGCCAGCTGCCGCTTTACAATAAACATCATCATATATTTTTTTTTAAATTAGAATTAAGTTCTAAAGCTTACAATAAATATATATATAGTAGGTATGTGTGTGTATATTTTTTGTTTGTTTTGTTTGTTTCCATGCTGTCTAACATACCCAAATTATTAACAAAAGGTTGCATTTAATTTAAATAGTTCATAAAATGTGTGTGGCTGTTCAAAACGCTCTCATGAATTGGGTGTTTGTCTCGCATCAAGCATGAACCTAATATTTTTGCTTAACCATATCTAGATTGAAGGAAGAGAGAAGGGGGAAGAGAGAGAGAGATAAAAGTATAGTGAAAAATTAAAATATAATGTTAATTTGCGTCTCAAATAAAACAGTTCTGATTGGCAGTGCGATGATCTAATGTTGGAAATGGAAACAAAACACAAAACTAACTAAATAATCAAATAGTTGAAAAATATGTTTGTTGCTAAGATGTATTTACAATATGCTGCAATTCCATTCACATCTTCGAGAAGGAGACGAGTGCCTAATAAATCGATTGATTTACATAGTTACATATAGTTTTCGTAGGCAGTGTTATAGACAGTGCCCCATTCTTAGTATAATTGCCGACAAATGGATGATCTGATCTGGACGTTCTGAATGTCGTTCAAAGGTGCGTTGTTTATTACAGAAAGTCAGAGGCAGAGTCAGAATCAGAATCAGAATCAGAGAAATCAATGGGAAGCATATGACTTTGAATCATATATGTTATATTTTATGTATTATCTATTTCGTCGGATTTTCGCTGTTGAAATATGAGTGTCTAAAAATATACGTTTAGGTCCTATAACTGTGCTACATATGCTAGGACTGCATATAAGAGAGCTTATCCCTAGAAAGGTGTTACGAATTTGTTAATGCTTTATATTAATTATGTTTTATGTACGTTTCTCCCTGACAAGTGTGTTGGGGGAGCACAAAAAGTTAATATATATTTTGTATATATGTAGATATACAATATAGACTGGTTTTTCTTTTCTCAGTATCAAACTAATCTGTAATACATTCAAAAGAGTTTTTTACTGTGTGGTTTTACAATATTTCTTGTTCGTTTTGATTTATGTTAAATTTGTTTTGTTTGTTTTTTTCTCTGCATAGTTAAACAACAAGTTCGATGGTCATAGACGCTTTTGTTATTGTTTGTTTCGCATAACCTCATAGATCTCGTCATTATTATTGTGGTTGGGGTTGTTGTTGTCGTTGATGGGGACCAACTGTTTATATACCTGGTGTGTATGTGGTCTGTTCTGTTGTGTTCAGCGACGTGTTCTCGTTGGCAGCCACTGGAGCTCCGGTGAAGGGATTGACGCCAACAGCAGCACCGCCTGGTGGCGGCATAGCAAAGACGGGTTGTCCTCCGGGCTGCTCTCGTGGCTGAGTGGTCACAGGAGCCCCTCCAGCACCCAGATTCACATCGTCGAGATCAGCGTCCTCCTGCGTACACATAAATACGTTATTATAAGTGGCGATAATAGCGATAAGTAATTGTAGATCGCAAGTCGGTGAATCGCTGTGTCGGCAGAGTGGTTGTTCATCAGCATTTTGTTTAGTCAACGAGTTTTCTAGCGGCGGTGTTGTGGTGAAAGCCGTTTACAAAGCAAGTAGAATATTTATAATTTACAATGCGCTCTCTGCTTAAGCGAAACTTAAAATGGCCAAAAATAAAATAAACATAGTAGTACAATTAACAAACAAATGCTACGTAAGAGATATGCGAGTTCATTTACCCATTTAACCAGCCCCATAAAAACAGTTCACCAATTTATCGCTTCATTTTTATCAATACACATAATTTACTATATCTCTTCCCATCTGATGCACACACACATTTATGTCACTCAAGTTTCTGATAGGACGTCTAAATTTTGAGTTAGGATGGTGGTGGTTGCAGTTGCAGTGAGTTAGTTAGTTATTGTAATCATTACTTGGTTTAATACAGTTGCACATTTGTGGATTTTGGATGGTGGATTGTACATGGGTTGCCCTGAGATCATGCCGTGCTCGTGCCGGTGTCGATTCCTACTAATTCAATACTTACAAGACGTGGCTGCTGTCCCAGATGCGGTGGCAGATCGCTGGCCTCTCGATTGCCATCGCCGCGCTGCACCGCAGCAAACATATCACATATAAATATATATATTTACGAGTACATTGGTTATATTCGGATCCAAAGCCGGATCGCGGATCGTTCGTTGTATATGTATATGCGATATGAGAGGCGCGCAGACGCATTTGTGTGTGAGGTAGTAGGTGGATATGATGAGTCGATCGAAAAAGGTAGTTTGAGAAAAAAAATAAACAAACATAGAAAAGTAAATTTGTTGTTTGGTTTCTTTTCTCCTCCAGAAAATAAAATTGAAATTCAAAAGAATAATAAAAGCACAATATATAATTAAGCAAAATCTTAGTTTTCAAGAAGAAACTTGTGACGACGTAAAAAAAAAACAAGAAAAGCAATTTGTCTGACTGTTTGGCTCTAAACAAATCATAATCGATATAACCAAAGAGAAGTGCTCTAGATCGATCGAATTGCATTAATATACAAAGATGTATTTATTGTATGTGCTATACAAAATTATGATTCCAGAAATAATTATTCAAAGTCGATTGAAAGTTGAGTAAATATTTATATGTGGTTAAAGTACAGAGACGTTGAAGCATTTGATGATTTTCGTGGTGTCCGCATTCAATACAAACAAATAAATAACAATAAAAAAAATGGAAATGAAATAAAATCAGACAAGAATAAGAGTAATAGTAACTGAAGATAAATAAATGATTGTTGAATTGAGAAATGATCGAAACATTGGTGGGGGTTTTGGTGTTAGTTGTGTTTACCTTTGCCATTGTCAACAACTTTTCGCTGATTTCAAGAAACAGAAAGAAAAACTCAAACTACATACTTACCCCGACAAAACTAAGAAAAGTAACAGAGTGCAAAGTGATAGATAGACAGAGCAAGTAGAGAGAAAGAGGCGAGGCAGTAAGAGTAATAATAGTAGCACAAGTAAATACTTATAGAGAAATCAAATTGAACAATGAAAGCAACTTGAAATCAGGCTGTCGGATAGTTACAACCGTCGATACAAAAAATTAAGATTAGAAATACGGTTAAAAAGAAATAGATACTCAAGGAAAAATAATAAAGCATTTATTGATCGATCAATGTGCCGATTAAGCGATTTGCAAAAATGCCAGTTAAATTTAAGCATATGATTAGCTAATAAACTACTTTTGACTAAACAATTGCCTCACAAAAATCATCAAAATGAGTTGAGTCCTGTGTGTGTTAGCGTATGTGAGTTCATGTGTGTGCTCTTGGCTCAAAGGTATTTGCCAGCTTTAGATAGTTAAGTTTATCAATGTCGTTTGGTTATTGTATGTACAGGTGTGCTCGTGAACGCGTGTGTGTGTGTGTTTTTGTGTGTGTTTGTGATGATAGCATATTTATTGCCAGTTAAGTTCAAATTGAAATCGATTGGTTTTCTTGTTTTCTTTTTTTGTTGTCTTTTTTTGCATTAAATTAAATCTGGAGGGTTAGTAGTAGTAGGTGGTAAGTGGTAGGTAGAAGGTAGAGTAGGCAACCAATAAGTAGTGCAAATCAAACTTCACTCACATTTAAATGTGAATACTGATCGTGCGACTCGTTCACCGGTGGCTTGAACTTGCCGCAACAGAAGTTGCAACAGCAGCAGCAGCAGCAACAACAGCAGCAACCCGTCAACACAGTGCAGCAAATAACCAAGGCCTGTCAAGAGAGATTTACAGATCAGCATTAGAGAATGTTTATTGCTGTGGAATTTGTGCTCCTCCCACTCACCTTCACCGCTGGCGATGTGACCACAAAGTATGCATTCACATTCTCCTCGCCGAACTGCTCGGCAATGTAGAGACCCAACGAACCATAGTTATCATAGATATTGCGTTTGGTTTGATCGCTCAGTATCGAGTGTGCCCGATTGACCTCCTTGAACTGCTCTCCACACGAAAAACAAAATATATAAATAAGTCAATTAAGTTAGTTGATTAAATCATGTAGGTCACCTTGTCGGCAGCATCAGCGTTGTCAGGATTTTTATCTGGATGGTACTTAAGTGCAAGTTTTCTATAAGTCTTCTTGATGTCATCAGCTGTTGCTGTTTTCGGAAGTCCCAAGATCTCATACAGCGAGTCGCCCGATGTGCTGAAAGGAAAACCAACAATTTTTTAATTTCAACTTGTTTCACAATCACATGTGGAAATAATGCTTAACTGCTAATTGCTTATTAATTATTGTGGGGAAAACCACAGCAGCTTATCAGTGAAAGTTGTAGGGATTTTTATTGTTGCACCCTGCACTCATTACAAAAAAAGGGTATTACAGTTTTGTGGAATGGTAAGTAATCAATTAATATATGAATATATATTCAGTCAATATTCTTCACTTAATAGGATAAACTGAAAACTGTGTAACATAAGAATATCTCGAAAACCTTTATATTTATAAAGTATATAAATAAACTTAAACTAAACAAATTATCTGCGGCTGTTCTATCCCCCTTGACCTTCTATTTTTAAATACAATTGAATATATAATTAATTACATTTTCTATTTGTGCCCGTCTTTCTTTATTTTTTCAAACTATTTGAACTAAATACGTAAAATCCGACGTATTTTAGATTCTTAATCAGACCAAATTTATATTGCATTTTCATTATCATATTCCGATCGCCAGCAAATCAAATCAATAAAAAAAAACTGACTAGCGCAGTTTTCCAGTTACAGCCTTGAGTCACGAATTGTTCTAACACAAATTTACTGCGAATGGTTAGCGAACCCAGAAGTCAAGTTCATAACATATACATATACTATATATAGTCGTGCATTCTTGGCCTCTGCTTGCAAAATCAACACAGCCAATTGTGGGGTGGCTATACATTATATATGTACATGAACAATACGCCTACTATGCGATCCCTTAAGCAACGGCAGACAACAACGTAAGGCGGCGGCTGCGGCTGCTGTTGCTGCTCTTGCGGTTTGTTGAACTATTATTTACTTGCTGTGCACGTAGCGACAAATAAACAGTTGAGCTCGCCTGCTATTCCCATGTTGCGACTTTGCTGCTCGCTGATGACGATGACTAAGCGCGTCCGTTACGACGACGACGGCCAGCGCTGCTATTGATGTTTTGTTTGTAGTTTGGCATTTCACAGCAACAGCAACAGTTAAAGGTAATGCAACACGCGATACAGTTACAGGCTTGGTGTTGCCCCTGAGAGTTGGCGGTGGCATTGGACAGCGTCAGAACGTCAGAGGGTTAGAAGGTTAGGGCGCAGATGGGCGCGGTTGGGCGACTGTGGGATGCGTACGCAGCAGCAGCAGCAGCAGCCACAGCTGGCAACTACTTGGCATTGATGACGCACCCGCAAATGCAGCCAAGATGCCACATTCCCCCCTTCCCCACCCCTTCCCACTAACTGCAGATTTGAGGGCAGTTTAGTTGTGTATGGATTTTTATACCCGCTACCCATAGGGTAGAGGAGTATTATAACATAGTGCCAACATCTCCCTTCCCATAAAGTATAATTACCCTTGATCTGGGTCAACAGTAAAAACGATATAGTCATGTCCGTCTGTCTGTATGTATGAACACTAAGAGCTCAGAGACCATAAGAGTTAGAGACCCCAAATTTGGTATCAATATTCGTGTACATCCTACGCAGATCAAGTTTGTTTTAATTGTTAGCCACGCCGCTTTCTACCCCTCAAAAAGAAAAAATCTAAAAACGTGCGTAGTTTTGAAGCTAGAACTGCGAAGAGCTTTCTGACAATTAGGATGTGAACGGTCGGAAAACATAGAATTGTATATTATGGTTTATTTTCAACGGAATAGTATATTCCACACAAAATATACTTTTCAGTATAATTTTTAAGTACTCGTATAAGAGTTTTGCAGTCTCCCAAAACGGGTAGCGGGTATCTCAAAGTCGAGCACACTCGACTGTAGCTTTCTTACTTGGTTTTAGACTATTTTTGCATACACATACACACATTCACTTTCATTCGTACAATTATGCTTGCTTGAATGTAACTGAGCCGGTTATGCGTGAGCACAACAGTAAATCTACGTGCTGATAAGCGTCAATTGTGAAGAGTGGGGTGGGAAGGAGACAACACTCAGTCCAAGAGAGCGCAAAGATCATTTGCAAGAGAGTCTGACTTGAGTGTGTGTGTGTGTGTGTTGTGGGAAAGGATGGCAGCACAAGGTCAAGGACACACACTGGTGGTCGCACTCGCACACACAGGCTGCAAATGAGGCAATGCAGCCCACTGAGAATTGGGCCAAAGAAATGCCGCTCGAGCATTACTCATGCTCAATTTTAATTTTGTTGTTGTATACATATGTACGCACTTATCATCGAGTACATGTGTGAGTGCATGTCTGTGTGAATGACGACGTCGAGACTGGGCATGAGTGCGAGGCGAGGGCGAATGGGGACACACAAGCTGCTAAATATTTAGTGGCTAAAACCAGCTAAAACACTCGCAATACAAAGTTGTTATAGATAACATTCTGGTGCAAATGTTTGAGAGTGTGAGTGAGAGACAGACAGAGAGAGAGAGGGAGAGCGCACTTGTTGTTATCACAAATCATCGGCAGCGAGCTTGTGTAATTTGGATGAGCGATATTCAATAAATTCCGTCAGGTTCTCAGCAAAACACGTCGTTCAACTCGATGTGAGAATGTGAATTAACATGTTCGAATTAGCTGAATGCACGCACACACACACACACACAGCCACATACATATGCTCTCGCTCTCTTCATCTCTCCCTACTCTCTTTGTTTATCCTAAGAGTAATCCAAAGGAATTCAATAAACGGCAGCAGGCGATGCCTGCGTTTCAGCTGCTGTTGTTTCCTGCTGCCGCCGTCGTAGTCGTCGTCGTCGCCGTCGTTGCTGCTGCTGTTGTTGCGTGGAAAATCAATTGAACGTCGGCAGCGCTGCCGCCGTCGCTGCCGCTATCGCTGGCGTTGGCAACGCGCATCTGCCATCTGCACCGAGTGTATTGCTGTGTATGTATGTGTGCGCAGAAAAAAAAAGGAATTGAGGAAAAGCATTTGCAAATTTTGCACTTACGACAGTTTTCTTTTATCCATGCCACCTCCGCTCATATTGCCGCTGTTGTTGCTGTTGCTATTGCCGCGTACCTCTTTCGATACGATGGGACCGCTTTTGCTGACAATTAATTATTAACACTAGCTTTTTTTTGCACGCACTCACACAGTCGGGAAACAACACATTTGTTAAATATAACAAATATGACAAACTTCTCCTAGCTAGGGGTGGATGAATTGCGATTTCGCAATCGATATATCGATAACAATAAATATGACAAACTTCTAAGCAATTGTGCAATTGGAACTGCTCGATAAATATACTGATTTTAGTATATTTACAGAAATATCTGGAATATTTCGAAATTGTATTTCACTTATTGAATGACCAATATTTACAGCTTTCAAATATAATTTGTTGAGTAGATGTGTGCTGCCTTTTATAATATACAGTAATGCCTACAATACTATCTTCAATTGCTCTGATTACTGATGAGAGCGTGCCGCTCAATTCACGCACGAGACAAGCAGAGTAGTCAAAGCGCTGCACTCGATAGTTATGAAATCGCTATGTCGCATAAACAAATGCTGCTAGAAATTGTCAATAAAATACATCTTAATAGCAATCATTTATAGATGGGCTTGAGACGGTATTCATTTATCGGTAGCACGATTGCAATAGTTGTGAATCGATAATAACATTAATCGCTATCGCTATAACTTTTATAGCAAGAGTGTGACCATTGCAGCCGCAAGTCCAATTAGAATTCTGCCGCCTCGAGTCAGTGTTGATTTGGCGGTTGAAATTGTCGGTTGTCAGTGTGTTGGCAGTGTGTAAGTGAATTTGTGTTTCGAATTTCGCAGTAAATGGCACACAACTGTTACACATTCGAATGTTAGAGACGAGCAAATAAAATCAAAGTGAATCGCGCGTGCAGTGTTTCTATAATTTACAAAATAGTTTCATCAGCAACATTATTTCTTTTTCTGCTCACCTTTTGCATGCTCAACATCTGCGACTGCAAAATGTTTTGGAGGCCCGTTATTAGCAACAGGTGTCGGACAAGCAATGTGTTTTTTGTTGTGGTTGCTGTTGTTGTTGTTGTTTCTCTTCGCGCGATCGAACTGAATGTAAAGATCTGCTGTCTATAATGCGATGAGGGGGAGGGAGGAGAAACTAGGAGATCTGTGTCAAAAATGTGGCACTAATAAATTATCGCACATTCATTCGCATTGCAAATAAAAGAGCGCAGCGAAAAAAGAATATATCTAGTTTTCAACTGTACCGTACAAAATAAATGTTTTGCGTGTTGAGTGCGTGCAATTTTTGTTAAAATATCGCCACCAACATAGAACGTGACAAATTTCTTAAAGCGCTCCAACAACAACAACGAGCATAAATTCACACACACACACACATGTATGTATCTACATATGTGTGTGTGTGTTCACAGGCGCATAAAATTAATAGGAAAACTTTACAATTAAGTTAGTTATCGTCATCGCCAATCGAGGCCTATCGAGGAGTTCCGTTAGGATCCTGACTCACGTACGAATAGATGTGTGTGTGCGTGTGTCAACTTTATTTCTGTTTGTTTGCTTGTATGTGTATTTATAGCGCAATTAGCAAATGGTCTAAAGTTGTAAATTTATGCCAATATCCATATTGCAAATCCAATTAGCAGTCGAGCGCAAATAAAGCAATGAAATACGCGTCGCTAGCTTTTACCGTTACACATTTATCGATGTCGCTGCCGCTCCCGCAGATGACACGCCCACGCACAACGTTTCGCCCACCCACAGAGTGCAATTTGACAACTGCAGAAATACGTATTGACAATTCTTATGCAATTACGCACAAAGTCCCACTCAATGGCCATTTAAATAAATTTCGTATGCAACGACCAAATAATTGATAAGCGTCATACAAAATTGCAAGTCAAACAACAACAAAAGCAGCGACTGCAGCGACGTCGACAACAGCTGCGCGGTCAGCGCCTACTTCTGATTCCCTCTCTAAAAACCAAAAAAAAAAAACGAAAGTGAGTACAAAATGCACACAGAAAAATACAAAAACAAAACACAACAGTTGCCGACACAAAACAATGCACAAAGCAAAAGATGAAAAAAAAAAAGCTCGCAGCGCATTGCAATTTTTGTTGTCCACAATCAAATAATATTTACGAGAGAGCCCCCAAAAATGAGTCAGTATCAGTGTCAGGCGCGTGGCGCTTCGCTGCATGCCTGAGCGTACGACAGCGCTGCTGGCGCCGGCAGCAGCAGCAGCATCCATCATATAGGCATCAACAGCTTAGCAGCTGAATTGTGCTACGATCGTTGTAGCAGTGGGAGTGAAGTCGCTGCTAGACGTGTTCATGCCGTTCTTTTTGCACTTCTTTTGCTCGCTGTGCTTGTGGTTGGTGGCCACATGACCAAAGCAATGAATGTGCGAGTGAGATAGCGCGCGTTTTGCATTTACTTTTCGCAGTCGCAGTCTCAGTCGCGTCGCTGCTGCTGCTGCTGCTGCTGTCACTGACCACACTCAACGGCATATGGACAGCTGTTGTGTTGTTGTTGTGGTTTTGAGAGCTTTTCAATTTGACGCTAACGCAGACAACCATAAAGCATAAGCAGATCAAGTGCAGCTATAAAAATGACTAAGAGAATTAAATTTGCGCGATTTGCGCAATTTGTTGTGGTCTTTGAACCCGCCACGATAAGCGGCAGACGTCAGGGAATTATCCTTATCAAGCACTAGACTCGAAAAATTTAAATGGGCGCAAACAAACTGTGGTATATATGGGGGGAGCTCATCGCGATGATTAGCGAAAGTGGGCCAAGAGATTATGCAGATTAAGTGGCATGCAGACAACGTGCAGCATAAAAATGGCCCGCAAATTACCCGCAAACACATTCGCTTGCCACCTGCCACCTTGACGTGGCAATATGCGAATTTAATTAAATTTGTATGTAGATGGCTTTTCAATCAATCCCGCAACCCGATTGCTTGGTTAACCAACCGTCCAAGCGAGCAACGCAACCACCGCTGCGCAGACTTTGGCTTATCACTGGCAAAATGCAAAGCAGACAGAGACACCCGGACAATGTCGCTGTCTCTGTCGCACGCCCTGTTGAACATTTCAAAATGTTCACCTCAGCCCGACATATGTTACATTGTTGCTTATCACAACACTACGTTCCACACACTCCCCAACAACAGCAACGACAATGACGACAACAGAAACCATGCCTCACCCAATGGCACAATTTCAGTTTGGGGGCTTGGTTGCAATGCGGAGTCACCTGGGTTGGGGGGAAGGGTTACAGGGGGAGAAGAGCGTTGGACAGGTGGAAAAGTGAGTCGCTTCCCAGTTGGGTTTGCTGCGCTGTCGGCATCCCATAAAAAGGTTCACAAAAAATTAACATAGCCATAAAAACAAATTCGCAAATTGACGACAAAAAATAACACAAAAAATGAATGTTACAGCCATTTTATTCATTAGGCTGCACATTAAATACCCTTCGCCTGCAAATCGTAATTATTAGACGCAAATTGTTTTTTATAAAGATTCCCTCAAGTGTTTCCCTTGAATGTTTTAAATGCGCAACGATTACAACGTTATATAGAAACATTTCTAATGTGCCTGATGTATTCGATGAAAACTTGAAGGAAATAATCTCAATTGATTTTGATATATTACTTAATTCGAAATATTTCCTTAATTATTTCTTAATTTGAAATATTTTCTTAGGCAAAAATATTTTACAACTTCTACTAAATTTTATTTTTATTGTCATCGTTTTCAAGCCATTTTGGAGATCGAAATTAACAACATGATGATGTTCAAAATACTTCGAAACTTTTCTGTAGGCAAAAATATTTCTACTCAAATTTGAAATTATAACTTGAATTTAAATTGGTTTCGAACTTGATCATTTTTAAATAATTATATTGAAAACTCTTCAGTTATCATATTATTAATACAAGTTTTAGAATTCAAATGTAATTAAAGATTAACAACGAGTTTTGATTAGTTATTTTCATTATCAAAGTGAAATTAAAACGAAAATTTTCACTAGGCTTAAATATTTTTTACAAATTAGATATTACAGCTTCAATTCAATTTGAATTTTATTGTTTCCAGAAAATATATTAAAAACCAATAAGAACTCGAATTAATGCTCGAAATTTTAGAAGTGTAAATTGTATAATCAACATTTTTTGTTAAATGAAGTGCAGTTTAATGTCAACAGCAATTCATCACTGTATTTTATAAGCCACATTTGTCACTGAGTTAGAACGTTTCTGGTATTAATGATTCATAAATCTAATCAGCATTACAGCTTCAATTCAATTTAAATTTTATTGTTTCCAGAAAATATATTAAAAAACAATAAGAACTTGAATTAATGCATGAAATTTTAGAAGTTCAAATTGTATTATCAACATTTTTGTTAAATGAAGTGCTGTTTAATGTCAACAGCAATTCATCACTGAACATTTCTGGTATTAATGATTCATACATCTAGGCAGTTCTTTAGTCGCATATACCCGTAGGTTCCCCTAGTTACTATACATAGAAATTACACCCACCCCATTTGCCCGTCTAATGGGCGCCGACTTCTCAACGACTGGTGGGAGGGGCTCGAAACCTGTCCGTCGTTTTGGCCAGAAACATTTCATTGTGACGTCACAGAATAATGCTTTAATGCCAGCGCAATTTTCTCTTATCAACTTTAATGCGAAATCAACGCATTCGACGCTCATTAACATACAGCAAGCAAAATAGGAAACACGAAGAGAGGAAAAACCAGAAAGATAAAGGAAAAGTCAAAAGAAACAAAACGAAAAGAAAAGAAATTAAATGAAATGAAATTGTTGCGATTTCATTTCTAGTTAGGCCAAAGTGCGAGTGTGTGTAATGGCAATATTTATGGGGAAGCCGTCGTCTAATGGCCAACAAAATCACAGGCCCAAACAGGCAAAAACAATGGCAGGACACGCTGCGACATCTAATGGCCCACCTACAGAGGGCTCCAAGCGAGGGGGAGGGAGGCACTTCTACTTTATGGGGCAGGCCAAAGTGAAACCGAGATTGAAGTGTGCGATGTCGGGTCTCGAGTAGTCAAATTAAGATCTTAAGCCGCCCAACAGCTGAGACATGAGCGCATTTAAAGCGCGCTGCCAGCTGGGAAATGGAAAATGGAAAATGGAAAAACTTGTGATAAGCTGAACGGAAGCGAATGAGATTGAACTTGATTGCAGAACGGCTAATGAAGCTACAATTAGCGGGCGAAAACTTTGAGGTTGTGTCGAAACTTTTGTCGCCTACTTTGCGGCGCACCTGTGAAAAGCTTTTTAGCTTATCGGGGGGCCATCGCATTGATCATCAATCGTTATCCAAGACGGCCAAAGACCGGCAACACATGCGGCCATAAATGTGTTACGCGTGCCCAATATAGATATAGATATAGACACAGATATAGAATCTAATATTAGTCAGAGGAAACGCACTGATGGCCAAAAGATAAACTCAAGTGCAGAGAGCGCAATTTGCCACATTTAAATGCAATTTGTGACAGTTTCGCTTTAGCGCGACTTTCAACTGACACAGACGAAGTGGCAAGCGGGGGAGTTGAGGGGGGTGGCAGGAACTTGTTGAGATGCCGAAGATGCCGCTGTCGACCCGCTTCACGAATAAGTCAAGACATAGCTGCACAAAGGAATTTCTTTATAATATCAGACACAATCAAGTGCAGCAGCAGCAACAAAAATGCACAACAACAATACGACTCGAAGAGGACACACATAAATCCCTTGGAACGTTGCGTCTTGGGCTTTAAACTAGTGCGATTTATGCTGGCATCTTTAAGCACTCGAGTGTAAGATTCGTTCTTGGTTTTTTGTTTAGTCCTGACGTGCTCCGGCAAACTTTTGGACAAGTCACTCTGCAGCAAAGTAGAATACCAAGTCCTTATCTAGCAATAGGCAAAGTTGTCAACTGCTGCTGCAAACAAAAATAAATGAAAAGAGGAAGATGGAGATTGTGGCATGCCCGCATGGCGTATACGCAATATTATGTGTGCACGTGCGTCAACAACTTGGCTTTAAATTGATTTTCAAGTAATGAATGAGTCGAATGCCTGCCTAACGTCCATCACCATCAACCCGGCTGCCACGCTCCCATTCCTGCCAGTTTGGGCCAGTGACTAATGAGTACGCCCTTTTCACATACCCTCAACGCGTTTTAAAAGGCCAAACGAGGGTCTTATGGGTCAGTGAAGGTGTATGCAACAGGCTGAGTTCGAGGTCAACAACCCTGACATATGTATACTCGAACAATCGTACTATTTAAGGCTATATTAGTTTCGAACTGTCGTTACGTGATTTCTTCATTGTCATGCGCAAATAATAATTAATAATCAACTGAACTTTTTGAAGAGTATTTCCTGAAGCTTAGACTCGAATTCGTTTACGTTATTTTGTAAATTCTATAAGTGTGTTTATATTGAGTTTCTAGCTGCAGAGTATCTTATAGTTGCGTACTCTCTTTCTTTACTCTCATCCATTTTAAATGAGCAAAATGGGTTGTATGTAAAATGTGTATAATATGCGCTGCAATTCAATATTCCTGTCGTCCGTCTGTCCGTCAGTATTAAATTATATATCTCGTGAACTGTAAGAGCAAGAGTTACTTAATTTATCATGGGTCTTCCTCTACATTATACGCAAATATTAGGTGAGTGTGCAGAGTGTTTTGCAGTCGATCACGTCCTCTTCTCACTTGTTTCTTTTTATTAATTGTTGTTCGCCTTATTGCCTGCCAACGTTACAAGAAGCCAATATAGTATGCGCCCCGGCCAAAGGGCCGTTGGCTCTTGGTCTCCAGGAAGTAGATGCCTGCTGCTCCTTGCCTGCCTCCGTCGGTTTCCTTGACACCCATGCGCAGCGAGGACCAGCGACAGTTCTGGGCACTCATGTGCTCCACAGCACCGCAGTGGGCGCAAAAGAAATTATTCGCTGGCGACCACATCTCCACAGCCAGATCGAGAGCACGTTCGTGGGCAGAGGCATCGCTGTCGCAGCCTGGCTGCTGCTGTCCACCATTCGGATAGTAATCCACATGGCCCAGTGGCTGCATTGTGCCCAATCCGTTGCCATTTGTGTGCAGCACCTCGACGTAGGCGGCGTCCTGTGCTGAGAGTTGATGCGTCAGCTCGACGCTATCTCCGCTGGGATCGAGGGCAACGATGTGTGAGAATCGCTTGCCGAGCTGTTGCTGCACTTGCTCCGCCGCAGCGCCGGCCAGATGAGCGCCCTCAGCGAAGCCGACGAGTTGTTGATGGGATAGCGGCACGTCAAACTGTTGATGCAGCAGAGTGATGACGTTGCTCACGCTGCTCACGAGCTGGGATTCGCTTTGCGCCTCTGTCGAATCCAGGGCGAATACGTTGCAAGCCTCGCGTTCCAGCAGCGCTGCTGCCAGCTTGAAGAGCTGCTCCGCTGAGTTATTGCTGCGCCAGCTGGGCAGCAACAGGCTGCGAGTGGAAAAAGGGTTTGCTAGAAGCGCTGTAAATTATGGCGACACATGGATGACTCACACAATGGGCTCCGGGGCGTAGAAGGAGGAGCGCAGCAAGGATTCCACCTCCGGCCGAATGCGCTGGGGCGTCTGTGGATTGCGTCGCGTGTAGAGCAGATAGTCAGCCTCCGCTGCGAATGCATGAGAACTTTGGCGGTCTAAGTCGGTCGATGACGTCGCTTGTGATCATTGAACTCACCTGTGGCCGGTGTCGCAATTAGCGCCATGGCCAGAGCCGCTGGCAGCAGGCAGCTGAGCATTACCTTTGTGTATCGCATATTGTGTTGAACTGAGGCGTTGGACATCGCAGGCATTCCTCGGATCGATTGCGACGCCATCGACAGCGACTGATTAGATTGCCCGCTGCCAGCGCGTTTATGGACCAAGTCAGCGATAAGGGCTGCTTATCGAATTAAGCCAACAATGAGACACCATTGACCATTCGGCCGCTTGGCCTCTATCGGACAACGCTCGGATAATTCTCTCACGACACCAAGTGTTATTTATGGCCCCTGTTTATACCAGATACTTTTCCAAGTATAAAGGTATCTTCAATTTGTGACTATCATAAATAAATCTCAGCACCTATTAAGACTACTTCGTCAATAGTTCTGGCCACCCTTCTGTCGGTCTTACACTGATTAAACAATAAAGAAAACACATTTGCGATAGTAATATTAAAGCTGAAGATTAGACGTTTTGGTAATCATAATAATAACAATGTTTTTTTGAATGCTTTCTACGAATTTTACAACGATCTGATAAGAGGTAATTGTGGAAATAGTGTGATAATCGGGAACAACAATTTCGCTACTTTAATCGCACTATGTTTATATGCCTACACAGCGAGAAAAAGCGTTATTAAATCTTGAGTGACTTATTATTTTTATTTCAATTTAAAAATTGAAATATTTTAAAACCAAGTTCTTAGATTTAGAATATTTTAAAAGCATTTCGGTTTTATTTTTTTTATATGTATTTATTAATATTAATTGTGTTTCCACATTTTATTTGTTTACTTATCATAACTAAAATTGTTTTTCAATATTTTTTGCTTTTCTCAAAGTAACCGTTTAATACTGAGAGTATATTTTACATTTATTCCCTTCACTAAAAGTGGCTCACGAATATCTCTCAGTATCTCACTCTAGACAGACATTTGTGATTTTATTTATATTTAGTTAGACTTCTTTTAAATATTAACCAATTCATATCCATTATTATATTTAGTATTCATAATAACGTTTTTCTGTTTTCGCCAAAAATGGTTATCTTAACCTTTTTCTATTTTTACCAAAAATGATTATCGGATATCTCCACACTAGACTGACATTTGTGATTTTATTTATATTCGGCTACACTGCTATTATATTATAGCTTTTTCAAATTTACCAGTATATATTCGATATTATATTTATTATTCAAATTTTCTTCTTTTGATTTACCTATTTTGGGCTTCACTAAAAATGGTTATCGGATATCTCGCAGTAGAGCAGTCTAAACTGTAGCTTTCTGGCTTGTTTTTGAGTTTGTCAAATTAATCAAAGCAGCGCAACGTGGCACGGCAGGTGGAAGCAGTTGAACACGCCGCGCTGCCGTTGCCCCTGGCAGCTGCCACCTGCTGCAACAAATTGCATTTAATTGCCTGACAGATCAATGACTCGGGCTCAGATGCAAAGCACTTTAGACGCACGTCGTCTGCAGTAGCTGCAATTGCTCCACAGAGAGTGAAGTAGAACAACTGCGCTGTCAGATTGGCAGGGAAGTCGAGAGGGGAGGGCGTGGCATTGTTTGCTCAGCTCAACTGTCAGTAGGCGTGGCAGCCAGCCGCCCACAGTTGCCCGCCCTGGCCCAATGCTGAATGGTCATTAGCCGCCCCCGAGTCGGACGCACATCACAATGATGATGATGACGTGTGGGACTCGTTGCAGCTGTGCGAATTCACAAATTCAACAGAGGCAAGGCACAAAGTGCAGACAAAATCTGGGCAACTGGAGCGTGTGTTGCCATGGAGCAACTCGAAGAAGTGCAGAATAAATCGCTTGCGAAAACGGTCTGTCAAGTGCACGCGGCAAACAATTAAGCCAACAAACAACACCCTGCCACGCCCCCAATGTTCTCGCACACACACAACACACAAAATACACACTTTCTGCCAGCTCAATGGGCACGTCAAGCGATTTGGGGCTCATGCTAGATTTATGGATAAACGCGCGTTATTAAACGACGCAGGCTGATGGCGGCCCATTTATAACCAGGCTCAACAGACAGAAAGCAGAGCAGCGCCACAACGAACGAGAGTGATCGACTCTAAGACACCTGCTATTAGTTTTCTTAAAAAAAAGAACACTTCATCTATTTCGATTTAAGGGGCGCAGTTGAGATGTGGATATTCTTGAGTTGCTTACCATACTAACCAGGGACCGTAAATAATGATTAATTATATTTTCTAAATTAAAAATCACTTTGAATTGAGCTACCACAACAACAAGTACCTCGTTATAATCATTTTCGACAATCCTTATATATCCGTCATTTTCTTCAAACACAATCATTAATTTTAAGTGATTGTCTTTAAAGCATAATCATTATGTGCAAGAAAAATAATATCAATCGAAAATAATGATTATTTGTGTGTTTTTAAATTTTGTTGTTTTCTGCCATGTATTGTTAATGTAAATACACTCTAAATAATTTACACAAAAGTCGTAATTTGAAAATGAGTTGTGTGATGAGCAAGAAAAATAAAAAGTCTATTAGTATTAGGAAAATCATAAAACTTATAATAGTCATTAAAGTGCCATTGTTTTCATATCACTCTTAATGATTACTGTCCCTGTCTATAAGACTTCTAAGGCCCTTAAATTTGGGCTGTCGAAGAATTATAGTTTCTGAGGTCTGGCCGTTCATACAGATGGACAGAGATGGACACGGGATAAAGAAAATGCTTCTGGTATACCCTTTTATCCCTCTGCCTTCGGGTATACAAAGGGGAGCGCAGAGTTAGCGCTGCTGAGGGGCGTTTCTCTCTGAATTAGCATAAACATGTAGCTAGCAGTCGATGTGGACTGCTATTCAGCGTGCCAGCACGCATTCAATTGAATGCCAAAGAATTGTATCATATCCCCAAAGGAGAGTGGGAAGTGAGGATTACGGGAGGGCAGCGGGATGCAGCAAATCAGAGCTGGGGCGATCAAAGGGAAAGTCAATATGGCCGGGCGTGCAAAACTTTGAAGTGGTTGAAGTCGCAAGCGATTCAATATAATAAATTACTGTGATGATGGCATTGCAGCAAGTTCGAAGGTTCTGTCAATATCACGCATACGACCGGGTGTGAGGTTGGACCCAAGCAGCAGCAGCAGCGGCAGCAGCCAAAGAAAGAAAGATTCTGGTGTGAAATAAGCAATCAACAAAGTCGCAGAGCCAAACAAAGACACTTTATGGAGAGGTGGGGAGGGATGCCCGGGGGGAGTGTGGAGAAGCTATCTGTAACTTCCATGTAGCTTTGCCTTTATGGCGTGAAGTAAAAGTAGCAAGTGGAAATCATTTTTGATGTGCCGCAATTTCTCATAAAAATTTCATTACTTGCTCTGGCTGTTTGATGAGCAAAAGGATGTAAGCACACGAAGGGACACGAAGGACAAAGGGGCGAAGGAGCGAAGTGAGTGACAGCTCAAATACTCAGCATACAGTAATCAATTAGTGCCGAACGTCATCATCCATGTGAGAATAGAACAGAATGAAATTATCGTGAACCATCTATAGCTGCAGCGAACTCAAAGAAACCACCTCAACTTCAAGCCATAAGACTGCAACTGCTACTGATAAGGGGTGCATAAAAACTAGCGCTTCAAGTGAAACTAGTCGACCAACAAGTACTCAGTATTTGTAAATAATTGAAATCTTAAACAATAATTATTTTTCTTTAGAAAAATTAAGATTGAAATCTTGTTTCAAGAATGAAATTTTGTATCAAGATTTTTTTAAGAACGAAATATCAAGTGTAGAAATGTTATTCTTGCTTTTAAAACGTACAACAATTGTCCTCTTTGTGTAGGTGTTGAGATTTTAGTGATTTGATGCGTGATTTTAATTAGAAATGTATTGAGTTTAACTATATATAAATTTAATTGTGTATTTAGTTAATCAGTCTCTTAGTTTTAAATTCAATTTTACTTTAAGACTTGGACTTAAATTGCGCTACAATATCATAGTGTCCTTCTTAAACTTTTGTCGTGTAATCTGCCGAATACATATAATATTTGTTTGGTGTAAAATCAGCTCGATGTTTTACTAAATCTTTTATCTATATAAATCAAACAATTATACAAAATTACACTTCATACTCGCAATTGCGCGTTACACACTTTATTATCTGACCAAGCCACTCGCTGCAAATTTGCAATAAGTGCAGGGTATATTTAGTATCGTGTTTCTATGCAGCTTTGCTGGCGTTTGTGCGTGGGTGAATGAGTCTCTGTATCTGTTAGTGGGGGGACTTTCGTGGCAAGTAAAAGTAGATGCAAAATGCAAGCAGAGCTAGCCTTGATTAAAGCCATGTTGCACACAGGACGAAGACGCCGAATAAGCAGCAGCGAGCGAGCGTGAGAGAGAGAGAGAGAGAGCGACAACGAGCCACGGTAATCGAGTGAATGTAATTAACAGGAAGAGCTGTTGTCGCAGCTGAAAGTTCAGCAAAAATGTTGCAACACGCCAAAGGACTAGCAAACAACAAGGACACAGTCACAGTCGCAACAAAAGCCGCCGCTATCCATTTCCAATTAAATTAAACACAGCGACAAGGACGCCACCTCATCAAGCAACCCCATCTCCACTCCATCTCCACTCCACTCCAGTCCACTCCATTACACACTCTAGTTGCTGCAATCCACAGTCATCCATCACTCCATGCACGCAACGCTTGTGGCGCGTAATGAGTACATCCCTGAGCACAGCCTCAACCGTTCCACATGCCACACGCCTCTGCTGCCCCGGACTGCTGCCGCTCTTCGTGCTGTGCCTGCTTGGCTGGTTGGCTGGCTGCCATGCCGAGGTCTTCACCCTGGGCTATCTGACGGGCTCGCAGCGCCGTCCCGGCAACCTGGACTATCAGCGTCCCGGCATCACCATCTCGGGCGCCATCTCGCTGGCCGTCGACCAGGTTAATGCCGGCAAATTGCGCTCCCTGGGCCACTCGCTGCAGTTCGTTGTGGCCGAGACTTATGGCGACGAGGTGGCCAGCATTCGACAGACCGCAGCGCTCTGGACACAACAGGTGGCCGCCTACATCGGACCCCAGGAGACGTGTGTGCACGAGGGACGCATGGCGGCCGCCTTTAATCTCCCCATGATATCCTACGTAGGTCAGTCCAAAAGAAATCCCAACCATTGCTAATGCTTCCCGATTATTTCCGCAGTATTGCACGCATCGGGATCCCTCCAATAAGCAGGATTTTCCCACTTTTGCGCGCACGCGACCGCCGGACACACAGATCTCCAAGTCCGTGGTGGCTCTGCTGCTGGCCTTCAACTGGACGCAGGTCAGCTTCCTCTACCTGGACGATGACAGCAACCAGTATCAGCCCGTGGCCGAGACTATTCTCAGCACTCTCAGTGGAGCGGGCATCCTGGTGAGGGATATTCGCACCTGGAACACCATTTACTACCACGGCTTCATGGCCAATCCCTTCGATGCACTCGTGGAGCAAACTCACGCCAACACGCGCAGTAAGTGGAGATATATTTACGAGTATATTGCGACTGTGATCTATATAAAGTTGATTGTCTTCATTCTTTCACTGATTGTATAATCAACGCAATGGTTAATGCCTCGATGCTGCAATTTTTACACAATGTAGTTCGCAACTTTCTATCGTGTAATAAGAAATGTTTTCGATTCCTACCAGCGACAATACTTTTTGTAAAGCAAATTTAATAATTTGCATTTGAGCAGCGAGAGGCTGCAACGGAAGGCAAGAGCGAAATGCAGCTGCGGCAGTCTGCAATTTTTACACAACAATAAAAGCTTATCGAAGGCAAACAACAACTTTATAATTTGATTTTTCATATTTTGTATACATTAGTAGTTGCAAGAATTTGTTAACAGCAGCAGAATAAAATGAACGACTTGTAAGTGCATAAAAATATGTACAATCAAAGAGCATCACAGGTGAAGTAAGTTAACTAGTAATATTAAAAGAAAGTTGCCAATAAACTAAAGTTTGTTAAGCACATTTTATGTCTCCATATGTTGCAATTAACTGCATTCAACAAAATGTATAAAGAGATGCCTATTTTCAGTTATCATTTCCAGACATATTATTTATCAGTTTCTAATCAATTAAAATAACTTACTAAATGTTAAAAGCTATCAAAAAGCTATTTGCAATTAAGAGATTTATATCGAAATTTGTTTTGCATTTCTGCAATATTTGCAGCAAATTTTCGATTGCATTTATGCAATATTTGCATCGAATAAATGAACACCAATTCATTAGGGCGAATAGACAGTATGCTGCAGAATATAATCGATGTTTAATTTATATGCATTCGAATTTAATTTTTGTTCCAATTTGAACTTATCCCCTACATCCAGCTAAATATTTCTCTTGACTTTATTTATGAATATTAAATTATACTTTCAAACAATCAATCATTGTTCAACTAAAATTGTGCATACTTTATTGTGTAGTCTACCTGGTGCTGGGACATTATTATGAGCACGTCGGACTCATGGTTAGTCTGCAGCAGCGTGGACTGTTGGCGCGGGGCGAATACTTTGTGGTGGGCATCGATATAGAGCAGTACGATCCGTCCAAGCCGGAGAAGTATCTGAGCGGCATGCTGATGGAGAAGGTGGAGCCGCTGGCGGCGCAAGCGTTTCAGTCGTATCTCGGCATCGTGCCCACCGCACCCGTCTCCTTTGCCACGTTCGCCAACGAGGTGAGTTGCGCCGCAATGCCAAGAAGGCCAAGAATCCATCCCGCACTTGATTGATGTGTATTGTGTGCTTTAGGTAAACAAATACATGGAGCGACCGCCATTCAATTTCCCCAATCCCGTCGGCGTTTACGGTGGAGCAAAGCAGGTTTGTTTTCTTCCGGCTCGTTTCCCAATCACATTCCAAGTCATACCATTCGCCCCCAACTGTTTAGATAAGCGCTGAGGCGGCCTATCTCTACGATGCCGTCCATCTGTATGCGAACGCTCTGCTCTCTGTGCTGCAGGCTGGCGGCAAACCCAAAAACGGCAGCGCCATTGTGGCGGCCATCAAGGGTTCGCGCTATCTCAGCGCCATGGGGTGAGTAGCTCTATCCCTCGCATCTCGTTGATCCCTTAACTAGCAGTTGTGTGTCCCTGGAGCAGTTACCATGTGTACATCGATGAGAACGGCGACGCTGCCGGCAATTATACAGTATTAGTGCGCGGCACAGTGCGCAACAATCGCAACCAGACGGTCGTGGGTCTGATGCCAGCGGGCACCTTCAGCCACAGGAGCAGCTCCAACACCAACAGCAACACCAGCAGCGTCAGCGATGCACTGTCCGTAAGTAATCCCCAAATATATGTGTATCGCCTTGTCTCTTTTATAAACAAACTCTTGCATCCTAATGCTTGCCCCAAAAACCGCTAGAAGCAGGTAAGCGCATTGGGACCTCCCTTATTCCCCTGGCCACCTTTCTCACTCATAATCCTTTCTCTATTTGTGTCGACAGGATCTGAAGCTGTTCCACCACATCGACTGGGTGGGCGGAATGCGTCCGGCTGCTGCGCCACGTTGCGGCTTTGGCGGCGAGAACTGCGTCAGTGAGTTGAATAGAGTTGAAATCCGTAGTTGACCCTTTACTAATACTAATTCCTTGGTTGACAGATTACACGGGCGAAATCTCGGCGGGCATTGCGGGTGGTGCTTTGCTTCTGCTTGCACTCGTCTCGCTGGTGCTCTATCGCAACTGGCGCTACGAACAGGAGCTGGACAGTCTGCTCTGGAAGATTGACTTTCGCGAGGTGCAAGTGCATGAAAACGAACGCGAGCAGCAGAGTCTGAAGCAAACCAGAGTAAGTTCTGAAGGCAGCTTGAGGTTGTTGTCCTAGGCGTAGGTGTTGCCCAATTTCAGTATGGAAATCTATATCTATATAAAATTGTTTGTCCTCATTCACGCACTAATTGTAAGTTCACAACTGTCAACCGTACAATAAGAATTATTTTCGCGATATATCTATTCGAACATTCATTAATCACAGCTTAAAGATAATATGAAATGGTTTACGCTTCTGTCTCACTCACGACAATTACCTAAAGTCAGATTCGCAAACTGTTAGTCGGTTCATATCCCGCAAAGGACTGTGAAAATGTAAATTTCTAAATTGGCTTCACATCAATTTAAATACATGACAAAAAATTTACATATGTATGATTATAAAAACATAACACATCAGTGCGTTTCAAACTCGTAGGACACCTTGCATTGCGGTTTTAAAGGCGTTTCATGCTATATGACCCCAAGCACTCAATATATTCAGAATTCTTGTTTCTTTATGAACATTTGACATTATTTTACATTTAAATGCCCAGAGGAAAGATGTTGACATTAGATGAGCTTGACAATATTAACGCCTACAAGGAAATGAGTCTTAATTTTCTTCCGATTTCGAAAAAAATCAGAGACGGAAATGCTCCATGGGGTAGAGCGTTTGATTGCGATCGCTGGAAGCGTGGGTTCGATTCCTGCCAGCGACAATACTTTTGTTTTATATATACAATGTGTTTGCAGCGGGAGGGAGTTTATTAACGATGAACAACACACATTATATTTTTCTTTTTGACACGAATATCAGAATTTAAATTTGGCAACACTGATCTTAGTCCTTTAGTTACTTTCCCCCTTAGGAGTTATTTACTGCATTTAACAGCTGAGACTAGTCTTCGTCTAAGCAAGTTTCCTGCATTCTTTGGCATGTCTGACACAGCACTCGCTAAATCAATTGCCGCGTCGTCTTCCTCCGCAGTCCACCCACCCGCTAATCCGCACCAGCCAGGTTAGCCTCAGCTCGAATCCCGATGCGGACTTTCGCTACACGACCATCTTCACTCCGATTGGACTGTACAAGGGACAACTGTATGCCATCAAGAAGGTGCGCAAGAAGAGCGTCGACATCACGCGCGAAATGAAGAAGGAACTGAAGCTGGTAAGCAAATCAAAGCATTAAACTGCTTCACGACTTAACCTAATCCCGACTACGATTCAATTCGATTCGAATCTCCGCAAGCTGAGGGACGCTCGCCATGACAACGTATGTGCATTTATTGGCGCCTGCACCGAGCCACCGAACATCTGCATCATCAGCGAATATTGCACGCGGGGCAGCCTTAAGGTCAGTAGTGGTGTGTGATTGGGTTCGAAAGCCACCCCCCGCTTATTGGTTTGTGCTTGCTTTGCAGGACATATTGGAGAACGAGGACGTCAAGCTGGACAACATGTTCATTGCCTCCATGGTAGCGGACATTATACGCGTGAGTGCTGCTGTGTAACATTATACTAATGGCATCCCCCCCCCCCCCCCATCTCCATTCCGCTTCCCTTTCCGTTTGTGCTATGACTGAGCTTTCTTCTCCTTCCTGCCACAATCTTGTGGCTTCCGCAGGGCGTCATCTACTTGCACGAATCGCCCATCCGCTTCCATGGCGCGCTGTGCACATCGAACTGCCTCGTCGACTCACGTTGGGTGGTCAAGCTGACGGACTTTGGCTTGTTTGCCTTCAAGCAGGGCATCGAGGACAACTCCACGGACATGCAGCACATGTCTGCCAAATGTCTGAGTACGTTCCCAAGTTCTTTCCATTGAATCGGATTTATATTTAGCCCTACTCCTTACAGAACTGCTCTATCGTGCGCCCGAGCTGCTGCGTCAGGGTCCATCCTCGCTGGTGATGGGCACGCAGCGAGGCGACGCTTATTCCTTTGCCATAATCCTCTACGAGATGCATGTGCGTCGCGGCCCCTTCGGCGAAACGGGTCTGACGCCGATGCAGTGCCTGCAGAAGGTCATGCAGCCGCAGGATCAGGCGCATCCCTATCGACCCTCGTTGCAGCCCCTGGAGACGGCCTTCGACTGCGTCAGCGAGTGCTTGCGGGAATGCTGGACGGAACGGCCTGAGGAGCGGCCCGAGTTCAAGACGATACGCACCAAGCTGAGGCCATTGAGGAAGGGCATGCGGCCGAATATCTTTGACAATATGATGGCCATGATGGAGAAGTATGCGAACAATTTGGAGGCGCTGGTCGACGATCGCACCGATCAGTTGCAGGAGGAAAAGAAGAAGACTGACGCGCTGCTGCATGAGATGCTGCCGCGCTGCGTGGCCGATCAGCTGAAGAAGGGCCACAAAGTGGATCCCGAACACTACGAACAGGTCACCATCTACTTTAGTGATATTGTCGGCTTCACGGCCATGTCCGCGGAGAGCTCGCCCCTCCAAGTGGTCGACTTTCTCAATGATCTCTACACCTGCTTCGATTCCATCATCGGCCACTACGATGTCTACAAGGTGAGACTTTCTATGCCAACGTAGCTCTATAAATAAAATTAATTTGAGTTGCCTCTGCAGGTGGAAACCATTGGCGATGCCTACATGGTTGTTTCTGGCCTGCCGCTGCGCAACGGCGATCTGCATGCCGCCGAAGTCGCCACCATGTCGCTGCACTTGCTCAGCGCCGTCTCCGAGTTCAAGATACGCCATCGACCCACCAACCGACTGCTGTTGCGCATTGGCATCCATTCGGGTCCAGTTTGCGCGGGCGTCGTGGGTCTGAAGATGCCGCGCTACTGTCTCTTCGGAGACACCGTCAACACGGCTTCGCGCATGGAGTCGAGCGGCGTGCCGCTAAAGATTCACTGCAGCTGGCAGTGCCGGCAGCTGCTGGAGCGCCTGGGCGGCTATCACTGCCAGGAGCGCGGCGTCATCTCGATGAAGGGCAAGGGCGAGCAGCGCACCTATTGGCTGATGGGCGAGGACGAGGAGGCGCGAGTGCGTCGCACTTACGAGCGTTCCCAGCGTCGCGGCTCGCGAGCGCTAAACAAATTTATACAGGGCACCATAAAGCAGGCGCAGGAGCAGTCCAACGATGTTGGCATACGCTCGTCGCTGAAGCAGAAGAACCTGCCACGCAATTCGCTTACACGCTCCTCCAGCCTGGAGTCGCCCAAGAAGCTGCGCTTTGCCGCTGGCAATATGCTGGAGCATCATCGCTATCACAGGTTCGAAACACATCAAGCTTATACGATTAATATAATACAACAGATATATTTTAGTGATGAAGCGCTGCTGGAGGTGGATTCGTACACGGGACTGCGACGTTCGTCTGGCGGCTCGACGCATTCGCGTTATGAGGAGTCGACTCTATCCTGCCAAAGCATCGAGCATATCGATGGGCTGCAACAAAAGCGGCGACCTTCCTCGTATCCAACTGTCGACACGCCCCTGCTGCTGAACCACGTTGAGGTGTGAACTGGATGGAAGGAGGAGGAGCACATAATCAAAGTACAGGAATCATAAATAGTAGAATTTGTCAACAGTATCTTTAGCCGAGTATTATCCGAAATGGTGTTCAGCCCCCTTTGCTTTAAGTGTTGTCTTCAGAGTTTTAAAGGAGGCATTTCTAGATGTTGTGCGGAAACTGTAGTATCAGCATATTGTGAGAGTGATTATAAATCTAGTCGTTGCATAAAACAAGTAGTCTAATCTTAAATATCAATAAATAAATCACATAGCCAACGTCGCTGCTATTTTACTTCCTTTACACCATTGATGTATAGGAAATGCTAAAGTCAATCTTCATTTATTTATGCTTCACTGCTAGTTTACCTCAGAGAAATAAGTATATGTGAAGAGGAGTTAAACTATGGCGGAAACAAAAAAAATCATTAGCTTTAACATATACTTATTTCCTTTACACCCAATTCAAAGGACAAACGTAATTTATTTATTTAGTTTTATTTCAAATTATTTTATTTTTGTTTTGTATTGGTTTGTCTTGAAGACATTTGCTTTATAATTGTACTGCATAGCGTTCAAACTTAACGTTTTGTTTTTGTTTTGTATTATAATTATTCGAGTTTAAAACCAATTTGTGCATTTCTTAGTGGGCTCTTTGCAGAATCCCGTCTCCCAATCTCTAATCTCTGAACTCTTGCGAAAGCCAGCTTGCAAAAATTTCAAATTGTTTGTATATAGTTAGTACGTATTAGATAGTTTCTAGTAGGGAATTTCTTCAATTTGATTGCTTTTGTTTGAACTTAGTTTTGCTAGATATATATGTATTTATATGTATGTGTTCTCTCTCTGCCAACGTTTCTTTCTCTTCAACTTTTTGATAAGCCACAAGCTTTAAAGCGCACTTTAATGCATAAAATGTAATTGGTAATTTTGCAATTTCGAAAATCCTTCAAGTTTTCTTTTGCTTTTTTGCTTAATTTTATATATGTATGTGATTGTGTGCGTGTGTGTGTGTGGGATGGTCGAATAATAACAATTTTCATCAAGTGTATAATATATATATGTATAAGTATAAACTACTCAATTCAACAAGTTACTAAATAACAATTCTTATACAATTCTAGGCGTGTATAATGCTTTGATTCGGTTTGTTTTTTTTTTTTGTTTGCTTTTTGTTTTTGTTCATATCAAAATGCTTGCAACAACAATTCATCTACATAAAATATAAATATATGCATGATTTCTGCATCATTATATATAACTAGAATTCTCAATTATTTATTGTTCGACTGCCAAAGCACTTGCAGGTGGCGGCGGCGGCTCGTTTCGGTAAAAAACTAACAAAAATGGAGCTGTACTTTCCCCACTTTCAACTGACAACAACAAATTTGTTTATAATAAATATATATACTTCGCATATATATATATGTAAAATATATATACATATATTTGGGTAATTATTTAAATGCGTCTCTGAAAAAATAGTGTGTCAACAATTCTCTATTTCTATTTATATTCATCCCGTTTTGTTGCTGTATTTCATAATTTTTGATTAATTCGTTTTGCATTCGAAATACAAAAAAAAGCAATTGCTCAACAATTTCCTAAGCAGCGATCGGGCTGTTGTTGCTTCGAGTGGACAAGTTAAAGGAGAGTAGCTAACGATTAAATGACTACAAAAGGCGCGTAATTAGTTTACAAGTAGTTTCAAAAATGAACTCATCTGATTGCCAATGAACTCAATACAACAAAACATCTGTCTTCCAACTGATTGCCACTTGATCTGGTCAGCCAAAGTGTTGTACAAATTTAAACACCTATGAAAAGACGACAAGAATTGCGAGAGTGGACTGGACAAGGTGCTCCAAGTGGTGCAGGTCGCGAGCGCGTGCTTCAAATGGGTGCAACAACATCGATAACAGTTACGATCTAAGCTTTAGGCTTCATCTGGGCTTCTTCGCCAAGCTGGTCGATCTATAAGAGCATGAACATGATTAGTCAATATTTAAATTGTTTATGTTACATTCAAACCTCTTGATGCCGTGCCGCGGACTCGACGGAGGCGTGTGGCAAGGTGACGGTGGCGCCGAGCCGCTGGACGAGCCACGCGACGAGGCAATGGATAAGGTTGAGGCACGCGGCGCCGAGCAGCCCAAATAGATGGCCGATCCCTTGTCAATCTCGCGCAGATCCACCCGCGAGCCGTGCACCGAAGAGGGCACCGAACCTGTTTATACACAATGAACCAATAAATTTCGATGCCTGGCAAATGCTGGAGTGGATTAACTACCCGTGTAGGCATGCAACCCCGCAGGACTGCTGCGTGGTCGCACTCCAAAGCCGCTCACGGTGCTCGCGCTCCGCTGCAGCTGTGCTGTGTTGCCGCCACCTCCATTGCCCTCCATGGCCACGGGCGGCTCCTTGGTCTGCCTGGTGCCGGCGCTGCTGACACGCCCCGTGTTGGTGCTGCCCATGGAGTTGCCCCTGCCGGCGGCCTTGAGGCTTTGGCGCGTTGGAGAGCGTTGTAGCTGGAGCTGCAGCTTCTGCTGACGCTGCTGCTGTTCGCGGCGCGCATCCTCGATGGCCGCCGCATACTCAGCCGCTTCGCTGGAGGTAGTCGGATTTGAACTCGTCGTCGTCGTCGTCGTCGTCGTCTTCGTCATCAACGTGGTCGTCGTTGTCGTCGGCGGTGGCGGATAGGCAACCTCGTCTTCCGGTATGCGCTCGTTGCCCACCGAGCGACGCGGCAACGGCGAGTGCTTGGGCGACGTGGGACACGATTGGGCGGCACTACTGATGCCAGCAGCAGAGGCAGCGCCTCCACCGATGCTGGCCACGCTCAGCATGCTGGGAGAGGCGCTGGTGTTGCCGGCATTGGAGGACTGAGCACGCAGGCGGGAGTGCGTGGAGGCGCTCGACGGACGACGGCGGAAGAGTCCTTTGCTGGGATCCATGTTGCAGACGCCTGCAAGCACGACAAGAGGAAGAAACATTGGATCAATTTTGGATTAAATGATTCTTTATTAGACAGCTAAAAGAGAGGCGCATCTCAGAGGTTAATGTTTCGTCTTGGTTTTCCGCGAGGACTTGCGCTTTTGGGACTTGCGTTTGCCTTTGCTCTTGCGTTCGCCATCAGGCTCTTTGGTACAGCGCGCGTCTGTCCCGTTGGCACTGGTTTCCCGATCGTACGAATCCATCTTGTCCAGGTTCTTGACAAAGCGTCCGTTGTTGGGCAGGGGCGTGTAGTAGATCACCGTGGGCATCACACGTTCCCCTGACGTGGTGCTCGAATCGCTCGAGTCTGAAGCGACTTTTTTCTCCTCGTGCTCCGAGTCGGAGATGGCATCGTCCGTCAACGAGTCCTGACTCGTCGGATTGTCGAACGTCTTGACGCGCCATGTGTCCAGGATAAGCTTGAGCTTCGTGGCCACATTTGTGTCATAGCTCGTCGTTCGCGCCTGCAAATCCTGTGGCGCCGTCGGACACAGGCCACAGACAGCGCCAAGGGGCAGGGAGGGAAGCATCGTCGTCATTTTGTTACCTGTTGGACACTTTTCGCCGCGCGAACAGTTGCCCTCGCAGATGTCACGATTCTGCAGCAGCTCCTGATAGTTGTCCAGCGCCGTGCCGCATTTGATGCGATCCAACTGCTCGAGCGCGGAGGATGGGAAGCGTTCGCGCAGTCGCCGGCGCTCCTCGGATAGCTTGTATTGCTCGAACTCCTGCAACTGGGTCTGGAATCCCGCATTGGGATTGGCGACAGCGCGACCAGCGCGCACCACCTTCAATGCCTCCTTCCAGTTCAGATGCGTAGCCGTCATAATATAAGCCACGGCGACAGTGACCGAGCGCGACATCCCCGCCAGACAATGGATGAGCACGTTGCCCTCGCGCAGACGCGCTGCATGGATGAAATCATTGCACACCGAGAAGTATTGCGACAGATTCTGATCCGGCGTATCCGATGCCATCACACAGAGATAGTGTTTGTCCTGCAGAGTAATTAAGAGATTGGTTAAAGAGATGCTGGCGGAGATTTGCCCGACTATTGATCGTACCGGCAGCAGACGCCTTGGACTGTCATGTATGGCAATGATGTGCGAGATTTTGAATTTGTCCAGCTGCTGGTGATCCTTGGAGTCGCGGTAGTTGCCCACATACAGTCCCGGCAAGACCTACAGAATTCGATAAGGGTTTAAGTGGTATTTTGATTTCAAATAAACTCATTTACAATGCTCATGCCCCATTTAAAATTGCCCATGCCAATGGAATACGAAATACAATGTTTATCCATCTGTGTGTTTGTTGATTTTGTTTACTCCGCAATGCTAAAAAAATGTTGTGTGTTTGTTTGTTTGTTAGTTGTTGCTTAGGACAACCTGGCCTTGGCAACTATTCGTCAGGGTCGCTCTTATCATATATTTGCTTTTTAATACTAAAACTCGGCGCTTATTGCCTACAATTTAACTTATATTGTTGTGAAATTTAAAAATTTAAACTAAATGCTATTGCTCGCAGTTCAAACTTTAAAATTATATAGGCTTGACTTGATCACTTCATTATTTTATCGATTTACTTGGGGAGCAACAGCAGCTTTTGAATGATGCAGCCCTGGTTACTGTTTATAAAGTAATCGAACATTTTAAATTCAAAATAAGTTATCGATATGTTGAAGCACAAATAGAAAAGAATTACAGTAGACATCCATAAAATAATAAATACAAGTTTTGTAGGCTCTGGATTATCATTTCTGCACCGTCTTTAATTCAAATAAAAATAAATTGAAAATTATTATTATTTTATTATAACTGTAAAGTCGTGATTACAATTTCTGCATTATCAGAAGTTGTTAATTCAAAAATATTATTTGAAAATTACAGTAGACACTCTTAAATTGTTTGAATAAATAAAAGATCTTTAGACTCTGGATTATTATTTCTGCATTACCGAAAGTTTTTAAAAATCGTATTAACTAACTTTTAATCGAACCCTCAGCCAATGATAGTTTCATTATGTTTCAATACCTTTAAAAATTGTAATTTATAATGGCAATATTTGATTTCAAATATAATGCTACAAATTACTGAAATATGAATTTTATTAACTTAATCAAACTCAATAAGTATTTATATTACATTGTTATAATTTTATACATTTTAAATTAATAATTTCTTCAAATCGCGACTTTAAATCAAATTTATAAAATAAATAATATAAACAAGTCTCCACAAATAGAACTCAATAAGTATGTATGTATTTATATCATCGAGTGCGCCTTTCGAATTATTGAATAAACGAAAGTTGCAAAGTTTTGTCAATTTATTCAAAAATGCCGCGACATTGGATGGAAAAAAACTTACCTTGTTCATGCCATTTCCCATGTTTCTTCATTTAAATGTTGGGGTCACCTTCCTGCAATTGCCAAAGGAATTGACCAAAAATGCTGAAAGTACAATAATCAAATGAAGAACGAAAGGAATCCGTTAAGTATATTTGACAAGTTCAGGGCAAATGCCACACCAAGGCTAGGCACTAAGCCTAAGCTAATGCGGAGGCGGCAAACACGGTGTGGCATGTGGCATGTGGCATGTTCCGACTATCACTTGGTCTGTGTCTGTCTGTTTGTCTGCCTGCCTGCCACAGCTATTGTTGTGGCTGCCCCTGATGAAAGTGCAAGTGGCAGCAGCTGTTGAGCTCTTCTGACTGTCATGGCCCCAGTGCATCGTAGCCACCAACAAAAAGTCGCGATGTCAACAGCAGCAGCAGCAGGAGGAGCAGAAGGAGCAGGACAAGGAGCTGGGACAAGTCAAAGCCAAGTTTTGCATAGACAGACAATACGAGCAGTCGAGCAGTCGACCAGTGACCTAGACGTAGACACAATAGAACCGCCGCATCCGTCGCGGAAGTAAACAAACCTTGACGTCGTGACGCCTTTTGTTGCATCTCATTAGTGACAGACAGACAGACAGACACACATATAGAGATATATAGTATGGTGGATAGACAATGAGAAATGTTGGCTGAATATCGGGCTGGCATTTAGCTCAATACAAACAAATGCAAAAGCCACAGCCGAATGAGCTCCACTTCAAAACACCTGACAGCCCCAAAAAACTAACGATTTTAATATAAATTCAAATTAAATTTGGTAGACAGGATAGGAATAGAAATATTGCGGCTTCGAGAAACCCTTATTTTCACCAAAAAAAAAAAATATTATTTTTGTACACTTGCTGTGCAAAACTAAATCAAATCATTTATTACAAAAGTTTTTGCAATTTTGCTTTTCTATTATTCTATTGAAATTCGATTTTCTTCTCTTTTCTTTCTTTCTTTTTTTGAGTGTCAAGAGTGGAAAGATATTGATTCAAAGTTCCAAACAAAGCTTTTTCATTTAAATTTTATAAGTTTTAAATTAGTAATAAATTGCAATTTCTTTAATGTCGGTTCATAGTTGGGTTTAAAATGAATAAAACAAATAAAAAATAAACTATATACATATGTATATAATATATTTCATTGTCCAATATTAATCTGTTAACGTTAAAGAACAGGCAGTATGTCGGTCGTCTCTGCTGTTTAAACTTACTTTAAGATACATTTTAGATAAATTTAAGAATGTTTTTCTCGCTGTTCCACACACAGCACATTTTAGATTATCACAAAACCCTTATGCCCTCTCAGAGTACGTGCGCCGGGTGTAATGATTCAGAATATGCCAAAACAGACACGCGGAGCACATCGACGTGTGGACTTCGGTGGTGTGGATGGGATGTGATGGGATGGGATGTGGCATGGATAATGTCGCAACAGTTGGTTGACTGCTTTGCCCTTGCCTTTTGTGGTTCCAAGAACCATGAAAACAAAGGAAGGCTCATCATAAAGTCAAGACGCTGCTTGGTTTGCGCTTAGCTTGGCTTGGCAGGCCTTGACTTATGTAACTCAACAATGACTGAGGCTGCGACTGAGACAGAGACTGAGGTTGAGGCTGCTGTTGGTTGATGAAGTGTCGCCTCACCTGCCCCCCACTTCTGGCTGCATTGTCATCAGCCTGTGCACTTGGTACATTCACCGCATTTGCATAAGTTTCAAGTTGGAGCAATGAGGCAAAAGTGGCGCTTTGTTAAATTCCATAGCTGTCAACTGTCACCTGCCACACACACACACACATGAGAGGAAGAAAGCGCGATGCGTGGGCATTAAATTGACTGCGGGAATGCGAAACTGACAAACTGACAAACTGCCACAGCGAGTGACAAGTGAGATGGCCCAAAGATAGGGCACGTGTGGCACATTATTGCAGCCAGCAGCTGTCATTAAACAACACAGCCGCCGCTTCACAATGCCACGAGTGTTCTAATGAGCGTCCTTCCTCCCCGCCCAGTTTAAGGACACGGCAAAGCAATTAGAAATATTATCGCTGGCATCGCAGGCAATTGATCAGACAACTGCGCCTGTTGAGGGCCTTTGCGGCACAGTCAACACGATGCACCTTCCACAGTGCACAGTGCCTAAAAATAGTAAAACAGCCAATGGCCTCTGGCCATTTTGCAGCAAAGCGCAATTCAATTGAATTGATAGGACGACGAACAGTTTTTGGGGGGCAGAAGGGATAAGGGCAGATTTATGGCATCTTTGCCATCTGTGTCTGTGTTTGAGCTGTGTGCTCAGTCCATGGTCAAACAGTTTAAGGACTATCACATTTGGACATTTTCTCATTGCATTTTCGCAAAACTATCAGCAGTAAAGCCATCAGAGTTTGATAGTTAATTGAGCATGGCAAATGGAATTTCCAAAATTATACTTGGATATAGTATTTTCGATTTATCGAGTAGCTATGGCAACTGGCTTTTTGGGCAACACAACCAAGCGTATCTAGATATTGAACATGCATAACAAAAGCGCCCAGATACAATTCCACACAAATTTAGATATTAAACATGCAAAACAAAAGCAACAAGATATCCAGATAGTTACTATATACTATTCTAGACAAATTTAGATATGGAACACGCGTAACAAAAGCAAAAAGATATCCAGATAGTTACTGTATACAATTCCACAAAAATTTAGATATTAAACAAGCATAACAAAAGTACCCAGATATCCAGATAGTTACTTTATACAATTCCACACAAATTTGGATATTAAACATGCATAACGAAAGCAAGATACAATCCAGAGTTATTACATGAAATTCTCTGCCTGCATTTAATCAATCTCTATAGCGTATAGTATTGTATAGAATTATTACTCGTTAATAGTTTGAACTATTTGCGATGGCAGCAATGAAATTGAAACTGACTGAAAATCAATCTTTACTTCGAGTGCGCCGTAAAAAAACCTTTGGCTGGAAAGCTTGCCAAAAATGCTGAGCATGCAAAAAGCGTTGCATATTTTTGGGCGCGCCGAAAATGGCCGTCAAATAGATGACCGCTGGCGGGCTTTAATCAAATTAAAGACTTTGGCAGCATGTTTGCACACCGTGGAGGTCATCGCAGGAAGCAGGAAAGGATGTGGATGTGGATGTGGATGAGGAAGGTGGAAGGTGGAATCTGGCTGCGGTTGGTTGGCCTTCAAGCTGATGCCTGTTATTGTTAAGCGAACTTTTGTTGGCAACTTTTTTCACTTTGCTAATTGGCAAGGACTTGACTTGACTTCGAGGTTTTTTTTAGGCCGATTTTCTTATCATCATAATTTTTTTGTTGGGTGTTTTGTGTTGTGGTCCCAAATGGATTTTAATGTAATTCGAGTGAAAAACTGTCTGCATAAATTAGCGACGCTTTTAGCCTTGTGGCACAGTCAATAATTGTAAAAAACAAGCAGCAAACATGTCGCCCCGTGGCGTGCGACTTTGCCACGGCTACGACCAAATCCATTGCCTGACACAGCCGGAGACGACGCGCCCCCCCGGCGGACAGTCAATTATATCGCTTACACATTCTACATCAGCAATAAAATATGTACAGACATACACACTATATAGAAATATAAGTATATAAGTGCTGGGCATGCAAATGGCAGGCAATGACACACCTATCACACAGACAGTGTTGCAAGTTTAATGGACTGCCGCTTTATGACTCCATTTTTCGTCGCTGAGCCAATCCTGCTGAGCAAGCAGGCGGAGGAGGGACGGGGGGACGGAGAGGAAACTGACTCGATGCGAACGGCGACTTCAATTGTTTGCCCGAAGCTCAGCGTACTGTGCAAACTGTTTGTAATAAATGTCTGCCACAGTTTGGCCCATGAGCCATGAAAAGGACAAACACACACACACACACACACTCACCCACAGGACAATCCCCAAGGAGCTGGAGCAGGAGCAGCAGAGAAAAGCTCAGGCACGCACACATAAATACAAGCGATTAAGTTTTGTTTTTTTTTTCAGGTTTAAATAAATTCAAAGGCGGGTCAACATATGAGGCAACGACCAAAGAAAGCCCGATAGGAAATGTTTTTCACTTTTGCCCCCGCCAGATAGAGAGGGCAGTGTGGGCGTGGCGCCGCCTTGTCTGGGGGCAGTCAAATGTCAGGATAAGTCTGCCGACATAGATACTGAAGTGGCAGCGCAGCCGGGCAGACGCCGACACCGAGGCCGAGGCCTATGCTGAAGTTGTTGTTGATGTTGATGTGGATGCCGGCAGCCGGCAACTTCCACGTGCTGTCATAAAAAAGTTTATTAGCATACAAGTAGCAAAAACCGGGGCAGGAAACTGCTGATTTCTGCTATTCAACAGAGCGTGTCCTTGCGCCGCTGCCCATCAAGTCTATTCAGGCCAAATATTTGCAGCTCCTAAACCAACAAGCCACAACGAGCCCCCAAAATTGCTGACCAGCAGAGCGCCATCTCCAACTTGCCGCTGACAATGACAAAGTGTTGCAATCGCAGCCAACATGGCAATGGAATGTGATTAGATGGAATCCAGCTCCTGCTCCTGCTGCTCCTGCTTCACAACATTCTCCTGGGTTGGCTGGCAAAAATCTCTCCAGTTAATTAACTGCATTCAGCTGCAGACACTCGTAAACACGAACCAGCTATTCATACTCGTATTCATATGAATGCCTGTCATTCTGTCCGGGGTGGGGGAGGAGGAAAACTTTTCCTCTGTTTTTTTGTTGAAGGTCGTCAAAGCAGTGTCAGTGCAAATGCAGCATTGGATGAGGGGCTGGGCTCCACGAAGGTCACTAATTAGATGAAATTAAGTGGAAATGTTGCACTCAAATGGAACATTTAGACTCTCGTGGCCACAGAGTTTTCATTTAAATAAATAATTTATTATGCCGGTATAGACGGGTTGTGATCCTGCATACTAATTTCGTTCTGCATACGGAATGACGGAGGGCAGGACAACGACATAAAAATTTATCACGTGTGCGCAACAAGGGAAATTAAGCGGAGTTCGTAAATTGAAGCTCATTAGGTTTTCAGCCTGACCGAGCAAAAGTGTACTCCAAGGAGCCAATTAACTGCCAAAGAACAAGGGTTTTGTGACTAAACCAAGTATAAGGGGTATACTTCTAAATAATAATACAAATTCTACTCCAAATACTACTACGTCTGTAAGCTTTCTAACTACTTTATTTGGATATACTGTACTCTATAATATGAGTGCGCTCCCATTTTCAATGCTACTCTATTGTAGTTTATTGCAACTGTTATTTATAATTGTGGAACTATCTAACAACTTCTACTACTGCTAATAATCTTACCCTGCCTTCTATTGCAGTTACTATTAAAAAAATAAATGCAGTGAATATTTTCAAACAAAAATCGACTTAAACCCTCTCTTTGCTGGACATGAATTTCTTCTAAACTTATGTTGATATGTAAAGATTTAATTTTATACATTTTAAAGGTATGTCTACGCGTGAAATAATGACGGACATAGAGAATTAATAACTCTAGTCATCAATGCCGATATATTGGCGACGCAATTCTGTAATTTTAAATAAATTCATTTTTGCCTAGTAATAATACACTATCGCTTTTTCAACATCAGTATTAAAACAGGTGGAATAATATATCAAAGTATTTTTCTTCATTGTTCCATTGGCCAAACAGAAATTGCACTTCAATGAATATTCGGAAAAAGAGCATCCGCTGATTTTCTATTATACACATTTACATCATATATTTCAATCAATATTCTGTATGCTAATTTTACTACTTCTAACTGTACTACTAATTTAAAAATTACGTATACTACTATTTGCACCTAATTTTATTCACTATTTGGTATTCATCCAATTTGTATTAAATATTCTCTCTGCATTTCTACCTTGTCTGCTCTTACTGCAATTATAATTCCCACAATTGCATCTACTATTTCATCTACTTCTATCTCGTTTTGTGCATTGCGAAGCCAACTGGCCGGGCATCGAACAAATGAGTTCGAGTTGACCCATCTGCTCATGCTGCATTGTTCATTCTGCTCTTGCAACGTCAGTCGTCGGTCGTCGGTCGTCAATGGGCAATCGCCAATTATCGTCATTTAAAATGAATGCCTCGCTCAGCGCTGAGCTGTGAAAGTGCATGGAAAACGCTTTGACGTCCATGTCCCAGGGCCATCGGATTGTTTTTGCAGAATAAGTGAAATGGATGGCACGTTTAGAGGCATTTTCACACCAATTTAGAGCCAACACAGCGCACAAAGCACCAAGCACCAAGCACATGAGCATTATAAGGCTGTTTGGCAGCGTCGCATATACATACTGCGAATATTACTCATACGACCGGTGTGTGGATGGACGACGGGGATTCCGAGAGCAGCGCTAATTTCCAAGTTGCGTGCAGACATTTTTCGTAGTACTCATAAAAATCGGCTTGGAAAACCCGAGAGGAACAAAAGGGAGCAAAAGGGAACAACGAACTGCAAATTACGCCATCCTGTAGGGTAATTTTCTAACCATAATGTGGCAGGTGTTTTGACGGTGTGAGCGATGAAGTCAGGGGCACAACCAAATGAAGCAATACTTACGTTGACTTTTCGAGTATTTATCGAACACTTACAGCGACTACGCCTGCTGCTGTTGGTCACAGTCAATGGCTTTGCATTTGGCGCGATTTGATTGCTGCACGAATACGATAATAAAAGGCGAACTGCGCGCCAGAGAGATGTGGCATGAACGACGGTCGTGTCAGTGACTCCTTCACGGCTGCTGCTGCCGCTGCCGCCGCTGCTGTTATATCACACACAACCCACACGACGACAGGCGAAGTCGGAGCGGCGACCGCAGCGTTTAATTTTGATTGAATTAACTTTTGTTTTTTTTTTTTTTGTTGGTGTTTCCTTTTTGTTGTGTTTTTGTTGCTACTTGTCAATTTGTATCCGTGCCTAATGATAACTGGCAACGGCCTACTGACAACCGTCTGACAGGCGGACAGTCGTTTATTTACTTGACAGAGACGTTAACTATTTTTAGTTCATGTATGTATTTTGCGGTGTGGCTCTGCGTTATGCAGCTGCAGGAAAAAATCGGAGAAACGGAAACGGAAAAACGCTGTGTGTATATATTTGAAAGGCAGCAGCAGCGAACGAATATGGAGTAGCAGCAACAACAAAATAACAAAGTCCAAACCGCAACAACGGCGCGAGAATGAAAATAGGAGGAAAGAGCTTTGAGCCCCCGAACAGTTGAAAGGCGTTTCAAACGCCTCAAACGCTGGTCACAGACTGACTCTGAATTTGAGACGGAGTCGCTGCTGAACCAGCGTCGCAGCCACGACTCTCGAGTCCCTCCGCAATGAGTGAAATCATGAATGAAGGACCACATCGTGTCGTCATGCGCACTGCCCCCGCGAGTCGCACGACAGAAGCGCGCCAAATAAAATCACTCGAATGCCAGCGGGCAGAACTATAATATGAGTCCGCTCAACGCTTCAGCTCACATGGCAACCTTTCATGCTGGTTATATAATCGCAGTAACCGAAAGGAATGGGCGAGAGTGGGTGCACCTGACCGGCAAGTGTCCGTCCATCCGTCCGTCCGTCCGACAGTCGGGTGAAAGGCCAATCATCGTTTCGGCATTCAAGCAAAAGCTTATTCAGCCGCACATCCGCTGCCATGATCCATAATCTCTCAATTGCCAACTCATCGCGAGAGCAGCTCCCGTTTTGGGGCATTGTTTTTTTTTTTTGTCGACCCAGAACGCCATAAGAGGCACGCGAGGCTACGCTACCCGAATTGCGACTATTTGTTACAATATGCAAGTAATGCTGTGCTTTGCTTTGTTTCAAATCAAATTCTGATTTGTATGGTATATAGTATATTCTAGCATAAGTATATACGAATTTTTGTGCAATATTTAAATATGAATTATTTAAGTTTTATATGCTCAGCTGCCTTCGTTGTTGATCATCATCGGATGTGTTGTTGTTGCCCACGCCCAAAATGATTTGGAAAATACATCGAACGCAAATAGCGGCAACAGCAGCACCAGCAACAACAACGCCATGGCACCGTTCTGTTGTGTAGGCGTGTCGGTGACCAGGCGATATTCGTATTATATATACGCTTATACACACACACACAGAGCTACCTCTTCCAATGAAATGCGGCGACAGTCTGAGTCTGACGCATCACTCATCTTGGCACAAAGTAAAGTGTTGAAAACAGCTGCTCGAATTCAATTACGAATTCCGATTACAGCTAGCGATGGCGTGCAACGGAAACTGTCACGTTATCGATACGCCTGCCGATCAATAGAAATATCGATTGCTTAATGGCGGCCACTTGTCTTCCGCGTAGGTGTAACAACAACAACTCATGACGCAGTTGCCGCTCAAACAATGAAGGTGGCGCTGTCAGCTTAATAATTATATACATACATACGTGCAAATGTATTGCTCTGAGCTGTTTCCAGAAGCCATGCGACTGCCAATTCTGCTGGCTGTGGAATTTGGCACGCTCTGCGCTCTCGCGCTCTGCTTTTGAATACTCAGCTGATGAACGCTTATGTTGTTGTAGTTGTTATTTCCACCATTGGCTATTTATAAATCTGATGTGTATGAATCTTGGCGCTCGAGTGGCCCACGATCGCAGATCACAATGAGCTGACAACACCGTTTATACCTAGGGAGATAGAGAGAGAGAGCGAGAGCGAAAGACTTGAAGAGAGCGAAAGGCAGTGCAATTGACATTTCATTGGCACACACAGTAACAAAGCCATTTACCATTTTAGGCCTTAACTGACAATGATTGAAGCGTCGCTAAGAAAGTTAACAGGCCGCGTGGCAGCTCCAAAGAGAGCGAGAACGAGAGAGAGAAGAGCGAACGAGAGAGCTTTGCGCGCTCTGCGTCGACGTCGAAGGCAGCCCCAATAACGAACGACCGAACGCTGAAAATGTTTTGCGTTCAGTCAACGAGCAACTTTGGCAGTGAGCAGTGTGTGGGACACAAGCGACGTGAATTCGTAGTGTGGACAAAACGGACTCTAGTGGACTAACTACGTGGTCGTGTGTGTGTGTGCGTGCAGTGGCAATGTGCAAAAATAAAAATCTATAGCTATAGGTGTTGTATATTTAAATTGAATATATATAAATACAAAGCATCTATATCGCACACAAACGCAACAAGAAATCGGCGAGAGAGCGGCCAACGGAAATACGAAATAGCCAAAGTGTTGTTGTTGTTGTTGTTGTGTAGAGTGGAGAGTGAGCAGCAGCTGCTTGCCGTAGAAAGTGTAACCAAAGAGTGACATCACGCCAGCCAACCAGCGAGCAGTGGAGACGGATACGGAGACGAAGACGAATCGCAGCAATTAGCAGAGATTGCTGTTGTTGTTGTGTAGTGTGGAAAACAAAAGCGTGACACTAACGTGCGATATATATCGAAAATCGAAGCGTATCGCATTGTATCGTAATCGGATCGACGACAGCCGGCTGTTAGTGTGCGTGTGTGTGTGTGGGGAACGTACGAGAATCAACGGACAAAACCGCCGCCATTGTCGTTGTCGTTGTCGCTCTCAAGGTGAACCTGCCTCTGCCTGACCGACAACACAAAAAAAAACATAGGCAGCGACAGCCACAAAACTCAAAGCATATTCTTTCGAAATTAGTCGCAGCGTTTCGAGACGCCAAGCGAGGCAAGCAGCAACGTATACGGGAGGGTTAAAGATTCGGACAGCAGGACGGCAACATGAAGCCAACTGTGATAACAGCGAACCAGGCCAGCGGCAACACTGGCAACGGCAACGGCTCGCCCGCAGGAGCCGGCATCAGCATACCCATCAACCGTGACTACGGCGGCAACATGCACAGCTCCTCGCCCCAGCAGCACCATCAGCAGCATTACCAGCATCCCCAGTACTACAACAACCAGCCGCCGCAGCAGCAGCAGCCAGCCACATATGGATCACCACGACAGCAGCCGCATCATCACCAGGTTCCCACAAATCAGCAGCAACATTTTCAGGTAACTACCAAATTGACGCCAAGGTCGTCGACGAATATAGAGTATCGTATATAGGCGCCTGACAAGGTCGCTTTTGTTGTTAACGACCTCAAACAGTGGCAATTTAATTCGCTTGTTTTGTGAGGGGGAGCGGGGAACTGATGAATCCTTCAAAAGCTGGTTTTTCCCATACTCAATAAAATCAACAAGGCGCCGTTGTTGCGTAAAAGTGAATTGCGTTCGACCCCCTGGAGCCGTTCTCTGTCTCTGTATTGTCTCTCTCTTTCTCTCTCTGTGACTCTGTCTCGCACTCACACACACACCTGCAGCTCGCTTGTATCTGGTGCACTTTCATCCCCTACGTACAGTGTGTCAAGTATGTGCGCACACACCAGTGACCTACTCGGGTTGCCTGCCTGCCTGCCTGCTTGCATAGGCAACGCAACGCGGCGTATGATTAATGTGCCGCCACGTACGGAAATTTCCCAGCGAGCAGCGCAGTTCAAGAGCAAGTAAGAGTAAAAGCTGATTGGCCACCTAATCTTATTGCTCGCCATGCGCCAAGTATCAAGTGTTTTATGAACAAGAACATTTTTTTGTTGTCTTTTTCTGTTCGCTTATAAATATTCGACAATTTCTAGAATATACGCGATGATAGACAAACGCAAATGCTCTGCCCCCAACCAGCCACAGCTACAGAGATCCGCACAGAGAGAGAGCGGCCGAGACGAGGCGAGAGCGTTTATTAACAAAAAAAAATCACAACGCTGAGCAAATTGTGTTTCTCCGACTCTGTCGCAGCTGCGGCTGTGGCTGTTGTAGGTGCACCGACTTACATACTCGCATATGCGATGTACATATGTATGTGGGCGGCTAAATGGCAATATACTTTATGTATACATATAGTATATAGTATATCTGTATGTGTGTCCACTATGTACGCTGAATGCGTGTGGGCGGCAACAGTTGTTGCTCAACTCAGTTGTTGGCCAACGCAACGTGGCCGTGACGTTGTCTGCACGATCGTCATAGTAAACGCATCGGATAATGACTTAATCTAGTTAATCTCCATCGATAAACATTTGCCAACAGATTCGCAACACTGTCAATTGCATATCCGATCGCTTGTTTATGTTCTAGATCAGCACAGTGGAACAGTCTAGTCAATTTCCTTTTCAAATTGACAGTCTACCGCATTCCTATAGTCGAAGATCTTTATTTAGTTGTTTCAGCTTAGATATAATTAGAATTAACACAGCAGTAAAGTAAATTATTTAACTATTTAGGTAATGCTTAATATAGTTAATACATTAATAAAATTTCGAATTTAGTTCAAATGTTGTCCAATTCTGTCATAAACAAAGCAACATTATCAAAGAATATTTTTGACTTCCGCAACATTTTATTTTATGGTTTTCTTTGTTGGTAATTACGAGATGCTTTATTGATCCGGTTCGGCGTTTAGAAACAAAACAATATTCATTATTAAATGACAAGATTGAAGTGATTATGCAAGCATATCATTATTCAAATAATTCGGTTATTAATAACGATAATATCAGCTATTAAGAGTTATCGACAAATTCGATTGAGACATTTTGAATGCAAAAGTCTCCACAAATCCTATCAACTATCGCCTATCAAAAATGTGGAGAGCCGTCTTAGATAACGTCAAAGGAAAAGTTATCGATGTCTTGACAGCTGAGCGAGCAATTGGTCAGCAATCTAAATACATAATTGAAAAATCTTTATCAATCAATTGTTATTGTTAAAATCGTTGTAGATCTAAAGTGCTGATATAGATAACAAGTTTTTGCGCTATATTTAATTACACTAAATTGCACTATGAGTCCATTCGTTGACGATAATTGAATGCATTCAATTGTATAGCACTAAAAAAGAGATTTTGGAAAATAGCGAATAACACATCGCAAATTATAGAATTACAAGTAGATCGGTCGAAGGCATTAATTGTCCAGCGATGCGACCCACGCTGAAGTTGCGAGAACAATCCAGGCGAAGCTTCGACACTTCCACCACTTCGGTGGTGGGCGTCCGACGAGCGTCGCTTGGCTTGGGCTGCACTATAAAAGGCGCGACGCTGGCTGCCGGCTACTCATTCACAAGAAAACAGTCGGACGGAGTGCGTCACATTGCGACTCGGAAATACAAATAAAAGAGCGGAGAATACAAAGCGCAAAAGAGAATTGCGAAACGTCTCGCTGTTTACTGATAAAGCAAACAATTAACTCGAAATAGGTAATGAACGGCAGGCCCATTTACTGTCAATTGAACTTTGTGTCCGTGTGCTGACGAACAGCTGTTAATTTCTACAACACACATTACCAAAGGTGTGTTCAATGTAGTGTTTGTGTGTGTGTGTTAAGTGCTCCTCTTGTCACGTTAGACAAGCGTCTATTTATACGTTGACGTCACTTGTTATTGCTGAAGCTGCAAGTTGTTATTGTTTCGATTCGACCTGTAGTTTTATATGTGTACGTGCATATGTTTGTATGTGTGACAACAAATATGGCTGCGATTGAGCGTGAATGAATCATGCGCGTATTTATAAACAATTCGCCCACTGAGCATTTAATCTAATATTTGATATTGTTTGATTTTACAGCCGACCTTTGGATTTGAACCCGATATGGACATGGATATGGATAATATGTTTCCACGCTCGCGTCTGGGGCGCATGCATCACGATCCCTTCGCTGGCTTCGGTGGCACACGTAAGCGGAATAGTTTCCACGATCCCCATATTCCCCATAACAATCCCCAGGCGCACTTAATGCATGCCGATGCTGATGATGATTTTTCTCATTATTTCGACGATGCCGCAGACTTTGGATTCCCACAAATGTCGACAATGGGTCGCCGTGGTCGCGTCGCCGGCGGTGCCAACAATCACATGGAGCACGACGATGATTTCTTCAACCGACTGCCATCGGAGTTTCGTCAGTATATACCAGCGGGCTTCGGTGCTCGCCACCAGCCGCAGCAGCAGGTGCATCCGCAACAGCAGCCGCATCCGCAACAGCAGCCGCATCCACAACAGCAGCAGCAACAGCCACCACATCATCAGCAGTACTATCAGCAGGATTATCAGCAGGCACCGCAACAGCAGCAGCAGCCACAGGCACAGCCAGTTGTGCAGTCGCCCTCGAAGCGTCTGTGCGATGCGGCCATCCAAACGGAGGACCCAGCAGCAGGTCGCTCTGAGGTCGATTGTGCGCCAGCTGTGAACCTGAACCAGCACGGACTGCGCAACACCATGGACATGGGCGTCAAGTCCGCCGCCGAGCAGGATCCGGCATTGCGTTCGCACTCTGCACCGCCGCCAGAGCAGCAGCAACTGAATCAACAGTACATCCAGCAACAGCAGCAGCAGCATCCGCATCCAAATCAGTCACAGCAATTTGGCACACAGACTACGCCACCGGTGCAGGCAAATTATGGCCCCGGTCCCCAGCAGCAGCAGCAGCCGCCGCAATTTCAGAGATCTTTCTATCCGCCCCAGCAGCAGGCGCATCCCCAGCAGAAGCAGCAGACGCCGCCGCCACCGCAGACGCCCGGCGGCAGCTACGTGCGCACCATACCCATCTTTGTGGAGGGCCGCACGGAGCCCATCATCAATGCGCACAAGGAGATACCAAATCAGAACGCTCCCGCTGGTGCTCAGCCTCAAGCGCAAGCACACGCCTCGGCTTCAGCTTCGGCTCAGTCGCCGCCTCAAGCAGCCTACAATGCGCCCATGCAAGCGCAGCGTCCAGGTCCAATTAATACTCAGCAACAACAGCCGGAACAGCAACTGGGTGCGGATGGCAATGCTGGTGTGCCACCGCAGACGCCTCACACACAGGACTCGATCAAAAAGATACAGGACATACAGCGCGATGTGCTGGAGCTGATGGGCAAAGTGGAGCAATTCAAGGGCACTCGCCAGGACAAGGAATACGTATACTTGGATGAGATGCTGACGCGAAATCTGCTTAAGCTGGACACCATCGACACCAATGGCAAGGACAGCATTCGGCTAGCCCGCAAGGAAGCCATCAAGTAAGTGACGTTTGCTATGGCAAGCTAATGAAATTCAACTAATTCCAATTCCTATTTTTCTCAGATGCATTCAGGCATCAGTCAATGTGCTGGACGCCAAGGCCGAGGAAAATGGCAGAATTGCTTCGGGCATCGAACCCTCGGACGTTGCCGCTTCCGAGACAGCCAATGCAGAGGAAGCAGAGTCCAGCGCTGCAGCAGTTGCAGAGCCGACAACGCCACAACCGTTAGATGCTACCAAGATTCAAGAGCCCATCCCCCTGCCACCGCCGCCCAGTGTTGTGGCAGACTCGACGCCCAATGCAGCAGAGCAGCCATCGACAGTGGAGACAGTCGAGAGCGAGACCACAACGCTGACGGAGAAGACCGAATGATGAAGGCAGCGCCTTTACAAGGCGACCGTTTCGAAGCAGCTACGCAACTCAACCAAATTCAAATATTAAGAGAGAACGAGGAGCTACAAAGAATGTTGAATTTACTTATTTAAATAATCATCGGACAACGACGACAAATTTTCGATTGACGAAATGTGTGGATAGGGAAGCAAGCATCATCAGAGAGATTGGATGCTGGTGAAGTGGTCGGTCTGAGGACTCTTTGCTAGTATTTGATAGATACATAATATCCATAAGTACAGTGTTAAAATCTCATGTGACATAACAAAACAACACGCAACACATTAAACATACAACACACTCTCACACACGCATAAATAGAAACTCGCGATGCATATGTATGTACATTAGGCTATAAGTAATGATGTTAAAAATGAATTACAACAAACAGAAAAAAGAAGTGCCTGCAATTGCAATTGCAAATAATACTGAAAGAATGTTGAAGCATATTGCGAATACAGTTAACCGACTGGCTTAAAAGTGCAGTTTTTTTTATCTATATATATCTGTATACAATATTATATCGAGAGAAAAGCAGAGTCGAAAGTATGATCTCATACAAAGCTACATCGAAAACGGGGCTCGGGACTCTTGGCTACAAAATTGTTAAACAAAAACAAACGAGGAGAAAGAAAAACACTTATGCATAATTATTTATGTTACTAATTATTAAAATAAATGTAGATATTGTTCACAATATATAATACACGTACAAAAAAACCGCTGCTACACTGCTGAGCATCATTTGTTGTGGAATTTATCATCATGTTTTTGCGACTTTGCGACTTACATACAGAGAGACATTATAACATTATGCAATTTACGAAAATACAAATACAAATACAAATACAAATACAATTGTGTGCATGTGCATTAAGAAATATTTTCAAAAAGGACGCAACATTTTACATTTTTCAGAATCAATCTTATGGTTAACAATAAGATATATCATATAATATTTATAATAATAAGTATATACGGTATGTAGATGGATAAAAATGGAAGGCAGCCATGTCATCCGGCGATGGTTGCGTGCATGTGTTATAGTCGTTTCTAGGCAATTTGAAATCTTATTAGGTATATGTATATAGTTAGTGTATGGATTGCATTATTGTTCAAGATATTACTGGGCAGCCGTTTCATATTGTATATATAGTATATGCATACGTAGGTATGAATTTATTGTGTATTTAAGTAGTTCCGATATATGATCGATAAAGTACAGCTATATAAGAGCTATGGCTGTTTTAATATTGTTGTAGATATCTAGCAAAAAATTGATCTTAAGCTGCCATGCAGTTGGCGTATTATATACGCGTCCTTTTGCATTTTTGCCATCCCTCCAGTTCAGCTCAGTTAATGATCTCGACATAGTTTGCCGGAAAAAGTCCATAGGTTCCATCGGGACCCAGTCCCTGCCACCAGCCCTCATCGATTTGATCAATATGCGTGATGACATCGCCCGGGTCGAAAGTAATCTCTGATTCATCTGCAGCCTGATAGTCATACAAGGCGCGTGCACGCAACCCCAAGTCGCCCAAACTCTCCTGGCATATGAAGTCATCCTCGTTCACCAAATCCGTTACTGCAACAAACAATAGAATTGTGAAATGGTATTTTAATAACCAAGTTGTAGGCAACTTACAAGTATTGCGCTCCAGTGTGCTCAGCCCCGATGTCTTCACCGATTGCGATTGCTGCACCGTCACCGACACCTTGGTGCGCACTTCTTCCTCCGCATCCTCCTTCTTGCGGACAGCTGTGTCGGTTTCATTGGAGGATGTCGTCTCATCGGGTGATTGGGATTGCAGCGAATTTGATTTACTGTGCGGCGACCGTTTGATTGTGGAGAACTGTTCGCTCTCATGAGCCAGCGGCAGATCCTCAGCTGGCTGCACCTCCTCCTCACTTACAGCTGCACTCGAAACAACAGCCGCAACCACTGGCGCCTCCACAACCGGTGGCGCCTCCACAACTGGCGCCAGCACTGGCGATTTGCTGGGTGTAATAGATCGGGGAGGTGACGAGGCAACAGCGCCCTGCGGCTCGCTGTTGTTGAACACATTGATCCGCTGTGCAATTGAATTGCGTGCTGGCTTTGCCGGCGGCTGTGTATTAAGTCTGCAAAAGTGCAAGTTTAGTTTTTAAAATGCGTATGCAACTAAGTTCTATCTTGTTTAATTATAATAATAAGATAATAAGACGCCACTTCAAGATACATTACATATAATAGTGATTTAGTAAATGTATGAACTTTTTCAGTTAACCTCGTTCTATTATACTGAATGAAGTAGACACTTTGGCGCTTTTCCAAATGTAAAATTCAATGAATAATAGGTGGACTTTTTCTACATTTCAGAGCTGCTAATGTAACGACAACTTTCAAACAGTATTTGATTTTCATCTACAAATAAAGCCATCCATATTAACTTATGTGCAAATACATTTTAAAGATTCTACCAAACTACTACTAAATTAGAAATTTGTATTGAATTGTAAAGCGTTTGCCAATTTAATTTATTTGAATTTCAACAGTAAAACCTTTATCATCAGAAGAAACTTTTACTGTGTGAGGAATATCGTGGTATTGTTTGTGGTCTGTGGTCTGATACCAAGTCAGTCGGTCAGTCTGGACAAATAACTTTGTATTATCATAGGTCTATAAAATACATATTCTTTCTGAATGTATCGCCAATTAGTCTGCTAGCAAATAATCATAAATGATATGGATGAACTAAAAAAAACAACCTGACACATATGCTATATTCAATTTGATGATATCTTCGTAACAATACGGAATTTTGTACTAATCTCTTACTAGAAGATGAGTCAGTGACTTAACGATAATATAATGAAAAGGGTTCGCTATATTGGGGACTTACTTCGATTGCAGCTGACCCTCGCTGGTATGCTTGGTGAACATGGCCTTGGCAGCGCCTACACGCGACCCAATCAACTCTCGGGCCTCCTGATTTCGAGCCTGACGCATTCGATCCGCATCCGTCAGGTTGTTGCCAAAGGAAGCAGACGTTTTCTCTGGACTCAAGGGTTGTGGCGAGCTACACACAAAAAGGCGATGCAATTAATATTTTATCGAATAGCAGCAAAATTTGTGATCGGAATAGTTACGTTTTGATGGGTACATGGGCAGGTTGCAGTTTTGTTGTGCTAATGACCAGTTTTTCGCGTTCCTTGTGCTCCTTCTCTTCGCGGGCACGCTGCTCTTGCTCCAGCTGCTGCAGTTCCAAGCGCTTGGCATCCTTCTCGGCAGCCAGGCGACGCTTCTCCTCGGCCTCCTCCTTTTTCCAGAAGTCCTGCATGACGCTGGCATTCAGCTCCTTAGTGGGAATGACGCGCGTATAATTCGTGCCCACCGGGGCCTTCTGTTCGTCCACCATGCCGCGCGGCTCCTTGAAGCTGTACGCCGAGCTAACCGTGCTCAGCTTCTTGAGCAACCGCTCCAGATCGATGTCGTCCTCGTTGCGGGCATTGATCGTCAAGTGAGCGCCGGACAGCAATTTACTGACGTCATGAATATGATTCGCGCAGGTGCCTTTGCGAAGCACAGGTGCGCCCTCGCCCTATACATTGAATTAATGGATAACGGGCAGATAAGATAACGTGAGTAACAGAAAGAAAAACAACACCATTTGGTTGACTCACCTGCCAGTTGACCAGCAAGTATTTATTGAGACCCGTTTTGGGGTCTTCGATGCGCACAAATGCATACATAATCTTGCCACTGTTCAGGTCTTCGCTTAGCTCCTCGACGCCCCCGTCCCCCTTGGCCACGAGCTTTAGCTCATTGGTTTGCCCCTCGTAGCCATAGAGTGACCAATTCGTAGTGCTCTTGGCGTCCAGCACATCCTTCCAGGCGTCCACAATTTGTGTGCGGTGCTTCTCGAAGCTGATGGCCATTGTCTCAGTGGTCTGTGCGAAACACTCTCGATAAACTGTCGTGGTCTGGCTGCTTGTCGGCGAAGACTGGCAACGACAACGACCTTGAACAAAGCCGCTTGCGGCGAGAAATCGAAGATTATGAAGGTCTTTGGCGAAACTTTCACTCGCGCCCCTTTTAAAGTGTCGTCACTGTCGCAGATTTGGAGTAAGCCAACGCCCCGCTCTTTTCAATTTTCTCTGTTTGCTGGAGTTTTTAATTAAAAACGGCACAGTTGCAGCAGCAGTATAGCAGACTTACACACATTCACACACTCATATCAACTTTGTTGATATTCTATCGATGTCCACGATAAATTGCACTTTCGATAAAATCGCGCATATCGATTATTCAGATGCATTAAATGCAGCTCTAGCTTGAATTTGAATTGGGTGCAAGCGTTTAAAGTACCGCTATTGTTTTATTTATGCTCATTGTAATAGTTGTACAATAAAAAAACTTTGAGTTGTGCGCAATTTTGAACTAACAGTATATTTTGTTAGTATTTTTGGAAAGTGCAAACTATTTGACAACTCATTATTTATGCGCGCCATGAACTGCTAAAATTGTGCTTTCATCTCACAGCAACTTACAAAAGAATTAAATAGAAATAAACGAAATTTTTGATAACCCGATTTACATTTATTTTCTCTTTATAACTGCACATAGATATTCACGATCAGGTCAGAAGCGGTAGCTGATTATTCCTGAGTGGATGGATCATGTAAAGTTAGCACATGCTCCGCTTCTGGATCCACATACTGGAAATTGTAATTGTCATCGATTCCAACAAAATAGGTGGGCAAAATGCCGCGCCCCTTAACAAAGGTCATGCCACGGAATTCACATTTGATGCCACTTTGTCGCAGTATGGTGGCCGTCTCGTCGGTCACCTGTATCTGGCCATTGACACCCGTTGAGTCCATGCGTGAAGCCATATTCACCGCATTGCCCCAAATATCATAGTGAACCTGCGAAGCGCCCACCACGCCAGCCATTACCTCTCCACTGGAAATTCCAATTCTCATTCCGGCCGCGAATAACTCGCGATCACTTGCCAAAGTTCTGTAATGCGTGTTGCACATCCAAAGGGCACGCATGAGATCCAGGGCGAAAGCAGTAATCACAAAGACAACGTCCTCTTTTTTGCGTCCATCAGTTTCGTAAAAGTGAAGATTGCGACGAGCTCGCTCAACTGTAATATGAAATATCGAACAGATCAGAAATTGAATGCAGAAAATTAAGCAAAAATGACTTACCCTCTTGAGCTATAGAACTACGAGTACTTCGTCGACCACTGATAGTCGAGGAGAGACGTATATCCAGACCACAAGCTGCCATATACGTGCCGCCCACAATTTTGATCTTTTCCACCAAGTAATCGTCCTTGTAATAGATTAACTATAATAAATAATAGATGTATACTCCATAGTAGCAAATCTACCATGCGGTCTTACAACTCTATCAAATTCGGTTATGATCTCATTAAGTACGCGTAAACTGGACAAATCCAATTGAAAATTCATGAGCGTAGCGAACATAACGCCAACCATGGAGTAGTCTTCATAGTAAAGCTCATGCCTAGCCAACGATGTCAGATAGATGCTGACTGATAAGACAAGAGAGTAGAGTAGAAAGTAAGCTGTAGGTATCTATATAGACTCACCCACATGGGCTGGCAAAATATTGTGTAATAGTATAGATATAGACTGATCGGCCAAACTGGCATCTTTCATCTTTTTCTTCAGCTCTACACGCCATCTGAATTAAGTGGATTATATGTATGTTATAACTCAAAATTATTTTTCTGCTTAGCATACACAATATTAAAGTAACAGTATAGAATAGAAAAATATGTTGGAAATTTAAATATAAAGTTCAGAGGAGCTTTTGAGATTAACAAAAACTCTTAAAAGTAATTTGCTTTCTGTATGCATATATAGTTCTGTTACTCACTTGAAGTTCATCTTGTCATTGAACTCTGCTTGTCGTTCCATAAGGAAGAGGCTGAAGAAAGTGCTCAAAATGAGAATGCAGTGAGCATACTCGGCTTGAAAGTACGGATTGGTCGTTAGGCCATGATGTACAATGTATTCGTACTGAAAGAATATCAGCACCATATAGATGATCACTTCCAAGAGGGTGACCATCACTTTCATGAAGAACGGAACGCGTGAGTATATCAGACTCATGCCCATGATCAGGCACACCATGTTGGTCAGCACCCAAGGCTGAAAGCACGTATGCGACTCCGGCTCATACAGATACAGTTTGCTTTCAATATGCAGCACTTGGTACTCGGCCAGATCGCATTCGATCTAATTGTAGATAGGCTCAACTAAGTATAGGATGCTTTTGATTTAGCTTTGGCTACTTACCAGCATGGCATATAGGATGACGAAGTACATAACTATGGTGAGCCAGTAAATGGCCACACGCTTGATGAGACTGCGTTGAATGTTCTCGGCGATGCGGAATATTGAGCAGCTAATGGCGCTGTACCTGTGCCCACCTTCAGGATAGCGCCAGTAGCAAATTTTCTTATACCACGTAATGAAAAGGAGAACGGTGAAGGCCAGCATCGCTCCCGAGCCAACATAAACGTAACTTTTAAAGTGCTCATTGTAATAGGGCAACTCAATCACAATCAGACTGAGGCAAATGCACCAGGCCAGCAAAATACTGTACTTGAGCATATAGTCGGGCTGCCGCATAAAATCATGCTCCAGATGAGGGTCTCTAAAGTCCAGACAATAAAATCGAATCGATGTGTAAGTTTGATCTGTGGTCTTCTCGACGTCCTGATCGCGTTTTCGAAATTCAAAAAAACGTGTCACTTTTGATTTTAATCTGTGAAAAAGGAAATGCGAATTTCGAAATCAAAAAGCTTTTTCTACTAAAATTACAAAATTAAAAGTATCGATCATAGATTATTTTCCCAAAAACTCATCATTACCCTAAGAATCGATCGTGTCTGAAAAATATTAGATAAGTTTAGGAGTTTTCGAGGACAGACGGATAGACATATGAACATGAGTAAATCAACTCGGCTGTTATGTCGTTGTTGTGTTAAAGTTACCCCTGGGGTCCGACTGGCATTTTCGAGAACTCATTGTGCAACTCCGCACTATATGTGTTGACACTTAAGTGGGATTTGGAGCTTATTTGCATGCTCAAGGAGGTGTCACCATCTTCACTATCGGAGAAGCTGATGTCGTCGGAGGTTGATATTGCTGGTATGAGAAAAGTGACTATATCGTGCTTGATCAGATAAGCATCCTCAGCAGCCTCTTCGGTGCCCGGGAGCACGGTATACGTGTGATTCACCAACAACTGGAGAGTCCTCTCACTGATATGAATGTGACCCGCCATTCCGGTTGACTCCAGAAGACTGGCTATTACCACGTCTACACCTACAAGTAAATTCAATTAAAAGTGTTGCTTGTAGATCACCACAAAACAAAATATGATCCTACCCCAAATATCATACTGCAGTTTGGTGGCGCCAAGAACGCCAGCAAAAAGGCTGCCCGAATGGACGCCCACGCGAATATCAATATTCAAATTTTGATTGGTGCTGTAAAGTCGATAAATGGTTACAACCACAAAGTGCGATAACACAGTCGATCAAACGATCTCAATACGGACCCAACTTCGCGTATTTGATTAATCATGCAGAGGCCCATCTCAATACAGCCTTTGGCGTGTTCAGGATCGGGATTTGTTAGACCCGCCACACAATAGTAACAGTCACCCAAAAACTTGATTCGTTGCACATTAAAGTGCATGGCGGCCTTATCGAAGCGTCCATACAAATTGTGCAGCAGTGTGACCAGATGCTTGACCGTCAGCGTTGTCGTCAGTTGCGTATAATTCACAATATCGGCATACAGAATGGTCACATCGGGATGCGTTTGAATCGACATTATGCGATCCATGGCGACAACATGAACGTCGCGATGCTTTTCGGTCATGGCAATGCGATTGCGTATCTCATCCTGAATGGGTTGTGCGATTTGCTGTGGCAAAATGCTGTGAAGGAACACCTTCTCCTGGGCCCGTGAATTCCGCAGCGAGATATCCTCCATCACGAACTGCTGCCGATCAAGAAACGAGGAGCGCACAACAATTTCGCGCGTGACACGAAAGAACACGCCCAGCAGATTGAGCGAAATGTGATGCGACACTTCCGCCGACATTTTGTTCAAGTGGCGAGAATTTGAAAACTCGTAGCTGAAGTTCATGGCTATATAGTAGAAATAGTAGCAAATGTAACACACTGACACTAAGCTGCCAAGGGCGAGGGGCGGCAAAATATGGGGGATCGGCAAGAACATATAGGTCGTTAGGATGACGTAGGTGTCGTAGAATGACCCTGTGATCCAATCATGGTAATGGTAGTGATAGACGTTGGTTAAAATATCTGTAAATAAACCAAAAAGCAGCAAGTCTACATAACATATAAGATTTTATCTTCGAAACGAAGTGCTTAAGAGTAAAGAACGTACCAATTGCCACCATAATAAACACCGTAATCACAGAGGTCACGTACATTATGCTAACGTGTTTCGACACCAGGTCCTCGTGAAAGTTGATGCACATCAACACTGTAATGATCACGGATCCCAACATATAAGCAGTTATATCTGCGTAAAGGTATTCCTTCCTCTGCATAAGAAATTAATTAATTGATAAAGGTAAAACAAATAAATACGATCTAGTCGAGAGTGCTCGACTACGAGATACCCTGAGTCTATACGCTCGTAATCATCCATGTACTTTTTTTGACAGATACACGGACGTAGGTAAATTAACTCGGCTGTTGATGCTGATCGAGAATTTGTATTTTTTGTACAAAAAGAAGAATCAAAAACTTGCCTCGCATGTAACCACCAAAAAGGCACAGTGCATCAAGACCACAATCCAGTGCAACAAAATATATACACCCGTGTAGTAGCTGCGGAGTCGATTTTGGTACATGTTATATTGCTCTTCGATACCGATTTCCTCGCACTTTTTCTAAGGATTTTTTGATGAGGAAGCTGTTGATCATGGCACCACAATGTTAAATACCTTTAAATAGTCTCCTTCCCAGCGACGTTCATTTGTGTAATCCAATGTACACGCCATTTTTATTAGGTTAAAAAGAACAAAACACAATTGAAAATAGAATACAAAAGAGAGCAAGTGACAACACCAACTTGTATTCTGAAATGAATCCAACTGATTAAATTTCACATTCAAAAATTCAAACATAATCAGTGTGACCGCAGCATTAATTTTAATTTAGTTTTTTCGCATCGACAAATGAATCAAAATATACTAGAACTTTAATCCCGCTTATATATGGCCACACTCAATACAAAGCCAACGCGAAAATGCTCAACATCGCAGCTGTCAAAGTAATTAATTAATAAAACAATTGAAAATAAGCTCCTTTTGAACGAAGAAGTAAATTTCAACAATTCATGTAAAAGTATAAACTTTTTAGCAATAAATGTATGTTATTTGACTGCAAAAACATCGATGTCTGCCGTAAGTAATCGATGTAGAATGGTATTTAAATAGGCATCGATATGTGTTATCGATGTTTCTCCACCTCTAGTTGTTTTTCGAGTGTTTCTCGGAGATATTAAACTAGAGGTGGAGAACTATCGATAGTGGGCGCCATCGATAGTCGACGATGGTTTATTTTAAACTATCGATAGTGTCGATAGTGCCATCGATAGTGGCTCGATAATGGCTCGATAGTGTAGCCCAACAAAAAAATTTTTTTTAAGCAAATATAAAAATATTATGCTTTATTTTAACTAAGTGTGCTCGATTCTGCGCTCTTTCTTTCCACGCCAGGATGGAACCTTTTTAAATGGTCGTGCAAGTTAGATGTATTGCCGCTTGTCTTGTATTCTTTGCCACAATCGAGACATTTGGCATATTTCTTGTCGTCAGACCTTTTAAAATATTTCCAAACATGTGAAATTTTCGACTTCTTTTTGTTACTCTGTCGATTTGGTTCCAAATCTTTTTCAGAGTCTGTGCTGGAGGAGCACTCACAGTCCGGCTTGTCGGCACTTGATGAAGACACTCGACGTTTACCTTAAATTTAACAAATTATAGATCAAAACACTTACGTATGTAATATAATAAACATACCCAGATTTAAAAAGCGATCCATATTAATTTAACTAATTGTTTCTTGTTTTTAAATTTTTCCTCGTTGTTGCATTTGACGCCGACACAGAAAATGCGCGAACAAATTTTTTAGGGATGTAAGAAGCTCACTATCGATAGCACCATCGATAGTGGATGTGCCACTATCGAAGGTGTCTGCTGCCATCGTTGGTGGCTCGATAGTGCTAAACCATCGATAGTGGCGATAGTGCTATCGATAGTTCTCCACCTCTATATTAAACAGCATTCAATAAATGACGAAAAAAATAAGTTAACGATTGCATGCAAGTGGTGGTAAACATAGATCTCAGAAAAAAAAACGTTCTGCAACATTCGCAACATCTGGTTGCGAGCGAACACACAACAGAAAACAGCTGTATATAGTAAATTCAACGATAACATAAACTAAATGCGAGGCGTCCCAATATAAACGTAAAGGTAAGCGAAGCACTCTAAAGTACATTGAGGCTGCGTCTGCTGCCAACAAACAATATGGCATTTTGGGTAAATCCGCTCTGCTGCTGCTGTACTTGGTCATTGCCAAATTTCGGCTGCTGTCGTTGCCGTCTTCAAACCTGTCCCAACTGCATCGTGTTTGGGGCCCTCCACCCGCGGCCTCCCTCCCCACTTCCTACCATCGATGCTGCAGCGATGAAAACTGAAAACTGTTTGCCAGCAAGCCAGCAGGATTTCGCCTTACTTGTTTCAGTCAGTTCAGTCAGCAGCGGCAGCGTCACTCTTTGTTCAGTTCTGCGTTCCATTTACATACATCTGTACGTATGTATGTGCTGTTGCATATGGTGTCAGATATATATATATATAAGCATGTTGGTCGTACGTACATATATCCAGTTTATGCCTTGGTCAATTTCTTTGCATTTGCAGTGCGAAACTCATGCGGTGCAGATCGAGACGACAACCACGTCCATAGCTAGCAGACAACACAACAAGACAACAAGAAGTCCAGTCCACGCGGAGCAGCAAAACATCCCAAGTGATCACATAGCTAGCAAACACAGAACAGGCCAGGCACAGACGGAGCATAACATGGAGACGGCGTTGGACGTGCTATCAAGAGCTGCCACGATGGTGCAGAACAATGCCAGCGGTAAGTTGCGAGTCTCGTCGACATTTGCTCATTTGGTTGGTAATCCTTAACACACATCTCTCTGCCGCCAACTGCGCCGCCCCATTAAGCAATTCCGCATAACAATTTGATGATGTTATAGTTTTGACACAACAGCAACACAACTAAAGAGGCAGCAGCAGCGGCAAAGGGAAGAGGCCAACAGAAGCGACAGCAAGATCGGTTCTTGTTATGTTTGCCTCGACAAAACTCGTCACTCTTTTAATGGCTTTCACCTTTGCGCCGGCGCACAAAAACAAAACAAACAAAAGACAACTTGAAAGTATTTCAACAATTTTGTCACTTGTCTGTCTGCATGTATCAAATGTACTTTATTTTGGCAGTAGTTGGTTACTGTTAAAGTGTCATCTATATGTACATATTTTTGGCGGTAGTTAAAACTCTTGTGTCACATACAGACCACCATAAATGTATAACAACATTGTAAAACTTCGCATAGTTCCCTGTAACTCGTATTTATTTGGGATCATATAAATTTAATTTATCCTTTATAAATGAATTTCCAGACTATTTTTCTCTACTAATACATACAAATATGAAGAATATATTTGATATTTTTAAAAACGTCGAATTTAATCACCTAAATGCTCTTAATTCATATTTTCTTTTAATTTAAAAAGAATCCTTAAAAATTAACCAATCAAATGTGTCATACAATGACGAACTTTAAGGCCAATTCAACTTCAACACCAATTGTCTCCTACTCAAATATATACAAATTTGTAAAAATGTCGGATAGTATGAATATATGGATAGTAATTCATATTTCTTTATCATTTTTAATCAATCTTAAAATTATTCAATTAAGTGTCACATGCAGTGACAAACTTAAAGACCAATTTTCTCCAACTAATGCAAAATGATACACAATTTTTTAAAAAACGTCGAATAGTATGGTTTAGTAACTTAATTTCCTATGAAGTGTAATATTTTTATTAATAATATAAAATAGTTGTTGTTAAATGTTGTCGGATATAATGATTAATTAATAATTTGAATCTATTTTTTCTTATAACAAATTTAAAAAAATGGGATTGCCAAAAAGTGGAAATTTTTGGATACTCAGGATCAGGTTGCAATGTAGTTGGAAGTTGTAACTCTTTAATTTACATATTTTGACGGTAGTTTATTGCGCCTTGGAAGTGTCGCCTGAGTCGCCCGATCCCCCTCAAACTCACACAGTGAGTTTTCTCATCTCGCTCGCATGCAAGCATGATTCATGCTGTTTGGCATGCTCCACTCGTGAAATGCATACGACGCCGCGTATGTTGCACTACTTCAACTCTCCAAAAAGATCTGCTGTCTCTTCCTTGCACGACTCTCTCACACAGCCACGCTCACATGTTTGCACACACAGCAACACACACGGACACACACAGTGACACGCACGGTATCACGAGCGCGCACTGAAAATAAAACATTTTCAGTTTCAGCACAAAACGAACAAAACATTCCAATAAAATGAGTTTGCGGCGCATTCCGATTCCGATTTTCATAAATGTGTCAAATGCCGCATTTTTGACGACGTCCACGATGGCTGTTGTTGTTGTTGTTCGCATTGTTGTTGTTGTTGTTGTTGCCCCCTGCGCGCGGGCGTTATCAATAGTCCGAAGCTGACGTTGGCGTCAACAGCGCTGCGCTGTCGCTGCGACGAGCACGAATTGTGGATGGTCAATGTATTATGTACTTGCACATGTATAGCTAAATACTTATGCACATGCATATTTGGCTAAATGTGTGTGAGTGTGTGTGTGTGTATTTGCATATTGCATTTTGCATTCTGCGACAAGCGAAACGCGTGACATGCCAAAGAAATGCTAAATCTAACGGATTGCCTTTTAAATATACATATGTATGTAAAGTATGTAAAGCATTCACTAAGCATGTTCACAATTTATACATCTCGTTAATTGCTCAATTTCATGCATTTCTCATTTAAACTCATTTGCAGTGTTAATCGCTGACGTCGACGCCGACGCAGACGCCGGCGCAGACGCTGTGTCGTTGTTGGTTGTCGATAAAGCGCATGGATTGCAGCTTCCCCAAGGGAACAGCGCAGATTGTTCGCTTGTGTGTGTGTGTGTGTGTGTGTGTGTGTGTAAATATACTGCTGGAATGCGCTGTGATAAACCATTTGGTGGGCAACACATCCACCCTCCTCCCCCTCCTTTGTCCCCTGCGAGCTGCTTATTTATGTTTGTTTACTTTTGTCGCTGCCCATTTGAGATGTCTTTATCAACATCGACATACATACATAAATATATTGGATATACGTACATTTGACAAATTCTTCAGCGCAAAACATACTCGCAAAAATATGTATAATACATATGCGTTCAGCTGTCAACACAGCGCGGAATTTATTTATTAAATATACTCGCCTGCACACACACACACTCACACACACACGCACGCAAATATTCCCCCTTCATATGTTTGGCAATAACAATTTTCGGGAAAATATGCGAATTTTTCAAAACGATTTCAGATTGAGTAATGTGCGCGATTTCGGCGCGTTTTACGCGCGTTTTTTAAAACGCACCCAAAACCTTTGTCACATGTCAGTAGTTTAATTGATGTGTGTGTGCGTGTGTGTGTGTCTATGGCTCTTCTTATGCTGCCGCTGCTCATATTAATGTGTTTAGCAGTCCCTTTGCCTTTTCTACTCTTTCACACTGAGGTACTTTAACTTTCATGCAGCATTGTGTAAGACTTTCAATAACAGAATATAAACAGATCAGTCGGATCATAGCAATGTCGATAATCTGTTTGGAAATAAATTCTAACTTATTTGCTTCGATTTTTTAATTTGCTTCGATCTAATTGATTTACATACCACGTAATCGTGGTAGGATTAATCATGTACTTTGTCAAAATACAAAACTTTTAAAAATTATAATTCACTTTATCGAGGCAGCTAAACGTTTCGCATAGACTTATCTTCAACTCTTTTCTGTGCATAGATCGAAATGCAATCAGTATTTCAATAGTGATTTTACTTGCCAACTTGAGTCGCAACTTCTATGCCGAAACACATCGTTTACATTTAAATAATTGCAATAAAATAATATTCAGTACAAAAATTATTGCACGACTGCCGTTGGCGGTAAAGTTCAAACCACAATCGCGAATAAATTCTCGTACAAATTGTAATGAGACTATTTTATACAACTTTCAAATCTATATTTAGTCATTTGTGTTTTGACACATTTTAATGAGTCTACTTTGTTCCAAAAACAATGGGTTTTCATACTAATTTTAATGCGCAATGTGAGATAGTTAAATTAGGAGTTTTGAAAAAAATGAGCACGTGAAATTGTTGTAAACTATCTTGTGACAAATTTCAGCAGCGTTCTAGCTCTTTTGTATTGATAGTTCAGTCAGGACCAACCGTTTTATATGCAGTTAAGTATATGATGCAATAAAATATCCCACAGATGTCTACTCTTATTCTAAACTCTGGAACTATAGTGAATACGTCTTGTCTGTCGCTGCAGTTTAGGGTATTTAGAGTTCATTGTGACCACGATAGTTGTTCTTGTCATGTTGTTGTGTTCGTCACATTCAGTTTGATTGATCAGCCAAATTGTAAATGCAAAATGTCGTTAACCTGGCCATGATTAATGGAATTTGTCATAATCGAAATCATCATTGACGGCAGGCCAAACCAAGCCACGCATTGCTTCAGCCGATTGGAGTCGAGTCGTGTCGTGGTCGTGTGGCCTATGCAAGTCCCAGAAAAGCGGGCCCCATAGAGACCCGTTAATTAAGCTGGCCAGAGACGAGCGCAGCTCTTTTTAGCCACTAGCCACTAGCAGGCAGCTGCTGCCAGCCCATAATTAATAAACGAATACTTAGTTGATATAACACAATTGTGTGTTTGGGGCTCCGACAAAAACACACCACAAAAACACACTAGAAAAAAAGAAACTAAAAATGAAAGAAAAATTGTGGCAATTTGGAGCTGCGAGCGAGCGCTCACCAGGCACAGCTGGATAACGTCAGCTCATCAGGTAATTTACATGGCCTTTCAATTCTCCGTCCAGTTGCCAGGTTGTCCAGTTGAGCCCAGTTGTGCCCAGTTGTGCCCAGTTGGTCGGCAAGCCAGCAACGAGCTGCTCTTTAGCCAAACAGTGCCAAACACTCTCTTCCTTTTACTAGCAAACGGTGCGCATAATTGCCGTGAATCTCGACCAGAAGAAAGAAACTCGTTTCGTTTAACTCTCGGCCCATTCCCGGCCCGTGGCCTGTGCCACACTGTTGTTGACCGCCGCCTCTGCCTCATGCCCCAAAACTGCGACTCTGCAACTCGCAACTTCAACTCTAACTCTGGCTTAGGCCTCTGCCTTTCTTTTTGCTATTTATTTATTTATTTCAACATCAACATTTGACTATTTGCCTTTTGCCAAATCGATGGAAAATTGCGCGCGCGATTTTTCCACAGCAACTCAAATGGAACATTGTGAAGTCAACCTTTGGGCCACGTACAGATAAATACATATGTATATATATACAGTATATCTGTATCTGTATCTGTGTGTGATTCACATTTGCATTTGATTTGATATTTTGGGCAAATTTCTTATTGAATTTTTCTCACGCTTGATTTAACACCGGATGATATTTTATAATGACAACTATATTTATGTTATTGTTATTCAGTGTATTGCCAGTGTATGTTCTTCATGTTGCTGCCGCTGCTGCTGCTGTTGATCTTGTTGTTATTGTTTTTTATTGCTGTTGTTGCTTTTAGCCAATAGGCAAACAGGTTTCAAAACCGCGCGCGCACGCTCGACTTTTATTTAAATTTTGAACTGGTTTCTGCTGATTTGTGTGCTTTGCCGCTTTGCGTGTATTACATATGCCACTGCTGTTGGTGTGTGCATGAGAGTGGATATATATAGATACATATATACCCACTTAATATCCATCTAGTATCTTATTGAATTTCACAAAATATAAATTGTCTAACGCCGCCGTTTGTCTGTCTTGTCTGTCAGCTTGTTCTGGAAATTGACCGCTATTTTTGCCCGTTCCGTCCCGTCCATCCGTCTGTCGGTCGATCGGTTTGTCATCTGCCATATTTATGAATGTGTAGGAAATCTTATTGACTTGCCATTAACACTTCCGTGCCCAAAACCACGATTACTTGACCCAATTTATTGCCATTTGCCACCGCGCTGCTCTCAAGTTTCTGCACTGATTTCTAAACAACAAAAACCCAAAATAACTAGAAATAAAGTATGAAAAGTGCACACACCATATTCACAATTGGCCAAGCATTTTCCGGGTTCAAGAATGGCGTAATATTGCAACAAGACTCGCCTCGCGACCATCATCACATTATGGTCTAGATCGAGTTGCAATACCCTTGATCCGCATACAGATGAGCATTTGAATACAGTATAAATATATGTACATATAAATATGTAGATTCTTGTAGATCTTTGAAGTAAATTGAAAAAACTTGAATTCAATTTTGGAGCTGTTTGTCGTAACTTGAGATTAACAGAACAAGAGTCTTTAAATGAGGAATGTCGGCATCAAATTGCTTATCAACATTTTGATGACACATCCAATTTGCATTTAAATCGGCTATCGATAATCGCAGTGCAAATAAGCGCAATTCTTCAGCTAATGTCTAAAGTCAGTCTTGAACTGAAGTTCTTTGAGATCAAATTTATGGCTAATATTTGAAATATTTTATTGAGGTAGAATGTGAATGCCAATCGGTCATTATCCTTAAACTATTTGTGTGCGTTAAGCAATTAAGGCAAGAGGGGCGGAAGAGGAGCGTTTTTTTTTTTTGTGCGCTGCTTTTGTCTACTCAATGCTTTGGGTTGCTGTAATTTACTATTGTTGCCGTTGTTGTTGCTGTTGTTGTTGGCATGATTGCCATTCGATTGACCTCGTTGCGCATGCGTGCGCATGTTTCACGCTATACTAAAAATGTTCGCATATAAAAAAAACTAAATGAAGACGAAGACGAGGAAGAAGCAGACAGAGAGGCGAAATAAAAAACTCGTGCCGTTGATGAGTAAGCAGCAATTGGACGACGAGTCTCTTTGGCTCTACTTCGACTGCGTATCGTAGGTTCGTCGATTGTCAGCCCCAAGTCTCAGTCCGTCTGTCTGTCTGTCCGTCCGTCCGTCCGTCAGACAATTCGTCATTAATTCAGTTCTGATTTTTGTTTAATTTTGCAATAGCAAAATTTGCACATTTCAAACGCGTATTGGCAAATAATATTCAACTATCAATTTGGGGATATATGGCAGTGATCAATAGATCGATAGATCGAGGCGAGAGATTGCGATGACGATGACGATTCCGATTACGATTGCCCCAATAATGTGTGATTGCGATTTTGTGCTCGATGTGAGCGACAAGCAGCAACAGCTGAGCCGAGTTGCAATTGTTGCTCTCTGAGTAAGCGCGGCTTCGATTGCTGCAGCTACTGTTGTTGTTGCTGTTGTCATAGTTGCTGTTGCTATTGTTGCTGCTGTGGCTGTTGCTGGTGATGTAGCTGGTAGTGTTGGCGCTGGGACAACAGTAGTAGTTGTACTACAAATCGGGCGTAAAATTTCATGGGCCTGCTATTGAATTAAAAACGAGTTTGTTTCATGTTGTTGTTTGTTGTTGCTGCGGCTGTTGCTCGCTTGCTGCCTGTTGCTGCTACTTATGGTTGCAGTAATGGCCGTCGATCCGCCGAGCCAGCGCCAAGCCCCAGCGCAACGTGCCACAGCAATAACAACAACGACAACAACGGCAACGGCAACAGCAACAAGAGAAACACAACAAGCTGCTCGCAACAGTCACTTTTTAGTTGTGTTGTTGTCGTTGTTATTGTTATTGTTATTGTTGTGGTGTACTGTCGACCTATTGTTTGTTTCATTTTGTTGTCATTTTCGCAAGCGAGTTTGCAGCCAATACAAATGCACATTTTTGTGTGTACTCATGTGTGTGTGTGTGTGTGTGTGTGTTTGTAGGTGATTACCTAGTCGGAACTTAGGGCTTAGGGTGCCAAAAATAACTGAATCATACAGGAAAATGTTGTGAATAAATCACTTAAATACGACAGCTCAGTTTACAATTATGGTTTTTCGATTGGCTTCAAATGCAAAACATACAACGCTGTCACGATTTCGCTGTACTTAATTCCAGCTGATAACTTTCAAAATGTGATAATACAAATATATAGAAATCATCAAATGGTATTGAATTGATAAAAGAATGGAAATATTATAGGAAATTTGTATGAAATTCTATAGAACTTAAAGGGGAGCTAACAATGGGATTATTTCTACAAATTGAGTCTCAAAATATACTTATTAAAGTAGTTTGTTTAAACATCTCTTCATATTGTTTAAGTCACAATCGATTTTATAAGATTTATTACAAGTGTAAACTCGACGTTCTCAGACAACTATTCTTGGTTGTAAGGAAATGAAAAAATAATGGAAATATTATAGAGAATTATTTAGCAATTAATTAAAACCCAAAGGGCAGCTAGCAATTTGTTATCGATCTATTTAAAATTGCAATCTTAGCATATGCTTATTAAAGTAGATGATTTAAACTTCTCTTCATATTGTTTTAGTCTGCGTCCAAGTGTTTTTGTGTACAGGTAATAGTAATAATGAGCAATTGAAATATCAATTTGTTATCGACTTGATCATTTCTAGCAACATTTTTATTTAAAAATTTAAAAACGACGTTCTTAGAGAACTATTCTTGGTTGTTAGGCTAAAATCCCACTGGGGTTTGCAATTACTATGGGGTCCAAGTGTATTTGTGTATAGGTAAAAGTAATAATGAGCTTCATACAATGACCGGGCCCAAAGTCGCCCACGCGATGTGCTGGAGCAGCATCGTCCGACCCCTGGCTCTGCCTTCAATTTCAGCTTCAACTTCGACTCCGACTTCGGCCCAACCCAACGCCAACGCCAAAGTCAACGTCAACTGCAGCAACAACAACAGCAACAACGGCAGCGACAGCCAAAAAAAGAAGTGCATCAGAGGAGAGCCCTCGACAACAGCAACAACAACAACAAGTCGACGAATGTGGGTAATTTTCAATTGCTGGCATTTCGTTACCCTTTTTGGTCAATTTACTGCACGTGTTGGGTAAAAGGAAGTGGAAGTGTGGGTTGGGGAGTGGGGAGAAGGGAGAAGGGTGCGGCAGGCAGGCAGATCTGCTGTCATGTCGTTGCCGCCATCCTGCTGGGGTCTGAAGATAAGCTGCGCTCACTTCTTTCTTGCGAATCGCTTTGCGCTTTCTTGTTGTTGTCGTCGTTGTTGCTGTTTGCAATTACAAAATCACCAAAACTAACCGAAATCCAAAGAAAGCAGCGAGCGAGACAATAACTGCAAACAAAAAAAAAAACCGTCAACGACCAAAACGGAAATTGGTAAGAGAAGAAATATAAAAACATAAAAACAACAGCCAAAACAACAACAACAACAACAACAACAACAAAGCAATACGAGTGCCAACTGTCGCAAGTGCAAATGGCTTTTAAGGCCAGAAGTCTACACGGGACGCGTCGAGCGGAGAGAGTGTTGCCCGTGAGAGAGAGCGAGATGGAGAGGGAGACGACGACGTCGCGACTCACGAGCGGAGAGAGAGACGACGCGTCGTCGTCGTCAAAGCCACAGATTGCAAAAAGCAAAAACAAACACAAAGGCAAAGGCAAAACAAAAGCAAAAGCAAAATAAAAGAACACTGTAACAGCAACAACAATAACAACGTTGTCCCGTAGGCAACTTTTAGCGAGCGAGCGCGAATTGAGCGACGACGACGACGACAACGACGCTGCTGCTGCTGCTGCTGCTGCTGCTGTCGTCGGCGACAGCAACGACGACGAAGCTTTGGGAGCCCAAAAGCACGCAGTCTTCAAGTTGGCGATCAGTTCAAGTTTGTCCGTCGAGCCGCACAGAGCTGAGCGCGAGAGAGCGAGACAGAGACACACACGAGCCAAAGCTCTTGCGAGTACAGTACAAAGGCGAAGAAGAAGTAAACGTTGAAGAACAAGAAGAAGCGAAGTTGTAGAGTTTGTGTTCGTTGTTTTTGTAGTAGTTGTTGTTGTTGCCGTAGCAGCAAACAGTTAAAGCTAAAGTTAAAGAATCAGAAACTGAAGCCGTCGCGTATTCGTATTCGCATCGTTACCTGAAAGCTGAAAGCGAAACTGGCGCTCAAGTTCAGCGAGTGAATCGACATCGTCGCCGCCGCCGTAGACGCTGCTGCGCTGTTGCCGTTGTCTGCGTCGATTTCTATGCAAATTATTACTCAGAAAAACATATAAAAAGCGTGCTATTTTTATTTCGCTAAATGTCGACTTGAAGCGCCGCCGCCGTCGTCGTCGCTGCTGCAGTGGCAGAAACTGTGACGGGAACGGAGATTGGAACGGGAACGGGGATTGTAACCCGAGACTCGCGTCGCGTCGCGTCGAGTCGCTCTCCTCGACAAACACAGATTGTATCTGAATCTATAGTGCTCGTATCTGTGTGTGAGTTGTATCTGGCGCAAAAAGTAATCATAAACTAAGCGAAAACGTGAAATGGAAAAAGTAAGCAGCGCTAAAAGTCACTCATAAAAAAAGAGAAGAGAAAAAAAAACCAAACAAAACAAAAGAAATAAAGAAGAAAAAGCAAAAAAAAAAGGCCGACAATCGACAGACAAACGTCACTCGTCAGCGATAACAGTTCGTGTTGTTGTGCTTCTGCTTCTTCTTCTGGCTCCCCTCCGCCCCGGCCGATCGACTGCGCGCAGGATTATCGCATAATAATCGATATCCTCTGTGATGTGCAGTGCAAACAAATATATTTATCGATTAACGCGCTCTATTGGCACAATTTTGAACTATGGAATATCTGTGCATGCTGAATGCCTTCGAGCAGAATTTTTATAATCGCATTCGAGAAATCGAGCAATTGGCCACCGCTGCCGGCGTCTCCCGTCAGCCCGCATCGTCGTCGTCGTTGTCGTTGTCGTCGTCATCATCGCCCTCCGTCTCCGGCAGCACTTCATCATCATCGGCCGCATCCTCAACGGCCAGCTCGCCCACAGCAGCAGCGGCTGCAACAGTTGCTGCCGCTGCGGCTGCAACATCGTCATCAGCTTCATCTTCAGCGTCGCGCCATTTTCCAGCTTCGTTTGCGCACGCCGCAACGCTGGCGGCAACACAACAGCAACTCCAGCATCGTCTGGCAGCGGCTGCCTATCAGCAACAGGGACAGACGGCCGAGTTTCCTGTCCAATCGCCACTCTTTTATCAGCAGCAGCAGCAACAACAGCAGCAGCAGCTGCTGCTGCCTGGAGCTGCGCATCAGCAGCAGGCCGGAATTGTGGGTTCGTCTCAGCTGCAGCCAAACTCCAACTCGAATATGGCCAACAGTTTGCTGTGGCAGCCTTGGCGGGACTTGCAACAGGTCGCGGCCATGCATCATCAGCTCTTCAAGCAGCAGCAGCAGCAGCAACAACAACAGCAGCAGCAGCAATTGCACAAAGGTTCGTGTTCCAAGTGGGGGGAAAATGCCATGAAAACTGCATGAAAAACCAAGCTTGACCTCGAGCACAGTTTTTGGCGAAATGACAAATTGTCACATACTGTGCGATAAGCGCAGCAAACAAGAGTTGCTTTCGAAATACGAGACAAAGCTGGTAGTAAAAAAAACACAAGAGGGAGAAAGAATAGGAGAGTGCTTCAAGGGAAGCGATTATAAAGCACGAACCCAAAGCATGAATGGCTTGGCTGCGAAAAGTCGTTGACTCGCAGCAGTTGCACACGTGAAGTGATCGATGTTAAATGCACAGATGTTGAAGTTCATGTGCAACCGCAGCACGCAGTGAAGGCGACGGAGGAGGCACTTGAGTCAGCCAGCCAGTCTGTCAGCCAGTCAAACGTGTCAAAGAGTCAGTCATTCAGTCAATCAGTCAGTCAGTCACTGAGTCGTGTCAGTCAGTGAGGGAGTCAGTCAGTCATCTAGTCACAAAATTCTCACTACGTGCCTTTCTTGCCATCGAACCTTGCTGAGCGGATAAGCTGCTCGGCGGCACACTCCAATCGCATGGCAGTCCAACTGCTGCACCTTGGAGTCGCAACTGATCTGTTCCCACCTAACTACTGCCCAGTTGTCATCCAGATTGGGTCAGAGTATCGCTGGCTGAGCAGTTGATGACGCCACGTGTCGCGGCTACTTACGTAAAGTGCGCAACAGTTGACGTCGCCAAGTGACCCATTTCGTTTGGCCATTAGCGTGAAATTACCAATTGGTAATGAAATTTACCATACCTTAGCAACAACAACAACAACAACAAAACTCCCTTTACATTCAATTGGCTTCGATCTGCTTCCGCCGGCGTCATAAAGTCGTCGTCGTTGCCGTTGTCGTCGTCGTCGCTGTCGCCATGCACTCTTTGTACTTAATTGCTCACATTGCACAAATCACACAAATGCTTTCAATTACATGGCACAGGCGCCGGCAAAGTCGACGACAACGACGATGGCGATGACGATGACGTTGGAGACGAGACTGAGACGGCGACGGCGGCGTCGCTGGCAAGTGAAACGAGCGCCTGGACAAATAGAGAATGAGCTGAGCCAAGCAAACTATCAAATGCGATCCAACTGTTGCGGCTGCTGTGCTCAGCTTTGGTTCAGCTTCAGTCGGCTTTGCTTTTATTTCGCTTTTTATCTACCAGGTAGCTCAAGGGATAAAGGGGTGTAATAAGCTATCGACACCGATTGAACGTTTTAACATATAACGCGAAATTATCGTATGTTGCACATAGGGAAAATTGAAAATTCACTTGGACAACAATATTTTACCATCGTAATAAAGCAAGATATAATTTTACTAGATGATAAACGAGTGACCTAAACGAGACAATATGTATAACATATAATTATAGAAAACTTTCTTTTGATAATTATAAAAATATCATTAGTTTAAGTGTACAGGCGAATTAAACCTTTGCTAATTCCACAAATATATTTAAAGAACATAAAATAATAATTTTAAAACGTTATTTATATATAAAATAAATAAGTCCTAATTAAACCTTGGCCGTCTGACCGCCTGCCCACTTATACATATATGTAACATATATGTATACGTCGCAATATCTAAATTTTAAAGATTTATTTGGGAATAATACGCTTGACTGGCAGTTATAGTTTGTGTATAAATATTGTTAATGCTGAAAATTGCAATCTCAAGCGAAAAATACTCTTAACTCTTATGAGTTAAATGTTGAACTTATACACGAAATGGTTTTGTATCAAGAGGCAGAAATGATTGTTTATTTGCTTTGATGCCGAGTGCGAATCGCGCTGGTGGCACACTTGTTTATTGTTTTTGTTTGAATGTACCGAGTACTTTGAGAGTCGAGCACACTCGACTGTAGTTTGCTTACTTGTTCTTTGGCGTGTTGCTCTAGGTTTTTTTTTTCTTCTTTTTGTTTAATTTGTTGACATATTAAAACCAGATTTGCAATCAAGTCGGCCATAAGCATGACTCACAAGCCGGCGCAAAAAATAATAATAAGAAACGCCTGCGACGACGCCGGAGGCGATGAAAATAATAAATACACAAGCTACAGCAACAAAAGCAATAGCAGCACCAACAGCAACAACAATAATAATAATAATAACTTGTTTGCATAAGCAACAAATGTGTGTGTTATTGTTGTTTGTTGTGCAAGTTGACTAAGTCGAGCGATCGACTGACTGATCGACGATCGAGTCTTGCTTAGTTCTCGACTTGGTTGCTCGCTTGCTGTTGCTTTTGCCGCTGCTGGTTGTTTGGGTGATTAAGCAAGAGTTTTGCAAAGAAAAAAGAAAATAGAGTTGAGCGAAGATGAGAGGGCTCTTGTCATTATCACGCACTTCCAGTTTTACCCCCCATTTCTTCCAATTAGCTGCAGACGGACGCAGAATTGATTTAGCTGCGTCGTCTTCTGTTTGATTAAAGATCACGTTGCGACCGAACCGACAAAAAGCGACAAGCAAACAAACAAGCAGCAACAGCAGCAGCAGCAGCAGATTCAACATAAATAAATAAATAAATAATACAGAAGAAGATGGGCACAGCAGCAGAGAAGAAAGCAACGGGCATCAGCAGCAGCATCAGCATCAGCAGCAGTGATCTTCACTCACTCCCTCTGCAAACTTCACTCTCGACTCGACTCGACCGGAAATGTGCAATAAAATTTGAATGTTTCTTTATTATTATCATCATCCCCATCATCATCCGCTGCAGCAGCAGCAGCAGCCAGGCCAGTCCCATTACTGTTATTGTTGTTGTGGTTGTTGTCCGTCCAATTTCATGTTTTGCTTTCGGTTGCAACTGCGCGTCCACTCCACTGTGGAGGCAGCAACCCGCAACCAGTTTGTGGCTTCTCTCGTGACGCAGGCGCACAATATAATAAATTGCAGCCCGCGGTGACGTTGCCAAAAACAGGACAACGATAACTGGTTCCTGCAGAGCTACAACCACAGCCGCCTCCACCAACTCGAACTCCAACTCCAACTCCAACTGGCAAACTGCAATTCCAATTCGAAGTCGCAACTTAAGTCACCGCCGCCATCTCCTTTGCTTCATTCATTCATTCATTCATGCGTTCGCTCGCTCGCCTCGATGCCTTGGCGGCCAAGGGGAGTTCTCTGTGCTCTGCTCTGCTCTGCTCGAAATGTGCAGAAGTCGCTTGACTGGTTTGTTGCCCCTTTCAATTGGGCACCTCAGCCAAAGCCACAGCCACAGCTCAGCCTCAGCTTAGCTCCTCGCCAGTCCCGAGTTGCGATGTCGAACGTCGTCATTCTCGGCTTTTATTTTTAGCTTTTTGTTTCCTGGGGGCGCAGGCAGCGCACCAGAAAAAAATCTGATGATTAAACCAAAGTAAACCATATAAACTCCGCTGCACTGTACGTAAATTGGAGTAGGGCGAGTGTTGGGCAGGGTATCCACAGTCATGTGGTCGTCGTCGTCGTCGCCGTCGCTGTTACTGCCCACGCCAGCAGCAGCAGCAGCGCCTTTGCGTCTTCTTCCCACGCCAAAAAAAGCAACTCGAATGAAGTCGCTGCGATATCCATTGAGATTGAGATGCCGGGCACGTTTTGTCCAGATTCGCGCTAAGCGGTTTCGCTCAGTGTACACACACACACACACACACACAAACGCACTCACATTGACAAATTCACATGATCGTAGAAAAACTAGTTTTCTTAACCAATTTTTATTGTGACTCCGAGTTTCGATTGTGTGATGTTGTTGTTGTTCTTGTTGTTTTTGTTGCTGGCCTGGCGACAGTGCGGAGTCTTCTCGTTGCTGTTGCTGTTGCTTTTTCGTTGGGCTTTTATGCATAATTTTTTGTTGTGTGCCCACCTCCTGACCGGGTCTTGAGTCTTCGACTCTGTCGCCGTCTCTCTCAAAATAAAAACACGAAAAAAAATAAGCTTCATTCGCTCTTTGAGCGGAAATTCATTGAAAAACGAAAGACTTAGGCAACAAACTTGAACGTGACGGCGACTGCGACGTCGACTTCAACTGCGAGGCGAGTGTCACACTGTCCCCCGCCTTCCCGCCTCGCCTCGCCTCGCCTGAACCCCACTGAACTCCAGGTGATTCATGCCGCCCACTTCTCGTTCGCGCTTTGCTCATAATCAATATCAAATATGAATTCAAGACAGCCACAAAAACCACGAGAGTGAAACAAGTCGAGAGGATTAGTAGAGCCAAGAGTCCCACAAAACCACAAACATAATCAAATTTATGGTTTTAATTGAAATGCCATTTGTTGTTGCCGCTACGATTCCATCCCACAAAAAAACAAAAAAAAATACACTTATAAATTTTAAACTAATTCGAAAACACAAAAACTTGTTTCAATCATTACAGAAACGCGCCTGACGTCAAAAGAGCTGCCGACCACCAAGTGGCGTCGCGACCGTCGCCAACGTGCCGCCGCCGTCGAGTATCAAGTTCACGACGCTAGCCTGACAGAACGGGAACGGGAGCGAGAAAGGGAACGGGAGCGGGAGCGGGACCGGGATTCCGATATGGACAGCCCGATTGACATGTCCGTGACGTCCAGCACGGTGAAGCATCAGCGTGCGTCGCCGCCACCGCCGTACCGCGAACCCCTGGCGGGTGCGAGTGCGACTGCGGCGAGCAGCCACTGCTATGCGGCGAGCCGTCCCAGCGTCATCACCCAAGCGCCGCCCAAGCGAGAACCGTTGGAGCCGCTGCATTCGCATCGCGAGCAGGAAAATCGCAGCACGGGTAAGTTAACGAGCAAGCTTAACTCGCCACTGTTGAAGCTAATCGAGGCCACACCTTTGCTTGCAGAGTCGGATCCAATGTGCGACATCGATGAGCATTTTCGGCGCTCCCTGGGACCGGACTATGCGGCGCTGCTGAAGTCGCCAACACCCAGTTCGCCCACACCGTCGCCCCAACCACAATCGCAATCACAGCCACAGCCACAGCCACAACAAGCAGCAGCACAGCAATCACAGTCGTCGATGTCGGTGACGGTGACGGGCAACGGAACTCCCATGCAACTGCAATCGCAACCGCCGCCGCCGTCGCAGCAGCAGCAGCAGATCTCGCCACATGGTGGATACCGTCATCAGCCAGCAGTTTACCAGCAACAACATCACTCGCCCTTGTCACTGCCGCTGCCGTTGCCGTTGCCCCTGACCAAGCTGGGCTTGCCCACCGCGCACTCACCCACCGCACTACACTCGGCACCGGTATCGCCAAAGCAGCAGCATGATCTGCCACCGCCGCAGGAGGAGCCGCTCTCGTTGTCGCCGTCACCAGTTCGCGCCGCGTCCGCTTCGCCGCCTTCTCCGCCACCGGCGCAACCGTCGTCGGTCGGCCAGATCTTGGATATGCCGATACCGAAACGTGAACGAGCCCTGGACACACCACATCATACGCCTCCCAGATACAATACGCCGCCGCCAGCTTATGGCAGCGTGCTGGCGTCCACACCCACGCCGCCCACAATGCCAGCGATTATACGCGTGAAAGCCGAGCCCGGATTGGCGGCTGCATCGTCGACGCATACGCCGCCCGCCTCACCCACCTCTTCCACGAACATTTCAATCTTCACGAAGCCCGAAGCATCTGTCGATGACCACTTTGCCAAGGCGCTGGGCGACACTTGGAAAAAGTTGCAGGGCCACAAGGAGTAAGCGGCGGCGACGGAGGCGTCAGTTACTTTAAATCGAACGAAGATCAACTCAAAAGCTGTTTATTTTTATTATTATTTTTTTTAATTTCAAACTACACAATTTATGTTTAAAGATCTCATTACAATGTGAAAATTCTTCAAATGCGAGCGAGTGTATTACAAGTTTCTTATAATGATTTTATTATTGCCTATGATTATGGATGTGGAAAAGCGTATACGTACAAGTGACAAAATTGGTATTCTTAATGCATAGTTGCATAGATAGACTAATCCTTAACATATATTTATATGTAAAAATATATATATTTACCTACATATATTCATATTTCATAATTCTAAATTATGAACCTATTGTTAGCTTATGATTACCCAAATGAATCCTATACAAATTAAATTTATCGAGTGACAAATACACAGACTCTCTAATAATAAATGCACTCTATTACCACCTAAGAGCAAAATCAACAATAAAAACAAATGAAAATCAACTAATTATTTGACAGTTTGAAATCTTCGAATTTATTGAGTACAAAAAGCCCGCGCTTCGACTTGACAATGGTGCAGTGTAGTGTCAACATTAGTTTTTGAATAGGGTGGCATCACCACATTTTGCACTGAATGATTGACAACTATCGTGTGCGCAACTATCGGTTGGCCAGTGTGACCCCACGCGTAAAAGAGTAAACAAAATATTTGTGCAGCTGTGCTGTAAATATTTGATTATAAATCGCCTTAATTACAACAACAATATTTTTAAATTCAGAAAAATGTAGCAAATCCTGGCGAAGGGCATTTTTCGGGTATTTAATTCAAAATTGGTACCGTGACTGCAAGTCCATATTGCGGAGTTATCGGTATCGATAACACAATTATTGGCTGCCAGTGTGTACGCGTATTCGGCGAGAACGTACCATTGCAAAACTAAACTTTCTGCATAAAACATAAAAAAAACATTAAACAAATGAAAAACATTGAATTTGAGCAGCTCCTTAATGAGTTAGAGCCAACGTTGTGGTGCATGCGTAGTGTTTAAAGCGACCAGAGCGTAATTGTGTGTGTGTAAAAAGCCAAAAAAAACGTCCGTAGTCGAAAGAGGGGCGAAGGCGAAGAGAAAATGTCACGCAAAGCAGCAGCAGCAGAAGCAGCAGCAGCAGAAAAAGAGTGAAGAAATTACAAATTTTGGGGAAGGAAAAGCGCATGAAAACTCAACAATAACAATATTCAAAGACAGTGTGTGCAAAAAAAGGCGCAATTCGCATGACAATGCTCAAACCAAACTCCCAATTACATTGAACACTACAAAACGCGAGCAGCAAAAAGAAAAGACAACAACAGCAACAACAACAATAACGAAAACGAAACGAAATAAGAAGTTGTTGTTGGTGTTTAGGTTGTTGGTGCAGCAGTTGCAACTCAAAGAGGGGCAGGCAGACACCTGCGAGTGCAACGAGGAGCGATGAAAACAAGTGAACTGGTCCTGGGGAGGCGCCTAACTGCGATAACTGCTAACCACACTCCGCTCGTACAGTTCTCGTTCTCGTTCTTGGGCTTGAATGTGGTCGGCAATTGAGTTGTTGCTGCAACAGGAACAGCAACTGGAACTGGGACTGCGATTGGGGACACTCCGCTGGCACAATGCAAAGCTTGGACTCATCATGCCAAGAAGCAGACGTAAGTTTAATATATACAAAAAAAAACTCATTCGCATGTTGAAACTCCTTTTGTTTTCTATGTTCAGTTCATCATAAATGACACGCTTAAGAAGCTAAAGGGCGACAATCCACTAAATGCGAATGCCCAGGGATTGGCGCACGTCGTCGGCTCGGCCGTTCCCCAGCAATTCGTTTACTCGCAGAGCTCGCCACAGCAATCACAACAACAGCAGCAGCAGCAGTCGTATCATCAACTGCAGCTGCAGGCCGC